>JAZHRO010000063.1:117475000-122275000 GCA_037157565.1 Thalassia testudinum
CAATGTTGCACTTAACACTTTCTGATATCTTGCCCCTTGTATGCAAGGTAGGAGGTTGTTATGGCCTCGGTTATATGGTCCCCTACAACAGCATCGTAGGAGGTCCACTTCTGCTCCCCTAATCATCTCTATCTCTTCTTCTTCATTCTCCTCCTCACCAATCATGGAGGAAGAAATCCTCGAATCGAGAACGATCCTCTCACTCTCATTAGAGCACAACTCGCCACATCTGAGGGGCATCATAAGGAACAAATGGACAAAATCTTAAAAACCCTATAGGACATGCAAAACCCGCCTCAGGGTGAGCAACCAATATGGTTGAGAGACTTCTACAACCAAGCTGCACTCCTGCTGAGACCATTAGTTAGGATGCCTGCCGAAGGGAATGTTTTTGAGCTTAACCCTAATGTTATAAGTCTAATACAGACTTATTTTCATGGTAATTCCCATGAAGACCCGTTCCAACACTTAGAAGATCTGGGACGTATTGCTAAAATAATTCATCCCCGGGATGTGGGCCTTAATGTGGTAATGATGAAGCTCTTTCCCTGTTCTTTAAGGGATAAGGCTTCATATTGGTTCAAATCCATAAGACAACCCATTAACACATGGGAAGAGCTCCGAATTGAATTCTTGCAAAAATTCTTCCCGATAGGAAGGACTAAAGCCATGAGGCATGCCATCACAACCTTTGCCCAGACACCTGGAGAGAGATTGATTGATGCATGGGAAAGATTTTAGGATTTTTTAAGGAAATGGCCACATCATGATGTGCCCATATGGCACTTGGCTCAAATTTTCTACCATGGGTTGGATGACACTTGCCTCAAGTGGCGGGAATTTCTTGGCCAAGGACGAAGAGAGTGCATTCAAGCTCTCTGAATCTTTGGTGGAGAATTCAATGAATGTTGCATCCACGAGTCAATTTAACAAGTCTAGCTACTTGAAAACCACCGCTCATGAGGTTCATCTCAAATATGTTAAGGCTGACATGAACCTCATCACCACAAAATTAATTGGACAAGGTGGACCTGCTTGACAAGAAGCTGGATGAATTGATTCAAACCTTATCTACCCCATCTAAAGGAGTTACACCTCTCCTCGCATCACTTCCTCGAGCCCAACCACCTAGACCTATGATTTTGACTCAAGATTCCTCTAGGCCTTCTTCATCTATCTCATCAAGGGCTACATCCTTTCAGGAGCCAGTAAACAACCTGGAATTAGTTCCAGTTGAGCAGGGTTATGCACATAACTCTGATTATGATGTTTATTCTATTGATGATAGTGCATCAATTGCATCTTCAGCCTATGACGATGTAAATGCTCTGCAAGGATACAAGTGCAATAACTCATACTCTGAGACACATAGCCCTAGATGGGCTCAACACCCCAACTTCTCATGGGATGGGAACAACACCAAACCTTCCTATGTTACTCAACCTCACCAGCAGCCCAAGTTTCATGGACCGTAGGCTCCTTCCTATCCCAGACAGCCATATCAACTGCCCTTCTAGCACCAAACCAGACCACCCCTGGTGCAGAACTATAGGGAGAACCCTCAACATCCACCACAAAAATCTAACCTTGTGGAAAACCTTCAAAAGACCTTGCAACAAATGGACAACAAGTATAGGGCTATTATAGAAACCCTAGCAGCACAGCTCAATCAATTATGTCAAGAGAATCGAGTTCAAGGAACACTATCATCTCAACCAGTTACAAACCCTAGAAACATTCCTTGTGGCCCACCTACACCTAATGGCCCTAAGGACAGGTTCATGCAGTATTGCAGGCACCTCCCATCCCCTTGGATTCCCAGCACCTCAAGGTTTACCTGTACCTAACCCTTCTGCACATCCTCCACCGTATGAGCCACAGGTTAATGCCAGTGCAGTGACATTGAGGAGTGGAAAAACTACAAAGGAGCCCATCCCAGGAAAAGACCCAGGACCATCAAACCCACCATTAAAGGAATCTAAATGTTCAGAGGATGAAAAGAACAAGGAAAGAAAAGAGAGGGAAGTAATGGTTGACCTGGAAGTTCCAATTTCTGTACCCTTCCTATGGCTTTGACTAAAGAAATTAAGAAAAGAAGTAAGAGCACTAAGAACATTGATGAATTAAAGGCCATGTTTGAGGATGTACACATTCAAGTGCCTTTATTGGATGCCATTGATTATATTCCCACCATAGTTATATTTTTCAAGGAATACTTGATGGTAACACTATCATCCATCATAACTAACCTAAATTAGCCAAAATCCAGTGATAAATGCTCTGTAATAAGCTTCAGAAGGCTGTAATTCAATTCTGTATCAAATACGAGAAGATAGAAAATTCCGTTAATTTTGCTATTTAAATGAGAAATCATGAATGCAGAATAACTGAGGGGTTAATATAAGGCCAAATGAATGTAAATTCCCAGGAAGTGGGCTCGAAGTAATAGAATCAAAATTTTGTGAGATTTGAAGATTATTTTAATAATAAAAACCCTAATTCTAGCTTACTTTAATTAAATGGGTTATGGTAGAAATAAATGTAATCTAAACCTCCTGAAAATCACTAAAAAATATTATATTAGGTTTGGAACCTTCACTTTGACCAACAGAACCCATTTTGACCAAAAATAGAGACTTAGGAGGAAATTAACTTTATTTTGGGCTACAGTGTAAATTACCCAGTCAAACTGCATCAAAACCTAAATTTGGGTCACCATTAGATTCCTTAGGTTCAAATTAGATTAACCTTATATTTTTAGCCCTATCAAAGTTCATCTTGAATCAATTTGCAATTTAGCTCACTTGTCCATGTTTATTACATAAATACCCCTAAGTTTCAATGTTTCATTACATTGAAGTCCCTTCACTGCCTTCTTCTTCTTCCAAATCAGGCAATTGCAGCAAAGAAATCAACCCAAAGCACACAATCTTTGTTTGAGGATTTCTCCTTCAAATTAGGACCAAATCCCCCCAAATTTGGAGGGATTGGTCACGAGATCATGCCCTTCCAATTTCATCCACTCTTATGCCCTAATGATGAGTTATGACTCATCATGGCTAAATCGCCTAAGTTAAGCTAGAAACTAGGTTAAACACTATCAAATTAACATATAAAAATGGTTAAGTGTGGAAAATAGAGAAAAAGACCTAAAACATTAATTGTATGTTAAAAATGCATAATTAGGTTATTAAATGAGATATTCTATTAAAGAAGGTTAAATAGTGATCCAAGTACAAATTGAACACATAAATAAGCTCAAAATTCCAAATCAAAAGTGTAATTAACTTCTAAAATGTTCAATTAAGCTTCAATAAAAACTTGGGTGCATTTGAACATCACTAGGGCCTTGCAATTAAGGATTCACATCTAGGTCCTTCATACATCATATTTTGTTCATCAGAAAACCTCTAAGGACCCATTTGTAGGCTGCAAGGACCTTTTTGCAAGCCTTAAAGGGCCATTCTGTTATAGCTTTCTACCACTTATGGGCTTCTGTGCAATTTCTCTACCCCTTCGCTGAGGGGCTTTGCCTGCAAATTCACCATTAGAAACCCCCAGCCACCTGCAGCTCGCACACGCACTGTTCACGCGAAGAATTGAGGCCATCGTGGCCGTTCATTCTCTTGATCTGTGGCTCGATTTGAATGGAACCTTTGTGCGATTCGATGCGTGTGGTCATCTCTCCTCCCAGATCTGATCCAACGGCTGCTATTTGATTTTAGCTTGCATGCGCACTCTCCTTAAATCCCCATTGCCCACACCCTTGGAGACTAATCACACCACCTCGGTGCTCTGATCCACTATCACTCTACTTAAGGAGCTCGACAACTGCGTGTGCGGGGAATCGCTCCCTTCTACACCTTTTGAGCCAATCATTCTTCCCCTCTAGCTCTCCTCCCCACATTTCCCCATTTTCACAGCCACCGGCTGTGAATTCCACTTCTTCCGCAACTCTCCTCGCCGCTGAGGACTCCGTAGCACCTGGGGGCGACCCAGAACTCCACTAGCAAGTTTTCACTCTGCTGGAGCACTTCTTCCCTCCATTCTTCCTCTCCATGCACCAGGTGGAGATCCAAAGGTTCCATTCTTCCATTTAGACTAGGTTTTAATGCTTTCTAGCTTTAGCATAGATGTAGTGAATGTTAGTGTAGTGAAGATCAGTTAGGAGTAGATCAGTTAGTGAATCCACTGGTTTTTAATTTAGCTTAAGAGTAGATTAGTGTAGAAATCACATCCACCTCCTCTGATCAATTCATATTAGAAGAGATGAATTCATCTCACTCACTGATCACTGATTCCCCCCCCCCCTTCATCCCCATTTCATGTTCTATGTTTTTCCTCATAATTAAATCCATAAATCAACCCTTCATTAGACCTAATTTCATATCTGAAGGCTTTGAACTGTAGATCTGAAATTAGCGTCATAACCCACATTAGGGGGTCTCTCATTCATCTTGCAAATTCACATGACCTCCTGATCTTGTTCACAAACTCAGATGACTCGATTTTTCTTGCAAATGGTTTTCATGATCGAATCAGACATTTGAATTCAATTTTGAGCTTTATCGAATTTAATCGAGTTGTTTGATGATTTTAATGGCTTTGATTGGGTATATGCAAGGACTCCAATGTTCTTGAGTGTGGTTTTGATTTATGGATGAGCATATACCTGATTTAAGTTACTTATTGGGGAGTTCTATCAAGGAGATTTAGTCTCCCTGGTTTGAGATAGAATAAGGATCCAATGCATTATGATTTGATCACCAACTTACCTTGATCACCAATCAATGGTGTTCAAGACAAGAACGTGGTTAAATCAGTGCTAAATTCATAGCAAAAGCCCTATATGGGCGACATTTATTTCTCAATGTACATTTCGATCCCCTAACAATGGAGATCTAATTGACTAATGATTACTCTTAATGAATTTGTGGTGCCATGTTTACAAGAATTGAACTCTTGACTTGAGCTTCATGAATCACATTGTCTAGGGTGTGGAATGGAGATCAAATCAAAGTTCTATGGATTTAGGTACTCAAATGGATTTTTAGATCTCCATCTCTGATTTTTCAAAGAAGTTTTGGAAATGACTTGATCGATTGCGGATTTAAAGTGCATCAGATCAGACCTTCTTAGGTCTAATCTGATCTGATTTTAGCCTCTAAAATTACCAATTGGTTTTCATGATTATATCAAGTGGTTCTAATTGTTCCTAAAAAGGAAAAGAAATCATTTTGGAACTCTAGACATTCAAGTATGGGATCAGAGATCAGAATTGATTTTGGATTGTTGAACCTAATCAGGTCTGCTGTGACTTTGAAAATTAACTTCAGAGTTGTTGCAGACCTTTGAAATGAATTTAGAACGTCTGAACTCTTTTTGGATGATCTGAAGAGAGTAACACAACAACAGTAGCAGATTCTATAGCTGTTGTTTCAACAGCTGCAGGAGCTGGTCTGGCTGAATTTCAACAACTGCAGTAGCTACTGGATGGTCTAAAATGTAGGGCAGTAGGCTAGACTTTGAAGTAGATTAAAGAGCTGCCATGTTTATTTGTTATATTCAATGTTGTAGAAGCTTTCTTGTAACTGAAATAAACTTTAATTGCATCTAGATTGCTTGTAACCCTGTTTAAATTCTTCTTTGTCAGCTAAAAGGTATGTATAACTATCCAACATGGAAAATGAATGGAAAATTAAAGTGAAAATCATGGTTATCTGTGGGAACATCTTCTATTTGATTTGTTAAACATATATAAGGCATTCCATTGAACTTTCAGACCTTATAATTAAAATTTAGGCTTTAGGATTCACTTGAACACACCCATTAAGGCCTAAAATGAGTTGAACTTTTAAATAAATAAAAATTCTATAAAAAATCCAAAACCATAAAATAAAGGTGTAGTGAGTAGGATTAGTTATTTCTCTACTTATATGCAAAGTTTTGAGGTCATTTGAACCCTCAGCTTGGTAGAACATACCAGCCGACGGTTTAGTATACTTCTTAACTCAATAAAAACCCATTAACACAAAAACACCAAAAAATAATCTATTCAACTCATCTCTTTCTTTCTTTCTCATCTCCTACCTCCATAAAATATATAAAACCCATAAAAATCAGAAAAACCTCAAAAATACTAAAGAAATACTATGTATAGTATACATATATTTGTATATATAACTTATACTAAGCTATATATTTGAATATAATGTAAGGTATGTACATAATAGATATATATAACTTATATATTTATTATATAATGTAAATTATATATTTAAGATTAGTTAAACTATATATAACTTAATTAAATAACTAGTTATTATTTATACTAACTTATAAGTACTATAACTTAAATAAATTTATAAAACTCTGTATATAAATGTAATCACTATTTTACTGTGTATATATATCTATATATTTATTATGTATATTAGAAACCTTGTATCACAATTTAATTATGTATACATAATAAATACTGAATTTATTAAGTTATTACCTAACTTATTAAGTTAAATCAAAATAAATTAGTAAATTAAGTTATAACTGAACTAACTTATACTATACCTTTGTATTAATGTATTTTACATAAATTAAGCTAATTTAACTATATTTAAAATGTATTATACTATTTAAACCTAATTTATATATAAGACAGCCTGAAATAAGCTATTTAAATGTAAAATAAACCAAAATAAATGTTTTAAAATGCAATAAAAATCTGTAATAAATACTTTAATATGTATATTACTACTGTAATAGGTTAATTAGATCGTACATAAACTAATTTATATGTTAATTAAGAAATAAATTCTGAAATTAGGTTGAATTAGTTAGAAAATTTAGCTAATTTATTTATATAATAAACATTATTAATTTTGTAAATTAATTATACAATTATGTAATACTATATAAATACTTTAATATCATATAATTTATTTTTAATTTATAATAAATTATGGCCCTCAAATCGAGGGCCAAAAACCTGAAATCAGAACAGCCGCGCTGGAATTCCAACGCTGAGAGGCGCTAAAGATAGTGCCACATCGTGTGTGGCAAAGCGCTCTGAGGTGCTTAAATTGTTTTTGTTCTCTTTGCCTATCAATCGACATGCACTGGGCACGAGCAAACCTTATCCCCTCTTATCCCCTCAGCATGTATGGCATTTGGCTTTGGCATTGAGATGTGTAAACGGTGTGCAATGTGTGGCTGGGAGACATGCACTGTGCGAGGGCTTGATTAAGCCCATTACTAAGTATGAAACACAATTAAGAGGCCTAATTAACGAATTAGGGTGACTCTTAGTAGAGGTCTAGTCCCACTCAAGAGGGTATTGTGTATCCCTCAAAAGGCCACCCGCCAACTAATAAACCTAATTTTTAAACGAAGACTTAATAAGGGGATTAATTAAGAAGAGAGAGTGGCTAAGTTAAGAAGAGAAAAAAGAAAAAAGAAACTAAGTGCTAGAAGAGAGAACAGAGAAGAAGAAAGAAAGAGTTAAATCTGAAAGAAGAACATGATAAAGAAAAGAGAAAGAAGAGTTAGTGTATATGTATATCCATATAGTGTATATGTATATATATATATCTAAGTATACTGTAAATAATAAGTTTCTATATATTAAGTATACATAGTATAGGTAATGTTTGAGCTATATATGTATATAAATAACATAATAGCTTTACTGACAGAACTATTCATCGCTATAGATAGAATAAGTGTCATTATAGACCCTAGTTTTTATTATAGATTATGTACATAGTTTTGCTAGGGTTTAGCGACGTTTATTTCCGTCGTTGTACATATTGTATATGTTACTGTATATGTTAATATACTAAGTTAAGTTAGTATAGTATATATTATTACTTATTATCGTATATATATGTAAGTATTAGTATTATAGGTTATAAATAGATAGTATATAGTATATATGTATAGTGTTTGATGCTTGTTTGTATATTTATGTTTGCAAGCATTTCAATACATAAATTAGTTAATTCTTTCATTCATTAATTTATTCATTTATGATTGTACATAAAATTGATCTTTTTGGAATTAAAGAATAATGTTGGACTTAGAAAGTGATGTATATCAATAATTGCCTCCCAGTGAACGACTTGGAATAAACCAGTAAAAATTATGTAATTAAATAAAATTGACGCGATAACGGTTTGTATTTGTGAAGTATACTACACTAACGACGATTTTTTATACAAACTGTGGTCAATCGCATCATTTGAAGCATTACAACTCCGTCGAGCTCGAAATTCACGGATGAGAAATCACCAAAATTTGCAAGTCAAACTTGCAAATTTGAGGCAATTCAGAGCCAAATACTCTCCTACATAAGCTCTAACATGTTTTCAAGCAAGATTTAGTCGAGTCTTCTTCCTCCTCACCGGTCGCTCCTACTTCGACTCCAATGACCACCTCAAACCCTTCTGTGCGTGCATTCAGCCATTGAGCATCATCTTCTTCTTCCTCATCTTCTTCCAATGCTAGCCAACTATAGCTAGGTCATCTTAGACCCCTTCCTCATTGTCGTTTCTCCCATCGAAGCTCCTTTCTTCCTTACGTCCAACCGACCAACGCCAAACATGATTCGTCCTCTTTCTTCCAATTAAATTAGATCTCTTTGTTCCCCTCCTCTCATAGAGTAAGTTTAGGTCCTTAGCACTAGGAATTAGCCTCTCCTCCTTACCATTCTCATTCTTCTTTGTGGCTGGCAAGAGCTCCAGCGAGCTCTAGCTGCACCACCACACCACGATACACCAAACCGCCTGCCCCACAAGCTTCATGAGGATTTGGAGAGCAAAAGCTCTCAAGAAATTAGGGCTTTTGACTCCTCAAATCCTCTGCCGGACAACTCACTCCACCGCCACCTTCACATTGTCCAACTGGCCACCCTAGGCCTCCTCCCACTAAATCACCACCACCACCTTCATCGTGTTAGGCAAAGCTTCCTGTGTATCTAATTGAGGCCAAAAAGCCCGAGATTTTGTTTCAGGTCACCCGCTGACCTTACCTTCTCCGGTGCCATTCACCATCATCTGGCGAGCACACAACCAAGGCACCTTCTTCGTATGGTGTGGATCCATCCAATGAAGCTATAGGGGCCGTTGGATTGAAGATCCAATGACTATTCATCGTCAAGAAAGCACCTCAACTTCATGTTGAAGGCACGTTGAAGAAGAAGAAACGAGAAGAGGGGGACTACATTAGTCCGACCTCATTGGTGGAAGAATCGGATTTGGGCATAAATTGAATTTTTGCACCTTAAGAGGTCGCTAAAGTAAGCAGGGGGCCGGGTCCCCATCCTCCTCACGTGCATGCACACACCCACCCACGCACGTGTGGGTGTGGGCCCAATTCTGGTTGGTTCTTGGGCCTAGGTCAGGGCAGGTTTTGATCAATTCATTGGGTCTAATTTGGGCTGGATTTTGAATCTGACCTTCTGAGGCTCTTGCACCTAAATGAAGGCTCTTTGGGCTTGAAATATTCACTAAGTGTTGAGGGCTTTGGTTTAGTTGAAAAACACATCTTTTTCCCTGAACACTTCTATTCATTTTTTGAGCTTGATATTATTTGTTCAATTTATTTCTTTTGCATCAAGTTTTTGAGCTTTAATTTTATTCAATTGAGTAGTGGTTGATTGCAATATTTACTCTCTAAGATGATCTCAGACTCACATTTGAGATATAAATTTAAATGTTGATTCTCTTTTGTTGATTATACTATGACACGAATTTTAAACTCGACGAAAGGGTGTTAGTAATACAGTACCCCTAGACCCAATCCAAGAAGGCTGGCAAGGCAGTCTTATCTTAATAGACAAGTGTTGTTATACTAAGTGATCTACCATTTAAGCAAAAGGACCCAAAAGCTCCACTGATTTCCTGTAAATTGCATCATGATCCTTTTGATAGGGCCCTTTTAGACCTAGGTTCATCAATTAACCTAACTCCACTGCAGTGTATGAATGATTTCAATTTGGAGAATTAAAATCATACAATCTGACTAGCTAATCGAACAGTCAAGGTGCCACAGAGAATAGTGGAAAATGTAATTGTAAAAGTAAATCGATTTTGTTTCCCTGTGGACTTTTTTGTGCTAGGCATGGAAGTCTCGACTGACTTAAAGGAAGCTCCTATCATTCTAGGTCATCCATTCTTGGCGACCGCCAAGGCAAACATTGATTGTGCAACCGGATGTATGGAAATAGCCCTGGGAGTTAGAAATTAAGGATGGATATTTTTTGGGCAAACAAGAACTACGATTGTGACAAAATAGATGCTGAATTTTAGGATGAAGACTAGGAATTTTGTGCTTGTTGAAAGTCATAAAATGCGTATTTGATTAAGAGAAGCATTCTAGTATAGCACGAATCACAATTCCAACAAAACTTTAATATCAAGACAGTGAGTCCCAGTCGATCTCAAGGAGGTCTATAAAAGTGAAATTGATTTTGATTATTTTGTTCTTTACTAGCTTAAAATCAGACTACAGTTTCAATAGTGCGAGTAAAAGATACACCGATCGCATTTTTAACAAGTAGAACATATGCGTGCATCAGATAAATCACAAATGTGAATGTGTGTTTGTGTTCGCACAACCTCTATTACGCGATGGTGACTAGCAGAAAATGAGTCTATTGCTAAATCATTAATATCCTCTAGAACCGACATGTTTTTTGCACTATATATGCATGAAATAGGCAACTGATGATTTTTATTCCTTCCAAAATATTGTCATTACATTGCTAGATGAAATGACCCGGTGCCTGTTTGGGGTGTTTATGACGTCTGGTTTAACCGTCAGATGTCTATCCAGACGTCTGGATGAAGGGCCAGACATCTGAAAGTAGGAAAATATCGTACGTTCTTTTCGCTCTACGAACGAGCGACGTGCAAAGTCTTTCTCTCTCCTCCATCTCGTCACCTTGAAACCCTAATCCTCTCATTTTTAAACCCCCCCACACACACCTCCTTTCTTCTCCCCGTCACCACCAGCCACCGCCCCCTCCCTCTCCTTCCCCTGCCGGTAACCACCTTCGTCGCCATTTCCTTTTCCCCCTGTTGCAGGTGAGTGCACGAAGGAAAGAGGGAGGGAGAGCATAAACAAGTGCGTGAGGGGGAGTGAGAGGGAGCGAGTGAGTGAGCGTGAGAAAGAGGAATAGGCCTCGCGAGAGCTCATCCGTGAGGAGTATCTTACTGCGGGAGCGGCGGTGTGAGCTCGGTGGCGCTTAGGAGGCAGCTCGCGAGTGCACGGTCGAGAGCTCGTGGAAGGAGCCGAGGATGCGTGCAAGAAGGAGGGGATGGCGGGTAGAAGTCCTCAGGCTCTTGCAGTTGCGGGAGACACTACTACGGCACCTACAGGCAAAGGTGTGAGGAGGACAGGCCATGCGAGCAGATACTAGATACTGGTTTTCCAATATCAGACATTTGGGACATCGACCAAACGTCTCGAGAAGCATCAGGACATCCGGAGCTGAAGCTGGACATCTGAAAACACATTCTCACACGAAGGTACGTGTTTCTTGCATGACTTTCCGCCATGCAGACTGAAGCATAGAACTTTCTGGTAGAAAATGGGTCTGCATCTTCGTACGTAGCTGCAGGAAATTGGAAATGCGCGCGGTGCACCTTTCCAGGCACTTTTGGACATCTACCACTTCGCCAGAAGTCCGACTACACTTCCAGATGACTGGAAGGAAAGTACAACATATGGGACTTCCCTCAGATGGTTGCGGAGGAATCTGGACGTCTAAAGCAGCCGCAGGAAGTGAGAGGTAAGATCTGATGCCTTTTAAGACATCTGGGAATAGTCCCAGATGTCTGATTTTGGACAGTAATCGTGTTTTTGGTCCATTCAGGGCCCAAACAGAATCAGATTTTCGCAAACGAAGTACCGTTGTTTTCCACTCGAGTTTCTCTACGTGTTTGTGTTGAGTACTTACTGTTTTGAGCTCGTCTGATATGGCTTAGTCACTGGTAAAGGTTACTAGCCGATGGCATGTTCGAGGCCTGCGGAGACGACGTGATCTGCGGTGCAGGCCCCCATTCCTCCCGTTATACCCGGTAGAGTGGTTTAATTCAATTGTTAAGCTTTAAATAAAGAATATGGTTGCTTAGAATTATTGGATTGAACTCTAGGATGTGGAATGAACCCTAGGGTAGAAATGCATGAGCCTATTTTGAGCTATACTGTTTAATTGAGATGCATGTTTAACTAAATTGCTAGGAATGTGTATTAATTGATTTATGAGTTGATTCGTTAGACATGGAAACACGAGCTGCCTATAATGAAAAATGGGGAATCGAATAACGAGATCTGGATATTGATAAATGAGATGAATACCAGCATGAACCCTACAGGGAATTAGTAGAAGAACTCCTATAGATGAGAAGTGAGCTGGCCCTTGTGTACACGGTACCAAGGAGAGCCACTATCCCTTTTAGAGTAGAAGGGAGCTTGTCGCCCTTTGGGTTGAGACCCGAGATAGGTTTGGCCACTCTACGACGACTCCTGCTTGGCCTTGTGTACGTGGTACCGAGGTGGGCTAATTAGAGTAGATGGGAGCTTGCCGCTCTTTGGGTTGAAACCCAGGGTGGGTTTGGCCACTCTATGATGACTCCTGCTTGGCCTCGCGTACGTGGACCGAGGTGGGCTGATTAGAGTAGAGGGGAGCTTGCCGCCCTTTGGGTTGAGTGGGTTTGGCCACTCTACGACGACTCCTGCTTGGCCTCGCGTACATGGTGCCGAGGTAAGCTACTTAGTGTAGGGAGGGAGCTAGCCGCCCCACGGGGCCCGGGGTTAGGACTAGCCACCCTACACCGACTCTTGTTAGGCCCACAGGGCAAACTGGGATAGTCGGACGAGGGTACGCAGACTGTGGAGGGCCGAGACCCCTGTTCTGAGAGGGCAAGGCCCTATACTGTTCCATGTTGTACTTTAGGCGTACTCGCTAGCGGAAACGACTAACCGCATGCCAGTGCGGGGTAGCTACCCGTGCGCTTATCACACGTGTCATAGTCTCCGCTATGTTGCAACAATGACCTCGGGGTGGTTGACTGAGTGTAGGACAACCGCGAGGGACTCTCCCGGCCAAGAGAGCACCACGTGTACCTTCTACTCGACGGAAAGGACTATAATCAAGCTCGTTCCCACAAGGAACAAGCAAGATCAAGAAATACTTGGATCTTTTGTGAAATAAATGAACTAGAAATACATAGATGAGATAGATAGAAATGAGAATAAAACATGGTTGCTTGTTTTACTATACTTGCACATAAATAACGTAAACACCACTCTACTCAATGTTCGCTAACTCTATCTTTTCGTAACCTTGTTCAGGACCAGGAGTTGAGCAGCCCGAGTTTTTGGCTGCAGAGGGTGTGGGCCTAGCCGAGCCCAACCGTAGTCATTTCTTTCCAGCTCTTTAGCTTTTCTACTGTAGTAGTGAGTACTGGATGTCTCTATTACTGTTTCTGTTATATCCTGTTCGCTGTTGTTGTTGTGATGGTATGTAATATTTTGAGACAGTTGTTCCTTTTTACCGTCTCTCTTTTACATCTGTTTAGTTATAAAGCATGTGTGGATGTGGTTTTATTTCCTGCTTTTGGTTATTTCTCATTGGACGACTAGGTTTTGGGATTAGTGGAGGCGAGCTGGTCTCGGGTTCTGTAAGGATCTGGGAACCGGGCCGTAATACTAGAGGAAAGCTTGTACATGGAACTTGAAATACTATTCTAGCTAACAGAAAAGATATGCATGCATGGATCTAAGGTAGATTATGCATGCATTCATAGAGAGAGAATATTACTACTATTATTAGGAAGATATTAATGAAAGAATCAAAACATGAAGAACATTAATCTATCTAGAACAAAGCAAGACATTGGAGGTGGTCTCCAATGGCTGTGTGGCAGAAGGGAGTGGGAAGGGAGAGAGGGATGGCCAAGGTGGTGGTCGGCCTCTTGAGAAGGTGGTGGAGGAGCTTGCTCTTGAAAGTGGAGGTGGTGGAGGAGCTTGCTCTTGGCCACTTGAGAAATGAACCAATTGGTTCAAGAATAACCACTTATGTGCATATAACTAGGATAGTCATCACAACGTAACATTTTGATATTCATTTCTGAGTCTTTTTCTCTATGTAACTCGGTATCGTTGATAACTCTTGTTCTTTCTCTTGCATCTCCTTGTAGGAGATGCCTCGTCAAGGAGTTCTCGAGGTGGGCCACGGTTGAGGTTGTGGACGAGGTCAGAGGGGCGCACGTGCTGGACCTGAAGCAGCAGTTGACCCACCTCTTTTCTCGAGCATTCAGGCCCAGGATCTCGCCCAGCTGATCAGAGGCATCATGTGGGAGGAGCTCCAGCAGCCTCCTCGGGCACCTCTCCCTAAGGACGTGGAGGGGGAGTCCTTTGTAGGACAGAGAGACCATCGTAGCGCTAGACAAGCAAGAGGGGGAGGGGGTGATCCTCCACCGCCCCCACCACACTCTGACACTTCCGAGCACGAGCCCTCCTTGCTTGGAGGTGTGCCCGTTATCCCACTGCAGCTACACCACGAGCTTTTCGGACGGTTCCAAAAGTTGAAGACCCCCACGTTCAACGGGGATGAGAGCTCGTCTGAGGTAGAGGACTAGCTGGAGTAGATAGAGAAGTTGTTCAACACCCTCCGCCCACCGGCAGAGTGTCGCGTGGCCTTTGCCACGTACCAGCTAGAGAGCGCAGCACACAAGTGGTGGAGGGCAGTCAGAGGCCAGGAGGGGAGAAAGCCGACGTAGGACCAGTTCGTGGCTCTCTTCTACGAGCAGTACTTTCCGCAGACCTGGCAGGACTAGAGGAGGCAGGAGTTCCACACTCTTTTCCAGGGGACAATGATGGTTAGCGCATATCGCACACGTTTCCTGAAGCTGTCACATTTCGCCCTAATAGCGGTGTCTATCAAGGAGGAGCGTCTGTGGAGGTTTACTGAGGGGCTCCGACCTGCTATTTGGGGCTATGTTAAACCCCTGAAGCTTCCCACCTTCTCATGCATGGTCGAGACAGCCATGACTTACGAGGAGACCAACCCAGCAGTGTGAGACACTGATGGCAGATGGATGAGGCCCTACTAGCCAGAGTATTCACAGGGCCATCGGGAGAGGAGGCACACGACGCCCGCAGGAGAGCTGTCTCGTTCTGCGAAGCCATCAGTGGCCTTTGGAGGCCCCAAATAGGGGCCAGTTGCCAGCACCGGACCCCCGCCCAACCGCCAGCAAGGACCTACTCAAGGAGGAGGTCGTGTACCCCTCTGCTACCAGTGTGGCCAGCCAGGCCACATCAGAAGGGACTACCCATCTAGGGTCGGAGCACAGCAGATGCTCCCCGCACCGAGAGCCGGAGGCTGAGCTGGCGGTCATGGCCACCAAGCGCGTGGGGGAGGACAACAGTCACGAGGAGGGTACCGGCCAGCTGCTACTCGCCCGACCTAAAGTGTAACCACTTCGTCTACACAAAAAACTGAGGGGCGTATCAACGCCCTAACATACAAAGACGCCAGAGCTTCGAGTTCTGTGGTGGTAGGTATGGTTACCGTTTCTGGCAAATTAGTGTACGTACTTTTTGATTCCGACGCCACCCACTCTTTCGTCTCTACGAGTTTTGCCGTCAGTTTGATGTAGGGCAGTGTACTGTTAGAGGATCCATTTGTGATCAGAGGCCCAGGTGGCTAGTTGTTTGTAGCCGAGGAGGTCTGCATGGACTGCGAGGTCAGCATAGGGGGACACAACCTCCCCGCTGACCTAATTGTGGTCCAGATGGAGGATTTCGACATGATTCTGGGGATGGACTGGCTGTCCACCTATCACGTCCTGGTGGACTATTTCGGGAGGAAGATTGTCTTCTCCATACCGGAGTTGTCTCCCTTTCAGTTTCACGATCAGCCTGTGGACAGAGGTTTCAGATGTATCTCAGTGCTTCGGGCAGTAAGGCTTTTGAGCCAGGGGTGTGAGGGCTTCTTGGCCTGTGTGGTGGCAGAGCCTAGCCACGTGGTTGACCTTCGGAGTATCCCGGTGGTCTGCGAGTACCCCGACGTCTTCCTGGAGGAGTTACCAGGTTTACCTCCAGAGCGTGAGATCGAGTTCAAGATCTCACTGGTATCAGGGACCAGCCCCATTTCTACTGCACCGTACCGGATGGCACTGCTTGAACTGCAAGAGCTCAAGTCACAGCTACAGGACCTATTGTAGAAGGGCTTTGTGAGGCCCAGTGCATCTTCATGGGGAGCCCCCATGCTATTTGTGAAGAAGAAGGACGGTACCCTGTGACTTTGTGTTGACTACCAACAACTAAATCGGGTCACCGTCAAGAGCAAGTACCCGATGCCTCGTATCGACGACCTTTTTGACCAGTTGCGAGATGCCACAGTGTTCTCCAAGATAGATCTGAGGTCAAGTTACCACCAGTTGGGGATCAGGGAGACCGACGTCTCCAAGACAACTTTCCATACCCGATACGGGCACTACAAGTTCTTAGTCATGCCATTTGGGCTGACTAATGACCCCACTGCCTTCATGGATATGATGAACCATATTTTCAGGCCATACTTAGACCAGTTTGTAGTGGTGTTCATCGACGACGTACTCATTTACTCACAAGATCAGGCACAACATGGACAACATTTACTCATGGTCCTAGATACCTTGAGGCGACACAGGCTGTATGCCAAGTACAGCAAGTGTGAGTTTTGGCTGAGACAGGTGACTTTCTTGAGCCATGTGATTTCAGGAGATGGATTGGCTGTGGACCCAACCAAGGTAGAGGTCGTACTCATGTGGGAGAGGCCATGCACAGTGACAGAGATACGCAACTTTCTGAGACTGACAGGTTACTACCAGCGGTTTATCAGGGGATTCTCTCAGATCGCACGTCCTATAACTTAGCTGACCCGAAAGGACGTGCCTTTTTCCTGGAAAGACAAGTATGAGGTGTGTTTCCAGGAGTTGAAGGAAAGACTGACTTCAGCTCCTGTACTTACCATCCCAGACGGTAGTGGCGGTTTCGTGGTTTACACCGATGCTTCGTTGTAGGGGTTAGAGGGTGTGCTCATGCAGTGGGGTCACGTTGTCGCTTACGCTTCGCAGCAACTGAAGCCCCATGAGCATAGCTACCCTACTCATGACTTAGAGCTGGCAGCAGTTGTCTTCGCGCTGAAGACATGGAGGCACTACCTTTACGGTGAGACTTTCGAGATCTTCACAAATCATAAGAGCCTTAGGTACTTGTTTGACCAGAAGGAGCTTAACATGAGACAAAGATGTTGGTTAGAGCTCCTAAAGGACTATGACTACAGCATCTCCTACCACCCAGGGAAGGCCAATGTGGTGGCCGACGCCTTGAGCTGGAAGGTGCCTGCCCGCTTGGTCAGCTTGCAGGCATAGAGTTAGAGACTCATGGAGGAGGTGAGCAGTTGGCAACCCCTGGAATCATGAGGGTACTGTGGGGCAATGACAGTGATGCGGCAGGCACAATTAGAGCTGATAGACCGCATCATCGCAGGGTAGATGGCCGATCCATACTTATAGACACTGCGAGACAGGGTGCTAACGGGGGACCCAGGAGACTTTTCCTTCTCAGACAAGATACTACGCATGAGGGGATGCCTATGTGTTCCTAGAGACAAGAGGTTGTTGAGAGAGCTCCTGCCCGAGGTGCACGGGTCCAGATTCACCATACATCCCAGGAACACAAAGATGTACCATGATTTGCGACGCGACTTCTGGTGGAAAGGGATGAAGTGGGATGTTGGTGAGTTTGTCCAACAGTGGTTGGTATGCCAGTAGGTGAAGGCCGAGCACCAGAGGCCTACAGGGCCATTGCAGCAACTTCCTGTGCTAGAGTGGAAGTGGGAGAGCATCACCATGGACTTGGTAGTGGGTCTACCCGTTACCCAATGGAGACACGACACAGTTTGGGTGATCGTAGACCGATTGACAAAGATGGCACGGTTTCTGCTGATCCGAGTCACCTTTGGGCCAGCACTGCTAGCAGAGCGATACATCAGAGATGTGGTGCGCCTGCATGGAGTTCCTCATGAGATCGTATCCGACAGAGATACTCGTTTCACTTCTCAATTCTGGGTAGAGTTCTAGCAGGCCTTGGGGACTCATCTGAGGTTCAGTACAGCCTACCACCCTCAGATCGACGGGCAGTCAGAGTGCACGATACAGACACTTGAGGACCTTCTGCGTGCCTGTGTACTAGACTACAGAGGCTCCTGGGAGGAGCATTTACCCTTAGCAGAGTTTTCCTACAATAACAGCTATCATTCGAGCATCAGCATGGCACCTTACGAGGCTCTGTATGGGAGGAAGTGTATTGCACCATTGAGTTGGGTCGAGGTGGGGACCAAGTGAAAGGTTGGTCCCAGGCTGATCTGGCAAAGTCAGGAGGTGATAGAGTAGATTCACAGAGGACTCCGCACTGTCAAGAGCAGGTAGAAGAGCTTTGCCGACAAGAAGCGCAAAGAGGTGCAATTCAAGGTCGGGGATCACGTCTTTCTCCATGTTTCGCCCATGAAGGATTTGCAGCATTTTAGGGTGAAGGGGAAGCTTGCACCGAGGTTTTGGGACCCTTTAAGGTCCTGGAGTGGGTTGGATCCATTGCTTACCAGCTTTCCCTTCCTCCCCAGCTTTCTGGAGTGCACGACGTATTCCACGTGTCCAACCTCAGGAAGTACGTCGTCGATCCCCGTCACATTCTGAGCCATGAGAGCATCAAGGTGGGAGATGACCTGACCTACCCTGAGAGGCTAGTACAGATATTAGACAGAGCCGTCCAAAGCCTGAGACGGAAGCAGGTACCACTGGTGAAGGTTCTACGGAGAAGCTAGCGGTACGAGGAGGTGACCTGGGAGCCTGAGGAGGCAATGCGAGAGCGATACCCAAAGCTTTTTGAGGGCACGTCTCTTCAAACCTACTTCGGTCCTCTTTAAGTTTGTTACGCATTTTTGCGTTACTTTTTCTACACCGTACATAGCCCAAGTTTTGGGAACGAAACTTCCTTTAAGTTTGCTATGTTGAAATGACCCGGTGCCTATTTAGGGTGTTTAAGATGTCTGGTTTAACTGTCAAACGTCTGTCCGGAAGTTTGGATGAAGGGCCAGACATCTAAAAGTAGGAAAATATCATACGTTCTTTTTGCTCTGCACGCGGGCAGCACACAGAGTCTTTCTCTCTCCTCCATCCCTCACCTCGAAACCCTACTACTCTCCTTTTTAAAACCCCCACACCTCCTTCTTCTCCCTGTCACCACCAGCCACCGCTCCCTCCCTCTCCTTCCCCTGCCAGTGACCACCTTCGACCGTCGTTGCCTTTTCCCCCCTCCCACAGGCGAGTGCACGAAGGAGAGAGGGAGGGGGAGCGTAAACAAGTGCGTGAGGGGGAGTGAGAGGGAGCGAGCAAGAGAGCAAGCATGAGAAAGAGGGAGAGGCCTCCCGGGAGCTCGTCTGTTAGGAGTATCTTGCTGCGGGAGAGGAGGTGCAAGCTCGGTGGCGCTTGGGAGGAAGCTCGCGAGTGCGCGATCGAGAGCTCGTGGAAGGAGCCGAGGATGCATGAGAGGAGGAGGGGCTCACATGCAGAAGTCCTCGGCCTCTTACAGTCACGGGAGACGCTACCGCGGTGCCTGCAGGCTAAGGCACGAGGAGGACAGGCCGTGTGAGTAGATACTGGATACTAGTTTTCTAGTATCAGACATCTGAAACATCGACCAGACGTCTAGAGAAGCATCAGGATGATCAGAGCTGAAGTCGGACGTCTGAAAACACATTTTCATGCAGAGGTACGTGTTTCCTGCACGACTTTCCACTATGCAGACCGTAGTGCAAAACTTTTTGGCTGAAAATGGATCTGCATCTTCGTACACAGCTGCAAGGCATTAGAAAGGTGCGTAGTGTGCCTTTCCAAGCACTTTTGGACGTCTGACCACTTTTCCAGACGTCCAACGGCACTTCCAGATGACTAAAAGAAAGGTTCGACTTCTGGGACTTCCCTCAGATGGTTGAGGAGGAGTCTGAACATTTGAGGCAGCCCTAAGAAGTGAGAGGTAAGATCCAACACCTTTTAAGACATCTGGGAATAGTCCCAGACGTCTGATTTTGGATAGTAACCGTGTTTTTGGCCTATTCAGGGCCCAAACATAATCGGATTTTTGCAAACGAAGTACCGTTGTTTTCCACTCGAGTTTCTCTACGTGTTCATGTTGAGTACCTACTATTTTGAGCTCATCTAATGTGACTTAATCACTGGTAAAGGTTACTAGCCGATGGCATGTTTAAGGCCTGCAGAGACGACGCGATCTGCAGTGCAGGCCCCCATTCCTCCCATTATACCTGGTAGAGTAGTTTAATTCAATTGTTAAGATTTAAATAAAGAATATGGTTGCTTAGAATAGTTGGATTGAACTCTAGGATGTGGAATGAACCCTAAAGTAGAAATGCATGAGTCTGTTTTGAGCTATGCTGCTTACTTGAGATGCATGTTTAACTAAATTGCTAGCAATGTGTATTAGTTGATTTATGAGTTTCTTCGTCAGACATGGAAACATGAGCTGCCTATAATGAAAAATGGGGAATTGAATAATGAGATCTGGATATTGATAAATGAGATGAATACCAGCATGAACCCTACAGGGAATTAGTAGAAGAACTCCTGCAGATGAGAAGTGAGTTGGCCCTTGTGTACACGGTACCAAGGAGAGCCACTGTCCCTTTTAGAGTAGAGGGGAGCTTGTCGCCCTTTGGGTTGAGACCCGGGGTGGGTTTGACCACTCTATGACGACTCCTGCTTGGCCTCACGTATGTGGTACCGAGGTGGGCTAATTAGAGTAGAGGGGAGCTTGCCGCCCTTTGTGTTGAGACCCAGGATGTGTTTGTCCACTCTACGATGACTCCTGCTTGGCCTCACGTACGTGGACCGAGGTGGGCTGATTAGAGTAGAGGGGAGCTTGCCACCCTTTGGGTTGAGACCCAGAGTGGGTTTGGCCACTCTACGACGACTCCTGCTTGGCCTCGCATACATGGTGCCAAGGTGAGCTACTTAGTGTAGGGAGGGAGCTAGCTGCCTCACGGGACTGGGGCTTAAGACTAACCACCCTACATCGACTCTTGTTAGGCCCACAGGGCAAACCGGGATAGTCAAACGAGGGTATGCAGACTGTGGAGGGGCAAGACCCTTGTTTAGTTCTGAGGGGTGAGACCTCTATTCTGAGAGGGCAAGGCCCTATACTGTTCCATGCTATACTTTAAGCCTACCCGCTAGTTGAAACAACTGGCCACGTGCCAGTGCAGGGTAGCTACCTGTGTGCTTATCACGCATGCCGTAGTCACTGCTACATCGCGACAGTGACCTCGAGGTGGTTGATTAAGTGTAGGACTACCGCGGGGGACTCTTTCGGCCAAAAGAGCACACATGTACCTTCTACTCCACGAAAAAGATTGCAATAAAGATCGTTCCCAAGAGAAACAAGCATGATCAAGAAATAATTGGATCCTTTGTGAAATAAATGAACCAGAAATACATAGATGAGATAAATAGAAATGAGAATAAATCCAGGTTACTTGTTTTACTATACTTGCACATAAATAATGTAACACCACTCTACTCAGTGTTCGCTGACTCTGTCTTTTTGTAACCTTGTTCAGGACCAGGAGTTGAGTAGCCTGAGTTTCCGACTGCAGAGGGTGCTGGGCCCAACCAAGCCCAGCCGTAGCCATTTCTTTCCAGCTCTTTAGCTTTTCTGTTGTAGTAGTGAGTACTGGACATCTCTATTACTGTTTCTGTTATATCCTGTTTACCTTTCCCTTGTTGTTGTTGTGATGGTATGTAATATTTTGAGACAGTTGTTCCTTTACTATCTCGCTTTTACGTCAGTTTAGTTATAATGCATGTGTGGATGTAGTTTTATTTCCTGCTTTTGGTTATTTCTCATTGGACGACTAGGTCTTAGGATTAGTCGAGGCGAGCCGATCTTAGGTCATGTAGGGATCTGGGAACCGGGTCGTAATACTAGAGGAAAGCTTGTACATGGAACTTGAAGTACTATTCTAGCTAACAGAAAAGATATGCATGCATGGATCTAAGGTAGATTATGCATGCATTCATATAGAGAGTGTATTACTACTATTATTAGGAAGATATTAATGCAAGAATCAAAACATGAAGAACAGTAATCTAGTTAAAAGAAAGTAGGACATTGGAGGTGGTCTCCAATGGCTGTGTGGCAGAAGGGGGTAGGAAGGGAGAGAGGGATGGCCAAGGTGGGTGGTCGGCCTCTTGAGAAGGTGGTGGAGGAGCTTTCTCTTGGATGTGGAGGTGGTGATTGTGGAGGTGATGGAGCACGTGGATGGAATGAAAAATGGAGTCCAAGATTGGGTTCATGGCCGTCCAAGGATGCTCTTTTATAGACTTGGAGATGGGTCATCTAGAGTAGTGCAAAATTCTCTAGAAGAGCCTCCATCTTGGCCTCAAGATTGTTGGGAGTGGGTCTTCTTAGATCCACTTCCTAAGGAAGTAGGTTGTGGACTCCTTGAAGACTATTTTTAGTTTCAAGCTGGCATCACTTGGAGGCCACTCTAGAACACTCTAGAGTGGACAACCAAGTGGTGGTGTGTGTGTGTGTGTGCGTGAGTATGGATGGTGGCTATCTGGTCTAGGTTGAGTCCTATAGGTCTAGGTAATTGGGTTTAGGTAGGTTTCTAAAAATAGGTTCATAAAACCTAATACTAAGGTGATAAGTGTAATTAAACTCACCATAAGTTTAATTGAGTGGGTGTGTGTGTGTAATTGGGAGAGAAAGTTCCCCAATTAAGTTAGGCTTGAGTCAATTGGACACTTACTGAGTCCAATTAGACTTGCGCTGGTTGAGATTTGAGCTCAATTGGACTCTATGAGTCCAATTGACTAGGTGAATGTGATTGACTTAGATCCAAGTCAATTGGGCTTAGTGAGAACCTAATTGGGTTCTTAGGAGGGCCTTAGGGTAGTGTACTAGGCTTAGGGCACCTTAATTTAGGTTTCCTAGGATATAGGAATGGGTTTAAGAGCTTAAGAAATCAAAATCTAGGCTTGATTTCAAAAAGAACATTTAGAAAGGGGTTCTAGATGTTTAATTTAATGATCAAACGACTTATACTTCAAAATCAAAAATTTAAGTCTCTAGTCTGGATGTCCAATGTTGAATTAGGGTGGAGTTGAGGTTCTATCTTGGGTTTCTGAAGAAATTGGACATCTGACACCTTGTCTGGACATCTAATATTCCAATAGATTGGGTTCTAGGTTCTACGGGTGGTATCTAAGGGGCTTGGACGTCCAGCATCCTACCTGAATGTCCAGAGATGGGCTGGAATATGGGTTTTCTAAGCTAGGGTGACCTAATCTAAGGGTGGCTAAGTTTGGAAAGGTATCTAAGGTTGTCCTAAGGCTAGGGAATAGGTCCTATGTTCATAATTTAACTCAAACATTAAAATCCTACAAGTAATCTAGTATACTTCTTCTCTACATTATGTCTTCATCTTGAGTAGCTTTATTCCCAAAGCTTCTGCTATAGCTCTGTTACAGCTCTAGCTTCTTCCCTGCTTCAAATCCTGCTTCAGACCATCTCCTGAGCTTTTATTGCCTACAAACCAAATAATACATTAATCAGTACATCATTATAAAATTATTTCATGAATATCTAAGTCAAGCAAAAGAGATGAAATGTATGCTACTAATGCATGTATTATACTACAATTATGCTAAGTTCTAACTCAATTTAGGTCATTTAAGTCCTATGATTGCTACGCAATCATACCCCTATGCCTAAATCTTGCTAATCCTAACAAATGCAAAACTAAGTTATTTACAAGTGGATCCCTAGAAGACTGATTATTTTTATCAAGTGTAAGACTAGGGATTCATTTCTTTTTGTTTTCATTCTAAAATCTAGAAATCCAAACAATTGTGAAAGTGTAGTTATGTAGCTTATACAACTGATTCGAGTGAAAAGCCATTTCACCTCTAAAGCCTGTACTTGACCCCTAGTAAAATTCTAGTAGGATGGGCAAACTTCTTCCCTCGAGGTATAACAAAATATCTTAAAATTTCTACCCTAGCTTTTAGCTTAGGTAAAGGATGTCTGAGTCAAATGGGTTTGTATTTGGTGGCTCATACTCATTTAATGCTACTTATAGACTAGTACTATAAAATCTAGATTTCCAAACTAGCAAGTAAATCAACTCAAAAAGAAGTAGGAAAACTGTGCTCTCTTGCATCCTTTGTATTTACTCTCTTTTCTTCTTTTCTTTTTCTTTCGAGCTCACAATCTCACCAGATTTATACATAGAATCCATATTTGGTGGTCTCACATGACATTATCACTTTAAAAAGTTCTGATAACCTTAACACCAAGTCAGAATTCCTCAGCCAATATTCGGGCGGTCAGGAATACAAAAAAATAGGTTAAGGTCGTATTTGGTGGATTGCAAATGTGGTGGGTAATGTTGCCTCAATGCTATTGAAATAAACACTAAACACACTTATAAACTCATTTTTTCTGCTTTTTCTTTTTCTAAATTTTTTTTCTTTCCCTATATTTTTCTCTTTTTTTCTATATATATTTTTTTATCTTTTTTTTCCAACATGATCCAATAGTCAACATAAGCCAACCTAATGATATGTAGTATGCAGAAAAATATGCCAAAAGAAACTATGCTATTTAGAGGGTACTACAACGAATGCATATTTTATCTCCTTGAAAGCTTAACAACAATGAATATACGTCTCAAACATCTTTAGCCTACAAAGATGTCAATGTTATCCACGGATACAAGTGTAATAACCCATACTCGGAGACATATAACTCTGGTTGGTGCCAGCATCCGAATTTCTCCTGGTCTGGTAACTCGCAAAGACCACATCAATATCCACACTACTAGACCAGACAATACAGGAATGCGCAAAGCATGTACCCAAGGCAACAGTCATTCTCATCACAGTAGCAATCCCATTCTATATATCAGTCACTGCATCAAACTGCTAGTCACCCTCCAAAGCGGGCCAACCCTTTGGAGGCATTGAAAGAGGAACTGCAAGAATCTGTGTGGAAATCTACTCAAGACAGTTTGTAAATCATGAAGGCGATGGTTGACCAAATACAGAGCATCCAAAACACACAGAATTAGCTGTTGCAGGAGTATAGATCACAGGGAACCTTGCCCTCCCAACTTGTCCCTAACCCACAATATAGGCAAAACCAGGGCGCCCCACCTAGGTTCCAGGTACCACAGGGATAGGTACATGCTATATTACAGGCACTTCTTGCACCACCTGGTTATGCTCAGGGTCAACCAACTTTGCTACAAAACCCTACTTACTCTGCCCCTTCTGCTCCTTCGCCACCTCATGGACAGCATGCTGATGTGAAAGCTATTATATTGAGTGGGAAGGAGACACACGACCCACCATTTAGGCAGGTGGGTCTTGACTTTTCTCACCCTTTATTGCAGGATGGTTTGTCATCTTCCTCTTCCCAAGAGCCACCTACGACAGATAAGGGGAAAAGACTAATTGACCCTGAGATTCTCATCCCTTTTCCTGAGGCTCTTACGCGAGATTTAGAGTCGAAAAAGGGTACATGGAATTTTGAGGACCTGAAATCGATGTTCGAAGAAGTTCATATTCAGGTCTCGCTCCTTAAGGCTATAGTAAAGACTATTGTACCCCTAATCGACAGTAGAAAAATGGACGATAGGCGGTATTGTCAAAGGAAGCTAGTGCCGTGATTCTAGCCAACCTACCTCCTAAGAAGAAAGACCCTGGTACCCCACTCATTTCCTACTTTTTGCAGGATTCTCCATTCAATCGGGCCCTTCTTGATTTGGGTTCATCCATCAACCTAACTCCCACCACTATATATGATAGATTTTGATTCGAGGAGTTGAAACCCACCTCGGTTACCATTCAGCTGGCTGATCAATCAGTAAAAACACTGAGGGTGGTGGTTGAGAACACGATCGTTAAGGTCCACGGATTCTGCTTTCCCACGGAATTTTTCGTTCTTGATAGGGAGGTTTCTCCTAATCTTCGTGATGCATTGATTATCTTAGGTCATCCGATTTTGGTGACAGCTCGCATGAACATCGACTGTGCATCTGGGTGTATGGAGATTGCCCTAGGAAACGAAAGACTTAGATTGGACATATTCAGGTCATCACAGAACTTCGACTGTGATCACATCGAGGAGGATAGTGAAGATGAAGAATCGACTTTTTGTGGTAACATTAGGCTTCTTTGTAATGATCCAATGTCACATCCATCTTCATTGTCAGGGTTTTTAGACCTTAATCCACACGGGATTGAGACGACAGCAATGCACATTTCCTCCTACAGATCCAATTGTTTGGGGTATTCATTTGATCACGACACCCCTGATTCTGATTATCTCGATCCATCAATTACTGAATTACCCCTGCTGACACAGGATGGCGTGACTACAACAAATGGATTTCCCGCTAATGCATTCTCGATTGACTATTTTGCAGGTGAGGGATAAGTGGGAATTCACGCATATCAGGATCATCAGATTTCTGCCATTGATTCTTCTCCTCGAACTCATGATTCTGATTCCTACTCACCCGTGATTGAACAGAGGCCCTTACCTGACTCACTAAAATACGTGTTTTTGGGTGATAGTGAGACATACCCTATTATTATTAGTGCTCACTTGATGTTGAGTCCAATCTATTGGACTAATTTTTAGCCTAAGTTGGTTACTTCCTGCATTTTAGAGTATATTAATATTTGAATTTTATTATAAAATAAATGCATGCATTATAATTTGTATTTGTAAAGTTTATCTGGTATTATAAATAATTATATGCATTGCAGGAATTCAAGCGCAGCCATGTCTCATTTTTAAGATGTCCAGAGATTACTCTAGATGTTTGATGATGTTGGCAATACACACCGCCACCATCTTCACCGCCTGTCTATGCCCTATCCCTCCTCGCATCCCAACCACTTACGATCTTCGCTGAGTAGTTGGAGACGATATTGACTGAAGAAATGAACAGAAGATGTGTTTAAAAGAAGAGGCGCAGCAAATATGCAGGATCATCTTTTCCCATGGCAGGGACCTCTTCTTCCTCCTCCACCGTGCAACAGGCCTACATTACGGACATGGCATACACCACAATCACATAGCGCCCACCATGGACCTTTGTAAACTTCACCTCGCCAACTACGCCCACCGTGATCTTCACCTCCCTTAGCCACATGGTGATAGCATGTGGCCTCGCACTGCGTCCCCTATCTCCACGAGAAACACCACCATCACCTTCATCTCACCACAACTCTTCTCCCTGACCTCTCTCAACATAGACCCACGCACCACCACCCTTTCTTCTTCCTTTTCTCCTTCATCTTCTTCACCTCCAGCTGCAACACCTTCAGCCTCTCCTTCCAACCGTCCCCTCCCCACCTGCCTTTTCTTCTTCTTCATCATCCTCTCCTTCCAACCACCCCACCCCCCCACTGCAACTTCCCGAAGGAACCTAAACCGCACACCATCACCAACTGCCTCAACAGTCACCGACGACGCCTAGCCGCCTCAAGACTGTGCCCTCGACCACCTACCATCATTGTGAAACCACCCAAGGCATGCACCATCCTCACGAGCTCTCTCCGCGCACACCACCAGCACCCACTACCGGCTGCCTCCGGCCACCTCTCACATCACCGCTACCATCTACACAAACCCCGTCCTCTGGCTGCCTCCAGTCTTGTCATCGTTGATGCCCTCTCCCTTGCATGGTTGTAAGGAACGCCTCATCCCCTATTTTGCAATAGTGAAAGGGAAATTAAAATTTACATTTCTATGCCATTGTTACATCTTCTTTTATGCAATTAATTATTAAATGGGATTTGCAGACCAGCAGACCAGCCCCTCTATTCCTCTCTATTTCTACTGCTACTCTTTCTTGCTCTCCGATAGTATCTAATCTCTTCACTCATTATACCATTATGCCATGAATATTTTTAAGAGAGTAGTATATATATATATTGGTTGGTTGTTAGTGTTATATGGATTGATCTTGTGGTTATATAGGATCCTGATTTGTCTCTAAATATTGATACATGCAATAAACTTTGCTTTATGATATTTAGAACATAAATAGGAAATATGTGGATTATTCTTAGTAACAATATCTATGTTTATTGGCCTTATGTCTCCCTGTGGATATGATACTCTTCATCAATGTGGTTTATTACATTAATTATTATTTTTTATTGAGAAGATTTTCCACCACATAAAATATGACATATCATTTCTATTACTATCTTAATTAAGTGGAAATCTCTCTGTCAAATGGCGCCATTGCCAGGAAGGCAATGGGCCTAGTAAACTCGCAAGTATTTTTCTATTTGCATTGATCCCTATTTATTGCTATTCATTGATCTACCATTCTTTTAAGCGAGGTACTTTCTGGAGGAAGAAGAGCATGATGAGAGGCTCATCATGGCTTCTAATTACCCCTAATTAACTAGTTTCCCTAGTTAATTAGCTAGGAATATGTATATATAAGGGTTAGTTATAGAATAAGGGATAAATTATTAAAGGACCTTAAAATAAGTTTAAAATGCTAAATTATTAACCAATTAATATTATTCATAATTTAATTAAGGCACTTCGGGGAGGATGGAGAGGAGTGTAGCTAGGGTTTGGGAGGTCGACGATGGTTGGAGATTGTGGAGGTCTAGGAGGAAATAGCAGAGGGAGAGGATGGAAGAGGTGTGGGCAGCTCCACGGGCGGTCCAAAGGGTTGGTGAGGTGTGGAGGCGAAGGAGAAGAGGGAATGTGGAGGTGGTATGTTATCGTTGTAGGAGAGGACATATGGCAGCGATATGTAGGTCACTGACTGATGAGAACCTCATCATGAACCCTAACTAACACAATCTAACCCAGATATGTAAGAAAAAGCTCCTACATAACCCTAAAGAAAGGCTTAACTCAGAGAATTCTGAGTTTGAGAAGAAAACAAATCATAAGGGGTAAAACTGTAATTTTACCAATGTAGTTTGCAAGCAAGGTAATTAAGGGTCCAAACACAGGTTAAACAAGCCTAACAAGAAGTAAAGTGGGATGATCTGATCTAAAAAGGGTTATAGCAACTTCAAGAAATTAAATGACATTCTGTAACCCTAAAATAAATCTACTTCAATTCACGAGGTTCGAGGTAGGATAAAAATTAACTAAACCCTCTAAAATTCATAGAAAAATAATCTCTAGGGTTTAGAACCTTCAATTTGGCCTTAGAAACCCATTTTGACCTACAAAGAGAACCATGCCCAATTAATGACTTAATCTGGGTTTTTACGTAAATTGGCTGGTCAAACATGGTCCAACCTAGAAATAAAATTCACCATTAAAATCCTTAGGTTCAAATTAGTCATGTATAAAAACTTGAGCCTAAGAAGAGACCTCCTTGACCGACTTTGCAATTTGGTCCTCTTCATTTACTTTTTGACCCTTATCTTTCGAAACCCTTGCATTTTGGCCCCCAATTTTCTCATCATTTTTTTACAGAACGGTCCCTCCTGCAAAACTCTGCGCAGCACCATGCTCCGGCGACTTTGCGCGGAGCATGGCACCGCGCAGAGAGAGGTGACCGCCCTGCAAAACTGACGCAGGGTTCCCTACGACGTCCTCTGTCGCAGGGACCCGGCCATGCTACCTGCCGACCACCATACCTTCCGTGTGAACGTGCGGAAGGTATGGGTCTTGTCTCCGACCATGCTCCGGCGAGGCTGGCACGTCGTCAGCCCACGCCTCCCTCTCCGCCATCCCCTTTATAAGAACCAGCACCCCCTCCTGGTTCTGGCAAGCTCTCTCTGACGGAGAATAACCCCCACTTCATCCCCTCCTCCTTCGTCAGACAGCCCGCAGCTTTCGGCGACTCCCTCCTCTTCCACCTCGTCGCTCTGCCGCCTTACCTGCAGCAGGGTTCTCCTAGCCCTCTCGTCTGTGTCGTGCTGCACCTGCCGGCACCCTTCGCCTGCCTCCTCATCACCGATCTCCCCCTCCAGGGCCTTTTCTTCCCCAGCTCCGGCAGGTATGAGCTGGTGGCTCCGCCCCCCCCCCCCCCCCCTCGTCCATAACCTATGTAAATAGCTTCTCCTCCTCCTCCCTTACATTTTCCCTCACTCAATTTATCTTTTCGCCCCACCACACACGACTTCCACCTCCGCCTGCTCCGTCTCCGACCTCCCTCTCCAGCGAGCTCATCCCACCTCCACAGACCTTCTCACCCCTCGCCGACTACCTCAGAAGCTTCCCCTCACTCCACACAATAGATCCCCCCTTTCCATTCCTTGCCACACGCCACCCAACGACCCCCCGAACAAACCCATCTCTCCGACCATAGTCCGACCTAGGGCTACCACCATACGCCGCCTCGCCACCACCCGCACTACTTTCGCCGCACTCCGGCGAAGCTCCCTGCATCCTCTGATTGGGCCGAAAGGACGTATTCTTGATTTCAGGTCACACCCCCTTCACCGCCATTATTGAGCAGGTGAAGCTCCTTCACCTGCAGCTGCAGGTGCGCTCTCGCCCAGGCGTTAGTCCCAGGTTGTGCAGGCCAATGTTGCGAAGGCATCCAAGCCTGCTGCTGGGTCGAAAGCCTCACAGGCTACCCCAATTGGTCGAGGACTCCTCGCCTGCAGACGCGAGATTTGGAGGTGGGACTTTAGTCCCACCTCGTAAGTGTGCGGCCGCGCGCCCACACTTATATTGAAAAAGTGTTTAGGGCTTACTGCCTTCGAACACAGGGGTCAGGTCCCTCTCACCCGCACGCAGTGAGCCACGCGCTCGATTGCCCTCGCCCGCGCTCACGCCCTGTGGGTCTGGGCCGGATCCGATTACCCTAACCCGTGCACTCCTCTCCCACCACCGCATGCTGGTGGGCCTGGTCCCGGGCGCGATACCCGCACCAGATTACCCGGCTCTTGGATGGCGATCCTATGAGAGAAATCTGAGAGGGAGAGACGCGGGGAAGGGTAGGGGTAGGTTTTGCTCTGACCCATTGTGTAAGCGTGCAGGAGCAGAAGAAGAAGAAGAAGAAAGGAAGGCGACCGAAGCCTTAGCCGCTCAGAAGAAAGAAAGAAGAAGGAGAAGCAAGAGAGAAGAAATAGAAGAAGAAGAAGCAAGCTAAGGAAGAAGAAGAAAGGAAGGAGAGGAGCTGAAGAAGAAAGAGAAGAAGCCGCACTGTAGCAACCCATAGTTAAGTCGTCTAAGCATCAAGTCAAACGACGGAATGGCAGTGGCCAGAGCAGAAAGAAAAAAAAAGAAAAGGAGCCGAGAAGAAGAAGAAAAAGAAGCAAGAAGATGCAGCCACAAGCAAGGAAAGAAAGAAAAAGAAGAATAGAAGAAGGAAGCAGCAAAGAAGAAGAAAAGAAGAAGACTCTGCAGCTGAAAGAAAGGAAGAAAAGAGAAAGAAGAAGGTAGGAAGAAAAGAAGAAGAAGAAGAGGAACGGCCAAGAAGAAGAAAAGAGAGAAGAAAGAAGAGAAAAGAAGAAGAAGCCAACAAAACTCTCTCTCTCTCTCTCTTCTTATTTTTGTAACATAATTGAGAACTTTTATACTTCTAGAATTCTAGTTGCTCTCTGAGTTCGACCTCGGGAATACAACTTCCGAGTAAAAAATCTTTTGTAATAATAACCATAGCTGTTTTGTCTTATACTATAACGACTGTACTATAATAAACATAAAGACACAAAAATGGCCAAAGCGGTTACCATTTCTTGGCACCGTTACCGGGGAGCAACGGCTATTCTGGAGGTTATAAATTCTATATTTGAGAGTTTCTAATAAACTCTTCTCTCTTGTGTGTAGGTACAGGAAAAATTATGAAGCAGCCGCACAACAACCACTCCAAGGACAGGTAACATCTATCCTCTTACTATTAACCCCTCAATTCTAAAGAGGAAGAAAAAGGAAAAAATAATATAGGTATAACCTGTCTTCCATACCTAGTAAACAGCTGCATATTTTCAAACCATTATTCCTGCACACACTATTAAGGGTATTTAAGGGCTAACATCTTCTTGCCTGAGCCCTAATTGCCCAACAAGGAGTTAACTGGACCAAGTAGAGCCAACATAGGAATTAACACTAGGGTTTTAGAAACACACTACTTAATCAAGAATTGAGAAATCCCAAAAGAAGTGTGCCTAAGCCATTGATTGAATATACCTATTCAGAAAATCCCTAAGCAATTGGCTCTCTAAAACACTTGAACCCTAAAAGACAAGACCTAATAAGTTCTCAAAGGAATCAATAGGTGAAGTTGACCCCTTAGGGTCAACCAACCTTCAACTTAGGTCACTCTTCGCACTCAAAAAGCTAAAAGTTCAAGTGAAAACTTAAGCACCTTGATCTTAAACTAAAATTGGTAGACTTAAGAGGTCAAGATCCCCATTCTGGTCTACCTGGAATCTCAGTGACTAGAGAGGTCGGGTGGGGGAAACCCTGTAACCCGTGGGGACGCTCTACCGTTTAGGGGTCTTCGCGGGACTCACCCTCTCTGGCTGCCCAGGTAATTCTCAGGTGGTCGATCTTTTGATCAAGGGGTCCATCTGCCCCGCACCTCTATAGTCACCCAACATTTTGGGTGCCTTGATTGGGTCCAACACCTACTAAACTCATCTCTTCCAACAGTGTATGTTTGGTAGGAGGTCTTTGAAACCTCCTTTAGCACTTCACTCTCCTCAAGGCCGAGCCTCAGTGCCCTTGTTTGAGAAAACAACACTTCACATCGACCTCTCCTCCGACTCCGAACCCAACTCACCTTCTTCTTCCACAATGGCTCAGCCAGTTGAGGAAGAAAACAATCTGGAGCACCAGCTCCAGCGACTCAATGACCTCTTCCAGAACTTTGTGCACCCACCGCAACGTCCTATGATGCGGGACCATTATAATCCTACTGTGGTGGCTATTGAGCCTCGAGTCAAAATCCCAACTGGAGGACCTGATTCTGAATTAAAGCCCAATATGATTCATGCTATACCTAAATTCCATGGGCTTAATTCTGAAGACCCCTTCCAGCACATCAAACAGCTGAAGCATCTGGCCCAAACTTTTGGGTCAGATGCACAAAATCGGGACATTCTCCTCATGAAGATGTTCTCCTTCTCCCTTATGGACAAGGCCGCTTATTGGTACCAGACTCAAACCTAGCCAATCAACAATTGGGAAGAACTTCAGTTCAAATTTTTAAGAAGTTCTTTCCCGTTGGTCGGACCAATGCCTTGCGCCATCAGATTACCCACTTCACTCTGCAAACGGGATAACCTCTCCATAAGGCGTGGGATCGCTTTTAGGATCTCATGAGAAAGTTCCCCCATCACGGAGTTCCTAAATGGGAACAAGTCCAGTCTTTTTACCAGGGACTCCGTGAAGATATTAGGCTTTTCGTCAATGCAACTTGCGGAGGAAATATCATGGGTCAACATGAGGACACCGTGTGGGAGATTCTCGAAAACATGTGCGAGAACTCCATCAACAATGACTCCATGGGCTTATTCGACAAGACGAATACCCGCGCATCGACGAACCTTAGGGGAGCACACGAGACGCAGGGCCTATCCGCATCAGTCGACCTGAACTAATGGCCAGTCGATTGGACAAGGTCTCAATCATTGAGAAGAAGGTGGACGAGCTGACTCAGCACTTGCAGCAAGCCACCTCTGCGCATAGCTCCTTTGCACAGCCTCATTCCACACGGGAAACTGTGTAAAACATTCTCCACCGATCTTCTCCTGGGATGGATCCATATCCATCCCCATCTGATTCTCAGATCGGAGGGTCATCCGATCCTTTCTATACCAGTCCAGGGAATTCCATTCCCCCTTTCTCTGATCCTTTCGAGGTTCCTCAGACCTGCAAGGACCACAACGCCATCCAGAATGACCCATTTTCCAACACCTATAACCCTGGATGGCGAAACCATCCCAACTTCTAGTGGACGGGAAATTCCCAAACCCAAAGACCACCCTTTCAGCCCCATCCACAACCCCCTCGTCCTTACCAGCCGCCTCAGCCTCAGCCCAACCCTACCTATCCATCAGGGCCAAATCAGGACCAAATGTCTCTCATCCTTCAGACTCTGGCTGACATTCAAAGAACGAATGCGGCTATTCAAAAGCAACACAAGGACGAACTTACAGAGGTTCAAAATCAACTGGTCCAGTTGGCAAATTCTCGCCAACCAGGCACACTTCCTTCCCAACCTCGCCCTAACCCGAATAACGTGCCAACACAGTGGTGCGTTATGAACTCAAACCCAGGCCAAGCACACATGATTTATCAAGCCCCCTCTGTTCCTTCACCCGACAGGATGGAGGCCTCCACTTCCTATGTGGGCTATCAGCAGCAACCCATCTTACCCAATCCTAACCAAAACCAGGTAGGGATAAATTCTGTAACAACCCGTAGTGGTAAGGAAACCCACGATCCACCCTATCCAAACCACTCCAAGCCTGGTAGTGATCCCAACCCTAGGACAGTAATCCAGGACGCTCCTATCCCTGTCCCAGATCAAAGACCTGGACCTATCCTAGAAGAACCAACCAAGGTTCTGTTTCCCGAGGCCTTGACCAAGGGAAAGAAGACTACCAAGCCCATGGCACCTGAGGAGGACCTGGTCAAGCTCTTTGAGCAGGTCCAAATAAACATCCCCTTGATGGATGCGATTCGCCACGTACCAGCTTATGCACGATTTTTAAAGAATGTGTGTACACCCCAGCGTAAGCCGCGAACCAAGAGTGGGAGTCTAATTGTATTGTCAGAGCAAGCCAGCTCTATAATCCTAAGCAGACTCCCACCCAAGGCTAAAGATCCTGGTACTCCCTTGATTTCCTGCAAGATAGGTGATACCCAATTCGACAGAGCATTGCTAGACTTGGGTGCTTCCATAAATCTGATACCCACATCCTTACTTAACCACCTAGAAGAATCTGAGCTAAAACCGACTGAGGTGACATTACAATTAGCAGACCGATCTATAAAGTCACCAAAAGGGATTCTCGAGGATGTTATTGTAAGAGTGCGGGATTTTTATTTTCCTGTAGACTTTATAGTCTTAGACATGGACGCACCTGAAAACCCTAAGGATACACCGATCATTCTGGGGAGACCTTTCTTAGCTACTACTAGAGCCAACATCAGCTGTGAGGAGGGCCAAATAGAGCTCAAATTTGGGAATCAAACCCTAAAAATTGATATATTTAAGGCCCAACAAGGAATCAATTGCGGTGTCATCAAACAAATTTGTGATATCAGGGCTTTGGTTGATGAAACGCATTTTGAAAATGACCTGATTATACCTCATCAACCGCAGAAAGATCGTGAACCGCAATCAGAGGAGTCAATATCAGATTTAGACAGACCAATAGCTCCTACCCTTGAACCTCACATCTACCCTAAACCACCCGCTGCTGCTGATAACCCCATCCTTGAACTGAAACTCCTTCCCGATCATTTGAAATACATCTTTCTGGGTTCTAATCTGACCCTTCCTGTGATCATTAATTCCAAGCTTAATCCCGAACAGGAATCCCGTCTGATTGCTATTCTCCAGCAACATCGTAGAGCCATTGGATGGACTCTCGATGATTTGACTGGAATAAATCCCTCTTATTGCACGCATCATATTTATTCAGAAGAGGGCGCACGACCTTCTCGTGAGATGCAGAGACGTTTGAACCCCAATCTGCAGGAGGTCGTGAAAAAGGAGATCATCAAGTGGTTAGATGTAGGGATCATCTACCCGATAGTCGTTGGGTAAGCCCAATTCAAGTTGTGCCTAAAAAGGCAGGGCTCACCACCATAACGACTGAAACTGGAGAAGTCATTCCTACCTGATTAGCCAACTCGTGGAGAGTCTGCATAGATTACCGACGACTCAATTCCTCCACGAAGAAGGATCATTTCCCACTACCTTTCATTGATCAGATTCTCGAGAAATTAGCGGGAAATCAATTCTTCTGCTTTCTTGATGGGTACTCTAGTTATAACCAGGTAGCTATTCATCCTGAGGACCAAGAGAAGACCACATTCACCTGACCCTTTGGAACATACGCATTTCGAAGGATGCCTTTCGGTCTCTGCAATGCACCTGCGACTTTTCAGAGGTGCATGCTTGCCATATTCTTTGATATGGTAGGTGATTATCTGGAAGTCTTCATGGATGACTTTTCAATTTTTGGGGCATCATTTGATGATTGCCTCTAGCACTTGGTCCATATACTCAGGCGTTGCATCGACATTAATTTGGTTCTTTCCTGAGAAAAGAGCCACTTTATGGTGCCTGAGGGGATCGTCCTAGGACATCTTATTTCTGAAAAAGGCATCCAAGTGGATCGAGCTAAGGTTGATCTGATTTCTCGCCTTCCTATGCCTAGCTCAATCAGGGACATCCGTTCTTTTCTGAGGCACGTCGATTTTTACCGTTGTTTCATTCCTGATTTCTCGAAAATCGCGTGCCCCCTGACGACTCTCCTCTCTAAGGATGTACCCTTTGAAATCTCCAAGGAATGTACTCAAGCTTTTGAGAACCTTCGTGATCGAGTCACCCAGGCTCCCATCCTACAATCCCCTGATTGGTCTCAACCCTTTGAAATCATGTGCGATGCGTCTAATTCCGCTGTAGGAGCGGTTCTGGGGCAGAAAGCTGACGGGAAACCTGTGGTCATCTACTATGCTAGCAAGACACTTGACGAGGCTCAGCGTAACTATACAGTTACGGAGAAAGAGCTGCTAGCCGTAGTATTTGCCCTTGAAAAATTTCGATCTTATCTCCTGGGTTCCCACGTCATCGTCTACTTGGATCACACAGCTGTAAGGCATCTCCTTGCCAAGAAGGACGCGAAGCCCCGACTAATCCGCTGGATCTTGCTGTTGCAAGAATTCGATCTCGAGATTCGCGACAAGGCGGGAAGACAAAACGTGGTAGCTGACCATTTGTCCCGCCTTCCTTCTGAGATTATCAACCCTTCCGGACCCATCACGGAGCATTTCCCTGATGAACACCTGCTGACTATTGGTACTAGACTTCCATGGTTTGCTGATATAGTAAACTACTTGGCATCTCATCAGATCCCGTCTGATTAGTCGAAGGCCAAGAAAGACAAATTGCACTCTGATGCCAAGTATTACATTTGGGAAGATCCATACCTCTTCTGAATAGGTGCTGACCAAATCATCCGGAGATGTGTCCCGGAAGGTGAAGTCAATGACATTCTTTCCTTCTTCCATGACCAGGCATGCGGTGGCCATTTCTCTGGACGCAAAACCGCATCAAAAATCCTCCAGTGTGGCTTTTATTGGCCCACTCTATTCAAAGATGCATACAGTCACTGCAAGGCATGCAGTCGTTGCCAAACTTTGGGCAACATGAGCCATCGTGATATGATGCCTTTGCAGCCAATTCTCGTATGCGAAATCTTTGATGTTTGGGGGATTGATTTTATGGGCCCCTTTCCTGTTTCGGATGGTTTCGAATACATTCTGCTGGCTGTGGAGTACGTGTCCAAATGGATCGAAGCCATACCAACCCGAACTTGTGATCACAAAATCATTCTCAAATTCATTAATCACAATATCTTCTCACGGTTCGGGATTCCTCGTGTTATCATCTCATATGGGGGACCCATTTCACGAATGCTCAGTTTAGGTCACTGATGACCAAATACGGGGTGTCTCACCGAATTTCTACTCCTTATCACCCCCAGACTAATGGTCTAGCTGAGCTATCAAATCGGGAGATCAAGAAAATCCTGCAGGTCACTGTTCGGCCTGACAGGAAGGACTGGTCATCCCGACTTCCGGAAGCCTTGTGGGCTTATAGGACTGCCCACAAAACCCAATTAGGCATGTCTCTCTTTAGACTGGTGTATGGGAAGGCGTGTCACATTCCCGTTGAACTAGAGCACAAAGCCTATTGGGCAGTACGGAACTGTAATCTAGATCTTTCGAAGGCTGGAACCCACAAAAAGCTTCAAATCAGCGAGATCGATGAATTACGCCTTGATGCGTATGAGAACTCGCGAATCTACAAGGAGCGGGTTAAAGCTTTCCATGACAAGCATATCTCTAGAAAGATCTTTCACCCTGGTCAGAAGGTCCTACTCTTTGATGCCCGACTCAAACTTTTCCCTGGGAAGATGCGATCCAAGTGGGTCGGACCATATTTGGTCCGACAGGTTTTTGGAAATGGAGCCGTCGAGATCAATTCACTCAGCCATGATTCTGAACCTTTCATCGTGAACGGTTAGAGACTCAAACCGTTCATTGATGTAACTTCTACTGATTTGGCTGAATCATCTTATATCCTCCATTCCCCATGAGCTTATTGCGCCCAGCTGATGGCGTAAAACTCAGCACTCAACGGGAGGCAGCCCGTCATTCTCCTTGAAAACCTGAAGCCTTTTTTTTACACTTAAGGTTCATCCTTTAAGACAGCCGACTCCACCTCAGGTGCTTGCATCTGGGATTAGAAATCGTCCGCAACAATCACCCCGACCCATTCACTCACCAAAATACCTGTCCTAAGGAATGAACTAAGTTGAATAAAAAACCCCCTGAGTCACAATGAGGACATTGCAAATCTTAGGCATGGGGGGTATCAAAGTGCAAAACTTGTAAGAAAAGGTTTTAAACAAAAAAATTCACATTTTCCAAAAACACCATAAAAATTAAATTTTTCTTTTTTTTTAAAAAAAATAATAAAAGAGGAGGAAGGAAATTTTGTGAAAAAGGAGCACAAAAATAAGAAAAAAGTAATAGTCATTAGTAAGAAATTAAGGAATTAACCCAAGTTCTAGACCCCATTCAAGAAAAGAATTGAAAAGTGCACAGTAAGATTAGTAAGAACGTGAACCTTAGGCATTCTTGGATAGACTCTCAGTACCCATTAAGATCTAGACATTCCTCAAGAGGTTGAGGAAAATGAAAAGCTTAAGCATTAGGTCCAAGGCTTAGGAAGTATTTGGCCTCATTGACTAACTTCTGGTTTACGGGACTCAGTAACCTAAGCACCCTAACCCCACACACAGCCTGGTTCAGTAAGCGTAAAAATCAAAATCACGCAGAAGCGTCGCAAAATTATGAAAATAATACCTAGAGTAGGAGCGGCTGATCAACACAAGTTGATTTAGACGAGTTCTCAGCGCGGAGAGGTGGGAAATTCTCCTCAAAGATGCGTAACAAAATATCATCTCCTCGGTGCTTGTCTCTTAGGATATTTACATATCCTACTGGGGGCATGTAAGCACTCTGCTAGTTCAGATTCCATGGATGGCATTATCACGAAGTGTCAGTTGCCAGGGTCTGGATTCGGCCACGGAACACCATGGATGGGATTATCTCGAAATCTCAATAGCCAGGGTTCCGGGGGTTACCATGGGCGGTGCTATCTCGAAGCATCGACTGCGAGGAACCCTTGAGGATTGATGATGGGGACAAGGAATCTGATACAGACCATATTGAAAAGCCAATCCTAAGCTAGAAGTAAAAGGAAAAGAGAGAAAAACTCTCCAAACAGATAAACCTTCTATCTCTCTTTCTTACAAAACGCACTGCGAACTGGGCCAAGGCTAAAATTATATCAAGCACGGGTGCTTTAACCACAAAGTCCAATAAACCTTAGGTTAGTTCTTGTAGGCCTTAAAAACCTTTGCTAAGGACTGAGGCTGAGGCTAGACAGATCTGGATCTTGGTTGGCACTAGAGTACCTTTTAGGCCTATGGTTAGCATTCTAATCTAATCTAGGTTTCAAATGAAAAAGCACTTATCCGAAATCATTAAGAACTTCATGGTCTAGAACAAGGGTTGAAACCTTAAGTTTTTGCTAAGGGACTAGCAAAAACTAGGCATGGGGGTATGATGAGAACCTCATCATGAACCCTAACTAGCACAATCTAACCCAGATATGTAAGAAAAAGCTCCTACATAACCCCAAAGAAAGGCTTAACTCAGAGAATTCTGAGTTTGAGAAGAAAATAAATCATAAGGGGTAAAACTGCAATTTTACCAATGCAGTTTGCAAGTAGGGTAATTAAGGGTCCAAATACAGGTTAAACAAGCCTAATAAGAAGTAAAGTGGGATGATCTGATCTAAAAAGGGTTATAGCAACTTCAAGAAATTAAATGACATTCTGTAACCCTAAAACAAATCCACTTCAATTCATGAGGTTCGAGGTAGGATAAAAATCAACTAAACCCTCTAAAATTCATAGAAAAATAATCTCTAGGGTTTAGAACCTTCAATTTGGCCTTAGAAACCCATTTTGACCTACAAAGAGAATCATGCCCAATTAATGACTTAATCTGGGTTTTTACGTAAATTGGCCGGTCAAACATGGTCCAACCTAGAAATAAAATTCACCATTAAAATCCTTAGGTTCAAATTAGTCATGTATAAAAGCTTGATCCTAAGAAGAGACCTCCTTGACCGACTTTGCAATTTGGTCCTCTTCATTTACTTTTTGACCCTTATCTTTCGAAACCCTTGCATTTTGACCCCCAATTTTCTCGTTGTTTCTTTGCAGAATGGTCCCTCCTGCAAAACTCTGCGCAGCACCATGCTCCGGCGACTTTGCGCGGAGCATGGCACCGCGCAGAGAGAGGTGACCGCCCTGCAAAACTGACGCAGGGTTCCCTACGACGTCCTCTGTCGCAGGGACCCGGCCATGCTACCTGCCGACCACCATACCTTCCGTGTGAACGTGCGGAAGGTACGGGTCTCGTCTCCGACCATGCTCCGGCGAGGCTGGCACGTCGCCAGCCCACGCCTCCCTCTCCGCCATCCCCTTTATAAGAACCAGCACCACCTCCTGGTTCTGGCAAGCTCTCTCTAACGGAGAATAACCCCCCACTTCATCCCCTCCTCCTCCGTCAGACAGCCCGTAGCTTACGGCGACTCCCTCCTCTTCCTCCTCGTCGCTCTACCTCCTTACCTGCAGTAGGGTTCTCCTAGCCCTCTCGTCTGTGTCGTGCTACACCCGCCGGCACCCTCCGCCTGCCTCCTCATCATCGATCTCCCCCTCCAGGGCCTTTTCTTCCCCAGCTCCGGCAGGTACGAGCCGGTGGCTTCGCCCCCCCCCCTTCGTCCATAACCTAGGTAAATAGCTTCTCCTCCTCCCTTACATATTCCCTCACTCAATTTATCTTTTCACCCCACCACACACGACTTCCACCTCCGCCTGCTTCGTCTCTGACCTCCCTCTCCGGTGAGCTCATCCCACCTCCACAGACTATCTCACCCCTCGCCGACTACCTCAGAAGCTTCCCCTCACTCCACTCAACAGATCCCCCCATTCCATTCCCTGCCACACGCCACCCAACGACCCCCCGAACAAACCCATCTCTCCGACCACAATCCGACCTAGGGCTACAACCATACGCCGCCTCACGCCTCGCCACCACCCGCACTGCCTTCACTCACTCTGGCGAAGCTCCCTACATCCTCTGATTGGGCTGAAAGGGCGTATTCTTGATTTCAGGTCACGCCCCCTTCACCGCCATTACTGAGCAGGTGAAGCTCCTTCACCTACAGCTACAGGTGTGCTCTCGCCCAGGCGCTAGTCCCAGGTTGTGCGGGCCAACGTCGCAAAGGCATCCAAGCCTGCCGCTGGGTCGAAAGCCCCACAGGCTACCCCAATTGGTCGCGGACTCCTCGCCTGCGGACGCGAGATTTGGAGGTGGGACTTTAGTCCCACCTCGTAAGTGTGCGGCTGCGCGCCCACACTTATATTGAAAAAGTGTTTAGGGCTTACTGCCTTCGAACACAGGGGTCAGGTCCCTCTCACCCGCACGCAGCGCGCCATGCGCTCGCTCGCCCTCGCCCGCGCTCACGCCCAGCGGGTTTGGGTCGGATCTGATTACCCTAACCCACTCACTCCTCGCTCACCACCGCACGTCGGTGGGCCTGGTCCTGGGCGCGATACCCGCACCCGATTACCCGGCTCTGGGAGAGCGATCCTATGAGAGAAATCTGAGAGGGAGAGACGCGGGGAAGGGTAGGGGTAGGTTTTGCTCTGACCCATTGTGTGAGCGTGCAGGAGTAGAAGAAGAAGAAGAAAGGAAGGCAGCTGAAGCCTTAGCCACTCAGAAGAAAGAAAGAAGAAGGAGAAGCAAGAGAGAAGAAACAGAAGAAGAAGAAGCAAGCTAGGGAAGAAGAAGAAAGGAAGGAGAGGAGCTGAAGAAGAAAGAGAAGAAGCCGCATTGTAGCAACCCATAGTTAAGTCGTCTGAGCATCAAGTCAAACGACGGAATGGCAGCAGCCAGAGCAGAAAGAAAAAAAAAAGAAAAGGAGCTGAGAAGAAGAAGAAAAAGAAGCAGGAAGACGCAGCCACAAGCAAGGAAAGAAAGAAAAAGAAGAACAGAAGAAGGAAGCAGCAAAGAAGAAGAAAAGAAGAAGACTCTGCAACTGAAAGAAAGGAAGAAAAGAGAAAGAAGAAGGCAGGAAGAAAAGAAGAAGAAGAAGAAGAGGAACGGCCAAGAGGAAGAAAAGAGAGAAGAAAGAAGAGAAAAGAAGAAGAAGCCAACAAAACTCTCTCTCTCTCTCTTCTTATTTTTGTAACATAATTGAGAACTTTTATACTTCTAGAATTCTAGTTGCTCCCTGAGTTCGACCTCGGGAATACAACTTCCGAGTAAAAAATCTTTTGTAATAATAACCGTAGCTGTTTTGTCTTATACTATAACGACTGTACTATAATAAACATAAAGACGCAAAGACGGCCAAAGCGGTTACCACTGACCTTATGCTTGGCATGTGGGGCGTGGGGGCACAAGAAGATTGATTGTCGAGAGAAGGGGAAGGTTGGCCTACTTGCTGGGGGACAGGCTAGGTCTCATGGAGTTGCTGAGCCATCACTACCGCACCCATCACCTCCGCCGGAGGGGTTAGGACTGATGTATGATGTGGAAGTACCCTTATCTAAGGAGACTAGGGCAGCAGAGCTGGAGACTAGGGGGCGCTCATCGGTGAGATTACGATTGGCATGTATGCTTTTGAGAAGATCTATAGCCTGGTAAGATCTCTCTTGCTTTGCTCTCAGGCGTGGAAGTTGGCTCATTTGGGGGGGAGGAGATTTGTAATTTTTGATTTGAACATGATGGATGTGGAAGGGTTATGATTTTGCAAAACTAGCTTTGATGAGCTGATGGTGATATGGAGGTTGGTATCTCCTTTTGATGGTGCTCCCCGAGATCGTCCTCCACAGCGAGCTGAGAGTTGAAGGGGGGTCCTAGAGATCTGGGGCCTGCCGTTACATCTAAGAACAATAGGGGTTGTGGCAGGAGTGATTGCAAATTTTGCAACTATGGTAGAAGGTGTCATGGTTGGACTGTGTGAGGGAGATGGGAGGTCAATTAAGGTTGAGGTGAAGATGACAAGGGGGGGCACAGTACCGGACAAAGTCACTTTGAGATGCGGGGGCAATTCCTGGCTTCTCCGGTTGAAAATGGCCCTGGTCTGCAAGGTTAATGTGTAAGAGGGGGCTCCAACGGTGCAGGTTGAGGAGTTGGATGTTCAAACTAGTGACCAGGAGGAAGGTGCCAAAAATGCTGGCAGACAAGAAGCAAAAGGGAAGGAAGAACTTCAATGGGCAGGGAAGCTGACTACTGAAATGCAGGAGGTGACAGAATTGGACCATCCACATTCGGTGACTGTGTTGGAACAGGAGGAAGGTGGGGGAAAGGAGTTGGCTGTTATACATCATGATATCCAAAGCCAGCAAGAGGCCTGTGAGGCTATCCCACTGCAGACAGATAGCTGGTCCCCTAGGGTACCAAGGGAAGTGTGCTATGGAGTGGGTTCTTCTATAAGGGGGAAATCTATGAGATCACCATATAAGTTGAGGGGAAGGAGTACTGGTGGAAGCCATTCTTATTGTAAAGGGCAGATAGCAAACATTTTGAAGGTTGAGAAAATAGTAGGGGGCAGCAAGGGGCCTCGAAGCTTCGAGTATGAAGGTGCTCACTTGGAATGTGCGTGGGCATTGCTGGCCCGATATCTTTGCGAATGGGAGGTGGATTGTGCACTGATACAGGAAACACACTTAGAAGGAGGGGATTCTCTTTGGCAGTTGCTGTTGCAAGGAGGGCAGGCTGATTTTAGAGCCGTGAGTGCTACTGGAAGGGCAGGAGGGCTGGCTATGTGGTGGAAGAAATCCACTCTGGCTCTGAAAGAAGTGTGGAGGAGTAACTATGTGCTCTTGTGCAGATTTGAAGCCATTGGTGATGCACAGGAGTTGATTCTATCTTGCATGTATGGTCCCTGTGCGGATAATATGAGGAACGTACTCTGGCAGGAGTTGCGGGTGATGGCAAGCAATACAAATGGGCTGCCATGGCTGGTAGGTGGGGATTTTAACAGCGTTCTATCAGTGAATGATCGGAGGAATGGAAGAGTGGATAGAACTTCACTCGGGTTTCAGTTAGTGGTGTCAGAGGTGGGTCTGAACGAATATCCCTCAGTGGGGGCTGAATTCACGTGGCGAGGGGGTAATGGGCTGGCCTCTAAGCTAGACAGGTTATTTGGGAATGTGGAGCTGTTAGCGCGTTATCAGCTGTCGTCAGTTATGGGGCTGGTTCACCCCTTTTCTGACCACACCCCTCTACTATGGGATAGTGGGGAGGATTCCCCTGTGGGAACCTACTTTAAGTTCAGGAAATCTTGGCTGAGGGAGGGAGGTTTTAGGGAGATGGTTGGCTGCTAGTGGGCGCAGAAGAAGGTCGAAGGATCAGCCACATACCATCTGGCTATGAAATTGAAGGACCTAAAAGTGATGCTAAGGGAGTACAAACGAATAGTAGAGGTTCTGAGAGATTAAAGGAGGTCTGAAGCTTTGTCTGTGGTGCGATTGTTGGATGAGAAGGAGAACAGGGAACGGTTGACATTGGCTGAGGAGGCACAGAGGAAGCACTGGTAGGGAGTCATTCATGAGGACAAATCTAGGGAATTGGATTGGCATGAAAAATCTAGGCAGCTTTAGTTGAAAGAGGGTGATGCAAACATGAAGTTCTTTCATATGGCAGCAAGCGCTAGAAGGAGAGTGAACTTTATTTCCTCTTTGAAACGTGGGGACTTGGTGTTTACCTCATCTGATGAAATCAGAAGAGAGACAGGTAGGCATTTCAAGGAAGCTTCAAGAATAGAAGGGAGAGGGGGCTGGAAATTAGTAGCATCTGACTTTCCTCGGCTGGGAAGTCCTGCTGCAGCTAAGTTGACTGAAAGTGTTTCAGAGCAGGAGGTGGTGGAAGCAATGGCTGGATTGAACTCAGAAGGCTCTCCAGGCCCAGACGGTTTTCAGGTTCTGTTTTACAGGGAATTCTGGCTAGTGGTCAAAGGGGATGTATGGAGGTTATTGGAGAATTTCAAAGGGGCAATTCAGGTATGGTGAGATTTAATAGGTCTTATCTATTTTTGCTACCTAAACGCAGTGGTGCAGAGATGCATTCTGAGTTTCGACCCATTGAGTTGTCGAACTCAATTTACCTGATTATTAGCAAGGTGTTGGCAAACCGACTAAAAAGTGTGCTGTCTGACCTAGTCAATCCAGTGCAAGCGGTTTTTCTCCCTAATCAATTCCTATAAGAATCCTTCATAGTGGCACAAGAGGTGATCTCTGGATGGAAGAGAAGAAAGGCCAGAGCTTTCATGTGGAAGGTTGACTTTAGCAAAGCCTACGATTCAATAGATAGGCACTATCTGCGGGAGATTTTTAAGAGGAGGGGCTTCCCCCCCCCATGTGGATTCAGTGGATGAAAAGGTGTATTGTCACATCTTCCTTCTCTCCTCTAGTCAACGGGAAACCCTGTGGAGTTTGGATTCAGCCACAGTGAGGGGTACGGCAGGGATGCCCACTAGCCCCACTTATTTTCAACCTGGCAGTGGACACAATTGCATAGTTTAGTTTCAGGCTGACAGATGTGGGTGCAGTCAGGGGGTACTCGCTTACGAATTCTCGAGTTCTGGCACCCGTTTTGCAATACGCAGATGACACGTGTTCTTTGTACAGGGTGGGCTCTGTGAAGCAGAATCTCTCTTTGCCATGATCAATATCTTTGGAGAGATTTCGATTTTGCGTTTGAACGAGGCAAAATCTACTTTGTTCTCTTTTAGTATGACTGCAAGGGAGACTAATGAGATCTCAACCACTCTACATACTCCCTTATCCACCCTACCAGTGAGATATCTGGGTTTACCTCTGTTAGACAAGAAGCTGAAGAAGAGCGACTAGGCGTCCCTCTTTGAGAAAGCAAATGCCAGACTAGAGTCGTGGAGCAGTAGGTTCCTATTGAAGGATGGGTGGCTGATTCTGCTGAACTCTGTTATCATCGCAATTCTAGTGTTCTTCTCAATTTTCAGGTCTCCGAAGTCTATCTGGAAGGGGCAGAATGTGTTGTGAAAATGCTTCTTCTGGAAGAGTGTGAAGATGGAAGGTAGATTCCTACATCCAGTGAGGTGGCAACACTTGTGCAGGCCTAGATTAAAGGGAGGATTGGGCATTAGATCATTGAAAGAATTCAACGATGCTTTGCTTCTCAAGTGGGCAATCAAATTATCTGAGGAGGATGGCAAACTGTGGTCCCAACTGATTAAAGAATCATATGATCCTACGCAGGTGCAGCTATGGAATACAACCCCTTACAGACCTTCATCTTTTTGGCAATCAGTGAGAAGGGCAGTCCATGATCACTGGTCAGATTTTACGCTTGCGGTAGGGGATGGCAGAAATTTTGCTTTCTGGGAAGATGTTTGGTCTGATCTGGGACAGATTAGCGAGAAGTATCCAAGAAGTTTTGCTGCTGCAACAGATAGTAGGATATCGATTAGGGAGTGCTGGGATGAGGAGGCTGGCAGATGGGCATTGAATGCAGCTGCTAGGCACGAGGGGGGAAGGACTCAAACGGAGCAGGCACGGCTGCTTCTTGATTTGCCTGCATTCCAGCTGGCAGATGGCAAGGATGGCTACTGGTGGATACATGGTCAATTCACATCTGCCAAAGCGTACAAGAGGTTGATGGCTAGCACAGCTGCTGGTCCCACACCTGCAGATTCTGATTGCAGCAAATTCTGGAAGTTAAGGACTCTGCTCAAGCTCAAAATCTTTCTTTGGCTATGCAGGCAAGATGGACTTGTAACAGGAGATTTAAGAAGTAGGAGGCTGGGTGCTCCACAACAGAATTGCCCTTCCTGTGGATTTGACACTAACAGTAAGATACACCTTTTCACCTCGTACTTGGTGACAGATCATATTTAGAGGGAAGTATGTGGGAAGCCATTACCTACATGGGACGATCTCTGGAGGAAAATGTTGGTGTCAGGGAATCTACAGACGAAGATGGTGGCTGTCATGTGGTGTGTTTGGCGTGCTCGTAATGAGTGCCTTTTTAAAGGGGCTTCTTGTAATGTGGGAGCTATTGTGAGAGAGTGTTGGGTACATGTGAAAGAGTGGGACGAATGTATCTAATGGCCCCTTTTAATGCTGAATAAAAGATTTTTGGTCTGCTATCATCCTCGATAGCACTCCTCATCCTTTCAAAAAAAGAAAATAATAATAATAAATGGACTAGAAATATCATTAATTATTTACCTAATTAATGTGTTAATTAACTTAAGCATAATTTATAACTAAATATGTAATAACTTAAGTAACTTTACTTAATTAAATAAATTAAGATAAAAAGGTTTAGGGTTTATATATAATATTTGTCTAATTTATAATCATATATAAAAAGTTGAAAAAGATTTAAATTAAAATAAGCCTTGAAAATCTTAGTTTACATTTTAGTCCTTAGGCTTTATTTCAATTGAGTCCTTTCCTTCACTTAGGTCCTTAACTTTCCTCGCGTTCAGATCCCTGTGTACATCTTCTTCTTCTTCATTTCTTCTTTAGCTATTTTGACGGCTGACGACAGGAGGTGCTGTCACCCGCCGATCACCGTTCATCTGACACTCGTCCACCTCTGCCAAGCTTCTAGAGCTTGCGCTCACCACCACTTTTCCATTCATCAGTCTGGATGAAGCTACAATCCTAATTAGGGCTCGAAGATAACCTCACCGGTGTCGGAGAAGACACCGGTGGTTACCTCTCACCTAGACACTACACCATCCAGATTCATCCTCCTTCTCAGCTGTAGCAACCTATAAATACCCCTCCACCTCTCCGATTTTGCGAAGTTATCTCCCTACCTTCTTCCCCTTACTGAGCTAAGAGATAGGCTATTCACTCCAAATCCAACAACCTTCTCTCGCTTCCACTATCTTCCTTCGATCATTTCCACTCACCTCTGATATCCGCCGTCGTCCGCTGAGTTTTCAGACGAAGTGCTAACGATGGACTTCACCTCTGCTTCTCGAAAACACCCACCGGACTTCTTCCTCCGCCCCTCTAATTTCCTCCTCCATTAAGGACCATTGACGGAGACTTCTCTGCCCCCTTAGTCCGGGTAATAGTAGGATAGGTAAGATAGAGTAATTAGTGTAGTTAATTAGGTAGTTTAGTTAAGTTTAATGTTAGTTCTTCTAGTCATCTTCTTCAGCTCCGACGAGCTCTTTAAGCTTGACTGGAGCATCTTTTTATCTTTTTGAATCACGAATCACCTTCTATAATGTTCCATGATCATTTCTAACATATCAATTTCTTGATTTTAACACTTATACGCCTAATCCACCTCCACCTTCACTGGTTGCTTCCGCTGTCCATGGCGGAGGTCACCGAGGGCAATTCACATGCACTTGGGTCCTCCATCACCTTGTCATCATCTAAGGGCCCTGATCTTCATATTAATTTGATTAATAATCACCTACATCTAAAACATCTAAATTTCATACAACCTCCTGAGTTCGCTGTTAATGGCGACTCAGGAGGAGTTCTTCCATCTAATTAACCGCCTCTTCATCATCGCCACACCCTATTAACATGTTTCCTCTACTCAATTGAGTGAGAGAACTTGATCTGAGTTCCAGCAAACTCAGATCACACTTTTTATGAATTCATTGCATATCTTTTATTTTAATCATCAATTGAGTTAATTAATGAGCTTTTGAGGTTCCTTGCAACCTCAAGAAACTTTTTAGATCCTTAATGGCTTGTTTTAATGACTTTTACACACTGTTAGCCATTGTCTAGACTCACCGAAGCTCCGGCGAGCTTTAGCAAGTCAAAAGTGGTCTTCAGCCCATAAAACGTTGTGCAGAGCTCCAGAGTGATTATTAATGATCCAAGTATTCTATTTTGATGTCTTGAGGTTTGGAGCTCTACATAGGCCTCTGTCTTCTCCAACTCCGGTGGAGTTGGAGATGACTATTTACTTGGGTTTAGTTTAATGTAAGAGGTCTAGAAGCATCAAGAAGGTGTTTTGAGGTTAGTTATGTGGATCAATTACTCGTAAGGTTGTAGTTTGTTCTGTCGAATAAACTCATTTAGGATCTCAGGAGATAGACCTGAAACCCTAGGATTTCTGGTTGAAATCACTTCATGAGACCTTAAATCAATTTTTGAGGTAAAATAGAGTTGATCTGAGGCATTAATTTCATTTGAGTGAGCATAACTTAGAAAGTCAAATTCTGAGGCTTTATGGTCAACCTCAGGTCTGATCTGATGAATGAATCATCAATTAGATGAATTGATGATTAAAAATTATTCCTGGGATGTTTTTAAGTGATTTAGAATTGATTTAGATAAGTTTGATTTAGGATTTTATGAGAATTCAATTACTGTTCAGTTTGGGTTCATTTGAAGCCAATACTAACTTCAGTGCATTTCTGGCGAGATTTAGATGCAAATGTTGCCCAGTCAAAATCTTAACAACCTGTAGAGGTTGTTTTATCTGATGCTATTGATCTTTAGCTGTCTGTCGAGCTGATTGGAGCTCAAATTGGAGCTGTAAAGCTCCTGCTCGAAGCTTTTGAGCTTCTTTCTATTCCTGAAGCCTCTTAGCATCCCTAACCTTCACCAATAGGTGTGAAATCATCTACTAAGATGATTCAGGACCTCATTTGAGGTCAAAAGACCTGAGATTGCATTTCTGCATGCTAGAATGGCCGTGAAAACCTTCAACTTTCACCCTTCAAATCGAAGGGTAAGATCTGTTCTCAGCATAAAATTGATGCTGTAATCTTGTAGAGCACCTTTAGTGCTTTCCAATGAGCCCTTGATTGCCCGATTTGGAGCTCTGTGCTGGCTGGAATCACCAACTGAAGTTTGGCCTGGAGGGGACTTACATAGTCCCACATCGGTAGAATTAGAAGCGCTGCCTTAGTATAATATATTTTTGTGCATAGGGCTTATCGGTCGTCAGCGCTGGGCACACAATGAGCATGTGTGTGTGTGTGGGTGCATGCGGTGCACGTGCCCGAGCGTGTGTGTGCCTGTGGACACAAGTGTGGGTCCGTGAGTGGGCATGTGTGGGCAGTGGAGGCCGAAGACTGTGCATGATGAATCTGAACTGGAAATAAACCACCTAATACAAGCTAGGCTCAAACCCAGTAGGGTCTGGTCCCACCCTAAGAGGGGTGCTGTGTATCCCTGACTGGTCTGAGCTGCCAATCAGAAAACCAAATTTTTGGTTTAAGTGTGGTTCAACCTGCACAGTTAATGAATTGAAAGAAAAAGGAAGAGAGGAGGGTTATGAGAAATAACAGAGAAGAAGAGCTCGAAGAAGAGATGACAGAGAGGTAAAGAAAGAGTAAAGGAAAGAGAGAGAGATGGCAGAATAGATAAAAGAAGAGAAGATGAATCGAGGTTGAAGATTAAAAAAAAAAAAGGAAATTAAAGAGTTTCAGATGTTTGATAATGTAATGTTTACTTTTAAGACGTCTAATTTTGTATTTTTACTCCAATAATATGTTTTTTGAGCTTAATTGATGTAATAAGGCACTTGTATTCGTTTGAATATCTTTTTCTTGCCTTAATCTTTTGTAAATAAGTTGAAATTTGTGTAATAAACATGTTTACTTACTTTTTAATGGCAAATCACATGTGTAAATATATTTTTCCTTATGGAATGTTGCATGTTCTTTTAATTGAATATCTTTATGCAAGATTCATGTACCTAAAGTAATCTAATTATAATTTTAATTGATTAAGTAATTAGTAATTTATGTTTAGGAGTTAATGGTGAATTAAGATAAGTTATGCCTCCCTGTGAACGACCTGGACTCAATCAGTTAAAAAGAACTTAAAATCTAAAATGTTAGGTTAGCTTGACCCTATACTACACAATCAACATTAAATCAAGTTAACCTAAGTTACTTTCTCTTGCATTTAATTAAGCCTAAATAACTTAATTAACTGTGTTGAGAATTTAAAACCAACGTTTTAATGGCACCATTGCTGGGGAGGTAATTGTAATTTATATTCGCCATTACTATTTTTGTTTTGTATGTTCTTTTTACTAATTTGTTTTGTTTTGTTTTCTATCTTCTTTTCAGGGTTACCTCTACGAGTATTCTCAGAAAAGGAGGTGGGTTTTTCTATTTCTGTTTTTCTGACCATTATACATACCATTGTGAGTATTTCTTTCTTAGTCTTTAGTGTAGTTTGTATTTTTGCATTTAGTTAAAAAAATTAAAAATACAAAAATACTTCTCGACTAGCAGTAGCATGTTTTAAGCATACACTCCTAGGAGTGCACATACCTGTTAGGTTTTTTTTTGCAATCTGACTCTGGAAATTTTTCTACTGTTTTTCACGCATCAGCAGGAAAACACGCGCAAAAACCCATGTAGATCCCTATCTCGGAGTTAATAAACAAGACCATATTTTTGTTGAAAATACCTAAAAAGCGGTCATCTTACTTCTTTCTATCATTTTTGAAAAAGATTAAGTAAAAAGAGGATAAATAAAATTTGTGACTCAATCTATTTGCAGAATGCATGTGGGCTTTTACTCTCATTTGTTACATGGCATCGTGCACACATCGTGATCAATAGAGTCACATGAGTCTGATTTTTCTACCTCTCCTCTTTGCACCTCTTAGGGCTTTGGTCGAAGATCAACAAGTCTGTCTCACTACTAGAGCCCCGGGGAGACAGTAGTGAGCAATCTCGATCCTAGACCTTAAACCTTTGAGCTTTAAGGATACGCACTTGCGTGGACACGGGTTTAGGACGCGTATTTTGATACTGATATTATACTTGTTTGCATCCAAATTACTTTGCGTATTCTAGGACTCTCTTCTTCCCTTTGAAAGAAGAGAAAAACCCATTATTTTGCGCTGTTTGCGGGTCTTGTTTGCCACTGTTTTCAATGGCGTGAGTGTGCCTTTGCACATTTCTTTTGGTTCATGCACGGGAGGCGATCCTTGAAACCACCTCTCGTATCTCCATTGACAGGTATTCCTAGATTGGTTGCACCTAGGCAACCACCAAATTTCCCGTCTGATACATCTGCTTTTTCTGCATTTGATCCTATGGACCAATTGCAAAACCAAAATCTCGAGATCCCTTCTTCTTTTGGTCAGGGGGAGATGCCGCCTTTTGATGTTCATGAGGCACTCCTGAACCAGAATCTTCAAATGTTTGAGCAGAACCGTCAAATCAATCTGTTAACGGCTACTTTACAGAATTTGCAAAATTTGCAAGCCCGTCCTCCACCTCGACCTGAGGCGGGTTTTGATATCTCTAATTTACCGATCCCTCGTCCTAGGCCTCTACTCCGAGACTATTATAATCCATCTAATGCACAAGTAGAGCCTAATATTAGGATTCCCATTAGGGAAAATGACCCAGAGTTAAAGCCAAATATTATAGGTCTATTCCCACACTTTCATGGATTTGCATCCGAGGATCCATTTCAACATATTGAAGATCTTAAGAATCTATCTCAAACTCTTGGTCCTCGAAATCAAAGGCGGGAAATCCTACTCATGAAGATGTTCTCCTTTAGCCTTAAGGACAAGGCTGCCTACTGGTATAGAACAATTGCAAGACCAATCTCGACTTGGGCTGAACTCGAATCTGCATTTTGAAGAAATTCTTCCCTATTGGTCGCACCAATGCATTAAGGCGAGCTATCACGACTTTTACTCAGAATCAAGGAGAACCAATTCATGAAGCGTGGGAGTGCTTTCATGAATTACAAAGGAAATGCCCACATCACGACATCCCTCGTTGGCAACTAATGCATATCTTCTATTATGGATTGCAAGAGGGCATTCTCAATCTAGTAATGCCTCTTATGGAGGGAACTTCCTGAATCGCGACGCAGAATCCACCTCAGAATTCTTTGAAGGGATGGTGGAAAACTCGATCAACAACGCATCAATGTTGCAATTCACGCTAGGCACCAATACAGCGCATCAAAACCCCTAGAAGGGCATTCACGAGATCGGGAATCTGTTTAGTTCCAAGGATTTAGAGATTATAGCAAAAAAATTGGACAAAGTCTACATCGTAGCGAAGCATCTCAACGAGGTCTGAAACACGATGAAATTTCTTACACCTCTTCTAGCTACGCAAAATCCCGTGCATTTGTTTCTTTCGCAAATTCCCATGGGGAGGGAATTTGTGAATAATCTGGATTCGAGAGATCCACCTTCCTTGGATTTTCTATCTACTCCTGCACCACCCCAAGGAGGGACCTTTGTCTCACAATCTTTCCCACCTCTGTCCCCACTTCCTATTTTTGCATAAAACACACCTTATCCTTCAGATTTAAATGTCATTCAGGGATACACACCAAGATCGAACCCATATTCGAATACCTATAATCCTGGATGGCGTAATCACCCTAATTTCTCTTGGTTTGACCATTCACAAAGACCATCATATCTGACTTAGACCAGACAAAACCCGCCTACGTTGCCATTTCAGCAACCAAATGAGAGGTCATTTTACATGGGTTCGCAGAACCTCACAGGGCCAAATAGAGATTCGCAGCTCAACCAAATTTTGTGAGCTGTGACTGAGAGCCAGCAACAAAATGATGAGGCTCTTGTTGAAGTACAACGGCAATGTTTGGTAGAATTGGATGATCTTAAGGGCTAAATCACGTAGTTAGCTGAATCTCGTCAGCTAGGGGCCCTTCCATCCCAGCCAGTTCCAAACCATAGGAATATCTAGCAGTGACCACACCTAGGAGTTCAAGATCCGAATCAGGGACATGCCCATTTCCTTAATCAAATACCCCTGAATCAAAATCTGAATTAGAATCCACCCTCTGCTACTCATGATTATGAGTATCTAAATCGGCAGCAATCTTTTTCAAATCAAGGCAACTAGCCTCTACTTTCTAATCCATCTTTCCAGCACCAGCAAGCATCTTCTTCTTCATCAGCTTCTTCTTCGCATGCGGGTATTAACTCTGTTACAACCCACCATGGAACTTCCACTAGGGATCCAGTATATCCAAGGAACCCATCCCAAGACCCTAGTACATCTAGAATGACCCTTGTTTCTACACCTGTAAGAGGTGCAGAACCCGATCTCGTAATTCACGCTAATTCGCGAGATCCGGGGAATACCTCAGTAGAACAGGAAATCCAAGTCCCATTTCCAGAAGCTTTAAAGAAGACTAGGAAACAAAAGCAACCTGTTACATTAGATGATGATTTAGTTAAAATTTTTGAATAGGTACATATTAATATCCCACTCCTAGATGCTATCAAACACATTCCGACTTACGTGAGATTTCTTAAGGAGTTGTGTACTCCTAAGTGTAAGCCGAAGAAAGGAAGCACTGTGGTACGCACAGAGCATGTGAGCTCTATCATCTCGAGTACGCTTCCTTTGAAAAAGAAAGATCCAGGATCTCCATTTATTTCCTGTATAATTGGGGACCAGTGTTTTGATTGAGCTCTCCAAGATTTAGGAGCATCTATTAACCACATTGCTTCATCCTTGGTAGATCATTTCCAAATAGAAAACCTTAAGTCTACCAATGTGACTTTACAATTAGCTGATAGATCTATTAAGTCACCTAAAGGAATGTTGGAGGATATTATTGTAAGAGTTTGGGACTTTTATTTTCCGGTGGATTTTATTGTACTTGACATGGAAGTACTTGAACACATTAGAGATACCCCAATTATTTTAGGGAGACCCTTTTTGGCCACTGCAAAGGCCAACATAGATTGTGAATCTGGAAAGATTGAGTTGAAATTTGGGGAGAAGATAATTAAATTGGATATATTTAGAGCTTCTAGAGGATTGAATTGCAATTGGATTGAGGAAATTAGATCTATTTCAATTTTTGAGGATGACCTTAGTTCCTTAGAACTAGAGAACACATCTTTTGATATCTTATACCCTCAAAACGAAAACCCGCTATCATAATCTACACTCGATCCTAAATCTGAATCTCATGACTCATTTCATTCACTTTTTGCAATCGAAAATCCCACCCCAAATCCTGCTGTTGATCCTACTCCTGCATTAGAATTGAAGCCATTGCCTGATAATCTTAAATATGTTTATCTAGAACAGATCAAACATATCATGTAATCATTAATTCTCATCTTTCTTAATCACAAGAATCGAAATTGATCAAGGTTTTACCAGATCATAAGAAGGCAATTGGGTGGACTTTACACGATCTCACCGGGATTAGCCCCAATTTTTGTACTCACTGAATCTATATTGAAGATGGGGCACGACCATCAAGAGAAGCTCAAAGATGCCTAAATCCAAATTTAAAAGAGGTCGTAAAGAAAGAAATAATCAAGTGGCTAGATGCTGACATTATTTATCCTATATCCGATAACCCTTGGGTGAGTCCAATTCAAGTGGTACCTAAAAAGACAAGACTCACCATAATCAAGACTGAATCTGGAGAAACCATTCCCACACGAATTGCGAATTCGTGGCGGGTTTGCATTGACTATCGCAAGCTCAACACTGTTACAAAGAAGGACCACTTTGCCATTTATTGATCAGATCCTTGAGAGATTAGCTGGTAATAGGTTCTTCTGCTTTTTGGATGGTTACTCTGGATATAATTAGGTAGCAATTTATCCCGAAGATCAAGAGAAAATGACTTTCACCTGCCCCTTCGGAACCTTTACTTTCCAAAGAATGCCAATTAGGCTTCGCAATGCACCCGCGACTTTTTAACATTGCATGTTAGCCATTTTTACCGAAATGGTGGGTGAATATATGGAGGTTTTTATGGATGATTTTTCAGTCTTCGAGGAAACATTTGATATATGTCTGGATAATTTGTTGAAGATTCTCAAGAGATGTATAGAAGTAAATCTTGTCCTCAGTTGGGAGAAGAGCCATTTTATGGTTCCGGAGGGCATTGTACTTGGCCACCTTGTGTCTGAGCATGGTATCCAAGTAGATCAAATTTCAAATCTTCCAATTCCTGACTCGATCAAAGGCATCAGATCTTTTCTCGGGCATGTGGGATTTCATAGAAGATTTATACTCGACTTTTCGAAGATTGCCCGACCACTTACAAACCTCCTCACAAGGGATACGACTTTTGAGATGAGTGAGGAGTGTATATCTGCATTTGAGACATTGAGAGACAGAGTTACACATGCTCCGATCTTGCAACCACCTAATTGGGTTTTACCGTTTGAAATCATGTGTGATGCATTACATTATGCAATTGGAGCTATTTTGGAATAGAAAATCAAGAAGAATCCGGTAGTGATTTACTACGCTAGTAAGACTTTGAATGAGGCACAAAGGAATTACACAGTTACAGACAAAGAAATTACTAGCAATAGTATTTGGATTAGAAAAGTTCAGATCTTATATACTTGGATCTCGAATCATTGTGTACTCTGATCACTCAACTATTCGACACCTTCTATCTAAAAAGGACACGAAACCTAGGTTGATCAGATGGATCTTGCTTTTGCAATAGTTTGACCTAGAAATTCGTGATAAGGCGGGACGACAGAATGTTGTTGCCGACCATCTTTCTTGCCTTTTTTCTGATACTATTGAATAATCTCTCCAATCACTGAGCACTTTCCTGATGAACATCTTTTAACTATATCGTCAGATCTTCCTTAGTACGCAGATATTGTCAACTATTTGGTTACACATCAATTCCTGCTAGACTATGACGGGAATCGCAAATCACGACTCAAATCAGAAGCCAAATACTATTTTTGGGAAGATCTGTATCTTTTCCAACTTTGCAATGATCAAATCATCAGGTGTTGTGCTGCTTCTTCTAAGATTGATTCTATCCTTTCTTTTTGTCATGACCAAGCTTGTGGTGGTCATTTTTCTGGTCGTAAGACCGCTACAAAAGTTTTGCAATGTGGGTTTTATTGGCCCACTTTATTTGTAGATTCACAGACGTATTGTAAGGCATGTAGTCACTGCCAAACTCTTGGTAGCATGTCCCGAAAAGACATGATGCCTCTGAATCCGATCATTGTCTGTGAAATCTTTGATATTTGGGGCATAGATTTTATGGATCTGTTCCCGCCCTCTTTTGGCTTCGAGTATATTTTACTTGCTGTTGATTATGTTTCTCATTGGATTGAAGCCATACCCACACTCACAAATGATCATCGAGTTGTCATTCCTTTTACACAGAGTCATAATATCACTCGTTTTGGGGTACCTCACGCCATCATTTCTGTCGATGGTTCCCATTTTAATAATGCCCAGTTTAGGAACTTAGAAAATATGGGGTTACACATTGTATCTCTACACCTTATCATCCCCAAACCAATGGGCAAACCGAGGTCTCTAATCAGGAGATCAAAAAGATCCTTCAAATGACAATCCGACCCGAAAGGAAGGATTGGTCTTCCCATTTAGATGAGGCTTTGTGGGCTTATAGGACTGCCCACAAAATACCAATAGGCATGTCACCACACAGACTTGTTTACGGGAAACCCGATCATCTTCTCGTAGAAATTGAACACAAGGCCTATTGGGCAGTTAAAGCCTGTAATTTGGGCCTCGTGAAGGCTGGTGATCATCATAGGTTGCAGCTTAGTGAACTTGAGGAATTACGTCATAATTCCTATGAGAGTTCAAAGCTGTATAAGGAAAAACTTAAAGCCTTCCATGATCGACACATTTCCCACAAATCTTTTACACGTGGTCAAAAGGTGTTGCTCTTTGATGCCCGTCTGAAGCTCTTCCCTGGGAAACTTAGGTCTAAATGGCAAGGACCATTTATTGTTGTTAGAATCTTCGACAATGGAGCTATCGAAATCACCGAACCCAACAAGGATCAACCCTTCAAAGTTAATGGTCAACATTTAAAACCTTTCTTGGAACCACATGCTTTGGGTCTTGTTGGAGACTGTTACATGCTCCATTAGGGTTTATTATTCATCCATCCACATTTTGTATATAATTGTTTCCTATTTTCTACGTTTTTCTCTTCCTATACACGAGTCTATATCTGATTTATCACTTCATTCTACACTAATTACCTTCACTTAGCTTGATTGACCACTCTAACCTTTGGTTAGAATAGAAATCGTTCGCACAGAGATCTTTGATCTCCTCTATCTAACTCCTTCCGTCACCCTACACTAAGTGAAGTGTAATAATTTTTTCACCCTTCTTACAATGAGGACATTGTAAAACCTTAGCTTGGGGGGTGTGAAGTGAAATTTTCACTTCAAGTGTATTTGTAGAGAAAATAAAAAAAACACATAAAAATTAAATAACCACAAAATTAAAAAAAATGTAAATAAGAAAAATTAAAAAATTATAAAAATAATAAAAAAATACCCTAAAAATTTGAAAAATTTTGAAAAATTCATAAAAATTGGAAAATTTTATAAAACAGAAAAATAAAAATATACAAATATAAAAATTTGAAAATTACAAAATCATAAAAATAATAAAGGGGTTTTACATTTATAATAAAGAAAAGAAAAAAAAGAAGAAGATATCAAAAATATAAATATATTTATTTATACTAGTAATTAAGAGCTTAATTTTGCTTTTACGTCAGAAACCAAAAATAAAAATATATATTGAAAATAGTATTTATAAGAGCATTAAATCCTTATTTAGATTTTTACTTATAACATTTTTCAGAACATACATCTGTTTGCGAAATTTTAAACGGGATTTGATTTAAGTTAGAATCTAAAACCCTAAGGATCTGTTTTTCTGCTCTTTACCCTGAAATAAAGTAACTAAGGTGTATTAAGTTCAAAACTTGAGTTTTGAAATTAAATTGTAACTTTTTACTCAATTAGACTAAGTAATCCTTTTGCTTTTTGAACATTTGTTTTTATCATCAAGTTAAGTAAAAAGGCTAGATATTCAGAGTTAATTAAGTAAAGAGTTGGTAGAATCTTAGTCTTAAGGTCTATTAGGCTATAGTTAGCTTAATCAACTAAGGACATTCGGCTAGATTTGGCGAGTTATGTCTTGATAGATCCTACGGGAGGAAACTAAGAGTTTGAAGGACCTGAGAGTGAATGGCTTTGCTGTCCAAGATCTGGTTTGAGAGCTAAGTAACCTAAGCATCCAAAATTCACACACATAGAGTTGTCTTGTTGACATCTAAGAACGCGAAAACACAGAGATTAAGAGATCGATTCTAAATCCTCTTTAGTCCAAGGATTTCTGCGGGGCGGCTCTTGAAAGTGTAAAGGATGTGCCACTCACATAGAAAAAGGATATGGAGTAATATGTTAGTAAGAAAAATGAGGAGGAGAAAAAGAAAATAATAATAATAATAAAATAATAAAATAAAACACCCTGCAATTAAGTACCTCACTACAAATGGGTACTTATGCAGTTTATCCACCAAATAAAGCATCCTAGTACAAATGGATGCTATCCTTCCTTCCATCAAATAAAAGAACACCTCGCTACATATGGGCGTTCTATCCTATAGAAAAGAGTTGAAAAAAATATGGACATAAAAATTAGGAATAAGAGATCCAGTGGTCCACCGGGGAGATATACACAAAAAGTGTTGACCTTGGGATAGAAAACTGGTGAGGAGAAAGCAACCAAACCTGAGTATGGCCAAGACAAAGGCTTGAATTGGAATAACCTGGATTGGAAATTGATGTCTTAAGATCTGGATTTTTGCAACAATGGATGCCTTTAGGACAATTCTCTTCACAAGCACGGATGCTTTAAAATCATAGTTACTGAACCTTTGTGTTGAGCAGTGAAGCCTAAGAAATTAGGTTTTGAGGACTTGTAGTTGAGGCCTAAGGGAGAAAGATTGACAAAACCCTAGGTCTAGAAGTCTATCCTTGGTGCTGTAGGCTAGCAGATTAGGGTTTTACTACTCTAAGTTTGATTAATAATGAGTGTCTGGCCAATTTGCTAAAACTTTGATTAATAAAAATTAGATTTCATAAACTTAAGGATTAACTTAAGTGTATTGAGTTTTTGAGTTAAAATTTAATTTCCAACTCTTAAGTTTTGTTTTCTTAAAACACTTTGAATTCTGAGTTTCTAGGGTTTAGAATGATTATAGAGAATAAGTGGGTTTTTGGCATTCTAATTTTTGATAAAATTCTCGTCAAAAAGACTATTTTTAATAGAGTGTGTTTTAAGAAGTGTTTTTGAGTTGTAAGTCTATATAAGGAAATTCCTATAGAATGCTCTATATATTTATGGGTACTTATTTATATATACATAAAATCTAAAAAAATGAATATTCAAAATTCTGATCTAAGCATTCCTCTATTTAGTTTTTATTTATATTAATTTAAATCCAAGTGCTTAAATCATCATATTTCTGGTTAATTTTGCCAGGGACTAGTAAAACTTTGGCTTGGGGGTATGATGAGAGGCTCATCATGGCTTCTAATTACCCCTAATTAACTAGTTTCCCTAGTTAATTAGCTAGGAATATGTATATATAAGGGTTAATTATAGAATAAGGGATAAATCATTAAAGGACCTTAAAATAAGTTTAAAATGCTAAATTATTAGCCAATTAATATTATTAATAAATGGACTGGAAATATCATTAATTATTTACCTAATTAATGTGTTAAGTAACTTAAGCATAATTTATACCTAAGTATGTAATAACTTAGTAACTTTACTTAATTAAATAAATTAAGCTAAAAAGGTCAAAAATGTAAATCCAAGGTTTATATATAATATTTGTCTAATTTATAATCGTATATAAAAAGTTGAAAAAGATTTAAATTAAAATAAGCCTTAAAAACCTTAGTTTATGTTTTAGTCCTTAGGTTTTATTTCAATTGAGTCCTTTTCCTTCACTTAGGTCCTTATCTTTCCTCGCATTCAGGTCCCTATGTACATCTTCTTCTTCTTCATTTCTTCTTCAGCTATTTCGATGGCTGACGACAGGTGCTGTCACCCGCCAATCACCATTCATTTGACGCTCGTCCACCTCTGCCAAACTTCTAGAGCTTGCACTCACCGCCACCTTTCCATCCATTGGTCTAGATGAAGCTGTAATCCTAATTAGGGCTCGAAGATAACCTCACCGGCGTCAGAGAAGACGCCGGTGGTTACTTCGCACCTAGACACTACACTGTCCAGATTCATCCTCCTTCTCAGCTGTCGCAACCTATAAATACCCCTCCACCTCTCCGATTTTGTGAAGTTAGCTCCCTACCTTCCTCCCCCTACTGAGCTAATAGATAGGCTATTCACTCCAAATTCGATGACCTTCTCTCGCTTCCACTGTCTTCCTCCGATCATTTCCACTCACCTTTGATCTCTGCCGTCGTCTGCTGAGTTTTCTGACGAAGTGCTGACGACGGACTTCACCTCTGCTTCTCGCAAACACCCGTCGGACTTCTTCCTCTGCCCCTCTAATTTCCTCCTCCATTAAGGACCATCGACGGAGACTTCTCTGCCCCCTTTGTCTTGGTAATAGTAGGATAGGTAAGATAGAGTAAGTGTAGTTAATTAGGTAGTTTAGTTAGATTTAACGTTAGTTCTTCCCGTCGTCTTCTTCAGCTCCGGTGAGCTCTTTGAGCTTGACTAGGGCACCTTTTTATCTTTTTGAATCATTGATCACCTTCTATAATCTTCCATGATCATTTCTGACATATCAATTTCTTGATTTTAACACTTATATGCCTAATCCACCTCCACCTTAATCGGTTGCTTCCGCTGTCCATGGCAGAGGTCACCGAGGGCAATTCACATGCACTGGGGCCCTCCATCACCTTGTCATCATCTAAGGGCCCCGATCTTCATATTAATTTGATTAATAATCACCTACATCTAAAACGCCTAAATTTCATACAACCTCGGCTCAGGAGGAGTTCTTCCATCTAATTAACCACCTGTACACCAACGCCACACCCTATTAACATGTTCCCTCTATGCAATTGAGTGAGAGAACTTGATCTGAGTTCTAGCGAACTCAGATCACACTTTTTATGAATTCATTGCATATCTTTTATTTTAATCATCAATTGAGTTAATTAATGAGCTTCTGAGGTTCCTTGCAACCTCAGGAAACTTTTTAGATCCTTAATGGCTTGTTTTAATGACTTTTACACACTGTCAACCATTGTCTGGACTCACCGAGCTCCGGCGAGCTTTGGCGAGTCAAAAGTGGTCTTCAGCCCATAGAACTTTGTGCAGAGCTCCAGAGTGATTATTAATGATCCAAGGATTCTGTTTTGATGTTTATTTTGATGTCTTGAGGTTTGGAGCTCTATATAGTTCTTTGTCTTCTCCAACTCCGGCGAAGTTGGAGATGACTGTTTGCTAGGGTTTAGTTTAATGTAAGAGGTCTAAAAGCATCAAGAAGGTGTTCTGAGGTTAGTTTTGTGGATCAATTACTCAGAAAGGTTGTAGTTTGTTCTGTCGAACAAACTCATTTAAGATCTCATGCGACAGACCTAAAACCCTAGGATTTTTGGTTGAAATCACTTCATGAGACCTTAAATTGGTTCCTGAGGTAAAATAGAGTTGATTTGAGGCATTAATTTCCTTTGAGTGAGCATAACTTAGTCAAATTCTGAGGCTTTATGGTCAACCTCAGGTCTAATCTGATGAATGAATCATCAATTAGATGAATTGATGATTAAAAATGATTCCTGGGATGTTTTTAAGTGATTTAGAATTGATTTAGATAAGTTTAATTTAGGATTTCATGATAATTCAATTACTGTTCAGTTTGGGTTCATTTGAAGCCAATACTGACTTCAGTGCATTTCTGGCAAGATTTATATGCAAATGTTGCCTAGTTGGAATCTTAACAACCTTCAGAGGTTGTTTTATTTGATGCCACTAATCTTTAGCTGTCTGTTGAGCTGATAAGAGCTCAAATTGGAGCTCTGAAGCTCCTGCTTAAAGCTTTTCTGCTTCTTTCTGTTCTTGAAGCCTCTTAGCATCCCTAACCTTCACCAATAGGTGTGGAATCATCTACTGAGATGATTCAGGACCTCATTTGAGGTCAAAAGCCCTCACTGCAGGTCAAAAGACCTGAGATTGCATTTCTGCAGGCCAAAATGGCCGTGAAAACCTTCAACTTTCACCCTTCAAATCGAAGGGTAAGATCTATTCTCAGCATCAAATTGATGTTGTAATCTTGTAGAGCACCTTTAGTGCTTTCCAATGAGCCCTTGATTGCTCGATTTGGAGCTTTGAGCTAAGGCAGCACATGTTTACTTGAAGTGCTGGAGGGGACTTACATAGTCCCACATCGGTAGCACAAGTTTACTTGAAAGTTGCTGGGCAAGTAACATTCCATAAGGAAAAACATCTTTAGCAAGTAAACTGAAGTTTAGCCTGGAGGGGACTTACATAGTCCCACATCGGTAGAATTAGAAGCACTACCTTAGTATAATATGTTTTTGTGCATAGGGCTTACCAGTCGTTAGTGCTGGGCGCACAATGAGCATATGTGTGTGTGTGGGTGAGTGCAGTGCACGTGCCCGGGTGTGTGTGCGCCTGTGGGTGTGAGCGTGGGCCCGTAAGTGGGCGTGTGTGTGGGCCTAGGAGGCCGGAGATTGTGCATGATCAAGTTGAACCAGAAATAAACCACCTAATACAAACTAGGCTCGAACCCAGTAGGGTTTGGTCCCACCCTGAGAGGGGTGCTGTGTATCCTCGACCGGTCTGAGCCACCAATCAGAAAACCAAATTTTTGGTTTAAGTGTGGTTCAACCTGCCCAGTTAATGAATTGAAAGAAAAAGGAAAAGAGGAGGGTTAAGAGAAATAACAAAGAAGAGCTTGAAGAAGAGATGACAGAGAGGTAAAGAAAGAGTAAAGGAAAGAGAGAGAGAGATGGTAGAATAGATAGAAGAGGAAGAGAAGAAGAATCGAGGCTGAAGATTAAAAAAAAATGGAAATTAAAGAGTTTCAAACATCTGATAATGTAATGTTTACTTTTAAGACATCTGATTTTGTATTTTTACTCCAATAATATGTCTTTTGAATCTCTTTTTCTTGCCTTAATCTTTTGTAAATAAGTTGAAATTTGTGTAATAAACATGTTTACTTGCTTTTTAATGACAAATCACATGTGTAAATATGTTTTCCTTATGGAATGTTGCATGTTCTTTTAATTGAATATCTTTATGCAAGATTCATGTACCTAAAGTAATCTAATTATAATTTTAATTGATTAAGTAATTAGTAATTTATGTTTAGGAGTTATTGGTGAATTAAGATAAGTTATGCCCCCCAGTGAACGACCTAGACTCAACCAGTTAAAAAAAACTTAAAATCTAAAATGTTAGGTTAGCTTGACACTATACTACACAACCGACATTAAATCAAGTTAACCTAAGTTACTTTCTCCTGCATTTAATTAAGCCTAAATAACTTAATTAACTGTGTTGAGAATTTAAAACCAGTAGAGCACATAGGGGGCGCTCGTCATCTTGGTGGACCTTGTCGCCACATCAAGGATAATCACGTGTGCATGTGGGCCTTGATCCCATGCAGGAGGAGGGAGAGGACCTGCTTGCTTCTTTTAGATTTATATTAGGCTAGATAGACATTAGAATTTAATTTCTGTCTTGTGGACCCGTTTTGGGCATTTTTGGGAACTTGTTCCTAATGCTTTTATTGCTTATCGCTCTTGTATGCGGAAGCATTTTTTTGGGACTGTATTCCCATTTTATTTAGATTATAGGTTTATTTGAATGGTTAGAACTACATGCTATTTAAATTAGATTAAGTTTGTTTACTTCTCATAAAAAAAAAAAATCGAGCTATCTGCTAGAAGCTACATATCTATGGGGTGACCATCTAAGATTGAATGAGCAGCATCTAGTTTATCTTTACTACATCGCATACATCCATGCATTGAAGAAAGCTGGAGTAAGGTATTTCCTCTCTTTAGCGTCACATCTCTGTCATGCATCTGCATTAGACTTAAATCCAAGACCACCTAATTGCGTGAATCTAATTAATTTAGTGGTCACTTTAAGAAATTAGGATTGTTAAGAGGTTGGACCTTAAAATCAGTGACTTTAATTGCGTGAGAAAGGACTTGTTTGCAGGAATTCAAAATACAAACACATACGTGTGTTGCACACTTGAAACACTGTGCACATCACACATAAGGTCACCAGAGATAAATTTTCTACCTCTCCTCTTTGCACCACAAGGGAAGTTAGTCGGAAATCAACAATTCTATCCACCAAGTTACTTCGGTTCCTCGTGTGTGGCCTCGATTCGAGACTTCCATCCCTTGCGAGTAGGTTGTAGGCACCAACAAAGGTTGGCCTAGGAAGCGTAACTCTTGCAAAACTTGTTTGGCTACCAACTAAATAATTAATTATAAGACCTAGAATCTACTAAAAGCAGATCCCACTGTATTTGCATTTGTGTTGGCAGTGATAAAGCTCTCTAGGAAGTTTCTGGTTTTAATCTGATTTCTTCTAAGTTGTAAGAGAGTGAAACCTATTTGGCTTAAAAGAAATGAATTACCCTTACTCCTATCATTTAGATTATCAAAACCAAAACTGCCCATCTTTTAACCAGAATCCCATGCCTCGAGCGTATCCCTCCTTAGAGGGGTACAATGACAATTCATGAGGTCATTCTTATTCTTACTTTGAGAGTACTGGCCCGATATCTCCTACTTTTGAGTAGAGCTTAGGAGTGGAAATTTCCAGTTTGCAAACACCCAACCCTCCCATAATTTTTCTTATCAAGGTTGGACCGATGCCCCTAGGCAACCAGAGCCTGAGATTGACTATCCTCTCCAATCTGACAATAGCCTCTCCTCTTTTATGATAGAAATGCAAAAACGGCAAAAAGAAATGATGGAGTCTATGGGAGAGATGTTGAGGAATAGTCAATGACTAAATGAAGAAATTAGTCAGCTTAGCTACCCTCATATAAGTGATTATGATCCTTACTTTTCTACCCCCAATCACCAAGATCATTTTGAGGAAACAACAAATAATAGGGATCCTGTTTTGAGGAGTAGCTATCACTTAGACTCTACTCTTGAGACACGGCCACCAGAGGAGGATGATCCTATTGATTATCCACCTGAGTTATATTGGAGTCAAAAGAAAGGGAAGATGGTACCACTAGAGGATCTTGACCCCACTGATAGTATCATTCTTACCCCTGATGACCTAGGTGAAGGTCATGTTGTTCATGACACTTCCTTGATTGATCATGTGGTGGAATCCCATTCTACCCCTAGTGAGCCTAATCCTGATCCTCCATGTAGGGAACCAATACCTACCATACAACATTATGAGGATTTACATATGCCTAATGTAGGTGTCCCTAAGGGAATGGAGGATGAATTGGATCACTTTTGGTCTCAGGGATACAAAGAGTCTATTTCAGAGGATGAGGATGACCCAATGGAGGAACCTGGACTTAGAGTTTGGAGTGAATCTCGGGGGGATTATGTGTTATTCAAGGACTTACCTCTTGAGGATATGAATGATCTGGTAAAATCTGGATTCCTACCTACTTGTGATTTTAAAAACCATCCTCCCCAAAATTGGGAAGATACGGAATCTAAGTTAGAGGAGGATGAACATAACATTTAGAAGCCTAAGAGAGACTCTCAAGGGAAATATGTATCATTGAGGATTTATGCCCTGAGGAGAATAGAGAATTGAGTAACATAGGCTTTCTCCATTCATATAATGATCATCATCCTAAAGATATAAAAGATAATGAAGTAGCGACTGTGTTTAATGTCAAATCACATAAAGCCCCCAGAAAGGATGTAATTGAACCTGGGGATGGACTTGAAGATAATTATGATTTTGCTACTTCCCAGGAGACCCAACTGTCGTCAAAGCATGTTGATCATGAGTCTACTAATGATAATGAGATAATGAATTCTGTGCATGACTCATCTATTGTAGAGGAGCAGTTGGAGGTTGATGAAACAATGAAGTTATTTGAGGATGTGGATGAAAAAGAAGAATGCTTATTGGGAATGGAACCTAAACGGACTAAGCTCTCTTTTGACTTAATAATTACCACCCAATCACTCAAGAAAACTGTAGACTCCTTACTCAATCCTTAGCTCACGTCTCTGCTTACATACATTCTTTCTGGGGAGAATATCAGGCCAGTACATCCTTAAGTAGAATGGCAAGTGTGGATTGATGCTTGTACTTTTAGTCTCACCATTCAAGGGTTTGAAATAATTATGCATACATCTTTTAAAACCCTTCCTACTTTGGAAGACCCTTGTTATCCTCCACTTACTCTATTTTGGGAGGTCCCTTCTCATGTTCCTTTTGTTATTCCTAGACCTCCCAAGGTAGCCTACGAGTTTCTCTGTTTTCATGTCTTCTGGCAAGCATTTGGAATCATTATGCATCATCAGCTCGCCAACATTTGGGGCTACTTGTTCTTTAGGCCTGCGCTTTTACACATATTTCTAGGGCCTACCTCTTTCTGTTTGGAACCAGACTTACAGGTTCCCTATAAGTCTAGCTGCCGACAGAAAATGCAGCGCTTGTTGGGAGGCAACCCAACGTCCAGAATAGCACCTTCATCAGGTGATTTTCTTCCTTTCTCCCACTGTTTTAATTGTACAATGAGGACATTGTAGGATTTACTCATGGGAGGTGCATTTTGCATTTTTAGGCAGTATTAATGCATTTAGGTTAGATGCATAAACAAAAAAAATCATTTATTTTCTTGAACTGAATTGGTTAGTCTTGAGCAAAATATCTTTATCAAAGAAGTGTCATTGAAGATTTTCTTCTTGAATTATTTCTTAAGTTTAAAATCCAATACATTTACTTTACTTGCACGTAGATTGGGTAATGGATCTTTTAAGAAAACCAATAAACATTTTTAGTTTGTTCAACCCCTGGACAGTTAGTAGGGAGTCAATTAAATTATCTTCTAGTAGATCCACCTAATATTTGTGAGGAGAAAGTAGAGAGATTACTGGTGCACTAAGTTTAGTGCAATAACTCTTAAGTTCTGGATAATTAGATGATGATACCTCAGAGTTAGGCATAGTTTTCTCTCTTTATTCCTACATGCGAAAATTGTAGGAATTCCTAAGAGTCACCAAATAAGGCAGATACACAGAGATTAAGTTCTAATAAAACTATGACTATGGTGGATGGTTTTATTACGCAGCAATCATAGGTACTAATTGACCTAAATTAGGCTAGAACTTAGCATAAGTTAGGGAAATTTATGCATGCATAAGCATTATCTGCATCTTTACTGCTTTACTTTAGCTATGCATAAAGTAATGTTATAATGTGCTGATTAAGTGCATTATGTCAATTGCAGGCAATAAGTTGATCAGAAGCTGGATCTGAAGCTGGATCAGGAATAATGAGTGTTGCAGCAGGACTAGAGCAGAAGACTTAGATTAGATATAGGGAATAATAATGTAAGGGAGTTAAGGTATACTATTCTATTAAGTAGGAATAAAGCAGTAAAATATGAAGAGCTTAGGTCCATCCTAGCCCTAGGATAGCCTAGAGACTTCCCCAAGCCTTAGCCACCCTTAGATTTGGTCACCACACCCTAGGAAACCCTAAAACCTAATTCCAACCCTTATCTAGATGTCCAGATGAATTTTAGGATGTCCAGAACCCTCAGCCAACTCCCGCACACCTCAAATCCACTTCTGTAGTGTTATTGGATGTCCAGATACTTTGTCAGACGTCCAATTTCTATAGAATGCCAAAGACAACCTTGAATTCTTCCTAACTCTGATTTAACGTCCAGACAACAAGTCTGGACTTCTAATTTTTTAGTATAAGACGTCTGATTCTATTTTTGGATGTCTGGAACTACTCTCCAGTTCCTGTTTTGAGATTCAAGCCTTGACCTTGGATCTCTAACTCCCTAAACCCAAATCCAACCCCATAGGAACCTAAATTAAGGTATCCTAACCCTAGTACACCACCTCTAGACCTTCCTAAGGACCTAATTAGGTCCTCACCAAACCCAATTGACTTAGATCAAAGTCAATTACCATCACCCAAGTCAATTAGACTCATAGGGTCCAATTGAGCTCAGATCTCAACCCACACAAGTCCAATTGGACTTAGTGAGAGTCCAATTGACCTAAGCCCAACCTAATTGAGTTATTTCACTCTCAATTAGGTTCACACTCATTCAATTAAACTTGGGTTAAGTTTAATTGCAATTTCCCCTTAGCAATTAGGGTTTGCAACCCTACTTCAAGGCATACACCTACCTAAACCCCTTAGGACCTAACCTATATCACTTAGACACCTAGGGCACGACCACACACACACACACCCATTCATGCACTCCCACACACCTAGAGTTCTCTAGAACTCTCTTGAAGTGGCACCACTCTTGGTTGCCAAATTTAGCAACCAAGAGGCATTCAATTCTTAGATCCACTTTTTGTGGATCTAAGAACCACTTCTCTCTCACTATGGCCGGCCACTCTTGGAGCTCTCTCTAGAGAGTTCCACACTTCTCCAGAGAGACTCCCTTAGGTCTATAAAAAGACTTAAGGGGTGGCCATTTGCACCCATTCACTTCCTTGGCATTCATTCACATCCACCTCCACTTAGGCTAGCCACACTCATCTCCACTCCACCTCCACGAGGAGCACCACCATGGAGGTCACCATCTCCACGCCATGATGTTGGATCATCTCCCCAACCTCTCTCCAAGGGCCGACCTAAGCTCCATTGGCCGCCTCTCCTCCTCTCAACCATTTCAAGGCCATCAGAGCCCACGTCCGAATGCCCTCACCTTCTGATAGATTAGTAGCTACTTCTTTACAATTACTGCTTTCATTTACTGCTTAGTAGTGTAGTCCTTATTCTCCCCTAATGATGCATGCAAAATCCCCCCGTAGATTCTTGTATGCGATCATTTTCTGGTAGTTAGATTTACATTTTTAAGCTTTCATGTACAAGCTTTCCTCTACATTTCATGTTGCAAACACTTCTCTGAATGAATAAAAGATATATTTTTATACATATCTCTATGTTGGAAATCACCATGAACTTATTGTTTGGAAAATATTTCGTGTGATTAAAGTTGCCTGCTTTTCATTATCATCTATTGTAACTAAGCATGTCGTGTTTAAAAACGTAATAACCATAAACCGCCATGCGATTCTAAATAAGTAGAGCGATAAAAGATCGATTTCAGATTTGAACAAATGTCTCCAGAGACGAACGATCGGGACTCAAAGTCTCGTTATCTTTAGAAATCACTGACAAATCTTCCTCTACTTTATCTTTGGATGTGTAGGAAAAACATGAAAAATGGGATCTGTGCACACGAGTGCGGAAAAAGATTTCCAGGTGCACATCATCTCCTCTTAGACTAGGTTTCCTTTTGAACCCTAGGATTAGATTTGCTTCAAGCAATTTCTTTTGAAAAAAAAAGAAAAAAGAAAAAAAAATTAGAAAAAAAAATTAAAAAAAATCTAGGTAGTTAGATTAGGTTTCTTTTGAATCTTAGGTTAGTTTTGAAAAAAGAAAGCAAAAGAAAAAAATTTTGAAAACCCTCTGAAAAGAAAAAAAAAATTTGTTTTGAAAAAAAAACTTTTTGAATTGTTTTTTGAAGAAAAAAATATATTTTCGGTGGAAAGTTTGAATTTCAAACTCAACACCTTTCAAAAGCTTCTCCACCATTTTCTGATTTTCGGCTAGATTTCCAAGTCTGATTTAAAAATTTGATTGCCGAAAAACTAGTGAACAAAAAAAATCTGAAATTTAGGTTGGACCTTCATTTTCAAACCATCTTTCAAATGGCACCATTCTAAAAAAATTCTAAGTATAAAATTTTAAAAAATTCACGAAGTGTAAAGGGGTTAGACTGACCCAGATTCGAGATTTTTTAAAATTCAAAAAGCAATTTCGAGCAATTGGTGAATTTATTTTGACTATAAATGGTGGGATTTGAAAGCTGATCTTATTAGCTTTATTTTCCATATTTTTTTGAATTTTTGAAAGTCCTTTGATACTGTTTCAAAGTGAAAAATCGACCAGGGGTTGAAATTCCAAATCTGACCCCCAGACATTCAAAAATCTCTAAAATTTCGATTGAAATAGTAAAAATTACAAAAAAATATTCTCTGGAAAGATAATTAAAAAAAGAATCTACTCGTCAATTTTCAACTTAATTGGGTTCCAATTTTTGCTAGAGAATGATCTTTATTTTTATGGTTTGCTGAAATAGAACAAAACCCTAGAATTGCATGAAATTTAGGTTACACCTTTAGGGTTACAACTTAGAGACCACATTTGGGCTAACCTAGACTTTGTCAAGTCCAGTACTTCGCCGGTGAGTTGGTCACCTTGTGGGCCACTCAACAAAAGAAAACCCCAACTGAAGAAAACGGGCTAAAAATCAAGTCTAAAACTTGAAATAAAACCCGAATTTGTTGTCGTACTACTGGGTGTTTTCAACCTTTTGGCTGGGTTAGCCGAGAGGTGGGAACCACTTTCAGTTGGTTGTACAACGAATTTTCTTCAGGAATTAAAAATTAAAACGAAAAATCTAGTCATCTGATTCATAAGGACCATCTGATTGACAGGGCCTTAGCCTTATCTGGCTTGGCTACACTAACCAAGGGGTTGGGTGGTGTATGCAAGGAAGGAGGTCTCTTAGACCACAATTGGTTGGACCTTGGGAGCCACTCCCAAGGAGGTGAGTCACCTCGCCAGGACCATCTTCTCCCCTCACTTCTTCTACTCCCATAACCGCAATGGCTAATCGTGGACTAGGTCAGGATATTGATAATCTAGACCTGATGGCTCATCTGGAAACTCGGGTAGTCGAATCTGAGGAGCAGCATTGGCAGAGCATGGACCACATTTTGACGGCAGTTGACAGGATGCATTACCCACCGCGAGGAGAACAACTGCAGGACTTTTATGATCCAACTGCACCAATCGTCGCACCTTTAGTTAGAATTCCCACAAGTGGAGACACGTTTGAGCTCAAGCCCAACGTGATCGGGTTGATCAGCACTCACTTTTATGGGAACTCAAGCGAAGATCCATTCTAGCACCTAGAGGACCTAAGTCGACTCGCAGAAACGATTCGACCCAGGAACATTGATCTTGGGATTGTTCTAATGAAGCTTTTCCCATTTTCTCTGAGGAATAAAGCTTTATATTGATTCGAGACCATTGGGAAGCCAATTAGAACCTGGTCGGAATTACGACGTGAATTCCTGCAAAAGTTCTTCCTAATCGATCGAACAAATGTGATGAGGCGCGCAATCACAACTTTCTCCCAAGCAGCTGCGGAGAAGTTGCATGAAGCCAGGGACCGATTTCACGACTTTCTCCGGAAATGCCCGCACCATGGTATACCCAGATGGCACTTAGTTCAGATCTTTTACCATGGGCTGGATGACACACATCGGTATCTGGCTGATGCATCTAGTGGTGGAAATTTCCTCGCGAAAGACGAGAACAACGCATTTGAGCTGTTCGAATCTTTGGCGGAGAACTCAAAGAATGCCACGTCCATGAACCGATTCCAGTGGCCTGGTTAGCAATGGGTTGGTGTCCATGAGGCTCACACCGAGTCTATTCGAGCCGACATGGATATCATTGTCAAGCAGCTGGATAGAATAAACCTAATTGAGAAGATTGACCAGATTAGTCAGGGTCAATCTGACATGAACTCTGCCACTTCAAGACCCTCCTATTCACCTTGAGCCCCTCCTGCTCGAGTTAATCTACTCACTCGGGATGCATCTTCTCCTTATTTACGAGATCCCGCATATCAGGATCCCGTAAACAATCCAGATCTGGCACCTTACGACTAGGGTTACGCACCACCCACGGATTATAACACGTATCCCCTTAACAGATATACATCTCAGACATCTTCGGCCTACGAGGACGTCAGTGCTATCCAAGGATACGGGCGTAATAACCCGTATTCAGTAACGTATAACCTTGGTTGGCACCAGCATCCGAACTTCTCCTGGTCTGGTAATTCACAGAGACCACATCAAGATCCACACTACCAAACCAAGCAATACGGGAATGCGCAAAACACATACCCTAGGCAGCAGCCATTCCCGCATCAGTAGCAACCCCATTCTTTATACCAGCCGCTGCACCAAGTTGCCAGTCACCCTCCAAAGAGGCTGACCCTTTGGAGGCACTGAAAGAGGAGCTGCAAGAATCATTGAGGAAATCTACATAGGATAGCTTGCAAATCATGAAGGCAATGGTTGACCAGATACAGACTATACAGAACATGCAGAACTAGCTGTTGTAGGAGCATAGGACTCAGGGAGCCTTGCCCTCCCAACCCGTCCCAAACCCTCGATATGTGCAGAACCAAGTCACCCTGCCTAGGTTTCAGGCACCACAGGGACAGGCACATGCCATATTACAGGTGCCTCCTGCACCACCCGGTTAAGTGCAAGGCCAGTCGCCTTTGTAGAACCCCGCATACTCTGCCCCTTCCGCTCCCCCACCACCTCATGGACAGCAAGCCAATGCACATGCTGTCTCTTTGAGGAGCAGAAGGAAGACATTCGACCCACCACATAGGCAGGCAGGTCCTGATTTTTCTCACCCTTCACCGCAAGCGGGTTCGACTCCATCTCAGGAGCCACCTGCAGTAGATAAGGGTAAGAGGCCACTTAACCCTGAGATTCCCGTCCCTTTTCCTGAGGCTCTGACACGAAATGTAGTACGGAAAAAGGACATGCGAAATTTTGAGGATCTGAAATCAATGTTTAAGGAAGTACATATTCAGGTCCCCCTCCTCGAGGTAATCAATCACATTCTTGCTGCTGCTAGGTTCCTCAAGGACTATTGTACCCCGAAGCAACAGCCTAGAATTTGACGACAGGCGGTACTATCAAAAGAGGCTAGCGCCGTGATTCTGGCTGACTTGCTGCCGAAAAAGAAAGACCCTGGTACCCCACTTATATCCTGCTTCTTGCAGGACTCTCCATTTGATCGGGCCTCTCTAGATTTGGGTTCGTCCATCAACCTAACTCCTACTGCTGTATTTGATCGATTTCGATTTGGGGAGTTGAAGCCCACCTCGGTCATGATTAAGTTGGCTGATCGATCAGTAAAAAACATCGAGGGGGTGGTTGAGAACGTGATCGTAAAAGTCCGTGGGTTCTGCTTTCCCACATATTTTTTTGTTCTCGATATGGAAGTTCCCCCTTATTAAGACCAGTGCTGTTTGAGCCTTTTAAGATGTTTGGACTGTTGGTCAGACGTCTGGACACCTTCCCAGACATCTGGAAATCAAAATTTTTGGGTATGAGCTCGCGTCTGCATGCAGGCTGTGTGCAGACAGTATCCTCTCATTTTCCTTCCCTTCTTCTCTCTCTCCCCACCTGTAGCAAACCCTAACCCATCACCTTATAAAACCCCTTCCCGCTCTCTCGTTCTCCACACACTAGCCACATTCCTCTCTTCTCCACTCTAGCGAGAGAGCCAGCTCGAGCAAGTGAGCACAAGAGCGGCGACGAGCAGGAGCAACGTGAGAAGAAGAGGAGTTGAGCTTGCGAGCTCATGTGGGAGCTCACCAGAGGTGCACCGCCGGAGTGGCGTCGGGGAAGTCATCGTTGACACTGCTGCAGCCGGGGCTGCAGGTGAGGGGGTGAGACGCAGCCATGCGCGGCATAAGCGAGTGGAAGCAGGTTCTGGTTCTGGGTTTTTCCCAGAATCAGACATCTGGAGTGACCTCCAGTCGACGGTGCGAACGTCTAGAGGTGGTTCCAGACATCTGAAGAGAGGTCTTCGCGAAAGTACGTTCCCTTTGCGGATACGGCCATGCAGGCCGCTCCACTGCTACCCTTCGCATGGTTTATTTTGAGAAGATTTGCTAGTGGCATGCAGGATTTGCTTCGGGAAGGCACAAGACATGCCCTCCCACACATTTTAGACGTCTGGGGAGCTTATCAAATGATTGGAAGCACTTCCAGACGTCTAGAGAGGTGGTCGAACGTCTGGAGCTAGGTTTAGATGGTCTAGAAGAGTTCATAGACATCTGAGGTTGGCATAGAGCTTGAGGTACGATACTGGACACTTTTTAAGACATCTGGAAGTTGTTCCAGACATCTGATTTGAGTCAAAAACCCTATTTTTGACCCGTTTAGGATCCGTTTGAGGTTCATTTTATGCAAACAAGATACCAGTGTTTTCCTTGCGAGTTCCTCTACTTATTAAAAGGCTTTCTATATAGTTATGAATGTTCTATTGTAATTGTTCCTTGTTATAGGACTTCGTTCCGTTGCAGGTTCGAGGCTTGTTGAAGCACGTGAGACTACCGTTCAAGCCCCCAATACTCTTGGGTTTACTAGTAGAGTGGTTTCCCCTAATTTAATTATAACCTAAACGCATGTGTGGAATGAATGATTAGAACCTAGGATATGGTATGAATCCTAGGATGAGAAACACTTGAAATGTCTGTATTGGATGATTAAATTGCAGTCTTGAATGAGTAGATAGAGTGACAACTGCCTGTAAATGAATAAAAGCTGCCTATGAAATATGAAATACTTGTGCTAGTTAACAGTTGCATGTGACTTTTCTGTTGTATACGTTAAATGATATAACATGAGCTGCATGTGTAGAATTTAAGGATGGCAATGTGAATGATAAAATATGAGCTGCATGTGTATAGCCTGAGAATGAAAATGTAAATGATAGAATAAGAGCTGGATGTATATAACCTGAGTATGGAAACGTGAATGATGAAACCCGGTACGAAATGGCATGAGAAATATGAGCATGAAATATATGGAATGGATCTGGAAATGTGAGTGGGGAAGTGAGTTGGCCCTTGAGTACGTAGTACCAAGGAGAGCGATTGTCCCCTATTTAGTGCAAAGTGGAGCTAGCCGCCCTTGGATTGGGACCCGGGGTTAGGATTGGCCACTCTGTACCGACTTCTTGGCCCTCACGTACATAGTACCGGGGAGATCTACTAGTGTAGAGAGAGAGCTAGCCACCCTACACCAACTTGTTAGGCCCACTAGGAAAACCAGGGTAGTCAGGTGAGGGTGCACGGACTACGGAGGGGTGAGACCCCTGTTTGGTTCTTAGGGGCTAGACCCCTGTTACTGTGAGGGCTAGGCCCCATACTGTTTCGTGCTGTACTTGGGCTCACCCGTTAGCAGAAACGACTGACCGTGTGCCAGTGCGGGGTAGCTACCTGTGCGCTTATCGCGCGTGCCATAGTCACCGTTACGTTTGTCCGTGACCTTGGGGTGGTTGACTGGGGTAGGATCACCACGGGGGACTCTCCTAGCCAGGAGAGCACCACGTGTGCCTTCTACTCTTCGGAAAAGACTGCAACCAAGATTGTTCCCACGAGGAACATTGGAGATCAAGAAAGAGATCTGATAAATAAACCAGTGGTGAAAAAGAATAATTAGTTAAAGAAAGTAATTGAAAGACAACAGCTACCTGTCCACTTTTACTGCTTTAGTTAGTTGGTTGCCACTCTACTCAGCGTTCGCTGAATTTGTGTACTCATAACCCTTTTCAGGTCTAGGTGTTGAGTAGCCCGAGTCTACGGCTGCATAGGGTGTTAGGCCTAGTAGAGCCCAGTAGCTGTAGTTCTTTTGTTGTACTCCTTTGTAGTAGTGAGTTAGACTCTTGTACCTTTATTTTCTGTTCTTTTACGTTCTGCACCTTTACTTTTCTGCACATTTACGTTCCTGTAACTTGTTACTGTTCTACTATTGTGGTGGTGACATGTACTGTAGTAGCTTTTACTTCTTTACTACTGTACTCTTTTACTATTAGTTGCTTAGTATAGTGAATGTGGTTTACTTTCCTACCTTTTGGTTATTTTTCATTGGACGACTGGGTCTTGAGATCAGTCGAGTTGGTCCGGTCTCATGTCCTGTAGGGATTCAAGAACCGGGTCGTAATAAGATGGTATCAGAGCAAGGTGGTCCCAAGAAATGAACCAACTAGCTTGAGAATAACCAATTCACGTGCATGTAACTAGAGTAACCACCACAACGTGCCTTTCGACATATGTTCTAAGTTCGTTTGTTTTCCTTAAGGCGGGCTGTGGATGCGGCCGTGGACGAGGTCGGAGGGGTGGACGTGCTGAGCCCGATGTTTCTGTGGATCAGCTACTTCTTTCGGGCGTTCAGGCCCTGGACCTCGCCCAGCTGATACGTGAGATAGTATGAGAGGAGCTCCACCCGTCTCCACGGGCGCCTCTCCCTGGGGAAGTGGAGGGGGAGTCCTCTGTGGGACCACGAGACCGATGCAGCGCTGGACGTGGGGGAGGGGGTGGTCCTCCACCGCCCCCGCTGCACTCTAACACTTCCGAACACGAGCCCTCCTTGCCTGGAGGCGTGTCCGTTTCCCCACTTTAGTGACATTACGAGCTTTTCGAACAGTTCCGGAAGCTGAAGTCCCCCTCCTTCAAGGGGGATGAGGACCCGACTGAGGCAAAGGACTGGTTTGAGTAGATCGAGAAGGTGTTTGACACCCTTCACCCACCTGAGGGGGATGAAGTCCCGTTTCACTGCGACAGCTATTGCTATTGAGGAGGAGCGCCTGTGGAGGTTCACTGAGGGGCTCTAGCCTAACATTCAGGGGTATGTCAAACCCATGAAGCTGCCCAAGTTCTCGAGAGTGGTGGAGGTAGCTATGACATATGAGGAGACCAACCTGGCTGCACGTGACACTGATAGCGGACGGAAGAGGCCCTACCAGCTAGACTACTCATAGGGCCGGCGAGAGAGGAGGCACATGGCTCCCGCAGGAGAGCCGTCACACTTTGCGGGGCCGTCAGTGGCCTTTGGGGGCCCTCGACAGGGACCAGCTACTAGCACTAGACCCCCGCCTAGCCGTCAGCACGGACCTACCGAGGGCGGGAGTCGAGTTCCCCTTTGCTACCAGTGTGGCCAGCCGGGCCACATTAGGAGGGACTGCCCGTCTAGGGCTGGAGGTCGGCAGATGCTCCTCGCACCGAGCGTTGGAGGACGAGCAGGAGGTCGTGGTTCCCAGGCTCGTGGGGGAGGACAACAGTCTAGGGGAGGGTATCGGCCAGTGGCTACCCGTCCGACACAGAGTGTGGCTGCTTCTTCCGCACCACGAGCTGAGGGGCGTATCAATGCCCTGACACACAGAGATGCCAGAGCTTCAGGCTCAGTGGTGGCAGGTATGGTTACAGTTTCTGGCAGATTAGTTTACACACTTTTTGATTTCAGCGCCACGCACTCGTTTGTTGCTGCTAGTTTTGCTGTCAATTTGGGATAGGACTATGTGTTGTTAGAGGATCCTTTTGTGATCAGAGGTCTGGGTGGTCAGTTGTTTGTAGCTGAGGAGGTTTACACAGACTGTGAGGTCAGTGTTGGGGGACACATCCTCCCCACTGACCTGATCGTGATACCGATGGAGGGCTTTGGTTCTGGGGATGGACTGGCTATCCGCTTACCACACTTTGGTGGGCTATTTCGAGAGGAAGATCGTCTTCTCCATATCAGAGATGCATTCTTTTGAGTTTCTCGGATAGCCGGTGGATGGAGGCTTCAGATGCATTTCTGCGCTTCGGGTGGTGAGACTTTTGGGCCAGGGGTGTGAGGGCTTTCTGGCTTGTGTAGTGGCAGAGCCCAGCCTTGTGGCAGACTTTCAGAGCATCCCGATGGTCAGAGAGTACCCTGACATGTTTCCAGAGGAGCTGCCAGGACTACCGCCTGAGTGTGAGATCGAGTTTGAGATTTCACTGGTACTGGGGACCAGCCCCATTTCTACAGCACCTTACAGGATGGCACCACTTGAGCTGCGAGAGCTCAAGTTCTAGTTGTAGGACCTATTGGAGAAGGGCTTTGTGAGGCCCAGTGTGCCTCCGTGGAGAGCCCCGGTGTTATTTGTGAAGAAGAAGGATGGTACCCTATGCCTTTGTGTGGACTACAAACAGCTGAATAGGGTCACCATCAAGAACAGGTATCCGCTGCCAAGGATTGATGATTTGTTTGACCAGTTGTGAGGTGCCACGGTTTTCTCCAAGATAGATTTGAGATCTGGTTACCACTAGTTGAGGATTAGGGAGACCGACATCTCCAAGACAGCTTTCCGCACCCGGTACGGACACTACAAGTTTTTGGTCATGCCGTTTGGGCTGACCAATGCCACTGCTGCTTTCATGGATTTGATGAACCAGGTGTTCAGACCATATCTGGATCAGTTTGTGGTGGTGTTTATTGATGATGTGCTCATTTACTCACAAGATCAGGCGCATCACGGACAACACTTGCAGATGGTTCTGGACACGTTGAGACGACGTAGGCTGTATGCCAAATATAGCAAGTGTGAGTTTTGGTTGAGGCAGGTGACCTTCTTAGGTCATGTGATTTCAGGGGATGGCTTGGCTGTGGATCCAGCTAAGGTTGAGGCAGTGCTCAGGTGGGAGAGACCACGTATAGTGACAGAGATCCATAGTTTCTTGGGATTGGCAGGCTACTACCGACGGTTTATTAGGGGTTTCTCGTAGATTGCAGGTCCTATGACATAGTTGACCTGAAAGGATGTGCCCTTTTCTTGGACAGACACTTGTGAGGCGTGTTTTCAGGAGTTGAAGGAGAGGTTGACTTCGGCTCCTGTGCTTACCATCCCAGATAGCAGTGGCGGTTTCGTTGTTTACATGGACACTTTGTTGCAGGGGTTAGGGGGTGTGCTCATGTAGCGGGGTCACGTTGTCGCATACGCTTCGCGGCAACTGAAGCCCGGTGAGCATAGCTATCCTACCCATGACTTAGAGCTGGCAGCTGTTCTCTTCGCGCTGAAGACATGGAGGCACTACCTGTATGGTGAGACTTTTGAGATATTCACGGATCATAAGAGCCTCAGATATTTGTTTGATCAGAAGGAGCTTAACATGAGACAGAGATGTTGGTTAGAGCTCTTGAAGGATTATGACTGTAGCATCTTCTACCATCCGGGGAAGGCCAACGTGGTGGCTAACGCCTTGAGCCAGAAGGTGCCCGCCCACTTGGCTAGTTTATAGGCACAGTGTTGGAGGCTCATGGAGGAGTTGGGTAGTTGGCGACCCCTAGAGTTACCGGGGCACTGTGGGGCAGTGACAGTGACACGACAGACGAGACCAGAGCTGATAGATCGCATCATTACAGGATAGATGACAGACCCGTATCTGCAGTCGTTGCGTGATAGAGTACTGTCATGGGACCCAGGGGATTTCTCCTTTACTGACGAGGTACTGCGTATGAGGGGACGTTTGTGCATTCCCAGAGACAAGGAGTTGTTGAAAGAGCTCCTGACTAAGGCACACGGTTCCAGGTTCACCATACATCCCTGGAACACAAAGATGTATCATGATCTGAGACGTGACTTTTGGTGGAGGGGGATGAAGCGGGATGTAGGTGAGTTCGTGCAGTAGTGTTTGGTGTGCCAGCAGGTGAAGGCTGAGCATTAGAGGCCTGCAGGACCGTTGCAGCCACTTCCACTGCTAGAGTGGAAGTGGGAGAGCATCACCATAGACTTGGTGGTGGGCTTACCCATTACCCAGCGAGGACATGATGCATTCTGTGTGATTGTAGACAGATTGACGAAGACGGCACGTTTCTTGCCGATCCGAGTCACTTTGGGACCAGCGTAGTTGGCAGAGAGGTATATTCGTGACGTGGTACGTTTGCACGGTGTTCCATGTGAGATTGTATCCGACCGGGATACCCATTTTACATCCCAATTTTGGGCTGAGTTTCAATACGGCATACCACCCCCAGACGGATGAACAATTAGAGCGCACGATACAGACACTTGAGGACCTTTTGCGTGCCTGTGTACTGGATTGGAGGGGCTCTTGGGAGGAGCACTTGCCCCTGGTAGAGTTTGCATATAATAACAGTTATCACTCGAGTATCGCATGGCACTTTATGAGGCTCTGTACAGATGGAGGTGTACTGCACCCTTGAGTTGGGTTGAGGTGGGAACCAAGTGGGAGGTTGGCCCCAGGCTGATCCAGCAGAGTCAAGAGGTGATTGAGCAGATTCACAGACGACTTTGCACTATCAAGAGCAGACAAAAGAGTTAGCCAATCAAAAGCGCAGAGAGGTGCAGTTCGAGGTTGGGGATCATGTCTTTCTTCGTGTTTCGCCCATGAAGGGCTTGCAGTAGTTTGGGGTGAAAGGGAAGCTCGCGCCGAGGTTTGTGGGGCCCTTTGAGGTCCTAGAGCGGGTAGGACCCGTTGCTTACAGGCTTGCCCTTCCTCCCCAACTTTCCGGTGTGCACGACGTGTTCCACGTGTCCAACCTCAAGAAGTATGTCGCCGATCCCAGTCACGTTTTGAGCCTCGAGAGTGTCGAGGTGGGTGAGGACCTGACCTACCCCGAGTGACCAGTACAGATACTAGACAAAGCCGTTCGGAGTTTAAGACGGAAGCAGGTACCCCTCGTGAAGGTCTTATGGAGGAGCCAGAGGTACGAGGAGGCTACCTGAGAGCCTGAGGCGGCGATGCGAGAGCGGTACCCGGAGCTTTTTGAGGGTACATCTTTCCGGACTGGCTTCGGTCGTCTTTAAGTTTGTTATGCGTATATTGTTCTTTTTCTCCACACCCTAGCTAGCTCAAGTTTCGGGGACAAAACTTCCTTTAAGTTTGTTATGATGTTAAGACCCGTGCTATTTGAGCCTTTTAAGACGTCTGGACTGTCGATCAGACATCTGGTCAGACATTTGGACACCTTCGCAGACGTCTAGAAATCAAAATTTTTGGGTATGAGCTCACGTTTGTGCGCGGGCTGCACATAGACAGTACCCTCTCATTTTCCTTCCCTTCTTCTCTCTCTCCTTGCCTCCAGCAAGCCCTAACACATCACCTTATAAAACCCCTTCCCCCTCTCTCGTTCTCCCCACACCACCCACCTTCCTCTCTTCCTCTCCACTCCAGTGAGAGAGCCAACGCGAGCAAGTGAGCGTGAGAGCGGCGACGAGGAGGAGCGACGTGAGAAGAAGAGGAGTTGAGCTTGCGAGCTCATGTGGGAGCCCACCGAAGGGTGCACTGATGGGTCGGCCCGAATAGGTTGTTAATATGATATTTTTATCGTTGAAATGTGTATAGTGGTTAACCTAATTTGGACCTAACCATCTCTTTACAAAATTTTTAACCTGGCCTAATTGATTTTATCTTGTCACTTTTAGGCCCAGGGTCGAACACAGGGAAGTGGGGTTAAAGTCGAGTTTCTACGTTTTCCTTAAAACGCGTCTCTTCCGTTCGTTTATTGTGTTTTTGGTGTTTTTCTTATTTAGGTTTTTTATGGTAATCCTTGTTCTTGAGGCACACCCTCAAAATTGTGTCCTTGGCTTTTAGCCAAACAGAGTCCCAAAACAAGTCTTGCTACTCGCAAGACGAGGTACCTGCAAGTCAAAGATTATCTTTTCTTTTTTTATGTATTTTTTTTATCTTTTTACTAACAGAAAAGCAAATAGACAGAAAGTAAATATAGTATGTATATATATATGTAGTATATATATAAAGGGGTGGGGGTGGAGGTGGCATGGAGTGTAGCACTATGTCGAGTCAGTCGACGTCTAGAGAGACGCAACCAATACGACTAGGTGCCGCGTGGAGTGTGGATGGAGGATGGATAATGTATGGGACCACGCTTTTTTTTTTTTTGCACGCGTGTATCAGGAAATATCAGCAACTGGTGCAGATATTCCCGCGATACAGCGTATGGTAAATATATCTATATATATATATAAATGTATAGTTATATATGTATAGATATATATATATAGATATATATGTGTTTATATATATAGGTGTATAGATATATATATATATATATGTATATAAGTATATATGTCTATATATATGTAAGTATATGTATAAGTATATAGATGTATATATAAGTAGATATATATATATATATATTATATATATATGTATGTATATTATATATATATATGTATTTATACATAACTATATAGATATACTATGTATATAAGTATATATATATATAGATATATGTATGTATATATATATATATGTATATATGTTACTATAAGTGTGTGTGTGTGTGTGTGTCGGTGAATGTGTGTGTGCGTCGGTGAATGTGTGTGTGTGTGTTGTTTGAGTTAAATAAAAGAGAGAGAGAGCACCAGACAGAGAGAGAGCGGGCGGGAGAGATCGAGCGGACGTGCGCGGGAGAGATCGGCAGAGAGAGAGGGAGATCGCGGACGCGCGAGTTAAGACGTCTGCAAGAGGTGGCGGACGTCTGACGCCGCGTCGTCTGAAGGCGAAGGCGGACGTCTGACCGTCGCGGTGCACCGCGCCTTCGCGCAGAGGACGTGAGGCGTCTCCTGCAGACCGGGTGCGAGGATAGAGAGCGGGCGATGGCGCGCTCGGAGAAGGCGGCGGGGAGTCTGCAGTCGGTCGCGGAGGGTTGCGGAGGAGGGCAGGGGTCGGCGCGAGGCCGTAACCGGCCACTGCAGTGCGCGCGGCGGCCGGCTGCAGGTGCAATGCGGGGTGGACAGAACAGAGACGGAGGCGGGGAACGGGCCTGCAGGCGCGCGCGGAGGGTTGCGCGCCTGTGGGGAAGGTCGCGGAGGAGGCGGGGGGTGCTGCTGCTGCTGCTGTCGCCGCGGAGCTTGAAGCGGCAGCAATGGCGTGGAGACGAAAACGAAGAGAAAAGAAAACACCACGCCCACCGGCTCGTTGAAGAGCTGGGCGGTGGTGCTCCCACTGTGGTGGTGTGCACCACAGTGGGTTCTCCTGCTCGTCGGGTGCCTCCTTGACGGAGGGCCGGCGTATGGGAGGGGAGAACGGTGGAGAGGAAGGTGGTGGCTGTGGGGTCTTTGCAGCAGCTCCCGTTGCGAGGATGAAGCTGCAGCTACTTATAGAGGAGGAGAGAGTGGCGTGCCGGCTGCAGCAGGGAGAGGGTGTGCGAGTTGCAGCTATAGGGAGCGGCGTTGGCAGGGAGAAGTGACGGGAAGAAGTGCTGCGTGGCTGCTGCATGCAGCTGCGGGAAGAGTGCAGCCGCGGGAAGGAGAGAAAAGAAGAAATCAAGAGGAAAAATAAAAAGAGGGTGATTTTGCAAGGAGGCACTTGAAGAAAAATGTAACTATGCGGGCGATTGTTTCACTCCTCTTCCTCTCTTGATTAAATGCATGCATGCAAGTGTTTTTACAAATGCGATTACAGGATCCTATTATGCAATGTTAATGCTAGAAAATAGCACAAGAAGGCGTTATTACAGGCGTGTTTTGAGGTGCAAACATATACCCCCATGCCTATCTTTTGCTAGTCCCTAGCAAAATAGTATTTAGAAATGATCTTAAGCTGAAGATTTTCTTCTGAGGTGATACAGGTGTGTTTACTATGGAATATTGTGAGAACCAATTGTAAAGAAGACTACCAGTACTTTAAGTCTCACATAACATAGATCATCTCTCAACTAACCAGGACTCTTGATATTTAAACCTTAAGTACGATTTCCAGGACCCAGGAGGTTTTTGCTGTACTCGAGAGCTCAAGAGGTTATGGTTTGTGCATAGTGAAGGATCAAAACTGACCAGATGAACATTAAGACTCAATCCCAGGGTTTCACGAATTTTTAAGTACAGGTTGGTCCCAGTTTCAGCTCATGTCTTCGAATTGACCCTTAAGATGATGACGGAAAACTCAACTCCCATTTTCTGATTTTTTTTTTTTGTGGCTCACCGAAAAACAAAGTATACAGACATTTATGAGATATACTGACTCTTTTAAAACATCTCTTCTTTTTTTTTTTTTTTTTTTTTGAAACACGTGTCAGTATATCTCTTACAACACATTTTGAAGCACACTTTTTTTTTTTTTTTTTTGAGAGTTTCTTTTTGGTGGAAAGAGTCGCTCCTAAACACAAGACTAAAGCCTGGGATAAAAGGTCTACCTGCGCGCATAGGTAAGGACTCCACCTTCCCTAATGAACACTAGGGTTGGATCTTATGTTCACCTGGTCTTTCCTGATATGTGTAGTGTGAACCAAGTTTACTTAAGCTCTCAAGAAAAAGCAAACCAACGGATCCTGTACTGGTGTCTCAGGTACAAGAATACATCCTTAGTTAGGAGAGATCTTGATCTATTTTGTCAATGCTTTAAGTGAATTAAGCCGAGCCTGAGCGAATCAAGCTTTTGTGGCCTGGAAAGTCTTCAAAACAGAGGTTGAATATCCATAAACACTTATTGCCTTTTTGTTTCAGCTTCAAGATCATTACTAAACACCATTTATTATAATATATATATATATTTTTTTCTTTTTCTTGCATATTTATAAATAGGTGGGAACTGTATGATACCATAACATACCCGGATCCTATGGATGCCTATCCACCCCCCCATGCCAAACAATGCTATGTCCTCATATGCATGCAGGGAAAGGCAGAGGAAGGATGGAAGATCGGGTAACAAGAGCTGAGGTTCAGGGTATAGATCAGGGTGGAAGGGTGGGTGGATGGTGGGTGGTGAAAAGAAAAGTGAAGTGATTGCGATAGAGGTGTGAAAAGTGATGGTGGATGGTGAGTGCTGTTAGGGTGCCTCCCAACAAGCGCTGAATTTAATGTCCCCAGCTGGACTCCGAATGAGGCAAAGAATTAGTTATCCTCCAGCAGGGCAACGGTTTCTCCAACGGGGGCAGGTTCATGAGTCAGATAGGGTTTCAAACGCTGCCCGTTGACCGTAAATTTACGCCCAGATTTGTGATCTTCGATTTCGACGACCCCATTGGGGAATGGTCTTGAGACCAGAAAAGGACCAGTCCATTTGGACTTTAATTTCCCAGGAAAGAATTTGAGTCGGGCATTATAGAGCCAAACTTGCTGAGATGGCTCAAATTCCTTCCGCCGAACATGGCTGTCGTGAAAAGCCTTAGTGCGCTGTTTAAAGGTTAGAGCAGAATCATAGGCTTCACGACGGAGCTCTTCCAGCTCTTGGAGTTGGAGTTTCCTTTCTCGTTCACACAAGTCTGGGTCGAGGTTACGTTGGCGAACCGCCCAATAAGCGCGGTGCTCCAACTCCACAGGCAAATGACAAGGCTTCCCGTAAACGATTCTATATGGAGACATACCAAGGGGAGCCTTGAAGGCGGTCCGATACGCTCAAAGTGCGTCAGTCAGCTTGTCGGACCAATCCTTACGGTCAGGCCGAACCGTTTTCTGGAGAATCTGCTTGATTTGCCGGTTCGACACTTCCGCCTGGCCGTTCGTCTGAGGATGATACGGGGATGCGATACGATGGTGGACTCCGTACCTCCTCAGAAGTGCCCGAAAAGAAGCATGGGTAAAGTGGCTTCCTCCATCCGAGATAATGGCCCGAGGGATCCCAAAACGCGCAAAGATATGGTCCTTGACGAATCGGGTGGAGATAACATGGTCAGCACGGCGCGCGGGAATAGCCTCGATCCATTTTGAAACATAGTCGACGGCCACGAGGATGAATTAGAAGCCGTTGGATGGAGGAAAGGGACCCATGAAGTCAATTCCCCAGATGTCGAAGATTTCCACAGCTAGGATATGTTGCAAGGGCATCATGTCATGACGTGCCATTGACCCTAATGACTGGCACCTAGTGCAATGTTTGGCATAAGTGTGCGCGTCCTGGTGAAGGGAGGGCCAAAAGAAACCGCACTGCAACACCTTGGCTGCAGTTTTCCTCCCAGAGAAATGGCCTCCACAGGCCTGATCGTGGCAGAAGGATAGCACACTGGGGAACTCACTGTCAGGAATACAGCGACGGATGATTTGATCAGCACCTATCCGAAAAAGAAGTGGATTATCCCAGAAATAATACTTTGCTTCTGCCATGAGATGCTCGCGCTGGTTTTTAGGCCAGCCACGTGGAAGAGATCCAGAAGCAAGGTAATTGGCAATGTCGGCATACCACGGTCCACTTGCCACATTTATTGCTAATAGGTGCTCATCAGGAAAAACTTCATTGATTGGCAGAGTAAGTCCAATATGGTCAGGGTCCAGTCTGGAAAGGTGATCAGCCACAACATTCTGGGCTCCGACCTTATCACGAATCTCAATGTCAAATTCCTGGAGCAGAAGGATCCAACGAATCAGTCTAGGCTTGGCATCCTTCTTGTGCATGAGATGGCGAATGGCCGCGTGATCAGTGAAAACAATAACGTGAGAGCCCAGAAGGTAAGAACGGAATTTTTCCAGCCCAAAGACGACTGCCAGTAGTTCCTTTTCAGTGGTAGTATAATTACGCTGGGCCTCGTCCAACGTCTTACTGGCGTAGTATACCACGAAGGGGTGTCTATCGCGTCTTTGTCCCAGGATGGCTCCGACTGCAAGGTCTGAAGCGTCACACATAAGTTCAAAGTCGAGGGACCAATCAGGCGGCTGGAGAACAGGGGCCTTGGTGACAGCATTACGCAGCTGCGTGAATGCTTGTATACAGTCAGGGCCCATGTCGAAGGCACGTCGGTTGATAGGAGATGAGTTAAGGGTCGAGAAATTTTGGAGAAGTCTTTGATGAATCTCCTATAGAAACCGACGTGTCCCAAGAAGGAGCGGATTTGTTTGACAGAACCAGGCACAGGTAAATCAGCAATGATATCGAGCTTAGCTCTGTCAACCTCGATACCCCTATCGGAGATGATATGTCCAAGAACAATTCCCTCGTGCACCATAAAATGACTTTTTTCCCAGGAAAGCACGAGGTTTACATCAATACATCTCCTAAGGATGCGAGTCAGGTTGGCAAGACATTCGTCGAAAGATGGTCCAAAGACTGAAAAGTCATCCATGAAGACCTCGAGAAAGTCACCCACCATGTCATGAAATATCGCCAGCATGCATCTCTGGAAAGTTGCTGGCGCGTTACAAAGTCCGAACGGCATCCTTCTAAAGGTGAAGGTGCCGAAAGGGCAGGTAAAAGTGGTTTTCTCTTGGTCTCGGGGGTCTATTGCCACCTGGTTATATCCTGAGAATCCATCCAAGAAGCAGAAAAATTTATTTCCCGCTAACCGCTCCAGGATTTGGTCAATAAATGGTAGCGGGAAGTGATCTTTCTTGGTTGCAACATTGAGTTTCCTATAATCTACACACACTCTCCAAGATGTAGGACTGCGTGTAGGGATGGATTCGCCCCTGTCATTGACACGGATGGTGAGTCCTGCCTTTTTGGGCACAACGTGAATCGGACTCACCCAGGGGCTATCGCTGATCGGGTAGATTATACCCGCATCCAGCCACTTAATGATTTCATTCTTAACGACCTCCCGCATGTTAGGGTTGAGACGTCGCTGCATCTCGCGAGAAGGTCGAGCCTCCTCCTCCGTATATATACGATGAGTGCAGTAGGAGGGGCTAATACCAGATAAGTCTGATAAAGACCATCCAATAGCTGCCTTGTGTTCTAGGAGGACCTTAGTTAGTTTGCACTCCTGCTCCATGGTTAATTTTGAACTGATGATTACAGGGAGCATTTCATTTGGTCCCAGGAAAACATACTTGAGTGTATTAGGCAGCACTTTTAGCTCGGGAGTGGATGGGGAAGGATCTGGCATTTCTTGGGACGAGAGTGTCCCAGACGGGTAGGAGAACAAGTTAGGAGGAAGAAACTGGCCTTCAGATTGGCCAAGAAGAGGGGCTTCTTGGATAGATGGATCCAAAAATGAATAGCCCTAGTGAGAAGTATATGGGCTCAAGGTCCCAGTGTGGATTTGTAAATCCGCCTGATTTGGCAGGGAAGAAAGGGCAATTCGATCTTCATGAGTGTGGACCGACAGTGAGTAGCCCGGATATGACTCAGACCACGAGGTATGGGAAGTGGAGAAAACCTCGTCAGAAGTCTGGCCAGGAGAAGGTACTGGACAAGGGAGGGATTGGGGAACGTCACAGTATGCGTTGGTCAGGCAGTTATCAGTGTTTATAGGTAATCCGCAGCAGTCCGAATAGGTCCCAATTAGTCCGATACACGCGCTGACGGCCATGTCCTCGTCAGACGTGTCATCCTCACTGCAATCACAATCAAAGTTCTTGGCTGCCTTGAATATGTTAAGCTTGAGCTTCTCAGATCCAACGGCAATCTCAATACAGCCCGACTCGCAGTCGATGTGGGCGCGGGCTGTGGCCAAGAAAGGTCGACCGAGGATGATCGGACAATCAGAAAGTGAACTAGGAACTTCCATATCTAAAACAAGAAAGTCAACAGGAAAACAGAGACTGTTGACCCTAACCACCACGTCTTCCACCACACCCTTCGGGATTTTGACAGAACGATCTGCCAACTGTAACGTGACAGGGGTGGGTTTCAGATTTCCCAAGGAAAATTTTTTGAGCATGATGGTCGGTATGAGATTGATGGAAGATCCTAGATCAAGCAAGGCACGGTTAAAACTGCAGCCTTGGATGCTACAGGAAATCAGTGGTGTGCCCGGATCTTTCTGCTTCGGTGGTAAGTTTGACAGTATAGCACAACTCGCATGAGGCGAGAGAACCACCGAATTCTTAGTCTTCTTTGACTGTCGCCTGGGTGTTGTGTAGTCTTTGAAAAATCGAGCGACAGTAGGTATGTGGTCGATTGCCTCGAGCAGGGGTACCTTGATTTCTACATCCCTGAACAAATTACGTAGGTTGTCAAAGGCCTGCGTATTTTTCTTTTTGCCTTTTGGCTCCCTTAGTAGAGCCTCAGGGAATGGGACTGATTCTGGCACAAGTTTTGGTGCATCATCCTCTCGCGAATGCGGTATGCATCCCGAATGAGAGGGCGAAGAAGAAGATGGGCCAGGATCAGGTCGAGGCGGATCGACGGTCTGCTTACCGCTCCTCGTAGTGATAGCATTGGACGATGCAGGTCCAGTGGGATCATACGGTGGAGGAGGGTTTGCAATGGGGATATAAGAGTGTGGTGCTGCAGCAGGATTAGCCTGAAATCCCGATGGAATGCTCGGAGCTTGCAGAACTTGATTAACCTGTCCCTGAGAAGGTCGTACCTGTGGTTGAGAACCACGGGGCACGAAATTTCGCGGGTTTGGAACAGGTTGGGCGGGAAGAGTGCCCTGAGATCGAGTCGCCATGCGTAGTTGACTGATCTCGGCGTTCTGCTGCGCCAATTGGTGCTGAAGAGAGGTCATGTTCTCTTCATGGCGCTTTGACATTTCCGTCATCATTCGCATCAATTTGTCAAGAGGGCTTGATGCGTGTTCAGTTTGTGGTACGCAAGGGCCTGATGGTGGATTTGCCATAGGATTAAACTAGACCCTTGGGATGACGGGTGCGGACGGTCGCATTGGTCCACCCGCGGGGTTTTGGCGCTGCGGGTTGTTGGACCATGCGAAGTTCGGATGATTACGCCACCCTGGGTTATAAGTGGCAGAGAACGGGTTGTTCCCCAGGGCGCAAGCATCTTCTATGCCAGAAGACACGTCCGCATGTAGATATGCGTCTGAGCACACGGAGGCTTGGTCCTCCGTGTCGAAATACTGGCTCGCAGAAGCCAGTTCCACATGACTTACTGAGTCGCTTGGAGCGACACTCGGTAAGGAAGGTCTAACGGGGTTTCTCGGGATAAGCCTGGTATTAGAAGAACTTGGATTGTGACGAAGTGGTGAAGAGGTGGTGTTTGCCATAGATCGGGCGGGGTTGGCCAGAAGCTCGTCCAGCTTCTTGTGCACGACGGAGACTTCATCCAGTTTTTGTGCAATAAGGCTTAGATCAGTGGATGAATGGGAGGGTCCCGTGTCAACTTCGTGGACATTTCGGGGCTGGCTGGTACGATTAAAGGCGACAATGGAAGCATTGTTCATCGAGTTTTCACTCATATTTTCAAACAGCTCGAATGCTCCATTCTCGTCTTTATTCATAAAGTTCCCTCCGCAGGAAGCATCTGGAATTTGCTTCAAAGTCTCATTTAGCCCATAGTAGAAAATCTGGGCTATATGCCACTTAGGCAGACCGTGGTGCGGACACTTCCTGAGGAGGTCGTTATACCTCTCCCATGCCTCATGAAATTGTTCGCCATTTTATTGCGTAAATGAAGTGATAGCACGGCGAAGCGCATTGGTCCGCCCGATTGGGAAGAACTTCTTGAGAAATGCTGTTCGCATCTCTTCCCAAGAGTGGATGGTTCTCCCAAGGGTGCGTAACCATTGCGACGCTTTATCCCGTAATGAAAACGGGAACATCTTCATGAGGACTATAGATAACCCGACATTTCTTGGTTTAACGGTTTCAGCAAGTCAGGTTAGGTCTTCCAAGTGGAGAAATGAGTCTTCACTTGCAAGACCATGAAAGTGAAAATTGATTAGGCCAATTATGTTTGGTTTTAATTCAAAGTCGTCCCCGCCCATGGGGACCCGAATTTGTCCTATGGTCTCTGTAGCAGCGGGATTCTGATAAGAGCTAAGAGACCTAGGCTCCTCCCATTCGGGAGGATTCTGCATTTCCTCCAATGTTTCCCGAATAGCTTCGATTTGCTCATTATACATTTCCATTTGGGCTTGGAGGCGGGTTATGGGATCTAAGGCTCCAGCACCTCGTGGGTTCTGAGGGCGGTTTCCTCCCTTGGGATTTGGGGGTGGGAGTGCAGCCATGTTTGTGGAGGAGGACGATTCGACTTGTTTTCTAGATTTATCAGTCAATTCAAATAGTTCAGGGTTTTGTGACCTCCTCCCAAACATGCACTACCGCAGGAAGAATTGGGGAGATGAGAAGGGAAAAGGGATGAGAGAAATGACGCCGCAAAGGTACACTTGATTACAAATCAATACAGTCAAGTTCCTAACCTCTACAGTGTGCCCTTAGACCTAAAGATCTAAGTTACCTACTATCACGAACTACGGAACCGAATGCGAGCACCGCGGAACCACCGGGCCAGATTTTAAGGCCGTTTGCCCCAGTCTTAGACACCCGATAGCACGCGGGAACTCTCACCAGCACGTAGTCGCTACACACAGGTAGTTAGACCTCCAATCCTTAGTAAGGGTCAAGTTACTACCAGTTTTAATTAGAGGCTTAGGGTCAAGTGCTTTTGGAATGTGAAGGGCGTTGTTTACGGGTAATGCCCAAGTGATTGATTTTAAGAGTGTGTAAGAACAAGCATGCAACGGGGAAATCTCCCCGAATTGAAGTTTTTATTGGCGAATGGTTTTTAGAGTTCAGCCTTAAGTAGTATGAATTTTAGGGTTTTGCTGAATTACCAATTCAACCAATCTCCGGGTTTTTGCAAAAATACAGGTTTTCCTTCTAAAACCCAAGAAACCCTTCTTCAATTATCAGTTAGTTAATGCATGCTAAAATGCAATGGGCTACCCTAAATGGAGATTTCTAAGTGTGGATGCATGAATCAGTTTTATATCAATGTGACAGGGAGCCAAAGCACTTCAATTCAAGTGCTCCCAATCACCAGAAATGATTTCCACACACAAGGCTTCAACCAAAAGATAAAGAAAATAAAATTGTTGGGGTTGAAGTATTCAGGATCGAATTACAGGCAAGTTTGAAAAGTCGTGGTGGGGTTGGAATCAACTCAATTCCAAGTCTCCCCACCAAAAATGTGATCCTGAATTAAAGATAAGTGAGGCAAAAGAGGGATACAAGCAATCTTTTTCTTTGCCTCAAAGAATACTTCCCACGGCGAAAAATCTAAGAATCAAGATTCTCGGATTTTCGCTATGCGAAGTAAGGCGGGAAATCCCGGGGCAGTGGGAGTGAAGACAACCAATCAATCAAGTGAATTTTAATCCACTTGCCCTCAAGAAATCCCAAGAAGTTTTTCTAGTTTTTAGTTTTAAAATTTTTTTTATTATGGTGGCAAGTTAACCCTAATTTGATGAGAAAAGAAAACCTACTTGTTCGGCAACGTGTGCGAAGCTCCAATGCGATGTCGGCGTCTTCACGCTCTCGTTCCCGCCTTGGATCTACTCACGTCCTCGACTTCGTCAGCCTTCTTCTCCTTCCACCAGGTTCACCTGCACACCAAAAACAACAATACCCGTGAAGAGAGAAGAGACAAATTTAAAGGAATTGGATAGAAACTTACTCGAAAGCGCACCTCCCCGGCAACGGCGCCAGAAAAGTTATGATGGGTCGGCCCGAATAGGTTGTTAATATGATATTTTTATCGTTGAAATGTGTATAGTGGTTAACCTAATTTGGACCTAACCATCTCTTTACAAAATTTTTAACCTGGCCTAATTGATTTTATCTTGTCACTTTTAGGCCCAGGGTCGAACACAGGGAAGTGGGGTTAAAGTCGAGTTTCTACGTTTTCCTTAAAACGCATCTCTTCCGTTCGTTTATTGTGTTTTTGGTGTTTTTCTTATTTAGGTTTTTTATGGTAATCCTTGTTCTTGAGGCACACCCTCAAAATTATGTCCTTGGCTTTTAGCCAAACAGAGTCCCAAAACAAGTCTTGCTACTCGCAAGACGAGGTACCTGCAAGTCAAAGATTATCTTTTCTTTTTTTATGTATTTTTTTTATCTTTTTACTAACAGAAAAGCAAATAGACAGAAAGTAAATATAGTATGTATATATATATATGTAGTATATATATAAAGGGGTGGGGGTGGAGGTGGCGATGGAGTGTAGCACTATGTCGAGTCAGTCGACGTCTAGAGAGATGCAACCAATACGACTAGGTGCCGCGTGGAGTGTGGATGGAGGATGGATGATGTATGGGACCACGCTTTTTTTTTTTTTGCACGCGTGTATCAGGAAATATCAGCAACTGGTGCAGATATTCCCGCGATACAGCGTATAGTAAATATATCTATATATATATATAAATGTATAGTTATATATGTATAGATATATATATATAGATATATATGTGTTTATATATATAGGTGTATAGATATATATATATATATATGTATATATATATGTATATAGATATATATATATATATGTATATAAGTATATATGTCTATATATATGTAAGTATATGTATAAGTATATAGATGTATATATAAGTAGATATATATATATATATTATATATATATGTATGTATATTATATATATATGTATTTATACATAACTATATAGATATACTATGTATATAAGTATATATATATATAGATATATGTATGTATATATATATATGTATATATGTTACTATAAGTGTGTGTGTGTGTGTGTGTCGGTGAATGTGTGTGTGCGTCGGTGAATGTGTGTGTGTGTGTTGTTTGAGTTAAATAAAAGAGAGAGAGAGCACCAGACAGAGAGAGAGCGGGCGGGAGAGATCGAGCGGACGCGCGCGGGAGAGATCAGCAGAGAGAGAGGGAGATCGCGGACGCGCGAGTTAAGACATCTGCAAGAGGTGGCGGACGTCTGACGCCGCGTCGTCTGAAGGCGAAGGCGGACGTCTGACCGTCGCGGTGCACTGCGCCTTCGCGCAGAGGACGTGAGGCGTCTCCTGCAGACCGGGTGCGAGGACAGAGAGCGGGCGATGGCGCGCTCGGAGAAGGCGGCGGGGAGTCTGCAGTCGGTCGCGGAGGGTTGCAGAGGAGGGCAGGGGTCGGCGCGAGGCCGTAACCGGCCGCTGCAGTGCGCGCGGCGGCCGGCTGCGGGTGCAATGCAGGGTGGACAGAACAGAGACGGAGGCGGGGAACGGGCCTGCAGGCGCGCGCGGAGGGTTGCGCGCCTGCGGGGAAGGTCACGGAGGAGGCGGGGGGTGCTGCTGCTGCTGCTGTCGCCGCGGAGCTTGAAGCGGCAGCAATGGCGTGGAGACGAAAACGAAGAGAAAAGAAAACACCACGCCCACCGGCTCGTTGAAGAGCTGGGCGGTGGTGCTCCCACTGTGGTGGTGTGCACCACAGTGGGTTCTCCTGCTCGCCGGGTGCCTCCTCGACGGAGGGCCGGCGTATGGGAGGGGAGAACGGTGGAGAGGAAGGTGGTGGCTGTGGGGTCTTTGCAGCAGCTCCCGTTGCGAGGATGAAGCTGCAGCTACTTATAGAGGAGGAGAGAGTGGCGTGCCGGCTGCAGCAGGGAGAGGGTGTGCGAGTTGCAGCTATAGGGAGCGGCATTGGCAGGGAGAAGTGACGGGAAGAAGTGCTGCGTGGCTGCTGCATGCAGCTGCGGGAAGAGTGCAGCTGCGGGAAGGAGAGAAAAGAAGAAATCAAGAGGAAAAATAAAAAGAGGGTGATTTTGCAAGGAGGCACTTGAAGAAAAATGTAACTATGCAGGCGATTGTTTCACTCCTCTTCCTCTCTTGATTAAATGCATGCATGCAAGTGTTTTTACAAATGCGATTACAGGATCCTATTATGCAATGTTAATGCTAGAAAATAGCACAAGAAGGCGTTATTACAGGCGTGTTTTGAGGTGCAAACATGCACCATCGGAGCAGCATGCGTGGGAAGGAGAGGAGTGTGTCAGGGAAGTCATCCCCGACACTGCTGCAGGCGAGGGGGCAAGGCGCGGCCACGCACGGCGTGAACAAGTGGAAGAAGGTTTTGGTTCTGGGTTTTTCCCAGAATCAGACTTTTGGAGTGACCTCCAGATGACGGTGCGGACGTTTGGAGGCAGTTCCAGACGTCTGAAGAGAGGTCTTCGCAAAGGTACGTTCCCTTTGCGGATCGGCCATGCAGGCTGCTCCGCTGCTACCCTTCTCATGGTTTGTTTTGAGAAGATTTGCTGGTGGCGTGCAGGATTTACTTCGGGAAGGTGCAGGACACGCCCTCCCACGCATTTCAGATGTCTGGGGAGCTTACCAGATGATTGGAAGCACTTCTAGACGTCCGAAGAGGTGGTCAGACATCTAGAGCTAGGTCTAGATGGTCCAGAAGAGTTCCTGGACATCTAAGGTTAGCGTAGAGCTTGAGGTACGATACTCGACACTTTTTAAGACGTTTGGAAGTTGTTTCAGATGTCTGATTTGAGTCAAAAACCCTATTTTTGACCCGTTTAGGGTCTGTTTGAGGTTCGTTTTACGCAAACAAGATACCAGTGTTTTCCTTGCGAGTTCCTTTACTTGTTAGAAGGCTTTCTATACTATTATGAATGTTCCATTATGATTGTTCCTTGTTATAGGACTTTGTTCCGTTGCGAGTTCAGGGCTTACTAAGGCACGTGAGCCTGCTGTTCAAGCTCCCAATACTCCTGGGTTTACTGGTAGAGTGGTTTCCCCTAATTTAATTATAACCTAAATGCATTTGTGGAATGAATGATTAGAACCTAGGATATGGTATGAATCCTTGGACGAGAAACACTTGAAATGTCTGTATTGGATGATTAAATTGCAGTCTTGAATGAGTAGATAGAATGACAACTGCCTGTAAATGAACAAAAGCTGCCTGTGAAATATGAAATACTTGTGCTAGTTAACAGTTGCATGTGACTTTTCCATTGTATATGTTATATGATATAACATGAGCTGCATGTGTAGAATTTGAGAATGGCAATGTGAATGATAAAATATGAGTGCATGTGTATAGCCTGAGAATGGAAATGTAAATGATAGAATAAGAGCTGCATGTATATAACCTGAGTATGGAAACGTGAATGATGAAACCCGGTACGGAATGGTATGAGAAATATGAACACAGACTTAAGTGAGTCAGGTAAGGGCTTCAATTCAATCACGAGTGGGTCAGAGGCAGAAACGTGTATGATGGCCATCTTCTCTAACATGATTGGGGATTATGTGGAGGTGTTCATGGATGACTTCTCCATTTTTGGAGATGATTTCACATCTTGTCTTGATAACCTCACCAAGATCCTGAAACGGTGTATTGAGGTGAACCTAGTACTATCCTGGGGGAAAAGCCATTTCATGGTGAGGGATGGCATAGTACTAGGGCACAGGATCTCCAAAAATGGACTCGAGGTCGATCGAGCTAAAGCAGAGATTATTTCCCACTTACTGCCACCTAGCTTGGTCAAGCAGATTAGATCATTCTTGGGTCACGTCGGTTTCTATCGGAGATTTATATGCGATTTCTCGAAAATTGCATGACCTTTGATGAATCTCCTTGTTGCCGATGTCCCATTTGAATTTGATGCCTCGTGTCTCAGCACCTTCGAGACTTTACAAAGCGTTGTCTCTGATTCCCCGATTCTCCAACCACCCGACTGGTCTCTTGATTACGAAATGATGTGCGACGCTTCTGATTTTGCCGTCGGTGCTGTTTTAGGCCAACATCGGGAAAAGAAATCTTATATACTATGCTAGCAAGACGCTGAATGAGGCTCAGCGCAATTATATTGTCACTGAAAAAGAACTGCTACTAGCAGTAGTATTCGGGTTGGAGAAATTCAGACGTATTTGTTAAGGTCTAGAGTCATCATCTTCACTGACCACTCCGCCCTCCGGCATTTGTTGGCAAAGAAGGATGCCAAACCCCTGCTCATTAGATGGATCCTTCTATTGCAAGAATTTGATATTGAAATAAGCGACAAAGTCGAAAAGCAGAACATTGTGGTGGATCACCTATCCAGACTGGACCCAGTCCACATTCCTTATTCCTTGCCTATCCACAACCAATTTTCGAATGAATCTCTTTTGGCAATTCATTCTATTGAGTTCCCCTGGTATGCGGATATCGCGAACTACCTTGCTGCAGGCAAGATTCCCGCGAACCTATCCAAGGACCAGAAACTCAAATTCATTGCAGAGGCTAAATTCTACCTCTGGGATGACCCACTGCTCTTTCGCATTGGAGCGGATCAAATTATTCGAAGATGCATCCTAGATTCTGAGATCCCCAGTGTGTTATCTTTTTGCCACAATGATGCTTGTGGTGGTCATTTCTCGGGATGGAAAACCACTGCAAAGATCTTGCAATCGGGATTTTTCTGGCCAACCATTTTCAGAGATACACACGAATACACCCAACGTTGCAAACGATGCTAGTTAGTCGGTTCTATGACTAGGAGAGACATGTTGCCACTCCAGCCCATCATGGTCGTAGAAGTGTTCGATGTCTGGGGTATCGATTTTATGGGCCCTTTTCCGAACTCACATGTATATATTACTAGCCGTTAACTTTGTCTCAAAGTGGGTCGAGGCCATCCTGATGAGACGGACTGACCACAAGACCGTCATTTCTTTCGTATGGCAGTATATCTTCACGAGATTCTGAATACCCCGCTCTCTGATTAGCGACGGGGGAAGCCACTTCATTCACGCCCACTTCAGGTCATTACTAAAGAATCACTGTATAGCCACCCCGTATCACCCATAGATCAATGGATAGGCTGAAGTGTCTAACCGTCAGATCAAGCTGATTCTCCAGAAGACGGCTAGACCAGACAAGAAGGACTGGTCTGATAAATTAGTTAATGCACTCTGGGCATAACAGATCGCATACAAGGCCCCACTCGGAATGTCACCATATCGCATGGTATATGGCAAGGCATGTCACCTTCCTGTAGAGCTGGAACACCGCGCCTTTTGGGCAGTGCGAAAATGTAACCTTGACCTCGATACAGGAGGTCAAGAATGGAAACTCCAGCTCAGCCAATTGGAAGAGATCCGGCGGGAGGCCTATGAGAACACATTGATATACAAGAACAAGACTAAGGCCTTTCATGACCACCACATCCGGAGGAAAGCATTTACACCCAATCAGCAAGTCTGGTTGTTTGATTCACGATTAAAACTTTTTGTAGGGAAGCTCAAGTCCAAGTGGATTGGCCCATATGTTGTGATTTACCCATATCCTAATGGAGCAGTCCAGATTAGGGACCCAAAATTTGGGCATATATCTACGGTAAATGGCTAGCGCCTGAAGCCATTTTTGACCCAGGAACCTCCTCCACCTGACGAGATTGTTCATCTTATTGAGGACATGTGATTGAGTTTTGCCCAGCTGGAGGCGTTAAACTCAACATATATCCCACACTCCGCATCCATCACCCTATACATATTCATTTTTATATATAGCATATTTTTCTTTTAGTGTATTTTCTTTCTGCATATTGCATACTGACAAGTTGGCCGGTGCTGAATATATAATTTCAGGAGCAATTACTGGTGATTTCTACCCATTTTCTCCCTGTTGCATTTATTTTCTTGTATATCCATGCACGAGGACATGCAAGAACTTAGGCATGGGGGGGTAGATACAACAAAACTGAAAATTTTTATGCCAACACTTAGGAAAAACCTCAGAGCTGCATGTAAAATGTACTTTAGGACCCTAAATAAAAGAACAACCGACTCCACCTCCAATGCTCACATTGGAGCTAAAAATCATCCACAACAACCATTTCCGACTTACCCGCTCACCTTTTGTTCTAAATTTAGGGTCAAGCTGAATGTAACCCGAAAGGAAAATTTTTCGAAGTACAAATTATACGAGGTTACTTGTTTATAGCATATATACATATTGCATTCATGAATAAGATTATTTTATGAAGAAAATGCATTAGGGATTTTATCCTCTAGTTGATTCCTGTAATCTGGAATCCAGTACAACTTTTCACATACGTAGAATTTGCAATGGATTCATGGTGAAGGCTGATAAACATCTTTAGTCTGTCGAGAAGAAGCAGTGCTTCTTTTCCTGAACACCTGGACAGCGTTTTGGGAGTCAGGCAGATTTTTTTCCAAAAATCCACCAAATAGTGTGAGATGAGAGTAGAGTGTATTGGTGCTCTAAGATTAGTACAAGGAATCCAGAATCCTAGATAATTAGGTGATGATACCTAGAGATTAGGCATAGTTTTCGCTCTCGATTCTTGCATATACATTTTTGTGCGAATTGTGAGAGCCACCAAATAAGGCAAATATGTGGAGAGCGAGTTTTCATAAAACTAGGGATAAGGTGGAAGGTTATGACCATTCTTTATGGAATCCTTGGCTGAAGGAGGGTATTGATGTCAAGGTCAGAAATACATCGTCCCATCTATTTCTTCTGGTGTCGTGAGTACGCACTTCCACCAAATAAGCCACCAAATGTCTCTTGAGTACCACCAATCCCTAATAATGCCTCCTCAATAAAGTTCATGGATGTGTGCTAGTTGTGTTATGTTGAAAAAAAAAAGAGAGAAAAAATAATGAAAAGAAAGAAAAAAATTAGAAAAAGAAGAAAAAGTAAAGAAAAAAAGAGAGTGAATATTTAGTATTTATTTCAGTTGCATTGAGGCAATACCACCAAATAAATTTGAGATCCACCAAATATGGCCTTAACCCACCTTTCTTGTGTTTTTGACCATCCGAATACTAGTTGAGGAATTCCGACTTAGTGTTAGGGTTATGGAAACTCAACTGAAGTGTTAATGCCAAGTGAGACCACCAAATACAGGTCATATGTGTGAATCTGGTGAGATTGTGAGCTCTAAGAGAAAGAAAGAAAAGAAAAAAAAAGAAAAAGAAAAAAGAGAGAATGAATACAAAGGAACAAAAAGAGAGCATAATTTTTCTCGTCTTTCTCTGAGTTGAGTTACTTAATAATTTGGGAATCTAGATTCTGAAGTACTAATTTCTATATAGCACCAAGTGAGAGTGAGCCACCAAATATATAATCTTTTCCCTCTAAGATTCTATACCTAAGTTTAAAGTCGGGTGGAATTCATAGAATATCTTGAATACCCCGAGGGAAGAAAATTGGCCTATCCTGTTAGAATTTTACTAGAGGTTAAGTACAGGATTTAGTGGTGAATTAGTTTTTCACTCGAATCTGTTGCAAAAGCTACATAGCTGCACTTTCACGATTATCTGGATTTCTAGAGCATAGGATGAAAACAAAAGGGAAAAAAATCTTTAAGCATACACTTAATAAAATAATCAATCCATTAGGGACCCTTTTATGAATAATTTAGTCTTGCATTTCCTAGGGGCTAGCAAGATTTAGGCATGGGGGTATGATTACGTAGCAATCATAGGTTTTAATTGACCTAAATTAGGCTGAAACTTAGAAAAGTTAGGAAAATTCATGCATGCATAAGCATTATCTGCATCTTTACTGCTTTACTTTAGCTATGCATAAAATAATGTTATAATGTGCTGATTAAGTGCATTATGTCAATTGCAGGCAATAAGCTGATCAGAAGCTGGATCTGGAGTTGGATCTGAAGCTGGATCAGGAATAATGAGTGTTACAATAGGACTGGAGCAGAAGACTTAGATTATATATAGGGAATAATGATGTAAGGGAGTTAAGGTATACTATTCTATTAAGTAGGAATAAAGCAGTAAAATATGAAGAGCTTAGGTCCATCCTAGCCCTAGGATAGCCTAGAGACTTCCCCAAGCCTTAGCCACCCTTAGATTAGGTCACCACACCCTAGGAAACCCTAAAACCCTAATTCCAACCCTTATCTAGACGTTCAGATGAATTTTAGGACGTCTAGAACCCTCAGCCAACTCCCACACACCTCAAACCCACTTCTGCAGTATTATTGGACATCCAGACACTTTGTCAGACATCCAATTTCTGCAGAATGCCAGACAGAACCTTGAATTCTTCTTGACTCTGATTGGACATCCAGACAACAAGTTTGGACTTCTGATTTTTGAGTATAAGACATCTGATTCTATTTTTGGACGTCTGGAACTACTCTCCAGTTCTTGTTTTGAGATTCAAGCCTTGACCTTGGATCTCTAGCTCCCTAAACCCAAATCCAACCCCATAGGAACCTAAATTAAGGTATCCTAACCCTAGTACACCACCTCTAGACCTTCCTAAGGATATAATTAGGTCCTCACCAAACCCAATTACTTAGATCAAAGTCAATTACCATCACCCAAGTCAATTGGACTCATAGGGTCCAATTGAGCTCAGATCTCAACCCACACAAGTCCAATTGGACTTAGTGAGAGTCCAATTGACCTAAGCCCAACCTAATTGAGTTATTTCACTCTCAATTAGGTTCACACTCATTCAATTAAACTTGGGTTAAGTTTAATTGCAATTTCCCCTTAGCAATTAGGGTTTGCAACCCTACTTCAAGGCATACACCTACCTAAACCCCTTAGGACCTAACCTATATCACTTAGACACCTAGGGCACGACCACACACACACACACCCATTCATGCACTCCCACACACCTAGAGTTCTCTAGAACTCTCTTGAAGTGGCACCACTCTTGGTTGCCAAATTTAGCAACCAAGAGGCATTCAATTCTTAGATCCACTTTTTGTGGATCTAAGAACCACTTCTCTCTCACTATGGCCGGCCACTCTTGGAGCTCTCTCTAGAGACTTCCACACTTCTCCAGAGAGACTCCCTTAGGTCTATAAAAAGACTTAAGGGGTGGCCATTTGCACCCATTCACTTCCTTGGCATTCATTCACATCCACCTCCACTTAGGCTAGCCACACTCATCTCCACTCCACCTCCACGAGGAGCACCACCATGGAGGTCACCATCTCCACGCCATGATGCTGGATCATCTCCCCAACCTCTCTCCAAGGGCCGACCTAAGCCCCATTGGCCGCCCCTCCTTCTCCTCTCAACCATTCCAAGGCTATCAGAGCCCACCTCCAAATGCCCTCACCTTCTAATAGATTAGTAGCTACTTCTTTACAATTACTGCTTTCATTTACTGCTTAGTAGTGTAGTCCTTATTCTCCCCCAATGATGCATGCAAAATCCCCCCGTAGATTCCTGTATGCGATCATTTTCTGGTAGTTAGATTTACATTTTTAAGCTTTCTTGTATAAGCTTTCCTCTACATTTCATGTTGCAAACACTTCTCTAAATGAATAAAAGATATATTTTTATACATATTTCTATGTTGGAAATCACCATGAGCTTATTAATTGGAAAATATTTCATGTGATTAAAGTTGTCTGCTTTTCATTATCATCTATTGCAACTAAGCATGTCATGTTTAAATACGTAATAACCATAAACCGCCATGCGATTCTAAATAAGTAGAGCGATAAAAGATAGATTTCAGATTTGAACAAATGCCTCCCAGAGACGAACGACCGGGACTCAAAGTTTCGTTATCTTTAGAAATCATTTTTTGACGAACGTTTTTGCACGCCTATACTACGATTTTTGATGACTTTAAAATGCACAAGAATAGCTTTCTGTCATGGTTACGGCCATCCTTCATGGGGTCCTCAGCTGAAGGAGGGTAATAGTGTCAAAGGTCAGAAATATACTTGTCCTATCCATTCCTTCCCAGTGCCGAGAGTAGGCACTTCCACCAAATAAGCCACAAAATACCCTCTTGAACATCATCATCCCTAATAATGCCTCATGAATAAGAGTTTACATCGTGTTGTGTTGGTAGTTATAAAAAAAAATGAAAGAAAAAGAAGAAAAAGAGAGAGAAAAAATGTTTAAGTTATGACTTTGTCTTTGAGTCATTTTTCATCTTATGTCAATGTCTTTGAGGCAACAAAAACACCCATTGCGATCTGTCAAATATGATCCATACTTACTTTTTAGTATTTCTGATCGCCCGAATACTGGCTGAAGACTTCTAACTTAGTTGTAGGGTTATTAGGACTCTAATTAAAAGTGTGCATGTCATGTGAGGCCACCAAACATTGAGTACATTTAGAAAATCTAGTGAAATTTGTGATCTCAGAAAGGAAAGAAGGAAAAGAATGAGCGCAAAGGAACATTAAGAGAGCACAGTTTTGTTTAGCCTCTCTCTAGGTTGAATCATTTGATAGTCTAGAGATCTAGAGTTTGCAGTACTAGACTACATGTAGCACCAGATGAGCGTGAGCTACCAAATATGAATTCATTTGACTCAGTATCTTCTACCTAAGCCAGAAAGCTGGGGTCAAATCACATATTATTTTTTGCTTTAACCTTGAGGAAAGAAGTTGCCTATCCTAATAAAATGTTTACCAAGGGTTAGGCACGAATTGTAAATGTAAGTTAGTTTTTCATTTGGTTCTATTACATAAGCTATTATCACTTCACATTTATCTGGATCTCTAAACTTTTGGAATAAGGAAAGAAGAAATCTTTTGGTCACTTCCATCATTTTGGACATTTGCTAGGGACTAGCAAAACTTAGGCATGGGAGTATTTAATGAGTCTAATCTATTGGACTAATTTTTAGCCTAAGTTGGTTAGTTCTTGCATTTTAGAGTATATTAATATTTGCATTTGATTATAAAATAAATGCATACATTATAATTTATATTTGTAAAGTTTATTTGGTATTATAAATAATTCTATGCATTGCAGGAATTTAAGCGCAGCTAAGTCTCATTTTTAAGAACTCTGGACATCTAATGATGTTGGCAATATGCACCGCCACCATCTTCATCGCCTATCTGCGCCCTATCCCTCCTCGCATCCCAACCACTCACGATCTTCGCCAAGTGGTTGGAGACGATATCGGCTGAAGAAACGAATAGAAGATGTGTTTAAAAGAAGAGTCACAACAATCGTGGAGGATCATCTTTTCCCCTGGTGGGGACCTCTTCTTCCTCCTCCACCGTGCAACAGGCCTACACCGTGGACATGGCGTACAACACAATCACATAGCGCACACCATGGACCTTTGTAAACTTCACCTCGCCAACTACACGCATTGTGATCTTCACCACCCTCGACCATGCGGTGATAGCACGTGGCCTTGCACTGCGTCCCCTATCTCTGCAAGAAACACAACCATCACCTTCATCTCACCACAACTCTTCTCCTTGACTGCTCTCAACACAGACCCATGCACCACCACCCTTTATTCTTTCTTTTCTCCTTCATCTTCTCCACCTTCAGCCGCAACACCTCTAGCTGCAGCACCTTCATCCTCTCCTTCCAACCGTCCCCTCCCCACCTGCTTTTTCTTCTTCTTCTTCATCCTCTGCTTCGAACTACCCCCCCTACAACTTCCTGAAGGAACCCGCACACCATCACCAACCGCCTCAACAGCCACTGACGATGCCTAGCCGCCTCAAGACCATGCCCTTGACCACCTGTCATCACCGTGAAACCACCCAAGGTGCACGCCATCCTCGCGAGCTCTCTCCTCGTGCACCACCAGCACCCGCCGTCGACCACCTCCAGCCACCTCTCGCCTCACCACTGTCATCTACACAAACCCCATCCTTCGGTGCATCTCCACTAGCAACCTTGTCACCGTTGATGCCCTCTCCCTCACGCGACTGCATGGAACGCCTCGTCCTTTGTTTTGCAACAGTGAACAGGCAATTAAAATTTACATTTCTATGCCATTGTTGCATCTTCTTTTATGCAATGAATTATTAAATGGGATTTGCAGACCAGCCCCTCTATTACTCTCTATTTCTATTGCTACTCTTTCTTGCTCTCTGATAGTATCTAATCTCTTCACTAATTATACCATTATGCCATGATTATTTTTAAGAGCATAGTAGATATATATATATTGGTTTGGTTGTGAGTGTTATATGGATTGATCTCGTGGTTATATAGGATCCTGATTTGTCTCTGAATATTGATAAGTGCAATAAACTTTGCTTTATGATATTTAGAACGTAAATAGGAAATATGTGGATTATTCTTAGTAACAATATCTGAGTTTATTGGCCTTATGTCTCCCTGTGGATATGACACTCTACATCAACGTGGTTTATTACATTAATTATTATTTTTGATTGAGAAGATTTTCCATCACATAAAATACGACATATCATTTCTATTGCTATCTTAGTTAAGCGGAAATCTCTCTGTCACTTGACCCCGGAACAAGAGCATCAATTGATTTCGATTTTACAAGATCATAGGGCAGTTATTGGGTGGAGCATTGCTGATCTCCGTGGGATTTGTCCCTCGTATTGCACTCATCATATTTACACAGATGAGGGGGTGAAACCTTTGAGACACCTCAAAGACAGTTGAATCCGAATATGCTCGTGGTTGTTAAGAAGGAGAGTCTTAAATGGCTGGATGCAGGCATTGTATATCCGATTTTCAACAGCCAGTGGATGAGTCCTATCCAGATCGTGCCTAAGAAATCAAGACTCACTGTCATTAAAAACGATAAGGGCGAATCCATCCCAACCCGCATCGTGTCTTCATGGTGGGTTTGCATTGACTACAGGAAACTAAATATGACTACCAAGAAGGATCATTTCTCTTTACCGTTTACTGATCAGATCTTAGAATAGTTAGTCGAGCGCAGTTTCTTTTGCTTTTTGGATGGATACTCCAGGTATAATCAGGTAGCGATTAACCCAAAAGATCAAGACAAGACTACTTTCACATGTCCCTTTGGAACATTCGCTTTTAAGTGAATGCCCTTCGGCCTCTACAACGCACCAGCGACATTTCAACGTTGTATGATGGTCATTTTCTTTAATATGATTGGGGATTACGTGGAAGTATTTATGGACGACTTCTCCATTTTCGGAGATGATTTTGCATCTTGTCTTGATAACCTCACAAAGACCCTAAAGAGGTGCATTGAAGTAAACCTAGTACTATCATAGGAGAAAAGCCATTTTATAGTGAGAGATGGCATTGTACTAGGTCACAGGATCTCATCTAACGGACTCGAGGTCGATTGAGCTAAATTAGAAGTCATATCCCAGTTACCTCTACCTAGCTTGGTTAAGCAAATAAGATCATTCTTGGGTCATGTTGGATTTTACCGAAGATTTATTCATGATTTCTCAAAAATCTCACGCCCATTGATGAATCTTCTGGTAGTCGACATCCCATTTGAATTCAATTCCTCGTGTCTCAACGCTTTCGAGGCTTTATGAAGCGTTGTTTCTGATTCCTCGATTCTCCAACTTCCTGATTAGTCTCTCAACTTTGAGATGATGTGCGATGCTTTCGATTTCACTGTTGGAGTAGTTCTAGGCCAACGTCGTGAGTGTCATCCTTTTGTAATTTATTATGCTAGCAAGACACTGAATGAGGCTCAACGTAATTATACAGTTATTGAGAAAGAACAGCTAGAAGTGGTATTTGGGTTGGAGAAATTCCGATCATATTTACTTGGGTCCAAAGTGATAATTTTCATAGATCATTCCACCCTTTGGCATTTGTTGCCAAAGAAGGATGCCAAATCCCATCTTATTAGATGGATCCTTCTTTTGCGGGAATTTGATGTTGAAATTGATGACAAATACTACAAAAAAAATAACCTTTAATGATGAATTAGATAGTGACATATAATGTATTTGCCACTATAATTTATTTGATTTAGAGGCAAATTTTTTTAATTTGCCACTATAACATATTTGCAAATGACAATTAGTTTTTGTGGCAAATACATATACTGTTACATATATGATTTAGAGGCAAAATACAATTATGTCACTATTTTTCTTATTGTCAAATAATGATTATCATTAGTGGTAAAAATATTTGCCTCTACATGTAGTTGCATGCTAATATTTCAAAAGTAACTTAATAACAATAAAAATTATGCCACTAAAAATCTTTTGATGACAGACAATTAACATTAATGGTAAATATATGTGCCACTACATGTGTGTAACATATTTTCATTATTATTTTTGAATAAAATTTAGTGGTAAAAGAAGATAATCTTTAGTGGTATATAAGACATATGTCTCTATTATCTTCGATTTAGTGGCAAATCTTTTTTTGCGACAATATGAATCTTTTGTCCACTAACAATTAATTTTAGGGGCAAAGGTATTTGCCTCTATATACATGCATACATACATTCATATATATATATATATATATATATATGGCAATAGAAATATATGCCACTAAAAATGACTTACCGATTGACATTTACTGCTAAAGATGAATTCATATGCCTTTATACATAATATATTCTACCATCATAATTGCTCAAAAAAAATTTAATTAAAAAAAATTGCTGCCATAGAAACCTTGAACATGAAGAGTTAATATCTTGAATATATCCCACCTTTATTTTCATTTTTACGTTTGAAAAATATTTTTGCTCCTGCATTTTACCGTCCCCACTGCCACCCACCCTTTCCCCTTCCCCGACTCCCGCTGCCTCCCCTCCTTCCCTTCCCCCTTCCCCTTCCCCTTCGACCTCGACAACGAGTCACGCAGCATCGTCAACGACCCTGAGGCCTCTCGCCTCTTCTCCCTCGCCCTCCACACTTTCCATCAAAGTGGCCAGCAAGTCGTCGGGATCACTTCCCTCCCAAGGGGACCCTCCGCATCATCACGAGCATTGACCTCATCACGGACATCTTTGGGCGCCCCTCCTCCCTCGATCCCGTCCGCGGCTCCTGCGCCCTCGGTCGTGCCTACTATTCCACTGCGTCACCACTTCCTCCCTCCTCAACATCCATCCCTTCTTTTCCCACCTCGTCGAGGCCTATAAGCAGTTTGAGGGCGCATACTCCCTCGTCCTTGTCACGCACGATGCCAAGATACACACTGTCCGCAACCCCTACGGCTTCCGCCCCCTCATCACGGTGGCCGCCATCACAACGACGCCATCATCTTCACCTTCGAGACTTGCATTTGTGACCTCATCGTCGCCGACTACTTCTTTAGGAATCTCCCCGGCAAGGTAGTCATCATTAACGCCTCCTTCCCAGGCAAGGTAGAAATGTGGTCATTCCAAATCTTCTTATAGTTAGCTTTCTAAATTTGTGTTAGAGTCATCGTCATTAAAAACAACCAGTTATAATCAAAAGTTGAGTTACCAACAAGCAATTTTTTTACGATCTCCTTTTGTAACCAACTAGATTTACTGCCAATATGGCCTTCATGACAACTCTTGGAGGCCTTTCAGTTCTATCCAATAGCTCCAAATCGTTGGGGGATGGAAAAGACTACAGAATCACGATATTCTCTGATGCATCCACAATCGATTGCAATCGTGTGATTCAACTACAACGAGAAGTACATGTCTTTGTGTATAACCATTGCAATGTTGCTCTTCTCAACGCTTTACTATGAGTATCATGGCAGCTGCAACTTCAATGCTGTTGCGGAAGAGCCTTCGGGTTTTCCAATTTTCTGTCCTCTAAATTAAGTTCTTCATTCCATTTGAGAAGTGAAAAAGGAACATGCAAATAATTTTGGTATGTAGTTTGTTGTGCCAAGGAGGCCTTCACAAAAGTGTCTACGTTGGAAGATGTGGTTTGCAAAAATCGAAATAAAAACTAAAAGGACTTCACTTATTGGTGTATTGGTTTCATATTAGCCAGCATCTTTTTTCTTGTTTTTCATTGTAAAGATAAATTTTCCTCATTATTAAGATTAAGATATTCTCATTATTGTTGTTTGATTTTTTTGTAGGTTGTAGACCAAGTTGTAAAATTGAGAAGAAGGTTGTTATTACTAGTAAATATGTACATTTCATTTTTTTCTATCCTTTCTAATTTTGTATGTGTATCAAAAATATCTCAATAGAAAAAGGTAGGGAACATATTTATTCTTCTTCATTTTTGAAGAGATGAAAATATATAATGGAGAAGTTCAAATTCTTTATTTGTTTATTCTTGAAAACTACAGCTGCTGATATGAGGCATGTAACATATTGCTTAACCAATTGCTTCTGATTTGTAGCCTCTTCTCCATGGATGGTGATTTTGCCCCAATGTTGGATCTTGTCCAACTTCGCAAAAAGCACAAATTTCTACTGGCAAGTGATGACATAAGTATAGGTGAAAAATAGGCTTTGCTTAGAAAAAAGAAGTTTCTCTTTTTTTTTATGATCATATACATTAAGAGCGAATGGTATTGTAGTTTACTCATAGGAAGTTACTTCTTCATATTTAGTAGAAATGTTATGATTAGATATCAAGGTGATATTCCAATCACCACCAAAATCATAATATGGAGAGAATGGAACACATTCCCCTAAACCCATTTTACATGGAATGAGATCGATGGAATTTAACCTTGTCATGTGTCAACCCAAAGGTGATTACATTTTTCAAAAAAGAAGCTATTGCGGTGGTTTTAAAAGTTGGTACTTGATTTTAGGCACATGGGACATTTGTATGCAGTGACAATCGGGGTGGAGTGGTAGGGTTATATGGTTGTGAAGGTAAAGTTGATTTATGCATTGTTTCTTTGATCAAACCTATAGGTTACTTTGGTGGTTTCATTGCTTGCCGGTAATCTATTGGTACCTATCAAGTCTTCAAAATGTAATCTTCGTTCCCAAGAAGGTGATTGATGAAATCCTCATGGAGGCATTTTTTAGGTTTATTTTTTTACTTGGCTCCCCTCAAATTAGGTAAATTATTGATCACTTTTGAGAGATGTGAAATTTGAACTTTGGATTCTTGGATGGAAGTTCACCTACTCAACCATTAGACCATTTAAGTGAACTATTTTGAGTACTTTTGACTCTTAGTAGAGAGACAACATGTGGGTTGAAAAAATTAACTGCAAATTCACTGGAAAGTTCTAGGGATTGACAGGTTAAAAAATGTTTAGAAGCCAATTCATATCAAGATGAAATCCAAAAACTTTTGGGACTTTCATGCATGTTATTATTTTTTAATTACTACAATCTAAGCTTCATAATACTCAGGTGGGCAAAGAACAACAAGAGTTGGAAAAGAGCCGATTGTTATTGCACATAGTAATCAATTGGTCTCCTATCTATATGATTTCAATTTTGTCAACAAAGTTTGTGATTTATATGTCTACCTCTTTCTATATATGCCCAAAAAAAAAAGGATAGAACAAAGCAATAAATTGTTCAAACGCCGATAAAAGGATAATTTTTTTAAAAACAAAACCCTAAGTTGTGGTTCCCATGTCATTTTTAATGGAGTATTCTTTGGATCATTTAGAAACAATATGTTAAAAATTGAGTAAACACTCATCTAAACCTCTTAGATTAAGTGAAATTGAACTGCTGGCCTATGACCTTTATTCTTGAATGAGCAAGATTGACTAGAACCAAATTAATCTACAAGGTTAGAGATGATTGCTGCATCATTACTCCATTCAAGTGAAGAATCCACTTGCTCTTTCATGATTTAGCAACTGCTTTGCTGGTGTTAAGAAAGGAGAGGTGGCGTAGGAGTGCCATATGGACGCATGTGCAAGACTTCTCAAGGCTAACTAAGCTACCCATCATTAGCCCAATTGTCTCTATCATCCTTAGCAGTGAAGAATTTGCACTTTGTACAAGTAGGTTGGTAATGTTGGAGAAATTGCAATTTATCATATAGTTGAAAGAATAGGCAAAGAATGCAATTTTTTTGATGATCCTGAATTTTATTTGAGTAAATTGGAGAGGAATTGACTAATCTCCACACACCAATTCTCCGAGTAATGAAAAGATGGAGACTCGAAATAAATCTCTCCTACGAAAGTTAGCAGTCCCCATCATTCTACAAATCTTGGTAGGTAGTAAAAAATGCAATTGTTGTTTAGTATATTGATTGAAAATTAATTGAGACATCTTAGAAGATAGCCCTTTGTCCTGCATACTGTCATGTTTATCTAGTTCTTTAAGGAATTCCATCTTTGAATGTTTGATGTGTTTTAGTTGTGTATCATACTTGTGGAAATGTGGTGCATGTTCAAGAAAGCAAGTAATTCTTTTAATAAGTTAGAAGGTTTAGGTTATGTTCCTAACATATCTACCATGCAAAAGTTTTGGAGGCTTTGTGAACTTTATCTCAACAAATCAGGTAATTTTTATAGACATATCAAATTACTTGAATGAAAAATTCTTCCATATTGATAGTAAATTTATGAAATTTATTGACATTTTATAGACATTTCAATTGGAAAAAAGACTTTTCAGATATTCAATCGTTGCATCTTAAACTGCAATGAAAAATTCTTAGTTGCCTTAAATTAATGTCTCATTAGTATGCTATTTGAATGGTCAACAATGCTATATATTTTAACTGAAATTAGATTTAGCTTAAGGAATTTACATTAGAGTTGCTTAATAAAGTGAAAGCTCATGCTTGTCAATTTTGTGTGCATCTCCCTGAAAGTCTGAAATCCTACTCAAGGTACATGCTCAGATAGTTTTTGCTGTGGAAGTTGAAGAATCTACATCCCTTGGATGATGCCAAACTATTTTTTAAGCATTAGCAAACTCTGCAAAATGTGACCTTCAAATTGATATATTCTTATCTCAATTATACAAATTAACCACTCACTGAAGCTTTCCATTTGCTTAAACATTATGCAAATTAACCTCTCACGGAAGGTTGCTTAAGTCTCTGGTGACAACAATTATCTTTTGACAATGAATGTTTTGATATTGTTGATTTGGAGTAGAACTTCATTGAACTCATTTAATAATCAGGCCAGTTGAATAGAAACGAACTCCACTTCATGTTTCAGCTAGCTGGATTCACTTAAGGTACCTAAAGAGAGTAAGTATTATCTATTTCTTTTATTTGGAGATACTACAATCAAATCCCAAAATGATAATGAGAACCTTGGATGCTTAAAAGAATAATTAGATGCTGAATTTCAGGAATCGAAATAAAAAGGGTAAAATGTGGCCAGTCCGAAGGGCACTCCACATGACCTTCAGAAGTTGCACTGTAAAGTAATCCTTCTATGATGCCTTGTGTTTTTTGAATTTCTCCCTAAACATTAAACACTAATGCTTAGAGTTGTATGTTATAGCTTTTCTCATTTTGTCAATGACAATTAGGTTGCATTTCAACCACTCAGGTTTGTAGCTCCAATACGGGAGTTGGGTAACAAGCTTCATATACTTTTCTCTAATTATACTACCATACATTTAATTTCTTCCCCTTCTATTTTTGTCTCTAATTTGCATGATCTTTTATCCAGTTTATAATGAAACTGTTGGACTAATGGTTAACGACCCTATTCTCTGAACTGGCTATGTTCTTTCCTAGAGTTTTTTTATTATGTGTAAATAGGTGAATCATTATACCCTGAACCTACATGTTTTTCTATTGTTTGCAACCACTTTCTGTTGAGCTTGGACCAAGAATCTTGGGAAACATTTTTGACGAAATGCAAGTTTTCTTGATTATATACCTCCTATAATGGTGACTTTTGTTCTGACTATTGGTTTGGCTCTATTCTTATTTCTATTATAGGAAAGTTCATGGTTTTAATTCCATGTAGATTGTATCTTTTAAGCTTTTCATTCATGTTGACACCTAGCTTTCATATATATAAATGTATATATGTGTGTCTTACTTGGTTGAGATAGCACATAAATCAAATACTCAAATAACCTCTACTTTTTCCTTTATGATAGAGACCATTGAAACTGCTATCAAAACCAAGATGTGTTGGCTATTACAATTGCTGATTTTGATTGAAATAAAATTTGGACCATGGTTATTGATGAGCATGGTGCCGCTTTTTTACTTTGAATTGAAGTTTGGAAGACCAAAGCTATTTGAGATAGTAAGGATTTGAAGAGGTTCTTGCTTTTGTTGGTTGAGTCTACATGATTTGTTGTATTTTCAATTTTTTTCTATATTTTTTTTTAAGTTTTTCTTATTTTTTGATGTATTCCTTTAAAGGGCTCTTATTGTATTTTATTGTTGAGAGATCAATAAAATTAGAGTTGTCCTTATGTTTTTAGCTTGTTAAACTAAAAATATATCTTACTAAAGAATATCTATAGTGACAATTAAGTGATATAATAAGGTGTCATTAAAGTGAATCAATAATGGCAATTAAATGACAAAAGAAAGTATTATTAAAGTAAATCAATAGTGGTAATTTAGAGATGGAAATAAGTGTTACTAAATAATATCAATAGTGGCAGTTAAATGATAAAATAAAATGTCATTAAAGCAAATCAATAGTGACAATTTAGTGGCATAAACAAAAATCATTAAATGAAGTATATAGCGACATTAATAGCATCAATTAAATTACTACTAATATAATTTAACAGCGGCGAAATAGTAGTAAATAAATTACCACTAAAGAAGATCATTAGCGACAGTAATTGTGGCAATTAAAGTGACTAATATCTATGATTTAGCAGTAATTATACAATTGTCGCTAACCCTTTAGTGACGCCAACAAAAGTGATAATTAGTAGGTAATTATTTTAAGTGTCGCTAATTACATATAGCGGCAAATAGAAGACCTATGGTGGTAAATATTCAATGTCGCTAATAGTTGCTTTTTTTGTAGTGAAAGCCGGAGCGCATAATGTTGTGGTGGATTGCTTATCTCGATTAGACTCAACACACATCCCTTATTCCCTGCCTATTTCAAATAAATTCCCTGATGAATCTCTTTTGGCAATTAATTCCCTCGAGTTTCCCTCGTACGCGGATATCACAAATTATCTTCTCATAGGCAAGATTCCCATGAACCTATCCAAGGACCAAAAACTCATTCATTTTTTAGGCCAAATTTTATTTTTGGGAAGACCCATTGCTCTTTTGCATTGGAGTCGATTAGATTATCAGGAGGTGCATCTTTGACTCCAAAATTTCTAGTGTGTTATCTTTTTGCCACAGTGAGGCCTATGGTGGTCATTTCTTAGGCTGAAAAACTGCTGCAAAGATTTTACAGTTTGATTTTTTCTGGTTGACCATTTTCAGAGATACACATGAATTTGTCAATAGTTGCAAGCAATGTCAAACTATCAATCAGTTGATTCTATGACTCGAAGAGACATGATGCCTCTCCAACCCAATTTGGTTGTAGAAGTGTTCGACATGTGGGGCATTGATTTTATGTACCCTTTTCCGAACTTGCACGGTTTCAAGTACATACTTCTCGCTGTTGATTATGTCTCAAAGTCGATTGAAGCCATCCCAGTGAGGTAAGCTATTCATAAGACCATCATCTCTTTCGTACGGGAATTTATTTTCGCGAGATTCGGTGTACCCTACGCTTTGATTAGCGATGTGGGTAGTCACTTCATCTATGCTCATGTCAGGTCACTATTAAAGAAATATAGGGTACATCATCGTATTGCCACCTCGTATCATCTGCAGACTAATGGGCCAGCGGAAGTGTTTAACCGTCAAATCAAGTTAATGCTCCAAAAGATAGTTAGACTAGATAGGAAGGATTGGTCCGATAGATTAATTGATGCACTTTGGGCATATCAGACTCTGTACAAGGCACCACTTGGAATGTTGCCATACCATATGGTGTATGGAAAGTCTTGTCACCTTTTTAGCGAGCTAGAGCACCGCACCTTTTGGTCGATGCGAAAGTATAATTTTAACCTCGATGCAGGAGGTTATGAAAGGAAGCTCCAGCTCAGTGAACTAGAAGAAATTCAGTGGGAGGCCTACAAAAACGTGCAAATCTACAAAGACAAGATGAAGGCCTTTCACGACTGCTACATCTGGAGGAAAGTATTCACACCTAAACAGCAAGTCTGGTTATTTGATTCATGCCTTAAATTCTTTGCGCGAAAGCTCAAGTCCAAGTAGATTAGCCCGTACATTGTGATTCACCCATATTCTAATGGGGCGATCCAAATCGTGGACCGAAATTTGAGCATGTTTCTACATTAAATGGCTAGTGCCTCAAGCCATTTATGGCCTAGGAATCTCCTCCTGCTGACGAAATCATTAATTACATTGACGACGTATAATTGAGTTTTTGCTCAGTAGGAGGCGTTAAATTCAGCACTTATACATATGTACATATCTTTTATACATAGCATATTTTCTTTTAGTATATTTTTATGCATATTATATATATCATGATGTTGGCTTATGCAAAAAGAAAATTCAAGAGCAATCCTAGGTGATTTATATCCCCTTACTCCTTGTCTTAATTTATCTCTTTATATTCATACATGAGGATATGCAGGGGGGGGGGGGGGGGGGGTAGTATACATTAAACTAAAAAATTTTATTCCAACACCTAGAAAACCTCCCAACAGCATGTTAATTGTACTTTAGAGCACATAACTTAAGAACAACCAACTCCATCTTCAATGCTCGCATTAGAGCTAGAAAAAGTCTGCAACAGCCACTTCCGACTTGTTCACTCACCTTCTTTCTAAATTAGGACTGAGCTGAATGTAACTCTATAAGGGAACAATATTGAAGTGCAAATCATAAGAGGTTAATTGTATATAGCATCTTTATATATATTGCATCAATGAATAAATATTTTTATTAAGAGGCTGTATTAGGGAATTTTATTCTTTAGTTGATTTCTGTAATCTATAATCTAGTACAATTCCATACTCACACGTAGATTTTGCAATGGATTCTCTGAGAAGACTGATAGACATCTTTGGTTTGTTGAGAAGAAGTAGTACTTCTTTTCCTAAACCCATGGATAGTGATTAGGGAGTTAGGCAAATCATCTTCCAGTAGATCCACCAAACAATTGTAAGGTGAGAGTAGAATGTCCACTGGTGCTCTAAGACTAGTGTAACGAATTTTAATTTCTGGATAATTAGGTAATGATACTCAGAGTTAGGGATAGTTTTTGCTCTCGGTTCCCGCGTATGAACTTTGTGTGAATTTTTGAGAGCCAAGGCAAATACGCAGAAATTGAGTTCTTATAAAACTAGGACTAAGGTGGATGGTTACGACAATTCTCTACAGAATCCTCAGTTGAAGGAGGGTATTGACATTAAGGTCAGAAAATACGTCATCCTATCCATGCCTTTCCTGGTGCCGAGAGTAGGCGCCTCCACCAAATAAGCTACTTGATATCCTTTTAAACACCACCAATCCCCAATAATGCCTTGTAACGAGCGCGTGCCCCAGACGTCTTTTAAGACGTCTGGGAGGTGGCCCAGACGTCTGTAAAGACGTCTGGGATCACATCCAGACGTCTGACCAGACGTCCGGGATAGTTTACAGACGTCTGGCGAACAGTTATGCTCGCACGGGATATTCGTCTGCGCGCCTGTGCGCGCAGACCTGCGATCCTGCATCTTCTCTGCGGCTGCAGGCGACTGCGACCGTCTCTCTCTTCTCTCCGCGCGGCGTTAAAAGGGGGGGGCGCGCCTCCCCTCCCGTCTCCACCATCCTCCTCCTTCCCTCCTGCCTGTGCGCGAGAGCGAGCGGACGCAAGGGCGCAGCGGCAGCGGCAGCCGCAGTAGGCGTGGAGGAGCTGCGGCGTGCGAGGGCGGGGCTCTGCCGTGAGGGCGAGCTCGCCGGGAGCGGCTTGGCCGGCCGGCGGAGGGCGCAGGGGGCGCAGAGCGTCGCGGAGAGGGACTTGCTGCGGGCGGAGCAGCGGACGCGCGAGGTGCGACGCGGGCGGCGTCGCGAGCGGAGGCCGAGCAAGGTTCTGATTCTGGAAAAATTTCCAGAATCAGACGTCTGGACTGATATCCAGACGGCAAGGTCGACGTCTGTGAGATCATACAGACGTCTGAAAGGTGAGTTTCCGCTTTCTCCTTCTTTTTGTCGACTGACCGTACTGAGGGAGGAGGGTTGGCTGTGCGCAGGTGTTCCGATTCGTCATCCTTTGCGAATCAGACGTCTGGAAGTTGTACCAGACGGTGGGAGTGACCTCCAGATGTCCGGAGTGACCATCGGACGTCTGGGATCTAGGAGAGACGTCCCCACAGACTGCTGGACGTCCGGGGAACCAAGCCGAACAGGTAATTCTCTGATCCACCGTTTAAGACGTCTGGAAGGAGTTCCAGACGTCTGATTTTGCACAGTATCGTCTTTCTTGACCCGTTTAGGGCCCGTTTGGGCTCCGTTTTCCGCGATTCGAGTTGCATTCGTTTCAGAATGTATTCCTCTACCCGCCTACAGTAGCTATACACTGTTTTGAGACACTCCTTGTGTTTGATCCTTGTGATAGGACCTCGTTCGGTTGCAGTCTTGAGAGTCGCGGAGGCGCGCGGGATTCCCGACCACGCCCCCATTACTTCCGTTGTACCTGGTAGAGTGGTTTTAAGTATTAATAAAATATGTTAAAGTATGGAACCATAACTAGAACCTAGGGCATTGCATGAATCCTAGGAATGAGAAATATATGGAATGATAGCTCCTAGGTGTTGCATGAATCCTAGGGTCGGAAAACTAGATTGTATGATAGATCCTAGGATATGGCATGAATCCTAGGATGGAAAAACTAGTGGAATGTATATTACTGCAGTCTTGGAAAAATGGAAAGGAATATATAAGCTGCCTGTGAATTTAATTAACAGCTGCCTGTTATGAACAAAGAAACATGTTTGAGATCATGGAAATTGAGAACGTGAATCTGGAAAGTGAAACATATGATGTTCTGAGATAAAGGGCTGGAACCCTACGGGGAATTAGGAGTGGAACTCCTGGAAAGAAAAGGAATGGAACTGAGATGTAGTTTGTACTGTCTCTTGGGTACGCAGTACCAAGGGAAGTACCTGTACCTGTTTTAGTGCAGAGTGGGGCCAGCCGCCCCAGGGACCCGGGGTTAGGCTTGGCCGCTCTGTACCGACTTGTTGGCCCTCGTGTACGTAGTACCAAGGAGAGCTAGTAGTGTTAGGAGAGTACTAGCTACCCCACGGGCCCCGGGGTTCTGCTAGCCTCCTTCACCGACTTGTTAGGCCCACTAGGGCAAACCAGGGTAGTCAGGCGAGGGTGCGCGGACTGTGGAGGGGCAAGGCCCCGGTTTGGTTACTGTGGAGGGGTTGGACCCCTGTTACTGAGAGGGCTCTGCCCTGGTTCCGTGCTGTGCTTTGGGCGCACCCGTTAACGGAAACGACTGACCGCGTGCCAGTACGGGCTAGCTACCTGTGCGTTTATCGCGCGTGCCGTAGTCACCGTTACGTCTGTCAGTGACCTTGGGGTGGTTGACTGAGGGTAGGATCACCACGGGGGACTCTCCCGGCCAGGGGAGCGCCACGTGCTACTTCTACTTTTGGAAAAGACTGCAATCAAGATCGTCCCACGAGGACATCCGAGATCAAGTAAAGGATCTGAGAAGTAAATGAAATAGTGAGAAAAATTGAAAGATGTAAATAAAGGAAGTAATAGAACATAACAGCTACTGTACACTCTACTGTTGCCTTTAGTTAGTTTGCCACTCTACTCAGCGTTTTGCTGACGTGTTACACTCGTTACCTTTTTCAGGACCAGGTGTTGAGCAGCCAGGGTCGGCGGCTGCAGAGGACGCTGGGCCAAGTAGGGTCCAGTAGAGTTACCACAGCTTTGTACCTTCTTTTGTTTCTGTTCTAGTGAGTAGTTTTGTTTCCGCTGTACCTTCTTTACCTGCAGTTTTTGTTATATGATAAATGTTGTTTTACTGTTGTGGTGGTGCCTACTGTAGTAGTTTCTTTCCTTACTGCTGTACTTTCTTACTGTTAGTTATATTCATGCTGAATGTGGTTTATTTTACTGTCTTTTGGTTACTTCCTCGTTGGACGACTGGGTCTTGGGATTAGTCGAGTCGGTCCGGTTCTCGTGTGTCGTAGGGACTCGGGAACCGGGTCGTTACAAGATGGTATCAGAGCAAGGTCGTCCCGAGAAGTGAATCAACTGACTGGAAAATAACCAATTCACATGTTTATAGCTAGAGTAGCCACCACAACATATCTCTTGACATGAGCTCTTAGAAGTGTTGTTAGGTACCGTCTGTTTTGACGTTTCCGTTTTGTTTCGCGTCTCCTTGCAGGAGATGCCTCGTCGTGGGACTGGCGAGACTGGCCGCGGGCGCGGCCGAGGGCGAGGTCGGCGAGGTGGACGTGCTGTCGTTGACGTCTCGGTGGACCAGCCACCACTCCCTGGCATCCAGGCCCAGGACCTCGCCAGACTGATACGGGATATTGTACGAGAGGAGCTCCACCCACCGCCCCGAGCACCTCCTCCTGGGGTTGCAGAGGGGGAGTCCTCTGTGGGGCCACGCGACGGACGCAGCTCTGGACACGAGGGAGGGGATGGGCCCCTGCCGCCCCCACCTTCCTCCGACACTTCTGTACACGAGGCACCTTCGCCTGGAGGTGCACCAGCACCTCCCCTACAGCACCACTTTGAGCTTTTCGGACAGTTCCGGAAGCTGAAGCCCCCCTCCTTCAAGGGGGATGAGGACCCGACCGAGGCAGAGGACTGGCTTGAGCAGCTGGAGAAGATCTTCGACACCCTTCGCCCCCCGGTGGAGTGCCGCGTGGCCTTTGCCACGTACCAGCTGGAGAGTGCGGCACACCGGTGGTGGAGGGCGGTCCGGGGACAGGAGAGGGACGAGCCGACGTGGGACCAGTTCGTCACCCTCTTCTGCGAGCAGTACTTTCCCCAGACGTGGCAGGACCAGAGGAGGCGGGAGTTCCACACTCTCCGCCAAGGGACGATGACCGTGAGCGCGTACCGCACGCGTTTCTTGGAGCTGTCCCGCTTTGCAGCGACAGCGGTAGCCACTGAGGAGGAGCGCCTTTGGAGGTTCACCGAGGGGCTCCGGCCTGCGATCCGGGGGTATGTCAAACCCCTGAAGCTGCCGACGTTTTCGAGGGTGGTAGAGGCAGCCATGACTTACGAGGAGACCAACCCGTCCGCGCGAGAGACCGACGGCGGGCGGAAGAGGCCCTTTCAGCCAGACTTCTCACAGGGCCGGCGAGAGCGGAGACACGTGGCGTCCGCAGGAGAGCCGTCACGTTGTGCAGGGCCATCAGTGGCCTTTGGGGGCCCTCGACAGGGGCCAGTCGCCAGCACCGGACCCCCGCCTAGCCGACAGCAGGGACTCACTGAGGGCGGGAGTCGGGTTCCCCTCTGCTACCAGTGTGGCCAGCCGGGCCACGTCAGGAGGGACTGCCCATCTAGGGCAGGAGGTCAGCAGATACTTCCCGCGCAGAGCACTGGAGGGCGCGCAGGAGGCTGCGGTTTCCAGGCGCGAGGAGGAGGACCGCAGTCGCGAGGAGGGTACCGGCCAGCACCTACCCGTCCGACGCAGAGTGTGGCTGCTTCGTCCACACCTAGAGCTGAGGGGCGTATCAACGCCCTAACACACAGGGACGCCAGAGCTTCGGGATCCGTGGTAGCAGGTATGGTTTCAGTTTCTGGCAGACTCGTTTACATGCTTTTCGATTCCGGCGCTACGCACTCGTTTGTCGCAGACAGTTTCGCAGTTAGTTTGGACCAGGATTATACATTGTTAGAGAACCCGTTCGTAATCAGAGGTCCGAGTGGTCAGCTGTTTGTAGCTGAGGAGGTGTACACGGGTTGCGGGGTCAGCATCGGGGGACACAGCCTCCCAGCTGACCTGATTATGATACAGATGGAGGACTTTGGGGTGATCCTGGGGATGGATTGGCTGTCCGCTTACCACGCCTTGGTAGACTGCTTTGAGAGGAAGATTGTCTTCTCCATTCCGGAGTTACCTTCCTTCGAGTTTCACGGGCAGCCAGTGGACGGAGGTTTCAGGTGCATTTCGGCACTTCGGGCGGCGAGACTTTTGAGCCAGGGGTGTGAGGGCTTCTTAGCTTGTGTGGTGGCAGAGCACAGCCCCGTGGCAGACTTCCAGAGCATCCCGGTGGTCAGAGAGTACCCCGACGTGTTTCCAGACGAGTTACCAGGACTACCGCCCGAGCGTGAGATCGAGTTTGAGATCTCACTAGTACCAGGGACCAGCCCCATCTCCACCGCGCCATACAGGATGGCACCGCTTGAGCTGCGAGAGCTCAAGTCTCAGTTGCAGGACCTTTTGGAGAAGGGTTTCGTGACGCCCAGTGCGTCTCCCTGGGGAGCCCCGGTACTGTTTGTGAAGAAGAAGGATGGGACCCTACGCCTTTGTGTGGACTACCGACAGCTGAATAGGGTCACCATCAAGAACAGATATCCGCTGCCGAGGATTGACGATTTGTTTGACCAGTTGCGGGGTGCCACGGTGTTTTCCAAGATCGACTTGAGGTCTGGATACCACCAGTTGAGGATCAGGGAGACCGACGTCTCCAAGACAGCTTTCCGCACCCGGTACGGACACTACGAGTTTTTGGTCATGCCGTTTGGGCTGACCAATGCCCCCGCTGCTTTCATGGACCTGATGAACCGGGTGTTCAGACCGTACTTGGACCAGTTTGTGGTGGTTTTCATAGATGATGTACTCATCTATTCTAGAGATCGGACGCAGCACGGACAGCACTTGCGGATGGTTCTGGACACTCTGAGACGACGCAGGCTGTACGCCAAATACAGCAAGTGCGAGTTCTGGTTGAGGGAGGTGACCTTTTTGGGTCATGTGATCTCTGGAGACGGCCTGGCGGTGGATCCCGCCAAGGTCGAGGCAGTGCTCAGGTGGGAGAGACCGCGTTCAGTCACTGAGATTCGCAGTTTCCTGGGACTGGCAGGTTACTACAGACGGTTCATCAGAGGGTTTTCGCAGATTGCACGTCCTATGACACTGTTGACTCGGAAGGATGTGCCTTTCGCTTGGACAGACGCCTGTGAGGCGTGTTTTCTGGAGCTGAAGGAGAGGTTGACCTCGGCTCCCGTGCTCACCATCCCTGACAGTAGTGGCGGGTTCGTTGTGTACACAGACGCTTCCTTGCAGGGGTTAGGAGGTGTGCTCATGCAGAGGGGTCACGTGGTCGCTTACGCTTCGCGGCAACTGAAGCCCCATGAGCATACCTACCCTACCCACGATCTAGAGTTGGCAGCTGTTGTCTTCGCGCTGAAGACATGGAGGCACTACTTGTACGGTGAGACCTTCGAGATTTTTACAGATCACAAGAGCCTCAGATATCTTTTTGACCAGAAGGAGCTCAACATGAGACAGAGACGTTGGTTGGAGCTCCTGAAGGACTACGACTGCAGCATCTCCTACCACCCGGGAAAGGCCAATGTGGTGGCTGACGCCTTGAGCCGTAAGGCGCCCGCACGCTTGGCCAGTCTACAGTTACAGAGTTGGAGCCTTTTGGAGGAGGTGGGCAGTTGGCGACCTCTGGAGTTACGAGGGTACTGTGGGGCAGTGACGGTGACACGGCAGACCAGACAAGAGTTGATAGACCGCATCATCACGGGACAGATGGCCGATCCGTACTTGCAGTCTTTGCGCGACAGAGTACTGTCAGGGGACCCAGGGGACTTCTCTTTCACAGACCAGGTGTTACGCTTGAGGGGACGGCTGTGCGTCCCCAGAGACGAGGAGCTGTTGAGAGAGCTCCTGACTGAGGCACACGGTTCCAGATTCACCATACATCCTGGAAACACGAAAATGTACCATGACTTGAGACGCGAGTTCTGGTGGAGAGGGATGAAGCGGGATGTGGGTGAGTTCGTGCAGCAGTGCTTAGTGTGCCAGCAGGTGAAAGCCGAGCATCAGAGGCCTGCAGGGCCGCTTCAGCCGCTTCCAGTGCCAGAGTGGAAGTGGGAGAGCATCACCATGGACTTGGTGGTGGGCTTACCTGTTACCCAGCGAGGACACGACGCGGTCTGGGTAATAGTGGATAGGTTGACGAAGACGGCACGATTCTTGCCGATCCGAGTCACTTTGGGACCAGCACAGTTGGCAGAGAGGTATATCCGTGATGTGGTGCGACTACACGGAGTTCCGCGGGAAATCGTATCCGACCGGGATACCCGCTTTACGTCCCAGTTTTGGGTTGAGTTTCAGCAGGCTTTGGGGACGAGGTTGAGGTTTAGCACGGCTTACCACCCCCAGACGGACGGACAGTCGGAACGCACGATACAGACACTTGAGGATCTTTTGCGTGCCTGTGTACTGGACTGGAGGGGCTCTTGGGAGGAGCACCTACCCCTGGCAGAGTTTGCATACAACAACAGTTATCACTCGAGCATCGGCATGGCTCCCTACGAGGCTCTGTACGGACGGAAATGCACGGCACCCTTGAGTTGGGTTGAGGTGGGGACCAAGTGGGAGGTTGGCCCCAGGTTGATCCGGCAGAGTCAGGAGGTAGTTGAGCAGATCCACAGACGACTCCGCACTGTCAGGAGCAGACAGAAGAGCTACGCAGATCGCAGACGCAGAGAGGTGCAGTTCGAGGTCGGGGACCACGTCTTTCTTCGTGTTTCGCCCATGAAGGGCTTACAGCGGTTTGGGGTGAGAGGGAAGCTCGCGCCGAGGTTCGTGGGGCCCTTCGAGGTCCTGGAGCGGGTTGGACCCGTTGCTTACAGACTTGCCCTTCCCCCGCAGCTTTCTGGTGTGCACGACGTGTTCCACGTGTCCAACCTCAGGAAGTACGTAGCCGATCCCAGCCACGTACTGAGTCACGAGAGCGTCGAGGTGAGCGACGACCTGACCTACCCCGAGCGGCCAGTGCAGATCCTAGACCGAGCCATCCACAGGTTGAGACGAAAGCAAGTACCCCTGGTAAAGGTTTTGTGGAGGAGCCAGCGGTACGAGGAGGCTACCTGGGAGCCTGAGGCGGCAATGCGGGAGCGGTACCCGGAGCTTTTCGCGGGTACGTATTTTCGGACCGGCTTCGGTCCTCTTTGAGTTTGTTATGGTTATTTGGACACCTTCTTCCCGCACCCTAGTTGGCGCAAGTTTCGGGGACGAAACTTCCTTTGAGTTTGTTATATTGTAACGAGCGCGTGCCCCAGACGTCTTTTAAGACGTCTGGGAGGTGGCCCAGACGTCTGTAAAGACGTCTGGGATCACATCCAGACGTCTGACCAGACGTCCGGGATAGTTTACAGACGTCTGGCGAACAGTTATGCTCGCACGGGATATTCGTCTGCGCGCCTGTGCGCGCAGACCTGCGATCCTGCATCTTCTCTGCGGCTGCAGGCGACTGCGACCGTCTCTCTCTTCTTTCCGCGCGGCGTTAAAAGGGGGGGGCGCGCCTCCCCTCCCGTCTCCACCATCCTCCTTCCCTCCTGCCTGTGCGCGAGAGCGAGCGGACGCGAGGGCGCAGCGGCAGCGGCAGCCGCAGTAGGCGCGGAGGAGCTGCGGCGTGCGAGGGCGGGGCTCTGCCGTGAGGGCGAGCTCGCCGGGAGCGGCTTGGCCGGCCGGCGGAGGGCGCAGGGGGCGCAGAGCGTCGCGGAGAGGGACCTGCTGCGGGCGGAGCAGCGGACGCGCGAGGTGCGACGCGGGCGGCGTCGCGAGCGGAGGCCGAGCAAGGTTCTGATTCTGGAAAAATTTCCAGAATCAGACGTCTGGACTGATATCTAGACGGCAAGGTCGACGTCTGTGAGATCATACAGACGTCTGAAAGGTGAGTTTCCGCTTTCTCCTTCTTTTTGTCGACTGACCGTACTAAGGGAGGAGGGTTGGCTGTGCGCAGGTGTTCCGATTCGTCATCCTTTGCGAATCAGACGTCTGGAAGTTGTACCAGACGGCGGGAGTGACCTCCAGACGTCCGGAGTGACCATCGGACGTCTGGGATCTAGGAGAGACGTCCCCACAGACTGCTGGACGTCCGGGGAACCAAGCCGAACAGGTAATTCTCTGATCCACCGTTTAAGACGTCTGGAAGGAGTTCCAGACGTCTGATTTTGCACAGTATCGTCTTTCTCGACCCGTTTAGGGCCCGTTTGGGCTCCGTTTTCCGCGATTCGAGTTGCGTTCGTTTCAGAATGTATTCCTCTACCCGCCTACAGTAGCTATACACTGTTTTGAGACACTCCTTGTGTTTGATCCTTGTGATAGGACCTCGTTCGGTTGCAGTCTTAAGAGTCGCGGAGGCGCGCGGGATTCCCGACCACGCCCCCATTACTTCCGTTGTACCTGGTAGAGTGGTTTTAAGTATTAATAAAATATGTTAAAGTATGGAACCATAACTAGAACCTAGGGCATTGCATGAATCCTAGGAATGAGAAATATATGGAATGATAGCTCCTAGGTGTTGCATGAATCCTAGGGCCGGAAAACTAGATTGTATGATAGATCCTAGGATATGGCATGAATCCTAGGATGGAAAAACTAGTGGAATGTATATTACTGCAGTCTTGGAAAAATGGAAAGGAATATATAAGCTGCCTGTGAATTTAATTAACAGCTGCCTGTTATGAACAAAGAAACATGTTTGAGATCATGGAAATTGAGAACGTGAATCTGGAAAGTGAAACATATGATGTTCTGAGATAAAGGGCTGGAACCCTACGGGGAATTAGGAGTGGAACTCCTGGAAAGAAAAGGAATGGAACTGAGATGTAGTTTGTACTGTCTCTTGGGTACGCAGTACCAAGGGAAGTACCTGTACCTGTTTTAGTGCAGAGTGGGGCCAGCCGCCCCAGGGACCCGGGGTTAGGCTTGGCCGCTCTGTACCGACTTGTTGGCCCTCGTGTACGTAGTACCGAGGAGAGCTAGTAGTGTTAGGAGAGTACTAGCTACCCCACGGGCCCCGGGGTTCTGCTAGCCTCCTTCACCGACTTGTTAGGCCCACTAGGGCAAACCAGGGTAGTCAGGCGAGGGTGCGCGGACTGTGGAGGGGCAAGGCCCCGGTTTGGTTACTGTGGAGGGGTTGGACCCCTGTTACTGAGAGGGCTCTGCCCTGGTTCCGTGCTGTGCTTTGGGCGCACCCGTTAACGGAAACGACTGACCGCGTGCCAGTACGGGCTAGCTACCTGTGCGTTTATCGCGCGTGCCGTAGTCACCGTTACGTCTGTCAGTGACCTTGGGGTGGTTGACTGAGGGTAGGATCACCACGGGGGACTCTCCCGGCCAGGGGAGCGCCACGTGCTACTTCTACTTTTGGAAAAGACTGCAATCAAGATCGTCCCACGAGGACATCCGAGATCAAGTAAAGGATCTGAGAAGTAAATGAAATAGTGAGAAAAATTGAAAGATGTAAATAAAGGAAGTAATAGAACATAACAGCTACTGTACACTCTACTGTTGCCTTTAGTTAGTTTGCCACTCTATTCAGCGTTTTGCTGACGTGTTACACTCGTTACCTTTTTCAGGACCAGGTGTTGAGCAGCCAGGGTCGGCGGCTGCAGAGGACGCTGGGCCAAGTAGGGTCCAGTAGAGTTACCACAGCTTTGTACCTTCTTTTGTTTCTGTTCTAGTGAGTAGTTTTGTTTCCGCTGTACCTTCTTTACCTGCAGTTTTTGTTATATGATAAATGTTGTTTTACTGTTGTGGTGGTGCCTACTGTAGTAGTTTCTTTCCTTACTGCTGTACTTTCTTACTGTTAGTTATATTCATGCTGAATGTGGTTTATTTTACTGTCTTTTGGTTACTTCCTCGTTGGACGACTGGGTCTTGGGATTAGTCGAGTCGGTCCGGTTCTCGTGTCTCGTAGGGACTCGGGAACCGGGTCGTTACATGCCTCCTGAATAAAATTCACGTATGTCATGTTCTATTGCATCGTGTTGATATGAGAAAAAAGAAGAAAAAATACCTATAGAGAAAAAAAAAGAAAAAGAAAAAAAGAAAAAAAATCTATTATAGAAAAGGAAAAAGCAGAAAAAAGAGTTCATAAGTGTGTTGAGTGTGTATTCCAATTGCATTGAGGCAACATTACCTACCACAATTACGATCCACCAAATACGGCCTTAACTTACTTTTCTGTATTTCTGACCGCTCGAATACTGGCTGAGGAATTTTGATTTAATGTTAGGGTTATCAGAATTTTATTAAAGTGTTAATGTCATGTGAGACCACCAAATATGGACTATACTTGTAAATTTGGTGAGATTGTGAGCTCGAGAAAAGAAAATGAAAGGAAGAGAAGAAAAAGAAAGAGTAAGTACAAAGGAACCACAGAGAGCACAGTTTTCCTACTTCTCTCTGAGTTGATTTATTTGATAGTTTAGAAATCTAGATTATGTATTATTAGTCTATATGTAGCACAAAATGAGTATGAGCCACCAAATACAAACCTACTTGACTCAAACATCTTCTACCTAAGCTAAAAGCCAGGTAGAAATTACAGAATATTTTGTTATATCCCGAGGGAAGAAGTTTGCTTAATCTAATAGAATTTTACTAGGGGTTAAGTATAGACTTTAGAGGTGAATCGGCTTTTCACTCGAATCCATTGCATAAGCTACATAAAAACACTTTCACAATTGTCTAGATTTCTAGTATATTCATATAGCAAGTATTATAGTTGTATATATATAAATAGGTTAGTTAGTATACTATTAGTATATATATATAGTCTTTTTGTGCCTATATTAAGGTATTACTTAGATGTTAGTGTACATAATTAACCTAGATTAGTTTAGAGTAATTTTTGATGCCTTTAGACCTATATATATTATTGATGCATTGTCATTAATATTAATTAATTCATTTGTGTAGATAATTTACTTAGATTAATTCATTCTTTGATTCTTTCATTCATAATTCATTCTTGTATAAATAAACTTAACATTTTTAGAATAAAAGATGATTTTTGAATAATAGAGAGATGTCTATCAATAACTGCTTCTCAGTGAATGACCTGAAATAAAATCAGTAAAAATTATATATAAATAAATAACATTCGTCTAGATTTTGATATACTATACTATGATACGATTAATTAACCCTAATTAACTAGTGATTCAGCTATTACATCATTTTTTGGCACCGTTACCGTGGATGCAACTCTCTAAATGTCAAAATTTATCTTTTATTCTTTCTTTTGTATATATTTTTGATTTCTTTGTAAATATTCATTCTTTTATTCAAATTCTTTCTTTTATATATATTCTTTGATTCATTTTATTTTTTGACTCATTTTTTTTTGTATATATTCTTACTAATTATTTTTTATTTTTGTAGCACTTGAGGAGGAGTAGAAGTGTCTTCTTCCTGGTGGAGATCTACTTCCTGGTGGAGTTTGCTTCTTGAAGGAGTCACTGCAACTTCGACTCGACTTCTTGGTAGAGTCTACCTCGACCTGGAGTTGCTGTTTACTACTTTCTTAGTGAGTATAGCTATTAGGGTTTAGGTTTTGGTATATACATAGGATTCTTTGTTAGACATAAGTTGTGAGAGCCTATTTTCACACACCGGTTGTAATAACTTAGACTTAGACTTTTGATTTCTCTATACTCTCATCATTTTGGTTTTTCTGATTTGCTTTCTTTTCGATTTGATTTTGCTCATTGCATTACAAAAAGCCAAAAAAATTAGAAAATAAAAAATACCAAAAATATCTCATTCTCTTATTTAGCAACAACATATCCTTAGGCATTCCATCTTAGGAATAGCATCACTTCATGCTAGATTTGTCAAATTTGCATTACCTGTTGAGTATTGGAGTTAGGTATGATCTCTATCCCTTCTTACATCCTGTCATCCCTTACATTTGACTAAGTAATCAATACCATCTCTTGTTTTGAAAAGACTAAAAATCAAGACTATCTACCTGTAATTCATCCCTAAGAATTCAAATCTAAATAAAAAAGGAGATTGAATGATCTACTTGATACCTTGTGTGTGTTTTTCATCCTTACACTTTGTTGATTACTTATGGTGTACACACTACACGATCATATAGGGTACACACACGAATTTCTATCTCATCCATCTGTGCACCCACAGGGGACTGGATTTGTATGCTGGTCTTATCTAGATTCTAGGTGGATTTAGAGATCTACACTTCGCTAGATTTCTCTTAGAACAAGTACGATTGCATTGAGACATCTGTTTACGCAAACTATTTGACATAGCATACCCTAGGAAAAATCTATGATTTCTCTCGCTTGTACTGATTGATTGGTCTTGTGAGATTGATTGAGATTGGGATTTCTGATTTTTGATTTAATCGAGATTGTGATTACCTTCTTGTGAGTTTGTGACTACTTCAAAAAATTCTTTTCAAAAATCAAACTCATTGACGGTAGAAGATCCCAAAACCCACCATTGGTACCTCCCTTGGGTGTTGATGCCCAAGCCACTACTTCCACCATGCCTTCCACTTCCAAGCCTTTACCTTCCGAGCCTCAAGCACCCATCCACCACTCCGTTATCCTGATGATGATCATGATTCTGCTCAATATGAGGATTTTGAGGATCATCCTTCTCACTTTGCACATCATCCACCTCCTCCACCTACACAATATTTTCCACCTCCGTACCCTAACTTCCCAAGCCAACCTCAACCAAAGACAGATCCACCAAATCTGCAACACCTGTTCCAGACACAACTTCAAATGAATACCCTTATACAACAGGTGCAACAACTTACTAAAGCTGTTAATCTTCTAGTGAACCCTTAACCTTAGGCTCGTAGACCTCAATCACGAGATTACTATAATCCTGTGGTTGCACCCCTTATGCCTGCGGTTCGATTTCCTGTTGGTGATCATGCTGCTGAACCGAAGCCAAACATAATTGCCCTTATCTATCACTTCCATGGTCTTGCTTCTAAGGACCCTTTTAAGTATTTAGAGGAGCTGAAAAATCTTGCCCAGATCGTGGGTTTGCAAGACCATGATCAACACACTTTTAATGAAAATGTTCTCCTCTTTAAAGGATAAGGCAACCTTTTGGTATGGCACTCTTTCATGGACTACATCGATAGAGAATTGGCCTTCTTTAGAACATTTGTTCCTAAAGAAGTACTTTCCCATAGGCCACACTAATGCCTTGAGGTGTGCCATCACCACTTTACATAGAACTCAGGAGAACAGATGCACGAGACTTAAGAGATTCCACGAGCTTCTAAGAAAATGTCCCCACTATGGTGTCCCACGTTGGCAACAGGTCCAAATCTTCTGTCATGGGCTCCATGATGACACTGGGAATTTTGTTGATGCTGCATGTGAAGGTAATTTCCTGTGTTGGGACGAGGATTTTTCCTTCGAGCTCGTCGAAGGTATGGCTGAGAATTCCATTATAATGCTTCAATGAGCATTTTTAATAGAAGATCGTCACATATCCATTCACATACTAGGGTACATGAGGTCCAATCTAGCGCTTACGACATGGAGATAATGACCAGTCAGTTGGACAAAGTGGGCTTGATAGAGAAGGTAGATGAGGTGTGAAAATTCCTATCTAAACCATCTTTTTCTTTCCAGTCACATGCACATCACACTTCTTAATTTTCTACAGGGAGGGAAACTGTGAATAATCTTTCTGTGACACTACCACCACATTCTAACTATTCATTGCACTATCCTTCACCACTGGCTGGAGGAACCACTTTGCTAGTCCCTAGCAAATGCAGGAACGAAAAGTGTATGACTCTTGTTATTTACAACTTTGTCCCTAAAGGACTGTTTATTCTTTTATGAAGGGTTTGACTAAAAACTTTTCTCGCTTTCTTCCAAAAAGCTAGAGATCCAAACAACGTGAAAGTGTAGTGATAGTAGCTTAAGCAACATATCCAAGTGAAAAGTTAATCCATATCTAAAGTTTGTACTTGACTCTCGGTAAAAATTCTATTAGGATAGATAAACTTCTTCCCCTGGGGATGCATAACAAATAATCTATGATTTTACCCCAACTTTTTAACTTAGGTAGAAGATGTCTAAGTCAAGTGGTTTTATATTTGGTGACTTACACTCATTTGGTGCTACATGTGGACTAGTATTACAGACTCTAGATTTTTAGACTATCAAACAAATCAACTTAGGGAGAGGCTAAAAAAATTGTGCTATCTTTGGTTCCTTTGTACTCACACACTCTCTTTTTCTTTTCTTTTCTTTTTTTCTTTCCTTTTTTGAGCTTACAATCTCACTAGGTTTTCTAAATGCACTCAATATTTGGTGGCCTCTCATGGCATTAACACTTCAATTAAAGTTCTGATAGCCTTATAATTAAGTCAGAATTCCTCAACTAATATTCGGGCGATTAGAAATACTGAAAAAGTAGGTATGGGTCATATTTAGTAGATTGCAAAGAGATGTTTTCTTGCCTTAATATAATCAACTCAAAAATGAAATCAACATATAAACATAACTATGAACTCAAACTTTTTTTTTAGAATTTTTTCTCTCTATTTTTTTCTTTTTTTCTTTTCCTATTTTTGTTTTCAATATATATTTTTTCTTTTTTTTTTCATATCTCTATCAAAACAACACACAACATAAACTTTTATTGGTGAGGTATTATTGTGGAATGATGTTGTTCAAGAGGATGTGTGGCTTATTTGGTGGAAGTACCTATTCTCAACACCGGGAAGGGATGGATAGGATAGTGTACTTCTGACCTTTGGCACTAATACCCTCCTTTAGCTGAGGATTTCGTAAATGACGGTCATAACCATCTACTTTAGTCATAGTTTTATTAGAGTTCGATCTCTGCGTATTTACCTTATTTGGTGGCTCTCAAGAATTCACACTATTCGCACACAGGAATTGAGAGAAAAACTTGTGCCTAACTCTAATTATCATTATTCAATTATCCACAGAACTTAAGAGTCATTATACTAAACTTAAAGTACCAGTAGACGCTCTACTCTCACCTTACAAATGTTTAGTAGATCTACTGAAAGATAGCCTGCCTGACTCCCTAACCACTATCTAAGGGTTCAAGAAAAGAAGCAATGCTTCTCCTCGACAAACTAAAGATATCTATTGGTTTTCATAATTGATCCATTGCAAAGTCTACGTGCAGTGTAATAGTTGTCTTGGATTTTAAACTTAAGAAATATTTCAAAAAAAATCCTTAATAAAACCTCTGGATAAAAATCAATGCATGAATGCAATATGGATAGATGTTATGTATGAGTAACCTTTCATAGTTGCACTTCAATATTTCCCTTATTCGGGTTCACATTTAGCTTGATCCTAATTTAGAACAAAAAGGTGAGTTGATGAGTTGGAAGTGGTTGTTACGGACGATTTCCAACTCTAATGCAAACATTGGAGGTGGAGTTAGTTCTTAAATTATGAACCCTAAAGTGAAATTAACATAATGCTCGAAAGGCTTTTCCAGGTGTTGGCAAATTTTTTTTTTTCAGTGTAAGTGTACTACCCCCCATGCCTACTTCCTTGCATGTCCTCATGCATGAAAATAAACATAGCTTAACATAATAGAAATCTATGTAAAGCATAATAAAGGGTAGAAAGCACCTGGAATCGCATATGAATTTTAAGCCGTCAGCATATTCCAACACCTATTAAGGGAAAGAAATATGGAGGAAAATATGCTAAATAAAATATGTTATATATAAGTGCTGTGTTTAACGCTTCCAGCTAGGTGTAAACTCGAAAAGAATATGCCAATATGGTATTGAGAATGACGAGTAAAATGATTAGAAGTTTAATTTTGTTTGCCAATAGTGGGCTACAAATGTGGACCAACTGTCCATGAATTTCAAGCCCTAAGAGTTAGGAAAATACTATAATGGGGCTTGGGAAAACCTGCAGCTAGATGCTATAGAAGAAAGAGAGATAAATACGGGTGCTTGGAAGATATGAAGATTGAGGCATCCTAAAAAGGTGATGGAGAAGATAGGTGGTTGGGGTATGAGTGGAGTTGTGTGGGGTAAAATCATATGGGTCCTGATAATAGTGATAAATGGAAGGCATGACCAAAGTGATGTGGTCAGATCTGGAAGTCAAGGTCCAATGATCACTCTCTGTCTCTCTCAAAGATGTTTCTTTCTGAGTATCATCCTCTTCTTTTTCCTCTTCACAGTTGTTCAATTCGAATTCCCAATTGAATTCACATGATTTAGCAACATTCTTAACTTCCTCAAGTAACTCACCATATGTAATCCCCAAAAATTTTTCAATCTTTTGAATATCTTTTTCATAAGGGGACATTTCCTCTTGCTCACTTAAATGGAATTGGGCATTAGATTCGATAGTAAGTCCCTCCATGATAGTGGAATGGGCTGAATCATTGAATGAGGAGTCGTTAAGGTCTTTTTGATTTTATTGTTTAGTGTGTGTGATCATCTGAATCAATTCATCCATGTCTCCATGGGTATCCTCAAATACAACAAAATCATATTCATGCCCATTAATGTTTTGTTCCTCAAAATAAAATGATTGATATTTTGGGCCTAAATCTTCTTCTTCAACTTCAATAGGGACATCAATATCATCCACCTTGGGTGTCTGATCTACAAAATCCGTAATGACAACGTCAAAATAAAAAATCTATTATGGCACACCTGACCCAAACTGAAACGTTTCTGATTTTTGTTGCCCATGTCAGATTCTATGAAGCTCTTTTCTTATATCATCATATTCTCTTGTAGTAGCTTCTTTTATTTCCTGAACCATTTTTATTAGTTGAGTGATTTGGGATTCATTGCAAGGGGCAGGGGTTTGAATTGGGCTAGGTCGGTCAAGCTAATCAACCATACTATCAAAGATTTGATATTGTATTGAGGTTGACTTTTGTGATCTAGTGGATTCTTGATTCAGGTCATGTTGTCCTACCTAGGTGTTAATTGCCATGGTTTCTTCTAAATTATCTGCCAAATCACTTTCCGTATCATCCAAAAATACCCTAACTTTGTTTTCTTAGCGGTTGCATAAATATCAAAATAAATCTTCTCATTGCCACTGCTCATTTCCATACATCCTGAGTAGCAATCAATTCGTGCATTGGCAGTAGCCAAGAAAGGGCAACCCAGAATAATGGGTAAATCACTTAACTTCTCTAGTATATCCATGTCCAAAACAATAAAATCAATCGGAAAGCTAAGACCTTGAACTTTAATGATCACATCATGAACTACCTCCTTAGGTGTGTTGATGGTGCTGTCTACCATTTTAATGGTGACAAGTGTGTGGTGCAGATCTCTAGGTCTGGTGTGGTCAAAAAAGGCCATAGGAATCAAGCTGATTAACGACCCTAGATCCACAAGGGCTCTATTAATGGTAAATCCCTTGATGGCACAAGATATGAAAGGTTTTCCAGGGTTGGTCTTTTTGGGTGGTTGAGTGCCAGAAACAAAGGCACTTATGTTAGTAGGCAAAACAACCTCTTTTGGTGTGCAAGTCCTTTTCTTTTCTTTTTCTCTTTCTTTATGGCCCCAGGAAAGGGAAAATAGGTTGAATAAAATTTAGGAGCCTTTTTCTTCTTTTTGTCCCTAGAGTCTGAGCCAAAGCTGGATGTATGTTTGGTCTTAAGATTTTTGGGTGAGCTCGAATCAGATTGTTTAGGTGCGCTCTTGGCTTTTCTCTTTCTTTTAGAGGCCAAAGAATTGGCACCGCACAATGGCACATGTGATAGATTAGAGGAGGGGTTGGAAGAATGGGTGGAGAATAAGAGTGAAGAGGAATTTGCATATGGGGATAGAAGGATTCCTGAAGTTTCTTGATTTGATCCTTGTGAGATTTCACTTGATTTTCCATATTAGTCAGCCTTTCTTCATTTTTCCTATCAAAGTCCAAAAGAAGGTTCATGATATTGTCAAGGATGGTTGTGGGTTGGGTTAGACTAGGTAGTTGCCCTAAAGTGGATTAAGTGGAATACTGGGCATGCCTAAGTTTGATTTTGTCTTAGTGGAGGCCATAAAAGATTGGGATTATCTCTCCACTTATGGTTATACGAATCAGGATGTGAATCAAAGTGTGTACCACCTTGAGTGGGACTGACTATAGAGGGAGTTGAGTGAGAACCTAATGTGTAATCCTATACTTGCGATCCATTATTCCAAGTCTTAAGTGATATATCATCAAGTACAGGGGTATTAGAGATGGTGCATTCCCTAAATGATCTACCCAAATCATGAAGTAGGTCCAAAGGTGCCTTCTGAGTTGGTTGAGTCCAAGATGCCTCCCCAGGGTAACAAGAGTTACTAGAGTAGCTAGTGGATCCAAAATATGAGTCACTAGATCCACTAGGCTGGGTATTCCAGGTCTCTTGTACCTGGGAGGAGTGCTATGATGGTGATTATGCCTGGCGTTGTCTAATTTGCTCCAGGAGCTTGGCACATTGATCCGTATAATTCCTATTATACTCCTGGAATTCAGCAACTATGGCCTTCACTTGGTTCCTATCTAGATATGGGTCGGGTCCATGAGGTTCAAGTTCTAAGTAAACTGGGGGATAAGGAGTATGAGAATAATCATATCCCGGCTGCTGAGGATGAGTCTTAAAACTAGGGGGAGTCGGAATCATGGCTAGGTTGGGAGAGGGAGAACCTTGAGGGTACGAAGAATGACATGGGTTCATTGACATTAAAGAAAGAAGAGAATGGAGATAAGAAAAGGTCTTCCTCAAGAAGACACAACCAGCTACAAGGGGCTGGTGAAAACAAGATGAGAAAGCCCTAAATCAAGCAAACAAGCTAGCCCTAAAGTGTATACCCTAAATGGACCTAAACTTGGCACCCCGAAATGGACTTGGGTTACACCAACCCTTGAATTACTTGGTTGGCCAGAAGGGTGGGACCCCCTAGGACACCTCGCATGGCGGGACACCACTAGAGGTTAATGCGGTTACCTGATAAACTCCAGTTTATCATCATTCTTATGCATTAAAACAAACCTAGGTCTTAGGATTTTACTCCGTAAACGGGTTTTTGGGCTGCATTTAGGCATAAAATAGGTTAGGCATGCATTGCATTTTTTATTGTCTTTTTAATATGTTTTTGTGAGTGTTAGGGATATACAGTTATATAGATCCCTAAAACCCTAGCACTCAAGAAGGCAAATGGTGAAGGAGAAGCCCAGACTAGCTGGAACTCAGCCTAATCCAGCTCACCTCAGCTTGATCCAGCTCACCTCAGCTTGATCCAGCTCACCGCAGCTGGAACCTAGCTTACTTGAACTAGGGTTAGCTCATCCCAGCTCCATTCAGCTAATCTCAGCTGGATAGCAGCTCAAGAGAGTTCACCTTAGCTCACCCTAGCTCAAGTCAGCTCAGATCCAACTCAACTTAGCTGAGTCTAGCTCATCTCAGCTCCCACTAGTCCACAGGGAGCTCTAGCTAGCTCAGCTAAGTTGACAGGAGTTCACCCCAGCTCAGATCCAGCTACATCCAGCTCCACTCAGCTCCAGCCAGCTGAAGAAGAACTCATCCCAGCTCAGGAAGCTCAAGTCCAGCTCCCGGGGACTCAGCTTAGCTCAACTCAGTTGAGCTAAGCTACCTTAGCTGCCTCAACCAGCTTGATTCTCCCCGGGAGCACCAGACTCAGCTCACCTTAGCTCATTATGGTAGAAGCTAGCTTACCTTAGCTCGGCTTAGTAGCTAGCAAAGAACTAGCAAGCTAAGCCAGCTAGAATAGCTCCATGCCAGCCTCTTCAGCAGCAGCCATCTCCAAATTTCAGTTCCAGACTTCTCCTCCTCAGCTCCTTCCTCTAAACCCTAGCTCCATTACCTTCTCCTCTACTCCTCCATTAGCTAAGCTAGCTTACCTTAGCTTAGCTTAGCTATGCTCCAACTTCCTTGGCTTATACCACCCCAAAAACCCACCTACCAACTCCACCCAACTAGCTCCACCTAAGCTCCACATAAGCTAACCTACTTGGCACCAACCTAACCTACCCACCACCTCCAAAATACACCTAAAAGTGGCGCCAAAAACTACCCATAACCACCCCTTAATGGCGCCACTTTTCCCTCCAAAATCTCCCCTCATCTCCACCACACAATCCCCCTTGAACCCATCTCCACCATCCACCTAACCCCCTTCTAGAAGACCCCATGTTGGCGCCAACATGGTGGTGTCTCTCCACCACCAAAAGACACCAACACCACCATAACTACCCCCTTTAACACCTCTTGGGTTGGCGCCAACTAGGATCACCAACCACCTCCATTCTTCCATCCTAGCCCTCCATTTCAAGGGGCACCTTAACCCCCCATCCTACCCTATAAAAAGACCACTACCCACCACCATTCAAGCCATCCTTGGCTAGCAATTTCACTCTCATATTCCACCAAGAAGCCCACGTCCAAGAGAGAAGAAGAAGAAGAAGATTAAGGGGATATTCTGTCCCCTTGGTGCCTTCCCCTCTTCCCTTCTCTCTTGGGTCACGCCAGCCAAAGAAGAAGCCAGGCAAGGAAGATCTTGGAGGAGATCTTGAAGGTGGTCCACGCCACCTTGGAGGAGTTCTTGAGGGTGGTGCACGCCCACCCCTTGGAGAGAGCATTGAAGGTAGAAGCTTCCACCTTGGAGGAGCTCTCAAGGAAGGAGGAGAAGGAAGCCCTCTTTTCAAGCCAAGGAGCAGCTAGGCTTGGAGCAAGAAGACAACCTTCTTCACCATTGTTACAAGAGGATTTGTGTTTCTTTTCTTGCTTTTAGATTGTTTAATTCTAGTAGAAGCATTCCTCTACTTGTCCTTGAAAGGAACACTCATTCTACTCAATCAAAATTGCCTTCTTTTAGCTTTTTATTGCAGTTGTTTGTTTTGGTTCTAGCACTTGTTTCACCTCTTCTTCCAAATTACCCTAGGCCTCCACTTGCCTAGAGTGAGCTTAGGAAGAAGATATTTCTATCTTTTAGATTTTAGTTAATCATTTGTAGGTGTTAATTCTTTTAGCTACAATCTGCAATTTGCCCTCGTCTTTCCAAAATACAAAAAAATTACATATTGAAAAATATCAAAAAGAAAGTTGAGATCTATCTGCAAGCAAGAGGATTAATTCTGCAATTTTTGCCTCCTTGGACGACCCTAGATACTCCCCTATCTAGGATATAAATTTAAAAGCGAAAGCGAATTCGCGTGTTACAACGACATTAAAAACCCGCTTTTACAAATCACGCGTATTTCGCTATCATTACCACACCGACCTTTCTTGTCACCAGTTGGTCCAAATAGACAAGGCCTTGATCTTCACCCAATTAAACTTCAGTTACCAAGTAAGTTAGTCTTGCGTAGGGCACGTCTACTTAGTTTTAGGCTTGGACTTGAAGTGCTCTTGGAATGTGATGGGCGTTATGGGGGTGTTGCCCTTAAAAGTAGATTTAACAGTATGAATTGCATAGACAAAGGAGTTGCAATACAAGGTTTAATTAGTGTAGTGGCTTTTGTGGCTCAAGTGCTTGTATTAATTTCTTTTAGGGTTTCCTTGGATAAGTAATTCAAACAAGGTTGTAGTGGAGCACACAAGAGGTTTTGCAAATCCCAATTTGTTCTACAAATTTTCTTTAAGTATGGAATGCAAATGTGATCTACCTTAATGTGGAAACCATAATATCAGATAGGTTTAGATGATGATTTTAAGTACAACAAGTTAGAAGTGGTGCGACCCAAATAGAGCAATCAATGGTCCTAATGCACCACTACTAAGTGAAATAGACCTAAGTGGTTGCTTAAGTTGAAATGTAACAAGATTTTAATTCAGGTAGGGTCAATCAAGAACTCAACCTCACCTACTAGGCAACTAGTTTAATTAGGTTTGATTCAAGTCAGTTTAGGTCTCTAGAAAAAATTAAACCCTAAAGTTTTAAGTCTTAAGGTTTATGCTTCTTCTAAAACCTGCAGTCAGACCTTGTTCTGACTTGAAATCACTCCCTAGATCAGTAAAGAAAGCCAAAGGATGAAATTTGACAGAGAACTTCCATTTTCAATAAGGTTTTTCAAGGAGTATTTTTTGAAGATTTTTACTATTTCATACAATTTATGACGAATTTTTAGATGTTAGGGAGTCAAATAGGCGAGACAAACTCCCTGCAAGTAATTTAGTTTGAAACATTATCAATAGAGATCCAAAAGTTCTTGAAAACTTATAGCAAAAAATAGGTTTCAGTGGCTTTCCAACCCCAAAAATTTCATATCAATCTTATTTATATAAAGGTCATAATTAATTTTTAAAGTTAGATAAAATCAATGTGCAAGCTTTTCTGACCCCCGTCCACTGTACGAATTTTTAAAATTCGTACAGTGTGAATTTTTCCTAATAAAAGGCTGAGTTGAAAATCTCGTTTGAAACCCTAATATTTGATCGAATCCCAAGATTTGGATTCCTAATTTAACGATAATAGAATTTTTAATTTCTAAATCAATTTTAGGATGAATTTCCAAATATAGAGTTGGTGTATTTTAAATAGTTTCCAAGTCAACTTTACACCAAACAAAGAATTTATTTTTTTGTAAATTCAAAGTTGAAAATTTGAATTTGTTTTTTTTTTCAAACCTAAGGAGACAACAAACTTGAGGATCGAGAAAAATACCTGTGGTCTTCACCACGGGTTGATGTGTGCATAGATCCTCATCTTGACCCTACTATCAAAACACAAAGTAAGCAAATTCAAATCTAAAAACTCGCCCGTTGCCTCCCTGGCAACGGTGCTATTTGACAAGGCTTTTTCATGCATGTTTTGAAATATGTCGGATTTGTAGTATAGTTTCACTAAACCCTCAATCAAAAATATTTGTTTTAACGAAACTCGTATAGATTTTTTTTCTTTTATAACTTGAGTCTCGGTTGTTCGTCTCTGGGAGGCGTAAGGTGAGAATATTAGATTTAGATTTGTTATTATCAACCTAGATCTAACCTAATATATATATATATATATTTGTTTTTTTGCTTATACAATTCTTTTGTGTTTTTGATTTTTGAAAATGAAATTGAATAGGAGAACTACCTAAGCGAAACCCTAAAACCTACGTGCATCTAGGTGAGGGCCATGATGGTCGTGCATAGTGTGGCTAACCTAAGTGGACAACCTAAGAAGACTAGGAGGGAGTGTCGTGCATATATAATGGTGAAGGGGCAAATAAACGTGAAGATATGCACATAAGAGAATTCAGTTCTAGCGTCAATCATAAATGCATCAACCACACAATATTATGCACCCATAGAATAATAAAAAATGTCAAATAAAGTCTATACTAGGAAGCACATAAATAGAGATAATCCCTCGTGTCGGAATGTGCCATTAGGGCCATCGGCTTTTGTGTGAAGGTGTAGGCTAGACCTTAGGTTGCAAACTCATCTACACGCCTACTAAGAAGATAGGATGGCCAACCAAGGTATGGAGGACCTTGTGGTTGTCCAAAAAGAAGGAAGTAGAGAGGGCATGTGCCTTCTCTCAAGGAGGAAGATGACACACCCAAGAAGAAAATGAGGAGAAGAGGGTGTGACATAACCAACATCATCAATCACAATAAAGCACTATTGTTGGGCTTTTGTCCCTGGCAACGGCGCCAAAAATATGATTGATGACCATCGAATTGCAATAAAAACGTTATCTTAGGTGTCATTGTTATAGAATATTTGTCACAATGTAATCGATGTCGCGTCATTTTATTTAATTACAATTTTTACTTGTTAGTTTTCAGGTCATTGACTAGGAGGCAATTATTGATATACATCACTCTCTAACTCCAAAAATGTTCTTTTATTCAAAAAATGTTAATGTTATTTACAATAAGAATGAATGAATCAATTAATGAAAGAATTGGTTAATTACATCCAAAAGAATCAATTAGTACACACTACAATACCTTAAACAAATGTACAATTATGAAGCATTAATAACTAACTAATCTTACACTATGTTTGTTATATACAACTACCCTAAGTAATGCCTAAATATGGGTACAAAAATAGCTATTAGTATATACCATATTGATTGCAGAGCAATCTTGCAACCTAAAACACTTGAATTAAGTTAGATTCTAGCATAACTTAGGAATAATGCATTCATAGGCATCGTAATTTGCATAAGGGTTAGTTTGATTAGCTGCATAGATAATATCATCATTTTATGTACCAATGAGAGATGATTTTAATCGCAGATGATTCAAAGTTGCGAATGATAGATTAGATCAGACATATCTGATCAGAACGATGACAGGAGTCCAACGCTTTCGAAGCCATCTCGATCAAACAACTAGAGCATCATGTGCAGTCCATAAAAGAATGGAGATCATGGAGCTGAAGGACAAAGATCCGAGCCTTAGATGAAGAATCCAACCACACGAATGGATCCAGATCAACAATCGCAGTCCAACGACGTAAAAATCAACCCGATCGGAGGTCTACATCACCAGATACAAGGAAAAGAAGATGGACGGTTACGATGGTGCCACATGGCACCATCACAACTGCCCCCTTATTGCCACCCCATCTGAGAAGGCTACCCTTCGCATGCTGTGGGCTGTTGGATGGTCATCCAATGGCCACAAGCGCGCCACGTTGCTCGCCTCACCACGCCTCATCAAAAGAAGGACAAGATCAACCGTTGGATGTTCATCCAATGGCCAAGAATAAGTTGCCTTAAAATAAAAATGCAACAAACCAAAGGCGCAATGCAACGTTCCACGCCTTCACCCTTAAGAAAAGGGTGCGTTCGAATGGCACCGCGTGAGAAATCAGGAGCGGGTGCTGGATCATCGGATGGAGAGCAGAGGACGGAGATGTAGCCACATGGCGAGTCGAGAGCGAATCGCGGCTGAACGCCTGATCCATCGCGTGATCCCACGCAATTTCTTAAGCGCGAAGGCGCCACAATCGGACGGCTAACGTTGAGGTGCATTTTGAAGGCGAGTGGCGAGAGAGAAAACACGACGTGCACGTGAGGAGCCATCGGGAGCATACGATCCTGATCCAACACATGAGAGCGTGCCATGTGTCTCCACCAGATTAAATTTGAGTGTAGAGAAGGATTTTGATGGTGTTTTGAGGCCTAATCAAGTCCGTTGATCTCCCGATCGACGGATCTGATTAATCCTAAGGTTGTTGCACGAGATAGAGGGCCAAAATACCCTTTTTGCCCTCCAAGAAAACTATAAAAGAAGGCCAAAGACACCCTTTGATCATCAACTCCAGACATCTCTTCCACCTTCTCTGCGATTCTTCGTCCCTCTGCAACTCTGTTCCGACCTTCATCCCGACGCTTTGGATCTAAGGTGCTGCTGCATCTCGCACAAGCATCTTACAAGCGACGTCGTCTCTCTACCTCCTATCTCTCTCTCTATCTCTCTCTCTAGCTATCTATCTATCTGTTTCTAATAGCATTATCTATTGTGAAAACTCTATCTAATTACAATAAAATTATGATTTTCTGAATGCATGATATCTGATTTGTATACATATATATCTGATTATAGCAAGTTCTGTTGAAAAGCTTCTGCATAAATTGTGATTGCCTCCCTACGAATGACCCAGTACTCACCGGCTTTTATAAATTTATTTGTCGACATATTTTTGTGCTATACTACAACTAAATAATCTTTTAAAATGTGATTTACACGCCGAACAAGTTAGCACCATTGTCGGGGAGGCAACAAAAATTTTTGAAGCTTTTTGGTGCAAATTTGAGATTTCTAACTTGCTATTTTCATTGATTTTGTGTGTACAGGAAACCAAGGAAATCAGAACGAAATACAACAGGAATTGCGAGTTCGAACCTCAGGTAAGTACCCATAGTTAGATTAGTTAGATTTAGGGTTTGTTTGAACGTTAGGATTAATTAGAATTTTCTTACTTATTGCAAAAAAAAAACTCTCTTGTTAGTGATTTTCGGGTTGAACGAAAATCTGAACTTATAAATTCAATTACTGAAAATTTGCATGTCGAAAAATTCAAAAATTTTATTGGACGTGGGTTTCAAAGTCAAAAACAACATATCCAAATTTCGTGTAAATATGAGTTATAGAAAAAATTTTAAAAATTCATGCACTGATCTATTGTCAAAACGGTTATTATTCCTGATTTTTCGGAGTTCAAAATATCATAAGAATTTTTATACAACTCCAATTGACTTGAAATTTTTGGTACTCAATTTCTAAGATAATAAAGAATTTTGGAAAAATCTAAAAAAAATATTTCTTGTAGGTTTGATTTCACGAATTATTAGATCACGAACTGGTGGTCAAAATAGACTACAAAACCCCTAGTACACTTTAAATCAGAAAGAAATAGAAAATGTGCATTAAAAATTCATGAAAAATATTTTCTGAATGCCTAGTTAGTGGTGCAATAGGACCAATTAATTGCCTTGCTTGGGTCGGACCACTTCCCTGAATTTGAACTTAAAAGAATCATCTAGAACTATCTGCGCTTAAGGTTTCACATTAAGGAGAGCTCACACCTGCATCTCTATGCTTAAAGGAAATCTATCAAAAAAATTGGGATTTGCAAAAACTCTTGTATGCCTCATCAGAACCTTGATTGAAGATATTAAATCAAGTAAACCCTAAAATGCATTAACACAAGCATTTGAATCTTAAAATTCACTTCATCAAGAAAAATTGCTTGTGAACCCTTTTGCCTGTGCACTTCACATCTTTAAAATCAATTTTAAGGACAAACACCCCCTTAACGCCCATCATATTCCAAAAGCACATCAAACCCAAGCTTAAAACTGAGTAGACGTGTCCTAGGCAGGACTAATAAACTTGGGGATTTGAAATTAGATTGGGCTAAGGTCAGGGCCTTGTCTACTTGGACCCATTGGTGACAAAAAAGGTCATTGCGGTAACCCAATTAACACTTAGTGGTGTCTCACTGTGCGGGGTGTCCTAGGGGGTCCCACCATTCTGGCCAGCCAAATAATTTAAGGGTTGACTTAACCCAATCATATTTGGGGAACCGGGATTAGGTTAATTTAGGGTAAACATTCTAAGGACCATTTTGGTTGCTTGCATGGAAGGGGCAGGGGAATTCTCTCATCTATCTTCTCTCTCACCTATTAACTTTCTTCTGGTACTAAAAGTCTCAGAACCCTAACTTGGTACCACCTTTAGAGGGTAAACTAAGGAGAAGACCCAATTTTTCTAAATACATTCCAATAGTCAATTGCCATGAGAAAGAACTGATTGAGGAGGAAACCATGGACCCATGCTCTTTTGCCTCACACTTTTCTCCCTATCCCAACCCTTCCCTTACTTCAACTACTTCAAGATGGGAGAACTCTCCTCAACACCCGGGACTTGATTCCCTTGCCTACACCTCATATTCCCTGGGTATAGCTAGATGATGGGAACACCATCATGAGCCATAACTAGCTTAATTTAGTCATTATCAAGGAATAAATGCTCCTACATAATTTCTAGAGAGCCAAAGTTCATTGCATAATCATTCTGAGAGAAAGATAAGAAAATAGGTATAAAATTGTAATTTTACCATCATATCTCAATTGCAGTACACTCACGGGTTTTCTCAGGGGTTAGTTAAGGATCAAATGGCCTTAAATGTCCAACAAGTGAGTTAATACAAACATAAAAATGTTTTCCCATATTTTGAGAATTAAATGACTTCTGAAACCCTAAAAAAAGACTTGCTTAATTAACTGAGGTTCTGGTCAGGAAAAAAATCACCTAAACACTCTAAAATTCATATAAAATATTCCCTAGGGTTTGATACTTTCAATTTAACCATTAGAACCCATCCTGACCCAAAATAGAGTCTTAGATTGACATTTGCTCTAATTTATATTTTTTCCTAAATTACCTAATCAAACTAAATCAAAACCAAAATCTAACTTCACTATTGGATTCCTTAGGTCCAAATTAGGTTTGTACCAAAATTTGGGCCCAATTTGAGACTGTCTTGACCTAGTTTGCAATTTGGTCCTGTCTGATTCTTTTATATCACACATATGCCCTTAACTTTCAAAATCCTTACAATAAGGCCCCTATATTTATCAACATTTTCTTCATATAGGTCCCTATTGCCATGAATCCTATTCCTACAAACTCCGACGACCTAAATTTGGCATGTTCTCCTTGATTCCTTGACGAATCCCTCTCAGATTTGAAAGGGAAGTTCGTCAAGGAATTCCCTTCCTTTTGAGCCAATTCTCAAGTTCTCAAACCTCCCCAATCTCTCATGTGAATGCTTGAGAGATTAGGGTATCCTGGAATTCCTATCTCCGGTGAAGCTTTCCAAGCCCAAAACTCCCTCTAGAGGCCTATAAAAGGACCCCCAGATCAAACCAAAGAGGGGACGCTCGTTCTCGGTCTGGAATACCCCTCCTTCCTCCCTCTTCTCTAGCCAAGAAGCTCCATGATGTCCGGTGACCTCCTCCGATTCCATTCCTCATCTTTTCGCAATACCGGTGACGGATCTACCTTCCTCTTCTTCCTCCAAGCGTCGTAATACCTGTGGCCGCTCCAATCTACGTCTTCGTCGCTGTCTCCCACTCACCGGAGCCTTCATCTTCTCCAAAGCCGGTGTACCCTTGGTAAGGAAAATCCTCCCCTTTCGTCTGATTATCTTAGGTTAGATTAATTCCTCTCCACTTTTAGGTTAGATTTCCCTCTTCTTATCCCTGTTTCGACCCTTGACGCTGCCAAACACTGTCATCTTCCTCCGCTCCGATCATCACTCTGGCGAGGCTTACCGCTCACCACACACCTCCGCATGCCTCACCGACAAGTCCACAACCTCCACCTCGACTCCTACATCAAAAGCCCTCTCATTATCTCTCCATTCATGCACCCAACGTGCCCACCGAACAAGCCCATTGTCGATCACTGTCTCCGCCTACGACTGGCCACCTCACTCATCCCCACGCCGACTTAACACCGCCATCATCTTCCTTAGACCTAGGCAATGCTCCTGAACTATTTTAATCAAGCTGAGAGGCCGTATTCATGTTTCAGGTTCCCCGTCGGTCTACGTTGTCACCACCATTAACGTCAATGCTGCTCTTCGAGTTCCAGGTCATGCACGCCCAAATGACACCTTCAGGTGGTGCGGAAGTACTCAGGGACCAGTTCCAATTGGTCAGTTAGATGCCTTGACTCCAATAGCCACGACAATTGTTGGAGCTTTCACTCGAGAAGAGGAGTTCACCTCTGCAGTGCACCATGAAGAGGACATATTTTAGTCCCACATCGTGGGATTCCAAACTGAAGAACACGTATAAGTCGTTTTCTTGCATTAGGCTTATCGCCTCAAGTCACAGGGGGTGAGGTCCTCGTGCCCTTTACGCGCCTCGCCCGCGACACGTTACACGCAGGTTTGGTTGACCTGATAACCCGCCTAACCTAAGCACTCCTCGCTCACCACCCACATCGGTGAGCCTTGTCCCAAGTGCACTCTACCCGAATACCCGATAACCTGAGGCCTTGAGAGGGAGGATCCCAGAGAGAGAAGGAGAGATAGCGTGTGGGGGCAGGGGGGTTTTGCTCTCAGGACCAACGGCCGACACTTAGCCGTTTAAGGAACCTCCCCCTTATGCGTGAAGAAGGAAGGAGAGGAAGCCTGAGCAGAAGAGAAAGAAGAGAGAAGGCACAACCAGAAAGAAAAGAAAGGAGCTAAAGAAGACGAAGAGAGAACCCAGAGAAGGAGCTGTAGAAGAAGAGAAGAGGAAGGGTGCCCTCTTGGCACTATAGCAGCAAGTGATTTAAGCTGTCTAATCGACTAAATAAATGTTTGAGCTTCATTTGAAGTGCACTGTGCACTTACCTTACGTGGCATTTAATTGCTTAGTGCTATTGAGTTATTTGATATAAATTGTGAGGGGTAATTGGTGATTCAAATCACCATTTTACCCCATTCTTTTTGCATTACGTGACATTCACTTTCATTCATATTTCTTGGAATTCTATTGATTATATATTTGTGTTGAATTACAATCTTGAGAAGCATTTTTGCCAATTGCTCCCTGTGTTCGACCTCGGACTTTCATTCGAGTAATAAATTCTATTTGTTTTTCATACTGATTCGATCTATACTACAACACGACGATTTTAAAACTCATTTCAGAGTGAACAACATTTTGGCACCGTTGTTGGGGAGCAATTTAGATCTCTCGATTGCAATATCAGATTTGGTACTAACTGGCTCTATTTCTTTTGACTTTGATCTATTTTAGGGGATTCATTGAGGAAGATCAGCCACACATCAGCCACTCTAAGAGTAGGTAAAACACAAATCCGATCTCTCCTAAACCCCTGATTCTGAAAAGCTAAAAAAGGAAAAAATCAATTAGGGCTACTTGCATTCTATTCTTAGATAAATCATCAAGTTGTTTAATTTGATACATTCTAGAGAACATCCAAACCCTGATTTGTGCACCTACTTAGAGATTAAGGTATCTAGGGCTATCACCTTCTTGCTTGAGCCCTAGGTACCACATTTGGATAAATTTGAATTGGACCAATCAGAGCCAATTAAGGTTTCCACTTTAGGGTTTTAGGGACACACTTGCTTAATCAAGAATTAATCTTCCCAAACAGTGTGTCCCTAAGCCTTGGTTAAATTGATCTATTCAAGCAAACCCTAAAAACAGTCTCTTAATTTCATTTGAACACTAAAAGAGGGACCTAAATTTTTCAAAGGACAAAACAGGTGAAGTTGACCTACCTTGTTGGGTTAACCAATCTTCAAATTAGGTCACTTTGCACAAAAACATCTTAAAGTTCAAGTGAAATCATAAGCACTTAATTTAAAACTAGTAGACTTAAGAGGTCAAGTCCCCATTCTGGTCTACTTGGACCCTCAGTGACAAGAGAGGTCGAGTGGGGGAAACCCTGTAACTCGTGGGGGCACTCTACAGTGTAGGGGTCTTCGCAGGACTCTCCCTCTCTGGTTGCCCAGGTAATTCTCAGGTGGGTGGCATTCTGACTAAGGGGTATCATCCACCCCGAACCTCTATAGTCATCCAAAATTTTTGGGTGTCTTGATTGGGTCCATCACCTGCTATCCCTCATCTATTCCATCGATGCATGTTTGGGAGGAGGTCTTTAAGACCATCCTTGAGGCCTCCATTAGCTATTCACTCTGTTCGAGGTCGAGCCTCGACTTCCATGTTTGTGCAACAACCTGATCACATTGACATATCCTCTGATTCATAACTTGCTTCCCCTTCATCAGCTATGGATCACCAAGAAGAACAACCTAATCTTGAGCAACAATTCCATGATTTCCAAAATCAAATCAATGCCATCATCAACCCACCGCCGCATCCTCAAATGCGAGATCACTATAATCCTGCTGCAGTGGAGATCGAACCCTGAATCAACATTCTTGTGGGAGGACCTGAGGTAGATCTCAAGTCTAGCATGCTTCATATGACCCCAACATTTCATTGCTTGAACTCCGAGGATCCTTTCCAGCACATCAAAACCTAAAACATTTGGCCCACACTTTTGGGGCAGATGTACAGAATCGGGATGGATTACTCTTAAAGCTCTTCTCATTCTCCCTGGTTGACAAAGCCGCTCACTGGTTTTAGACTCAACCAAACACGATCAACACATGGGGAGAACTTCAAATTGCCTTCCTGCAAAAATACTACCCCATTGGTCATAGCAACACGATGCGGCACCAAATTACACACTTCTCCCAAGGAGCGGGAGAATCTCTACACGAGGCATGGGATCATTTTCTGGATCTCATGCGTAAGTACCCCCATCACGGAGTTTCGAAGTGGGAACAAGTCCAATCCTTTTATCACAGACTCCGTGAAGATATCAAGCTCGTTGTCAATGCAACCTGTGGTGGCAGCATCATGGGTCAACATGAGGACACGATTTGGGAAATTCTCGAGAACATGTGCGAGAACTCCCTGAACAATGAGTCATTGGGTGCGTACGACCTGATGTTCACTTGCACATTGACAAATAATTAGGGGGTACATGAATCTTGAGGCCTTTCCGCATTGGTTGATCTGGAGTTGGTAGCCAGTCAATTGGACAAGGTTTCCATTATTAAGAAGAAAGTGGATGACATCACTCGTCATCTACACAAATCCACCTCTACACCTCAAAGCATATGCGCGCACTCGCCCATGGGAAGGGAGGCTGTGTACAACATCTACCACTCCTCGGAAATGGATGCATATCCACCCCTGTCTGATTATGGCTTTGGAGGCAACTCTGGGTCAGCCCACCTCAGTTGAGGAAACTTTGAACCCTTGTACCCTAATTATCTCAAAGCTCCTTAGACCTGTGAGGATCTTCACGCCATCCAAAATAATCCTTTCTCCAACACTTACAACTCTGGATAGCGTAATCATCCTAACATTTCATGGTCAGGCAATAACCCAAATCCAAGACCTCAATTTCGACCTCGACCATAGGCTTCGCATCCTTATCAGCCCATCCAAAGTTTCTAATATGGACCACCTAAAGAAGATCAGACATCTTTGATTCTTGAAACCTTGGTTGACATGCAGAAATAGCACAAAGAAGACATCACTGAACTTCGCAATCAAGTGATCCAGCTGGCAAGCTCTCGCCAGCTTGGCACACTTCCTTCCCAACCTTTGCCAAATCCTAACAACATGTTGACCCAAAAACACATTGTAAACCAAATCCAAGGTTAAACATGTTTTACCCAACCTGGTCCAACGACTCATACCTATGTATTTTCTCCATCCACCTTAGCTGAGCCAAAACACACCATGACTTACCCAACACCACCCTCACAGCAACAGCAAGGTCTGACTTTTCCCCATCCACCTCCCCACCATGATTTTGTTATGATCACTATTATGAAAGAACAGAAACCTATCCCTAGCCAATCTGTTCCCTTATCCCAGGTCATATCTCACCTCCACACTAAAGTATTGTCAAAAATGATATAACAGGACCTTTGAGGAATGCACAAATCACGATTCCACTACTGGATATCCTCACTCTCAACTCAACCTCACTTGACTTGCCCAAAAAGGAGATGGAAGAACAAACACCAGGAAAGGTAGTACTATCTGAAAATATAAGTGCCATAATCTAAAACAGTCTACCTCCTAGGAAATATGATCCAGGCACCCCGCTAATTTCTTGCAGAATCTGTGAAACAAACTTCAAGCGGGCTGTGTTAGACTTGGGTTCCCTAGTCAACCTCATCCCTACAAACCTATTTGAAAAATTACCAATTGGACAGCTAAAACCCACTCATGTCACTTTGCAACTAGCTGATCGAACCTTGATGACACCAATTGGGATGATAGAGGATGTGGTAATTAAAGTTAAGGATTTCAGCTACCTAGCAGATTTCCTAGTTCTTGACATGGAGACACCACAACAGATACAAGATATACCCGTGATTTTGGGAAGACCATTCTTGGCCACTGTGAGAGCATAATCAATTGCGAATCAGGGCATATGACAATTGCTTCCGAATATCAACATGCTGAGATGAATATTTTTGAGATAGCAAAAGGAAAATGCTTGATAGAACAACTAGGTTTTATATAGGATCTCATGACCATATCCTTAGTAGGAAACCTAGGACCTGAATTGGAAACCTTTCACATCCTAGATGATGATCTAGTTGAGCATAATGATATGAGCACAATGGAGGTTTTCATATTTGAACTTGAAGATATACCTAGAAATGTTGGGAAACATGGTGATAGACCAGATTCAGAGTCCATGGATATGGAGACTTTTTGTTTTAAGGATCATCAAGAATCAGGATTGGATGATATTGAGAGTGACCTTCACCCAGAATATGAATCCTTTATAGATTTCAAGTTTTATGATTCAAAAGGCACTCTCCAAGCATTCACTTTTTGGGATGAAGATTATAGGGAAGATTCATTTGAAGATCCAATCTATGAGTAGTTTCTTAAGGAGATAATCTCAAACCCAAAAGAAAAGAATCACAATGACTCATTAGGTATCAATTTGATAGGTCACAGTGCACGAGAGGAACCACACATTTGGGGTACACTAACTAGACCCATTTCTATTGAGCCTTGGAATCACCATAACCCTACTACAAAATCCCATGATCATTATGCCTTCCAAATCTTTCCTCCACAAAAACTCAAGAAAGATCATCCAGAAACGAATCAGCCTGACTTATATCAGAGATGTTCTGGAATGACTCTCCACCATGCTTTGATACTTACCTGTGGCCATCCAATTCTCATCCATCACGATCTTATCATTCATGCAGTCAATCCATTCTACCTGAGCATATTGCACTTGGCTGATGGTGTTAAACTCAGCGATTAACGAGAGGCAACCGGATATCTTTTTGAAAAAACCTGAAACCCTTCTTGACATGTCCCATGCTGAACTCATATTGCACTTTAGGGTTTGTCCATTAAAACAATCGATTCCACCTCTGGAACCCATACCCAAGCTTGAAATCATCCGCAACAGTCACTCCAACCTATCCACCCACCAAAAACCTGTTCTAATGTACTGTCTAAGCTAAATTCGAACCCACCTAATTTACAATGAGGATATTGTAAATCGTAGGCATGGGAGGGTATTAAAGTGCAAAATGCTGTGAGAATCATGTCACAAGAAAGGGTTTCATAAAAAAAAGGTTACATATTCCAAACAAACAAAAAAAAATAAGAAGCTGAAAAAGAACAAAAAAAGTGGAGAAGGGAGGAAATTTTGAAAGATCAATTTGCATATCATTTTTGAGGAGAAAAAGGGGAGGTGATATAAAGGTAGAAAAGGAGCAACAATTTGAAATAAAAAAAAGATAGTCATTGGTAAAAGATTAAGGAACCTACTTAATTCTAGACCAAATCAAAAAGAAAGAAATAAAAGAAATAAAAGTGCTAAGAAACAAAAGAGTTTAGTATGAACGCTGATCTTAGGCCTTTTGGGTTGCGTTTTAGGCATAAAAATTCAAGTATCCGTTAAGATCTGGATAGTCCTCAAGAGGTTGAGGAAAATGCGAAGCTTAAGTATTAGGTCTAAGGCTTAGGGATTATTCAGCCTCGTTAATTGACCTCTGGTTTGCAGGACTTGGTAACCTAAGCACTCCAATCCATACACAGTTTGGTTCAGTACGCTTAACTATCAAAATCACGCAAATGCATCAAATCTGTTCTAAAAAAAGCTACCTAGATTAGGAGCGGCTGATCAACACAACTTGATTTGGAAGAGTTCTCGGCGTAGAAAGGCAGGAAATTCCCTTCGAAGATGCGCAATAACATACTGTTTCCTTGGTGCTTATCTCCTAGGATATCTAAATATCCTACTGGGGGCATGTAAGCTCCTTTTGCTGGTTCAGATGCCATGGGCGGCATTTTCACGAAATGTCGATTGCCAGGGTCTGGATTTAGCTACAGAATGCCATGGGTGGGATTATCCCGAAATCTCGAAAGCCAAGGTTCTGGGGGTTTCCATGGGTGGTGATATCTCGAAGGATCGATTGCTGGGGACCTTACGAGGATTGATAGTGGGAGCTAGGAATCTGATACAGACCGTGTTGTAAAGCCAATCTAAAGCTAGAAATAAAGAAAGAAAAGAGAGAGAAAACTCTCCAAAAATAAAAAAATCTTCTGTCTCTCTCTCTCTTACAAAAACGCACTGCAAACTGAACCTGGGCTAAACATGTTACAAGCACGGGTGCTTTAATCACGGAGTTCAACGAACCTTAGGTCAGTTCTTGTGGGCCTTAGAAACCTTCGCGGCAGACTGAGGCTAGAACTGGTCAGGTCCGGATGTTGGTTGGTACTTGAGTACCTCTAGGCCTACTATTGTCATTCTGACTTAATCTACAAAAGTAAGCACACAACATAAATCTAAGCATAAAAAGTCATATGATCTAGAATTTAAGTTAATTTCATGAGATTTTGCTAAGGGACTAGCAAAAGATAGGCATGGGGGTATGATGGGAACACCATCATGAGCCATAACAGCTCAATTTAGTCATTATCAAGGAATAAATGCTCCTACATAACTGCCAGAGAGCCATAGTTCATTGCATAATCATTCTGAGAGAATGACAAGAAAATAGGGATAAAACTGTAATTTTACCATCATATCTCAATTGCAGTGCACTCATGGATTTTCTCAGGGGTTAGTTAAGGATCAAATGGCCTTAAATGTCCAGCAAGTGGGTTAATACAGACAGAAAAGGATTTTCGTGTGTTTTGAGAATTAAATGACTTTTAAAATCCTAAAAATAGACCCGCTTAATTAATTGAGGTTCTCATCAGGATAAAATTCACCTAAACCCGCTAAAATTCATAGAAAAATATTCTCTAGGATTTGGTACCTTCAATTTGACCATTAGAACCCATCTTGACCTAAAATAGTCCTAGACTGATATTTGCCCTAATTTGGATTTTTACATAAATTACCCATTCAAACTAGGTCAAAATCAAAATCCAACTTCACCATTAGATTCTTTAGGTCCAAATTAGGTTTTTACGAAAATTTGGACCCAATTTGAGACTGTCTTGACCTAGTTTGCAATTTAGTCTTGTTTGATTCTTTTATATCACACTATGCCCTTAACTTTCAAAATCCTTACAAGAATGCCCCTATCTTTATCATCGTTTTATTGAAATAGGTCCCTACCACCATGAATCCTATTCTTACATACTCTGGCGACCTAAATTTGGCATGTTCTCCTTGATTCCTTGACGAATCCCTCTCAGATTTGAAAGGGAAGTTCGTCAAGGAATTTCCTTCCTTTTGAGCCAATTCCTAAGTTTTCAAACCTCCCCAATCTCTCATGAGAACACATGAAATATTAGGGTATCTTGGAATTCCTATCTCCAGCGAAGCTTTCCAAGCTTGGGAAGCTTATTTCCCAAGCCCAAAACTCCCTCCAGAGGCCTATAAAAGGACCCCCAGATCAAACCAAAGAGGGGACACTCGTTCTTGGCCTGGAATACCCCTCCTTCCTCCCTCTTCTTTGGTTAAGAAGCTCCATGACATCCGGTGACCTCCTTCGATTCCATTCCTCATATGTTCGCAATACCGGTGACGGATCTACCTTCCTCTTCTTCCTTCGCGCGTCACAATACCTACGGCCGCTCCAATCTACGTCTTCGTCACCATCTCCCACTCACTGGAGCCTTCGTCTTCTCTAGAGCCAGCATACCTCTATAAGGAAAATCCTCCCTTTTCGTCTGATTATCTTAGGTTAGATTAATTCCTCTCCACTTTTAGGTTAGATTTCCCTCTTCTTATCCCTGTTTTGACCCTCGACGTCGCCAAACATCATCATCTTCCTTCGCTTCGGTCATCACTCCAGCAAGGCTTACTGCTCACCACACACCTCTGCATGCCTCATCGACAAGTCCACAACCTTTGCCTCGACTCCTACATCAAAAGCCCTCTCATTATCTCTCCATTCATGCACCCAACACTCCCACTAAACAAACCCATCGCCAATCATTGTCTCCGCCTACGACCGGCCACCTAACTCATCCCCACGCAGACCTAACACCGCCATCATCTTCCTTAGACCTAGGTAATGCTCCTGAACTATTTTAATCAGGCTGAGAGGCCGTGTTCATGTTTCAGGTTCCTAGTCGGTCTACGCTGTCGCCACCATTAACGCCAGTGCTGTTCTTCGAGTTCTAGGTTGTGCACGCCTAGATGACACCTTCTGGTGGTGCGGACGTGCCTGAGTTGGTCAGTTAGAGGCCTTGACTCCAACAACCTTGGCAATTGCTGGAGCTTTCACGAGAGAAGAGTTCACCTCTGCGGTGCACCACGGAGAGGACATATTTTAGTCCCACATCGTGGGATTCCAAATTGAAGAACACGCATAAGTTGTTTTCTTGCATTAGGCTTATCGCCTCAAGTCACAGGAGGTGAGGTCCCTGCATCCCTTATGTGCCTCACCCGCGACACTTTACATGCAGGTCTGGCCGACCCGGTAACCCGCCTAACCTAGGCACTCCTTTCTCACCACCCACGCCGGTGGGCCTGGTCTTGGATGTGCTCTACCTGAATACTTGATAACCCGAGGCCCTAAGAGGGCGAATCCCAGAGAGAGAAGGAGAGATAGCGCATGGGGGTAGGAGGGGTTTTGCTCTCAGAACCAACGGCTGACACTTAGCTGTTTAAGGAACCTCCCCCTTACGTGTGAAGAAGGAAGGAGAAGAAGCCTGAGCAGAAGAGAAAGAAGAGAGAAGGCACAACCAGAAAGAAAAGAAAGGAGCTGAAGAAGACGAAGAGAGAACCCAGAGAAGGAGCTGCAGAAGAAGAGAAGAGGAAGGGTGCCCTCTTGGCACTGTAGCAACGAGTGATTTAAGCCGTCTAATCGACTAAATAGACGTCTGATCTTCATTTGAAGTGCACTGTGCACTTACCTTACGTAGCATTTAATTGCTTAGTGCTATTGAGTTATTTGATATAAATTGTGAGGGGTAATTACTGATTCAAATCACCATTTTACCCCATTCTTTTTGCATTACTTGACATTCACTTTCATTCATATTTCTTGGAATTCTATTGATTATATATTTGTGTTGAATTACAATCTTGAGAAGCATTTTTGCCAATTGCTCCCTATGTTCAACCTCGGACTTTCATTCGAGTAATAAATTCTATTTGTTTTTCACATTGATTCGATCTATACTATAACATGATGATTTTAAAATCCATTTCAAAGTGAATAACACTAGGCTTACCTCGAATCACACATGAAACTCTGGATATCAAGGATCTTTGTAACCTCAAAAGACACTCTCCATGCAGGACCAACACCTAATTGGCTTGACCAACTATCTTGACCGGTTCAGCCAGACTCATCTCTCCCCAGATCAGGGATATGCCTCAGAATCCCAATACCTAGAATACCTATCCTATCCTCAAAATCACTGTGTAAATTATCCCAATCCCAACCAAACAACATCACCTTCTCATTGCGATAACCCTACACCAACCAACCAAGGATATGATTCTTACCCTAGGTATTTAGATGATAGATATTCTGATTCAACTAAGGAAAGAAATCCTAGAAATTATTATCCTCAGCCTACTTAAAGCCCTGACCATAGCAGTGACCTGGAGATCACCTAATTACTCCAGGTAGTTCAGGGGATGAGAGAAGCTAATAAAAGAAATCCAGATAACCTGACAAAATAGCTCAATAGAATCCAGAAAGCAAAAGGTGATAAACCTGGTCCGAGTATGTCACAAGTTGGTGGTAACCCACTCAAGGTTGAGGATACAACCTTAAGTATGACATTTTATCCAATCCCAACCTCTACATACACCGAACCCACCCACCAGCCCTATGATTATGCAGAACAGATCCTAGTTAGGCCTACAGCTGAACCAATAAATAATTTTGATATTCCAAAAGCTGACTTTGAGGAGGAAGGCTTACTTGAGGAATTATATCTTGATTTAGGCCCTGAATTGCAACCATTCTATTTCGAGGAGCTAATCCATGATGGGCTGGAGTTTGAGTCTTTTTTGTTTAAAGACGCACAATTGGACTACATGGATGATTTGGGAGAATCAGAGCAAGATCAAGAAGATAGAAAGATTGGGAACATTGACACTCCAAACCAATCATGGTTGGATGACTCTGATGTCATCTTGTCTGAGGATTACCATGATCAGATGTGCTTAAATGATTCGATATCTGGATTTGGCGATACTAATCATTCTAAGATATCCCACATAGAAGCCAAATCTACTGTCACTTTGTTTCAGCTAATTCGCACCCTGCTCTTCCCATCCACTAGAATCTTGAAGAAAAACCTAACCCTTTTCCCCAACATCTCGAGATTGAGCAAAACAGACAATCCCCTTATGAAAAAGATGTTCAAGAAATTGTAGAATTACTGGGGATGACTTATGAAGATCTATCTGAGGAAGCAAAGAATTTAGCTAAATCATGGAATCTTGAGGAGCTTGACTTGATTGATGAGAAACAAGAAGACATTCCCTCAGAAGATATAGTCCAAGAGAAAAACAATTGGGATAAAATTCAGAAGTCCATAGAACAAAAAGGATTTGAGGTGTTGACTAATCTAAACCCTGATCTTACTCCACCTAGAGCTGTGATTCTAAAGAATAATGAATTTCCGTCCATTATATTTGAAGACTTGCATCATGATTTGGGCGACTTGAATGAGACTTTTAATTACCCCAGGGATAAGATTGAGGATTCTGATAAGTCCGAAACTATTGAGATGGACCACTAGATCATATTTGACTCAACTACTCTACATCCATCTACACCTAGCTTAACTTACGAAGTGGCTTCTTATACCATTTCAGACTACACCACTTGGGTTCCACCTTTCATTTCCTATCACTTTCAGGACCCATATGATTTATTCCCCACAAACCATCCTGTATCCACCTCATCTGCCTTCCTCATGCATCACATCTTAAGGTTGCCACTATCTACTTTCCACTTTGGCACCGGCACTAATGTCTCTCTTTTGTAGCATCTGGCTGCAAATAATTTCAAGCCCGTTCACTTTATTTTTCTGACCTTTTGTGCTTGGTATTCACCATCAGCTGATTTGCATTTGTGGATCACTGATCCTTGCATTACATGATCACATCTTCATTTTAATCTTGACTCAACCCATTTATCTGATCATTTATTTTTGGGTTTAAGTCCGGCAAATGACATTAAACTTAGCACTAGCTGGGAGGCAACCCAGTATTTATTACATGTAGTTCTGCATCCATGCTGACCTGGATCAACAAACATAGTTAGGTGATATCCTCTCCTCTTGCTTATTACATTTTGATTTTCATGCATACATTTCAATAAGGACATTGTAATGAATAGGCATGGGGGGGGGGGGGGTGGACATTGCATGTCTTATTTTTTATGTCAAAAAAAAATTACATTTAGGCATAAAGAATTTTTATTAAGTTTTATTAGGGATTTATTCTTAAGTTGATTCCTAAGTTTAGAATCCAGTACAAATTCACACTTACACGTAGAATTTGCAATGGATCCTCTGTAAAAACCGATAAACATCTTTAGTTTGTCAAGAAGGAGTGCTTCTTCTCCTGAACCCTTGGACAGTAATTAGGGAGTTAGGCAAACTATCTTCTAACAGATTCACCAAACAAGTGTGAGGTAAGAGTAGAAACTCTACTGGTGCTCCAAGACTAGTATGAGGAATCTTAAACTCTGGATAATGAGATAATGATACTCGGAGTTAGGCATAGTTTTTGCTCTCGATTTTTGCACACAAATTCTTAGTGCGAATATTTTGAGAGACACCAAATAAGGGAAATACGCAGAGAGCGGGTTCTGATAAAACTAAGACTAAGGTGGATGGTCACGACCATCCTTTATGGAATCCTCGACTGAAGGAGGGTATTAATGTCAAGGTCAAAAGTACATTGTCCTATCCATTCCCTTCCCAATGCCGAGAATAAGCACTTCAACCAAATAAGCCACCCGATGTCCTTTTAAACAACCTTAATCCCGAATAATGTCTCATAAATAAAAGTTCGTATGCTGCATTGCGTTAGTAGATATTTGGATGCGAAAAAAAATAGAAAAAAAAAAGAGAGAAAAGAAAACATATCTATATATTTAAAAAAAAGAAAAAAGAAAAATATATTAAAAAAAAGAAAAAGTAGAAAAAATGAGTTTATGAGTTTAGAGCTTATTTCGAGTGTATTGAGGCAACAACACCTACTACCCTCACGACCCACCAAATACAGCCTTGACCTACTTTTCTATATTTCTAGTTGCCTGAATACGGATTGACTTAATCTTAGAGTTATGAGAACCTAATCAAAGTGTTAATGCCAGGAGAGACCATCAAATATACTGATAAATCTGGTGAGATTGTGAGCTCAAAGAGAAAAAAAAAGAGAAGAAAGAGAGAGAATGAGTATAAAGAAACTAAAGAGAGCACAGTTTCTCCACCTCTTTTTAAGTTAAATTATTTAATAGTCTGAAAATCTAGGTTCTAAAGTACTAGTCTATATGCAGCACCAAATGAGTGTGGGCCACCAAATACAAATCTACTTGACTCAGAAATCTTCTACCTAAGCCAAAAACCGGGGCTGAATATACATGTTACTTTATAACCCTGAGAAAAGAAGTTTGCCTATCCTAATAGAATTTTACTAAGGGTCAAATACGAGCTTTAGATGAGGATTGACTTTCACTTGGATCCGTTGTATAGGCTACAAGAAAACACATTCACGATTATCTGGATTATTAAAGCTTTGGATGAAAATAAAAGACATAAACCTCTAGTCAAACTCTTGATAAAAATTACTCATGTAGGACCACTTTGCATTTACTCATGCATTTACTAGGGACTAGCAAGATTTAGGCATGGGGGTGTGATTGCACAGCAATCATGCAACCTAAAACATCTGAATTAAGCAAGATTCTAGCATAACTTAGGAATAATGCATTCATATGCATCGTAATTTGCATAAAGGTTAGTTTGATTAGCTGCATAGATAATATCATCATTTTATGTACCAATGAGAGATGATTTTTATTGCAGATGATTCGAAGCTGCGGATGACAGATTAGACCAGACAGATCTGATCAGAACGACAACGGGAGTCAAATGCTTCCGAAATCGTCTCAATCAGACAACCAATCAACACAATTAGAGGTATACATTTTCAGATACAAGGAAAAGAAGATGGACGGACACGATGGTGTCACGTGGCACCATCATAGCTGCCCCCTCATTGCCACCCCATCTGAGAAGGTTACTCTTTGCACGCTGTGGATCGTTGGATGGCCATCCAACGACCACGAGCATGCCACGTCGCCTGCCCCACCACGCCTCATCAAAAGAAGGACAAGATCAGCCGTTGGATAATAAGTTGCCTTAAAATAAAAATGCAAAAAACCAAAGGTGCAGCACAATGGTCCGCACCTTTGCCCTTAAGCAAAGGGCGCACGTTTGAATGACGCCGTGTGAGAAATCAGGAGCGAGCGCAATTGGATCGTCGGATGGAGAGCGAAGGGTGGAGATGCAGCCACACGGCTAGTCGAGAGCAGATCGCGGCCAAACGCCTGATCCAACGTATGATCCCACGCGGTTTCTGAAGTGCAAAGGCGAGGGGCATGCGCGTTTAAGCCGTCCGATCGTGAGATCCGACGGCTGATGTTGAGGCGCATTTTGAAGGCGAGCGGCGAGAGGTGAGGACCAGGTCGTTCACAGGGAGGCAATCACAATTTATGCAGAAGTTTTTTAGTAGAACTTGCTCTAAACTGATATTTATATATGTATAGGAATCAGATATATGATCAGAATTGTATTGCATTTAGAAATAGTTTTTCAAAGTAGAAAGTGCTATGCTAAATAGAAAGAGAGATAGCAAATAGATATATATAGAGAGAGAGAAATAGAAAGAAAGATAGAAGGAGGCAGAGAGACGACACCGCTTGTAGGATGCTTGTGCAAGATGCGGTAGCACCTCAGATCCAGAGCACTGGGACAAAGGTCGGAGTAGAGTTGTAGAGGGATGGAGAATTGCAGAGAAGGTGGAAGAGATGTCTGGAGTTGATGATCCAAGGGGGGGCTTTGGCCTTCTTTTATAATTTTTATGGAGAGCAAAAAGGATATTTTGCCCCTCTATCTCATGCAACAACCTTAGGATTAATTAGATCTGTCGATCGAGAGTTCAACGGACCTGATTAGGCCTCAAAACACCTTCAAAATCCTTCTTTATGCTCGATTTAACCTAGTGGTGACACGTGGCACACTCTCATGCGTTGGATTAGGATAGGATGCTCCCGCTCGCCTTCAAAATGTGCCTCGACTTAAACGCCCCTGCCCCTTACCTTCACGCTTCAGAAACCGCATGGGATCACGCGTTGGATGAGGCATTTGGCTGCGATTCGCTCTCGACTTGTCATGTGGTTGCATCTCTGTCCTCCGCTCTCCATCCGATGATCCAATTGCGCCTGCTCCTGATTTCTCGCACGATGCCGTTCAAACACACTCCCTTTGCTTAAGGGCGAAGGTGCGGACCATTGCATTGTGCCCTTGGTTTGTTGTGTTTTTATTTTAAGGCAACTTATTCTTGGCTGTTGGATGAAGATCCAACGACTGATCTTGTCCTTCTTCTGATGAGGCAAGGTGAGGCGGGTGACGTGGTGTGCTCGTGGCCGTTGGATGGCCATCCAATGGCCCACAGCGTGCGAAGGGTAAACTTCTCAAATGGGGTGGCGATGAGGGGGGTGGATGTGATGGTGCCATGTGGACGGCCACGATGGTGCCATGTGGCACCATCGTGGCCGTCCATCTTCTTTTCCTTGTATCTAGTGATGTAGGCCTCCGATTGGGTTGATTTTTGCACCATTGGACTGCGATCGTTGATCCAGATCCATTAGTGCGGTTGGATTCTTCATCTGAGGCTCGGATCTTTGTCTTTTGGCTCCATGATCTCCATTCTTTTATGGACTGCATACAATGCTCTAGTTGTCTGATTGAGATGATTTCGGAAGCATTGGACTCCCGTCGTTGTTTTGATCAGATCTGTCCGATCTAATCTGTCATCCGCAGCTTCGAATCATGTGCGATTAAAATCATCTCTCATTGGTACATAAAATGACGATATTATCTATGCAGCCAATCAAACTAACCCTTATGCAAATTACGATTCCTATGAATGTATTATTCCTATGTTATGCTAGAATCTTGCTTAATTCAGGTGTTTTAGGTTGTATGATTGCTGTGCAAGCACATACTAAGTTAAATTAACATACTAATATCTTTAGTAACATATATTCTATATATAGTAACATGTTTACGTGTCTCTTTAGCCTTAGTAACGTATATACATAACATAAGGCATTGTATACTGATATATAAGCATATCTACAGTGATAGATGTATCTATCGCTAAAGCTTTAGTTTATTTATATACATATGAACCTTAAACAATCTCTACTCTACTTTTGTTGTACATATACACATACACCCGTATACATTATTTATATGTAAGTGTTTACGTTATTTATATATCTATACTTATACTATATTATATGTATACATATGTATATAGATACACACAAGAGCTCAACACTCACTACGTCCAACACTTTGCATATTTTCTACACTCCTCTCCTCTCTTCTCTTCTTTTTCTCCACACAACACTTAGTCGAATTCTCAATGCTCTCTCTACTCACGTACACTCAAGCATTGTTCATAAGCCCAAAAATTGGTTTTAATGGGCAAGCCAACCCATTTTTGAGGGATACACAACACCTTGAAAAATGGGACCAGACCTTTACTAATGGACCAGCACTAGTTTAATTTAGGTGTATTTGATCCAATTTTCGACCCAATATCATGCCTAGCAAGCCCACACACATGCCTAACGTGCTCACGCACATGCCTACGCACACCCGCAAGTACACTCAGGCACGTGCCCCAAGGAAGACCTGTATACGCGCATTTATGCGCCTAGTGCTTACGACCGAGGGGGTTGCAGCGTAAAAGAGAAATATACTGCTTCAAGCGGTTTGCCACACAATGTGGCACAAATCATCAACACCAAATTAGCACGCTTCAATGCTACAGTGTTCGGTTGCGATGATTTTTGCCCTTGATTTGAGGGCCATAAATTATCTTAAATTAAAAATAAATTATATATTTATAAAGCTCTTAAATAAGGCTACAAAATGGTACAAATAATTTATAATTATAACATAGTTAATTATATATAAAAATTAGTTAAAATTGGTGATTTATACATGTTAAATTAAAGGTTAATCTCCTAATTAAAGTATAAATTAGATAATTAATCATGCAATTGACTTATTATAAAGTTAATTTACATAATAAAGTATTTATTATACAATTTTAATTTATTTTAGAGACATTATTTTAATTTATTTACATTTAAATACACATTTTAGATAGTTATATACATAAATTATTTATAAATAGCATAGTATAGTATAAATACAGTATAAATAGGTTAAAAATACTTAAGATAATGCTATACACATGTACATTACAAATTACTTTAGCATTAACTTAAATTACTAATTTATTTTATTTTAAGTTAATAATTCACTTAATTAACTTAATAATTTAATTGCTTACTGTAAGGACATAATTAAATTAATAGGTATTATACAGAACATATTACTTACTTAAGTATGTATGTATAGTATTAGATATAATTATGTACATATATATAGGTTTATATAATTACTTAAGTTAATGCACATTTAGTTAGTATTAATTAATATATAATTATACAATAAAGTTATATATACAATAAATCATTCTAAATATTTTATTTAATATATAGAATACATATATAAGTTAATTATAGACATTATTTACATATTTTACACTATATACTTATAGCTTAGTTTTAAGTTATATTTACAAGTATATACAGAGTATACAAGGTATTTTTGGGTACTTTTAGGGATTCTCTTATTTTTATAGTTTTTGTATGTATAATGGAGGTAGGGGATGAGAGAGAAGTTCTTTTTGTGATTTTTCATCTTAGGTTCTTTTATTAAATTCCCAAGCAGACTGAATAGTCTGATGGTATTTCTACCAAGCTGGGGGTTCAGAGTACTTTGAAACATGGGATATATCTATAAAAATACCTGATCTTATTCAAGACAGATTTATTTTATTTTTTTGTAATTTTTTTCATGATTTTATTTATATTACTAGTTAACACATTTTGAGGCCTTAATGTGTGTTTAAAAAGGAACCTAAGGCCTAAAATTCTATCCTAATGGTTGGAATTGGCATTCATCAGTTCAGAAGTATCCAACACATTACCTAAAAGATGCTCACACATTTAAATTTGATTTTCAATTCAATTCTCAAGTAAAACTAGAATTGGACAGTTAATGCATTTTAAATAGTTGACAGAACATCTTCTAATGAGAAATTACAAGCATCTATATCGAAAAAAATCCATCCTTATACATGAATGCTTGTTCAAGAAATTCCTAACACTACAAAGCAAGTCAGCTCCATAAATCCACAAATAGACCCAAATTCCCATCTCAAGTCCTTCAAAACAATGGCTGTTACTACTATTGCAGTTCAGCAACAGCTAGTAGCTGTTGTAGATGCTATCCCAGCTACTGGATCAGATGTCTTAAAGTACACAACAATTGCAATTAGATTTCTGCTACTACTACTCAAAATGGTAGAAACCTCCATAGCAACTCAATTCATTAAGTCAAAAACACTGTCTCTTAAGAACTTGTGAAACTCAATATCCTTCACTGAAATCAGATTTCCATTAAGATCAACTCAATTTTCAGTAGCAATAACTACTGCAATTAATCAAGAACTGAAACCAGACCTTTCCAGGTCTTGATCTGATTTAAATCCATACTCCCATCAGAGCAAGTCAAAGGATTCAATACACATTTAAAATGTCTCAAATCTTCGTCAGAAAGTATGAAAAGCTCTACAATTCAAATATGAGATCTGAAGAAAGTATAACAAACCTTAATTAATCCATTTTCTTATGTTATAGACAACATAGGGAAAATAGATTAACTTAGGTATTCAAAATAGTTTAAAAACCTTCTCAGATGCTCATTAAACATTTCATACCTCAATAAACTCATACATATCAGATTAATGCTAGATTTGAGCTCAGAAAACCATTTAGAGTAAAAAAATCAGATGTTGCTCAGTTAGGCCTTTGCTTTTGAATCACCCAAATGAAATGTTCATTTAGAGTTCCTGCACACCATTGATTGGTGTACAGGAGCTCTAGGTGACTCATTAAAACCAATTGGATCATTGCTTGAGCCTTGAATCATATTCTCATTGTCTTAAGCTACCAAATTTCTAGAAATCAGTCATTGTGATTAAAAATTGGGCAAAAGTATATTGAATGATAAACATTGACTTAAAAACAACTTAAGCCCATTGCATTCAAACCAATTAAACATAAGAAAACTCAATTTGATCATTTAAATCAAATCTGCTTCAATTTCAATCGCAATTTCCCAAATCATCAAAACCAACGAATCTGATGTAAATGCTCAAATTGATTCAATTTTCAGCATAGAAAGGATCTTTGTGGTCTCGTGGTATGAATGGGAGATCCTTTGATGATCTTAGAGTGCCATTAGATCTGATAGGTTGGGAACTTCAGATCTAATGGCTGCTACAACAGAGGGGATGAACTGTGGATAAAAGAAATGAGGGAAATAATCAGCAGTGATCACGAAATGGAGAGGGAGCTGTATGCTCAGTGTGGATGAAACAAAAATTCCTCTTTGATCTAGACTGATCAAAGAAGGAGAGGTCTCTAACCTATGCTAATCTGTCAAATAATTTATCATTTAATCTACTCTAACTAAACTACAATACACTAATTACTACTGTAAATTACTCTAGAAAATAAGGAAACCTAATCTAAGTGGACGAATGAGACTTGTGGATCTCCACCCGACGGATAGAGAGGAAGAAATGGAGGGAGGTTCTCCAGTGAAATGAAAACTTGCTAGTGGATTTCTAGGTTGCCCTTAGGTGCTACGGAGTCCTTAGTGGCGAGGAGAATTCGAAGGAAGATGGTGCTCCGCTGCCAGGGCAGTGAAATAGGGATGTATGAGGAGAGGGAGCTGGAGAGGGCGAATGTGCTCGACTCAAGAATGTAGGAGGGAGTCGATCATTTGCACACAAGCTCAAGGGGGTCCTTAAGTAGCTGCTTGAGTTGATCAGGTCACCGTAGTGGTGTGATTTGGCAAATAGGGTTTTGATGGTGGTGATGAGCTACGAGGATGGCAGGAAGTTCCAAATCAAAGATACACCATAGGATCAGATCTAGAGGGTACTGTGAAGCTACGCGCAAGAGCGCATGTAAATTGGATGAAGATCTGCCCTTGGATTGAGAATACATGGAATCGACGGTGCCTATGCGTCGAGTTCCTCGTGAGTGAACAATACATTGTCGGTGCAGGTATAAAGGGAATTTTTGCAAGGATGCTCTTATAAGCAAAACAGTAGGGAATTTTCACAGAAGCCCATAAGTGGCTAAAAAGGATGAAGAGCGATCCTTGTGGGGTAACAGGTAGGTCCCTACGATCTTCAGAAACGTCCCTGAGACTTTTAATATGAATGAAATGTTAATGCTTAAAGGACCTAAATGAAAATCTCTAAATACAAGGTCCTACCGACGTCCAAATGAAACGAAGTTTTTATTGGAGCTTAATTGAACATTCAAGAACATGATTTCACTTTTAATTTGATCTTTTGAATCCAAATATGTGTTCAATTTGTAATTTGATCATCAAATTATACTTTTGAATAGAATATCTCATTTTGTTACCTAATTGTGCGCTTTTAACATTGATTTGTTGTTTTAGGTCATTTCTGTTATTTCTCACACTTAACCATTTCTTATGTTAATTATGTGGTGTTTAACCTAGTTTCTAGCTTAATTTGGGCATTTTAGCTATGATTGGCTATACCTCATCATAGCCCCATGCTTAGGTTTAGCTAGTCTCTTAGCAAACAACTCATTAAGTAAAAAACATTTAGCATTAGCAAGGTAAGTGTGATGAGATATATATTTTCTTTCTTTCAAGTTGTTAAGTATTTAGAGATAATCTTTAAGCTGATGGGCCAACTGTGTTTCTTGATAAGCCAACTGTGTTTATGTCTGGACATTGTGAGAACCAATTGCTTAGGAAGACTAACCAGAACTTAAGACTGATGTGACATAGACCATCTCTCGACCAATAAGGACTCTTGATATTTAACCTTAAGCGCGATTTCCAGGACTGAGACAGTTTTACAAAGCTCAGAAACTAAGTGGTTATGGTTGTGCTCAGTGAAAGGTCAGGACTAACCAGGTGAACTTTAAAACTCAATCCTGGGGTTTCACTTCTTTTTAAGTCCAGGTTGGTCCTAGCTTCAACTCATGTCTTCGGATCGACTTTCAAAAATGAGGAAGACTCAAACCCAACTTTTATTGTGTTGTGGCTCAAAGAATATTTGGTGGAAACAAGGTATTTGTAATACGCTCTGAAAATATTTTTGGTGGGAAGTATTTACAAAACTCGGAGAACATACTTGACTTATTCAAAAGAATGACTTTTTCTATTTTTTTTTTTATTTTTTCTGATTGATTTTTTTTTTTGAGCAAGTAAATGTCAGTGTGTCTATGACAACTTTATTTGGTAGAGCACACTTATTTGGTGGGTGGGTACTTTGGTGGAAAAAGCTTCTCCTAAACACAAGACTAAAGGCTAGGACAAAGAGTCTACCTACACGGACATGTAAGGACTCCACCTTCCCTAATGAATACTAGGGTTAAATTTCAAGTTCACAAGGTCATTCCCGACACTGTGTAGTGTAAAACAATGTTACTTAGACTCTTAAGCCAAAGAACCAGTAAATCCTATACTGGTGACTTAAGTACATGAATGCGTCCTAAGTTAGGAGAGATCCTGGTCTATCTTATCAAAGCTTGAAGTGTACTAAGTTAAAGTCTGAGCGAATTAAGCTACAGTGGCCCGAAAAATCTAACTAGTAAAGGTTGAATGTCCATAAATACTTATTCTATTTTTGTTTTCAATTAGAGATCATAATTAAACACTTGTAAATCTTTTCAAAATTTTTCTTTCTCCTCAATTTCAATGGAGTTCTCCCTCAACAATAAGAATCAATAGTTCCCTTATTGTATTTTTGGAATTTTTACTTTTGACTTTGTAATAAATTTTCTTTTCAAAATTTTCAAACTTTTTCAAATTTTTTGGTATTTTTGATAATACTATACTATATACACTACATATGTGTTTATAATTACATTTCAGTAAATGATTTCACCATTTACACCCACATGCTTAAATGATGCAATGTTCTCATTGTATGAATAAGATTTAAATCTTCCAATAGATAGATTAGGATCTTAGGAATAGATCTAGATCATTTCAGGATCTCCAAACAAATTGATTGGAGTAAATTTTAGCTTGGAATCTTGTCTGGAACCCTATGAACTCCAATGAAACTCACATTAAACCCAACTATACAAGAGATGAAATCTGCATGAATTCTCAACTAAACTTATTCAAATTGACTCTAATAGATTCATACCAACTTCAAGAGTTCAAATAAGTCATTAAACTTTTGTTCTAAGGCCTAAAACCTCAAAAACAAACTCAGGTTGACCCTTCAAACCCAAAAGTTGCCGTTGACATCTGAAGCATTTCAAATCAAATTAAAGACCTAAATTTACTCTGTAGAACCTAAAGAATTCAATGCAACCTCAAAGATTGGATTTTGATACCTGGAGCACCAAACTCCAGACACTCTGCCTGAGATCTAATATGGGTCTATTCGACATAATAGATCAGAGTGTCTCAGACAATTCCAAGATCATACCTAGAATCCATAGGTTCTGCTAAAGCTTAATGACCTAATACTAAAGTCTAAGACCTAATGAAGAAGCCTTCTCAGCTCTAGTGGAGTTGAGGAAGACAGAGGCTAACAGTATGGTTTAAGCATTAAAATAGAAGTTTAATAGGTGGAAATTAATCAAAAGATCAGCAAAAGATGATCTGGAGCTCTGCAGAAGTTTTCAAGCTCTGTAGCTCAATATCAGTGTCGCCGGTGTTGGAACCTTGTTCTACATCTTGTTTTGGTGTTAACAAAATTATTATGGATTAATGTTTGCCATTAAGTGCTTTTTTAGATTTAGGTGAAGGAGCAAGGCAAATAGGAAATGATGCAGGCGTGATGGTGAGAAGAAAAAGATCATGACGTGGAGGAGGCAAGATGACAAGGATGAGTCGAGGAGAACATCTTCGACATTTAGTTTTTTAGTTTAGTTTTTTTTATTTATATAATGTATGCCTCTTAACAAAGGAATATAACTTAGACCGTAAAAATAATTAGAGATAAATTAGGATTAATATTACGATCATTTTCAAAGAACGTAATTGATTAAATCACTTAAAAAAGGTACTTGTTAACCCACAAGTACCGGTACTAAAGTTTAGTACCGGTACATGTGAGTTACATGTTATGACCCGGTTCCCAAATCTCTATAGGACTCGAGATCGGTTCGTCTCGACTAATCTCAAGACCTGGTCGTCCAACGAGAAATAACCAAAAGCAGGAAATAAACCACATTCACACATGCAATATAACTAAGCATAAGGAAAAACGAGACGTAAAGGAACAACAAAGCTAAAAGTCTCAACAAAGTAATACATGCCATCACAACAACAGTGGAAAAGAAGACAGAAAGTAACAGGAATAGTAAAATAGATGTCTATTACTCACTACAGCAGCAGAAAACTAAAGAGTTGGAAAGAAACGACTATGGCTGGGCTCGGCTGGGCCCAGCACCTTCTGTAACCGGAAACTGGGGCTGCTCAACTCCTGGTCCTGAATAGGGTTACGAAAAGATAAAGTTAGTGAACGCTAAGTAGAGTGGTGTTTACATTATTTATGTGCAAGTAACGTAAAACAAGCAACCAGGTTTTATTCTCATATCTATTTATCTCATTTATGTATTTCTGGTTCATTTATTTCACAAAGGATCCAAGTATTTCTTGATCTTGCTTGTTCATTGTGGGAATGATCTTGATTGTAGTCTTTTCTGTGGAGTAGAAGGTACACGTGGTGCTCTCCTGGTCGGGAGAGTCTTCCGCGGTAGTCTTACACCCAGTCCACCACCCCGAGGCCACTATCGCGATGTAGCGGTGACTACGGCGCACGTGATAAGCACACGGGTAGCTACTCCGTACTGGCATGCAGTTAGTCATTTTCGCTAGTGGGTACGCCTAAAGTATAGCACGGAACAGTATAGGGCCTTACCCTTTCAGAACAGGGGTCTCGCCACTCAGAACCAAACAGGGGTCTCGCCCCTCCATTGTTTGCGTACCCTCGTCTGACTACCTCGGTTTTCCTAAAGGGCCTAAAAAGTCGGTGTAGGTTGGTTAGTCCTAAGCCCGGGCCCCATGGGGTGGCTAGCTCCCTCCATACACTAGTAGCACGCCTCGCGGTACTACGTATGCGAGGGCCAAATAGGAGTCGGTGTAGAGTGACCAGTCCTACCCTGGGGTCTCATCCCAAGGGGTGGCTGGCTCCCCCTCTACACTAAAAGGGATAGTTGCTCTCCTTGGTACTGTGTACACAAGGGCCAGCTCACTTCCCGTCTACATACCAGATTCCTTTCATACATAGGAGTTCTACTCCTGATTCCTCGTAGGGTTCATATTCATATTCATCTCGTTTATCAATATCCGGATCGTATTATTCTACTCTCCATTTTTCCATTACCTAACAGGTAGCTCGTGTTTTCATATCTGACAAGGCAACTCATAAATCAACTAATACACATTGCTAGCAATTTAGTTAAACATGCATCTCAAGTGAACAGTATAGCTCAACATCAGGCTCATACATTTCTACCCTAGGGTTCATTCCACTTCCTAGAGTTTCAGTCAATTTAATCTAAGCAAGCATATTCTTTATTTACATCTTAACAAATGAATTAAACCACTCTACCAGGTATCACGGGAGGAATGGGGCCTACACCGCAGATCTCGTCTTCTCCACGGGCCCTGAACACGCCACCGGCTGGTAACTAGTACCGGCAATAATTTACATCAGACAAACTCAAAATAGTAGGTACTCAACACTAACACGTAGAGAAACTCGAGTGGAAAACAACAGTACCTCATTTGCGGAAATCCGATTCCATTTAGGCCCTGAACGAGGCAAAAAACATGGTTACTATCCAAAATCAGACGTCTGGGACTAGTCCCAGACATCTTAAAAGATGTCAAATCTTACCTCTCACTTCCTGCAGCTACCTCAGACGTCCAGACTCCTCTACAACCATCTGAGGAGAGTTCCAACCGTCTGACCTTCCTTCCAGTCTTCTGAAAGTGCTGTCGGATGTCCGACGAAGTGGTCATACATCCAAAAGTGCTTGGAAAGGTGCACCACACACCTTTCCAATGCCCTGCACCTGCGTACGAAGATGCAGATCCATTTTCAGGCAAACCACCTTGAGCCACGGTCTGCATGGCGAAAAGTAGTGTAGGAAACACATACCTCCGTGAGATAATATGCTTTCAGACATCCGATTTCAGCTTTGAACATCCTGTTGCCTATACAGATGTCTGGTCGACCCTCCAGACGTCTGATACTGGAAATTTTCCAGTACTTGAACCTCCTCCCCGATGCTGCCTTCCTCGCAGTGCCACCTGTAGCACGCTACAGCAACCTCAGCAGCTGTAGAGGGCCGGGAGGTCGCCTCCCCGAACCCCTCCTCATCGCATGCGTGCCCACCGCCACTCACGCAAGCTCCTCTGAGCTCTCGTAGGAGCTCCGCCGAGCTCCTTCGGCCTCGAACCTCCCTTCACGTTCTTCCTTCCTCTCTCTCCCTCTCGTTCTCCCTCGCTCGCCCTCTCTCTCTCCCTCTTAACCCTCACCGCGACTGCACAGGGACGACGGCTGGAGGTGGTGGTGGCTGGTGAAGGGTGGTGTAGGTGAGGGGAAGTGGGTGTTTAAAGAGAAGGGGATTAGGGTTTAGGGGTGAGTGATGTGGAGGAGAGAGAGAAGCTTTGTGCGCTGCCCGTGCGCAGAGCGTAAAGAATGTGCGATATTTTCCCACTTTCAGATGTCTGGCCCTTCATCCAAACGTCTGGACAAATGTCTAACGGTTAGTCCAGATGTCTTAAACAGCCCAAACAGGCATCGGATCATTTCAACATAACAAACTTAAAGGAGGTTTCATCCTTGAAACTTGAGCTACGTACGGTGTGGAAAAAGAAATGTGAAAATGCATAACAAACTTAAAGAGGACTGAAGTAGGTCTCAAGAGATGTACCCTCAAAAAGCTCTAGGTACCGCTCCCTCATTGTCACCTCTTCGTACCGCTGGCTCCTCCATAGAACCTTCACCAGTGGTACCTGCTTCCATCTCAAACTCCGAACGGCTCTGTCTAGTATCTGTACTGGCCTCTCGGGATAGGTTAGGTCATCCCCCACCTCAATGCTCTTGTGGCTCAGAACGTGGCTGGGATCGGCGACATACTTCCTGAGGTTGGACACGTGGAACACGTCGTGCACTCCAGAGAGTTTTGGAGGAAGGGCAAGCTGGTAAGCAACGGGTCCTACCTGCTCCAGGACCTCAAAGGGCCCCACAAACCTCGGTGCAAGCTTCCCCTTCACAATATAATGCTCCAAGCCCTTCATGGGCGAAAAACGGAGAAAGACGTGATCCCCAACCTCGAACTGCACCTCTCTGTGCTTCTTATCGGTATAGCTCTTCTGCCTGCTCCTAACAGTGCGGAGTCGTCTGTGAATCTACTCTATCACCTCCTGACTCTGCCTGATCAGCCTGGGACCAACCTCCTACTTGGTCCCCACGTCGACCCAACTCATGGGTGTAATACACCTCCGTCCGTACAAAGCCTCATAAGGTGCCATGCCGATGCTCGAATGATAGCTGTTATTGTATGCAAACCCTGTCAAGGGTAAATGCTCCTCCCAGGAGCCTCTCCAATCTAGTACACAGGCACGTAGGAGGTCGTCAAGTATCTGTATCGTGCGCTCTGACTGCCCGTCAGTCTGGGGGTGGTAGGCTGTACTGAACCTTAGATGCGTCCCTAAGGCCTGCTGGAACTCTGCCCAGAATTGAGAAGTGAGACAAGTATCTCTGTCAGATACGATCTCATGAGGAACTCCGTGTAGGTGCACCACATCTCTGATGTATCGCTTTGCAAGCTGTGCTGGCCCAAAGGTGACTTGGATCAGCAGAAACCATGTCGTCTTCGTCAACCAGTCTACAATCACCCAAACTACATCATTTCCCCACTGGGTAATGGGTAGACCCACTACCAAGTCCATGGTGATGCTCTCCCACTTCCACTTTGGCATAGGAAGTGGCTGCAATGGCCCTGTAGGCCTCTGGTGCTCGGCCTTCACCTGCTGGCATACCAAGCACTGCTGAACGAACTCACCAACATCCTACTTCATCCCTCTCCAGCAAAAGTCGCATCGCAAATCATGGTACATCTTTGTGTTTTCGAGATGTATGGTAAACCTGGACCCGTGCGCCTTAGTTAGGATCTCTCTCAACAACTCCTCATCTCCAGGAACGCATAGGCGTCCCCTCATGCGCAGTATCTCATCTGAGAAGGAAAAGTCTCCTGGGTCCCCTGTCAGCACCCTGTCACGCAGTATCTGTAAGTACAGGTTGGCCATCTACCCTGCGATGATGCGGTCTATCAGCTCTGGTCGTGCCTGCCGCGTCATTGTCACTGCCCCACAATACCCCCGTGACTCCCAGGGTCACCAACTACCCACCTCCTCCATGAGTCTCCAACTCTACGCCTGTAAACTGGCCAAGTGGGCAGGCACCTTTTGGCTCAAGGCATCGGCCACCACATTGGACTTCCCTAGGTGGTAGGAGATGCTGCAGTCATAGTCCTTCAGGAGGTCTAACCAACGTATCTTTCTCATGTTGAGCTCCTTCTAGTTAGACAAGTACCTGAGGCTCTTATGATCTGTGAAGATCTAGAAAGTCTCACCGTAAAGGTAGTGCCTCCATGTCTTCAGCGCGAAGACAACTGCTACCAGCTCTAAGTCATGGGTAAGGTATCTATACTCATGGGGCTTCAGTTGCTGTGAAGTGTAAGCGACAACGTGACCCCACTGCATGAGCACACCCCTTAACCCCTGCAACGAAGCATCGGTGTAAACCATGAAACTACCACTACTGTTTGGGATAGCAAGTACAAGAGCTGAAGTCAGTCTCTCCTTCAACTCCTAGAAACACGCCTCACACTCGTCTGTCAGGAAAAAGGCACGTCCTTCTGGGTCAGCTGAGTCATAGGACACACGATATGAGAGAATCCTCTGATAAATCGTTGGTAATAACCTACTAGTCCCAAAAAGCTGCATATCTCTGTCACTGTGTGTGGCCTCTCCCACCTGAGTATGACCTCAACCTTGGCTGAATCCACAGCCAATCCATCTCCTAAAATCACGTGACCCAAGAAAGGTACCTGTCTTAGCCAAAACTCGCACTTGTTGTACTCGGCATACAACTTGCGTTGCCTCAATGTATCCAGGACCATGCGTAAATGCTATCCATGCTGTGCCTGATCCTACGCGTAAACGAGTACGTCATCGATAAACACCACCACAAACTGGCCTAAGTACGGCCTGAAAACACGATTCATCATATCTATAAAGGCAGTTGGGGCATTGGTCAGCCTAAACAGCATGACCAAGAACTCGTAGTGTCCGTACCGGGTATGGAAAGTCGTCTTGGAGACGTCAATCTCCCTAATCCTCAACTGGTGGTAACCTGACCTCAGATCTATCTTGGAGAACACTGTGGCATCTCGCAACTGATTAAAAAGGTTGTCGATATGAGGTAGTGGGTACTTGTTCTTGATGGTGACCCGATTCAGCTGTCGGTAGTTGACACAAAGTCACAGGGTACCGTCCTTCTTCTTCATAAATAGTGCAGGAGCTCCCCATGGGGATGCACTGGGTCTCACAAAGCCCTTCTCCAACAGGTCCTGTAGCTGTGACTTGAGATCTCGTAGCTCAAGCAGTGCCATCTGGTATAGTGCAGTAGAAATGGGGCTGGTCCCCGGTACTAGTGAGATCTCGAACTCGATCTCACGCCCAGGCGGTAGTCCTGGCAGCTCCTCTAGGAAAACGTCGAGGTACTCACAGACCACCAGGATACTCTGAAAGTCAGCCATGGAGCTAGGCTCTGCTACCATACAGGCCAAGAAGCCCTCACACCCCTATCTCAAAAGGCTTGTTGCCCAAAGTGCGGGGATGCATCTAAAACCTCCATCCACCTGCTGACCGTGAAACTCAAAGGGAGGCAACTCCGGTATGGAGAAGACGATCTTCCTCCCGAAACAATCCACCAGGACGTGATAGGCGGATAGCCAGTCCATCCCTAGGATCATGCCAAAGTCCTCCATTTGGATCACAATCAGGTCAGCGGGGAGGCTATGTCCCCCTATGTTGTCCTCGTAGTCCATGTAGACCTCCTCAGCTACAAACAACTGGCCACCTAGGCCTCTGATCACAAACGGATCCTCTAACAGTACACTGCCTTGCCTCAAATTGACGGCAAAACTCATAGCAATGAAAGAGTGGGTGGTGCCGAAATCAAAAAGTATGTACACTAATCTGCTAGAGATGGTAACCATACCTGTCACCACAGATCCCGAAGCCCTGGTGTCTTAGTATGTTAGGGAGTTGATATGCCCCTCAGCGCTTGGTGCAGACGAAGCAGCTACACTCTGGGTCGGGCAAGCAGCAGCTGGTCGGTACCCTCCTTATGACTGCTGTCCTCCCCCACGAGCCTAGTGACCATGACCGCCAGCTCAGCCTCCAGCGCTTGGTGCGAGGAGCATTTGCTGTGCTCTGGCCCTAGATGGGCAGTCCCTCCTGGTGTGGCCTGGCTGGCCACACTGGTAGCAGAGGGTTACACAACCTCCTCCCTCAGTAGGTCCCTGTTGGCGGCTGGGCGAGGGTTTGGTGCTGCCAATTGGCCCTTGTCTGGGGCCCCCAAAGGTCACTGGTGGCCCCACCAAATGGGATGGCTCTCCCGCAGATGCCATGAGCCTCCTCTCTCGACGGCCCTGGTAGGGCCTCTTTCGTCTGCCGTCAGTGTCTTGCGCGGCCGAGTTGGTTTCCTCGTAAGTCATGGCCACCTCGACCACTCGAGAGAAAGTGGGCAGCTTTAGGGGTTTGACATATCCCTGAATCGTAGGTCGGATACCCTCAGTAAACCTCCACAGGTGCTCCTCCTTGGTAGACACCGCTGTCGAGGCGAAGCGTGATAGCTCCAGGAAACGCGTGTGGTATGCACTAACACTCATCACCCCCTGCTGGATAGTGTGGAACTCCCGCCTCCTCTGGTCCTGCCAGGTCTGCGGAAAGTACTGCTTGCAGAAGAGAGTCATGAACTGGTCCCACGTCGGCTCTCTCCTCTCCTGGTCTCCAATTGCCCTCCACCAACTATGTGCTGCGCTCTTCAGGTGGTACGTGGCAAAGGCCACATGACACTGTGCAAGAGGGCGAAGGGTGTCGAACACCTTCTTTATCTGCTCTAGCCAATCCCCCTTGAAGGAGGGGGGCTTCAACTTCCGAAACTATCTGAAAAGCTCGTGGTGTAGCTGCAGCGGGGGGACAAACATGCCTCTAGGCAAGGAAGGCTAGTGCTCAGAAGTGTCAAAGGGTGGTGGGGGTGGTGATCACCCCCTCCCCCTCCTGCTCGTCCGACGCTGCGACGGTCTCGCTATCCCATCGAGGACTCCCCCTCTACTTCCTCAGGGAGAGGTACCCAGGGAGGCTGCTGGAGCTCCTCATGCACGATGTCTCTAATCAGCTGGGTTAGATCTTGGGCCTGAATGCCTGGGAGAAAAGGTGGGTCAACTGGTGCCTCAGGTCTGGCATGTTCGCCCCTCCGACCTCGTCCACAGCCACGACCACGGCTTGCCTCGGGAACTCCTTGACGAAGCATCTCCTACAAGGAGATGTAAGAGATAGAACAAGAGTTGTCAATGATACCAGATTACATTGAGAAAAAGAATCGAAAACGAATATCAAAGCGATACGTTGTGATGGCTATCCTAGTTATATGCATGTGAGTGGTTATTCTCGGACCAATTGGTTCATTTCTCGAGATGACCTTACTCTGATACTATCTTGTTACGGCCCGGTTCCCAAATCCCTACAGTACCCGAGATCGGCTCACCTTGACTAATCTCAAGACCTAGTTCTTCAATGAGAAATAATCAAAAGTAGGAAATAAATCACATTCACACATGCAATATAACTAAATATAAGGAAAAACTAGACGTAAAGGAACAACATAACTAAAAGTCTCAACAAAGTAATACATGCCATCACAACAACAACAGTGGAAAAGAAGATAGAAAGTAATAGGAATAGTAAAATAGATGCCTATTACTCACTACAGTAGCAGAAAACTAAAGAGTTGAAAAGAAATGACTACGGCTGGGCTCGGCTGGGCCCAATACCCTCTGCAACCAGAAACTAGGGCTGCTCAACTCCTGGTCCTAAACAGAGTTACGAAAAGATAGAGTCAGCAAGTGCTAAGTAGAGTGGTGTTTACATTATTTATGTGCAAGTAAAATAAAACAAGCAACCAGGTTTTATTCTCATTTCTATTTATCTCATCTATGTATTTTTGGTTCATTTATTTCACAAAGAATCCAAGTATTTCTTGATCTTGCTTATTCATCGTGGGAATGATCTTGATTGCAGTCTTTTCCATGGAGTACAAGGTACACGTGGTGCTCTCTTGGCTAGGAGAGTCCCCCACGGTAGTCCTACACCCAGTCAACCACCCTGAGGTCACTGTTGTGACGTAGCGGTGACTACGGTACGCGTGATAAGCGCACAGGTAGCTACCCTGCATTGGCACGTGGTTAGTCATTTCCGCTAGCGGGTATGCCTAAAGTACAGCATGGAACAGTATAGGGCCTTGCCCTCTCAGAATAGGGGTCTTGCCCATCCACAGTTCGTGTACCCTCGTTTGACTACCCCGATTTGCCCAGAGGGCCTAAAAAGTCAGTGTAGGTTGGCTAGTCCTAAACCCAGACCCCAGGGGGTGGCTATCTCCCTCCCTACACTAGTAGCATGCCTCAGTACTACGTACATGAGTGCCAAACAGGAGTCGGTGTAGAGTGACCAGTCCTACCTTGAGGTCTCAACCTAAGGGGTGGCTGGCTCCCACTCTACACTAAAAGGGACAGTTGCTCTCCTTGGTACTGTGTACACAAGGGCCAGCTCACTTCCCATCTACATACCGATTCCTTTCATACATAGGAGTTCTACTCCTAATTCCCTGTAGGGTTCAAACTCATATTGATCTCATTTATTAATATCCGGATCATATTATTCAACTCTCAATTTTTCCATTACATAGTAGGCAGCTCGTGTTTTCATATCTGACAAGGCAACTCATAAATCAACTAATACACATTGCTAGCAATTTAGTTAAACATGCATCTCAAGTGAACAGTATAGCTCAACATCAGGCTCATACATTTCTACCCTAGGGTTCATTCCACATCTTAGAGTTTCAGTCAATTTAATCTAAGCAAGCATATTTTTTATTTACATTTTAACAAATGAATTAAACCACCCTACCAGGTATCACGGGAGGAATGGGTCCTACACCGCAGATCTCGTCGTCTCCACGGGCCCTGAACACGCTACCGGCTGGTAACCTGCACCAGCAATAATTTACATCAGACAAACTCAAAATAGTAGGTACTCAACACTAACATGTAGAGAAACTCGAGTGGAAAATAATGGTACTTCGTTTGTGGAAATCCGATTCCTTTTGGGCCCTGAACTGGCCAAAAACACGGTTATTGTCCACAATCAGACGTCTAGGGCTAGTCCCAGACGTCTTAAAAGATGTCAGATCTTACCTCTTACTTCCTGCGGCTGCCTCAGATGTCTAGACTCCTCTGCAACTGTCTGAGGAGAGTTCCAACCGTCTGACCTTCCTTCTAGTAGTCTGGAACTGCCATCAGATGTCCGGCGAAGTGGTTAGATGTCAAAAAGTGCCTAGAAAGGCGCACCACGTGCCTTTCCAATGCCCTGCACCTACGTACGAAGACGCATACCCATTTTCAGCCAAACCGCCCTGCGCTACGGTCTACATGGTGGAAAGTAGCGTAGGAAACACGTACCTCCACGTGATAATATGCTTTCAGACGTCTGGCTTCAGCTCCGGACGTCCTGTTGCCTCTACAGATGTCTGGTCGACCCTTTAGACGTCTGATACTGGAAATTTTCCAGTACCAGAACCTCCTCCGCGATGCTGCCTTCCTCGCAGTGCTACCCGCAGCATGCTGTAGTAGCCTCAGCAGCTTCAGAGGGCTGGGAGGTCGCCACCCTGAGCCCCTCCTCCTCGCGTGCATGCCCGCTGCCGCTCGCGCGAGCTCCTCTGAGCTCCCGCACAAGCTCCGCCGAGCTCCTTTGGCCTCGAACCTCCCTTCACGTTCTTCTTTCCTCTCTCTCCCTCTCGTTCTCCCTCACTCACCCTCTCTCTCTCTCCCTCCTAACCCTCGCCGCAGCTGCATAGGGACGACGAGTGGAGGTGGTGATGGCTAGTGAAGGGCGGCGTGGGTGAGGGGAAGTGGATGTTTAAATAGAAGGGGATTAGGGTTTAGGGGAGAGGGGTGTGGAGGAGAGAGAGAAGCTCTACGTGCCGCCCACGCACAGAGTGCAAAGAACGTACGATATTTTCCCACTTTCAGATGTCTAGCCCTTCATCTAGACGTTCGGACATACGTCTGACGGTTAGTCCAGATGTCTTAAACAGCACAAATAGGCATCGGGTCATTTCATACATGTTTGGGTTTTTTCATAGAAACAAACCTGTAGCTGCGAGTATCGATACTCATGATCAGTACCGGTACTGGAGGGATCGAGTACCGGTACTCATGATCAATACCGGTACAAGTGGGTTACAGATTTGTGTTAAGTGTTTGAAACCCAAATTTGGAAGCAACGAGTACCTGTATCCATACTTTAGTATCGGTACCAGGTAGCCGTTGGTTCAAAACAAAACGGCTAGAAAATAAATTTTGGCTATATGAACGTTGGGATTTAAACCCCAACATCTAGTAGACGCCCCAACTAGGTCCTAACTCTACAAATAAACCCTTGGACCTTTAGTTTTCACATAAGAAAAGAGAAGAAAAATTCCCAGAGCTATATTTCAAATCTCCACCATATTTTCAAGAGAGAAAGAAGAAGCTTGCCATTCACTCTCTCTACATTCTTGCAAGCTCAACGACGTGTTTTTCTTACGCATCTACGAAGCGATTCACATCCATCCTAGGCTCTCAAATTGGTATTCATTTTAATTATTGTTGGGAGGCATAGGAATTCTTGTTGTAAGAGTTCTCTTTCTTACACCAGTTCTTATTTGTATTTTGAGCTTGTTGCTCATTGGGTTGTAACAAACCAGTTATTGTACTTGGGTTGAAGTAACTAGTTAATTACCTTGGTTTGGTAAATTGATTCTCTCAGGTTTGAGGGAATTGGGTTAAAAATCCTAAGCTGGGAGGCTTAGGTAGTGGAGTATCCAAGGGAGGGGAACCACTATACATATTGTGCCTATTTCTGTGGTTTGATTGATTGTGCAAATTTTCTTGTTATTACTGATTTTGTGTTTAAGTTTTTGTGCGCGTAGATATTCCATATCTTTTGATCCTACAAGTGGTATCAGAGCCAAGTTGCGAGAAGACGTAATAAATCAACTCGCAATGGCATCCACATCAAGGCGCACCGAAGGACAGTCATCCACCCGTCCTCCCTATTTCGATGGGACGGACTACGAGTATTGGAAGAGGAGGATGCAAGTCTTCCTCAAAGCAATGGACAAGGAGTCTTGGATTCTCATTCAAGAGAAGTACACGGATTCGGAGCCACAGGAAGGCATAGCTTGGACGGCGGATCAAAAGAAGAAGATCATGGGTAACACAAAGGTGATGAATGCACTTTATTGTGCATTATCATGGGAGGAGTTCAACCGAATTTCGGCATGCGAGTCCGCATATGAAATTTGGAACTCTCTCGAGGTCACCTACAAAGGCACTCACAAGGTAAAAGAAACTCGTATTTCTATTCTAACTGAAGAATATGAGTGTTTCAAGATGATGAAAGGAGAGTCAATCAAAGATATGTACACAAGGTTTGGAGTTATTGTGAACCCCATGAAGAATCTAGGAGTCAAACTGAAGGAGGAGCAACTTGTAAGAAAGATTTTGAGATCACATACAAGCGATTGGTCTCCAAAGACCACAGCGATCCAAGAGGCAAAGGATCTATCCACTCTCCTCTTGGATGATCTGATTGGAAGCCTCATGGAGTATGAAGTTCAATTGGAGAACATAAAGAAGAGTAAGGAGAAGGCAATAAGCAAGAAGAAAGTATTGCTTTAAGAGCAATCACATAGGAGTTGGACTCAACATCAGAATCCGAAGACGAGGAGATGGAAATGCTTACTATGAAATTCAAGAAATTCCACAAGAAACAAGGTAAGCAAGTCAATAAAATTTTAACTAATGTTATTTGCTATGAGTGCAAGAAAAAGGGCCACTTGCGTAAGGATTGCTTTGTAAACAAGGAGGACAATAGGAAAGAAACAAAGGAGCTTAAGAAGAAGAAGAAAGCATTTAAAGCGACATGGGATGATAGCGACTCAGACATGGACACCGACTCCAGTGAATTGGATGAAGACGAGATCGCACAGCTTTATCTTGTTGCAACTTTAGAAGACACAGAAGAAGCGGTAAACCCTGATTTTTCTTTTGAAGAATTATTAGAAGCTTATGAAGAACTATATCATAAAGCTAGGTTATTTAAAAAAGAAAATAAGATTTTAAAGAATAATTACCAAACATTAGAATTAGAAAAGTCATGTTTAGAAATAGAATTAGAAATGTCAAAGAAACTAATAATCAGTTGCATGCAAAGATATTAGAACTAGAAGATATTTATGAGCACTTTGAAGAGAATTTAAATAATCTTAAAATAACTAGGCTAAATACTAAATTTTGTAATTCATTAAAATCAAAATTTCAAAGTAAAAAGAATGTACAAAATAAATCATATGCACTTAGGCATGCATGGATGTATCAAAAGGCTAAAAATCCCAAGAATTATAGATCTAACACTAAAAAGGTCTATAAATCTCAGGATTTGAAAGGTGCTAACTCTAAAGGACCCACAAGAAAATGGGTACCTAGAAAAGATATTTGTTTTGTAGGAGTAGATCAAAGTAATCAATGGGTGTTTAAGGCATATAATGGAACACTTCAACCTTTCTATAGAGGAAAGCTTAGGTCAGAAATTTTTAAATTAAATATAAATGATTAATGTATAGAGCACATGTGAAAATTTTCTGACTTATACTTATAACATTTTCAAAACACACTTACAATAATTTGTTAACACGAATTTTACTCTGAATTAGAATTCTTCAAAAATCTCTTTAATCTTTGTAACTATTCTTAACTCAAATTAGAATACAAAGTGTTTTAAGGAAAACAAAACTTAAGGATTGAGAATTAAATTTTAACTCAAAAACTCAAATAGATTTAAGTCAATCCCCTGTTTATGATATTTGACTTTTATCAATATAAGTTGAAGCAAATTAACCAGATACTCATTATTAATCAAACTTAGAGTAGTAAAACTCTAATTTACTAGCCTACGACACTAAAGAATAACTTCTAGACCTAGCATTTTGTCAATTCTTCTCCTTTAGGTCTCAACTTAAAATCTTCAAAACCCAATTTCTTAGGCTTCACTGCCCAATACCAAGGTTCAGTAGCTATGATTTTAAAACATCTGTGCTCAGTGAAGAGAATTGTCCTAAAGACATCCAAAGTTGCAAAAATCCAGATCTTAAGACATCATTTTCCAATCCCAATTATTCTAATTCAAGCCTTTGGCTTGGCCTTACTCAGGTTTGGTTGCTTTCTCCTCACCATTTTTCTATCTCGAGGTCAACACTTTTTGTGTATATCTCCCCGGTGGACCACTGGGTCTCTTATTCCTAATATTTTTTTTTCTCAATTTTTTTTTCTTCACTTTTTCTATAGGTTAGAAGACCCATTTGTAGCGAGGTGTTCTTTTTATTTAATGGAAGGAAGGGTAGCATCCATTTGTAACGAGATGCTTTTATTTATTATGGAAAAGCTGCATAAGCACCCATTTTTAACAAGGCACTTAGCTGTAGGGTGTTTTATTTATTTATTTTTTTTCTTTTCTTTTCTTTTCCCCCTTCTCATTTTCCTTACTAACTTTATTCTCCAAATCTTTTTTCTAGGTGAGTGGCACATCCTTCACCCTTTCAAGAACTGCCCCACGGAAATCCTTGGACTAAAGAGGATTTAGAACTAATATCTTAACCTCTGTGTTTTCGTGGTCTCAGATACCAGCAAGGTAATTCTATGTGTGTGAATTTAGATGTTTAGGTTACTTAGCTCTCAAACCAGAGCTTGGACAACAAAATCCTTTACTCTCAGGTTCTTCAAATTCTTAGTTTCCTCCTATAGGATCCATCAAGAAAAAATTTACCAAGTCTATTATTTATCTCTAACCTGTAAGTTTTGTAAACTAAAATTCTACTAACTCTCTATTTAATTAACTCTGAATATCTAGTCTTTTACTTAACTTTATGATAAAATCAAAATTTCAGAAAGCAAAAGGATTACTTAATCTAATTGATTAAAAAGTTATAATTTAATTCCAAAACTTAAGTTTAAATCTTAACGCACTTAATTTCTTAATTCAAGGTAAGAATAGAAAAACAAATCTTTAAAAGATTCATAATTCAAATAAAATCTTGTTTTAAAAATTTTAAACACAAAAGTGTGTTTTTACAAAATTTTTAAGTAAAATCTAATTAAGAATTGAATGTTCTTAATACTCTATATATATTCTATATAAATTTTAAACTTCTGACCTAAAAGAAAATTAAGCTCTTAATTAATATATTTATACATATACTTCTTCTTTTCTTATTTATTAAAAATGAATATACCCCTCTTATTATTTTTATGAATTTTCTTTTTCAGGTTTTTCTGTATTTAGATTTATATTTTTATGTATATAAGATTTTTCCAATTTTTATGATTTTTTATAAAAAATTTTTCAAATTTTTATGAAATTTTTTTTTTTAATTTTTTATCATTTTTATTTTTTTTAAAATTTCGTGGATATTTAATTTTTATGTGTTTTTATCTTTTGACCCACACTTAAAGTGAAAATTTCACTTCAACACCCCCCTAAGCCAAAATTTTACAATGTTCTCATTGTAAGAAGGGTGAAAAGATATTACACTTCATTTAGTATAGGGTGATGGAAGGAGTCAAATAGAGGAGATTAAAAATCTCTGTGTGGATGATTTCAAGTCTGGCCAAAGGTCAGAGTGCTCAGTTAGACTAAATGAAAGTAATCAATATGAGATGAAGTGAAAATTTCAGAGTAAGTGTATAAGAAAATATAGGAAATAGCTATATATAAGTGCTAAGTTTTACGCCTTCAGCTAGGCATAAACCCTAGTAAGGAACTCCTAAAAAGAATAGGTATATGGTAAAAACAGAGGAGTTATGAAAGAATTAGATCAAAAATAGAAAAATAGATTAAAACCACCCAATCAAAGCTCGTCCTAAAATTACCTATAATAGATCTCGCAGAACCCAAAATTAGATTCTCATGAAAATCTTAGAAAGATTAGAGTGACTCTCGTGAAAAATAAATCTGATTTAGGTTGAGATGTAGAATGTTTAAGATTAAGGCAATTCAAAAGATTATTCCACCAAGTTCAGAAGATCAGCAAAATCAGTTTTGATTCTCAATAATAGGTGAGTCATTTTGACACAAAATAGGCTGCTGATGCGGGTTTGATGGATTATTTTTAGGTAGTACGGAGGATGGGTTATGATTAGAATCAAAGGCCTGATAAAGAAAATGGACTTGGCCTTGGTTTTGCCTAGGATTTGGCAGATTCCTAGGATTCAGAATTGGTTGAGATGGAAGAGGACCTGGCTGATGAGACTCAGCCAAAAGCGTGATCTGATTTCGTAAATCAGCCAACTCTACTTTACATTACCTATGGATCTCAGCGAGAGCTTTAGCATTTTGTCGCTGACTCTCTGACATAGCTCTTAAAATCTGGTCTAGCTGTGTATCTCTAATAGGCGTAGAGTAATTCTGCATACTCATCGGGTTAGGCCTTAAATTTGATTGCTAAGGAGGCAATGGAGGTGGGTTAAAATGGGTCTGATTCAGATAATTTGGTCTTTGATTTTGATTTTGATCAGCCCAAGAGAAATTTGGGTGGCTTCTCCATCCAGGATTATAGGAATTTGAATAAGGGTTTGGTCTTGGAATATTTTCCTGGATGGCGTGTAAACCTAAAAGATACGGCATGTTTTCTACAATAGGAAAAGGGTGGGTAAGATTGTGGGACAAAGGTCCCTCCTTGGGTTAGTGAAGGAGTAGATAGAAAACCCAAGGAAGATGGATCTCTAGAATCCAGATTATGCACAAATTCCCTCCCTGCGGGAATTTGCGAAACAGGTGAATATGCAGGATTCGTAACAAGTAGAGGCATAAGAGTCTTCATTGTATTTCTAACCTCGTGGAGATGCTTTGCTACGATATCTACTTTGTCCAGTTTTTCTGCAATAATCTCTAAATCCTTTGAACTGGATGGATTACCGATCTCGTGAATGCCCTTATGCGGATTTTGATGATTCGTATTCGCTCCCCGCGTAAATTGTGACATTGATGCATTGTTGATCGAGTTTTCTGCCATCCCTTCAAATAATTCTGAAGCGGATTCTGCATCGCGATTTAGAAAATTCCCTCCACAAGAGGCATCGACCAGATTGTGAATGCCCTCTTGTAAACCATAGTAAAAATATGCATGAGTTGCCAACGAGGGATGTCATGATGTGGGCATTTCCTCTGCAATTCGTGAAAACGTTCCCACACTTCATGAATTGGTTCTCCTTGATTTTGATTGAAAGTAGTAATAGCTCACCTTAAAGCATTTGTTCGACCAATTGGAAAGAATTTCTTCAAAAATGCGGATTCAAGTTCAGCCCAAGTTGAGAATGGTCTTGATATAGTTCTATACCAATAAGCTGCTTTATCTTTAAGGCTAAAAGAGAACATTTTCATAAGTAGGATTTCCCTATTTTGATTTCGAGGACCAAGAGTTTGAGATAAATTATTAAGATCTTCAATATGTTGAAATGGATCCTCGGATGCAAATTCGTGAAAGTGGGGGATTAAACCTATAATATTTGGCTTTAATTCAAGATCATTTTCCCCAATAGGAATCCTAACATTAGGCTCTACTTGTGCATTAGATGGGTTATAATAACCTTTAAGTAGAGGTCTTGGACGAGATATCCGTAAATCAGGGTTTTCAAAACCCCCTCAGGTCGAGGTGGAGGATGGGTTTGAAGAGTCTGCAAATTGTTTAGGGCTGCTGTTAAAAGATTAATTTGTCTAGTTTGCTCTAGCATCCTAAGATTCTGGTTCAGGAGTGCCTCATGAACATCAAATGGCAGCATCTCCCCCTGACTAGAAGAAGAAGGGATCTCGGGATTTAGATTTTGCATTAGATCCATAGAAGTAGATGGATCAGACAGGAAAACCATTGGTTGCTTATTTGCAATTGGCCTAGGATCACCTGTCAATGATGGTGCAAGAGGCCGATGCAAGGATCGCCTCCCATCCATAAATGGAAAATAATGTGCAAATGCACATGCACACCACTGGTAAAACTGCGGCACAAAAAACTTGCAAAACAATGCAAAAAATGTGGGTTTTGCTCTTCTTTCAAAGGAAAGAAGAAATTCCCAAGATACGCAAAGTAATTTGACGCAAACAAATAGAGTAACAGTATCAAAATACGCATCTTAATCCGTGTCTACGCAGGTGCGTACCTTAAAGCTCAAAGGTCTAAGGTCTAGGATCGAGACCGCTCACTATTGGATCCCCGGGGCTCTGGTAGTGAGACAGACTTGTTGATCTTCGGCCAAAGCCCTAAGAGGTGCAAAGAGAAGAGATAGAAAAATAGACTCCTGTGACTTTAATGATCGCGCTGTGTGCACGATAGCATGCAACAGACAATAGCGATTGAAAAACCCTCATGCATTTTGCAATCAGATTTAAGTCACAAATTTTACTTCCTCTTTTTAGTTAGTCTTTTACAAAAATATATCAATCTAAACTGCAATGGCCGCTTTTATATCTTTTCAAACAAAAATATGCGGTCTTTTTAAATCTTAGAGGATAGGGATCTACACGTGTTTTCTCGTGTTTTCCTACTGATGCGAGAAAAATAGTTAAAAATTCTCAAGTCAGATTCGCACTAACTACTAGCAGGAAATATGCACTCCTAAGAGTGTATGCCTATGATATACTGCTGCTAGTCAGAAAAAGATGTATTTTTGTATTTTTTTAATTTTTTAAAATACAACAATACAAAAGACTAAGAAATACTCACAAAAACAACAACATAGTTTCCCGCCTTCTCCTGAGATCACCCGTGAAGGTAAACTTGAAAGGAAGACAGAAAACAAAAATAAAACAAAAATAAAAATAAAACAAAACACACTAATTAGAACAAAAATTAGTAAAAACAAAAATAAAGTTACAAAATACATCCTAATTAGACAATTAAACCAACTTAATTCTAATGTAACAAAATATTACTTCCCCGACAACGGTGCCATCAAAATGATGTTTTGACGAAGCAATGCCAGGGAATATTTTGATGAGTGAAATGAGGAAAAATATTACCTCCTCGGCAATGGTGTCATTAAAATGATGTTTTCGACTTTCACTCAACTCAGTAATTAAGTTAATTTCACTTAATTAAGAGTAGAAAAAGTCACTTAGGTTAACTCGAAATTGTGTCGATTGTGTAGTATAGGGTCGAATTAGCCTAACATTTTAGAAATTTTTACTGGTTGAGTCCAGGTCGTTTACTGGGAGGTATAATTTTTTATAAATTCACTAATTATCTTTTATTTCCTTTATAAGTTTAGGAGGTATAACTAAGTTGATTTTAAGAGCATGAATTTTGCCAAAATATTTAAACTATAAAGAATATACAAAATTCCATATGAAAAACATATTTACTCAAATGATGTACTTTATTAACAAGTAAACATGTTAGATTTCCAATTTTATTTCAAAAGAAATTAAGGCAATAAGAATTGTTCTATTAAAACATGTCTTATTACAATTAAAACAAATTCAAAAAGAAATTAAAGAAATAAAATTCATTTCTTCAGCCTCTCTCTTCCTCTTCCTTTCTCTTCTATTTATTTACCCTGTATCATTTACTCTCTCGAGCTCTTTTCTTTTTCTTCTGTTCTGTTCCTACCGCTTCTTCTCTTCCCTTAGTCTTCTCCTTCCTTAGTGCCTTAGTAGTGCCTGTGCTCCTTTGTTTAGCTGCTGCCTTCTCAACACTTAACTTTAGCTTTCAATACTTAGCCATCAGCTTCTCTGCTTCTCTTTTCTTTTCCTTAATCCTTCAGTTGAACCGGGTTTTTTTCTTTTTAACCAAAAACTTTTTTTTTTTTGCGGCGAGGTCCTTTCGAGGATACACAGCACCCTGAGACCAGGGTGGGACCAGACCCTACTTGATCCTCGCCTAATCTCAGTTAGGTTCGATTTTGGTTTATTTCATTCGGTTCATACATTCAAGCCAATCCGGCTCAACCCGACCTCCCAGGCCTCGCCCTCCCAGGGCACACTAGCTCACGCCCACTCGGGCGCACACCCGCAGGCACACATGCCTGCACACACACATACACATGCTCAATAGATTCAAAATGCTCAGATCGATAACCGATGCATCGAGCACTGACGACTGGGAAGCCTATGTAACAAATTGCTTTTGTTCCTTTGCGTGTGCTCAGAAACTGACAATGTGGGACTATCTTAACCCTTTCTAGACCCAACTTCAAATGATCATATCTCCCTACTTAGAGCTCCGTTTCCAGTGATTTAAAGTTTTCTAGAAAGCTCTAAGATAGATCTACACAATTGCAAGGTCAATTTAAGATTTAGAGGATTTTTTCCTCTTCAAATTGAAAGGTAAAATCAAGGGGTTCCTACGGGTTATTTATTGCCTAGAAGTGGAAATTAACTTCACAGAGTCCTCAGATGGACTTTTCTCTCTCATTTAAAGGTCTGAATAGTGTATATAAATGATTCCACATCTGCTAGAGTAAGTTTTAAGCTCTTAAGACCTTCAGGATCAATAGAGAAGCTTGAAGATTCTCTGAAAGCTTCAGAATTCGAATTTTCAGACTTAAAAATAGATGAACAGACACTTAAGAATGTTTCTAATTGATTTAAACAAATTCTAAGGGTTGTAATAGATTGATCTGGGTAGGATTCAAGTTCATATCTCATTAAAATGCTTCTGCTGTTAGTTTGGGTTCAAAAATAACCCAAATTAACAAGGTTTGAATTCTCACACAATTATTCACTTGAGCTCAGTTAAATCATTCTAAAACTATCCAACAAGATCCCAGCAACAACTTAAACTCATCCATTCCTCAGATTGAACTCAGAACTCCATAATCAGACTTAGTTTGACTGTGAAGGCACAAAAATTTAACTTTATGTTCAAAGCCTTCTCTCAAGAAATCAAAGCCTCGAATAGGATCTTCTTAACCTTAGCAACACATTTAGATTCTCAGATAGGCACTCTGACCAAGATTTCTAAGGTTTCAGGCTCGCCGCCTGAGCTTCAAAAAGTGTTTGTTCGTCAGAGCCATTCAGAGGTTATTACAATATTCTAAGAGCATAAACAACTTTAGTGCATTGCACTAAAGCTTCTAAGTTCCTTAAATGCTTCTTAGATCTCTTTATCAGACTTCTCCAACTCTACCGGAGTTGGAGAAGATGAACTTCATTCTACAGCTCCAGTCATTTAATCCTCAAATAAACAGCCTTAAAACAATCAGTGATCCACATTATATCATTCTGGAGCTTCTCAACGAATTCTAAAGGCTGAAGCACAGATTTGGCTCTCTGGAGCTCCGGTGAGTCCAGAAAATGTGAAAACTGTGTATAAATTGTTTAAACTTACCATTTTTAATCTAAAAAGGATCCTGAGGTTGCAAGGAACCTTAGAATCACATTTAATTCCTCATTATTTCATTAGAGTTAAGGATTAATAGTGAATTTCATTTCTTAAAGAATTTGAGTGGTTAAAGCTCAGGACCTATTTTACCACTCAATTGAGTGGTTAAAATAAGTCAACAAGTGTTTATATTCATAAATATATATTTAATTTAGGATTTGAACTGCTCCTGAGCCACCATTGACAGCGAGCTCAGGAGCTTAATTAAAATTGGGCTTTTAATTTATATGTGGTAATTATACATAATATAGTGTCAATTGGGGTCCATAAGTGATGGATAGATGATGATAGACCTAGTGAAGGTGGAATTAACTCGACTACTGTCACCGTGGACAGTGACAGTAGTCGGTGGAGGTGGAATGTGAATTAGATGATTAGATGATCAATTAAATGATAAATGTGCTAGAAGTGATTGTGAGGGTTAAAGGAAGGTGGACAACGATTTCAAAAGATAAAATTAAGTCTCTGGAGAGCTCAAGGAGCTCGCCGGAGTCAGAGAAGATGAACACTGAAATTCTAAAATTACTCTAATCTAACTACCTAAACTAACTAACTAAGCTAACCTACTCCTACTCCTACTCCTACTCCTACTCCTACTTCTACTCCTAATCTACTGTTACCTGGACGAAGGGGTCAATAGGGTTCCACTGAAGGTTCATAGCAGACGATGAAATCAGAGGGTGAAAGAAAGATCTCTGACGAGCATATTTGAGGTGGAAGCAGAGGACTCCTTGGGTCGGCGCCTGTGTCAGAGATGCGGTAGACCATGGCAGATCTCCTCGGCTGATCAGAATGGATGGAGGAAGTCGAAAAATGAGATGGAGAGTCACCAGAGTTTTGGATGAATAGCCTATCGAAGTCGGCTACAGTGTTAGAAGAGGGAAGGGAGCCAACTTGAGTGAAATCTGAAGGGTGAGGGGGTATTTATAGTAGTTGGCAGCGAAGAGAATGGCGGGGTCTGGCTAAAGAAGGAGCTTGAGGAGCTTAACCTCCGGCATCGTCTTCGATGACGGTGAGGTAATCTCCCATTGAAAAATAGGATTTTCGGTTAATCCAGACCAGTGGATGAAGAGGAGGTGGTGAGCGCAAGCTGCAAGAGCTTGGACAAAGAAGAATGATGTCGGCAGGGAGGTGATCATGCAGTGGCGTGACTCTCCGTCGCCAGCCGTTCCTTCAGCTGAAGAAGAAGAAGAAGAAGGAAAGGGACTTAAATGTAATAAAACTTAAGGACCTATGTGAGAAATAAGGCCCGATTGCAATGAATATTAAGGACCAAAATGTAAACCCAGGTTTTAAAGGTTTATTTTAACTTAGATCTTTTTCAACTTTTTATATATGTTAGTAAATAAGGTAAATATTAGGTTTTCACCTTGAATTTACATTTTTGACCTTTTTAGGTTAATTTATTAGATTAATTAAAGTTACTTAAGTTATTATATACTTAGGTTTACATTAAGTTTAAGTTACTTATCTTATTAATTAAGGGAATGATTAATAGGATTTCGAGTCCAATTATTATCTAGATTATTAATAATGTTAATTGAATGATAAAATATCATTTTTAACTTATTTTAAGGTCCTTTACTATATATCCCTTATTCTATAATTAACCCTTATATGTTCATAACCTTAGCTAATTAACTAGGAAGACTAGTTAATTAGGGGTAATTAGAGATCATGATGAGTGTCTCATTACTAACTCTAAAGGACCCACAAGAAAATGGGTACCTAGAAAGGATATTTGTTTTGCAGGAGTAGATCAAAGTAATCAATGGGTGTTTAAGTCACATAATGGAACACTTCAACCTTTCTATAGGTTGAATGAAGACCAAGAATGTTGGATGGAACACTTCAACCTTTCTTGGTATCCACAAGCTCCATTTTACTATTGGTAAACTTTATGGTATAATATTTCTTTATTTTTTTTGTGATTGACAAAAAGGGGGAGAAAGACAAAGGGCAAATAGTAATATTTTTAGGGGGAGCATACATTAAGGGGGAGGATTAAATAGTTTATTTTTCCTTCATATAACATTACTAAAAATAATCTTGTCTTTAGTATATCTATTTGCAAGGTAGTTTTGTCAACACCAAAAAGGGGGAGATATCTCTGAAACTTCCTTGTAAGATAGTTTTGTCTGAAAATATTTGGGTGTTGTTTGCAATATGGTTGTTTAACTTAGGTTGTTGACTACATTATTTATTCAACATCTAAGTTATAAATTTTTCTTCTCTCAACCACTTAAGTGGTCATGTGACAAGCACATGACCCATCCCATATAAAAGAGGCCAAGTGCAAACACTTGCCTCATCTTGTCTCAAGCAAATCCTAGTTCTCTCCACAAGTGTCTCTCCAAGCCCTTGCCAAGAAGAAGAAGGATCACCTCCAAGCATCTACTCTAGGTATATTCTTATCTCCTAAGTAGATCTTGCTATTATAAGTCATTCTACATCTTGTCTTTTTCTTTCTCTCAAGTCCTTTCTCGCTGCTGCATTTGTTTCTCGTCGGGTACCAGGTGGTACCGGTACCCATCACTAGTACCAGTACTAGCTTGGTGAAGCAGTGCTTGCTTTAGCGGGTACCGGTACTGAAGATTAATACCGGTACTAGCTCAAATTTCTGGTTGGAACAGAAACCAACTAGTACCGGTACCAATCACCAGTACCGGTACATGCAGGCTTAAATGTATTTTTTTGTGCAAACACATAAAAGGAAATTTTCTATATTTCTAATCATTTTCCTTTTCCTTGTTATTGCATGTTTACAGATGGCACCTAAATCAAAAAGTAAGGGAAAAGCACCTCAAGATACTTTTCACAAGTTTTGCATTAATGAGGATGCTAAGTCAAAATTTGATTGGTCTAAGGGCCTAAAACTTCATCATTGTAGGCTAGTTGAGTGGAAAGATTTCTCTCTTCAACTCTTTAGTTTTACCACTCGTCTTTCCAAATAAAAAGTCATGAATTTCTTTGATGAATCATTCTTTGCGATGTTCCTGGAGTATACCCTGATGTTAATTGTCTATTCTTTGCTAATCTCCAAGAATAAGAAAATCGAGGTCACCTTGTCTTAACAACAAATGTTTTGCTCAGAAAATCACTATCACACCTAAATTCTTGTCAAAAATTATTGAATGTCCTAATGAAGGTCATGCATGTAACACACTTAAGGAGTAATTTCCTACTCATAAAATCCATGAAACTCTTTTGCTCCCTAACTGCTAGGGCAAAGCATTGGTTGCCCCAAATATGACACTTTTTGCTCACATCCTTTTTTGTATCTTAGCATGGAACTTAAGGGCTAAAAATTCAGGATTTTACAAAATACCTGTTGATATTTTACCCTTAATTTATGCTATCATTACGAGCTTTCCAGTCAATTGGAACACAGTTTTCATTCACTTTCTTAGACTCCATTACCGTGCATTAGCTTTACCATTGGATATTTTGGTGTCACATATTCTTCATAAAAATAAAATTGATCTCTCTAATTTTACTCCTCTTAGAAAAGTGGTCTATTTTAAAAGGTCCACTCTCCGAAAAATGGGAGTGAAACCTACTAGAGAGGAATCCTCTAGTGATGATGAAGAAGAGTTGACAAATGCTCAATCTTCTTCTCATCCACCTCATGAATCATCCTCCACTTTCGTTCCTATAACCTACCCATATCCAGAAGCTGAAACACCTTGGAAAAATCTATCTAATGTGTCTGGAACTGATTCCAATTTGATAAATGCCTTCAATTACATTGGTCAAAATTTAACCAATCTAAATATTTCCTTCCATCACTTGGAAAGCAAATTCCATGACCTTTCTCTTTCTATTGAGTCCTCCCATGTCACTTTTTCCACTCAACAACATCAACAAAGGAAGTAGACTCAACTGAAAGCACCTCAAGAATATAATGAAAGAAGGCAAAAGCATTTTCAAGATCCATCTCCTGTTTCAATGGCGGAGGAAGAACCTATTCTTCATGATGAAGAAGAAGAAGACATGGAAGATGATGAAGAAGTTTCATATGAAGATAGTGATGATGAAGATGAAGATGATGACGACAATGATGATGATGACGATGACGATGATGATGATGGTGGACATGTGCAAAAGCTTATTAAAAAACATCCTAGAAATTAGCTTAGTTTTCATTTTGTTGCTTGTTAAATTTGTATGACTTTTCAGACAATTATGTGTTAAAATTGTTTCAAGCCTTATCTTTATGAACTTTATCATGTTATGATGATTGAATAGAGTTGGTTATTCATGTATCGTGCTTTGTTTGCTTATGTGAAATATATCATGTTAAATTTCTATTATTTGCTCATCTTTTTGCTTGCTTGACAAAAAGGGGGAGAAATGATTGGATACTTCATATTTAAAATAGGGAGAGCTTAGTTTGAGGGGGAGGTTTTTCACTCCTTGTGGAGTTTTTTATTCTTCTCTTATTAAGTCTCTGTTTATTTTTAATATGAGTATCTTGTTTGTTTTGTGAACACCAAAAAGGGGGAGATTGTTGGAACCTAGTTCCATCTCTCTTCTGTGTTTTGGTGTTGACAAAACCATTTTAAAATCTAATGTGTTTATGAAGTATTGTAGGTCAAAAGAATCTATGGATGCAAGCAACAAGATAGCATATGAAGGAAGAAGACTATAGTTCTTGTTGTATTAATTATATTTTAAAATCTTTGTATGTCTCCTAACAAGTAAAACATAATCTAGGAGTTAAAATCAAAGTAGAGATAATTAGGGTTTAGAATATCGTTCATTCACTCGTTTCAAAACTCAAAATCAATTTTTTAAAAATAAAGTCATTTAGAGTAGGTTGGTTATATCTAAAAATTAACTTACACTTACAATATTTGGTACTTGTAGCAAGTACCGGTACATGCTAGGCACAGGTTTGGGCCTAAGTCCTAAACTGTGAACAACAAGTACCGGTACTCATTGTGAGTACCGGTACCAAGTGGTCACAGTTTGTGCACTTGGTTTTTGCTTGGACCTTACAAGTACTGGTACTAATCACTAGTACCGATACATGTAGGTCACTGGACCCAAATCTGTGAGTCACAAGTACTGGTACTCATCATGAGTATCGGTACCTAGTGACTTAGTTGGGTTGACTGTAGGTAGTCAGTACTGGTACCAACTAACCGTTGTGACCAATCTGAATGGCTATTTAGCAATTAAACCTATCTCTGATAAATCATAGGGAAGGTGTTTAGTGGGCTATATAAGCACTCTTTAAGTGTCTTTTGCACACAACCAAGAAGCCAAAATACTATCTTTGGCTACACCTTCAATTCTCAATTTACTAGCTACAAAAGAGCTTGTTTTATTGCAATCCTCTCTAGGCTACTCTCCACTTGCAACAAGTTATCAAAGGCGATCATGTTCCTCTCTGATAAATCATTTGTTTTACGCCTTAGTATTCTCGTTAGATTAATTTACATACTCATATTAGGTAATATACTTGTTGAAGACTTAGGTAGTGGAGTACCCAAGTGAGGGGAACCACTATATATCTTGTGCATTTTGTGGTTTGCTTTGTCTTGTAATTTCTTTATCTACCACACTATTCATCCCCCCTTCTAGTGTGCTTATGATTTATAGATCCTACAGTCGGACCTCACCATAGCTCCGACGAAGGTTGGAAATGATTGACATAACACAAAACTCCATGAAATGACTCGAGAAGCAGCTTAAAAGCTTCCTGAGACCATCGGTAGTCTCAAGAACTAATCAATTTGTTCAGAGAAAAGTCAGAAATGCAGTGCAAATCCAAATCACTCAGAATTAAAATCTGAGTTTGACATAACTCTAGAGTAGATAACTCACTCAATTGAGTGAGGCGAATCGTTCAGTGAAGTGATGCGATGATCATGGAATGGGTTAATTAGATGGAGAGACTCTCCTAACCTCTGCCATTAACAGCAGAGCTCAGGAGTTGAGATGAATTGGGGGTTTTGTGTCTAAGGTGTAATTGATGAAATTAAAATGTGGATTGGGGTGCTAATAGTGAGATGGAGATGTTGGAGGGCCCTATTGGGTGTGAGAGGCATTCTCAGGCTCAGCCATGGACAATGGAGGTCTCAGTTGGAGGTAATTGGTGAAATAGGCAATAGGATGATTAATTAAGGCAATTAAGAAGTGGAACATGATTGTGGAGTGGTCAGGAAGATGAGCAAAAGGTGTATGAAGTGAATGGATGATTGATGAGTCAGAATTCACTTGCCGAAGTTGGAGAAGAAGCTCTGAGTAATGCTAAATTACTCCTACTCCTAAATACCAAAACACCTAGAATTGATCTAAAAGCTACGCCTAACGTTATGTACTTGTTACCTGGACGAAGGCAGGTAGAAGACACCAGTGAGAGATGATGAACACTCTTGTGCCCTATCACAGCAGCCAAGCAGAAGAGGAGGTGAGAGAGACTATCAACGTTGTCGGAACTAATTCGAAAGAGAGGTGAAAGGTGGTTAGAGATAGAGAAGAATAGCCTATTATCGACTCAGCTGGGGGAAGAGGGATAAGGAGCCAACCCAGGTAATCGGAGACCTAGGGGGTATTTATAGGTGGAGTAAAGTGTTCTGGTGAATGTCCTAGACGCAATCGTGTCTAGATACATGGGGTTAAGGTTCATCATCTCCAATGACAGTGAACTCACCTCATTGGAGTTAGTTAGGGTTTAGGGAATCCAATCCATTCGATGTGATAGGGAAGGTGAGTGGAGGGATGGTGACAGCCCTGGTCACTGTGCATCATTGAGAAGACAGTGATCTGAGGGATGTGGTCACCAGCAGTCGTGGATCATTTGTGAGAAGGAATAAGAGATTAGGAAGAAGAAGCTCTGAAGAACCTATGTGTAATGAAAAGGACTCAAATGTCATGAAAGATATAGACTAAAATGTAGATAGTGACTTTTATTAAGCAATTTAAATTATTTCTTTTTCAACTTTTTATATATTATTATAAATACAGAAAATAATACATTTTTGGCATGAAATTGAATTTTTGTTCTTTTTAGCTATATTTATTTATGTGATTAATGTTATTAAGTTAATTAACAACTTATGTTATAAATTATATAATGCTTTACATATAGGTAAATGATCAGATTAATTGCTTAATAGTTATATAATGCTTTTGTCCTTAATTGTTAATTAATCATAAGTAAACATTTATTAAACCTTAATTTAGTTATTTTAACATATAAATAAGATCCTTGCTATTTTTACCATTATTATAAAATTAACCCTATATTAATTCTATTCACTAGTAATTTAACTAGGAAAACTAGCTAATATTGATGAGTTACGAACCATGATGAGTCTCTCATCATACCCCCATGCCAAAGTTTTGCTACTCCCTACCAAAATAGCTAATGAATATGATGAATTAAACACCAGGGAGATTAAATATAATAGAATTAATTCTTAAATACAGGAATGATTAGGTCAAATTTTTTTTTGAAATTTTTATCTTTTTATGTTTTTTAATACTTTTATAAATAAGTATCCATAAATAAAATAGAACATTTAACGGGAATCCTCTTACAAAGAACTCAAAACCCTAAATATCTTTCAAAATAGATACTCGTGAAAAACAACCTCTTGACGGGAATTCAAATTTGAATTAGAACATCTGATATCCATTTTGCTATTTGTATCCACTCTAAACCCTAAAAATCAAAGAAGTCAAGATGGGCAATGTAACAAGACTCAAAGACTAAAGATCAAATTCTAACTCAAAAATTCAATAGACAGGTCAGTCCTTAAGCTTGTGAATTATGATTCTTATCAACCAAAGTTTTTGTAAATTACTAAGCACCCTTTATCAATAAAATTCAGAATGTTAGTAGGACCCTTAAACCAACTAGCCCACAGCATCAAGGATGGACTTCTAGACCCAGGGCTTTGCCAATCTGTCTCCTTTAAGCCTCAGCTGCTAGTCTCCAAAACTTGATTTCTCAGGCTTCACTACCCACTTAAGGTTTAGTAGCTATGAGGTTAAATGTCCATGTAGGTGAAATAGACTCGTCCTACAAGCATCCAAAGTTACAAAAATCCAGACCTCAAGACATCAAGATCCCAATCCAAGTCATCCCAATTCAAGCCTTTGGCTTGGCCTTACTCAGATTTGGTTGCTTTCTCCTCACCCGTTTTTATCCCGAGGCCAATACTCAAGGCATATATTTCCTCGGCTAGACCAGTAGGTCTCTTATTTGTAGTTTTTATCTCCATATTTTTCTAGACCATTTTTTATAAGTTAAAACACCCATTTGTATTGAGGTGGTTTTATTAGATGGAGGGTAGCATCTATTTGCAGTGTGATGCTTTGTTTGGTGGATAATTGCATAACGACCCATTTGTATTGAGGTGCATTATTGCAGTGTGTAATATTTTTTTTTCTTAAATATATTTTTTTCTCTCCTTCTCACTTTTCTTACTACTAAGTAAAATCTCCAAGTCCTTTTTCTTGGTGAGTGGCACATCCTTCACCCTTTCACGAGTCACCCTACAGAAATCCTTGGGGTAAAACGGATTCAACATCGATCTCTTGGTCTTTATGTTTTCATAGCCTTAGATGCCTGCAAGACAATTTTAACGTGTGTGAAGTTTGGACACTTAGGTTACTTAGCTCGTAAACCAGAGAGTGGACAACAAAACCTTCCATTTTCAGGTCCCTTAAACCATTAATATCAGCCCACAGGATCTATCAAGACGCAACTTGTTGAGTCTAGCCAAACGTCCTCGACCGATCAAGTTACCTATAGCCCATTAGACCTTATGATTAAGGATCCTAACTAACTTCTTAACTTGACTAACTCTAGGTATCTAGTCTTTTTACTCAATTTAGTGATAAAAATAAACCTTCAAGGTAAAAAGGATATAACTAATAAATGCCACTTTATCATCATTCTTATGCCTTGAAACATACCTAGTTCTTAGGATTTTAACTACGTAATTGGGTTTTTGGGCTTCATTTAGGAATTCTCTTAGGTTAGGCATGCATTGCATTATTTTTGTGTTCTTAATGTGTATTTAAGTGTCAGGGATAAACAGAGAGTCAGATCCCAAAAACTCTGGCACCTTGGAAGGCATAAGATGAAGAGGAAGCCAAAATTCAGCTGGATCCTAAATGAATCTAGCTCATCACAGCTAGATTCCAATTCAACCTAGTTGGAACAAGCTCATCTTAGCTCCATTCAACTCATTTCAGCTGGATGGTAGCTCATCCTAGCTCAACTCAGTTGACCTTAGCTCAATTCCAACTCAACTTAGTTGGGACTAGCTTATCTCATCTCCATTCAGCTCACCTTAGGTGAATGGAAGCTCAAGCTAGCTCAACTTAGTTGATCTTAGCTCCATTTAGCTCTTCTCAGCTCCATCCTAGCTCCAGGAAGCTCTACTTGACTAGGGTTAGCTACTGCCATCAACTAGCTAAGCCTAGTTAGCTGAAGAAGCTCTCAACCAGCTTGATTCAGTTCAACTCCAGCTCCCAAAGACTCAGATCAGCTCAACTTGGTTGAGTTCAGCTACTTAACCTAAGCTAGCTACCTTAGCTAGTTGGGTAGTCTTCGGGAAGACCAGGTCCATCTCACCTTAGCTTAAGACAAAAGAAAACTAGCTCAACCTAGTTGAGCTTGGCATCTAGCAAAGAACTAGCCAACTTAGCTAGCTATTGAGCTCTACTTCAGCTATCTTTAGCAACAGTCTACTTCGACAAGCTCCGGTGCAGCTTCATTTCAACTCCTCTCCAAACCTTAGCACTTCCTCCACTCATCTACTAGCTAAGCTAGCTTAGCTAGCTTAGCTTAGCTTGACCTAGCTCCCTCCAACCATTACCCTAAGTATCCCTTAGCTAGTTCCACCTTAACCCTACTCTAAGTCGACCAGCTAAGCTACCTATCGCCACCTACTCCTACTCTACTTTGGCGCCAACCATGAGGTATCTCTTCAACCCATCTCCACCACCAAGAGACACCAATTTGGTGGTGCCAAAAACACCTCCAACCACCTCCCTTTCGACGCCATTTCTTCCCTCAAAAAATCCATCAATCCCATCCATCCATCCACTCGTAAAGCCACATCTAACCCTTCATTTTCCCCTCCATTTTCACCCTCCTATAAGTCCCCAGTTGTGGTGCCAAAATGGTGGTACCTAACCACCATGGACGGACACCAAAAGGACCCCTCCATCCCTTAACTACCCACCTACACAACCCTCCAAATTGGCACCATTTAATCCCAACCTTCCATCCCTTAACCACCCACCAAAAGGCCATCCTAACCCTTCATCTAACTCCATGCCAACCCCCCCTTCCTATCCTATAAATATCCCCATCCTACCACCAAATATGACATCCTAAGCTTACCTTTAACCTATCTACATCCACCATAATTTCGGCCAAGGAGAAGGAAAGAAGAAGAAGATTAAGGAGGCTATCCCTTGCCTCCTTGGTGCCTTCTTCTTCCTCCCTTCTTCCTTATGCCACAAAGCTTGGAGCACCTTGGGAGGACAGCTAGGTAGGAGAGTTCAAGGTGGAAGACATCCACCTTGGAGGAGGAAAGAGGAAGAGGAGCACTTCACAACAAAGAGAAGGCTTCCTTCATAGTGCGGGAGCAGCCGCACTTGAAGCGGGAGTCATCTCCAACATCTCTCTTGGAGGATTTACTCTTTAGCTTCTAGTTCATCTTTTTGTAGTTGCTATTTTTCTTTTTTTTTGTACAAGCATTCTGCTATAGTTTCATTACTTCTATAGTAGCACAAAAAGTCCATTTCCCTTTCTAATGCTATGCTCTATTTTTAATGCTTTCAATTTTAGTCTAGTTTAGTGTACTACACTTTTCCCTTCTAATTTCCTAGGCGCACTTGCCTAGGCTGAGCTTAGAAGAAAAGACATTTTTTTTACTTAGGTTCTAGTTTGTAGGTGTATTGTCTCCTTTCATATATTCCCGTTTCATAGCCCATTATTTCAAAAACCCTAAAAACAACAAAAAAATAAAAAAGACAAAAAGATAAATGTCGATTCAAGAGAGCGAGAGAGAGAGAATCAGTTATTTGACTAACAATTGGCTTCCTTGGACGACCTTAGATACTCATCCTACCTAGGTCTATAAATTTAAGAGTCGATCGATTTTACACATTACAATGATTAAAATCCACATTTACAAATCGCGTAAAATCTGTATCACTTTTTGGTGCCATTGCTGAAGAGGCACGACTTAGTGTTATTTGATTTTTATCTTGCTTAATTGCATCTTCACAAATTTTGTTTTGTTTTGAATTAGGGTGCGATACAGGAGCGCGAGTGGGAATTAGATTCACTTGGAACAAAAGCTTCAAGTTGCTTTTTCTTCTCAAGATCTTCATGTAAGTACCTGCCAAAACCCCCTCAGGAATCTCATCAAAAATCTCAAAAAAATATTCAAAATATCAAAAATCACAATAAACAAGAAAAATTTGGGGTGGTGGAACCTTAAAAACTTATTATTTGTTTGCCTTGATTCTCCACCACCTTATTCTTATTGGTGTTTGATTTTTTGAAAATCTAGACTTCTGTCTTGATTTTCAAAAATTAGGTTTAGACACTTACGAGCTTCCTAAAATCACCAAACTTCTCTCAAGAAATTCCCTTTGAGTCAAGAACCTTGAGTCCAAATTTCAGAAAGTTTTGACAAGTAGAAAAAATTAAAAAATTTGTGGACTAAACAAGGGTCAAACCTTATTTCCTTACTATTTTCTTATTGTTTGTGAATTTTATAATTTTTTATAATGATCAGATTTTGAAAAACATTATATTTCTGTAAAACTTGAGAAATTCCCTACAACATATACAATTTAAAGAAATTTTTGAGGTCATTTGAGGTTTCTACAAAATCATTCTTCCGAATCTATCATTTTTGCCTTTTGACACCAGTAAGAAGAAAAATTCCAAAAAAATATTAAAAAAATTTGTAAAATCTCAGAAAAATTATTTTTAGATTCCTTGTTTGATTTTCCATCAAGTGGTGGTGTTGTTTTCTTGTTTGGACCAACACCTTTAATGATTTTGAAAAAAAAAGTTTCATTTAGGAGTTGCAGACTTAGGATTTCACAGTTAGGGTTTTGATTTCATTCTCTCTTAGTCACACATACATGAAAGGAATCAAACCTTCACTAATTACAACTTGGTTGCCTTATCTTGTGTGATTATTCTCAAACTTGTTTGAATATTTAAAAAGAGAATCCTAAAAATCACCAAAATTTTGATCAAACCCTAAAATCTTCAAATCTAATCCTTGTCTGCAAACCTGACTATTTTGGCTTGGGCACCACATTTTCCTACCCAATTCGCACACACATAAAAAAAGAAATAATCGAGCATTACCCCAATTAACACCCATCATATCCTATGTGCACTCTAGCCTCCTAGACCTAATTAAAATTTGTAGCAATTTGACCCTATGGTTTCACCAAACCTAGGCTTGATATTTAGGTCTTTAGATTTCTTTAGTTGATTTCAATTCCTTCATCCAAATCTGGTGCCAAACTGAGGGGTGATGTGCACACATCTAATTAGCCTAAAATATCTATTTATGCATGTTTCTAGTGTCATAGAAACATCATGCATTATAAATATTGCATAATATGCATCATTATGCATTTATGTTAGTTTGTACGAAATATAGGTTAATTTACTCTTTTTGTGGCCAGGGGATAGGGTGATTCTTATTGGGCCTCGAATTGAAAATCCAAACATATAGATTTGATTAGGACGACAATCGAAGTCTAACGCCTCTGAGATTGCCTTGATCGGACCTCTGTAGCATCAGATGTAGTCTGAGGAAGATCAAAGGTCAAGGGGGAAGGTGGTGCAAATTCATATCTCAAATGAAAAATTTAATCGCACGGATGAGTTCGGATCGACAATCGCAGCCCAACGGCGTGAAAATCAACCCAATCCGACATTTGTGGCACTACTTACAACAAGAGAAGACAAACAGTCTAGATGATGCCACGTGGTGCCATCCAGACCCCCCAAACCTACCGTTGCCTTCTCATACACCCATGCCATCTTTAATCTCAGCCGTTGGATCTTCATACAATGGCTGAGACTAAGCTTCACCTACCTTCACACATCCTCAAAGAAGACTCCATCGTGCGATCACGGCCGTTGGATCTTCATCCAACAGCTGAAAGCGCGCGAGATTAATTCAAAAACATGACACAAAGTGAGTAGTGGAGCAGTAGTCGAGCAGTGTACTGAGGAGATGAAGGCACGCGTTCGAAACATGATTTGCCTCTCTTGAGCGAGTGGAATGCGCCCAATTGAAATTGGAGCGTCCGATGGAGATCGAGTGGCGGTGGTAGTGGCAACATGGCGTACCTAGGGGCACTAGATGGAGATGCTGGATGCACATGCACAATGATGTGAGATCATACGCGTGATCGCACGTGGATGCTACGGATGAAGAAGTCGAATCGTGCTCACGAGATCTCGATTGTCCGATCAAACAATCAGACGGTTGAGAGTAATTGGGCACGATTAAGCGACGCAACGGCTGAAGGCATGGAGTTGCTGACACGGTCTTGTGAGGTGCGTTCGATCAGCAGGCAACGGCAGAGATTGAGTCGCGGCTATAGCAATACTCACCTACAGCAAGGGATGCAACTGTCACTAAAGACCCCAACATTAATTTCTAAGCCTTCAAATGACCAAATTACCCCCACAACTACACCTATAAATAGCCTACCCCTTCCACATATTTTCTCATCCCTTCTCCTCTCACCCTCTCCAAAGCTCTAAAGTGCTAGTCCCATACTCGGGATGCTCCACTAGAGTCTTAATAGTAATTTTTTCATCTTCTCACCCCCGTTCGTGGAGCACTCGTGGTTGTCCTCTCGCCACCATTCAAAAAGCGAATCCTGCTACGACGTTGCCCTGCTTCATCCTCCATCCTCTAGATTCGTCCTCCCTCATCCAGCATCTCACCATCCTCTTCCAAGCACTCCGTCAATGCGACTCGTCCTCCAAGCAACCGTCGAGGAGGATTTTTTCATCTCTATCCTTTTATCGCTTTCTAGTGTAGATTTTAAGCTTTGTAGTTGTAGCAAGTAGATGTAATGAACATGCTCCTATGGTTATAAAAAAATTGTTCATTCTCTCCCTATTTTCTCTTTCTCTGTATTATTCTCTTTCTCTTTTCTATTATTTATTCTTTAAGTAGAATAGTTGGCATAGATTAATTTCAACCACCTACTCTACTTTCTGAAAATAATTCCAAATGCGATTTTTAATCAAACGTTTGCTTCCCTATGTTCAACTCAGAACTAACACAAGTTTCGATAAAATTTATCTGATAGCGGATTTTTACGTAGCTAAATGACGGGTTTTCGAACTCAATCTTCTTAGCTTATAAAATCTTGCTCATCATTTTGGCACCGTTGCCAGGGAAGCAACGATCTTTGATTTCCCATGTTTTTTGCTTTACTGATATTTTACCTCACTTTTCTCTTTTCTTACTGTGATTGCAAGTACTCTTTTGAGGTTAGCCAGAGCTGTAAGATTGGAGTAAAGTGTTGTTGAAGGGTCTGTAAGTTTACCCCACACCTCCCACCCCCTAGATTTCATTCCATCACAAAAATAACTCAAACCTAAATAACCTAGGAGTTTGCATAAACCCTAGGCTAGAAATTGGGTGTTTGATTGTCACTCCACCCACCTCACCCCCGCATATTTATATATATATCTGATTGTGGGATTTAATTAAACATAGACACCTTATATACCTAACACTTAAGGCACCTTACTTTAATCTAATTCAATTACTTAACTGGGAATCCAGCCTAAGGACCCGGTACACCTGCACAACTTATACAAATAAGTGATTAGAAATCTGATTAGGCTAACCATTTTGTGTGCTTTAATCAAGTGGTGCTACTAGCCAATTGTCTGACATGTCTGGGCCGCACCACTTAACATAAAACTGATTCATCAAGTAGCTTGCCACATAGGATTCAACTTTTAGGAATTAACTAGGCACTCCACATTCTTTTGAGTTCTAAAGGAATATATCATCACCTATGATTTCAAAACTTGGTGTGTCTCACAAAACCTTGCCTGAATATACCTAAAGTTAAATCCTAAAAGCTACTAAGCAAGATCAAGCCCTAAAATTCACTGTATCCAAAACAATCTTTCTTGAAAACCATTGGTTGTGTACGCACACACATTGAAACTAATCTTTAAGGGCACAACCTATCTAAAGGGCCCATTACATTTCAAACCTAAGCTTAACTAAAATCAAGTGGACATTGGCCTTAAGGATTTGAGTTACTCTTGGGGACCCAGATCGAGATTATTTTCGATTAATCTACTTCTACTGGTCCATCTGATGTCTAGCTAGGGGAGCAGTGTCAAACAACCGCAGTTGGGGGCTATCAAAGGAACTTGAGGCAAAAGCTAAGGGAAGAACCTTCTCTCCAATCCCTCCCTCTAACTGGTTGGATTAATCGGAAAGAAGTAGACCAAATCATTTTTGTCATCTCAAGATGGGTTCTGAGAGTTTGTAGGTCTTTAGGTTACCCCACCTAAGGACATGTTTGATTATTTGTACTGCAAGGCACCTTGCTTTCTCTTTTACCTCTAGCTTTACCATGGATCCTTCCACATTCTACTTTCATTTCCACTCCTACCCTCCTACCACCACTTATTCCCAAGATAATTACTATCCCTACTCGACTTATGACTATTCATCCATTAGTTGGAATAACTTTGATTGGGGATACAATTCTGGACCTCCGTGTTTAGGGTCTAACCCTGGACACCATGATTTTGAATTTTATCGTTCTCCAAGCTACACCGATTATAGATCACCACCCTCCAATGGACAACCTAATATGATCTACAATCAAGAAGGATATGATGATTATAACCCATACCCTCCCCAGGATTACACTGCATATAGGTCACTACCCTTCTTTGAACAACCCAAAATCACCTATTACTAGGGAGGTCCCCAGGAACCTCAATTTCTTGACTCTCTGGACTTAAACCAAACCCACCCGACCTTGAATCAAACAATTTGGTTCAGGTGAACTAGGTTCAAGATAGGGTTTTGGCCAACTTAAGGAATACCATACAATCCTTAGAAGCTCAGCCAACACCCTGCACTGAAGAATTGGAGCCTTTAATTGAAATGATTAATGATCTCAACAAGTATTTATTGGATTGGCTCCAAGATGAACCCCCTTGATAGCTAGGTGAGTTTTTACTTGGGAAATTGTTAAAGTTGAGGATGAGATTTGTAATTGCTCTAGTATAATCTTGGGATGATTCACAAGATGAACCCCCTTCTGGTTGCTGATGTCAAAAGCCATTTAGGCACCTGTAGGGGGGCACATTTTATGAGACTAGGGATAGAGCAACCAATTGAGGATGAATTGATTTTTTCACCTAAGATCCCTGAACTAGGGTACGAGGAAAAGTATGTCTCCATTAACCAGGTAATGATAGATGATTTTGATGCATATAAATACGAATCTAGAATTCTTTGATTCTGAAGGTGAAGAATTTTTATGTGAAGTCTCACCTGAGTTTGAGGAAGATAATTTTAGTGAGACATATGGGCTTGAGGAGTATGATGGATCATTTGATGGCCCTACAATTATGGAAATTGATCCTGTTGGGACTAGCTTGGAAGATACAAATCTTATTTTCATGGATGATTCAATTAATAGCCTCATTCCTCAATCACACCCTAAAGAGCTAAATGATGATGTTTTTGAAATCATTGTACCCAAGTCAATCCTGATTGAGCCACAATTGTTAGACTTAGATATTGTACATGGGGTGTGTAATAACCTAGAGGTCCTGGAAATCCTGATTGTGGAGGATAGGAATCTGGAAATGAAGATCAGGGAAGCCAATTCTGAGGGAAATAGAATTTTGAGTCTAAGGGTTCCAATTTGCTTGAAACCACTAACCTTCTATGAGGACCCTTATGACATTTTCAACTCTGAGGATGTCCAACCCAAGCACAAATTAACTGATTATCTTTTTGATACAAAATTTCCTATTGTCCGACTTTTTGGACTTGGTTTGCATCCTCATAAATTGCAGGGTCAACCCTGCTTGCATAATGATCTTCGGTTCTAAGTAATTTTCATCCAGAACCATAGAACCACCCGACCCTGGGGCATAGGTCTCAATTACAATCTCATCCACATCTGTGGACATCTCCTTACAGGTCGTAAAATCGATTTTCTTATTTTAATCTTGACTCGCACCCGTGAATTCTTGATTTCTTCTTTGTTTATATAGTGTGCCTAGTTGAAGGCAATAAACTTAGCACATATACAGTCTGTTTTCATCTCAGAGACAACCAAGTAATCACGAAATTCAAGTTCTTTCTTATATCCTCCGCTATTTTTCATGACTTTTTAATACAATGAGGACATTGCATTAGATAGGCATGAGGGGGTGGATATCCTTATCTGAATTATTTTGTTAGCTTCGTAGATTCTTTTTATTTTCTATTTATTTATGAAAAAAATTTTGAATTAGGAAAAGAGAACTCGGGCATTAGAAATTTTTCAACTTTAGGAAATGATACAATAAGACCTAAACACTTAGATTCTTTAGGTCTTCGGGCTTAATCAGCCTGGGTGTCCACTAAAATGTGGACATCTTTCTTGAGTCCTCGCCATTTTAAATTCATTTCTAATTGGTTAAAGAAGTTGGGCTGATAAGTACATGACTTATCAACCTACTCTCTGATTTGAGGGGGCTTATAGTCTAAGCATCTACACACTATTTGCATTGACTCACTTTTCGATGGTTTTAATAGAAATTAGGTATCTAATGAACCTTCTAAGGTGGTATGGCTGATAAGTTGTTGTGGGTAACAGCCCATTGGCAAGTTGTGGTGGGTAGCTTAAGGACCTATGCTTTAGAAATGAACTTTGACCATACAATGAATTTGGTGTTGTCCTTACTCTTAAAGGAAGTAAAGTTGGGCTAGCGAGGCAGGGGGAGCGTGTCTCAAGGGTCTCTAATTATGCCAAACCCCTGCTTGCTTAAGTCGTTTGACAATCAGGCCCCCCCAACTTAGCACCTTTTGAAGTAAGCATATGTCACTAATTAGAAATGCACTCAAGAGAACACCCTAAAACAGACTCAATGAATCCTAAGGCCAACGTCTACTCAATTTTAATTAATGCTTGGGTTGATTGTGCTCTTGGAATCTGATGGGCCCTTTAGATGGGTTGTGTCCTCAAAAATCAATTAATATGTGTGTGTGTGCACAACCAATGATTTTCAAACAACGTATTAATGATGTGTCTTTTAGGGTTTAACCTTGTTTAGTAGCTTTTAGGGTTTAATCCTTAGGTTGGTTCAATCAAGGTTCAGTAGAACACTCTAAGTTTTGAAAACACGAGTGTAGATATATTCCTTTAAAATCAAAAATAATGTGGAGTGCCTGTTTCAGCCCTAAAAATCAACCCTAAATGGCAAGCTACTTGATCGATCAGTTTTAATTTGAGTGGTGTGGCCCAAACAGTTCAAGCAATTGGCCTGTTGCACCACTTGATTAAGGCACACAAAAAGTCTTAACTTAATAATTTTTCTACTCACTTATGTGTGTGTAGAGTTAAGGTGTACATGGTCCACAGGTCAGATTCCGGTTAAGTGATAGAATCAAAGTAATTGCACACCTTAGGATGAGAATTTGTGGGTGTTAAGTGTGTCTCTTTTAATTAAATCCCACAAGAGAAGAGTATTTTTTTAATTTTTTTTGAATTTATGCGGGTGGGTGAGGTGAGGTGAAGTGACAATCAAACAATCAGATCTATCCTAGGGTTTATAAAAGCACCTAGGTTGATTTGAGTTTGAGTTATTAGTGTGGCAAAATGAAATCTAGGGTAGGGGTGGTGTGGATACACTTACATAGCCTTCTAACTGTACTTTACTTCGATCTATTCCACTTTGGCTCTCCTTGGAAGGGTACCTGTAATCACAGAAAGAAAGGAGCAAAGTGAGCTAAAAAGTTAAGTAAGGTAGAAATACGTGGAAAAAAAACCAAAGAGCATTGCCTCCCCGGCAACAGCACCAAAATGATTAGCGCGATTTCATGCGCGAAAAGATTTTAGTTGGAAACCCATTGTCGTAGTGCGTAGAAATTCGCTAACCACATAAAATTTACAACCGAAACTCGAAAGAGTCCTGGGTCGAACACGAGGAGGCAACGTTTGGTTTTGTGAAATCTGTGCTTTGATTTTATTTCTTTTTGTTGCTTTTATCTTTTGTAATGTTTTTGTATTTTTATAAGGCAAGAGATCAGGTCGAAATAATTTCTATCTAATCTACTTGTAGAGAGAGAGAGAAACAATCACATATACTTTCAAAATAAATGTTTTCTACAACTACAGATAAGAAAGTGAAAAACTACACTAGAAGGTGAAAAGATAGAGGGTGGTGAGAAGAATCCCCCTCGATGGTCACTTGGAGGATGGCTTGCTTTGACGGCGCTCGGATGAAGGTGGTGAGGAGTGAGACGAATAAAGACAGCGTTGGAGGAATGAGGGTGGGACGGGATGGCATCGTGGTGAGAATCTACTTCCTGAAGTGATGAAACGACAGCCATGGGAATCTCCACTAATAGGGATGAGAGGTGGGAAAAATATTTGGTTTTCTACTATAGAGGAGCATCCCAAGCTTAGGACAAGCTCTCTCTAGAGCCTTAGAGGTGGTGAGGGAAAGAAACGAAGAGATGAAGAAGAATGGGAGGGGTAGGGGTCCTTTTATAGTGGATGAAGTGATCCATTTTGTACATAGGACATTTAGTGATAGTAATAAACGTCGCTGATGATCCGTTGCAAGCATCGCTAAAGCTCTAGCTCACGCAACCCATGCGCAGTGCTCGCGCACACGCTCTGCGTGCTCTTGTCGCATGCATTCGCTAGCGCTGCACTGCCTCCGCGTGTTGTGCACGCTATGGTGATATACACGCCCATGCACTATGCACGTGTGTGCCCATGGGCGGCCTGGATATCACCACGTGGCACGATTTGGGTCGTCCATCTTCTTTCATTTGTAGGTTCTGCTACAAAAGTCGGATTGGGTCAATTTTCGTGCTATTGGGTTGCAATCATCGACTCGAATCCATCCGTGCGGTCGGATTTATCGTTTAAAGCTCCAAATTGCATCACCTAGTCCTTTGGCCATTGATCTTCCTTGGACTGCGTAAGATGCTACGGGTCTCCGATCAAGATGATTTCGGAGGCGTTGGACTCTAATCGTCGTCCTCATCAGATCCATACTGTTGGATCGTCAATTCGAGGCTCCGAATTAAATCTCCTTCTCTCTTGGCCATAAAAGGACGCAATTAACCTAAAATTTATGCAAACTGCTCTAAATGTGGAATGATGCATGCTATGCAATATCTATAATATGGAATGCATATCTAAGCTTAGGAACATGCATAAATAGGTAGTTTATCCTAATTAAATGTGTCTAGATCATTCCCAATTAGAATAGAATTACTTGGTGAGGACTCGAGACCAAGTCCACATTTTAATGGACACTCGAGCTGATTAAGCCCGAAGACCTGAAGAGTCTAAGTGTTCAGGTCCTCAAGTATCGTTTCCTAAAGTTAATAACTCATAATGCTTAAGTTCTCTTCTCTTAATTCTAATTTTAATATTTTTATTTTTTATTTAGAAAATAAAAGAAATTCCATGGAGCTAACAAAAAATTTTTAGGACTAAGTATAAACCACCCCATGCCTAAATGATGCAATGTTGTCATTGTAGAAATAAAGACATGAAAAGGGTGGAATAAATAGAATATCACCTGAATTTCATGAAACTCTAGTCAGCTCTGCAGAGAAAATGGAATATCCACACATGTCAAGTTTATTGCCTTCAGCTAGGCATATTATACAAACAAAGAAGAGGTTAAGAATTCACAAGTGCAGGTCAAAATCAAAATAAAAATATTGATCTCAAGACCTGCCATCAAGTGTCCACAGATGTCGACCAAATTATGGTGCAGACTCATGCCTCAGGGTCGAGTAGTTATAAGGTTTTGGATGAAAATCACTAAGAACCTAAGATTGTTGTGCTTGCGGGGCTGAGCCTGCAGTTTGGTCATGTGCAACCCAAGTCTGAAATGTCGGACAACGGGTAGATCTGATTCAATAGATTCATGTGTCCACTTAGAGTTCAGCTTAGAAAGATAATCAATTATTCTGTACTTGGGTTGCATCGCAAAGATATCATAAGGGTCCTAATAAAAGGTTGGTGGTTTTAGATTAATAGGAACCCTTAGATCAAAACCCCTATTTTCCCTGAAGTTAACTTCCTAGATCTTTACTTCCAAATTCCTATCCTCTAACATCAAGTGTTCGGGTTCCGAAACCTCTAGCATATCATTCACCCCATGTGATTCACCCAAGTTCAAAAATCGTGGCTGAATCATGATTGACTTGGGCACCATGACCTCAAAAGTATGATCATTCAGCTCTTTGGGGTGTGGTTGAAGATTAGGGCTACCGATTGGATCATCTATTATATTAGGATCAGAATCCTCCATGTCAGCCCCAATTGGATCATAATCCTCAGTTATCGGGCTATCAAATGGTTCGTCATGCTCCTTGAGCCCGTTTGTCTCACTAAAATGGTTTTCCTTAACTTCAAGTGAGACTTCACTAGGAGATTCCTCACCCTTAGAATTAAAGAATCCTTGATCCTCATTTATATATGTCTCAAAATCATATGTTGTTCCTTGGTCAATAGAGACATAGTTTTACCCGCTCCCTGGCTCAGGGATCTCAGGTGAGAAAATCACATCATCCTCGATTGGTTGCTCTAACCCAACCTGGTCATCCCCGATCTCAGAAAATGTGTCCCCTTGATAGGTGCCTGAGTGGGTTCAAACGTTGGCTCTCCTGAAGGAGGTTTGTCCTGAGAATCATCCCAAGATTGGACTACGACATCCACTAATTTCAAACAAGGTTTTGATGATGTGTCTTTTAGAGTTTAACCTTGTTTAGTAGCTTTTAGGGTTTAATCCTTAGGCTGGTTCAATCAAGGTTCAGTAGAACACTCCAAGTTTTGAAACATGGGTGTAGATATATTCCTTTAAAAATCAGAAATAATGTGGAGTGCCTGGTTCAGCCCTAAATGGCAAGCTACTTGATGGATCAGTTTTAATTTGAGTGGTAAGGCCCAAACAGTTTAAGCAATTGGCCTGTTGCACCACTTGATTAAGGCACACAAGAAGTCTTAACCTAATTAGATTTCTACTCACTTATGTGTGTGTTGAGTTAAGTTGTACTAGATCCACAGGTCAGATTCTGGTTAAGTGGTTGAATCGAAGTGATTGTGCGCCTTAGGATGAGAATTTGTGGGTGTTAAGTGTGTCTCTTTTAGTTAAATCCCACAAGAGAAGAGTATTTTTTTTTGAATTTATGTGGGTGTGTGAGGTGAGGTGAAGTGATAATCAAACAATCAGGTCTATTCTAGGGTTTATAAAAGCACCTAGGTTGATTTGAGTTTGAGTTATTAGTGTGGCAAAATGAAATCTAGGGTGTGAGTGGTGGGGATACAGTGGTGGGGATGGCAAAATGAAACCCATCATCGTAGTCGTAGAAATCCGCTAACCAGATAAAATTTATAACCGAAACTCGAAAGGGAGTCCCGGGTCGAACACGGGGAAGCGACGTTTGGTTTTGTGAAATCCACTTTTCGATTTTATTTCTTTTTGTTGTTTTTATCTTTTGTAATTTTTTTGTATTTTTATAAGGCAAGAGATCAGATCGAAATAATTTCTATCTAATCTACTTGCAGAGAGAGAGAAATAATCACATATACTTTGAAAACAATTGTTTGCTACAACTACAGATAAGAAAGTGAAAAACTACACTAGAAAGCGAAAAGATAGAGGGTGGTGAGAAGAATCCCCCTCGACGGTCACTTGGAGGATGGCTCGCTTTGACGATGCCCAGACGAGGGTGGTGAGAAGTGGGACGAATAAGGATGGCGTTGGAGGAATGAAGGCAAGACGAGACGGCATCGCGGCGAGGATTTACTTCTCGAAGTGATGAGAGGATGGCCACAGGATGCTCCACGAGTAGGGATGAGAGGCGGGAAAAATATTTGGTTTTCTACCTTAGAGGAGAATCCCAGGCTTGGGACAAGCTCTCTCTAGAGCCTTAGAGCTGGTGAGGCAAACAAAGGAAGAGGTGAAGAAGAATGGGAGGGTAGGGGTCCTTTGTAGTGGAGGAAAGGATCCATTTCGTACATAGGACATTTAGTGACAGTAATAAACGTTGCTGAAGATCTTCCACAAGCGTCACTAAAGATCAAGCCACGCACCCCATGCACAACGCTCGTGCATGTGCTCTATGGGCCCGTGTCGGGCACGCCCGCTGGCGCTGCACTGCTGTGCATTACGCTTCTTCCGCGTGCCCACTGTGCACACGTGCGTGCCCATGGGCGGCCTGGATAGCGCCACGTGGTGCAATCTGGGTCGTCCATCTTCTTTCCTTTGTTGGGGCTGCTATAGAAGTCGGATTGGGTCGATTTTCGTGTTGTTGGCCTGTGGTCATTGATTTGAATCCATCCGTGCAATCGGATTTGACATTTGAAGCTCCAAACTGTGTCACCTAGTCCCTTGGTAGTTGATCTTCCTTGGACTGCATAAGAGGCTCCGGGACTCCGATTAAGACGATTTTGGAGGCGTTGGACTCCAATCGTTGTCCTAATCAGATCCGCATGGTTGGATCGTTAATCCGAGGCTTTACATTAAATCTCCTTCTCTCTTGGCCATAAAAGGATGCAATTAACTTAAAATTTATATCGACTACTCGAAATGTAGAAATATGCATGCTATGCACTATTTATAATTTGGAATGCATATCTAAGCTTAGGAACATGCATAAATAGGCATTTTATCCTAATTAAATGTGTCTACATCATTGACCCCATAAAAATAAAATGTTGGGAGAAAGCTACCAGTCGAACAGATACACCTTTAGGAAGAAATTCTTCTTAAGGTTACCTAGGGGCATAGAAACCTGAAGTCCATTCTGATTGCCAATCAGTGAGTCTATCACAATTTCACAAAAAGATGCTTAGGACTTAGAGTTCTTTTCGAGTCTTGGGTGGGTTGGGTAGCTGTAGAATGCTACCCCGAAACTCTAAACTCAAATATCCAAAAAAATTAGAAAAGAAGAAAAAGAAAAAGATGTATTTGCTTTGGAATAAGGTGAGGGCTTGGGTGGTCTGTATTTTAGCAGACACCTAGGCAATGTTAAGTCTTGGTAGTTCAGATCTTTAGTAGAAATTTTTTAGGGTTGAGAAATAACTATTGCCTAAGTAATTTGATCCTAATTCTTTTATAAATAGGATATAGTTTTGCTAGGGACTAGCAAAGATAGGCATGGGGGTGTGATGTGCACACATCTAATTAGTCTAAAATGTCTATTTATGCATGTTCCTAGTATCATAGAAGCATTATGTATTATAAATATTGCATAACATGCATCATTTTGCATTTAGGTTAGTTTGTACAAAATATAGTTTAATTAACTCTTTTTGTGGCCAGGGGACAAGGTGATTCTTATTTGGGCTTCAGATTGAAGATCCAACCATACGGATCTGATCAGGGCAACAATCGAAGTCTAATGCCTCTGAGATTGCCCCGATCGGACCTCTGTAGCATCAGATGCAATTTGAGAAAGATTTGAAGTCAAGGGGTAAGGTGGCACAAATAATTATCTCAAATGACAAATCCAACTGTACAGATGGGTTTGGATCAACAATCGCAGCCTAACTTCACGAAAATCGACCCACTCCGACATCGGTGGCACCACTTACAAGCAAGAGAAGATGGACGATCTAAATGGTGCCACGTGGTGCCATCCAGACCTTCCAAACTGGCCGCTACCTTCTTATACACCCATGCCATCTTTAATCTCAGTTGTTGGATCTCAATCCAACGGCTGAGACTAAGCTTCACCCACCTTCACACATCCTTAAAGAAGACTCCATCGTGCGATCATGGCCATTGGATCTTCATCCAATGGCCAAAAGCGTGCGAGCTTAATTTAAGAACATGACACAAAGTAAGGGATGGCGTAGCAGTCGAGTGGTGTATGAGGAGATGAAGGTGCACATTCGAAATGTGATTTGCCTCTCCTAAGAGAGCAGAGCACGCCCAATTGAAATTGGAGCGTTCGATGGAGATTGACCAGCGGTGGCAAAGTCAATGTGGCGCCCCTAGGGGCGTTGGATGGAGACGTTGGATGCATGCACGTGATGGTGTGAGATCGTACATGTGATCTCATGTGGATGTTGTGGGTGAAGAAGTCGAATCGTGGCCACGTGATCTCAACAGTCTGATCGGACGGTCGGACGGCTGAGAGTGATTGGGCACGATTAAGCGACGCAATGATTGAAGGCATGGAGTCGTTGACATGGCCACGCGAGGTGCGTTCGATTAGCGTGCAACGACGGAGATTAAGGTGCGGCTATAGCAATGCTCACCTGTAGCAACGGATGCATCTGTCACTAAAGACCCCAACATTAATTTCTAAGTCTTCAAATGACCAAATTATCCCCACGACTACACCTATAAATAGCCTACCCCTACCACATATTTTCTCATCTCTTCCTTCTCCTATCACCCTCTCCTAAGCTCTAAAGAGCTAGTCCCATACCTAGGATGCTCCACTAGAGTCTTAAAAATAAATTTTCCATCTTCTCACCCCCATTTGTGGAGCACCCGTGGTCATCCTCTCACTGCCATTCGAGAAGCAGATCCCGTTGCGACGTCACCCTACTTTGTCCTCCATCCTCCAGATTCGTCCTCCCTCGTCTAGCATCTCACCACCCTCTTCTGGGTGCTCTGTCAACGCGGCTTCTCCAAGCAATCATCAAGGAGGATTTTCTCATCCCTATCCTTTTATCGCTTTGTAGTATAGATTTTCAGCTTTGTTGTTGTAGCAAGTAGATGTAATGAACATGCTTCTATGGTTATAATATATTTTTTCATTCTCTCCCTATTTTCTCTTTCTCTGTATTATTCTCTCTCTTTTCTATTATTTATTCTTTAAGTAGAATAGTTGGTGTAGATTAATTTCAACTAGCTACTCTGCTTTTTAAAAATAATTCCAAATGTGATTTTTAATCAAATGTTTACCTCCCTGTGTTCGACCTAGGACTCACACAAGTTTCAGTAAAATTTATTTGATAGTGGATTTTTATGCAACTACAACGATGGGTTTTCAAACTCAATCTTCTTAACGTATAAAATCTCACTCATCATAGGGTTGTGTCAAATGACCAGGCATGGGTTTATACAAGCCCCCAGTGATTTCCTGGGACATCCTTAGTTCCAACCCTCCCCTTAAGTAGTCTGGCTGGATTAGTTGAAGGAACAACTATCAACTACCGATCTCTTATTTCCTAGGTAAACAAGTCAGGTAATTCTAAGGAGTCATCCTTAAGTTAGGTCTAGAATTTCTTGCTTGATTGCACACTTCTTCTCAACTTTTCCCTCCTCTCCTCCCTATTCTTATATTGCATGCATGAGCAGCGGTCCTAGAATCCACACTTGTAGGGACCTTTTGATTTTTCCCTTCGCATAAAAAAAAAACCCTCTTCCACTCATTTGCATTCATCTACAGAAATGAAAAACCCCTAAAATAGGTCCAATGCCGCTTCCACCTCTCACCCACAAACCACCTCTAATCCCACCTCTAACCCTTCCACCCAAAATCCACAGTCTGACCCATGTTTTGACATCCCCATCCCTAGCTTCCCCAGCTTGAAATTACCTAAGTTGCCACAAGACCAAAACCAAGGCCCCCCGCCCAATCCCTTATTTATGATGGTTGAGCAACTGGCTCGACTACAGGCAAACCAACAACAGTTGGTTAGGACTGTCATAAACCTAACCAACCAAGGGAAAAACTCACCACCACCTCAGCAACTTGTTGTTCCTCTTAAGGATTTCTATGATCTTTCCAATTATGAGGATAGACCAGGGGTGGTCATACCAGAAGGGGACTTTGAAATTAAACTAGTAATTTTGAACCTCATTAAGCACTTCATGGACTTCCTAGGGAAGACCCATTTAGCCATCTTAAGGAACTCATAGTCCTCGTACAGACGATCTGTTCTCACAATGTGCAAGAAGACTTATGGCTGATGCAGTTATTCCCTCTTTCTCTCAAAAACAAGGCTGCTTATGGGTTCAGAACCATTGGCAAACCTATTAACACTTGTCCTCAGCTCAGAAGTGCTTTCCTTAAGAAATTATTCCCCATTGGTTGTATGGATTCCTTGAGAAGATCTATTATGACCTTCCACCAAAAACCTGGCGAGAATTTACATGATTCTTGGGAAAGATTCCAAGATCTTTTAAGAAGTTGCTCGCACCACAAGGTTCCTTTATGGCAGCTCATGTAGATCTTATATCATGGATTAGAAGATCAACTTCGACATTTTGTCGATGCCTTGTGTGGCAGCAAATTCCTGTAAGGATGCTGAAAGTGCCTATGAATTATTTGAAGAAATGAGTGAAAACTCATTTAACCATGCTTCCATGAACACCTTTGGAAGAACTACCAACCCACAATTTGGTGTTCATGAAATAGGCACTCAATCCATCCCCGTTACCCAAGATGACCTCCAAATGATTGCCTAGCGACTCGACCATATGCAATTAAATCAAAAGAAGATTGAGGAAAGACTTGACACACCCAATCAGACTCCACAACTCACCCTGCCTGACATTCTGAAGAGAGAAAACTTGCATCATATCAATGTTGTCTCTGTTGGGTATAATTATTTTTTTGAGTCTTCACATGGTTTAGCTGGGACTTACAATTATCCAAATGCCAATCCCAACCTAGCCATTGAGAATATTTCCACCCTCCAGGAGTACTTTAGAAATCCCTCCAACTCAAATTGAAGGAACTACCCAACTCATTCCTGGACCAATCCAATTCCTTCCCAGAAACAAAATCAATTTGGAGGCTATGGGCAGAATCAGACCTTGTACCAACTTAGGCCATCCTAAGAAGACATCAATTCCCAGGTTATGAAAACCCTACAAGGGATGCAAAGTCAAATGTTGGAAGTAACTCGTGTTGTTACAACTCTCCACAATCAGATTGGGGTTATTTTGACCTAGAGACCTGTACGACATCTGCCTTCCCAGCCCATGCCCAACCCAAACAACCAAAGGAACCACTACCAAGGCAGGAATCCGAATCAAAACCATACTAGCCTGCCCCTATTAACCCAGCACCACAGCACCCACCGGGTTTCCACCAACACCAGTGTGGCGACCCAAGTCCTACCATCGACGAAACCCGAGTCGCCATGAGCTAACAACCAGCACAACTCACCCACAAGATCGCAATCACCCAACACATAATCATAAAATATAAGCATAACCAACAAATAATTCATATTGCAAAAAGTAAAGGAACATAAATTGAATACTAACCAAAAGATTTACCATAGAGCAGAAGTATATAATCCTAAGGAGATGTACAATGAAAATCTCCTTGCGAACTTCCAAGTGTACCTGAGTACAAAACCCAAAAATACATCAGAAAAACTGAGTAGAGTAGAAACATCGATAGTAGAGTGCAACAGTAACCAAGCATAAGAGAAAATGGGTACTATAGCTTTAATTAATCTATTTATTAAGCATCTTGTTATCAAGTTTCGTTTCATATATTGGAAGCCCAATTTATTATAGTTCGCAGTCTGTCAATCGACATCTCAGGACGCAAGATGATTTCGTGTAACTTTCTACAATGCAAGACTGGTATAAGCTGCCCTCCTGGCCGAGAAGATCGCTTATACCCACCGAGTCACTACTTTCCTCACCCTAGGGTCATTATGAAGAGGGGTGGTGGCTACGTCATATGGCATGAACACGTGCTAGCGACACATGCTGAACCATAGATAGCCAATGACCCATCCACTAGTCGAGTAAAGAAAACCAACTCCAACTCTTGAGCTCTGCAATCTGCTATCCCAGTTGGCTGCTAAGCCTAACCAAAGAGTCGTAGGGAGGCTAGCAACTCCCTAAACCAGCCTAGAACCGATCTAGTAGACTAAAGCTACAGCCGAATCCAATGAGTAATGGGTTGAAACCAGTTATCCATTTCTTTTAATTCCCAACAAATTTGTCGTATGGATTATTTAATCATTCCCAGATAACTGTATCTTTCATTTTCATTCAAACCATCTTTAGTAATTTCACATTATCAATTCTAGTATTAACCAATATTCATATTATCCTCCAACTAATCCATTTCCAGGAAATTTCCAATTTCTGATCGTGGTTCCAATCAAATCATTATTTAACCATCCTAATGATGTCAAATTTTCTAAAAATAGAGTTTTGTACATGCGATGATAAAGCCATATCCAACAAGCTTAATTGCTTTATAATTCATTTACTTCATGAACTTATCAAATAATTTGTCGTTAACTCCTTTTAATCCGGCAGTTAACTATATTACTTTGGTTATTCACATTCCAAGTCAACAACTTCACCATTAATGTTTAATATTCCAATACCCAGAGCAATAAGAAATATGCAAACAGGTCCTATCCAAGAGTCGATCTTGGGGTTCTAGAACTTGCTGGACACATCCGTATGGTTAGATTAGGCAGATTTCACTCTAATTTTTGAGGCATAGATTTGGGAGACACATGTGGTATTGAGAGTCTCCGAAATGTTTTCACAAAGTCATCATGACCCTCGACGACGTTAGGTAGAATAATCTCTCTGCTTTTCCATACAAGTTTATCTACATAGTGATTTTCTTCGTATATTACTCCATTTAACGTGAGTTCTTGCCTCTTGCTAGGATCAGACCTGTTTGCGTATTTCTTGTTACTTTAGGTACTAGAATATTAAATATTAATGGTGAACATAAAGTTGTTGACTTGGAATGTGAATCACTAAAGTAATATAGTTAACTATCAAATTAAAAAGAGTTAACAAATTATTTGATAAGTTCATGAAGTAAATGAATTATAAAGCAATTAAGCTTGTTGGATATGGCTTTATAATCGCATGTACAGAACTCTATTTTTAGTAAAACTAATATCATCAGGATGGTTAAATAATGATTTGATTGGAACCATGATCAGAAATTGGAAATTTCCTGGAAATGGATAAGTTGGAGGATAATATGAATATTGGTTAATTCTAGAATTGATAATGTGAAATTACTAAAGATGGTTTGAATGAAAATGAAAGATACAGTTATCTGGGAATGATTAAACAATCCGTATGATGGATTTATTGGGAATTAAGAGAATTGGATAGCTGGTTTCAACTAGCTACTTGTCGGATTTGGCTGTAGCTTTAGTCTACTAGATCAGTTCTAGGCTAGTTTAGGGAGTTGCTGGCCTCCCTACAACTCTTTGGTTAGGCATAGCGGCCAACTGGGATAGCGGAATGCAAGGCTTAAGGGTTGGAGTTGGTTTTCTTTACTCAGTCGATGGGTGGGTCGTTGGTTGTCTATGGTTTAGCATGTGTAGCTAGCACGTGTTCACACCATACGATGTATCCACCACCCCTTTTCGCAATGACTCTAGGGTAATGGAGAGCAGCGACTCGGTGGGTATAAGCGGTCTTCCAAGCTAGGAGGGTGGCTTATACCAATCTTGCATTGTAGGAAGTTACATGAAATCATCTCGTGCCTTAAGACGTCGATTGACAGACTGTGAACTATAATAAATTGGGCTTCCAATATACAAAATGGAATCAGATAACTAAAAAGATGATTTTTGTTTTCGATGATGTTTTGCACATAAAATGCCGTGTCGTTGTATTTGGTTGCATGGTATAAAATCACTTTTAAAATAATTAAAAATAGCCACTTAAGAAGAGCAGGTCATGTCCATAGGGAGGCATGTGCTTGTTAAAACTCACACAAGTCGAAATTATTGTTCACGAATGATTTCCCCAGAAATCGAGTTGAAATCCCCTTTAGACTAGGCTAATCAATGGCATGATATGCTGAAATAATATTAATGCAAAAGGGGAGGAGCTTTGCTGTAATGTGCACTATAATAGATTATTAATAAAAATTGACAATGGCATGAGATGTAATTTTTAATATAGGATGAAATAAGGGAAAGCCTTCCCCTTTCTCACACGTGCGAAGGAGGAGATGGCTGGAGGCGTGAAGCTCACCGGAGGTGGGTGGGACCGATGCACATCCGGCGGTGGTGGCGGCGCGGCAGATGGTGGTCGGAGCCGATGGCGGGGAGGAGAAGGTGGTGGGTGCATGCTGCTAGCAGCACCGCACACACCCCTGTTTTGGGCACGAAGGGTGGGTGGTGGCTCTGGTGCAGCCGTGCGAGGAGGAGATGGAGGCGACGCTGGCTGCTGGTGGCCTCGCATGGGCAATGTAGTGAGGGTTGCTGGATGTGGCGAGAGGCGTGCTGGTGTGCGGTGGAGCTAGCGGTGTGCGAGGGCAGTCAGTGCGTGCAGGGGTGTGTGGTCGAGGGTGATGCTGCAGAAGGGCTGCAGCCATTGGCCGCTTCGAGTGATGTTGGTGGTGTTGGCCACCAACTTGGTTAACTAATCAAATGCATGCCATTCTTAGTCAATTCTAAATGCATTTAAATATGAATGCAATGCATGAATTATGCATTCATGCCAAAAATATAAACTAATTTATTTACATCCTAATGCATTCTAAATAAATATTAAAAATAACTTAATGTCTAGGCATTCACATACCTAAGTAGCCAACAAATATGGGCTAACCAAATACCCCCATGCCTAGTTTTTGCTAGTCCCTAGCTCCTAAGTTCTAGGCCAAATTTAACCATCAGGATGCCTTATCATACCTCGCCTCTAAAGAATAGTTTGAGTTGCACCTCTAGATCTTAAGGTATCCAAGTACTGATTAAGATGCAAACCTCGTTAACGTGGGTATCGAGTTGTTGATAGAGGTTTCTTAGACTCCTGAGCCTACCCTAAAATTCATTGCTCTCAAAGGTTTAAACATCCGTGCATAAGTGCAAATGGTCTTGATTTAGTCTGCTAATGACTTAAATTGTGTTGGTATGACTGCCAACAAGAAAGAAAGAGATTTCTTTTTTTTATATTCCTCTCAATCTATCCTTGGATCAACTATCAACACTATCTATGTCTAATTCATTATCCCCATCACCGAACCTTGAAGGGTGCTTGGCTTTTGATGCTTCGAGATAGCACCGCCCATGACGACCCCGAGAAACCAAGGCAATCGATACTTCGAGATAGTATCACCCATGAATTTCTTAAGCGAATTTAGGCATGTGGTAATCGACACTTTAAGATAGGGCCGCCTATAGTACCTGAACTGCAGAATGCACTTACATAACCCCAGTAGGATGGATATCCTAAGAGAAAGCGTCGAGGAGGTGAGATGTTATCATCACATCATCAAGGTGAGTATATACTCCACCTCTCATGCAGCAAGAACTCGTCCAAACAAGTTATGTTTTCAAGCTTCTCCTACATCAGAACTGAGAGAACCAAATTTTCTTCAAGAACAGTGATAACTTATGCAAAACCATAATGTGTGTAAGGTTGGATGCTTAGGTTACCAAGACTTGCAAATAGAAGAGAAGACAACAGTATCCAATACTTCCAAAGTCCTTGACTTAATACCTTTGCTTCGCAACATCCTCAACCATTCGAGGAATAATTTTCATCTTAATAGATACTCATACTTTTAAACTCTCAGAGCCTTAGGAACCTAAAGGTAGTAACTCTCACTTATCTCCATAGGTAAGACACTTAAGGTCATTTCTCATCATTTGTTCCAACTCAGAACTTTAGGTAAACTCATCTACAAAGATTGCTGGCACTAACCAATTAAGCTCAATAAATTAAAACTTTTTTTTTTTTGAAATGCAATATGAATGCATGAATGCAATATGTATACATGCTATAAACAGATGACTTAGGTCCTATCCCCTCATGGTTGGTTCAAACAATGTCCTAACTGGAAGTAAAATAGTCAAGGGAAGATGGCCATCCAAAGTAACATACGGTTTTAACCGTTGGCCGTTGAAGGTAAAGGGCGTTACTGAAGAGAAGGGGCTCTTGATCTCCACAGCCCCATGTGGAAACACTTTGGAGGTTATGTATGGCCCATCCCAACGAGATTTCAATTTCCCTGGAAAAAGCTTAAGTTTGGAATTAAAAAGGCAGACTTGTTGGTTGGGCTCAAAGGTCTTTCTAAGGATATACTTATCATGCAAGACCTTAGTTCTCTCTTTATAAGCTTGGGAGGTGTCATAAGCATCATTACTCAGCTCCTCAAGCTCACTTAATTCCAGAAGTCGTGGCTTACCCACCTTTTCTAAATCCATGTTGACACTTTAGATAGCCCATAGTGCCCTATGTTGAAGCTCAACAGGTAAATGGCATGCTTTCTTGTACACTATCCGAAAGGGAGAAATACCCAAAGGGGTTTTGTAGGCTATCTGATAAGCCCATAAAGCATCATCCAGTGGGACCAATCCTTCCTATCTGGCCTAATAGTATTTTCCAAAATATTCTTGATCTCCTTATTTGACACTTCAACCTAGCCACTCGTCTGAGGATGGTAAGGAGTTGCGATCTTATGAGTTACTCCCAGACTCTTGAGTAGCTGATTGAATTGGTGGTTCCGGAAATGAGGTCCCCCATCATTTATAATTATCTTGGGGCAGCCAAAGCAAGATACAATATTGGCCTTCACAAATTTCAAGGTCACAGAGTAGTCATTTATCCAAGTAGGAATGGCCTCTATCCATTTAGAGACATAATCAACTGCCACCAAGATATACTCATATCCATGGGACGAAGGGAAGGGACCCATGAAGTCAATCCCCCATACATCAAAAATTTCCATAGGTTGGATGGGGTGTTGGGGCATCTCATTTCGCTTCTCAATCGTTCCAGTCTGTTGACATCTAATACAGGCCTTAACAAAGTTATGAGAACCCTTAAATAAAGTAGGCCACCAAAAATCGAATTGGAGAAACTTAAAAGCTATTTTCTTAGCACCAAAGTGCCCTCCACAATGAAGTTCATGGCAAAATCTCAAGACACTTTGTTGCTCCTCTTCAGTCATGCATAGTCTCGGTACTTGGTCTTGTCTAATTCTAAATAATTCTGGCTCTTCCCAATGAAAGTATCTAGCCTGGGAAATGAATCTCTTCCTTTTCTTCTCATCCCAAGAGCCAGGAGTCTCTCCAGTGACCAAATAATTGACAATATTAGCATCCCAGGGTGAAGTCAGTGTTATTGCCATAAGGGTTTCATCAAGAAATGTCTCACGGATGTCTCCAGATGGAGAGTCATCAAGTGGGAGGTGAGACAGGTGGTCAGCCACTACATTTTCCACTCCTTTCTTTTCACGAATCTCCAAGTTAAATTCTTGAAGTAGGATCCACCTAATAAGTTGTGCCTTAGAATCCTTCTTGGCAATGAGATGTTTCACTACCTCATGATCAGTGGAAATAACCACCTTGGACCCAAGAAGATAAGACCTAAACTTCTCCAAAGCAAAAACTACAGTAAGTAATTCCTTTTCAGTGATGGTGTAGTTTTGCTGTGGTGCGATTAAAGTCTTGATAGCATAGTGTAGCACATGAGGTCTTCCGTCAACCCTTTATCCAAGGACTGCTCCTACGGTGTAATCTAAAGCATCGCACATCAGCTCAAATGGGAATGTCCAATCAGGACCTTGGAGAGTAGGTGCAGAGATTAAGGCCTCCATCAAAGTGTGAAAGACCTTGGTGCACTTTGCATCAAAATTAAAGGAGGATTCCTTCGCTAATAGGTCACAAAGTGGCCTAGAAAGTTTACTGAAATTCTTAATAAAGTGCCTATAAAAGCCAGCATGACCAAGAAAGGATCTAATCTATTTGACATTTGTGGGCAATGGGAGTTTGGAAATAGAATCGACCTTGGCTTTATCTACTTCTAAGCCCTTCTTAGACACAATATGCCCAAGTACAATGCCTTTCTGTACAATGAAATGACACTTCTCCCAGCTAAGGACTAAACTAGTCTCCTTACATCTCTTTAGCACATTCTCTAAACGTAGGAGACACTATTTGAAAGATGAGTCGTAAATGGAGAAGTCATCCAAAAAGACTTCGACACACTCGTCAATCATGTCCGAGAAAATGGACATCAAACACTGTTGAAAGGTTGCCGGTGCATTACACAATCCAAACGACATACGCCTCAACGCAAAACTACCTTAGGGACTAGCAAAAGTTGTCTTATCCTAGTTGTCAGAGAAGACTACAACCTAGTTATACCCAGAATATCCATCCAAAAAGCAAAAATATTTATTCCTTGCCAATTTCTTGAGGATCTGATCAATAAAGGGCAAGGGCAAGTGATCCTTCTGGGTAGCGGTGTTTAGTTTGCGGTAATCTATGCAAACCATCTAGTTAGTTGAGGGTCTAGTCACCACTTGTTATCCCTGGTCATTGGTTTCTAGCATAAAGCCTACCTTCTTAGGCACCACATGGATTGGACTAACCCATTTGCTATCCGCGATGGGATATATGATCCCAACATCCAACCACTTCAGAATCTCCTTTTTAACCACCTCCCTCATTGATGGTAACACCATCATTAGCCATAACTAACTTGAATTAGTTGAAATTAAGTGACAAATTCTCCTAAATGATTGCCTGAGAGTCGTAATTCCACTCAAATCCATTCTGAGAAGAAAACATTAAAACAAGGTTAAATCTGTAGTTTTTACATCATATCACAAATGCAAAATAACCACGGGGTCACCCAAGGGTTAATTGAAGGTTAAATGAGCATTAAAGTCCAATAAGTAGGTTCACATAAACAGAAATGGGGTTTCACACATTTCGAGAACAAAATTAGAATATAAAACCCTAATTTTAGACCCACTTAAATTGAAGAGGTTCTGTTCAATATAAAATTCATCTAAACCTTCTAAAATTCATATAAAATATTCTAAGAGGTTCAGTATGCTTGGTTTGACCATCTGAACCCATTTCGACCTTGAACAAAGTCTCAGACGGGATTTTACCCTAATTTGGGCTTCTGTGCATCTTTCCTAGTCAAACATGGTCAAAACTCAAATCCAAGTTCACCATCAGATTCCTTGGGTCCAAATTAGGTTATTACCAAAATTTGGGCCCAATTAGAGTTCATCTTGACCTAATTTGTAATCTAGTCCCTTGAAACTCTATTCTTCACACCTATTCCCTTAGTTTTCGATTTTCTTGTGATTAGGTCCCTAATTTTCTCATCTCTTCACAAAGAGCCCCCTGCCGCCATTGAAGGTTTGAAAAGAATCAACCCATGGCCATGTGAAATCAATCAAGGATTCCTCCTTGATTTCTCAACCAAATCCCTCCAAATTTTGAGGGATTGGTCACCAGAGGATCCTCTTCCTATTGGACCACCTCTCAAATCCTTCTTTGATGACAAGAGCTTAGGTGAGCTCAAAATTTTCTAAAAGAAGAGCTTCCAAAATCTTGATTCAATCATGCCAAATCTTGCCAATTTAGACCCTGTCCTTCATCTATATAAGGTCCTTGCACTCCCCCAGTCCAAACTAGCAAGGTTTAGGCCCAAAATCCTTCTTCAACTCCTTCGCTGGCCTTCTTCAGCCGAGCTCTGGAGAGCCTCCTCGAATTCCTTTCTCCAACCACTAGACGGACAAATCAAGTGGTTCCCCTTCTTCACCAACTTTGTCCTTTCCTCGACAGCCAAACTCAGGCCGATTCGACCCCTTCTTCCTTGCCGTTCCCCCTCCAGAGTTTTCACCTTCTCTGGTGCCAACAGTCACACCAGTATGCTAACTCTCCTTCCTTTCATCTGCTAGATTGGTTAAACCCTTTCTCTCTCTAGAATCCATTCAACTCCTTAACACCCCAATTCCATCAACAAATCACAGCCTCCCTCACCATCTTCTCCACCTCAGGCCATGCCTCCAGTGTGGTCGTCTGACCACCACACACATCCAAACACCATGCCACCACTCCCAAAAGCTTCGTTATGACTCCACGACCAAAAGCCCTAACCTAATTAGGAGCTTTGCTTCCTCCATCACCCTACCGAACAACCTACCATAGCCACACCAAATCTGACTTTGACCATCCTCCACAGACCTCTAATCACTCCATTACCCACACCATTAGCTTCGCCTCACTTCAATGAAGCTTTCCATGTTCTTAACCAAGCCCTAGGGCCATGTTTTCTATGTAGGCACCTCCACCATCGCCGTTGTCTCCTCCGGTGCTGACGAATATCATCTGACCATCTCTGGCTACCATTCAACTCCCAACTGTTGCAGAAACATCACAAGGGCTCAATTACAGCTTCCAATCAGACAAAGCAGCAGCGCTAGCAACTCAATTCGAGGATAACACCTCACGTAGCTGTGCAATAGAGGAGTGGGAGACATAGTCCCACCTCATGCATTCTTAGAGCCTTCGCAATATATAAGTTGATTTCATGATCTTAGTTGTTCTCCTCAAGTCACATGAGCAGTGTGATTGCACAGCAAAAATACACCAGCAATTGTGCCATCTTGTGCTATTTCCTAGCATTGCCAAGTGCATATTGGGTATCCATAGTCGCATTTGTAAAAATACGTGCATGCATGCATTTAATTAAGAGGGGAGGAGAGTGAAATAAATGGCCTTAAAATTTACATTTTTCCTCAAGTGCTGCTTTACAAAATTCACCACCTTTATTTTTATTTTTATTTTTTATTTGACTTTCTTCTCCGCGGCTGCATGGCATGGCTGGCCTTCCTCGCACCATTCTCTGCAATATGCTCTCCCTGCCAGCCATGCAGAGCCATGCACAGCCAGGGCATTGCTGTGCATGCCTTCTTTCTCTTTAAAAAGGCACGATTGTCTTCTTGCAGAGGAGAGCCGAGTCCACACAAAAAAAAACACCACAGCAGCTTCTTCTCCAGGCTGTCTCCTCCCCTCTCCCTCCATACATAGCCTCTCCTCCTCTGAGGAGACACTCTGCGAGCAGGAGCACCTCATAGTGGTGCACAACCACCACTGTGAGTCCTACCACTACCCAGCTCATCAAAGAGCCGGTGGGTGTGGTGGTTCTCTTCCCTGTTTCGACATTTAGCCACTTCCGCCATTGCCACTAGAGATTCAAGCTTTGAAGCTCAACTGGCCACCGCAAGCTCCGCAGCAGCAGCAGCAAGGCGACAGCAGCAGCGCAGGCCACCGCGCGCCTGCACGCAGGCCAGCGTGCGTGCTTGCAGGCCGCCCTCGCCCCTCTCCGCGTGCCTTATCTCGAACTGGGCACCCGCAAGCCAGCAGCCGACGCAACTTCTCCGCATGTGTGCCAGCCGCTCACACCTCCCGCACTCACAGAACCGGACACACCCAGTCGCGCGGAGCCGAGAGGCACTGTAGCCACTGTTCACGCTAGTCAGCGGAACACTGTGGCTACAGTGCGGTGACCGGTAGGTTTCTCACTTATCCGATCACTCGGCTTGCCGCAACCTGTGCTAGCCCGTGCCCACATCCCACCCGAAGCTCGCTCCAGCGCCCGCCCGCACGTCTGCGTGCTCCCGCGTCTGCCAACGCCTGCACCCGCCCGCATCTTCACCCGCTCCCAGCGCCTGCATCTGCCCACACCAGCCTCACCGTGCAGCGTAGTGCATTGCGGTCTTTCCTCCCACGCTCACTCCCTCCAGCGCACGCCTCTCCGCGCACCTACGCACCTACGCGTGCGCGTGCACCGTCAGACGATGCCCTACTGCACGCGGACGACTTAACTCCAGCCTCCTCCACTTCAGCAGACGAGCCCTCTCTCTCTCTCTCACAGCACTCTCTCACTCCTGCTGACACATACACACACACTCACACTCTCGCACACACTCTCTCACTTATACAATACTATATACTTATATATATATAGATATATATATTTATATCTATATATATTTATATACATATATATATATATACAAATATCTATACAAATATTAGTACTTATATAACTAAGTATAAGTAGAGATACATATATATATATATATACACACACACACACACACACATATATATATATATATACAAATATACATACATATATAGATATATATCTATAACTATATATACATATCGATCTACATATATCTATATACTTATATTACTATATATATATATACATCTATATAGCTATATATACATACATATACATATACATATATATATATACATATATACATATATATTTTCATATCATTTACCATACGTTGTATCGCGGGAATATATACACCAGTTGCTGATATTCCCCGATACACGCGTACAGAAAGCGTGTTCGCACTCATCTTCCACCAATCCACCTTACACTCCACGCGGCACTTCGTCCTGTTGGTTGCGTCTTCTTAGACGATTACCGACTCGACACCATGCTACACGCCATCTCCACCTCCACCCCCACCCCTTTATACATATATAATATATACATATATATATATTATATTTACTTTATTTTTGTTTCTCTTTCTTGCCATTAAAAAGATAAACAAAAAAAATATACAAAAGAGAAAAGATAATCCTTAACTTGCAGGTACTTAGTCTTGCGAATAGCAAGACCAATTTTGGAACCCTAATTTGGCTAAAAGCCAAGAACCTGATTTTGAGGGTGTGCCTCAAGGACAAGAATTATCAGAAAAAAAATCTAAATAGAAAAACACCAAAAATATAATAAACGAACGAAAGAGATTCGTTGTAGGAAAGGCTTAGAAACTTCACTTCTAATCCTACTTCCTTGAGTTCGACCTTGGGCCTAAAAGTGACCAAGATAAAATCAAGTAGGCCTAGTGAAAAATTTCTGTAAAGAGATGGTTAAGCTCGATTTAGGTTAACCACTATACGCATTTCAACGATAAAATCACCAAATTAACACAACCTGTCCGGGTCTACACCAAACATCCTTTCATGGTGCTGTTGCCGGGGAAGTGCGCCTTCAAGTAAGTTTTTACTCCATTCCTTTAATTTTTCTCTTCTCACACCTTTCTCTTCACGGGTGTTTTTGTTTGTTGCTGTGCAGGTGAACCTGTTGCAAGGAGAAGGCAGGAAGATGAAGTCGAAGACGTGGCCATATCCAAGGCGGGAAAGAGAGCGTGAAGACGCCGGCACCGCCCGGGAGCTTCGCAGACGTTGCTGAACAAGTAGGTCTTCCTTTCTTAGCAACTTAGGTCAACTTGTCACCTTAATAAAAAAAATTTAAACAAAACTAGAAAATTTTCTTGGGATCTCTTGGGGCAAGTGGATTAAAATTCACTTGTTTGATTGTTTTCCTTTACTCCCACCGCCCCAGGATTTCCCGCCAAACTTCGCATATCGAAAATCCAAGAATCTTGATTCTTGAATCTTCCGCCGTGTGAAGTATTCTTTGAGGCAAATAAAAAGATTGATTGCCACCCCTCTTTGCCTCATTTATCTGCAATTCGGGATCACCTTTTTGGTGGGGAGACTTGGAATTGAGTTGATTCCAACCCCACCACGACCTTTCACGTGCCTATGATTCAATCCTGAATACTTCAACCCCAACAATTTGATTTTCTTTATCTTTTGGTTGATCCTTGTGTGTGGAAATCATTTTGGTGATTGGGAGCACTTGAATTGAAGTGCTTTGGCTCCCTTTCACATTAATCTAAAATTGATTCATGCATCCACACATAGAAATCTCCATTTAGGGAAGCCCATTGCATTTTAGCATGCATTAACCAATTGACTTGAAGAAGGGTTTGTTGGGCTTAGAAGAAAACTTGTATTCTCTCAACCCGAAGATTGATTGAATTGGTAATTCAGCAAAATCCTAAAATCCATACTACTTAAGGCTGAATTCTAAAAATCATTCACCAATTAAAACTTCAATTCGGGGAGATTTCCCCATTGCATGCTTGGTTTACACACTTTATAAAATCAATCACTTGGGCACTACCCGTAAATAATGCCCTTCACATTCCAGAAGCACTTGATCCTAAGCCTCTAACTAAAATTGATAGTAACTTGACCCTTATTAAGGATTGGAGGTCTAACTACCTGCGTGTAGCGCCTACATGCTGGTGAGGGTTCCCGTGTGCTATCGAGTGTCTAAGACTGGGGCAAACGGCCTTTCAATCTGGCACGACGATTCCACGGTGCTTGCATTCGGTTCCGTAGTTCGTGATAGTAGGTAACTTAGATCTTTAGGTCTAAGGGCACACTGTAGAGGTTAGGAATTTGATTGTATTGATTTGTCATCAAGTGTACCTTTGCGGCATCATTTCTCTCATCTCTTTTCCCTTCGTATCTCTTCAATTCTTCTTGTGGTAGTGCATGTTTGGGAGGAGGTCACAAAACCCTAAACTGTGTGAATTGCCTGATAATTTTAGAAAAGAAGCCGCATCGTCTTCCTCTACAAACATGACTGCACGCCCACCCCCAAATCCCGAGGGAGGAAACCACCCTCAAAACCCACCAGGTGGTGGAGCCTTAGATCCCATAACCCGCCTCCAAGCCCAAATGGAAATGTATAATGAACAAATTGAGGCCATTAGGGAAACATTGGAGGAAATGCAGAATCCTCCCGAACGGGAGGAGCCTAAGTCTCTTAGCTCCTATCAGAATCCTGTTGCTATAGAGACCATAGGACAAATTCGGGTCCCCATGGGTGGGGACGACTTTGAACTGAAACCTAACATAATTGGCCTAATAAATTTTCACTTCCATGGTCTTGCAAGTGAAGATCCTTTTCTCCACTTGGAAGACCTAACCCGATTGGCTGAAACTGTTAAACCAAGAAATATCGGGTTACCTATAGTACTCATGAAAATGTTCCCATTTTCATTGCAGGATAAAGCATCGCAATGGTTACGCACCCTTGGGAGAACCATCCACTCTTGGGAAGAGATGCGAACAGCGTTTCTCAAGAAGTTCTTCCCAATCGAGCGAACCAATGCGCTTCGCCGTGCTATCACTTCATTTACGCAACAAAACAACAAACAGTTTCATGAGGCATGGGAGAGATATAATGACCTCCTCAGGAAGTGTCCGCACCATGGTCTGCCTAAGTGGCATATAGCTCAGATTTTCTACTATGGGCTAAATGAGACTTTGAAGCAGATTGCAGACGCTTCCTGCGGAGGGAATTTTATGAATAAAGATGAGAATGGAGCATTCGAATTGTTTGAAAATATGAGCGAAAACTCAATGAACAATGCTTCCATTGTCTCCTTTAATCGTACCAGCCTGCCCCGTAATGTCCACAAAGTTGACATGGGACCCTCCCATTCATCCATAGATCTCAGCCTTATCGCACAGAAATTGGATGAAGTCTCCGTCGTGCACAAGAAGCTAGACAAGCTTCTGGCCAACCCCGCCCGATCTATGGCAAACACCCCCACCTCACCACTTCGTCACAATCCTAATTCTTCCAATACTAGGCTTATCCCGAGAAACCCCGTAAGACCTTCCTTACCGAGTGTCGTGTCGAGAGATTCGGTAAGTCATGTGGATCTGGCTTCTACGAACCAGTATTTTGACATGGAGGACCAAGCCTCTGTGTGCTCGGACGCATATTTACATGCGGACACGTCTTCTGGCATAGAAGACGCTTGCGCCCTGGGGAACAACCCGTTCTCTACCACTTATAACCCAGGGTGGCAAAATCATCTGAACTTCGCATGGTCCAGCAACCCACAGCACCAAAACCCCGCGGGTGGACCAATGCAACCATCCGCACCCGTCATCCCAAGGGCCCAGTCTAATCCTATGGCAAATCCGCCATCGGGTCCTTGCGTACTGCAAACAGAACACGCATCAAGTCCTCTTGATAAATTGATGCGAATGATGACGGAAATGTCAAAGCGCCATGAAGAGAACATGACCTCTCTTCAGCACCAATTGGCACAGCAGAATGCTGAGATCAGTCAGCATTTCGAATCGATCTCAGGGCACTCTCCCAGCCCAACTTGTTCCCAACCCGCGAAATTTCGTACCCCGTGGTCCTGAACCACAGGTACGACCTTCTCAAGGCCAGGTTCATCAGATTCTGCAAGCTCCGAGCATTCCACCGGGATTTCAGGCTAATCCTGCTATAGCACCTCACTCTTATGTCCCTATTGCGACCCTCCTCCGCCGTATGAACCCACTGGACCCGCATCATCTAATGCGATCACTACGAGGAGCGGTAAGTGGTGTCGGACCTGAATAGGTTGTTAATATGGTGATTTTATCGTTGAAGTGTGTATAGTGGTTAACTTAAATCAGACCTAACCATCTCTTTACAAAATTTTTTACCTGGCCTACTTGATTTTATCTTGGTCACTTTTAGGCCCAAGGTCAAACTCAGGGAAGTGGGGTTACAAGTCAAGTTTCTATGCCTTTCCTACAATGAGTCTCTTCCATTTGTTTATTGTGTTTTTGGTGTTTCTCTATTTAGATTTTTTTTTCTGGTAATCTTTGTCCTTGAGGCACACCATCAAAATTAGTTCTTGGCTTTGAGCCAAAATAGGGTTCCAAAACTGGTCTTGCTATTCGCAAGATGGATTACCTGCCAGTCAAAGATTGTCTTTTCTCATTTATATATATTTTTTTATCTTTTTATGGGCATACAAGAGAAATAGAAATAAATACAGTATAGATATATATGTATATACTATATATGTATAAAGGGGTGGGGGTGGAGGCGGGGATGGAGTGTAGCACGGTGTCGAGTCGGTCGTCGTCTAGAAAGACGCAACCAACAGGACTAGGTGCCGCGTGGAGTGTGGGATGGATGGTGGAAGATGTATGTAACCACGCTTTTTGTACGCGTGTATTGGGGAATATCAGCAACTGGTGCAAATATTCTCGCGATACCACGTATGGTAAATAATATGAAAATAGATATATATATGTATGTAAATATATCTATATATATATATGGTTATAAATATATAGGTATATATATATGTATATATATGTAGTTATATATGTATATATGTATATGTATATATATATAGGTATTTAAATATATATGTAAGTATATGTATAGATAGATATATGTATATATATATATATATGATACTATATAGATGTATATATATGTGTGTGTATGAATATAGTAATATATGTATATATAGATATAGGTAGATAAGTATATATATATGTATGTATATATAGTTATAGATATGTATATGTATATATATGTATGTATATTTGTGTGTATATATATATATATATATATAGGTATATGTATATATGTAGATATATATGTATATATTTATAAGTATATATATATATACGTATATATATATGTATATGTATATAAGTATATGTATATATATATATATGTATATAGATATATATAAGTACATAGATATATGTATATATATATATATAGATACTAATACTTAGTTATATAAATACTATATATATATAGATATAAGTATATATATGTATATATGTATGTATGTATAGTAATACATAAGTATATAGGTACTACTATATGTATAAATATAAGTGTATATATATATGTATGTATATATATAGGTATATAAATATATGTATATATATATCAATATATATATGTATACGTATATATATATATGTATATAATAGTGTATAGGTGTGTGTGTGTGTGTGTGTGTGGAAGTGTGAGTGTATGTGTGTGTGAGCGTCGGTAAATAGAGAGTGAAAGAGTGTTGTGAAAGAGAGAGAGAGAGAGAGAGCGGGAGAGATAAGGCTGCAGGTTAAGGCATCTAAAGGCCAGTGGGCGTCGTTTGGAGGTCCTCAAGTGCACGCGCAGGCGCGTATGCGAGCGAGGACGTGCACGCTGGAGGGCGAGGGGCGCGGAGAGGAGACGCAGCGCACCGTGCTGCGCGAAGGCTGGAGTGGGTGCTCACAGGTGCGCGCGAAGGGAGCAGGCAACGTAGACGGGTACGGGCAAGTGCGGGCGACGTGGGGCAAGACGCGCGAGCGGGCGATCGAAGGTAGCAGCACGCCGGGTGACAGTTAAGTGAGAAGCTCACTGGTCACCCCACTGTAGCCACAGTGTCACACAGACTCACGTGAACAGTGGCTACAGTGTAAGGCCGCGCCGCGCGACCGGGTACGGGCGGTTGTGTGTGTGCAGACGGCTCAGCGTGCGCGGTGGAGTGGCTTCGGCTGGTGGCTTGCTGGCGGAAGGTTGCGACAGAGCGTGTGGAGAGTGCTACTGGCATGCGCGGTGGAAGGCAGGGCGATGGCTGCTTGCGCGGTGGCTTGCGGGAGTTGGCAGGGGCACGCGGAAGGGGCTTGGCTAGCCACTGCAGTGGCGTGCGGTGGCCTGTTGTGGAAGGGAGAGTGCGACAGGGCACTTGCGCGAAGAAGCTGAAGGCGAGGGCAGTGCGAAGGAGGAGGCAAGAGCGCCTGTAGGGGCATGCGGAAGGGGCTGCAGCTGCTGCTGCTGCTGTGCTGTTGCTGCTGCCTTGCCGCTGCTACTGGAGCTTTGAGCTTCAAGCTTGAAGCCTGCGGCAATGGCTGAAGTGGCGTGGAAGGTGAAAACAGTGAAGAAGGCCACCACGCCCACCAGCTCTTTGAAGAGCTGGGCGGTGGTGGCTTCACGGTGGTGGGTGCTCACCATAGTGAAGACACCTGTCCATCGGGTGTCTCCGAGTAGGGCCGGCGTATGGATGGAGAGGGAGGAGAGGACGGTGGCCTGGAAGTGAGCTGCGTTGGCTTTTGAAGTGGAGGACCATGCCGCTTTCAATGAAGGAGCCGTGCCCTCTTTTGTAGAGGAAGAAGCCATGCACAGCCATGCCCTGGCTGTGCATGGCTCATGCAAGGCCTCGACAGGGAGAGGCAGCTGCAGGGAAGGGCTGGAGCAGGGAATGGCGCGAGGAGAAAGGTGTTGTCCCATGCAGCTGCGAGAAGAGATTCAAAATCAAGTGAAATAAAAATAAAAAGATGGTGAATTTTGTGGAGCAGCACTTGAAGAAAATGTAAATTTCAAGGCCACTTATTTCATTCTCCTCCCCTCTCAATTAAATGCATGCATGCGTGTATTTTTACAATGCAACTATGGAGACCTAATATGCATTGGTAATGCTAGGAAATAGCACAAGACGACACAATTGCAGGCATTTTTTTGTGGTGCAATCAGTAAGCAGACCGTCGATCCACCTCGACCTGATCCTGGCCCATCTTCTTCATCACCCTCTCATTTGGGATGCGCATCGCATTCGAGAGAGGACGATACACCCAAATTGGTTCCAGAATCAGTCCCATTCCCTGAGGCTCTACTGAGGGAGCCAAAAGGCAAAAAGAAAGATACGCAGGCCTTTGATAACCTACGTAATTTGTTCAGGGATGTTGAAATCAAGGTACCCCTGCTCGAGGCTATCGACCACATACCTACTGTCATCCGATTTTTCAAAGACTACACAACACCCAGGTGACAGTCAAAGAAAACTAAGAATCCGGTGGTTCTCTTGCCTCATGCGAGTTGTGCTATATTGTCAAATCTACCACCGAAGCAGAAAGATACGGGCACACTGCTTATTTCCTGTAGCATCCAAGGTTGCAATTTTAACCGTGCCCTGCTTGATCTAGGATCTTCCATCAATCTTATACCGACCATCATGCTCAAAAAATTTTTCTTGGGAAATTTGAAACCCACTCCTGTCACGTTACAGCTGGCAGATCGTTTTGTCAAAATTTCGAAGGGTGTGGTGGAAGACGTGGTGGTTAGGGTCAACAGTCTCTGTTTTCCTGTTGACTTTCTTGTTTTAGATATGGAAGTTCCTAGCTCACTTTCTGATTGTCCGATCATCCTTGGTCGACCTTTCTTGGCCACAGCCCGCGCCCATATCGACTGCGAGTCAGGCTGTATTGAGATTGCCGTTGGATCTGAAAAGCTCAAGCTTAACATCTTCAAGGCAACCAAGAACTTTGATTGTGATTGTTTCGAGGATGACACGTCTGACGAGGACATGGCCGTCAGTGCGTGTATCGAACTAATTGGGACCTATTCTGACTGCTGCGGATTACCTGTAAACACTGACGATTGCCTGACCAACACATATTGTGACATTCCCCCATCCCTCCCTATTCCCGTACCTTCTCCTAACCAGACTTTTGACGAGGTTTTCTCTGCTTCCCATACCTCGTGGTCTGAGTCATATCCTGGCTACTCACCGCTGGTCCACACTCTTGAAGATCGGATTGCCCTTTCTTTCCCGCCAAATCAGGCGGAGTTGCAAATCCACACTGGGACCTTAGGCCCACATGCTTCTCACTGGGGCTATTCCTTTTTGGATCCATCTATCCAAGAAGCCCCTCTTCTTGGCCAATCTGAGGGCCAATTTCTTCCTCCTGACTTGTTCTCCAATCCACCTGGGACACTCTCGTCCCAAGAAATGCCAGACCTTTCACCATCCACTCCCGAGCTGAAAGAGCTGCCTAGTACACTTAAATATGTTTTCTTGGGACCAAATGAAACGCTCCCTGTAATCATCAGTTCAAAATTGACCAGGGAGCAAGAGTGCAAACTAATGAAGGTCCTCATAGAACACAAGGTAGCCATTGGATGGTCTCTATCAGACTTATCTGGCATTAGCCCCTCCTACTGCACTCACCGTATATATATGGAGGAGGCTCGACCTTCCCGTGAGATGCAGCTATGTCTCAACCCTAACATGCGGGAGGTCGTTAAGAAGGAAATCATTAAGTGGCTGGATGCTGGTATAATCTACCCGATCAGCGATAGCTCCTGGGTGAGTCCTATTCACATTGTGCCCAAGAAGGTAGGATTCACCATCCATGTCAATTACAGGGGCGAATCCATCCCTACACGCACTCCTACATCTTGGAGAGTGTGTAGATTATAAGAAACTCAATGCTGCAACTAAGAAAGATCACTTTCCTCTAACTTTCATTGACCAAATCCTGGAGTGGTTAGCGGGAAATAAATTTTTCTGTTTCCTGGATGGATTCTCAAGATATAACCAAGTGGCAATTGACCCCCGAAACCAAGAGAAAATCACTTTTACCTGCCCTTTCGGCACCTTTGCATTTAGAAGGATGTCGTTTGGACTTTGTAACGCACCAGCAACTTTCCAGAGATGTATGCTGGCGATATTTCATGACATGGTGGGTGACTTTCTCGAGGTCTTCATGGATGACTTTTTGGTCTTTGGACCATCTTTCGATGACTGTCTTGCCAACTTGACTCGTATACTTAGGAGATGTATTGATGTAAACCTCATGCTTTCTTGGGAGAAAAGTCATTTTATGGTACACGAGGGAATTATTCTCAGGCATATCATCTCCGATAGGGGTATTGAGGTTGATAGAGCTAAGCTTGATGTAATTGCTGATTTACCTGTGCCTGGCTCTGTCAAAAAAATCCGCTCCTTCCTGGGACACGTCGGTTTCTATAGGAGATTTATCAAAGATTTCTCCAAGATTTCTCAACCCTTAACTCATCTCCTATCAACCGACGTACCCTTCGATATGGGCCCCGACTGCATACGAGCATTCACATAGCTGCGTAATGCTGTCACCAAGGCCCCTGTTCTCCAGCCACCTGATTGGTCCCTCGACTTTGAACTCATGTGTGACGCTTCCGACCTTGCAGTCAGAGCCATCCTGGGACAAAGACGCGATAGACACCCCTTCGTGGTGTACTACGCCAGTAAAACGTTGGACGAGGCCCAGCGTAATTATACTACCACTGAGAAAGAACTACTAGCGGTCGTCTTTGGGGTGGAGAAATTCCGCTCGTACCTTCTGGGCTCACACGTTATTGTTTTCACTGACCACACGGCCATTCGCCATCTCATGCACAAGAAGGATGCCAAGCCTAGACTGATTCGTTGGATCCTTCTGCTCCAAGAATTTGACATTGAGATCCGCAATAGGGCTGGAGCCCAGAATGTTGTGGCTGATCATCTTTCCAGACTGGACCCTGACCATATTGGACTTACTCTGCCAATCAATGAGATTTTTCCTGATGAGCACCTATTGGCAATTAATGTGGCAAGTGGACCGTGGTATGCTGACATTGCCAATTAGCTTGCTTCTGAATCTCTTCCACGTGGCTGGCCTAAAAACCAGCGCAAGCGTCTCATGGTAGAAGCAAAGTATTATTTCTGGGATAATCCACTTGTTTTTCAGATAGGTGTTGATCAAATCATCCGTTGCTGTGTTCTCGACAGCGAATTCTCCAGTGTGTTATCCTTTTGCCACGATCAGGCTTGCGGAGGCCATTTCTCTGGGAGGAAAACTGCAGCCAAGGTGTTGCAGTGTGGTTTCTTTTGGCCCTCCCTTCACCAGGATGCACACAAGTATGCCAAACATTGCACTAGGTGCCAGTCGTTAGGGTCAATGTCACGTCGTGACATGATGCCCTTGCAACCCATCCTAGTTGCGGAAATCTTCGACATTTGGGGAATTGATTTCATGGGTCCCTTTCCTCCTTCCAACGGCTTCGAATTTATCCTCGTGGCCGTTGATTATGTTTCAAAATGTATCGAGGCTATTCCCACGTGTCGTGCTGACTATGTTATATCCACCCGATTTGTCAAAGACCACATTTTTGCGTGCTTTGGGATCCCTCGTGCCATTATCTCGGATGGAGGAAGCCACTTTACCATGCATCTTTTCGGGCACTTCTGAGGAAATACGGAGTCCACCATCGTATCGCATCCCCGTATCATCCTTAGACGAACGGCCAGGCAGAGGTGTCGAACAGGCAAATCAAGCAAATTCTCCATAAAACGGTTCGGCCTGACCGTAAGGATTGGTCTGACAAGCTGATTGACGCACTTTGGGCATATCGGACCGCCTTCAAGGCTCCCCTTGGTATGTCTCCTTATAGAATTGTTTACGGGAAACCTTGTCATTTGCCCGTGGAGTTGGAGCACTGCGCTTATTGGGCGATTCGCCAATGTAACCTCGACCTAGACCTGTGTGGTCGAGAAAGGAAACTCCAACTCCAGGAGCTGGAAGAGCTCTGTCGTGAAGCCTATGATTCTGCCTTAACTTTTAAGCAACACACTAAGGCCTTTCACGACAGCCGTATTCGGCGGAAGGAATTTAAGCCATCTCAGCAAGTTTGGCTCTACAATGCCCATCTCAAATTCTTTCTTGGGAAACTAAAGTCTAAATGGACTGGTCCTTTCCTGGTCTCGAGACCATTTCCCAACGGGGCCGTTGAAATTGAAGATCCCAAATCTGGGCATAAATTTACGATCAATAGGCAGCGTTTGAAACCCTATCTTACTCATGAACCTGCCCCCATTGGAGAAACTGTTGCCCTGTTGGAGGGTAACTAATTTTGTGCCTCATCCTGAGTCCAGCTAGGGACGTTAAATTCAGCGGTCGTTGGGAGGCACCCCAACAACACTCACCATCCACCATCACTTTTCACTTCACTGTCACATTCACTTCACTTTTCACTTCACCACCCACCATCCACCCACCCTACCACCCTGTTGTATACCCTGAACCTCAGCTCTCGTTACCCGATCTTTCGTCCTTCCTCTACCCTTCCCTGCATGCATATGAGGACATAGCATTGTTTGGCATGGGGGGGTGGATAGGCATCCATAGGATCTGGGTATTTTAGGGTATCATGCAGTTTCTATATATATATATGAAAAAAAAAATGGTGTTTAGTAATGATCTGAAGGCTGAAACAAAAATACAATAATTGTTTATGGATATTCAACCATTGCTTTGAAGACTTTCCAGGCCACAAAAGCTTAATTCGCTCAGGCTCGGCTTAATTCACTTGAGCATTGACAAGATAGATCGGAATCTCTCCTAACTAAGGACGTATTCTTGTACCTGAGACACTAGTACAGGATCCGTTGGTTTGCTTCTACTCGAGAGCCTAAGTAATCTTGGTTCACACTACACATATCAAGAAAGACCAGGTGAACATAAGATCCAACCCTAGTGTTCATTAGGGAAGGTGGAGTCCTTACCTATGTGCGCAGGTAGACTTTTTATCCTAAGCTTTAGTCTTGTGTTTAGGAGAGACTCTTTCCACCAAAAAGGAACTCTCCCACCAAAAAGAAAAGTGTGCTCCTCCAAATAATGTTGTAAGAGATATACTGACACGTGTTTCAAAAAAAAAATAAAAAGAGAAGATGCAAATAAGTCAGTATATCTCACAAATGTCTGTAAAATCTTCTTCTTACAAAAAAGTTCTTCAGGGAAAATACCCTGTTTTCTTTGAGCCACAAATGTCAGAAAATGGGAGTTGAGTTTTCTGTCATCTTTTTTAGGGTCAATCCGAAGACACAAGCTGAAACTAGGACCAACCTGTACTTAAAAATTTGTGAAACCCTGGGTTTGAGTCTTAATGTTCATCTGGTCAGTCTTGATCCTTCACTAAGCACAAGCCATAATCTCTTGAGCTCTCGAGTACAGCAAAAACCTCCTGGGTCCTGGAAATCGTACTTAAGGTTTAAATATCAAGAGTCCTGGTTAGTCGAGAGATGATCTATGTCATGTGAGACTTAAAGTACTGGTAGTCTTCTCTGCAATTGGTTCTCACAATATTCAACAATAAACATACCTATGTCGCCTCAGAAGAAAATCTTCAGCTTAAGATCATTTCTAAATACAATACAAAAAAATGTTTTGGTAAGGACTAGCAAAAGATAGGCATGGGGTTATGATTGCACAGCAAAAATACACCAGTAATTGTGCCATCTTGTGCTATTTCCTAGCATTGCCAAGTGCATATTAGGTATCCATAGTTGCATTTGTAAAAATACGCGCATGCATGCATTTAATTGAGAGGGGAGGAGAGTGAAATAAATGGCCTTGAAATTTACATTTTTCCTCAAGTGCTGCTTTGCAAAATTCACCACCTTTATTTTTATTTTTTATTTGACTTTCTTCTCCGCGGCTGCATTGCATGGCTAGCCTTCCTCGTGCCATTCTCTGCAACATGCTATCCCTGCCAGCCATGCAGAGCCATGCACAGCCAGGGCATGGTTGTGCATGCCTTCTTCCTCTTTAGAAAGGCACGATCATCTTCTTAAAGAGGAGAGCTGGGTCCACACAAAAAAAAACACCACAACAGCTTCTTCTCCAGGCCGTCTCCTCCATTCTCCCTCCATACGCAGCCTCTCCTCCTCTGAGGAGCCACTCTGCGGGCAGGAGCACCTCACAGTGGTGCACAACCACCACTGCCCAGCTCATCAAAGAGCTGGTGGGCGTGGTGGTTCTCTTCCCTATTTAGATGTTTATCCACTTCCGCCATTGCCACTGGAGCTTCAAGCTTTGAAGCTCAATCGGCCACCGCAAGCTCTGCAGCAGCAGCAGCAAGGCGGCAGCAGTAGCGCAGGCCACCACGTGCCCGTACGCAGGCTAGCGCCCGCGCCTGCAGGCCGCCCTCGCCCCTCTCCGCATGCCTTATCACGAACTGGCCACCCGCAAGCCAGCAGCCGCCACAGCTTCTCCGTGCGTGCGCCAGCGGCTCACACCTCCCGCACTCACAGAACCAGACACACCCGGTCGTGCTGAGCCGAGCGGCACTGTAGCCACTGTTCACGCTAGTCAGCGGAACACTGTGGCTACAGTGCGGTGACCGGTAAGTTTCTCACTTATTCGGTCACATGGCACGCCGCAACCTGCGCTAGCCCGCTCCCGCGTCCCACCCCGAGCCCGCTCCAGCGCCCGCTCGTGCGTCTGCGTGTGCCTGCGTCTACCATCGCCCACACCTGCCTGCGTCTTCACTCGTTCCCAGTGCCTGTGTCTGCCCGCACCAGCCTCACCGCGCAGCGCAATGCGCTGCGGTCTTTCCTCCCACACGCACTCCCTCCAGCGTGCGCCTCTCCGCGTGCCTACACGCTTGCGCATGCGCGTGTGCCATCAGACAACTCCCTGCTGCGCGTGGACGACTTAACTCCGGCCTCCTCCACTTCAGCAGACGAGCCTTCTCTCTCTCTCTCTCTCTCTCTCTCTCTCTCAGCACTCTCTCACTCCTGCAGACACGTACACGCACACTCACACTCTCGCACACACACACTCTCACTTATACAATACTATATACTTATATATATTTATATCTATATATATTTATATACATATATATATATACATATATCTATACATATATTAGTACTTATATAACTAAGTATTAGTAGAGATACATATATATATATATACATATATATACACATATACTTATACATATATATATATATATACAAATATACATACATATATACATATATATCTATAACTATATATACATATATATATATATATACATATCGATCTACATATATCTATATACATATATTACTATATATATATACATATATATATATACATCTATATAGCTATATATACATACATATACATATACATATACATATATATATCTATACATATATCTATCTATACATATATTTACATATCTATATATATATACATATATATATTTACATATAGATATATATTTATATATATACATATATACATATACATTTTCATATCATTTACCATACGTTGTATCGCGGGAATATCTACACCAGTTGCTGATATTCCCCGATACACGCGTACAGAAAGCGTGTTCGCACTCATCTTCCACCAATCCACCTTACACTACACGCGACACTTCGTCCTCTTGGTTGCGTCTTCCTAGATGACGACCGACTCGACACCATGCTACACGCCATCTCCACCTCCACCCCTAGCCCTTTGTACATATATAATATATACATATATACATATATATATATTATATTTACTTTATTTTTGTTTCTCTTTCTTGCCATTAAAAAGATAAACAAAAAAAATATACAAAAGAGAAAAGATAATCCTTGACTTGCAGGTACTCAGTCTTGCGAATAGCAAGACCAATTTTGGAACCCTAATTTGGCTAAAAGCCAAGAACCTGATTTTGAGGGTGTGCCTCAAGGACAAGAATTATCAAAAAAAAAATCTAAATAGAAAAACACCAAAAACATAATAAACGAGCAGAAGAGATTTATTGTAGGAAAGGCATAGAAACTTCACTTCTAATCCCACTTCCCTAAGTTCGACCTTGGGCCTAAAAGTGACCAAGATAAAATCAAGTAGGCCAGGTAAAAAATTTTTGTAAAGAGATGGTTAGGCTCGATTTAGGTTAACCATTATACGTATTTCAATGATAAAATCACCGAATTAACACAACCTGTCTGGGTCTACACCAAACATCTTTTCACCGTGCACCCTCGCCCATGCGCACATGCACACGGGCCTGGACCTCTGAACCGTATACCCGATTACCCAATTGTGAAATCCAATTAGAGAAAGGGGAAATCCTGAGGAGGAGAGGGGAGGTTTTGCTTCAGAATACGTGCTTTGTGCCTCTAGATGCGTGTTAATGTTCTCAACACTTAGTCTCTAAGGCTTTGCCTTGAGACTCTTGTGATGTGCTTGAGTGAAGCCTTGTGCTAAGGCTACTTCTAAGGCTTGGCACCCTTGTGCCTATTCTAAGCTTTGAACGGTTAAGTCATCTAGCTCTCTGATCTGACATCTGATTTGGTTTTGGTACTGTGGATTTATTTGGCTGATATATGATTCGGGTTACTGTTGAAATATTTGGTTAATTGAGAATTGTGGGATGTGCTTTGATTAAAGGGATTAATTGGTGATTTAAATCACCACTTTAGGGTTTCTTTTATTCTTTTTATCCCATTGTTCTTTAGATACATTGGTTATCATTGAATATATTTCTAAGTAGTTTATTCATTGAATATCTTTAATTGTGATTCATTGATTATGCTCATTATTTTTATGTCGCGATTAGTGTGTGAATTCCATATTTGATCCCTACAAATGACTTCGGACTCATTTTCTATTTTTGAGCACTCTTATAAATTTTATGTGTTGTCGCAATTTTTGTCCTATACTATGAAGCGTATTTCTTAAAACAATGATTCTCACGATAAATACTCATGTTGGGGTTAAGACGTCTCTGCATGTCTCGAAATGGATTGATGGAATCATCAGTATAGATGTGATGCATGCAGAGTGTAGAGTCTATACCCTTAATATTAGCGATTGTTCAAGCTAAGGCTTCCTAGTGCCATAATAAGTAGTCTAGCAAGGCTCCCTCTTACACCTTAAATTGTACAGATGAGATGATTACATGGAGTGTATCATTTGGCCCAAGGAATACATACTTGAGAGTGTTTGGGTGGGGTTTCAGTTCAAGGTCGAGGGCTTCTATGGTTGAGGGTTTCATAGTAGATGTCCCCATCTTATGTAGTAGATCTACCTTAGGCAGGTATGATGGGGAGAGAGACTTAGTAGAAACTCCAAGCAACTCCTCAAGTTCTAGTACATCCCCTTCACATTCCTCCAAGAGATGGGAATGCTCATTTAGCATGACATGCTGAAGGGGGTCATCACATAAAATTGCAAGAGTTGTCTCTTCAATCAGGTCATCTACCACCTCAACTTGGGAACAATCCTCAAATCCAGCTTGTTTATAAGCATCAAACACATTAAGTCAAATTTTCTATTCCCAAAGCCCATTTTTAATGCCCCAGTGTTGCAATTAATTGAAGCATTCAAAGTTGCAAGGAAGGGGCAGCCTAAAATGATGGAGGCTTGGTTGGATTGTTTGTAAGGTCTATGCCCAAAACCAAAAAATCTACGGGGAAAAAGAAATCCTCCACTCTCACGAGGACATCTTCTAGTAGACCCTGGGGTGTCCTCAGTGAACAGTTTACAACATGGAGGATTATGGGACTAGGCTTTTGATTGCCTCCTCCAAGTTGTTCATATACTTAGCTTGGAAGGATATTTACCCCCGCACCCAGATCAAGCAGAGCCTCGTCTATATGTAAGTCGCCAATGACCACCGAGATGTATATGGCTCTTGGGTCCTTAAGTTTCAAGGGTGTCCTATGTTGTATATTGAGCAAACAGAATCAGGTAGGGCAATGTTTGATTGGACTTGTTTCCTTGATTCCCACCTTTTCATGCATAAGTCCTTCAGAAAGTAGGATAGGATAGAATCTACCTGATAGCTTCAAGTAAAGGTAGGTTAATCTGCACTTTCTTGAAAGTCTCCATGATTTCGTCTATCCTATGTTTGGCTCCAAATGAGTCAGCAGAAGTCTGTCCAGAGGTGGATAAGTGCTCTGGAAAGGGCACTCTCAGTCTCTGGGTGGAAGGTTTATCATGTTAGATAAGTGGTGGAACAGGGACAACCTCTTCTGGTGAGGTGATTTCAAGCGGAGGAGAGTTGGGCAGCTCTTCTCCGGTGGGGGCGAAAGTCGGGGTGGATGGGTTTTAGGAAGGTGGGACTATAGGAGCATCAGGTTTGGAAATTTCATTCCCACTCCTCAGAATAGTCATCGCCTAGTCATGCTCCCTAAAGACAATCCCTTTCCCTTTAGAGTTCTCCTTAGATGAATTGGGAAGCTTCCCAGTCTCCCTTTTGCTGACAGCCTTGACAAGGTGTCCTATTTGGGATTTCATCTCATTGATTGCCTTGCCATGAGATTGAATGATCATGCTTTGATTCTCCTGCATGGCCTTCAACATTTCCTTAAGCTCATCCATCTCAGAGGTCATGGGTGGCTGGGAGATGTTAGGAGGTTGATTCTTAACTACCCTTAATAATCCATGACAGGGTATCCCCCTCCTTGGAGTTACAAAACCTTTGATCTTAAGTTTCAAGCACTTTGGATTCCAATAGTACGAGGGTTCTTTCCTAGTAGCTCAAAAACCTAGGAGTGTCTAAATGCGTGCCTTGGTGCAAAGATCAAACAAGTATGCATGCACCATAAAAGTTTTGAGTTTGAATTTTGAACCGCAACATAATGTCTCAAATCAACTCCTTAGGTTTTAATGTGTTCCTCCTTTACTTAAGTCCTTTTTAGAAAATTTAACATGACCACTTGTTAAATCAATTCAAATCAAACTTGGTGGTCTTTGAAAGTAAGGTCCAAATGCAATGCGTAAACAAATATATATGCTAAGAAAGAGGATGTACCTGGCTCTCTAGCAATCAACAATGCAATGCTTGCAATGCAAGATAGTAAATCTAGAGGCTACTCATACACACCTAAATGGTCGTCCTAGGGCATGCAGCTTCTAGCAAGTAGTTTGTGATATTTTTTTTATGTTTTTATTGACCCTACTTACACAAACAACAAAGGATAAACAATCCACAAAATAAAAGAAAAACCTAAATCTAAACAAATGGGAACAAACTCCCAAAAAATTACCCAACATGGGCCTAAAAGAAAATCAGGAACAAAGCCCTAAAAAATTGTGACCCCAGAACATGCGTGAACACTACGGTGATGATGTTGGGTTTGTTTGGTTGCAATGGAAAAAGAAGATGATGAATAGTGGAAAGGTGGTGCTGGATGTTCGTGAGAAAGAGGGAAATGATGGAGAAGATATTCATGCTGCCGGTGCGGCCACGCTCACAGTGAGGTGGAGCTGTGAAGGCTCACGCACGATGTTGGCATGAGTCCACCGGCTTGGTGTGGTGAGCTGTCACCTAGCCAGCCCACGGTGTGGTGGAGCTCGGCCATGGAGGCCCGCAGTGATGAATGATGCATGGAGATGGTGTGGGTGGCAGCCTCCCTTGCTATGTCGTCGAAGCTTCTTTTTATATTGTAGGGGAATAACTTGCAATGGTTGAGGGGAGGAGATGAAGCAGCAATGAACGTGGGCTACAAAGATCCACTTTCATCGCCTCTTCCTTGATGCTCTTCAGTGGGTGCGACTCTTGCATGCATCCGTTGAAGAAAGTGAATAAAATAATAAAAAGAAATGAGGGGTTATTTATGTACAAACCCTTAACTTCTATGTTAAACCCAAAACAATGCACCTAATTGGTTAACTAATCAAATGCATGCCATTCTTAGTCAATTCTAAATGCATTTAAATATGAATGCAATGCATGAATTATGAAATCAAGCCAAAAATATAAACTAATGTATTTACATCCTAATGCATGCTAAATAAATGTTAAAGATAACTTAATGTCTAGGCATTCACATACCTAAATAGCCCACAAATATGGGCTAACCAATAAGGAGATGCTTAATAAATAGATAATTAAAGCTATAGTACCCATTTTCTCTTGTGCTTGGTTACTGTTGCACTCTACTATCATTGTTTCTACTCTACTCAGTTTTTGTTGACGTATTTTTGGGTTCCGTACGTAGGTACACTTGACAATTCACAAGGGAATTTCCATTATACATCTCCTTGGGATTGTATACTTATGTTCTACGGTAAATCTTCTAGTTAGTATTCAATTTATGCTCCTTAAGTTTTTGTAGTATGAATTATTTGTTGGCTATGTTTATATTTTATGATTATGTGTTGGGGTGACTGCGATCTTGTGGGTGAGTTGTGTTGATTGTTAGCACACAGTGACTCAGGTTTAGTCGGTGGTGGGACTTAGGTTTCCACAGCCAGCCCTTTTGACCTCCTCCCAGGAACAACCACACTATGAATGCAGTTACTTTGAGGAGCAGGAAAACTACTACAGATCTAGGGCCTTCCCACCAAAATGATGAACCCTACCCTACTACCATGCAGGATGACTCTTCCCCTGCCCTAACTCCAGAAAAAGAAACACAAAACTTAGAAAACACAAACCCTATTCCCTTTCCCTAAGCACTACACTCCACTCCTCCCAAGGAAATCGGAGCCTTCTCATCAAGATCTCATGAAATTAATTGGGCAAGTCAAGATGAATATTCTCCTCCTAGATGCCATCAAGTATATCCCTGCCTATGCTAAATTTTTGAAAGATATGTGTACTCTGAAATGGCAGGCCAAGAATCTAGGACAGGTGGTTGAAGACATGAGCTTAGTTGTGTAAAGCTTGCTGCCTCTCAAGAAGGACCTGGGCGCACCCCTCATTTCGGTTTTCATAAACGACACCACTTTGGATCACATCCTTCTTGACTTAGGTGCCTCTATCAATCTCAACCCCACGATTTTATTTGAGGAATTCAAATTCGGTGAATTAAAACCTATTGAGGTTACATTACAATTGGCAGATCGATCTACCATCAAACCTAGGGGAATTGTCGAAGATGTCATTGTCAAGGTCAAGAATTGTCTATTCCTTGTTGATTTTCTAGTCCTTGACATAGAGGTACCTTAGACTCTCCAAAATGTCACAATTATTCTTGGAAGATCCTTTCTAGCTACCGCAAAAGCAAATATCAATTGTCATTCCAAAAAAATGGATATAACTTGCGATGACCAAACCATTACTTTAGATATTTTCAAAGCTTCCAGGAGGCACCATGATCATGATTTTTTTGATAATGATGATGTGGTGGAAGTAGTAGTAGAGTCTATGTTGATTCAATCACGTTCTACTTTGACCACCATTGAAAAAGATTTTAGTGATTCAAATTTTGAATTTGATAATGTGGTTGAAGATACTTCAGATCAATTAGGGTTTGACTTTCACCCTCTTAACTTTCCTAAGTTATCAACACACCCTCCCACCCTAACTTCACCCACCCTTCATACCATTGACTTTTCACCCACCACTTTTTTGGACCTAAATAATAATCCTGGAGATCCTGGCCTGCATTAGCCCAACTCTCCTCCAAATAATTCCATTTATTTTGATTCCAATTATCCCCTTTCCATAGATTCTACTCCACTTGCGAGGGCACATCAATTTCACATTTCCTCCCTAATTTTCCCCCACCTTGCTTTAACTTCATGCCTGACTGAATGGCATAAAAGATAGCATTGGATGGGAGGTAACCCATCATTTTTTCTGCTTTTGTTTTTCTTTCTTCTCATAGGTTTTGACCATCCTGAACCTGACTGCCTTTCACTCAGGTGATCTCTGTTCCCTACCTAATGCATGAGGATATGGCATATCTTAAGCATGGGGGGGGGGGGGAGGGTTTGTTTTAAATTTTGACAATCATTTCAGGATTTTTAAAACCTAAAAACATTCAAAAAATTTTCTTTTTGCATGAATTTTCTTAAAAATTAGAAAAATCATAAAACACTTTTTGAGGAAAATTTGAAAACTCGAGATTAAGGTTGAAAATTATTTCAACGTACATTGGAATTTAACCTTTAACAAACTAGGGACAAGGACGCAGATCCAATTGTTAGAATTTTTGGGTCTATCTTAGACTACATCAAGTATCTTTTGAAAAATTCCTCCTGAACTCTTGATGATTCAGGTGACTTGATCTTATTTAGCGACTTGGAAAGTACTTAGCTTAGCTTCTGATCCAAAAACTTGCGTCTCTTTTTGGAAATCTTGTGTCAATATTTCACACACAAGCCAACTCAACCCAAGCCCAAAAACATCTAAAAAAATCTAAAAAGCCCCCTATTTAGTCTTAGTAAAACTCTGAGGTAGATGATTGGTGTGAGTTCCCACTGCTAAGAAGGAGGAAATTACCTCCTTTAAGGATGCGATGTCAACATATTACCACCTCGGTGTTGCTCCATATCTATATTTCATATCTTTAGATGGAGCGTTAAGGCACAATTTTGTGACTCAGGTGTCTTGGACGGTGCTCTACCCATAGTGTCGGAGCAAGAGCTTGAGTTTTCTTGGAGCTCCCCTTTACATTGCTTTGTGTTTTGGGGTTGTGAGTTCCTGGGGAGTGTCATGGATGGTGCTATCACGAAGTACCGATGCCAAAGCCCCCTCGAGGATTGTTGACGGGAATGATGATCCCAACACATTTATAGTAGGATCGATCTAAGAATAAGCATGGGGGAGTCAAAAAAAAAAAAGAACAAAAGTTTCCGAAACATGACCTTATAAATCCCAATAATGTTGTCTTATCACAAAGCACTGACACTTAATTTTTAATGGTTATGCAAGTTGCAAATTAAACTCGTGAGCCAAGGAAATCCTAGCCGCAAAAATAATTTCAGGTCATTTGAATTAGAAAAGAGTTAAATTGTGAAATTTTGAAGGATACATTGATCTCGATTCATCTAACATTTGGATCAAAGATGAATCCCGATGTTTTATCTTCAACAAATCTTGTACCTTTCTTGTTTTCAATCAACCAAAGTCCCGTGGTAATATTCTCCTCAAAAGTACAAAAAAGTCTTTCCCGAGAAACTGTTTGTGAAAATCAGCCCTGCTAAGAGACTAGCCAAAGATAAGCATGGGGTGTGATAAACGCCAGTTTATCATCATTCTTATGCCCTAAAACATACTTAGCTCATAGGATTTTAACTCCGCAATCGGGTTTTGGGATTCAATTAGTCATTCTCTTAGGTTAGGCATGCATTGCATTGTTTTCCTATTTTTAATGTGTTTATTTCAGTGTCAAGGATAAACAAAGAGTCAGATCTCACAAACCCTGGCACCTTGGAAGGCATAAGATGAAGAGGAAGCCCAAATTCAACTAGATTCTAGCTCAACCTAGTTGGAACTAGCACATCTTAGCTCCATTTAGCTCATTTCAGCTGGATGGTAGCTCAGGCTATCTCAACTCAATTAACCTCAGCTTAATTCTAGCTCAACTTAGTTGGGACTAGCTCATCTCAACTCCATTTAGCTCACCTTAGGTGAATGGAAGCTTAGGCTAGCTCAACTTAGTTGATCCCAGCTCCATGTAGCTCCTCTCAACTCCATCCCAACTCTGGGAAGCTCTACCTGACTAGGGTTAGCTACTGCCATCAATTAGCTAAGCCTAGTCAGTTGCTATCAACCAGCTCGGGTCAGCTCAACTCCAGCTCTCGAAGACTCAGATCAACTCAACTTGGTTGAGCTAGGCTACTTGACCTAAGATAGCTACTTCAGCTAGTTGGGTAGTCTTTAGGAACACCAGCTCCAGCTCACGTTAGCTCAAGACAGAAGAAAACTAGCTCAACCTAGTTGAGCTTGGCAACTAGCAAAGAACTAGCTATCTAAGCAAGCTATTGAGCTCTACTTCAGTTATCTTCAGCAGTAGTCTACTCCGACAAGCTTCGATGTAGCTCCATTTCAGCTCCTCTCCAAACCCTAGCTCTTCCTCCACTCATCTACTATCTAAGCTAGCTTAGCTTAGCTCTACCTAGCTCCCTCCAACCATTACCCTATGTATCCCTTAGCTACCTCCACCTTAACCCTACTCTAAGTTGACCAGCTAAGCTACCTACCGCCACCTACTCCTACTCTACTTTGGCACCACCCATGAGGCATCTCTTCAACCCATCTCCACCACCAAGAGACACCAATTTGGTGGCGCCAAAAACACCTCCAACCACCTCCCTTTTGGCACCATTTCTTCCCTCCAAAAATCCATCAATCCCATCCATCCATCCATCCACCCCTAAAGCCACATCCAACCCTCCATTTTTCCCCCCATTTTCACCCTCCTATAAGTGCCCATTTGTGGCCCCAAAATGGTCGTACCTAACCACCATGGATAGCCACCAAAAGGGTGCCTCCATCCCTTAACTACCCACCTACACAACCCTCCAAATTAGCGCCAATTAATCCCAACCTTCCATCCCTTAACCACCCACCAAAAGGCCATCCTAACCCTTCATCTAACTCCATGCCAACCCGCCCTTCCTATCCTATAAATACCCCATCCTACCACCAAATAAGACATCCTAATCTTACCTTTAACCTACCTACATCCACCATAATTTCGGCCAAGGAGAAGGAAACAAGAAGATTAAGGAGGCTATCCCTTGTCTCCTTGGTGCCTTCTTCTTCCTCCCTTCCTTGTGCCACAAAGATTGGAGCACCTTGGGAGGACGGCCAGGTAAGAGAGTTCAAGGTGGAAGATATCCACCTTGTTGGAGGGAAGAGGAAGAGGAGCACTTCACAGTAAGGAGAAGGCTTCCTTCAAAGTGCGGGAGCAGCTGCACTTGGAACGGGAGTCATCTCCAACATCTCTCTTGGAGGATTTACTCTTTATCTTCTAGTTCATCTTTTAATAGTTGCTGTTTTTCTTCTTTTTGTACAAGCATGCTGTTGTAGTTTCATTACTTTTATAGCAGTACAAAAGGTCTATTTGCCTTTCTATTGTTGTGCTTTGTTTTTAATGCTTTCAATTTTAGTCTAGTTGAGTGCACTACACTTTTCCCTTCTAATTACCCTAAGCTCACTTACCTAGGGTGAGCTTAGAAGATAAGACATTTTTGTCACTTAGGTTCTAGTTTGTAGGCTTATTTTCTTCTTTCGCATATTCATGTTTTATAGCCCATTATTTCAAAAACCCTAAAAACAACAAAAAAAATCAAAAAGACAAAAAGACAAGTGTCAATTCAAGGGAGTGAGAGAGAGAGAGAATTAGTTTTTTGACTAACAATTGGCTTCTTGGACAACCCTAGATGCTCATCCTATCTAGGTTTATAAATTTAAGAGTTTATCGATTTTACACGTTGCAATGATTAAAATTCGCATTCACAAAACCCCATAAAATCTGTATCAATAACTTAATCTTATTGACACAGGAAAGTTAAAATTTAATTCCAAAATTTAAGTCTTGTATAAGAGTTATTGACATCTTAATTACTCTGTTTTCAAAGTAAAGAGTGGGAATGCAAATCACATACTTAGGTTCTAAATTCTCAACTCAAAAAAAAAATCCCGAGTCAAACGTCAAAAACAAGTACTTGTTTTGAAAAATATTCAAGACAAAGTCCAAAGTAGGGATTCAATGCTCTTACTTATGTATACTATTTACATTATAAATATAAATATATTTTTGATTTATGACCTTTAAAAATTCATAACTCTTTAAATTATTTAATTACATATAATTATTAAATAAGGTCCTTTATTGATTTTTTTTAAAGTTCTTATCATGAAAGAATTCCTCTCAAAATGATTTTAGTCCCCCATAAAAAATATTTTTATTATTTTTTTTTATATTTTTATGGTTTATAAAATTTTTCAAATTTTTATGTGTTTTCAAAATTTTAAAATTTTAGGGTTTTCAATATTTTTCTTCTTTTATCTACTACAACACTTAAAGTATTAAGATTCACTTTATACCCCCCCATGCTAAAATCTTACAATGTCAGTGTAAAGAAAGAGTGAAAAAGACTCTACACTTCACTTAGTATAGGGTGGCAGAAGGAGTCGAATAGAGGAGATCAATAGATCTCAGGTGAATGATTTCTATTCTGACAAAAGTCATAGGGGTCAGTCAGACTAAGTGAAGAATAGGTAATAAGGAAGTGATCAGATAAAACTCAGACTTAAGGGAGAAGTAGACAAAGATGGGAAAAAATAGAAAAGAAAGAATAAAAAACAACTATATATAGGTGCTAAGTTTTATAACTTCAGCTAGGCGTAAACCCTAGTAAAGTGAACTCTCATAACTAAATAGATGCGAATATAGAATAAGGGAGTCAAGAGTGGTTCAGAATAAGTCAAAATAACCACCCAAAAAGGATAACAAAAACAATCCAACCCTGATTTGCCTTGGAAGATCTTGTAGGACCAAAATCAGATTCACGTGAAAATCTCATGAAGATAAGAGTTGATTTCATAAAAGATAAATCTGTTTTGGTTTGAGGTAAAGAATTCAAATAATGTGGCAAAAGATAGAAGTGAGCTCAAATAAAGGTAAAGGCTCAGCAACAAATCAATTTTAATTTTGAATGATAGATGGATCATTTTGACATAGTAAAGGTGATTGCTATTGTAGATTTGGTAACTTACTCTCGAGAGGTGTCGAGGGAGGGTTTTGATTCGAATAAATGGATTGATTAACTATGTGTGCTTGGCCCTGATACCTATGATGTGGAAGATTCCTAGGATTCAAAACTGGCTACAATGGAAGAGTACTTGGCTGATGAGTCTCAGCCAACTGTGTGATTTTATTTCATAGATCAGCCAATTTAGCCATACATTGCCTCTAGATCTCAGCTAGAGCTTAGCATTACATTACTAGCTCTCGTTCACAGCTCTGAAAATTTGGTTGAGCTGAGAATCTCTATTTGGCCCCAAATAGTTATGCGTATTCACGTAAGTGGGCCTTGCTTGCAATTGCAGGCAACATAGGCAGGTTTGGACGAGGCTGATTCATTTAATTAGGTCTTTGGTTGTGTTCAGCCCAAGAGAAATTTGGGTGGTTTCTACATCCAGAGTATAGGTGTTTAAATATGGGTTAGGTCTTGAATCATTCTCCTGGATGGCATACAGATTATAAGGATTCATCATGTTTTCTACAATAGAGGGTGGGGAAGAAGTAGGAAAAGATGGGACAAAGGTCCCTCCTTGGGTTGGAACAGAGGTGTGGTAGTAACCCAAGGCAGAAGGATCTCGAATATCCAGAGTATTCACAAATTTGTTTCTCGCGAGAATTTGTGAAACAGATTGATGTGTGGGATTCGTAGCAAGTAGAGGTGATAGATTTTTCATTTAGTTGCGAACCTCGTCAAGGTTCTTGGCTACGATATCGACTTTATCTAGTTTCTCAGCAATAATCTCTAAATCTCGTGAACTGGATTGATTTGTAATCTCACGGGTGCCCTTCATATTCATGCTTCCTCTGCTAAATTGGGTCATGGAGGTGTTACTGTTGGAGTTCTCCGCTATTCCCTCAAAGACTTTGCGAGTGGATTCCTCATCCTGATTCAGAAGGTTTCCCCTACAAGAAGCGTTCACGAGATTCCACATGCTCTCGTGTAAACCATAGTAGATGTGCATGAGTTGCCAAGGTGGGATGTTGTGGTGTGGGCATTTTCTAAGTAGATCATGAAAGAATTCCCATGATTCATGTATAGGTTCTCCTTGATTCTGTGAGAACGTAGTGATAGCTCGCCTAAATGCATTTGTGTGACCTATAGGAAAAAATTTCTCCAAAAAAGTAGATTCGAGTTTGGCCCAAGTCAAAATACGTCGTTTGATGATGCGGTACTAGTACATGGCTTTGTCTTTTAGGCTAAAGGAGAACATTTCCATTAATAGGATTTCCTAACTCTAATTCCATGGACCCAAAGTCTGAGACAGATTCTTAGGATCCTCAATATGTTGGAATGGATCCTCAGTGCTATGTCTGTGAAAGTAGGGAGTAAGACTAATGATGTTAGGCTTTATGTCAAGGTCATTTTCCCCTATGGGAATCCTAACACATGTCTCTACTTGGGCATTGGAAATATTGTAGTAATCTCTAAGCAAAGGCCTAGGTGGAGGACGTGGTCCATAACCAAGACTTGCCTCAAGTCGACAAGCCTGGAGATTCTGGAGAGCAGCCATCAGCAAATTGATCTGATGGTTCTATTTGAGCATCTGTATGTTTTGGTTTAGGATCACCTCATGGATATCAAAAGGTGGCACATCCTCCTGATCAGCTGGGGGAATCTCGAGATTCTGCAGTTGATCTTCCACGGGATCAAACATAGAAGAAGCAGAAGTAGAAGTAAAGGGGATAGAGTGTTGCACAAGAGCAACAAGTCTAGGTAAACTTGTCAACAGATGGACGAGGGGTGGGGTCAACTATCACCTCCCGTGCAAAAACAAAAAAATGTGCCAAGGCACACTCACACCATTGAGAGAAATAGCGATAAGAAAAACCCAAAAACAACGAAACAAAAGCAGGTTTTCCTCTTTTCCAAATAAAAGAAGACCTAGAATATGTGTAAAATATGTGGATGTAAACAAATATGGTATAAGTACAAACATGTGTCCTACTTGTCTACTAGTGTGTATCCTAAAAGCTTGAAAGTCTATGGTCTAGGATCGAGACCACTCACTACTGGCTCCTCCGGGCTCTAGTAGTGAGACAAACTTATTGATCTTCAACCAAAGCCCTAAGAGGTGAAAAGAGGAGAGCTAGAAGGACAAACTCGTGACTCTAGTGATTACATTGTGTGCACAATAACATGCAATAGATGCAATATAAAAACCCACACACAAGTTCACAAAACAAATAGATGTCACGAGTTTTATAAAATTCCTCTTTTTATAAAATGACTTCAAATGAAAAGAAGATAACCAAATGTGTTTTGCTTTTTAGTATTTTCAAACAAGAATATGGCCTTGCTTAAGTTGAAGATAGGGATCTACGTAGGATTGCATACTCTATCTTCCCAAAAGATAATCTCAAAACAGATATCTAGCAGGATAATGCACTCCTAGGAGTGTATGCCTAAAGATGCAGCTGCTAGTTAGATAAAAGATGTCTTTTTGGTTTCTTTTATATCTCTAACTAAATGCAACAAGCAAACTACCTAGAGACTAAGAAAGTATCTCACAGAGTATATACAAGAAAAATAGTGAGATATACAGAGAGAAAAACCCATCTTCTTCCCATGCAGGTACCTATCAGACAAATACCTGAAAGAAGACAAGGAAAACACAATAAGTTATAAATAAGTAATATAAAAACAAGAATAATTTAAATAATATTGGTGAATATAATTTATGCGAGTTGGCTCCCCGGCAATGACGCCAAAAATAATGATATACAACTATCTCACATAGTTAATTAGTCGTTATTAAGTTATAATATAGGACGCAAGGTAATCAACACATTTTATAAATTCTTACTGGTTAAGTCTAGGTCGTTCACTAGGATACTAAATTAAGCATATCATTCGCCAATTATTTTGAATTACTCTTTATTCTTAATCAATATAATTAACTAACTAATATACTTTTAAATTATATGCATAATTACTATATAGATCTTACTTACTATAATTACTAAATAACACAACTTCCTAAACTACGATAACTGTTACTACTTAAGTTACTTTAAGTTACATATATACTTAAGTTATAATCACTAGCTACTTATTTAATAGATACTAGGTTAATTAAGCTAAGGCTTAATACTTAATTACTATATTAATTACTTATAATTACTAAGTACTAAAATTACTACTTATATTATGCTACTTAGATTATACTTAACTTAATATTACTTAACAATATTGTATAGATTACTTTAGTATAGGTTACTATACTGATAGATTACATAACTAACTAATTACTTAATTAACGACTTTATTACCTACTTAATTAACTACAATATGTTAAGCACATGAATAATTGCATAAAAATGAACAATAAAAACAAGGCAATCATTCCATAATGAAAAGATTTGCATTGAATTGTAAAGAGAAATCATTAAAAATGTTGTTTTAAAACAACAATGTTTAACATTCAACATTTATTTAAGACTTAGGCACTTTCACATTTAACACTTAGGCCTCCTGCCTCGCCACATATAGCCTTCTCTGCCTTAAGCTAAGGCTTAACAAAGCCTTCACATATCTCTCAACACTTAGCCATTATTTTCAAACTTAACTTCTCCTCAAATCAAAAGGTTAGATGAGGCCACATGGCGTTTCACAGGATCAATGGCTCAAATGGGTCATATCTGTACCATTACTAGGCCATGTGTCATCCATCCAAACCTTCCACCTTGCACCAGAAGACTACTCTCCCAAAGCCGAATCTTCACATGCAAGCACACACACACACACATGCTCTCTTACATGCACCCTACGTTGACAATTGCTTGGCTTAGGTGGAGATTCTTTTTATATGGCTTCAAGTGCTCTTCATTTCATGAGGTGGGACTATAAGTCCCCGGTTCTTCTTTGCACAGCCATGCTCCCAGTGCCAACTTCAATGCAACCTCAAAGATTGGATTTTGATACCTAGAGCACCAATCTCCAGACACTCTACCTGAGATCTAATATGGGTCTGTTCAACAGAATAGATCAGAGTGTCTTAGACAATTCCAAGATCATACCTAGAATCCCTAGGTCCTGCTGAAGCTTAATGACCTATTGCTAAGGTCTAAGACCTAATGAAGAAGGCCCTTAGCTCTGCCATAGGTGAGGAAGACAAAGGCTAACAGTATGGTTTAAGAATTACAATAAAAGTTTAATAGGTAGAAATTGATTAGAAGATCAACAAAAGATGATCTAGAGCTCTGTAGAAACTTTCAAGGCTTTTAGCTCAATATCAGTGTTGTCGGAAGTCACTGGAGCTCCGATGAATGCTAGAAATGATCAACAGAACATAAAACTCCATGAAATGACTTGAGAAGTAGCTTAAAAGCTTCCTAAGACCATCAGTAGTCTCAAGAACTAATCAATTTGTTTAGAGAAAAGTTAGAAATGTAGTGCAAATCCAAGTCACTCAGAATTAAAATCTGAGTTTGATATAACTCTAGAGTAGATACTAGTGAGGCAAATCCTTCCATGAAGTGATGCGATGTTCATGAATGAGTTAATTAGATGGAGAGGCTCTCCTAACCTCCTCCATTGACAGCGAAGCTCAAGAGTTAAGATGAATTGGGGGTTTCATGTCTAAGGTGTAATTAATGAAATTAAAATGTGGATCAGTGCCTTAATAGTGTGATGGAGGTGTTGGAGGGCCCTATTGGGTGTGAGAGGCATTCTAAGGCTCCACCATGGACAATGGAGCTCTCAGATGGAGGTGCTTGGTGAAATAGGTGATAAAATGATTAATTAAGGCAATTAAGAAGTGGAAAATGGTTGTGGAGTGGTAAGGTAGATGAGTAGAAGGTGTATGAAGTGAATGTATGACAGATGAATTAGAATTGACTCACCACAGTCGAAGAAGAAGCTTTAAGTAATGCTAAATTACTCCTACTCCTACCTATCAAAACACCTAGAATTGATCTAAAAGCTATGCCTAATGTTACGGTACCTGTCACCTGGATGAAGGAGGGTAGAAGGCACTGGCTTTGGCTCGTCAGATTGAGGAAATCAGAGGGAATGAACAACAGGCGTCCAACGAGAAAGGAAAGTGGAGAGGAAGAAAGATTGAGCACTCCTTTTCTCTATCACAGCGTTGGAGAGGAAGAGAAGGTGAGGGAGGTGATCAGCTCTACAAGAGCTGGTCCGAGGGATAGGTGAGAGGTCGCTAGAGTTCAGAAGGAATAGCCTATCATTAGCTTAGTATGGGGAAGAGGGAAAGGGGGCTGATCAAAGAAATCAAAGGTCGTAAGGGGTATTTATAGGGTTAGGAGAAGCTTTGGGAGCTTGAATCAGGATAGGAGGGAGTCTAGGTTCATCATAACCTCAGTCGTCATCTTCGATGTCGATGAGGTTACTCACCTTGATTTAGTTGGTTGATGGTTCATCCAAACCGTAGGATGAAGAGAGGGCGGTGATATGAGGTGTAACGTCTATGGCAACGATGGTTGTATGACGTCAGTTGGGCGGTGATCCAGAGATGCCATCACCGGTAATCAGTGACCGTTCACAGAGAAGAAGAGAAGAGAATATTCATAGGGACCTTTATGTAATAAATAAAGGACCTAGGCATAATAAAAGGACTTAATTGACATAAAACCTAGGGACTAAATGGAAATAGTGGATTTTAATAACTAAATTAAATTATTTCTTTTCCAACTTATTATATATTATTATAAATATAGTAAATAATTTCTTTACACCATGAGATTACATTTTTGTCGCTTTTAGCTATACTTATTTAAGTGATTGATGTTATTAAGTTAATTAATAACTTAGGTTATAAGTTACATATAATAGTTTACATATAGCTAAATGCTTAGGTTTAAGTCATAATTATTAATTAATCAATAATAGATGTTATTAAGCTTTAGTTTATTTATTTTATCATATAAATAACGTCCATACTATTTTACCTTAATTATATAATTAACCTTATTGTAATGTTATTCACTAGTAATTTAACTAGGAAAGCTATCTAATATTGATGAATTGAGAGCCATGATGAGTCTCTCATCATACTCCCATGCCAAAGTTTTGCTAGTTCCAAGCAAAATAACTTGTGAATATAATGAATTAAATGCTAGGGTGATTAAATATAATATAATTAATTCTTAGGTAGAGGAATGATTAGGTCAGAAAAATTTTAGAAATTTTTTATATTTTTATGTTTTTTATAAGTTTATAAATAAGTATCCATAAGTAAAACAAAGCATTTGACAGGAATCCTCTTACAAAGAACTCAAAACCCTAAATATCTTTCAAAATGAATATTGGTGAAAAACACTCTCGATGGGAATTCAAATCCGAATCAGAACGTCTAATACCCATTTTGTTATCCATATACCATTTTAAACCCTAAAAATCAAAAAGAACAAGATGGGTAATGTAACAAGACTCAAAGACTGGAAATCAAATTCTAAGTCAAAAATTCAACAGACACAGATCAATCCTCAAGATTGTGAATTCTGATTCTTATCAACCAGTGCTTTTGAACATCGAGAATACTAGATTGGGTTATTTAAATCTAATACTGTGGGGGCTCCGACGAAATTTGAATTTCCTTTGGGTGGGAGGCTTCGGCAAGGATGGCCAGCCGCTGAGGGGCCCCGACACCCGTGCCGATGACTCTGACGAATGGGCGATATGGCGCTCGCGATCTTGGCGCAGGAAGGTGTGTGGTGTCTATGTGCCTGATGGAGTTAGGACCCTAGGCAAGAGGGGTTTTCAGGGTGGCTGGGGCAGTAGTCGGAGGGAGGTGATTTGCTTTAGATGTCGGCTTTGGGGGCACCTGGCGGCGACTTGCCGACGGCCACTGCTTTGTCTTGCGTATGGAGGATTTGGCCACAAACAGGATGCCTACCTGGCGACTTGCGGTGATTCTGGGGGTAGGGCTTGCAATACACCTTCGCGTTCTAGGGGTGAGCTGCAGATGCCCCTCCCAACCCCCCTCTCAACTCTCGGGGGACATGCTATGGATGTGGAGATTCCCCTGACCGAGGATGTCAAGGTAGTGGAGTTGGTACTGTGTGGTGCTTTGATTGGGGAAGTTATGTTGGGTACCCTTTCGCTGGACAGAGTTCGGTAGTTGGTGAGATCTCTTCCTTTATCAACTGATGCTTGGAAAATTGTGGTTATTTCTTTGTCGCAATTTGTGCTTTTTGATGTGGGTGCGGTAGATGTAGAGAAGTACTATTTTTCGGTAGTTGGTGAGATCTCTTCCTTTATCAACTGATGCTTGGAAAATTGTGGTTATTTCTTTGTCGCAATTTGTGCTTTTTGATGTGGGTGCGGTAGATGTAGAGAAGTACTGTTTTCAGACTAGTGAATTGGGTGGATTATCAGTGATCTGGCAGCTGGTATCCCCCTTTGATGGCTCTCTGCCTGAGCATCCCCCTCAAAGAATAGCTTCCAGGTCTGGGTTTCTTGAGATCATAGGTCTACCTTTGCATCTGAGGTCTAGGAATGTGGTGGAAAACATGGTTGCCAGGTTTGCATCTGTGGCTAAGGATGTTGCTGTTGGTCTGACTGAAGGAGATGCCAGCGCTCTGAAAGTGAGGGTGAAGGTCTTCAGGGTTGGTACCATTCTTGATAAACTAATTCTCAGATGTGGGGGCAGCTCTTGGATGCTCCTTTTGATTTTTAGTGTGGCAAATAGGGAGGTCGTGCCTAGACATCACCCCTCCTCTTATGCTGAGGTGCTGAAAACCAAAGTTCCTTCCTTGCAACCAAACTGTGCTAGTCAAGAGGTGGTGGTAGAATGCACTAAAGGTAGGGAATCGGTAGTTGGGGTAGGGAGCTTGGGAGTTGAGGAGATGAGGACTGAAGCTCTGGAGGATGTTGCTGAAGTACCTCTGATCCAAGACCTCCCCTCTTATGCTGAGGTGCTGAAAACCAAAGTTCCTTCCTTGCAACCAAACTGTGCTAGTCAAGAGGTAGTGGTAGAAAGCACTAAAGGTAGGGATTTGGTAGATGGGGTAGGGAGCTTGGGTGTTGTGGAGATGAGGACTGAAGCTCTGGAGGATGTGGCTGAAGTACCTCTGATCCAAGAGGTAGTTGCAGTGGTGTCTAAGGAAGGGGTGGAAGTGAATGTGATTAATGAAGCTATGGCTGAGGACCTGAAAGCCCATTCTGGTGAGCCTACTGATTCTATTCTGGTGGACTCCTCTGTGAATTCCTTGGACTTGCAGAATTGCTTTCCTGTGGCTGACGTCATGCACTTGAAGTCAAAGACTCCTTCTACTGCTAGGATTGGGAAACCTCCATACAAGATGAGGCTAAGAAGGCACACTTCTACACAAAGAGTTGATGAATCTGTCATTGCAGCTGTGATGAAGGTTGGCGAGCTTCTGTAGCTAAGAAGGGGACTGACCTGACTCCCAAATGAGGGTCTTAACCTGGAATGTGCATGGGCTACGCGATAGAAGTAGGAGGGGGTCTCTGCTTAGATATCTGCGTGAATGGGAATCGACTGTGCCATCCTTCAAGAAACACACATAGATTATGAGTCTGACAGGGCATGGGAGGAGATGAGGGTAGGTCTTGCAAATGACCTTGTGGTGATCAATTCCAATGGTAGATCTGGGGGAATTTCCATCTGGTGGAAGAAGCAACTGCTGTGTTTGGAGGAGGTTTCTGCGGCTAGGCACCTTCTGACTTGCATATTCAAAAGAGGCCAGGGGGACAATGTCTTCTTTGTGACAGGGGTGTATGGTCCAAACGATCCTAGCAGAAGGCAGGAACTGTGGGAGGATTAGAACCTGGCTGCAGAATTTGTAGATGGGGGGGCTTGGCTTGTTGGAGGGGACTTCAATTGTACTTTATTGGGGAGTGACAGACCTAATGGGGTGGTGGACAGCTCTACCACTGGATTCCAATTGATGGTCCAGGCCTTGGGAATGTGTGATTTTCCTTCGTCAGGGGCTGAATTCACTTGGAGGAATGGTAATGGGCTCATGTCCAAGATTGACAGGCTTTTTGGCAATGCTAAGCTGATGAATCTCTTCCAGATGTCCTTTGTTTGTGGTCTTGAACGCCCATTCTCTGACCATACACCCTTGGTGTGGGACAATGGTGAACAAGTGATGGCTAGTTCCTACTTCAAATTTAGAAAGTCTTGGCTGAGGGAACCAGGTTTTAGAGACATGTTTGCTAGCTGGTGGAGGTCACAGTAGGGGAAGGCATGGCTACCTTTAGATTGGCTTCCAAGATTGTGGCTTTGAAAGGTATGCTGAAGGAATATGGAGATATTATCTCTGTCCTTAGACATTAGAAGCATCGTGAGGCCTTGCTGAAAATACAAGAACTGGATACCAAGGAAGCTGTGACTCATCTGTCTGAGCTGGACCTTGCAGATAGAAAGAGATGGCAGGGGGTGGTGATTGAAGAAGACTTGAAACTGGAGATGGATTGGAGGGAGCGTTCTAGGCAGCTATGGCTAAGTGAGGGGGATGCAAACACTAAATTATTTCACCTGGTTGCCAGTTCTAGGAGAAGAACTAATCTGATCTCTTCAATTGTTATAGAGGGGCAGAGAATCACCTCCTTATCTGATATCAGAGCTGAGGCTGTCAGGTATTTCAAGGAATCTTCTAGAGCAGTAGGTAGGGGTAGCTGGAGGTTGACAGCTAGTGATCTACCCAAAATTTATGAGTCTCAGGGGTCCAACCTGATTGAACCCATATCTGAAGCTGAAGTCCTGAAGGCCATTAAGGATCTCAACTATGAAGGGTCGCCTGGTCTTGATGGAATCCAAGTTTTCTTCTACAAAGAACTGTGGGACATTGTGGGCACTGAGGTTATGGAAGTGATTAGAGAGTTTGAATGTGGCAATTTTGGCTTTGAAAGGATAAATAGATCTTATCTGTTTCTTCTACCAAAGACCCCGAGTGCTGAATCCTTTCAAGATTTTAGACCTATTGCCCTCTCTAACTCCTTGTACTTGGTGATTGGCAAGGTCTTGGCCAATAGATTGAGGCCCATCTTGCAAGATCTGATCCATCCTGCACAATCAGCATTCTCTCTGGCAGATCTCTACAAGAATCATTTATCTTAGCCCAAGAGATGATTTGTGGCTGGCATAAGAGAAAATGCAAGGCCTTCCTTTGGAAGGTTGACTTTCGTAAAGCTTATGACTCCATCAGTTGGCCTTATCTGTGGGATGTGCTTAAAAGAAGGGGCTTTCCTTCTACTTGGATCTGTTGGGTTAAAAGATGGATTACCATTGCCTCATTCACCCCTCTAATAAATGGTAAACCCTGTGGTGCGTGGATTCAGCCCCAATGTGGCATCAGGCAAGGATGTCCCCTGGCTCCCTTGATCTTCAATTTGGCAATTGACAGTTTGGCTTGGTTTGCTTGTAAGCTTGCTGAAGCTGGCTTTGTCAGAGGATATTCACTATCTTGTAGGAATAATCTGGCTCCCATTCTTCAGTATGCAGATGATACTATTTTTTTTGTTGAAGGGTCCATGGATGAAGCATTGGCTCTGCATCATATGGTTAATATTTTTGGTGAGCTTTCTGGATAGAGGTTGAATAGAGATAAGTCTGGTTTGGTCTGCTTTGGTTTACCTGAGGAGGAGCAAGATGCTTTAGTAGCTGTTTTGATGTCCCCCTGCATCAGTCTTCCTATCAGATATCTAGGGCTACCTTTGAGGTGTTCCAGGATGAAGAAAGGTGATTGGAACTGCCTTTTTGACAAGATTTCTATGAAATTAGATGCTAGCATAGTAGGTTCCTCTCCAAAGGTGGAAGACTTGTCTTGCTCAACTCGGTAGTCACCTCCATCCCTATTTTTTAGTTTTCCATATTCAAAGCACCAAAATCCATTTGGAAAAGGTTGGATGTGATGAGGAAGAGGTTCTTTTGGAAGGGAGTTAGACATGAGGGTAGATTCTTGCAGCCTCTCAATTGGGATCAGATCTGCTATCCTAAAGAGAGGGGTGGTCTTGGGATTAAATCCCTGAAGCATTTTAATGATGCTCTGCTACTTAAATGGGCTGTTAAACTGCTGCAAGGTGACCTGAAGCCATGGTATGTTCTGATCAAAGACAGGTATGGAGCATCCAACAGCATGCTGTCCAGACTTCAGCCCAGCTGTCCTTCTCCCTTCTGGAAATCTGTGACTAAGGAATTGACTGATCACTTCCATCTGCTGCAACCATCACTTGGAGATGGCAGGTCCTTCAGTTTCTGGAAGGAGGGTTGGTCTGAGTTGGGTGTCTTGAAGGAGCTCTACCCAAGAGCTTTTGCTGCAGCAGCTGACAAGGATGCCACTGTTAGCAAGGTCTGGTCCTGCAACAGTAGCAGCTAGAATCTAGATGGTGAGATGTCCAGCAGAAGAGCTACCCGGTTGTGGGAAGAAAAGAGAAGGCTTATATCAGACCTTAAGAGCTTCATACCTAGGCGTGGAATGGAGGACAAATACCTTTGGGAGGGGATTTATAGCGTCCAATCTAGCTATAACAGAATGTTGAGCATTGAAGATGGTTGGAGATATGATTCCATTGACAAGAAGATCTGGTTGCTGAAAATTCCTCTCAAGGTACAAATTTTTCTCTGGCTATGCAGGAGAGATGGTTTAATCACAAGTGATCTACACCACAGAAGGTTGGGTACTGATCACCATGTTTGTTTTTTGTGAGAAATGAGTACTGATAATGTAAATCACCTCCTTTCTTCTTGCCTTGTCATTGATGCCATCTGGAGAAAAATTTGTCAAGAGCCTTTACCAGAGTGGGATTCTATCTGGCACGAGTTTGTGGTGAGAGGGAAGCCACATGTCCACATGGCTGCTACTATTTGGTGTGTATGGAAGGCAAGGAATGAGAGACTTTTTTAGGAGAGGCCGATTTATTGTGAGAGTATTGTAAGAGAGTGCTGGTCCCTCATACATTCTTGGGGATCCTTTTTGTAATTTCCCCTATGTTGCATATAATATGCTGCTCCGGACTGCTATCGTAAGACGATAGCTCTCCTTTCTATTTCAAAAAAAAAAAAAAATTCAACCAGTACTTTTGTAAATTAACTAAACATCCTTTATTAATCAAATTTAGAGAGTAAGACCCTTAAACCAACTAACCCACAACATCAAGGACAGACTTCTAGACCCGAGGCTTTATCAATTTGTCTCCTTTAAGCCTTAACCACTAGTCTCCAAAGCCTGATTTCTCAACTTTTACTGCCCACTCAAGGTTTAGTAGCTATGAGGTTAAAATGTCTATGCAGGTGAAATAGACTTGTCCTACAGGTATCCAAAGTTGCAAAAATCCAGACCTCAAGACATCAAGATCCCAATCCAGGTCATCCGAATTCAAGCCTTTGGCTTGGCCTTACTCAGATTTCGTTGCTTTCTCCTCTTCCATTTTTATCCTGAGGATAACACTCAAGGCATATATTTCCTTAATTGGACCACTGGGTCTCTTATTCCTAGTTTTTATCTCCATATTTTTCTAATCCATTTTCTATAGGTTAAAACACCCATTTGTATTGAGGTGTTTTTATTGATGGAGAAAGATAGCATCCATTTGTAGTGAGATGCTTTATTTGGTGGATAAATGCATAAGAACCCATTTGTATTGAGGTGCATTATTGTAGGGTGTAATATTTTTCTTACTACTAAGTAAAATCTCCAAGTCTTTTTTCTAGGTGAGTGGCACATCCTTCACCCTTTCAAAAGCTACCCCACAGAAATCATTGGGGTAAAAAGGATGCAAGACCAATCTCTTGGTCACATGTTTTCACAGTCTTAGATGCCTATAAGACAATTCTAATGTGTGTGAAGTTTGGATGCTTAGGTTACTTAGCCTGCAAACCAGAGAGTGGACAAAAAAGCCTTTTACTTTTAGGTCCCTTAAACCATTAGTATCAACCCGCAGAATCTATCAAGACATAACTCGCCAAGTCTAACTGAACGTCCTCGACTGATTAGGCTACTTATAGTCCGTTAGACCTTATGGTTAAGGATCTTAACTAACTTCTTAACTTGATTAGCTTTAAGTATCAAGTCTCTTTACTCAACTTAGTGATAAAAATAGAACTTCAAAGTCAAAAGGACATGACCTAGTCTTATTGAACAAGAAAGTTACAATTTAATTCCAAATAGTAAGATTTAATGACACCTTAGTTACTTTATTTTTAGACTAAAGAGCGGGAATACAAATCACATACTTAGGTTTTAGATTCTAGACTCAAAAAAATCCCTTGTCAAAAGTCAAAAACAAGCACTTGTTTGCAATATATTCAAGACAATGTCCAAAGTAGGGATTCAATGCTCTTACTTATGTACATCATTTACATTATAAATATAAATATATTTTTTATTTCTGACCTTTAAAAATAAATTCATAACTCTTTAAATTATTTAATTACATATAAATATTAAATAAGGTCCATTACTGATTTTCTTCAAAATTCTTCTTATGAAAGAATTCCTCTCAACATGAATTAGATGACTTAGATCAATTTATGGTCTCAGGGACATGAAGATTTGATTTTTGAGGAGGACAAGGAAACCTTTAAAGTACTTGATTCTAGCATTAAGGATTTTCCTGAGTCTCAGCAGCTAGAGGGAAGAAACATAGAAGAGAATGATAATGAGTTTGAGGGGCCCGGACTCAGTGTATGGAGTGACTCTAAGGGGGAATATGTTTTGTTTGAGGACTTACCCCCTAAGGCTCTTACTAATTTAACCAAATCCATATTCCTATGTACTTTTGATTATAAGGATCATCCTCCGAAAAATTTGGAAGAAATGAAAGCAATTGATGATCTTGATGAGGGAATCTATACACCCTAGGGGCAAGATCTTAGCATCAAACAAGAACCCAGGGATGTCATTGTTGAGGAAAGTCCCACGCTTATTGCTTCCAATCTCTTCACATGACAGTGAATGGGGGCCACCCTTCATCCGTCTAATTTGGAAGGTGAACACTTGGCCCCATTCTAGGATGAGCACCCCAATGATAAGAATGATGAAATTCAATTATCTACTAAGGATGACATTTAGGAACTGGAATGATTGTTGGGGATGAATGCTGAACCTCTCAAGCTCTCTTTGACCCTCTTCACCACCCTGCAACTTAGAGACTTAAACTCCTTAAGAACCAGCTTCCTGAAGTCTCTACTTACATTTCTACTTTACGGTGGGATAACCAGACCAATACAACCTCTAGTGGAGTGGCGGGTATGGATTGACACTTGCCCATGTCAGTCCATCATCCTTAGGGTGTTCCTCCTAGCACGCTCTCTTCCCTACACACTTCTACTTGAGGAGCCTTTCTCTTCTCTCCTTGCACTCTCAAAAGTCACTACTCATGTGTATCATGTAAGACCTCCAATAGTGGCCCAAGAATATCCAGTTCTTACCTGTGTCTAGTGAGCATTTGGCATCACTCTCCATCACCAGCTTGCCAACATCTTGGGTTACCTATTCATAAAGCTCTCTTTGTTACGTATCCTTTTCAAGTCTCTCTCTACTTTTCTAGACCTCGATTTGTAGGAATTGTCTGTCTGGCTCATTGGGAGGAAGCCCAACTTTTCTTCAAGTACAATCTACCATTTTGCATGCAATAAGGACATTGCACATTTTAGGCATGGGGGGTTAACGACAATACTTGGGGATATGAAGAGTGCATTGATATATATTTCCATATACAAAAAAAAAAAAATTATCATCACAGAGAGAGAAAAAGAGAAAAAATGTGTTAGTCCTAGCATTTGATTATGAAAGAGTTTCCCTAAGTTCTGGGTCAGAATGAATGATTAATTAAGACCTAAAGTGCCAAACCTTGGGAGATAAGTGAGATATCTGACTTTAGGCCTCTAGGGCCTGTTTGGCTAAAATTCGAGTATTTGTTAAGATATGGATTATTCTTTAAGTGATTGAGGAAGTTGAGAAGCTGATGTATTAAGTCTAAGGCTTAGGGAGTATCTGGCCTCTTTATCTGCCCTTTGGTTTGCGGGTCTTAGTAACTTAAGCATCTACATCTCACATACCAGTCTGATTCAATACGCTTAATGAAGAATAGTGTCAAAAATTCTATTGTCTAAAAAAAAAGGCTTTCTCGAAAATCATACTTGGGAAAGGCTCGAAAACACAAGTTGATTATAAGAATTCTTGCCGCATGAGAGGAGTAAATACTCCCCTTAAGGACGTGTTATAACATGTCATCTCCTCAACACTTGTCTCTTAGGATATTTAATATCCTACCGGGGGCATGTAAGCGCATTTTGCTGTTCAGGTGCCATGGGTATCATTATCCCAAAATGTTGATTGCCTGGAACTGGATTAGCTAAAGAATGCCATGGGCAACACTATTATGAAGTGTCGATTGCCAGGGTTCTGGGGGTTGCCATGGGCAATGCTATCCTGAAGCATCGAATGCCAAGGACCCTTCAAGGATCAACGATGGGAATAAGGAATCTAACATAGACCATGTTGAGATCCAATCCAAGGTTATATTTAGAGGATTCACAAAAAATTACAAAAAGAGAAAAATCTCAAAAATATCTCCATCTCTTTTCTGAAAAATGCGCTACCAAGTTGAACCTAGGCCTTTTGCATGAATGCAGATGTGCTTTAATCTCTGTGGTCAACAAACCCTTGGCCAAGCTTTGGGATCTCAGAAACCTTTGTCTAAGACCCAAAGCTAAAGCCGATTAGGTCTTTATCTTGACCAATACTTAGTACCTTAAGGCCTAAGGATAGTATTGCAAACTAGTCTCCAAAGGAAAGGTACAATAAGTCATCTTGTCGACAATTTTTGATCTAGAGATCTAGTTCTTCTCTATATGATTTTGCTCAGGACTAACAAAACTTAAGCATGGGAGTATTTGGCAGCTCCACTTTACTAGACTAAATTAGAGCCCAAGTAGATTATCGTGGAGACAAGAATTTGATTTAAAGCATGCATTGTGTTGATAAAATTAATTAAGCTTTAGAATTATCGCTCCCTGCGTTTCCTTAATTTTTGATGTACCTTATTACATGATTTGATTAATTACTTCTTTTTTTATGCAAGGAAATTTTGGAAAGCACATTTTTTTTACAAGTACTCATATTTAATCGGAATGCTATTTTGGCATTTTGATCATTCATTTTTTTAGGAAGGCCTTCTCTCTTTTGGAAGGCAGTTTCTCTTTCTCTCATATTTGGACCATAGGATCTACGTTCTTTGATCTCCCTATCAATTAGAGACCCCTCTAATTTCTTCTCTCTATCTTTCTCTCTCTTTCTCAATCAATCAACACATGCACCCCTCCTTTTGGGGTCACGATCAAGGGACCACCCTCTTGGTCTCTCTCCTCTCCCCCTCTCGATATTTGGCCCAGCGCTCACCTCTCCCATGGGGGACAACCCCCTCCACCTTTGTTCCCTCTTTGTTTATTTTCCCCTTCCCCACTTCCCTTCATGGGAACCACTCATAGTATCTCACATGATCTCACCCCCTTCGGTCAGAATAGAGGGCACAACACCACCACCCACCGTTCACGTTCTCTCTGCTGACAGCAACCCATACCCCCCTGTGGTCTTTCTCTTTCACCTTCATGCATGAAGAGTTGCTCGATTCGTCTTGTCGCTCTTCATCTCCCTCTCTGCCCAAAGAAAGAAACCCACCGCTCATAGCCTACGCCCTCCATCCTCTTCTCCCTCTCTCTAGGCTACACACCTACTCACAGACAGAGAACTCATCTTCCTCTCTCAATCTCATCGAGTAACCTCTAGCCTTTCTTCCATGACCACGACCAACCACCGACAGTGGTCTCAACGGCAGCCACTACCAGCACTCTGCCCTCCACGCACCTCCTCGTCACTGCTGCCTCCAGCGACCACGACAACCACCATTGTGCTCCTTATCAACAACAACCACCGCAACCTCCAACCATGCAACTACAACTGCAACCACTGTGACAACCACGTTGTTACTCACTCTGAATTGGGGTTTTAAAAGTAATGTGCTGTAGTATAGCCGATAAATCATGAAAAACACTTAAAATGTATAGCTCGAGAGAAATCCGAGGTCTAAAGCAGGGGGCAATATGGCAATTTATCTCAAGATCACAATTTTAAGCAAGAATATAATAATGTAATAGCAATTTCAAGCACAAATGATGTAAATATAAAATCAAGAGTCAATGTGGAAAGAAAGATTAGGGTAAAATGGTGATTTGAATCACCAAATTACCCTATTACAATTATACTTAAATAATGCAATAGTACTAGTCAACCAAATGCCACATATGATGAGTGCACAGTGCACTTCTCTCTGTTGCTATAGTGCATAAGCACTGTTCCTCTTTTGGTTGCATCTTCTTCTGCTTTGGCTTCTCTTCTTCTACTTCTCTTCACACACGAAGGAGGTACACTCATAGATTTTGGCTAAGTGTTGGGGGCTTTCAAGAGCAAAACCGCCCTTAACGCCGCGCTCTCTCTCTCTCCTATTCTCCTCTTCTCTTTCTCTCAATCAGGCAGGTAATCGGGTAATCGGGTATGTAAATACTCAGAACTAGGGCTACGTGGCATGTGCGTAGTCGAGGAGTGAAGGCAGTGATGGAGGGACTCGACCCCTCGTGTATTGGGCGATGGGTCCAGGTGACTTTTTCCTTTTATACCGCTGCAGGAGCTCGTCAACTAACGATGTGGGACTAAAATACCACACCATTTTGCAAGCAATTGTGAAGCTACTCCTTCATTCAATTCGTGCACAAGGGTGGTCAACACCCTCAATCTTTGGTCCACACGAGTTGCTGGAGTGATTCCGCGTCTCCTGATGCTAAGACCTAGAGTTGCAGATGAAGAATGAGCTTTGAAGCTCACTTCAAAGGAGGTTCTTTAATGGTGATGGGGGGCCGGCACCTGAAAATCAAAAAAAGGGCCTCACGGCTATGTTAGAGGACTTCAAAAGCGTTATCAGGTGACGATGAGTGTAGTGCAGGTGTTAAGTGCGGTGGCATGGTCGGGAACCTTCGAGAGAAGGCCGTGAATGTGGGTGAAGTAGTGTGTGTTCGGTGGTGTTATAGGGGGATCAATAGCCCTCTGTGAGTGAGGGATTTTGATCATCGTTATGAGGCAGAGGTGTGGAGTGTGGAAGCAGCATGTTTGAGTCCGTGTGGAAGTCGCTAGGGCTCACCATAGGTATGTCAACGCGGTGGAAGATGAAGTCGCGAGAGGCGATGCGGTGGTCGAGTCGGAGTGGCGAAGACAAAGTTGTGAAGTAGTGGAGCTAGGGAGTTGATCTGAGTAGGTAGTGAATGAAAAGGAGGAAGAGCGATGCTGGGTCTGGTATGGCCGATGCTAGAGATGAAGGGAGCTTCGATGGAAGAGAACGACGATGATGAAAGGGAAGGAAGAGCCTTGGGGGTATGTCGAGGTGTGGAAGAAGATGGGGAGTTGAGACTGGCTGGCTATAGTCCTTGATGGCTGGTGAAGAAGCTTGGAGGAAGGGGTCACCAGAGTGAGGCGGAGCAAGCCAAGGAGAGGAAATAGGGCTAGATTTGGCTCAATTTCTCTCTAAGGAGGTAAGGGATGCCATGGGGGGTCTTTTATAGGCTAGGGGTGAGCTTTCAAGCTTGGAAACCAAGCTTGGAAGCTCCCAAGCTTCGCGAAATAGGAGACCTGAATCTTTGAAGGATTTGCATGAGCTTTTTAGAGAGATTTGGAGACTTGGACATGGCTCAATAAGAAGGAGATTACCTGACGAATCTCCCTTTCAATTTTGAGAGGGATTTGTCAAGTAATCACAGAGTTCTTGCCAAATGAAGCTCGCCGGAGTAGGACTTCTCTACAAAAATGGTGGAAGGACCTTTGTGTAAAGAGTGATGATAAAGATATGGGGTATTTGCAAGGAATTTCAAAATCTGAGGGGTTGAGTGAGAGAGAGAGTGAGACTGGACCAAAATGCAAACTAGGTCAACATGATCTTTGATTGGGCCCAAATTTTGATAGAAACCTCATTTGGACCTAAGAAATCTAATGGTGAAGTTGGATTTTGGTTTTGACCTAGTTTAATTGGGTAATTTATGCAAAAATCCAAAGAGGGCAATAGTCTGTCTGTGACTATTTCAGGTCAAAATGGGCTCTGATGGTCAAATCAAAGGTACCAAACCCTATAGAATATTTTTCCATGAATTTTAGAGGGTTTAGGTGAATTTTATCTTGACCAGAACCTCAGTTAATTAAGCGAGTCTATTTTTAGGGTTTAAGATGTCCATTAATTCTTGAAATGCGTGAAAACCTGTTTCTGTCTGCATGGACTCACTTATTAGACAGTAATGACCACATGACCTTTAATAAACCCCTGAAATACCGCATGGTTCTTCTATATTTGTGAAATGTGGTTAAAATTGTAAAAATAACCCTTGTTTCTTTTCTTCTCAAAACAAAACATTATGCTTCTATGACCCTCTGATGGTTATGTAGGAGCTTTTATTGACTTTATCAGACCAAATTGAGCTAGTTATGACTCATAATGGTGTTCCCATCATATCCCCATGCCTAGATTTTGTTAGTCCCTTAGCAAAACTTTATGGACTAAAGTAGTTATCTAGGTCGGATGTAACCGTCAGGATGCCCTACTAAGCTGCATCTCTAGGAATCAGATCTTAATATCATCAATAGGCCAAGAGGTACTCAAGTACCAGCCCAGATCCAGACCTGATTAGCTTTCGCCTCAATCTGCTGCTAAGGTTTCTAAGGCCCGCAAGAACTAACCTAAGGTTCGTTGGACCCAGCGGTTAAAGCACCTGTGCTTGTACTTGGTTAGTCCAGGTTCAGTTTGCTAGTGCATTTTTGTAAGAGAGATGGAAGAATTTTCATTTATGGAGAGCTTTTCTCTCTCTTTTTCTTTTCATATATTTTTCCTTAGATCCATCCTCGAATTAGCCCTAAACAAGTTCTGTATCGGATTCCTGGTCCCCACCATCAATACTCGCAAGGTCCCTAGTACTTGATGCTTCGAGATAGCACCGCCCATGGCAACCCCCAGAACCTTGGCTTTTGACACTTCGTAATAGTGCCGCCCATGGTGTTCTATAGCTAAATCCATACACTGGCAATTGACATTTCGTGATAATGCCACCCATGGCATCTGAACCAAAACAAGATGCTTACATGCCCCCGGTAGGATATTTAGATATCCTATGAGACAAGCACCGAGGAGATGGTATGTTATTACGCATCTTCGAGGGGAATTTCTCACCTCTTCGCGTCGGGAACTCATCTAAATCAACTTATGTTTTCAAGCCGCTCCTAATCTAGATCTTAGGACCATTTTCAAAACAACATAAATGCTTTGGCATAATTTCATATTTAAGCACACTGAACCAAACTGTGTGATTTTTGGGTGCTTAAGTTACCGAGTACCGCAAACCAGAGGTCAGTTAACAGGGCCGAATATTACCTAAGCCGTAGACCTAATACACAAGCTTTGCATTTTCCTCAACCTCTTAAGGACTAATCTGGATCTTGATAAGTATGTGAGCGTTTAAATCTCAGAACAGATCTAAGAGGCCTAAGGTCAATATTCGCCACTAATCCCTTAAGTTTTAGCTTTCCAGGTCTTAATTCATCATTCGATCCAACCTAGAAGTTAGGTAAGTTCCATATCATTTTGAAGGGACTCCATTTTTTTCTTTATCTTTTTTCTCTTTTCTTTTCTTTTTAATTTTTCCTCCTTCCTTTTTCTCATTTTTTTTCTTAAATGGATTTTCTTTTTCCTTGACCTCAATTTTTTTTATGAAATCCTTTTGTAAGATTTGATTTTCATGATGTTTTGCACTTTAATCCCTCCCATGCCTATGATTTGCAATGTCCTCATTGGAAATTAGGTGGGTTAGAGTTCAGCTTAGATCGTGCATTAGAATAGGTTCAAAGGGTGGGTGGATAGGTCGAGGTGACTGTTGTGGACGATTTCAAGCTCTTGTATGTGTACCAGTGGCAAAGTTGGCTTTTCTAATAGACGATCCCTGAAGTGCAATATGATTTTAGCGAAGAGATATGTCAAAAAGGATTTTGATTTTTTTCAAAAGATGACAGGTTGCCTCTTGTTAAGTGCTAAGTTTAACGCCATCAACTGAGCGCAATAAGCTCAAGGAGAATGGAGATCAAAGGATAATGCAGCCAAGTTTGCATTAGTGAGTTCGATGAACGGCTTGAGTTGCTGGCCATTCACAATGAAAGGTTCAAAATCAAGGCTGGGTTGACTGATTTCGACGGCTCCATTTCCAAAGATTCATCTCACCAAGAATGGTCCAATCCATTTAGATATGAGTTTTCCTGGGAAAAGTTTTAGCTTGGCATCAAAGAGTAGGACCTTCTGACAAGGATGAAAAGTTTTTCTAGATATGTGTTTGTCATGAAAAGCCTTCACCCGCTCTTTGTAAATTCGCGAGTTCTCGTACGCATCATTGTGTAGTTCCTCAATCTTGCTCATTTGAAGCTGACGGTGGGTTTTGACCTTAAGTAGATCTAGATTGCACTTCCGTACTGCCCAATAGGCTTTGTGCTCCATCTCACAAGGAGGTGACATGCCTTCTCATACACCAATCTGAAGGGAGACATACATAATTGGGTCTTGTGGGCAGTCCTATAAGCCCACAAAGCTTCCGAAAGTCTCGTCGACCAGTTCTTTCTGTCAGGTCGAACAGTGACCTGGAGGATTTTCTTGATCTCTCAATTAGACAATTTAGCCAATCCATTAGTTTGGGGGTGGTAAGGAGCCAAGATTCGGTGCGACACCCCATACTTTGTCATTAAGGATCTGAACTGTGCATTTGTGAAATAAGTCCCTCCATAAGATATAATAGCACGTGGGACACTAAACCGTGAGAAGATGTGCTAATGAATGAACTTGATTACCACCTTATGATTATTGGTTCGGGTCAGGATAGCTTCGATCCATTTAAACACGTAGTCTACAGTGAGGAGAATGTATTCGAAGCTGTCCGATTTAGGGAAGGGTCCCATGAAATTAATCCCCCATATATTGAATATTTTGCACATGAGAATTGGATGTAAAGGCATCATATCATGATGGCTCATGTTGCCTAAGGTCTGGCAATGAGTGCATGCCTTACAGTAATTGTGTGCACCCTTGAAGATCGTGGGCCAATAAAAGCCAAACTGGAGGACTTTAGCAGTGGTTTTATGTCTGGAGAAGTGTCTACCGCAAGCCTAGTCATGGCAGAAGGATAAGGTGTCCTAAATTTTTGCTTCTGGGATGCATCGTCTGATGATCTAATCAGCACCAATGCAGAAGAGGTATGGGTATTCCCAGATGTAATACATGGCATCAGAAAGCAACTTGTCCTTCTTGGCCTTCGGCCAATCAGACGGGATCTGATGTGATGCTAAGTGTTAACCAAATCAGCGTACCAGGGAGGTCCTGCACCAATAGTCAGGAGGTGCTCATCAGGAAAGTGTTCTGTGATTGGTCCAGAAGGGTCAATGATATCAGAAGGAAGGCGAGAGAAGTGATCAGCTACCACCTTCTGTTTTCCCAACTTGTCGCAAATCTCGAGGTCAAATTCTTGCAATAGCAAGATCTAGTGGATTAGTCGAGGTTTCGCATCCTTCTTTGCTAGGAGGTGCCTCACTGCGGTGTGATCCGAGTATATAATAACACGGGAACCCAAAAGATAGGATCAAAATTTTTCAAGGCCAAATGCTACAGCTAGCAGCTCTTTCTCAGTATCTGTGTAGTTACGCTGAGCCTTGTTAAGTGTCTTGCTAGCATAGTAGATGATCATGGGTTTCCTGTCTATTTTCTGCCCAAGTACTACACCTACTTCTTAGTCAGATGCATCGCACATGATCTCAAAGGGTAGAGACCAGTTAGGGGATTGCAGGATTGGTGCTTGAGTAACTTGATGATGCAGGCTCTCAAATGCATCAGTGCACTCCTTGGTAAATTCGAAAGGGACATCCTTTGAGAGAAGATTAGTTAGGGGGTGCACGATTTTCGAGAAATCAAGAATGAAACGGTGGTAAAAACTGTCGTGCCCCAGAAAAGAGCGGATGTCCTTTACCGAGCTAGGCTTGGGTAGTTTGGAAATCAAATTAGCCCTAGCTCGATCAACCTGGATGCCTTTTTCAGAGACGAGGTGACCCAGGACAATTCCCTCAAGTACCATGAAGTGGCTCTTTTCCCAAGAAAGAACCAGATTCATGTTGATACAACACTTAAGGATTTGGACCAAGTGCAGGAGCCAATCATCAAAAGATTCCACAAATTTTGAGAAGTCATCCATGAAGACTTCAAGGTATTCACCTACCATATCAGAGAATATGGCAAGCATGCACCGCTGAAAAGTGGTGGGTGCAATGTAGAGACCGAACGGCATTCTACGAAATGTGTATGTCCTGAAGGGGTAGGTGAAGGTAGTCTTCTCTTGCTCCTCAGGATGGATTGCCACTTGGTTATAACTGGAGTACCCGTCCAAGAAGCAAAAGAATCGATTCCCTGCCAATTTCTCGAGTATCTGGTTAATAAATGGCAGTGGGAAATGATCCTTTTTCATGGAGGTATTTAGTCTTCAGTAATCAATACAGACTCTCCATGAGTTTGCGATGTGGGTCGGTATAGTGTCCCTAGTTTCAGTAGTAATAACGGTGAGCCCTACCTTTCTGGGAACAACCTGGATTGGACTCACCTAATGACGATCAAAGATCAGGTAGATGATACCTACATTTAACCACTTGATGATCTCCTTTTTCATGACATCCTGTATGTTCGGATTCAGGCGTCTTTGCATTTCATGGGATGGTCGTGAGCCCTCTTCGATGTAAATGTGATGTGTGTAATATGAGGGGCTGATGCCAGTCAGGTCATCGAGAGTCCACCCAATGGCTCTTCGATGCTACTGGAGGATAGAATCAAGCAGGTTTCCTGATTAGAGGTAAGGCGGTGACGTGTGTGGGACATGGTTGTTTAATTGTGTTGTTATAGCATGCGTTTGCGACATTGGTTTTAATCTAGAATGTGGATTTGGTGAGTCTAAGTGTCGAACACAAGGAGGCGTAAAGTCAGACTACTTTGTTGCTTTTAGTTGTCACATGAAGTTTGGTTTGCTTGCGAGAAAATGAGAAAGAGAGAGAGAGAGAGTAGGGTTAGAAATTTTGTTCAAATCATGACATTCATTTGCACAAAGTAAGAGCTATGTAAGAAACAACATCAACATTATCATTTAGCATGTAACTTGAGTTTGTTTGCAAATACAACAATAACTAAAAGTGTAAACAAAAGCAATATGAAACTAGGGTAAAGAGAGAGAAAGGAGAAGGCAAGGCGGCCACGGCGGTGGAGGAGGGCTCCGTCGGTGGCTTGACAACTCTGGCGAGTGTGAAGTATGCTTGGTGAAGCTAGGAAGGAGCTAGGAGTATGGTGGAAGGTGTGTGTATTCAATGCCTCCAATGGGGTGGTTGAAGGGGGTTTAAATAGGAGAAAAGGGCTTCTAATTGAGGTGAGGGGGTTTAGCAATGTCCAAGACATCGCTAAACCCCTTCCAAAAATGTAGCTGAAGGACTCCACCCGACAGTCCAAGCACGCGCATTCTTCTTCTTCTCGTGTGGTGCCCACGATCCATGTGCGTTTGCTGTGCACTATCCGATCGAAGATCGGATGGTTGAGACTTCGCGTGAGCGTGCATTGAGGATCGCGCTTGTGCAACGCGAGCCTCACACATTATCGCACGCATGAGCATTCGCGTGCATCCACTGTGCTGTGTGGCCACGGTCTGCGCCATCCGTGCACGGATCAACGGCTAAATTTTGATTGCACGTGCGGATGTGGCTGATGTGATTCGAATGGGCGTTGGATGAGCACGTGGGAGGGTGCTGACTGCTACGGTGTGCTTCAGACTTTGTCATGGTTTTGCATGAGCTCTCAGCTGTCCAATGGAGAGGTGCTGCGGTTGAGCTTGTGGCTTAAAATGCTTTGCACGATGAGGCAGGGGTGTGCTGCGTGGGTGAGGGTGCAGTGATGCAGTGATGTGGCTGCTTGTGGGTCGTTGATCTCAAGAACTTCTTGGGCTAATCGAGGGAGCTCCGGATGTTGGATTTGAGTGATTTCGAGTCTGTTGGACTCGATTCATCGTTCTGAGTCCATCCGTGCAGTTCGATTGCTCATCTGAGGCATGTTTCAATACACACTTCTACTTACAGCCATTAAACATTTATTATAAGCAATTTTTATTTGTCACGCATGCAATGCTCTCAAGCCCACTATGGAATATCATTAACGCACATATATCCTCAAAATCGACCCTAGTTGATGGAATTATCATTCTTAGATGTAGAGTTATCATACCCCCATGCTCATCCCTTGCTAGTCCCTAGCAAGGTTTATCTTAGCCGTTATTTCCATTCAGGATTAGGAATTGACTACTTAGACATCTGTTGCTTGTTAATGGGAGGAAGTACACTAAGCATTTGATCTACAGAGACTTAACAGCGCTCGTGTGTCTGCCAAAATGCAAATCGCCTAAATCCTCGCTTTAAAGCATATATAGATATTTTTTTTTTCTTTTCACCTTTTCTCTTTTTTTTGATTTTTTTTGAAGTTGAGAGTGTGTCGGTAACTTTTTATGGCTACCCAACTCACCCATAACTTGAAAAAGACTCTAACTGCTAAGCATCTTGGTGTGAATATTGTGATAGACTCACTCAATGGTAATTAGAATAGACTTCGGGTTTCTATGCCCTTAGGTGACCAGAAAAGGAAGTGCTTGCCTGAAGGTGTATCTATCCCATTGGCAGCTTTCTCCCTACTTTTATTTTATTTGAGGTCAACACAAGGGTGTTTCCATTGTATATCTCCCCAGATTGCTCTACTTCCCTGCTTCTTCCTTAGGTGTTTTGGACTTTTTGTGCATTTAGTGAACTGGGTTCTGGACAACCGACCAATTGGCTGTTACCCACGACCACTTGCTAGCCATACTCTTGTGGTGAAGTGTGGCTTATTTATTTTTTTCTTTTTCTTCTTTTTCCATTTTTTTCATTTCTTCCTTTTTCTTTTTTTCTTTTCTTTTTCTTTTGTTGTTTAGTAGGTGGCTTCCCTAATCTCAGATTTACTTAGAGGTAATAAAAGAAAGTGATCCTATCACCGGGCTCTGGACAACCAGTCAATGGGCTGTTACCCATGACAACTTGCTAGCCATACTACCCTAGAAGGTTCATTAGCTACCCAATTTCTGTTAGAATCTCCGAGGAGTGAGTCAATACGAAAATGTGTGCAGATGCTTAGACTAAAAGTCCCTCCAAGTCAGAGGGTAGGTTGATAAGTCGTATACTTATCACCCTACTTTCTTGGTGAATTACAATAAATTAAGGTTGCAAGGATTTAAGGCTAAATCCGTATTTTAGTGGACACCTGGCCTGATTAAGCCTGATGGCCTGAAAAGTCTAAGTGTCCAGGTTCTTCATATATTATTTCCCAAAGTTTACAAGCTCCTAATGCCTAAGTTCTCCTTCCTAATTTTTTTTTAAATTTATTTATTATATAATTCAGGCTGATAATATAAACTCAGAGAATGCGAATTACCACCCTCCCATGCTTAAGTTGGACAATGTCCTCATTGCCAAATAAATAGATGCAAAGGGGGGTACAAAAAGAAATCACCTGAGTGTTGTCGTGTTCCTGATCAGTCTGAATCTTTTGGGTTGCCTCCCAAGAAGCGCTGAGTTTATGGCTCTATGTCAACCCTCAATAAGGGTGACAACTTCCTTTAGGGGAACCTGGGCAAGAAAATGTTTTAATCTCTGACCATTTACTGTGAAGGTTTGCCCAACGTTAGGATATGCAATTTCAACTGCCTCATTAGGATAAGGTTTGATCACCTGATATGGTCCTGTCCACTTTGATCTCAGCTTCCCAGGGAAAAGTTTAAGGCAGGCATCAAAAAGCCAGACTTGCTGGTTGGGCTCAAAGGTTTTCCTATGGATGTGTCGGTCGTGGACAACTTTCATCTTTTCTTTGTAAAGTCAACTATTTTCATACGCGTCTCAACGAATTTCCTCGAGCTAGGAAAATTGGAGTGTCCACTAAGCTCCGGCTAACTAAGAATCTATGTTGCACTGCTTAACTGCCCAGTAAGCCTGGTGTTCCAACTCGACCAGAAGGTGGTAAGCTTTGCCAAAGACCAGGCAATAAGGCGACATGCCTATCGGGGTCTTAAAAGAGATCCTGTATGCCCACAGGGCATCATCCAGTCGTGTGGACCAATCCTTCCGGTCAGGTGTCACAGTCTATTATAGAATATTCTTGAACTGCCTATTGGAGACCTCAGTTTGCCCATTCGTTTGCAGGTGATACGGGGTGGCAATGCGGTGAGTAACCCCATATTTTCTAAGCAAGGCACGAAATTGGGCATGAATAAAGTGACTCCCACCATCACTAATCATGGCCTTTGGTATCCCAAATCGAGAGAAGATGTTTTGCTTAACAAAGTCCATGACAGCCTTATGGTCTTCAGGTAGTGACGTCTTCGATCCATTTTGAGCATTAATCAACTGAGACAAGTATGTACTCAAAGCCATTGGATGGTGGGAAGGGACCCATAAAATCGATGCACGAAACATTGAAGATTTCAACAATCAGAATGGGCTAGAGGGGCATCATGTCCTTTCTGGTCATAGTCCCTAATGTCTAGCAACAAGAGCAAGTCTTAGTGAAGCTGTGTGCATCCTTGAATAGGGAGGGCCAGTAAAATCCGGACTGCAAAACCTTTGCAGCCATTTTCTTCCCCAAAAAGTAGCCACCACAGGCTTGGTCATGACAAAAGGATAACACACTTTGGACTTCTTCCTCAGGAGTACACCTCCTAATGATCTGGTCAGCACAGAGTCTAAACAACAGGGATCATCCCAGAAATAATGCTTAGCTTCAGCTAAGAACTTATCCCGTTGCTGTCTAGCCAGCCGTGCGGAGTCTGTCCTACCACTAAATAGTTGATGAAGTCTGCATACCAGGGTAGCTTTCTTCCTTGCATAGCTAGAAGTTGTTCATCAGGAAAGGTGTCAGTCAAGGGTAATGATGGTTTGATGTGGTCTGGGTGGAGTTTGGACAAGTGATCGACTACGACGTTCTTGGACCTGGCTTTATCGTGTATTTCCAACTCAAATTCCTGCAATAGCAGGATCCATCTGATGAGCTTGGGTTTAGCGTCCTTCTTGGTTAACAAATGCCGGATAGTCGAGTGGTCAATGTAAATTATCATGTGGGATCCTAGAAGATATGATTGGAACTTTTATAATCCAAAGACTACGGCAAGCAGTTCTTTTTCTGTGACAGTATAATTCCTTTAAGCCTCATCCATTGTCTTGCTCACGTAGTAGATCACCACAGGTTTCTTTTCTCTTCTTTGTCCTAGGACAGCACCGATGGAAAAATCTAATGCATCGCACATAATCTCAAAGTCCTGGGACCAGTCTGAAGGTTGTAATATAGGTGCAGTGGAGACTGTTTCCCTGAGAGTGTTATAAGCCTTGATGTAATCAGGTGTCATATGAAAAAGGGAGTCATTGGCTAGAAGGTCAGTCAAGGGTTTAGAGAGTTTGGAGAAATCTTTAATGAACCTTCTATAGAAGTCAACATGTCCTAGGAAAGATCAGATTTGCCGGACCGAACTAGGAGGTGGAAGTTTGGAAATTAGATCAACCTTAGCTCGATCTACTTCAATGCCCCTATGCGAGACGATGTGACTGAGGACAATCCCTTCCTGAACCATGAAATGTCACTTTTCCTAGCTTAAAGCAAGGTTGACCTCAATACATCACTTCAGGATCTTCTCCAAGTTGCTAAGACAATGGTCGAATGAATTCCCAAACACAGAGAAATCATCCATAAAGACTTCCAGGTATTCACCTACCATCTCTAAAAAGATGGCTAGCATGCAACGTTGAAAGGTAGCGGGTGCGTTGCATAACCCGAATGGTATACGACGAAATGCGAATGTGCCATATGGACAAGTGAATGTGGTATTCTCTTCATCTTCTGGTGCAATAGCAACTTGGTTGTATCCTGAATATCCATCTAGGAAGCAAAAATATTTCTGCCCTGTCAATCACTCAAGAATCTGGTCAATGAATGGCAGAGGGAAATGATCTTTCTTGGTAGCCTCATTAAGCTTCCTATAGTTGATGCACACCTGCCATGCAGTAGAGGTGAGGGTGGGGATGGATTCACCCTAATCATTGGTGACAACGATTAGCCCGACTTTCTTGGGTACCACTTGAGTGGGGCTCACCTAGGGGCTATCGAAAATTGGGTAAATGATATCAACGTCAAGCCACTTGATTATCTCCTTTTTAATGACCTCTCGCATATTCCGGTTCAATTGTCTCTGCATATGGTGAGAAGGTCGAGCCCCATCTTCCAAATAGATCTTGTGAGTGTAATAGGTGGGGCTAATTCCTCTCAAGTCAAAAATTATCCATCCCATGGCTGCCCGATGTTCAGAGAGGGTTGCAGTCAACCTAAGCTCTTGTTCCATAGTTAAATGGGCATTGATAATCACAGGGAAGGTCTGGTCAAGTCCAAGGAAGACATACTTGAGAGTATTGGGCAAAGGCTTCAGCTCGGGTGTAGGTGGGACAACATTCGATGGGTAAGGGAAAGGTGAGAGTTGATCAACGTCGATCTCCTCAAATGGTAGTTGTGGAAGGTGATCAGCTCTGCAAATGTCAATCTCCACAAGTTAAGATGGGTTAGGATAGTCATTGGCTGGTTGAGTCAGATGGTTTGCTGAGGAGCTGAGAGTGAGGCATTCTTCAACCAGAGGTTCCACGAGATCGTGTTCCTCGATCCAGTCACAATCAAAAGACTTGGCTACCCTGAAGATATCCAATTGGATCTTCTTGTCTCCAAAGGCGATTTCCATACATCCCGTGTCGCAATCAATGTTCGCTTTATCCATAGCTAAAATGGGTCTGCACAGGATGATGGGTGTGTTTTGTAGTTGTTTGAGGACTTCCATGTCGAGAACCAAAAAGTTGACTGAGAAGTAGAAGTCCTTAACCCAAACAATTACGTCCTCAACTACTCCCTTTGGGGTTTTCACAGATCTATCAGCCAATTAGATGGTCACAGGTGAGGGTTTCAATTCTCCAAATCCAAACTGGTGATACAGGGTCGTCGGGATGAGGTTGATCAAAGCACCTAAGTCCAAGAGCGTTCTATCAAATGTCATGTCCCCGATATTACAAGAAATTAGGGGCACTCCTAGATCAGTTCGTTTGGGAGGTAGGCTGCTCAATATCACTGAACTCTTGTTCCAAGAGCACTACCTTCTTAGGTGCTTGGGTTTTTGGCTTACGCTTTGGCGTACAGACATCCTTCACGGACTTAGAGTAAGCTGGGATATGTTTAATTGCTTCGAGCGGAATATTAATCTGGACTTGTTTGAAAATCTCCAACAGCTCCTCATTCTCAACTACAGCTTTCTTTTTCTTCCCTTTTTCCAAGGCCTCAGGGTATAGTGTTTGGGTTTGAGTTAGGTCAATCTCCATGTCCTTGGGTTCCTCCTACTCACCCTCATACTCGGGTATCTTAGGAAGTGAGGTCACTGGAGGGGTTGGCCATTTGGGGTCCTGGGTTTTAGTGCCACTTCTCAAGGTAACTGCATTGGTAGAGGCGTTGGCACCATGGGTAGATCCTTGAGAAGAAGAGGAAGAAGGAGCACTAAAACCAGGGGGTGTTTGTGGGGCTTGTTGGACCATGTAGGCATGTCTGGGATTTCCTTGGAACTCTTGCGAATTGGGACCTCTGTTAATCACATTTCACAGGTTCGATTGTGGTTGAGAAGGAAGGGATCCCTATTGTTTGCAATCCAACAGCTGGCTCAACTGTCCCTTCACTAAGGCCATTTCTTCTTGGTGTTTTCGATTCATGTCAGCCATCATTTTTACCAATGTGTCCAGTTGATTGTGAGGGGGAGGGGCTGCCCTATTCTAATTATAGGGTGGGCCTTGTTGATGGGAGGGGGGATTGGGCCTAGGTTGATTCTGCAATTGGTTCGATTTTTGGTTTGTCCAGGTGAAATTCGGGTGATTACGCCATCCAGCGTTGTAGGTGTTGGAGAAGGGGTTAGGTTTGGAATAACCTTGGATAGCTTAGACATCTTCAAAGATAGAAGGTGCTGGGGGGGAGGGAAGTGAGTAATCAGAGGTTGAGGGAGCAAAGGTTCCTCCTTGGAACATGGTAAGGGGTTGTTTCAGGTGCATTTGGCTCATTGGTTGTACTGAGTCTACATTGTGAGCTCCCTTTGCTAGTGGGGGTCTATAGCGGGTCCTAGTCTGGTTTAGCAGCTCATCAATCTTTTTGTCCACCAATTCAACTCGATCCAACTTTTTGGCTATAATGTCCATGTCAACCATTCCAGAATTTGCTTGCACCTCATAGATCCCACCATGAGGTTGACTAGATCGATTAAACTGGGTCATGGAGACATTGTTGAGCGAATTCTCACTCATGGACTCAAAGAGTTCGAATGCACTCTCCTCATCTTTGTTCAAAAAGTTGCCTCCACATAAGGCATCAACAAAGTTCTTAAGGTTGCTGTCCAGACCATGGTAGAAGATCTGGGCCAATTGCCATCTTGGAACCTCATGGTGTGGGCATTTCCTCAATAATTCATTAAATCGCTCCTACGCCTCGTGGAATTGTTCCCCACCTTGGAGTGTAAATGTGGAAATGGCTCTTCTGAGGGCATTGGTTTCATCTATGGGGAAAAAATTTTTCAAAAATGAATGCCTCAATTCCTCCCAGGTGGAGATGGGTCTCCCTAAGGTTCTAAGCTAGTGAGATGTCTTGTCTTTTAGGGAGAAAGGGAACATCTTAATCAAAACAATGTCTAAGTTGATGTCCCTGGGTTTCACAGTTCCGGCAATTCGGTCAAGGTCCTCTAGGTGTTGGAAGGGATCCTCATTTGAGTTCCCATGAAAGTGGCTCTGAATCAGGCTCAGGACATTAGGTTTCAGCTCAAAATCATCTCCCCCTTCAAGGACCCTAAGATGGGGTTCAATCCTAATAGCAGATGGATTGTAAAAGTCGCGAAAGGGCCTAGGTCGGCCCTCTAGAGGTTGTGGTGGGTTAGGTGGGTTCAATGGGGGTTGTCCTTGAGGGTTTTGCAATTTGTGTATGGCTTGCATGATGGTTTGGATCTATTGTTGTTGTAGTTGGTGGTTGGCAGAGATCTGGCCCTGAATGATGGCCATAGCATTGGGTGGGGGTTGGTCCTCAACCTCATCAATTCTTGGTTCAGCCATTTCTTGTGTAAAATCAAGTCTCCTCCTGATTTCCCTATCTAAAGCAAATAACTTGGGATGCAGTGATCGTCTCCCGTGCATACACTATGGAAGAACGGAGAGGGATGCGAAGAGAAACAGATGCGAGAAGTGTGCACACAAACAAAAAGACAAGTCTAGTCCTTACAGTGTATACCTTAGGTGACCTAGAAGCCTCAGAGGAAATGATCAAGCCTGTAAGCACATAACCGCCCTTCCTAATGTTAGTCTGGCCAGGTTGATTACGAGGGGGTTGAAGGGAAGGTTCTTCCTTTGGCTTTCTCCACTGATTCCGTAGGCCTCACAACTGGCGAGGTAGCTACCCATGTGCGTGCCAGTGTGGGGTAGCTACCCGTGTGCTTATCATGTGTGACGTAGTCACCGTTATGTCTTGACAGTGACCTCGGGGTGGTTGACTTGGTGTAGGACTACCACGGGGGACTCTCCCGGCCATGAGAGCACCACGTGTACCTTCTACTCTTCGAAAAAGACTGTAATCAAGATCATTCCCACGAGGAACATGCGAGATCAAGAAAAATCTGAAAGTTGACGAAAAGGGGTGAAAAGGAGTTACCTGTAAAATAAAATAACTAGAAAAGATAATTATACCTATTACTTTTACTACTTTAGATAATATGGTTACCACTCTACTCAGTGTTCGCTGACTCCGTTCTTTTCATAACACTGTTCAGGTCCAGGAGTTGAGCAGCCCGAGCTTCCAACTATGGAGGGTGCTGGGCCTAGTCGAGCCCAGCCGTAGTTTTCTTCACTCTTTGTTGCATCCACTTTACTGTTGTAGTGAGTTTCAGACTTTTAGCTATTATTTGTGTTACTATTGCTTTCGTTTCCATGTTCCTATGTTGTGGTGGTATGTACTGGAATAATAGCTTTTACTTTCCTTTACCGCTTGTACATTTTTACTGCTTAGTTATATTGCACATGTGAATGTGGTTTATTTCCCTACTTTTTGGTTATTTCTTGTTGGACGACTGGGTCTTGGGATTAGTCGAGGTGAGCCGATCTTGGGTCCTATAGGGATTCGGAAACTAGGTTGTAACAACTTTATCTGTGCCTCGTCGTACCAGCAGGCGCTACTCCCTCTTCGTCCTCGCCATTCCCACCTCACCGGAGTCGCTTTCGTCTCTGGTGTCGGCCATACTAGACCTGACGCCCTCGCTCACCCCCTTCGTCCCTTGACCTCCCAGATAAGTCCCTGACCCCTCTACTTTCTCTGCCCTCTACTTTCCAAAATCGACCACTGCCGCCCCTCGCACCTCCATCCCTTCAATCTCCGACCACCACCTTCGGCGAGGCCATTCCACCTCCACAAGCCACCAAAACACTCGCCGACACTCGCAAAACCTTTGCTACACCTCACTGAGCACTTCCCCTCACTTCACTGACCGCGCCACTCACCTAAACCACCCCCTGAACACACCCACTCACTCGCACATAGTACGCCCTAAGCGCGCCACCACAACCACCCTCGCACCATGCCACCATCCCCAGCACATCTGTCGTGCTCCAACGATCCTCTCTGAACCATTTGACATGACCGCGACTCCGTTCTTGTGTTTTCAAGTTCAAGCCCCATCTGCCATTGGCGCGTGAGCTTGAAGCTCGCTTGAGATTTCTCCAGGTGGCACCAAGCCCAGGCTGAAGTCCTAGGCTACGCAGACTTACTTCGTTCATGCACTCAAGACTTCAATTGGAGTCGAGTGCCTCCACAGCTACTACAATTGGAAGCCTTGTCTCTGCTGCAGGTGTGCGAGAAGGGTGGGCGGATAGTCCCACCTCGGATACGAAAGAGTGCCTGCACCTGAAGAAATTAAAAAAGTGATATCATCTCAACGCCTTAATTACCATGGGGTGAGGTCCCACTCACCGAACTCGGTCACATCCGCAACACCTAACCTATGGACTTGGCTGACTCGACCCGGCCTACACTCCTTGCCCACTACCGCACGCTGGTGGGCCTGGTCCTGGGTATGCACATGACTCGATAACCTGAATACCTGTGTGGCTCTGGGAGAGCGAATCCTATGAGGAAAGAGAGGAGAGTCGCATGGGTAGGGGGAGGGTTTTGTTGTGGGGATCTTCGGCTGACACTTAGCCGCATTCTGAAGAAGAAGAAAAGGCCAAGGTCGAAGATAGAAGTTGAAGAAGAAGGTTAAAGGCAAAGGTAGGAAAAGAAGAAGAAGAGGCCAAAGACAGAAGATGAAGAGAAAGAGAAGGATCAAAGAAGAAGAAAAAGAAGAAGAAGAAGCCAGAAGCTGAAGAAGAGAAGGGACCTCAGAGAAAGCTAAGGGTAGAAGAAGCTGAAGATAAAGAGAAGAAGCAAAGAAGAAGAATCAGACACTTTAAATCGTTTGATTCCTTCATCGGACAACAAATTCTAGTTTCCATTGCATATTCATACATTGAGTTATTTGGTGATATTGTAGGAGTATTTGGTGATATACATCACCATCTTACTCCCATATTTTTGCACTTTGATACTGATATCCTTGCATATTATTTTAATTTTGAATTGTGATCTTGATTTCTAAATACCAATTTGCTCCCTATGTTCGACCTCGGACTTATTCGAGTAATAAAATTGTATTTGTTTTCAATGCGATTTCGACTATACTACAATGTGATTATTTAAAACATAGATCTCACTTTCGTTAACAGGTTCTCACAACTGGTCATCACCGCACTTTACTCCATCTCTACCGTCGCGAATCGCACTCCTCCATCCACGTGTCAAGTTCCTACAATCAATCAAGTAGAGGGAGAAAATGAGTTAGACAATGTGAATATGAATGCTGGATGAAAGCAACAAAAGAAATCTGTTGCCTCCCCAGCAACAGCACCAAAAACTGATGTGCGTGTGACGCAGTTGTTTAATTGTATCGTTATAACATGTGTTCGCGACGTCGATTTTAATCTAGAATGTGGATTTGGTGAGTCCATGTGTCGAACACAAGGAGGCGTAAAGTTGGACTACTTTGTTGCTTTTAGTTGTCACATGAAGTTTGGTTTGCTTGCGAGAAAATGAGAAAGAGAGAGAGAGAGAGAGAGTAGGGTTAGAAATTTTCTTCAAATCATGACATTCATTTGCACAAAGTAAGAGCTATGTAAGAAACAACATCAACATTAGCATTTAGCATGTAACTTGAGTTTGTTTACAAATACAACAATAGCTAAAAACTTAAACAAAAGCAATATGAAACTAGGGTAAAGAGGGAGAGGAGAATGCAAGGCAGCCACGACGGTGGAGGAGGGCTCTGTTGGTGTTGCACAAAGTGAGAGCTATGTAAGAAACAACATCAACATTAGCATTTAGAATGCAACTTGAGTTTGTTTACAAATACAACAATAGCTAAAAGCTTAAACAAAAGCAATATGAAACTAGGGTAAGGAGAGAGAGAGGAGAAGGCAAGGCGGCCACTGATGAGTCCATTTTAATGGACTATTGCTATGCCTAAGTTAACTCTATTCTTACCTTTTAGGCTTGTTAATAACTACATTAAGTTATAGAATGTTTGCATGCATCATTATTTAAGTTTACATCTATTCTATCGCATTCTATAACTTAGTATGCAATTATTTTATGCTTTGTTGTTGTAGGAATAATGTTGGAAAAGAACAGGCGGGTGAAATAAATTTCCACCAAAAAATGGCCGCCTCAACACCTCCCTCAACCTCCGGCCACCTCAACACCTCCCCAACAGTCGTCGGCCAAAATTACTAAGGGATTTCAAAATCCCTTGACTTGCGGATGGGGGAGGGGTTAAAAGAGATTCTTAGGAGAGGGAGGGGGCTTCTTCTTCTCCCCCTAGTGAGGACCCAACCGTGAAGAGGGCGTGCATTGTGGGGAGAGCGTGCACTGTGCGCACCAACTCCCACTGCCTGCCCACCGTGCCCTTGCACTGCCTTCACCGCGCCAAGCCCTCCACCACCTGTCTAGCCAACACCCTCCACCGCCCACCTTGCGCACCCCGCAGGCGCTGCTCTAAAGCCTTACCGCCCTTGTGCGCACTGCTCCAGAGCTTCCACTGCAAGCACACCAGCCTCCAGCGCATTTGCGCACCCTGCACCCAGCGCCCTTGCACGCCCTGCATCCACCGCCCTTCCATGCCCTGCACCTACGCCCTCACCGCGCCAAGCAGTGCTCCTAGCAGCACCAGTGCCCGTAGGCAACAGCCGCCCACAGGCACTACGCCCACGCCACAGCCGTGCCCTTGCACTGCCCGTGCGCACCCTTCCCTGCACCCACGCCCTCACCGCTCACCGCACTGCCACAGCGTGCAGAGGCGTGCACTGTAGACCGCACGACACCTCCTCTTCTTCATCTTCTTCATCTCCAGCACCCTGTAAGTACCAAAAGCAGCTGCCCGTAGCAAGCACCCACAGTGGCCACGCGACTGCAAGCAGTGCAGTGCAGTGATAAACACCAGTTTATCATCATTCTTATGCATTAAAACAAACCTAGCTCTTAGGATTTTACTCCGCAAACGGGTTTTGGGCAGCATTTAGGCATTAACTAGGTTAGGCATGCATTGCATTTTCTTTTGTTGTTTTAATGTGTTTTTGTGAGTGTTAGGGATGAACAGATATACAAATCCCTAAAACCCTAGCACTCAAGGTAATTGGTGAAGAAGGAGCTCAGACTAGCTGGAACTCAGCTTGATCCAGCTCACCATAGCTGGAACCTAGCTCACGTGGACTAGGGTTAGCTCATCTTAGCTCCATTCAGCTAATCTCAGCTGAATGGTAGCTCAAGAGGGTTCATCTTAGCTCACCCTAGCTCAAGTCAGCTCAGATCCAACTCAACTTAGCTGAGTCTAGCTCATCTCAGCTCCCACTAGTCCACAGGGAGCTCTAGCTAGCTTAGTTGAGTTGACTGGAGTTCACCCTAGCTCAGATCCAACTACATCCAGCTCCACTCAACTCTAGCCAGCTGAAGAAGAACTCATCCCAGCTTAGGAAGCTCAAGTCCAGCTCCCGGGGACTCAGCTTAGCTCAACTCAGTTAAGCTAAGCTACCTTAGCTGCCTCAACCAGCTTGATCCTCCCTGGGAGCACTAGACCCAGCTCACCTCAGCTCATTATGGTAGAAGCCAGGTCACTTTAACTTGGCTTAGCAGCTAGCAAAGAATTAGCAAGCTAGGCCAGCTAGAGTAGCTCTATGCCAACCTCTTCAACAGCTGCCAGCTCCAGTTCCAACTCCAGACTTCTCCTCCTCAGCTCCTCTCTTCAAACCTTAGCTCACATAACCTACTCCTTTACTTCATAGCTAGCTAAGCTAGCTTAGCTTAGCTTAGCTTAGCTAGCATCCAACTCCTTGACCATCCACCACCTTCAGCTCAACCCTAGCTAGCTTCATCAACTAAGCTCACCTAAGCTAGCTATCCTACTCCAAGTTGGCGCCACCACCATCACACCCCTTCACCCCATCACCACTACCAAAAGCCACCTATTTTCCCTCCAAAATAACCTTCTAGAACCCTTCCCTTTTGGCGCCAACTTTCCCTCCAAAATTCCCTTCATCTCCACCATACACCTCTCCTTAAATCCATCTCCACCATCCACCTAACCCCCCTTCTGGAAGACCTTAGGTTGGCGCCAAAATGGTGGTGTCTCTCCACCACCAAAAGCCACCAACACCACCATAACCACCCTCTTAACGCCCCTTGGGTTGGTGCCAAATGCCCTTGGCCATAGGATCCCCAACCACCTCCATCCTTCCATCTTAGCCCTCCATTTCAAGAGGCACCTTAACCTCCCATCCTACCCTATAAAAAGACCACTACCCACCACCATTCAAGGCATCCTTGGCTAGCAAATACACTCTCATATTCTACCTAGAAGCCCACGCCCAAGAGAGAAGAAGAAGAAGATTAAGGGGATATTCTATCCCCTTGGTGCCTTCCCCTCTTCCCTTCTCTCTTGAGCCACGCCAGCCAAAGGAGAAGCCAGGGAAGGAAGATCTTTGGAGGAGATCTTGAAGGTGGTCCACGCCACCTTGGAGGAGCTTTTGAGGGTGGTGCACGCCCACCCCTTGGAGGAGAGCATTGAAGGTGGTAGCTTCCACCTTGGAGGAGCTCTCAAGGAAGGAGAAGAAGGAGGCCCTCTTTTCAAGCCAAGGAGCAGCTAGGCTTGGAGCAAGAAGACTCCCTTCTTCACCAAATTTTGCAAGAGGATTTGTGTTTTTCTATTGCTTTTAAATTTTTTTAGTTCTAGTAGAAGCATTCCTCTACTTGTCCTTGAAAAGAACACAAATTCTAGTTAATTAAATTACCTTCTTTTAGCTTTTTGTTGCAATTGTTACTGTTGTTCTAGCACTTATTCTACTTCTACTCCCTAATTACTCTAGGCCTCCACTTGCCTAGAGTGAGCTTAGGTAGTGGACATTTTAATCTCTTAAGTTTAAGCTTAGCATTTTAGGTGTTAGCACTCTTTTGTCACAATTCGCACCTTTCCTGTATTATTTCAAAACACAATATATATATATATATATTTAAAATACCAAAAAGAAAGTTGAGATGTGTTTTTAGCAAGAGAATTGAATTACAATTTTTGCCTCCTTAGACGACCCTAGATACTCCCCTATCTAGGATATAAATTTAAAAGCAAAAGTGGATTTACGCGTTGCAACGACACTAAATTACCTAATTAACAAACCGTATATTTTCGTGATCACTTTTTGGCCACGCACGCCTGCGCGCAAGTGCAACGCAGCCACATGTGCCCACGTGCCCACGCCCACAGCAGCCGTGCAGCCACCTACCGACAACAGGCCAACTCTCCTCTCCACCATCCGACTGGCTCCAGCCACCTCCAGCCGCTGCATCACCACCATTGCGTAGCCCTCGTCGAGACATGCCTTCCTGCTACGTAGCTCCTCCCATGAAGCCTCCTTGTGCACGCAAGGAAGAGAGAGGAGAAATCCTCTATTTTCTTCTCAATTAATATTTACATTAAATGCCATTGCCATTTAGATATTAATATTTTATTCAGGCCACATTGCATTGATGCACTTATAGTTTCCTGAAATTATTTCACTTGTGTTATGTGCATCATTTAACTTTGAATTTCAAATCAGATTTGCATGCAAATTGAATTTACATGATATGCTATTACACATGCAGCATATACATATTTTTGGAGCTCAATTCTTGACATGAAAATTGCATAAATAACCCTAAACTTTTAAGGAAATTGCAAGCTCCATTTAATATAGCATATCCCTCGCATTAAAGTCGCGATAGTGCCTACCAACAGTATATTCCTCTACTCGTGAATTTATTGGTCTATTCCTCCCTATGGATGTGACATATTTATTATGTTTAAATTTGATATTTAGTTTTGATTGAGAGATTTTCCACTACATAAAACACAATGGCATATCAGCCACGGTGGTAGAGGAGGGCTTTGTCGGCGGCTTGACAACTCTGACGAGTGTGAAGTATGCTTGGTGAAGCTAGGAAGGAGCTAGGAGTATGGTGGAAGGTGTGTGTGTATTCAATGCCTCCAATGGGGTGGTTGAAGGGGGTTTAAATAGGAGAAAAGGGCTTCTAATTGAGGTAAGGGGGTTTAACAACATCCAGGACGTCGCTAAACCCCTTCCAAAAATGTTGCTGAAGGCCCCCACCCACCGGTCCTAGCGCACGCATGTTCTTCTTCTTGTACGGCGCCTGCATACACTGTCCGATTGAAGATCGGACGGTTGAGACTTTACGAGAGCGTGCGCTGAGGATCGCGCTTATGCAGCGCACGTTATCGCACGTGTGAGCATTCGTGCGCATCCACTGTGCTGCATGGCCTCCATCCGCGCTGTCTGTGCACGGATCAATGACTGAATTTTGGTCGCGCGTGCAGATGCAGCTGGTGTGATTCGAACGAGCGTCGAATGAGCACGTGGGAGGGCACTGACTGTTGCGGTGCGCTTCAGACTTTGTCACGATTTTGCATGAACTCTCAACCGTCTGATGGATGATCAGATGGCCGGGATATCATCTTGACGTGATGGAGAGGTGCTGTAGGCGGGCTAGTGGCTTCTTAGTCGTCTAATCGTTAGATTGGACGACTTAAAATGCTTGTTTTGGTTAGTAGACACGTTTTTGACCTGTTTGGGGTCCGATCGGGATCAGTTTTATGCAAACAAAGTATCTGTGGTTTCCTTGAGAGTTTCTCTACGTGCTAGAAACCTTTATACACTATTCTGAATCTTCCTTTGTGATGTGTTCCTTGGTTTAGGGTTTTGACCTACTGTGTGTTTGGGGCTCGCAGAGGTACCTGGGTTTGCGGTTCAAAGTGGTCCACCCCTATTAATCTTATTAAATAAGAATGTATCTGTGAAATTAACCAACTTGAAACCTAGGATGTGGCATGAACCCTAAAATAGAGAAATGAATAAAACAAATCGTTCTGCATGATGGTATTTGTATATTTGAATGAGTTAAACTTCTAGCCATTGCCTGTAATAAAGTATGAGCTGCCTGTTAGAATATGAGCTGCCTGAGATAACTAAACAGTTACCTGTAAAATCATTAGTTGCATGTATTAAATTGTGGAAATACGAGCTGCTTGTACATAAACGAGAATTGAATTGGGAATGATGGAATCTAGATCGGAATAATGTGGTGAACATGAGCATGAACTTTACGGGGAGTTAGGAGTAGAGCTCCTGTGGCTAGATGGAAAATCTGGAATGTGGACGAGAAGTGTGCTGGCTCTTGAGTACGTGGTATCAGGGAGAGCGACTGTCCCCTTTTGTGTAGAGCGGAGCTAGTCACCCTTGGGTTGGGACCCGGGGTTAGGATTGGCCACTCAACACCGACTTCTATTAGCCCTCGTGTACACGATACCGAGGTGAGCTACTAGTGTAGGGAGGGAGCTAGCAACCCCACGAGGCCTGGGGTTCAGCTAGCCAGCCTACACTGACTTGTTAGGCCCTCTAGGCAAACCGGGGTAGTTAGACGAGGGTGCGTGGACTATGGAGGGGCGAAACCCCTGTTTGGTTCAAAGGGGCTAGACCCCTATTTTTGAGAGGGCTAGGCCCTATACTGTTCCGTGCTGTACTTTGGCGTACCCGCTAGCGGAAATGACTGGCTGTGTGCCAGTGTAGGGTAGCTACCCGTGCGCTTATCACGCATGCCGTAGTCACCGTTACGTCTTGACAGTGACCTCAGGGTGGTTGACTTGGTGTAGGACTACCACGGGGGACTCTCTCAGCCAGAAGGGCACCACATGCACCTTCTACTCTTCAGAAAAGATTGCAATCAAGATCCTTCCCACGAGGAACATGCGAGATCAAGAAAATTTTGAAATTTGATGAAAAGGGGTGAAAAGGAGTTGCCTGTAAAATAAAATAACTAGAAAAGATAATTATACCTATTACTTTTACCGCTTTAGATAATATGGTTACCACTCTACTCAGTGTTCACTGACTCCATTCTTTTCATAACACTGTTTAGGTCCAGGAGTTGAGCAGCCTGAGCTTCCGCATGCGGAGGGTGTTGGGCCCAGTCGAGCCCAGCCATAGTTTTCTACACTCTTTGTTGTACCCTCTTTACTATTGTAGTGAGTTTCAGACTTTCAGCTATTGTTCTTGTTACTATTGCTTTCATTTCCGTTGTTCCTATGTTGTGGTGGTATGCACTAGAATAACAGCTTTTACTTTCCTTTACTGCTTGTATGTTTTTACTGCTTATATTGCATATGTGAATGTGGTTTATTTTCCTGCTTTTTGGTTATTTCTTGTTGGATGACTGGGTCTTAGGATTAGTCGAGGCCAGCCGGTCTCGGGTCTTGCAGGGATTAGAGAATCGGGTCGTAACAAGATGGTATCAGAGAAAGGTCGTCCCGATAAATGAACCAACTGGCTTAAGAATAACCCTTCACGTGCATATAAATAGGGTAGCCACCACAATGTATCTCTTTGATTTCTATTCTGAGTTCTTTTTCCCAGAAATTCGATAGCGTTGACCCTTTTGTTCTGTCTTTCGCGTCTCATTGCATGAGATGCCTCGTCAGGGAGTTCTTGAGGCGGGTCGCGGTCGCGATCGTGGATGAGGTCGGAGTGGCGGACGTGCCGGGCCTGAGGTGTCAATTGACCCGCCTCTTCTCCCGGGCGTTCAGGCCTAGGACCTCGCCCAACTAATCAGAGACATAGTGCAAGAGGAGCTCCACCAGCCTCCACAGGCACCCCTCCCTGAGGATGTGGAGGGGGAGTCCTCGGTGGGACAGAGAGACTGTCGTAGCATCGGATGAGCAGGGGGGGAGGGGGTGGTCCTCCACTACCCCCACTGCACTCTAACACTTTCAAGCACGAGCCCTCCTTACCTGGAGGTGTGCCCGTTCCCCCACTACAGCTGCACCATGAGCTTTTCGAACGGTTCTAGAAGCTGAAGCCCCCCTCCTTCAAGAGGGATGAGGACCTGTTTGAGGTAGAGGACTGGCTCGAGTAGATAGAGAAGGTGTTTGACATCCTTCGCCCCCCTGCGGAGTGTCGCGTGGCCTTTGCCATGTACCAGCTCGAGAATGCGGCACACAGGTGGTGGAGGGCAGTCAGAGGCCAAGAGAGGGGAGAGCTGACGTGGGACCAGTTCATGACCCTCTTCTGCGAGCAGTACTTCCTGTAGACTTGACAGGACCAGAGGAGGCAGGAGTTTCACACTCTTCGCCAAGGGACGATGACTATTAGTGTGTATTGCACATGCTTCCTGGATCTATCACGTTTTCTTCGATAGCCGTAGCTATAGAGGAGGAGCACCTATGGAGGTTCATTGAGGGGCTCTAACCTGCTATTCGTGGGTATGTCAAACCCCTGAAGCTGCCCACCTTCTCGAGAGTGGTGGAGGCTGCCATAACGTATGAGGAGACCAACCCGGCCGCACGAGACACTGACAGTGGGTGGAAGAGGCCCTACCAGCTAGAGTACTCTCAGGGCCATTGAGAGAGGAAGCACACGGCACCTACAGGAGAGCCGTCTAGTTTTGTAGGGCCGTTAGTGGCCTTTGGGGGCCCTAGACAGGGGCCAGTTGCCAGCATTGGACCCCCGCCTAGCCGTCAGCAAGGATCTATCGAGGGAGGGAGTTGAGTTCCCCTCTACTACCAGTGTGGCCAGCTGAGCCACATCAGGAGGGACTGGCCATCTAGGGCTGGAGCACAGTAGATGCTCCCCGCACCGAGCGCTGGAGACCGAGCTGGTGGCCGTGGTCCCCAGGCACGTGGGGGAGGGCAGCAGTCATGAGGAGGGTACCGACCAGTGGCTACTTGCCCGACCCAAAGTGTAGTTGCTTCATCTGCACCGAGGGCTGAGGGACGTATCAATGCCCTAACACACAGAGACGCCAGGGCTTCCAGTTCAGTGGTGGCAGGTATGGTTACCATTTTAGGCAGATTAGTATACGTACTTTTTGATTTCGGCACCATACACTCTTTTGTTGCTGCAAGTCTTGCTGTTAGAGGATCTGTTTGTGATCAGAGGCCCAGGTGGCCAGTTGTACGTAGCTGAGGAGGTCTACATGGACTGTGAAGTCAGTATAGAGGGACACAATCTCTCCGCTGACCTGATTGCGATCCCGATGGAGGATTTTGGTGTGATTCTAGGGATGGATTGGCTATCTGCCTACCATGCCTTGGTGGACTATTTTGGGAGGAAGATCATCTTCTCCATACTGGAGTTACCTTCCATTGAGTTTCACGGACAGCTAGTGGATGGAGGTTTCAGGTGCATATCTGCGCTTCAGGTAGCGAGGCTTTTGAGCCAGGGGTGTGAGGGCTTCTAGCCTACGTAGTGGCAGAGCCTAGCCCCGTGGCTGACTTTCAGAGCATTCCGGTGGTTTTTGAGTACCCCGACGTGTTTCCAAAGGAGCTGCCAGGACTACCGCCTAAGCGTGAGATCGAGTTTGAGATCTCACTAGTACCGGGGACCAGGCCCATTTCTACTGCACCGTACCAGATGGCACCACTTGAGCTGTGAGAGCTCAAGTCACAGCTACAGGACCTGTTGGGGAAGGGCTTTGTGAGGCCCAGTGCATCCCCATGGGGAGCCCCCGTGTTGTTTGTAAAGAAGAAGGATGGTACCCTGCGACTTTGTGTTGACTACAGACAGCTGAATAGGGTCACCATCAAGAACAACTATCCGCTGTCGAGGATTGATGACCTTTTTGACCAATTGCGAGATGCCACAGTATTCTCCAAGATAGATCTGAGGTCAGGCTACCACTAGTTGAGGATCAGGGAGACTGATGTCTCCAAGATAGCTTTTCATACCCGGTACGGGTACTACGAGTTCTTGGTCATGCCATTTGGGCTGACCAACGCCCCTGCTACTTTTATGGATTTGATGAACCAGGTTTTCAGACTATACTTGGATCAGTTTGTGGTGGTATTCATCGACGACGTACTCGTTTACTCACAGAATCAGGCACAGCACGGACAGCATCTATGGATGAGTCTAGACACTTTGAGATGACGTAGGCTGTATGCCAAGTATAGCAAGTGCCAGTTTTGGTTAAGGCAGGTGACTTTCCTGGGCCACGTGATCTCAGGGGATGGTTTGGCTATGGATCCAGCCAAGGTTGAGGCCGTACTTTGGTGGGAGAGGCCACATACAGTGACAGAGATACGCAACTGTTTGGGACTGGTAGGTTACTATCGACGATTTATCAGGAAATTCTTGCAAATTGCGTGTCCTATGACTCAGTTGACTTGGAAGGACGTGCCCTTTGCCTGGACAGATGCATGTGAGGCGTGTTTTCAAGAGTTGAAGGAGAGACTGACTTCAGCTCCTGTGCTCACCATCCCGAACAATAGTGGCGATTTTGTGGTCTACACAGACGCTTTGTTGTAGGGGTTAGGGGGTGTGCTCATGCAGCGGGGTCATGTTGTCACCTACGCTTCGCGGAAACTGAAGCCTCATGAGCATAGCTACCCTACCCATGACTTAGAGCTGGCAGCTGTTGTCTTCGCGCTGAAGACATGGAGGCACTACCTTTACTATGAGACCTTTGAAATTTTTACAGATCATAAGAGCCTCAAGTACTTATTTGACGAGAAGGAGCTTAACATGAGATAGAAACGTTGGTTAGAGCTCCTGAAGGACTATGACTGCAGCATCTCCTACTATCCAGGGAAGGCCAATATGGTGGTTGATGCCTTGAGCCAGAAGGTGCCCGCCCACTTGGCCAGTCTACAAGCATAGAGTTGGAAACTCATGGAGGAGTTGGGCAGTTGGCGACCCCGGGAGTCGCAGGGGTATTATGGGGTAGTGACAAAGACACAACAGACGTGACCAGAGCTGATAGACCTCATCATCGCAGGGTAGATGGAAGATTCGCACTTACAGGCGTTGCAAGACAGAGTGTTGTCAGGGGACCTAGGAGATTTTTCTTTTACTGACGAGGTGCCACACATGAGGGGACGCTTGTGCATTCCTAGGGACGAGGATTTGTTGAGACAACTCCTGAAGGAGGCGCACGGGTCCAGGTTCACCATACATCCGAGGAACACAAAGATGTATCATGATCTGAGATGCGACTTTTGGTGGAGAGGGATGAAGCGGGATGTTGATGAGTTCGTGCAGTAGTGTTTGATGTGCCAGCAGGTGAAGGCTGAGCACCAGAGACCTACTGGGCTGTTACAACCACTTCCTGTGCCAGAGTGGAAGTGGGAGAGCATCACCATGGACTTGGTGGTGGGCCTACCTGTTACCCAGTGAGGACACGATGCAGTCTAGGTGATAATGGACGGTTGACGAAGACGGCATGTTTCCTACCGATCCGAGTTACCTTGGAACTAGCACAGTTGGAAGAGAGGTACATTTGCAATGTGGTATGCCTGCACGGAGTTCCGTGTGAGATTGTATTCGACAAGGATACCCATTTTATTTCCCAGTTTTGGGCTGAGTTTCAACAGCCTTTTGGGGCACGATTGAGGTTTAGTATCGTGTACCACCCCTAGACAAACGGACAGTCAGAGCGCACCAAACAGACCCTTGAGGACCTTTTGCGTGCCTATGTACTAGACTGGAGAGGCTCCTAGGAGGAGCATTTACCCCTGGTAGAGTTTGCATATAATAACAGTTATCACTCGAGCATCGACATGGCACCTTATGAGGCTCTGTACGGACGGAGGTGTACTGCACCCTTGAGTTGGGTTGAGGTGGGGACCAAGTGGGAGGTTGGCCCCAGGCTGATCCGGTAGAGTTAAGAGGAGATAGAGCAGATCCACAGACTACTCCGCACTATTAGGAGCAGGCAGAAGAGTTATGCTAACCAGAAATGCAGAGAGGTGCAGTTTGAGGTTGGGGATCACGTCTTTCTCTATGTTTCGCCCATAAAGGGCCTGCAGCATTTTGGGGTGAAGGGGAAGCTTGCACCGAGGTTTGTGGGGCCCTTTGAGGTCCTAAAGTGGGTAGGACCCATTTCTTATAGGCTTACCCTTCCTCCCCAGCTTTTTTGAGTGCACAACGTGTTCCACGTGTCCAACCTCAGGAAGTATGTCGTCGATCCCAGTCATGTTTTGAGCCATGAGAGTGTCGAGGTGGGTGACAACCTGACCTACGCTGAGAGACTGGTGCAGATACCGGACAGAGCTATCTGGAGTCTGAGACGGAAACAGGTACCCCTGGTGAAGGTTTTGTGGAGAAGCCAGTGGTACGAGGAGGCTACTTGGGAGCCTGAGGTGGTGATGCGAGAGTGGTACCCGAAGCTTTTTGAGGGTATGTCTTTTCGGACCTACTTCGGCCCTCTTTAAGTTTGTTATGCATTTTATGTTCTTTCGTACCCTAGCTAGTTCAAGTTTTGGGGACAAAACTTCCTTTAAATTTGTTATGATGTAAAGACTCATCCCACTTTTAGCCTTTTAAGACATCTGGAGTGTCAGTCAGACATCTGTCCAGACATCTAAACCTTTTCCCGGACGTTTAGAAGTAAAATTTTTGTACGCACTTTGTGTTCTGCGCGTAGCCAATGCACAGAACTCCGTCTCTTTCCCTCTTTTCTCCTTCTCCCTTCTACCGAACCCTAAACCCTCCAGCTCTATAAAGCAACCCACCCCTCCTCTCCTCTCCACTCCACACACCACCATCTCCACCTTCAGACCATGGTGGAGCAGCGAGAGGAGGTGAGCAAGGGACGAGGAGGAGGGTGCATGAGAAGGAGGAGGAGGTCGAGGTCGAGAGTTTTGTGGAAGCTCGTCGAATCTCGCACGGCCACCGCGGTGCGTACGGGAGGAGAGGGGAGTCCGAGGCGTCGTCCTCAACCACCTGCAGTAGCTGGAGCTGTGGCGGAGCGAGGAGAACCGCAGTGAAGCACGGCGAGGAGCACTGGGAGCGCGGTTTGATACTGGAATTTTTCTAGTATCAGACGTCTGGAGCGCAGTCCAAACGATTGGCTAAGCATCTGGACGTCTGGAGTCAAGACCAGATGTCTGAAAGCACCTATATCGTGAAGGTACGTTCTCTCCGTGGTTACAGCCATGTAGGTCGCACCGCAAAAGATATGTTTAGCTAATTTTAGGGTGGTTGCTCTGTCGCATGCAGGAGCAGCCTTGGGAAGGTGCACGGAATGCCCTTCCACGCACTTTTGGACATCTGATCAGCTCACCAGACGACCAGAGGTGCTTCCAAATGACCAAAGGACTGTTCAAACATCTGGAACTATTTTCAGATGGTCGCAGAGGAGTCCTGGACGTCTGAGGATACCATAGGAAGTTGAGGTGAGATTCTGTAACTTTTAAGACATCTGGACTTGTTTCCAGGCATTTGATTTTGGTCAGTAGACACGTTTTTGGCTCGTTTGGGGTCCGATCGGGATCCATTTTACGCAAACGAAGTATCTATGGTTTCCTTGCGAGTTTCTCTACATGTTAGAAACCTTTATACACTATTATGAATCTTCCTTTGTGATGTGTTCCTTAGTTTAGGGTTTTGACCTACATCGTGTTTGGGGCTCGCAAAGGCGCCTAGGTCTGTAGTTCAAGCCCCAATTACTCCCGGATTGTCTGGTTGAGTGGTCCACCCCTGTTAATCTTATTAAATAAGAATGTATCTGTGAAATTAACCAACTGGAAACCTAGGATGTGGCATGAACCCTAGGACAGAGAAATGAATAAAACAAATCATTCTACATGATGGTATTTGTATACATGAATGAGTTAAACTGCTAACCATTGCCTGTAATAAAGTATGAGCTGCCTGAGATAACTAAACAGTTACCTGTAAAATCATTAGTTGCATGTATTAAATTGTGGAAATACAAACTGCCTATACATAAACAAGAATTGAATTGTGAATGATGGAATCTAGATCGGAATAATGTGGTGAACATGAGCACGAACCCTACGGGGAGTTAGGAGTAGAGCTCCTGTGGTTAGATGGAAAATCTGGAATGTGGATGAGAAGTGTGCTGGCCCTTGAGTACATGGTACCAAGGAGAGCGACTGTCCCCTTTTGTGTAGAGCGGAGCTAGCCGCCCCTGGGTTAGGACCCAGGGTTAGGATTGGCCACTCTACACCAACTTCTGTTGGCCCTTGTGTACACGATACCGAGGTGAGCTACTAGTGTAGGGAAGGAGCTAGCCACCCCACGGGGCCTGGGGTTCAACTAGACACCCTACACCAACTTGTTAGGCCCTCTGGGCAAACCGAGGTAGTCAAACGAGGGTGCGCGGACTGTGGAGGAGCGAGACCTTTGTTTGGTTTTGAGGGGCTAGACCCCTATTTCTGAGACAGCTAGGCCCTATACTGTTCCGTGCTGTACTTTAGGCGTACCCGCTAGTGGAAATGACTGATCACGTGCTAGTGTAGGGTAGCTACCCGTGTGCTTATCACGTGTGCCGTAGTCACCGCTATGTCTTGACAGTGACCTCGGGGTGGTTGACTGGGTGTAGGACTACCACGGGGGACTCTCCTGGCCATAAGAGCACCACGTGTACCTTCTACTCTTCGGAAAAGACTACAATCAAGATCGTTCCCATGAGGAGCATGCGAGATCAAGAAAAATCTAAAAGTTGACGAAAAGGGGTGAAAAGGAGTTACCTGTAAAATAAAATAACTAGAAAAGATAATTATACATGTTACTTTTACTACTTTAGATAATATGGTTACCACTCTACTCAGCATTCGCTGACTCTGTTCTTTTCATAACACTGTTCTGGTCAGGAGTTGAGCAGCTCGAGCTTCCGGCTGTGGAGGGTGCTGAGCCTGGTTGAGATGAGTCGTAGTTTTCTGCACTCTTTGTTGTACCCTCTTTACTGTTGTAGTGAGTTTCAGACTTTCAGCTATTGTTCTTGTTACTGTTGCTTTCATTTCCATTGTTCCTGTGTTGTGGTGGTATGTACTGGAATAACAGCTTTTACTTTCCTTTACTGCTTGTACATTTTTACTGCTTAGTTATATTCCATATGTGAATGTGGTTTATTTTCCTACTTTTTGGTTATTTGTTGTTGGTCGACTGGGTCTTGGAATTAGTCGAGGCGAGCCGATCTCGGGTCCTGCAGGAATTCGGGAACCGAGTCGTAACAACTTTGTTTGCGCCTCGCCATACCAGCAGGCGCTACTCCCTCTTCGTCCTTGCCATTCCCAACTCACTGGAGCCGCTTTCGTCTCCAGTGTCGGCCATAGCAGACCCGACGCCCTTGCTCACCCCCTTCGTCCCTTGACCTCCCAGATAAGTCCCTGGCCCCTCTACTTTCTTCTCCACCCTCTACTTTCAAAAATCGACCACAGCCGCTACTCGCACCTCCATCCCTTCCATCTCCGACCACCACCTCCAGCAAGGCCATTTCACCTCCACAAGCCACCAAAACACTTGCCAACACTCGCAAAACCTTCGCTACCTCACTGAGCACTTCCCCTCACTTCACTCACCGCGCCACTCACCTAAACCACCCCTCGAACACACCCACTCACTCGCACACAGTATGCCCTAGGCGCGCCACCACGACCACCCTCGCACCACGCCACCACCCCCAGCACATCGACCGTGCTCTAGAGATCCTCTCTGAGCGATTTGATGTGGTCGCGTCGTTGTTCTTGTGTTTTTAGGTTCAGGCCCCATCTGCCATTAGCGTGCGAGCTTGAAGCTCGCTTGAGGTTGCTCCAAGTGCCACCAAGCCCAAGCTGAAGCCCTAGTCTACGTGGACTTACTTCGTGCATGCACTTAGGACTTCAATTGGAGTTGAGTGCCTCCGTAGTTGCTACAATTGGAAGCCTTGTCTCTACTCCAGGTGCGCGAGAAGAAGTGTTCTCAACGATTTTGTGCGGATTTAAAGTGTATTACGTTGTAGTATAACCGACAAAACGTTTAAACAAATATAAAGAATTTTATTACTCGAACAACTAGAGTATCCGAGGTCGAACACGGGGAGCAATCTCAGTACTTTGTAAAACCAAAGAATACAACTGTTAAATGCAAATATAATTGATTCAAATAGAGAATTTTAAAAAGGATTTGTGAAAAAAAAGTAGAATTGGACGTCTGATTTCTGTATCAGACGTCTTAAATGTGATCTCTCTTTCTCTCTTCTTCTCCTTTCTGTTTCTGTATCTTCCTTCTTCTCCTGCCTTGCCTTTCTTCTTTCTTCTTCTTTTTCTTCTGATCTCTTTGCAGTCTTCACTTGGCCTCTTCTTTGTTCTTCTCTCTCTTCTGCCTTCTCTTCCTTCTTCTTCTTCTTCTCGGCGAAGACTTCTCCTTTCACTGCTACACAGCTTCTTCTTTCTTCTCTTCCTATTCTTCAGCTGCTAAGTGTTCGCTGCCTCGGTCACTTCTTCCTTCCTGCACACACCACACAGTAGCAAAAACCTACCCCCGTCCCTTTACCCAAGCGTCTCTCTTTTTCTTAAGCAGTTCACTCAAGCACGCTCTCCCAGAGCCACACGGGTAGTCGGGTCGGATTCGCACCCGGGACCAGGCGCACCGGCAAGTGGTGATGTGCGAGGAGTGCGTAGGTTTAGGTTGGGTCGGATCCGCCAGATCCGCGACATCAAGCCGCGGTCGAGGCGTGTGGGGGTAGTGAGGGACCTCACCCTTGTGCTTACGGAGGCAGTAAGAAGAAAACACAAAAACAATTTATATGATACCTGAGTTTTGCAATCCCACTATGTGGGACTATCTAGTCGATCTTGCCTTCACGCGCGCCCGCAGAGCTTTCATCACTCGATTGCCCAAGCTGATGGCTCCTCTGTGCGACTAGCTGCCCTCGTTTGCTTCGCGACCTTCGCGAGAGTGTGCTGCACCTGCAGCCTGGGAAGCCTGATGCCCAAAGCTGCTCCAAGCTCCCTGTTGCTTCGGCTGTTAATGGCGGCCGGGGCGTACACCTGACATCCAACAGAACGGCCTATTGGCCCAATCAGAATAGCTGGAAACCCTCGTCGTAGCACGGCGAAGGAGGTGGGCGATGCTGCAGGTTGCAGGTCAGCCTAGGCGTGCGTGCCTAGGTCAACCTGTGGCCGGAGATGGTGGGTTGGTTGGGGGGTGCTTGTGGAGGTCTGGAGTGGCAGTGATGGGGTGGAATGGGTTCCTGGTGGTGAGGCGAAGCTCACGAGGGGGTTGGCAAGCCATGTGGAGGGGCGTAGTGGTGTGGGCAGCTCGCCGGAGGGCGGTCGGAGGCGAGAACGATGGAGGTGCTTAGGTACTGTCGAGGGGTAATCAAGTAAAATAGTAGGGGGAAAAGAGAGAGGAGACGATGGAGAATGTATCTGGGGTTGTCTCGAAGGAAGGGAGGTGGTGGAGAGGACGGCTCGTAACTGCCGTCGTCGGGGAAGAAAGACCCTGAGGGAGGAAGCGGCGACGAAGATGAGGTCAGGAGCACGCGCGCGGGGTACAGCGCGACGCGGGAGGAAGAAGCGGAGAGGACTCTGCTGCTGGTATGGCAGCAGAGCGACGAGAAGGAGGGGAGGAGGTCGCCGGAGCTTGCGGGTCGTTTGGCCGGAGATGGGAGAGAGGGAATTTGGAGGGGATCTCCGTCAAAATCAAGCTTGGGTCCTGTGGCAGGGTCTGGGGGGTGTTTTATAGGTGTTGGCCGCTCCTGTCAGCGCGTGGAGAGTACGAATTAGGTCTGCCGGCTCGTCGGAGTTGGAAGGAAGGTGGATACCCAAATCTCTCGTGCGTTAGCACGAGAGATTGGGTTCACACCAGTGATTGCAATTGGCTTTAGAAGGAAGGGAATTCCTCAGAGAATCCCCCTTCCATTTCTGGGAGGGAATCTCTGAGGGATTAGAGAGCAATCCCTCTCTGAGCCTCGTCGGAGCTCGGTTCTGCCCTAACAATGGCGGCAGGACTGGATTGCAAAGGGGGCGAAGAACTTGGGGGGCTCTTTGCAAGGATATTCAAAAGATAGGGACCTATTTGTGATTTGGGTTTACTAAATTGCAAAGTAGGTCAAGATGACCTCCCCTTAAGTCCAAATTTTGGTATAAACCTAATTTGGACCTAAGGAATCCAATGGAGAAGTTGGATTTCAGGTTTGACCTCGTTTGACTAGACATTTTGCGTAAAAACCCAAATTTGGTTAATTGAGGAGCTAGGACCCTAATCTAGGTCAGACTAGGTTCCAAAGGCCAAATTAAGTGTTCTAAACCTTAGAGGATGTTTTTCCATGATTTTTAGAGGGTTTACTTGATTTTTATCCTGACCGGAACCTTGTTAATTTAAGCGGGTCTATTTTAGGGTTACCAAGTGTCATTTAATTCTTAGATTGCACATAAACCCATTTCTGATTGACTCAACCCTCTTTTTATCTTATTTGGACCATTTGACCTATGTTTTGCTTCTGAGGAATCCCATTTATGTACTGCAATGGTAAAATTGCAGTTTTAACCTTTATTTCATGTTTTCTTCTCAGAGCACTTGTTCCTTCAGTTAAGCCTTCTTCTAGGTTATGTAGGAGATTTTATCTTCTTTATTGGGTCAAAATGAGCTAGTTATGGCTCATGATGAGGCTCTCATCAAGAAGGGTGGGCGGATAGTCCCACCTAGAATACGAAAGACTGACTGCACCTGAATAAATTGAAAACGTGATATCATCTCATCACCTCAATTACCATGGGGTGAGGTCCCACTCACCCGACCCAGTCACATCCGCGACACCTAACCTGTGGACCTGGTTAACCTGACCCGACCTACACTACTCGCCTACTACCGCACGCTGGTGGGCCTGGTCTCGGGTATGCACCAGACCCAATAACCCGAATACCTGTGTGCTTCTAGGAGAGAGGATCCTAAGAGAGAAAGAGAGGAGAGTCATGCGGGTGGGGGGAGGGTTTTGCTGTGGGGATCTTTGGCCGACACTTAGTCGCATTTTGAAGAAGAAGAAAAGGCCAAGGTTGAAGGTAGAAGTTGAAGAAGGAGAAGGTTAAAGGCAAAGGTAGAAAAGGAAGAAGAGGAGGCCAAAGACAGAAGCTAAAGAGAAAGAGAAGGATCAAAGAAGAAGAAAAAGAAGAAAAAGAAGAAGAAGCCAGAAGCTGTAGAAGAGAAGGGACCTCAGAGAAAGCTAAGGGCAGAAGAAGCTGAAGATAAAGAGAAGAAAAGAAGAAGGATCAGACACTTTATATCGTCTGATTCGTTCATCGGATGACAAATTCTAGTTTCCATTGTATATTCATACAGTGAGTTATTTGGTGATATTTTAGGAGTATTTGGTGATATACATCACCATCTTAGTCCCATATTTTTGCACTTTGATACTGATATCATTGCATATTCTTTTAATTCTGAATTGTGATCTTGATATCTAAATATCAATTTGCTCCCTGTGTTCGACCTCAGACTTATTCAAGTAATAACATTGTATTTGTTTTCAAAGTGATTTCAACTATACTACAATGAGGTTATTTAAAACATCGATCTCTCTTTTGTTAACAAGTTCTTACAACTGGTCTTCACCGCACTTTACTCCATCTCTACTATCGCAAATCATGCTCCTTCGCCGCCCACGCGTCGAGTTTCTACAATCAATCAAGTAGAGGGAGAAAATGAGTTAGACAACATGAATACGAATGAGGGATGAAAGCAACAAAAGAAATTCGTTGCCTCCCCGGCAACAGCGCCAAAAACTGATGTGGGTGGGACGTAGTTGTTTAATTGTATCATTATAGCATGTGTTTGTGATGTCGATTTTAATCTAGAATGTGGATTTGGTGAGTCTAAGTGTCGAACATAAGGAAGCGTAAGTTGGACTACTTTGTTGCTTTTAGTTGTCACATGAAGTTTGGTTTGCTTGCGAGAAAATGAGAAAGAGAGAGAGAGAGTAGGGTTAGAAATTTTATTCAAATCATGACATTCATTTGCACAAAGTGAGAGCTATGTAAGAAACAACATCAACATTAGCATTTAGCATGTAACTTGAGTTTGTTAATGATGAGAGCCTCATCATGAGCCATAACTAGCTCATTTTGACCTAATAAAGAAGATAAAAGCTCCTACATAACCTAGAAGAAGGCTTAACTGAAGGAACAAGTGCTCTGAGAAGAAAACATGAAATAAAGGTTAAAACTGCAATTTTACCATTGCAGTACATAAATGGGATTTCTCAGAAGCAAAACATAGGTCAAATGGTCCAAAGTGGGTTGAATTAATCAGAAATGGGTTTATGTGCAATCTAAGAATTGAATGACACTTGGTAACCCTAAAACAGACCCGCTTAAATTAGCAAGGTTCCGATCAGAATAAAAATCAAGCAAACCCTCTAAAAATCATAGAAAAACATCGTCTGGGGTTTAGAACACTTAATTTGGCCTTTGGAACCTAGTTTGACCTAGATTAGGGTCTTAGCTCTTCAATTAACCTAATTTGGGTTTTTACGCAAAATGTCCAGTCAAACGAGGTCAAACCTAAAATCCAACTTCACCATTGGATTCTTTAGGGCCAAATTAGGTTTGTACCAAAATTTGGACCTAAGGGGATGTCATCTTGACCTACTTTGCAAGTTAGTACACCCAAATCACAAAGAGGTCCCTATCTTTTGAATATCCTTGCAGAGAGCCCCCTAGGTTCCTCGCCTTCTTTGCAAACAGGTCCTGCCGCCATTGCTAGGGCAGAACCGAGCTCCGACGAAGTTTCGAGAGAGATGGCTCTCTAATTCCTCAGAGATTCTCTCCCAGAAATGGAAGGGAGATTCTCTGAGGAATTCCCTTCCTTCTAAAGCCAATCAAATTCGCTGGCGTGAACCCAATCTCTCGTGCGAACGCACGAGAGATGTGGGTATCTTTCTTCCTTCCAACTCCGGCGAACCGGCTGACCTAATTGCGCGTCTTTCACGCACTGATAGGAGCGGCCAGCACCTATAAAACACCCCTCGGACCCGGCCACTCATCTTAAGCTTGATTTTGACGGAGATCCCCTCCAAATTTCTTCTCTCCCATCTCCGGCCAAACGACCCACAAGCTCCGACGAACGCCTTCCCTCCTTCTCGTCACTCTGCTGCCATACCAGCAGTAGAGTCCTCTCCGCCTCTTCCTCCCGCGGCGCGCTGTACCCTGCGCGCAAGCCCCTGACCTCATCTTCGTCGCCGCTTCCTCCCCCAGGGTCTTTCTTCCCCGACGACGGCAGTCACGAGCCGTCCTCTCCGCTGCCTCCCTTCACTCCAGACAACCCCAGATACGTTCTCCATCCTCTTCTCTCTCTTTTCCCCCTGTTATCTCCCTTGATCGACCCTCGACAGACGCTAACCACCTCCATCGTCTTCGCCTCCGACCGCACTCCGGCGAGCCGCCCACACCACTCCAGCCCTCCACACGGCTCGCCAACCACCTCGAAAGCTCTGCCTCACCTCCAGGAACACACTCCACCCTACCACTGCCACTCCAGCCCTCCACAATCACCCCCCGACCAACCCACCATCTCCGGCCACAGGTTGACCTAGGCACGCTCGCCTAGTCCGACCTGCGGCCTGCAGCACTGCCCACCGCCTTCGCCGTGCCACGGCGAAGGTCTCTATCTATTCTGATTTGGCCGAGAGGCGCATTTTGTGTACGACAGGATTCGAGCCGCTGCCACCATGGACGACCTCTGATGAAGCTCCCGCGAAGCTCCAGGCACCCGGTCTTCCAGACTACAGGTGCTGCATACTAACGCAAGTGTCGCGAGGTGAACGAATCCAGCCGAGGAGCGCTAGCAGAGCCAGCAGCTGCGGGGCAATCGCACGACGAGGTTTCTGCAGGCGCGCGTGAAGGCGAGACCAGATAGTCCCACATCGTGGGATTGCAACCGTCAGGTACCATATAAGTTGTTTTTACGCTTTACTCTTATCGCCTCAGTAAGCACAGGGGTGAGGTCCCTCACTGACCCACCCGCCTCGTCCGCGGCCTGACCACGCGGACCTGGCGGATCCGACCCGACCTAGACCTACGCACTCCTCGCGCATCACACACCTGCAGGTGCGCCTGGTCCCGGGTACGATGCGACCCGATTAAGACTGTGGCTCTGGTAGAGCGGTTAGAGTGAATTGCTTGAGAGAGAGACACACGCGGGTAGAGGGAGAAGGGTTAGGTTTTGCTCCTGTGCAGGCAGGCTGATTGCAGGAGAAGGACTTGGCCGCTGCAGAAGAAGGAGAAGCAAGACAAAGAAGAAGAAGAAGGCAACGAAGAAAGGAGAAGCAAGACAGAAGAAGAAGAAAGAAAGAAGTCTTCGCAGGAGAAGAAGGAAAGCAGAAAGGTTAGAAGTCTTCGCAGAGAAGAAGAAGGACAAGGGAAGATTGCAAAGAGATCCGAAAGGCAAAGCAGAAGAAGGAAAAGAGAAAGAAAGATCACATTTAAGACGTCTGATACATAAATCAGACGTCTTATTCTATTTTTTTACATCTTTCTTAAAAACTCTTTGAATCAATTATATTTGCATTTAACAGTTGTATTCTTGGGTTTTACAAAGTACTGAGTTTGCTCCCTGTGTTCGACCTCGGATACTCTAGTTGTTCGAGTAATAAAATTATTTATATTTGTTTAAACGTTTTGTCGGTTCTACTGCAACGTAATACGCCTTTAAATCCGCACAGAAACGTTGACAACATTTTGGCGCCGTTGCCGGGGAGCAACGGGCACTTTTAAAGCTTTTGAGTACAACTTTTCTATTTAATATCTGACTTAACTTCTCTTTTGTTGTGTTCAATCAAGGAAAGCAAAACAAAAAGGAAAGAATAGCAACTGCACAACAGACTGGAGCAGGTAATCTCCATAAGCCCTCTCCCTTAACCCTCTCACAATCTAAAAAAAAAAAGAAAAAAAAAAGGGGAGGAATCAACTTAGGGCTACCTGTCTTATATTTAGTAACTCATCAAGTTGCCTGATTTTCATTTCAACATATTTTTGTCTGTCATCCAACTAAGGCAACTAGGGCTAAAACTTTCTTGATTGAGCCCTAGGTGCTAAATTCTAAGGCAACTAAATTGGACCCATTAGAGCCAAGTTAGGATTGCAAAGCTAGGGTTTTTAGAGACACATCTTCTCTAAAACAAAGAAACAAACTTTCCAAAAAGAAGTGTGCCTAAACCGTGTTTGAAAATATTTATACAAGAGGAACCCTAAGCAAATCAGGCTGATAATCCATTTGAATCATAAAAGGAAGGACCTAAAAGCTCTCAAAGGAACAAGAGGTGAAGTTGATCCCTCGAGTCAACCAACCTTAATATTAGGTCACTTTTTGCACTCAAAATACTTAAAAGTTCAAGTGGAACATTAAGCACCTTGATCTTAAAATAAAAAAGGTAGACTTAAGAGGTCAAGATCCCCATTCTAGTCTACCTGGAACCGCAGTGACAAGAGAGGTCGGGTGGGGGAAACCCTGTAACCCGTGGGGACGCTCTACCGTGTAGGGGTCTTTGCGGGACTCTCCCTCTCTGGCTGCCCAGGTATTTCTCAGGTGGACGATCTTCTGATCCAGGGGTCCATCTGCCCCGAACCTCTATAGTCACCCAACAATTCTTGGGTGTCTTGATTGGGTCCAGCACCTTCTAATCTCATCACATCTTCCGGTGCATGTTTGGTAGGAGGTCCTTAAGACCACCTTTAAGACCTCCTCTAGAAATTCATTCTCGCTGAGGCCAAGCCTCGACGCCCTTGTTTGTGCAGCAACCCCACCACATAAATCTTTCATCTGATTCAGACCCTGATTCTCCCTCTTCTCCCATCATGGCACAACCCATTGAAGAGGAGAATAACCTTGAACACCAACTTCAACGCTTGAACGATCTCTTTCAGAACTTTGTAAACCCACCACAGCGACCTATGATGCGAGATCACTATAATCCCACTGCGGTGGCAATCGAACCCCGAGTACGAATCCCAATTGGAGGACCCGATTCTGATCTAAAGCCCAATATGATTCATGCCATACCAAAGTTCCATGGGCTTAACTCTGAGGATCCATTCCAACACATTAAACAACTCAAGCATCTGGCCCAGACTTTCGGGTCAGATGTACAAAACCGGGATATCCTACTCATGAAAATGTTTTCGTTCTCCCTCTTGGACAAGGCCGCGCACTGGTATCAGACTCAGACCCGCCCGTTCAACACTTGGGAGGAATTACAGTCTGAATTTTTGAAAAAATTCTTCCCTGTTGGCCGGACGAATGCCTTGCACCACCAGATCACTCATTTCACTCAACAACAGGGAGAACCTCTTCACGAAGCTTGGGATCGATTCCTAGATCTCATGCGAAAGTGTCCCCATCACGGAGTTCCTAAGTGGGAACAAGTCCAGTCTTTTTACCAGGGACTCCGTGAGGATATTCGTCTAATCGTCAATGCAACATGTGGAGGAAACATCATGGGCCAACACGAGGACACGGTGTGGGAGATTCTCGAAAACATGTGCGAGAACTCCATAAACAATGACTCCTTGGGCTTATTCGACAGGACGAATGCCCGCGCATCGACGAATCTAAGAGGGACACATGAGACGCAGGACCTGTCCACTTCTGTTGACCTGCAATTGATGGCCAGTCGGTTGGACAAGGTCTCTATCATAGAAAAGAAGGTGGACGAGCTAACTCGACATTTGCAGCAAGCCACCTCTGCACAAAACTCTTTTGCACGACCTCCTCTGGCAAGGGAAACAGTGCAAAACATCTATCACCAACCTGCCAAGGGGATGGGCCCCTATCCACCCCCGTCTACCTCCCAGACCGGAGTGACCTCCGATCCCGTCTACTCGAGTTGGGGGAACTCTGAACCCTCGTATTCTGACTTTCCTGAGGTTTCTCAGAACTGCGAGGACCTCAACGCCATCCAGAACGACCCATACTCCAATACCTACAACCCTGGATGGCGAAATCATCCTAACTTTCAGTGGGCGGGAAACTCTCAAAAACCACCATATCAACCCCGCCCACAAGCTCCTCGTCCATATCAGCCGCCTCAGCCTCGGCCCAATCCCACCTACCAATCTGGGCAAAATCAGGATCAACTGACTCTTATCCTTCAAACGCTGGCTGACATTCAAAAGACGAATGCGGCAATGCAAAAACAGCACAAGGACGAGATCACAGAGGTTCGCAACCAACTGGCCCAGATGGCAAATTCTCGCCAACCTGGCACCCTTCCTTCGCAACCTCTGCCCAACCCAAATAATGTGCCGACCCAGAGGCGCATTATGAATCCAAATCCAGGCCACGCACATTTGATTTATCAGGCCCCTGCTACTCCATCACCAGACAGGATGGAGGCTTCTACATCTTATGCAGAATTTCATCAACAGCCACCTCTCCTACCTAACCCAAACCAAAGTCAGGCTGGATTAAACTCTGTAACAACACGTAGTGGTAAAACAACACAAGACCCACATTATCTGAACCACTCCAAGCCTGATAATCGCCAAGACCCTAGGGTAGTCATCCAAGATACTACTGTCCCAGATCAAGAACCTGGACCTATCCTAGAGGAACCAGCTAGGATCCCATTTCCTGAGGCCTTGACCAAAGGAAAAAGGACAACCAAACCTGTGGCTCCTGAGGAGGATCTGGTCAAGCTCTTTGAACAGGTCCAGATAAACATCCCGTTGATGGATGCAATCCGCCACATACCGGCTTACGCAAGATTCTTGAAAGACATATGTACACCTAAACGTAAGCCGCGAACCAAGGATGGGAATCCGATCGTACTGTCAGAGCAAGCCAGCTCTGTCATCCTGAGCAAACTCCCACCCAAGGCTAAAGACCCAGGAACCCCCTTGATTTCTTGTAAAATTGGTGAAACCCAACTTGATAGAGCCCTACTAGACCTAGGTGCCTCCATAAATTTAATACCTACATCCCTCCTTGACCACCTTGAAGAATCTGAACTTAAACCCACTGAGGTGACATTGCAGTTAGCCGATCGATCCATCAAGTCACCCAAAGGAATACTCGAGGATGTCATTGTTAGGGTACGAGATTTTTATTTCCCAGTGGACTTCATAGTACTGGACATGGATGCACCTAAGAACCCAAGGGACACACCAATCATATTAGGGAGACCCTTTTTGGCCACTGCTAGGGCTAATATAAACTGCGAAGAGGGCCAGATAGAATTAAAATTTGGGAATCAAAATCTGAAGATTGACATTTTCAAAGCCCAACAAGGGATTAATTGCGGGGTTATAGAGGAAATTTGTGATGTCAAAGCCGTGGTTGATGAACTGCATATAGAGGACAACCTGATTATTCCTGATCAACCACTAGAAAATCAAAAATCACTAACAGAGGAGTGCGAACACGATCTAGACACACCTATGACTCCTACCATTGCTCCCGATACAAACCCTGAACCACCTGCTGCTGCTGACAATCCTGTCATGGAACTCAAGCCCCTTCCCGAACATCTAAAATATGTCTTTTTGGATTCAAATCAAACGTTTCCTGTGATTATCAATTCTCGACTCACACCTGACCAGGAACTCCGTTTGATTACTGTTCTCCAGCAACATCGTAGAGCCATTGGATGGACTCTAGATGATTTGACTGGTATAAGCCCTTCATACTGCACGCATCGAATCTACACAGAAGAAGGCTCACGACCTTCAAGAGAAATGCAAAGGCGCCTAAACCCTAACCTACAAGAGGTCGTGAAAAAGGAGATCATTAAGTGGTTAGATGCAGGGATCATCTACCCGATCTCCGACAGTCGTTGGGTGAGCCCAACACAAGTGGTACCTAAGAAGGCAGGACTTACCATCATCACGACTGAAACCGGGGAAGTCATTCCTACCCGAGTAGCTAATTCGTGGAGAGTCTGCATTGATTACAGAAGACTAAATTCCTCCACGAAAAAGGATCATTTCCCACTACCGTTCATCGATCAGATCCTCGAGAAACTAGCGGGAAATAGATTCTTCTGCTTTCTTGACGGGTACTCCGGTTACAATCAGGTGGCAATCCATCCAGAGGACCAAGAAAAGACCACATTCACCTGCCCCTTCGGGACGTACGCGTTTCGAAGGATGCCGTTCGGTCTCTGCAATGCACCTGCAACTTTTCAGCGGTGCATGCTTGCCATATTCTCAGATATGGTAGGTGATTATCTGGAAGTCTTCATGGATGACTTTTCAGTTTTTGGACAATCATTTGACGATTGCCTCCAACACTTGGTCCATATACTTAGGCGGTGCATCGAGGTGAATTTGGTTCTTTCCTGGGAAAAGAGCCATTTCATGGTGCCTGAGGGAATTGTCCTGGGACATTTAATCTCAGAGAAAGGCATCCAAGTGGATCGAGCTAAGGTTAACCTGATTTCCAAGCTCCCTATGCCTAGCTCGATTAAGGACATCCGATCTTTTTTGGGGCACGTCGGTTTCTACCGTCGATTCATCCCTGATTTCTCCAAAATCGCGCGCCCCCTGACCAATCTGCTTTCCAAGGATGTGCCTTTCGGAATTTCCAAGGAATGCACTCAAGCATTTGAGATCCTACGTGACCGAGTCACCCGAGCCCCAATCCTACAGTCCCCTGATTGGTCTCAACCCTTTGAGATCATGTGCGATGCATCTGACTTCGCTGTAGGAGCGGTTTTTGGGGCAGAAAATTGACGGGAAACCTGTGGTCATTTACTACGCCAGCAAAACACTGGATGAGGCTCAGCGTAACTATACGGTTACTGAGAAAGAGCTGCTGGCCGTAGTATTTGCCCTGGAAAAATTCAGATCATACCTTCTGGGTTCCCGTGTTATCATATACTCGGATCACACAGCTGTGAGGCATCTCCTGGCCAAGAAGGACGCGAAACCTCGATTAATCCGCTGGATCTTGCTGTTGCAAGAATTTGACATCGAGATTCGCGACAAGGCGGGAAAGCACAATGTGGTAGCTGATCATTTATCCCGCCTTCCTCCTGAAATTATTGATCCTTCCGGACCTATTACAGAACATTTTCCTGATGAGAACCTCCTGACTATCAGTACAAGTCTTCCATGGTTCGCCGATATTGTTAATTACCTGGCATCACATCAGATTCCGCCCGATTGGTCGAAGGCCAAAAAGGACAAATTGCGTTCCAATGCCAAGTATTACCTATGGGAAGACCCGTATCTCTTCCGCATTGGTGCTGATCAGATAATCCGACGATGCGTCACGGAAGTGGAAATCAAAGACATACTCTCATTTTGCCATGACCAGGCATGCGGTGGACATTTTTCGAGACATAAAACCGCATCGAAAGTCCTCCAGTGTGGTTTCTACTGGCCCACAATTTTCAAAGATGCATACAATCACTGTAAGGCATGTTCCCGTTGCCAGACTCTAGGCAACATGAGCCATAGAGACATGATGCCTCTACAGCCGATCTTGGTATGCGAAATTTTTGATATTTGGGGGATTGATTTCATGGGACCCTTTCCTACCTCGGATGGCTTCGAATACATTTTACTCGCAGTTGATTATGTTTCCAAGTGGATAGAAGCCATTCCGACCCGAACCAACAATCATAAAGTCGTTATAAAATTCCTTCATCAAAACATTTTCTCAAGGTTCGGGATTCCGCGTGCTATAATTTCCGACGGAGGGACCCATTTTACAAACGCTCAGTTCAGGTCACTGATGATCAAATACGGGGTGTCACACCGAATCTCTACTCCTTACCACCCCCAAACTAATGGTCTAGCTGAGCTATCTAACCGAGAGATCAAGAAGATCCTTCAGGTTACTGTTCGACCTGATAGAAAAGATTGGTCTTCTCGGCTTCCGGAAGCATTGTGGGCCTATAGGACCGCCCACAAGACCCAATTAGGAATGTCTCCCTTCAGACTAGTGTACGGGAAGGCATGTCACCTCCCCGTCGAATTGGAGCATAAAGCCTATTAGGCAGTACGGACCTGTAATCTCGACCTTTCTAAGGCTGGAACCCACAGAAGATTTCAAATGAGCGAGATCGATGAATTACGCCACGACGCATATGAGAACTCGCGAATTTACAAAGAACGGGTTAAAGCTTTTCACGACAAACACATTTCTAGAAAGGTCTTTCATCCTGGTCAAAAAGTTTTACTCTTTGATGCTCGACTCAAACTATTCCCAGGAAAGTTAAGATCCAAGTGGGTCGGACCCTACCTAGTCCGCCAAATCTTCGGAAATGGAGCTATTGAAATCAGCCCACTCAGCCACGATTCTGAACCCTTTGTCGTGAACGGGCAGAGACTCAAGCCGTTCATTGACATGACCGATACAGATTTGACTAAGTCATCCTTTACCCTCCTTTCCTCTTAAGCTCATTGCGCCCAGCCGATGGCGTAAAACTCAGCGCTTAACGGGAGGCAACCCGTCATTCTTTGAAAAACCTGAAACCGTTTCTGACATCGCTATGCGGAACTCATATTGCACTTTAGGGTTCATCCATTAGAACAGCCGACTTCACCTCAGGTATACCTACTCGAGATTAGAAATCGTTCGCAACAAGTCGCTTCGACCCATTCACTCACCACACACCTGTCCTAATACATGAACTAAGCTGAATTCGAACCCACCTAATTTACAATGGGGACATTGCAAATCTTAGGCATGGGGGGGTATGAAAGTGCAAAATGTCAGAAAATTCATATCAAGAAAGGGTTTCATGTAAAAAAAAAAAAGGACTTGATAGAGGGGAGGAACAATTCAGGGTCATACAAATGAGAGGAGGAAAAGAAAGAAAAATGACAAAAAGAGCAAAAATAAAGAAAGGAGCACAAAAGGAAAAGAAAAAGAAAAAGTCATTAGTCAAGGATTAAGGGGTTAACTGAAGTTCTAGACCGAGTCAAGAAAAAGAAAAGAAAAATGCTACGGAGATATAACAAGAGATTAGCGGGAACGCTGGTCTTAGGCCTCTTGGGCTAGATTTTTAGCTTAAAAATTCACGTATCCGTTAAAATCTGGATAATCCTCAAGAGGTTGAGGAAAATGCGAAGCTTAAGTATTAGGTCTAAGGCTTAGGAAGTATTCGGCCTCGTTAACTGACCTCCGGTTTGCGGGATTCGGTAACCTAAGCACCCAAATTCACACACAGTCTGGTTCAGTGCGCATAAATATTCAAAACACGCAAGAGCGTTTAATATTCTGAAAAAGTCACCTAGATTAGGAGCGGCCAATCAACACAAGTTGATTTGGACAAGTTCCCAGCGCGGAGAGGCGGGAAATTCCCCTCGAAGATGCGTAACAACATATCGTCTCCTCGGTGCTTGTCTCTTAGGATATTTAAATATCCTACTGGGGGCATGTAAGCACTCTGCTGGTTCAGATACCATGGGTGGCATTATCACGAAATATCGATCGCCAGGGTCTGAATTCGGCCACGGAACGCCATGGGCGGGATTATCTCGAAATCTCGAAAGCCAGGGTTCCGGGGGTTGCCATGGGCGGGATTATCTCGAAATCTCGAAAGCCAGGGACCCTTGAGGATTGATGATGGGGACGAGGAATCCGATACAGACCGTGTTGAGAAGCTAATCCGAAGCTAGAAATAAAAAGAAAAGAGAGAGAAAAGCTCTCCAAACAAATAAATCCTCTATCTCTCTCTTACAAAAAAACGCACTGCAAACTGAGCGTAGGCTAAAAATGTCTCAAGCACGGGTGCTTTAACCGCAGAGTCCAACAAACCCTAGGATAGTTTTTGTGGGCCGTAGAAACCTTTGCGAAGGACTAAGGTTAAAGCAGAACAGGTCCAGATTTTGGTTGGTACTTGAGTACCTCTAGGCCTATTGTCGGCATTCCTACCTAATCACAAAAGAAGCACTTATCATAACTAAGGACACTTTGGGTCTAGAATGGAAGTTAAAACTTTGAAATTTTGCTAAGGGACTAGCAAAAGCTAGGCATGGGGGTATGATGAGAGCCTCATCATGAGCCATAACTAGCTCATTTTGACCTAATAAAGAAGATAAAAGCTCCTACATAACCTAGAAGAAGGCTTAACTGAAGGAACAAGTGCTCTGAGAAGAAAATATGAAATAAAGGTTAAAACTGCAATTTTACCATTGCAGTACATAAACGGGATTTCTCAGAAGCAAAACATAGGTCAAATGGTCCAAAGTGGGTTGAATTAATCAGAAATGGGTTTATGTGCAATCTAAGAATTGAATGACACTTGGTAACCCTAAAACAGACCCGCTTAAATTAGCAAGGTTCCGATCAGAATAAAAATCAAGCAAACCCTCTAAAAATCATAGAAAAACATCGTCTGGGGTTTAGAACACTTAATTTGGCCTTTGGAACCTAGTTTGACCTAGATTAGGGTCTTAGCTCTTCAATTAACCTAATTTGGGTTTTTACGCAAAATGTCCAGTCAAACGAGGTCAAACCTAAAATCCAACTTCACCATTGGATTCTTTAGGGCCAAATTAGGTTTGTACCAAAATTTGGACCTAAGGGGATGTCATCTTGACCTACTTTGCAAGTTAGTACACCCAAATCACAAAGAGGTCCCTATCTTTTGAATATCCTTGCAGAGAGCCCCCTAGGTTCCTCGCCTTCTTTGCAAACCGGTCCTGCCGCCATTGCTAGGGCAGAACCGAGCTCCGACGAAGTTTCGAGAGAGATGGCTCTCTAATTCCTCAGAGATTCTCTCCCAGAAATGGAAGGGAGATTCTCTGAGGAATTCCCTTCCTTCTAAAGCCAATCAAATTCGCTGGCGTGAACCCAATCTCTCGTGCGAACGCACGAGAGATGTGGGTATCTTTCTTCCTTCCAACTTCGGCGAACCGGCTGACCTAATTGCACGTCTTTCACGCACTGATAGGAGCGGCCAGCACCTATAAAACACCCCTCGGACCCGGCCACTCATCTTAAGCTTGATTTTGACGGAGATCCCCTCCAAATTTCTTCTCTCCCATCTCCGGCCAAACGACCCACAAGCTCCGGCGAACGCCTTCCCTCCTTCTCGTCACTCTGCTGCCATACCAGCAGCAGAGTCCTCTCCGCCTCTTCCTCCCGCGGCGCGCTGTACCCTGCGCGCAAGCCCCTGACCTCATCTTCGTCGCCGCTTCCTCCCCCAGGGTCTTTCTTCCCCGACGACGGCAGTCACGAGCCGTCCTCTCCGCTGCCTCCCTTCACTCCAGACAACCCCAGATACGTTCTCCATCCTCTTCTCTCTCTTTTCCCCCTGTTATCTCCCTTGATCGACCCTCGACAGACGCTAACCACCTCCATCGTCTTCGCCTCCGACCGCACTCCGGCGAGCCGCCCACACCACTCCAGCCCTCCACACGGCTCGCCAACCACCTCGAAAGCTCCGCCTCACCTCCAGGAACACACTCCACCCTACCACTGCCACTCCAGCCCTCCACAATCACCCCCCGACCAACCCACCATCTCCGGCCACAGGTTGACCTAGGCACGCTCGCCTAGTCCGACCTGCGGCCTGCAGCATTGCCCACCGCCTTCGCCGTGCCACGGCGAAGGTCTCTATCTATTCTGATTTGGCCGAGAGGCGCATTTTGTGTACGACAGGATTCGAGCCGCTGCCGCCATGGACGACCTCTGATGAAGCTCCCGCGAAGCTCCAGGCACCCGGTCTTCCAGACTACAGGTGCTGCATACTAACGCAAGTGTCGCGAGGTGAACGAATCCAGCCGAGGAGCGCTAGCAGAGCCAGCAGCTGCGGGGCAATCGCACGACGAGGTTTCTGCAGGCGCGTGTGAAGGCGAGACCAGATAGTCCCACATCGTGGGATTGCAACCCTCAGGTACCATATAAGTTGTTTTTACGCTTTACTCTTATCGCCTCAGTAAGCACAGGGGTGAGGTCCCTCACTGACCCCACCCGCCTCGTCCGCGGCCTGACCACGCGGACCTGGCGGATCCGACCCGACCTAGACCTACGCACTCCTCGCGCATCACACACCTGCAGGTGCGCCTGGTCCCGGGTACGATCCGACCCGATTGAGACTGTGGCTCTGGTAGAGCGGTTAGAGTGAATTGCTTGAGAGAGAGACACACGCGGGTAGAGGGAGAAGGGTTAGGTTTTGCTCCTGTGCAGGCAGGCTGATTGCAGGAGAAGGACTTGGCCGCTGCAGAAGAAGGAGAAGCAAGACAAAGAAGAAGAAGAAGGCAACGAAGAAAGGAGAAGCAAGACAGAAGAAGAAGAAAGAAAGAAGTCTTCGCAGGAGAAGAAGGAAAGCAGAAAGGTTAGAAGTCTTCGCAGAGAAGAAGAAGAAGGACAAGGGAAGATTGCAAAGAGATCCGAAAGGCAAAGCAGAAGAAGGAAAAGAGAAAGAAAGATCACATTTAAGACGTCTGATACATAAATCAGACGTCTAATTCTATTTTTTTACATCTTTCTTAAAAACTCTTTGAATCAATTATATTTGCATTTAACAGTTGTATTCTTGGGTTTTACAAAGTACTGAGTTTGCTCCCTGTGTTCGACCTCGGATACTCTAGTTGTTCGAGTAATAAAATTATTTATATTTGTTTAAACGTTTTGTCGGTTCTACTGCAACGTAATACGCCTTTAAATCCGCACAGAAACGTTGACAACAGTTAACAAATACAATAATAGCTAAAAGCTTAAACAAAAGCAATATGAAACTAGGGTAAAGAGAGAGAGGAGAATGCAAGGCGGCCACGACAGTGGAGGAAGGCTCCGCCGGTGTTGCACAAAGTAAGAGCTATGTAGGAAACAACATCAACATTATTAGAATGTAACTTGAGTTTGCTTACAAATACAACAATAGTTAAAAGCTTAAACAAAAGCAATATGAAACTAGGGTAAAGAGGGAGAGGAGAAAGGCTCCGTTGGTGGCTTGACAACTCCGACGAGTGTGAAGTATGCTTGGTGAAGCTAGGAGTATGGTGGAAGGTGTGTGTGTATTCAATGCCTCCAATGGGGTTGTTGAAGGGGGTTTAAATAGGAGAAAAGGGCTTCTAATTGAGGTAAGGGGATTTAACAATGCCTTGGATGTCGCTAAACCCCTTCCAAAAATGTCGCTGAAGGCCTCTTCCCACCGATCCAAGTGCACGCATGTTCTTCTCGCACGGCACCTGCGATTCACGTGCGTTCGCTGTACATCATCCAATCGAAGATCAAATGGTTGAGACTTCGTGTGAGCGTGCGCTGAGGATCACGCTTGTGTAGCGCACACCTCGCGTGTTATCGCACACAGGAGCATCCATGCACATCCATTGTGCTGCATGGCCTCCATCCGCGCTGTCCGTGCACGGATCAACGGGTGAATTTTGATCACTTGTGCGGATGCAGCTGGTGTGATTCGAACGGGCATCGAATGAGCGTGTGGGAGGGCACTGACTGTTGTGGTGCGCTTTAGACTTTGTCACGATTTTACATGAACTCTCAGCCGTCTGATGGATGATTGGACGGCCAGGATCTCATCTGGGCTCGATGGGAGGTGCTGCAGGAGAGCTGGTGGCTTCTTAGGCATCCGATCGTTAGATCGAACAGCTTAAAATGATTTACGCGATGAGGCAGGGGCGCATTGCACGGGTGAGGGTGCGGTGATGCGGTGATGTGGCTGCTTCTGGGCCGTTGATCTGATGATCAATGGCTAGAACTTCTTGGGCCAATCAAGGGAGCTTCGGATGTTGGATTTGAGTGATTTCGAGTCTGTTGAACTTTATTCATCGATCTGAGTCCATCTGTGTGGTCCGATTGCTCATTTGAGGCTTGTTTCAATACACACTTGTACATACGGCCATTAAACATTAATTATAAGCAATTTTAATTTGTCATGCATGCAGTGCTCCCTAACCCATTATGGTATATCATTAACGCACATATATCCTCAAAATCGACCCCAGTTGATGGAATTAACATCCTTAGGTGTAGAGTTATCAAGCGGGAATTGATGATCACAGGAAACATCTAATTTGAACCCAGGAAGACATATTTGAGATGGTCAGGGAGGGGTTTTAACTCAATGATTGCATTTTCAACGGCAACAGGTGGTTCAAGGTGAGGTTTAGGAGCAACAACAGGAGCTAAAGTTATCTCTAGGTCTAGTTCAGGCTCCTCTAAGTGTGGGTTTTGATCCTCTTGTGGTTGATCATCAGAGATAAGCAGGTTTTCCTTGACACATGGGTCATCAACCATGGACTCGATGTCACAAATTTGTTCGATAACCCAACAATTAATTCCTCCTTGGGCCTTAAAGATATCGATCTTTAGTGTCTTATTCCCAAATTTTAACTAAATTTGGCACTCCTCACAATTGATGTTGGCCCTAGCTGTGGCCAGAAAAGGTCTCCCTAAAATGATCGGTGTTCTTCAAGTTATTAGGGGCATCCATGTCTAAAACTATAAAGTCCACGGGGAAGTAGAAATCTGGAACCCTAACTATGACATCCTCAAGAATTCCTTTAGGTGACTTGATAGATCGATCAACCAACTGCAATGTCACCTCTGTCAGTTTGAGCTCAGATTCTTCAAGGTGGTCAAGTAGGGATGTAGGTATTAGGTTTATGGAGGCTCTTAGATCCAATAATGCATGGTCAAATTGAATATCACCGATTGTACAGGAGATCAGAGGGGTACCGGGATCTTTTGCCTTAGGCGGGAGCTTACTAAAAATGATGGAGTTGGCTTGCTCCGACAATACGATCGAGCTCCCTCCTTTGGTTCGCGGCTTACACTTTGGTGTACATACATCTTTCAGGAATCTTACGTAAGCAAGTATGTGGTATATCGCATCCATCAAGGGGATGTTTCTTTGGACCTACTCGAAGAGCTTGACCAGGTCCTCCTCAAGTGCCACGGGTTTGGTTTTCTTCTTTCCCTTGGTCAAGGCCTTGGGAAATGGAACCTTAGATGGTTCCTCTAGAATTGGTTCAGGCTCTTTATCAGGGATGGGCATGTCCTGGATAACCAATCTAGGGTTAGGGTCTATAGTCTCAGGCGAGTTGTGGCTAAGAAAAGGTGGGTCCTGTGTTGCTTTGCCACTACGGGTGGTGACGGAATTTAATCCTACCTGATTCTGGTTTGGGCTAGGGAGGATAGGTGTCTGCTGCTGAAATCCAGAATAAGAGGTTGAAGCACCAGTCCCGTCAGGGGATGAAGCAGAATGGGCTTGATAGACAAAGTGGGCTTCGCCCTAATTTGGATTCATAACGCGCCTCTGGTTCGACATGTTATTTGGATTCAGAAGAGGTTGAGAAAGGAGTGCACTCGGCTGGCGAGCACTTGCCAGCTGGGCCAATTGATTGCGCAACTCAGAGATCTCTTCTTTATGTTGTTTTGGTTTGGAGAATCAAAGATGTTTGATCTTCCGTAGGTGATCCAGATTGGAAATTTTGATTGGGCCTTGATTGAGTGGGTTAATAAGGACGTGGGTTTTGTGGTCGGGGTTGGAATTGAGGTCTTGGTTTTGGGTTATTTCCCGACCACGCAATGTAAAGACCCATTCTGTTCTGAGCCTTTTAAGACATCTGGATTATCAGTCAGGCATCTGGACCCCTTCCTAGACGTCTGGAAATTGAAAATTTTGTGCACAGCTATGCGTCTGCATGCTGGCTGCGTGCAGACTACCTTCCTCCCTTTTCTCTCTCTTCTTTTCTTCCCCATAGAACCCTTGCCACTCCCTCTATATAACCCCTCTCCCCCTTCCTCTCTTCTCCACTCCACCACCACCACCTTCCTTCTTCCTCTCCACTACAGCAAGAGGGGCGAGCGCGAGAGAGGGCACGAGAGTGAGGAGCAAGGAGGAGAGGCAATGTGAAGAGAGGAGGAGGAGCTTGAGCTCGTGAGTTCGTGGGAACTCGCCAGAGGATGCACGATCGAAGCGGCGTGTGCAGGAGGAGGAGTGCGTCGGGGGAGACGTCCCCGACACTACTACAGCCAGAGCTACAGACAAGGAGGAGAGGCCGTAGCTGTGCACGATGAGAGCAGCAGGAGGTCGGTCTGGTTCTGGGATTTTCCCAGAATCAGACCTTTGGTGTGCCGTCCAGATGATGGGTTGGACGTCTAGTGATGACACCGGACATCTGAAAGTAGAGTTTCACGAAGGTACATTCCTCTTGCAGTTTTGGCCATGCAGGATGCACCGCAAAGCCAATTTGTATGGCTAAAAGTGGGCGATTCGGTCTGTCGCATGTAGGGATAGCTTTGGGAAGGCGTGGGGCATGCCCTCTCATGCGTTTCGAACGTCTAGACAGCTTACCAGACTACTGGAAGCACTCCCAGATGACTGAAGGAGAGGTCGGACGTCTGGAGCTGGGTCCAGATAGTCAAGTGGGGGTTCTAGATGTCTGAAGCTGATGCGAAAACTTGAGGTGAGACCCTGGTGACTTTTAAGACATTTAGACCTTGTGCTAGACGTCTGATTTAGGTCTGTAGTCCTATTTTTGACCCATTTAGGGTCCGTTTGAGTTCCGTTTTACGCAAGCAAGATGCCTGTGGTTTCCTTGTGAGTTCCTTTACATGTTAGAAATCCGTATATACTATTCTGAATGTTCCATTGTGGTATGTTCCTTGGTATAGCACTTTGATCTGTTGTGTGTTCGAGGCTTGCTGAGGCATGTGAGCCTCCCGTTCGAGCCCCCAGTACTCTCGGATTGTCTGGTAGAGTGGTTTCCCCTGTTTTAATTATAAAACATGACTGCATATGTGAAATTGGATAACTAGAAGCCTAGGATGTGGCATGAATCCTAGGACGAGAAATACTTGCACTGTTTGTATGCGTGTTTGAGATTGCAGTCATAAATGAATGAATAGAATTGTAAACCACTGCTTGTTAATAAATACAAGCTACCTATGAAATATGAAATGCCTGTGCTAGTTAAACAGTTACCTGTGATATTACTTGTTGTATATGTTAAATTGTAGAAATACGAGCTGCATGTGTATAATATGAGAATGGAAATGTGAATAATGAAACCTGGTATGGAACAACATGGTGAATATGAGCATGAACCCTATGGGGAGTTAGGAGTAGAGCTCCTGTAGATGAATGGAAAGGATCTAGAAATGTGAGTGGGAAGTCTGCTGGCTCTTGAGTACGTGGTACCAAGGAGAGCGACTGTCCCCTTTTCATGTAGAGCGGAGCTAGCTGCCCTTGGGTTGAGACCCGGGGTTAGGATTGGCCACTCTACACCGACTCCTGTTGGCCCTCATGTATGCGGTACCGAGGCGAGCTACTAGTGTAGGGAGAGAGCTAGCCACCCCACAGGGCCCGAGGTTCAGGTAGCCACCCTACACCGACTTGTTAGGCCCTCTAGGCAAGCTAGGGTAGTCAAATGAGGGTGCATGGACTGTGGAGGGGTGAGACCCCTATTTGGTTCTGAGGGGCTAGACCCCTATTACTGAGAGGGCTAGGCCCTATACTGTTCCATGCTATACTTTGAGCGTACCCGCTAGTGGAAACGACTGATCGTGTGTTAGTGCAGGATAGCTACCCATGCACTTATCGCGAGTGCCATAGTCACCGCTACGTCTGTCTGTGACCTCAGGGTGGTTGACTGGGTGTAGGATCACCACGGGGGACTCTCCCGGCTAGGAGAGCACCACATGTGCCTTCTACTCTTCGAAAAAGATTGCAATCAAGATCGTTCCCACAAGGAACATACAAGATCAAGAAAGAGATCTGAAAAGTAAACCAATGGGTGAAAAAGAATGACTTGTAAAATAAATAATTGGAAAAGTAAATTTACCTATTAGCTTTTGCTTCTTTAGTTAGTTTGGTTACCACTCTACTCAGCGTTCGCTGACTCCGTTTACTCATAACCCTTTACAGGTCCAGGAGTTGAGCAGCCCGAGTCACCGGCTGCAGAGGGCGCTGGGCCCAGTCGAGTCTAGCAATAGTTCTTACAGTTGTTGTACTTCCTTTTTGTTAGTGAGTTCAGACTTTGTTACTGTTACGATTTTGTACCTTTGTTCTGCTTTACTATTGTGGTGGTGATATGTACCTTTAACAGCTTTTATTTCCTTTACTGCTTGTACTCTTTTACTGTTAGTTACTTAGCATAGTGAATGTGGCTTACTTTCCTGCTTTTTGGTTACTTCTTGTTGGATGACTGGGTCTTGGGATTAGTCGAGTCGAGCAGGTCTCGGGTCCTGTAGGAATTCGGGAACCGGGTTGTAACACGCAAAGTTTGGATGATTATGCCATTCAGGGCTATAGGTATTAGAGTAGGGATTGTTCTAGATGGCGTGGAGATCCTCGCAAGTCTGAGGACCCTCAGAATAATCAGGGTACGAGGGTTCAGAGTTCCCCCAACTGTGGTAGGTTGCCCTCGAGTTGCCTTCAAAACTGTAATTAGGCGAGGGTGGATACGAATCCATCCTTAGAGAGTGGTGGATATTGTGTGCAGCTTCCCTACCTGAGGGCGGGTGTGTATATGTGCTTTGTGGTGCAGAGGTGGTCTTGTATAGATGTCGAGTGATGTCATCCACCTTCTTCTCAATGATGAAGACCTTATCCAATTGGCTGGCTACCAACTCCAAGTCAACAGATGCGGAAAGGCCTCGGGTCTCATGTACTCCCCGATTGTTTGTCAATGCGCGGGTGGATGTCCGGTCGTACGCACCCAGTGGCTCATTGTTCAGGGAGTTCTCACATATGTTCTTGAGAATTCCCCAAATCTTGTCTTCATGCTAACCCATGATGCTACCACCACAGGTTGCATTGACAAATAGCTTGATGTCATCATGGAGCCCGTGGTAAAAGGATTGGACTTGTTCCCACTTCTGGACTCTGTGATGGGGGCATTTGCACATGAGATCCAGAAAACGATCCTATCCTCATGTAGAGATTCTCCCACTCCTTGGGAGAAGTGCGTGATTTTGTGTCGCATAGCGTTTGTGCGACCAATGGGATAGAAATTTTGTAAGAAGGCGGTTTGAAGTTCTTCCCATGTGTTGATCGCGTGTGGATAAGTTTGAAACCAGTAGGCAACTTTGTCAGCCAGAGAGAAGAAGATCTTTAAGAGCAAGCCATCTCGATTCTGCATGTCTGCCCCAAAGGTGTGGGCCAGATACTTCAGATTCTTGATGTGTTGGAAAGGATCCTCAGAGTTCAAGCCATGGAATTTTGGAGTCATGTGAAGCATACTAGACTTAAGCTCCACCTCAGGTCCTCTTGCAGAGATATTGATTCATGGTTTGATCTCCACTCCTGCAGGATTGTAGTGATCTCACATTTAAGGATGTGATGGTGGGTTGATGAAGGCATTGATCTGATCTCTGAAATCAAAGAATTGTTGTGGTTCAAAGTTAGGTCGTTCTGGCTGATCCATGGTTGTGATTGGAGGTTCAGGCTTAGAATTAGAGGAAATGTCAATATGATCAGGTTGTTGCACAAACATGGATGTCGAGGCTTGGTCTCGACAAGCATGAATAACTAATGGAGGCCTCAAGGGTGGTTTTAAGGACCTCCTCCTAAACATGCACCGATGGAGAGGATGAGGGATAGAATATCAGACGGACTCAATCGTGGCACCCAAAAATTTTTGGATGAGTATAGAGGTTCGGGGTGGATGCACCCTTGGATCAGAAAGTCATCCACTTGAGAATTACTTAGGTAGTCAGGAAGGGAGAGTCCTGCAAAGACCCCTACATGGTAGAGCGTCCCTACGGGTTACAGGGTTTCCTCCACCCGACCTTCCTTGTCACTGAGGGTCCAAGTAGACCAAAATGGTGACTTGACCTCTTAAGTCTACCAATATTAAGTTAAGAGCAAGGGTGTTTATGATTTCACTTAAAATTTTAAGATATTTTTGTGAAAGGTGACCTAATTTGAAGATTGGTTGACCCCGCAAGGTGGGTCAACTTCACCTGCTTTGTCCTTGATTATTAGGTCCCAACTTTTTAAGATTTAAGTGGATATTTAGAGCCTGATTTTAGGGTTTGCTTGATTAGGTCAATTCAAGCAAGGCTTGGGACACACACAAGTTGGGAGAATATATTCTTGATTAAGAAAGTGAAGTCCTCAACCCTAGGATAGAAATCCTATTTTGGCTCTGATTGATCCAATCAGTTTCATCCAAATTGGTACCTAGGACTCAAGCAAGAAGGTGATAGCCCTAAATACCTTAAACGCTAAGTAGGTGCAGAAATCAGGGTTAGGGTTTGTCTACAAAAGAATCAAATTAGGCAACTTGTGAGGATTCATTCTAAGAATGAAAAGCAAGTTGTCCCTAATTGATTTTCTTCCATTTTTCTCTTCTCAGAATTAGGGGCTTTTAAGGAAAAAAGGGAATGGAATTTACCTACCCCTAGAGTGATTTGGTGAGTGGCTGACTCTCCTCGATTGGATTCTTGCACTGATCACAACAAAAGAGATAGAGCAAGTTATTATCAAATTAGAAATCGCAATCAAGAGATCAAACTGCGCGTTGCTCCACGGCAAAGCGCCAAAATGTTACTCGCTCTGAATTGGGGTTTTAAAAGTAATGCGTTGTAGTATAGCTAATAAATCATGAAAACACCTAAAATTTATAGCTCGAAAGAAATTCAAGGTTGAACACAGAGAGCAATATGGCAATTTATCTCAAGATCACAATTTTAAGTAAGAATATAACAATGTAATAGTAATTTCAAACACAAATGATGTAAATATAAAATCAAGAGTCAATGTGGCAAGAAAGATTATGGTAAAATGGTGATTTGAATTACCAAATTACCCTATTACAATTATACTTAAATAATGCAATAGTACTAGTCAACCAAATGCCACGTATGATGAGTGCACAATTCACTTCTCTCTGATGCTACAGTGCGTGAGCACTGTTCCTCTTTTGGCTACTTCTTCTTCTTCTTCTACTTCTTCTTCTGCTTTGGCTTCTCTTCTTCTGCTTCTCTTCACACACAAAGGGGGGACATACACAGATTTTGGCTAAGTGTTGGGGGCCTTCAAGAGCAAAACCCCCCTTAACCCCACACACACTCTCTCCTATTCTCCTCTTCTCTTTCTCTCAATTATGTAGGTAATCAGGTAATCGAGTATGCGGATACCTGGAACCAGGGCTGCGTGGCGTGTGCACAGCCGAGGAGTGAAGGTAGTGATGGAGGGACCCAACCCCTCGTGTACTGGATGAGGGGTCCAGGTGACTTTTTCCTTTTATACCGCTGCGGGAGCTTGTCAACTAACAATGTGGGACTAAAATACCACACCGTTCTACAAGCAATCGCAAAGCTACTCCTTTGTTCAATTCATGCACAAGGGTGTTCAACACCCTTAATCTTCGGTCCACACGAGTTGCTAGAGTGATTCCGCATCTCCTGATGCTGAGACTTGGAGCTGCAGACGTGAATGCGGGTGAAGGTGTGTGTGTTCGATGGCACTATAGGGGAATCAATAGCCCTAGGTGAGTGAGGGATTTTGATCATCGTGATGTGGCGGAGGTGTGGAGAGTGGGAGCGACATGTTTGAGTATGTGTGGAAGCCGCTAGGGCTCGCCGGAGGAATGTCGGCGAGGTGGAAGATGAAGTCGCAGGAGGCGATGAGGTGGTCAACTCAGAGTGGTGAAGATGAAGTTGTGAAGTAGCGGAGCTAGGGTGTTGATCTGAGTAGGTAGCATATGACGAGGAGGAGGAGCGACGTTGGGTCTGGTATGGCTGCCGTCGGAGACGAAGGGAGCTCCGGTGGAAGAGAATGGAGACGACGAAGGGGAAGGAAATGCCTCGGGGGTATGTCGAGGTGCAGAAGAAGATGGGGAGTTGAGACCAGCCAGCTATAATTCTTGACGGATGGTGAAGAAGCTCGGAGGAAGGGGTCGCTGGAGTGAGGCGGAGCAAGCCAAGGAGAGGAAATAGGGCTAGATTTGGCTCAATTTCTCACTGAGGTAAGGAATGCCATGGGGGGTCTTTTATAGGCTAGGGGTGAGCTTTCAAGCTTGGAAACCAAGCTTGGAAGCTCCCAAGCTTCATGAAATAGGAGTCCTGAATCTTTGAAGGATTTGCACGAGCTTTTTAGAGAGATTTGGAGACTTGGACATGGCTCAATAGGAAGGAGATTACCTAACGAATCTCCCTTTCAATTTTGAGAGGGATTCGTCAAGTAATCATAGAGTTCTTATCAAATGAAGCTCGTTGGAGTAAGACTGCTCTACGAAAATGGTGGAAGGACCTTTTTGTAAAGAGTGACGACAAAGATAGGGGGTATTTGCAAGGAATTTCAAAAGCTGAGGGGTTGAGTGACAGAGAAAGAGTTAGACTGGACTAAAATGGAAACTAGGTCAAGATGATCTCTGATTGTGCCCAAATTTTGATAGAAATTTCATTTGGACCTAAGGAATCCAATGGTGAAGTTGGATTTTGGTTTTGACCTAGTGTGATTGGGTAATTTATGCAAAAATCCAAATTAAGGCAATAATCTGTCTGACTCTATTTTAGGTCAAAATGGGCTTTGATGGTCAAATCAATGGTACCAAACCCTATAGAATATTTTTTCATGAATTTTAGAGGGTTAGGTGAATTTTATCTTGACCAGAATCCTAGTTAATTAAGCAAGTCTATTTTTAGGGTTTGAGTTGTCCATTAATTCTTAAAATGCGTGAAAACTCGTTTCTGTCTACATGGACCCACTTCTTAGACATTAATGACCATATGACCTTTAATAAACCTCAGAAATACCTCATGGTTATTCTATATTTGTGAAATGCAGTTAAAATTACAGGAATAACCTTGGTTTCTTATCTTCTCAAAACATAACATTATGCTTAAATGACCCTCTGATGGTTATGTAGGAGCTTTTATTGACTTTATTAGAATAAATTGAGCTAGTTATGGATCATGATGGTGTTCCCATTACATGTCCTCGACTCCGTTGCCAACACTGGCTCTCCCTCCACCCGACCTCACCTTGTACTTGCTCCACAACCATGATTTCTTATGGGAAGCGTGGTGACAGCATGCTTTGCCACATCTTATCTCCATCCCCGAGCCGCGACACCGCACCATGATTGTGACTGTGTTTTTTTATGGGGAAGCATGGTGACAAGATGCTGCACCCACTCGCATCTCTCTGGAACTATGATTCTTCCTCAACGTTCACGTCACCGCACCGCTCCTTCGACCGTGTGCTTACACCATGACTTGCTGAGTTTGCATTACTACTAGAATTCACATTTTTTCATTTGAAACACTAATTAGTAGAATCATATTTGTATAGTGAACCTATTTGCGTTTATATGCCTCCCTGTGGAGACGGCATATACCGTGGTTCCTTATATATTATTGTTGCATTTAAATGATCATGTGATGTTGGATTGACTTATTTAGTACATTATTGATTTTGTTGATCTAAGCATCTTTGATTTGTTTTTTATGTGGATGAATGAGATGCATATTTTGATTAAATATTTGATGCGTGCTTATTTGAGCATATTTGTTGATTTGGGAATTTTTCACCACACTTGATACTACAATACATTATTATTCCCATTATTATTACTATTATTATTTGCAAAAGCAAAAATTTTCTTGATCAGTTGATGGTAACACCATCATCCGTCATAACTAGCTTAAATTAGCAAAAATCAAGTGATAAACACTCCTCAATGATCATCTGAGGGTCATAATTCCTCTTTGAACTGAATTTGAGAAAAAAAACAATGTTAATTCTACCATTTAAACACCTAATCATAATTTCATATTAACTAAGGTGTTAATTAGGGTTTAATTCAGGGTCAAATGAGCTTAATTTCCCAAGAAGTGGGTCGGAGATGATTAAATCAGGGTTTTATGAAGATCAGTGAATTAATTTATTAAATAAAGCCCTAAATTTATCCTTACATCAAGTAAATGGGTTTTAGCAGAAATAAATGCAAACTAAACTTCCTAAAAATCATTTAAAAATATTTTAAGAGGTTTACATTTTGGGCTTATGCATAAATTAACCATTCAAACTATGTCAAAACCCAAATCCATAGTCACCACTACATTCCTTGGGTCCAAATTAAGTTAACCCCAAAATTTGAGTCCAATCAGAGTCCATCTTGACTCAGTTTGCATTTTAGCCCAATTTACTTCTATTTATCACATAAAAACCCCCAAGTCTCTGGTTTCCTTACACATGGCCTCCCACCTTTTGACTTCTCTTGCAAGTAGGTCTTCTGTGCTTCTTCTTCGTGGCATCTAGATCACGAAATGAAGCTCACAAGCATGACCCAAAATGCAAGATCTTTGTGCATTGATTTCGCGCTCGCCTTTAAATCAAATCCTTCCAAACTTGAAGGGATTGATCTTGAAGAGATCCCCTTCCATTTACACCCACTCATAAAGTCCATTATAGACCGAAGACCATTGGCAAGAGCTCGAGGTTTCCACATTTTGATTGTGAAAATCTGAGTCATAAATCCCACGATTTTGTCGCAATTGGAGGTTAATTCCAACTCTATTTAAGCTCTCCCACCTCCCATAAGTTTTCTAGTTGATTTTAGGCTGAATCCCCACCTTCTTCCTCCTCTCCTGCCATGAACTCCGTCAACTCTAACAACCCCCACACTCTCCCTCTTCCGAGCACTCAATGGACAAATTGGGTGCACTATCTTCTTCCCTAAGCTCCTTCGACACTAACCAACCATAGCTAGGTCACTTCTAACCTCTTCCTTATCACCGTTTCTCCCACTGGAGTTTTCAACTTCTCCATGTCCAGCGAGGCAAGCCAGACGTGGAACTCCCTCCTTTCGTCCAATTAGTTAGGTCCTCTTTCTCCCCTTACTTCCTAAAGTAGGTTTAGGTCACTAGCACTTAGCTTTAGCCACTTATCTTCCCGTTCTGTCTTCCCCAACTCCGACAAAGCTCCGGCGAGCTCGTCCAGCCACGCCACACCACAAAACTCCATACCATTTAGTCCATAAGCACACCCAAGCCTTAGGAAGCAAATGCCCACAAGGAATTAAGTCTTTTGCTCACCCAAAACCCATCGCCACACACAACCACCACATCCATTCGACCACCGTAGTGCACGAATCACAAAATCATGACCACCACCACACTCCACTCTTCATGGAGAAACTTATGAATGTTCTAATTGGGGCCAAAAGCCCATATTCTTGGTTGTAGCTTAATGGTGATGGGCCAACCGCGGTGCTGCTTTGTGCATCTTTTATGTTTATTATAGTATAATCGTTGTAGTATAAGATAAGACAGCTACGGTTGTCATTACCATAGAAATTTACTCTGAAATAGTTTCCCGAGGTCGAACTCAGGGAGCTACTGGAATTCTTGAAGTACAAAGTTTCTTTACAAAAATAAGAGAGAGAGAGAGAGAGAAATAGATTTCTGTTTTTGGCTTCTTCTTCTTCTCTTCTCTTTGTGCTTGTCTTTTTCCCTCTTTCTTCTGCTGCTCTTCCTGTCTTCTTCTTCTCTTCTTTCTCTTTTCTTCAGCTGCAGTATCTCTCTCTATGGGTCTTCTTCTTCCTTGGCTCTGTTTGCCTTCAATTCCTCTTCTTCTTCTTCTGCTTGTCTTCTATTTCTTTTCTTCTTCTCTTTTCTTTCCCTTTTCTTCAGCTACGGAGCCTCCTTCTTTCCTTCTTCTTCTTCTTCTTCTTCTCTTTGTGCTTGTCTCCTCTGAAGGTTCATCCGTTGTCTGATACAGCCATCAGACGACTTAAACTACGGTCTGCTACAGTAATTCTCCTCTTTTCCTTCCTTCGCTGCTTCTTCTTCTTTGGCAAGCCTTCTTCTGCTTCTTCTCTTCTCCTTCCTGCGGCTAAGTGCTGAGCCCTTCTCCTTCAGCGCTCCTATCCTGCACACAAGGGGGAAGCAAAACCTATCCCCTCCGTCTACCCGCACGTATCTCTCACTCTCTACAAATCACTAATAGGAAGCTCTCCCAGAGCCGCAGGTTAACGGGTCGGGTTGCGTACCAGGACCAGGCACACCGGCGTGATTTGGTGCACGAGGTGTGCGTGGGTAGTGTCGGGTCGGATCCGCAGGGTCCGCATGGTGAAACCGTGGATGGGGCATGTGATGGGGCATGAGACCTCACCCCAGGGGTATCGGTATCGGAGGCGATAAGGTAAAAACACAAAATCAATTTAAATGGGTGCGGCACTTCGAGAACTTACGATGTGGGACTAAACTTCTGCTTCTTCTCGTGCGCGCCCGAAGGAAGATCGCGACCTCACTCCAGCTGCCTGCCTTCACCCGAGTCTCCCCAATTCGCATCAGCTGGAGACCTGATGCTCTGAAGCCTGGAGCTCGCTTGGAAGCTCCTTGAGTCGTCGCCAATGGTGGCCGGGGCAGCAGATCTGTCCAGCACAAAAAGGGCCTCTCGGCCTAATTAGACCACAAGGGAACCTTCGCCATGGCATGGCGAAGGTGGTGCGAGGTGCAGCAGGCCGCGGGATGGCCTAGGCGTGCGTGCCTAGGTCATCCTGTGGCCGAAAAAGTGGGTTTGATCGGGGGTGAGTTGTGGAGGTGTAGAGTGGTAGTGGAGGGGCAGAGGGTGTTTAGTATGATGAGGCGGAGCTTTTGGGACAGTTGGTGAGTCGTATGGGGTTGTGGGATGACGGGGGCGACTCGTCGGAGAGTGGCCGGAGGCGGGGAAGGTGAGGGTGATTAGGCATGGTCGTGGGGAAATCAAGCAAAATGGATTAGGGAAAAGAAAGAGGGGAAGAAGGGGAGTAACTGCAACCTACCTACAGGAACAAAGGGGGCCGGAGCGGTGGGAAGTCGTACCGACTGTCACCGGAGAAGAAGCACCCAGAGGGAGAGAGCAGCGGTGAGGAAGTGGGCAGGGAGGTGCGCGCTTTGTACGGCGCGACGCGGGAAGATTAGGCGAAGCTGGCTCTACTACTGGTATTGCAGCAGAGCGATGAGAAGGAGGAGGAGTGGCCACCGGAGCTGGTGGGTTTCCTATCGGAGTGGGGAGAGAGGAAGGGTTGGGGGTTTCTCCGTCAAGACCAGGCTGCGAGAACCAGCTGGCGATGCTGGTTCTTATAAAGGTGGTGGCGGAGAGGCAGATGCAGGCTGGCGACGAGCGCCCCTCGCCAGAGTATGGTCGGAGACGAGACCCATACCTTTCGCGCGTTCGCAAGGAAGGTGTGGGGGTGGTCAAGTAGCATGGCTGAGTCCCTGCGACAGCAGACGTCGCAGGGAACTCCGCATTCACTTTGCAGGACGTCCCCCTCACCCTGCGTGGCGCCATGCTCCACGCAAAGTCGCCGGAGCATGGTGCTGTGCAGAGACTTGCAGGAGGGGCCAAAATGCAAAGAATGATAAGAAAATTGGGGGCCAAAATGCAAGGATTTCAAAAGTTAAGGGTCAAAAAGTAAATGATGAGGACCAAATTGCAAAGTCGGTCAAGGAGGTCTCTTCTTAGGCTAAAGTTTTTATGCATGACTATGTTGAACCTAAGGATTTTAATGGTGAATTTTGTTTCTAGGTCAGACCATGTTTGACCATCCAATTTACGTAAAAACCCAAATTAAATCATTAATTGGGCATGGTTCTCAATGTAGGTCAAAATGGGTTTCTAAGGTCAAATTGAAGGTTATAAACCCTAGAGATTATTTGTCTATGAATTTTAGAGGGTTTAGTTGATTTTTACCCTTCCTAAAACCTCGTGAATTGAAGTGGGTTTGTTTTAGGGTTACAAAATGTCATTTAATTCCTTGGAGTTACTGTAGCCCTTGTTAGGTCAGATCATCCTACTTTCCTTCTTATTAGGTTAGTTTGACCTATGTTTGGACCCTTAATTACCCTATTTGTAAATTATGTTGGTGAAATTGCATTTTTACCCCTTATGACTTGTTTTCTTTTTGAACTCAGAATTCTCTGAGTTAAGCCTTTCTTTGAGTAATGTACGAGCTTTTTCTTGCATATCTAGGTTAGATTGTGCTAGTTAGGGTTCATGATGAGGTTCTTATCATAACTTCTCACAATCGACCTCGCTATCCATACCATTGAATGCCCATGTCCGACCATCCATGCTCCACTCCAAGGACCTCAATCGACGCGGCTTGATACTAGGAAGACATCCAAGGTGTTGGATTGAAGATCCAATAGTTTGTTGGAAGCCAATCAATTCGGACCATCGCCAACCCTCCCATGTTTTTGTGCCATTGAAACACGTTGAAGGAGAAGATCCCACCTAATGGGAATTTGATTTCTAATTGGCAATAAAACAAAATTCCTACATTGGCTTATTGCCTTAGAGTCCAGAGGGTCCAGTCCCCATTCATACACATGCACACACATGCTCCACACGTGTGCACACTCACACGCATGTGTGGAGATATTTTGACTCGAATTTCATGCCGAGCTTGGGGGAAGATTGTCTTTAATTCATAAAGAGGCTTTGGCTTGCTATTTAAGCCGTCTGGTGGTTTGCTTTAGACGTCTGAATTAGGCTTGAACAAGCCTAAATTCAAGGCTTACTTGTGCTTAAATTAAAACCATCTTTTTACCTTGTGTCCATTTATTTCTGACTCCTTGAAAACTCAAATTTTTATATGTATTGAGTGATAATTCATTGCATTTTTAAACTTTATTAGTGGTTGAATTATATAATTTTTCTCCCTATGAATGACCTCGGAAACCTATGCTTTTCGAGCTTTATAAATTTTAAGTGTTGACTCATTTTACGTCTCTATACTATGATGCACATTTCTCTTAAACACGACAAAAATTTGTATCAACATTAGTATCCAAGTATACCAAGCCAAGATCAAACAAATCTCTAATCTACCAGTACCAAACTCATCAAGGACATCTGTTGTTTTGTCGGGCATGTGAGATTCTATCGAGGAGTTATTCTTGATTTTTCAAAAATCACTCGACCTCTGACAAGCCTCCTCACAAAAGACATGACTTTTGAGATGACTAAGGTGTATATCTGTCTTTCCCATCCTGAGAGATCAAGTTATCAAAGCTCCTATTTTGGAACCTCCTGATTGGAACTTACCTTTCGAGATCGTGTACGATGCATCAGATTACATAGTGGGATATGTTTTTGGTCAAAAAGTTGAGAAGAAATCCGTAGTGATTTACTATGCTAGCAAAACACTTAATGACATGCAAATAAATTATACTATTATGGAAAAAGTGCTGCTAGCAATAGTATTTGGACTCGAAATGTTTCGATCCTACATCTTAGGTTCTTGAAACATTGTATACTCTTATCACTCAATGATTAAACATCTTCTTTCGAAGGACATGAAACCTAGGTTAATCAGATGGATCTTGCTTTTGTAAGAGTTTGACTTAGAAATTCATGATAAAGTTGGATGATAGAATGTCATTGTCTACCACCTTTCCTACCTCCTTCTAAGAATATAGAGAAATCTCCACCAATTACTGAGCACTTCCCTGATGAACATCTTTTGAGCATATACACGAACTTCCCTAGTACATCAACATCTTGAATTATTTGGTCACACATCGTTTCCATCTGACTGGAATCGAAATCGTAAATCCCAACTTGCATCAGATGCCAAATACTACTTCTCAGAAGATCCGTATCTTTTTAGACTCTCTAATGATCAAATCATCAGGAGTTGTGCCACTTCTTCAGAGATTGAATCTATTCTATCTTTCTATCATGACTAGCCTATATTTCTATCATGACTAGGACTATGGCAGTCATTTTTTAGGTCGTAAAACGACCGCGAAGATTCTACAATGCAAGTTTTACTAGCCCACTCTTTTCCTAGATTCACAAACATATTGTGAGGCATGTTATTGCTACCAAACTTTGGGTCGCATGACATGTTGAGACATGATGTCTCTGAACTTGATTATCATTTTTGAAATCTTCGGTATCTGGGGCATCGATTTCATGGGTCTGTTCCATTCTTCTTCTAGCTTCAAGTACATTTTACTCGTTGTTGATTATGTTTCCTGTTGGGTCAAAGCCATACCCATGCACACTAATGATCATAGAGTTGTCATTTCTTTCATGCAAAATCATATCATCTCTCATTTTGAGGTACCACACGCGATCATTTAGGATGGAAAATCCCATTTTAATAATGCCTAGTTCTAGAATCTTCTTAGAAAATACAGGGTTACACATCATATTGCTACGCCATATCACCCCAGAACTAATAGGAAAATCAAGGTCTTTAATCAAGAGATCAAGAAAATACTTCAGATGACAATCCAACCCAATAGGAAGGATTGATCTACTCGATTAGATAAGGCTTTGTGGGCATAGAGGATAGTGTTTACAAGCTCCTATCGTGTTTTAAAATTCGTTCGCGTCGTAGTTTAGTCAATAAAAGCACATTTACATTTAAATATATAACTCGAATTAAAGAAGAAATCCGAGGTCGTCTCTAGGAGAAAACTTAATATGCAAATACCACTATCTAATTATCTACACATGATCTTGACGAATTTGCATAGAAGGATTGACAAACAAACTTAAATCTTTCACTTGATTTTATGAATAAAGATTTGACATGCAACGAGTATTTAAAACTAAATTAATCAAGTGTCAAGGAGATTAAGCACCAAATAGTTATCACCATAATATTTGTGTAATATATAGCAATAAAAATCACTTCGAAGACAATTTGTAAATCAATTTAAAGATGATTATAACTTAGTCCTTTGCTGTTGCAATTCAGTCCCTGAAAGTTTGCATTTTGGTCTCTATGAATTTGCATATAGGTCCTTGCAAACCTTTTTCTCACAAATGGGTCCCTACCTTCTTCTTCCTCTTTACGTTTAGTAGCAGACGGTGTGGAGCCTCAGTGTTGGATTTATGAACTAGTCGGAGCTCTTCGGGGCACAACAAAACTTGCTGGAGGTCGCAACGTAATCCTTGTGGCAACGGGAAGCTTCTCACAAAGCTTCAGGACGTGAAGTAAGGAGAGATGGCCAGTGCATGACCGGTGAAGGTGGCGGCGATGGGTGGTTCCGGGGAGGAGCAGATCACATTGAAGCTTGCTTTTAAGGGGTTGGGAAACTCCACCGTAATGCCATGAAGGTGAAGATTGAAGGTTCCTACGGGAGGGGGTGAGATTTGCCGAATATAAAATAGAGTGCAGAAATATGTAAACAATCTCACATAAAAGGATAATCACACAATTGAATAAGTATTTTTAGGTGGAAACTCAAACCGAGTGCAAACAGCCACCTAACCCTCCCGAGTTGGGATTTTCCGATCAACTAAGTCGACCAAATCCACTAACCGAACTACTTTAATGAAGGTAGTTCAACCTCAATACAACCATGCTACAAGTACGAGGGTAGCATTCCTCAAACCCCTTCTCTTCACAAGAAGGTTTTTGTCTCACGAAGGAGACGGGAATTCGTAATGCGAATACCAAACCAATTTACAAAGTAAAATTACAAACACAAACCTATAGAGCCACAAAGATAAACCTAGCTACTATAAGTAAAGATTGCTTCCCTTTGCTGGAAGTGCGTCGGCTTGACGTGGATGCGTGAACAACGTGACAACACTTCGTCGCTCTCGTAATCGTAGAGGGAGAGCAGGTGCACAGCGAGAAGGTAGCTCTCAAGATGTAGAGTGGTGGTTTGGAGAGCAAGATCTCTGCTAAAGTGTTTTGGACACAAAATAGTATGCAAATAGTATTGCTTGGTGTGTGTCTACAAGGCAAGGGGCCTCTCCTATTCATAGATGGCTTAGGAAGGCCTAAGAAGGCTGTGGAAGCCCTAGGTAGCCGTTGGGTGTCATCCCAAGGAAAAATAAGCCACAATCAGAATCATTAATGATTTTGACAGGGTCATTAGCTGCCTGGGAAAAATATCAAACATCTGGAAGTCATTCTTAAGACATCTGGAAACTAAATCAGATGTCTAATTGCAAGCAGGTTTCCTTCCTGACTTGGTTCAGACCTAAACAGGGTTCTAGTGTAAATCAATCAAACGACATACAGGATGTCTAGCACTATGTCTGGATGTATGGAAAGTTAATTTACTGTGGGAATGAATTTCCCAAGGTATAAACAGCTATTAGCCTCAAGAGAAGTGATTTCGGCTTAATCGAGGGCTAACAATCACTTATCAGACGTCTGAGGTCCTCTATGGACGTCTGATAGAAGCCTAAAGGTCATTGCTCAACGATCATATTGTGAAGGCCAATGTTCCACTAATTGGATGTCTGGCCAAGACATCAGACGTCTGCTAAGACATCTAGACTAAGGGTCGATCATCTGAAATCAACAGATAGAAAGTTCTAAGACCAACCCTAAATGATTGGACGTCTGATTCAACATTCAGATGTCTTAAAGCTCACTATTAGACATCTGATTATCAAATTAGATATCTGAAATGGTTGTCTGAAGCCTATTTAGGTTTTCTAAGTTCTCTACGAAAAACCTAAGTATCCTAGGGTTGTGCAAGTGTTCCTAGGACTACTATGAGGATACTTTGAGGCTCTTTAACATGCATCTAAGAAAGAAAATAAAGAGAAACAAAAGAAATAAAAATACAAAGAATAATATGAATGGAGATATATCATATTCTTCATCTCCTTCCTTCTCTAAGCTTTTGCTCCTCACGAAGCTCTTTCTCCTCCATCAAGCTCCTCTAATCTGCCATGGATGTGAGCTCGAACTCCGTCTTTACACTTGTAACATTTGCAATTAACCTGAAATCTAGGACTTAAAAGCAAATGTAAATTACCAAATATTTTGTTATCATCAAAATAAATTATTGTGGTGCCCTTGCACCAACAATCTCCCCCTTTTTGATGATGACAAAATCATAAATAATAATCCATAAAATCCTCCCCCTTTTTGAAACTATCAAAAAGGTATCACAATTTTTGATTATCCTAAACTCCCCCTTAAAACATGCTCTTCTAGTTTGGGTTACTTTAAAAAGAATGATATTCTCCCTCTTCTTATAACAACAAGATAGCTATAAAATTAACCCCCCCTTTCCAAAGGAGATATAGCTATGTAACAAGTTCTCCCCCTTAATGATTTACAAATAGCTTATCAATTTTAACGCCCCCTATTTAAGTGCTATAAATAGATAGGGTTAAATGGATTAGCTTACCTACCATGGCCAATAGAATGGCCCATATTGAGGTGGATGCTAAACCGGATGGGGTTCCCATCTGTAGCTTGGAGGTCCGGGCATCGATGTCGGCCCCCAATTGAGCAGTCACCGTGAGACGACTCGAACATTTGTTCGTCTTCTCGTCAGTCCTCTCTTCTCCTTCCTTGGTCTACTCATTGGTCCTCCCAATTCGAGTTGACCGTTCTTTAGCTTGTAGGTCCAATCCTTCACATTGATGTCTTCCTTGAAGCCTACAAAACAAGAGTCTAGTTGACTTTTCGGTATCTAAGTTAGCTTGGATCCAGTTTTGTTAGTTGGTCTCCTTGAAGGAGATCCTTTCTCAACCTTAGGGCTATAAAAATTATCGAATTTGTTTACCAACTTATTAGATTCTTCCCTAAGGCATGCAAGTTCATTTTCAATAGCATGCATTTTTGTTTTTAATCTAGAAATTTCTATTTTTAACTAGTGTTCTCAATTAATTTACTCTTTTCATTGATTAGGTCTATATTTTCTAACAAGTTATCATCCTTAGGACTAGAACTAGTTTCTAGATCCTTAAGTTGTTTTTCTAATCTTGCATTTTCTGATTTAACGAAACTAAGGTTCTTTTTAAAGCTTTTGTTTTCTATCTTAAGTGACTTACTAAGTTCAAATAGCTCATCAAAGCATCTTGTAAATCTAAGTTTATCTCATTGTCGGAGTTGTCGCTGTCGCTATCACTCCCCATGGCCATGAAGTCCATGCAAGCAACTTCATCCTTCTCTTCCTCTTCTTCCGATCTAGATTCTTCATGAGTGCCTTCTAACATCCTCCTTATCTCGTGGGTGGTGGGTACTCTTGGATTCGCTCAAATTCTTCTAAACTCAATGCACAATACAAGGCATTCATAGCCCTTGCAATGAGGATGAGATCTTGAATTTGATTTTCTGAGTAACCTTCTGCGGGTTTCTTGGGAATCACAAATGTGGACTCGCATTTTTCCCACACTCAGAGGTCATATGCCTGGAACCATAAGGACATATAGGTTTTCCAATAAAAGAAATCTATACCTAAGAAATAAAGTGGTCACGAGGTGTCATGTCCTTTGGTGTGTACGAATGTCTTTCCCTCCATTTTTTCTTGATCTCTTGCCAGTGTGTAACACCGATCTGCAAGACTTGCTCTGATATCAAATAAAGGTTCCTACAGGAGGGGGTGAGATTTGTAGAATATAAAATAGGGTGCGGAAATATGTAAACAATCTCACATAAAAGGACAATCACACAATTGAATAAGTATTTTTATGTGGAAACCTAAACCGAGTGAAAACCACCACCTAATCCTCTCGAGTTAGGATTTTCTGATCGACCAAGTCGATCAAATCCACTAACCAAACTACTTTAATGAGGGTAGTTCAACCTCAATACAACCATGCTACAAGTACGAGGGTAGCATTCCTCAAACCCCTTCTCTTCATGAGAAGATTTTTGTCTAGCAAAGGAGATGGGAATTTGCAACGCGAATACCCAACCAATTTACAAAGTAAAATTACAAACACAAACCTATAGAGCCATAAAGATAAACCTAGATACTATAAGTAAAGATTACTTCCCTTTATTGGAAGTGCGTCGGCTTGATGCGAATGCGTGAACCACTTGGCAGCACTTCGTCACTCTTGTAATTGTGGAGGGAGAGCAGGTGCACAGCGAGAGGGTAGCTCTCAAGATGTAGAACGGTGGTTTGGAGAGCAAGATCTCTTCTAAGGTGTTTTGGACACAAAATAGTATGCAAATAGTACTGCTCAGTGTGTGTCTACAAGGCAAGGGGCCTCTCCTATTTATAGATGGCTTAGGAAGGCCTAAGAAGGCTATGGAAGCCTTAGGTACCCATTGGGGATCATCCCAAGGCAAAACAAGCTGCAATCAGAATCATTAATGATTCTGACAGGGTCATCAGACGTCTGAGAAAAATATCAGACGTCTTGAAGTCATTCTTAAGACATCTAGAAACTAAATCAGACGTCTAATTCCAAGTGGGTTTCCTTCTTGAAGTGGTTTAGACCTAAACAGGGTTCTAGTGTAAATCAATTAGGCAAAGTACAAGATGTCTGGAACTAGGTTTGGATGACTGGAAGCCTAATTTACTGCAGGAATGGATTTCCCAAGGTACAAATGGCTGTTAGCCTCAAGAGAAGTGATTTTGACTCAATCGAGGGCTAACGGTCACTTATCAGACGTCTGAGGTCCTCTACTAATGTCTGATAGAAGCCTAAAGGTCATTTCTTAATGATCATATTGTGAAGGCCAACGTTCCACAAATTGGACGTTTGGCCAAGACATCAGAAGTATAGACTAAGAGTTGGTCGTCTGAAATTAGCAAACAGAAAGTTCTAAGACCAGCCCTAAATGATTAGACGTCAGATTCAACATTCAGACATCTTAAAGTTCACTATCAGATGTCTGATTATCAGATAAGACATCTGAAAAGGCTGTCTGAAGTCTATTTAGGTTTTCTAAGTTCTCTACGGAAAACCTAAGTATCCTAGGGTTGTGCAAGTATTCCTAGGACTATTATGAGAGTACTTTGAGGCTCTTTAACATGCATCTAAGAAAGAAAATAAAGAGCAACAAAAGAAACAAAAATACAAAGAATAAGATGAATGGAGATCTATCCTATTCTTCATCTCCTTCCTTCTTCAAGCTTTCGCTCCTCATGAAGCTCCTTCTCCTCCGTCAAGCTCCTCCAATCTGCCATGGATGCAAGCTCGAACTCCGTCTTTACACTTGTAACAATTGCAATCGACCTGAAATCTAGGACTCAAAAGCAAATGTAAACTACCAAGTGTTTTTTTATCATCAAAATAAATGATTGTGGTGCCCTTGCACCAACTAAGATGATCTTGATTTGGCGAGAGGATGGCCAGAGTGATCGGGCGGAGGCGACGAATGCGGCGAGGAGGGGTTGCGTTCGATGGAGGTCGTGGATGGTCGATCCCTTTGATTGAGAGAGGGCTTTTGCTCCTCTTGTCAAGGCGGTGCTTGTAAGGTGAATGGCGAGTAGAGGGGGTAGATGGAGCGGTAAGGCGTGCTCGTCGGAGTTGGCGCCGGTGGTGGCTGAACCTTGGCTATGCGTGGGGAAGGAGATGGCGTGGAGTGGTGTTTTGGGGTCGAAACTAATGTCTAAAAAGTGTAACCTATACTACAGAGGAGGAGAAAGAAGGGAGAGTACCTAGGAGGAGGAGGAGAGGTTGGGGAGTTGGCCGACGTGCTTGTCAGACTTGGAGAAGGAGGAGATAAGGATGAGTTGGGGCCGAGGAGGGGAAGAAGGAGCCGTGTCCTTTGATGGGGAGCACGATGAAGAAGAGAGGAAGGCGGTCGTGCCCTCATTTGATGGCGAGGATCAGTGGATCGAGGGGTAGAAGAAGGTCACATGGAAGGGAGATGGAAGAAAGGTGTTGCACCTGCTATTTCCAGACGACCTCCAACGACGTGAGGCGGGGAAGGTTTATAGCTTGTTGTCACGTGAGGAGAGGGTCAGAGGTTGCGGGAATGGTTCGCTGAAGTTGCGTGGCTGGCGGGGTCAGAGGGGAAGGTGGAGAAGGTGCTGGTGGGGGTATAAATGCAAAGAAATTAAAAGTTGAGGGGGCATTTGTAAGGAAATTAGGAATTAAGGATCGAAATGCAAAGTTGACCAAGATGAAGTTCAAATGAACCCAAATTTTTATGGTAGCCTAATTTGGACATAAGGAAGTTGATGGTGACTTCAATTTTGGGTTTTGATGTCATTTACATTGTCAATTTATGTTTAGACCCTAATTATACCAAATACCTGTCTATGATTTTGTTTTAGGTCAAAATGAGTTCTAATCGTCAAATTGACTATGCCAACCTTATAAAATATTTTTAATTGATTTTTAGAAGGTTTATATTACATTTACTTCAATCGAAACTATTTTAATTAAAGTGAGGTTGAAATTAGGGATTTTAATTAAAATTATACATTCAATTTGAATGTAAATCCTAAATTACTCAATACCAACCCACTTTTGGGACATTTAAGATCAATTAACCTTTAATTAATCATAAGTTCACCCTCCAACTATTTTTCATTCATAATTGGTCATGAAAGTTGCAGAATTAACCCCTTTTTCTATTAATTCCTCCCTCTTTAACCCTGAATGAGTTATACCCTTTCAATATGTTAATTAGGTGAATTTAACCTTAGAACCTAGCCAAATTAGGATATATATATTGAATGATGGCGATGACATCAGATAGCCAACAAGACACCCATAGGCATGTCACCATACAAACTTGTTTACGGAAAACCCTGTCATCTTCCAATGGAAATTAAGCACAAGGCTTATTAGGCAATTAAAGCATGTATTCTCAACCTCGTGAAGGCTAGAGATCATCGTAGGTTACAGCTTAGTGAACCCTAGGAAATATGGAATGATGCTTATGAGAGTTCTAAGTTGTACAAAGAGAAATGCAAAGCTTCCGTGAGAGACACATTTCCCGCAAATTCTTCACACCTGGCCAGAAGGTGTTGCTCTTTGATGCTTGACTTAAGATCTTTCTTGGTAAATTGCATTCCAAATGGACTGTTCCATTTGAGATCATTCAAGTCTTTGACAATGGAGCTGTTGAAATCACTGAACCCAACAAGAATCAACCCTTCAAAGTAAATGTTAAGACCCATGACATCAAACGTCATTTAAGACGTCTGGGAGTTGGTCCAGACGTCTGGAATTTAATTTTTGTGGCGTACAATTGCGAGTTTGCGCGCATGCGCACGCAGACTGAACCCGCCGCCCGCTTTTCTTCTCTCTCTTCCCTCACCATCCTGCAGACCCTTTTCCCCACCTCGCCACGCCTTCAAATACCCTTCCCTCTCCCTCACCCATTTCCCCCCACCATCCCCTCCTTCTTCCAGCTTGAGCGTGAGTGAGAGAGAGAGAGGGCAGCAGTTGCTGCCGGGTGCGCGCGGGGAGGAGGGGGTGCAGCAAGAGGGAGAAGAGGCAGAGCGCGTGAGGAGAGAGCGAGCTCGCCGAAGCAGCCAGGGCCGGCCGACAGTGCGTAGCGGGAGCGTGGTGCTGGGGAGGGTACCTCAGTGCTGCTGCAGCTAAGGCAGTAGGTGAGCGCAGCGCGGCACGGCCGTGCGCAGCAGGCAGAGGGCAAGGAGGTCCTGATTCTGGGAAATTTCCCAGAATCAGACATCTGGACCTACGTCCAGACGACGTCGGAGACGTCTAGAGGAAGATCCAGACATCTGAAAGGTACACTATTTCTTTTCTTCTTCTTTTTCGGGTACTCCCATGCAGGCCGATCCGCCGAGGGTTCTGCCTATTTTCCATGTTAAGGTCGGTTGCGTACACGTGCAGGTTTCGCTCGGGAAGGCACAAGGGCACGCCCTCCCACACAGATCAGACATCTGGGCACAGCACCAGACGGCGGAGAGAGTCTCCAGACGTCCGAAGTGACAGTCGGACGTCTGGAACTAGGTCCAGAAGGTTCAGCGGGATCCTGGACTTCTGAAGAACAGCGCAGAAGTGAGGTATGATCTGAACCATCGTTTAAGACGTCTGGAAGGTGTTCCAGACGTCTGATTTGGGGTAGTACTATCGTTTTTAACCTGTTTAGGGTCCGTTCGAAGTCTGATTCCCGCGTTTGAAATTCTGTTCTTCTCAGAAATTGTTCCTCTACTTGTTTAATGTACTTGTATCCTATTCTGAGTGGTTCCTTGTGTTTGATCCTTGTGTTAGGACCTCATCCCACTGCAGCTCTAGGGGTTGCGGAGGCACGCGGACCTACCGATTACTCCCCCAGTACTCCCGATTTTGCGAGTAGAGTGGCTCCCCTTTATTATTTATCAGCATTTATGCACTTGTGAGATAAATAATAGATTCTAAGGTATGGCATGAACCCTAGGACTTGAAAAACTAGATTGAATGATAGATCCTAGGGTATGGCATGAATCCTAGGACTGGAAAACTAGATTGAATGATAGATCCTAGGGTGTGGCATGAATCCTAGGAACAGAAACACTGAAACGAATGTCGTGAATACATGAATTGCAGTCTTGGAAAAGTAGAAAGAAAAATGATAATTGCTTGTAATTGGATAACAATTGCTTGTATGTGAATGTACATTAATTATTCGAAACACGGACTATATGGGAATAAAAACTGAAATGATGAAACATAAAAAGGCTTGGCTAAAGAAATATGAGCATGAACCCTACGGGGAATTAGGAGTAAAGCTCCTGAAAGGTAAATGGAATGGAATTGGGGAAGTGAGCTGGCCCTTGAGTACGAAGTACCAAGGAGAGCGACTGTCCCCCTGTTTAGTGCAGAGCGGAGCTAGCCACCCCAGGGACCCGGGGTTAGGTCAGGCCACTTTGTACCGACTTTTGGCCCTCGCGTACACAGTACCGGGAAGAGCTACTAGTGTAGAGAGAGCGCTAGCCATCCCACGGGCCCCGGGGTTCTGCTAGCCGTCCTACACCGACTTGTTAGGCCCACTAGGCAAACCAGGGTAGTCAGGCGAGGGTGCACGGACTGTGGAGGGGCAATACCCCTGTTTGGTTACTGTGGAGGGGCTAGACCCCTGTTACTGAGAGGGCTCTGCCCTATACTGGTTCCGTGCTATACTTTGGGGCGCACCCGTTAACGGAAACAACTGACTGCATGCTAGTGCGGGGTAGCTACCCATGTGTTTATTGCACGTACCGTACTCACCGTTACGCCTGTCAGCGACCTTGGGGTGGTTGACTGAGGGTAGGACCACCACAAGGGACTCTCCCGGCCAGGAGAGCACCACGTGCTACTTCTACTTTTCGGAAAAGACTACAATCAAGATCGTTCCCACAAGGAACATTCGAGATCAAGAGAAAGATCTGAGAAATAATTCGAGAACAAGTAAATAGAGGAATAAAGAAAGAAACTAAAAGCAACAGCTACTTGTTCACCTTACTGTTTTTCTTAGCTAGCTGGTTGCCACTCTACTCAGCGTTTCGCTGACGTGTCACCTTTGTCACCCTTTTCAGGACCAGGTGTTGAGCAGCCAGAGCCTACGGCTGCGGAGGGTGCTGGGCCTAGTAGAGCCTAGTAGTTCTACTTGTGTTGTACCTACTGCATCATTTTTTTGTTGTAGTGAGTATATCCTATTACACTTGTACTCTTTTATTGTAAGCATCATGTTTATGTTCCTGTTTAAATTTCTATTGTTGTGGTAGTGTGTACTATAGTAGTTCTCTTCTTTACTACTGTACTTTTGTTACTGTTAGTTACATGCATGATGAATGTGGTTTGTTTTACTACTCTCCTGGTTACTTTCTCGTTGGACGACTGGGTCTTGGGATTAGTCGAGTCGGTCTGATTCTCGTGTCTCATAGGGATACAGGAATCAGGTCGTAACAAGATGGTATCAGAGTAAGGTCGTCTCGAGAAGTGAACTAACTGGCTGGAAAAAAACCAATTCACGTGCTTGTAACTAGAGTAGCCACCACAACGTACCTTTTGAAATCTATTTTAGAATTCTTCGTTAGATATTGATTTGTATTGACGTCTTTTCTATTTCGTGTTTGTGTCTCCTTGCAGGAGATGCCTCGACGAGGAGGTAGCGAGGCAGGCCGTGGATGCGGCCGAGGATGAGGTCGGAGGGGCGGGCACGTTGAGGTCGACGCCTCAGTGGGCCAGGCACAGCTCCCAGGCATTCAGGCCCAAGACCTCACCTAGTTGATACGGGACATCGTCCGAGAGGAGCTCCACCCGCCACCACAAGCACCTCTCCCAGGGGCTGCAGAGGGGGAGTCCTCTGTGGGACCACGCGAAGGACATGGCGCTGGGCGTGGGGGAGGGGATGGGCCTCCACCGCCCCCACCTTCCTCCGGCACTTCCGAGCACGAGGCTTCTCTACCTGGAGCAGCACCAGCATCTCCACTTCAGCGCCACTTTGAGCTTTTCGGACAGTTCCGGAAGCTGAAGCCCCCCTCCTTCAAAGGAGATGAGGACCCGACTGAGGCGGAGGATTAGCTCGAGCAGATCGAGAAGGTTTTTGACACCCTTCGCCACCCTGTGGAGTGCCGCGTGGCCTTTGCCACGTACCAGCTGGAGAGCGCGGCGCACAGGTGGTGGAGGGCTTTTAGGGGATAGGAGAGGGATGAGACAACTTGGGATCGGTTCGTCACCCTCTTCTGCGAGCAGTACTTTCCCCAGACGTGGCAGGACCAGAGGAGGCGGGAGTTCCACACTCTCCGCTAGGGGACGATGATCGTGAGCGCGTACCGTACACATTTCCTGGAGCTGTCTCGTTTCGCAGCGACAGCCATGGCTACTGAGGAGGAGCGCCTTTGGAGGTTCACCAAGGGGCTCTGGCCGGCGATTCGGGGGTATGTTAAACCCCTGAAGCTACCTACGTTCTTGAGGGTGGTAGGGGCAGCTATGACATACGAAGAGACCAACCCATCCGCACGCGACACTAACGGCTGGGCGGAAGAGGCCCTATCAGCCAGACTTCTCACAGAGCCGACGAGAAAGGAGACACGTGGTGCCCGCAGGAGAGCTGTCACGTTTTGCGGGGCCATCAGTGGCTTTTGGGGGCCCCGACAGGGGCCAGCTGGTAGCACCGGACCCCCGCCCAGCCGTTAGCAGGGACCCACTGAGGGCGGGAGTCAAGTCCCCCTTTGCTACCAGTGTGGCCAGCCGAGCCACATCAGGAGGGACTTCCCGTCTAGGGCAAGAGGTCAGCAGATGCTTCCTGCGTCGAGCATTGGAGGGCGAGCAGGAGGTTGCAGTTTCCAGGTGTGAGGAGGACAGCAGTCACGGGGAGGGTACCAGCCAGCGGCTACCCGTCCGATGCAGAGTGTGGCTGCTTCGTCCTCACCTAGGGCTGAGGGGCGTATCAATGCCCTGACACACAGGGATGCCAAAGCTTCGAGATCAGTGGTGGTAGGTATGGTTTCAGTTTCCGATAGACTTGTTTACACGCTTTTCGATTCCGGCGCTACTCACTCGTTTGTCGCTGCCAGTTTTACGGTTAGTTTGGGGCAAGACTGTATGTTGTTAAAGGATCCATTCGTGATCAGAGGTCTGAGTGGTCAGCTGTTTGTAGCTGAGGAGGTGTACATAGGTTGCGAGGTCAGTGTTGGGGGACACAGCCTTCCCGCTGACCTGATTATGATACAGATGGAGGACTTTGGCGTAATTCTGGGGATGGACTGGTTGTCCGCTTACCATGCCTTGGTGGACTGCTTTGAGAGGAAGATCGTCTTCACCATACTGGAGTTGCCTTCTTTCGAGTTCCACGGGCAGCCAGTGGACGGAGGTTTCAGGTGCATTTCTGCACTTTGGGCGGTGAGACTTTTGAGCCAGGGGTGTGAGGGTTTCCTAGCGTGTGTGGTGGCGGAACCCAGCCCTGTGGCAGACTTCCAAAGTATCCCGGTGGTCAGAGAGTACCCCGACGTGTTCCCAGATGAGTTGCCAAGACTACAGCTCGAGCGTGAGATCAAGTTTGAGATCTCACTGGTACCGGGGACCAGCCCCATCTCCACAGCACCGTACAGGATGGCACCACTTGAGCTGCGAGAGCTCAAGTCTCAGTTGCAGGATCTTTTGGAAAAGAGCTTTGTGAGGCCCAGTGCGTCTCCCTGGGGAGCCCCAATTTTGCTCGTAAAGAAGAAGGATGGTACCCTACGCCTTTGTGTGGACTACAGACAGCTGAACAGGGTCACCATCAAGAACAGGTATCCACTGCCGAGTATTGATGACTTGTTTGATCAGCTGCGAGGTGCCACGGTATTCTCCAAGATTAACTTGAGGTCTGCATACCACCAGTTGAGGATCAAGGAGGCAGACGTCTCCAAGACAGCTTTCCGCACCCAGTACGGACACTACGAGTTTCTAGTCATGCCGTTTGGGCTGACCAATGCCCCGCTGCCTTCATGGATTTGATGAACCGGGTGTTTAGACTGTACTTGGACCAGTTCATGGTGGTATTTATTGATGATGTGCTCATCTATTCTCGAGATCAGACACAGCATGAACAGCACTTGCGGATGGTTTTGGACACACAAAGATGACGTAGGTTGTACGCCAAATACAGCAAGTGTGAGTTCTGGTTAAGGGAGGTGACCTTCCTGGGTCATGTGATCTCCGGAAATGGCTTGGCTATGGACCCAGCCAAGGTTGAGCAGTGCTCAGGTGGGAGAGACCGCGTACGGTTACTAAGATCCGCAGTTTCTTGGGACTGGCAGGCTACTACAGACAGTTTATCAGGGGCTTCTCGCAGATTGCACGTCCTATGACACAACTGACCCGGAAGGATGTGCCCTTTACTTGGACAGACACCTGTGAGGCTTGTTTTCAGGAGCTGAAGGAGAGGCTGACTTTGGCTCCCATGCTCACCATTCCAGATAGTAGTGGCGGGTTCGTTGTGTACACGGACGCCTCTTTGCAGGGGTTAGGGGCTATGCTCATGCAGAGGGGTCACGTTGTCACTTACGCTTCGCGGCAACTGAAGCCCCATGAGCATAGCTACCCTCCCCATGACCTGGAGCTGGCAGCTATCGTCATCGCGTTGAAGACTTGGAGGCACTACTTGTACGGTGAGACCTTTGAGATTTTCACAGATCACAAGAGCCTCAGATACCTATTTGATCAAAAGGAGCTCAACATGAGACAGAGACGTTGGTTGGAGCTCATGAAGGACTATGACTGCAGCATTTCCTACCACTCAGGAAAAACTAATGTGGTGGCTAACGCCTTGAGCCGGAAGGCACCCGTCCACTTGGCCAGTTTACAGGTGTAGAGTTGGAGCCTTTTGGAGGAGATAGACAGTTGGAGACCCCTAGAGTTACTGGTGAAAGTTCGTCCCTACCAGGAGGGGTGACGTAAAAATAATTGCAGAAATAAAATTTAAAAAGCAATCTCACAAAAATAAGCAATCGCACAATGTACACAAAGATTTTTAGGTGGAAACCCAAACCGGGTGAAAACCACCACCTAACCCTCTCGAGTTAGGATTTTCCGATCAACCAAGTTGATCAAAATCCACTAAACGAATCACTTTGAACGAGGGTGATTCAACCTCAGTACAACCACGCTACAAGTACGAGGGTAGCGTTCCTCAACCCCTTCTCTCCACGAGAAGGATTTTGTCCCACGAAGGAGACGGGAATTCGCAAAGCGAATACCCAACCAAAATACAAAGATAAAATAAAACAACAGTCCTATAGAGCCAACAAAATTAAACCTAGCTTCTATAGGAAATAGGAAACTCCCCTTTGCAAGGAGTGCGTCGATGATGACGCGGTGCGTGTGCCACGCGACGGCGCTACGTCGCTCTCGTTATCAACAGCGGGAGAGCGGGCGCGCGAAGGCTGAATTTAGCTCTCAAGATGATGGAGCTTGAGCTTGGAGAGCAAGATCTTTTCTGGACACAAAAGAGTGTGAGAGTGTATCTAAGTGTGTCTCTTATATTTCTCTTCTTGTGTATCTAAGTGTGTTTTTGAGTTGCAAAGACTCCCCTCTATTTATAGAGGCCTTAGGAAGGCTTTGGAAGGCTTGGAAAAGCTTCCATAGCCGTTGGGTGCAAAGCCCAAGAGAATCAGGCCGAAATCAGGACAATGATTACACTTCACAGGGTTATCAGACGTCTAACTCTGGCATCAGACGTCTGGAAGGCCACTTTAAGACGTCTGATTACAAGGTCAGACGTCTGATTCTATGCGGGTTTCTCCCTGACTTGAATCAGATCTAAACAGGGTTTTTGTACAAGTCCATCAGACGACATAGAGGACGTCTGGCACTAAGTCTGGACGTCTGGAAACCTACTTTTACCGTGGGAATTGATTTCCAAACGTTGCAACGGCTAGAAAATCTCTGAGAAGAGATTTTGGGTCAGCCGAGGCAAAACGGTCATTTATCAGACGTCTGTGAAGTCCTATGGACGTCTGATAAGGCTCTAACGGTCATATTCTTGAGTGTGTTCTAAGCCAGCCAACGGTCCACTAGCTGGACGTCTGGCAAAGTCATCAGACGTCTGCTAAGACGTCTGGTATAAGGTCTGGACGTCTGAATTCATCAGACAGAACTAACTATGTCCAGCCTAACAGTTATCAGACGTCTGAAACAACAGTCAGACGTCTTAAAATCCTTTATCAGACGTCTGATTTTGAGATTAGACGTCTGGAAATGCTGTTTGAACCCTATATTGGTTTTCTAAGTGTTCTACAGAAAACCTACGTATCCTAGGGTTGTGCAGGTGTTCCTAGGACTACTGTTAGGGTTCTTTGAGGCTCTTTAACATAATGTCTAAGGAAAATAAAGAGCAAGAAAATAAATACAAGAGATACATGACAGGATAAGAAAGAATCTATCCTATTCTTCTTGTCTTCCATCTCCAATCTTTCGCTCCACGCGAACCTCCTCTGTTTTCCGTCAAGCTCCTCCAATCCGTCCTGGATGCGAGCTCGAGTTCCGTCTAAACACGTCTTCATTTGCAATTGACCTGAAATCTAGGACTCAAATTGCAAATGTTAAATAACACGTGTTTTGTTATCATCAAAACAAATGATCGTGGTGCTTTAGCACCAACAATCTCCCCCTTTTTGATGATGACAAAACCGTAAATAATAATACAAAAAATCCTCCCCCTTTTTGACATTATCAAAAAGGTTTGATTTTAAATTTCCTATAACTCCCCCTTAAAACATGCTCTTCTATGAATTTATCTTAACAAAGGTAATATTCTCCCCTTTTTGTAACAACAAGATAGCTATTATTTTTCTTCCCCTTACTAAAGGAAATTTAGCTACCTTATTTCTCCCCCTTAAAAATTGACAATTAGCTCGTAAGATTTTTAACTCCCCCTATCTAAATGCTACTGATAAAAAGATAGGGTAAAGGGTTTTACCTCACCTACCATGGCCAATAAAATGGCCCGAATGGTGGTGGTGGATGCCACATCGGATGGGGCTCCCATCCGTAGCTTGGAGGCCCGGGCATTGGCGCCGGTCTCCAATCTGGTGGTCGACGTGCGGCGGGTCCGTCGTTTGTTCGCCGTCTCGTCGGTCTTCTTCTTCTCCTCCTTGGTCTACTCATTGGTTCTCCCAACTTAAGTTGACCAGCCTTGAGCTTGTAGGTCCAGTCCTTTATGTTGTAGTCATCCTTGAACCCTACAAAACAAGATTCTAATTTTTTCTTTGGTATCCAAGTGGGCTTGGATCCGGATTTGTTAGCGGGTCTCCTTGATGGAGATCCTTTCTCAACCTTAGGGCTATAAAAATCATCTACTTTGTTGATTAGTTTGTTAGAGCTTTCCCTAAGACATGCAATTTCTCTTTCTATAGTATTTATCTTAGTCTTTAAATCAGAAATTTCTACTTTTAGACTATCATTTTCCTCAATCAATTTATTATTTTCATTGATGAGGTCTTGATTTTCTAATAATAGGTTATTATCCTTAGGACTAGTTTCTATGTCCTTGAGTTGTTTTTCTAACCTATCATTTTCATTTCTAAGAAAACTAAGGTTCTTTTTAATGCCTTTATTTTCTACCCTAAGTGATTTACTAATCTCAAAAAGTTCATTAAATGCTTCTTGAAGATCGAGATTTACCTCGTTGTCTGAGTCGCTTTCGCTTTCGCTGTCGCTTCCTCTGGCCATGAAATCGAAGCAAGCGGTTTCTTCTTCTATGGTCTTCTCTTCTTCTTCTTCCTCCGAGCTAGAATCGTCCCAAGTGGCTTGGAACGCCTTCTTCTTAGATTTCTTCTCCTTTTCCTTCTTCTTCTCCTTTTTGAGAAGAGGGCATTCTGGTCGCAGATGCCCTTTCCCGTTGCAGTGGTAGCAACGTCTCGGGCTTTCCTTCTTCTCCTTTTTCTCTTTCTTTAATTCCCTACAAAACTTGGAAAAATTTTTAAGTAAAATTCTAAAGTCTTCGTCATCGGAACTTACCTCGCTATCCGACGTGGCTCTAAAGGCGAGAGTCTTCTTTAGTTTAGGCTCCGGTGTATCCTTCTTCTTCTGCTTCAACTTAGTCTCGTAGGCCATCAGATTGCCTAGGAGATCTTCCATGTTGAGCTCCTCCATTTCGTTCGCCTCTTCGATGGCGGTGACTTTCTGTTCCCATTCCGGTCCAAGGGAACGAAGAAGCTTCCCTTGAAGCTCCCCGTTGATGAAAGTCTTCCCTAAAGCTTTCAAGTTATTTACTATGAGAGTGAACCTAGTGTTCATCTCACTTAAAGTTTCGTTAAATTTCATAGAAAAAGCCTCAAATTCTTGTGAAAGTAAATTGAGTTTAGAAGTTTTTACCTTAGAGGTACCTTCATGAGTTACCTCGAGTGTGTGCCAGATCTCGTATGCGGTGGCGCATTGCGAGATTCTGTTGAACTCCTCCGGGCTGAGCGCGCAATACAACGCGTTCATTGTTTTCGCGTTGAGAGAGAGCTCCCGGATCTGCTGCTGCGAGTATCCTCCGGCGGGTTTCTCTGGGATGTCGAAGGGGGCCTCGCACCTGGCCCAGACCGTGAAGTCGGTGGCTTGAAGCCACGTTTTCATCCGCAACTTCCAGTAGGTGTAGTTGTTCCCATCAAAGTAGGGCGGACGGGTTGTGGACTGCCCCTCGGAAATCCTGCTTGTGGAACAGCTTCCCTCCATGTGATCTTTCCGCGGATGTTACTCCTGTCGGCGGAAAACCTGCTCTGATACCAATTGAAAGTTCGTCCCTACCAGGAGGGGTGACGTAAAAATAATTGCGGAAATAAAATATAAAAAGCAATCTCACAAAAATAAGCAATCGCACAATGTACACAAAGATTTTTAGGTGGAAACCCAAACCGGGTGAAAACCACCACCTAACCCTCTCGAGTTAGGATTTTCCGATCAACCAAGTTGATCAAAATCCACTAAACGAATCACTTTGAACGAGGGTGATTCAACCTCAGTACAACCACGCTACAAGTACGAGGGTAGCGTTCCTCAACCCCTTCTCTCCACGAGAAGGATTTTGTCCCACGAAGGAGACGGGAATTCGCAAAGCGAATACCCAACCAAAATACAAAGATAAAATAAAACAACAGTCCTATAGAGCCAACAAAATTAAACCTAGCTTCTATAGGAAATAGGAAACTCCCCTTTGCAAGGAGTGCGTCGATGATGACGCGGTGCGTGTGCCACGCGACGGCGCTACGTCGCTCTCGTTATCAACAGCGGGAGAGCGGGCGCGCGAAGGCTGAATTTAGCTCTCAAGATGATGGAGCTTGAGCTTGGAGAGCAAGATCTTTTCTGGACACAAAAGAGTGTGAGAGTGTATCTAAGTGTGTCTCTTATATTTCTCTTCTTGTGTATCTAAGTGTGTTTTTGAGTTGCAAAGACTCCCCTCTATTTATAGAGGCCTTAGGAAGGCTTTGGAAGGCTTGGAAAAGCTTCCATAGCCGTTGGGTGCAAAGCCCAAGAGAATCAGGCCGAAATCAGGACAATGATTACACTTCACAGGGTTATCAGACGTCTAACTCTGGCATCAAACGTCTGGAAGGCCACTTTAAGACGTCTGATTACAAGGTCAGACGTCTGATTCTATGCGGGTTTCTCCCTGACTTGAATCAGATCTAAACAGGGTTTTTGTACAAGTCCATCAGACGACATAGAGGACGTCTGGCACTAAGTCTGGACGTCTGGAAACCTACTTTTACCGTGGGAATTGATTTCCAAACGTTGCAACGGCTAGAAAATCTCTGAGAAGAGATTTTGGGTCAGCCGAGGCAAAACGGTCATTTATCAGACGTCTGTGAAGTCCTATGGACGTCTGATAAGGCTCTAACGGTCATATTCTTGAGTGTGTTCTAAGCCAGCCAACGGTCCACTAGCTGGACGTCTGGAAAAGTCATCAGACGTCTGCTAAGACGTCTGGTATAAGGTCTGGACGTCTGAATTCATCAGACAGAACTAACTATGTCCAGCCTAACAGTTATCAGACGTCTGAAACAACAGTCAGACGTCTTAAAATCCTTTATCAGACGTCTGATTTTGAGATTAGACGTCTGGAAATGCTGTTTGAACCCTATATTGGTTTTCTAAGTGTTCTACAGAAAACCTACGTATCCTAGGGTTGTGCAGGTGTTCCTAGGACTACTGTTAGGGTTCTTTGAGGCTCTTTAACATAATGTCTAAGGAAAATAAAGAGCAAGAAAATAAATACAAGAGATACATGACAGGATAAGAAAGAATCTATCCTATTCTTCTTGTCTTCCATCTCCAATCTTTCGCTCCACGCGAACCTCCTCTGTTTTCCGTCAAGCTCCTCCAATCCGTCCTGGATGCGAGCTCGAGTTCCGTCTAAACACGTCTTCATTTGCAATTGACCTGAAATCTAGGACTCAAATTGCAAATGTTAAATAACACGTGTTTTGTTATCATCAAAACAAATGATCGTGGTGCTTTAGCACCAACAACTGGGACACTGTGGGGCAGTGACTGTGACACGACAGACGAGGCCAGAGCTGATAGACCGCATCATCACAAGGCAAATGGCCGACCCGTACTTGCAGTCATTGTGTGACAGAGTGCTGTCAGGAGACCATGGATATTTCTCTTTTACAGACCAAGTACTACGTATGAGGGGATGTTTGTGCGTTCCCAGAGACGAGGAGCTATTGAGAGAGCTCCTGACTAAGGCACACGGTTCCAAATTCACCATACATCCTGGCAACACAAAGATGTACCATGACTTGAGACCCAATTTTTGGTGGAGGGGAATGAAGCAGGATGTAGGTGAATTCATACAGTAGTGTTTAGTGTGCCAGCAGGTGAAGGCCGAGCATCAAAGGCCTGCAGGACTGTTGCAGCCACTTCCAGTGCCCGAGTGGAAGTGGGAGAGCATCACCATGGACTTGGTAGTGGGCTTGCCCGTTACCTAGCGAGGACACGATGCAGTCTGGGTGATCGTTGATAGATTGACGAAGACGGCGCATTTCTTGCCAATCCAAGTCACCTTGGGACTAGCACAGTTGGCAGAGAGGTAGATCCGCGACGTGGTACATCTACACGGAGTTCCGCAGGAGATCGTATCTGACAGGGATACCCATTTTACGTCCCACGTTTGGGCTGAGTTTCAGCAGGCCCTGGGGATGCGGTTGAGGTTCAGTACAGCTTACCACCCCCAGACGGATGGACAGTCTGAGTGCACGATACAAACACTTGAGGACCTTTTGCGTGCTTATGTACTGGACTGGAGGGGCTCTTGGGAGGAGCACTTGCCCCTAGCGGAGTTCGCATATAACAACAGTTATCACTCGAGCATCAGCATGGCACCCTACGAGGCTTGTTTGCACCTCAAAACACGCCTATAAGAACGCCTTCTTATGCTATGTTCTAACATTAACTATGTATATTATAATCCTATAGTCGCAATTGTAAAAACGGTTGCATGCATGCATTTAATCATGAGAGGAGGAGAAATGAATAAATGGCTTGCATAATTATTTTTTTTCTCAAGTGTCTCTTTGCAAAAGTCCCCTCTCCATATTTTATTTTCATCTTTCTTTCTTCTTCCCACGGTTTTTCTTCTTCCCGCGGCTGAATTTCGTCCACGCCATGCACCTCTCCCTGCTGTCCTTCCCGCGCCTCTCCCTGCAGCTGCCACTCTCCGTGCCTCTCCCTGCTGCTGCCATGCCTCCCCGCCATGCTCTCCTCCTCTATAAAGCCGCAGCTCTTCCTCGCGACGGAGACGGAGGGGCAGTTGCTGAAAAACGCCACCCTGCAGTCCACCACCTTCCTCGCCCGTTCTCCCCTCCCATACGCCGGCCCTCCATCGAGGAGGCACCCGACGAGCAGGAGAACCCACTGTGGTGCTCACCACCACAGCGGGAACACCACCGCCCAGCTCTTCAACGAGCAGGTGGGTGTGGTGTTTTCTTTTCTCTTCGTTTTCATCTCCACGCCATTGCTGCCGCTTCAAGGTCCGAAGCTTGAAGCAGCAGCAGCAGCAACTAAACTGCGGCAACAGCAGCAGCAGCAGCACCCCCCGCCTCCTCCGCGACCTTCCCCGCAGGCGCGCAACCCTCCGCGCGTGCCTGCAGGCCCGTTCCCCGCCTCTGTCTCCGTTCTGTCCACCCCGCAGTTGCACCAGCAGCAGGCCGCCGCGCACACTACAGCGGTCGGCTATGACCTCGCGTCGCCCCCTGCCCTTCTCCGCGACCCTACGCGACCACTGCAGAAACTCCCCTCGCTCCTCCGCGACCTTCCCCGTAGGCGCTCAGCTCTCCGCGCGCGCCTGCAGGGCACTTCTCCACTCAGTCCTCTGCTCTGTCGCCTCTGCCATTCCACCCGCGACCGGCCGCTGCGCGCACTGCAGCGGCCGGCCAGGCCCTCTCGCCACCCCCTGCCAACCTCTGCAACCCTCCGCGACCGACTGCAGACTCCCCGCTGCCATCGTTCGCGCGTCCGCGATCACTCCTTCGCCCGCTCTCTCTCTCTGCTGATCTCTCCCGCCCGGCCAGGCCCTCTCTGCCGCCCGCTCTCTCTCTCTCTCTCTTTTATTTAACTTACAACAACACACACACACCCATTCACCGACACACACACACACACTCATAGTAACATATATACATATATATATATATATACATATATTTATATATATATATATTTATATATACATAGTATATCTATATAGTTATGTATACATACATATAATATAATATATATATACATATACATATATAATATATATATATATACACATACTCATATACATATATATATATACATATACACATATATATATATATATATATATATATATATATCTAGATACATATATACTTATATACATATATATATATATATCTATATAGTATTATATATATATATACTTATATACAAATATCCATAGCTATATACATATATAGATACATATCTATACACATATATATATACATATATACATATATATATATCTATATAGTAACATATATATATACTTATACATATATATATATATATATATATCTATACACCTATATATATAAACACATATATATCTATATATATATCTATACATATATAACTATACATTTATATATATATATAGATATATTTACTTATATACATACATATGTACATATATTTTCACGTTATTTACTATACGCTGTATCGTGGGAATATCTGCACCAGTTGCTGATATTCCTTGATACACGCGTACAAAAAAAGCGTGGTCCCATACATCATCCATCCTCCATCCACACTCCACGTGGCACCTAGTCGTGTTGGTTGCGTCTCTCTAGACGTCGACTGACTCGACATAGTGCTACACTCCATCGTCACCTCCACCCCCACCCCTTTATATATATACTACATATAGATATATATCTATAGCTACTATATTTACTTTCTATCTGTTAGCTTCCTTCTTAGTAAAAAGATAAAAAAAAAAAGGCATAAAAGTGAAAAGATAATCTTTGATTTGCAGGTACCCCGTCTTGCAAGTAGCAAGGCATGTTTTGAAACTCTGTTTTGGCTAAAAGCCAAGGACACAATTTTGAGGGTGTGCCTCAAGAACAAGGATTACCAGAAAAAAACCTAAATAAGAAAAATACCAAAAACACAATAAACGAACGAAAGAGATGCGTTTTAAGGAAAACGTAGAAACTCGACTTGAACCCCATTTCCCTGAGTTCGACCCTGGGCCTAAAAGTGACAAGATAAAATCAATTAGGCCAGGTTAAAAAATTTGTAAAGAGATGGTTAGGTCTGAATTAGGTTAACCACTATACACATTTCAATGATAAAAATATCATATTAACAACCTATTTGGGTCGACCCATCATAACTTTTCTGGCGCCGTTGCCGGGGAGGTGCGCTTTCGAGTAAGTTTCTATCCAATTCCTTTAAATTTGTCTCTTCTCTCTTCACGGGTATTGTTGTCTTTGGTGTGCAGGTGAACCTGGTGGAAGGAGAAGAAGGCTGACGAAGTCGAGGACGTGAGCAGATCCAAGGCGGGAACGAGAGTGTGAAGACGCCGACATCGCATTGGAGCTTCGCACACGTTGCCGAACAAGTAGGTTTTCTTTTCTCATCAAATTAGGGTTAACTTGCCACCACAATAAAAAAATTTTAAACTAAAAACTAGAAAAACTTCTTGGGATTTCTTGAGGGCAAGTGGATTAAAATTCACTTGATTGATTGGTTGTCTTCACTCCCACTGCCCTGGGATTTCCCGCCTTACTTCGCATAGCGAAGATCCTAGAATCTTGATTCTTAGATTTTTCGCCATGGGAAGTATTCTTTGAGGCAAAGAAAAAGATTGCTTGTATCCCTCTTTTGCCTCACTTATGTTTAATTCAGGATCACATTTTTGGTGGGGAGACTTGGAATTGAGTTGATTCCAACCCCACCACGACTTTTCAAACTTGCCTGTGATTCGATCCTGAATACTTCAACCCCAACAATTTTAGTTTCTTTATCTGTTGGTTGAAGCCTTGTGTGTGGATATCTTTCTGGTGATTGGGAGCACTTGAATTGAAGTGCTTTGGCTCCCTTTCATATTGGTATAAAATTGATTCGCGCATCCACACATAGAAATCTCCATTTAGGGTAGCCCATTGCATTTTAGCATGCATTAACTAACTGATAATTGAAGAAGGGTTTCTTGGGCTTTAGAAAGAAAACCTGTATTCTTGCAAAACCTGGAGATTGGTTGAATTGGTAATTCAGCAAAACCCTAAAATTCATACTACTTAAGGCTGAACTCTAAAAACCATTCGCCAATAAAAACTTCAATTCGGGGAGATTTCCCCATTGCATGCTTGTTCTTACACACTCTTAAAATCAATCACTTGGGCATTACCCGTAAACAACGCCCTTCACATTCCAAAAGCACTTGACCCTAAGCCTCTAATTAAAACTGGTAGTAACTTGACCCTTACTAAGGATTGGAGGTCTAACTACCTGTGTGTAGCGACTACGTGCTGGTGAGAGTTCCCGTGTGCTATCGGGTGTCTAAGACTGGGGCAAACGGCCTTTCAATCTGGCCCGGTGGTTCCGCGGTGCTCGCATTCGGTTCCGTAGTTCGTGATAGTAGGTAACTTAGATCTTTAGGTCTAAGGGCACACTGTAGAGGTTAGGAACTTGACTGTATTGATTTGTAATCAAGTGTACCTTTGCGGCGTCATTTCTCTCATCCCTTTTTCCTTCTCATCTCCCCAATTCTTCCTGCGGTAGTGCATGTTTGGGAGGAGGTCACAAAACCCTGAACTATTTGAATTGACTGATAAATCTAGAAAACAAGTCGAATCGTCCTCCTCCTCCACAAACATGGCTGCACGCCCACCCCCAAATCCCGAGGGAGGAAACCGCCCTCAGAACCCACCAGGTGGTGGAGCCTTAGATCCCATAACCCGCCTCCAAGCCCAAATGGAAATGTATAATGAGCAAATCGAAGCCATTCGGGAAACATTGGAGGAAATGCAGAACCCTCCCGAACGGGAGGAGCCTAGGTCTCTTAGCTCTTATCAGAATCCCGCTGCTACAGAGACCATAGGACAAATTCGGGTCCCCATGGGCGGGGACGACTTTGAATTAAAACCAAACATAATTGGCCTAATCAATTTTCACTTTCATGGTCTTACAAGTGAAGACCCATTTCTCCACTTGGAAGACCTAACCCGACTTGCTGAAACCGTTAAACCAAGAAATGTCGGGTTATCTATAGTCCTCATGAAGATGTTCCCGTTTTCATTACGGGATAAAGCGTCGCAATGGCTACGCACCCTTGGGAGAACCATCCACTCTTGGGAAGAGATGCGAACAGCGTTTCTCAAGAAGTTCTTCCCAATCGGGCGGACCAATGCGCTTCGCCATGCTATCACTTCATTTACGCAACAAAACGGCGAACAATTTCATGAGGCATGGGAGAGGTATAACGACCTCCTCAGGAAGTGTCCGCACCACGGTCTGCCTAAGTGGCATATAGCCCAGATTTTCTACTATAGGCTAAATGAGACTTTGAAGCAGATTGCAGACGCTTCCTGCGAAGGGAACTTTATGAATAAAGACGAGAATGGAGCATTCGAGCTGTTTGAAAATATGAGTGAAAACTCGATGAACAATGCTTCCATTGTCGCCTTTAATCGTACCAGCCAGCCCCGAAATGTCCACGAAGTTGACACGGGACCCTCCCATTCATCCACTGATCTAAGCCTTATTGCACAAAAACTGGATGAAGTCTCCGTCGTGCACAAGAAGCTGGACGAGCTTCTGGCCAACCCTGCCCGATCTATGGCAAACACCACCTCTTCACCACTTCGTCACAATCCAAGTTCTTCTAATACCAGGCTTATCCCGAGAAACCCCGTTAGACCTTCCTTACCGAGTGTCGCGCCAAGCAACTAGGTAAGTCATGTGGAACTGGCTTCTGCGAGCCAGTATTTCGACACGGAGGACCAAGCCTCCGTGTGCTCAGACGCATATCTACATGCGGACGCGTCTTCTGGCATAGAAGATGCTTGCACCCTGGGGAACAACCCGTTCTCTGCCACTTATAACCCAGGGTGGCGTAATCATCCGAACTTCGCATGGTCCAACAACCCGCAGTGCCAAAACCCCGCGGGTGGACCAATGCGACCGTCCGCACCCGTCATCCCAAGGGTCCAGTTTAATCCTATGGCAAATCCGCCATCAGGCCCTTGCGTACCACAAACTGAACACGCATCAAGCCCTCTTGACAAATTGATGCGAATGATGACGGAAATGTCAAAGCGCCATGAAAAGAACATGACCTCTCTTCAACACCAATTGGCGCAACAGAATGTCGAGATCAGTCAACTACGCATGGCGACTCGATCTCAGGGCAATCTTCCCCCCCAACCTGTTCCAAACCCGCGAAATTTCATGCCCCGTGGTTCTCAACCACAGGTACGACCTTCTCAGGGACAGGTTAATCAAGTTCTGCAAGCTCCGAGCATTCCACCGGGATTTCAGGCTAATCCTGCTGCAGCACCACACTCTTATATCCCCATTGTAAACCCTCCTCCATCGTATGATCCCACTGGACCCGCATTGTCCAATGCTATCACTACGAGGAGCGGTAAGCAGACCGTCGATCCGCCTCGACCTGATCCTGGCCCATCTTCTTCTTCGCCCTCTCATTCGGGATGCATACTGCATTCGCGAGAGGATGATGCACCAAAACTTGTGCCAGAATCAGTCCCATTCCCTGAGGCTCTACTAAGGGAGCCAAAAGGCAAAAAGAAAAATACGCAGGCCTTTGACAACCTACGTAATTTGTTCAGGGATGTAGAAATCAAGGTACCCCTACTCGAGGCAATCGACCACATACCTACTGTCGCTCGATTTTTCAAAGACTACACAACACCCAGGCGACAGTCAAAGAAGACTAAGAATCCGGTGGTTCTCTCGCCTCATGCGAGTTGTGCTATACTATCAAACTTACCACCGAAGCAGAAAGATCCGGGCACACTACTGATTTCCTGTAGCATCCAAGGCTGCAGTTTTAACCGTGCCTTGCTTGATCTAGGATCTTCCATCAATCTCATACCGACCATCATGCTCAAAAAATTTTCCTTGGGAAATCTGAAACCCACCCCTGTCACGTTACAGTTGGCAGATCATTCTGTCAAAATCCCGAAGGGTGTGGTGGAAGACATGGTGGTTAGGGTCAATAGTCTCTGTTTTCCTGTTGACTTTCTTGTTTTAGATATGGAAGTTCCTAGTTCACTTTCTGATTGTCCGATCATCCTCGGTCGACCTTCCTTGGCCACAGCCCGCGCCCACATCGACTGCGAGTCGGGCTGTATTGAGATTGCCGTTGGATCTGAGAAGCTCAAGCTTAACATATTCAAGCCAGCCAAGAACTTTGATTGCGATTGCATTGAGGATGACACGTCTGACGAGGACATGGCCATCAGCGCGTGTATCGGACTAATTGGGACCTATTCGGACTGCTGCGGATTACCTATAAACACTGATAACTGCCTGACCAACGCATACTGTGACGTTCCCCAATCCCTCCCTTGTCCAGTACCTTCTCCAGGCCAGACTTCTGACGGGGTTTTCTCCGCTTCCCATACCTCGTGGTCTGAGTCATATCCGGGCTACTCACTGTCGGTCCACACTCATGAAGATCGAATTGCCCTTTCTTCCTCGCCAAATCAGGCGGATTTACAAATCCACACTAGGACCTTGAGCCCATATACTTCTCACTGGGGCTATTCATTTTTGGATCCATCTATCCAAGAAGCCCCTCTTCTTGGCCAATCTGAAGGCCAGTTTCTTCCTCCTAACTTGTTCTCCTACCCGTCTGGGACACTCTCGTCCCAAGAAATGCCAGATCCTTCCCTATCCACTCCCGAGCTAAAAGTGCTGCCTAATACACTCAAGTATGTTTTCCTGGGACCAAATGAAACGCTCCCTGTAATCATCAGTTCAAAATTAACCATGGAGCAGGAGTGCAAACTAACTAAGGTCCTCCTAGAACACAAGGCAGCTATTGGATGGTCTTTATCAGACTTATCTGGTATTAGCCCCTCCTACTGCACTCATCGTATATATACGGAGGAGGAGGCTCGACCTTCTCGCGAGATGCAGCGACGTCTCAACCCTAACATGCGGGAGGTCGTTAAGAATGAAATCATTAAGTGGCTGGATGTGGGTATAATCTACCCAATCAGCGATAGCCCCTGGGTGAGTCCGATTCACGTTGTGCCCAAAAAGGCAGGACTCACCATCCCTATCAATGACAGGGGCGAATCCATCCCTACACGCACTCCTACATCATGGAGAGTGTGTGTGGATTATAGGAAACTCAATGCTGCAACCAAGAAAGATCACTTCCCGCTACCATTTATTGACCAAATCCTGGAGCGGTTAGCGGGAAATAAATTTTTCTGCTTCCTGGATGGATTCTCAGGATATAACCAGGTGGCAATAGACCCACGAGACCAAGAGAAAACCACTTTTACCTGCCCTTTCGGCACCTTCACCTTTAGAAGGATGCCGTTCGGACTTTGTAACGCGCCAGCAACTTTCCAGAGATGCATGCTAGCGATATTTCATGACATGGTGGGTGACTTTCTCGAGGTCTTCATGGATGACTTTTCAGTCTTTGGACCATCTTTCGACGAATGTCTTGCCAACCTGACTCGCATCCTTAGGAGATGTATTGATGTAAACCTCGTGCTTTCCTGGGAAAAAAGTCATTTTATGGTGCACGAGGGAATTGTTCTTGGACATATCATCTCCGATAGGGGTATCGAGGTTGACAGAGCTAAGCTCGATATCATTGCTGATTTACCTGTGCCTGGTTCTGTCAAACAAATCCGCTCCTTCTTGGGACACGTCGATTTCTATAGGAGATTCATCAAAGAATTCTCCAAAATTTCTCGACCCTTAACTCATCTCCTATCAACCGACGTGCCCTTCGACATGGGCCCTGACTGTATACAATCATTCATGCAGCTGCGTAATGCTGTCACCAAGGCCCCTGTTCTCCAGCCGCCTGATTGGTCCCTCGACTTTGAACTTATGTGTGACGCTTCAGACCTTGCAGTCGGAGCCATCCTGGGACAAAGACGCGATAGACACCCATTCGTGGTATACTACGCCAGTAAGACGTTGGACAAGGCCCAGCGTAATTATACTACCACTGAAAAGGAACTACTGGCAGTCGTCTTTGGGCTGGAAAAATTCCATTCTTACCTTCTGGGCCCTCACGTTATTGTTTTCACTGATCACGCGGCCATTCGCCATCTCATGCACAAGAAGGATGCCAAGCCTAGACTGATTCGTTGGATCCTTCTGCTCCAGGAATTTGACATTGAGATTCGTGATAAGGTCGGAGCCCAGAATGTTGTGGCTGATCACCTTTCCAGACTGTACCCTGACCATATTGGACTTACTCTGCCAATTAATGAAGTTTTTCCTGATGAGCACCTATTGGCAATAAATGTGGCAAGTGGACCGTGGTATGCCGACATTTCCAATTACCTTGCTTCTGGATCTCTTCCACGTGGCTGGCCTAAAAACCAGCGCGAGCGTCTCATGGCAGAAGCAAAGTATTATTTCTGGGATAATCCACTTCTTTTTCGGATAGGTGCTGATCAAATCATCCGTCGCTGTATTCCTGATAGTGAGTTCCCCAGTGTGCTATCCTTCTGCCACGATCAGGCCTGTGGAGGCCATTTCTCTGGGAGGAAAACTGCAGCCAAGGTGTTGCAGTGCGGTTTCTTTTGGCCCTCCCTTCACCAGGACGCGCACACTTATGCCAAACATTGCACTAGGTGCCAGTCATTAGGGTCAATGGCACGTCGTGACATGATGCCCTTGCAACACATCCTAGCTGCGAAAATCTTCGACATCTGGGGAATTGACTTCATGGGTCCCTTTCCTCCATCCAACGGCTTCGAATTCATCCTCGTGGCCGTCGACTATGTTTCAAAATGGATCGAGGCTATTCCCGCGCGCCGTGCTGACCATGTTATCTCCACCCGATTCGTCAAGGACCATATCTTTGCGCGTTTTGGGATCCCTCGGGCCATTATCTCGGATCGAGGAAGCCACTTTACCCATGCTTCTTTTCGGGCACTTCTAAGGAGGTACGGAGTCCACCATCGTATCGCATCCCCGTATCATCCTCATACGAACGGCCAGGCGGAAGTGTCGAACCGGCAAATCAAGCAGATTCTCCAGAAAACGGTTCGGCCTGACCGTAAGGATTGGTCCGACAAGCTGACTGACGCACTTTGGGCGTATCGGACCGCCTTCAAGGCTCCCCTTGGTATGTCTCCTTATAGAATCGTTTACGGGAAGCCTTGTCATTTGCCTGTGGAGTTGGAGCACCGCGCTTATTGGGCGGTTCGCCAATGTAACCTCGACCCAGACTTGTGTGAACGAGAAAGGAAACTCCAACTCCAAGAGCTAGAAGAGCTCCGTCGTGAAGCCTATGATTCTGCTCTAACCTTTAAACAGCGCACTAAGGCTTTTCACGACAGCCATGTTCGGCGGAAGGAATTTGAGCCATCTCAGCAAGTTTGGCTCTATAATGCCCGACTCAAATTCTTTCCTGGGAAATTAAAGTCCAAATGGACTGGTCCTTTTCTGGTCTCAAGACCATTCCCCAATGGGGCCGTCGAAATCGAAGATCCCAAATCTGGGCGTAAATTTACGGTCAACGGGCAGCGTTTGAAACCCTATCTGACTCATGAACCTGCCCCCGTTGGAGAAACTGTTGCCCTGCTGGAGGGTAACTAATTCTTTGCCTCATTCTGAGTCCAGCTGGGGACATTAAATTCAGCGCTTGTTGGGAGGCACCCTAACAGCACTCACCATCCACCATCACTTTTCACACCTCTATCGCAATCACTTCACTTTTCTCTTCACCACCCACCATCCACCCACCCTTCCACCCTGATCTATACCCTGAACCTCAACTCCTGTTACCCGATCTATCGTCCGTTCTCTGCATGCATATGAGGACATAGCATTGTTTGGCATGGGGGGGTGGATAGGCATCCATAGGATCCGGGTATTTTATGGTATCAGACAATTACCACCTATTTATAAATATGCAAGAAAAAGAAAAAAGAAAAAAAAAATATATATATATATATTAGTAATAAATGGTGTTTAGTAATGATCTAAAAGCTGAAACAAAAATACAATAAGTGTTTATGGATATTCAACCTCTGTTTTGAAGAATTTCTAGGCCACAGAAGCTTGATTCGCTCAGGCTCGGCTTAATTCACTTAAAGCATTGACGAAATAGATCAAAATCTCTCCTAACTAAGAACGTTTCTTGTACCTGAGACACCAGTACAGGATTCGTTGGTTTGCTTTTTCTTGAGAGCTTAAGTAAACTTGGTTCACACTACACATATCAGGAAAGACCAGGTGAACATAAGATCCAACCCTAGTGTTCATTAGGGAAGGTGGAGTCCTTACCTGTGCGTGCAGGTAGACTTTTTATCCTAGGCTTTAGTCTTGTGTTTAGGAGTGACTCTTTCCACCAAAAAGAAACTCTCCCATCAAAAAGAAAAACAAGTGTGCTCCTTCAAAATGTGTTGTAAGAGATATACTGACAGGAAAAAAAAAAGATGTTGCAAAAGAGTCGGTATATCTCATAAATGTCTGTATACTTTGTTTTTCGGTGAGCCAAAAAAAAAAAAAAAAATCAGAAAATGGGAGTTGAGTTTTCCGTAATCATCTTAAGGGTCAATCCGAAAACACGAGCTGAAATTGGGACCAACCTGTACTTAAAAATTCGTGAAACCCTGGGAGTGAGTCTTAAGGTTCATCTGGTCAGTTTTGATCCTTCACTATGCACAAACCATAACCTCTTGAGCTCTCGAGTATGGCAAAACCTCCTGGGTCCTGGAAATCGTACTTAAGGTTTAAATATCAAGAGTCCTGGTTAGTTGAGAGATAATCTTTGTCATGTAAGACTTAAAGTACTGGTAATCTTCTCTACAATTGGTTCTCACAATATCCGATAATAAACACACCGATATCATCTCAGAAGAAAATCTTCAACTTAAGATCATTTCTAAATACGGTTTTGCTAGGGACTAGCAAAAGATAGGCATGGCGGTATATGTTTGCACCTCAAAACACGCCTATAAGAACGCCTTCTTATGCTATTTTCTAGCATTAACTATGTATATTATAATCCTATAGTCGCATTTGTAAAAACGGTTGCATGCATGCATTTAATCATGAGAGGAGGAGAAATGAATAAATGGCTTGCATAATTATTTTTTTTCTCAAGTGTCTCTTTGCAAAAGTCCCCTCTCCATATTTTATTTTCATCTTTCTTTCTTCTTCCCACGGTTTTTCTTCTTCCCGCGGCTGAATTTCGTCCACGCCATGCGCCTCTCCCTGCTGTCCTTCCCGCGCCTCTCCCTGCAGCTGCCACTCTCCGCGCCTCTCCCTGCTGCTGCCATGCCTCCCCGCCATGCTCTCCTCCTCTATAAAGCCGCAGCTCTTCCTCGGGTCGGAGACAGAGGGGTAGTTGCTGAAAAACGCCACCCTGCAGTCCACCACCTTCCTCGCCCGTTCTCCCCTCGCATACGCCGGCCCTCCGTCGAGGAGGCACCCGACGAGCAGGAGAACCCACTGTGGTGCTCACCACCACAGTGGGAACACCACCGCCCAGCTCTTCAACAAGCAGGTGGGTGTGGTGTTTTCTTTTCTCTTCGTTTTCATCTCCACGCCATTGCTGCCGCTTCAAGGTCCGAAGCTTGAAGCAGCAGCAGCTAAACCGCGGCAACAGCAGCAGTAGCAGCACCCCCCGCCTCCTCCGCGACCTTCCCCGCAGGCGTGCAACCCTCCGCGCGTGCCTGCAGGCCCGTTCCCGGCCTCCGTCTCCGTTCTGTCCACCCCGCATTGCACCCGCAGCAGGCCGCCGCGCACACTACAGCGGCCGGCTACGGCCTCGCGTCGCCCCCTGCCCTTCTCCGCGACCCTACGCGACCACTGTAGAAACTCCCCTCGCTCCTCCGCGACCTTCCCCGCAGGCGCTCAGCTCTCCACGCGCGCCTGCAGGGCACTTCTCCGCTCAGTCCTCTGCTCTGTCGCCTCTGCCATTCCACCCGCGACCGGCCGCTGCGCGCACTGCAGCGGCCGGCCAGGCCCTCTCGCCGCCCCCTGCCAACCTCTGCAACCCTCCGCGACCGACTGCAGACTCCCCGCTGCCATCGTTCGCGCGTCCGCGATCACTCCTTCGCCCGCTCTCTCTCTCTGCTGATCTCTCCCGCCCGGCCAGGCCCTCTCTGCTGCCCGCTCTCTCTCTCTCTCTCTCTTTTATTTAACTTACAGCAACACACACACACCCATTCACCGACACACACACACACACACTCATAGTAACATATATACATATATATATATATATACATATATCTATATATATATATATTTATATATACATAGTATATCTATATAGTTATGTATACATACATATAATATAATATATATATACATATACATATATAATATATATATATATACACATACTCATATGCATATATATATACATATCTATATACTTATACCTATACACATATATATATATATATATCTAGATACATATATACTTATATACATATATATATATATATATATATAGTATTATATATATATATACTTATATACAAATATCCATAGCTATATACATATATAGATACATATCTATACACATATATATATACATATATACATATATATATATCTATATAGTAACATATATATATACTTATATACATATATATATATATATATATATATATCTATACACCTATATATATAAACACATATATATCTATATATATATCTATACATATATAACTATACATTTATATATATATATAGATATATTTACTTATATACATACATATGTACATATATTTTCACGTTATTTACTATACGCTGTATCGTGGGAATATCTGCACCAGTTGCTGATATTCCTTGATACACGCGTACAAAAAAAGCGTGGTCCCATACATCATCCATCCTCCATCCACACTCCACGCGGCACCTAGTCGTGTTGGTTGCGTCTCTCTAGACGTCGACTGACTCGACATAGTGCTACACTCCATCGTCACCTCCACCCCCACCCCTTTATATATATACTACATATAGATATATATCTATAGCTACTATATTTACTTTCTATCTGTTAGCTTCCTTCTTAGTAAAAAGATAAAAAAAAAAAAGGTATAAAAGTGAAAAGATAATCTTTGATTTGCAGGTACCCCGTCTTGCAAGTAGCAAGGCGTGTTTTGAAACTCTGTTTTGGCTAAAAGCCAAGGACACAATTTTGAGGGTGTGCCTCAAGAACAAGGATTACCAGAAAAAAAACCTAAATAAGAAAAATACCAAAAACACAATAAACGAACGAAAGAGACGCGTTTTAAGGAAAACGTAGAAACTCGACTTGAACCCCACTTCCCTGAGTTCGACCCTGGGCCTAAAAGTGATAAGATAAAATCAATTAGGCCAGGTTAAAAATTTTGTAAATAGATGGTTAGGTCTGAATTAGGTTAACCACTATACACATTTCAACGATAAAAATATCATATTAACAACCTATTTGGGCCGACCCATCAAGGCTCTGTACAGATAGAGGTGTACGGCATCCTTGAGTTGGGTTGAGGTGGGGACCAAGTGGGAGGTTGGCCCCAGGCTGATCCGGCAGAGTCAGGAGGTAGTCAAGCAGATTCACAGGCGACTCCGCACTGTCAGAAGCAAACAGAAGAGCTATGCAGAACGGAAACGCAGAGAGGTACAGTTTGAGGTTGGGGACCACGTCTTCCTTCGCGTTTCACCCATGAAGGCCTACAGAGGTTTAGGGTGAGAGGGAAGCTCGCGTTGAGATTCGTGGGACCCTTTGAGGTCCTAGAGCGGGTTGGACCTGTTGCTTACAGGCTTGCCCTTCCTCCCCAGCTTTCTGGTGTACACGACGTGTTCCATGTGTCCAACCTCAGGAAGTACGTCACCGATCCCAGTCACATCCTGAGCCACGAGAGCGTCAAGGTGGGTGACGACCTAACTTACCCCGAGTAGCCAGTGTAGATTCTTGACAGAGCCGTCCGGAGTCTGAGACGGAAGCAGGTACCCTAGGTGAAGGTTTTGTGGAGGAGCCAGCGGTACGAGGAGGCTACCTGGGAGCCTAAGGCGGCGATGCGGGAGCGGTACCCGGAGCACTTTGAGGGTACGTCTTTTCAGATCGGCTTTGATCCTCTTTGAGTTTGTTATGCGTATATTGTTCTTTTCCGCACTCTAGTCAGTGCAAGTTTCGGAGACGAAACTTCCTTTGAGTTTGTTATATTGTTAAGACCCACGACATCAAACGTCTTTTAAGATGTCCGAAATTTGGTCCAAACGTCTGGTCAGACGTCTGGACGCCTTCCCAAATGTCTGGAATTTAATTTCTGCGGCGTACGATTGCGAGTTTACGCGTATGCGCATGCAGACTGAACCCGCCGCCCTCTTTTATTCTCTCTCTTCCCTCACCATCCTGCAGACCCTTTTCCCCACCCCGCCATGCCTTCAAATACCCTTCCCTCTCCCTCACCCATTTCCCCCCACCGTCCCCTCCTTCCAGCTTGAGCGAGAGTGAGAGAGAGAGAGGGAAGTAGTTGCTGCCGGGTGTGCGCGGGGAGGAGGAGGTGCAGCGAGAGGGAGAAGAGGTAGAGCACGTGAGGAGAGAGCGAGCTCGCCGGAGCAGCCAGGGTCGGCCGACGGTGCGCAGTGGGAGCGTGGTGCTAGGGAGGGTACCCCGGTGCTGTTGCAGCTCAGGCAGCAGGCGAGAGCAGCGTGGCACGGCCGTGCACAGCAGGCGGAGGGCGAGGAGGTCCTGATTCTGGGAAATTTCCTAGAATCAGACGTCTAGACCTACGTCCAGACAACGCGGGAGACGTCTGGAGGAAGATCCAGACGTCTGAAAGGTACACTATTTATTTTCTTCTTCCTTTTCGTGGGTACGGCCATGCAGGCCGTTCCGCCGAGGGTTCTGCCTCTTTGCCGTGTTAAGGCCGGTTGCGTACGCGTGCAGGTTTCGTTCGAGAAGGCGCAAGGGCACGCCCTCCCACACAGATCAGACATCTGGGCACAGCACCAGACGGCGGAGAGAGTCTCCAAACGTCCGGAGTGACAGTCGGACGTCTGGAACTAGGTCCAGACGGTTCAGCGGGATCCTGGACGTCTGAAGAACAACGCAGAAGTGAGGCATGATCTGAACCATCGTTTAAGACATCTGGAAGGTGTTCCAGACGTCTGATTTGGGGCAGTATTGTCGTTTTTGACCTATTCAAGGTCCATTCGAAGTCCAATTCCCACGTTTGAAATTCTGTTCTTCTCAGAAATTGTTCCTCTACTTGTTTAAAGTACTTGTATCCTATTCTGAGTGGTTCCTTGTGTTTGATCCTTGTGTTAGGACCTTGTCCCGCTATGGCTCTGGGGTTTGCGGAGGCACGTGGACCTGTCGATTACGCCCCCAGTACTCCCGATTTTGCGGGTAGAGTGGCTCCCCTTTATTATTTATCAGCATTTATGCACTTGTGAGATAAATAATAGATTCTAAGGTATGGCATGAACCCTAGGACTTGAAAAACTAGATTGAATGATAGATCCTAGGGTATGGCATGAATCCTAGGACTAGAAAACTAGATTGAATGATAGATCCTAGGGTATGGCATGAATCTTAAGACTGGAAAACTAGATTGAATGATAGATCCTAAGGTGTGGCATGAATCCTAGGAACAGAAACACTGAAACGAATGTCGTGAATACATGAATTGCAGTCTTGAAAAAGTAGAAAGAAAAATGATAATTTACTGTAATTGGATAACAGCTGCTTGTATGTGAATGTACATTAATTATTCGAAGCACGGACTATATGGGAATAAAAACTGAAATGATGAAACATAAAATGGCTTGGCTAGAGAAATATGAGCATGAACCCTACGGGGAATTAGGAGTAGAGCTCTTGAAAGGTAAATGGATTGGAATTGGGGAAGTGAGCTGGCCCTCGAGTACGGAGTACCAAGGAGAGTGATTGTCCCCCAGTTTAGTGCAGAGCAGAGCTAGCCACCCCAGGGACCCGGGGTTAGATCTGGCCACTTTGTATCGACTTTTGGCCCTCGTGTACATAGTACCGGGGAGAGCTACTAGTGTAGAGAGAGCGCTAGCCACCCCACGGGCCCCGAGGTTCTGCTAGCCGTCCTACACCGCTTGTTAGGCCCATTGGGCAAACCAGGGTAGTCAGGCGAGGGTGCACAGACTATGGAGGGGCAATACCCCTATTTGGATACTGTGGAGGGGCTAGACCCCTATTACTAAGAGGGCTCTGCCCTATATTGGTTCCGTGCTGCACTTTGGGGCTCACCCGTTAACGGAAATGACTGACCGTGTGCCAGTGTGGGGTAGCTACCCATGCGTTTATCGTGCGTACCGTAGTCATCATTACACCTGTCAGTGACCTTGGGGTGGTTGACTGAGGGTAGGACCACCACAAGGGACTCTCCCGACCAGGAGAGCACCACGTGCTACTTCTACTTTTCGGAAAAGACTGCAATCAAGATCGTTCCCACAAGGAACATTCGAGATCAAGAGAAAGATCTGAGAAATAATTCAAGAACAAGTAAATAGAGGAATAAAGAAAGAAACTGAAAACAATAGCTACTTGTTCACCTTACTGTTTTTCTTAGCTAGCTGGTTGCCACTCTACTCAGCATTTCGCTGACTTGTCACCTTTGTCACCCTTTTCAGGACCAGGTGTTGAGCAGCCAGAGCCTGCGGCTGTGGAGGGTGCTGGGCCTAGTAGAGCCTAGTAGTTCTACTTGTGTTGTACCTACTGTATCATTTTTCTGTTGTAGTGAGTATATCCTATTACACTTGTACTCTTTTATTGTAAGAATCATGTTTATGTTCCTGTTTAAATTTCTACTATTGTGGTGGTGTGTACTATAGTAGTTCTTTTCTTTACTGCTGTACTTTTATTACTATTAGTTACATGCATGATAAATATAGTTTATTTTACTGCTCTCTTGGTTACTTTCTCGTTGGACGACTGGGTCTTGGGATCAGTCGAGTCGATCCGATTCTCATGTCTCGTAGGGATTCGGGAATCGGGTCGTAACAGTAAACGGTCAACGCCTTAAACCTTTTCTTGAGCCACATTCTTTGGGTCTTGTTGGAGATTGTTATACGATCCACTAATCATTTCATTAGGTTTACGCCTAACTAAGGCATAAAACATAGCATTTATACATAGTTGTTTTCTATTTCTTTTTGTTTTTTCTGTCTATGTCTACTAATACACTTTTAGTCTGATCTACACAATCATTCACTTCTTTATTACCTATCCTTTACTTAGTCTGACTATTCCCTCTAACGTTCATCAGACTAGAAATCATCAGCCTGAGATCTTTGAACTCCTCTATCCGACTTCTTCCGTTACCCTACACTAAGTGAAGTTTAGAGTTATTTTCATCCCTTTCATGCAATGGGGACATTGTTTGGTAGGAGGTGTAAAAGTGAATATCGTTTACTTTAAGTGTATTAATAGACAGAAATTCCATTAAACATAAAAATTTTAAAAAGATTATAAAACTACAAAAAGTTGAAAATATAAAACATATTAAAATATGAAAGAAAAAAAACAAAAATATTTTCCTTTTATGGGGGGCATAATTGTTATGAGAGAAGAATTTCAAAAGAAAAAGAAGAATTTTTGAAGAAATCTCTTTGAAAGGACCTTATTTAATAATTATATGTAAATTATTAAGTATAAAGAGTTGTGAATTTCTCAATTAATTTCAAGGTCAGAGAAATAAAATTATATATTGTATATAAAAATTTTTATAAAGATATCTACGAGCATTAATCCCTACTAAGGACTCTTTCTTGAATACTTTTCAAAACAAGTACTTGTTTTTAGGAGCTTGACAAGGGATTTTTTGAGTCAAAACCTGAAACCTAAGTATGCGATTTGTATTCCTACTCTTTACATTGAAAAGGGAGTAAATAAGATCTTCTTCTTTTTCAAAAAAAAAAAGTAAATAAGATGTTCTTAATTCATATACAAGACTTAATTTTTGGAATTAAATTATAACTTTCTTGGTCAATAAGACTAAATTATGACCTTTTGTCTTTGAAATTCTATTTTCATCACTACGTTGAGTAAAAAGACTAGATACTTAGAGTTAATCAAGTAAAGAAGTTAGTTTGGAACCTTACCCACCTAACGTTCTATAAGTAGCTTAATCAGTCGAGGACGTTCCACTAGACTCAGTTAATCTGCATCTTGACAGATCCTGCTTGCTCATACCAATGGTATAGGGGTCTGAAAGTATAGGCTTTGATGTCCACTCTCTGGTTTGCAAGCTAAGTAACCTAAGCGTCCAAGCTTCACACACAATAGAATTGACTTATAGGCATCTGAGACTACGAAAACACAGAAATCATTGGCATCAGTGTCGTATGCTTTTTATCCCCAGGATTTCCACAAGGTGGCTCTTGAAAGGATAAAGGATGTGCCACTCACCTAGAAAAAATGGAAGGAGATAGAAAAGATATATTACACCCTACAATAATGCACCATGGTACAAATGGGTGCTTATGCTTATATCCACCAAATAAAGCATCTTGCTACAAATGAATGCTACCCTCCTCCATCCAATAAACAACACCTCAATACAAATAGGTGTTTTCAACTATAGAAAAAGCATTTGAAGAATATGGAGATAAAAACTAGGAATAAGAGACCTAATGGTCCAGTCGAGGAAATATGCACCTTGAGCATTGACCTCAAGATAAAAACAGGTGAGGACAAAGCAACCAAGTCCAAGTAAGGCCAATCCAAAGACTTGATTTAGGATGACCTGGATTGAGATTTTGATGCCTTGAGGTATGGATTTTTGCAACTTCGAATACCTGTAGGACAAATCTACTTCACTTTCACAGACACTTTAACCTCATAGCTACTAAACGTTGAGTGGGCAGTGAAGCCTAAGAAATCTAACTCTGAAACTAGTGGTTGATGCTTAAAGGAGACAAATTGATAAAGCCCTGGGTCTAGAAGTCTGTCCTTGATGCTGTAGGTTGGTGGGATTAAGGGTCCTACTCACTTTCTATGTTTGGTTAATAAAGAGTGTTTAGTTAATTTACGAAGACTTAAGTCAATTAAAATCAGAATTCACAAGCTTAAGGACTGATCTATGTCTGTTGAATTTTTTGAGTTAGAATTGGATTTCTAGTCTCTGTCTTATTACATTTCCATCTTGACTTCTTTGATTTTCTGTAGTTTATGAGTGGTATATGAGTTATAGAAAGGGTATTAGATGGTCTGATTCAAAATAAAATTCCCGTCAAGAATCTATTTTTTTCATGAGTATCTATTTTGAGAAACTCTTGAGTTTTGAGTCCTTTGTAAGCATATTCTAGCTTAATTCTCTAAAAGGAAATCATTTTATTTATAAAAACATGAAAAGAGAAAAATTCAAAAAATCCTTTGGCCTAATCCTTAACTTGAGAATTCATAGATCTACTTTCTAAACCATGCTATTTAATTTATCATATTCACTAGATAGTTTGCTAGGGATTAGCGAAACTTTGGCTTGGGGGTATGATGAGGGACTCATCATGGCTCCTAATTTATCAAAATAAGCTAGTTTACCTAGTTAATTAATTAGTAACATCATAAAAATAGGGTTAATTACCAACTAAGCTAATATTATATAAGAACCTTAATTATATGCTAAAATAGCTTAATTAATGTATAATAAACTTTCCTATTATATTTCCTTCTTCATTTCTTCTTCTTCATCGACGGTTGATGATAGCCAGTCACCTTGAGCTCCGATCACTGAAGATCTGACGGTGATTGACCTTTTCCATGGTCTTCAAGCTATCTAATAACAAAGTCCTTCGATCAACGGTGTGGATGCACCGTTAACGGCCTCGGTTAACATGTACAAGCTCGCCATTGTCAGAGATGACGATGAACTTTTTCGATGAATATAGACACCCTTCGATCCTGATAGAACTCCCCTGATCTTCAACGTAACCTATAAATACACATCCCTACCTTCGATCACAGTTAACAACTCCCTTCCCTCTCCTACAACTGTAGTTGCTCAAGTAGGCTTCTCTCCCAACTCCAACAAGTCTTGTCACATATTCTTAAGCTCTCTTCAGCGGAGAGGCTACCTCTCTCACCCCTTCTTCCTCTCCTCTGCCTTACCAACAGTGGAAGAGTGCGCCATTTCTCTCTATCATCACTTCGATTATCGCTGGATCACCTCTCACCTTAATTGATTTTGTTCTTGGCTCTATCGTGCCAAAATTGGAGTACTCTCTCACCATTTTGTCTAGGTAATAAGTAGATTAGCTTAGTGTAGTTCCTTAGAGTAATTCTAGGTAGTTAATTTGTAGGAATAAGCCTAGTTGACTTCCATGCTTCTCACCTCCTTCGACTCTGGCAAGGCCAATCTAACCTTTTCTGATTTTCCTTCACCAAATCCACTTCCCTTTCATAGTTCTCACCACCTCATGACCATAATCCACTTATTTCCTACTCTGATTTGCCTTATTTCACAAAATGCTTATTCCGCCTCAACCTCCGGACTCCACTATCTATGATGGAGGTCAAAGGAGTTCTAATAAACGTCAGTTTATTATCATTTTTATGCATTAAAACAAACCTAGCTCTTAAGATTTTGCTCCGCAAATGGGTTTTTGGGTTGCATTTAGGCATTAGGTTAGGCATGCATTGCATTTTTTATTGTGTTTTTGTGAGTGTTAGGGATAAATAGATTGTCAGATCCCTAGAACCCTAGCACTCAGAAAGGCAATTGGTGAAGGAGAAGCTTAAACCAACTAGAACTCATCTTGATGCAGTTCACCATAGCTAGAATCCAGCTCACTTGAACTAAGGTTAGCTCATCCTAGCTCCATTCATCTCATCTCAACTAAATGGCAACTCAAGAGAGCTCATCTTAGCTCACCTTAGCTCAAGTCAGCTCAAATCCAGCTCAACTATGCTAGGTCTAGCTCATCTCAGCTTCTATTAGTTCACTAGGAGCTCTAGCTAGCTCAGCTGAGTTGACTGGAGTTCACCTCAACTCAAGACTAGCTACATCCAGCTCCACTCAAATCCAGCCAGTTAAAGATGACTTCATCTTAGCTCAGGAAGCTCAAGTCCAGCTCCCGGGGACTCAGCTTAGTTCAACTTAGTTGAGCTAAGATACCTTAGCTACCTCAACTAGCTAGGTCCTCCCCGAGAGCATCAAACCCAGCTCACCTCAGCTCCTTTCAGTAGAAGCCAGCTTGCTTTAGCTTGGCTTAGCAGCTAGCAAAGAACTAGCAAGCTAAGCCAGCTAAGGTAGCTCCTTGCAGCTCTCTTCAGTAGCCACCAGCTCTAGTGCAACTCAAAATGACTACCTCCAGCTCTTCTCCCTCCAAACCCTAACTCCAAATGCCTCCAACCCTACTCCCTACTAGCTAAGCTAGCTTAGCTTAGCTAGTCCACCTCTATGGCACCAAAACCTACTACCCTACTACCTAAGCTTCAACATAAAGACCACCTACTCCTACTTTATTTTGGTGTCAACTATCCCTTCCATCACCACCTTACATCCACCATCAAAACCCATCTCCACCCTCCATTTTTTCCCTCCAAAATCAATACCTTCTAGAAGTTATTTTTGGAGGGAAAACCAAGGCACCTCTTCATTTCCCTCCCATTTTTCCCTCCAAAAATATCCAAGCACCCCTTCATTTCCCTCCAAAAAAAGCCATAACCACCCCCCTTCCCATCCTATAAATGCCATACCCTACCACCACATAATTCCCATCCTCCATTAGTGTAAATTCTACCTTATACCCACTTAAACCTACGACCAAGGAAGGAGAAGAAAGGAAGAAGATTAAGGGGGCATCCTACTCACCCCCTTGGTGCCTTCTTCCCCTTCTCTCTTCTCCCTTGAGCCACGCTAAGGAGGAGGACTTCCATCACTTGGAGGATGGCCAGGCATTGGAGGAGGAAGGGTGGTGCATGCCCAACCTTGGAGAACAAGTGCACACCCCCTTTGTGGGCTTGCCTTGGAGGGCATCATCTTGGAGGAGCCTTTCAAGGAAGTAGAAGGAGTTTCTTTTCAAGTCAAGGAGCTACTAGGCTTGGAGCAAGAAGCCCCTCTTCTTCACGATTTTTATCTAGAGAATTTATGTCTTTATTTTCTTGCATTTTCAAGTAGAGTAGAAGCATTCCTCTATGTGTTTTGTGTAGAACAAGTTTCTATCAATTCAAGTTTCCTTCATTTCAATTCTTGTCGCATTTATTTTTTTATCTTGATCTAGCACTTTTTCACTCCCTCTCCTTAATTACTATAGGCCTCCACGTGCCTAGAGTGAGCTTAGGGAGAGGCTTTTCTTATCACCTTACTAATAGTTTAGTGAATTCAGTGTAGATCGCTTTTTTCGCCAACAATTTTGTGAGTGCCTATTGTTTCAAAACCATAAAAACTACATATTTGAAAATACCAAAAAGAAAGGTGATTTCTATTTTGGAGTAAGAGATTTGATTTCGCAAAAAGTTCCCTCCTTGGACAACCTTAGATACTTCCTCATCTAGGTTTTATAAATTTAAGAGTTGATCAGTTTTATGTATTACAACGACGTATTTTACAAACCACGCAAAAATCCGTATCAAGTTCCTCCGCTTAATTAAATCACTTCTTCACCTTCACATCGATTTAAGAAATAATTTTCCCTAATTCATTTTTTGATCATTGGTTAAATCAGTTTGACGAACTCAAAGTTCATTCTTGATCTATTCGATTTCGCTAAGCCTTCACAAGCATTCATTGAATTAATTAAGATGTTGATCTAATCCATCAGTCACATCATAAAATCTCCCATTATCGAGTTTGAATCCCCAGCAACAACGCCAAAAAATGATTGAATCCATCCGTCACATCATAAAATCGCACCATTATCGGGTTTAAATTCCTCGGCAATGACACCAAAAAATGATCGGTTGTCTGGATCACTTGTTAATTAGGGTTAATTATCACGTTGTAGTAAAGTGTCGCAATCGAGATGGATGTCATTTATTTATATATAAATTTTATTTATTTTATTCTAGGTCATTCAATGGGAGGCAATTATTGATATACATCACTCTCTATTATCAAAAAATCATCTTTTATTCCAAAAATGTTAAGTTTATTTACAAATGAATGAATAATGAAAGGATCAAAGAATGAATTACTCTAAGTCAATTATGTCCAACAATGAATTAATTAATGTTAATGACAATGCCTCAAACATATAAATAGGTAGAAAGGCAATAACAATTACTCTAAACTAATCTAGGTTAGTTATGTATACTAATAACTAGGTAATGCCTTAATATAGGCATAAAAAAACTATATATACTAACATAAACTATATACTATACTAACATATATAAACTATATTTACTGACGTCTATAAAAGTCACTAAAAGTCCTTAAAAGCATTTATATACAAAATAAGGCAAAACTAGCATACATATATACTATACTATGTATTATATATATATACGTATATACCCTATACATATATATTAACACACACATACTTAACTCAACACTTAATACATATCACACACAACACACGTAGCTAACACTGACATATATAACTTACACACACACTAACACTAAACTTAGCTAAATTTAACTTAACGTAAGTTACATTCTAATCAAAAAATTTGTTTAATGGGTGAGCCCAATTGTACGTAGAATCTACAGCCCACTAGGGGTCAGATCGACCACTATTAAGCCATGCCCATAGTTTTTATTAGGTTTTTTAGTATAGTTTTGGGCCAATACCAGCCTAGACTACTTGTCCCAACTGAACCGGGCTCCCAACCCACTACTCTTTTTCACACTGTAGATAGGTTTGCTAATGGCTATGGGATCTAACCCCTATTCTTGGGATGGTTGGCTTATGGGTGCCTTTCCTTATATACCGCCTCAAGCAATTGCACACCCAAGATGTGGGACTTTGTTTAAGCACCAAATTGGCGTGCTTCAGTGTGGGTTATTTAAAACTTTAAGGCTTAATTAAGGTGTCAATTTATTAATTATTTTGAAATTAAATTATATAGTTATACAACCTACATATAGGGATACTTATTGGTATAGTTTATTTACAATAATTAAATATATAATTATATTTAAAAATTAATTAAATTAAGAATAAATACACTTTGATTTCATGTTTAATTCATTAATTAAAGTATAAATTAATAAACTAATAGTAAAATTGGCTTATAAATTAGTTAGTTTACATTATTAAATTATTATTCACATTTTAATTTATTTTTATTGATTTATTTCAATTTATATACATTTAAATACACGATTTACATAGATATACATATATATACAGTATAAATACTATTCTATAGTATAATTGAGTTATAAATATATTGAAAATATTTAAAACTATAATATACAAGTATACAACCTATTTTATTTCAATAATTCATTTATTTACTAATTTAAATTATATTAACTTAATAATATACCTAATTAACTTATGAAAATAATTATTTATAATATATAGGAAAATAAATAAATATAGGGTACATTATTGTACATTATAATTACCTTATGTTATATATACAGTTATAATTATAATTACAAGTATATACATATCTATTTATAAATACTTAAGAATATGTACATATACTATAAATAAATAAATACATAATTATATAATTATAATACATACTATATAACTCAGTATAATTACCTACTTAAGTAAATAGAATAGGTACATAAGTTATTTACATATGTTATATACATATAAGTTATTATTTACAAGTATAAATACTATATACAAGGGTACTTTTATTGTATTTTTGAAATTTTTCAAATTTTTATTTTATTTTTATGATTTATAGAGATAGGGGAAGAGGAGGGAAAGTTGAAAAGAAAGGGAAGAAGACTCTTTTTGGTGTTTTTATATGTTTTTCTTTATTTCAAAACTAGAGAAGACCTAAGCTTCTAATGGTATGTTCTACTAACTACAGGACTTAAAACCTAGCCTAAACTCACACACACCTAAAACTAAACCTAATCTAACTCAAGATACTTTTTTTTAAAATTATTTTTTGTATTTTTATCATATTTGCAATTTAGACAAAATAAGGCTTTAAGAATGTTGAACATGAACCCAATGCCTTAGAAATTAGTCAAAAGGTCTGGAATAAAAGGTGTATGCGTCATTGCATCGAGATATTTTAAGCTAGAATTAAACTCAAAAATAGATTCTATTCATTGAATTACATCAGCATACACTTTGATAGTTAACAACTATTTAAGTACTGACAAACGAATTTCTAAAATCATTTACAAGCTCTTCAATCCAAATTAAAGTCAATCCCAGTACATGAATGCTTCTTGTATCCAATTGTATCATTACATTCTATCAGACAACTCAACAAGACTTAAAACCACACTAAAACTCTTTAATTTAGTCTTCACCTAGTTCATCCACAGCTACTACTGTCAACAAAGGTTAAACCCAAATGAAGTCTGATTCATTTATTCCAACATCTTCTTAGACATCTAAGAAATAAAATCATGTAAATCTCATGTTCTAGAATCCATTACAACTCAATATCATCCAAAAACCATTCTAAATCATTAATTAAAGCCAATCATATATTCAATCAGAATAGTATATCTGCCACTGTTATACTGACAAAAAGATCACAAATCAATTCTTAGAACTTTCAAACATCGACCAAATCACTTAGTTGTGTTTAAAATACACTAGAACTCCTATCAAATATCGCTCAAAGCATCATGAATCAAATCGAGGCCTCAAGGCTTCCAGATCAACTTGGAACTTGAGGTTTCAAACTCAAAACTCTCAAACCAAAGTGAAATTCATTAAAGCTCTTTATAATTTGTCATAAATATCCCTTGAATGATCTGGAACTCAAATTAAATCAGATTCAACAACAAAGAACCTTAGAAACCCTAATTAATCCTCTACCCTATGCTATAGACAATGTGAAGGGTAGAAATTAAATCAAGCTTTCTAATTACTTTAAAACCAAATTCAGATCTTTATTTTCATCTCTCAAATGCTTCTAGACTCATTTACAGATTAAAACCTCTTTGAATGCATCATGTTGTTGCCCTAGGTAAGCATTTGATCTAGATCCGCCAAGGTGATTTGATCACCTAGAGATCTTGCACACTATTAATTAGTGCTTAGGATCTCAGGGTGATCTTATAAAGCCCAATAGGTCATTCCTAAGCCCTCAAATCCATGCATCAGATTTTCCTTGGGCTTTGCTACCTAGCAATGAGCAAAACTAGTACTGATGCAGAAAATTGGGTGTGAAGGATCTAATTGATAAACATCAAATCAAATGAGTTATAATTCATCACAATAATCTCAATTGAACTCTTATCACATCAATCCACTCGATTAAAAATCACTTAAAATAGATGGGATCTCTGATCCTCAGATCAAGCATAAAAATCAAATCCACATCAATCGAGCAAATTCTAAGCAAGTAAAACCATATGGGGGCCTTTGTGATCAGATGATGTGAATAGGAGGCCCCCAAGATGATTGGGGCATCATTAAGTCTTAGAGCTAAATAGCTTCAAGCCTACTAATGGCAATGGTGTAGGAGGTGATTCGATGATAGAAATCATAATGAAATCAAAAGAAGACGATCGTGGAATGTTGAGGAAGACTAATGGATCGAGATGGAAATATGAATTGGCCTCTTTGATCAGGATTGATCAGAGAGGGTGGATCGAGGGAGACTAAGATCTACATCTAACCTACTCCTAATCTAACATAACCAAGCGGTGAATTGTGATCTAAACTACCTAACACTACTATGTAATCTAGAAAGCAATAAAATTTATCTAGAAAGTAGTAAAACTAATATCTGAAAGCGAGTAAAGTCCTAGCTAACAGAGGAATGGGGTTCCTAGGTTGCAGCTGGTCACTGCAGCAACGAAAGGGGAGAAGACCTCCAGCGAAGTGAATGGGATCCTTGGATTCACAGTAGGTTGCTGTGGCGATGAAGAGGAAGAAGAAACCACCACTGTCATCGGTGGTTGAGGAAGAGGACAAGGAGCTGGAGCGATGAATGACTAACCAACTCAAGGGGGAAGGGAGCTAATGGGGGTTGGAGGTGCTTAGGGTGACCGACAATAGTGAGTAGGGACCGCTAAGGAGGAACGGTCAAGATGAAGGTTGGAGCACACGCAAGGGTTTGAGACAAATGTGGATCGTAGGATGAGATATAGAAATAGGCACAAAACTTTTGGTACCGGTGCTGCCCGGTTGGTGAGAGATCGACCATTAGATTAAGATCGGGAATAATAGACAGCTGGCACTGTGCATGTTCTTCGCACATGAATAGTATCAGGTATTGCGTAGCCCAGGCCTATTGTTGACTTTGCAAGAAGAGCCCACGAGGTTAAGCGGGAGAACATTTACAAAGGAACCCATAAGTGCTAGGAATTCTATTCAAACAGGTCCTTAACAGCTTGCAAATAAGTCCCTAATGGCTTACAGGTAGGTCCTCAGCAACTTTTGGTGCATGAAATGTGAAGGAAATGTTATACCTGAAGGACCTAAGTGAAAATAATCAATTCCAAGGCCCTAATGATGTCAAAACCTCATGAAGTTTTTATGGCATGTTATTTGAACATATTAGAAAATAATCAATAATTAATTTGTACTTTCAAGCTCCAAATTATGTTCAATTGGCATTTGAATCATCCATATACTTAATTAATAGATAATCTCTCAAATATAACCTAATTATGCTTTTTTTACACATAATTGATATTTTAGGCCATTTTCATTCATTCCCACACTTAACCCATTTTTCATATATGATAGTATTTAACCTAGTTTCTAACCTAACTTAAGGCATTTTAGCTATGATAAGCCACACCTCATCAGGTGTTCTTGAGATTACTGATGGTCTTAGGAAGCTTTTGAGCATATTCTCAAATTGTTTCATCATGTTTGGTGTTCTGATGGGCATAACCATGTGTCACCGGAGCTCCGATGAGCTGCAGCAATCTTGATCTTGAAAAGAAGCCTTTGAATCAACTCTTAATGATCTGAAATCCTCTAAGAAGCTTTCAGTGAAAATTTTCCATCTAGAGTTAAGTAGAGACATTGTCTTCTCTACTTATATTGGCCTGATCACCTAGTTCTTCATTTCTGATTTTTATTAATTATATTGGCCTGATCACCTTCGTCTTCTCAAGCTCTAGTAGAGTTAAGTAGAGACATTGTCTCACTCTCTGAGGTTCTAAGTAGATTAGTGAGCCTCAATAGGACATCCTGAATCTAAAACAACCCTTAGTTTGTTAGGTATTTAATTTACTCTGTCGACTAGATCCACCTTCGACTTCAGGCGACGGCCTAGAATCTGATGTTAAAAGGATCAAGTTCCATTCTTTTTTATCTTATTGAGTTCCTGAAGTGATTTAGAGTAAATCTAGACTTTTAATTTGATCTGAGAGGTCATAGAGCTAAAAGTCAACTTTTGGTTTATTTTGGTCAAACCGCAATGCCATTGGAGCACAGAAACTCTTAAGCTTAATTCTAAAGGTCTCAATGGGTTTTCTAGTTTGTTAGGAAGTCATTAGAGTCAATTGTAGGGTGTTTTGAAGTCAAATTAAGCCTGATATCATTTTGACCATGTTGGGTTCATAAAGCCTGCGGGAGAGTTTCTCTAACTTTTCGATGAGATTTTCAGGCTTTCTGTGGTCAATTTAATGTGTTTCAACCTCCTATAGATGTTTAGAATACATTTGGAAGCTTTGAACTAAAAGTTGAGTCGATTTAAACTCTAATTGAAAGCATCTGTCAATTTAAACTTGAGATGAAGCTTCCAGGTGTTCTTCATGGCCATGAAGCATTCCTCTATGCTTTATGTGTTGTTAATGAATTACAGGCGTTGTCAGAAGTTCATTTAGAATGAATGTGAGAGAGAGATTAGGCTTAGGCACAATCTACAAGTTTATTAAATGAAGAATTGCTTGTGAGTAATTTTGTCCAGCAGTTGTTATCAAGCTGATTCACGAAGCTCAATTAATCAATTGAAGACTTCAATCGAGGAACTGGAGTATGCTATGGTTGCTGGAAAAGATTAGAAGCTCAATTTATGAAGATCACATGAAATTAAGAAGAACGAAGTAGAAGAGAACCTAGGCATGCGTAAGAAGAAAAGGGACATACATAGTTCCACATCGAAAGTAAAGAGCTCTTATAGAAATATTTTATGGTCCCACTCCCATGGCCTATCGCCCGAATCGGGGATGGGCTGCCAAATGGGCACTCACGTGCTACGCTTATGTGAGAAAGAGAGAGAGAGAGAGGTTGACCTATAGAGGATAGAGTCTAGACCTTAGAGCCCTAGGTTAAGGTGCATATGACGTGGCCCACTAGGGGCAAGGCCCATTTGGGCAGCCTTTGAGCAATTGGGTTGTCAATGCAATTGTGGTCCGACCCCTAAGGTTGTTGATTTAGTTCGGGGTAGCCTAATAACAATTTTTTTATAAGGGTCTATGTGATTCATAATTTGACTAAGTGTTGTGTGTGCCTTGTAATGTAAGGAAACATAAGTGTTCTCTACACTTAGCATGATTTATGAAGGGCATTTGGCTGTTGAGAATCATAAGTGTAAATGAAAAATAAAGGGGCTTATATGGTTGTTTCAAAACAACATTATTTTTTTAATGCAATGGAATTAATCCTTTCTAACTTCAATTCATGTTATTCTTTGGAATTGATTGATATGTCTAATGCTTAATCTTTGCAATTAATTCATGTGATTAACATATTCTAATTATATGATTAATTAAGTAATAAGCATAATTATATAACTGGAGTACTTAATTAAAATAAGAGTATTAAGTTACTTAAGTAGGTAGGTTGTTTAAGTTAAGTAATTTAGTTAAGTATGACTAATCTTAATTAAGTTATGTATTAGTAATTAGATAAGTTAAGATCTTAAGTTAAGATTAATTAAGTTAAATATGTTAGTTAAGAAGTTAGTAAATTAAGTATGTAAAGTATTATGTTAAGTTATATGTATATTAATTAAGTTATATAAATAAGTTCAGTAATAGATTAGATTAACTTATAAGTAGATAATTAATAAGCTTTTTAGTTAATTTATAGTGAGTACTAATTATTAATTAATTTAGTAATAAATAGTAGTAAGTATATAAGTAGTAATTTAACTAAGTAAATTAAGCCTAAGTTATATATGTATTATAAGTATAAGTTAAGTTTATTATGTCTAAGATATTAACTAATAGATTTTTAGTATTAACTTAATTAAAAGAATAAATTGATGAATAATTGGTGGAGTTTGCTAATTTAGCCTCCCAGCGAATGACCTAGACTCAACCAGTATAATTATAAAATATATTGACTATCTTGCTCACTATACTATGACACAATAACGACAATTCTTAATAATGCAAGGTAGTTAAGCATCAGTGGGCAAGGCACCATGCATCAAAAGTAATAGGCATATCACCACCTATTTATCAGAATAAATAAGCATGTCGCCACCTAATTTTACTATTGACTTTGAAAGCCATGATCCTGGGTATTTATGTTGTACGATGTAAGCATCATCTTTTGTGAGTGGTGGCCAATCACTACAGGGTTACTTTTGTCATTTTATATCGACAAGATGGGCATTAATTGTCGTAATGACAAGAAATACTCGTCATGAAAATAAGAACGGACTACACGATTTTCGTAAGAAACGAATTGTGACATAATAATTAACGCGTAGGGTCATCAATTACCTGTAATAATGGCGGGAAATGTAAACTTCGAACGTTGCACCTAGTAGGCTTATAAATAGAGGGGATTAGTAAATGCACCCCTTGATCCCAAGAATCTTCTAAGTAATAAAACATTTGTTGTAGTGAGATTTTTTTCGAGAACAGAAATAAAAATAATCGAGACCTTGATGGGTCCCTGATCGAACACAGGGAGACATAGGATGTTCTAACCAAATACAAAATGTGAAGCGAATATGAACTATAGTAAAGGCGGAGGTGAGGAGAAGGCACACAAATTAGGCAATTATATAGAAGGGGAATGAGAAGCACGGAATGCAAATCATATAACTTGAAATCAAACTTTTATTACTACTAGAAAAGAGTCAAATTACAACTAGAACTAACTAGAACATGAACTAGAAAAATGACAAGAATTAGAAATAGGGATGCAGAAAATGGTGAGATGGAGCGTGGTCCATTGTAGTAGCGGCCATGGAGATGAGGATGGAGTAAAGGTGGGGAAGAAGCAAAGGAGAACAACCACCAACAGATGTAGTAGAGTCTAGACATAAAGAAGCTCTTTAATGGAGGTGAGAGGGTAGACTAAAATAGGAAGGCTATAGAGAAGGTGGTGAGATGTTGGAGTTATTCTAATACTAAGGAATTAATGAAGGGAAGGGTAGGGTGTAGGATCCTATTATAGACTTTCCTAGGTCTTAGATGGAGGGCTAGGATTGAATAGTTTAAGGATCAAAGGCTAGGATCTAATCTAGTAGGTTGTTTTTGTTGGAATAGGATGGATAACTAGGATTTATTAGGAAAGATGATGGATAGTTGGATTTAAAGGAGGGAAAGGATATGCACTTTGCGCATTAAGAAAAGGTTTAGGATAAGATCTAAATAGAGGCCATAGGATAAGCATCTAAGGGTCCTAAGAGAAGCTATAGTGAAAGAATAGCATTTAGGTTTTCTATTTTAAGATTAAGGAGAGGATAAGATAAGGTTGTTTTAGGCTTTTAGGATCTAAGTGGGTTCATTTAGCCAACATAAATAGGTCTTCAAATAAGCACTATATTGACCAAATTAGGTCAATAATTAGACTAGGTAGGTTGGGTCCTAGGTTGGGAAACTTGGGTCCCTAAATAGGTTGCCTAAATACTAAATAAGTTAGGGTACATAAAAATAAGCTCATTATCCATACATAAGTGAGCTCAATCTTGGAATCCAATCAACAAGGCTCAAAATTGCTCCAAACCTGGTATGTGCACATAATATTACAAAGACATCAAGGCACCAAATATAAGTTTGGAAAAAATTGCAAAAAATCCAAAATTACATAATATTTACAAAATTCACCTATATGACTAAATTGACCTAACAAAATGCATTCTATCAAAATCAACCCTCAGATTAGCATTAGTTAGGCATAATTAATGTAAATATGTATAAAAATATCACACCACTTGCCTATCTTTTGCCAGTCCTCGAGCGAAACAATAAGTGAAAATCATTCGAGAAAACAATATTTACATAGGAAACAAATTTGCAAGTTTTAAGTTAAGCTAAATCGAAATCATCAATCTTAATTTTTTACCAGAATAAAGGAAACGTACACAAAATCTTAATGTTAAAGACTCAGCAGGTCTAATGTACCGACCAAATACGAACCGCTTAATTCAAATCAGAGACTCTATTAGCATAGGTCTTGGGTCTCAAGAGTAATTTTTTATGGCTCTAGCAACTCAGCCAAGGTTCTAATTGAACTTGAATTTTAAGCCTCTGTGTGTGTAAATAGATATATGACTCATCACATGGTAACCCTTATTGAACTTCGAGTTTTCCACTGGACTAAGATTGTCTCTTCGCCCTATTGGCCTAAGTCTTCAGATTTGCCTTACTAAGAACTGGTAGCTTTCTCTCTACCCTTTTCTATCCTAAGGTCAACGCTCTAGGTGTGTATCTCCTTAGCTAAACCTAAAAAGGTTTCTTGCCAGCTATCTCACTTTTTTTTTTTTGGGGGATTGGTAGGATGCACTCATGTGTATACGAGATAAAAATGGTTTTTTTTTTCTTTCCTTTCTCTCTCTCTCTCTCCTTTTTTTAACTTCCTCCAACTAGTGCATTTTTTTGGGTTTCTCTTCTTTTTGCATACTCATTTTTCCAGATAGGTGGCTTCCTTAAGAGCATCTCCTAAACAAAGGCACAAAAGGCTAAAAATGTAAGGTTGGGATCTAGACTTCCAGTAATGGGGAGGCCCTCCCACTAGAACATGTCAACCATGCCTCAATCTAGGTCCTATTGACGACTTGGATTTCAATCATAGGTCGACCAAAACATGAGTCATTGCATGCGTGCAAGTGTAGAGAGTTAAGCTCCTCAAACTTTTCAAACCAGAGGATGGGAAGATAAGTCACATACTTATCACCCCATCAACTTAATACTTCGACTTTTTCAAATCTCGTCAACGACTCAAAAAAATAAATCCATATTTTAGTAAGTACTTGAGATAATTAAGTAGAAAATCGACCTGAAGAGTCTAAGCGAAAAAGCTTTATTTGTATTTTCCTAAGATCAGTAAATCCTCAAATTTGATATTTTCCAATTTTTCATAGCTCAAACTCTAAAAGCAACAATGTTTTTTATTTTTTTATTTTTTATTTATTATTTTGAAAATGAATATACAATGGATGAAAATATGTAAAATAGTAGGCATGACAAAATACAGTAATTTTGGAGACTAGTATAAAAGTGACTCAATCAAAATATGTAAATCCACCCACCCATACCTATTTCATGCAATGTCCTCATTGTATGCTATAAATATAAAAAATGGGTAGAAATGACCTAAAAATATTTGAGTCGACACAACATAACCTGACTAGCTCCAACTCTGCAACCCAAACTCAAATCTATATAAGAGATCAGCTATGTATATATATATATACAAGTGCTATGTTTAATGCCTTCAGCTAGGCACTAACCCTATGAAGAAGATATCAACAATTCAATGGAAGGGTCAAAGATTGTTACAGAGAGGGTCAAGATTTACATGAAGATATGGTCATGTGGTGCAAGAATCAATGGTCCACAAATGCGGACCAACTGATGATGTAGCCCCACTTCAAAGGGTTTTTCTGGTTTAGGGTACAAACTGGAGAGTGAAAGATGGGGATAGCAAAAACGAGGTTCATGATGTTGGCCTTGCTTATAGATCTAGTTCCAAAGTTCAAGAAGAGGTGGTGGAAGATTTGGGTTGAAGTTCAGGTCTAACTCAAAATTTGAATCATTAGGGGATCATAATTTCTCTAGATTGCGGGTCGAATGAGGATATAGGTAAGGCTATGTTGAATTCCTCAAAATCCTCATCATAAATTATCTCTTCCTTATAATCAAGCCATCCATTTGAACTAGTTGGATTGTAATTTCTCCCCCAATCCATCATGTTTTGAGCTCTATTTTTTGATGTTGTATCTTCTTTTTCCTCATACATTAAATCATGGCTTGTATCATTTGGATGTTCAATTTTTGGAACCTTATCAATATCCAACAATTCTTGAACTTCAGGGTGGGTATACTAAGGGTTCTTTATATCATCAAATACTTCATCATAAGATACTCCAATAGTTCCTTAATCTCATGAATTTCTCTTTCATAGGAGGGTATTTCAATTTGATTATCTATAGGAGGCAACACATCAGAATCATCCTCAAGTAATTCATTCTGCTCATCACATTCTTGCTTCTATTGATTCTTAGGCTTGGCAAAAATCAGATTATCCATAGTGTGAATTGCCAATACTTCCTCAATTGTTCCCATAGCCTCAATAGAACCACAATTTAATTCATTCTTTTGGGAAGCCTTAAAGATATTAAGTTGGCATGTTTTCTTCTAGAAGTGATTTGCATATTCCCAGTACATAGTTGATTAGAGCCTTGGCTATGGCCAAGAAAGGTCTTCCTAAGATTATTGGGGTGTGGTTCAAGTTTTCTGATGCCTTCATATTTAAGACTAAAAAGTCCATAGGGTACTTAAAATCTCACACTTTTACAATCACATTCTGTAAGAGTCCCATTGGAATCTTGGTTGACCTATCGTCAAGCTGAAGGGTAACATCAGTGTGTTGCAAGGAGCCTAAATCCAACTCTTCATATAATTCAGTGGGGATTAAATTAATGGAGGCACCAAGGTCTAGTAAAGCTCAGTCCAAGATAAAACCATCTATCTCACATGAAATTAAGGGGGTCACCGGATCTTTCTTTTTAAGAGATAGCTTATTTAAGATGCTGGCACTAGCTTGTTCAAAAATCACAACCCTCCTACCATTCTTAGCCTATCACTTAGGGGTGCCATGGGTTAAGCCATGGGTAGGTCATTTATGTTATGCACTAATTCTTTATCTAAAGAGGGTGGGGTTTGTGTGCAGGTCAAAATAGAAGACCCTTGGTTAATCATAGGATTTACATGGGTAGCTATACCTAAGGGATTTCGACCCTCAACAAATTGTCCAACCTATCCAGGTTTTACACATTCTTTTCAACTAACTCCACCTTATCCAGCTGCTAGCCAATGATTTCTAAATCAACCGAACTTGAATTATCCCGAATTTCATATATCCCACTTTTCAGCTGATTGGATCTGCTAAATCTGGACATTGAGGCATTGTTGAGGGAGGTTTCACTTATGTTTTCAAATAATTCAAAGGCTCCCTCCTCATCTTTACTAAGGAAATTTCCCCCACATCCCACATCAACAAAATTCTTTAAATTATCATTTAACCCATAATAGAATATATGGGCCAAATGCCAATTAGGAATATCATGATGAGGGCATTTCCTAGTCAGATCATTGAACCTCTCCCAAGCCATGAAGTTGCTCTGCAGGGTTCTACTTAAAGGTGGTAATGGCACATCTAAGGCCATTGGTCTTACCTATAGGGAAAACTTTCTTCAAAAATTCATATCTCAGATCATCCCAAGTCAGAATAGGTCTACCAATTGTCCTCAACCATTGTGCAACTTTATCTTTCAATGAGAACAGGAACATTTTCATCATCAAAGTAACTTCATCCATATTTCTAGGGACAAAGGTCCTTCCTATATTTAGTAGCTCCTCAAGGTGCTGGATAGGAACATCAAAGTTGTGGCCATGGAAGTGAGGAATCAAGTTAATGATTTAAGGTCAAAATCAGCCCCCTCCTGGGGCATCCTAACATTAGTTTTAGGCTAGGCATTAGGAGGGTTCGAATAGTCTCTAAGAGGTCAATTTGCTCTACTAGTTTGCATTTGATTCAAGGCCTATACTAGGGTGTCAATCTGACAATCATGATGTTGGCCTTACCACTGGATTTGTCTCTGGGGCTTTGTAATAGGATCAAGAAATTGTTCCTCCCCTCCACTCATCTCTTTCTCATGGTGACTAGCCATAGGTTCAAACTCAGAAGGATCAGGTCATCTCCTAGGGTTTCTCTTTAAAGGTGGTACCAAATCAGGGTGAGTGATCTTCTACCTTGCATGCACTAGGAAGAATTTAAGTAGATGAGAGGGAGAATACATATGAGAGAACACCCACCCTCATAGTACAAGCAATCAAGCTAATCCTTATAGTGTATACCTTAATTAAATCTAATCCTAGGACCTCGAAATACAATCGGGTTACACCAACCTTTGAATTACTTGGCTGGTCAGAAAGGTGGGACCCCCTAGGACACCCCGCACGGCAAGACACCACTAGAGGTTAATGTGGTATCTCACCAACGTTTCTTGTCACCAGTTGACCCACGTATTCAAGGCCTTGATCTTAACCCATTCTAAGTTCAAGTTACCAAGTAGATTAGTCCTGCCTAGGGTACGTCTATTCAATTTTAGGGTTAGGCTTGAAGTGCTTTTGAAATGTGATGGGTATTAGGGGGTGTTGCACTTAAAATTGATTTCATAAGTGAGCTCACAAACAAGAGGTTCACAAACAAGATTTTGTAATGAAGTGTCTTTTAGGATTAATCTTGTTTAGAGTGCACTTTTAGGGTTTCAATGATATAGTAGATTCAAACAAGATTCATGTGAAGGCACACAAATGATTTTAAAATCACGAATGATAGTATGACTCCTTTGAATCTCAGAAAAGTATGACTGCCTAATTGAAAACCCTAATAATTGGACCTACACAGGCAGCTTCTAGAGAATGAACAACTTTCAATTGGTTCAAGTGATGCATCCCAATACAAAGAAACTATGGGTTCTCAAACATTACTAAACAATAAATCCAAAAAATATTTTTTCAAGAATTGAAGTCCCTAAAAATATTTTTTTCACATTTGTTTGTGTACCAGAGTCCAAAATTTAGAAAAGACCCCTAATTAATTTTAGCGTAAATCAAGAAGTGCCATGCCTCTAAAATTTTTCAAACTTTTTTCATAGATAGGTATTTTGAATAGGAAATCAATGCAAGCTATTTCACGCAATTCTAATTTGTATAGAAAATATTAAAATTCAAACACTACGTAGATTTAAGAATAGATTGGATTTCTGATAAGGGTCTAGTTCGTGAATTTTAAAATTTTTTTTACTAATAGATAGGACGTGAAATTTTCAGGGTTGGTTTCTAACTTTAAGACACACGTCCAGGAGCAATTTTATAATTTTTGGGAGAACAAAAATGTAGGAAATAATTTTTGAAAATCTAATCTATTTGCAGCCCGAATTTCAAGGAGGTGGTTTTAATGATTTCAAAGAGATAATACCCACCAAAGAGAGATTTTTTTATGCAAGAAACTCAAGCAAATAACTAACCTAATGACCCTAACCTATATGGGCAAATTTTTTTTTTGAATATAGAGATCTAATGCAAATCTAACCTAGGATTCAAAAATGATCCTAATACTAGGATGTGAAGACTTACCTTGATATCTCTACCCACACTTTGCTCTAATTCTACTACTTGTCCACAAGATCTCATGTTGCCATGAAATCTTGAACACAATCAGAAGAACAGAGAAAAATGAGTTAGAGATATGAATGCAAAGAATGAAAGCAAATATGAAGTGAACTCCATTGCCTCCCCGACAATGGCACCAAAATATGATCCGAAGAAATCACTAAGTAATAAAATGTTTGTTGTAGTGTGATTTTCATTTAGAATAGAAATAAAAGTAACCAAGACCTTGGTGAGTCCTGGGTCGAACATGAGGAGGCATAGGATCGTTCTAACTAAATGCAAAAGGTGAAGCAAATATGAACTAACTATAGTAAAGATAGAGGTGAGAAGAAGGAACACAAATCTAGAAAAATGTAGAAGGGAGGGTGAGAAGTAGGGAATGTAAATAATATAATTGGAAATCAAACTTTTATCACTACTAGAAAAGAGTCAAATTACAACTAGAACTAACTAGAACATGAATTAGAAAAATGACAAGAATTAGAAATAGAGATGCAGAAAATGGTGAGATGGAGCATAGTCCATTGTAGTAGCAGCCATCGAGATGAGGATGGAGCAGAGGTGAGGAAGAAGCAGAGGAGGATGGCCACTAGGAGATGCAGCAGAGTTTAGATGTGAAGAAGCTCTTCAATGGAGGTGAAAGGGTAGACTAAAATAGGAAGGTTATGGAGAAGGTGGTAAGATGTTGGAGTTATTTTAATACTATGGAATTAATGAATGAAAGGGAAGGGTGTAGGATCCTATTTATAAAGTTTCCTAGGTTTTATATGGAGGGCTAGGATTGAATAGGTTTAGGATCAAAGGCTAGGATCTAATCTAGTAGGTTGTTTATGTTGGAATAGGATGGGAGGCTAGGATTTATTAGGAAAGATGATGGAAAGTTGAATTTAAAGGAAAGGATATTCACTTTTGTGCATTAGGAAAAGCTTAGGATAAGATCCAAATAGAGGCCATAGGAGAAGAATCTAAGGGTTCTAAGAGGTTCTATGGTGAAAGGATAGGATTTAGGTTTTCTATTTTAAGATTAAGGAGAGGATAAGATCAAGTTATTTTGGGATTTTAGGATCTAAGTGGGTTCATTTAGCCAGCATAATTAGGTCTTCAAATAAGCACTATGTTGACAAAATTTGGTTACTAATTAGACTAGGTAAGCTGGGTCCTAAGTTGGGAAAATTGGGTCCCTAAATAGGTTATCCTAAATACTAAATAGGTTAGGGTTCATAAAAATAGGCTCATGAAAAGGCCGTCTTCGCTTTCATTTTCGTTTTGCACATAAAATGACGTGTCGAAGTAATATCAATGTGGCAGAAAATCACTTTAAAAAATAATTAAATATAACCACTCGAGACAAGTGGGTTGTGTCCACAGGGAGGCAATGGCCTATTAAAATACCATGAAAATCCAAGGTTCACTATTTGTTTCCCTCAAAAATCAAGTTAAAATTCCCTTTCAACTAACTTTTCGTGATTCAACCTCTAAAGGGGCTTCAATAACCTTTTTTTTCTTATAGCCTTCAGGAGGTTTGCTTGACCTAACGTGCCAAGAAGCATGAGCATTTCTCCAGCAACTCCTCACATGGCGAAGCCCGTGAGGTGAGAGGAAGGAGGCACTGAGGATGGAGAAGAGAAAAAGAAAGGGTAGTGATGGTAACACCATCATCATCATAACTAGCTAAAATTAGCCAAAATCAAGTGATAAATGCTCCTTAATGTTTATCTAAGGGTCACAACTCCATTTTGAATTGAAACTAAGAAAATAAGAAAAGAAGTTAATTCTGCTATTTTAACACCTAATCACAAATGCAAATTAACTAAGGGGTTAATCAAGGCTTAATCCAAGGTCAAATGAGGTTAATTTTTCTAGAAGTGGGTCAGAACTAACTAAATAAGGGTTTTATAAAGATCTAAGATTTAATTTATTAAGAAAAATCCTAATTTAAGTCTTACTTAAATTGAAAGGGTTCTATGGAAATAAATGCAATCTAAACCTCCTAAAAATCATTTAAAAATATTCTATGAGGTTTGGAACCTTTACTTTGACCAAAGGAACCCATTTTCAACAAAAATAGACTCAGACGAGAATTTATCTTGTTTTGGGCTTCTATGTAAATTACCCATTCAAACGTGGTCAAAACCTAAATTTGAGGTTACCATTAGAATTTTTAAGTCCAAATTGGGCTTACCTCAAAATTTAAGCCCAATCAGAGTCCATCTTGACCTAGTTTGCATTCTAGCCCCTAAATTCCCGATTATCACAAAACTACCCCTAGCTTTTGATTCTTTTTGCATTCAGGTCCATAACTTTTCACCTCTCTTGCATTTGAGTCCCTTCTGCCACTGTCTTCCTCCTCAAGAAAAGAAGGAAGGTGGCAAAGGCATGAAACCCAATATGGTGAGATTTGAATAAGGACTTGAACACCCAAATCCTTGTCAAATCCCACCAAACTTGGTGGGATTGACAATCAGATCATGACCGATAGTTTAAGCCTTGTTTCTAGATCTGATGTGGCTAGAAATTACACCGGCGACCCCACGAAGTCAGAGCTTATGAGTCGGTTAGGAAACATGTCAAATGAAGCATTCTTGGCATAATTGAACTGGTATTCACAACTATATAAAGGGCCTACATCTACATGTCAACCTTATGCTTGATTGACCATCAAATCCCCTCTTCTTCTACTTCTCCGACGATAATCCGATGCACCTTGGAGCTCCCTCGACCTACTTTCTCACCCTCTGCCATGTACAATAGGCAAAGGATTTCCTTCCCTCGAACATCTACAAAGCTTCTGATGGTAACACTATCATTCATCATAACTAACTTGAATTAATCAGAATCAAGTGATAAATGCTCCTAATGATCATCTGAGGATCATAATTTCATACTACAATGATATGAGAAGATAAGAAAATAAGGTCAAATGTGCTAATTTAACATCCAATCACAAATGTAGGCTAACCAAGGGGTTGATTAGGGGTTAATTCAAGATCAAATGAACTTAAATATCCAAGAAGTGCGCTCACACTGACCGAATCAGGATTTCATGCATTTCGAGAATTAAAATAGTACCGAAAACCCTAATTATCAACTCCACTTAAATTGAAAGAGTTCTAGTCGAGATAAATTCAATCTAAACCTCTTAAAAATCATTGAAAAATATTCTAAGAGGTTTGGTACCTTTACTTTGACCATCTGGACCCATTTTGACAAGAATAGAGATTCAGATAGGAATTTATCCTAGTTTGGGTTCCTGTGCAATTTACCTAGTCAAACGTGGTCAAAACTCAAATCCAAGATCACCACTAGATGCCTTGGGTCCAAATTAGATTACCACCAAAATTTAGGCCCAATCAGAGTCCATCTTGACCAAGTTTGCATTTTCTACCCTTAGAATCTTTGTTCTTCACAGCTAGACCCCTATGTTCTATGTTTTATCACATAAAGGCTCCTAACTTTATCGTATTCTTTGCATAAATGCCCCTACACCTTAAAAGTCCTAATTTCCTAATCAAGGCAACAAACCCATTGGCAGTTCCTTTGATTGAGGGATTGCTCCTCAAATCCACTCCAAATCCCTCCAAATTTGGAGGGATTACTCTTAAGATCAAGAGCTTTTGATTGCACCTAATTTCACGTTCTATCTTGGAGCAAAAAGCCCTAATGAGCTCACCAAATTTTACATGATTTGGTTGCCAATTTCATGAGCAAACTCACGAATTTGTCCAAATTGAGCTCGTAAATGAGCTTCTATATAAGTTCCCTAAAGTTCCATGGTCAAAACTAGCCTGGTTCCAGCCAAAAATCCTTCTTCCTCTCCTTCTCTAACCATCTCCGACTACGGCTCCGACGATTGTCTCCTCCCTCTTCATCAAGTTGTCCAATAACCAAATTGGATAGTCCTCTTTCTTCCTCCGCTTCCAGTGTACATAAGCTGAAGCCTCCAACCCCCTCGTCGTTGCCGTTCTACCTTGCCGGAGACTTCAACCCTTCCTTGTTCGGCAAGCCACGCCAGCACGGATCCTCCCCCTTTCGACCAATTAGCTAGGTCTTCACCCTACCCTCCCCTCTTAGGTTAGTTTTAGCCCTTTAAGACTTAGGTTAGACCTCAAACTCACCTTCGCCCCCTCCTTCTCCGCCTTCGACCATGCCTACAGCGTGATCGCACGCACTCCACAGTACACCAAACTTCAAGCCACCTTCACTAAAAGCATCCCCACACCACGTAGATTAGAAGCCCCAACATTTTTTGGAGCTTCAACCACTCCAGACCCTCGTCGAACGACCCATCGTCCATCGTTCATCTTCGACGTTGTCTGGCCATCCTACACTTCCACGCACCAAATCAACACCACTACCACCTTCACCACCTAACGACGATGCTCATGAACCATCTGATTTGGGTCAAGAACCTATTCTAGTGTTGTCAGGTCATCGCTATCGCTGTCATTATCGCCGCTGTGCTCCACCGCCATTCGGCCATCAACCACCACCACACCACTTCCAAGGACTCTTCCAGTCTCTCAATCAAAGAAGAACATAGTAGCAGGAGTCCCAATTGCAGAAGAGCAACAACAGCTCCTCTACGTGAGGATAATGAAGAATGCTTAAGAATTTAGTCCCACATCGGTGGGTGCTAAATTTAAAAAGCGTACTTAAACGCTTTACGTGCATAGCCTCTTCGCCCAGCACACGGGAGTCAAGTCCCCCATGCATTAGCCTTTCACGTGCCGCACACTAGCCCACACCATGCGAGTGTAGGCCTCCCTGCGCTGGATCGATTTGGACTTGGATCGGGTTTGAACTAGCTTTGAGGAGAGAGAAAGGAGAGGTTTTTAGAGAGAGTGGGGCGGTTTTGCACTGTGCATATTTGCCTAAAGACTTAAGATAATTTGGAGGAGGTTTGTGTTGAGACTTTAAGCCGTCTGAGGCATCTCTCTAACGTATGACTTGGAAAAATTGAGGCTTTGATTTGCTAAGCACTTGAGATTTGATTGGGAATTGAGCCAAGTGTTAAAGGGTTAAATGGTGGTTTCAACCAACACTTTTTTTAGTCTCGTTATTATCTTTTTGTTATTAGATTTTTGAGATACAATTTGGATCATTTATTGAAATATATTTGTGAGTGATTATTTATTGCATATCATTACTTGTGAATTGATTATTGTGCTCATTTCTATTATTCGATTAGTTAATTGAATACCAAATTTTCTTCCTGTGAACAACCTCAGAACTCACGATTTTCAAGCAATTACAAAGTTTAAATGTCAATTCGATTTTCGTCACTATACTACGACGTGTTTCTCTAAACTATGATGAATTTCAACTCACCAACTCCACGTGAGGCTTGGCTCCACCTTCGTCAGCTCTGATTTCCCCCTCTCTTCCTCCTTGCCTGCGGTCAAATCGGCAACCTCTCTCTATTCAACCAATAGGTAAATTAGGTTAGGGCTTTTCTCTCTCTCTCTCTCTCAATTAGGTTTAGGTAAAGTCTCATCCCTGTTCTTCCCCTCCTCTGACTCTGGCTACCACTACCATGCCACCTTCATCGCCAAACATCCTTCACCTTTCTCCACCTCAATTAAGCATGACAGAAGTTCACTCTCACCCTCACAACCCTTTTTTCGTGTTTAATTGCTCCTCACTTCGCCTCCAACTTAATCCCTGACTTTGATCACCGGAGTTACATCAAGCTTCACCGTTCGACCACATCCGACCCCCAACCAGTAAATCGCCACCACCACTCGCTCCACCTCACCACAACAGAGTTTCCCAAGTATCTAACTAGAGCCCTAGGCTTGTATTCTTCTACAAGGTCCCTCACCATCATCGTCGTCTTCTCTGTCATTGTCTAATGTCGTCTGGTGACCAATCACCTCATCACCACCTCTAATAGCCAGAGACCAACACAGGGGACTCATTTGGGCCCTTGATTTGATGAACCAATGCTAGCTCGATCTAGGAGCAACAAAGGAGAAGCAACATGCATAGTGACTCTTTAGAGAATTTTAATTTGGAAATGCATATATAATGATTTGTGTGTGTTAGTTGCTTGCCATAGACATAGGGGGTCGGGTTCCCATCCACCTTACAATCATATGCACGCACATGCCTGCACACATGCAGGTGCATGCCTAGGTGAGAGCCTGGGCCAGTTCATTGGGTTCAGTCTAGGACTAAATCGGGTTTAGTCTAAAGAGAAATGGAATAGGTTTAGTCTATAATGGAATTCTTTGCAATGGATCCATCTATGGAGGAAAGTCGGAACCTTATTTCTAATGAGGTGAGGAAGTTTACTCTGGCAACAAAGCAGGCGATGTTAGAGGTCAGGCTGATGGGAACACCATCATGAGCCATAACTAGCTCAATTTGATCCGATTAAGTCATTAAATGCTCCTACATAATCGCCAAAGAGCCTTAATTCATTACATGATCATTCTGAGAGAAAGACAATAAAATAGGGGTAAAACTGTAGTTTTAACAGTATACCTCAATTGCACCACAATCATGGGTTTTCTTAAGGGTTAATTAAGGATCAAATGGTCTTAAAAGTCTAACAAGTAGGTTAGTACAAACAGAAATGAGTTTTCACGTGTTTTGAGAATTAAATGACTTCTGAAATCCTAAAAACTGACCTACTTAATTAACTAAGGTTCTGGTTAGGATAAAATTCACCTAAACCCTCTAAATTTCATTGAAAAATATTCTCTAGGATTTGGCACCTTCAATTTGACCATTTGAACCCATCTTGACCTAAAATAGTCTCAAATAGACATTTGACCTAATTTGGATAATTGTGCCAATTACCCAGTCAAACTAGGTCAAAATCAAAATCCAACTTACCATTGGATTTCTTAGGTTCAAATTAGGTTTGTACCAAAATTTAGGCCCAATTTGAGATTGTTTCAACCTAGTTTGCACTTTGATCAAAGTCTGATTTCCTTTATTCCACATGGGTCCTTAGCTTTTAAATTTCCTACACAAAGGTCCCTATCTTTATCATCATTTTCTTCAAAAAGGTCTTTGCCGCCATGAATCCTAATCCTACAACTCCAGCGACCTTAATATGGCATGTTCTCCTTGATTCCTTGTCGAATACCTCTCATATTTGAAAGGGAAGTTCATCAAAGAATTCCCTTCCTTTTGAACCAAATCTTAATCCTTAAAACCTTCCGAATCTCTCATGCGAACACATGAGAGATTCGGGTGTATTTCAATTCCTTTCTTCGGCAAGCTTTCCTAGCTTGGGAAGCTTGCTTCCCAATCCCAAAACACCATCCAGAGGCCTATAAAAGACACCCCAGATCAAATCGAAGACCCCAAACTCAATTTTGGCTAGAAACTCCCCAATTTCCTCTTTCCTCATCTGGCTGAATAGCTCCTCGAGCTTCGGCGACTCCCTCCAACTCCTCTCATCGTCTGACCACAATACCAATAGCAGATTCGTCTTCCTCACCTTCCTCCACATCGCTCCATACCAACGGGCATCCTTAATTATCCATCATCGTCACCGTCCCCCTCTACCAGAGTGTCATCTTCCATGGCGCCGGCCTACCAACGCTGGTGTCATTCTCCCCCTTTCGTCCATCTAGAATAGGTAGTTAGGTCTCTTTAGGTTCCTAATTTAGTTTCCTATTCAAAAATTCCATAAAGAACCCCCCGACGTCGTCGCTCATCCCCATCTTCTCCATCTCTGACTACTCCTCCGGCGAGGCGTATACGCTGCTACACCCCTCCATCCACCTCACCGACCACCACACGACCTTCGCCACACCACCCTCCACAAAACCCCTCTCCATATTTGCCACTCCACTCACCCAAATCACCCACCGAACAAACCCACCTTCACCAGGCGAGGGGCGCGGCAATGGTGCCATGAGGCAGCTTTGTGGCCGTTGATCATTAGATCAACGATCAGAACTTCTTGGGCCATTTGTGAGAGCTTTGAATGTCAAATTTGGTCGATTTTGAGTCTGTTGGACTCCGTTCGTCGTTCTGAATCCATCTGTGTGATCCGATTGCTCATCTAAGCCCTATTTTGACATGAACTTATGCAAATGGCCATTAATACTAGTTTATAAGCAATCTTAACATGAGATGCATGCAATGCCCCCATGCCCATTCATGATGTGCTATTAGTGCATATTATCTTTAAGATAAAGCTCGATTGGTAGAATTATTACCCCAAAATGTAGTGTTATCATACCCCCATGCTTACTCCTTGCTAGTCCCTAGCAAGGTTTATCCTAGCCATTATTCTTAGTCAGAATTCAGGAAGTGATTACTTAGACACCTTGTTACTTGTCAATAGGAGAAAATATACTAAGATCCTGATCTACAGAGACTAAACAGCGCCCGGGTGTCTGCCAAAATGTGAATCGCCTGAATCCTTGCTTTAAGGCATATATATATTCTTCTTTTCATCTTTTCTCATTTTTTTGGATTTTTGGAGTTGAGAGTGTGTTGGTAACTTTTTACGGCTACCCAACCTACCCAAAACTCGAAAAAGACTCTTAAGTGCTAAGCATCTTGGTGTGAAGATCGTGATAGACTCACTCAATGGTAATTCAAACAGAGTTCGGGTTTCTATGCCCCTAGGTGACCGAAAGAGGAAGTATTTGCCTGAAGGTGTATCTATCCGATCGGTAGCTTTCTCCCTACTTTTATTTTATTTGGGATCAACATAAGGGTGTTTCCAGTGTATATCTCCCCGGATTGCTCTACTTCCCCGCTTCTTCCTTAAGTGTTTTGGATCTTTTTGTGCATTTAGTGAGCTGGGCTCTGGACAACCAGCCAATGGGCTGTTACCCACGACCACTTGCTAACCATACTCGTGCGATGAAGTGTAGCATATTTTGTTCTTTTTTCTTCTTTTCTATATATATATATATATGATGAGTCCATTTTAATGGACTAGTATTACGCCTAAGTAACTTTAATCTTACCTTTTAGGTTTGTTAATAACTACATTAAGTTATAGAATGTTTGCATGCATCATGATTTAAGTTTACATCTATTTTATAACATTTTATAACTTGATATGTAATGATTTTTTATTTTTATGTGCAGGAATGATATTTAGAAAGAACAAGGAGTTGGGGAATAAATTTCCCCAACAAACAACCTCTGGCATATTTTTTTCCCCCATCCTTTGGCCACCCTCAACAGCCGCCGGCCAAAAATAGCAAAGGGATTTGAAAATCCCTTAACTCACGTACACAAGGGGAGGAGATAAGAGGTTGGAAAAGTTGGAGAGCGGAAGCTTCTTCCTCTCTCTTGCAGGGATCCACCTTCACCACCGTGGAGAGGGCTGACCCTGTGAACCACCGTGTGCACTGTAAATCAAGTCTTCCACCGCTCCCTCCAGCCACGCCTACAGACGCCCATACCCGCGTAGGCAACCCTCTGCAATGCCATCACCTTCACGCTACCACCGTCCACCGCACCCTTCCAGCCTGCAAGCCCCCGCTCCAGCACCACCAAGCGCCCGCAGGCACGACGCCTTCTCCACTGCAGAGCGTACCTTCGCGCGCCCATCTCCAACACCTCCCTGCAGCGCCTCCACCTTGAGTGCCCCTGCCAGGCCCGCACCCGCACAGCGCCCACCGCAGCGCACCCATCCTTTGTAGGCATGCCTTCAACCCCGTTAGCACCTTCTCCACTGCAGGCACCGCACCTTCTCCATCGCATCACACACCTCCACGCGCCCCTCCAGCGCTCGCCTCCAGCCAGCGCCTCTCTATCGCCTGGCGCTCCCCTCTGCAGACCGCCCTCGCCACCAGTGCTCCCCGCAGGCACCGCGCCCGCACCTCCAGTGCCTGCCCCAGCACTGCACGTAGAACCACCACCCACCACCTTCCTCTCCTTCTTGCAGCCACCATAGGCTGCTATCAGCTACGCCGTCACCACCGTCGAGTGCGACCTGAGTGGGGTGATCTTCAGCTGCAGCCTCAACATCCGTCTCTCCTCCTCATGTGCGCACAAGACGTCGCAACAAATCCCCTATTTTCAAGTTAATTAAAAATTACAGTTACTGCCATTACCACCAAAATCAATTTTAATTTATTATTATTTTATTGTGGTGAAATTGTGACTGCACACTCACACTTTTTGATAATTACGCGTTATTGATATTCACATGTTTCAACATTGGTTTAGGGATTAACATGTGCACAAATTTTCTTTAATATATGTCAATTGAAAATTCCATAAAATCATCACATATTTATTGAATATTTCAGTGACAAAAAATTGCACATATACCCTTATATTTTTGAGTTATTGTGCATCTTCTTTCCATCGCATTTCATGTAGGATTTGATTAGGGATTTCACACTTGATCGAAAGAATACGAAATAATTGAGAGTTTATTGTATCATTGCCTCCCTGTGGACACGACCCACTCTTCTGTGAGGTTATTTTTATTGTTGATTAGTCAATTTTTCCACCACTTAAATACTACAACAACGCGTTATTTCATTTGTGAAACTTAATTGAAAGCGAAAAATTGACTTGTCAATATATATTTTTTTTCTTTTGTTGTTTAGTAGGTGGCTTCCCTGATCTCAATTTACCTAGAGGCAATTAAGAAGATAGTGGTCCTGTGGCTAGGCTCTGGACAACCAGCCAATGGGCTGTTACCCACGACAACTTGCCAACCATACCACCTTAGAAGGTTCATTAGTTACCCAATTTCTGACAGAATCTCCGAGGAGCGAGTCAGTGCAAAAATGTGTGCAAATTCTTAGACTAAAAGTCCCTCCGAGTCAGAGGGCAGGTTGATAAGTTGTATACTTATCACCCTATTTTATTGGTGGATTACAATAAATTAAGGTTGCGAGGATTCGAAGCTAAATCCATATTTTAATGGACACCAGGGCTGATTAAGCCTGAAGGCCTGAAAAGTCTAAGTGTTCAGGTTCTTTTTGTATTATTTCCCATTGTTGACAAGTTCCTAATGCCTAACTTCTTTTTCCTAAATTCATCATTTTTTTATTTTATTTTATTCAGACTGATTAAAATGAACTCAGAATATGCAAATTACCACCCCCCCCATGCTTAAGTTGGACAATGTCCTCATTGACAATTAAATTGATGCAACGAGGGTTCAGAAAGAAATCACTTAAGCGAAGTAGTATATCTGATCAGTTTGAATCTTCTGGGTTGCCTCCCAGGAAGTGCTGAGTTTAACGCCTTCGGCTGGGTGATGCCTTGTGTCAACCCTCAACGAGGGTAACAACCTCCTTTGGGGGAACCTGGGCAAGGAAGTGCTTCAGTCTTTGACTGTTTACCATGAAAGTATGCCCAGTGTTCGAATCTGTGATTTCAACCACACCATTGGAATAGGGTTTGACTACCCTATATGGTCCTGTCCACTTAGATTTGAGCTTCCCGGGAAAGAGTTTGAGTCGAGTGTCAAAAAGCCAGACTTGCTGATTGGGCTCAAAGGTCTTTCTGTGGATGAGTTGGTCATGGACGGCTCTCATCTTCTCCTTGTAAAGTTGACTATTCTCAAAGGCGTTGCGATGAATTTCCTCGAGCTCAGAGAGTTGGAGTGTCCTTTGCGCACCGGCTAACTGAGAATCCATGTTGCATTACTTAACAGCCTAGTAAGCCCGATGTTCCAACTCGACAGGAAGGTGGCAAGCTTTGCCAAAGACGAGGCGATAAGGCGACATGCCTAACGGGGTCTTGAAAGCAGTCCGGTGTGCCCACAGGGCATCATTCAGTCGTGCGGACCAGTCCTTCCTGTCAAGTCTCACTATCTTTTGTAGAATGTTCTTAATCTGTTTGTTTGAGACCTCAGTTTGCTCATTAGTTTGCGGATGATACGGGGTGGCAATGCGGTGGGTAACCCCGTATTTTTTGAGTAGGGCATGGAATTGGGTGTTGATAAAGTGACTTTCGCCATCACTGATCATGGCCTTCGATATTCTAAACTGAGAAAAGATGTTCTGCTTAATAAAGTCCATGACAACCTTATGATCGCATCGACGGGTGGCGACGGCTTCAATCCATTTTGAGACATAATCTACTGAGACTAAGATGTACTCAAAGTCATTGGATGGTGGAATGGGGCCCATGAAATCAATGCCCCAAACATTAAAGATCTCGACAATGAGAATGGGCTGAAGGGGCATCATATCTTTCCTGGTCACGGTCCCTAGAGTCTGGCAGCGAGAGCAAGTCTTAGCAAAGTTGTGTGCATCCTTGATAATGAAGGCCAATAAAATCCAGACTGCAAAACTTTTGCAACCGTTTTCTTCCCTGAAAAGTGACCACCACAAGCTTGGTCGTGACAAAAGGATAGCACACTTTGAACTTCATCCTCCGGAATACACCTCCTGATGATCTGGTCAGCACAGAGGCAAAACAGCATGGGATCATCCCAGAAATAGTGCTTGGCTTCAGCCAAGAACTTATCCCGTTGCTGTCGGGACCAGCTGTGCGGGGTCTCTCCTACTACCAGGTAGTTGATGAGGTCAGCATACCAAGGTAGTTTCCTGTCTTGTACAGCTAGGAGTTGCTTATTAGGAAAGGTGTCAGATAAGGGTAAGGAGGTCCCAATGCAGTCTAGGTGGAGTCTGGACAGGGGATCGTCCACAACATTATTGGATCCAGCTTTGTCGCGAATTTCCAAGTCAAATTCCTGCAAGAGCAGGATCCTTTTGATGAGCTTGGGTTTAACATCCTTTTTGGCCAACAAATGCTGGATGGCTGAGTGGTCTGTATAGATGGCCACATGGGATCCCAGAAGGTAAGATCGGAACTTTTCGAGTCTAAAAACTACAGGGAGCAGTTCTTTTTCTGTGACCGTATAATTCCGTTGGGCCTTGTCCAACGTCTTTCTCGCGTAGTAGATCACCGCGGGCTTCTTATCTTGTCTCTATCCCAAGACTGCGTCGATGGAAAAGTCTGATGCATCACACATGATCTCAAAATCCTGAGACCAGTCAGGGGGCAGTAGCACAGGTGCGGTGGAGACTGATTCCCTAAGAGTGTGGTATGCCTGGATGCAATCATATGTCATGTTGAATAGGGCATCATTGGCCAGAAGGTCGGTCAAGGGTTTGGAGAGCTTGGAAAAGTCTTTGATGAACCTTCTATAGAAGCCAACATGTCCAAAGAACGAGCGGATTTGCCGGACTGAGCTAGGTGGGGGAAGTTTTGAAATCAAATCAACTTTAGCTCGATCTACCTCAATGCTCCTATGTAATACGATGTGACCGAGGACAATTCCTTCTTGAACCATGAAATGGTTTTTTTCCCAACTTAACACCAAGTTAACCTTGATACATCGCTTCAAAATTTTTTCCTAGTTGCTCAAACAATGGTTGAATGAGTTTCCAAATATTGAGAAATCATCCATAAAGACCTCCAGGTATTCACCTACCATCTCTGAAAAGATGGCTAGCATGCAACGATGAAAGGTAGCGGGTGCATTGCATAACCCAAATGGCATACGACGGAATGCGAGCGTGCCATACGGGCAAGTGAATGTGGTCTTCTCTTGATCTTTAGGAGAAATTGTGACTTGGTTATATCCTGAATATCCATCCAGGAAGCAAAAATATTTATGCCCTGCCAATCGCTCGAGAATCTGGTCAATCAATGGCAAGGGGAATTGATCATTCTTGGTTGCCTCATTAAGCTTCCTGTAATCAATACATACCTGCCATGCAATGGTGGTGCGGGTGGGGATGGATTCGCCACGCTCATTGGTGACAACGGTGAGCCCAGCTTTCTTGGGGACCACTTGAGTGGAGCTCAACCAGGGTTTACCGGAGATTGGGTAAATGATGTCAACGTCAAGCCACTTGATAATCTCCTTCTTGATGACCTCTCGCATATTCAGGTTTAATCATCTCTGCATCTGATGGGAAGGTTGGGTTCCATCTTTTAGGTAAATCTTGTGGGTGCAATAGGTGGGGCTAATTCCTCTCAAGTCTTAAATAGTCCAGCCAATGGCAACCCTATGTTCTGATAGGGTCGCGATCAACCTAAGTTCCTAATCCTTGGTTATATGGGCATTGATAATTACTGGGAAGGTCTGGTCAGGTCTAAGGAAGACGTATTTGAGATTCTCAGGTAGCGGCTTCAACTCGGGTGTGGGTGGGACAACAGTCGACGGAAAGGGGAAAGGCGAGAGTTGATCAACATCAATCTCCTCCAACGGTGGTGGCTGATGGTAATTGGCTCTACAGAGGTCAACGTGCACAAATGGTGACGGGTCAGAACAGTTGTCACAGGATTGGGTCTGACGGTCTAAGACAGAACTAAGGGTAAGGCATTCCTTGATCAGTGGCTCCATGGGATCGTGTTCCTCAACCCAGTCGCAATCGAAAGACTTGGCCGCCCTGAAAATATCCAACTGCATCTTTCTATCTCCAAAGGCGATTTCCATGCATCCCTTGTCACAATCGATGTTCGCCTTAGCCGTAGCTAAGAAAGGTCTTCCTAGGATGATGGGTGTGTTCTGTAGCTGTTCAGGGACTTCCATGTCGAGCACCAAGAAGTCGACTGGGAAATAGAAGTCCTTAACTTGAACAATCACATCCTCGATAACCCCCTTTGGGGTCTTCATGAATCTATCAGCCAACTGGATGGTCATAGGTGTAGGCGTCAACTCTCCAAATCCAAATTGGTGATACAAGGTTGAGAGGATCAGATTGATTGAAGCACCTAAGTCCAGGAGTGCTCCATCAAATGTCATGTCCTCGATATTGCAGGATATCAGGGGTGCTCCTGGGTCAATTCATTTGAGCGGAAGGTTGCTAGAGATCACAGAACTGGCTTGCTCTGAGAGCACAACCTTCCTAGGTGCTTGGGGTTGTGGCTTATGCTTCGGCTTATAAGCATCCTTTAGGAACTTAGCATAAGCCGGGATGTGCTTGACTACCTCGAGGAGTGGGATATTAATCTGAACCTACTTGAAGATTTCTAAAAGCTCCTCATTTTCCATAACAACTTTCTTTTTCTTTATCTTCTCCAAGGCCTCAGGATATGGTGTCTAGATGTGAATAGGGTCCGTTTCCAAGTCCTTGGGTCTTTTCTGCTCATCTTCAGAGTCAGGTATTTCAGGGGGTGAAGTCTCAGGAGGAGTCGGCCATTTGGGATCCTAGGTTTTAGTGCCACTTCTCAAGGTCACCGCATTTGTAGAGGCATTAGGACCATGGGTTGATCCTTGAGAAGAAGAGGAAGAAGAAGCGCCAAACCCAGGGGGTGTTTGTGGGGCTGGTTGGACCATGTGGGCCTACCCGAGATTGCCTTGGAACCCTTGCGAATTGGGGCCTCTATTAATTACGTTTCGCGGGTTCGATTGTGGCTAAGGGATCCCTGTTGTTTACAATCCGACAGCTAGCTCAACTGTCCCTTCACGAAAGCCATTTCCTCCTGGTGTTTTTGGTTCATTTCAGCCATCATTTTTATCAAAGTATCCATTTGGTTTTGTGGGGGAGGGGCCTCCTTATTTGGGTTATAGGGGGTCTAACCAGTGGACCTTGCTGATAGGAGGGCGGGTTTGGCTAATGGTTTGGCCTGCGCTGGTTCTGGAATTGAGGCAGTTTCTGGTTCGTCCACTTAAAGTTCGGGTGATTACGCTATCCAGTGTTGTAGGTGTTGGAGAAGGGGTCAAGTTTGAAATAACCTTAGATAGCCTGGACATCTTCAAAGATAGAAGGTGTCGAGGGGGAGGGAAGAGAATAATCAGGGGTTGAGGGAGCAAAGGTCCCTTCCTGGAACATGGTCAGGGGTTATTCCAGGTGCATTTGGCTTAGTGGCTGGACCAGGTCTACGTTGTAAGCTCCTTTTGCTAGGAAGAGAGTCTGTAGCGGGTTCCTGGTCTGGTTCAATAGTTCATCCATCTTTTTACCTACCAATTCCACTCGATCCAATTTCTTAGCAATGTCCATGTCAACCGTTCCAAAATTTGATTGTACCTCATAGATCCCACCACGGGGTTGAATGGATCAACTAAACTGGGTCATAAAGGCATTGTTGAGCGAATTTTCGCTCATAGACTCGAAAAGCTCAAGTGCGCTCCCCTTGCCTTTGTTCAAGAAGTTTCCCCTGTTGTTTCCCTACTAGGAGGGGGTGACGTAATAAATGGTGGAAATATAATATAAAACAATCTCACAAAATTCAATCACACAAAGTACATAATTAGTTTTAGGTGGAAACCCAAACCGGGTGAAAACCACCACCTAACCCTTTCGAGTTAGGATTTTCCGATCAACCAAGTTGATCAAATCCACTAAACGAATCACTTAAACGAGGGTAATTCAACCTCAATTACAACCACGCTACTTTATACGAGGGTAGCATACCTCAAACCCGTTCTCTTCATGATAAGGATTTTGTCCCACGAAGGAGACAGGAATTCGCAAAATGAATACCCAACCAAATAACAAAGTAAAATAACAAAAATCCTATAGAGCTAACAAAGTAATTTTTAACCTAAGCTTCTATAGGAATTAAGATGCTTCCCTTTGCAAGGAGTGCGTCGAATCGATGACGCGGGTGCGTGAGCTACACGACGGCGCAACGTCGCTCTCGTGAACTACGGCTGGAGAGCAGGTGCGCAAAGGCTTGATGCTCTCAAGATGAGGAACTTGAGCTTGGAGAGAAAGAGCTTTTCTAGGGCACAAAAGAGTAGAAAGTATGTTGCTTGGGTGTGTCTTGGTGTGTGTAGGTGTATCTTGAGTGGCAAAGGCTCCCCTCTATTTATAGAGGCCTTAGGAAGGCTTTGAAAAGCTTCCATAGCCGTTGGGTGCAAAGCCCAAGAGAATCAGGCCGAAATCAGGAACAATCATTACACTGACAAGGTTATCAGACGTCTAATTCTAGTATCAGACATCTGGAAGATCAGTTTAAGACGTTTGGGAACAAAGTCAGATGTCTGATTTTAGGCGAGTTTCTTCCTGACTTAAATCAAATCTAAATAGGGTTCTAGTGTAAGTCCATCAGACGACATATAGGACGTCTGGCACTATGTCTGGACATCTGGAAACCTACTTTTCTGCGGGAATGGATTTCCAAGAGAGTGCAATGGCTAGAAAATCTCTGAGAAGAGATTTTTGGGTCAGCCGAGGCAAAACGGTCATTTATTAGACGTCTGGAAAGGCTTAAGGACGTCTAATAAGGCTCTAACGGTTATATTCTTCAGAGTTTGTTAGCCAGCCAACGGTCCACTAATTGGACATCTGGCAAAAACATCAGACGTCTTCTAAGACGTCTGGTCTAAGGTCTGGACGTCTGAATTCATCAGACAGAACTAACTAAACCTAGCATAAATGTTATCAAACGTCTGAATCAACAGTTAGACGTCTTAAAACATATTATCAGACGTCTGATTTTAGAATTAGATGTCTGGAAAGGCTATTTGAACTCTATATTGGTTTTCTAAGTTTTCTACAGAAAACCTAAGTATCCTAGGGTTGTGCTGATGTTCCTAGGACTACTGTTAGGGTACTTTGAGGCTTTTTAACATGATTTTCTAAGGAATAAAAAGAGCAAGGGAATAAAGGAAAAAGTACATGAAGGAAATAAATAGAATTCTATCCTATTCTTCTTGTCCTTCCATCTTCAATCTATCGCTCCTCATGAATCTCCTCTGTTTTCCATCAAGCTCCTCCAATCCATCCTGGATGCAAGCTCAAACTCCATCTAATCACGTCTTCATTTGTAATTTGCCTGAAATCTAAGACTTCAAGTGCAACTGTTAAATGACACATGTTTTGTTATCATCAAAACAAACGATCGCGGTGCACTAGCACCAACATCCCACACATAAGGCATTGACGAAGTTTCGAAGGTTGCTATCCAGACCGTGGTAGAAGATCTAGGCCAATTTCCACCTTGGTACTTCGTGGTGTCGGCATTTCCTCAATAGTTCATTAAATCTCTCCCACGCCTCATGGAACTGTTCCCCACCCTAGAGTGTAAAGGTGGTGATGGTTCTTCTGAGGGCATTGGTCTTTCCTATGGGGAAGAATTTCTTTAGAAATGCATGCCTCAGTTCTTCCCAGGTGGAGATAGGTCTTCCTAAAGTCCTAAGCAAGTGAAACACTTTGTCTCTCAAAGAGAAAGGGAACATCTTGATTGAAACAATGTCTAAGCTAATGTTCCTGGGCTTCACAGTACGGGCGATCCGGTCAAGGTCCTCTAAGTGTTGGAAGGGGTCCTCATTTGAGCTTCCATGGAAGTGGCTCTAAATCAGGCTCAGGACGTTTGTTTTCAGCTCAAAATCATCTCCTCCTCAGCGATCCTAAGGTGTGGTTCAATCTAAATCGCAGAAGGATTGTAGAAGTCGTGGAGGGGCCTAGGTTGTCCCTGGAATTGTGGTGGATCAAGTGGTGGTTGCCCTTGTAGGTCCTGCAAAGGTGGTGGTGGTTGCCCCTGCGGGTTCTACAACCAGTGTATGGCTTGCATGATAGTGTGGATCTGTTGCTGCTGAAGCCGGTGGTTTGCATTGATATGGGCCTGGACGATGGCCATCGTATCTGGTGGAGGTTGGTCCTCAACCTTATCTACTCTAGGTTCAGCCATGTCTCTAGCAAGATCAAGTCTTCTGGTTTCCCTTCCCAAAGCAAACAACTTGGGATGAAGCGATCGCCTCCCGCGCATACACTAGAGAAGAACGAGGGAGGGATGCGAAGAGAGACAAATGCGAGAAGCGTGTGTGCACAACCAAGCAAACAAGCCTAGTTCCTTACAGTGTATTCCTTAGGGGACCTAGAAATCTCCAAATGAACGATCAAGTCTATAGGTACGGGACCACCCTTCCAAAAGCTAATCCAGCTAGGTTGATTACGAGGGGATTGTGGGGAAGGTTCTTCCTTTGGCTTGCGCCGCTGGTTCCGTAGACCCCACAACCTCGGTTGTTTGACACTTCCCCGTAGCCTAGTCACCAGATTCTACTAAGGGAATGAAGACCAAGTGCCCTGCAAACAAAACCACGCCTCTTGAGACTTAACCCAATCCTTCCTAGGGCACGTCTACTCTGTTTTAATGGGGCCAGGGCAATGCTTGTGCTTAGGTTATGTGATGAGGTGTTGATTGGGGTGGTGCCTCTTAGTTATCCAATTTAAATGTGTGTGCTCCTAAGCACTACATGGTTTTCAAGCAAGGATTTAAGATGTGGTGTCTTTTAACATTTGTCCTTACTTTAGTATCTTTTAGGGTTGACGTGTCTTATTATTTTCAGACAAGTTTCTAGTGAGCACTCCAAGTTTTGCACACAATCGGTGAGAGTGGATTTCCTTTAACGTGATGAGGCTCTAAAACCCTAATGTGCTCATCGTAGTATTCATGCAATTTCTACCAGATGAGTAAATTTTAGGGGTGAGTGGTGCGACCCAAGTCAAACCACGGTGGCTTCGCAAACACCACTCAAAAAGAAAAGGAACACTCTAAAAAGATTAGGTCTTTGAAAATGTTAGAGTGTATATTTTTTTTGTTGGGTGATGAGTTAAGGATGAGGATTAGGCAATCATTCACCACGCCAATTTTTTCTGATTTTGAATTGCTTAGAGTTTTTTAGGCAAGCAAACAACCACGAGAAAAGAAATACTCACAACCGATCCTTGCTGCACTCACTCCATCTCCACCGTCACAAGTCGCGCTCCTTCGTCATCCAAGCGCCGAGTCCCTGCGACCATCAAGTAGAGGGAGAAAATGTGTTAGATGATGTGAGCATGGATGCAAAATGGAAGTGACAAAATAAATCCATTGCCTCCCCAGCAACAATGCCAAAAACTGACGCACTTCGGACACGTTTTTTTAAGAATGTCATTGTAGTTCACATTCGCTGCGTTGATTTTAAATAAAGAAACATACATGAGTTCGAGTGTCGAACACAGGGAGGCGTGAAAAGCGGGTTTTTTTGTCACTTAGTTTCATGGAAATGGTGGGTTTTGCTTGGGAGAAAACATGGGAGAAAAGCAAGTAAGGGAGAGAAAGAGAGAGAGAGACTAGGGTTAGAGTCCTTTTGTTCACAACATGCAACTTAAACATCAAAAGGGAGTGAATAACTAGATAAGAAACATTATCATTTAACATGCACTTGAGTTTTACAAATACAACAATAGCTAAATGCTTAAGCTCAAGTAAAGTAAAGCTAAGATAGAGAGAGAGAGAGAAAGAAAATGGCGAGGTGGCCACAGCGGTGGAGGAGGGCTCCATCGGCGGCTCGTCGGCTCCAGTGGTTGCAAAAGAGAGCTAAGGGTGGCTAGGAGTGGGGTAGAACACTTGCAAGGGTATTGAATGCCTTACATGGGTAGTTGGAAGGGGTCTATATAGGAAGAAAGGCTTTTCAAATGAAGTAGGGGCTTTAGGGATGTCCGAGACGTCACTAAACCCATGCCAAAATCGTCATTATAGCCCCCTGCCCGCTAGTCTCGCGCGCGCCGTGCTTCCCCCCCTCTGTGATCCGTGTGCGGCCGCTGAGGATCGTTCGATCGTAGATCGGACAGTTGAGATCGCATGCTGAGCGCACTTTAGATCGTGCCTCACGAGCGCGTGTGTGATTTGGCGTTGGCGTCCACTTGCGTGTGGAGGTGTCGCGTGGATGCAATCCACGCCATTCACGCCCGAATCCACGACCTTGATCAGCCGTGCCTACGTGAGAGTTTAGTTTGGCAGCGCGTAGGGTTTCGAACGCTCGCCACTACCTTCGCGGATGAAGCGCTACCCGCTGCGTTGCGCCCGTACTTTGTCGCAGATGCGGTGAGCTGGAGCGGCGCTGGCAGCCGTTGGATAGGAATCCAACGGCTATGATCTGCTGGAGGATGGAGAGGCGCGGGCGAAGGAGGCGCTGCACTGCAGGTGAGGGGAGCGACGATGGTGCCACGTGGCAGCTTTATGGCCGTTGATCATCATATCAACGGTCAGAACTTCTTGGGCCATTTGTGGGAGCTCCAAATGTTGGATTTGATCGATTTTGAGTCTGTTGAACTCCATTCGTCATTTTGAATTCATTCATGTGGTCCGATTGCTCATCTGAGGTCTGTTTTGACATAAACTTGTGTAAATGGCCATTAATACTAGTTTATAAGCAATCTTAACATGCGATGCATGCAATGCCCCCACGGCCATTCATGATGTGTTATTTGTGCATATTATCTTTAAGATAAACCCCAATTGGTAGAATTATTACCCCAAAATGTAGTGTTATCAGCAACCCATCATTCCAAAAACCTGAGATCCTTCTAATTATCCTTTTGTACTTCACGTCTACTGCACTCTGAGTTCAGTCTTAGAACAATCGATCCCACCTCTGGTACTCGTATCAAAGCTTGAAATCATTAGCAATAGTCAAAAAGCCCCAACTTTATTGAAGTTTTTGACCCCTGGAGACCTCCACCAAACGACCCATAAAAACTCCACCATACCCCCACATGCTCTCAACCACCACTAGAAAACTGCCACTACCTTCGCCATGATCCGACGATACTCATGAACCTATTAATTGGGACCTAGATCCCGTGTTCATGTATTTCAGAGTTGCCCAGATGCTTCGTCGCCGCCACCAATACAACGCTGATCTCCACCGCCATTCACTGACCTCTAGGCCCGCCTCCATTTGCAAGTGTTGCAGAATTCCTTCACAACCTCAATCACTCCTCCAATTGGTTGAAGCATCATCTCCAGCAGCTCGATTTGACGAAGACATCCCTGCAGTTGCACACATGAAGGAGGAGAGTGGGATAGTCCCACATCGGAGATGCAGACATGCACAATAGCATATAAAATAATTTCATCACAGGGGCTCATCGCCTCAAGCACATGAGGGGTGAGGTCCCCCATACACATGCTCACCCACGCACTTACTCATACCTCGCCTGCAATACACGCGACATAGGTCTGGTCCCCTACCCGATACTATATAACCCGATTACCCGATTAAATACCCGGTTCTAAGAATAAGAAGGGAATATTTGAGGAGGGTAGGGGTAGGTTTTGCACTGTACACATGCCTTGGGATGCGTTCCCATACATGCCAACACTTAGGCATTTCTGAGGCTTTGTGTTGGTGCCTTGCAATGGCTCTGTGCTTGCTAAGACTTGGTGACTTAAGTCATCTCCCTTAGATGCTCAACGTTTGATATTACTTGAAGGCTCTGTGGGATTATTTGGCCCATGTGCTGACATGGATTAGTGGTTCAAGATACTGTTGAAATATTTGACTTATTTGAGAATTGTGATATGTGCTTAATTGTAGGATTTAAGTAGTGATTCAAATCACCATTTTTCATAGTCCTTTCTATTCTTTTTATCCCAATAATTCTTGAGATACAATTTGGGTTATTATTGCATACATTTTGATTATTGATATTCATTGCATATCCTTGTTCTTGTGCTCATTATTTCTAAATTGCGATTAGTGTGTAATTCCATATTTGCTCCCTGCGAATGACCTCGGACTCATTTCTTTGTTTTTGAGGACTCTATAAATTTAAATGCTATTGCGTTTTTGTTGATCGTAGTACAACGTGCATCTCTTAAATCTCAACAAAAATGTGTCAACACGTAATACAGAAGTCGCCAGGGACTCTCCTAGCAGGGACAGCGCAGCATATGAAGCGAGAACATCGCCAACCCCAAGGATCGACCTACTAGAGGATATGGAATAGTTGCTTTGTTGGAATAAGTGATCGCTGCTGGTTTTTTTCCCCTTTTCTTATTTTTCATTTTTTTTAAGTTGGATGAGAATGTTATAGAAGAAAGTGTACACACAAGAAAATGAATGAAAAGAAGGTTTTGCTTCATTATGTCTCATGTGTGACACATTCATAAATTGTTGGCATGCCAAGTACGAGGGACTAGCCTATCGCCTAATGTTTGTAACTAATAGTAATCACTCTCACTGTCTTTGCAAATTTTATAAGGGCCTTCCTAGTTGGCAGCGAGTTTGCCACTTGACTTAGCTGGATGTAATGCTTCACTCCCTCACAAAACTAGATCTCCTTCAGTGAACTTTCTTTTCCAAACCCACTTATTGTAGGCTACAGTGGTTCTTTATTTATAATGGGAAGTTGAGGCCAATGCTTCCTCCCTAATTTCGTCCACCATGGTAAGCACTAGGCGAACTTGATCGCCATAAATATGAGGATCATACAACAGAGATCGATATGTTGGGAGGATAGTCTCAACTAATAGGAAGGTGTTCTACTCATGGAATAAGTACATAAATATGCTTTCATCGTAGTATAAGCATGTAGAAACTCTTAAATTTATATTCAAATTGAACTCCAAAATAAATAGACAATATTTTCAAAATGGAGTCTGAGTTCAGATGGACTAATTTTCTTTCTTATGATCTAAAAAATAGGTAAATAAACTAGATGTGAAATCAAGATTAATTAGAGTAACTAGAACTGAAGTAAGATTGACTAAAACTAATTGCATGCAATTACTAGAACTAGCAAATAGAATAAGCACTAGAAATAAAATAAGCACAAGTAGAGAATAAACAACTAAAACATTTTATTGAAATATCAGAATTTGAATGCAAAAATGCTTACAACTAGAAATAAAATGCTATTATACAAGAACAAGAAAAATGAACTAGAAACTATCTAAAGCCTCGAAGGCAAGGTGTAGGTTGTGGTGCAGAAGCGGAGGCGCAATCCAGTGCGAAGGCACACCTGCGAGGACTTGAAGTAGAGAGATTAATGGAAGAAGGGCCGGCTCTCTCCATGAGGGGAAATCCAATGGAGTTGAGGCCGTGTATAAATAAGGACTGGGGCCGGATGTTACGTAGGGGATAAGGTGGGATGTTGCATGGGATTTGAGGGGTTGCGTGAATGGGATATGTTGTTCGGTGGGATGTGTTACGTGGGGATAGATGAGGTGGGAAGTCTACGTAGGTGGTGCATGGGAATTGAACTGGGGTGTGCGTTGAGGGTTGTTGTGTACGTAAGATTGATTTGGGATTTTGTTGGGTATGGTGGAGTTGAATGGATAGGAATTGAGGTGGGGCTGTGAAGTTGCATGGAAAGCCGGCCGGTGGAAGATATTCGGTGGTGTTGAGTGGATATCGGGTTTGTGGGTTTTAGATAAAGGAGAGGATAATGTTCGGTGGAGAGGAGGTGAATAGGAGAGGGCTGACGTGGGGAGTACGTAGGTCTTAGTTGGTGTTTTGCATGGGAGTTGCATGGTTTGTTTAGTGGAGATAAGAGGACGGGTTGTACGTAGGGTAGGGTTTGGTGGGGAGTTCGGTGGATGTTGGACAGAACATGAGAAAATGGACGTGTGCGTGGGAATATGGGTTGAGTTTATGTAGGGGCTATATTGCATAGTGTGGTGCTGGGATTATGTTGATGTGTGCATGAGCTATAAGGTTGGTAATAAGTATGGTCAACCACTTTAGATAGGATAATTAGATGTTTGGTTAGTTTACCAAGGTTTAGTTGGGTTAGGTTAGCTAAGGTCTAGATGTAGGAAATTGGATTCCTAAATAGGCTGGAGTTAAGGTCAATTGGGTTAAGATGCATGTGGCTCCACATCTCTATACAATTTAGCTCAATCTGATTTCTCCTCTTTGCCAAGCTCCAACCAAACTTATACCTGGCACCTACACACATAAAAACAATGACATCAAGGTACCAAATATAGTTAAGAGAAAATTTGCATAAAAATCGAAACTTATGCATTATTTACAAAGTTCCCTAAAATAACTAATCTAACCTGTATAGATGCAATCTAACTCGAATTACCCTTAGACTAACATTAGTTAGGCATTAAATAATGTAAATAAATATGAAATTATAAGCGGGCCTCCATTCCATACACCAAGCTAAATGGCGTATGACTAGTTGAGGTCTTCTTGCTAGTTCAATAGTCTCATAATACATTCGGCAGCTCTTCAGCCCATCGACCCTTGCACTAGTCCAACCAGCATTTTAATGTCGTGATACAGGTAGGGGGGACTAGACCAAAACTTGCCGCATACAAAGAAAGGAGGACCACAACTCATGGTCTAGTACAAAAACCAACAACACCAAAAACTAACCTCGTCAAAAAACAAAATCAGCCAGTAACATAGGGAAACTGAATCTGATCCAATCTCAGCAATCCACAACATCTGGTAGGGAGCAGTGCCGACAAATGAATTATGTGTCATGGACCATCAGCATAGTGGGCAATCAAACGAGACAAATTGTTGGCCATAGGATGTATGTAATTCAAATAAAAGTCTTGAGAGCAGGAATCTTTGGCAACCTATAACTAATCACGCATACTCCATGCCACCGAGATTTTGCCATTCCACCAATAATAAATGAGTGAGGAATCAACTTCACAGCATATATTATCCTAATGCAATGGGCCATACTGAAGGAAGTGGGTGATGGCTTCAATGATGCCTCTCTCATAAGAAGTAGTAGCCTTTGAGGAAGCAGTTTTAACCAAGGAACCATGATTGTCCCGAAGGACCCACGCTATAGAAGGGGAGCTGTTATGACAAGTAGCCGAAAAATTGACCTTGTACCACTAGCCGGGCGAACCCAAGAAATAGCAAAAACCTTAGGGTGTTGAGATTTAATCCAGTTACCCATACTAAAAGATCTCCAATTACGGTCCAAAAAATGACTGATGTAAGAAAATTTGAAGTTGTCATGTTTACTCTTATTACGAATGCACCCGATGTTATGCCAAATTAATATAGTAATCCTTGTGATCCTTTTAGAAAAGGAAGCATTGGAGTTAAGGAAATTATGATAAAGATTATCAGGAGTAATGGGGTTAAGGCAAATATTCCTATAAGTCCAATTGGAAACAGAGGTAGCAAGTTCACTGTGGCAAAATAGATGGGAGCCAGTTTCATTATAAGGAAGAATGGGACAGCACACACATTTGGAAGGAATATTGAAGACAAGCTTTTGGATATTATCATCAGTAGGGATCCTATCAAGAATAAATCTCCAAGCAGTAAGTTTCATTCCAAGGGGAAGCTTTAAATTCCAGAGTCTTTGAAAAACAATATTGATGGGTAAATATTTAAAGTTAATGTTATAAGCAAAAGAGATAGAAAATTCACCACCTTGGGAAGGGGTCCAAATGGGAACATCTTTGGCTTTGAGAATGGTAGTTCAGAAGATTTTGTGACAAATACTAGGGGGGATGTAGCGGAGATAATCAATCGAATCAGGAGAAGCCATGGCATCTTTAATCTTCAACGAGGGAGGGTCAATGTCATGAGGGAGAAAGTCCTTATGAGGGGAATCTCCAAGCCAAATATCCATCCAGAAAAGAAGGTCACCTTCCTTAACCTACCAACAAATGAAAGGTTTCATATCATTGTAAATGGAGAGGAGGGAGTTAAGTCTTTTGGAACGATTATGAGTAGAGTTGTAAGATATACCATAAAGATTCCGCATCATGGAAGCAAAAAAGAGAATCTCTAAACATGATGTTCCAAATTCTTTTCATCCTCGAGGCTTTAATGACAATGGAAAGGTCCCTGATTCTGAGCCCACCAAGGGAAAGGGGCTTGCAAATGTAGGGCCATGCTCGTCCTCCGTGGAATTCCAAAAGAAGTTGGCAAAACTAGATTCAAGGTTGCGAATGATGAATTTGGGAACATCAATCACAGACAGCACATGAATAGGGATGGATGAGAGGACATGCTTGATAAGAAGCATCCTAGCAGCAAAAGAGAGAAGTTTGGCTTTCCAACCCGAGAGTTTGGACTGAATTTTGTCAACCAATCCATGAAAATATGAGATCTTAGCTCTACCCATGATGATTGGGCAACCAAGATATTTGAACGGGAAGCTCCCAAGTTGAAAACCCATAAGCTTTAATGACAATGGAAAGGTCCCTGATTCCAAGAAATGGAGACAAAGGATCCCCTTGTCTAAGACCATAGGAAACTCTGAAGAAAGGCGAGGAGCTACCATCAACTAAAATAGAAGATCCCTCATGTTCCATGAAACCTTTGATAAGGGCAATGACTTTGGAGGAGAACCCAAATTTAAGCAATGTTTTATAGAGAGCTTCCCATTTGACTCTATCATAGGCTTTTTGAAGATCAATTTGGAAGATAACATTAGATCCAAAAACCTTACGATTGAGCCTTTGAGAAAGCTCAAACATGGTAGAGATGTGGTCATAGATAGTTCTGCCTTTGATGAAGGTAGCCTGCTTAGGGGAAATGATTTTAGGCAACAAGTTAGCCAAACTGTTCGCAAAGATACTAGAAGCAATTTTAAAAGTCACATTACAAAGACTAATAGGGAAAAAATTAGAAAGCTCCTCAGTGCTGTGTTTCTTAGGGATAAGGGAGATAAAAGTGGAATTGAAGGATCTAGGAGCTAGTTGAGTGGAAAAAAAGTGAGAAATAGCATTGATAACATCCATCCTAACAAATATCCCAACAATTGTGATAAAACTCAGCATTGAAACCATCAGGACCAGGGGATCTATTTGTCAGCATCAAGTTAATGGTGTCCAGGATCTCCTTTTCAATGGGAGTAGCAATCAACATGGAAGAATCCTCAGGAGTTATGATAGGAGGAATGACATTTAAAAATTTGTCAATGTTCCCAATCCCGTCAGAAGAAAGAAGGTTTTGAAAGAGTAGTTGGCTGAATTGGAAGCTGCCTCATCCCAAGAATTGTTACCAATGGAAGAAGATAGAGAATTACAATTATGCTTAACAAATCTTTTCTTGATGGTGGTAAAAAAGAAAGAATTATTCCCTTCCTAAGGATTCAACCAAGAGATTTTAGCTTTTTATGCAAGGAAATCGTAATATTTAGCGAGGCCATCTTCTAGTTGGATACAAATATCCACAAGCTCAAAAGAAGCTTTATCATCCCAATGGGATGTCAATTTCGCCTCCAAATCATCATTGCAAATCTCCAGTTCCTTAACAATCCCATGCATGTCGCCAAAATACCATCTATTCCAAGATTGCAGGGCTCCTTTCAGATTGGAAAGTTTGAAGTAGAGAATATCAATGGGGTTGTAGGTAGGGTTAAAGCAAGGTTGATTCCAAACCGTATAGACAACATTCCTGAAAGAGGGATCTATGAACCACATGTTTTGGAACTTGATCGGACAAGGTCTAAGAGGCTTCAAAATGCAAAGAGCAAGGAGCATAGGAGAATGGTCCGATTTACATCTAGAAAGGTAAGAAGACTCTGGCAAGAGAGACATGCAAGATGAAGAAATGAAGATCCGATCCAATTTTTGATAGATCCTAGCATTTCCATGTCTCCCATTGCACTAAGAGAATTGATTGTCAGCCATCAGAATTTCCAAAAGACCAAGAGAATCTTTCCATAAACAGAAGTCAGCAACTTGGGACATCTGAAAAGGAAGACCACCACTCTTCTCTGAGGACCGTAAGATACAATTAAAATCTCCTCAAATAATCCAAGGTTCAGAGTTGGCAGCATCTAAATTAAACAAGTGGTTCCAAAGTAACAGGCGGGACTCAACACAACAAGAATCATAAACCCCAGAGATGAAATAAGTGGAATTAGGAAGCACACATTTGATGGTAATAGCTTGAGGCATATCCCGATATAAAGAAGAATTCATCAAAATCTTAGAAAAACACCAAATGTGGGGAGCTTCAATAGAAATATGCATATGTTGAAAGCCATCAAATCCATAAAGACAACAACCAAAGTAATAGGTTTGCCATGATAATCAGCAAAAGGTTCAAAAAGGAAGATAAAGTCAAAGTTGTGTTCATGAATCATAAATTTGATACGATGAGAAGTGGGTAAGTTGAGCGCCCCTCTACAATTCCAAAAGAGCCCTTTCATCAGGAATGAATCTTGGTTAGCGATTTACTGTGACTACGAGTTATCCTCCCATTTCCCCTCAAGGGGACACCACCACGGGCTCCTCTAGACCTATCAATAGATTATGCCACATATGCATCCCTTTGATCAAGGGGAGTATCAAAAGCAAGATCGTCAAAGGAGTTCTGGAGAGACATCTCAGATCTGGAGGTTTTATAAGAATCATCATTGCTCACTAGAAGGGGATCCTCATTAGAATCAATTCCTTTAATCAGAGGTGGGTCAGGATCAGGAGGGGCTGGTGAGGGGAAGGGAAGGTAAATGCCCCAAGACAATGAGCCATCCTCACAGTAAAAATTCTTCGCGATAACCGTGGAATTACTCTGATTATTAACAAGCAACATCTGGTACTCGTTCGCTTTATCCTTATGATCTATATGACTGGAGTTAAGAAAATTGCTCTGAGTAAAAATGCCAAAACTAGAGGCCATATTAGGCAAAGCATTTAAACTAGGAATGAACTTTATATAATAGTTATCATAATCAATATGAGCCTCTTAAGAATAGTAGCTATGATGCAAAACCATCTTATTAGAATCGTTCAACGTACTATCTGAATTGGAAACACAATGATAAGATTTGGATTTAGTCGCAGAATCGTCCAAGTTTTCATTTAAAACATCAACAGCCATATTATCAACAGAAGCCGGCAACTCAACGGAAGAAGAATTATCAAAAGGGAGCGAGTATACCAGTAGGGGATGGGGGAGCTTAGATGAGCCAGTCACCTTAGGCTCCATCCCCAAGTTGTCAATGTGCAGAGGTTTCGATTTCTTCTTAGACTTCTTAGAACTCATTCTCACCCTGCGCTTCTTCTTAATCACCACCGAAGGACCACCTAACGTGCTATTCCCCCCTAAAGAAGAATAAGAAATTATACAACCCGGATTATTATTCCCCCCAAGGTCCTCTGGAGGAGAGGGAGTAAGGATTGCATTATCAACATGAGGGGCATCATCTGGGTGAGTCGGCGGAGTATCATCTTACCTCATTGAATCTAGGGAAGGCGGAGCATCATCCAAAGAAGGGGAACAACCCAGAGCTCCACCTGGACCTAAAATAACAGCAACAAAACAAGAAGACAAACTATGACCGAGCTTCAAACAAAGGAACAACACAAAGGCAACCGCTCATAAACCACCTTTTGCCGAATCACAGCCCCACCATTGGAAATACAAACAAACGAAGGGTGGTCCATGAGAAGATCCACCTCAACACAAACTCGGGGGTAACCTAGTCTTAAACCTTACAATGTCTTAGGATCCACAAAAATTGGGTTACCCAGTTGATATGCCAGCGAAAGTAGCACATTAGGATGGATAAGATGCAAGTTTAATCTCGGGAATCCAACCCAAATAGGCACCGAAGTGGCAGATGCATCAGTACGAAAAGATGGCATCCACCAGATGAACTGAAGATGAGCTTGTTCAAAATAGCAGAGCCAAGGGAGAAGAGTCTGGAAAAAATTGAGGTAAGAGGAACATCTAACAAACCAGTGTCACATATCCAGCACAGAAAGTGAAAAGTCAGAAAGGTGGACCTTGCGCACAAGGAAATCTTTAACTAGCTGATAAGAAGGTTTAAGTCCCATAGCACGAATAACCATCAAAGAAGCCAAACCCTTAGCAAGTTTAGAAACTTCGGAAGAGGAAAATGAAGTGCACAGGAGACCATCAACCTCAGAAGGCAAGCGAACCGGCACGGGAAGCTATTTGTAGGTAAGGGGCTCGAAAGATCAACGATCATCCATCACTAAGGCATAGGAAGGCCTCTGCAGCAACGCCGATCGAGGATCGGGAGTAGCAAGGTCCAAGGCCCCGAAGGGGAAGCCATGACCCCACGACAAGCCCTACCCACAAAAACCCAACTCCAAACAAGCAAAGCCAAAGCAAAACAAGAACCAGCAGAAGCGGAAAAACCAATAAGAGAAAGCATAAGCACCAGAAAAAGCACAAATGCCCCAAGCGAAAAATGTAAAAAGTGGAAAACCAAAATAAGCACAACCACCAAAAAAGCACCAAGACCTCCGCCCCGAGGGCACCACCCGTTGCTCCTAACGAGGAGGAGCAACCATGGTTAGGAGAAACCTAGCTCCCCCTCAAAGGGAGGGGGAAGAGGGGCCTCACCAGATCAGCGGAGAGCGAAAACCCTAGGGAAGAGGAAAGTGCACAGGAGTCAGGAGCATTAAGGGAGGTAGGGGGAAAAGGGGAGGGGGATGGGGCGCTCTCTCTCCTCAAGGGATGGGGCACTCTCTATCGGCCCCTGAACTTCTAATCGGGTTAGCCATGGCCTCAGCTTTGACCCACTTTGAAAAATATTCCACAGTTACCAAAATGAACCACTTCTGAGCTGGAGTAGGTGGAAATGGGCCCACAAAATCCATCCACCATTTGGCAAAAGGTATTGGGGACAAGATAGGTACCATTTCTCCCGCGGGGAGATGATGGATGAAGGCAAACCTATGCAATTTTTCACACTTGCACACAAAGGATTTGCATTAATGCTTCATTTGTGGCCAAAAATATCTCATCTGGAAGAGGCAGCCAATGAGGTCTTTGTAATCTTCATAGTTTCCGCAAATGCTATTGTGGGCCTCTTAAATGGCTTGCAAGTCTTCTTGAGGGGTTAAGCAATGTAATAAGGGGGTTGAATAATCCATGTTATATAGTTGTCCACCTATTAGCATGTACCGCGAGGCCTTTAGTCTAAAGGCCTTAGGGTATAGCTATTGAATGGTAATCGTCGTAGTTTAGGAAAACACATCGTAGTATAGCAACGAAAATCGAATCAACACTTAAAATTTATAATCTCGAGAAATGTGAGTTTTCGAGATCATTCGTAGGGAGCAAGGATAATCACAATTCAATCACCAATCAAGTATTCAAGCAAAGCTTAAAACATATTCAATGAATAACAAAAATTTATATCAGAGTCAATAGACAAAAAATAATGAAGAGAGAACAAAAAGAATGGTTGTTAGAACCACCAATTTAACACTTAGACTTATTCTTAACTCAAAGTTCGGTATCAGATGGTTCTCAGAAGGATCAGACGTCTCAAGCACTTAGACAAATCTTAGTTCAAATCAGACAACACTCAACTTCTCCAACTTGGAACCTTCAAACTCAGCCAAATCAGACATCTGTAACACTCATCAAATGCCTTAAGTAGCAAAACCCCCCTCCCTCTCTCTCAAAGAATCCTCCCTTATTTCTCTTTCCAATCTAACCCAGACCAAATCGATTCAACGCATAAAGGGGGCCAATTCAACTAGAATGTCATGGACCAGCTGAACTGAGTGCGTATGCTTGTGAGTAAAGAGGGACCCGACCCCTCATGACTAGGGCAAGTAGCTTCTGAGTGAAAAATGTTAAATACAAATTTCCAAATTAAAAGTTCTTGATGTGGGACTATATCACCTACTCTTAGTGCATGCAATAGTAAATGTGGTCACCTCTTAATTCGATCTGCTACTGCTACTGCTCTCTACTTCAATTAAGAGTCCCAAAAGCTTCATGAGTGGATTCTGCAGCTATTGAGTGCTGTGACGAGGTCGACAGACAGCGGACAATGGCAGTCATAGTCAAAGATGGACGAGAATCCGACGAACCCCTGCAAGCATGAAAACGGGCAAAAAGCCCCAATTAAAGGATTCAAAAACTTCAACAAAGTACGACAAGTGTGGTGGTGATGTGTATTGGGTCAATGCGAGTGTGATGTGGTTGGACGGTGGCTGTGACGGTGAGGGTGAGTGGGTTTGTTCGGTCGAGGATTTCAGAGATCAAAAGCTCCAATAACCTTGGGACTTTAGGAGTTGTGGCTGAAGTCATCCCACTAGTAAAAGAGTTACTAAGAGCAGATCCATGTGATCTACCAAGTCTTAGAGGGAGGAGAAAAGCCTTAAAGCTACGTGCTTGATGGAGTCTCGTTCGGCCCACTGAAGAGTGGGATATATTCCCCATGAAGATCCACCTTCAGAGGAGGTAGTCAATGCACGAGGAGTGGCATTGACTCTGAAAATAACATCCACTTGCTCCTCTACTAATGGTTCTCAGGAGGAGGCCGAGTTATGGGAGGATATCCCCCCTACGTGGGCAGCCTGGCCTCTCGCTGCCATAACTCCAGAACCTGGCGATGCTATTCGAGGGGCGGGAGTTCAGGTGATATCCCTATTGTAACATGAAAGAGGAGGTTTCAAATATGTGTTCGTTGTAGTACACTCCTAAATCGCACCACAAAACATTTAAATTTATAAACTCGGATTCAGAAAATAGAGTCCGAGATCGTTCGCAGGGAGCAAGTATGTAATTTCAAACCATTGATCACAATATAAGAAATGATATGCACTTGAAAGAAATAATACTTAAGATGATATTTCAATAAAACCAGAAGAATAGTGCAGAAAGATCAGGTTAAAATGGTGATTTGAATAACCAAATTAACCTTCAATGTTATGTTCACAACCACTTAAATATCTCAACAGTAAATCACAACTATTAATCCACTCAGATGCCTTATCTGAAGGTGCTCAAGGGCCCTTCTCAAGAGAAGAACAAGGCTAAGCATCAAGAACACGGAAATTGCAGCAACAAAGGCTCAAGGGCCTCACAAATCTTGCTAAGTATAGAGAGAGCGGAAGGCTCAAATCTCGAGGTAGCAAAACCCATTCCCTCTCTCTCAGATTCTCTATCTCTCTTCCTAAGCTTAGAATCAGATCAAACCTGGGTATCGGGTAATCAGATCCACCACCCAGACCCGCGTGGCATGAGCACGAGTGAGGGCAGGGACAAGCGCATGAGGCGCAACATGTGCGGGGGCATATGGTAGGGACCTGACCCTAGTGACTCAAAAGCGATAAGGCCTCGTCACTTTTTCTTTATATGTGATGTGGGGAGGCTTTCTCTTCATGATGTGGGACTATCACACATAGGTTCTTCACACAGTAGCTGAGGAGGTTGAAGGTGTCAATTTAAGTAGCAACTGCACCGAAGTCTTCGATTGAGGACCTAGGAAGGGACCTAGAGCTGGGCCGCGCAACCTGGGAATGAAAGGTGTCAATTTAAGTAGCAACTGCACCGAAGTCTTCGATTGAGGACCTAGGAAGGGACCTAGAGCTGGGCCGCGCAACCTGGGAATGAAATCACGGATGATTATGACCAGAGAACTACAATGGAGGTCGGAGAAGATGAGGGCGGAGGTGGAGACCAGAGAAGTAGCTGAAACAAGGAATACGGCCTGATGGCCTAATCAGAGTAGTTCAAAAGGATCGCCGAACGTCGACGAGTGCAATGGTGGTTGTGACATCACGTAAGGGTGTGTGTGGAGGTCTAGCAACCTTAGGGGGTGTGTAAGTGAGTGCGTGTGTTTGGTGGAGTGTTTGAGAGTGCAAGCCCCTCAATTTCTTGAGGGGTTCTGTCTAGTGTGAAGTGGCAGAGGTTCTGGAGGTGATCGCAAAGGGTTTGGTGGTCTATGGAGGTGGTATGACTTCGCCAGAGCTTGGCCAGAGCGAAGGGAGATGATGGAATTAGGGTTGTGTTGGTGGTCGAATCTAAGAGCTAAGGGGTTGGAGAGGATCAGTACAGGATGAGGAAGAGATAGAGGGACTCAGAGAGAGAGATGGTGGGTGAAGGGTTCCGGTTGTGATGTACTAGAGCTGGAGTAGACGAGGTCGATGGTGTCATGACATAAGGAAGAAGAAGGAGATGGCAGTCGTGCTTTGGCGGGTGACGATCGCGAGGATGAGGGGAAGATAATGGGCTAGCCAATTTGACAATTGGCCAGCTCCATTAAGAGGATGGAGAAGCTCACCGGAGACGAAGGTGCGAATGACTGGAGGAGAAAATGAGGGATTTCTGACGTTAAACTTCACTAAGGAGACTGAAGTCGCGAGAGGAGCCTATTTAAAGGCCTTAAGGAGGCTTCCAAGCTTGGAAATAAGCTCCACAAGCTCAAAAACATAGAGATGAAAAATCCCTAATTTTGTGAGCGCTCGCATGAAGATTCTAAGGCAAATCAAGGTTCAATACCTAGTCCAATCGGTAGAGAATCTCTCAAGGATTCTCTTTTCAATTTTGGAAAGGTTTGATTGAGAATCGAGCGAGAAATCCTCGCTCGAATCTCAACGGCGCTGTTGCATTCACACTAATGGCAATAGGGACCATTTTGCAAGAAATGATGACAAAGTTAGGGACCTAATTGTAGAGATTTGGAAAGTTAGGGGCTTAATTGAGAGAAATAATGTTTAAATTGACTAAAATGCAAACTAGGTCAAGATGGACTCTGATTGGGCCCAAATTTTGATACAAACCTAATTTGAACCCAAGGAATCTGATGGTGAAGTTAGATTTCAGCTTTGACCAAGTTTGACTACAAAATTTGTGTAAAAACTCAAATTAGGTTAGAACTCTTTCTGTGACTCTGTTTAAGGTCAAAATAGGTTCATATGTCCAAATCAAGGATACCAAATCTTTATGAATATTTTTCTATAAATTTTAGGAGATTTAAATGAATTTTATCTTAGCTAGAACCACTGTAATTTAAGCGAGTCTGAAATTGGTTTTGGGTGCTGTATTGGTTCTCGAAATGTGTAAAACCTTATTTCTATCTGTGTGGACCCACTTACTAGTCTTTAATGCTCAATTGACCTTCAATTAACCCCTGACAAACCCCGTGGTTATTCTATGTTCATGATATGGTGTTAAAATTATAGAATTAACCCTACTTTCTTATTCTCTTCTCAAAATAGAATAATGTGGAGTTGTAACCCTTAGATGGTTATGAAGGAGCATTTATCTTTCAAACCTGACTAAAAGTGGCCAGTTAGGGCCTATGATGGTTTTCCCATCTTACCCCCATGCCTAGCTTTTCCTAGTCCCTTAGCAAACATCCTATGGATTATACCAGGTCTCTAGGTCGGATGTAGCCGTCAGGATGCCTTATTAAGCTGCATCTCTAGAAATCAGATAAAAATACCAACAAAAGGCCTAGAGGTACTCAAGTATCAGCCAAGATCCAGACCTGACCAGCTTCAGCCTGAGTCTGCCATGAAGGCTTCTAAGGCCCGTGAAAACTAGCAGAGGTTCGTTGACCCCAACGATTAAAGCACCCGTTCTTAGAATGTAGCATGTCTAGGTTTAGTTTGCTAGTGCATTTTTGTAAGAGAGGGATAGAGAAGGATTTTGCATTTCTAGAGTTTCTCTCTTTTTCTTTTTATTTTTCCCTAAATCCAACGTCGAATTGGCCCTAAACACAATCTGTATCAAATTCCTTATCCCCACCATCAATCCTCGAAGGGTCCTTGGCTTTCGATGCTTCGGGATAGTACCACCCATGGCAACCCCTAGAACCTTGGCTTTCGACACTTCAGGATAGTGCTGCCCGTGGCATTCTATAGCTAAATTCAGGCCCTGGCAATCGACATTTCAGGATAATCCCACCCATGGCACCTGAACCAGCACAAGGTGCTTACATGCCCACAGTAGAATATTTAGATATCCTAGGAGAGAAGCACCAAGGAGACAATATGTTATTACACATCTTCGAGGGGAATTTACCACCTCTCCATGCTGGGAACTTGTCCAATCAACTTATGTTGGCGAGCCGCTCCTAACCTAGATCTTTGAGATGGCTTTTCATAACAGAACACTTTTGGCATGCTTTTCTTTATTAAGTGCATTGAACCAGACTTAGTGTGTGATTTTTGGGTGCTTAGGTTACTAAGTCCCACAAATCAAAGGGTAGGAAATATGGCCGAATAATCCCTAAGCCTTATATCTGCTACATCAGCCTCGCACTTTCCTTAACCTCTTGATGATTAATTTGGATCTTAACAAATACATGAGTGTTTAAACCCTGAAATAGGTCCAAGAGGCCTAAGGCCGATACTTGTCACTAATCTCCTAAGTTTTAGCCTTCCAGGTCTTAATTCATCATCTAATCCAACTTAGAAGTTAGATAAATTCCATACTCAATTTTAAGGGACTAATTCAATTTCTTCTCTTTTTGTTTGCTCCTTTTTTTCTCTTTCTTTTCTTTTCTTTTATTTTCCTTTTCTCTTTTCATTCAACTCGATTCAAATTGGCCTCTCCTTTCCTCTTTTATCCTCTCTTTTTTTTTTTGAATGAAATCCTTCCATGCATTGATTTTCACAGTGTTTTGCACTTTAATACCCCCATGCCTAAGATTTGCAATGTCCTCATTGTAAATTAGGTGGGTTCGAGTTCAATTCAGATCATTCATTAGAATAGGTGGGCGATGAATGGGTTAGAATGACTGTTGTGGACGATTTCTATCTCTAATACGAGTATCAAAGGTAGAGTCAGTTGTTCAAATGGACGAACCCTAAAGTGCAATATGAATTTAGCAAAGAGATATGTTAGAAAGGTTTTAGATTTTTTTTCAAAGATGAAGGGTTGCCTCCCGTTAAGTGCTAAGTTTAATGCCATCAATTGGGTGTAATGAAGCTCAGGTAAAATGGAGATCAAAAGATACTGCAGCCAAATTCGAGTTGGTGAGTTCGAAGAACAATTTAAGTCTCCGACTGTTCATTACAAAAGGTTCAGATTCATGGCTGAGTTCACTAATTTTGACCGCTCCATTTCTAAATACTTGTCTCACAAGGAATGGTCCAATCCATTTTGATCTATGTTTTCCTGGGAAGAGCTTGAGTTTGGCATCAAAGAGTAACACTTTCTGACCAGGATGGAAATACTTTCGTGAAATGTGCCTGTCATGGAAATCTTTCACCTACTCTTTGTAAATTTACGAGTTCTCGTACACATCATTGCATAGTTCCTCAATCTTGCTCAATTGCAACTGGCAGTGGATTCCAGCCTTCAAAAGATCTAGATTGCACTTCCATACTACCCAGTAGGATTTGTGCTCCATTTTTACGGGGAGGTGACATGCCTTCCCATACACTAGTTTGAAGGGAGACATTTCTAATTGGGTCTTATAGACGATCCTATAGGCCCACAAGGCTTTCGGAAGGCTGGTAGACCAATCCTTCCTGTCATGTCGAACAGTGACCTGAAGGACCTTCTTGATCTCCTGATTTGATAATTCAACCAATCCATTAGTCTAGGGGTGATAAGGAGTCGAGATACGATGTGATGCCTCGTACTTTTTCATCAGGGACTGGGAGTACATATTGGTGAAATGAGACCCGCCATTGCTGATGATGGCTTTTGGAACCCCAAATCTAGAAAAAATGTTCTCTTTAATGAATCAAAGAACAACTTTATGGTCACTTGTTCTAGTGGGGATAGCTTTGATCCATTTAGAAACATAATCAATAGTGAGTAAGATGTACTCGAAGCCGTTAGATCCTAGAAAGGGTCCTATGAAATCAATTCCCCAGATGTCAAAGATTTCGCATGAAGATCGGATTCAAGGGCATCATATCTCGCAGGCCCATGTTGCCGAGGGTCTGACAATGAGCACATGCCCTATAATAGGATTGTGCATCTTTGAACATTATGGGCCAAAAGAACCCACACTGGAGGATATTCACTATAGTTTTATGCCAAGAGTAATGGCCATCGCAGGCCTAGTTATGATAGAATGAGATTACGCAGTTGACTTCATCATTGGGAACGCATCCCCAGATCACTTGGTCATTACTGATATGGAAAAGATACGGATCTTCCCAAACATTATACTTGGCATTGGAAATTAGCCTGTCCTACCTGGAAGTCGCCCAATCTGGCAGGATTTTCCCCGTAACCAAGTAGTTCACGATGTCGACAAACCAAGGAAGTCTGTTAATGGCCAAGAGATACTCATTCGAAAAATGCTTGGTAATAGGTCCAGACAGGTCAATGACCGAAGGAGAGACAAATGGTCAAGTACCACATTCTGCTTTCCGGCCTTGTCGTGAATTTCAAGATTGAATTCTTGCAACAGCAAGATCCAGTGGATTAATCTCGGCTTCGCATCCTTCTTTGTAAGTGCCTTACTATAGTGTGATCTAAGTATATGATGACATGGGAACCCAGGAGGTATGACCTGCATTTCTCCAAGCCAAATACTACAGCCAGCAGCTCTTTCTCGGTAATAGTGTAATTACGCTGAGCCTCATCCAATGTCTTGCTGGCATAATATATGACTACTGGTTTCCCGTCGATTTTCTGACCCAGCACCGCTCCTACTACGTAGTCAGACGCATCGCACATGATCTCAAAGGGTTGAGCCAGTCAGGAGATTGCAAGATTGGTGCTTGGGTGACTCGGTCATGCAAGATCTCAAATGCGTGAATGCACTCACTTGATATCTCAAAAGGTGTGTCCTTCAAGAGGAGATCTGTCAAGGGGCATGCGATCTTAAAGAAATCAGGTATGAATCGATGATAAAATCCAACAAGACCCAGGAATGATCTGATGACTTTGATTGAGTTAGGCATAGGTAGATTAGAAATCAAATTCGCCTTAGCCCGATCAACCTAGATACCACTCTTAATGACAAGATGTCTGAGAATGATGCCCTCAGGAACCATGAAGTGGCTCTTTTCCCAGGAGAGAACTAGGTTCACTTCAATGCATCTTTTAAGGATCTGGACCAAATGCAAGAGACATTCATCAAAAGATTCACCAAATACTGAGAAGTCATCCATGAAGACCTCAAGGTAATTACCTACCATATCTGAGAATATGGCTAGCATGAACTGCTGAAAGGTGGCAGGTGAATTGCATAGCCCGAATGGCATCCTGTGGAACGCATACATATCGTAGGGGCAGGTAAAGGTGGTCTTTTCATGATCCTCTAGATGAATTAACAACTGATTATATTTGAAGTAACCATCCAAGAAACAGAAAAATCGATTCTCTGCCAGTTTCTCAAGAATCTGGTCAATGAATGGAAGCAGGAAATGATCTTTCTTCATGGAGGCATTCAGTTTCCGATAGCCTATGGAGACTCTCCACGAATTTGCAATGCAAGTCGAGATGGTCTCTCCAAATTCAGCCATGATAACGGTGAGCCTTGCCTTCTTAAGCACAACCTGAATCGAGCTTACCCAGTGGCCATCAGAGATCAGGTAGATAATACTAGCATCTAACCACTTGATGATCTCCTCACGACCTTCTGTAGATTTGGGTTGAGTCTTCTTTGCATCTCTCAAGATGGTCGTGAACCTCTTTAGTGTAGATATGGTGTGTGCAATAAGAAGGACTAATACCAGTCAGATCATCGAGAGTCCATCCGATGGCTCTCCGATGCTGTTGGAGAATAGAAATCAGCTTTGTTTCCTGATCATATGTGAATCGGGAATTGATAATCATAGGAAACGTTTGATTGGACCCAGAAACACATATTTCAAATGATCTGGGAGGGGTTTCAACTCCATAACTAGGTTATCAGCAGCAGGAGGGGGTTCAAGATGGGCCTCAGAAGATAAAGTGGAAGCTAAGGGTGAATCTAGATCAGCTCTGGGCTCCTCTATCTGTGGGTCAAATTTTCTTGAGTTTGAGGATCTGAGATAATTGGGTCTTCCTCTGCAAGTGGATCCTCAACCATAGAACTGATGTCACATACTTCCTCGATTACCCCACAGTTTATTCCTTTTTGGGCCTTGAAGATATCAATATTTAGTGTATGGTTCCTGAATTTTAACTCGATTTGGCCCTCTTCGCAATTGATATTTGCCTTAGCTATGGCTAGGAATGGTCTCCCTAAAATGATCAGTGTGTTCTTTAGATTTTCAGGAGTATCCATGTCTAACACTATGAAGTCTACCAAAAAATAGAAATCACGGATCCATACAAGAACATCCTCTAGAATTCCTCTAGGTGACTTGATTGATTGATCTGCTAACTGCAAAGTCACCTCAATTGGTTTTCCCTCGAAATGGTCTAGTAGGGATATAGGTATCAAGTTTATGGAGGCTCCTAAATCCAACAATGCTCGATCAAATTCTAGATCACCGATTTTGCAGGAGATTAAAGGGTGCCAAGATCTTTCACTTTTTGTGGGAGTTTGCTCAAGATGATCGAGCTGACTTGCTCAGACAATATGATCGAACTCCCATCTTTGCTTCGTGGCTTATGCTTAGGTGTACAAAAATCCTTCAGAAATCTCGCGTAAGCCGATATGTGGCGGATTGCATCCATCAAGGAGATGTTTATCTGGACTTGCTCAAAGAGCTTGACCAGATCTTCCTCAAGTGCCACAAGTCTGGGCTTCCTCTTTGCTTTGGTCAAGGCCTCAGGAAATGGAACCTCTATAGGTTCCTCTAGGATTGGTTCAAGTTCTGGATCTGGGATAAGGGTGTCCCGGATAACCAACCTAGGGTTAGGCTCTGAACTACCAGGCTGAGAGTGGCTTGAATAAGGTGGATCCTGAGTCGACTTGCCACTATGGGTTGTAACAGAATTTAGTCCCACCTAACTTTGGTTCGGGTTGGCAGAAGTGGTGGTTGCTGCTAATAACCTGAGTATGATGTCGAAGTCTCCATCCCGTTGGGTGATGGTGCAGAAGGGGCCTGGTAAACATAGTGTGCTTGGCCCTGATTCTGGTTCATAGCGCGCCTCTGGTTTGGCATGTTATTCGGATTTGGTATAAGCTGAGATGAAAGTGCACCAGTCTGGTGAGAATTCGCCATCTGTGCGAGTTGATTTCGAACCTCTGTGATCTCATCTTTATGATGTTTCTACGTAACTACATTGGTCTTTTCAATGTCAGCCAGGGTTTGTAGGATAAGAGTCATTTGATCTTCCCTTGATGGCCCGGATTGATAATTTGGATTGGGCCTAGGCTGTGCAGGCTGGTATGGGCGTGGAGCTTGTGATCAAGGCTAGAATTGAGATCTTAGATTTTGATTATTCCCTAACCATGAGAAGTTGGGATGACTACGCCATCCAAGGTTATAAGTGTTAGAGAATGGATCATTCTGGATGGCGTGGAGATCCTCTCAAGTCTAAGGAACTCCAGAGAAGTCAGAATACGAGGGTTCAGAGTTCCCCCAACTTGAGCAGGTAGTTTCAGAGTTTCCTCGTAAACCAAGATCAGATGAGGGTGGATATGGGTCCATCCCTTGGTGAGAGTGGTGATAAATGTTATGCACAGCCTTCCTACCGGAGAGCGGTTGCACATATGTGCTCTGCTGTGTTGAGGTGGCTCTCTATAGATGTTGAGTCAATTCATCCACCTTCTCGATAACAGAGACCTCGTCCAAGCAATTGGCCATCAGTTCCAGATCGATGGATGCGGACAGGCCTTGAGTCTCATGTGCCCCTCGTGTGTTTGTCAATGAATGGGTAGTTGTCTGGTCGAACATACCCATAGATTCATTGTTTATGAAGTTCTAGCACATATTCTTAAGAATCTCCCAAACGGTATCTTCATGCTGACCCATGATGTTGCCACCACAGGTTGCATTGACAAAGAGTCTAATATCCTCACAAAGTCCTTGGTAAAAAGACTGGACTTGTTCCCATTTAGGAACTCCGTGATGGGGCATTTTCGCATGAGATCCAGAAAGTGATCCCATGCTTCATGAAGTGGTTCTCCCAAGTTTTGTGTGAAGTGCGTGATTTGGTGCCTCTAAGCATTTGTCCGACCAACTGGGAAAAATTTCTTCAAGAATTTAGATTGGAGTTCAACCCAAGTGTTGATCTGACAGGTCAGAGTTTGGTACCAGTGGGCTACCTTATTCATGAGGGAGAAAGAGAACATCTTCATGAGCAAGATATCACAATTTCGAATAGGTGGCTCGAAGGTTTGGGCCATATGTTTCAACTACTGGATGTGCTTGAAAGGATCTTCAGAATTAAGCCCATGGAATTTGGGGATAGCATGAAACATATCGGGCTTGAGTTTAGTATCAGGTCCTTCAGCTGGGATTTGAACTCTAGGTTCTATTGCTACAGCAGTGGGATTGTAATGATCTCGCATCATAGAACGTTGAGGTGGGTTCATGAATGCCTGGAATAGATCATTGAGGTGCTATAGCTGATTCTGGAGATTGGGTTCTTCTTCTTCATTTTCCATGGATATAGCTGAAGGAGATTTGGGCTCAGAAGCAAAAGAGTTGGAAGAGGTATCAATGTGATCGGAAGGTAGCACAAACAAGTGAGTTGAGGCTTGGCCTCAACGGGAATGAACTGTTAATGGAGGTCTCAAGGGTGGTCTTAAGGACCTCCTCCCGAACATGCACTAATGAGCCAGATGAGGAACAAAATGTGTAACGGACCCAATTGAGGCATCCAAAAATCTTTGGATAACTAAATATGTTCGAGGCGAATGATACATGTTTGCACCTCAAAACACGCCTGTAATAACGCCTTCTTGTGCTATTTTCTAGCATTAACATTGCATAATAGGATCCTGTAATCACATTTGTAAAAACGCTTGCATGCATACATTTAATCAAGAGAAGAAGAGGAGTGAAACAATGGCTTACATAGTTACATTTTATCCCAAGTGCCTCCTTGCAAATTCCACCTCTTTTTATTTTTTTCTCTCTTGATCTCTTCTTTTCTTCTTCCCGCGGCTGCACTTCTTCCCGCAGCAGCTGCATGCATTTACTCCACGTCACTTCCCCCTGCCAACGCCGCTCCCTACAGCTGCAACTCCCGCACCCTCTCCCTGCTGCAGCCGGCACGCCACTCTCTACTCCTCTATAAGAAGCTGCAGCTTCATCCTCGCAACAGAGGCGGCGGCACGAAACAAACCGGTAGCCATCTTCTCCACCGTCTTCCCCTCCCATACGTCGGCCCTCCGTCGAGGAGGCACCCGACGAGCAGGAGTACCCACTGTGGTGCACACCACCACAGTGGGGACACCACCGCCCAGCTCTTCGACGAGCCGGTGGGCGTGGTGTCGTCCTCGTTTCATTTTTTTCTCTCTTTAACGCCATTGCCGCCGCTCCAAGCTCCGAAGCTTGAAGCTGCAGCAGCAGCAGCCACGCAGCAGCAGCAGGTCCACCTCGCTCCTCCGCGACCGTCCCCGCAGCCGCTCACCGCCTCCGCGCGCGTCTGCAGGGCGTTCCCCGCCTCCGTCTCCGTTCTGTCTGCCTCCCAGTTGCACCCGTAGCCGCCGCCGCGCGCACTGCAGCGGCCGGCTACGGCCTCGCGCCGACCCCTGCCCTCCTCCGCGACCATCCGCGACCACCTGCAGACCGCCTCCACGCTCGCTCCTCCGTGCCATCGCCCACTCGTCGACTTCGCGCATGCCTGCAGAACCCTACGCACAGAAGGCGCGCCCGCACCCGCCGTTTCCAGACGTCCGCTGCCTTCTCCAGACGACGCGAATCCAGACGTCCGCCGCCGCGAGCAGACATCTTAACTCGCACGTCCGCTCTCTCTCTCTCTGCTGATCTCTCCCGCCCTCTCCCGCTCACTCTCACGTATTCTCTCTCTCTCTCTCTTTTTTACTCACTAACAGACACACACTCACAGCAACGCACACACGCACACATTCACCGACGCACACACACCTATACCAACACATACACACACACTCACACACTTATAGTAACATATATATAAATATATATATACATACATACATATATATATATATATATACATAGTATATCTATATAGTTATGTATACATACACATATATATAATATATATACATATATATATAATATATATATATATCTACTTATATATACATCTATATACTTATACATATACTTATATATATATAGACATATATACTTATATACATATATATATATATATACATATCTATATACATATATATATACATATATATAGTAATATATATATATATACTTATATACATATATATACACATATATATCTATATATATAGATCTATACATATATAACTATACATTTATATATATATATAGATATATTTACTTATATATATACATATGTACATATATTTTCATGTTATTTATTATACGCTGTATCGCGGGAATATCTGCACCAGTTGCTTATATTCCCTGATACATGCGTACAAAAAAAGCGTGGTCCCATACATCATCCATCCTCCATCCACACTCCACGCAGCACCTAGTCGTGTTGGTTGCGTCTCTCTAGACGTCGACTGACTCGACATAGTGCTACACTCCATCGCCACCTCCACCCCCACCCCTTTATATATATACTACATATATATATATACATACTATATTTACTTTCTGTCTATTTGCTTTTCTGTTAGTAAAAAGATAAAAAAAATACATAAAAAAGAAAAGATAATCTTTGACTTGCAGGTACCTCGTCTTGCGAGTAGCAAGACTTGTTTTGGGACTCTGTTTGGCTAAAAGCCAAGAACACAATTTTGAGGGTGTGCCTCAAGAACAAGGATTACCATAAAAAAACCTAAATAAGAAAAACACCAAAAACACAATAAACGAACGGAAGAGACGCGTTTTAAGGAAAACGTAGAAACTCGACTTTAACCCCACTTCCCTGTGTTAGACCCTGGGCTTGAAAGTGATAAGATAAAATCAATTAGGCCAGGTTAAAAATTTTGTAAAGAGATGGTTAGGTCCAAATTAGGTTAACCACTATGCACATTTCAACGATAAAAATATCATATTAACAACCTATTCGGGCCTTCCCCGCCAAATCAGGCGGATTTACAAATCCACACTGGGACCTTGAGCCCATATACTTCTCACTGGGGCTATTCATTTTTGGATCCATCTATCCAAGAAGCCCCTCTTCTTGGCCAATCTGAAGGCCAGTTTCTTCCTCCTAACTTGTTCTCCTACCCGTCTGGGACACTCTCGTCCCAAGAAATGCCAGATCCTTCCCCATCCACTCCCGAGCTAAAAGTGCTGCCTAATACACTCAAGTATGTTTTCCTGGGACCAAATGAAACGCTCCCTGTAATCATCAGTTCAAAATTAACCATGGAGCAGGAGTGCAAACTAACTAAGGTCCTCCTAGAACACAAGGCAGCTATTGGATGGTCTTTATCAGACTTATCTGGTATTAGCCCCTCCTACTGCACTCATCGTATATATACGGAGGAGGAGGCTCGACCTTCTCGCGAGATGCAGCGACGTCTCAACCCTAACATGCAGGAGGTCGTTAAGAATGAATCATTAAGTGGCTGGATGCGGGTATAATCTACCCGATCAGCGATAGCCCCTGGGTGAGTCCGATTCACGTTGTGCCCAAAAAGGCAGGACTCACCATCCGTGTCAATGACAGGGGCGAATCCATCCCTACACGCACTCCTACATCTTGGAGAGTGTGTGTAGATTATAGGAAACTCAATGCTGCAACCAAGAAAGATCACTTCCCGCTACCATTTATTGACCAAATCCTGGAGCGGTTAGCGGGAAATAAATTTTTCTGCTTCCTGGATGGATTCTCAGGATATAACCAGGTGGCAATAGACCCCCGAGACCAAGAGAAAACCACTTTTACCTGCCCTTTCGGCACCTTCACCTTTAGAAGGATGCCGTTCGGACTTTGTAACGCGCCAGCAACTTTCCAGAGATGCATGCTGGCGATATTTCATGACATGGTGGGTGACTTTCTCGAGGTCTTCATGGATGACTTTTCAGTCTTTGGACCATCTTTCGACGAATGTCTTGCCAACCTGACTCGCATCCTTAGGAGATGTATTGATGTAAACCTCGTGCTTTCCTGGGAAAAAAGTCATTTTATGGTGCACGAGGGAATTGTTCTTGGACATATCATCTCCGATAGGGGTATCGAGGTTGACAGAGCTAAGCTCGATGTCATTGCTGATTTACCTGTGCCTGGTTCTGTCAAACAAATCCGCTCCTTCTTGGGACATGTCGGTTTCTATAGGAGATTCATCAAAGACTTCTCCAAAATTTCTCGACCCTTAACTCATCTCCTATCAACCGACGTGCCCTTCGACATGGGCCCTGACTGTATACAAGCATTCACGCAGCTGCGTAATGCTGTCACCAAGGCCCCTGTTCTCCAGCCGCCTGATTGGTCCCTCGACTTTGAACTTATGTGTGACGCTTCAGACCTTGCAGTCGGAGCCATCCTAGGACAAAGACGCGATAGACACCCCTTCGTGGTATACTACGCCAGTAAGAAGTTGGACGAGGCCCAGCGTAATTATACTACCACTGAAAAGGAACTACTGGCGGTTGTCTTTGGGCTGGAGAAATTCCGCTCTTACCTTCTGGGCTCTCACGTTATTGTTTTCACTGATCATGCGGCCATTCGCCATCTCATGCACAAGAAGGATGCCAAGCCTAGACTGATTCGTTGGATCCTTCTGCTCCAGGAATTTGACATTGAGATTCGTGATAAGGCCGGAGCCCAGAATGTTGTGGCTGATCACCTTTCCAGACTGGACCCTGACCATATTGGACTTACTCTGCCAATTAATGAAATTTTTCCTGATGAGCACCTATTGGCAATAAATGTGGCAAGTGGACCGTGGTATGCCGACATTGCCAATTACCTTGCTTCTGGATCTCTTCCACGTGGCTGGCCTAAAAACCAGCGCAAGCGTCTCATGGTAGAAGCAAAGTATTATTTCTGGGATAATACCTTCTGCCACGATCAGGCCTGTGGAGGCCATTTCTCTGGGAGGAAAACTGTAGCCAAGGTGTTGCAGTGCGGTTTCTTTTGGCCCTCCCTTCACCAGGACGCACACACTTATGCCAAGCATTGCACTAGGTGCCAGTCATTAGGGTCAATGGCACGTCGTGACATGATGCCCTTGCAACACATCCTAGCTGCGGAAATCTTCGACATCTGGGGAATTGACTTCATGGGTCCCTTTCCTCCATCCAACGGCTTCGAATTCATCCTCGTGGCCGTCGACTATGTTTCGAAATGGATCGAGGCTATTCCCGCGCGCCGTGCTGACCATGTTATCTCCACCCGATTCGTCAAGGACCATATCTTTGAGCGTTTTGGGATCCCTCGGGCCATTATCTCGGATGGAGGAAGCCACTTTACCCATGCTTCTTTTCGGGCACTTCTGAGGAGGTATGGAGTCCACCATCGTATCGCATCCCCGTATCATCCTCAGACGAACGGCCAAGCGGAAGTGTCGAACCGGAAAATCAAGCAGATTCTCCAGAAAACGGTTCGGCCTGACCGTAAGGATTGGTCCGACAAGCTGACTGACGCACTTTGGGCGTATCGGACAGCCTTCAAGGCTCCCCTTGGTATGTCTCCATATAGAATCGTTTACGGGAAGCCTTGTCATTTTCCTGTGGAGTTGTAGCACCGCGCTTATTGGGCGGTTCGCCAATGTAACCTCGACCCAGACTTGTGTGAACGAGAAAGGAAACTCCAACTCCAAGAGCTGGAAGAGCTCCATCGTGAAGCCTATGATTCTGCTCTAACCTTTAAATAGCGCACTAAGGCTTTTCACGACAGCCATGTTCGGCGGAAGGAATTTGAGCCATCTCAGCAAGTTTGGCTCTATAATGCCCGACTCAAATTCTTTCCTGGGAAATTGAAGTCCAAATGGGCTGGTCCTTTCCTGGTCTCAAGACCATTCCCCAATGGGGCCGTCGAGATCAAAGATCCCAAATCTGGGCGTAAATTTACGGTCAACGGGCAGCGTTTGAAACCCTATTTGACTCATGAACCTGCCCCCGTTGGTGAAACTGTTGCCCTGCTAGAGGGTAACTAATTCTTTGCCTCATTCTGAGTCCAGCTGGAGACGTTAAATTCAGCGCTTGGTGGGAGGCACCCTAACAGCACTCACCATCCACCATCACTTTTCACGCCTCTATCGCGATCACTTCACAACCCACCATCCACCCACCCTACCACCCTGATCCTTACCCTGCACTTCAGCTCTCGCTAATCGATCTTTCGTCCTTTCTCTACCCTTCCCTGCATGCATATGAGGACATAGCATTGTTTACCATGGGGGGGTGGATAGGCATCCTTAGGATCTGGGTATTTTAGGGTATCATGCAGTTTCTATATATACATAAAAAAAAAAAAAACACAGAGGGAAAATTGTCTTTAGTAATGATCTAAAGCTGAAACAAAAAAATACAATAAGTGTTTATGGATATTCAACCTCTGTTTTGAAGAATTTCCAGGCCACAAAAGCTTGATTCGCTCAGGCTCGGCTTAATTCACTTAAAGCATTGACAAAATAGATCAAGATCACTCCTAACTAAGGATGTATTCTTGTACCTGAGACACAAGTACAAGATCCGTTGGTTTACTTTTACTTGAGAGCTTAAGTAAATGTGGTTCACACTACACATATCAGGAAAGGCCAGGTGAACATAAGATCCAACCCTAGTGTTCATTAGGGAAGGTAGAGTCCTTACCTGTGCGCGCAGGTAGACTTTTTATCCCAGGCTTTAGTCTTGTGTTTAGGAGTGACTCTTTCCACCAAAAAGAAACTCTCCCACCAAAAAGAAAAAAAGTGTTCTCCTTCTGAATGTGTTGTAAGAGATATACTGACACGTGTTTCAAAAAAAAAAAAAAAAAAGCAAAAGAGTCAGCATATCTCATAAATGTCTATAAAGTCTTTGCCCTACAAGAAGTTCGTCAGGGCAGGTTACAAATCCGTTGTTTTCCTGTGAGCAAAAAAAAAAAAAAATCAGAAAATGGGAGTTGAGTTTTCCGTCATCATCTTAAGGGTCAATCCGAAGACATGAGCTGAAATTGGGATCAACCTATACTTAAAAATTCGTGAAACCCTGGGATTGAGTCTTAATGTTCATTTGGTCAGTCTTGATCCTTCACTATGCACAAACCAAAACCTCTTGAGCTCTCGAGTACGGCAAAAACCTCCTGGGTCCTGGAAATCGTACTTAAGGTTTAAATATCAAGAGTCCTGGTTAGTTGAGAGATGATCTATGTCATGTGAGACTTAAAGTACTGGTAGTCTTCTTTACAATTGGTTCTCACAATATTCGATAATAAACACACCTATATCACCTCAGAAGAAAATCTTCAGCTTAAGATCATTTCTAAATACTATTTTGCTAGGGATTAGCAAAAGATAGGCATGGGGGTATATGTTTGCACCTCAAAACACGCCTGTAATAACGCCTTCTTGTGCTATTTTCTAGCATTAACATTGCATAATAGGATCCTGTAATCGCATTTGTAAAAACGCTTGCATGCATGCATTTAATCAAGAGAAGAAGAGGAGTGAAACAATGGCTTACATAGTTACATTTTATCCCAAGTGCCTCCTTGCAAATTCCACCTCCTTTTATTTTTTTCTCTCTTGATTTCTTCTTTTCTTCTTCCCGCGGCTGCACTTCTTCCCGCAGCTGCTGCATGCATTTACTCCACGTCACTTCCCCCTACCAACGCCGCTCCCTACAGCTGCAACTCCCGCACCCTCTCCCTGCTGCAGCCGGCACGCCACTCTCTCCTCTATAAGAAGCTGCAGCTTCATCCTCGCAACAGAGGCGGCGGCACGAAACAAACCCGTAGCCATCTTCTCCACCGTCTTCCCCTCCCATACGTCGGCCCTCCGTCGAGGAGGCACCCGACGAGCAGGAGTACCCACTGTGGTGCACACCACCACAGTGGGGACACCACCGCCCAGCTCTTCGACGAGTCGGTGGGCGTGGTGTCGTCCTCGTTTCATTTTTTTCCCTCTTTAATGCCATTGCCGCCGCTCCAATCTCCGATGCTTGAAGCCGCGGCAGCAGCAGCCACGCAGCAGCAGCAGCAGCAGGTCCTCCCCGCTCCTCCGCAACCGTCCCCGCAGCCGCTCACCGCCTCCGCGCACGTCTGCAGGGCGTTCCCCGCCTCCGTCTCCGTTCTGTCCGCCTCGCAGTTGCACCCGTAGCCGCCGCCGTGCGCACTGCAGCGGCCGGCTACGGCCTCGCGCCGACCCCTGCCCTCCTCCGCGACCCTCCGCGACCACCTGCAGACCGCCTCCACGGTCGCTCCTCCACGCCATCACCCACTCGTCGACTTCGCGCACGCCTGCAGAACCCTATGCACAGAAGGCGTGCCCGCACCTGCCGTTTCCAGACGTTCGCTGCCTTCTCCAGACGACGCGACTCCAGACGTCCGCCGTCGCGAGCAGACGTCTTAACTCGCTCGTCCGCTCTCTCTCTCTCTGCTGATCTCTCCCGCCCGCTCCCGCTCTCTCTCACGTATTCTCTCTCTCTCTCTTTTTTACTCACTAACAGACACACACTCACAGCAACGCACACACACACACATTCACCGACGCACACACACCTATACCAACACATACACACACACTCACACACTTATAGTAACATATATATAAATACATATATACATACATACATATATATATATATATATATATATATATACATACATAGTATATCTATATAGTTATGTATACATACACATATATATAATATATATACATATATATATAATATATATATATCTACTTATATATACATCTATATACTTATACATATACTTATATATATATAGACATATATACTTATATACATATATATATATATATATACATATCTATATACATATATATATACATATATATAGTAATATATATATATATACTTATATACATATATATACACGTATATATCTATATATATAGATCTATACATATATAACTATACATTTATATATATATATAGATATATTTACTTATATACATACATATGTACATATATTTTCATGTTATTTATTATACGCTGTGTCGCGGGAATATCTGCACCAGTTGCTGATATTCCCTGATACATGCGTACAAAAAAAGCGTGGTCCCATACATCATCCATCCTCCATCCACACTCCACGCAGCACCTAGTCGTGTTGGTTGCGTCTCTCTAGACGTCGACTGACTCGACATAGTGCTACACTCCATCGCCACCTCCACCCCCACCCCTTTATATATATACTACATATATATATATACATACTATATTTACTTTCTGTCTATTTGCTTTTCTGTTAGTAAAAAGATAAAAAAAATACATAAAAAAGAAAAGATAATCTTTGACTTGCAGGTACCTCGTCTTGCGAGTAGCAAGACTTGTTTTGGGACTCTGTTTGGCTAAAAGCCAAGAACACAATTTTGAGGGTGTGCCTCAAGAACAAGGATTACCATAAAAAAACCTAAATAAGAAAAACACCAAAAACACAATAAACGAACGGAAGAGACGCGTTTTAAGGAAAACGTAGAAACTCGACTTTAACCCCACTTCCCTGTGTTCGACCCTGGGCTTGAAAGTGATAAGATAAAATCAATTAGGCCAGGTTAAAAATTTTGTAAAGAGATGGTTAGGTCCAAATTAGGTTAACCACTATGCACATTTCAACGATAAAAATATCATATTAACAACCTATTCGGGCTGACCCATCAATACCTCTTGATCAGAAAATCACTCACCCAAGAAATACTTGGGTAGCCAGGAAGGGAGAGTCCCACAAGGACCCCTACACGGTAGAGCATCCCCACAGGTTACAGGGTTTCCCCCACCCGACCTTCCTTGTCACTATGAATCCAAGTAGACCCGAATGGTCAACTTAACCCCTTAAGTCTACCAATTTTAATCCTGAATTATGGTGCTTTGAATTTTACTTGAACCTTAGAATTGATTGCGATTTGTGACCTAATTTAAAGGTTGGTTAACCCACAAGGTGGGTCAACTTCACATAACTTTCCCTAAAGTTTAGGATGAGTTGGGTAATAAACCCAAAATCACCCTGAGGAGTTTGCAAGCAGGTTATTAAGTCCCAAGTTTTAAGGATTCAAGTGAATGTTAGAGATTTCATTTAGGGTTTTCTTGATTAGGTCAATTCAAACAGGTCATGGGCGACACACAATGCGGGAAATCAATTCTCTTTCAATTTAGGCAAGTGTGTTTTCCTCAAACCATAAAAATAGAAACCCTAATTTGGCTCTTGTCCAAGTCTAATTTTTTTCCAAATGTAGCACCTACAGCTCAAACAAGAAGGTGAATAGCCCTAGCCACCTTAAATCCTTAGTAGGTGCAGAATTCTGGATGGGATGCCCAGAATAAATCAAATGAGGCAGCTTAAGTGATTAAGTCAAATAAGGAATGCAAGTTGATCCTAATTGATTCCTCTTTTTAATTCTTTCCAAAAATAGGAGCTTAAGAAGAAGGAAATGAGATTACCTACCCCTGGAGTGGCTGTCGTGCGGCTGATCTTCTCCATGTACCTACACAACCACAACAAATCAGATAGAATAAGTTAGAATCATATCAGTAATTGTAATTAGTGAAATCAAACTCCACATTGCTTATTGGCAACGGTGCCAAAATGCTGTAATGTGAAAGAGGAGGTAGTACACTCCTAAATCGCACAACAAAACATTTAAATTTATAAACTCAGATTCAAAAAATAGAGTTTGAGATCGTTCACAGGTAGTAAGTATGCAATTTCAATCCACTGATCACAATATAAGAAATGATATGCACTTGAAAGCAATAATACTTAAGATGATATTTCAATAAAACTAAAAGAATAGTGCAAAAAGTTCAGGTTAAAATGGTGATTTGAATCACCAAATTAACCCTCAATGTTATGCTCACAACCGCTTAAATATCTCAACAGTAAATCACAACTATTAATCCACTTCAAATACTCCAACAGTAACCAGCATACGTCGACCAAAGGCTTCAGATGCCTTATCAGAAGGTGCTCATGGGCCCTTCTCAAGAGAAGCACAAGGCTAAGAGCCTCAAGAACACAGCAACAGAAGCAATAGAGGCTTAAGGGCCTCATAAATCTCACTAAATATAAAGAGAGGGGAAGGCCCAAGTCCCGAGGCAGCAAAACCCACCCCCCTTTCTCTCAGATTCTCTCTCTCTTCCCAAGCTCAAAATCGGATCAAACTCAGGTATCAAGTAACCGGATCCACCCCCTAGACCCGTGTGGCGTGAGCACGAGCGAGGGCGTGGACAAGCACGTGAGGCGCAGCATGTGCGGGGGCATATGGTAGGGACCTGACCCCAGTGACTCGAAGGAGATAAGGCCTCGTCACTTTTTCTTTATATGTGCTATGGGGAGGCTTTCTCTTCACGATGTGGGACTATCACACATAGGTTCTTCGCACAGTAGCTGAGGAGGTTGAAGGTGTCAATTGGAGTAGCAACTACAGCCGAAGTCTTCGATTAAGGACCTAGGAAGGGACCTGGAACTGGGCCGCGCAACCTGGGAATGAAATCATGGATGATTGTGACCAAAGAACTACAGTGGAGTTCGGAGAAGATGAGAGCAGTTCAAAAGGATCGCCGGACGTCGACGAGTTGAATGGTGGTTGTGGCATCACGTAAGGGTGTGTGTGGAGGTCTAGCAACCTCGAGGGGGTGTGCGTGAGTGCGTGTATTCGGTGGAGTGTTTGAGAGTGCAAGCCCCTCAATTTCTTGAGGGGTTCTATCGAGTGTGAAGTGTCGGAGGTTCTGGAGGCGATCGCGATGGGTTTGGTGGTCTGTGGAGGTGGTATGACCTCGCCAGAGCTTGGCCGGAGCGGAGGGAGATGATGGGATTAGGGTCATGTTGGTGGTTTAATCTAAGAGCTAAGGGGTTGGAGAGGATCAATAAGGGAAGTGGAAGAGATAGAGACTAAAAAAAGATTTAACCCCAGACAATTAACCAAGGGGTAGTCTTTAATGCTCAATTGACATTCAGTTAACCCCTAACAAACCCCTTGGTTATTCTGTGTTCATGATATGCTGTTAAAATTACAGAAATAACCCTACTTTCTTGTTCTCTTCTCAAAATAGAATAATGTGGAGTTGTAACCCTCAAATGGTTATATAGGAGCATTTGTCTTTCAAACCTAACTAAATGTGACTAGTTAGAGCCTATGATGGTTCTCCCATCAATCTCTTGGCAGACCTTCATCACTGTGGGGTCCATCACAACCTGATCTTCCAGGAATACCACATTTACTCCCCAAAGTTGATTGCGAAGTTGTTGGAGCCTCTCTCTGTGATACTCCTCTAGGCCCTCCATGGGATGCTTGCCTTTGTTCTGGCCCTCATTTTTCTTGAAGAATTGGGCTAGGTTACCATGCTGGATCTGAGACTCAATCTAGGCACTTAAATCTTGGCAGTCTTCTGTGGCGTGTTCCCTGGCCTGATGGAATTTACAGTAAGGCCTAGAGTCGACCTTCTTTTTCAAGGGCCTTGGTGGTGGAAGGAGATCCTTATTTGTCGCCCATACTTCTACCAACATGTTCGCTTGGTTCATGGCCAGGGGAGTGTATTCTTCATAAGAGTTGCACCAGGGCTAACGGGGACTGTTAGCTCAACCTCGATTTTGCCGATCCCCCCTCTGTTCTTGGTAGTTCCCCCTCTATTTATTAAAGTAGCCACCACTGTAAATCAATATAGGAGAGGCCTCCATGACTGCCTTCTCTTCATTTGGGGAGTAATGGAGATCATCCCCATAACTTTCCAACGGATGGCCATAAGAGTAGAAGGAATCATCCTATTCCGTAAATCTCGTGGCCTGATCTTAGAGTTCCACCATATCCCTTGGTGAGAAATCATTGATATCATACCCAACTTGATGTACCGGATTGCAATAGCATCATGAGGCCTCTTGCATTTGAAGTATTGGGTCTTGAACCGGTCGAGATAGGACTAAAAAGACTCCTGTCTTCGTTGTCAAACCTCCGATTGTCATTCTGGGTTATCTAGAACTCATTACTAGGCAGCAAAATACTGGCAAAACTTTTCGACAAGCTCTTAGAAGCAGTCGATCTATCCTATTGGCAACTCATTAAACTACTCATGAGCCATGCTGAAAAGATATGATGGGAATACTCGATAGAGTACCCCATCAAGACAACCATGAACCAACATCATCTGGCGGTAATTGCCAACAAAGTTGTTGGGATCGGACGTCCCGTCATACTAAGACAAGATGGGATGCTTGAACTTTTATAGGAATGGGGCAGCCATCACCTCCTCTGTAAAGGGGTATGTAGTCACGTACACCCAGGGGCGTATGCCCCTCATCACCTGAGTAACTTGCGACATCCCGTCGTACTAAGACAAGACGGGATGCTTGACCTTTGCCGGGAATAAGGCAGCCATCACCTCCTCTGTAAAGGGGTACGTAGTCACGTACGCCCTAGGGTGTATGCCCTCATTACCAGAGTAACCTGGAGGAACATCTCGAGGATGGATCCTCCTCTGCTAGTCACCATGGCCATGGCTCCTGACAGCTCCTCTGACTCTCGCAATGGTAGGGGAGGACCCTTCGAAGGAACAAGGGGAACTTCACCCTTTTGACTACTGAGCTCGCGTTTTAACTTTTCAAGTTGTTCGCGCAAGCAAGCATTCTCTTCTTCCACCACACAACACCATTTCAATTGGTCATCAGTGGGACTGGAGTTTTGAGGCTCCTCCAGCTGGAAATTTCCTTTTCTTTCAGTAGTTGAACTTCTTCAATCTAGTTGACACCAACTCTTATTCCGCCCGCAAGGCAGAAAGCTTAGCCTCAAATTCTTCTTCCCTCGCTTATATTTCCAAGAATGGATTCTCCTGGAGGTTCTCCTATAATGACCCATTACACTTTTGGTCATTTAAGACATCTGGAATTTTAGTCAGACGTCTATCCAGACATCTGGACCCATCCCCGGACGTTTGAAAGTGAAATTTCATACCTCTCTCTCTCCCTTCCTCATTCTCCCCCAAATCCTAAACCCCACACCCTCCTATTTATACCCCTCCTCCCCCTTCTCCTCTCCTCACACCACCAACCACCACCACCTCCAGATCTCCTGTGCAGCAGTGGCGAGGGCAGACGAGAGAGGTGAGTGGGGGGTGAGCGAGGGAGAGCAAGAGGGAGGAAGGAGGAGAGCGTGGGAGGAGGAGGACCAAGGTCGGTGGAGCTTCGATGGAAACTCGGCGGAGCTTCGATGGAGCTCGAGGAGGAGCCAGCGAGGAGCTGCTCAAACTCCTGTAGTAGCTGGAGCTACCGCTGCGGGAGGAGGAGCGAGCGGAGAGAGCTGCGAGGAGTTCCTGGTACTGGAAGTTTTCCAGTATTAGACGTCTGGAGTGGAGTCTAGAATAATGGTAAGGTACCTGGACGTCTAGAGCTAAGGCCAAACGTTTGAAAGCACATTTATCGCAAGGTACGTATCTCCCTGCGCCATCCATATCGCAGCTCAGGGGTTATTGTCAGCTGACCATGCCTGCGATTGCTTACACAAGTGCAGCTTTGGGAAGGAGCGTGGAATGCTTTCCCACACGCTTTTAGACATTTGAACACATCACCAGACGTGCGGAGGTGCATCCAAACGACCAGAGACATTGTTCGACGTCTGGAACTGCCTTCAGATGATCGCAGAGAAGGTCTAGATGTCTGAGGATACTACAGGAACATAGGTATGATCTAATGCCTTTTAAGACGTCTATGATTATTCCCAGATGTCTAATTTTGAACAGTAGGCACGTTTTTGACCTGTTTAGGGTCCGATCGAGGTCCGTTTTACGCAAACAAAATGCCTATACTTTCCTCTCGAGTTCCTCTACGTACTAGAGTCTATTTTACACTGTTCTAAACTCTCCCTTTGTGATGTATTTCCCTGGTATAGGGTTTCAACTTGCTGTGCGTTTGGGGCTCGCAGAGATGTCTGGGTCTGCGATTCAAGCCCCCATTACTCATGTGCTTCCTGGTAGAGTGGTTTAACTTCGTTAATAATATTTAAATAAAAATGTACTTGTGGAAGTAGCCGAATGAAACCCTAGGATGTGGCATGAACCCTAGAGTAGGGAAATGAATGAGCCTATTTATACTATATGGTTTACTTGCATGCGTGATTAAGATAAATTGCTAGTAAATGCCTGTATTATAATTACGAGCTGCCTATGTTTAATGAAGCTACCTGTGAAAACACCAGTTGCATGTTATTAAGAATTGAACTATGAAAACATGAGCTACCTGTATATGGATGAGGAATGAATTATGAAACCTGAGATCTGGATCTGGATAATGAGGTGAACACGAGCATGAACCCTACGGGGAATTAGGAGTAGAACTCCTATGGATAGACGAAAATCTAGAATGTAAACGGGAAGTGTTCTGGTCCTTGAGTACGTGGTACCAAGGAGAGCAACTGTCCCCTTTTGTGTAGAGCGGAGCTAGCCTCCCTTGGGTTGAGACCTGGGGTTAGAATTGGCCACTCTACACCGACTCCTGTTGGCCCTTACGTATGTGGTACCGAGGCAAGCTACTAATGTAGGGAGGGAGCTAGCCACCCCGTGGGGCCCGAGGATCAACTAGCCACCCTACACCGACTTGTTAGGCCCTTTAAGCAAACTGGGGTAGTCAGACGAGGGTGCGTGGACTATGGAGGGGCGAGACCCCTGTTCTGAGAGGGCAAGGCCCTATACTATTTCATGCTGTACTTTGGATGTATTCGCTAGCGGAAACAACTAACCGCGTGTCAGTGCGGGGTAGCTACCCGTGAGCTTATCACACGCGCCGTAGTCACCACTACGTCTTGACAGTGACCTCGGGGTGGTTGACTTGGTGTAGGACTACCACGAGGGACTCTCCCGACCAGGAGAGCACCACGTGTACCTTCTACTCTACGGAAAAGACTACAATCAAAATCGTTCCCACGAGGAACATGCAAGATCAAGAAATATCTGGATGCTTGAGAGAAATGGGTGAAACAAAAATATAAGAACCAGGTTAGCCTCAATACATTTTTGGAGAGTTCTTTCTAAATTCCAAAGACAGTAATCAAAAGAATCTCCAAAAATGGAAAAATCATCCATAAAGACCTCCAGGCAATCACCTACCAAATCAGAAAAGATTGCTAACATGCACCATTGAAAAGTCGCAGGTGCATTACATAATCCAAATGGCATTCTTCGGAAAGCAAAGGTTCAGAAGGGGCAGGTGAAAGTGGTCATTTCCTAATCCTCAGGGTGGACTGCGACTTGATTGTAGCTAGAATATCCATCAAGAAAACAATAATATTCGTTTCTAGCTAGCCGCACAAAAATTTGATCGATAAAGGGGAGCAGAAAATGATCCTTCTTTGTGGCGGTATTTAATTTTCGATAATCAATACAAACACACTACGTAGAGGCAATCCTAGTGGGGATTTCTTCACCCTTATCATTCACAACAACAGTAAGGACAGCTTTCTTGGGTACAACTTTTGTAGGGCTGACCCACTGGCTATCGAAGATAGGGTAATAATTCCCACATCGAGCCATTTAATGATTACCCATTTTACGACCTCCTGCATATTAGGGTTTAAATGACGTTGGGGTTAGAAGGAGGGTCTAGAGTCGTCCTCAAGATAAATGCAGTGAATGCAATAGGACGTGTCAATTCCTTTTAAATCATTTAATGTCCAACCAATGCCTTTTTGATATTTGTTCAAGACTTAGAGAAGTTTTTCCTCTTGTAATCCCAAAAGATGTGCATTAATAATAACGGGTCTTGTATGGTGTGGACCCAAAAACATATATTTTAAAGAATCCGACAAAGGTTTCAAATCTAATTTCAAGCCAGGTTCGAAAATGGGGTTAGGAGTTAGCATGAAATTAGGTGTGGGAGGTGAGGGTGGGTAAGACGATTGCTGCAACTCAGGAGAAGAATTTATTGCAAAACATGTATCCACAGAAAGCATTTCCTCAACAAGATTTGAGGGTTCAAAATCTGAGTCATCAAAGAAATCTGGCTCGTGGAATCTTTCGGAAGCCTTAAAAATATCTAAAGCGAGTGTCTCGTCATCACAAGTGATGTCCATTTTATCAGAATCATAATTTATATTGGCTTTAGCAGTGGTCAGGAAGGGTCTTCCAAGAATAATAGGTGCACTTTTAAGAGCTTTGGGTACATCAATGTCTACGACCAAAAAGTCCACAGCAAAGAGATAATTTTGTACCTGACCAATAACATCTTCTACAATCCCTTGTGGATGAATAACAAATCGGTCAGCGAGTTGAAGGGTGACCTTCACTGGTTTAATTTCATCGAACTAGAATTCATTAAAGAGGATAGTAGGGATCAGGTTTATGGATGCACCTAAGTCTAAAATGGTGCGATCAAAAGTCGTGTCATTAATGACAACTGATATTAGTGGAGTGCTCGAATCCTTTCTTTTATGCAGTAATTTGCTCTAAACAACAGAGCTAACGACTTCAAAAAGAACCACCTTTCCCAAATTTTTTGGTTGCCTTTTTGGTGTACAAATTTCTTTCAAAAATTTTGCATAGGCAAGAACGTATTTGATTGCATCTAGGAAAGGAATATTTATTTCCACTTGGCTTCATGTAATTGTTCTTCAGTTGGCTCCATTTTTCTAGGTTTCTTCTATTTTTTGGAGTTTAATCCTTGTGGAAAAGGTGTCGTGTTTATGCTATCTCCTTTTTCTTGAGAGTGAACGGTGGTGGGAAAATTTTGCTCTGGTTCCGATTGTGAGATTCCCGTGTCGTGTGTAGTTTTACCACTTCTTAATGTTACTGCATTTTGTTATGGGTTTTGAAAATTGGGTGGAAATTGAGGTGTAGGATTTATTGGTTGTTGACCTTGATTATTTCCATTTTGAAATTGATTCCGCTGATTTTTGGGGTTTGGGATGGGTTGGGAGGGCAGATTTCCCATTGACCTTTGATCGGCCATTATCGTGATTTGATTTTGTAAATTAGAAACAGCACGGGTATTGTCGTTCATTTGTTGCTGCATTCCTTGTAGGGTTTTCATTAATTGACTATTAACATCAGCCTGCGAAGGTTGGCCAAATTTTCCCATTTAATTTTGAAATTGCGGATTTGGATTGGTATTTTTCCTAAAAAAGTTAGGGTTATTTCTCCAAGTTGGATTATAGAAGTTGTAGGAATTGCTTTTAAAATTATCCTGGAGAGCGAAAATGTTTTCGTTGATTGGGGCAAACATGGATGAATTATCAAAGTTCCCGGCAAATTCAGGTGTAAGGTCAAGGTTTTGAAATCTGCTATCATCTATTTGTTGCAAATTTTCCTGGTAGAGGAAGGTCAGTTAGTGTTGGTGTTAGACAAACGAGAGTTAGGATTGGTCGAGAGCGAGTTTTGTGGTCATGCATTAAATTTTTCTTCCATTTTCTTTTGATTGAGTTGCATTTGGTTGAGCCTTTGTGCAAAAAGTTGCAAATCATCTTGTGTAACAGAGAGAGATTGTTGTTGTGTGCCTACTTCATGGTTGCTTACATGAGGATTAGCATTTCTATCAAAGGTGTCCATGGATGAAAGATTGAAAGAATTTTCGCTCATTTCATCGAAAAGTTCATAGGCGCTTTCGACATCTTTATTTAAAAAATTGCCCCTACATGAGGCGTCAACAAATCGCTTCAATTAGTCATCAAGACCATTGTAGAATATTTGCACAATTTGCCAAAGTGGCACCTCGTGATGGGGGCAACTCCTTAACAAGTCTTGAAATCTTTCCCATGCTTCATGCATAGGCTCACCGAATTTTTGTTGGAAGCTAGTTATTGCGCAACATAAAGCATTAGTCCGACCAATCGAGAAATATTTTTTTAGAAATGCACTTTTTAATTGAGTCCAGGTAGTAATAGGTTTTCCCACAGTCCTAAACCAATAAGTGACCTTATCTTTAAGGGATAGCGGGAAGAGCCACATTAGCCATAAATCTTCCAAAATATTTTGGGATTTGGTGGTTTGGGCGAGGACCGTGAGCTCCTCTAAATGGCTAAACAGGTCTTCTCAAGGAAGGCCATGAAAATGTTTAATGAGATTTAGGACTACGGGTTTGATTTCAAGCTCTCCATCAGAGATGGCCACCCCTGGTCTTTCTTCATAATTTGAGGGATCATAGAAATCCCTCAACGAAATAGTGGGTGCAACATTGGGTGGCCTATTATTGGCTAGGTTTGTGACAGTTCTACTCAATTGTTGTTGATTTGCTTGGAGTTGTTGAAGTTGGGTTACTGCCATGAGTAATGGGTTGGAATTTTCAAGATTTAGATTTCGCGTTGGATTTCTCTGCGATGGTAGTTCAAATTGTGGCATTTCAAATTGTAGTTCGGGAACTTCAATTTCTGGTTGGTGAAATTGATGCGTGGTGTTCCAGTTTTGTTGGTTAGATGAGGATGGGTTGTTCATATTTTTGTAGGATTTTGGGTGTTCTCCATTTTTTGTTGGTTTTCTGTAGAGGAAGAAGATGACAACAAGTCAGTACGGGTGGTGCGGCGGGCCGAAAAATTAGTTGGTCCCTCCAAGTGCGGATTTTGGGACCGTCGTCTGTGCATACACTTAATGGAAGACAGGAGGGGAGGAGAAGAGATAAATGAGAAAAAGTGTGCCAATCAAACAACTAAACCTAATCTATCGTAAGGTTGACTTCTTAATGAAACCTAAGACTTGAGAACCTGATAAATAAGAAATCAATAAGTGGACTAACTTCCTTAAGATCACCCGGCTAGACTAAAGAGGTGGATTGAGCCCAAGAATGTCTTGGGAAAATTACCAGGGGCTTATGTAAACCTGCACCCTTCATTTGAATTATCTCTAAGTCCGTCGCCGCATTTTCAAAAGGAATTAGGAACGCTTAGTAATTCTTCGATATCGAATATCAAGCCTAAATTTTGGTGAAGTCCTTAAATGGTCAAATGACTACTTGTTTTAAATTAGGCTTAGATATCTAAATGTGCACGGGAATGTGTAGGGCATTAATTGGGGTATTGCCCTATTATTTCAATTTTTTTTTTGGTGTGTCAAATTGGATGGAGTGAATCCAATGCCAAATCAAATTGTCACAATTTTTTTTTTATTTTTCTGCTTTTAAGATTTGATTTAATTTGATGTCTTTTAGGGTTTTCTTCTTTTGATTTCAAACAAGTTTGAGTTCCATAATTGAAGAGAAATCAAGCTATATTGGTGAATGTAGATTTTATTTATAATATGGGACTATAAAATGAAAAGAAAACCTAATTGATTTGAATCCTTAAGTAGAAATGTTACTATCAGTGAATTGTTTCAAGCTTTTCTTGTTAAGTAGTGGTCCAAACAGAGCAAACAACACCACTACTGGAAGGCAAATCAAATAAGGATTCCAAAAAATGTTTTTTTATGATTTTAAGAATTTATTTGATATTTTCGTAAGATTTTTCTTTGTGCTAGTGTCAAAGTTCAGAAATGGTACCAGTGGGTATTTTGCACTTTTCAGTAACATCATCGGCCACCAAAAATTTTTGTGATTTTATATGTTGTGTAGAATTTAACAAGGATTCCAGAAAGTTGAATTTCTCATAAATTGGACAAGTATAAAAATTCCTAAAATTCGCAAATAGTAGCAAAATAATGAAATCAGAGAAGATGACCCCTCGTGGTTCACAAATTTTTAAAAATTCTCTACAACTCCAAATAATCTGAAATTTGGAATAGATGTTCCTAACTTAATTTGGAATCTTTGGATAAAATTTCAAGATTTTAAAAGTCTTGTGGTGTTAGGAATTGATTTTTGAAATCCTGATAGAAGTCTAGATCTGAAAATTAGAACAATGACACTTAGGGTAGAGTAGTGTTAATTAATCAAACAAGCAAACAATGGCTTTTAAATGTCACCACTCTACCTAATTTTTATGTTCCTGATCCTTAAATATTGATTTAATTTTTTTGATAGTTTTTAAGAATAACTATGTGACAAGAAGGATGGCACCAACCTAGAATCCATGGGAAGATAAGGACTTTAAGCTTTCACTTCCAAAATCCCACCTTCTTCTTGTAGTGCCTGCACATACGACAGAAAGATAGAGAAAGGGATGAGATCTGCGTATCAAGCAAGAGAATTAAATGAATGCAAAGCCATTCCTCCCCCGCAATGGTGCCAAAAAGTGATCTCGAAAATGCATGATTTGTAAAAATCAAGAATTAAGTCATTGCAACATGCAATTTTGATCGCTTTTGAATTTGTAAAAGACCAAGTACTTAATGAGTATTCAAGTCGTCCCAAGGGAGGTAGGAATGCTTTTTAAAATCTCGCACTTGAATTATGGAAATCAACTTCTTTTTGTGTTTTGAAATATATATTTTTTAGGGTTTTTGAATAAGGGCAAAGCGAATGCAGAGATAATGAGAATTAAAATTATGAGAAATCAAAGCAACAAATGCCTTGATTCCCCAACTCACTCCAAGAAAGGGAGGCTTAGAACAATGGAGAAACAAGTCACAACACAATCACAAGCTATCTAAACGAAGGTAGAAGAATGCTTCTTGAAAATGGAAATCGTTTTACACGGAATTGGAGAACTCACAAGTAAAAAGAATTCCTACTTGTAATCTCCAACAAGAAAAATTCAAAACACTAATCTGCCATACAACAAAATACAAAAAAAAATGTAGAAGAAAGCTTATGAAGAAGGTGATGATGATGATGTTGCAGAGTTTCCGCTCCAACTCAGATTGCCCCTGGGTTGAAGGAAGCTTGCTCCTGACTCCTGGCTCCTAACACTCCTTCCTTTTGGCGAGCCCAAGGTGGGGCGTGCCTGGGTCCTTCTTGAGTGGAAGAATTCCACTCCAAATCTCCTCCTTAGGGTTTCATGGACCACCTTGATTGTTCCTCTAGACGTCTTCCCTGCCTGGCCTTCCTCTTTGGTTTGATGATGACATAAGGTAGAAGAAGAAGAAGTTGAAGCCACCAAGGAGATAGAGTGTCTCCTTGATCTTCTTCTTCCTTTCCTTCCTTCCTTGTTCGTTGGTAGTGCTGGATCTAGGTAGATAAAATATGTAACCAAGGATGGATTTAATGTGGTGGTTATATGGGTATTTATAAAGTGGTAAGGGGGTAGGGTAGGCATGTAAGGAAGTGGATGGCTAGGATATATTTTTGGTGGTGGCTAGATGATCTAATGGCTAGGGTTACTTGGCGCCAAGTAAAGGGTTTCGGTGGCTTTTGCATGGATGGCTAGGATGGGTTGGTTATAGGATCTAGGGCTAGGGTTACTTGGCACCATCTTAAGGGTTGCAAAGGGGGAGTTGATGGGTGAAGGGTGGCCATCCAAGTGGTGGTTACCACCATGTTTTGGTGCCAATTTAGGTGTTTCTAGAAGGGGGTTAGGTGGCACCAAAATTGGAGGGAGGAGATGGCATATGGTGGTGATTGAATGGTGGTGTTTAAAGGAGATTTGGAGGGAAAAGTTGGAGCCAACTTTAGGTGGTTTTGGAGGGATATTAGTGGTGACTTTTGGTGGTTAGTGGGGTGAAGGGATGCTTTAGGGTTGGCGCCAAAATGGTAGGGCTAGGTGGTAGCTTAGGTGGACTTAAGGTTAGGTATTTTTGGTAGAGTTAGCTAGGTAGGATCTTAGGTGATGATGGATGGCCATGGAATAGAGGAGTAGGTGTTGAGCTTAGCTAAGCTATCTTAGCTAGTAGTGTAGTAGTGGAGGAGCTAGGGTTTAGCTAGAATGAGGTAGCCTGGGGTTGTCTAGAGCTAAAATAATTCTTTTAGAGCTGATGATGGTTGAAGAGGTCTTCTTAGGAGCTCAACTACTTAGCTTAGCTAGCTAGTTCTTATGCTAGTAGCTAAGCTTGAGTAGTTGAGCTAAGTTGAGCTGTTTCAACCAAACTGAAGCTAGGTCAAGCTAGAACTGCCTTTGATAAGAACTCCCGAGCTAGCTTAGCTACTAAGTAGGCAAGTAGTAGCTAAGCTAGAGGGAGTTCAGCTGCCGTGAGCTGAGTAGAACTAGGTAGAGTTGGACCTGAGCTGTAACGACCTGATTCCCGAGTCCCTACGAGACACGAGAATCGAACCGACTCGACTAATCCCAAGACGTAGTCGTCCAACGAGGAAGTAACCAAAAGAGCAGTAAAATAAACCACATTCAGCATGAATATAACTAGCAGTAACAAAATACAGCAGTAAGAAAATGAACTACTACAGTATACACCACCACAACAGTAGAACAACAAATATGTACATAACATGAAGCTTACAATAAAGAAGTACAAGGAGTAACAAGGAAACTACTCACTACAGTGGAAGAAAAGTACAAAAAGAACTACGGGTAACTCTACTGGACCCTACTAGGCCCAGCGTCCTCTGCAGCCGCTGACCCTGGCTGCTCAACACCTGGTCCTGAAAAGTAACGAGTGTAACACGTCAGCGAAACGCTGAATAGAGTGGCAACTAAAAGCTAAAGAAGCAATAGAGTGTATAGTAGCTGTTATATTTTTACTTTCTTTATTTACGTCTTTCTATTATTTCACGATTTATTTATTTCTTAGATCCTTCACTTGATCTCGAATTTTCCTCACGGGAACGATCTTGATTGTAGTCTTTTCTGAAAAGTAGAAGTAACACGTGGTGCTCTCCTGGCCGAGAGAGTCCCCCGTGGTGGTCCTACCCTCAGTCAACCACCCCAAGGTCGCTGACAGACGTAACGGTGACTACGACACGCGCGATAAGCACACAGGTAGCTACCCTGCACTGGCACGCGGTCAGTCGTTTCCATTAACGGGTGCGCTCAAAACACAGCACGGAACTAGTATAGGGCAGAGCCTCTCAGTAACAGGGGTCCAACCCCTCCACAGTCCGCGCACCCTCGCCTGACTATCCTGGTTTGCCCAGTGGGCCTAATAAGTCGGTGTAGGAGGCTAGAAGAACCCCGGGTCTCGTGGGGTAGCTAGTGCTCTCCCTACACTAGTAGCTCTCCTCGGTACTGCGTACGCGAGGGCCAGCAAGTCGATGTACAGTGGCCAAACCCACCCTGGTCTCAACCTGAGGGCGGCAAGCTCCCCTCCACACTAAGAGGTAATGTGTGCTCTCGTTGGTACCACATACCCAAGAGACAACACACTTCCACGTTTCACCTTCTCAGTTCCATTCTATTCTTTTTCCAGGAGTTCTACTCCTAATTCCCCGTAGGGTTCGTATTCTTTTTGTTTGGCCATTGTCGGTTTCACTGTTCCAGTTTTACGTTCATACAACCCATATTCCCAATCATATTTATTCATTCATAACAGGCAACTATTATTTCCTTTCCACTTTTCCAAGACTGCAATATTTATATATTCCACTAATTTTCCTGTCCTAGGATTCATGCCGTACCCTAGGTTCTATCATTCAATCTAGTTTTGCAGTCCTAGGATTCATGCAATACCCTAGGATCTATCATTCAATCTAGTTTCTCAGTCCTAGGGTTCATGCAATGCCCTAGATTCCATTAATTGTTCCACAATTGTAACAAATTACGCTAAATAATTTAAAAGCCACTCTACCAGCTACAATGGGAGTACTGGGGGAGTGGTCGGCAATCCCGTGCACCTCCACAATCCCCAAGACTGCAATGGAATAGGGTCCTAACACAAGGATCAAACACAAGGAGTTTCTCAGAATGGTATACAATTACTATAAACGGGTAGAGGATTTTATTCTGGAAAGAACGCAACTCGAAATGTGGAAAACGGACTCTGAACGGGCCCTAAACGAGTCAAAAACGACGAAACTGTCCAAAATCAGACGTCTGGAACCTCTTCCAGACGTCTTAAAAGGTGGGTTAGATTGTACCTTAGCTCTGTGTAGTCCTTCAGACGTCCAGAAGCCTGCTGGGGCATCTAGCTTAGTTCCAAGACGTCCGATTGTCACCCCGGACATCTGGAAGTCCTCTCCATCGTCTGGCACTGCTACTAGACGTCTGATTTACGTGGGATGGCAAGCCCTCTCACCCTCCCAAGCGGAACCTGCGCACACACACTCCTGCTCTCAGCACGACGAAGCGCAGACGAAGTCGCGGTGGACGGTTGCATGGCCGTATGTGCGAAGAAGGAAGAAGATAGAAATATCTTACCTGTCAGACGTCTGGACAGTCCTCCAGACATCTTCACCGACGTCTGGTCGTAAGCCCAGACGTCTGGTTCTAGAAAATTTTCCAGAACCAAAGCCCAACTCGCTCTCCGCCCGCGACGCACGGCCGTGCCGCACCTCGTCCGCCTGCTGCCCGAGCTGCAGCAGCCCCTCCGCGACACCCCACGCCCGCCGCTCCCCCGCCGGCCGGCTCTAGCTGCCCTGGCAAGCTCGAACCCTCACGGTCGAGCTTCCCCCTTCCGCTCGCAACCCTCCTTCCCACACTCTCGCTGCGGCCGCTGCTGCCGCCGTTCCCTCGCTCGCTCATGCTCTCGCACTGGCAGGGAGAAGGAGAAGAGAAAGGTAAAGGAGATGAGGGTGAGCGAGAGGGCGAGGGGGCCTTATAAGGCTGCTCGGGGAGAGAGAGAAGAGAGCTGCGCGCCTGTAGGAGGAGAGAGAGGAAAAGGAGGAACGAGAGAGATGAGTGCAGTCTGTGCGCGCAGGCACGCAGACGCAACCCCATACGCCGCAAAAATTTATTACCAGACGTCTGGGCCACTTCCCAGACGTCTTAAAAACCCGTCTGATGCCACGTTCGTAACATGAGCTGAGGTGAACCTCTATCAACTAAGTTGAGCTAGCTAGAGCTCTCAGTGAACTGCTTGGAGCTAAGATGTCCTAGACTCAACTAAGTTGAGCTAGATCTGAGCTAAGGTGAGGTGAGTTGAGCTAAGTTGAGCTACCTTGAGCTACCACCCAGCTAAGATGAGCTGAATGGAGCTGGAGATAGCTAAACCTAACCCATGTGAGCCAACATCCAGTTGAGATGAGCTGGATCCAGCTAGAGTTTAGCTAATTTGATGTCTTCCTTCACTTTCTACCTTCTTGAGTGCTAAGGTTTTAAAGGTTTGATCATCTGCTTATCTTTAACATTCAAGAAAACATGTTAAAAATACAAAAAAAAAGTAATGCATGCCTAACTTAGGTTATGCCTAAATGCAACCTAAAAACCTATTTGCGGAGTTAAAAACCTAAGAGCTAAATCTGTTTTAAGGCATAAGAATGATGATAGACTGGTGTTTATCAAGCTTCTTTAAGAATCAATCTACTAGATACATCTATCTATACTGTATGGGTTCAACAATTCTCACTGCATTTGCAAGATGAAGCATAAGATCCACCATAATGTCAAAGAAGGCTGGAAGAAACAATTGTTCCATCTTTCAAAGTATGATAATAATTTGTTTATCTCAGTAGTCTAACATTTCATGATCCAATGTCTTTGAACATATGACTTTAAAAACTTTACTCATCTCTATAAAGAAATTAGCTACTACATCAAACATTACTCTATGTATCGCTAGTGGGAATAAGATTTGCATGAACACATGAGAATCATGACATTTTAACCCACGAATCTTTTTCTATACTTCATTTATACAGTGCAAAAACTATGAGAAATACCCATCCGACACTCAAATGTCCAAGAAGGAGAATATTCTTTGCCTTTGCTCCTTATTCAGGTTGTATATAGTATTAGGGAAGTGAGGATCGCCATCATGAGCATGGAACTTAGGACGAATACCCAAACTTTTTATGTCATTTCTTGTTCTTACTATGTCCTTCGAATTGTTCGTTAGGTGTAGTACTTCTAAGATGTTATCTATTACGTTCCTCTCAATGTGCATGACATCTAGGTTGTGGCATGCTGTGATATCTTGCTAATATGGGAGCTCCATGAAGGCTTCTCTTTCTAAACTCTGAATTCCCCATCAAAGCTGTTACATTATTTTTGAAGGGATGACCAAATCAAATGTCACCAAGCTGTTGTCATGTCTCCATGATTTTATATCCTAGAAGCCTGATCAAGTTTGTACTCAACTAGTTCTTCAGATTCTTCATCGAATACCAACATATTCTACTATCAAATTTGCCAATGAATTGTGATGCTCACCATTTGTGCTCAATAGGAAGAAATATACAATGCCCTAAGTAACCAAATTTTTTACTTTCAAGCAATCACAGATGAGTATCATCGGTACAAATTGGACAAGTGAACTTTCCCTTGGTACTTCATCTAGACAAATTCACATATGCTGGGAAGTATTTGATGGTCCTCAACAATGCTACATGCATCTAAAAGAATTCTTTCACATGTACATCGTAGGTTTGAACACCGTTGTACCATAACACTTTCAGTTCATCTATCAACAGTTGGAGGTAAACATCAATCACGCTACGTGGTTGCTTCGAACCTGGGATTAGGAAAGTCAAGATCATAAATGAGGATTGCATACATAATCAAGGAGGTAGTTGTAAGTTACCATCACCACTAACTATATTGAATATGACAGATACATATTCTTGATTGGATTAAAGTTGTCTCTTGTAAAGTCCAATCTGACATTACATGCCTCCTCTGTAAAGGAAACGTGTTTGTTGTTAAATCTATTCCACTCCTTGGAATATGTTGGATAATGGATGTGTTGTCTGGTGATTTATTTTCCTGATGCCACATCATCCACTTTGCAATTCTACTCAATATAAAAAGGTGTTATAGCCTAGGAATCAATGGGAAATAGCAAAGAACCTTCTCAACGTGTTTCTTATTGCTTGTGTTTACGAATTTACCCACCTTATACCTTCCCTAACCACATTGGGGCAAGTACTCAAGCTTACATAGTTGTTCCTATATAGCACGTAGTAATTTGGACAGTCATCAATTTTCTCACTATTCAGACCAAACACACATATATGTTTCTTCGCATCATACCGTTATTGGTGCAAGTGCACCACTATCATTGATTTTGATGATAACAAAACACTTGAGTTTTAACATTTACATTGGAGGTTGAGATTTTAGGTTAAAAGAAAATGAAAGCAAGAGTGAAGGAGTTCAAGCTCAAGTCCATAAAGCAATACAGGAGCTTGATGGAAGGACAAAAGCATCAAGGAGGCGTGAAAATGGAGCATTAAACTCAAAGCTTGAAGAAGCAGGAGATTGAAGAATAGGACTTAGAAAACATTATTGTTATCTTTAGAACTTGTCTTTGGTCTTTTCATTTTTAGATTCATGTTGAAGAGCCCAAAATGTATTAACCTAGGTCCTAGGAACACTTACGCAAAATCAGGAATCATCCTAGAAAACCAATACAGTATTCAGACAACCTTATCAGACGTATAGCATCAGTCTTAGACGTTTGATATTATCTTTTAAGTCGTCTAATGGTTACATCAGACATCCAATGACCAAATATTCGACCTTACCAAATTGAACACTTAGGCCCCAGACGTCCAGACCTATTTCCAATTGTCCATACCTACTTTCAAACATCTAAAGACATTCTCAGACATCTAATATAGAACCATTAGACTTTGTCAACACAAAATCTTCTCAAGATCCTTAACTAATATTTTTATTCCCAAACATCCAAGGCCCTCTCTAGACATCTAATAACTGGACGTTACGTTGAATCTGACCTAAATCATGATTTGTCAGACTTAAGATCATAGTTAGCTTCTCGAGAAATCAATTCTTGAGGGTTACCCTTAGTGTCAGATGTCCAATAACATATCCAAACATCTTATAGACATCTAATGGCTAAACTCTAGATTCCTGTTTGGATCTGATCACTTCCAGGAGCAAACCTGCTTAGTTTCAAACATCCAATATTTCATCCAGACATCTTATAATGAGAAATTAGACGTCCAACCCTATGACACTAGATCCCTGTTTGGATCTGTGCAATTCCAAGAAATCAATCCTACAGATTTCAACGTTCAAAAATCCTATTAGATGTCCAATATGTCCTTATCAAACGTCTAACCAAATAATCAGTCCTCTGATCTTGCTGTAAGATTTAATTATGACCTGATTTGTTTTGGATTTCGACCCAATCTTATGGGATTTGTCTCCAAAAATCCTATTGTTTCCACCATATACACATTTTGTGAATGATAAAAGAAGAGAAACTCTATCATTTGCTCTCCACAACTTATACTATACATCCGAGAACACTGAATCGCTATGCAGTCACACCTATTTACTTCTATCTCAGGGAAGATCTTTAAGCCTATAGCAATTTAGCTTTGATTTATACTTTTGGGCTTTATAGGTTCTTATTATTTTATTTTATATTTTGGTTGGGTATTCGCATGGCGAATTTCCGTCTCTTCATGAGTCAAAACACTCTTCATAAAGAAGAGGGGTTGAGGTGCACTACCCTTGGTCAAAGTAGTGTTGCTGTATTGAAGTTGTGCCACCCCCATTTTAAGTGGTACGTTTAGTGGATTTTATCTACTCGATGATAGGTCCACTTTAGTGGACTATATTAGAGCCTAAGTATATTATTATTGAGATGAAAATTTAATATAAAACATGTATTAAATTGATAAAATTAATTAAACTTTAGAATTACCATTCCTACGTTGCACTAATTTCAACTTAATTTGATTGATTACTTATTTTTGTATGCAAGATCATTTTGGGAAAATACAATGATATAACATTAAATCTTGATTGGAAATGTAAGGTTGACTATTTTCTAATCATACCTTGAGGATTTTTCTTTTGGAGATTCTTTCCCTTTCTAGAAAAGGCAGAAACCGACGCTCTGATTTGGCTTGCGAATTACGTACACAAATGGCCACCATTCCTTCTATTATTTCTTTGCTTAATCATTCCCTCGTCGATTTTTCGACATGCAGAATGAAAAACAGCTCCCCCCCCTCCACCTTCGTTTCCTCTCTCTCCATCCCACATGCAACACCACTGCTAACCCCCCCTGAGTTCTCTCTCCCTCTCACACACCTCTCCCGACCCACCTTCGTTCAACTCTCCCTCTCATGGTCAGACACTCACACACAGATGCAGACTCCACTAAACCCGCCACACGCTCAACTGCCTCCTCTCACGAATGCAACCACCGCCACCCTCTTTCACATGCTTGTAGAGATAGACGTTACCTCCCCCACCCCCACCACCACCACCCCCCCCCCCCGCCCCGCGCTCACGATATTGCACCCTTTCGACAGTGTCTACGACCACCTGCTCATCTCTTCCTCGGCGTCAAGCCCCTCCATCACTGCTCTATGCAGGACACTCAGACGCTGTATTTCTCTGTTCTCGACATCAACACCACAACAGCCACCATCACCGTGCCCCTGACAGAGCAACCCACCTCTCCCTCCTCCTTGTGCTGACAACCACTCTCTCCGCTACGACCGACCGCGACCACCACCGTGCCTCTCCGCTCACCGTGTTCGTCTTCACAACAACACCACAACCTCGCCACCACCGCGACCGTGACCATCACTTCCTCGCAACAGTAGCGAGAAGTGGGCAGTCACCACTGTGTCTGCACTTATCGTCCCCAACTCCACCGTGGTTCCCTCAATGCACTACCATCACCGCGACCGCACCACGCCTTTCCCCTCAACAGCAACCCAGCCACAACCATGACATCATCACCATGCTCTTCATCACCATAACTTCCTCCTCGATGTCAACACCGTGAGCACCGACCTCGTCGTCTTGATTAGCGTGCACGCTCCACACCACATCCGCGACTACGTATCCTCTACATCACCGCGCTCATGCCTCGGCGTCCACTCCCTGAGTTTTCTTCGACTACTATAGTTTAATTTTTATTTGAAACAATGATTAGCATAATCTTTGAATATTGAACCTATTTGCACGTATTTGCCTCCATGTAGAGATGACATTTTACCATGATATTTAGTGATGTATGTGATGATTAGATTGACTTATTTAGTACATTATTGATTTCATCAATTCGAGATTTGTCACATGCATTAGATCTTACTTGTGTGTTGTACGTTTGAGTTAATTACATCTTTAATAAGAGCATCTCTGAGAGTTTTCCACCACACCTGATACTACAACACTTTATCATTATTATTATTATTATTATTGATATTGCTATTATTATTATTATCATCATTATTATCATTACTATTATTATTTACAAAAGAGAAAATTCTCCTTATCATTAGGTAGATCGGAAAATCTTAAGTCGAGAGACTTAGGAGATGATTTTTACCTAAGTTAGGTTTTCACCTAAAAATACGTGTCCAATTATGATGAATGTTTTATGGATTGAATTTTATTTTGCAAATTGTCTAGCATTTTATTTCTAGCACTACTCACCCCTCCGCTAGTGTGAAATCTCAACCATGACATGGGAGGACCAACATGATTATTCAACAACTCCCCAATAAACTAAAGCACCTTAGACATTAATTTTTCCGTCACTCCATTCATAACCTTCATCTGAAACAGTTTTAGAAGAAAGGACAACCTAGATATAGAAGTAATTCTAGGAGCAATAAGTTCCTCTACCACCTTAACTGCATTGTAAAATCGATGACAATTTCCTAATGTATCTTCCTCATCCGTATTCTTAGCATATGCTGCTCTCATCTCATCTAGTTATTAGTTCAACCTCTCCAAAATTATGTTTTGATGATTTTACAAAATTACTAAAAGAAAAATAAATTGTATAAGATACTAGCTTGATTGCTATTATAACTCCATTGCAGGATTCTCGCACAACTCCAAAGTTTCATGAAGACCAAAAGATGAAGATATGTATTTGTCTAGGTCTTAGGAATTACTATACAATTTCAAAGAGTTATATTTTCATTTTCTTGAGTCTAGAAAAGAGTTGTAAAGAGTCCCCAATAGATACAAAGGTAAAATACTCCCATGAGTGTTACAACTTCCTTAGATATGGATGAATCAGGTACGTCCATAGATCAAAAGCTTTACCATAGCATGATTGGTTCATTGTTGTACTTAACTTCTAGTTGACTTGATATTTTATTTAGTACTTGCTTGTGTGCTAGATTCCAATCGAACCCAAAACAATCACCTAAATGCCATTAAAAGAATATTTAGATACTTAGTTGATACATCAGACTATGGTTTATTATACCCTAAGAATAACAACTTTAAACTAGTTACATCCAGTAATGCGGGCTACATAGGTAAACACACCGATAGAAAGAATCTAGTGGGACGTGCTAACTTTTGGGCGAATTACTAGTCTCTTGGTTCTCAAAGAAACAATCTAGTGTAACCCTATCAACTATGGAGGTTGATTATATGGCTGCCACCTTAGCATATTCCCAAGTTTTATGGATGAAACATACTTTAAAGGACTTTGATTTGACATTTAGCAAAATTAAAATATTATGTGACAATACTAGTGCTATCAACCTCTTGAAGAACCTTGTACATCACTCCCGTACAAAGAACATTGATATTCAACATCATTTTTTGAGGGACAATGTACTTAAAAGGGAAATTGAGGTTAAATTTATTTGTACTGAATTGCAATTGGCTGATATTTTCATAAAACTATTAAATTATGATCGATTTAATTTCATACTTAGAAACTTGCACCTATGTAAGCTCTCTAATACTGAATGATTTAGTCAGTTAGTCTATTTTTTTATGCAATGAACATTGAGGGAACATTGACTTTATCAAGTCAAGGCCCCTTCAAACCGATTCAAACATTAGAATGCACAATCTGTACAATATCAGACGTCTTATACGTCTTCCAAACATCTTAAAATTCAAAATGGGATGTCTAATATTTTTAATAGACGTCTAATCGATTAAATAAGTTAAAAACCAAAAACCATAAGAAATTGGTTCTCAAACATCCAGAGCCATGTCCAAACGTCTGCCCCAGTCATTTAATGCGATTAGTCGGATGTATAATTTGTCTTAGGGTCTGACTTCAAAAGTTCCTCGAATCAAATATCAGATGACTAAACTTTTCACTCAGACCTCTGGCCTATCATCTAACGCAAAAATTAGATGACAACCTATAAATTGAGCCAAATTCAGGAGCCCCTGAAATCAGAAATTGGACATCTAATTTTTATACTAAACATCTGATAGGTCATCCGATCAAAAAATCAGACGACAACCTAGATAGGGTTGAAATCTCTGACTTCTGATCCCAGACGTCTAAGTCCATCGCCAGACATCTAAGACCATCTCCAAACATCTGATATTGGCAAAAATCAACTATGATGTTCTATTTTGGGGGTGACCTCAAATGAAATTAACCCCAACTTTGGGGGGACTTATCCCACACCCCATAGGGTATTTAACCCCTCCTTCCCCTAAATCCCTCACACACAAAAAAAGCCCCAAATCCCTCAACCCTCATCTGTCAGGACTCGCTTCCTCCCCTGCTGCCGTAGCCGCCAAATGCCTGCCGACGCCGCCTACCGACATATCGTCAGTGACCACTACTCCATTGCATCAGGGGGAGCATCTCCCTTGGGTATAACCCTCATTCCCCCTCTCTATTCCATGTTTTCAGGTGATTAGATCATGTTTTGAACAAAACCCTTAATGGGTTCTTGAGCTTTTCTTGCAAATCTTTGTGCTTGGCTTTGAGACCTTCATTAACGCTTAAATCTTATCACAATTGTTCTTGTTAGCCACATTCATGCTAGAGCCCATGATTTAGGTTGTGGGTTAGGGAAAATGGTGCCCTTCTCTCAACTTGATCCTCTAAATCATTTTGAATGAGTATTTTCTACATGGCAAGGGTACTACCTTCGATGAGTCAAGCCTTAATCTAGTGTCTTGAGTCCAAAGGCATGCTTCCATATACATGGTATTTGACTGGCAAGTTGTATTGTCATATGTCATTCAAGCCTAATATGGTTGCTTGAATGACCGGCATACTGCCTACCAGACTTGATGATTATATGCCTTTGTGTGAAGGTAAGGTTATTAGAACGATTGGATGAGGGCACGTGTATTTCCCCCTAATGTAGATACAATTCTTGCAACATATATTGAATGTATTGCCATTTGTTTTGCAGGTAGCATAAATCCTACCCACACACCCTCCCAAAATGCCTCCTCATAGGAAGCAAGCCGAGGGCTCTTCCTCCTTCCAATCCCAATCCACCTACCTAGCAAACTAACTATCTAGTGACACTGCTAGATAGCAGTTTTGTCATTTTGTCAATGCTAGGGTCAAATCTCCTAGGTTCATTGTGCACATTGATTTTGACCACCTCAATCTCTATGAACATTTTAAGACCCTTCACCTCTTTGATTATTTTGATCGCCAATTTCATTCTGGCTTTGGATGTCTTGAGGTTCTCCCAAACCTAGTTCGCCTCTTCTATGCCAATCTAGTCGAAGATTACAGTAATAATGAACTCGAGCTTGGCTAGATCATTTTTGGCAAACGCATAACCATCACCTATGATTATCTATCCAAGCTCCTCAGAATTCCAAACTCTGGAAATGATTTTGATGAACTTTTGCAAAAATATGATTTCGATCATAAATCAAGATCTATGTAACGTCCCAAAATCTAAGTCCCGATTCATTTCAGAGTGGTTCGGATCACTTCAAACCTGTAGACATGGTCGCGGTTCGGTGCAAGTACAAGCACCTTTTGAAATTGCCTGAAAATGCGTATTTGGAGTCAACCCCTAGTCAAATCTCATCAAAAGGGTGCCACATATGGTACCCTTGGATTCCTCTTATTGCAATCTTTCCAACGATGCTTGTTTCGCATGAATATGAGGTGTATGGCTCAATTTATGACCAAATAAATCAGAAAGGACCTGAATGTAAGGTGAACCTAACCTATGAGGTATTTTAGGTATTTCAATCCCCTAATCCTAACCTTAAACCTAATTTGGCTCTATAAATATACCCTCTTGGGTCCTTGGGTCGTCATTACTTATAATCCTTCCAAAGTTGAAGAGAAAGAGAGAAAAAGAGCTTAAGATTTGAAGTAGAAATCTTAAATCAAATCTTCGAGGACCTAATCATAATTTTGAAAACCATGGACTTCCCACCGCAAATTTGGTGAAACTCGGCAGCAGTAGTGCCGACACGCAGCCTAGGTGCAACTCGTGGCGGCATCGTGCGGCAAGCGTGTGACGCATGGTGTGTGGAGGGGTGTTTGCGAGCACACCTTCGTGCAAAAAAGGGTTTATGCAGGGGAACTCTACATCGCTCGATCGTTGATGTGTGGCAATCGTACAGCAAGGAGCGGATGGGCGCGTGGCGATCCTAAGCATGTGATGGCAACCAATTAGGTGCTAACACGAGTTAATGCTGACCGATCTAACAAAATTGGTTGTTTAACGACCCCTTCATGCTGTTTTGACCGATTTGAGGCCTTCCTGACCTCGAATTTCATCAAATAAGACACCGTTGGAATCGTCTCGATGCGTAGTACATATTGGTGTAGTTTATTTTCTCTTTTAATTACTTTTTCTTTAGTGAAAAGTCAGAAACATGCTTTAGTGATTCCAACCCTATTTTTGGTCCATGTGAACCAGGATTTGTCCTTGGTGCGTGCATGGATTGCAAGGCAGGCGTGGGGACTACCCCTAGGCCCTATGTGATGGTAGCACCATCATTGGTGTTAATAAGCCTAGTTTAGCCTAACTAGAGTAATAAATGCTCCTTAATATTCAACAGAAGATCATAACCCTATTATAAACTAAAAATGAGAAGATAGGAAATCTCGTTAATTCTGATGTTTTAACACCTCATCATAATTGCAGATTAATTGAGAGATTAATCAGGGGTTAATTATTGGTCAAATGAACTTAAATTTTCAAGAAGTGGGCTAAAACTGGCTGAAACAGGTTTTTCGTAAATTATTTTATTAATAAAAATCCTAATTATAGCCTCACTTCAATTAAATAGGTTCTGGTGGAAATAAATGTAATATAAACCTCTTAAAAATTATTAAAAAATATTCTATGAGATTTGAAACTTTCTCTTTGACCAAAGGAACCCATTTGGATCAAAAATAAGGACTTAGGTAGGAATTTATTACGTTTTGGGCTTCTGTGTAAATTTTCTAGTCAAATTTGGCCAAAACTCAAATTGGAGGTCACCATTAGATTCCTTGGGTCCAAATTAGGTTAACCCCAAATTTTAAGCCCAATCAAAACTCTTCTTAACCTAGTTTGCATTTTAGCCCATAAGTTTCTATCTATTACAAAGTTATGCCTAAATTCGATGTTTCCATTACATAAATGACCCTACCTTTTTTACTTTCCTACAAGAAGGTCCCCCCACCGCTTTCTTCTCCAAATTAGGCAATAGCAGCAACACAACATGACCCAAAGTCACCGATCTTCAATTAGAGATTTCTCCTCCAAATCTCAACTAAATCCTTTCAAATTTGGAGGGATTTATGATTAGATACTCCTCAATCAATTAAGCCCAACATTGAGGACCAATGTGGACCATATGACCAGGAATAGATCTTGAAAATCACAGATCTTCTTTGCCAAAATTGTAAGGAATTCGTGTGAATTCCAAGCAATTAAGGGCACATCCCACCTCTATTTCAGCTATAGATCCTTTCAAGTTGAATTCAGTTGAGTTTGGTCGTGTTTTCCACCTATTCTTCATGCACAGCCACTGCACGCTCCGAATCCAATGACCCTCTCCGATCTCCCACTTCTGTGCATGCCAAGGGCCAATTGGCACCGCCATCCCCTTCCTCTCTTCCTCACGACCTTAGCCAGTCAAAGCTAGGTCGTTTCGACCTTATCTTTGTTGTTGTTTCCATCATCGATCCTATCATCTTCTTTGCGTCTGGCCGGCCAACGTCGGATGCAATTCACCCTCCATCATCCAATTAAAATAGTTCATCTTCTTCCCCTTCTCCCATAGACTAGTTTAGGTTTTTTAGAATTAGGATTTGACCCCTTATTCTTGATGTTCCACTCCTTCGCATTCAGTGGAGCTCCAAGGAGCTCAATCCAGTGCCACACACCTCCAAACACCATTCCACTTACACCACAGCCATCCTCACGATCCATAGATCAAAAGCCCTCGAGTAATTAAGAGCTTTGATCTACGAATAAATACGCCAAACAACCCACTCTTCTACCACGTGGTCCATGTTCAGCTGGCCATTCCACCCACTCAATCACTAAATCAACACCACCACCACATTCTCCATCTCACGGAGAAGCTTTTGAGCATTCTAATTGGGGCCAAAAGTCCGTATTTTGCATTTTAGGTAAAAGCCGATGACCCATCTTCTCCGATGGCATTAAGCTTCATCCAACTAGCACACGGCCTTGAGAGATCACTCAATAGCTACGGCTTGGTGCATGGAATCATCAGGACCATTGGATTGAAGATCCAATAGTGGGCATGGTCCAATCGAACGAGGTTCTTTATGTTGAAGCAGTTGAGGAGAACGAAGAAGGTAACGAGCACGCCAAGTCCTACATCATGGGATTTTAATTCCAAATTTTTCATAAATTGAATTGTGCATTCTAAGGGGTTACCCCAGACCACAGGGGGTCAAGTCCCCTACCCTACCCATATGCACACACGCACACACACATGCCCGTGCACACGCGGGTGTGCCTAAGCGCAAACCTAGGTCGATTTTGGACCTCGATTTACGTGCATGGGTGGGAGTCTTTTGAGTTTAGCTTGAGTTGAACTACAGACATCTGATTTCAGACTTTAAGATGTCTGAGAAATCAGGTTGGATGTTCGATTAAATTGTGAAGCTCATTAAATGTTCAGTTGAGCTTAGTTGATCCACATTTTTTTGCTCAAACACTTATCGTTATTTTTGGAGTTTGATATTGCAATAAATTGAATACATTCCCTTTTTTTATACCAAGTTCTCTATGCTTCATTTTTATACACATCTAATTAGTGGTTGAATTGCACAATTTGCTCCCTAAGACGATCTCAGAACTCAAATTTTGAGCATATAAATTTAACTGTTGATTCGTTTTTGTTGCTATACTACAACATGTTTCTAAAACCCGACAAAAGCACGTTAGCATTTTGGCACCGTTGCCGAGGAGCAACGAGTAGTTTGACCACTAGTCATACTCATTCTAACTTGGTTCTAACTTGCACTATTTGTTTTGTTGTCTTGTTTCAAGGTGAATCATCATTGAAGATTGTTACGAACAGGCATCAAGCGTCGTTTAAGACGTCTGGGAAGTGGCCAGACGTCTGGAAGGCTTCCCAGACGTCTGGTATTAATTTTTTTTGGCGTACGGGTTCGCGTCTGCGTGCATGCACACGCAGACTAAACCCACCACCCTCCTTCTTCTCTTTCCTCTCCCTCCCTGTAGACGCAGCCGTTCTCTTTTTCTCTCTCCATGTGCTGCCTTCAAATAGCGCTTCCCTCTCCCTCACCCTCACTCAAACGCCTTCTTCTTCTCCTTCTCCCTGCCAGCGAGAGATTGAGCGAGCGAGAGCAGCAACAGCGGCTGTTGCGAGCGTGCGAGAAGGAGGGGTTGTTGCAAGAGGAAGAAGAAGCTCTACCGCGAGGGTACAAGCTTGCCAGGGCAGCTAGAGCCTGTCGGCGGGAGAGCAGCGAGCGTGGGGTGTCGCAGAGGAGCTGCTGCAACTCAGGCAGCAGGCGGACGCGGCGCGGCACAGCCGTGCATTGCAGGCAAAAAATGAAAAGGGTCCTGATTCTGGGAAAATTTCCCAGAATCAGACGTCTGGACTTACGACCAGACGACACAGAAGACGTCTGGAGGAAGGTCCAGACATCTGACAGGTACAATATTTGTTATCTTCTCCTTCTTTCGCTTGTACGGCCATGCAGCCATCCGCCACGTTCTTCTGCACCTCTTCGTGATGAGAGCGGGTGTGTGTGTGTGCAGGATTTGTTCCGGAGGGTGCGAGGGCTCACCATCCCACACTGATCAGACGTCTGGGCACAGCATCAAACGACGGACAGGGCCTCCAGACGTCCGGGGTGACAATCGGATGTCTGGAAACTAAGTCCAGACGGTCCAACAGGCTTCTAGACATCTGAAGGACTGCGCAGACCAAGGTATGACCTGAGTGACCTTTTAAGACATCTGGAAGAAGTTCCAGACGTCTGATTTTGGGCAGACTCGTCGTTTTTGACCCGTTTAGGGTCCGTTCGGAGTCCATTTTCCGCGTTTCAAGTTTCGTTCTTCCCAGACTTATTTCCTCTACCTGTTTACAGTGATTGTATACTATTCTGAGTAACTCATTGTGTGATCCTTATGTTAGGACCCCGTTCCGTTGCGGCTCTGGGGGTTGCGGAGGCACGTGGGATTGCCGATCATGCCCCCAATACTCCCGATCTTGCGGGTAGAGTGGCCTTTCCAATTAATTATCAAAAAATTATGCAATTGTGAAATAATTAATAGAGTCTAGGGCATTGCATGAACCCTAGGGCTGGAAAATTAGATTGAATGATAGATCCTAGGGTATTGCATGAATCCTAGGACTGAAAAACTAGATTGAATGATAGATCTTAGGGTATGGCATGAATCCTAGGACTGGAAAACTAGTTGAATATATATACATTGCAGTCTTGGAAAAGCGGAAAGGAAACAATAACTGCCTGTAAATTGATTAACAGCTGCTTGTTTAAGAATGAATAATCACTGTTGAGAACATGGGTTATATGGATATAAAGTTGGAACGGTGAAACCAAAATTGGCTGAGTTAAAAGAGCATGAACCCTATGGGGAATTAGGAGTAGAACTCCTGGAAAGTGAATGGAATAGAATTGGGGAAGTGAGCTAGCCCTTGAGTACGGAGTACCAAGGAGAGTAATTATTCCCTTGTTTAGTGTAGAGCGGAGCCAGCTGCCCCAGGGACCCGGGGTTAGGACTGGCCACTTTGTACTGACTTTTGGCCCTCGTGTACATAGTACCGAGGAGAGCTACTAGTGTAGAGAGAGCACTAGCTACCCCACGGGCCCCGGGGTTCTGCTGGCTCTCCTACACCGACTTATTAGGCCCATTGGGCAAACCAGGGTAGTCAGGCAAGGGTGCGCAAACTGTAGAGGGGCAAGACCCCTGTTTGGTTACTGTTGAGGGATTGGACCCCTGTTACTGAGAGGGCTCTACCCTATACTAGTTCCGTGCTGTGCTTTGGGCGCACCCGTTAACGAAAACGACTGACCGCGTGCCAATGCGGGGTAGCTACCCGTGCGTTTATCACGCGTGCCGTAGTCTCCGTTACGTCTGCCAGCGACCTTGGGGTGGTTGACTGAGGGTAGGACCACCACGGGGGACTCTCCCGACCAGGAGAGCACCACATGTTACTTCTACTTTTCGGAAAAGACTGCAATTAAGATCATTCCCATGAGGAACATTCAAGATCAAGAGAAGGATCTGAGAAATAAATCAATCGTGAATAAATGGAAAAATATAAAGAAAGAAAGTAAAAATATAACCGCTACTGTCCACTCTACTACTTCGTCTAGCTTTTAGTTGCCACTCTACTCAGCGTTTCGCTGACGTGTCACCCTTGTTACCTTTTCAGGACCAAGTGTTAAGCAGCCAGAGTCGACGGCTGCAAAGGGCACTGGGCCTTGTAGAGCCCAGTAGTGTTACTTGTAGTACCCACTGTACTTTTCTTTCCGTTGTAGTGAGTAGTTTCTGTTACCCCCTGTACTCTCTTTATTGTAAGCTTCATGTTTATGTACATGCTTATTTCTCTACTATTGTGGTGGTGTATACCATAGTATTTTTGTTCTTTACTACTGTATTTTGTTACTGCTAGTTATATATATGATGAATGTGGTTTATTTTACTTCTCTTTTGGTTACTTTCTTGTTGGATGACTAGGTCTTGGGATCAGTCGAGTCGGTCCGATTCTCGTGTCTCGTAGGGATTCGGGAATCGGGTCATTACAATGATCGTCAAGCTCGGATCAACCATGCTAGGGGCAGGTAATCAACTGATTCTCTTCCATTATTCCCTCCTCTCTTGGAAAGACAAAACAAAAAAGGAAACAACAAAATTAGGAATCAAATCTGCCTTATTTTCCTAATAATTATTATTCAAGGCAAAAGTTTGCTTCCTGATTTATCTTGATTACGATCAGACTTGATTCGTTCTAATTTGAAAAGAGACACCCAATCCCATTATCTGCACCTATTAGGGACATTACGCACCTTGGGCTATTCACCTTCTTGTTTGAGCCCAAGGTGTCATCTTTGGAATCAATTGGACTTGGGAATAGAGCCAATTTAGGGTTTCTACATTAGGGCTTCAAGGACTAGTACACATTTTCCTGCTAAAAAGGAAATAAATAGCCCCGCATTGTGTTCCACCTAAGCCCTTATTTGAATTGATTAATCATCAAAACCATAAAAGTAAAGCTCTAAGATCGCTTCAATCTTAAAAGTTGAGACCTAATAACTTGTTTGCAAACCGAAACAGGGTGGTTCGGGTGTCCGACCCAAATTCCATCCTTAATTTTAAGATAGGTCAGGTGAAGTTGGTTCATTTGGTGAATCAACCAACCTCCAAATTAGGTCACAATTTGAGTCAATTATAAATTCAAGTGAAATTCAAGGTACAATTTGGTTTAAAATTGGTAGACTTCAATCTTAATTCATACATTCCAGTCTACTTGGAATTGCGGCGACAAGGAAGGTCAGGTGGGGGAAACCCTATTACCCATGGGGACGCTCTACCATGTAGGGGTCTTTGCGGGACTCTCCCTTCCTGGCTGCCCAAGAATTCTTGGGTGTGTGGATTTTTGATCCAGAGGTCCATCTACCTCGAATAGCCTTAGTCATCCAATCTTTTTGGGTGTCGTGATTGGGTCCAGAACATTTCCAATCCCTCATCTAATTCTATAGTGCATGTACGAGAGGAGGTCTTTGAGACCCGTCTTGAGACCTCCACTAGTTATTCATTTTTGTCAGGGTTAAACCCCAACCAACTTGTTTGGGTTCTTTTCTGATCCACTTGATATCTCTTCTGATCCATCTATATCTAAACATAGTTCTCCATCCTCTAATTCCATGGAGAACCAAGATCAAGAAGGGTGTGAGATTCAAAACTTGAAAAACCAGTTGCAGACTCTTACTGATCTGATTCATGCAATGGCCAACCCCCGAGCACATCCGCAGATGCAAGATCACTACAATCTTGCAGCTGTGGCAATCGAATCCAGGGTTCAAATTCCGGCTGAGGGACCTGATACTGAGTGGAAACCAAATATTATCAACTTGATCCCTCACTTTCATGGATTGGGCTCTAAAGACCCTTTCCAACAATCTAAGAGTTGAAACATCTGGCCCAAACTCTCGATTCAAGCCTCCAAAACCTGAACACCCTTCTCATGAAGATGGTTCCCTTCTCTTTGAAGGATAAGGCTACCCATTGGTATCAATCTCTAACTCAACTGATCAACACCTGGGAGGGTTTACAAGCTGAATTCCTCAAGAAATTCTTCCCAATTGGATGCATGAATGGCTTGAGGCACCAAATCACGCATTTCACATAGAATGCGAGGGAACCACTTCATGAGGAATGTGATCACTTTCTAGATCTCATGCGGAAATGCCCTCATCACAGAGTTCCTAAATGGGAACAGGTCCAGTCTTTTTAGCAAGGACTCCATGAGGATATCAGATTATTTATCGATGTAGCCTGTGGAGGCAACTTCATGGGTAAAGATGAAGGCATCGTTTGGGAGATTCTCGAGAACATGTGCAAGAACTCCATAAACAATGAGTCTATGAGTATGTTCAACCAGATGACTACCCACGCATCGACAAGCACCGGAGGAACACACGAGATACGAGACCTATATGCATCCATCAATCTGGAGTTAATGGCCAGTCGATTGGATAAGGTCTCTATTATAGAGAAGTTGGACGATTTGACTCGCCAACTCCAAAGGGCCACTTCTCAGAAAAACACGTATTTGCATTCGCCTATAGGGTGGGAGGTCGTGCATAACATTCACCACCACTCATGTCAGGGGATGGATGCCTATCCACCCCAATCTAACCTTGGTTTCAGAGGAAACCCCGAACTACCCTACTCTAGTAAGGGATCTTTGAACCCCCGTATTTTGATTACTCGAGAGCTACTCAACCCTGCAAGGAGCTCCACACCATCCAGAATGATCCATTCTCCAACTCTTACAACCCTAGATGGCGTAATCATCCAAATTGCACATGGTTGAGAAATAATCAGAACTCTAGACCTCAATTCCAACCCCGACCACAAAATTTGCGTCCATATCAACCTACTCATCCTAGGCCCAACCTAAACTTTCAAATCAGGCCTAGCAAGGAAGACCATATGAACTTGATTTTATAGACTCTGGCTAATATGTAGAACACTAATGCTGCCATGCAGAGGCAGCATAATGCAGAAATTACAGAGGTTCGCAACCAACTCACACAGATGGTTGGGACTTACTGGCCTATTGCACTTCCATCTCAACCTCTGCCGAATCCAAACAACATGCCGCACCAGAGGCAAGTTGCGACCCAAATCAAGGCCAAGCACATTACGTTTATTAGGCCCCTTCTGTACCTCCACCTGAAACGCTGCAGGGTTCTACTCCATATACAGGATATCAGCAGCAACCTCCTCTTCTGCCAACTCCAAATCCAAACTAGGCAGGTTTAAACTCTGTTACTACACGTGTGGCACAACTACCTAGGACCCACCTTATCCTAATCAATCTGGTTCAAGTAGTTTAAGACCTAAACCTAGGGTGGATATCTAGGACAAACCCACCCCAAGCCCACAGCTTGAACCAATCTTGGAGAAACCTATAGACATTCCATTTCCTAAGGCCTTAACCAAAGAAAATAGGAAATCCAAACCTGTGGCACCTAAGGAGGACTTGGTCAAGCTCTTTGAGCAAGTCCAAATAAGCATTCCCTTGATGGATGTGATCCACCACGTATCAGCTTACACACGATTTCTAAAGGACTTGTGTACACCAAAGTGTAAGCCGCAAAACAAATATGGGGGTCCAATTGTACTATCAAAACAAGTAAGCTCTATAATTTTGAGTAAACTCCCGTAGAAGGCAAAGGATCCCAGCACCCCTTTTCTCTCCTACAAGATAGGGAATTTAGAGTTCAATTGAGCTTTATTGGATCTAAGAGCCTTCATAAACCTGATTCGCACCTCCCTACTAGACCGCTTTGAGGAGACTAAGCTCAACCTGACTGAGGTGACTCTGCCGTTGGCCAATAGATCAATTAAGTCACCACGAGGAGTTCTCGAGGATGTTCTAGTTAGGGTATGAGATTTCTACTTTCTAATGGATTTCATAGTCTTGAATATGGATACTCCTAAAAATCTAAGAGATACACCAGTCATCTTGGGGAGATCATTCCTAGCGACTACGAAGAGGGCCAGATTGAGTTAAAATTTGAGGACAAACATTGAGTATAGACATCTTTAAGGCCCAGAAAAGAATAAACTGTGGGGCAATCGAGGAAGTATGTGTCATAGGTTCTTTGGTTGAGGATCCAATTCCTAAGGCGAACCAAGATCCTCAACCACAAGAAGATATAGACCCACATATTAGGGAGCCTGAATCTAATTTAGACCTATCACTAGCTTCCACCTTAGCTCCTAAAGCCAACCCCAAATCCCTACACGTTGCTACTAACCCAGTTTTGGACTTGAAACCTCTCCTAGATCATCTGAAATATGTGCTTTTAGGTTCAAATCAAACATTTCCTTTTATTATCAACTCTCAACTCACCTCTAATCAAGAAATGAAGCTAATTTCTATTCTCCAATAGCATCATCGAGCCATTGGTTGGACTCTAGATGGCCTAACTGGAATAAGTCCCACGTACTACACTCATCGTATCTATACCAAAGAGGGCTCACGACCTTCTTTTGAGATGCAGAGACAACTTAACCCGAATCTCCAGGAGGTTGTGAAAAAGGAGATCATCAAGTGGCTTGATGCAGGAATCATCTACCCCATCTCTGATAGCTACTGGGTGAGTCACATTCATGTTGTGCCTAAAAAGGGAGGACTCACTGTGATTATGACTAAATCTAGAGAAATCATCTCAACATGAATTGCAATATCGTGGAGAGTGTGTATTTACTATCGAAAACTAAATTACTCCATGAAAAAAGATCATTTCCCTCTCCCGTTCATGGACCAAATCCTTGAAAAGCTGGCAGGAAATCAATTTTTCTATTTTCTGGATGGCTACTCTGGATATAACCAAGTGGAAATTCATCATGAAGATCAGGAAAAGACCACCTTTACCTGCCCCTGCAGTACATACGTGTTCCGCAGGATGCCATTTGGGCTATGCAATGCACCTGCCAACTTGAAAAGCTTCGTCAGAGTTAGGATTTTTAGGATACCCTAATCTCTCATGCATTAGCATGAGAGATTGGGAAGGTTTTAGGTCATGGGAATTGGCTCAAAAGGAAGGGAATTCCTTGACGAACTTCCCTTTCAAATCTGAGAGGGATTCGTCAAGGAATCAAGGAGAACTTGTCAATTTTAGGTCACTGGAGTTTGTAGGAATAGGATTAATGGCGGTAGGGACCTATTTGTGAAAATGATGACAAAGTTAGGGCCTTTTTGTAAGGATTTTGAAAGTTAAGGGCATATGTGTAATCAGACAAGACCAATTTGCAAACTAGGTCAAGACAACTCATATTGGGCTCAAATTTTGGTACAAACCTAATTTGGGCCTAAGGAATCCAATCGTGAAATTGGATTTTGGTTTTGACCACGTTTAACTGGGTAATTTATGTAAAAACCTAAATTAGGGTAAATGTCAGTCTGAGACTCTAATTTGGGTCAAGACGGGTTCTAATGGTCATATTGAGGGTACCAAACCCTAGAGAATATTTTTATATGAATTTCAGAGGGTTTAGGTGAATTTTTTCCTGACCAAAACCTCATTTAATTAAGTGGGTCTATTTTTAGGATTTTAGAAGTCATTTAATTCTCAAAACACGCAAAAACCCTTTTCTGTCTGTTCTAACTCACTTGTTAGCCTATTAGGACCATTTGACCCCTAATTAACCCCTGGAAAAACCCATGGTTGTATTGTGTTTATGAAATGATGGTAAAATTACAATTTTAACCCTGGTTTCTTATCTCTCCCTCAGAATGATTATGCAATGAATTACAGTCCTCTAGCGGTTATGTAGGAGTATTTAATGACTGAATCAGATCATAATGAGTTAGTTATGGCTCATGATGGTATTTCCATCACTAAGTAATTGAATCCTAATTCTATTCTTAAACATAGCATTTAGTTTGATTCTGCTAGGGACTAGCAAAAGATAGGCATGAGGGTATAATGTAGACACATCCATTTAGGTTAAAATGCCTGATTATGCATATTCCTAAGCTTAGAGATGTATTCCATATTATAAATATTGCATAACATACATCATTCTGCATTTAGAATAGTTTGTATAAATTTTAGGTTAATTTGCCTCCTTTTGTGACTAGGAGAGAAGGAGATCTATTTCAGGGCCTCGATTGACGATCTGACTGTACGGATCTGATAAGGATGACAAATGAAGTTCAACGCCTTCGAAATTGTCTTGACCGAAGTCCCGTAGCACATTATGCAGTTCAAGGAAGATCAAAGGCCAAGGGACAAGGTGGTGTCAATCCAAACCTCAGACGACAAATCCAACCGCACGAATGGATTCAAATCGGCGATCGCAGTGCAACGACGTGAAAATCGACCTAATCCAACGTTCGTGGCGCCACCTACAAGCATCAGAAGATGGACGGTCCAGATGGCACCACGTGGCGCCATCCAAACCAGTCAGCAACAACCACAACACCTCCTCTTCATTTGCGCCATCAATTCTCAGTTGTTGAATCAAGATCTAATCTTTGAGAAGTTGCTTCCACCACGCTTCAGAAGGTTCTCCTCTCAACACTCTCGTGGGTGTAGTGTAATGGTCGCGCAAAGCTCTCCCAAACCCGTGGTGTGGGTTCAAATCCTCCAACGCTTCCAATCGACCGCACAAGCACGAGCAGCCAATTAGGGTCACGTGATCTTCATCGAACGATGTGGAACTCTCCACGTGGACACACGGATGGTTGCGGATACTCCCACGTGATCCAACGCACAACCCAACGTGCATTCTCATGCGCCATCCAACGTGATCCAAAGAGCGCGATCGTGACCGTCAATCAAGCATCTGATGGCAAGAAAGCGAACGCGCGAGCACAGCTGCAAACGAGCATGAGCTGGAGGCTATAGCGATGTTTGCGATAGAGCTTTAGCCACGATTATAAGTGTCGTTGTTGATCATGACTTCATTTTGCCTCCTCTCCCCCACTATAAAAGGATCATTACCCCTCCCATTCTTCTTCATCTCTTCCTTTCTCTCCCTCACCACCTCCAAGGCTTTAAAGAGAGCTTGTCCTAAGCCTGGGATGCTCCTCTAGAGTAGAAAATCAAACATTTTTTCCCGTCTCTCACCCCCACTCGCGGAGCATCTCGTGGCCGTCCTTTCACCACCTTCGAGAAGAAGATCCTCCCTACGACGCCATCTTACCCCGTCCTCCTTCCTCTGACACCATTTTCTTTCTTCCCGCCTCTGGCCACCTTCATCCAGGCAATGTTAGAGCGAGTCATCCTCCAAGCAGCCATCAAGGGGGATTCTTCTCACCTCTCTCTATCTTTTTGCTTTCTAATGTAGTTTTCCACTTTCTTATCTATAGCAAACTCTTTTAGATATACATGGATGTTCTCTCTCTCTCTCTTATTTTGCAAGTAGATTAGCTAGATATTATCGACCTAATCTCTTGCACATTAAAATACCAAAAAAATTGCAAAAGATAAAAATAACAAAAACAAATAAAATCGAAGTGCGGATTTCTCAAAACCAAACATTCACCTCCCTATGTTCGACCCAGGGCTCACTTTGAGTTTCAGTATAAATTTTATTTGGTAGCGATTTCTGCGACTACTAGGACAAGTTCTCCAAAACCCTGATTTTACCATCGCAAAAATACACTCACCAATCAATGATGCCATATCTTTCTATCATGACCAGACCTGCGGTGGCCATTTCTCTGGGCATAAGACCGCAGCGAAGATCCTCCAGTGTGGGTTCGTTTGTCCTACTCTATTCCAAGATGCACAATCCTACTGTAAGGCATGTGCCCATTTCCAGACCTTTGGCAACACGGGCCCACATAATATGATGCCCTTAAATTCGATCATCGTGTGCGAGATCTTTGACGTTTGGGGGATTGATATTATGGGATCATTTCCCAGATCTAATGGCTTCAAGTACATCTTACTTATTATCGATTATGTCTCAAAATGGATCGAAGTCGTCCCCACGAATGATCATAAAGTTGTTCTCCACTTCATTCAGGTGAACATCTTTTCTAGATTTAGGGTTCCTAAAGCCATCATCAGTGATGGCGGGTCCCATTTTGTGAATGAACACTTCCAGTCCCTAATGAAAAAGTATGGGGTGTCACATCGTATTTCGACTCCGTATCACCCCCAGACTAATGGACTGGTTGAGCTCTCTAATTGGGAGATCAAGAAAATTCTCCAAGTCACTATTCAACCTGACAGAAAGGACTGATCTACCCGGCTTCTGAAAGCATTATGGGCCTATAGGACCACCCATAAAACCCAACTAGGAATGTCTCCATTCAAACTCATGTATGGGAAGGCATGTCACCTTCTTGTAGAGATGGAGCATAAGGCCTACTGGGTAGTACGGAAGTACAATCTAGATCTCAGGGAGGCCGAAATCCATCGTCATCTGCAAATGAGCGAGATCGATGAGTTATGCAATGATGCATACGAGAACTCACATATCTACAAAGAGAAATTTAAGGCCTTTCATGACAAGCACATCTCACATAAATCTTTCTTTCCTGGTCAGAAAGTACTTCTCTTCGATCCCCGACTCAATCTCTACCCAAGAAAACTGAGATCAAAATGGACCGAACCTTTTCTAGTCCAGAGGATCTTTGAAAATGGAGTCGTGGAAATCTTCAAACTTAGCCAAGACTTAGACCCTTTTGTAGTGAATGGTCAAAGACTGAAACCATTCCTTGAACTTACTAATTCAAATCTGGCTGCTGAATCTTTTGATCTTCATTCACCATGAGCGACATTACGCCCAACTGATGGCGTTAAACTTAGCACTTAACAGGAGGCAACCCATCATTTGAAAACTCGAGACCCTTCTTACCCATTTATGAGCTGAATTCCTATTGCACTTTAGGGTTCAAACCTTAGATTAGCTGACTCCACCTTCGATTATCATATTGGAGCTAGAAATCATCCGCAATACGCATCTCGACCAGCTTACCCACCCATCTGAACCTGTTCTAAATAAAGAACTAAGCTAAATTCTAACCCACCTAGTTTGCAATGAGGGCATTGCAAATCCTAGGCATGGGGGGGTATTAAAGTGCAAAACGCTGTGAAATTCGATTCTTTTAAGGGGATTTCATACAAAAAAAGGGACTTGGAAGGGGAGGAAAATAAATTTTGAGCTGATTTGAAAATCTATTTTGAGGAAAAAGAGGGGAAAAATAGAGAAAGGAGAAAAAATAAAATGGTGCTAGTCCCAGTAATTGAATATGGAACCTACCTAAATTCTAGGCTAGATCGAATGATGAACTAAGTCCTAAAGTGCTAAAAGAAAAGGAGATTAGTGAGGGATAGTGACTTTAGGCCTCTTGGGCCTATTTTTGGGCTTAAACACTCACGTATTTGTTAAGATCTGAACTATTCCTCAAGAGGTTAAGGGAGTTTTGAGGCTAATGCATTAAGTCTAAGCTTAGGGATTACTCGACCCCATTGTCTGCCCTTTGGTTTGTGGACTTGGTAACCTAGGCACCCAAAATTCACACACTAGTCTGGTTTAGTGCGCTTAATGAAAATAATTCTATAAAGTGTTATGTTCTGAAAAAAAAAATGTTTCTCGAAATTTTGACTTAGGAGCAGCTCGAAAACACAAGTTGATTAGATGAGTTCCTGCCGCAGAGAAGAGGTGTAAATACTCACCTTGAGGATGCATTATAACATATGGACTCCTCAGTTCTTGTCTCCGAGGATATCTAAATATCCTACTGGGGGCACATAAGCGCCTTATGTTGGTTCAGGTGCCATGGGCTGCATTATCCTAAAATGTCGATTGCTAGGGCATGGATTTAGCTACAGAATGCCATGGGCGACACTATAACGAAGTGTCAATTTCCAGGAACCCATCGAGGATTAATGATCGGGATGAGGAATCTAATATAGACCGTGTTTAGGGCCAATCCAATGTTGGATTTAGGGGAATCTAAAAGCCAAGGAGAGAAAACTCTAAAATATATATATATATCTTCCAAAAATACACTAGCAAATTGAACCTAGACCTTACTACATGTACACACGGGTGGTTAAACCACCAGGGTCAACGAGCCTCTTAACAGATTCTGGGGACCTTAGAAACCTTCGTTGTGGACCCAAGGCTAAGGCTGATTAGGTCAATATCTTGGCTGATACTTGAGTACCTATAGGCCTAGAGTTGATATTTCTATCTGATTTCTATAGAGGTGGCACAAGCAGGCATCCTAACGGATAAAATTTAGCCTAGAGATCTAGTTTTGTCCATAAGATTTTGCTAGGGACTAGAAAATGTTAGGCATGGGGGTATGATGGTAGCATCATCATTAGTATTAATAAGCCTAATTTTGCCTAACTACAGTAATAATGTTTCTTAATATTCATCATAAGATCATAACTCTGTTTTGAACTGAAAATGAGAAGATAGGAAATCTCATTAATTCTAATATTTTAACACCTAATCATAATTGTAGATTAACTGAAGGGTTAATCAGGGGTTAATTATTGGCCAAATGAACTTAAATTTTCAAGAAGAGGGCTCACTTCAATTATTTTATTAATAAAAACCCTAATTGCAGTCTCACTTCAATTAAATAGGTTTCGATGGAAATAAATGTACTATAAACCTCCTAAAAGTTATTTTAAACTATTCTATGAGGTTTGGAACCTTCGCTTTGACCAAATGAACTCATTTTGATCAAAAATAGGAACTTAGGCAGGAATTTATTCTATTTTGGGCTTCTATGTATATTTCCCATTAAAATTTGGTCAAAACTCAAATCTAAGGTCACCATTAGATTCATTGGGTCCAAATTAGGTTAAACCCAAAATTTGAGCCCAATCAAAGTTCTCTTGACCTAGTTTGCATTTTAGCCCATAGGTTTCTATCTATTAGAAAGTTACCCCTAAGTTCCATGTTTCCATTACATAAATGCCCCTACCTTTTTGAATTTCCTTGTAAGAAGGTCCCTCCACTGCCTTCTTATCCAGAATAGGCAAGAGTAGTAGTACAATTTGACCCAAAGTTGTCAATCTTCAATTGAAGATTTCTCCTCCAAATCTCAACTAAATCCCTCCAAATTTAGAGGGATTAGTGGTCTGATCCTCCTCAATCAATTAATCCCAACATTGAGGACCAATGTGGATTGTATGACCATGGATAAAGCTTGAAAATCATAGATCTTCCTTACCGAAATTGCAAGGAATTCATGTGAATTACAAGTAGTTGAGGGCACGTCCCACCTTTATTTAAGCTCAAGCATCCTTCTAATTCAAATTCAGTCGAGTTTGACCGTGTTTTCCACCTATTCTTCACACATGGACACCACACGCTCCAACTCCTGTGAGCCTCTCTGATCTCCCTCTTTCACGCATTTTAAGGGCCAATTAGCACCGCCACCCCCTTCCTCTCCTCCTCGCGACCTCAACCAGCCAAAGTTAGGTCATTTTGACCTCATCTTCACCCCTGTTTCCTTCGTCGGACCTATCAACTTCTTCGTGTTTGGTTGACCAATGCTGGACACAATTCATGCTCCATTGTATAATTTAGGTAGTTCATCTTCTTCCCCTTCTCCCATAGACTAGTTTAGGTTCTTTAGAATTAGGATTTGACCCCTTATTCTCATTGTTCCACTCCTTCGCATCCGACGAAGCTCTGACGAGCTCAATCCGACGCCACAAACCTCCAAACACCACGCCACTTACACCACAACCATCCTCACTATCCGTAGATCAAAATCCCTTAAGAAATTGAGAGCTTTGATCTACGAATCAACACACCGAACAACCCACTCATCCACCATGTCATCCACATTCAGCAGGCCATTCCACCCACTTAATCACCAAATCAACACCACAACATTCTCCATCTCACAGAGAAGCTTTTGAGCATTCTAATTGAGGCCAAAAGTCTATATTTTGCATTTTAGGTAAAAGCCGGTGACCCATCTTCTCTGACGACGTTGAACTTCATCCAATGAGTACACGGTCTCGAGAGATCACTTAATAGTTGCAGCTTGGTGCATGGAATCCATCAAGACCATTGGATTGAAGATTCAACAGTGGGCATGGTCCAATCAAACGAGTTTCTCCACGTTGAAGTCATTGAGGAGAACAAAGAAGGAAACAAGCATGCCAAGTCCCACATCATAGGATTTTAATTCCAAACTTTGCATAAATTGAATCGTACATTCTAAGGGGTTACCTAAGACCATAGGGGGTCAAGTCCCTACCCTACCCATACTCACGCATGCACACGCACACACCTGTGCACACGCGAGTGCGCCTGGGCATGAGCCTAGGTTAGCTTTGGACCTTGACTGTTGCGAAACGCATTTATGTAAAATCGCTCATTGTAGCACATTTTATGATGTCAATTTTAAATAAAAGTATCGGACATGAGTCCGAGTGTCGAACATAGGGAGGCATGAAATCGGATCAAATACTCGCTTTGGTGTCACAAAAATTTGTCGTTTGATTCGTTTGCGAAAGAGAGAACGAGAAAAAAAGAGAGATAGGGAGAGAGAGAGGGAGATAGGGTTAGAGAATCATAATAGAGATATGAGAATAATATATCAAATATTTACTCTATTGACTATCAAATGTAGTGTTCAACAATATGTAGATGAATGCTTAAATGAAAGAAATGAACTACACTATCCAAAGAAAATAAAACTAAGAACAAGGAACAAGAAAGCATTGAGGCAACCACAATGGTGGAGGAGCTTTCATCGGTGGCTCGGCGCCTTTACAACCTTGCTTGGAGCTCTAAGGAGTGGTGGAGTTGGTTAGGTAAATGATTGGAAAAAGTGGAGGGGGGTAGACCCTTTATAATGGAGGAAGAAGGCCAAAAATCATCCTTAGGTCAACAGGGACATTAAAAGCATCGCAGAAGACCTACCATAAGCATCGCCATAGCCCCCGGCCTTGCACCTGTTGGCCCACGTGCCCCGCACCATGTCGCGCATGTCGTGCCACACTCACTGCACGTGTGTGCGGGCGCTATGCATGCGCTGCCACTGTGCCTTACTTCAATTGTGGAATTGAGGGGGGGTCGCGGGGATTTGAACCGTGCCCCTCCTTTGCAAGCTGTGGTCAAGACCGTTGTGCTACGCCCAATGGATTGTCGCGAGGAGGATCCAAGGGCATGCAGTGGAGGCTACTTCTCAGCCATTGGATCAAGATCCAACAATTGGGAATGGATGATGTGGTGATGAAGGGTCGGTGTTGGACGGCCTAGATGGTGCCACATGGCACCATTTGGGCCATCCATCTTCTTTCTATTGTAGAGGATGCCATGGTGCTTGGATCGAGATTATTCCCACACTGTCGGGTTGTAATCGTTTCTTCGGATCAATCCGTACACTTGAATTTTTCATCTGAAGCCCGTAAGGATGTTGCGTTGCCCCCTGGCCATTGATCTTTCTTGAGCTTGATAAGGGAGCTAAGGAGGTCGAATCGAGGTGATTTTGAGTCCTTGGACTCCATTCGTCGATCCAGATCCATCCGTACGGTTTAATTGCTTATCTGAAACCTATTTCAATATGCACTTGCACGCAAGGTCATTAAACATTAATTCTATGCAATCTTAGTCAATCATGCATGCGATGCTCCCAAACCCACTATGACATGATATTATTGCACAAGTGCCCTCAAAATTGACTCTAATTGATGATATTAACATTGATAATTGTAGAGTCATCATACCCCCATGCCCACCCCTTGCTAGTTCCTACCAAGGATTGACCTAAATGTTATTTACAACTAAAATTAGGAATTGATCACTTAAGTAAAAGTTGATTGTCAACCGGAGGAAATTTCTACTAAGAACCTAACTTGCTAAGACTCAATAGTGCCCAAGTTGCCTACCAAAATGCAAACCGCCTGAATCCTCGCCTTATTCTATATAGAAGAACTATATTTTTTTTCTTTCTCTTTTTCATATTTTCTAATTTTTTTGGATTTTTTTTTTTTAGAGTTAAGAATTTCGAGGTAACTTTTTATGACTACCCAACCCATCCAAGACTTGAAAAGGACTCTTAGTACTAAGCATCTTATTGTGAAAGTGATAGACTCACTTAGCAATAATTAAAACAAACTTCAGGTTTCTACACCCCTAGGTGACCTGAAAGAGCAAATGTTGCCTAAAGGTGTATCTATCTGATTAATAGCTTTCTCCCTACTTTTTATTTTTGTGGGGTCAACACAAGGGCGAACCCAATGTATATCTCCCCGGATTATGCTCCTTCCCCGCTTCTTCCTTAAGTGCTTTGGAATTCTTGTGCATTTTTTGAGCTGAGGTCTGGACAACCGGCCAATAGGCTGTTACCCACAACAACTTGCCAGCCATACTCGTGCAATGAAGTGTGGCTTATTTCTTTTTTTTTCTCCTTTTCTATTTTCCTATTTCTATCTTTGTTTATTTTTTTTAAGTAGGTGGCTTTCTTGATCGAAGATTTACCTAAAGGCAGTAGTGAAAGAGAATGGTCATGTGGCTAGGCTCTAGACAACCAGCCAATGGGCTATTACCCATGACAACTTGCCAGTCATACCACCCTAAAAGGTTCATTAGCTACCCAATTTCTGTTAGAACTGCCAATGAGTGAGTCAGTGCAAAACGTGTGTAGATGCTTAGACTAAAAATCCCCCCAAATTAGAGGACGGGTTGATAAGTCATATACTTATCACCCTACTTTATTGACTAGATTAATATGAATTCTAGTGGCGAGGACTCGAGATCAAATGATCGCACGTGTTTCGCAAGTTTGAAATCAGGGTTACAAGTAACCCGTCGTCATAGTTGCAAAACTCGTGATCAGATAAAATTTATATCGAAACTTCAAGGGAGTCCCGGGTCGAACACAGGGAGGCGACGTTTTACTTTAACTGAAATCCATGCTTCATTTTGTTTGTCTTTGGTATTTTAGGGTTTTGTTATTTTTTTGTATTTTTGAAAGAAGAAGACAAGCAAATGAATCATAAGATAGAGATGGAACAAATATGATATATATATCACTCCAATGTCAATTACAATAAACTATGAAAGCATAAAAAGAGAGGGGGTGAGAAGAAATCTCTCGAATCGGCTGTTCGGTGAGACGGCGGCACCTAGCGGAAGCTCGGACGAAAGAGGTGAGGAGCGGGACGACAGAGGTGAGATGCAGGAGGACGTCGGGTAGAGGAAAGCTTCGGCATAGCTCCACAATGGAGGTGAGAAGGCAGAGATGATCTGCTACCAAAATGGGGATGGGAGGACAGCTCCAAGGTGACCTATGAATTTGGTGGGGCAAAGGTTCGCTATACTAATAGGCACCTTGGGAGCTTGAGAGCAAGCTCTAACAGAGCGTTGGTAGGCTTGCTAGAGCTTGGGAGTAGGTAGGAGTAGAGTAGGTAGAGATGGCTTGGAAGGAAGGGGGTGTAGGTCCTTTTATAGTGGAGAAGAATAGGGAAAAATAGGTATGGGACCATTAGTGACCTCCAAGCCATCACTAGAAGTGTCGCTGTAAACAGCTCATGCCCGCTCACGTCCACAGCTGGCTTTGCTGGCACGCACGTGCGATGCTAGTGCACGCTGGCATGCGCATTGGATTGAGAATGGGGGGGTGTTGTGGGGATTCGAACCCGTGCCCCTCCCTTACGAACCACCACTCCACCCACTGTGCCAAGCCTACATGTGCGTCACGAGGAAGAATTTGCAGCTGCGTGGCACAGCGAGCTCTCAGCCATTGGATTTGCATCCAACGGCTAAGATCACCTAATGGGTAGCCTTTAAAGATGTGGCAGGTGGCTTTGGGCACTCCAGATGGTGCCACGTGGCACCATCTAGACCATCCACACTTCATTGCTTGCAGAGGATGCCACGGTGCTCGAATCGAGGTTATTTCTACATTATCGGACTGCAATCGTCGCTCCGAATCCATCCGTACAGTTGGATTTTTCATCTGAAATCCGTAAGGATATCGCATTGCCTCCTAGCCATATAAAATGAAGGAATTAATATACAAAACATACAACTATCCTAAATGCCATGCAATGGATGTTATGCAATATTTATAACATGATATGCAATGCTAAGCCTAGGAACTATCATAAATAAGCAATTTATCATGAATTCATGTGTGTTTGTCATACCCCCATGCTTACTTTTTGCTAGTCCCTAGCAAAATTAACCTAAATGCTATGTATAAAAGTAGAATCAGGGTTCAAGTATTTAGGCAAAATTCATTGATTGCTTTAGAAAATCTCAACCCCAAGACCTAATTACAAAATCTCAACAGTGCCTGGGTGCCTGCCAGATTGCAGACCGTCCAAGCCCTCGCCTTATTTGAGAAGAGAAGATACAAAATTTTTTTGTTGTTTTTCATCTTTTCTAATTTTTTTTGTACTTTTGGAGTTTGAGAGTTCTGAGATAACTTTTTACGGCTACCTGACCCGCCCAAGACTCGAAAAGGACTCTAAGTGCTAAGCATCTTGTGAAAATAGTGAAAGACTCACTAGACGACCATTAAAATGGACTTCAGGTTTCTATGACCCTGGGTGACCTTGCCTAAAGGTTTATCTTTTCAATTGGTAGCTTTCTGCCTACTTTTATTTATGGGGTCAAAACAAGGGAGAGCCTAGTGTATATCTCGCTGGTTTATTCTACTTCCCCACTTCTTCCCTAAGTGTTTTTGGGAATTATTGTGCATTTTGTGAGCTGGGTCTGGACAACCGGTCGATGAGCTATTACCACCAACAATTTGTTAGTCATACTCGTGCAGTGAAGTGTAGTTTTATTTATTTTTTATTTTTTCTCCTTTTTCTATATATATTTTTTTCTTTTTCTTTTCTTTTTTTTTAAGTAGGTGGATTCCTTAATCTAAGATTTACCTAAAGGCAGTACAACGAAAATGGTCTTGTGACTGGGCTCTGGACAACCTGCCGATGAGTTGTTACCACCGACAACTTGCCAGCCATACCACCCTAGATAGTTCATTAGCTACCCAATTTCCGAAGAAACCACTGAAAAGTGAGTCAGTGCAAGAAAAGTGTGTAGATGCTTAGGCTTAAAGTCCCCCCAAATCAAAGGGTGGGTTGATAAGTCACATACTTATCATCCCAATTTATTTACCAAATTAAAATGAATTTTAATTTGCGAGGACTCGAGACTAAGTCCACATTCGAGTAGACACCAAGGCTAATTAAGCCCGAAGACCTGAAGAGTCTAAGTATTAAGGTCTCAAAGTATCAATTCCTAAAGTTTGCAACTCCTAATGCCTAAGTTTTCGTCTCCTAATTCTTTTTTTTTTTAAAGAATCAAATAATAGGAAATTACTGTTACATCTGACAAAAAGGTTATAAAATATGTCCACCCCCCCATGCTTAATTATTTCAATGTCCTTATTGTGAAAAATGAAAGCATGCAGAAGAGTAGAAGTGGAAGAATATCACATAGTTTCCGTGAGACTCTGGTCAGCTTGGAACAGTCTTTACATGTGTTTAGTTTAGTGCCATCAGCTAGGCGATGATCGGCCCACGGTGGTTAAGGCAAGGTAAGAGCAACCTTGTCTGAGACAGGTTCAGGGAGCACATGGTCAACAAAGGGTTTGAGACACAAAATGTTCTTGGGTCCAATCCTTCCTATCAGGCCTAACGGTTTTCTACAAAATGTTCTTGATCTCCCGATTGGAGACCTTGGCCTGTCCATTCGTCTGAAGGTGGTAAGGTTTGGAAATCCGATGGTTCACCCCGTATTTTCCCAGTAAATTTTGAAACAATACATGAGCAAAATGTGTGCCACCATCACTGATAATTGCCCTAGGAACCCCGAACCGACTAAAGATATTTTTCTTCACAAAATCGATAACCACCTTATGGTCATTGGTCTGGGTAGGAATTGCCTCAATCCACTTGGACACGTAATCAACAGCGACCAGAATATACTGGTGTCCAAATGAAGGAGGAAAGGGTCCCATAAAGTCGATACCCCAAATGTCAAAAATTTCAACAAAAAGAATTGGGTTCAGGGGCATCATATCTCTCTTAGCCATGTTCCCGAGTGTCTGGCATCAGGTGCATGACTTTGAGAATTCCTAGGCATCCTTAAATAATGACGGCCAATAGAATCCGGATTGCAAGATTTTTGCGGTTGTCTTTTTCCTGGAAAAGTGTCCACCACACATGGATGTGTGGCAGAACTCAAGTATGCTATGGAACTCGATTTCCGGGACGCATCGATGAATAATCTGGTCTACGCCGATGCAATACAACTCGGGATAGTCCCAAAAATAATATTTGGCCTCAGACACAAGTCTATCCCGTTGTTGTTTGGTCCAATCCTGGGGGATTGACCAATGGCCAAATAATTGACAATATCCACAAACTAGGGGGTTCGGATACCCGAGACTATGAGGATAGTCTCATCCGGAAAAGTATCAGAGATCGAGACATCCAGATGAGGAGAATCAATTAGGATTCTCGAGAGGTGATCCGCCACTACATTTTGTGCCCCGACTTTATCCCTGATTTCAAGATCGAACTCTTGAAGCAGCAGAATCCAGTGAATAAGCCGGGGTTTGAAATACTTTTTGGGCAAGAGATGTTTCAAGGTCGAGTGGTCGGTATAGATGATGACACGAGAACCTAATAGATAAGCCCTGAATTTTTCTAAAGCGAAAACTAAGACTAGCAATTCTTTTTCAGTAATGGTGTAGTTCCTTTAGGCCTCGTCCAGAGTCTTGCTAGCGTAGTAAATCACAGAGGGATTTTTTTCAATCTTTTAAACCAAGATAGCCCCGACAGCATAATCAGATGCGTTAGCCATAATCTCAAATGGGGTTGTCCAAACCGGTGGTTGCAACACAAAGGCACAGGTGACTACCATTTTTAATAAATCAAATGCCTTACGGCATGATTCATCAAACTTGAACGGCGTATCTTTGGCCAGAAGGTTACTCAAGGGCCGAGCAACCTTCGAGAAATCCTTAATGAATCCTCTGTAAAAGCCCACATGCCCAAGGAAAGAGCGAATCTGTTTTACGGATGTGGCTAGAGGAAGTCTAGAGATAGCATCCTGATGAGAGGCTCATCATGATCTCTAATTACCCCTAATTAACTAGTCTTCCTAGTTAATTAGCTAAGGATATGAGTATATATGGGTTAATTATAAAATAAGGGATATATAGTAAAGGACCTTAAAATAAGTTTAAAATGCTATTTTAACATTCAAATAATATTATTAGTAATTTAATTGATAATTGGACTCGAGAGCTTAATAATCATTCCTTAATTAATAAGTTAATTAACATAAGTATAATGTATAACTAAGTATGTAATAACTTAAGTAACTTTACCTAATCTAATAAATTAACCTAAAAAGTTCAAAATTGTAAATTCAAGGTCTAAATATAATAATTACCTTATTTACTAACATATATAAAAAGTTGCAAAAGATCTAAATTAAAATAAACCTTGAAAACCTGAGTTTACATTCTGGTCCTTAAACTCATTTCAATCGGGTCCTTAATTCTCATATAGGTCCTTAAGTTTCACTGCAAATAAGTCCCTATCTTCATCTTCTTCTTCTTCATCCTTCAGCCGATGAATGGCTGACGACGGAGGGTGATTCCACCGCTCGATCACCACCCTGTCGACATCATTCTTCCTTCCCAAGCTCTTAGAGCTTGCGCTCACGACCCCATCTTCATCCATCAGTCTGGATGATCCAGATATCCTCATTTTAGGTAGGAGCTAACCTCACCAATGTTGGAGACGACGCCGATGGTTAACCTCCCCTAGCTTCTTCTTCGTCTAGACTCTGCCGCCCTCTTCGTCGCCGTCCACTATAAATACCCCCTCACTCCCTCGATTTCTCTCAAGTTGGCTCCCTTCCTTCTTCTATCACTAAGCCGACCCAATAGGCTATTCGTCTGCAACTCCAGCGATCTTCCACCTCATCTACCGACTTCCTCCATCCATCCTGATCAGCTGAGGAGCTTCGCCGAGGTCAGTCGCGTCTCTGGACAAAGGCGACGACCAAGGAGCTCCTCTACTTCATCTCACATCCGCCACCGGAGATCTTTCTCCTACCCTCTGATTTCGTCCTCCATCATGAGCCGTCGACAGAGTCCCTTTGACCCCTTCATCCAGGTAACAGTAGGTAGGAGTAGAAGTAGGAGTAGTCTAGGTAGTTAGTTAGTTAGTTTAGTTTAATTTCAGATTTGAGACTTCGTCTTCTTCGACTCCGACAAGCTCCTTGAGCTCACCAGAGCCCTAATTTCATCTTTTTAACTCACTGATCACCTTCCTCTAGCATTCATGATCACTTCTAATCCACTAAAACACTAATGTTATCACTGATTTGCCTAATTCACTTCCACCTTCAATAGCTACTGTCGCTGTCCATGGCGGCAATATCTGAGCTTAGATTCACACTCATGGATCCTCCATCATTTACTCATCATCTAAGGATCCTAATTATTATTTTAATTTGATTAACTACTATGCATAACTTAAACACCTAATTCTATTAAAGCTCCTGAGCTCGCTGTCAATGGCAGCTCAGGAGTAGTTAAAACTTAAAATTAATTAAGTATTTATGATCGCAATTACATTCTAACTTGTCTCAACCACTTATTCGAGTGGGAGACCAAGTCCTGAGCCTCAATCAATCCAGATTCTTTAAAAATGGAATTCACTATTAAATCTTTAATCTAATGATCAACTGAAGGAACTAATTTGTTCCTGAGGTTCCTTGCAACCTCATAATCCTTTTTAGATAGAAAATGGCACGTTTCACTTCTCTGTGCACGATTTTGAATTTTCAATATTAAGCTCCAGCCTGAAGAACTTAGTGAGAAGATCCAGATCAATGATTTGATGATCACTGATTGTTCTGAGGTATTTTATTTGAGGTTTAAGTGTCTGGAGCTTGAGATAGGACTTTGTCTTCTCCAACTCCGGCAGAGTTGGAGAAGCCCACACAGAAGTTTTAAAGAAGCATTTAAAGAGCCTAGAAGCTTCAGTGCAGAGCACTGAAGCTGATTCTGACCTTAATTTTGTGTAGGAACCTCCTAAATCTTCTAATGAACAAAGCACATTTTGAGTGCAGGCGACGAGCCTGAAACCCTAGAATCCAAGGTCCAAACATCTGTTTAGAGGTCTAAGCAAGTTTCTGAGGTTGAGAAGAAGAGATTCTAGGTTTTAATTTCTTGAGAAAAGGCTTAGAACAGAAAGTCAAATCTTGAGGCCTTATAGTCAAACCCAAGCTTGATACCTTGATTCTGAGCTCAATTTGATGATTAAATGAGTTTGAATTATCTCTGAGATGTTTTTGAATGATTTTTAAGTGATTTGGATGAGCTCTGTGGGCTAATTCAGCTGGAATTCAATTACTGCTAGTTTGGGTTATTTTTTAACCCAAACTGACGACAGTAGATTTTGGATGAAATTTGAAGTTGAATCCTACCCAGATCAGTTAGTTTTAATCCTTAGAACTTGTTGAAATAGATTAAAAATGTCCTTAAGTGTCTATTGCACATATCAGAGTTAGAAATTTCTTTCTCTGAAGCTTTCAGAGAAGTGTAGAGCTTTCGTGTGTTTCTTGAAGCTCTCAAGAGCTTAAAACCCATTCCAGCAAATGCAGAATTACCTGTAGGATTTATTTAGACCCTTAAATAAGCTAGAAAAGCTACCCTGTAGATACAGTAAGTTCAAAACCACTTCTAGGAATAAATAACCCATAGGAACCCCCTAATTTCACCTTTCAAATTGAAGAGGAAAACATCCGTTGAATCGTAAATTGACCCTAGAATCCTGTAGAGCCATCTTAGAGCTTTCCATCAAGCTTTATTTCGCTTGATTTGGAGCTTTGAGTAGGGAGAAATCATCATTTGAAGTTGGGTCTAGAGGGGGAATACTTAGTCCCACATCGGAAGATTCAAAGTGTGTGCCTAGGTATAAAGAAATTTGTCATATAGCCAATTCAGTTGTCAAGCGCTCGACGTGAAATTTGATCTGAACTTCTGAGCATATAGTGTGTGTGTGTGTGTGCGGGCGTGTGCGCCTGCGGGTGTGCACCTGAGTGGGCGTATGAGCGATGAGCCCTGGGAGGCGGTTGAACTGGTTCGGCTCAAGAGAGGGCCGGTTTGGCTCAAGAAAGAAAAAAAATCGAGAATGAACCCTAATCAAATTAGGCGAGAACCAATTAGGGTATGGTCCCACTGTGATCTCAAGGTGCTGTGTATCTTCGAAAGGACCTCACCGCAAATCTTAAACAATTTTTGGTTAAAGGATAGAGCCAATTTAGCTTGAAGGAAAAAAGATAGAATGAAGAAGTTGAGAAGGTTAAGTGTCGAAGTAAGCTAAGGGTTGAAGGAAGCAGATGCTGGAGAAGCTAAGGAAAGGAAAAAGAAAGATGCTGAAGGCTAAGGAAGGAGAGCTCATAATAAAGGAAAGAAAGGAGAAAAGTAGGCAGGCACTAAGGAAGTATTGAAGAAGAAGAATAAGGGAGAAGAAGAAGGCAGGAGCAGAAGAGAAAGAAAAGAGAAGAAAGAAGGAGCTCGAGAGAAAAGAAAAAGGAAAGAAAGATAAAAATATATGTAAATAGAATAAAAGGAAATAGAAGAAGAAAAGAAGAAATAAAGGTAAGAAAGGCTGAAGAAGAAAATAAAGAATTTCTTTCGTATATTTTTAATTTCTCTTGCTTTTAATTGTAATAAGGCATATGTTTTGAATGTATAAACTCTTATTTGCCTTTAATCATTTGAAATAAATGTTGTAAATAAAATTTCATATGGGATTTTGTATGTTACTTCAAATTAAATCAATTTATGCAAAATTCATGGTTTATAACTAATTTAACTATACCTCCTATACTTATAGAGAAAAATAAAAGTTAATTAGTAAATTTAGAATGAGTTATACCTCTTAATGAATGACCTGGACTCAACCAGTTAAAAAAATTCTAAAATGTTAGGTTAATTCAACCCTATACTACTAAATGACACAATTTCGAGTTAACTGATGAGAACCTCATCATGAGCCATAACTAGCTCATTTTAACCCAATACAAAGGATAAAAGCTCCTACATAACTCAAGGAAAGGCTTAACTCAGAGAATTCTGAGTTTAAGGAGAAAATAAGTCATAAGGGGTAAAAATGCAATTTTACCAGTATAATCTGCATACAGGGTAATTCAGGGCCCAAACACAGGTCAAAGCAACTTAATAAGAATAAAAGTGGGATGAAATGATCTAGCAAGGGCTACAGCAATTCCAAGAAACTAAATGATAATCTGTAACCCTAAAACAACCCACTTCAATTCACGAGGTTCGAGGCAAAGTAAAAATAGAATAAACCCTCTAAAATTCATAGAAAAATAATCTCTAGGGTTTAGAACCTTCAATTTGGCCTTCAGAACCCATTTTGACCTACATTGAGAACCATGCCCAATTAATAACTTAATTTGGGTTTTCGCATAAATTGACCGGTCAAACAAGGTTTAATATAGAAATGAAATTCACCATCAGATTCCTTAGGTCCTAATCAGTCATGTATAAAAACTTGAGCCTAAGAAGAGACCTCCTTGACCAACTTTACACTTTGGTCCTCATATATTTACTTTTTGGCCCTCAACTTTTGAACCCTCGCATTTTGGCCCCTAACTCTCCTTCGTTCTTTGCGATCAGGTCCCCCCTGCAAAACCTGCCAGCACCATGCTCCGGCGACCTTGCGCGGAGCATGGCGCCGCGCAGGGTGAGGGGGAGAACCTGGCAAGTAAAGCAGGGGTGCCCTGCGTCGTCAGCCGTCGCAGGGACACCCCCCTGGTCGTTGTAACCCACCATACCGGCCGTGCGAACGCACGGACGGTATGGGTCTCCATCTCCGGCGTCCTCCGGCGAGGGAGACACGTCGTCTCCCTCCGCCTTCCTCCCTGTTTTGATCCCTATAAATACCCCCGTCGCTCCACCGACCTGGGCAGCTCGGATCTGACGGAGAAAACCCCCAACTTTCCTCTCCTCTCCCTCCGGCAGACGCCCACCAGCTCCGGCAGTTCCTCCTCCTCCTCCTCTTCGCTCTGCCGCAATACCAGCAGCAGAGACCTCCTCCCCTGCTCTTCCCGCGCCACGCCGTACCCAGCTGGCGCATCTCCGGCTCTCTGCTCGCCGCCGCCCCTTCCCTGGGCATCTTCTTCTCCGGCGACAGTCGATACGACTGTCGCCCTGCCCCGGCCCCTTTCGTCTCCATAGCTAGGTCAGAACTCCTCCCATCTCCCCCTCTTTCTTTTCCCCACTGTCTTTTATTTGATTAAGCCCTCGACCGACCCTGACCATCGTCACCCCCTTCGTCTCCGGCCACCCTCCGGCGAGGTGCCCCCATCGCTCCACAGCCTCACACGCCTCGCCGACCCTCACCGAACCTCCGCCTCATCACACTGAGCACCCCCCACCCCTCCACTGCCACTCCACACCTCCGTAACGCTCCCCCAAACAAACCCATTTCTCCGGTTGCAGTCCAACCTAGGGCTGCCGCCAGACACCACCTTGCGGCTTGCCGCACAGCTCCACACCTTCACCGTGCCACGGCGAAGGTTCCCCAGTAGTTTGATCTGGCCGAGAGGCCATATTAGTGTCCGACAGGTTCTGAGGCTCGACCGCCATTAACGCCACATTGAAGCAGCTTCTCCCGCGCTCCAGGCTTGAGGACTCCAGGTCTCCAGCTGCTGCGGATTACGGGGATTCCTACGAAGGCAGCCAGCCAGCAACCGACGTAAATCGAAGCTGCAGCTGCAGAAGCAAAGCCGCAGTCTTCCAGCAGGCGCACGCGAGGAGAGGCCTCCGTTTAGTCCCACATCGGTAAGCCCCACTACTCTTTCACCGTTTAAATTGATTTTGTGAATAAGGCTTACTGCCTCAGCACACGAGGTGAGGTCCCCTTCACCCGCCCGGTTACCCGGTCTCGTCCGCGCTCACGCCCCGCGGACCTGACCCGACCCGACTTAGACTGACCTGCACTCCTCGCCCACCACGCACGCCGGTGGGCCTGGACCCGGGCGCGACCCGTACCCGACTACCCGGCAGCTCTGGGAGAGCTATCCTAAGAGCGGTTTCTGAGAGAGAGAGAGACGCGGGGGGGGGAGGGTAGAGTAGGTTTTGCCTCTGACGAAAAACTCTGAAGTGTGCAGGCACAGGTGAAGAAGAAGAACCGCGGAAGAAGAAGGAAGCTGAGGGAGACACTGTAGCAACAAGCAGTTTAAGTCGTCTGATTGAAAAATCAGACGACGTCCTGAAGGGAAGAAAAGAAGGAAGAAGAGACGACGTCCTGACAGGTAAAGGAAAAGAAGAAGGAAGGAGAACAGAAGAACGAAGATCTGAAGAACAAGGAAGAACAGCAGAAGAAGAAGACCGAAAGAACAAGGAAGAACAACACAGGTGAAGAAGAGGACCACAAGGAGATAAACACAAAAGAAGAACAGGAAGAACAAAAGCTAAAGAGGAGAAAGACAAAGAGGAAGAAAAGAAGAAGAACTCAAACTTTCCTCTCTCTCTCTCTCTTTATTTTGTAATAGAATATGTATATCTCTAGAATACAACTTGCTCCCTGAGTTCGACCTCGAGAACTCTTTTATTTTCCGAGTAAAAAATTATATGTTTGAAATGATGGCAATAACAGGCTATACTACAATGTTATAACAATAAAACCCGGTTATACCATCGCCGCTAACATTAACCTAAGTGACTTTCTTCTACTCTTAATTAAGCTCAATTAACTTAATTAAGTGAGTTGAGGTAAGAACACCATCATTTTAATGGCGCCGTTGCCGGGGATCAAACCCGGGTCGCCCGCGTGCTGAGGAGCGAATCTGTTTTACGGATGTGGGTGGAGGAAGTCTAGAGATAGCATCCACCTTAGCTTTATCAACTTCAATACCCTGACTAGAGACCATGTGACCCAGGACAATGTCTTCCTGAGTAATAAAATGGCTCTTTTCCCAACTAAGGACCAGTTGTGTTTTGATGCATCTCTGAAGGATCAATTCCAAGTTAGCCAGGAAAGACTCAAAAGAATCTCCAAAAATGGAGAAATCATCCATGAACACCTCAAGATAATCTCCCACCATGTCAAAAAAGATGGCCAGCATGCACCTTTGAAAAGTTGCAGGCGCATTGCAAAGCCTGAACAACATTCTACGGAATGTAAAGGTTTCGTAGGGACATGTGAAAGTTGTCTTTTCTTGGTCTTCAGGATGGATAGGGACTTGGTGATATCCCGAATAACCGTCCAGGAAGCAAAAATATTTTTGCCCAACTAACCTTTCGAGGATTTGATCGATGAATGGCAAGGGAAAGTGATCCTTTTTAGTGGCTATGTTCAGCTTCCTATAGTCAATACAGACTCTCCAAGCAGAAGATAAATGAGTGGTGAAGGTTTCCCCTTTCTCATTAGTCATAACGGTTATTCCCGCCTTCTTAGGTACAATCTTAATGGGGCTAACCCACGGACTATCCAAGATTGGGTAAATAATCCTAGCATCGAGCCACTTGATTATCTCCTTCTTGACCACTTCTCACATATTCGAGTTTAGTCTCCTTTGCATTTCACGAGAAGGGCGAGATCCATCTTCCATGAAAATACGATGATTACAATAAGATGGCTCGATCCCCCTAAGGTCGTGGATGGTCCAACCAATTGCCTCCTTGTTGTTCTTAAGGACCTTAATTAACCTCGATTCTTGCTCCTTAGTCAACTCAACACTAATAATTACAAGGAGCATGTTTTCAGGTCCTAAGAACTCATATTTCCAATTTTTGGGCAATGGTTTTAATTCTAGCTGGGGTGGGTTTAGAATAGAAGGTAGGGAGGATGCTAATGAAAATTCATCAGGACGATCCAGTGGAAGAGGCTGGGAATGAACAAAATCAATAGCCTCTTCAGGATGTGGTAGGTCTACCACAGAGGGTTGTGGGTTGGGTTTGCTAAAGCTGGTGGAGTCCTTGAGTGCACTGATTGTCATACAAGTCTCAAGATCCTGATCCTCTAGCTCCTCAATGAATCCACAATCCTCAAATCCTCTTATCACCTTAAAAATATCTAGAGTTAATTTCTTATCCCCAAAGGTGATCTCCATACTACCGCTTTCACAATTTATGTTGGCCTTGGCGGTAGCTAGGAATGGATGCCCCAGAATGATGGGTGTGTTCCTCAAATCATTTGGTATGTCCATGTCGAGAATGAGGAAATCTACGGGAAAATAGAAATCCTTGACCTTGACAATTACATCCTCAATAACGCCTCTCGATGTGGTGACCGATCGATCCACCAAATGTAGCGTTATTGAGGTTGGCTTGAGTTCACCTAACCCAACCTCTCATTAAGAGAAGTCGGGATTAGGTTGATGGATGCACCTAGGTCCAATAGTGCCTTCTCAAAAGTGTATTCCCCAATAACGCATGATATCAAAGGGGCACCTGGATCTTTCTTTTTTTGAGGAAGGTGATGCAGGATAACAGAACTTGCCTGCTCAGAGAGAATCACCTTCCTCAGAGTGGGTTCTCTTGGCTTATGCTTTTGGGTACACAGTTCTTTCAAGAATTTAGTGTAAGCCAGGATATGCTTAATAGCATCGAGGAGCGGAATATTTATCTCTACACTCTTGAATAAATTCAGGAGCTCCTCGTTGCTGTCTATGGTTTTCTTCCTCCTAGTTTTCAATAGGACCTCAGGGAACAGGATATGGGTGGTATTTTCAATTTTCAATCCCTGGGCCTTATTGTCTTCTTCAAACTCCTCCTCCTCTTTCTCAAGCTCCCCAGGGTTTTGACTTCTAGAAGGTAATTCAGGGTTCTGGGTCTGCTTCCCACTTCTCAAGGTGATAGAGTTTGCAGAGGCATAAGGGTTTGGGTCTTGAGGTGGATTAGTGAAGATTGGAGAGCCTTGGTTGGTCATGTAACCAGAAGAAGAAGATGAGGGACCCTACTCAACCACCTAAGCATGTGCGTGTGGGTCCCTTTGATTCCCGTACCCTTGGGATCTATTGCCCTGATTTTGCACATTACGCAGGTTGGGTACGGGTTGAGATGGTAGGGATCTGGGTTGTCAGGTGTTAGCAATTAACCCAGATTGGAAGTTATCCAATGATGTCTTCATTTGCTGCATAAGTTGAAGCATGGACCCTTGCATTTCTACCATCTGCCGGTTTAACTCAGCCTGCCCTACAGATTGTTGGGCATTCCAAGATGGCTGAGTAACCGATCTCGGGGGCAACTGGGTGTATACTTGACTCTGACCCATAGGTCTTTGAGAGGCATAGTTGCTGGGTCGAGTTTGGGTTAGTTGCCCCTAACTTTTCCAAGAGAGTTTGGGTTAGTTGCCCCTATCTTTTCCAAGAGAAGTTAGGGTGGTTCCTCCAACTCAAGTTATAAGTGTTGGAATATGGGTTGGACCTAACGTTCTCCTACATTGCATACACATCCTCATAGCCTGAGGATGGAGAAAAGGAAGGATCAGAAAAACTGGGATCAAAGGCTCTTGTTTGGAACCCATAAGGTTCCGAGAAATCCTGGCTCACAGGTTGAGCCGATTCAAGTTCGTTCACAAACTCCTGCTCCATGGGAGCTTGTGAGGAATGGAATCCCGAATTCTGGGATTGAGTAGGTATAGAAGTGTTTCCTGAATTCCCAGACATCCATTCTTCCATTCTCTTAGCAACCAAGTCCATTTTATCCAGTTTATTACAAATTAATTCCATATCAAATGAATGAGAATCCTGGATCTCATTAGCACTTAACCTAGGTTGTTGGGACCAGTTGAATGCATCCATGGAGGCATGATTAATTGAGTTCTCACTCATTTCCTCAAACAGGTCGTATGCGCTATCTGCATCCCTATGGAGGAAATTGCCTCCGTAGGAAGCGTCCATGTGATTACGGAGTTGCTCCACCAACCTGTGATAGAAAATATGCACAAATTGCCATTTCGACACCTCATGGTGTGGACATTTCCTCAAAAGTTCCTGGAATCGCTCCTAGGCACCATGAAACGGTTCCCCCGGCCGCTGGTCGAAAGTGGTAATCGCCCATCGCAAGGCATTGGTCCTTCTGATAGGCAAGAATTTCTTCAAGAAAGCCGGCTTAAGAGCAGCCCAAGTTTCAATCGACCTTCCTATAGTCCAGTACCAATGTGTGACCTTATCCCTGAGAGAGTGGGGGAAGAGCCTCATGATCATTTTCTCTTCATTCACATTCCTTGCTTTAGTGGTCTGAACCAGAGTGGTCAGATCCTCCAAGTGCTGGAATGGGTCCTCCGAGCCAAGCCCACGAAAATGCTTAATCAAGCTTAAGACTTCGGGCTTGATTTCTATGTCTCCGGTGGGAATCATGACTCCGGGACATTGCCCATAGTTTGAAGGATCATAAAAATCCTTCAAGGGCTAAGCGCCCTGACCATTCATATGTTGGAACCATTGTTGCATCTGCTGCAATTCTTCCAACTGCCTCTGAATCAGCTCCTGCTGGTTCGGGGGCGGGGGAGGTGGTTGTTGATCAGCCATGGGATCTGCTTGGCTATAGCTCAACCTCCACCTCCTAGAATGGTCTAAAGGTCCTTCCAATCTAGGATTCAATGACCTCCTTCCAAGCATACACCGGATGGAAGTCAGAAGGATGGGGAAAAGAGGGAACCCTGCAGCACAAGAATACAAGCTTGTCCTTAGATGGGGTAGCCTAAGGTCTACTGACTCTCAGAATCCATCCTAAGATTATGGACGATTTACTCTACTTATGTCTAGGCAATCCAACCAATTAGGAGGGACTGGGGAGAAGGTTCTTCCTTTGGTTTGCACCTCCGGTTCCTAGTGTACCCCCTAGCCACAGTCGTTTGATGCTACTCCACTAGGTAGACATCGAATTGACTAGTATAAGCAGGTTAATCGTGAATAATCTCAATCTGGATCCCAACGAGCAAATGAATCCTTAGGGCCAACGTCTAATTGATTTTAGTTAGGCTTAGGAAATTGGTGCTCTGGAATGTGATGGGCCCTTAATGGTTGTGCCCTTAATGATTTGTTTGAGAATGTGTGAATGTGCACAACCAAGAGGTTTTCAAGCAAGATTATTAATGATGAGGTGAGTTTTAGGGTTCGAATCTTGCTTAATAGCTTTTAGGATTCAAATATTAGGTGTTTTCAACCAAGTTTTGTGAGGCAAACCAAGTTTGTTTTTGAAAGCACGTGTTCAAGTATTTTCCTTTAGAAATCAAGAGAAATATGGAGTCTCTAGCTTGACCTAGTTATTGAATCCTATGGGGCAGATACAAAATGAACCTCTTTTAGATTAGGTGGTGTGACCCAAACAATTCAATCAATCGGCTCAAATGCACCACCGATTAAGGCACACAAAAAGGTGATTAACTTAATATGATTTCTACTCTTTTATGTGTTGAATTCATGTACTGACTCCACAAGGCAGAAGCTCGATTGAGTAGATGAAAATCAATTCCGATTATGTGCCTCAAATGTGGGTGTATGAAGTGTGTATATTGACTCATCCCACAGAAAGTATCTTTTTTTTCTTTTTTTTTTTAAATGCAGGGGTGAGGTGGATGAAGGTGGCAAACAAGACAAACAAAGTCTATTTTAGGGTTTATGCAAACACCTAAGTAGATTAGGTCTTGGTTATGAGTGTGGCGAAATGAACTAGTGGGGGGGAAATGTAAGGGACACTTACAGAGTACTCTACCTGCACTTTACTCCAATTTACTGCACTTGGATCTCCATGCTAGGGTACCTGCAAGACAGTAGATCAAAGACAAGCGGGGTTAGTGTTATGTAAATGCAAAGAAGCACAATAAACAATAAAGTAAATTTCGTTGCCTCCCCGACAACGGCACCAAAATGATCGCACGTATTTCATGAGTTTGAAATCAAGATTACAAGTAACCTGTCGTCGTAGTTGCAAAACTCGTGATTAGATAAAATTTATACCGAAACTCCAAGGGAGTTCTGAGTCGAACACAGGGAGCTGACGTTTTACTTCGACTGAAATCCATGCTTCGTTTTGTTTATTTTTGGTATTTTAGGGTTTTGTTATTTTTTTGTATTTTTGAAAGAAGAAGACAAGCAAATGAATCACAAGATAGAGATGGAACAAATATGATATAGATATCACTCCAATGTCGATTACAATAAACTATGAAAGCATAAAAAGAGAGGGGGGTGACAAGAAATCTCCCAAATAGTTTGCTCAGCGAGACGATGGCACCTGGCAGAAGCTCGGACAAAGGAGGTGAGGAGCGGGACGACGGAGGTGAGATGCAGGAGGACGTCGGGTAGAGGAAAGCTTCGGCGTAGCTCCGGAGTGGAGGTGAGAAGGCAGAGATGATCTGCTACCAGAATGGAGGTGGGAGGACGGCTCCAAGGTGACCTATGAATGGGGATGGGAAGTTGGAGTATTTGGTGGGGCAAATGTTCATTATACTAATAGGTGCCTTGGGAGCTTAAGAGCAAGCTCTAACAGAGCGTTAGTAGGCTAGCTAGAGCTTAGGAGTAGGTGGGAGTAGAGTAGGTAGAGATGGCTTGGAAGGGAGGGGGTGTAGGTCTTTTTATAATGGAGGAGAAGAGGCGAAAATAGGTATGGGACCATTAGTGATATCCAGGCCATCGCTGGAAGTGTCGTTGTAGATAGCTCACACCCACAGCTGGCTTTGCTGGCGCGCGTAGGCTGCTGGCGTGCGCTGGCATGTGCGCTAGATTGAGAATGGGGGGCTGCAAGGATTCGAACCTGCGCCCTCCCTTACAAACCGCCACTCCACCCACTGCGCCAAGCCTACATGTGCATCGTGAGGAAGAATCTGCAACTGCGTGGCATGGCGAGCTCTCAGCCGTTGGATTTGCATCCAACGGCTGAGATCACTTGATGGGCAGCCTTTGAAGATGTGGCCAGTGGCTTTGGGTGCTCCAGATGGTGTCACGTGGCACCATCTAGACCATCCACACTTCATTGCTTGCAAAGGATGCCACAATGCTCGGATCGAGGTGATTTCTACGTTGTCGAACTGCGATCGTCGCTCTAGATCCATCCATACGGTTGGATTTTCCATCCGAAGTCCATAAGGATGTCACATTGCCTCCTGGCCATATAAAATGAAGGAATTAATATACAAAACATACAACTATTCTAAATGTCATGCAATGGATGTTATGCAATTTTTTTTTTTTTAAACAAAAAGGAAAACTATCGTCTTACGATAGCAATCCGGGAAGGTATATCATATAATCAGGTAAGAGGAATTACAATCCAAATCCCCAAGTATGTATAAGGGACCAGCACTCTCTTACAATTTGTTCACAACACACCGGTCTCTCCTGAAAAAGCCCCGCATTTCTCGCCTTCCACACACACCAGAGAGTGACAACCATGCACACATGTGGCTTCTCTCTCACAACAAACCCATGCCAAATGGAATCCCATGTTGGTAATGGCTCCTGGCAAGTCCTCCTCCAAACATCATCAGCGACCAAGCAAGAGGAGAAAATGTGATTAATGTTGTCAGTGTGCATCCCACATAACTAACATTCATGAAGAGCAGCTCCCATCCTTCTGTGTCGCAAATCACCTATAATCAAGCCCTCTCTCCTACACAGCCAAAGAAATATTTGTACCTTAAGGGGGATATTCAAAAGCCAAATTTTCTTGTCAACGAAGTCAAAGCTCCACCCACTTCCATTTTCCATGATTCTGTTGTAACCACAATGCACAGTGTAAAGCCTGTCCCAGATGTAGTTATCCTCCACTCCATGTCTTGGCCTAAAGCTTTCAAGATCTAAGAGCAAATTCTTCCTTTCATCCCACAGCCGGGTGCCTCTTCTGGTGGAGTCTTCTTCATTCAGTCTCCAACTATAGCTACTGCTAGACCAGAATCTACTAACATTCCCCTCCTTATCAGAGGCAACTGCAAAGGCCCTTGGATAGATCTCCTTCAGAACACCCAGTCGGGACCAACCTTCATCCCAGAAGCTAAAGGTCCTGCCATCCCCAAGAGTCGACTGCAGCAAATGCATGTTATCAGCCAATGCTTTGATCACTGAATTCCAAAAGGGCAAGGGTCTGCTGGGCTGCAGCCTATAGAGCACACTGTTTGAAGATCCATAGTTGTCCCTAATCAAGGCAGTCCAAGGCTTCATCTCTCCTTGCAAGAATTTAATTGCCCACTTAAGCAATAAAGCGTCATTGAACTATTTCAGGGATTTAATCCCAAGTCCTCCCCTATCCTTTGGCTGGCATATCTGCTCCCACTTCAGTGGTTGCATAAATCTGCCCTCATGTTTGGACCCCCTCCAAAAGAACCTCTTCCTCAATACATCCAGCCACTTCCATATAGATCTAGGAGCTTTAAAGATGGAAAGGTAGAAAATAGGGATAGAGGTGATCACTGAATTGAGCAAAATGAGTCTTCCACCCTTGGATAGAAAGCTGTTATGCAATATTTATAACATGATATGCAATGCTAAGCCTAGGAACTATCATAAATAAGCAATTTATCATGAATTCATGTGTGTTTATCACCAAGTCCACATTTTAGTGGACACTCGGACTGATTAAGTCCGAAGACCTAAAGAGTCTACGCATTTAGGTCTCTAACGTATCATTTCTTAAAGTTGACAAGCTCCTAATACCTAAATTTTTTTTTTTTGATATAAAAAGAAATTAGTTCAAGCTGACAATTTGTAATCAAAACATATGAATTACCACCCCCCCCATTCCTAAGTTAGACAATGTCCTTATTGGAAACTCAATGTATGCAAGGGAGTAAGGAAAGAAATTACCTAAGTTTCAACAATTAATCCGGTCAGCTTGAATCCTCTGGGTTGCCTCCCAGGGAGCTCTGAGTTTAGTGCCTTCAACTGGGCATAGTGAACGAACAAGGATAAATCACTTGAATGGTCTGGGCCAAGAAAGGGAAGACATAATCAGCCAAACCTAGAATCAGAAGTCCGCAGATGCAAACTAGATTTTGGTGCAGTCCCATCCCTAAGGGATGGGAACTCAGAAAGCCTTTGGTCATGCATGCCTTAGTCCAATCGTCTCTTTTCCTTTGGGCCTACAACCAAGAAGTTTGCTTGGATGGAGGTAACCCTAATCTATAATGTCGGACATTTAGAATGTCAGAATAAGTAGCTCTTGTCCTTATAAAATTAGGTTCGAGGTCGGTGGCTTGATCAACTTAGGACCCCTGTAGTCAACATTTCCTCCTTCGATTTTGTTATCCTCAAGAGGGGTTATTTCAGTGTCCATCCAAAAACTTGATTTCAACAAATGTTCTCTTCCTCTTCTAGAAGTTTGAAATCTAAAGGTTTAGCCAACTCCACAACGGTTGCATTAACACCTTTGAGACTTGGGTTAGCTACAAAAGAATGTGTTTGATCAATCATGATTGATTCAGGTGGGTCAAAGTGAAAATCCTCCCCATCCTTAATCATGATTTCTTTGCCTAAATCCTCATAGCCATTGGAGCCTGAAATCTTGCTCATTTCTTCCAAATCATAGTCAATCATCAGGGAAGAACTTGTGATGGAGCTAATTTCATCATTCATTTCATGCTCTGTTTCTTCCCGTTGCCTTTCCATTAAATCCATGATGGGATCTTTAAGTATTTCACAATCAAAGTGTTCAGAGTTAAATTCCCCATCCCCAAATCTTGATGTCCCTATTACTAAATTATTATCATTCAATTCCGGGACATCAACCCCAATCTTATCATTCAAATTTTCAAATTCATCCTCATTTTCTACCTATTTGTGTTCCAAAGGATCCTCAATGCTTTCCAACATTAGGGAAGTGTTGATAGTGGACTACAATTTTGGGTAACTAGGTGTGGTCCAATCAATTATCATGGGGCCTTGTTCCATTGCCTCGGAGAAAGAAGTTTCTTTCATCACTTTCTGTTGACCCTCTTTATCCAATTGTTGGAAAATATCAATCATGGCTTGTTTCCCTTCAATCAATTCTTGATTCTGTCTATATAACTCCAACTGAAGCTATCAAGGATTGACTGAGAGTCATTAGGTTTCCCTTGGATTTCCTCCTTAGCATTCAAATCAGGGTTAGGAGGGTATGGTTGAGGATGTGCATTAAAGTCCATACTGGAGTTTAGGTTCTTAGGTGGGTCCTCTATTCTATCATTTTCAGGATCCAATTCCTCAAGAGGCACCATTTTCTGTTTAGCCCTACTCCAAAATAATTGAGGTTCTAAGTCCTCCTCCCAGTCGGATTCTTCGTCGAGGGTCCAAAGCAGGGGTTGATCATTCTTGATTTGCCTAGGTTTATAATCATTATTTGATTTCCATTTTTCTAAAATCCCTTCCAATCCATAGGTCAAGTAAGAGAGATCCTTGAATTCAGATGACCTATCTTGATTATGGTCTTAGGAAGGGTAGGGGTCTTGATGTTCTCCTAGAGTGTAGGTCCTATCATATTGGTTAGTGGGTGGGTGGGACCTAAAAAAGGAGTCATCATGAGGAGAATCAAGATAAGGATCCCCAAGGTTTGGATCATACCCCTAAGTGTGTGAGTTGGAAGTATCCCAATAGGAGGTTGATGTGTGTTGGTTAAAATTGGGATAGTTGGGACAAGAGAGGTATTATGGGTACCCAGGTCCTAGATTAAGTCCCCAACTAGGTGGTTGGTTATCCCAAATAAACTGTGGATATAGTCTACTTGGGTTAGAATACAAATCATGTTGGGGATAGTTTGGGAAGGAAGGATAGACATGGAAATCCATTGTTTGGAAGAAGTGGAAGGATGAGAGAAGAACAAATGAGAGAATTGTGTGTGCACAACCAAGCAAACAAATCTAGGCCCTATAGTGTACACCTAGGCAACTTATGCCTCAGAAGTAGATTCCAACCACACGGTGAATTCGGTGTTGTCCTTACTCCCAAAGGTGGTAGAGTTGGGAAGGAGAAGCAGGGGGAGCGTGTCCCGAAGGCCGCTAATTATGGCAAACCATGGCTTGCTTAAGTCGTTTGACAATCAAGCCTCCCAACTCAGCACCTTTTGGAGCAAGCAGATGTCACTAATTCACTATGCATTCAAGAAACTACCCTGAAACAAACTCAATGATTCCTAGGGCCAATGCCTACTTAATTTTTAGGGCTAAGTCAATGCTTGTGCTCAAGGATTAAGTGAAGGGCTTTAGGGGGGCTAATGCCCTTAAAATTTCAGTTTAAGTCGTGTGCACAATTGGGTGCACGGACCCAATGCCAAAACAAGTGTTCTTTAACAAGCAAGATTATGATGTATGATTTTTAAAATTTGAATCTTGCTTTAATGGATTTTAAAATTTCATTTGTTTATGCATTCAAACAAAGCACAAATGTATAGTCACAAAGTTGGTGAAGATTGATTTTCTTTAAGACCTTTTGTGTGACTATAAAGTTAAAAACTCCCTAGTGCGGAAGACCCTAGGGTGTGTAGCTTCTACTCAATGAATCTTTTTTTTAAAGATTTTATCAAGAATGGTCCAATCAAAATAATCAATGACCCTATCTTGACCGAAATCGAATGAGATTTTCAACAAAATTAATTCAAAAACTTTTTGAGAACAATAGACCACCCAAATTCACGTTTTTTCAAGAGGAGGTCAATCTGTCTAGAACTTCTAGATCAGTGTGCAAGTTTAATATCTTGATCATAACAAGCACTAATAAATTTCAAATGAAAAAGTAGTCTTCAGATGAAGTGAAGAGAATTTTAAGATCTTTCCAGAAATATAAATCTCTTACAAATCTGAGCTATGTGGAGTTCGCAGCAGCAAGAACAACCTACAGATCTCCAAAACTCAAGACACCCTTGCGCACTTCCACTAGAGAATTTCTCACGACCAAACCACAAAGAGTTTGGCTATGAAATTTGAGGTAGAGTTTTCCTACTAGAAGGAGCACCTCTAAGATTTTCCTTAAAAGTTTTTGAGGTGTTAAAGATCCTTTAATCGTGTCCTCAACCCAAATCCAGAAAATGATATTGCAAAGTTAACAGGTTGAAGGCTTAATGGTGGTGTTTTCTTCGACAGACAAAAGAGAGGATTTTTTTAGAACACCACCATTTTTTTTTCTTGGTCGAAGGATGAGGAATTACCTTTTGAATCGTGGGAAGACAAGATCAAACCTTCAGGTTGATGGCAGTCTTCTCTTATGCTTCCTTTGACCCACCTTACTTGTACTCCTCTCGTTGCCGATTTACGAAATTCCTACAACCACAAGAAGAGAGAGAAGAGCAAGTTAGATAACACGAATACAATTAATTCCCAAGAAAATGAAAGTGAATAAAAAATTCATTGCCTCCACAGCAACAGCGCCAAAAACTGACTGTCGCGAAACGCATTTATGTAAAATTGCTCGTTGTAGCACATTTTACGACATTAATTTTTAAATAAAAGTATTGGATGTGAGTCCGAGTGTCAAACATAGGGAGGTGTGAAATCAAATCAAATACTCACTTTGGTGTCACAAAAATTCGTCGTTTGATTCATTTGTGAAAGAGAGAACGAGAAAGAGAGAGAAATAGGGAGAGAGAGAGAGGGAGATAGGGTTAGAGAATCATAATAGAGATATGAGAACAATATATCGAGTTCTGTTGTGTTCATTAATGGTTAAATAATATGGGACCACTGGCTTAATTTGGAAACTATCTATAAACTGATAAGTAGGAGATAATGTGAATATATGTTAATCCTGGACTTAATAATGTGAAATTGTTAGTATGATTTGATTTGATGACAATAAACAATACAATTATCTGGAATTGATTAAATAATCAATACGACAATTTAGTCTAGATTTAGAAGATGGATAACTGGTTTTAGCTCACCACTCATCGAATTTGGATGTAGCTTTGGTCTGTTAGACCAGTTATGGGTTGGTTTAAGGAGTTGCTGGCCTCTCTATGACTCTTTGGTTAGACTTAGTGGCCAACTAGGATAGCGGGATGCATGGCTCAATATTTGGGAGTGGTTTCCTTCTCGGTCAGTGGTTGGGTATTTGGCTTTCTGTGGTTCAGCGTACATAGCGCTTGTACATGTTAACGCTACATGACATAGTCGCCACTTCTTCCCACAATGACCCTAGGGTGGTAGAAAGTGGTGACTTGATGGGTATAAGTTATCTTCTCGACTAGGAGGGTGGCTTATACCGATCTTGCACCGTAGGAAGTTACACGAGATCGTCTCGTGTCCCGAGATATCAATTGATGGATTGTGGACTATAATAATGTGGGCTAAATGCATAAACCAAATTGAATAAGTAATAATTCATAAATGAATTAACTATAGATACAGTGCCCTCTTTCTTTTACTCTCGTCGTTGTTGTAACTTGTTGTAGTTGTCCTACCCTACTCAATTTCTACTGACGTGTTTCTCAAGTTCCATACTCAGGTGTTGCTAAGCAATTGGGTGTAGCGACTATTGTCAGTTTGTCTACCGCAGAACTGAGTCCTACTTGAGAAGACGGTTCGTTCTAAGCCAGTATCTCTTTAGTATTGATCCTTTATGCTATTAGACTTTTAATTTCTATCATTTGGTAATTGTACGAACACTTGAACACTCTTTACTTTTCTGCTTTTTGTGGTGAATTTTATCATGTTGTTAGCACTTTATTATTTCATTTAATGCATTATAGATAAATGTTTGGCTGTTGATGTTCTGACTGCAACCTTGTGGCTGGGTTGTACTGGATGTTAGCATATGGTGACTCGAGTCTCATTGATTGGTCAGACTTAGGTCGTCACAGATGATATTAGAGAAAAGTCACCCCTAAGTCATAGAATGGTCTGAGAAAGCCATGTGGATGTTCAAAATGTGTTAAATGGCAGGTACTCATCCGTTGATTGACGGGAAACACAATTCACATGAGTTTCCACATATTCTGGTTTTGTTGCGAACTTATGAATGCTGACATTGAGATTTCACCATCTAGAGGGAGATGGCTCCCCGTAGGACCAAACTAGCTAGTGCTACTAGCCATATTGGTGGTGATCGACAAGTTGACCCCCCTCAGCAGGCTCCGGACCTAGCCACTCAGGTCTAGGCCTTTTACAAAGAACTTCGTCAAGATGCCGAAGCAAAGGCTACCCCTTGCATTACAAGCAGGGGGAGGGGGAGGTGGTGATCAGGAATAGCACTTGATTTTGAGTGTATGCATACCTCCTCACAAGAAAAGCGAGGTGAACCATGAGCCTCCCCCACCAAAGGATGAACCAGTGGGCCCTCTGCATCAGTACCAACAAATTTTCACTGAGTTCCAGAAGCTAAAGCCCCCAACATTCAAGGGGAAGGAGGATCCTATAGGAGCGGAGGACTAGATACCTTCAAGGAGAAGGCCTTTGACACTATCCACCCATCAGAGGACTACAAGGTGCCCTTCGCAACATACCAACTTACTAGTGCATCACACCACTGGTGGGTGCCATACACGAGCAAGAGGGCACTCAGGTGGTGTCCTAGGGTCACTTCCTTGAGCTCTCCAACAATCAGTTCTACCCCAGGACCTAGCAGGATCAGAGGAGGCTCAAGTTTCACAACCTTAGGCAAGTGAAAAGTCAGAAACATGCTTTAGTGATTCCAACCCTTCTTTTAGTCCATGTGAACCAGGATTTATCCCTAGTGCATGCATGGATTGCGAGGCGGGCATGGCAACTACCCTTAGGCCATGTGCGCATAGTTCAAAGTCATCGTGACCCTCCTATGACGTTAGGTAGAGTATTTTACCCTTCCTATATCTTCAGTTCGCTTCTCAATGCTGGTAGGCCTGTCTCGCATGGTTCTCTTCACATACATCATATTAGCAACATGTGTTTCCTCTTTTACTGAGTTTGGGACCTTTTTTAAATGTTATTAGGATTTTGGGCACTTTAATGTGAATTAATAGGATTCTATGTGAATAATTAAGTTTTAAGTACTCCATATACCCCTATTATTGCATGCATGAAACGAACTCTATTTTCCATGAAACAAGTTATGTTGTGTTCATTAATGACTAAATAATATGGGACCACTAGCATAATTTGGAAACTATCTGTAAACTAATAAGTCAGAGGATAATGTGAATATATGTTAATCTTGGGCTTAAGAATGTGAAATTGTTATGGTTTGATTTGATGACAATAAACAATACAATTATCTAGAGTTGATTAAATAATCAATACGACAGTTTAGTCGAGATTTAGAGTATGGATAATTGGTTTTAGCCTGGTACTCATAAGATTTGGCTATAGCTTTGGTCTGTTAGACCAATTCTGGGCTGGTTTAGGGAGTTGCTAGCCTTCCTATGACTCTTTGGTTAGGTTTAGCAGCCAACTGGGATAGCGAGATTTGTGGCTTGAGATTTGAGAGTGGTTTCCTTCTCGGCCAGTGGGTGGGTCATTGGCTATCTGTGGTTCAGTGTACATAATGCTTGTACGTGTTCATGCTACACAACATAGCCACCACCCCTTTCCGCAATGACCCCAAGGTGACAGAGGGTGGTGACCTGATAGGTATAAGTCGTCTTCTCGGCCAAAAGGGTGGCTTATACTGATCTTGCACCGTAGGAAGTTACACAAGATCGTCTTGTGTCCCGAGACATCAATTAATGAATTATGGACTGTATAATGTTGGCTAAATGCATAAATGGAATTGGATAAGTAATAATTCATAAATGAATTAACTGCAGATACAGTGCCCTCTTTCTTTTACTCTTGTCATTGTTGTTACTTGTTGTAGTTGTTCTAGTCTACTCAATTTTTAGTGATGTGTTTCTCAAGTTTCGTACTCGATGTTTCTGAGCAGTCGGGTGTAGCTGCTATTGTCGATCCATCTATTCATACTTGAGGAGACGGTCCATTCTGAGCCAGTGTCTCTTTAGTTTTGCTCCTTTCCACTGTTAGACTTTTAATTTCTATCTTTTGATGATTGTATGAGCACTTGAACACTCTTTACTTTTTTGCTTTCTATGGTTAATTTTATCATGTTGTCATAACTTTATTTATTGTCATTTAATGCATTTTGAATTAATGTTTGGCTATTGATGTTCTATGACTATGTGCTGGGTGACTGCAATGATGTGGTTGGGTTGTGCTAGCTGTTAACACATAGTGACTCGAGTCTCATCGATTGGCGAGACTCGGGTCGTCACAAGCTGGTTCTCCCTGATAAGTATGAACCACATCTTGGCACCCTACCCTTCAAGAACCTCAAACCCCTCCCTCATCTTCTCTCCTACATCTTTGGTTAGGATCTTTTAGACAAATCTGGTGGATTTGATTACATTTCCCACCAACACAAGGTGCTCCTTTTTGCGGTTGTCTGCCATATTCCTTTCAATTATTGCCACCTTATGGCTTGTGTCATGAATGAGAATCACACAACTTCCCTTCCTTTTGGCTCTCTTCTCTCAAAGGTCTTTGGCAACCATAGGATCCCTACCCATGCTCAGGCCAGCAACAAGAAGGTCGAGCCCTACAATAGGGCTACCGCCACCAAGATGCACATTCTCCCCAAGCACATCAACCCCAATGATGATGACGATGATGACAAGCTCCCACCTCAACTTGACTTTTATGTCGACCGTCTACTTCAAACTGAGGTGCCCCACAATAGCTTTGATGAGACTTGGGATCCCACCACCGACCCCATCACTGATGGGATCACCCTTCTCATGAGGCACACCAGTGACATCTATTCATATTTGTGGCACATGCTCTCAGATATGAATGAGATGCACGACCACATGCGGCTGGGCCAAGGACCGGCTCATCGCTGCCACAAATAGGATTAGAATGACTAGAGCCACCTCGAGATCTTATCTCGTTTCATTTTTCATTTTTCGTATGGTTGGTTTGATGCTCTCTTTGTTTTTTTTTATGTTCTATATTAAAGAGCTTCAACTACGTACTATTTAACTAGATGGGAACAATGCTAGTACCATAGGGCACATACATTTTAATCCTTGTTATGATCATTTTATGTCCATCTCGTTATATTGTCTTATCTTTCATGCTTCTAGTAATAGGCTCTATTTTTAATGTTCTCTTTCATATCATGCCTTGACTATTGTTCCATTCCACTTGATATTCCATGCTTGCTAACTAGTGTTATCATTTTCCCCTATTTGGAGCATTGCTTAGTTCAACCTAATTTTAGTTAGTTTTTTGATAATATTCAAAAAGGCAAAGAAACCTTAGGATATTAAAGACTAGCTAAAATGATTTTTTGCTCAAAATTGCGATTTGTACAAGAAACCAATTCCTATCCAAAAAGTCAATTTCTCACAAATGCTCAAGTTTATTAATAAGATAGAGCTTTTACTACAAAAATAAGGGGGAGAAATTGATCTATGAACAGATTTTAAAAATCATCAAAAAGGGGGAGATTGTTAGCTCAACCTCTCCAAATTATGTTTTAATGATTTTACAAAATTACTAAAAGAAAAATAAATTGTATAAGATACTAGCTTTATTTCTATTATAACTCCATTGCAGGTTTCTCTCACAACTCAAAAGTTTTACGAAGACCAAAAGATGAAGACATGTATTTGTCTAAGTCTTAGGAATTACTGTATAACTTCAAAGAGTTGTATTTTCATTTTCTTGAGTCTAGAAAAGAGTTGTAAAGAGCCCCCAGTAGATACAAAATCTCTAGCCTTAGGCTCACAACACTTAGACAAAATTTAGAAATAAAAACCAAATTCAAAAACATACATCAGACATCTGCAAGTGTTCCCGAACGTCTGATATTGAAAATTAAGTCGTCCAACACTTGGATCAAATGACCAATCAATATATAAAGAGCCTTAGGAATATGCACTACCTAGGCTCTAGATGACAAATCACTACATCATACATCCATAGAGACCTCAAGACGTCTGATCAATCATCTAAAAATGCTACCGTTAGGCTAAACATTAGAATAAAATCCTACTGTTAGGGATTTTTTCCAACGTAATGGACCGTTAAACATAAATTCACTTAATGAAAATTTTTATCAGATGTAATCATGCTTTTGGATTCATAAGGAATCCAAAGCTAGAGGTCATCATGACTTTTAGACATCCAGAACCCTTGTCAGATGTCTAGTCAGACATCTGACTTCCATACACTAGAACCCTGTTTGGATCTGGCCCAATCTAGGAACAAACCCACATAACATTAGACATCCAAAGATTTGGTTAGACGTCTTAAAATGCAATCCTAGACATCTGACCATTTGTAACAAAAACCCTATTTCCATCCAACTGAATTCAGGAACAGTAACCCCTCATTTTAGACGACCAAAAATCTAGTCAGACGTCTAATAAGATGTTTGACCTAAAAATTAGACGTTTGATTTTGCTATCAGAGTCATTATGAGCCTGATCTTATTTGGATTTTGACCAAATATGATGGGGAATGTCCCCAAAGACTAGGAGGAACCTCCTAACCCTTCTTGAAGGTTCTTATGAAGCCTGTATATACCCTTTAACCCCTCTTAGGCAATACACACTACTGAGAGATAATTTACAAGCAAATCCTCTAGCCCTACTCACTCACACTACCCTATTAGTGTGCTAATCCATTCCTTGGGCAAACACTCACTCTCCCTCACTGCTATGTGATAAACACCAGTTTATCATCATTCTTATGCATTAAAACAAACCTAGTTCTTAGGATTTTAACTCCGCAAATGGGTTTTTGTGTTTCATTAAGCATAAACAAGGTTAGGCATGCATCACACAATTTTGTTGTTTTTTGATGTGTTTTTGTGAGTGTTAGGGATATACAGAGAATTAGATCTCAAGAACCCTAGCACTCGAGAAGGCAACTGGTGAAGAAGAAGCTCAAATCAGCTGGAACTCAGCTTGATCCAGCTCACCATAGTTGGATTCCAACTCACTTGGACTAAGGTTAGCTCATCCTAGCCCCATTTAGCTCATCTCAACTGAATGGCAGCTCAAGAAAGCTCATCTCAGCTCACCTTAGCTCAAGTCAGTTCAGATCCAGCTCAACTTAGTTGAGTCTAGCACTTCTCATCTCCCATCAGTTCATGGGGAGCTTTAGCTAGATAAGCTGAGTTGACTGGAGTTCACCTCAGCTCAAGACCAGCTACATCTAGCTCCACTCAACTCCAACCAGCTAAAGATGACTTCATCTTAGCTCAGGAAGCTCAAGTCCAACTCCTGCGGATTCAGCTTAGCTCAACTTAGTTGAGCTAAGCTACCTTAGCTACTCCAACTAGCTAGGTTCTCCCCAGGAAGATCAAACCCAACTCACCTCAACATACCTTAGCAGAAGCCAGCTCACTTTAGCCTGGCTTAGGAGCTAGCAAAGAACTAGCAAGCAAAGCCAGCTAAAGTAGCTCTTTGCCATCTTCTTCAACAACTACCACCTCCAATTCAACTCCAGACAACTTCCTCCAGCTCCTCTCCTCTAAACCCTAGCTCTAAATGCCTACTCCTCTACCATACTACTAGCTAAGCTAGCTTAGCTTAGCTAAGCTCCAACTCCCTTGGCCATCCACCACCCTAAAACCCTACCTGATGAGAGCCTCATCATGAGCCATAACTAGCTCATTTTGACCCAATAAAGAAGATAAAAGCTCCTACATAACCTAGAAGAAGGCTTAACTGAAGGAACAAGTGCTCTGAGAAGAAAACATGAAATAAAGGTTAAAACTGCAATTTTACCATTGCAGTACATAAACGGGATTTCTCAGAAGCAAAGCATAGGTCAAATGGTCCAAATAAGATAAAAAGTGGGTTGAATTAATCAGAAATGGGTTTATGTGTAATCTAAGAATTAAATGACACTTGGTAACCCTAAAACAGACCCGCTTAAATTAACAAGGTTCCGGTCAGAATAAAAATCAAGAAAACCCTCTAAAAATCATAGAAAAACATCCTCTAGGGTTTAGAACACTTAATTTGGCCTTTGGAACCTAGTTTGACCTAGATTAGGGTCTTAGCTCTTCAATTAACCTAATTTGGGTTTTTACGCAAAATATCCAGTCAAACGAGGTCAAACCTAAAATCCAACTTCACCATTGGATTCTTTAGGTCCAAATTAGGTTTTTACCAAAATTTGGACCTAAGGGGAGGTCATCTTGACCTACTTTGCAATTTAGTACACCCAAATCACAAATAGGTCCCTATCTTTTGAATATCCTTGCAGAGAGCCCCCTAGGTTCTTCGCCTTCTTTGCAAACCGGTCCTGCTGCCATTGCTAGGGCAGAACCAAGCTCCGACGAAGTTTCGAGAGAGATTGCTCTCTAATTCCTCAGAGATTCTCTCCCAGAAATGGAAGGGAGATTCTCTGAGGAATTCCCTTCCTTCTAAAGCCAATCAAATTCGCTGGCGTGAACCCAATCTCTCGTGCGAACGCACGAGAGATTTGGGTATCTTTCTTCCTTCCAACTCCGGCGAGCCGGCTGACCTAATTGCGCGTTTTTCACGCACTGATAGGAGCGGCCAGCACCTATAAAACACCCCTCGGACCCGGCCGCTCATCTTAAGCTTGATTTTGACGGAGATCCCCTCCAAATTTCTTCTCTCCCATCTCCGGCCAAACGACCCACAAGCTCCGGCGACCGCCTTCCCTCCTTCTCGTCACTCTGCTACCATACCAGCAGTAGAGTCCACTCCGCCTCTTCCTCCCGCGGCGCGCTGTACCCTGCGCGCAAGCTCCTGACCTCATCTTCGTCGCCGCTTCCTCCCCCAGGGTCTTTCTTCCCCGACGACGGCAGTCACGAGCCGTCCTCTCCGCCGCCTCCCTTCCCTCCAGACAACCCCAGATACGTTCTCCACCCTCTCCTCTCTCTTTTCCCCCTGTTATCTCCCTTGATCGACCTTCGACAGACGCTAACCACCTCCATCATCTTCGCCTCCGACCACACTCCGGCGAGCCGCCCACACCACTCCAGCCCTCCACACGGCTCGCCAACCACCTCGAAAGCTCCGCCTCACCTCCAGGAATACACTCCACCCTACCACTGCCACTCCAGCCCTCCACAATCACCCCCCGACCAACCCACCATCTCCGGCCACAGGTTGACCTAGGCACGCACGCCTAGGCCGACCTGCGGCCTGCAGCACTGCCCACCGCCTTCGCCGTGCCACGGCGAAGGTCTCTAGCTATTCTGATTTGGCCGAGAGGCACGTTTTGTGTATGACAGGGTTTGAGCCGCTGCCGCCATGGACGACCTCTGATGAAGCTCCCACGAAGCTCCAGGCACCCGGTCCTCCAGGCTACAGGTGCTGCATACTAGCGCGAGTGTCGCGAGGTGAACGAGTCCAGCCAAGGAGCGCTAGCAGAGCCAGCAGCTGCGGGGCAATCGAACGACGAGGCTTCTGCAAGCGCGCGTGAAGGCGAGACCAGATAGTCCCACATCGTGGGATTGCAACCCTCAGGTACCATATAAGTTGTTTTTGTGTTTTACTCTTATCGCCTCAGTAAGCACAGGGGTGAGGTCCCTCACTGACCCCACCCGCCTCGTCCGCGGCCTGACCACGCGGACCTGGCGGATCCGACCCGACCTAGACCTACGCACTCCTCGCGCATCACACACCTGCAGGTGCGCCTGGTCCCGGGTACGATCCGACCCGATTAAGACCGTGGCTCTGGTAGAGCGGTTTGAGTGAATTGCTTGAGAGAGAGACGCGCGGGTAGAGGGAGAAGGGTTAGGTTTTGCTCCTGTGCAGGCAGGCTGATCGCAGGAGAAGGACTTGGCCGCTGCAGAAGAAGGAAAAGCAAGCCAAAGAAGAAGAAGAAGGAAACGAAGAAAGGAGGAGCAAGACGGAAGAAGAAGAACGAAAGAAGTCTTCGCAGGAGAAGAAGGAAAGCAGAAAGATTAGAAGTCTTCGCAGAGAAGAAGAAGAAGGACAAGGGAATATTGCAAAGAGATCAGAAAGGCAAAGCAGAAGAAGGAAGAGAGAAAGAAAGATCACATTTAAGACGTCTGATACATAAATCAGACGTCTAATTCTATTTTTTTTACATCTTTTTTTAAAACTCTTTGAATCAATTATATTTGCATTTAACAGTTGTATTCTTGGGTTTTACAAAGTACTGAGTTTGCTCCCTGTGTTCAACCTCGGATACTCTAGTTGTTCAATTATTTATATTTGTTTAAACGTTTTGTCGGTTCTACTGCAACGTAATACGCCTTTAAATCCGCACAAAAACGTTGATAACACTACCTAACTAGCTCCACCAACTAAGCCCACCTAAGCTACCTCCACCTCTACTCTATTTTGGCACCAAAATAGCCTTCTAGAATCCCTTCCTTTTGGCACCAAAACACCCCCACATCATGGCCCTACACCTAACCCTAAAACCTATCCTAGCCATCCACCTACCCCCCTTCTAGATCCCTAAGATGGCGCCACCTAAGCCCCCTTCTAGAACCCTATTTTGGCACCAACATAAGGGACACCAACACCGTAACTACACCCCCATGTGACCCCTCAATTGGTGCCAACTATTCCTAACCCTAGGATCAACATAACCACCAACAACCACCACCTAAATACATCCTAGCCATCCACCTAACCCACGCCTACTACCCCCCTCTCCACCTCTATATATACCCACCATTTACCACCAAAAAAATCATCCTCCATTTAGTTTAATTCTACCCTCCATCCACCCTAACCCACAGCCAAGGAAGGAGAAGAAGAGAAGAAGATAAAGGGGGCATGCTACCCACCCCCTTGGTGCCTTCTTCCTCCTCTCTCTTCTTCTCCCTTAGCCACGCCAAGGAGGAGCAAGCTCTTCAACTTGGAGGACAGCCAGGCATTGGAGGAGAAGGGTGGTGCACACCCACCCTTGGAGGAGCAACTAATGTGGAAGCATCCACCTTGGAGGAGCCAAGGCACGCCCCCCTTTAGGGCTTGCCAAGAGGAGACCACTTGGACGAGTTATTCAAGGAGAAGAAAGGAGCCCTTTTTAACTGTGGGAGTAGCCACAGTTGGAGCAAGAGCTTCACCATCTTCACCATCATCATCCAGGATTTTTGTTTCATTTGCTTTTTAGTTTTATTTTTTGTCATAGAAGCTTTCCTCTACAAGTGTAGAACAAAAATCCAGTTTCTATAAAGTTGCTTTCCCTAAATTTGTGCACCTTTTTCTCTACTTTAGTTTTGTTTTAGCAATTTCACACCCTCTTCCCAATTATCCTAGGCCTTCACTTGCCTATGGTGAGCTTGGGAAGAGGTCATTCTTGCCACTTAGTTGCTAAGGTAGGTGCAATCTTTTCCCACAATCAACTCCGCATATTGCCGTTATTTCAAAAACCACAAAAAATTATATATTGAAAAATACCAAAAAGAAAGGTGATTTCCGCATTTTCAAGTAAGAGACATATTTTGCAAACATTTGGCCTCCTTGGACGACCCTAGATACTTCCCTATCTAGGTTTACAAATTTTAAAAACAACTCAGTTTTTGTGCGTTACAAAGATCTTAAAAACCCTAATTACAAATCGCATAAAAACTCGACCATTGTGCTACTACTTTCCTCATTAGGGAGTTCACCTTCAACCTTAGTTGCTAGATAATATTATGCATATCTTTGTGGAGCTCTATACGGTACTTTTTATTTATGATTTTATAAACATGTTGTAGCTGGGTATCCAATCTATTGGATCCTCGTCTCTTCCTTGCAAAGGGAAAAACCTCTAATTCGGATTGAAGGTGAGTATTGTAATTGAGGTAGACCACCCTCGTTTGAAGTGGTGTGGATGGTGGATTGATCACGTTTGTGATCGTAAATCCTAAGTCAGGGATTAACTTAGGTGGGGCTTTTCTCCCAGTTTGGGTTTCCACATAAAAATCTTGTGCCTCAATTGTGTGATTGAATTTTTATTTAGCTATTATATTTCAATTTACTATTCACCCCCCTCTAGTTCAATTTCACTAGCATCTCTTCAATTTGATCACCTTGGGTGTCATCAATATGTTTTAAATCTGTCATTGTATTCCATTTGACTTCCTTTGTAAGTTCCTCTCCATGATCAATCCATTTGGTGTAATCACTACAACAAAATAGGGTTTTAGTGACAACCTATGGGGACAAATTTACAAGCTTTGGAGATGGAAATAAGAGAGGGTGACAGATAAACCATCCCCAAAAATCTGTCACATAAATGAGGATCACCAAAACTTTTGGGGATGGATATTCCGTTCTCACAACTCAAGCAACAGAAAATTTGTCACAATAGATTGGACACAAAAATACATTGATGGCATGGCATAAAAGCTTTTAAGGATAGATTATTCTACCCCTATAACTTTTGGAAATGAAAATAATTCTCTCTAATTGTCTTTTAGAGATGACTTGATTTGTGGATATAACATTATTAAGATAAAAAATCCATCCAAATATTATTTTTACTTTTTTTCAATAACGACAACCAAACACAATAATTTGACAAAACTAACCTTTAACATAAGACATTACTTTTATTGAATTTTAAACATAAAGTACATGTTACGCAAACTTGGGGGTTTGAGTTTCCCCAATTTATTAAACTCAAAATCAAGTACAAGTATTCCCTCCTTGGGGTCATAATATTTTTTTTTACAACAGAAAAGTGAAAATACATGTAAATTCAAGTAAATTCCCCCACAGCAGTTGCTCCTACCAAAATCAGCTCTCTTTCCATCAATTATGAGACATGTTGAAGTTGGTTTTCTCTATTTGTTTCTAATAAACACCAGTTTATCATCATTCCTATACCCTAAAAATGATCTAGCTCTTAGGGTTTTACTTCCGCAAATGGGTTTTCGAGCTGCATTTAGGCATCATTTAGGATAGACATGCATTGCATTATTTTTGTATTTTTGACACCTTTATTTAAGTGTTACGGATGAATAGTTAATCAGATCTTATAAACCCTAGCACTTTGAAAGGCAGAAGATGAAGAGGAAGCCCAAACCCAGCTGGATCCCAGCTCCTAGCTAGATCAACTCATCCTTAGCTCCATTCAGCTCATCTCAGCTGAATGTAGCTCTAGCTAGTTCACCTCAACTCCATTCAGCTCACCTCAACTAGATGGCAGCTCAAACTAGCTCAAGACTATTGATCCTAGCTCCATTCCAGCTCCTTCAGTTCATAACAGTTCACTGGAAGCTCTACCTGACTAGGACTCGCTACTGTCATCAACTAGCTAAGCCTAGTCAGCTGAAGAAGACCTCAATCAGCTCAAGCCAGCTCAAGTCCAGCTCTCGGAGACTTGATTCAACTCAACTTGGTTGAGCTAAGGTACTTGACCTAAGCTAGCTACTCTAGCTAGCTAGGTAATCTCCAAGAAGATCAGGCCCAGCTCACCTCAGCTCACATCAGCAGATGCCAACTCATCTTAGCCTGGCTTAGTATCTAGCAAAGAACTAGCTAGCTAACCACCACCAAAACCCTATCCTATCTATCCATCTACATGCACACCTACCCTCCCCCCTTACCACTCTATACATACCCACATAACCACCACATTAAACTTAACCCTGGCTACATTATTCAAGTGCATATCCCAGCTATACACCCACCATTTTTCAGCCAAGGAGAAGAGTAGAAGGAGCATATTAAGGGGGCATACACCTACCCCCTTGGTGCCTTACTCTCCCTCTCTCTTCTACCTTGTGTCCACACCAAGCCAAGGAAAGCCAGGCAAGGAGGATGGCTAAAGAGAAGGACTTTTAGGGTGATGAACATCCACAATAAGGAGGAGAATTGAGAGTGGAAAGCTTCCACTCTAGGAGGAGCAAAGCACTCCCCATCTAGGGCTTGCCAGGAGGAGAATCATCATCACAGGAGCATCTTCAAGGAGGAGGAGAAGAAGCCTTTCTAAGCCCAGGAGCAGCTACTCTTGGAGCAAGGCCTTCTTCTTCCTTATCACCATTATCAGAAGAAATTCTATTCTTGAAATTTTTACTTTTCTTTGTAGTAGAAGCATTCTACTACAAGTCTTGTAAAATAGTTTTTCTTCCACAATAGCCTTTCCAAATTTTGTTGCAGTTATTTATTTGCATTTGCCTTTAAATTAGTGCACTCTCACACTCTCTCTAATTACCCTAGGTCTTCATGTACCTAGGGTGAGCTTAGAGAGAGGTTGTTCTTGTCACTTAGCTCTAGCAACTAGGCATAGTCTCCTTTCATGTTTCTTTGTTTTGTTGCCCATTATTTCAAAAACCCAAAAAAGGTTTATATCCAAAACTACAAAAAGAAAGTTGAGTTTTGTTTTTCAAGCGAGAAACTTCTAATTTGCATTTTTGCCTCCCTTAGGACGACCCAAACACTTGCTAAGTACTCGATTTTTACAAATTTCAAAAGAGATCAGATTTACGCATACAATGATAAAAACCCTGATTTGCAAATCGCATGATTTTTTGCATCAGATCCCATAGCAGTCTTTGGTTTAATAAACTCAGCATTCCAATATGATACTCAGATTCCTCAAGCTTCCTGTATGCAAGTGCTAATTTCTGTAAACTTGGTTCCCCATGTCATTCAAGCATCTTGTTGAATCCTCCAAGAATACTTTTCCATTTTTAGCATGTCTCTCAAAAGTTATGCTAAGAAAGATCAATGAACAACTATAGATCCAAAAATGTTATAATAATTCCTTTGAAAAAAAGTCATGATAAGCATATAAATTGAAAGTAACCTACAAACAAACAATAATTATGGGTAATATACAATGTTAAACTCAAACCTGTCAACACCTTTGCAAAAGAGAAGAATTTGCTCGATCTCATCATGCAAAATATATAACTGACATGCTCTTTTGGCAATAGATCACTACAACAATCACCATATGATATTCCAACAATAGAACACTTCAAAAAGTCCATTTGATTGCAAGTCAAGGTGCCAATCTTATCTGACAATATGGTATCTACTTGCTCAAGCTCCTCGTTTCCACCTTTACATTTTTCCCCTCGAGATTCCATCAAGTTAGAAATATCCAAAAAATCAAACTTATTGGACAGGAAGCTCCCTCCTTTTCTAAACCACAATCCTAGTGAATTTAAAAAAAAAAAGCAATTTTGGGATACTTGGAAAAGTGAAGGAAAAAATGTATAAAAGTAACTCATAATTACCTCTTAGTCTATATGCTGCTTGACAAAGATCATCAGCAACCCTACGTTACTCTTGCAGGTTTCTAAGAATTACACATTGATCATCATATTTCTTCTTTGCAGCTTTTGCATTCACTTCTGTTTCTAATAAAGCTTTTTTAAGAGAGTCAAGCTCTAGCATCAAATGCTATTAAAACAACGTAAGTCTCAGATAACTAACACCTGAGTTTGGTTTGTTATTCTTAAAATACCAATCATAAGAAACAAAAGTACCTTCAGTTGATCCTGAATCTCATCTTTTTTCTCAAATGCATTTTCCATTTCAGACTATGATGCCAGTTTAGAGGAATGATCTTCATGCTTCTACCTCAACTCCACTTTCTGTAGCAATTGTTTCTCTTCTTTTAGAGGGATGGTTTCATGTTGCATTCAGTGTTTTAAAGAATTAATCTGCATTGGCCATATAATACACTTGAATAAATGGATTGGAGTAAATTTAAAAATGCCAAAGCATCTGGAAATGGGGTTTTTACTTTGTCATCAGTGTCATCTATAGAATTCACAAGCTCAATCATATCGGCTTTCTCTCTTATGGACCTTATCTCTTGGAGTTTGGCAGCCACAGCTTGATGGGATGCCCTTTCATCCTTCCTCACATCTTCAACATTCTTCCAGAGTTCATCGCAAATGGCCTGATGAGATGATATGTTAGTCACAATAGTAAGATAGGCATATAGACAACATAATACAGCATCAAGTACATAAAAACATGACCATAAAGAAATAGTTGAAAGTCATAGTACCTTTTGCTTTTGAATCATTTTCCTAATGGTGTCCCTTCTTGGTGTTTTCTCTTCAACTTCCAAGTGAGCAACTTCAATTTTTAAAGCCAAGATGTCATCCTAATTTCTCCGTAGTCGAACAATGTAAAATCTTGAATCTTTTCGTTGACTATCAATGACTTCTTGCATAGAATGAGTGACACCATTGTCATTGACATCTTCAATTGCACCATCTTCCTTACTAACAACTTCCTTGCGGGTTTCCAAGTTAAGAGTGACATCCTTGTATCCTTGTATACTGCAATCTTTTAGAACTAGAAAAGTAGTCTCACTATGGTCACACCTTCCAATTCGTCGAAGTTATCTGCTAGGTCATCACCAACCTATTGCTTCTGGTGTACTGCCACTGGTGGTTGTACCAAGATTTGAAGTTGCAACCTCAAGAACAGAAGATGGTGTTTGAGAAGGATTAGCAGGAACTTCTAGTTTCACAGGAGCTGCTGTAAAAAATGCTTACATGAGGTAGGGTTGGAAGGTAGATATGGATACTATTACTCAATAAACTTATACCAAGAAGGTAAAAATAACTTATCAAACAACTGGATAAAGATAAAACAGAATAATAATTGTATCTCAAGAGTATAGTGATATGAGGGTAAACACTTTACCTTAACAAAGTACCGATACATTCCTGTAGAATCTAAAACCTGCATCCATTTTACACTGAAATTCACAAGACAAGCCTAAGTTTTACAATACTTGAGTTTACCAAATTAACCTCAAGAAAGGAAACTACAACCAAATGCTTAATGGACCAGCTTACCCATCAAGTGGATTGACAATACCAAGAAACTCTTTTCCAAAAGAAAGCTTGTTGATTTTGTGGCTTATCTAGCAAAAATTCAGCACATGTTAAAATACAAAGCCAAGAATTACCTTTTTCAAAAAACAAAGCCAAGAATTACCAAAATTGATTTACACCTTTGTAAGATTAGATAAGCACTATGGTCCCTCTTAAGACTAACCGCATACTCATACATAATGGATATAGTCCATACATTTGGGGCACTACAAATGAACACCAGGTATGGTGGGATACTACAACGAATATAACTCAATGTTCTTTAAAGAATGTGCTATTTAGGAATAGATCTTCATATTTAAATTCAAATGAACAAATATGCAACTATAAACTTCTTAGATTTATTATTGATTCTATACCAAGAATTGAAATGATTCACATGACCTCTACCAAATGACAAACACTTGGCATTGGCTTCTTGCTTGTCCCTTACTTCCTCTAGTATTGAGCAACTACCATTCATCTTAGATTTTGATAACTTCCTAGACTAAAAAGAGTATCCAAGATAAAGGTAGAATAAATTAAAAATGGCATGACTATCACATCGCCATCATCAAAATGCTACCCAATACAAAAAGGGATATGTTGATGCATAAGTTGACCAAAAAAATGAGAAGAAATCGATTTAGCATATTCAACAAGAAATAGCCACCTCAAAGCCTACTTGCAATAGATCATAAATACTGGATATTACATCAATGGAACTTTAAAAAAGTGTAAGTGCAAGATTTACCTAGCTTGGAATTCCCTTATCTCAACAAGCTCCTTTCTACACATCAATCCATTGAACTTTCCTACTAATCATATTGTTTGTACAATCAGTGCTTGCTTCCTCCACTATTTCATGCTGATCTTCTGTCATAATCATCAATTAATGGAAGCTTCAAAGATGCGTTCTTGATGCTGCTTTTGATGAGCACCTTTCTTCCATATTCATAGCCAGAATCACCACTAGTAGAATCCCTACTTTTCTTTGGAAGGAAAAGATCGTCAGGCAATAACTCTACCTGGCAGGTAGGGTTGATTTTTTGGGGTAAACTCCCATTAGTCATGACAACGATGGAGCACCCTTAATAATCCACTCATTTATCAAGTTGTCTCTTCCAAAATGAGTAGCAAAAAGAACAAATCACTAGTAACTTTGTCATTAATTTGAATAAAAATTAATTCTTCTTATCTTGGAGGCATACTAATACCAATATCTAAAGCAACCAGTAAAAAAATCCATTTTGCTTCCAAACCTGAATAAGCAAGTCCACTGGCTTGGTATACAAGTATGTTGTTTAAATGGGATTTTCTCCCCAATTTTGCTGCAACTTCTCTCCCAATTCCATCAATTCCAACATTTTGCCCATTAAGTTCCTCTCCCTTCATCAAAATTGCACACCCAACAACATTGGTCATCATCTATAGATTCACTATTTCAGGCACTTTTTCTTTTAGTTTCTTTTCTTGATTTCTTCTTCCTTTTTTATCCTAAGGAATTCTAGGCATATTTCCATAGGAATATCTTAGGCACTCTCTGCAGATGTTACTCTATAAAATAAATCGATCTCAAAAGAACACAATTGACATGTAAATATGAATGTATGTATTGTAATCAAATCCCCTTCCCCTTGGGAACAACCGATGCCAAAGATCACACCTTTTGCCCAAATCAAAGCAAATTGACAACACAAAAAACATCTCAGGAAAACATCCATATCCATAAATCATCATAACTGAATGCAAAAAATAAAGGATGTGCATAAGAAACATAAAAGCAAATGCAGAAATTGATATTGAATGGCAGGATCTCTACCTACATCATCCATGCATCAACATAAAAAATCACTTCCCATAATGATCTGAAACCTCCAAATAGACAAATCATTGCTAATGGGAAAAAAATCTAATTGATTCTCTACTAATGCGGTGCACAGTGGAAAATCAAGGGGAAGAGAAGAAGATGAACAAGTAGGGGTGACAGTGTACATACTACTAAATTAAGAAACGAAGAGGGCGATGAGACCTTACAAATGGCGGCAGTAGCAATGAATGAGAGGCAGTGGCGTGGGGATTCGACATGTAATCAATGTGACAAAAAGCGTTGTAGTAGAGTGAGTGGATGTTGGGCACGAAAGTCATCTTTTAGAAATACGCGTCATAATATAGGACAAAAATTGCAACAACACTTAAATTTATAAAACTCGAAATCAGGAAATTGAGTCCGAGGTCGTTCGTAGGGAGCAATTGGCAATTTCAGTCAACTAATCACAATATCAAGAAAGATATACAAGAATAATGCTCAATGTAATCAAAATAATATTTCAATAAACTCAAGAGGGAGAGGACAAAAAGATTAGGTTAAAATGATGGTTTGAACCACCAATTTAACCTAATAATCAAGTTCTAGTTAAGCTAAATAAATGAATATTCAATATCAGAACCAACACAAGCAAAACCAAATCATACGTCAGGTTTAGGCTTTAGATGCCTTAACTCAGCACCTCAGAGAACCAAGGCAAAGTACCACAAAAGAAACACAAGGGTCATGCAAGCTAGCTACTGAGAGAGGAGGGCACCAATCCCGAGGCAGTAAAAACCCCCTCCTCCATCTCAGAGTTTCCTTCCTCGGAGCCAAGTCAGACCTGGATAACCGAGTAAATGGATCGAGCCCAGACCCGCAGGCGAGGGTGCATGGGCAAGTATGTGTGAGTGCAAATGCATTTGGGAATGTATGGGACCTTACCCTGTGCTCTCGGAGGCAAAGAGCTACGAGGACGAAATCAATTTATATCCTGTGGCTGCTCTAGAACTACACAATGTGGGACTATCTTCATCCCATTCTTCCGTGTGCACAACTGCAGTTTCCTCGAGCAATTACAGCTACTATCCGCATTCAATTGGCATTCCACTACACTACTGCTGCTAGGATGAGGGTCTGAAGAGCTTTAAGACCTAAAGCTCCTTCAATTGAGAGCCACAACTAGTCGAGAGAAGGCCAGAGATGAATAAGCGGAGTCAGAGAAGGCGGTGGCGACGGCGGTGCTCCGATATGATGCTTGAAACACAAATACAGGCTATAAGCCCAAGTTAAAACGTCCACTATGATCGTCGAAGCATAAAGAATGTAGTGGTGGTCATGGATTGGTGCAAGGGTGTGTATGGATGAGCCGTGAAGTCGGTGTAGGTGGACTGTGGTGGGTAAGGTCAGGGAGGAGTTGGAGAGTGTGGAACCCCAAATAGATTTAGGGTTTTTGAAGAGGAAGGTGAACCGAAGCTTTTGGGGGTGTTCGTGTGGTGTTTGGAGCGATGTGGAGGCCGTGCGAACTCACCAGAGTTTCGTCGACCGTAGGGAAGAGGAAGTATGTGTGAGCAGTGTAGTGGTTGTTCCTAGGCTCTAAAGGGTTGGAGAGAGTCAGGAAGGTGAGAGGAGGAAAGAAGAGATACTCAAAGTGAGAGAGAACATGTGAAGGCGGCCAGCTATGATGGGTCAGTGCCGGAGAAGGTAGAGATGGCGGCGAGGGATCGACGAGGTAGGAGAGGTCGGAAGCAGTCGATCTTTGGCTAGACATGGTCGCGAAGAAGAGAAGGAGATGCTGAGCTGGTCAATTTGACCGTTGGCTGGCTCGATGAAGGAGGCGGAGAGGCTCGCCGAGGCTCAAAGAGACGTCGACCGGAAGAGAGAAGAGCTGGTTCCTGGCCTTTTCTAAGCTGAAGAGAACAACCTAGGCCAGAGGGTTCTTTATAAAGCTCAAGATTGAGTGATGGGAACACCATCATGAGCCATAACTAGCTCAATTTAGTCATTATCAAGGAAAAAATGCTCCTACATAACTACCAGAGAACCCTAATTCACTACAAATCCATTTTGAGAGAAAGATAAGAAAATAGGGTTAAAACTATAATTTTACCATCATATCTTGAATGCAGTACAACCACGGGTTTTCCAAGGGGATGATTAAGGGTCAAATGATCTTAAATATCCAATAAGTGGGTTCATATAGACAGAAAAGGGTTTCCTCATGTTTTGAGAATTAAATGACTTCTGAAACCCTAAAAATAGACCTGCTTAAATAACTGAGGTCCTGGTCAGAATAAAATTCACCTAAACCCTCTGAAATTCATAGAAAAATATTCTTTAGGGTTTGGTACCTTCAATTTGACCATCAGAACCCGTCTTGACCCAAAACAGAGTCTCAGACTGACATTTACCCTAATTTGGGTTTTTTCATAAATTTCCCAGCCAAAAGTGGTCAAAACCAAAATCCAATTTCACCATTGAATTTCTTAGGTCCAAATTAGGTTTGTAGTAAAATTTGGACCCAATCTGATATTGTCATGACCTAATTTGCAATTTGGTCCTGTCAGATTCTTTTATATCGCACATATGCTCTTAACTTTCAAAATCCCTACAAAAAAGCCCATAACTTTGTCATTGCTTTCACAAATACGTCCCCGCACCATTTTTGGAAGGTTAAACCTTCACCATCGAGTTTCGAGCGAGGATTTCTCGCTCGATTCTCAATCAATCTCTCCCAAAATTGATACGAGGATTCCTTAGGAAGTTACCTTCCATTTGAGCCATTCCTTAGGCTCTAAGTCTTTCCCAAAAGGCCATGCGAACCTTTCAAAGGTTCAAGTATCCTATTTCTAAAAAACCTTCCGAGCTTGGAAGCTTCTTTCCAAGCTTGGAAGGGCTTCCTATGGCCTATAAAAGAACCCCTATCGCACGGCCAAGCTTTTCAGCAAGTCTTGGTGCATCAAAAGGCCTAAAAACCTATCTCCAACCACCGTAGACCCCTGCTCCAGTGACCTCTTCGACCCTCCTTCATCCATCCAACAACCAAATTGGTCAGCTGACTAGCTTCCTGTCTTCCTCGCGATCTTCCCCGGCCAAAGGGAGGTCGTTCCTTTGTCTTGTTCTTCGTCGTCGCCTCGCCGCCTCTACCTCCTTCTCCGACTCCAGTCAACCAACACCGGAGCCCTCTGCCTCTCTACCGCATCCCTAAGTCCCTCTATCTCTCCCTCTTCCTCTCTACATTACTTTTCCACTATCGCAACACACGCACGACCACTAATTCTCCCTCAACGCCATCACCTTCCGCTCTGGTGACGCCTACACACCGGCACATTGCTCGAAACTCGCCGCTATCACCTCCATCAGCTCTATCGTGCTCCACTCAACAAAATCCCTCTACTAATTCACCCTATTCGCCACTCTACGACTCCACCGAACTCCACGCTCACTGCACCCACGTTTTGAGGTTGTACGACCTCCTCACCCCGCAAACACCACCTCATAGCCACCATCACATTTGTCGTCATCCGGTAACACTACTGAGCTGGTTTAACCGGGTCGAAAGATCGTTCTTTGGATTTCAGGTTCAGGACCTTCACCGCCATTGCCGCAGCTGCTTCAAGCGAGCTTTCATCACATTCTTGAGTTTGCAGCTCCAGGTGCTACGCCCAGGTCACGTGGAACACCTCCAGGAAGAATCATAGGACACAAATTGAAGGCGTCATCCTTCGCAGTTGTGCCACTTTAAGGCATCTTCACTACCTGCAGCGCACGAGAAGAAAAGGTGGGACTTTAGTCCCACCTCGGTAGCTAACAAAGCAGCGCGTAGACTTAAATTGCTTTTGTGCTACAGCCTGTACATCTCAGTAAGCATGGGGTGAGGTCCCCACAAGCACTCCCTCGCCCGCGCTCATGCCCCGCGGGTCTGGGGTTGGTTCATTTACCCGGATACCTGGGTCAGGTCTAGTTTATTGGTTCTGAGAGAGAAAAAGAGGAGTGGGGGGGGGGTTTGCTCTGTCGCCCTCCTCTTGACTCTTGTGAGATCTGAAGAGGCCTTTGCCTCTACTGGCATGCTGAGTTCTGTGTTGCGCCTTCTCTGAAGCTAAGGGAAGAAGAGAAGAGGAAAAGAAGAAGAAAGAAGCCTCTCCCTGAGGCTTGAAGAAGAAAGAAGAAGAGGCCTTTGCCTCTGTTAAGGCATCTGAGCCTATTCTGTCATCTGATATCTGATATTTTGGTTCTGTTGGTTAAATTGAGTTGTGTTTGGCTTATCTGATCTGTTACTTTGAGTAGCTTACTAAGCTTAACATTGTAGGGTAATTTGGTGATTCAAATCACCATTTTACCCTCTCATCTTTTTGCATTATTGAATCAAATTTCATTTATATATTATTATTGTTTGAAATTCTTATATTGCATTTGAATTGTGATCTTGAGTATTTAATTGCCACTTTCTCCTTGTGTTCGACCTCGGCTTTCATTTGAGTAATAAATATTATATGTTTTCTCACTGATTCGATCTATACTGCAACATGATGATTTTAAGCCCGTTTCAGAGCGACTAACATTAAGCGCTAAGCATGGAAAATGACCTTATTTGGCTAGAAATCAAGGAAAAAGATCCCTTGATTTCTTCGAGCTCGTTCGAGCTCCAAGGTGTGAATCAAGATCTCTGATCTGATTCGATTGATTGGAAAATCCCTCAAGATCAATCCCTCCAAATTTTGAGGGATTTAGTCCTGATTGAGAAAGAAATCTCTCCAAGAATCTTGGGCTGAAGTGTGTTCCCACCACTAATGGTGGAAGGGACCTAACTGAAGAAAATGATGAGAAGTTAGGGGTCTTTTTGTAATAAACTCAAAACCTAAGGGGCTAATGCAAGAAACAGGGTTTTAAAGGACTAAATTGCAAACTAGGTCAAGATGGACTTTAATTGGGCTCAAATTTTGGTACCAACCTAATTTGGGCCCAAAGAATATAATGGTGAAGTTGGATTTGAGTTTTGACCACGTTTGACTAGACAATTTGCACAGAAGCCCAAATCAGGGCAAAATCTCATCTACAATTCTGTCCACCGTAAAAATAGATTCAGATGGTTAAACCAAGGGTACCAAACCTCTTATAATATTTTTATATGAATTTTAGGAGATTTATATAAATTTTATCCTAACCAGAACCTCTTTAATTTAAGTAGGTCTGCAATTAAGGTTTCGGTTTGCTGTTGCAGTTCTCGAAATGCATGAAATCCTGTTTCTATCAATAATGACCCACTTTTTGGACTTTTGAGCTCCTTTTATATTTATTTAACCCCTGAGTGACCCCATGGTTAATCAAAGCTTGTGATATGCTGTTAAAATTATAGAATTAATCTTGATTTCCCATTTTCTCTCAAATTAGAATAATATGAAATTACGACCCTCAGATGATTATGTAGGAGCTTTTATCAATCATGCCTGACTAAAAGTGGCTAGTTAGGGCCTGTTATGGTGTTCCCATCAGTGGAGTGGAAGATCTCTGGTGCTATGGTGGGTGGGTTTGATTGGTGTCGGTGGTGGGGTGTTGGCCGGCTAAAAGCATCTGTGTGGGAGGAGCTTGCGGGAGAGAGGCGCAGCGACATGGGGGGAGCTCACGGTGTAGAGGCAGTGGCGTGGGATGAGCTCATATGTAGAGGTGGTGGCGTGGGAGGAATCGCAATGTAGGAGCAGCAGCGTAGGAGGAGCTCATAGGTAGAGGAGGCAATGTAGGAGTAATGTGCGGTGTAGCAATGAAAAGGTGACGCCATGGAGGAACTTGCAGAGCAGAGGGTGGCGTGGGAGAGTACGGGATAGAGAGGGTTTGAAGGAGATGAGTGCTCGGAGCTGCGAGATCGTGGTTTACACAGGCAAGAAGGGAAATTTCTTGCTTGCTCTAAGAAGGAATTAGCGCTGACGTGAATTAAGGAAATCAATACACATAAGGAAAGAAAAGAAAAGGAAAGGTGACCAAATTTTCATAATAATTTATCTGTCCCTAAAATTTGGTTTAATTTTTTTGTGACACTTTACCTGTCACTCATTTATTTTGGTCCCTGAAAGAAAATTCATCCTTAAAAGATTATTGCTAAAACCTTATTTTGTTGCAGTGAATGTTGCCATCAACTGTTACAAATCACGTGCTCAAATATAGTATTTTAGTCATGAAGGTATCAAAGTTGATAAAGCTAAGGTGGATGCAATTACTAAACTTCCTCCACCTACAACGATTAAACAAGTGAGATCATTTCTTAGACATGTGGGTTTTTATAGAAGGTTCATAAAAGACGTTTCTCAGATTGTTCAACCTTTGATTAATCTTCTAGTTAAAGAACCTTTTGACTTTAATGATTCATGACTCTGGCATTTGACTCCCTAAAAAAGGCTATTACCTGTGCCCTTGTTTTGCAACCGCCTGTTTAGACGACTCCTTTTGAAATCATGAGTGATGCTTCTGACTTTGCTGTAGGAGCCATCTTGGGACAGAAGATTGATAAGAAGCCCTCAATCATTACTATGATAGCAAGGCTCTAGATGAGGCCCAAATGAACTATACCAGGACTAAAAAAGAATGTCTAGTTGTAGTATTTGCCTTGGAGAAATTTAGGGCCTACATCCTAGGGTCCCGAGTTATAATCTACACAGACCCCTCTGCATTGAAACACTTGTTGGCAATGAAAGATGCTAAACCCCAACAAATTAGATGGATCTTATTATTGCAAGAATTTAATTTAGAGATTAAAAACAAAGCTGGGGCACAATATGCAGTGATTAATCACCTTTCAAGGGCCTTAGTGGAGGACCCTCACCCAGAAATTCCCATTGTTGATACTTTTTCGGATGAGTCAATTTTAGCAATCTCAAGTGTCCAGATCTTGTGGTTTGCTGACCTGGTGAATTATTTGGCTGTTGGTCAAGTTCTAAAGGACTAAACCAAGCAACAAAGGGATAAATTCTATGCTGAGGCCAAGTATTATTTTTAGGAGGACCCTAAGCTTTATCACATCTGCTCCAATCAAATTATCTAGAGATGCGTGCCAAAGAGTGAGGCTTAGTGGTGGTCGAAGCCAAGGGAAGGAAGTAGGTGATGGAGGGGATAGTAGGTAAGAGGAAGAGGTGGAGGAGGTGGATGGGGTGGAAGGGAAGAGGAGGGGGGATGGAGGGAGGAGGAGGGTTGGATGATTTTGCACCAAAGGAGGAGGATGAAGAATAGGATGATGAGGAGGAAGAAAAGGAGGAAGTATACTTGAAGGAGGAGCTCGCTAGGGAGCGACGAGTGCAAGTGGGGGGGCGTCGAGAGGAAAGGTCATCGGAGGGAGGCTCGCCAGGGGGGAATCACCAAATGGGGTGGAGATACATGAGGGTTTATTTGATTGTAAGAGGAAGGGGCAAGTGTGGGAGAGAAGTAGGGTTTCAAACCATCTTTCGATGATGGCTATAACAACTATCACTAAAAGAATTAAATATTATTACCTTCTACTTTTAGTGACAGTTATAAATAAATCGTTGTCAAACCTCTTTTAAAATAATTTTGTTCTTATTATCGACAATGGTTATAAAACCAACCATCGTCGAAAGTATTAAACAAATTTACTTGCTTCTTTTGGTGATGGTTATTTATTAAATCGTTGCCAAAAGCTTCCTAAAGAAATTACTCTTTCTCCTTATCAACGACAGTTTACTTATAACAGTTGCTAGTATATATAGTTTTGCCAATAATTATCTAGTTGTCACCAATAGCTCATCACTATTGTCAACAGTTATTATTGTAACTGTCACCAATAGTAATATCACTGACGATTTAAAAATAATTACCACAGCATCCTAATATACCTTTTGGTGACAGTTTTCGCTAAAACCATTGTCGATAGGTACTATCCAACAGTTACAAATTCTTTTTTTTTTTAGTAGAGCACTACCCGTGTGGTGCTATTCTATGCCACCAAGAAAGTGTAAACCCTAACTTGTGGGAACCTCAAAATGGAAAGAAAATAGTTCCTCCATATGATTTCATTTATTAGTCGTTTATTCTTGAAAAGTTTTAAACACCATTGATTGAGTTTGGAATTGAAAAGTTTTAAATGGCATTTTTTCCATGCTTCCATAATGCCGCAGGTGAATCGTTCGCCTTTAATTTACACTAATTACTTTCCAATTTTAATTAAAACTAATCTTTCTATAAATGGTCATTTCTTTCAAACAAATAGCATCTACTTTAATCTCCAACACACAAAAAGATCAAAAACACTCTAAATAATTCTCTTAATCCTTACACTCTTAATGTGCTTCATTCTTGCGACCTTTCGCACTAATGCTCAAAGATCTCAATTTTCTTCATTCTCTGAGGGCACTCCATAAGCCATTTGATTAATCTTATGGCTTTTCTATATTGATTTGAGGTGCAATAGGATTAATTGTGTACTTTCATTTTTATATTTTTCTTTCACCAATTGTAAAGGTGCTTGTCCTGTCAAGTTTCTTTTCTTCTAAGAAGACAAAAGTGCAATGGTTTAAGGATTGATAGCCATGACCGAATCGCATTATAATTAGGGTTATTTAATGTCACAGTCGTGTATGTAGTATAGTGCTGGAATCCAAACGGATGTCATTTTATTTATATACAATTTTTACCGATTTTATTCCAGGTCATTCACTAGGAAGCAGTTATTGATATACATTACTCTCTAAGATCCAAAATCAATCTTTTATTCCAAAAATATGAATGTTATTTACAAATGAATGAGTTAAAATCTATACAATTTTTACAAGGAATCAAACTAAATCAATTATATACATGGAGTTCATTTAATCTCTAATTACCTTCCTCTATCAAGGGATGGCGATAGCGACTCTAAGGAAGGGAGAGGCGGTGGAGGCGGAGGAGGGCGGCTGGACACATGTTGAACGCTGGCGAGGGCTTGGCTATGGAGGGCCACCACAGCCTAAAAGGAGGAATGCATTGGGCTTGGCGGGCAGAAGATGGTTCTCTCACAAAGGGAAGGAGGGCATCCTATGCTACCACTATAGGGAGAGGGGTCACGTGGCTGCAATCTGCCGCAACGATCTTCTGTGTCTTGATTGTGGTGGGCTAGGGCATCGCAGATTCATGTGTAGGGGGCGGGCGACTTAATGCAGCTAGAAAAAGGGAGGAGAAGGCCCCTCATGCATGTGGTGAAGGAAACCCTAACCCTGGGAGGCAGGACATGAAGGGCGCGAACCGTGAAAATGAAGGGGGACCTCGGCCACGTGATTATCGTGCACAGCAGAACCAAGCAAGGTGGCATCCACCTCCCCCTCTAGTAGGTTCCTCGCAGGATGTGGAGGTTCCGATTTCAAATGAAGTGCTTGCTGCAAAAATGACACTCCAGAATGCTCTCATAGGGGAGATCATGGTGGGGGGTCCCTCCTTGGACGATCTCCAAGGCCTCGTAAGATCCTTGCCTCTATTGTCGTCCTTGTGGAAGATTTATGTTTTGAATCCATCGAGGTCATGGTTTTTGGATTGGAGGAGGATGTGGATTCATGAAAGTTTCGTTCTTCGCCATCAGGTTTGATTTCTGTGGTTTGGCATTTTGTTTCACCATTTGATGGCCCCTTAAGTGAATGTCCCCTACAGAAAGTGTTTGATTATGATGGTGTTGTTGAGATTTGGAGGGTGCCTTCTGATGGTAACACCATCATTAGTCATAACTAACTGAAATTAGTCAGATTCAAGCATTAAATGCTCCCTAATGATCGTCTAAGGATCGCAATTCCGTGCGAAACTAATTTGAGAGGAAGATAGGAAAATAGGGTTAATTCTGTTGTTTTACCATCTCATCACTAATTCAGAATAACTAAGGGGTTAATCAGGCATTAATTAAAGGTTAAATGAACTTAAAAGATCGAGAAGTGGCCTCATACTGATTGAATCAAGGTTTCACACATTTCGAGGGCTAAAATATTACCGAAAACCCTAATTATCAGCCTTACTAAAATTGAAAGTGTTTTGGTAGAGATAATTTCAATCTAAGCCTCCTAAAAATCATTGAAAAATATTATAAGAGGTTTGGTACCTTCACTTTGACCATCTGAACCCATTTTGACCAAAAACAGAAATTCAGACGAGAATTTACCTTGATTTGAGCTTTTGTGAAATTTACCCAGTCAAACATGGTAAAAACCCAAATCCAAGTTCACCATTAGATTTCTTGGGTCCAAATTAGGTTAACACCAAAATTTGGGCTCAATCAGAGTCCATCTTGACTTAGTTTGCAATTCAGTCCCCAAATCTCTATTCATTTCAATTAAACCCTTACATTTTAGACTTTTCTCACCAAAAGGCCCCTAAGTTCTCATCTTCTTCGCACAAATGCCTTCGCTACCTAATTCCTTCTTCTATCCTAAATCGCACATAAGCAAAATGAAACCCAACAAGGCAGATCTTTGAATTAGGATTTCTTTCACATTTGACCACCAAATCCCTCTAAATTTGGAGGGATTGGTAATCAAATGATTCCCTACCAATTGCACCCTACTTCCTACCCAAATTGGATCATATCAAGCTCCAATGAGCTTTAGATTCACGAATAGGAAACTCCTCCCAAAGGAAATCTCACGAATTTTAGGAATTTAGAGCCAATTTGAGCTCTATATAAGTTCTTGGATCTTCCCACGATTTCCTTAGCCAGGTTCCAGCCAAGAAAAGCTCTTCTCTTCTTCCTCTAGCCATCTCCAACCTCGGCTCCGACGACGACCTTCAATCTCCTTCTTCAGGCTTCCCAACAATCAAATTGGGAGGTCCATTATCTTCCTCAAGTTCTTCTGCTCCTAGCACACGTTAACAGGAGTCCCTTCTTCCTTGTCGTTCCCCTTCACCGAACAAGTTCATCTCCTTCGTGTCCAGCAAGGCACATCGGCTCGAATTCCTCCCTCCTTTGTCCAATAAACTAGGTCCCCCTCTTCCCCTTATTCTGTAGATTAGTTATAGGCCTTTAGTTTGTAGATTCGACCACAAACTCTCTCAATCCCACTTCATCTTCTCCACCTCCGGCACGAACTCCAGTAAGCCTACGCCAACCCTACACTTCACCAAACAACACACCACCACCACCACTACCTTCCTTATAGTCCATTGGCCAAAAGCGCTAACCTTATTGGAAGCATTGACCACTCTAGACTGTCCCCGACCAGCCCACCAAAACCCTGTCACCTTCAACATCTAGCACCTCCACACACCTCCAAACATCTCATAACCACCACCATCATGTTCTACGCTCCACGGTGATCGTCATGGATTGTCTGATTGGGGCTTAAAGCCCGTATTTTGATGTTCTGGAGTTTGCCACCGTCAAGGTCATCACCGTCGTTGTTCGCCACAATCGGATCATCATCGCCACTAAATCCACCTCCCACAGCTATAGATTGAAGCCACGAAGACACCTAGGCCTTCAATTGGACAAGGCAGCACCAATAGCAGCTCAATTGCGCCTGGAGGTCTCAGCTGCAAACGCGTGAAGGAAGGATCAAGATATAGTGCCACATTGTGGCATTTTGATTTTGAAATGCATATATAATGAATTAAGCTCAAGGGTTGTTTGCCTTCAAACCACTAGGGTTAGGTCCTTACCCCTTATGCCCCACGCAAGCCCTCACTTGTGCCCACACGCACGTGGACTTGGGCTGGTCCGAGCTGGTTTGAATTGGTCTATTCTTGTCTAATTTCAAGAGAGAAGGGGGGTTTTGCTCTTGGGATGCATGCCTTTGCCTGAGGACTTAGGCAGATTTGTGAAGGCTATGGGCTTGGGAACTTTAAGTCGTCTAATGCTTAATTGAAACATCTAATCTGAGGCTCTGACTTCAGAATTTGGCTAAGTGTTGCAAGGAGGGCTTGAGATGTCTGATGCCCTTTGAGAAGTTGAGAAGAACATTGAGTTTGATTTGAAAGAGGAGAGCCTAAGTGTTTAAGTGATTTATTGGTGGTTTCAACCACCACTTTTTTGCTCTCTCTATTATTTTGTTATTTGACTCCTGAGATACAATTTGTCTATTTAGTGAATATATTTTTGATTGATTCATTGCATGTCATTACTTGTGACTTAATTATTGTGCTCATCATTTATATATTCAATTAGTGGATTGATTTACAATTATTTGCTCCCTACAAACGATCTCGGAACTCACACGATTTTCGAGCACTATAAATTTAAATGTCGATTCGATTTTCATCACTATACTAAGACATAATTTTCTAAACTACAACGGATGCTGCTCAACACCTTTGCACCTACGTTCCTATGCCATGGTGTTGAGTATTGTTACAGGGTTTGCCTCCTTGAAGGAGGGCGTGCAGGTGGGCCTGGTGGATGGTGATAGGAGATCGATACAGGTTGAAGTTCATCTGAAGCACGGGGCACGACTCCATGAAAGGGTGGTGCTCGAATGTGGAGGATCTTCCTGGTTGTTACACCTGTGTATGAAGAAAACTATTCCACCAAAAGCTAATGTCAATAACGGGCATAGCTTCCAGGCAGACATGGCAGGGGGTGATTCTATACAGTGGAGGCCTATAGTGGCAGTTTAAGAAACCAAAACTAGTGGGCAAAAAAAGAGGAAAGTGATAGAAGAGCCAGAGGCTGAGACCCTGGAGGTGCAGACTAATGAGGAGATGAAGGCTATGGTGGACCGTGAGGAAGTGGTTGATTCCACACCTAGGGAGGTTGTGCATGACACTTTGTTTTCTCCACCCCTGAGGAGGCCAAATACAATGTGGGATCTTCTTCTCCCATCAAGGGAGGGTCAGCAAATAAAGGCAGGTATCATCTCAGTAGTAGTGGCTTGATACATGTGGATGTGAATCAATTGGCGAAAGTGCTCCAGGTTGTGCGAAGAGAAGAGGGGCAAGAGGGAGGGAGGGTCAAATCTTTCATGTTAAAGATCTTGACATGGAATGAGAGGAGGTTGTGAGATCGGGGAGGAAGGGGTGTCTTGTTGAGATATCTACAGGAGTGGGGAATTAACTGTGCTTGTTTGCAGGAGACCCACATAGATGGGGAAGAAATTGAGCAGTGGCGACCATTGGTGGGAGCAGGTGACTATCTCTTGAAGTGTATCCCATCAGAAGGTCGTGCAAGGGGGTTTGTATGTGGTGGAACTCTATGAACCTTTAGTTGGAAGATACAAAAATGGGGCACTATTCCATTACATGCAGGTTTACCAGATGATTAGATAATATGAGCATACATGTTACATTAGTGTATGGGTTGTGTGGACAAGGTGAGAGGTCTGCCCTGTGGGAGGAGATACGTGGTGTGGCCGAATGGGTTCAAGGAGTAGCTTGGCTTTTAAAGGGCAATTTCAATGCCACCTTATCGTCAGAGGATCAACCGGATGGTAGGACTGACTCATCTACATTTGGCGTTCAGAGCGTGGTTATGGAGTTGGAGCTGGTGGATCTTCCATCTTCAGGAGCTACAAACACGTGGAGAGGGGGAGGTGGACATATGTCTAAGATTGATAGATTTTTGTGCAATGTGGACCTGATGGGCTTCACGCCCATGGCCTCAGTGGTGGCTCTCGCATGGCCTTTTTCTGACCATATGCGTTTAATGTGGGAGAGTGGGGAAGGCGTGAAGGCTGGCTCTTACTGCAAATTTCAGAAGTCTTGACTCTCCAAGGATGGCTTCAAGGACATGGTGATCTCATGGTGGACAGCTCAGGGGAGAGAGGATTCAGCTACAAGGAGACTTGCATCCAAATTGAAAGGGTTGCAGCTACTTTTGATGGAGTATAAAAAAAAAATGGAGTGTTGAAAGAGAAGAAACGAAGGGAGGCGCTTGAAGGGGTAAGGGTGTTAGACATGAAGGAGGATTCAGAGGGCTTAAATGAGGAGAGGTGGAAAAACGCAAGGTGTTGCAGAATGTTGTAGCTAAGGAGGATCTTCAGAGGAGATTGACTGGAGATAGAAGTCAAGCAGCTATGGTTGAAGGAATGAGAGTCCAACACCAAATTTTTTCATATGGCTGCAAGTGCACACAGGCATTTCAATCTGATCACCTCCCTCAAGTATGGCGACCACGTGGCTACATCCCTCATGGATCTGTGTAATACAGCCAACAGCTACTTTAGGGACACTACACGGGTAGGACAGAGAGGCACGTGGAGATTGTCCCATTCAGCTATGCCACGAATTGGAGAGGAAGAGGCGCAGCTTCTATGCAAGAGGATTGGGGAGGAGGAGGTGCTGGCAGCTTTAAAGGGGCTGAAGTCAGAGGGTTCTCCTGATCCAGATGGCTTCCCAGTATTTTTTTATTCTACCTTCTGGCCAACTGTCAAAGAGGATGTGCTAGCTGTGGTGGAGGAATTCCAGAGAGGGAATTTTGGAGTGAAAAGGATAAATAGGTCTCTTCTCTTTCTGGTGGCTAAGAAGCCTGGTACTGAGTCACTGACCGAGTTCAGACCCATAGCCTTATCCAATTCAATCTACTTGATCATTGGTAAAATTCTAGCAAACAAGATAAGGGATGCAGTAAAAATTATTATTAGCCCTGTTTCAGCACGTAGATCGCAATGTAAAAGATGATTTTATTGCAGTATAATGCGAAACACATTGACAAATAAAATTTAACGAAACTTGGTAAGTCCTGGTTGAACTTAAGGGGGCAGAAAATATGAAATTAAAATCGATAAGCTAACTAAACTCATAAAACTAGATTGAACTCCTAAACGCATAATCCAATTTTCAACTCGCAAATATTAATCTCACCCATTCTCTTATTTTCGTAGATAATGAGCATACTCGTTAAGGAGATATAAAATGTAAATATATGTGTTTCAGTTTCCACGATTTCTATTATACTAATACTGTTGAGTGAGTTCAAAAAATCGTGCGAACCATTAATGTGGATTGGTGCAGCCATATGAATTTTTTTTTTCAATTTTTGTTTTGCAAATTTTTTTGAGATTTTTTGATTTTTGGAAATAAAGATCTACTCTAACTAAATACTAGAAAGAAATAGCAGAAGAGATTTGAAGCACATCAATTTTATAGATATCATATAATAGTTTCATGTCTAATTGAATTCTTGACAATAATAAAAAAAAATACTAGAACCACTAGAACTAAATATACTAGAAATAAAAGTAATGAGAAATATTATATCTACAGAAAGAGAGCATCAAGGAGTAATCCTTGGTGTCCTTTGGAATGTGTGGCGGAACAGCAATGGTCTACCAAGGGTGGCCTTAGTGGATGGTGGAGGAAGGAGACTAAGTGAAGGCCGGAGATAATGGAGAGCTGGAGAGAGGAGAGGAGGAAGAGGACGGAGGAGGAACGGCTGGGAGAGGGAATCGGCTCCTCTCTGGTAGAGATTAAATAATTGAGAGAGTGTGGGATTTATTTGGGTGGAGAGGATATAATTTGTTGGAACGGGGCCGGCGTGGGGGGGGCGCTGGGGGATGGTTTGTTTTAATAGGAGGGGATAAATGAGACGTGAAGTGGGTAGAAGGGGGGATTAGTTTCAGTGGATGTTGGGTGGGCAACGGACGTGGATTTTGTTGGTGATGGGATAAAATGGAAATATGAGAGTGGCTTCGGCTGGGGAAAATAGGATTTAAAAATAGGCTTCTTAGAAAAAGATATGTGTGGGTACGTGTGTGTGTGTGCGCGCGCGCGCGTGTGTGGGATTGTCGCATGGATTAGGATTTTGAGGGAATAACGGACGTGCATGGGTTTTGTTTTCGTGAGTGGGTTTTGGATGCATGAGAGTATTTTGGAGTTGCATGCATGTGTATGTGTCGATGTGCATGGTTATGGGTATGCATGCATGTGCATGTGTGGGTGTGTATTTAAGTTACATAGATGGGTATGTATGTGTATATGAGTTTAGGGGATCTCGAAATAAGTTTCCTAGGGTGTCTAAGGTTAGGAATAGGTGGGGTCTAATTAGGATATAGGTGGGTCCATAATAGGGAAGTTGGGACTAGGAAAGGGGAATTGGTGCAAAGGGATTAGGTCTAGGTTAACTTTGGGTTAGGATAAGCCTATTTGGTGGTCGATGGGGTAATACATTTATTCCCCCTCTCTTCTCCATTTACTTCCTCTATTGTTCTTTGGCTTCCTAGATCTTTTCTTCTCATTCCTCTACCTTTTTTTCTTGGTTTTCTTCATTCACACATGGACCTGCAATCATAACATAAGACATTTTAGCATAAATAAGTCCATAAAACACATTATTTATTAATAAGTAACTAAATATGTTGTAAATGCAAACTCTGCATGAAATAAAGGCAATATTTATAACTATGCTAGAAATCTATTCTAATTTGGGCATTTTAGAACCTATGATTGCTACGCAATCACCCTATACAATCTGCCTTCCTCTAAGGGAGATCATTGCAGGAGTCGTTCATCTTGGCTCAAGAGATGGTCTCAAGTTGGGTGCGGAGAAAGAAGAATTCCTTTATGTGGAAGGTCGATTTCTCAAAGGCGTATGATTCCATTTCATGGCTTTGGCACCCATATTGCAGTGTGCGGATGATACTGTCTTTTTTGTTGAGGGGAGGGCCTATGAGGCAGAAGTGCTTTAGCATGTGGTTGATATTTTCAGTGAGATTTTGGGCTTGAGTATCAATGGTGCCAAGTCGTTTCTTGTTTGCTTTGGGGAAATTTGTAGCCAGAAGTCAGAGATGTCTCGACTATTACAGATGCCCATTATCATGCTCCCTATCAGGCATCTTGGTCTGCCACTTCAGGCCAAGAAAATGAAGAAGGACTAGGCTCAGCAGTTTGAGAAGGTCTCACTAAAGTTGGGGAGCTGGTGTGGCAGGTTTTTTTCTAAGGGGGGATGCTTGATACTGCTCAACTCTATTCTATCTGCGATCTTAGTGTTCTTTCTTTCCATGTTCAGGGCATCGTCTATGGTACTTAAGTGCTTGGATATCATCCGCAAATGTTTTTTTGGAACAAGCTAGCACACAGTGGTAGATTTTTCCAACCAGTAAAATGGAAGATGGTGTGTATGCCAAGGAAAAAAGGAGGGCTGAGCGTGAGATCTCTCCGTAAGTTTGGAGATTCCCTCTTGCTTAAGTGGCGGGTAATTATTCTGCATGGAGAAGAGGGGCTGTGGCAGACAATGGTTCATGATTCCTATGGTGGGAATGATGGGATGGTGATAGATGTGGTTAGGCAATAACCTGCATCTCCTTTTTGAGACTCTATCTCCAGAGCTGTGACTGATCATTTGGAGCTCTTTAAACCTATCTTAGGGTGTGGTGAGGGGCTCAAGTTCTAGGAAGAATTTTGGAGTGGGCTAGGGCATCTGGCAAATGTTTATCCACGTGTCTATGATGGTTCAAAATACAAGCAGGCCTCGGTGGCTAGTATGTGGCAACAGCATGAGGAGAAGTGGGACATATCTTCAACGAGGGGTACCCTTACTAGCGTAGGTGAAGAGTGGATTCCATGCGCCATGTGTTGGCTGTGTTCAAGCCGAGGGAGGGGAGAGATGTTTTCAACTGGAGGAAGGGGGTCTATGCCCCAAGTAGCTCCTATGAGCTTCTTTTGGGGCCGTAGGGTGGATATGCTTCTGAACGAGTCTGTGCACATGTGTGGAGGTTGAAGATACTGCGAAAGGTTCAGATTTTCTTATGGTTGGCCAGACATGGAGGCTTACTCATTGGGGTCCTCAAGAGGAGGATCTTTGAGGCAAACATGTCTCTCTATCCTTTATGTGGATTTGAGGAGAATGATGCCAGGAACCTCTTCAGTTCATGCCTCATTACAAATGAAGTATGGCAAAGATTTTGTTCACCCACATTTCCAAATTGGGAGAGGCTCTGGATGCTTTTCATGAAGAAGGACCAACCACAAGAGTCTATGGCTACTGTTATGTGAGCGGTTTGGAGGGTTAGAAATGATGTCACCTTTAAGGGTAGGAATGTGTGGGTGGAAAACATATGTGGGGATGTAGTGTCGAGTGCTCATTTGTGGCATGATAATTTGTAATCCCCTATTATTATGAATAAAATTGGACTACTACTGTGAACAATAGTAATCCTTGCACTTCTTCAGAAAAAAAAAATCAATTATATACAAGTTAGATCAATTAAATAGAGATTAGTGACATAAAAGATAGAAATTACACCTAAACAATTGCAAAAAATTTAAAGCGACAAAACCCAACTTTCCTAAGCTCACCCTAGGCAAGTGGGGCCTAGGATAATTAGGAACGATGTGTGTGCTACTAATTAAAGACACATGAAACAATTACGAAGCAAAAGTGAAAGGCAAATAAACTTTTTATACCAAAATCTTGAGAAGCTCACTTGTGTGGAGGATCCCACACAAGTAATCCTCAAGTGTAGAGGAATGCTTAATACAAAAACAAATTGCAACTAGAAAAGGTAGAAGAAGAAAGTAGCCAAATGCTACAAGTAGATGGAAGAAGTCCTCTCGCCAAAAATGGTTTTCCCAATCTTGAAGAAGAGTCCTCTCTATCTCTTCCTAAGGTGGTGGACATCCACCCTAATCCTCCTGCCTAGCCATCCTCCTATGGTGATCCTTTGCTCCTTACCTTGGAGATAGAAGCAGAAGTAGGGCACCAAGGGGGGGTAAAACTTCCCCTTGATCCTACTCCTATCTTCCTCCTCCAAGGATGAATGTAGGTCGATTTAGGTAGAGAAAATTATTAAGCCCAAGATGGAGAAAATGGCGGTGTCGCAGGGCTCCTTTTATAACTGATGGGGGGTGGTGGTTAAATGTGGTTTGCACACCTTGGTGGCTGGCCATGGGTGGGTGGGTGCCACCATTTTGGCGCCAAGGTGGGGGTTTCTAGAAGGGGGAATTTTGGAGGGAAAAATGGAGGGTGGAGATGGGTTTTGATGGTGGATGTAAGGTGGTGATTTAGGGATTAGTTGGCCCCAAAATAGGTGGTGGTTGTAGGGGTTTTTGGCGCCAACTACGGGGTGGTTAGGTGGTGGTTATGGGTTGAAGAGGTGGCTAAGTTGGTGACACCTTTGAAGAGGTGTGAAGGTGGTGGTGGTTAGGGTTATTTTTGGCCCCAAAAAGAGGATGATATTGGTAGTTGTAGCTTGGGTTTAGTGGAGCTAGGTGGTTGGCCACATGAACTAGAGGAGAAGGGAGGGTGGAGCTAGCTTAGCTAGTAAAGGGTAGGAGCTAGGAGGAGGAAGCTTAAGCTAAATCTGCTTTCAAGGAGCTGAGATGTAGTTGAAGAAGAACTATCTATAAACTCCGCAACCAGCTTAGTTAGCTAGTTCTGTGGTAGCTACTAAGCTGAGTAGTGTTAAGCTAACTTGAGCTAGCTTCATCTTGTCTGGAGGTGAAATGAGCTGGAGCTGATCTTCCTAAAAGCTTTCTAGCTAGCTTGGCTAGCTAACTTGGGTGTAGTAGCTAAGCCCAGCTCAATTGAGCTAAGTTGAGTCTTCATGAGCAATAGATGAACTGGTCTGAGCTGGTTGATGACTCTTCAGCTGGCTTAGCTTAGCTAGTTTAAGACTAGTATCTAAGCTAAGTAGAATTAAGCTGCCATGAACTGGGAGGAGTTGAGAATGAGTTGGATCTAGCTAAGAAGAGCTGGATCCAGTTGAGGTGAGCTGGATTAAATTGGGATCTAACTGGGATGAGCTAGGATCCAACTGGAATGAGCTTCTATCTTCTTCTTGTCCTTTTGTCTTTCATATTGTTAAGGTTTAGCTAGTTTATATGGTGTATTCATCCCTGACAATCAAAATGAAGTGTATCAGTACATAAAATAAAAAGAAAACCTAACAATGCATGCCTAAACCCTAAATGCAAGTGAATGCCTAAATGCAACTTAATATCCTAATGCAAATGTTGAAACCTTAGGAACTAAGTGTAATAATAGGCTAAGAATGATGATAAATTAGCGTTTACCACACCCCCATGGTTATCTTTTTGTTAGTCCCTTAGCAAAATTATTTCACAAATTAGTATTAGGGAAAACTAATTTTTTTGCTTTTGGGGAAAACATTTTTACGAGACTTTGGTTGATTTGAAAAATAAGAAAGGTATGGGATTTGTTTAAAATAAAACATCAAGATTTATCCTTGGATCCAAAGGTTAGCATAAAATAGGATCTGTGTATCTTCAAAAGAATTCGACTAATTTCCCCATTCTGATCCCAATTATCCTGTCAACCGCTTTTGCTGTAAGAACCTCCTTGACCTAAGAAATCGATCCAAATTTTGCCTAGCAATGAAAATTCAAGTGTCGATGCTTGTGAATGGCCAACATTTTTGGAAAATAATTTTGTATGGTCTTTTTTTTTTTAATAGTTTGCTTTCCCATGCTTGGCCTCAGATTAGCCCTCAATAGAATTGTGTTGAAATCATCATCCATGTTGTCTATCCTCAAAGAGGCCCATGCTTCGATGCTATAATAGCATCGTCCAAGGCACCTCCAAGAGCCCAACACCTCGACACCTCATGGCACCGTGAGAGGAACTCCTAGCAAATCAAGGCTCTTGCTTCGATACTTTAGGATAGTACCATCTGAGACACTTGAACCGCAAGATGTGCATTTACGCTCTGTATATATATATGAAATATATGTATGGAGCAAGCACTGAGGTGACAACATGTTACCATCACTTCCTAGAAGGAAATTTCTTCTTCGTGGTAGGAACTCATCCAATCAAAATTGTTTCAGGTTTCATCTTAAGCTAAATAAAGGGAAATTATTCATTTAGATGTTTTTAAGGCTTGGGTTTTGTTAGCTTTGTGTGTGTAAATAAGTTTGACACTAGAGTTTTAAAAGAAATTCAAATTTCTAAATCAAAAACCAAGTCAAGTATTATTCAAACCGCTAAATGGAATCAAGACGATCGGTTTCTTCAGGAGTTCGGAGGATTTCTTTAGGAGATGTACAAATCAAATCTAAATTTTTAGACCTGAAAAGTCTAACCAAAAGATCCTAGGATTTGTCCTTAAGTTTGTTAAAGATTACATCCCAAGTGTATCATTTTTTTTAAAATGAAATCACAACCTTACTCCCATGTTATGAAAATCCTCACCAAAGTTTTTGAATGTATGATTTTTATGGGTTTTTTGAAAAATGCATGCAAAAATGATTTTTTTTTTAGGTTATGAAAATCCTGAAAAGATCGACAAAATTTAAAGCATCCTCCCATGTTAAAGATATGCAATGTTCTCATTCATAAGGTGAAGGTTCTGACGGAGTGGGGGTGAGAAAATAAAATGAGGAAATACAATACGAACAGTCTCACAAAAATGCAATCACAAGAACACAAGGGATGTTCAGGTGGAAACCCAAACTCAGGTAAAAACCACCACCTAAGCCTCTCGACTTAGGATTTTCCGATCGACCTACTCGATCAAATCCACTAACCCAACCACTTAAATGATGGTGACTCAACCTCAATACAACTTCGCTACTATGTACGAGGGTAGAGTTCCTCAAAACCCCTCCTCTTCACGAGGAGTATTTTGTTTCATGAGGGAGGCGGGAATTCGCCAAGTGAACACCTAAATAAAGACAATTACAATATCCTATAGAGCCATAAAGTGAATGTAAATTAAACTAGCTTTTATAGGCACAAAAGGACTTCCCTTAGATGGAAGTGGTGCAACGTGAAGTCGGCAGTGTGACGGTGCTCTCGGATGGAAGCTAGAGGGATTGGAGAGCAACAGTACTTTTCAAAGTGATTTCCTTCTTTTGGACACAAATAGATGTGGAAACCCTTAAGAAGGTCTTGGAAGGCTTTTATAGTCGTTGGGAATAAACTCAAGGTAAAATAGGCCGAAATCAAGGTCATTAATGATTCTGATAGGGTTATCAGACGTCTGAATCTATTATCAGACGTCTGAGTCAACATCTAATCTAGAAGGATGGAAGATCTGGACTAAGTTGAATCAAGAAGGATGTCTAAGATTCAATTATAAGACATTTGGAAGAATAATCAGATGTCTAATCCTAAGATGGTTTCTTTCCTATTTTCATCGGATCAAAATAGGGTTTTAGTGTAAAGTTTCCCAGATGACAGATCGGACATCTAGCAATATGTCTTGACGTCTGGAAACATAAATCACTACGAGAATGGATTTCCCGAGGCTCAAACGGCTATTAGGTCTAATAAGAAGTAATTAAGGTCAGACTTAGCCTAACGTCTATTTATCAGACGTCTGGGATGAACTACAGATGTCTGAAAGTAGATGTAAATCAGATTAAGGGATGATCCTCAACAATTAAGTCTAACAAGCCAACGGTCCTCTAGTTGGACGTCTGGCAAGGTCATCAGACATCTTCTAAGACGTCTGGACTAAGGGCTGAACGTCTAAAAGTGGCTGACAGAGAGTGAGTTTCTAGTCTAAGTGTTTTGGGTGTCTGATCAAATAATCAGATGTCTTAAAGTCTAAGAACTGACGTCTAAAGTCCAGATTGGATGTCTGATCAGGCTGTCTGATGCCTACTTTGGTTTTCTAAGTTTTCTAAGAGTTTGTCTAAGTATCCTAGGGTTGAGTATGTGATCTTAGGACTATGGTATGATACTTTGGGACTCTTTAACAATCATCTAAGAAATAAAAGAACATAACTACAAGAACAAAATACATAGAACAAAATTTCTATCATATTCTTCTTGTCTTCAAGCTCTTACTCCAGAGTAGAAAAAAGCAACAAAGTAAAAGATAGAAAATTCTCCCGAGTAGCTGAGGTAGCCTTCGCTCCAAGAATGGTGGCTCCCAAACTTGAAGAAGACTTCCTTCTAGCTCCTTGAGTTGCTCCTCTCAAAAGTTGATGTCCTCCACCCTTCTTTCCTCCTACCTAGCCGTCCTCCTTGAGTGGATGTGCTCCTTGGCGTGGAGCCAAGGAAGATGATAGGAGAAGGTGAGAACCAAAGGGACAAGGAAGGTGTTCCCTTTGATCACCACTCTTCTCTTCCTCCTTGGACGTGGGATATGGGTAGAATATAGGAAGTATTTTTTTACTAGCCAAGGATGCTTAGAATGGTAGAATGGGGGGTGGGGGGTCTTTTTGTACGCTAGTATGGATGGTGGTTAAAAAGCTTCCTTGGCGCCATGTGAAAGGTTGCCAATGGTTGGTGGTTTTAATGTAGGTGGACGGCCATTAAGGTGAAGAGGGAGTAGGGTAGGAGCTGGAGTAGTGGAAAAGCTAGCTAAGCTAGCTAGTAGCTTAGCTAAGTAGAGGAGGAGCTAGAAGGAGCTTTCCCGAGCTATCTTCACACTTGTTCTTTATGCCTTCCATACTGCCAGGGCTTTTGTGATTTCCAAAGCATTATCCCTGGCAATCAAATGGTAACTACATAAGATAATGTAAAATAAATGCTAAAGCATGCTCTAAACCCTAAATGTAAATGCATGCTAAATGTAGTGAGATAATGCAATGCAATTGACAAAACCTTAGGAACTAAATGTGAATGGATATTAAGGATGATGATAAACAACGTTTATCACACCCCCATGGTTATCTTTTTGCTAGTCCCTTAGCAAAAATTGTGATTGCACCACAATATTTCTTAAGAAAACATCTTTTTGTGTTTTGAGGAATAAGCTCAAGATAGGATCGTGGTTGATTATGGTTAAAGTAGGTACAAGGTTTATTAATGATAAAACATTAGGTCTCAACTTTGGATTCAAGGATTAGACAAATCAGGACCACTATATCCTTTGAGAATTCACTACTTAAGTCCTTTTAAATTCAAATATCCTAAAACCATATTTGCTATTAGGATTTCCCTAGCTCGTGAACTTGATCCTCAATTTGCAAGTTTATGAAAATTCAGGTGTTAGTGCATGTGATGAGCCAACATTTTTGGGAAGGATAAATTTATATGGTCGTGTTTTTTTTTTGTTCCCCCACGCTTATCCTTAGCTTAGTCCTACAACAGATGTGTCAAGATCATCATTCTCGTTACCAATCCTTGAGGGGCTCTGGTGTCGATACTTCGAGATAGCATCGTCCAAGACACACCCAAGAGCTCACAACCCCAAAACATAAAGCGGTGTAAAGGGGTGCTCCAAGCGAACTCAAGCTCTTACTCTAACGCTATGGGTAGAGCACCATCCAAGATACCTAAGCTGTAAAATGCACCTTAATGCTCCATCTAAAGATATCAAATATAGATATAGAACAATGCCGAGGTGGTAACATGTTGACATCGCATCCTCAAAGGAGACATTTTCCTCGTTCTCGACGATGGGAACTCAAACCAATCATCTGTCTCGATCTTTCATTAAGGTCTCACAGGGAGTTTTTTAATTATTTAGATGTTTTTGGGGTAGGTCTTGTGTTGAGTTGTGTGTGGAATTTTTGACACCAGGTTTTCAAAAGAAAAGCAAACTCTTGGATCAAGAACCAAGTCAAGTACTATCGCGGTTGCTAAACAAATTCAGGTTACTTGAATCATCAAGTGTTAGGATGGAATTCTTTACAGGATACTTGATCTAGTGTAGGTTTATAGACCTGAAATGTCTAACATATGAATCCACGGCTTCGTCCTTAGTTTGTTAATGATTAAAACCCACGTGTACCTAATTTGAATTAAAGTTCAACCGTTGGTCCTTTCTTTTGCTAACAGTCCTCAAAACATTTTTTTAGAAGGCATACAAAAAGAATGCATTGCAAATGTAGAAGATGCGATGAGAATGCAAAAATATTTTTATGTTTTTAGGTTCTGAAAAATGATGAAATGCCTAACAAAATTGAAAGTACCCCCCATGGTTAAGGTTTGCAAGTCCTCTTGCAAAAGAAAAAGAGTAGGAGAAGGTATTACCTAAGATAGAAGAACTCAAGATGGAGGTGAATTTTTACAGAACTTGAAAAAGAAAACGAAAGCGGAAAAGAAAATGTTGCTGGGTTACCTCCCAACCAGTCTTGTGTTTAACGTCATTTAACCCGGCGTGAAGCGATGCACAGAAGATGGTTAATCATGTAGATAGTTGGACACTTGAATGCCCTTCAAAATGAAGTCTTCCTCATGGTCCTCAGAAAGATTAGAAGTAGAATGTAGAGGACTAAAATGTGCTGGAAAAGTGGAAGATATACTCGAGTCTGGCCAGGGTTTTAGTTCAAGATGAAGGCCATAATCGGGGGGATCAAGTGGTAGGTCCAAGGGAAAGGGAGTGGGGGAAAAGTTAGCAAGATGAAGGGTGGGGGAAGTTAGGGTAGGAGGTTGAATTGAACTTAGAGTGGGCAGGTGAGGTGAAATTAGAGTGGGCGGGTCTGGTGAATAATCAAGAAGAGATTTTGTGTGAAGACAAGGCTCCAAGTCTTTGATGTCGCCAACCACCGATTCACAGTCAGAATCCTCAAAAAAATTATGGTCGAGAAGAGAATCTATCAGCATTATTTCCTCCACCAAATTAGATGTTTCAGTATCTGAGTCCTCGAAGAAGTCATCATCATTATGGAATCTCCTGGAGGATTTGAAAATATCTAGAGTAATTGTTTGGCCCACACAAGTGATATCCATTTTACCTGTATGGAAAGTTATAATTGTTTTCGCAGTGGCCAAAAAGGCTCGTCCAAGAATGATAGGGGCATTGATCAAAGATTCAGGTACCTCAATGTCAAGGACCAAAAAGTCTACGGGGAAGACACAATTCTGGACCTTGACCAGGACATCCTTGACAATCCCCCAAGGTTTGATTGCAGATCGGTCAGCTAATTGTAAGGTAACCTCAATAGGCTTGAGATCTTAAATTCCTCGAATAGAACCGTAGGGATGATATTGACTGAGGTACCGAGAACAAGAAGGGCGTGGTTAAATGTAGTATCATCAATAATCACAGAAATAAAAGACATGCCCGAGTCTTTTATCTTAGGAGGAAGCTTGCTCTGTATGACAGAGCTTACTATCTCCGAAAGATGCACTCTTCCTAGGTTTTTAGTCTGCCTTTTTGGAGTACAAATATCCTTCAAAAACTTAACATATGCAGGGATATAATTGATTACGTCTTGGAGAGGGATGTTGATCTGAACTTGCCTAAATAATTCCATGAGTTCCTTATTTGTGGGCTCAAATATTTTTCTTCTATTGATGGTGGAGTGGAGAGCTTAATGAAAAGGGGCAGGAGTTGTGTCGTGATAATCAATTTATTTTTTTTCCGGAGTGGTGGCGTTAGGAGAGTAGACTTGCACTGGAGTAGTGTGGGTTTCATCAAGTTGGTGTGAAGGTCCAAGATCGAGGATTGCTTTCCCATTCCACAAAGTAACTACATTGGTAGTTTGGTTGTTCTTGGGAAGGGATTGGGGGGCCTGATGTTGTGGGAAACCTGGTGAGTGTTGTGATGCTGGGTGGATTGGAGGTTGATTAGTATGGTTCTGATTTGAGTTTCTGCCCTGGTAGTGATCCCTCTGATTGATAGGGTTGGGTGTAGGTTAGGAAGGCAAAAGTCCTGCAAGTCTCCAAGTCAGAGTAACCCCAATCTAATTATGGAGATTTGTAACAACACGGGTTACCTCCGACACCTCATTTTGCATCCCCTGCAGTGTTTTCATAACCTGGGCATTAATGTCTTCTCGGGTTGACCCAGGTTAATAGAAAGTCCGATTCTGCCCATACCCTCCAAATTGATTTTATTTCTGGGAGGGAATCTGATTGGTCCAGGAGTGAGTCAGGTAGTTCCTCCATTTTGGGTTGGAGGGATTTCTAAATTTCCCCTGGAGGGTGGAAATACTCTTAGTGGGGTTGGGATTTGGATAAATGTGAGTCCCCGGTGATCCATATACATCCTCAGAGAAATGATTATACTCAGCAAGGATAGTATTGAGATTATGCAAGTTTTCCCACTTCAGAATGTTAGGTCAGGGCAAATGTGGAGCCTAGGTGGGTGAGGTAAGTCTTTCCTCGATTTTCTTTTGATTTAATTGCATCTAGTCGAGTCTGTAGGCAATCATTCGAAAATCGTCTTGGGTAACGGGGATTGATTGAGTGCCTATCTCATGAACACCGAACTGTGGGTTGGTAGTTCAGCCAAAGGTGTTCATGGATGCATGGTTAAATGAGTTTTCACTCATTTCTTCGAATAGCTCATAGGCACTCTCAGCGTCATTGTTCAGGAAGTTGCCACCACATGAGCCATCAAAGAAATGTCGAAGTTGATCTTCTAATCCATGGTAGAAGATCTACATGAGCTACCATAAAGGAACCTCGTGGTGTGGGAAACTTCTTAAGAGAACCTGGAATCATTCCCAAGCATCATGTAAAGTCTCTCCAAGTTTTTGTTGGAAAGTCGTAATAGATCTTCTCAGGGAAATCATAAGACTAATGGTGAAGAATTTTTTAAGGAAAGTACTTTTGAGCTGAGGCCAAGTGTTAATAGGTTTGCCTATCATTCTGAACTAGTAAGCGGCCTTGTCTTTGAGGGAAAGAGGGAATAACCGCATTAGCCATAAATCTTCTCGCACATTGCGAGAACGGGTCGTTTGTGTGAGGAGTGTTGTAGGAAACCTTGGATCTACTATAGATGGCTATGCACACACAAAGTCTCAAGAGGATATTAGCAAAAACAAAAAATTTGCACAAATAACAATCCACAGAAATTGACAAAAAATATATAGTGGTTCCCACTCACTTGGGTATCTCACTACCTAAGTCTCCCAGGTTAGGATTTTTAACTCGATTCCCTCAACCCCAAGGGAATCACTTTACTAACTAAGGTAATTAATGGGTTACCTCAACCCAAGTATAAGAAACGGGTTTGTTACAACCCGAAGGATGAGCAAAAGCTCAATACAAATAAGAATCGGTGTAAGACAAAATAAATCTTACAACGAAGATTCCTAAGCCTCTCAGCAATAACTAAAATGAGATTACCAATTAGAGAGCCTAGAAAAGACATGAATCTCCTTATAAATGCATGAAAGAAACACATCGTTGAGTTTGCAAATTCATAGAGAGATAGAGAGTAGCAAACACAATTTCTTCTCTTTAAAATATGGTGAAAATATGAAAAGTTAGCTCTAGAATTTTCCCTTCTCTTTCTTGTATGCAAACTAAGAGTCCTAGGGTCTTTTTACAGAATTAGGACCTTAGTAATATGTCTACTAGACGTTGGGGTTTAAATCCCAACATTCAGGTCCTCAAAATCAATTTTGTAGTAGTCCAAATTTGAACCAACAGCTAACTGGTATCGGTACTAAAGTATGGGTACCAATACTAGTTGTTCATTGTTGTCTAGCAGCCAGCACAACAAGAGTCCTGGTACCGATCTCATCAAGGGTACCGATACTTGTGGTTCTTAGGTTTGAGATTCACTAGGCACTGTGACCTACCTGTACTGGTACTCATCATGGGTACCGGTACTTGTAAGGTCCAAGCCCAATCTAAGTCTTCAAACCGTGACCATTAGATACCAGCACTCTTGATTAGTACCGGTACTCTTAATTAGTACCAGTACTTGTTATTCACAGTTTGAGACAAAGACTCAAACCTGTGCCTTCTATGTACCGGTACCTATGAACAGTACCAGTACTTGCTTACAAGTACCTTATTTTACAAACATTAACAATTAAGTACGTTCTTTGAAATAGTAATATTCATCCTAATTGACTTTACAATCTAACTTATGTTTCTTTGTTAAGAGGCATACATTCTAATAAAGTAAAAAACCTATTCTAAAAAACTAAAGATCGGAGATGATCTCCTCCTTGTTATCTTGCCTCCTTGACATCATGCCTTCTTGTCATAATTCTCTGTTTTCCTTAATCTTCACCTAAATCTAAAATATCACTCAATTGCAAACATTAATCTACAATAATTTTATTAACACCAAAACAAGATGTGGAATAAGGTTCCAACAATCTCCCCCTTTTTTGTGTTGACAAAACTATCTTGCAAATAGATAATTATAAGGCAAAAATTATTTTTACCAATTTTATGTGAAGGAGATTTAAACTAGTTAATTCTCCCCCTCAATATATGCTCCCCCTAAAAATATGACTATTTTATCTTTATTTTTCTTCCCCTTTTTGTCAATCATCAAGAAATGAAGGGGTAAAAAATATCATACCATAAAATTACCAAGAGTAGAATGGTGCTTGTGAATACCAAGCTGAAATGACCCGCTGCCCTTTTGGGTTGTTTAAGACGTCTGGATTAGCCGTCAAACGTCTGTCCAGACGTTTGGATAGAGCATCGGACGTCTGAAAGTAAAAGAACCGTACCTTGTATTCTTTTTCCACGTGCGCACACATGCACACACCTCTCTCTCTCTCCTCACCCCAAACCCTAACCCTCGCCTATTCAATCCCCACTCTGCCCCCCACGCCACTATCTCTATCTCCACCGACCACCACCTTCATCTTACCCTCCTACCGACCACCACCTTTCTTCCAGCCACCAGTGCTGCATGTGGCGAGGAAGAAGAGAGAGAGAGACGAGACGTGGAGGAGGAGGAGAGGGGAGCTCGCAAGGGAGCTGCGAGAGCGTGGGAGGAGCTCAAGGGGAGGAGCTCAGAGGAGCTCGTGCACGAGGAGGAGGAGCTCACAAAGGTGGGCTTCGCGGCCTCTTGAAGCTGCCAGCATAGCAGCTGCGGGCGATGCAGAGGGGCCGCGCAAAGGAGAAGGCTCGCGAGAGTTCTACGTACTGGACATTTTCCAGTATCAAACATCTGGAGCACATCCCAGACATCTGGAATAGTAGAAGGACGTCCAGAGCTGAAGCCGAACGTCTAAAAGCACGCTCAGTGCCAAGGTATGTGCTTCTGTGAGGTTTACGGCCATGCAGGCCTTGCCGCAGAGATTTGTCCAGCCATTTTTAGGTTTGCACATACGTACGCAGGGGGCAGGGCATTGGAAAGGTGCAAAGTGCGCCCTTTGAGGTGCTTTTGGACATCTGGACACGTCGCCAGACGTCTGACCGTACCTCTAGATGACCGGAAGGAGAGTCCAATGTCTAGAATTCACCTCAGACGATCACGGAAGGGTCTGGACGTCCAAGGAAGCCGTAGGAAACCTAGGGTGAGTATTGATGTCACTTAAGACGTCTGGGACTAGACCCAAACATCTGATTTTGGACAGTGTGAGTGTTTTTGGCCTATTTAGGGCCTAAACGGAATCGTATTTCCATAAATGAACTACCATTATTTTCCGCTTGAGTTTTTCTATGAGTTAGTGTCACTTGTATACAATTTTGGACTCGTTTGATGCAGTTGGTTAATTGTATAGATCTCTGATAACACTGCATCTGGGGGTGATAATTCTATTAAATAGGGCCCATCTTAAGAATAAAAGGCACAGATAACACAACATAAGTAGAATGGGAGAATTGCATGCATCATATGTCAAGATTGCTTATAAAATAGTATTAATGGCCATTTGTATGAGCACTTGTCAAAGTAGGCCTCAGATGAGCAATCAGACCGCACGGATGGATTCAGAACGACGAATGAAGTCCAACGGACTCGAAATTGGCCAAATCCGACATTCGAAGCTCCCACAATGGGCCCAAGAAGTTCTAACCATTGATCTGATGATCAACAGCCCACGATGCGCCACATGGCACCCGCTCACCGCGTCCAGATCGTGCCCACTTCCTCCTTCATCTGAAGAGCAGATCTCAGTCGTCGATCTCCGATCGAACGGCTGAGAATCGCGCGCACGCCCGCGGTCGCCGCGACAAAGCAACGGGCATAGCACAGTGGTTGGAGCGCACGCCTGCGCCCACGCAACGCGGGTTCGAGCCGCGCGAAGTCAAAATTCAGAGATGGCAACAGGCGTGGGCGAAATGAAACCGCCCAATCAGCAGCGGACGGGCGAGATAGCGCGACGTGACGCCCGCAGATGCGCCCTGGCCAGACGCGCGCGATGACACGAGCATAAAGGCGCGATCCAGGCGAGCGCCTCGCACAAGATCCCAGCCTTCCGATCTTCGATCGGATGGCTCGTAGCGTGCGCACGCGGATCGGGCGCGAGGAAGAACAGCTGCAGGCGAGCGACCGGCGAGCAGGGGGCTTCACCGACATTTTGGGAAGGGTTTTAGCAATGTCCCGGATGTCGCTAAAACCCCTTCTTCATTTGGAAAGCCCCTCTTCCTATTTAAACCCCTTCCAACCACTCATTCAAGGCATTCACTCCACTTGCAACTACTCTACCCCTTTCCTAACTACCTTTAGGCCCTTTTGTAATCGTCGAAGACGACGAGCCGCCAACGGAGCCCTCTCCACCACCATGGCTGCCTCGCCACCCTCCCTCTCTCTCTCACTTTCTTCCCATCTTTTAAGCTTTACTTTACTTATGTTTAAGCATGTATCTAATGTTGTAATTCATGAACTAAAGCTGCATGATTAATGAAGTTGTTTTCCATTCAGTTGCTTGCTCTATTTTCTATCTAAATTGCATGTTACAAATGAAACGACTCTAACCCTAATCTCTCTCTCTCACCTTTCACCCGCACCTTTTCGCAAGCAAAATCCCATGATTTTCGTGACAATAAGTGATAAGAAAAATCCGATTTTCACGCCTCCCTGAGACCGACAATCGGACTCACATCCGTTTCCTTACTTTAAAATCGGTGTGCAAGTGCAAACTATAACGACACTTCCAAACACACGCGCATGAAAGCACGTCAATCTCCAGCCAGTCGAGTACGCGGGAGCACGGAGGCGACGGGATCTGCGATCCGAGCCCCCATTCCTTTCGTGTTTGCCAATAGAGTGGTTTACGTTAATATTAAGATTTAAATAAATGAACTACATGTTTAGAATAACTTGAATGATCCCTAGGATGCGAATGAACCCTAGGGTAGGAATAGATGAGTATGGTTTGAGCTATACTGTATACTTGAGATACATGTAGAACCCTAAGATGAGAATGAACCCTAGGGCAAGAACAAATGAGTATGGTTGAGCTACACTGTTTACTTGAGATGTGTGTACAACTTTAAATGCTAACAAATGTATTGGTTATTTTAATGTGATGCCTTGTCAGTTAGAAAATCACGACTGCCTGTTTTAATAATGGAACCGGTAATGTAAATAGAGAAATCTGAAAGTCTGGAATATGAAATGAAAGGAATACCAACATGAACCCTACGGGAAATTAGGAGGAGAACTCCTGTAGATGGGAAGTGAGCTAGCCCTTGTGCACGTGGTACTAAGGAGAGCCATTGTCCCTTTAGTGTAGAGGGGTACTAGCTGCCCGTTGGGTTGAGCCTCGGGGTCAAGCCTAGACACTCTACATTGACTCTGTTTAGCCCTCGTGTATATGGTACCGAGGTGAGCTACTTAGTGTAGGGAGGGAGCTAGCCACCCTCGGCGGCCCGGGGTAAGGACTAGCCGCCCTACACCAACTCTTATTAGGCCCACTGGGCAAACCAAGATAGTCGACGAGGGTACGCGGACTGTGGAGGGGTGAGACCCCTGTTATGTTCTGTCCTGAGAGGGCAAGGCCCTATACTATTCCGTGTTGTACCTTTAGGCATACCTGTTGGTGCTAAAGCACCACGATCATTTGTTTTGATGATAACAAAACACGTGTTATTTAACATTTGCAATTTGAGTCCTAGATTTCAGGTCAATTGCAAATGTGGACGTGTTTAGACGGAGTTCGAGCTCGCATCCAGGACGGATTGGAGGAGCTTGACGGAAAACAGAGAAGGTTCGCGTGGAGAGACAGATTGAAGATAGAAGACAAGAAGAATAGGATAGATTCTTTTTAATCCTTTCATGTACTTTTATCTTTATTTTTCTTGCTCTTTATTTTTCTTAGAAAATTATGTTAAAGAGCCTCAAAGAACCCTAACAGTAGTCCTAGGAACACCGGCACAACCCTAGGATACTTAGGTTTTCTGTAGAATACTTAGAAAACCAATATAGGGTTCAAACAGACTTTCCAGACGTCTAATTCCCAAATCAGACGTCTGATAACGTATTTTAAGACATCTGACTGTTGTTTCAGACGTCTGATAACTGTTAGGCTGGACATAGTTAGTTCTGTCTGATGAAATCAGACGTCCAGACCTTATACCAGACGTCTTAGAAGACGTCTGATGGATTTGCCAGACATCCAATTAGTGGACCGTTGGCTGGCTTAGAAGACACTCAAGAATATGACCGTTAGAGCCTTATCAGACGTCCATAGGACTTTACAGACGTCTGATAAATGACTGTTTTGCCTCGGCTGACCCAAAATCTCTTCTCAGAGATTTTCTAGCCGTTGCAACGTTTGGAAATCAATTCCCACAGTAAAAGTAGGTTTCCAGACGTCCAGACATAATGCCAGACGTCCTGTATGTCGTCTGATGGACTTGCACAAAAACCCTGTTTAGATCTGATTCAAGTCAGGGAGAAACCCGCATAGAATCAGACGTCTGACCTTGGAATCAGACGTCTTAAAGTGGCCTTCCAGACGTCTGATGCCAGAGTTAGACGTCTGATAACCCTATCAAATGCAATCATTGTCCTGATTTCGGCCTGATTCTCTTGGGCTTTGCACCCAACGGCTATGGAAGCTTTTCCAAGCCTTCCAAAGCCTTCCTAAGGCCTCTATAAATAGAGGGGAACCTTTGTAACACAAACACAACATAAGAGACACTTAGAAATACACTTGGATACACTTAGCTACACATTTTCACACTCTTGTGTCCAAGAAGTTCTTGCTCTCCAAGCTCAAGTTCTACATCTTGAGAGCATCAAACAGTTTGCGCGCCCGCTCTCCCGCTGTTGATAACGAGAGTGACGTAGCGCCGTCGCGTGGCACACGCACCGCGTCATCGTCGACGCACTCCTTGCAAAGGGGAGTTTCCTATTTCCTATAGAAGCTAGGTTTAATTTTGTTGGCTCTATAGGACTGTTGTTTTATTTTATCTTTGTATTTTGGTTGGGTATTCGCTTTGCGAATTCCCGTCTCCTTCGTGGGACAAAATCCTTCTCGTGGAGAGAAGGGGTTGAGGAACGCTACCCTCGTACTTGTAGCGTGGTTGTATTGAGGTTGAATCACCCTCGTTCAAAGTGATTCGGTTAGTGGATTTGATCAACTAGGTTGATCGGAAAATCCTAACTCGAGAGGGTTAGGTGGTGGTTTTCACCCGGTTTGGGTTTCCACCTAAAAATCTTTGTGTACATTGTGCGATTGCTTATTTTTGTCAGATTGCTTTATATTTTTATTTCCGCAATTTTATTACGTCACCCCTCCTGGTAGGGAAGAACCTTCAATACCCACTAGCGGAAACGACTGACCGCATGCTAGTGTGGGATAGCTACACGCGCGTTTATCACGTGTGCCGTAGTCATCGCTACGTCACAGCCGTGACCTTGAGGTGGTTGACTGAGTGTAGGATTACCACAGGGGACTCTCCCGATCAAGAGAGCACCACGTGTACCTTCTACATCATGGAAAAGACTGCCGTCAAGATTGTTCCCGTGAAGAACAGGCCAGATCAAGAAATGATTTAAGTGAATAAAGGAACAACAATTAGAAGTACTTGGTTGAACTAAATGAAAATGGATAGTTACTTAATTGCATTAATTAATAGCTTGTCTTAATTACATGTAAATGGCTAAATTACCACTCTACTCAGCGTTCGTTGACTCTGAAAATTTTTATAACCTTGTTCAGGTCAAAGAGTTGAGCAGCCAGCACCACCGGCTGCAGAGGGAGCTAGGCCTAGTCGAGCCCAGCCTTAGCTACATTTCTTACTGTTTCCCTACCTTCTGTTGTGGTAGTGAGTATTTTTGTTCTATGAAATACTATTTCAATTACTTTTCGCTATACTTCCCTCTATCGTAGTTGTCATGGCCAGTAATATTGATAGACTTTTTGCTCTATTTTTTTTACTGTCTCTTGTTTTCTTTCTGCTTAGTTACATTGCATGTGTGGATGTGAATTATTTTCTACTTTTGGTTATTTCTCATTGGACGACTAGGTATTGGGATTAGTCGAGGCGGGCCGGTCTCGTGTCCTGTAGGGATCTGGGATCGGGTCGTAACACAAGCTTCACCAGTCCACCTTTCTTGATCTTCATGTAATTTATAGAACAGTCAGAGTGTTCCATTTTTCGCCTTAAACACCCATTGATCATGTTGATCCCAGTGATCTAACCCTGCAAAATAATGTAAAATATCGTTTCTAGTTACCCATTTTCTTGTGGGTCTTTTTGGGTTAGCACCTTTCAAATCTTGAGATTTATAGACCTCTTTAGTGTTAATCTATAATTCTTGAGATTTTTAGCCTTTTGATGCATCCATGCATGTCTAGGTGCATGAGATCTAGTTTATGTATTCTTTTTACTCTAAAATTTAGATTTTAGAGCATTAACAAATTCATTATTTAACCTAATTGTTGTTTTGAGATTATTCAAAGTCTCCTCAAAATTCTCATAGATATCTTCTAGCTCTACTATTTTTGCATGCAATTGACTATTAGTTTCTTTTGACATTTCTAACTCCATTTCTAAACATAATTTGTCTATTTCTAATGTTTGATAATTACTCTTTAAAATCTTATTTTCCTTATTAAACAACCTAGCTTTATGATATAACTCTTCATATGCTTCTAGCAATTCTTCAAGAGAGAAATCATTATTTACCCCATTTTCCATGTCCTCCGAAGTTGCAACCAAGCAAAGGTGTGCGACCTCGTCATCATTCAATTCATTGGAATCAGTGTCCATGTCGGAGTCGCTATCATTCCATGTTGCTTTGAAAGCTTTCTTCTTCTTATTGTTGACTTCTTTTGTGTCTTCCTTCTTGTTCATGGGGAAATTCTTTCGCAAGTGGCCCTTTTTCTTGCACTCATTACAAACAATATTAGATGAAACTTTATTGATTTTCTTACCTTGCTTCCGAAGAAATTTCTGAAATTTTCTTGTCAGCATCTCCATTTCTTCATCATCTTTAGATTCCGAAGTGCTTGAATCCGAGTCCTCCTTAAGTGTTCTAAATGCAATATTCTTCTTCTTGCTTAATGTCTTCTCCTCCTCGTTCTTCTTCATGTTTTCTAGTTGGACTTCATAGGCCATAAAGCTACCAATTAGATCATCCAAGGGGAGAGTGGAGAGGTCCATCGCCTCTTGGACGGTTGTGGTCTTTGGAGACCAATCACTTGTAAGAGATGTTAGGATCTTCCTTACAAGCTGCTCTTCCGTGAACTTTACTCCAAGGTTCTTCAAGGGGTTGACGATTTCCTCAAACCTTGTGTATATGTCTTTAATTGTTTCTCCCTTCTCCATCCTGAAACACTCAATTTTCTGTTAGAATAGAGATACGAGTTTCTTTTACCTTGCTCGTTCCTGCATAGGTGACCGTGAGAGTGTTCCAAATTTCGTATGCAGACTTGCATGTCGAAATTCTATCAACTCCTTTGATAACGCACAATAAAGTGCATTCATCGCCTTCGCATTACTCACTATCTTCTTTTTCTGATCCACCATCCATGCTACTCCTTCTTGTGGCTCCGAATCTAAATATTTCATTTGAATGAGGCTCCACGATTCTTCATCCATCTCCTTCAGAAATACTTGCATCCTTTTCTTCCAATACCCGTAGTCTGTCCCATCGAAATAGGGACAACAGGTCGATGAATGTCCTTCGGTGTGCTTCATTGAAGATGATGCCATTGCGAAAAGATTTGTTACATCTTTTTCACAGCCTGGTCCTCTGATACCACCTATAGGAAACCTTGGATCTACTATAAATGGCTATGCGCACACAAAGACTCAAGTGGATATTAGCAAAATAAAAAATTTGCACAAATAACAATCCACAGAAATTGACACAAAATATATAGTGGTTCCCTACTCACTTGGGTACTCCACTACCTAAGCCTCCCAGCTTAGGATTTTTAACCCAATTCCCTCAACCCCGAGGGAATCACTTTACTAACCGAGGTAATTAACGGGTTACCTCAACCCAAGTACAAGAAAAGGATTTGTTACAACCCAAAGGATGAGCAAAATCTCAATACAAATAAGAACTGGTGTAAGACAATAAATCTTACAACAAAGATTCCTAAGCCTCTCAACAATAATTAAAATGACATTACAAATTAGAGAGCCTAGAAAAGACGTGAATCGCGTTGTATATGCATGAAAGAAACACGTCGTTGAGTTTGCAAATTCGTAGAGAGATCAAGAGCAGCAAACACAATTTCTTCTCTTCAAAATATGGTGAAAATATGAAAAGTTAGCTCTAGAATTGTTCCTTCTCTTTCTTGTGTGCAAACTAAGAGTCCTAGGGTCCTTTTATAGAGTTAGAACCTTAGTAATACGTCTACTAGACGTTGGGGTTTAAATCCCAACATCCAACTCCTCAAAATCAATTTTACAGTCGTTCAGATTCGAACCAACGGCTAACCGGTACCGATACTAAAGTATGGGTACTGATACTAGCTGTTCACTGTTATCCAGCAGCTAGCACAACAAGAGTCCCGATACCGATACTCATCAAGGGTATCAGTACTTGTGTCTCCCAGGTTTGAGACTCATTAGGCAAAGTGATCTACCTGTACTGGTACTCATCATAGGTACTGGTACTGTAAGGTCCAGGCCCAATCTGAGTTTTCAAATTGTGACCGTCAAATACTGGTACTCCTGATTAGTATCGGTACTTGTTCATAGTTTGAGACAAATACTCAAACCCGTGCCTTGCATGTACCAGTACCTATGAATAGTACCGGTACTTGCTTACAAGTACCTTGTTTTACAAAGATTAAAAATTAAGTATGTTCTTTGAAAAATGATCGTAATATTGATCCTAATTTATCTATAATTGATGTTACGATCTAACTTATGTTTCTTTGTTAAGAGGCTTGCATTCTAATAAAGTAAAAAACCTATTCTAAAAAACTAAAGATCAGAGATGATCTCCTCCTTATTATCTTGTCTCCTTGACATTATGCCTTCTTGTCATAATTCTCTATTTGCTTTGATCCTCACCTAAATCTTAAATATCACTCAATTGCAAACATTAATCTACAATAATTTTGTTAACACCAAAACATTATGTGGAACAAGGTTCTTAATAGATCTTCTCAAGGAAATCATGCGAGCAATGGTGAAGAATTTTTTAAGGAAAGCACTTTTGAGCTGAAGCCAAGTGTTAATAGGTTTGCCTATGGTTCTAAACCAGTAAGCGACCTTGTCTTTGAGGGAAAGAGGGAATAACCGCATCAACCATAAATCTTCTCACACATTGCGAGAAAGGGTCATTTGTGTGAAGAGTGTGAGTTCCTCAAGGTGGCTGAATAGGTCTTCCCTTGGAAGGCCACGGAAGTGCTTGATTAGGGTCAGAATAGCAGGTTTGATTTCAAAGTCCTCTTCTAGTATGACCACCCCTGGTCTATCCTCGTAATTAGAAGGATCATAGAAATCCTTAAGAGGGACGACAGGCTGCTGAGGGGGTGGTGGGCTCTGCCCTTGGTTGTCTAACTTCACGACAGTCCTAGCCAACTGTTGTTGGTTTGCTTGAAGTTGAGACAATTACTCAACCATCATAGCTAAAGCATTGGGCGAGGGGCCTTGGTTGTGATATTGAGGCATCTTAAGTAATTTCAAACTAGGCAAGTTAGGGATGGGTAAGTCAAAGATGAGGGGTTAGCTTGTGGGTTTTGGGTGGAAGAGTTAGAGGCGAGATTAGGGGTGAGGTTAGAGGTGGAAGTGGTAGTAGACCTATTTTGGAGATTTTTCATTTTTGAAGAATGAAAATGAGAGGAAGAGGTTCTTTTTGTGCGGGGGGCAGAATCAAGAGGTCCCTCTAGGTGAGGATTCTGGGACCGCTACCCGTGCATGCAATGGAAGAATGGGAAGGAGAGGAAGGAAAGATGAGAATACTATGTGTGCAAGAAAGCAAGCAAAATTCTAGACCTAACTTAAAAGTGACTCCCTAAAAATTACCTAAGACTTGGCCTACCTAAGAAATAAGAAATTAGTAACAAATCTAGCTAGACTAAATAAGGGGAGGGTTGGGCCCAAGCATGTCCCATGGAAATCACTGGGGGCTTGTATAAACCCACGCTTGGTCATTTAACACAACCCCTCAATTTGGCACCAGATATAGATTGAGGAATCGAAATCAACTAAGGAAATCTTAAGTCCTAGGTAGCAAGCCTAAGTTTAATGAAACCTTAAGGGTCAAATTGCTACAAAGGCTAAAGTGCACAAGGAATATGATGAGCATTAATTCAGGTAATGCCCAATTGTTTCTTTTTTTGTGTGTGCGAAATTTGGGCAGGAAGTGAGGCCTAAGCCAAAACAGGAGGTTTGCAAACAAGGATTTTTTTGTTGAAGGATGTTAGGGTTTGATCAAAATGATGTAGATTTTAAGATTCTCTCTTGTTAAATGTTCAAACAAATTTGAAGGTGATCACACAATAAGACAATCAAGTTGTAAGTTGGTGAGAATCAATTCCTTTAATTGTGTGTGTGACTAAGAGAGAATAAAATAAAACCCTAGAATTGAAAATTCTAGTTATGCAACTCCTAAATGAATCTCTTTTTGTGAAATCTTTAAAAGTGGTAATCCAAACAAAAAAACAACATCACCACTTAATGTAAAATCAAACAAGGAATCAAAAAAATTTTTTTTTTGATATTTTAGGAAATTATTTGATATTTGTTTGGAATTTTTCTTCTTACTAGTGTCAACAGTCAAAAAGATACATTTGAAAGAATGACTCTACAGAAACCCTAAATGACCTCAAAATTTTTTAGAATTTTATATGATGTAGAGAATTTCTCAAGGTTTCCATCAATATAAAGTTTACCCAAATCGGATACGAAGAAAAATTTATAAAATTCACAGATAGTAAGAAAGTAGTAAGGAAACAAGGTTTGACTCCTGTTTAGTCCATGAATTTTTAATTTTTTCTACTTGTCAAAACTTCCTGAAATTTGGACTCAAGGTTCCTGACTCAAAGGGGCTTTCTTGGGTGAAGTTTGATGATTTTAGGAATCTCCTAAGTGCCTGAACCTGATTTTTGAAAATCAATACAGAAGTCTAGATTTTCAAAATCAGACGCCAATAAGACAAAGGTGGTGGAGAGTTACTTCAAACAAGCAAAAAATTGGTTTTTAAAGTTCCACCACCTCAAATTTCTCTTATTTTTGTGATTTTGGATGATTTAAAGATTTTTTTTCAAATTTTTGTGATGATTTGAAAAGATTTTGGCCTGGAGTACTTACTTGGACTAGCGGGAAGATAAGATAACTTGAAACTTTCACTCCAAACAAATCTGAATCCCACTCCCGCTCCTGATTTGCACCTAAATAAAGCAAAACACAAAACTCATACAGATTCAAGTAAGCAAGAGAGATACAAAAATATCAACTAAGTCGTGCCTCCCCGACAACGGTGACAAAAAGTGATGCAAGATTTGCGTGATTTTGTACATGTGGGTTTTAATGTTGTTGCAACATGCAAAATCGATCAACTTTTAATTTATATTCCTAGATAGTGGTGGTATCTAGGGTCATCCAAGGAGGTCAATTTGCTGGTCAAATAAGTGATTCTCTGTCTCACCCCTCAAATCAACACTTCTCTTCTTGTAATTTTGATTTTGTTGTTTTTAAGATTTTCAAAATAATGGGCACACGAATGCGAAGATAGAACTACGCTAAAGAAGACTACGCCTATCAACTAAATTCTAAGTGACAAGAGATATCATCTCTTATAAGCTCACCCTAGGCAAGTGCACCTAGGGTAATTAGAAGAGAGAAGTGGTGCACTAAAATTAATAAAGATGTTACTTGCAAATAGAAAATTCATGGATGAAAAAAGGTACTTCGTTATTAAGAAGAAATGTTTACAAAGTACCTAGGGAGCTCAACTAAGCAAAGGTTCCACTTAGTTAATCCCTAGGTAGATGAAAGCTTCTACTAACAAGAATTAAAAAGCAACAAAGTAAAAGACAAAAAATTCTCCTAAATAGTTGAGGCATCCTTCACTCCAAGAATGGTGTCTCCCAGACTTGAAGAAGACTTCCTTCTAGCTACTTGAGTTGCTTCTCTCAAGAGTGGACATCCTAAACCCTTCTTTCCTCCTGTCTAGCCATCCTCCTTGAGTGGATGTGCTCCTTGGCGTAGAGCCAAGGAAGAAGATAGGAGAAGGTGAACACCAAAGGGATAAGGTAGGTGTTCCCTTTGATCACCTCTCTTCTCTTCCTCCTTTGGACATGGGATATGGGTAGAATATAGGAAGTATTTTTGTACTAGCCAAGGATGCTTAGAATGGTAGGAGGGGGGTCTTTTTATAGGCTAGTGTGAATGGTGGTTAGGAAGCTTCCTTGGTGCCATGTGAAAGGGTGCCAATGGTTGGTGATTTTAATGTAGGTGGATGGCCATTAAGGTGGAGAGGGAGTAGGGTAGGAGCTGGAGTAGTGGAGGAGCTAGTTAAGCTAGCTAGTAGCTTAGCTAAGTAGAGGAGGAGCTAGAGGAGCTTTCTCGAGCTATCTTCACACTTGTTCCTTGTGACTTCCATACTATTAGGGCTTTTGTGATTTCCAAAGCATTCATCCCTGGCAATCAAATGGTAACTACATAAGATAATATAAAATAAATGCTAATGCATTCTCTAAATCCTAAATGCAAATGCATGCTAAATGCAGTGAGATAATGCAATGCAATTGACAAAACCTTAGGAACTAGATGTGAATGGATATTAAGGATGATGATAAACTAGTGTTTATCAGGGTTTTAACTCTGGATGCAGGCCAGGCTCGGGGGAATCATGTGGATGGTCCAAAGTGGAGTGAAAGGTGCCGTAGTCTAGGGTTAAAGCAGGTGATGAGGTTTGGGTGGGAAGGTGAGGGTGTGGTGATTCAGGAAAAAGAGTAGAGTTAAGTTAAATCCCCAAATGTGAAGTATTTATTGTGTCTTCAACCTCTTGTTCCAGTTTAGACTCTGAATCATCAAAGAAACCGTGTTCTAAAGTGGTTAAAGCATAACAGGAGTCAATGAGCATTGATTCTTTCACCAATTCTTCTATCTTAGAATCTGAGTCCTCAAGGAAGTCCTGAACATGGAATCTCCTGGAAGCTTAAAAGATATCAAGAGTGATCGTTTAACCATCGCAAGTAATGTCCATTTTTCCTAAATGATAATTAATATTTGCTTTTGGGATGGCCAAGAAGGGTCTTCCAAGGATGATGGGGGCATTTCTCAAGGCCTCAGGTACATTGATGTCCAAGACCAAGAAATCAATAGGAAATAAATAGTTCTGGACCTAAACAATCACATCCTCCATGATTCCCTTAGGTTTAATTACAGATCAGTCTGCCAATTGTAATGTCACCTCAACTAGCTTCAGCTCACCGAACTAGATTTCTTCAAATAGAATGTGGGGATAATATTGACAGAGGCACCTAAATCAAGCAGGGCGCGGTCAAAAGTTTGTGTCATTGATGATCACAAAAATGAGGGGAGCACCCAGATCTTTTCTCTTGGGAGGTAGCTCGCTCTAGAACACAAAGCTTACTATCTCAGAAAGGGTTACCTATCCTAGGTTTTTAGTCTTCCTTGTCGGAGTACAGATATCTTTGAGAAATTTGACATAGGCAAGAATATATTTGATTGCATCCAAGAGGAGAATATTAATCTCAACGTGCCCAAATATATCCATGAGTTCCTTATGTGTGCGCTCAGACTTCTTCATTTTCGTGGTAGTAGGGTTCAAAGCTTGAGGGAAGGGAATGGGATTGTGGCCTTTTAAATCATTTTCTTTTTCTTTTTCTCTTTCATCCTGAGTTAGGGTTAAAGGAGAGTCAACTTGCAAAGGTTTTAGGTGGGTTTCTTGTATAGAGGTTTTCGGTAGGTTTCTCTATAAATCATAAAAAGAAAATAAAAATCTGAAAAACTTTAAAATTCAATAAAAATACCTTTGTATATAGTATTTATACCTATAAGTAATACTGAGTTAACTGTATATAGCAACTTATACATATATAAAGTACATAAATAACTTATATATCTATTTTATTTACTTTGGTAGGTATTTATATTCAGTTATAGAGTATGTATTATAATAATATAATTATGTATTTATTTATTTATATTATATGTACATAATCCCAATGTATTTACAAATAACTATGTAAATATTTATAAACATAATTATAATGTACAATAGTATATCTCTATATTTATTTATTTACCTATATATTGTACATAATTATATTCATAAGTTAATTAGGTATATTATAAGTTAATATAATTTAAATTAGTAATTTAATAAACTAATGAAATAAATTATGTTGTATAGTTGTATACTATAGTTTAAAGTATTTTTGATATATTTATAGCTTATTTATATTGTAGAACAGTACTTATAATGTATACATATGTATATATGTATAAATCGTGTATTTAAATGTGTATAATTAGAAATAAATCAATAAAAGTAAATTAAAAATTTGTAATAATAAGTTAAAAATATAAACTAACTAATTTATAAGTCAATTGTACCATTAATTTATCAATTTATAATTTCATTAAGGAATTAAACATGAAATCAAAGTGTATTTCACTAACTTTAATGAATTTTTAAATATATTTATATATTTATTTTTTTTAGAAGAATATATTTATATATTTAATTAAGTTAAAATAACTTTACTAATGAGTAGCCCTATGTAATAGCTACATATCAATATAATTTAATTGTAAATTAACTAATAATTTAATACTTTAATAAAGTCCCAAAATCGACCATAAATCATGCATCAGTGCTTAATGACGTCGCAATTTGGGCACCGTTATTAGTGCCATATTGGAAACACACAAGTGCCCAACACCATATAAAAGGAAAGGCATAAGAAGGCCTACCGTCCTAGTTAAAGGATCAGATCCCATAGCCTAGATGTATCCTACAACTATAGTGAGAGAGAAAGAGAGATGAATGGGTTGGGAACCCGGTTCTGCTGGGCTGAGTGATCTAGGTCGGAATTGACCCAAAACTATGCAAAAATATACTAACTAATAAACTAGGGTCTGATTTAGTAGTGGTACCAATCTGACCCCTAGTAGGTCATTGATCCTACAAACCACTTGTCCCGCTAATCCAAAATTTTTAGGTTAGAAACTAACTGTGGCTAAGTTAAGTGTAAAAATTGGTTTAGTGTTTGGGTTATTTGTGTGTACGAGTGTGTGCTAAGTGTGGGTGTTGTGTGTGTTAAGTGACTTAGTATAAGTAGGTGTCTTATATACATATCAGTATAGAGTATATAGATATATATATATATATATCTATGTATGTATGTATATGTATATACTCTATACTGATATGTATATAAGACACCTACTTATATTTTTCTATAGGGTCGTTTCCTTCGTCTGAAAGAGCATCATAGCTCATCCAGGATACCTCATTGCATAGTCACAAACAGAACCCAGTTCACCTACAGAAAATTCGAAGAATTCTACACCAGTTGGGATATCCGTCTGTGCTTTTCAACAGTAGGTCACCCCCAGGCGAACGGACAAGCCAAAGTAACCAACTGCACCATCATCTCAGCACTCAAACACCGGCTGGATTCAGCCAAAGGGAGATGGGCAAAGGAACTTCCTGACGTTCTTTGGGGATATAGGACTTGCCAAAGGACTTCCACAGGCTACACTCCATTCAGCTTGGTATACGGCATGGAAGCCCTGCTACCCATCGAAACAGTCCTCCCCACTTATAGAACGTAGCTGTACAACTCGGCTTCCAACATGACCAAGTCCACTTTGCCCTAGATCTCCTAGACGAACTAAAGGACGAACCCTCCAAGACGGCCCTCAGGCGCAAAGAAGCCACAGCTGCTTCATACAATAAGGGCGTCAAGGCCTGGAAGTTCTCCCAAGGAGACCTGGTTATATGTAAATGTGAAGTCTCCATGCCAACCCAGTTGGGTGGGAAGTTAGACCCAACATGGGAAGGGCCCTACAAAATTTGTAAAGACAGTCCGGGCGACTTCCATGAGTTGCAAGCCTTGGACGGCAAGGATATCCCCCGTACTTGGCATGCGAGAAACTTGAGAATGTATCATACATAAAGGGCCCAAGAGTACTAAAAAGGAAAGACCTCTTTTCATTCCAATGAACACTGTCTAGTTACATCTCTCTCAAAAAAAAAAAAAAAAGAGAAGGGAGACATAGAAGGCAACAACCCAAACGTTGCCAAAGGGTGCTACTCCCACTGCTCAAACTTGTCCTGGTCGGTCGAAGGCGAAAGGCGAAGCAAACTAACAACCCCCACAGCTAGGTCGACGTTAAGACCCATAACATTAAACGTTTTTAAGACATCTGAGAGTTGGTCCAGACGTCTGGACGCCCTCCCAGAGGTCTGGACTTAAATTTTTGCAATGTATGATTGCGAGTCTGCAAGCGTGCGCGCGCAGACTGCGCCTGCCGACTTGCAGGTGTTCTTCTTTTCTTTTCTCTCTCCCCCGACACCTTCAATTACCCTCTCCCCCTTCCCTCTCCCTCACCCACCACTCCACTGTCTCCTCCTTCTTCTTCCAGTGTTAGCGTGAGAGTGAGAGAGCTAGGGCAGCAGCTGCTGCCGAGTGCGCGTGGGGAGGAGGAGGTGCAGTGAGAGGGAGAAGAGGTGGAGCGCGTGAAGAAGAGAGAGCGAACTCGTCGGAGCAGCCCAAGGCCAGCCGACGGGCGCGCAGCGAGAGCGTGGTGCTGAGGAAAGTTACCCCGGTGCTGCTGCAGCTTAGGCAGCAGGCAGGCGGGTGCGACACGGTCGTACGCAGCAGACGGAAGGCGAGGAGGTCCTGATTCTATGAAATTTTCCCAGAATCAGATGTCTGGACCTACGTCTAGACGGCGCAGGGGACGTCTGGAGTGAGATCCAGACGTCTAAAAGGTACAATATTCCTCATCTTCCTCCTTTTTGCGGATGCGGCCACGCAGGCCGTTCCGCCGAAAGCCCTGAGACGTGTCGTGTTGAGAGTGTTTGCGTATGCGTGCAGGTTTCATTCGGGAAGGTGCGAGGACACACCCTCCCACACAGATTGGACATCTGGGTAGGTTACCAAATGGCGGAGAGAGTCTCCAAATGTCCGGAGTGATAGACGGACATCTAGAACTAGGTCCAAGCGGTTCAGCTGGATCCTGGACGTCTGAAGAGCAGCGCAGAAGTAAGGTATGACCTCTATCATCTTTTAAGACGTCTGGAAGGTGTTCCAGACGTCTGATTTGGGTCAAAGTTGTCATTTTTGACCCGTGTAGAGTCCGTTTGAGGTCCGATTTCCGCGTTTAAAATTTCATTCTTCTCAGAAACTGTTCCTCTAATTGTTTAAAGTACTTGTATCTTGTTCTGAGTAGTTTCTTATGATTGATCCTTATGTTAGGACCTCATCCTGTTGCGGCTCTGGGGGTTGCGGAGGCACGTGGACCTGCCGATCACGCCCCCATTACTCCCGATTTTGCGGGTAGAGTGGCTTCCCTTGGTTATTTACCAACATTGATGCATCATTGAGATAAATAATAGATTCTAGGGTATGGCATGAATCCTAGGGTCTGAAAACTAGATTGAATAATAGATCCTAGGGTATGGCATGAATCCTAGGACTGGAAAACTAGATTGAATGATAGATCCTAGGGTATGTCATGAATCCTAGGACTGGAAAACTAGATTGAATGATAGATAATAGGGTGTGGCATGAAACCTAGGAACGGAAACACTGAAACGAATGTCGTGAATACATGAATTGCAGTCTTGGAAAGATAGATCGAATAATGATATTTACCTGTAATTGGATAACAGCTTCTTGTATATGAATGTATATTAAATATTGGAAACACGGGCTATATGAGAATAAAGCTGAAATGATAAAACCTAAAATGGCTTGGCTAGAGAATATGAGCATCAACCCTACGGGGAATTTGGAATAGAGCTCCTGAAAGGTAAATAGAATGGAATTGGGGAAGTAAGCTAGCCCTTGAGTACGGAGTTAGGTCTGGCCACTTTGTACCGACTTTTGGCCCTCGCGTACACAGTACCGGGGAGAGCCACTAGTGTAGAGAGAGCGCTAGCCACCCCACGGGCCCTGGGGTTCTGTTAGCCATCCTACACCGACTTGTTAGGCCCATTGGGCAAACCAGGGTAGTCAGGCGAGGGTGCGCGGACTGTGGAGGGGCAAGACCCCTGTTTGGTTACTGTGGAGGGGCTAGCCCCTGTTACTGAGAGTGCTCTGCCCTATACTGGTTCTGTGCTGTGCTTTGGGCGCACCCGTTAACGGAAACGACTGACCGCGTGCTAGTGCGGGGTAGCTACCTGTGCGTTTATCGTGCGTGCCATGGTCACCGTTATGTCTGTCAACGACCTTAGGGTGGTTGACTGAGGGTAGGACCACCACGAGGGACTCTCCCGGCCAGGAGAGCACTACGTGCTACTTCTACATTTTTGAAAAGACTCCAATCAACATCGTTCCCACGAGGAACATTCAAGATGAAGAGAAAGACCTGAGAAATAAACCAAGAAAGAGTAAAATAAAGAAAGAAAATAAAACAACAGCTACTTGTTTACCCTTACTATTTTTCTTAGCTAGCTGGTTGCCACTTTAGTCAGTGTTTCGCTGACGTGTCACCTTTGTCACCTTTTCAGGACCAAGTGTTGAGCACCAGAGCCTGCACCTGCGGAGGGTGCTGGGCCTAGTAAAGCTCAGTAGTTCTACTTGTGTTGTACTTGCTGTACCATTTTTCTGTTGTAGTGAGTATATTCTGTTACACCTGTACTCTTTTATTGTAAGCATCATATTTTTGTACCTGTTTGAATTCTCTACTGTTGTGGTAGTATGTACTATAGTAGTTCTTTTCTTTACTGCTGTACTTTTGTTACTGTTAGTTACATTCATGATGAATGTGGTTTATTTTACTGTTCTTTTGGTTACTTTCTCGTTGGATGACTGGGTCTTGGAATTAGTCGAGTCGGTCCGATTCTCGTGTCTCGTAGGGATTTGGGAATCGAGTCATAACAAGATGGTATCAGAGCAAGGTAGTCCCGAGAAGTGAACCAACTGACTGGAAAATAACCAATTCACATGCTTATAACTAGAGTAGACACCACAACGTACCTTTTGACATCTGTTTTGAGACTTCTTCGTTGAATATCAATTCGTATTGACATCTTTTTTGTTCCATGTTCGCGTCTCCTTGCAGGAGATGCCTCGACGAGGAGGTAGCGACGGTGGCCGCGGACGTGACCGAGGATGAGGTCGAAGGGGCGAGCGCGTTGAGGTCGACACCTCAGTAGAATAGCCACTGCTCCCGGGCATTCAGGCCCAGGACCTCGCCCAGCTGATACGGGACATCGTGTGAGAGGAGCTCCACCCGCCGCCATGAGCGCCTCTCCCTGGGGCTGCAGAGGGGGAGTCCTCTGTGGGACCACACGACGAACATGGCATTGGACGCGGGGGAGGGGATGGGCCTACACCACCCCCACCTTCCTCCGGCACTTCCGAGCAGGAGGCTTCTTTACCTGGAGGTGCGCCAGCATCTCCAGTTCATCGCCACTTTGAGCCTTTCGGACAGTTCCGGAAGTTGAAGCCCCCCTCCATCAAAGGGGATGATGACCTGACCGAGGTGGAGGATTGGCTCGAGCAGATCGAGAAGGTTTTTGACACCCTTCTCCCCCCTATGGAGTGTCGCGTGGCCTTTGACACGTACCAGCTGGAGAGTGCGGCACACAGGTGGTGGAGGGCGGTAAGGGGACAAGAGAGGGACGAGCCGACTTGGGACCGGTTCGTCACCTTCTTCTACGAGCAATACTTTCCCCAGACATGGAAGGACCAGAGGAGGCGGGAGTTCCACACTCTCTGCCAGGGGACAATGACTGTGAGCGCGTACCATACGCGTTTCCTAGAGCTGTCTCATTTCGCAGCAACAGCCGTGGCTATTGAGGAGGAGCGCCTTTGGAGGTTCACCGAGGGGCTCCAGCCTGCGATTCGGGGGTATGTTAAACCCCTGAAGCTGCCTACGTTCTCGAGGGTGGTAGAGGCAGCTATGACGTACGGAGAGACCAACCCGTCCACACGTGACACTGACAGCAGGCAGAAGTGGCCCTACTAGCAAGACTTCTCACAGGGCCAATGAGAGAGGAGGCACGTGGCGCCCGCAGGAGAGCCGTCACATTTTGCGGGGCCATCAGTGGCCTTTGGGGGCCCCCGACAGGGGCCAGGAGCTAGCATCGGACCCCCGCCCAGCCGTCAACAGGGACCCACTAAGGGCGGGAGTCGAGTCCCCCTTTGCAACCAGTGTGACCAATCGGGCCACATCAGCAGGGACTGCCCATCTAGGGTAGGAGGTCAGCAAATGCTTCCCGTGTCAAGCGTTGGAGGGTGAGCAGGAGGCCACGGTTTCCAGGCACGAGGAGGAGGACAGCAGTCACGGGGTGGGTACTGGTCAGCGGCTACCCGTCCGGCGCAGAGTGTGGCTACTTCGTCCACACCTAGGACTGAGGGGCGTATCAACGCCCTGACACACAGGGATGCCAGAGCTTCGGGATCAGTGGTGGCAGGTATGGTTTCAGTTTCCGGCAGACTTGTTTACATGCTTTTTGATTCCGGCGCTACGCACTCGTTTGTCGCTGCCAGTTTTGCGGTTAGCTTGGGGCAAGACTATAAGTTGTTAGAGGATCTGTTCATGATCAAAGGTCTGAGTGGTCAGCTGTTTGTAGCTGAGGAGGTGTACACAGGTTGCGAGGTCAGTGTTAGGGGACACATCCTTCCCGTTGACCTGATTATGATACAGATGGAGGACTTTAGCGTAATTATGGGGATGGATTGGCTGTCTGCTTACCACACCTTGGTGGACTGCTTTAAGAGGAAGATCGCCTTCTCCATACTGGAGTTGCCTTCTTTCGAGTTCCACGGGTAGCTAGTGGACGGAGGCTTCAGGTGCATTTCTGCACTTCGGGCGATGAGACTTTTGAGCTAGGGGTGTGAGGGCTTCCTAGCTTGTGTGGTGGCAGAGCCCAGCCCTGTGGCAAAATTCCAGAGTATCCTGGTGGTCAGAGAGTACCCCGACGTGTTCCCAGATGAGTTGCCAGGACTACCACCTGAGCGTGATATCACTGGTACCGGGGACCAGTCCCATCTCCACAGCACCATACAGGATGGCACCACTTGAGCTGTGAGAGCTCAAGTCTCAGTTGCAGGATCTTCTGGAGAAGGGCTTTGTGAGGCCCAGTGCGTCTCCATGGGGAGCCCCGATCTTATTTGTAAAGAAGAAGGATGGTATCCTACGCCTTTGTGTGGACTACAGACAGCTGAATAAGGTTACCATCAAAAACAGGTATCCGCTGCCGAGGATTGATGACTTGTTTGACCAGCTGCGAGGTGCCACGGTATTCTCCAAGATCGACTTGAGGTCTAGATACCACCAGTTGAGGATCAAGGAGGCAAACGTCTCCAAGACAGCTTTCTGCACCCGGTACGAACACTACGAGTTTCTGGTCATGCCGTTTGGGCTGACCAATGCCCCCGCTGCCTTCATGGATTTGATGAACAGGGTGTTTGGACCGTACTTGGACAAGTTCGTGGTGGTATTTATTGATGATGTGCTCATCTATTCTCGAGATCTGACACAGCATGGACAGCACTTGCAGATGGTTTTGGACACACTGAGGCGACGTAGGCTGTACGCCAAATACAACAAGTGCGAGTTCTGGTTGAGGGAGTTGACCTTCCTGGGTCATGTGATCTCCGGGGATGGCTTGACTGTGGACCCAGCCAAGGTTGAGGCAGTACTCCGATGGGAGAGACTGCGTACAATTACTGAGATTCGTAGTTTCTTGGGACTGGCAGGCTACTACAGGCTGTTTATCAGGGGCTTCTCGCAGATTGCACGTCCTATGACATAGCTAACCAGGAAGGACGTACCCTTTTCTTGGGCAGATGCCTGTGAGGCGTGTTTTCAGGAGCTGAAGGAGAGGCTGACTTCAGCTCCTATGCTCACCCTCCCGGATAGTAGTGGCAGGTTCGTTGTGTACACGGACGCCTCTTTGCAGGGATTAGGAGGTGTGCTCATGCAGAGGGTCACGTTGTCGCTTACGCTTTGCGGCAACTAAAGCCCCATGAGCATAGCTACCCTACCCACGACCTGGAGCTGGCAGCTATCGTCTTTGCGTTGAAGACTTAGAGGCACTACTTGTACGGTGAGACTTTTGAGATTTTCACAGATCATAAGAGCCTCAGATACTTGTTTGATCAGAAGGAGCTCAACATGAGACAGAGACGTTGGTTGGAGCTCCTGAAGGACTATGACTGTAGCATTTCCTACCACCCGGGAAAGCCAAACATGGTGGCTGACGCCTTGAGCCGGAAGGCGCCCGCCCACTTGGCCAGTTTACAGGCGCAGAGTTGGAGCCTCTTGGAGGAGATGGGCAGTTGACCGCCCCTAGAGTTACTGGGGCACTGTGGGACAGTGACAATGACACAATAGACGAGGCCAGAGCTGATAGACCGCATCATCACAGGGTAGATGGCCGACCCGTACTTACAGTCATTGCGTGATAGAGTGCGGTTAGGAGACCTTGGAGACTTCTCTTTTATAGGCCAAGTACTGCGCATGAGGGGACGTTTGTGCGTTCCCAGGGACGAGGAGCTGTTGAGAGAGCTCCTGACTGAGGCACACGGTTCCAGGTTCACCATACATCCCGGAAACACAAAGATGTACCATGATTTGAGGTGCGACTTTTGGTGGAGGGGAATGAAGCGAGATGTAGGAGAATTCGTACAGCAGTGTTTAGTGTGCCAGCAGGTGAAGGCCAAGCATCAGAGGCCTACAGGGCCGTTGCAGCCACTTCCAGTGCTAGAGTGGAAGTGGGAGAGCATCACCATGGACTTGGTGGTGGGCTTGCCTGTTACCCAGCGAGGACACGATGCAGTCAGGGTAATCGTTGACAGATTGACGAAGATGGTACGTTTCTTGCCGATCCGAGTCACCTTGGGACCAGTGCAGTTGCAGAGAGGTATATCCGCGATGTGGTACGTCTACACGGAGTTCCGCGGGAGATCGTATCTGACCGAGATACCCGTTTTATGTCCTAGTTTTGGGCTGGGTTTCAGCAGGCCTTGGGGACACGGCTGAGATTCAGTACAGCTTACCACCCCCAGACGGACGGACAGTCTGAGCACACGATACAGACACTTGAGGACCATTTGCATGCTTATGTACTGGACTAGAGGGGCTCTTGGGAGGAGCACTTGCCCCTGGCAGAGTTCGTATATAATAACAATTTTCACTCGAGCATCGGCATGGCACCCTATGAATCTTTGTACGGACGGAGGTGTACGGCACCCTTGAGTTAGGTTGAGGTGGGGACCAAGTGGGAGGTTGGCCCCAGGCTGATTTGGCAGAGTCAGGAGGTGATCGAGCAGATTCATAGGCAACTCCGCACTGTTAGGAGCAGACAGAAGAGCTATGCAGATCGGAAATGCAGAGAGGTACAGTTTGAGGTTGGGGACCACGTCTTCCTTCACGTTTCGCCCATGAAGGGTCTACAGTGGTTTAGGGTGAGGGGGAAGCTCGCGCCGAGGTTCGTGGGACCCTTTGAGGTCCTGGAGCGGGTTGGACTCGTTGCTTACAGCTTGCCCTTCCTCCCCAGCTTTCTGGTGTGCACAACGTGTTCCACGTGTCCAACCTCAGGAAGTACGTCGCCGATCCCAGTCACGTCCTGAGCCACGAGAGCGTCGCGGTGGGGGACGACTTGACCTACCCCGAGCGGCCAGTGCAGATTTTTGACAGAGCCATCCGGAGTCTAAGACGGAAGCAAGTACCCTTGGTGAAGGTTTTGTGGAGGAGCCAGCAGAACGAGGAGGCTACTTAGGAGCCTGAGGCGACGATGCGGGAGCTGTACCAGGAGCTCTTTGAGGGTACGTCTTTCCGGACCGGCTTCGATCCTCTTTGAGTTTGTTATGCATATATCGTTCTTTTTCCGCACCCTAATTAGCATAAGTTTCGGGGACGAAACTTCCTTTGAGTTTGTTATGTTGTTAAAACCCACGACATCAAACATTTTTAAGACGTCTGGGAGTTGGTCCAAACGCTTGGTCAGACGTCTAGACGCCTTCCCAGACGTCTGGAATTAAATTTTTGCAACGTATGATTGCGAGTCTGCGCGCGCACCCACCGACCTGCAGGCGTTCTTCTTTTCTTTTCTCTCTCCCCGATGCTTTCAAATACCCTCTCCCCCTTCCCTCTCCCTCACCCACCACTCCACCGTCTCCTCCTTCTTCTTCCAGTGCTAGCATGAGAGTGAGAGAATGAGGACAGCAGCTACTGCTGGGTGCACGCAGGGAGGAGAAGCTGCAGCGAGAGGGAGAAGAGGCGGAGCGCGTGAGGAAGAGAGAGCGAACTCACCGGAGCATCCCAGGGCCGACCGACGGGCGTGCAGCGGGAGCGTGGTGCTGGGGAAAGTTACCCCGATACTGCCGCAACTCAGGCAGCAAGCAAGCGAGCGTGGCGCGGTGCAGCCATGCGCAGCAGGCGGAAGGCGTGGAGGTCCTAATTCTGGGAAATTTTCCTAGAATCAAACGTCTGGACCTACGTACAAATGGTGCAGGGGACGTCTGGAGTGAGATCCAGACGTCTGAAAGGTACGATATTCCTCACCTTCCGCCTTTTTGCCGATGTGGCCATGCAGATTGTTCCGCCGAAAGCCCTGAGACGTGTCGTGTTGAGAGTGTTTGCATACGCATGCAGGTTTCGTTTGAGAAGGCGCGAGGACATGCCCTCCCACACAGATTGGACGTCTGGGTAGGTTACCAGATGGCGGAGAGCGTCCCCAGACGTCCGGAGTGATAGACGGACGTCTGGAACTAGGTCCAGAAAGTTCAGCGGGATCCTGGACGTCTGAAGTGCAGCGCAGAAGTAAGGTATGACCTCGATCATCTTTTAAGATGTCTGAAAGGTGTTCCAGACATCTGATTTGGGTTAAAGTTGTCGTTTTTGACCCGTTTAGGGTCCGTTCGAGGTTCGATTTCCGCGTTTAAAATTTCGTTCTTCTCATAAACTGTTCCTCTAATTGTTTAAAGTACTTGTATCCTGTTCTGATTGGTTTCTTGTGATTGATCCTTATGTTAGGACCTCATCCCGTTACGACTCTGGGGGTTGCGGAGGCATGCGGACCTGCCTATCACGCCCCCATTACTCCCGATTTTGCAGGTAGAGAGGCTTCCCTTGGTTATTTACCAACATTAATGCATCTTTGAGATAAATAATAGATTCTAGGGTATGGCATGAATCCTAGGGTCTGAAAACTAGATTGAATAATAGATCCTAGGGTATGGCATGAATCCTAGGACTGGAAAACTAGATTGAATGATAGATCCTAGGGTATGGCATGAATCCTAGAGCTAGAAAACTAGATTGAATGATAGATCATAGGGTGTGGAATGAAACCTAGAAATAGAAACACTGAAACGAATGTCGTGAATACATGAATTACATTCTTGGAAAGATAGATCGAATAATGATATTTGCCTGTAATTGGATAACAATTGCTTGTATATGAATGCATATTAAATATTGGAAACACGGGCTATATGAGAATAAAGTTGAAGTGATAAAACCTAAAATGGCTTGGCTAAAGAATATGAGCATGAACCCTACAGGGAATTTGGAGTAGAGCTCCTGAAAGGTAAATAGAATGGAATTGGGGAAGTGAGCTGGCCCTTGAGTACAGAGTACCAAGGAGAGCAACTGTCCCCCTTGTTTGGTGCAGGGCGGAGCTAGCCGCCCCAGGGACCCGGGGTTAGGTCTGGCCACTTTGTACCGACTTTTGGCCCTCGCGTACACAGTACTAGGGAGAGATACTAGTGTAGAGAGAGCGCTAGCCACCCCACGGACCTTGGGGTTCTGCTAGCCATCCTACACCGACTTGTTAGGTCCACTGGGCAAACCAAGGTAGTCAGGCGAGGGTGCGTGGACTGTGGAGGGGCAAGACCCTTGTCTGGTTACTGTGGAGGGGCTAGACCCCTGTTACTAAGAGGGCTCTGCCCTATACTGGTTCCGTGCTGTGCTTTGGGCACACCCGTTAACGGAAACGATTGACCGCGTGCCAGTGTGGGGTAGCTACCCGTGCATTTATTACACCTGCCGTAGTTACCGTTATGCCTATCAGTGACCTTGGGGTGGTTGACTGAGGGTAGGACCACCACGAGGAACTCTCCCGGCCAGGAGAGCACCACGTGCTACTTCTACTTTTCAGAAAAGACTGCAATCAAGATCGTTCCCACGAGGAACATTCGAGATCAAGAGAAAGACCTGAGAAATAAACCAAGAAAGAGTAAAATAAAGAAAGAAATTAAAACAACAGCTACTTTTTTACCCTTACTATTTTTCTTAGCTAGCTGGTTGCCACTCTACATAGCATTTCGCTGACATGTCACCTTTGTCACCTTTTCAGGACCAGGTGTTGAGCAGCCAGAGCCTGCGGCTGCGGAGGGTGCTGGGCTTAGTAGAGCCCAGTAGTTCTACTTATGTTGTACTTGTTGTACCGTTTTTCTGTTGTAGTGAGTATATTATGTTACACTTGTACTCTGTTATTGTAAGCATCATATTTCTGTAATTCTCTACTGTTGTGGTGGTATGTACTGTAGTAGTTCTTTTCTTTACTGCTGTACTTTTGTCATTGTTAGTTACATGCATGATGAATGTGATTTATTTTACTGTTCTTTTGGTTACTTTCTCATTGGATGACTGGGTCTTGGGATCAGTCGAGTCTATCCGATTCTCGTGTCTCGTAAGGATTCGGGAATCGGGTCATAACAGTCGACGACCTTAGTCGAGCTACCCCCCATGGCAGCCGGCAACACGGCCTCTTCGGTAGCTGCCTGGTCCACCCCTGCGTCGAATGAACACTCCGCGGGTGGTTTTGCAGGGCCATCGTCAGCACCACGACCAGTCACTTTGAGCCAATCATATTCTAACACCAGTCGATCGATCGGCTAGGCACACACCTCCTCTGCGAAGACTTGCTTCCCCTTGATAATAGCCCTGATGGAAGCCAGAGTCTGCTTCCCTATGTCGCAGGAAAGCTCATCCTGGATCAAGCCCATGGATGGGTCCGTGGTCAAGAAGTCCGTGACCACATCAGCAGTCAGCCTCGACCCTCCTGCCCCTTCTGCGGGTCCCTTCGTGCCCTCCAACTCTGCCACCCACAAGCCCCACTCAGTTGCAAGATCTTAGGCTTCGACGAGGTCGACCTTCAGCTTTGACGCAACCACCTCTGCCTTATCTAGACTTCCTCGCATAGAGGCAAGTCTATTGATGGAGGCACTCGGATGGACACGCTCCTCCTTGAGAACCTTCTCGTATACCACCACAGAGGAAGGATGCTCGGTCTTCAGCACCTACACTTCCTCCTTCAAGGAGGTAACCTGGGCACGAGTAGCTGAGAGGTTCTCGGACATATCCCCTAGGGCTGCAAGGTGGGCACGGTGCTTCCCCTCGAGCTGCTCCAACAGTTCCTTCCAGGCGGCAGATGCCTTCCGCAGTAGGGAGTGAGTCTTCTCCAACTCCCGTCCAGTCGACCCACATTGCTGGCAACCTCCCGCTAAGAGCGGAGCCTTCGCTCTGACCCTTCTGCCTCCTTCTCTACCTTCTCCAATGCAGTAACAGCCTCCGCTACCTACCAGAGCATCTGTCGATACTTTGCTTTGGCCATGACGACCCATTAAGCGACTGATTCTACCACGTTGCCGAAAGTAGCCGGGGTACGGAGCTCCAGGGGAACACCACCACGCGGGATGCAGCGCGATCCTAGCATCTCCACCTGGAAGCCATCGGCACATTAGAATACAAGTAGCCATAGCCAAAGGTAAATGCCACCCAAAAACAAGCCTCACAAGCTTACCACGAGCATGCAATAGAAGAACACGTGGTTCTAGTCCATGCCTCGAGGCCCAGAAGTGGCCCAAGACACAGCTTCATTCAAGTGCCTCAACACTTACCTCTCTAAGTCGGGGTCCCGGCTGGATGACCCCGGCTGAACAGTAGCAAGAGTCCTGGGCGCAAACCCCCTAGAGGCGCCCTCCAGCACGGATCCCACAACGAACCTGACGATGCGCCCGATCATACTCGATCCCCCCTACCTGGAAGGATCCACCAAAACCCATACACCGGTGGAACTCCACCGATCGTAGGACTGAGTGAAGGTGTCACCCGTGCTTGCTGCTTCTTGGGTCAGCAAGGCAAAGGCCCCAGGAGAAGCCTTCGGAGCAGCGAAACTGGCGGTGCCCTTGGGACGAGCTATCTCCTGAGGTGCCTCCAAAAGGGAGTCACCAAGGGAGATAACCTCTTGTGACTCTGACGGGGCCAGAGGAGCGGAAGGCACAGCTTCCCCTTGGCCTTGCCAGAACTTCATAGCGAGGAAGTTTCCAACTCCTCCCACAAAGGCTCCATGTGGTGACCTTTCCTCAACCGCTTAAGGGGGACCTTTGGCTCTTCCGCGAGCCCCTCAAGATCCCCTTCCTCCTCCTTTCACTTCTACCCTTGGCAATGAATGGAGCCACTACCCTCCCTAGGCTCCGCGGTACTCTCCCCGCCTTGTCGCAAGTCATGGCGGGTGATGATGCCACCTTGATGCTTAGGCACTCCCAGTTGAGCGAACCACTCAAAGGCTACAATTAAAGATACCAAATCAGTAATGGCGAGTGCAAGGTACAGCGCGAAAAGTTTTTCAATACTTCCCCCCACTTACATGCCGTCGGCAACTCATCCACCATCGACGACAACGCTTCCCAGACTGCCTTCCGCCTGAGCTCCGATCGAGTGATCAGACCAAACTTAACCAGCTTTGCCGCATCCACCCACACAAATGGGTCAAGATCCTCTGCTCAGGGTTGGTGGTCCTTCTCAGGTGGACCTTGCTAAGTGGATAGGGTGCCAAGCTCTTCAATATTAGAGAGAAAAAAGAAATGGTGGTCCTGCCCCTTCAAACTATCGGGGAGGTACACTATCCAATATCTAGCCTGCCAACTATACAACGTATAAGTGCCAGAGGGAGGCCTGCCCTTCTTCACTTTCAAGGGCATCAACCCCAAAAGTAGGCGGAACAAGGCCATACGGGGAGCAATTCCCAAATAAAGGAAGAGGGTGGTAAAGGCATTCAGCACTAGCCAACAATTAAGGTTGAGCTGCGGAGGGACAAGGCAGTAAAAGCTAAGGAAGGAGGAAATAAAGGGGTTCAAGGGCATATGTAGACCATGCTCTATAGCACATTTGCATATGATGAACATGTCCATCATCCCGTCTAAACACAAACGTGTCTCAGACCCCCAAGCCTTGAAAGGCACCCCGCCAAGCCCGTACTCTCCCAAAAATGACGAAATGGCGGACGGACTACGAAAGTCCGATGAAAAGTCATACAAGGACCTCGTCTCGGAAGAGACCCCAGAAGAAGAGGAAGCAACGGACTTACCCTTGCTTGCAAAACCCGACATGGTGGCTTTCACTTTTAAGAGATCCTGACATGGTGGCGCTCCAACAAAGAATGTCCCTTCACACCATTCTGCCGAGAGTAAAAGCTCTCCATGCAACGTTCTCCGAGGTAGGTGTATCATTAAGCATGACCCACCACCCCTATATATAGCCCCCACAGAGGGCGGTTCCCCACTTGCAGGGCACGTCATTCAAAAAATGAAATTTTGCTGTATCTGGTGTGGACTCCAAATAAGCCGTCAGAAGCGAAGAAAATATTCGCCATCATCACAGACAATTAATACCCCTGCACACCTATCCACCGCCACTCGAGAACCCGAAAATTAAGAAACCAATAAGTAAACTCGCTTCCTAAAATTAACCTAGTTAAACTAAAGAGGTGGCTTGGGCCCAAGCATGTCCTAGGAAAATCACTAGGGGCTTGTATAAACCCGTACCCATCGTTTGACTTCCATCCTAGTCTAACACCAAGTTTGATTAAGGGAATTAGGAACAATTAGAGATAACTTAAAATCCAAATATCAAGCCTAAAATTGAATGAAGTCCTTAAGGATTAAGTCACTGCAAGTTTTAATTAGGCATAGGAAACATAAAGTGCCTGGAAAATGAAGGGCATTGATTGGGGTAATGCTCGAATTTTTTTGTGTGTGTGTGTGCGAATTTGGGTAGGAATGTGGCGCCCAAGCCAAAATAATAGAGTTTGCAAATAAGAATTTAAATGAAAGGATTTCTAAGGTTTGATAAAGATCTATAGAATTTAGGATTCTCTTTTATGTTTTGAAACAAGGTTTGAAGTGCTACACAATAATTGCAACCAAGTTGTAAATGGTGGAGTTCAATTCCTTTAGATGTTGTGTAGAACTAAAAGAGAATCAAAACTCTAGGATTAAAATCCTATGTATGCAACTCCTAAAATGAGTCACTTTTCTTTTAAAATATTTTTAAGTGGTGATCTAAACAAGACAAACAACACCACCACCTGACAGGAAATCAAACAAGGAATCCAAAAATGATTTTTTTAAGATTTTTGAAAGCTGTTTGATATTTTTTTGGAATTTTTTTCTATACTAGTGTCAAAAATCAGAAAAGATAGATTTGGAAAATTGATTTTGCAAAAACCTCAAACAACTTCAAAATTTTTTGAAAATTTTATATATTATAGATATTTTCACAAGGATTCCATAAATATACTTTCATCCAAATCTGATAAGTATAAAAATTTATAAAAGTCACGAACAGTAAGAAAATATTAAGGAATTAGGATTTGACCCTTTTTCAATCCATGAATTTTTAAAATTTTCTATTTATCCAAAACTTCTAAAATTTAGAGGTTAAGTTCCTTACTCAAAGGGGCTTCCTTTGGTAGAGTTTGAAGATTTTAGGAAGCCTCTTTATTCCCAGACTTGATTTTTGAAAATGAAGATGGAAGTTTGGATTTTCAAAAATTCAATACCAATATGAAAGAGGTGGTGGAGAAATGAAGCAAACAAGCACTCAAACCAATTTTTGGGTTCCACCACCCCAAATTTTTCTTATTTTTTTCGATTTTGATATTTTAAAAGATTTTTTTTGAGATTTTTGTGATATGCCAAGAGATTCTGGCTTGGGTACTTACCTAGAATTGCGAGAAGATAAGATAACTAGAAGCTTTCGCTCCAAGAAAATTCAAAATCCCACTCCCGCTCCTAGGTCGTACCTGAGTCAAAATCAAAATACAACTAGTGAAGACCCAATGAAGCAAGAGATATAAAAATAAAAAACTAAGCCATGCAACCCTAACAACGACACCAAAAAGTGATACGGAATTTACGCAATTTTGCAACCACGGGTTTTTGTTGTTGAGATGCGTAAATTCAACCAACTTTTAAAATTTGCAAACCTATATAGTGGGGTATCTAGGGTCATCAAATAGCTTGTTCTCTCTCTCGCTCTCTCAAATCCTCAAATTGTATTTTTATGTTTTTGACTTTTTTAGGGTTTTCAAAGAATAATTGGGTAAGGAAATGTGAAACACGCAGAAATAAATTACACCTAAGTGACATGAACTAATCCCTCTTTCTAAACTCACCCTAGGAAAGTGCGCCTAGAGTAATTAGAAAGATGGAGAGTGGGGGCACTAAGAAAAACTAAAGAGGCACTACTTGAAATAACACATGAAATTTATAGGCAAAACAACTCTTGTAATGCATGATGTGGGAATCATTAAACACCTCACCGACGCTCTTTCAATGCATGATGTGGGACTATTAGAAGGTGCTTTCAACTGCTGCGCTAAGCTGGCTGCAGGCAATGGTTTAATTAGAGGATCAAGTAGATAATTAAGGTTTAATTAGTTATCCAAATTATTACTTAATGTGATAATTATTTAATTAACATATATAACTGTTTATTGCATAATTTAAATTAATTTAATTACAATTTTAAATACGTATTTACAATAGTGTTACATATGTACATAATAAGGTTAATTAACTTATACATACTTATTTATACATTCATATACTACTTAAATACGTTATAATTAAGCTAATATTCATACTTAAATATTTAATTAAGGATTTTAATTTATTTACTTAGGTTTATTACTAATTATTCATACTATACATATGCATATAGATTATATACAATTTATACATATAACTTAACTGTATATTATGATCCTACTGCTATACACTACATATAAGGTTATAAATAAGGATAAAGTAAGTTAAAATATAAATTATAAAAATACACTATAACTTAGCTTCCTAATTAATTAAATTACTAATTTAAGTTATGCTAAGTTACTAATGTACATTAATAACTTAGATTCTTTATATATATATATATATATATTTACATAATAAATACTTTACTTAGGATTTATAAGTCAATTATATATATATATATACACATAATTTATATACATATGTACATATAACTAAACTATGTAATATACACATATATACACATTATGTAAAAGAGGTTTTTTAGGATTTTTGAAGTTTTTCAGATTTTTATTTTGTTTTTAAGTTTTAAATGAAGAAATAAAGAAGAGAAAACTAAGGTAAGTGGAGACAAAGGTTCTTGTTGGAGTTTTTGTTTTGGAATTTTATTTCTAACTAAAGAAGAACCTAAACTTTTACTGGCATTATCTACAAACTAAACATTTAGAAACTCAAATATAATAATTCACACATGTTCCATATAAGCTAATCTCACTCACTACACTTTTCTTTTATTTATTTACATTATTTTTGTATTTTTCACATAATTTGTAACAAAAATGCTAGAAAAATGCTATAAAATGATCAAAAATTAAGAACAAGCCTAAAAAATTATTCAACAACTATGCAAATCAAGATCTACACATTATAAACCTCCAAACATTGTTTAACAGTAGAATCAAAACATAGAAACATGATTTAGCATTCAATGGAAGTTTGGACAGTATTCAAGACATGTTTCAAACTCTAATTGCTGACAAAAGATTTCTCAAACTTTAAGAAATGATTACAACTCATTTCAATGTAAGATAAAATCCATTAATGCTACTAATGACTTGTTATAACATCAATACACCATAAAAACTCATTTGAACTTCAACAACATCAGAATCCACTTAAAATTCCATATTAAAATCTTCATCTAGTCTGAATAGTTAACCTGAGCTACTACTAATATTAGTGATCCAAATATCTAAGAAGCCTGATTTGTGTGTTCCAAAAGCTTGCTAAGGGATCTAAAATACATGTCCACACAAGGTCTGTGCTAGAGAATCCATTACATACACAAGACCGTTCAAAACTCATTTAGACTTCACGATTAAATCTCATTCAAAAAATATAGTCAGAAGTGCAACTGCTATCGCTATAGTGACATAGAATAATCGGTTCTCTCTTAAAAGCTCAAAACATCTCATAAATCATTCAATCATGTTGTGAAAGTGTCAAACATCATCTTAAGACTTGATTCAAGTATCAAACATCAACTTATCACCTCAGGTCTTCTAGATTGACCTGGAACTCGAGGTTTGAAACCAAGAATCCCAAATTAGATTAAAATTGTTTTAAAAACAATCATGTGTCGCAATTAATCCTTGAAAGGCCTCGAACTCATCAGAACTTCAATCAATGCTCGACAAACCCTAAAAACCTAATTTGATGTTCCTATCTCACCATAGACAGCGCGGGTAGGAAGGAACAAATCAGAATGTGAAATCACTTGAAAATTAATTCCAGACCTTCATTAAGTCCTTCAAACATAATCCAACTCTCAAATAAAAGATTAAAATCCATCTCGATGAATTTAGGCTATTACCCACCACCTAGGCATTTGATTTGAGATCGCCACAGTGACTTGGTCAGTTAGACATCCTACACACCATTGATTAGTATGTAGGAGTCCATGCAATCCTTTAGAAGTGATTAGATCATCGTGAGGACCTCAAATCTATGCTTGGATTTTCACGGGTCCTCGTTCCCTCAATAACCATGAAAGAATTTGGGTGCGAGGAATCTATTGGATAAAAACTCAATCGAATAAGCTCAAAGCAATCGCAATTAACTCAATTAAACCCAAATCAACTTAACTCAATCAATTAAATCCAAATCAAATGCAATTGCTCCAAAAATCATTCGATTGATCATTGAAATCCAATTCGATACAATCCATCAAATTAGATAATTCAACCCAAGGGGAGGGCCATTGTGGTCTAATGGAGTGAATGGAGTAACTGTCAAGTGGATTTGAGCGCAATTTAGATCAAGAAGCTAGAGAGCTTCAGATCTAAATTGACTCTAATGAATGGAGGTGAAGTGTGATTAAAACATCGAGGAAACAATGAGAAGTGATCATGAAACGTAGATGGAGGATTATGGCTCAAAATGGATGGGTGAATCTCCTCTCTGATCTAAATTGATTAGAGAGGACTGATCGAGGGACTAAGAACACTAACACTAATTTAAGCTAACTCTGACACAATTAAACGATTAAATCTAATCTAAACTATCTGAACTAATCTATTCTACACTACGAAAGTGATAAAATCCTAATCTAAATGGAGGAACGGGACCTCAAGATCCACAGTGGGTTGCTGTGGCAACGAAGGGGGATGGGGGGCTTCTAGCGACGAAAGCTCATAGAAGGAGCTCTAGGACCTTCTCTAAAGTTACGAGATCCAGTTCAAAATGGAAGAATTGGGGAAGAAGGGCATGGCCACTATCACCGATTGCAGACGAAGGGGAAGAAGGCTAAAAGGGGAAGAAAGGATCGGCTCAATGGGGGAGGGAACCGATGGGGTCGCAAGCTCAAGAGGGAGCTACTTATATAGGCAAAAGGGAGCTTAGGTGACTAGAATTAGTAGGTCAAGGATGTTGGGGATCAAAGGCCAAGATGGGATCTGGAGCTCGCGTGAGGCATTAGAATGAATAGGAGTCATTGGATGAGATCCAAAAATGGGTACGAAGCTCTTGGCACCGATAGTAGGAGGTTGGTGTAGGATCCACCGTGGGATCAATGAGGAAAGGAATGGACGGTGGAAGTCAGCTTTGTTCTTCATGCAAGAATAACTGAAGAGCAGCTCAATTTCAGGTCTATTGCTGTATTTGCACCGAAGGTCCTTGGTGCGAAAAGGTAGGAAAATATCACACAAAACCCATAAGTGATGAGTTTTCTATTTCCAAAAATCCCACATTTAACCCTTTTATTGAGTTAATTAGTAGTGTTTTGACTGAGTTTCTAACTTAACTTGAGCATTGTAGCTAAGATGAGTTACATCTCATCAGGAATCTAGAGTTGTTTGCAGTTAAGCTACACATGGTTTAAGTAGCTTGGTTTAGTGGATTGATCAGTTGGGACCAATCATGAAAATGCTAAGCTAGGAGACTTAGGTAATAATTTTTGCTTATAGGTGTTTCCACTATAAATACATGTTCATATTATGATTTGATTGGTTATTGATTCATAATTGGTTTGTAGTTTATCTCTGTGCTTAAAGTTTTAAAATGCAACTAATGCTACACTAATTACCCTACTCTAGTGTGGCTTGTAACCCCTAGGTTCCTATAAATTCCCTTAAAATGGAGGTTCAAAAGTAAGGGAAGTGGAGTATGAAAAGCATAAATCCATATATCTTTTTACTCATCCACATCAATGAAAAACGCAAAAACAAGAAAAAGAACAAGAGCTTGGATCCAACGACATGCTCAAATACACATAACAATCAATTTTTTTAAAAAAAAGAAAAAGAAAATAACAGAACGTCTACTAGGTGGGTGATCCTCCATGCCTTAAGTTTGAAGCAAGATGGGACGAGGATGAAATGGAGACATGCTTCATCATTCGTATGGAGAAAATAGAGGATAGACAATCATAGGAGTATTTGTGTCGACCACTCAGCAGAAATTGTCTAATGGCATCACCATCATCCTCCATAACTAACCTAATTTAGCTAAGTTTTAAGGTTAAATTTGCCTAAATAATATATTAAAAGGGTACAATATAATCAAGAGGAGGAATCATCAAAATAAAACCAAAAGACAGCTAAATAACTTCAAAACAGCTAATTTAGGGTTTCGTTTGGAAATCAAGCTATTCAGACAACAATTAAACCCTATTTTTGGTCCAACTCAGTTTGACAGGATTCTGATGAAAATTCGCAAATTAAACCTTCTAAAAATTATAGATAAATATTTTATAAGGTTTAATGTGAGCAATTGAATCAAAGGAGCTGAGTTGACCTAAAATAGTGATTTAGGTGAATAATTAACGTTAAGTGGATTTAAATATGAAATTGACCAAACAAATAACTTCAAAACTCAAAATTGAGATTGTCACTAGATTTCCTAGATCCTAATTAAGCTCCCATAAAAAGTTGAATCTATTTTGACAACATTCTCACCTACTTTGCATTTAAGTCCTTAACTTCTTAAAAATTTTGCAAATAGGTCCAATTTTATTACTTATGGGTCCTTCCCTCTTGCAAAACGATCCCCAGATTCACCTTCTTCGTCGCGCACCCCACCGGTTGTTCGATCGATCCCTGCGTCGAGTTTCTAGCACGAACTACGGCCACCTTGAGCCCCGTTTAACCTTATCCTCTGAGGTAAAGTTGTTCATCTGTTGTTTCTACGTCTAACAATGGTTGTTTCACCGCCAACAGTCGCCTCGTCGGTTCTCTCTTCTTGATCAAAGCTGGTGCGGCCAATGTGAGTTCCTTGAGACTATTTCACAACCTCTAGTAGCTTTTGAGCGCGACAGCAGCCCTGTAAAGCTTCTCACATCGCCTTCGAGTTCGGTCGTCTGGAATCTGAGCGCAAAAACCTTCTCCTTCCCTTCCTCCATGCAATGCCATTGCCAAACCTTGAGATCTCCTTCACCCCTTCACTCCGTCGCCTCTCGCCATCAAACGAGGGTGCAACCATCGTCGCCTCTCTCTTTCCGAGCTTCCCAGCCAAGAAGCCAGCCCTCTACCTCCTTCGTCGACCTCAATTCCTCCTCCAACTCTTCGACGGTGGCTTGCCACCGCCACCGGTCTCTGTACCTCCTTCTCTCCAATAAAATTAGAGTTTCTCCTCCACTTCTGCTCCTCTACCTTCTTGTCTCTTCAATTTCTTTTTTCGACCGTGTTTTCACCATCACCGACCACCACCACTTGGAGCTCCGAAAAGCTTCATCGCCACACCTCCACGCACAACCGACCACCCAATAAGATTTAGGGTGTTACGACCCGGTTCCCAAATCCCTACAGGACACGAGAATCGGACTGACTCGACTGATCCCAAGACCCAGTCGTCCAACGAGAAAGTAACCAAAAAGCAGTAAAATAAACCACATTCATCATGCAAGCAACTAAAAGTAACAAAAGTACAGCAGTAAAGGAAAAAACTACTACAGTACACACCACCACAACAGTAGAGAATTTAAAAAAAAAAAGGTATAGAAATATAAAATTACAATAAAAGAGTACAAGAATGTAACAACTACTCACTACTACAGAAAACGGGTACAACAAAAGTACAACTACTGGGCTCTACTAGGCCCAGCACCCTCCGCAGCCGTAAGCATTGGCTGCTCAACACCTGAACTTGAAAAAGGTGGTAGTACGACACGTCAACGAAACACTGAGTAGAGTGGCAACCAGCTAACTAAGAGAAACAGTAAAGGTGGATAGGTAGCTATTGTTTTCAATTTCTTTCTTTATTCAACTAGTTATTCCTTCTTTCATCCCTTGGTTTATTTATTAGACATTTTTCTTGATCTCGACTGTTCCTTGTGGGAACGATCTTGATTGCAGTCTTTTCCGAAAAGTAGAAGTAGCACGTGGTTCTCTCCTGGCCGGGAGAGTCCCCTGTGGTGGTCCTACCCTCAGTCAACCACCCCAAGGTTATTGACAGACGTAACAGTGACTACGGCATGCGCGATAAATGCACGGGTAGCTACCCCGCACTGGCACACGATCAGTCGTTTCCATTAACGAGTGCACCCAAAGCACAACATAGAACTAGTATAGGGCAGAGCCCTCTCAGTAACAGGGGTCTAGCCCCTCCACAGTAACCAAACAGGGGTCTCGCCCCTCCACAGTCCGTGCACCCTCGCCAGACTACCCTGGTTTGCCCAGTGGGCCTAACAAGTCGGTGTAGGACGGCTAGCTGAACCCCGGGCCCCGTGGGGTGGCTAGCTCTATCCCTACACTAGTAGCTCTCCCCGGTACTGTGTACGCGAGGGCCAAGAGTCGATACAAAGTGGCCAGACCTAACCCTGGGTCTCAACCCTAGGGCGGCTAGCTCCACTCTACACTAAGAGGTAACATGTGCTTCCCTTGGTACCACGTACCCAAGAGACAACACACTTTCCCATTTACTTTTCCAGTTCCATTCTATTTATTTCCAGGAGATCTACTCCTAATTCCCGTAGGGTTCATGCTCATGTTCCTCAGTCCAAGCCATACTAGGTTTCATCATTCAGGTTTATTCGCATATAGCATATGTTTCCAACATTCAATCTTTCTTTTCAAATTTACAAACAAGCAGCTCGTATTTAATTTCAACCAACAGAAATTATATGTAACAGTTACTAACAACAATATTCTACATTTTACATGCAGTTGTTATCCAATTACAGGCAATTATTATTCCATCTACTCATTTCAAGACTGCATTTCAGGCATTTAATACAATCGTTCCAGTGTTTCTGGTCCTGGGATTCATGCCATACCCTAGGATCTATCATTCAATCTAGTTTTCTGGTCCTAGGACTCATGCCATACCCTAGGATCTATCATTCAATCTAGTTTTTCTGGTCCTAGGATTCATGCCATACCCTAGGATCTATCATTTATTCCAGATCTGCATTTATGTTTGTAATTAACTAAGGGAAGGCACTCTACCCGCAAAATCGGGAGTAATGTGGGCGTGATCGGCAGATCCACGTGTCTCCGCAACCTCCAAATCCGCAATAGAACGAGGTCCTAACACAAGGATCAACCACAAGAAACCACGCAGAATATGATAAAAAGCATTCCAACAAGTAGAGGAACATATACGAAGAAGAACGGAATCTTAAACGCGGAAATCAGACCTCGAACGGACCCTAAACGGGTCAAAAACGACAGCTCTGACTCAAATCAGATGTCTGGAACATCTTCCAGACGTCTTAAAAGGAGTCCAGATCCATACCTCACTCTATGCCACTCCTCAGACATCCAGAGATCGTGTTGTACCATCTGGACCTAGTTCTAGACGTCCGACTATCCCTCCGGACGTCTGGAGACGCTCTCCGCCGTCTGGCGACTCGCCCAGACGTCTGAACCGTGTGGGAGGGCGTGTCCCACGCCTTCCCAAAGCGAAACCTGCACGCGTACGTTAATCTCTCAACACGGCACGCAACAGACGTCCACAAAAGGAAGTGTAGGAGGCCAAACGTACCTCTCAGTTGTCTGGAGCTTCCTCCAGACATCGTCCATGTCGTCTGGATGTAGGTCCAGACGCCTGATTCCAGGAAAAATCCCAGAATCAGAACCTCCTTCGTCTTCTTCCTGCTGCGCGCGACCTTGCCGCGTAGTCGCTCGTCCGCTGCTCTAGCTGCAGCAGCGTCGGGGGAACCTCCCCGACACACACTCCGCCTCGCGCATGCTGTAACGACCCGATTCCCGAATCCCTCCGAGACATGAGAATCGGACCGACTTGACTGATCCCAAGACCCAGTCGTCCAACGAGAAAGTAACCAAAATAGCAGTAAAATAAACCACATTCAACATGTATATAACTAGCAGTAATAAAGTACAGCAGTAGAGAAAAGAAATACTATAGTATACACCACCACAATAGTAGAGAAATAAACATATACATAAACATGAAGCTTACAATAAAGAGAGTACAGGGAGTAACAGGAACTGCTCACTACAACAGAAAGAAAAGTACAGTTGTACTAAAAGTAACACTACTGGGCTCTACTAGGCCCAGCGCCCTCTGCAGCCACCAACTCTGGCTGCTCAACACCTGGTCCTGAAAAGGTAACAAGGGTGACACGTCAGCGAAACGCTGAGTAGAGTGGCAACTAATAGCTAAAGGAAGCAGTAGAGTGGACAGTAGCTATTATATTTTTACTTTCTTTCTTTCTTTATATTTTTCCATTTATTCGCTATTGATTATTTCTCGGATCCCTCTCTTGACCCTGAATGTTCCTCGTGGGAACGATCTTGGTTGTAGTCTTTTCTGAAAAGTAGAAGTAACACGTGGTGCTCTCCTGGCCAAGAGAGTCCCCCGTGGTGGTCCTACCCTCAGTCAACAACCCCAAGGTCGCTGACAGACGTAACGGTGACTACGACACGCGCGATAAACGCACAGGTAGCTACCTCGCACTGACACGCGGTCAATCGCTTCCGTTAACAGGTGCGCCCAAAGCACAGCATGGAACTAGTATAGGGTAGAGCCCTCTCAGTAACAGGGGTCCAGCCCCTCCACAGTTCGCGCACCCTCGCCTGACTACCCCGGTTTGCCTAGTGGGCCTAACAAGTCGATGTAGGAGGGCTAGTAGAACCCTGGGGCCCGTGGGGTAGCTAGTGCTCTCCCTACACTAGTAGCTCTCCACGGTACTTTGTACACGAGGGCCAAAAGTGGCCAGACCTAACCTCGGGTCCCTGGGGCGGCTAGCTTAGCTCTACACTAAATAGGAGGACAGTTGCTCTCCTTGGTACTCCGTACTCAAGGGCCAGCTCACTTCCCCAATTCTATTCCATTCACTTTCCAGGAGTTCTACTCCTAACTCCCCGTAGGGTTCATGCTCTTTTAACTCAGCCAATTTAGGTTTCACCGTTCCAGCTTTATATCCATATAACCCATGTTCTCAACAGTAATTATTCATTCATAAACAGGCAGCTATTAACCAATTTACAAGCAGTTATCGTTTCCTTTCTACTTTTCCAAGACCGCAATATATATGTTCAACTAGTTTTCCAGTCCTAGGATTCATGCCATACCCCAGGATCTATCATTCAATCTAGTTTTCCAGTCCTAGGATTCATACAATATCCTAGGATCAATCATTCAATCTAATTTTTCAGCCATAGGGTTCATGCAATGCCCTAGACTTTATTAATTATTTCACAATTGGATAATTTTTGATAAAAAAAATTGAAAGGGCCACTCTACCCGCAAAATCGGGAGTACTGGGGCGTGGTCGGCAATCCCACGCACCTCCGCAACCCTCAGAGTCGCAATGGAACGGGATCCTAACACAAGGATCAACACAAGGAGTTACTCAGAACAGTATACAATTACTGTAAACAGGTAGAGGAAATAAATCTGGAAAGAACGAAACTTGAAATGCGGAAAACGTACTCCGAACAGACCCGAAACGGGTTAAAAACGACGAGTCTGCCCAAAATTAGACGTCTGGAACTTCTTCCAAACGTCTTAAAAGTTCGATCATGTCATACCTTGGTCTGCGCAGTCCTTCAGACGTCAAGAAGCCAGCTGGATCGTCTGGACTTAGTTTCCAGACGTTCGATTGTCACCCCGGACATCTGGAGGTCCTCTCCGTCGTCTGGTACTGTTCCCAGACGTCTGATTTGTGTGGGATGGCGAGCCTTCGCACCCTCCTGAACAAATCCGGCACACACACACACCCGCTCTCATCACGAAGAGGTGCAGAAGAACATGGCGGACGGCTGCATGGCCGTACACGCGTAAAAAGGAGAAGGTAAGAAATATTGTACCTGTCAGACGTCTGAACCTTCCTCCAGACGTCTTCTGCGCCGTTTGGACGTAAGTCCAGACGTCTGATTCTGGGAAATTTTCCCAAAATCAGGACCCTTTTCGCTCTCCGCCTGCGACGCACGGCCTTGTCGCGCCGCGTCCGCCTATTGCCAGAGCTGCAGCAGGTCCTCCGCGACACCCCACGCTAGATGCCCTCCCGTCGGTCAGCTCTAGTTGCCGCGGCAAGCTCGTACCCTCGCGGTCGAGCCTCTTCCTCTCGCAACAACCTCTCCTTCCCGCATGCTCGCAGCAGCCGCTGCTGCTGCTCTCGCTCGCTCACTCTCTCGCTGGCAGGGAGAAGGAGAAGAAGAAGGCGGTGGAGTGAGGGTGAGGGAGAGGGAAGCGCTATTTGAAGGCAGCACGGGGAGAGATAAAAAGAGGACGGCTGCGTTTGCGAGGGAGAGGAAAGAGAAGAAGGAGGGCGGCGGGTTCAGTCTGCGCGTGCATGCGCGCAGATTCAAACCCGTACGCCGAAAAAATTTAATACCAGACATCTGGGAAGGCTTCCAGACGTCTTGCCAGACGTTTGGGACACTTCCCAGACGTCTTAAATGACGCCTGATGCCCTGTTCATAACAATATAACAAACTCAAAGGAAGTTTCGTTCTCGAAACTTACGCTAACTAGGGTGCGGGAAAGAACAATATATGCATAACAAACTCAAAGAAGACCGAAGCCGATCCGAAAAGACATACCCGTGAAAAGCTTCGGGTACCGCTCCCGCATCGTTGCCTCAGGCTCCCAGATAGCCTCTTCATACCGCTGGCTCATCCACAAGACCTTCACCAAGGGTACTTGCTTTCGTCTCAGACTGCGGATGGCTCTATCCAGAATCTGCACTGGTCGCTCGGGGTGGGTTAGGTCGTCGCCCACCTTGATGCTCTCATGACTCAGGACGTGACTAGGATCGACGACGTACTTCTTGAGGTTGGACACGTGGAACACATGCACTCTAGAAAGCTGAGGAGGGAGGACAAGCCTGTAAGCAACGAGTCCAACCCACTCCAGGACCTCAAAGGGCCCCACGAACCTCGGTGCGAGCTTCCCTCTCACCCCAAACCGCTGCAGGCCCTTCATGGGCGAAACACGAAGGAAGACGTGGTCCCCAACCTCGAACTGCACCTCTCTGCGTTTCCGATCTGCGTAGCTCTTCTGCCTGCTCCTGACAGTGCAGAGTCGCCTGTGAATCTGCTTGACTACCTCTTGACTCTACCGGATCAGCTTGGGGACAACCTCCCACTTGGTCCCCACCTCAACCCAACTCAAGGGTGTCGTACATCTCCGTCCGTACAGAGCCTCGTAGGGTGCCATGCCGATGCTCGAGTGATAACTGTTATTATATGCAAACTCCGCCAGGGGCAAGTGCTCCTCCCAAGAGCCCCTCAAGTCCAGTACACAGGCACGCAAAAGGTCCTCAAGTGTCTGTATCGTGCGCTCAGACTGTCCGTCCATCTAGGGGTGGTAGGCAGTACTGAACCTCAACCGCGTCCCCAGGGCCTACTGAAACTCAGCCCAAAATTGGGATGTAAAGCAGGTATCCCGGTCGGATACGATCTCCTGCGGAACTCCATGTAGACGTACCACGTCGCGGATATACCTCTCTGCCAACTGTGCTGGTCCCAAGGTGACTCAGATTGGCAAGAAATGCACCGTCTTCGTCAATCTATCAACGATTACCCAGCCTGCGTCGTGTCCTCGCTGGGTAACAGGTAAGCCCACCACCAAGTCCATGGTGATGCTCTCACACTTCCACTCTGGCACTGGAAGTGGCTGTAGCGGCCCTGTAGGCCTCTGATGCTTGGCTTTCACTTGCTAGCACACTAAACACTGCTGCACGAATTCACCCACATTCCGCTTCATTCCCCTCCACCAAAACTCACGTCTCAAGTCATGGTATATCTTTGTGTTTCCAGGATGTATGGTGAATCTGAAATAGTGTGCCTCAGTCAGGAGCTCTCTCAACAGCTCCTCGTCTCTGGGGATGCACAAACGTCCCCTCAGGCGCAGCACCTGGTCTGTGAAAGAGAAGTCCCCCGGGTCTCCTGACAGTACTCTGTCGCGCAAGGACTACAAGTACGGGTCAGCCATTTGTCCTGTGATGATGCGATCTATCAGCTCTGGCCTCATCTGTCGTGTCACAATCACTACCCCACAGTGCCCCCGTAACTCTAGGGGTCGCCAACTGCCCATCTCCTCCAAAAGGCTCCAACTCTACACCTATAAACTAGCCAAGTGTGCAGGCGCCTTCTAGCTCAAGGCGTCAGCCACCACGTTGGCCTTTCCCGGGTGGTAGGAAATGCTGCAGTCATAGTCCTTCAAGAGCTCCAACCAACATCTCTGTCTCATGTTGAGCTCCTTCTGATCAAATAGGTATCTGAGGCTCTTGTGATCTGTGAAAATCTTGAAGGTCTCACAGTACAAGTAGTGCCTCTAGGTCTTCAGCGCGAAGACAATAGCTGCCAACTCCAGGTCGTGGGTAGGGTAGCTATGCTCATGGGGCTTCAGTTGTCACGAAGCGTAAGAGACAACGTGACCCCTCTGCATGAGCACACCCCCTAACCCCTGCAAGGAGGCGTCCGTGTACACAACGAACCCGCCACTACTGTCAGGGATGGTGAGCATGGGAGCCGAAGTCAGCCTCTCCTTCAGCTCTTGAAAACACGCCTCACAGGCGTTTGTCCAAGTGAAGGGCACGTCCTTTTGGGTCAACTATGTCATAGGACGTGCAATCTGTGAAAAGCCCCTGATAAACCGTCCGTAGTAGCCTGCCAGTCCCAGGAAACTGCGAATCTCAGTAACCGTACGCGGTCTCTCCCACCAGAGCACTGCATCGACCTTGGCTGGGTCCACCGCCAAGCCATCTCCAGAGATCACATGACCTAAGAAGGTCACCTCCCTCAACCAGAACTCGCACTTGCTATATTTGGCGTACAGCCTACGTTGTCTTAGTGTGTCCAGAACCATCTGCAAGTGTTGTCCGTGCTGCGTCTGATCTCGAGAATAGATGAGCACATCATCAATGAATACCACCACGAACTGGTCCAAGTATGGTCTAAACACCCGCTTCATTAAGTCCATGAAGGCAGCGGGGGCATTGGTCAGCCCAAACGGCATGACTAGAAACTCGTAGTGTCCGTACCGGGTGCGGAAAGCTGTCTTGGAGACGTCTGCCTCCTTGATCCTCAACTGGTGGTATCCAAACCTCAAGTCGATCTTGGAGAATACCGTGGCACCTCGCAGCTGGTCAAACAAGTCATCGATCCTCGGCAGCGGATATATGTTCTTGATGGTGACCCTATTCAGCTGTCGGTATCCACAAAAAGGCGTAGGGTACCATCCTTCTTTACAAACAGTACCAGGGCTCCCCAAGGAGACGCGCTGGGCCTCACAAAGCCCTTCTCCAAAAGATCCTACAACTGGGACTTGAGCTCTCGCAGCTCAAGTGGTGCCATCCTGTATGTTGCGGTGGAGATGGGGCTGGTCCCTAGTACTAGTGAGATCTCAAACTCGATGTCACGCTCGGGCGATAGTCCTGGAAACTCGTCTGGGAACACGTTGGGGTACTCTCTGACCACCAAGATACTCTAGAAGTCTGCCACAGGGCTGAGCTCTGCCACCACACAAGCTAGGAAGCCCTCACACCCCTGGCTCAAAAGTCTCGCCGCCCGAAGTGCAGAAATGTACCTGAAGCCTCCGTCCACTAGTTGACCGTGGAACTCGAAAGAAGGCAACTCCGGTATGGAGAAGACGATCTTCCTCTCAAAACAGTCCACCAAGGCGTGGTAAGCAGACAACCAGTCCATCCCCAGAATTACACCAAAGTCCTCCATCTGTATCATAATCAAGTCAACGGGAAGGCTATGTCCCCCAATACTGGCCTCGCAACCCGTGTATACCTCCTCAGCTACAAACAGCTGACCACTTAGACCTCTGATCACGAACGAATCCTCTAACAGCATATAATCCTGGCCCAAACTAACTGCGACAAACGAGTGCGTAGCACCGAAATCGAAAAGCGTGTAAACGAGTCTGTCAGAAACTGAAACCAAACCTGCCACCACTGATCCCGAAGCTCTGGCATCCCTGTGTGTCAGGGCGTTGATACTCCCCTCAGCCCTAGGTGCGGATGAAGCAGCCACACTCTGCGTCGGACGGGTAGCTGCTGGCCGGTACCATTCTCGTGACTATTGTCCTCCTCCTCACACCTAGAAACCGCGGCCTCCTGCTCGCCCTCCAGTGCTCGGCGCGGGAAGCATCTGCTGACCTCCTGCCCTAGATGGGCAGTCCCTCCTGATGTGGCCCGGTTGGCCACACTGGTAACAGAGGGGAACCCGACTCCCGCCCTCAGTGGGTCCCTGCTGTCAACTGGGCGGGGGTCCGGTGCTAGCAACTCGCCCCTGTCGAGGGCCCCCAAAGGCCATTGATGGCCCTGTAAAACATGTCGGCTCTCCTGCGGGCGCCACGTGTCTCCTCTCTCACCGGCCCTGTGAAAAGTCTGGCTGGTAGGGCCTCTTCCGCCTGCTGTCAGTATCTCGCACCGACGGGTTGGTCTCCTCGTAGGTCATAGCTTCCTCCACCACCCTCGAGAACATAGGCAGCTTCAGGGGTTTGACATACCCCCGAATCGCAGGCCGGAGCCCCTCGGTGAACCTCCAAAGGCGCTCCTCCTCAGTGGCTACTGCTGTCGCTGCGAAGCAGGACAGCTCCGGAAAACGTGTGCGGTACGTGCTCACGGTCATCGTCCCCTAGCGGAGAGTGTGGAACTCCCGCCTCCTCTGGTCCTGCCACGTCTGGGGAAAGTACTACTCGCAGAAGAGGGTGACGAACTGGTCCTAGGTCGGCTCGTCCCTCTCCTGTCCCTTGACCACCCTCCACCACCGGTGTGCCACGCTCTCCAGCTGGTACGCGGCAAAGGCCATGCGGCACTCCACCGGGGGGCGAAGGGTGTCAAAAACCTTCTCGATCTGCTCGAGCCAGTCCTTCGCCTCGGTCGAATCCTCATCCCCCTTGAAGGAGGGGGGCTTCAGCTTCCAGAACTGCCCGAAAAGCTCGAAGTGGCGCTGCAGTGGGGATGCTGGTGCACCTCCAGGTAAGGAAGCCTCGTGCACAGAAGTGTCGGAGGAAGGTGGGGGCAGTGGCGGCCCATCCCCTCCCCCGCATCCAGGGCCGCATCCATCGCGTGGTCCCACTGAGGACTCCTCCGCAGCCCCAGGGAGAGGCGCTCGGGGCGGCGGGTGGAGCTCCTCTCGCACTATGTCCCGTATTAGCTGGGTGAGGTCCTGGACCTGAATGCCCAGGAGCAGTGGCTGGTCAACTGAGACGTTGACCGTAACACGCCCACCTCGCCGACCTTGTCCTCGGCCGTGCCCGCGGCCCGCCTCGCTAGTCCCTCGTCGAGGCATCTCCTGCAAGGAGACGAGAAACAGAACGGAAATACGTCAATATGGAACGATATCTAACGAAGAAGTCTAAGAGCACATGTCAAAAGAAATGTTGTGGTGGCTACTCTAGTCACAAACACGTGAATTGGTTATTTTCTAGTCAGTTGGTTCACTTCCCTGGATGACCTTGCTCTGATACCATCTTGTAACGACCCGATTCCCGAATCCCTCCGAGACACGAGAATCGGACCGACTCGACTGATCCCAAGACCCAGTCGTCCAACAAGAAAGTAACGACCCAACATATTTCTCCCTTAATTTGTCAACTTATTATTTTATGTGACTATTTGACATGATGCTTCACCTAATAACGCTCAGAATTTTCATTAAGGATTTATCACTTCCACCACATGTTTATTTTTTCATTTTCTTTTGACATTTCGATGTAGGTATGTGCCTTTGGCACAACTTATCGAATCAATGGGTAGGGGCAACTAAAGTGCAAGTGTTACTCTTTTCTAAATACAATAGTCTTCCCGTAACTTTACTTCATGCAAACATTTTATGGTGACCTTCATGATTTTTGGCGTATATGTACCATCCTTAAGTTGCCCCACAAAATTAGTATGAGCTGCCATAACGGAAGAAACATCAATTTTACTTCAAATTTGGGTTCTTGTTAGAAATGACAAGTGTGGAAGTACACTCCATAGTAATCAATAAAACTGTACAAATCCAATAATAAGCAGTGGAACTCGAGATAGAACTAAATAACTTATGCTTAAGTACGACTTATTATGAAACAAAATCCGCATAATGCAAGACATAGATTAATGCGTGCCACAAATGAAAAATAATACATCCATTGGAGGAGTCTACAGGAATAAAAGTGAAACTAATTTCCAGTATTGCCCCCAACGTAAATGACAATATGTTAGCGTGGACATTCCAGTCACATACGATTTTCTATGTGGAAGTTGGTCATTACATTGGATCATGGAGTACATTTATTGCATCAGGAGTAAATTTATATGATCCCACGTAAACATCTTCAATGATACGTAGATGAACAAAATTATGGCACCAGTTTCGCGTACCAAATCAACTTTTTCAGAAGTATCTTCGTTTCTAACAGTTGGATGGTTGACTTATTAATCTCTTCCTTTAAAAAGATCATTTCCACCATTAAATCATTCACTTGCTTTCCTCTTGTGTCTTCTACCTTACTACCGACGTATGCCTTTTTGGAGAGATCCACCCACATGAAAAATTCGCAACTCAATCTACACGTGTAAAATTATGACCCACCACCTCAAGCCTTCAAGGATGCCCTCGAGACAGTAGGAACTTCAGTCACAAATTAGACGAAAACAAATTATGGGCCAGTGAGTTGCTCAGGCAAGTTATTAAATACCCATCACTTGTAGTAAGGTGAAAGTGGAGTCTATGCACATATACCAAATCAGTAAAGCAGTATATTCTATATCATTTTATTCTATTCATTTGCTTTACCTAGAAGCATCTTTGAATCCAACGAACTATTAGACGACTAACAAAATCCCACTATTACAATGGAGGATAGTATCAACAATTAAACCCATAAGAACCTCTAAAATGGGCAAACTAATTGCATACTGTATCGGTACACCAATGAATAAATCCACGAAGCTCCAACCATAGGATAACGCCTTCGGTGAAATATTAGAGGTTAATTCCTATTTCTCAATGGGATTTAGCCATTCTCATAGGCGTACAAAATCTGGCCACAGCCTATCGTAAATTAGGAAATGTGAACATGCTTCAACGAGGAAAGGCAGATTTCACTTATGTGAGTATATAATTGGGTTGGGGAAGCTTCTAAATAGGTTAAGGGAATCCTAATCAGGTTCTAGGTTAATGATTGGATCTAAAATAGGTTGGTTAGGTTCTGGGATAAGGGTATCCTAGGGTTCTAAGGGTAGGGTTAGGTTACCCTAGTCCCTCTCTCTCTTCTTTAATTGGATCTTCATTTCTTCTTCAATCAAGTCTTGGTCTTCAACCAACTCCTAGCTTTATTGTAGCTTCTTTTCTTATCCAGCTTTTATTCTTTAATGCTCCAAATTATTCTAAGTCATTCACCTACATTATTCACAAAAGATTAAAATTAGATAATTAGCCGTAAACTAGACACAATGCATAAGATATGCATGCATCTCTAAATGTAATATTTACATTCTAAATGCATGATTTCACTAAGAAGTTAGCCCTAAATTAAGCCAATTATGGTAATAAATTAGGCTGTTATCATATCCCCATGCCTATCTTTCAATGCCATAAATTTTAGATAATTTAAAGTTATATAAAAATTCCAGTGATTTTTGAAATTCCAAAAAGTCAGGAAAAATGTCAAACGTGTGTGAAATTTTGATATGATATTCATGACTTCAATGGCTACGTCCAAGAGAAATTTCAAAATTTTTGGACGTATGAAAATTTGGAAAATGATTTTTGAATCTCGAAAATAGTTGTAGTTTGAATTTTAGGGAGGTGGTTTTTGATGATTCTCAAGAGATAATGCCCACCAACAAGATAATTTTTTTTTTTTTTAATGAGGAAAGCAAACAAACACTTCTAATCCTAAGGATCAAGCAAAGTACCTAATTTTTTTGGATTTTTTTTTTAAAAGAAAATCTAATATAACTAAGATACGAGTACTTAGCTAAGACGAAAAACCCGCAATCCTTTCATTCTCGCATTTCTTCTCAAATTTTCACGCTTCCTACGCACACACAATCAAACAGAAATAAAGAGAGTTAAATCTCAAGTAAGCACGGAGAAGAAAAGTTTTAAGAATAACTCCGTTGCCTCCCTGGCAATGACGCTATTTGATCGACACGAAAGTGCATAAAGAGATTTTACATTATCATTGCAGTTGCAAAACATATTAAATCAAATAAATTTATAAATCAGAAATTGATAAGTCCTGAGTTGTTTGCAAGGAGATAAAATGAGATTCTTAAACCTTTCGCACTAACTATTCTACTCTAATGAACGCACATAAAGAGAGACAACATTTCCATTGAATAATGCTTTTATTGCTAATCATGAAAAGTTTTACACATGAACTCCAGAGGAAAGCTTACAAATAGAATAAAAGCATGGTAATAAAAGAAAGAAAGAGTAGAGAGAGAGTGAGATTGCAAAACCGCTTGAGGGATGCTTGTGTAAAACTTGGCAGAGCTTCAGATCCAGGGTGCCGGGAAGAAGATCAAAGAGAGAGCTCGGAGAGAGAGGGTGTAAGACTATGGTGGCCTAAACTATACTAAGGCTAATTGGTCTCTAAGGGTTGGAGTCTAGGTCCTTTTATAGAAAAGTGGGTGGCTTCCTATTGGTCAATCTAAGGTGTCTAGGATCACTAATTTGGACAGCTTAGATTCCATCAAAAGTGATGCCTAAGATTGGTTAAATAAGAACCTTAGGATCTAGGTTGTAAGGCTAGGATAGGATGGTGGTCTTCTAAAAATAGGCAACCTAGGTTGAGAGGATAGGATCTAAAGCCTAAGAGATATGTTCTTAAGTGTAGGTTTTAGGAAAGGATACGTTCTGTAAAGACTCATTCTGTTTTGAGCCTTTTAAGATGTCTGAACTGTCAGTCAAATGTCTGAAAATTGAAAAATCTGTACGTAATGTTGGTTCTGCGCGCAGCCAGCGCGCAAACCTTTTCCTTCTCTCTCTTCTTCGCTTTTTCCCCCATCGAACCCTAACCTTCCTTACCTATATAAGTGCCCCCCTTCCTCTCATCTCCACTCCACCACCACCACCTTACTCCCCACTCCACTACCGTGAGGAGGCACGCGAGAGAGAGGGAGCAAGAGCGAGGAGTGGCATGAAGAGGAGGCCAAGGTCGCGAGCTCGTGGAGGCTCATCGGAGTGTTGCACGGCCACCGCGGCGCGTGCGGGAGGAGGAGAGCAGACGTCTTCCTCCTCACGGTTACATCTTCCTCAAGGTTACGGCCATGCAGGCCACACCACAGAGGCGATTTGTCTTGCTAAAAAGGGTTGTGCTGCTCTGTCGTGCACAGGAGCAGCTTTGGGAAGGCACGCGGCACGCCCTCCCGCACTTTTCGGACGTCTAAATAGCTTACCAGACGATTGGAAGCACTCCCAAACGACTGAAAGATAGGTCAGACATTTGGAGCTGAGTCTAGATGGTCGAGTAGGAGTCCTGGATGTCTGAGGTCGACGCAGGGACTTCAGATGAGACTCTGGTGACTTTTAAGATGTCTGATTTGAGTCTACAGACTTGTTTTTGACCCGTTTAGGATTCTATCGGGGTCCGTTTTACACAAACGAGATATCTGTGTTTTCCTTGTGAGTTCCTTTACATGTTAGAAACCTTTATATACTATTCTGAACGTTCCGTTGTGACATGCTTCTTGGTATAGGACTTCTCTCTATTGCGTGTCTAGGGATTGCAGAGGCACGTAAGCCTGCAGTTCGAGCCCCCGGTACTCTCGAATTGTCTGGTAGAGTGGTTTCCCCCTGTTCTATTTATAAAACATGAATGCATATATGAAAACTAGATAACTAGAACCCTAGGATGTGGCATGTATCTTAGGACGAGAAATTGTTGCACTGTTTGTATGCGTGATTGAGATTGTAGTCATAAATGAATGAGCTAAATTGTAAACAACTGCCTATTAATAAATACAAGCTGGCTGTTAGAATATGAAATGCCTGAGATAACTAAACAGTTACCTGTTATATCACTTGTTGCATATGTTAAATTGTGGAAATACTAGCTGCATGTGTATAATACGAGAATAGAATTGTGAATGATGAAACTTGGTATGGAATAATATGGTGGATATGATCATGAACCCTACAGGGAGTTAGGAGGAGAGCTCCTATGGATGAATGGAAAGGTTTGGAATTGTCAGTGGGAAGTGTGCTGGCCCTTGAGTACGTGGTACCAAGGAGAGCGACTGTCTCCTTCTTAGTGTAGAGCGGAGTTAGCCGCCCTTGGGTTGGGATCAGAGGTTAGGATCGACCACTTTACACCAACTTCTGTTGGCCCTCGCATACACGATACCGGGGAGAGCTACTAGTGTAGGGAGGGAGCTAGCCACCCCACGGGGCCCGGGGTTCAGCTAGCTACCCTACACCGACTTGTTAGGCTCACTGGGCAAACTAGGGTAGTTAGATGAGGGTGCACGAACTATGGAGGGGTGAGACCCCTGTTTGGTTCTGAGGGGCAAAACCCCTATTTTTGAGAGGGCTAGGCCCTATACTGTTCCGTGCTGTACTTTAGGTGTACTCGCTAGCGAAAATGACTGACTGCGTGCCAGTGCAGGATAGTTACCCGTGCGCTTATCGCGGGTGCCGTAGTCACCGCTATGTCTGTTTGTGACCTCGGAGTGGTTGACTGGGTGTAGGATTATCACGGGAGACTCTCCCGGCTAAAAGAGCACCACGTGTGCCTTCTACTCTTCAAAAAAGACTACAATCAAGATCGTTCCCACGAGAAACATGCAAGATCAAGAAAGAAATCTGAAAGTAAACCAATGGGTAAAAAAGAATTACTTGTAAAATAAAATAATTAGAAAAGATAAATTTACCTGTTAACTTTTACTGCTTTAGATAGTTTGGTTACGACTCTACTCAACGTTCGCTGACTTCGTTTTCTCATAAATCCTTTATAGGTCCAGGAGTTGAGTAGCCCGAGTTACCAGCTACAAAAGGTGCTGGGCCTAGTCGAGCCCAGCAGTAGCTTCTTACTGTTGTTGTACTTCCTTTCTATTAGTGAGTTTCAGACTTTGTTTACTATTCCTATTTCTGTACTTTTGTTCTATTTTCCTGTTGTTGTGGTGGTATGTACTAGTTAGCAGCTTTTACTTTCCTTACTGCTTGTATAATTTTACTGTTAGTTACATTGCATAGTGAATGTGATTTATTTTCCTACTTTTCGGTTATTTCAGGTTGGATGATTGGGCCTTGGGATTAGTCAAGTCGAGTCGATTTCAGGTCCTGTAGGGATTCGGGAACCGGGTCGTAACAGGTTCTAGGCTTAGGGAAGAGTTCGGGTGGTGTTTTGGGTTGTTTCAAGGGGATAAGGCCATGTTTGGTGGTTTTCGCTCATTGGAGAAGCGTTTTGGATGTCCAGGAAGGTGTCTGGACGTCTTATACTGCAAAGTCAGATGTCCAAAGGGTGTTCTGGACGTCCAAAGCAGTGTAATGGGTTATGGGTGCATCTGGGAAGGATTTTGATATTGGGTCTATTCAAATTAGATGTCTAGAGAGGTGTCTATACGTCCAATTTGAGTGTTGGTCCAAGTTTAAATGTGTGTGAGCGTGTAATTGGGTTGGGGAAGCTTCTAAATAGGTTAAGGGAATCCTAATTAGGTTCTAGGTTAAGGATTGGATCTAGAATAGGTTGGTTATGTTTTGGGATAAGGGTATCCTAGGGTTTTGAGGGTAGGGTTAGGTTATCCTAGTCCCTTTCTCTCTTCTTCTTAATTAGATCTTCATTTCTTTTTCAATCAAGTCTTGATCTTCAACTAGCTCCTAGCTCTATTGCAGCTTCTTTTCCTATCAAGCTTTTATTCTTTAATGCTCCAAATTATTCTAAGTCCTTCACCTACATTATTCACAAAAGACTAAAATTAGATAATTAGGCGTAATCTAAACACAATGCAAAAGATATACATGCATGCTCTAAATGCAATATTTACATTCTAAATGTATGATTTCACTAAGGAGTTAACCCTAAATTAAGCCAATTAAGGTAATAAATTAGGCTGTTATCATGGCATCAAGAAGGGTGTTGTCGTCGAGCGACCGACGGTGTTGTCGCCTATGTTGAAAGGGGAGGGAGACTGCCAGAATGGCAAAGCTCTCCAAATCAAAGGGAGCAGACAAGGTTGGGTAGGATTTCGTCATGGGGAGACATGTGAGATATAAAGAGGGGCATGGGGGAGTAAATGTTTGAGATGGGAAACTCTTCAACCTACCGGTCAAAAATGTCCTTGGGGCTTTCACCATGAGTCATCACACCATTAATAGTGATGAGGAGAGTGAGGACAAGGGTACAGTGGAGATTCCTTTGGAATCACTGCTGGTGATCTAGCTTTTCGACTCCTCGCGGGCAACAAGAGTTTGCACTAACTCTTCTGCTCCACCTATGACGATCGCAACGACCTTCAAACAACGAATGTTGCATGTAAGAAAACCCTTGTCTCTCGAAAGGGGGACACATCTAGGGTTTCCTTTTGTTTGGAGGTTGGGTGGGTGTTGGAGAGGAAGACAAATGGGTGGGATAGGAAAGGTAAGGCGTTAAAAAATAGAGTGACATTAATTTTGAGGGTTTGTAGTTGTTGGGGGACTAAAGGATAGATTTCATGTGCATGACGATGCGTGAGTTTGATACCTCACTGACACCTCGTCTACTGAGTTCTACACCTTAAACCCAAGATGGTTAATACCAGACCACCCCACCCCCCCATTTTCTTAAACCTACCTCTAACTCGCGCCATAACCTTTTACCCTCTCCCAAATCCATTGCCAAACATAGCTTATGTCTGTTTTATTTTTTATTTTGCATCCTTCACAAAGTAATACCACATGAGTTCCACATCTACAAGGTAGGATATCAAGTTCAAGTGAATACACACACACACACGCACACAAAGGAAATCCTGTTGATCAATTTACAATTGGCCTTATCTAGATAGAGGAACAAATAAAAAGAATATATGGGCCTATTATTATGTGGGAGTAACAAAAAGAAATGTAGCATCTCTAACCTAAATCTTTGTTTAGATCCAAATTGTTAAGTAGTAATTTTCATTTCTTATATTTCATTACTCATTTTCATGAGTTTTCTATGTAAAACTTTTTGGGGTGCTATAACCTTCTATATTTGAAATCTTAATATCCTCGTTAGGATTTATCAATTCATTAATATACTTCTAGTAATAGTTGTAGCTCTATCTCATAGCACACTCTTTAACCTTCTCATATGCAACCCTTTCCTCCTATAGAGAAAGTTTAGCTTTGATATCATTTATAACATTCTAGACTTAAACCTAAGTTTAATTGTGAAAAACTAGTTTTGATAACTTATTAGGTATGCGCCCAATGCTATAATTCAGAAAAACAATATCAAGGGAAGAAATGACAACTATAGTTGTGTATGTACTGAGTGGAATAATATTGCACTTGCACTTGACTTAGGCCATGCTTGGCCAAGTGTATGTACTGTTTTATCAATTCCATCAAGTAAATTTTGAATGCACACTTTTCCCCCTATCCATTGTCATGGATTTGGGTATCCACATCCTTGATATCGCACTCCAACTTTTTGTCAACCCATTTTATGAGACTAGAAAAAGTTCCCATGTGGAGTTGCAACATTAACTCCCAAATTGGACCCATCTTTCAACCAAATCAAATTGGTTATTACCTATTACGTATCCTACGTAGCCACATCTAATTAACAAAAGTAACAAATGAACATTGGAGTTGTTCAAAATGGGATAAGTGAGTAAGGTCTACGTAGAGAATAGGAGGTATATACTCATTCAATACTTAAAAAGAAAGATGGATTTTTCTTTCTAGGAAGAAAGTAATGAAGAATAAATAAGAACCAAATGAGGAATGCATTGGGTGTCTTTTTAACAGTGGGATAAAAGAAATCAAGTTGCAAATTCTTAATTTGAATAGAAAGAAAAGAAAGGATGTTTCAGTGTCAAAGCACTTAGCACGTCCTAAAAGGAAAGGGATTAAATTTCTCTCTTATATTAAAACAAAGTTGATAGAATTGTCATGCCAAGGCTAATCAAAGGAAAAAGATTAAATTGCTATCCCTTGGTAGGAGTTGAAATTTATTTATATTTATTTGAAAAAAAGGTTAAGATGCGGTGTCAAGTGCATCATGTAAAGAAATAATGCACTACTTACGAAATTGGCATTATCTTTTAGTACCTATGTTGTTTTGTAACATCAACTTATCTACTGAAGTTAAGGGGAGGTTAAATCCCAAAATAATGACATAAGTGTTGAGTTAGATACTTAGGCTTAAACCTTGAAATCTATAACTACAAACTAAAATAGGATCTTTATCTATACACGTGTCACTTCTTCCCTGTCTCCCCTACCCACTCACTCTGTCTCTCCCTATCTCTCTCTCTCTCTCTCTCTCTCTATTCGTTAATGACTTTCCTTCACTGTCAATGCCATCCCCGCTGTCTCTTTATCCCTTGGACGGGCGTCCCTCGCTTTGGTGCTAGATTTTTTCACAAGTTAATTATCTCCTATGATATTCTATTTTAAAATCATAGGTTGAAGTGGAATTCAATTAACAACTTACAATATTTTCAACTGTGAATTTACGTTCTGTGATATTTAAACTAAATCAAATGTTGCAATCTCCTTTGTCAATCGTTTACAACAAAATTATGGCGAACATTTCTACTAACAAACAAATTTTTTTATATTTTTATCGTTAAAAGTAAATTTTTTACTTAAAATATTTATTTGATATATTTAGGCTGTGATCGGTAACTATTTTTCATTTAATTATAATTTTAAAATATAAATTACGTATTTTTTGTGTGATTTGTTTTATGAGTTATTTAAAATATTTCAAATTTAAATTTAATTGTATTACTTCACATGTGTGACAAATACTTTTTATTTATTTATTTATATATTTATTTTATAAGCAAAATAACTTTTTTTTTTGAAATAATTTAATTTGCATGAAGTAATATTATAAATTGTACATTAATGACATCATATATAGGGATGCAGATAAGACATGTTTGAGTTGAATTTACATTTTTATTTTCAAATTTAATATCCATAAGTATATCCCCTACCCACTTACTCATCATATCTCTAAATCACACATTCATTTCTAGATCTATTTGCTCATGTATGATATACCTAACTATTTACTATTTATTCATAAGGTACCTATTTAATATTTACTCATATCATTTAATCACATTTAATCTTTCTCTTCCTCTCTCCAATGACATTAAATCTCTTTCTCTATTTCCATCAATTCCCATAGCATTTAGTATCTTTCTCTCTCTCAGTAATCTCTCTCTCCCTCTGTTCCATTCACACCTCATTTTTTACTCTATTTCTCCTCAATATATTTTAATAATTGAGATCTTTTCAAATTTTGATTATAATTCTTAATTTATAAATTTTATAGAATCAAATCTATACTTCTTTAAAAAAATATTGAAGATTATTTATCAATCTTATATTTATTTATGCTATTATAAAAAAGTAAATTTATATTTATCTATATATATTAAATTATATATATATTTTTTACCAATATATGAAATATTTCTCGCTATATCTTCACATATAGATTACTCAATAAAATTTCATGTTATCACCATAAATGTTGTTAATATTTTTTTTAATTTTTTTCATATATATTATATATATTATATATTCTTAGTGAACCTTATTATCCATATAATTAATATTTTTCGATCACCTATGTAAATTTCAAGATCTCTTTTTCCCTCTATTTTTTTTCTCCTCGTCTATCCTGAAGCAAAACGTGAGACTAAATACATTAGTTTGAACCAGAAGCAGGTCGTTTTCATCGAGTACTATTTTAGGTTTGGGACGTTCGGGGGCAAAAAAATCAAACGAAAGAGATAGACTTTGGGCTGGTAGAGGTGCCCAGTTGGACACGGTACCAAATAATGAAGTATCATATGACCGACACGGGAGCGCTCTTCCCGTCCCTTGCTTTTTCTTACTCGTCCCTGACCGCCACCCTGTGCGGGGCACGAGTAGACGGAGAGCAATGCCGGTATACGCAGGGTTGCACCCGCGGAGGCACTTGGCAACGTCAAGCGAGATCCTACTCTCCTCCTCCGTCTCCGCCGTCCTTGTCCTCCTCACCCACACAGCTCTCGTCTCCGTTCCCCTCTTCCTCCTCTCTACTCTCTCCCTCCTCCTCCCCATGCTCCCCGTCTCAGGTCAGGTCCCACAACACCACCTCCCTCCCAACACCTCCCCCCCGCCGCCTCCCCCCCCCCCCCCCCCCTCGCCTTTCCCCCATTACCATCATTATCTCCTTACAATTCTTCTCCACTTCCTGGTCCCCTGCAGCAGAGCTGACCTCTTATCCGGTCTTCTTCTCTTCTCAGGTCTTGTGATGGTGGCCGCGATGGGATTCGGAAGATGCCTGAAGCGTCTCGTTGGGATCCCCTCGTCGGCTCCCGCAATGGTCCTCTTCCATGTTCTATTCATCTTCGGCGTTTACTTGGCTCTGATACGACCAGGTGCTCTTCTTCACTTCACCGAAATTTGGTTCCTTAAAAAATCCAACCGCATGCATTGCTTGTGGACAGTATCTTACAATAGATGATCCGACATCATCTCAATGGTTTTTATAGTAACTAATTTGACATTTGCTATGATTTAAGCAGATGGCCAGAATATATGATTGCTGATGGCTTTCGTATTAGATAAGAGAATAAATGTATTGAGATTTGATTGCAATTTCCTGAGTTGAATGGCAGAAACGAAATGATAGAAAATGAGAGAACTGAAATTTATAGTTCGCTCTCCTTATCATTGAGTTTTTTCATAGGTATCTCATGTGGTAAGACGGCTGTTATGATCACCCGATAACAAACTTCCTTGTGGTCACCTCCTCTGATAACTTCCTAAGTACCTCTGTACACGAGAGTTGTGTGCAGATTACATCTACAGTTCGCTTGAATTGATGGTCTTGGGCAGAGCTTCGATTTGATGCACTTGTATTTAAGGGGAAGTGCCTTTTTGAGGTCATTTGTGATTTGGTCCTTGGAGGAGACATAATTGACAGGCAGATTCTTTCTGCTGGATCTATCTTGACCAAAATGAAAATCAGAGTGTAATATGTTTTCTTGAGGGTGGAAGACAGGTCCTCTGTCATATAAGCAGGCCCAATATTGTCTCCAATAAGGAGATAGAGGAGAAGGTAGAAAGGCCCATAACTCATGATAGAATGATCGACTTTGTGTTTTTTCAATTAATGGAACTTGCTAAAGCTCTTTACTTCAATTCAGTATTGAGTTACCTACTATGTTCTATTCTTTTGAAGAGTAGGAGATTAAGGAATCTTCAAGAATCACAACAAATCTCACGGTGAATTTTCCAAGGTTTTAAATATTGATATTGATATTGTATCGACAATTAAAAAAAGGGATATATTGGGGATATATCGCTGATATCGGTGAATTTTGGGAAAATCGCTAAAAAATACATAAAATATTAAAAAATATTTAAAATTAATATTTTTATGAGTAATACATCATAAAAAATGTGTGTGTGAGAGACCCATATTCAGTGTTTCCCCCTTCCCAGCCAACAACCTTTTTTAAACCCAGTGTTTCCCTGCCCAGCAGCCCAACCGAAGCACTTTTGAACCCAATCTTTCCCGCCCACCTAGCACCATCATCTCGACGAGATATCGTCGATATTTCAGCCATATCATCCGGTATATCGGTGATATATCATAATATCGGTGATATATCGCCGATATCCTAGAAAAACGATACGCCCAAACCTAACGAAATCGATATATCGACGATATGTCGCCGATACATCCAACCTTGGAATTTTCTATCATCAAGGTTACATGCATCAATCGACTTTGGAGAACACAAGATTTTGAGAAGGGGAGTTTGATTCTTCAAATAGAACAAGGAAAAAGAAATTATACCTTCCTTGTAGCCTAATATATGTTTGAGGAGTCGGAAATGATAACCTGTGGGAATATGCATGACTTAAGCTTTTTTGCTTATTGAAAAGCTAATATTAGGCCTTTTGAGGTAAAGATATTGACGATTGCTACAACCTGATGAAATTAATGTGGATCGAGTAGACGTGTCCCTAAATTTCTTGGGAATCTAGCATTGGTAGTAGGTAACAAAGGAATACTGAATAGTTCTGTTCGAGAAAATTAGGAAATTAAGAACTAGAATGATCTCTTTCCTCTTTTCTTTCTTTCTTAATTATAAAGATATGTTTTAGGTTGTTAAAGATTCGATTAGATTTGATTTGATTCTATTAGGATTATAAGTATGATTCACCTTCTCTATATAAAGGGACCAACTCTATGTATTCTTCCTTAAGATTCATAATAATAAAAGTTCTCTAAGTTCTAGTAATCTCTACATAGTATTAGAGCCTAGAAGTAGAGGCCTGGGGTCTTGATGAGATTTGAGAAATCCTCTAGACCAAGTCATCAAACTCAGCATGAGTGATGGGGGTTAGCTCAGGAGTCACCTCTGATTCGATCATGGCATGATGTTAAATTTTTATTCTTAGGTGCATGTCTTATGTAATTTTTCTACCCTACACTTTATATAAGAGAGATTAGGTTCTTGTTTTGAATAAAAGAGGCATTAGTTTCTCTAACAACTAAAAATAACTAGAGATCAAGGGGTTATGCATTGAATCATTGTAGAGGCTTCCAATTAGTCAAGTTGATAGGTAGGCTACCTTGGCTACGTGTAGAATCCTAATATGAGTAAATAAATATACAATCGCAAATTACATGTGTCAGAATTAAAATTAGATTTTTATTAAATGAGATTTAATTGAAAAAAAAATCCCTAATCCCTCTTTATATAGAGAAGGGATTACGAAGACAATCCGAAGCCTACTAACTAAATTTAGAAACAAACTCAATCACATCAAACCTAATAAAATCAAATCAAATCACCAAAAATAGAAAGAGACAAAACATGACTTTTAACTAATCCTAAAATGTTCCCTCCTAAATTCTTTAACACTTTCCCTCAAGTTGCAGCGTAAAATATCTAACTTGAAGGAGGCACACAAAAGGAGAACTCCCCCTAATGCAGGTAGTCGGGGGGACATGAAGCAATGCAGACTGTAGCAGAAGTAGCAATCGTCGTAGAGTACTAGTTGTTGTAGTATAGTAGTAGAAGGGCACAAAGATTGTAGCAGAAGTAGCAGCCACACAATGGTTGTAGTAGTAGTAATGACCATACATCAACAAACGTTCCTAAGCATGTAATAGTAGAGGTGGGCAAGCCTTACTCAAAGTCCTCACCAGTCATCAACTTCAGTTAAGGAGACAGATGTTGGCAATAGGGCTACAACCGTGGCAGTAGTAGAGTGAGGTTTCCTTAGGAGAGATCATAGATGCTCTGGTTCTATGGAAGTAAATTGGAAGGGATAGTGTGTGCATGGTTTGCGCGTGAAGGAAGAAGATCCACATGCAGAGGTGCGGTGGGTAGATAGTCCTACACATGTGTGCTATGGGCATGGAGATGAAGTGCGGCGATGGTGCACACATAGAGCTTGGTTTCATCGCTTGTCTGAGGCATAATCTGTTATTGGGATGCAAAGGTCCTCGTCTAACCATTCACTATTTGTGAGGAAGGTCAGTAGTGGTATAGTGGCTCTACTTGTGTATGTGGATGACCTTATCCTCATAGGTGATGATGCAGATGGTATTTCTCAGGTGGAGTACTTGGCATTCCAGTTTGTCATGAAAGACTTTGGGAAGCTGAGACATGTTTTGGGCATTGAGATTGCCACAAGTAAGAAAGGGATAATTATGTCGTAAAGAAAGTATGCTCTTGACATTCTTCAGGAGATGGGTATGCTAGGATCTAAGGATGCCAGTATTCTTAAGGATCCTAAAGTTCACCTCTTTAATGATGTCGTGGAGCTGAAGGATAAGAAGGCATATAGACAGCTAGTGGGGAAACTCTTATATCTGACCATCACTAGGCTAGATGTTAGCCTTGTAGTGGGTAAGCTAAGTCAGTTCTTAGACAAACTTATTGATGGTCATTGGTAGGTTGTGATGTAGGTATTGAGGCATATTAAGAGATGTCTAGGTAGAGGCATTCTATTTCAGAAGAAGGCCCTATGTGTGTGATTGCCTACTCAGATGTAGATTATGTAGATGTTGGAGACATGCGATCTACCACTGGCTTCTACACTATTGTAGCTGGAAAATTGGTGACCTAGAGGAGTAAGAAACAGAGTGTAGTTTTACGCTCTCGTGTTGAGTTTGAGTATCATGCTGTGGCACATATTGCATCTGAGATGGTATGGATAAGATCCTTGTTATAGGATCTGCATGTTACTGTTTAGGAGCCAATGGAAATGTATTGTGACAACCGAGCTGCAACATACGTTGCTAACAATCCTACATTCCACAAGGGAAACAAACATGTGAAAGTGGATTGTCATTACACTAGGAACTTGATTCAACAAGGTCTGCTTCGTACTACTTGTCTTGCATCTTTAGACTAGACTGTCAACATGTTTACTAAGCTGTTGTCTTGCCCTCAGTTTGAGAAGTGTAGAAACAACCTGAACATGATAGATATATATGCTCTAGTTTGAGGAGTATTACGTTAAGTTTTATTGTAAGCGGCGTTTAGTCTTTTTTATTGTTTTGTTGGACTTATATTATTATTTTTCCCTCACTTTTCTCTATATAAAGAGGTGTAGGGACGACTTAGTAATTACAAAAACTTATTTCTTCAGCTTTTAACAAATCCTAAAATGCTCTTTCTTAAATTCTCTAACGTCAGGCATGCAGGTGCACATGGTCAGATTGATGGAGTCTCGCAGATCTAACCTATTTATAGTCCATTGCATTTCAAAAACCTTGTGGATAAGTCCTAGATTGTTACTATCTGACTTTGGATGGCCTAGATCTAATCAATCAATGGTACTCATTGATTTAAAATATTAAATTGTTCAGCAATATACTATAATGTCAATGTTCCACCTGAGAATTTTTCCCCTTCCTCCTTTCCCTTCCCCTCCTTGTTTCTCTATGTGATCCAACAATGTTTAGGAGCCAACCTTTTACTGAGCAACACCGACGATTGCACTAAAATGTGGGTTGCAAGGAGACATGACGAGGCAATGACAACATTGGATGGTGTTTGTGTACTGTAGCAGGTGTACATGGGAAGAGGGATGAGCAACGATTGTGCTTTTAGGGAGGGAGTGGTGGTGGCTAGTGGTGGCATCTTTAGTTGGTCGCGCATGCAAGGAGGGACGTTGGCTTGGGGAGAGGCAATGTAAGGGAGCCGGAGCGGTAGAATGGTAGGCAATGATGCATATTGAAGTGGAATAAGGACGATGTGTTGGAGTTGATGGCAACACACAAGGATAAGAGGGAGGTGTGAAGGTGGTAATGTTACAATGGAGAGAGGGGAGGGAGGAACACAAGTAAAGGCAATCGTGATTGTCATTGGTGGTATTGGTGAGTTGTTGGCCCATCAGGGATGGATGTAGTTGATGGAGGGGTTGTTGTGAGGGCAGTGGATCGCAGAGAGGGAAGGAAAAGGACAATTGTGAGGGAGAAGGGGTCGTAGGTTGGAAGGTGGCTGGTGACAATGGTGGTGTTGTTGGGTGCAGGGATGGGTTTGTTGTAGGTTAAGTGAGGAGGGGAGTTCATGAGAGATGATAGGCGAAGGGATACAACAAGCTAAAGAGTTTCTAGCTGCACATTTTGTGTCTAAAGTTTGGATCCATTGAAGTAGCTTTCTAGACATAGATAATCTAGGAGCAAACAAGTAGTATTGTCACAAAGTGTATTCTTTCAGGAGACTAATATTCTCAGGAGAAACCAACCCATATACCTGTGGACTTAAGCATCCAATTGTAAGAGAAATCTCAAAAGATAGTGGACTCTAGATAGTACAAGAGCTTAATTGAGAAGCTATATTGTCACTTTTACCAAGTCATATATTTCTTTTGCAATAGGAAAGCTTAACAAGCTCATGGATAGTCTTAAAATGAGTAATTAGGATGCAGGCATGTTGGTACTTAGGTATTTAAAGGTCTCCCTAAGCAAGGGAGTTTTGATCACCAAAGGAGAGCATTATTGCCTTTTCAAGTGTAGGCTATGCTAGTTCTCCAGATGATTGGAAGTCAACTCTGGGCTTGTGTACTTTGTTGGTGGAAACCTTGTAACATGAAGGAGTAAGAAGCAAATAGTCGTAACCCATTTCGGTGCAGAGTTAAGATACCAAGTTGTGGCCTAGGCAACTTTTGAGATGGTCTAGGTCATATTACTATTGTAGGATATTCAGGTCTATGATTGGAATCTTATGGAGATGCAATGTGGTAATCACATAGTTACATATGTTGCCAACAATTGCATGTTCTAGTGTTCTATGTAAGAACAATGGCTGTGGAAGGTGGATTGTCATTGCACAGTTGAGCTGAATTAAATAAGTTCTCCCATCTGAAGATCAGGTTGCACATAGTTTCACCAAGTCATTGCCTAAGTCTCTAGAGCTGTAGCTCCAAGCTGAACATGATGAATATCCATGCTCCAACTTAAGGGGGAGTGTTGAGATACAATTCTTTGTTAGTTTTATTCTTGATTTCCTGTTAGAGATACAACCTGTCATTAGAATATCTCTTGTGATCTTTTATGACTTTTTTTCCTGATTTACATTCCTTGATGGGCTTTCATATTTATGGGAGCAGATTCCTATTTTTAACTTGTGTTCTTCTCTATATATAGAGATTACCTCTCATTAACAAGGTAAGTCATTCTTCTAATATTACTGTTTGACTCTTTCTGAAGATAAATATGTTGGAACAGGCCCCTTGCTATTCTAAGCATTTTCTTGGATGTGGAAACTCAATGCCTTGTTAGAAACATATTCATTTTTATGTTTAGTGACAGTTATCATTTGTTCCATATCTGCTGGTTCATTAACTGATAACTTTTGCAGCTATCCCACCTATGCTGAATATAATATTTTACATGGAGTGTGCTATGCTCTTGCTTGGTCTAAAAATGTAAGTTTCTCTCCAATAATTTGCTGGATGAATCATCATTTTGCATTTAATTGAAAAATCTTCAGATATGATATTTAGTTGCCTTTTTTATTTAGTAGGAAATAAATTAAAGATAATATTTAGTTGTCTTTTTTATTTTGTCAGTTATTTTTAGTAAAATGTAATTGTGGTTTTCTTATTTGCCCTTATCCTCTATCTATAAAAAGAGGGTCAATGACTGTTTTTTTTATATTAACCAAGTTCATTTTTTTCCTCAAATCTTCACATGATATTAAAGCCACCAATCTCTGTGGCTTAGGGTTAGGAGATAAGAAGCCCTAGAGAGGGGAGGGGGTCTCTGATGGTTCCATCGGCCTCTAGTGAGCCATCAGGGAGGCCACTCCTCTCTACGTCAATCTTCTTCTCTCTTCTTTTCCACTAATCTCCTCTCCTTTTCTCAACGTTGGAACCCACCAACAACAGTTGCAATGACAACCAAAGATCATCACCACCGCCACCAACCGTTGCTTCGATCATCATCAACTTTCGCATCGTCATGTAGATGAGATGCACTCTCATGCACCTAGAGCATTTCGGCTGGCTCTTGGGGCATGGGAGCAATGACAGCGAGGTGACCTTATGCATGCCCAGAGAAACTAAGCATGGTATGCTGGCTCGCGGGGTGTAGGAGCAATGGCACTCATGTAACCTTATGCGCACTCAAGAAGACCATGCTTCATTATCTTTAGACTTTTGGACGTAGGAACAGCAACACCCAAGTTATAGTTGTGATTTTTTACGTATCCAGTGCCTTATGCGGGATGTATAAGTAGGAACACGACCAGTTGATGTGGATGCTGAAGCCGATTATTCTATCTTCTACTACCTTCCACTATCGTTGGTCTGCGCCATCGTGAACATCCACAAGATCCAAGTCTTATCTGTCTCCCGCGCCTCAACTTGTAGGGGAGTGTTAGGAGATAAATCAGATATGACATTTGGTTATCTTTTCTATTTTTTAGTCATAGTTATTTTTAGTAAAGTATAATTCTACTTTCCTTGTTTGGCTTTGTCCTCTATCTGTAAAAAGAGGGTCAATGACTTTTTTTTATATCAATCAAGTTCATTTTTTCTCTCAAATCTCCATTACAAATGTACTGGGATGTTCTTCTGTTGGGATTGCAATTTATCTTCAGCTGTTAGGTTTGTGGACATAGGGTGACTGTCAGAGTGCTAAAGCTTGTGAGTTGCATTGTTTCTCGAGAGTAACTTTTTTTAAGGTCATGCATTCCTTTTACTTGTTTTGGATCCCTAGTATGCCCTTCTGCTCTTCAGGTAACTACTTTCAGTCAATTACTGAAAATAACAGAAATTACTGTACATGATTTGTGGGAGAGAGAAAATAACATTATCCAAAGAATTAGGTTTGAACTGTTCTTTGGGAAGGAGAACTATATTGTTACATATTAATTATGGCTTTATCTTACAAAAACGTAAAAATACTTATGAATGTCATTGACATATTGCAACTAAGTTGTCACATACAAGAATTTACCATTATTCAAAGAAGCCCCTCCAGTTTAAGGTGTATTCCTAATTCAAAGGCCTAAATTCTCAATGCTGTTTCTATATTAGTGTATTTCTTGATATTATAAAGCCTCTGGTTGCTAGTCTTTGTTAGGCCCCATCTGGATTTGCTGTAACATAATTGGAAAACATAGGATCCGTTCTCATGCAATCAGATTGCTATTCAGATTTATAAACCATTGAAGGTAACTGGAACATTTTCTGATTTACCGATTAGGATATTTTGGGATGGTCTGATTACAATCAGTATAGATTCCATAATTAAATCATGGACACCGGCAAAATCAAACAGTAGTGCCAGTTATTTTGAGATCAGTTCAATGGAATCAAGATGTGGCTTGGATTGAGTGATTATTTAGTTGCTATATAAGAACAAGTAGAATTAAAATTCTGTATCTTGTTTATGCATCTCTGTGCTGTTGCAGCTTGAAAAGCTTGTTCCACATTTTGATTGCCATTTGGTTTTTTGGATATTACTGTTTTCTTCTTGGCATGCTATGATTCAGCAAATTTTAAAAACATAATTATGTGCTCAATGTAGTATTCTTTCAAGTGATCCGGGGTTGGTCTCATGTGGCAACTCTTGCTCAGGACTTGACAAGTGCGCATACCCTAAAGACAATCACCATTTCGAGGTTAGGTGGCATACATGAATTATAACCACTGCATGTGATTTATAAATCAATTATAAGAAAAGCATTTTCATGCAAGTGGAGGGTCTGTAACAGTTGGTGAATGCCTTGACAATTATGTGCTGGTAATTAACACCCTTTGTATGAGTGTTAAAAGTTTTCCTGTCCATCAAATTTATGCTTGCCAAAAGTTAATTTAAATTTCTTTGCTAGTCTTTTTGGTTAAATGTGTCAAGGGTGAAAAAGTGAAATGCAGTTGTGAGGAGCAGGAGTTGAACTCTTCCATGATCCCTTGCTATTCACTTCCCGTATTTTATGCTATCTGAGAATTGGCTTCCTGTCCATGTCATTTTTTTCCATTGATTTCCCAAGTGAATTAGGAGAACGACCCTCCCAGCAAGAGTGAAGTGAGGGGTTAATCCTGAGACAAAATTAGAGTCCCTAGCAAAGTCCAAGCTTCCTTCTTACCCCCACCTCTGATCACTTTTTTCCCACAAAGTTTGCAAAGTGGCTGGTATGAAGTGATTGGGTGCTGCATGGGCACTTTTAGTTCAGAAAAAAAATCTATTGTGATACATTAAATTCTCAACAATCCAGAAATAATCCGCAAAAAGTTGGGGGGAATGAAGTATGTAGAAGATTTTTAGCATCACCTTTGCTTACCTTACAACTTCTGTAGAGTCAGTTTCAAAAATAAATGCATCATGCTCTTTAGTTTTCATGTATTTCCATGTATCTTTGAGTTTCAGATGCTCTTAGGTTTCTATATGCGAGTTTCCCCCAAGTCACCTATATTGAAAGTGTTGGCTTTTGTGTGACTTGGGTGAGCATTCTGAGTAATGTAATGAGATTACATATTTCATCCGAATAAAAGAATTAGATTAATTTTCAGTAAATGAATTAGGTCTTTTAGTATGAATATGGTAACGTACTTAGTTAGATCGAATAAACACGATGTGTATTAATTCAGAGTTCTAAACTATTTATAGGATCTGATAGCATATCAAAAAATCATTTGATCAATTATTTTCGATTTGAGTTGGGATGACAACCTTTTCTAAAGGCCATTGCCTGATTGATGTTCTTGAATGGAGATTTAAGGATTGTCATGTTGGTTGGGTTAATGAGTTAATATGATGAAACTGGTGATAGCCGAAGTCCTTCTCTAATGTTATTATGGAGAAGATGTATCTCTTGACTTGAGATAGATGTGTCGTTGTTCATGAACACGTGCATTTGGTGGATCGATAATTGATGCACCCACCTAAGTATTGATATTAGAAAGCTGGTGCATATGGGAAGGGACAAGAAGTGCATGATTTTTCCAAGAGATCACACAAATCTGTTACATAGGTGTATGTAATGGATTGGAGGGATGAGCTAACTTTGCGTATATTAGGAATGAGAATTTCACACGTGGTCGTAGAGTCTTGATCAAACTCAATACATGAAGAGAAGAAGATAGTCTTTTGAGAAATGATCTGATCTTCTTTTTTGTCTCAATGATATAAAGAGCTATTAAAAATAATATTATTCAAGGATGAATGACGATAGTCTAATGGGGTTAAATCTCATAATAATATTATTTTTAAAGTGTGAAGGATTCACGAGTATTGGAATACTTGAGGGGGAGTAGTTCCAAACTTCCATGAATCATATAACTTTAAGTTTGAAGGAGCCACATGGACTGCCACGTGGCACAGTTGTCATGTGGATAGTCCACGTGGCCTTCATGTGTCACAAGAATAATAAAAAAAAGGCAACCGACCTTAGTAGGAAATAGCCAATTCGTCAAGTTGGTATGGCTTTTGAATTTTGAATTTTAGTCAAGAGTTGTTTAGGATTAGGTTTAGTCCTTTCTATTTCCAGTCAATTTAGTATTTCCTGTTTTAGTTAATTATGTTAGGAAAAGGTCTCTCTTTTTAAGGAGAGATCATGTATTTTGTTCTCGAGTTGGCTATACTAATAACGATATTATTCCTTTCCAACTCCATCTCTTTCCAATGTGTTCCATCCTCTTCATTGTTTTTCACTCCAAGCCCAACAAAAGTAGTAGCGTGGTCTTGTTGGCCCATGCGTACCATCTTCAGCATGGTATATTCCATGCCCAAGGGCTCTACATTCTCCAAACACATTATTGGTGTGATGGAACCAATAATGATTTTGATGGATTCTTACTTGAAGGATAAGTCAGGTGTAATTTAAAGAGTTAAATTGCACTTGATTTGGTGATTAATTGTACCTAATATAATTAGGTAGAAAATTCAGGTGTTGGATTACGATTAATTTAAGTTTAGATATTAGATCTTAGCATCCCATAAAGTTGTTTTGGACTTATCTTGCAAAGTAAGATTTGGGTTGCTATCAAAGTAGGATTATAGTTAGAATCCTTATAAAAATCTCCCAAGTGCAAACCTTAATTTTTAACTCGTCATAATTCCACCAAATAGTCACTAGTGGGGGCACTAGTGAAAGAAGTCTTCCCTACTGAGTCACCCACAGCTTCCTTCTTGTCCTCCATAGAGCTTGAAGTCTAGATCCACAGAACACTGATTTATAGATCTGAAAACTTGATCATAGGATTTGAAATCACAAATTTCAAATTGAAAACACCTCTAAAAGCCGCATACAAGCTACACAGATGATTTTCAGATCATGTACCTTATTGGTACCACAATAGAACTTGCTTGCACATGTTAGGGCATATGAACAACCCTAACGGTGTTGCCCAAACTGCAGAAACTCCTCTCGAGAGTTGTGAGGCTAGATGTGAATCGGTAACCTCGGTTTTAGACCAACACAGCCTCTAGAAGATGATTTAGAGGTCGTGTGGACCCACAACAAGGAAGGCGGTGCTACCTAGGGCTTGCAACCATGCTTAGAGCAGCCATTGTGCAGTGGAGGGCGGCACTACAGCGCCCAGGGTAACAGTGGTGGCGTAAGGAGGTGCGATTTACGTTACCTAGGGCTGTGGTAGTGCTCGATGGGGCAACTTGTGTCTCCTAGGGCAGTGGTGATGCTGGGTGGAGACCTTACGTCACCTCGACGCTGCGTTCCTTTAGGCAAAGGTCGGCGGTGCTACTCCTCGTCGACGCTGCTGGCCCTATTGGTGGCTGGCAACGCTGGAGAGAGAAGAGGGCGTAGGTGGTGTTAGGGTTTAGATGGTAGGATTTGGTGGGATACCAGAACCCCGGTCTAGGGCCATTGCTCTGATACCATATTAGGATCGAAATGAGATAGTTTATTTAGAGAGACCTTGGGCCATTATATAGAAAGGCACTAGAGAAAGAATGACAAGTATACTCCACTATGAAAGAAAATAAAAACACCCATCACACATAATACTAGGTCATTGCTATTATTTGGTGATAGTTGATTTTTTTATATTATCCTGATTATTTTTGCTTAAGAATTACTCAAAAGAAGTTGGTGAGGTAATTGAGACATTTATTATGCAAGTTGTGGAAATTTAGTGCGCATGTGGGAAACATGGAGGCTTGATTAGTGTGGAAAGTAGTCCATGATGGGATTGATTTCACGTGGAAACAGGGAGGAATTTTCCCTATTATAGCTACTGCAGTTGGCGTGGCTTTTTGAGGAAGAGAGGGAGCCACCACGTTGGAGACAGAGGTAGAGAGGAGCTTGATTGTGTGGAAATATTCTTGTATTGCTCAAGGAAATAAGAGTTGGGGAGGCTCTCTATTTATAGAGAGAACATACCCACTAAAAATAGTAAAGACTCAAACCCTAAAGTAAATCCTAAACTTGTTTCTTAAAGAGAGAATCTTTTCTCATTTGGAAAGATTTTATCTCTTAACAAAAGAACTAATCCCACAACTTTTATTTCTAAAACCACTTTACTAAAAATAGGATATCACCAATTTTGGTGCACCCAAGTTTGGTTCTTGGGAACCCAAACCGCTGGTCTGCTGGGCATTCAGATGGCTGCCACGTGGCACGTGCCATGTGGGATATTTTCCAATCCCAACACACCCCCTCAAGTCGAAGGCTGTGAGGCTGACGACTTGGCCTTCCATAGGTGAAGCTAAATGACCTACCACTCATCTTCTTCTCCATGATTAGCGGTCATTGAAGAAGCGGAGAGTTCTGTGACATTAGAGGATGACACTCTCATAGGCACTTCGCTAGTTGTCACAATCGCTGCCTCCGGCTTCCTTTCTCCTAGAATCATGGTCCTGAGTTTCTCCAGCTCCTTTGGAGAGAGATTGAGAAGGTTGGAAGAACTTGTAGATGATTACTCTCGAGGAGGCTTCTTGAACTTCTTTTAGCACTTTTCTGGGACATGATTGTCCTTGCCATAGTGAATGCAGGGAGTGCGGCTTAACCAACGGCCTCGACTCCCTCTTGAATTTGTGGAAGCTAGAGCAGAGCTTTCCACTGATGTAGGCACCTCAGTAACAGGGACTTCCATCTTGACCAAACGTTGGTAAATGCCTGCCATATTCATCTTGTCCTCAGAAGTGTGAATCTGATCTCGTGCAGATGAATACCTCGGATGTAGCCCTGCAAGAAGCTTGGTCGCCTGCCATCGGTTTTGGCTCTTCGATCGCTTCTCACAACAAATATGGTCCAAAATCTCCATGAAAAGTGACTCCATCTTCGTGTAATATTGCGCCAAAAAGAGATTGCCTTGCGTCGTAGTCCAGATCTGTGTGTAGAGGTTGGTAGCATAGGTGTTGTTTGATTGGAAAGAGTATCTCTTCTCCAATGCCTTCTAGATCTCGTGCACGGTTTTCTTATAGAGAAGGTTTGATGCGATGGATGGATCAACGGAGTTGAAGATCCAATTGATCACCATGTAATTGTCCTTTTCTAACTTCTTCGTGGACTCCTTGATTTCTAGGAGTTCCTTGAGGAATAGACTCAACTTGTCATGACCTCCACGAAAATCCGGAATGCTTGAGCCCAAAGCACATAATTGGATTTGCCGGCCAATTTGATTGTGGTCCCTTGGGCCATCAATCTTGTGTCCGCCGCAACCACATTCTGATCGGATTCCATCATCTCTTCCTAATTCGATCACATAAGGACAAGATCAGGGGAGGCGAAGAGAAGGCCCTACTGCACCAAGATGTGCAAGAGAGGATCTTGTAGAAAGACTAAATCCCACGAACTGTAGGCTCTAATACCATGTGGAGATTTGGTGCGCACGTTGGAAGTGTGGAGGCTTGATTGGTGTCGAAAGTAGTCCACGATGGGACTGATTTCATGTGGAAGGAGGAAGGAATTTTCCTTGTTATGGTTGCTGTAGTTGGCGTGACCTTTGAGGAAGCGAGGGAGCCACCACGTTGGAGAGAGAGGTAGAGAGGAGCTTGATTGTTTGGAAATATTCTTATATTGCTCAAGGAAATAAGAGTTGGGGAGGCTCTCTATTTATAGGGAGAATATACCCACTAAAAATAGTAAAGACTCAAATCCTAAAGTAAATCCTAAACTTGTTTCTTAAAGAGATAAAATCTTTTCTTATGTGGTAAGATTTTATCTCTTAACAAAAGAACTAATCCCACAACTTTTATTTCTAAAACCACTTTACTAAAAATAGGATATCACCAATTTTGGTGCACCCAAGTTTGGTTCTTGGGAACCCAAGTCATCGGTTTGCCGAGCTTTTAGATGGCTGCCACATGGCCTGCTGATTGCCATGTGGCACGTGCCACATGGGATATTTTCCAATCCCAACACAAATAAAGACTCAATTTTCTTCGGTGATTAAGATAGTTCGATATGACAATGCACTTGAATTTTGTAGTGGTAAATTGGCTGATTTCAATCGCATACATGGAATTGTATACTAGGCCACTTGCCCCCATACATCTCAACAAAATGGGTTGCAGAGAACACCGCCATCTTTTGGATGTAGTTAGAACATTGCTGATACATTACAATGTGCCATCTTTATATTGGGGAGATGTAGTTCTTATCGCATGTTATTTGATTAATAGAATACTATCTTGGAATGTTCATGGTCTTTGTGATGAAGGTAGAAGATCGATTTTGAGAAGGTACTGGGCTGATTGGAAGGTTGATATTGTAGGAGATGCATTTCGAAAGCCTATCTACTCAGATGAAGAACAGCCTATGTAGTGACAGATACTCAAGAGTATCTTGAGATAAAGGTTGAAGGGAAATCTCGGGGTATTATTTTGATGTGACATGGTGATTGCTTTCAACTGGAATCTTCCCTTGACTGATGGGAGGGTAATAATAGCTATTCTTAATAGGAAATCTGATGATTTTTCCTTTATTATTTCTTGTGTGTATGGACTATGTGATGACCCTACTAGGATTATTTTTTGGGAGGAGATGGCCTAGGCGTCCCATTTTGTGGATGGTAGGCCTTGGCTGATTGGTGGGGACTTTAATGCAACTCTTCATTCAGAAGACAGACCAGATGGAAGATGCGATAGAGCCACGGTCGATTTTCAGCATACAATACAAGAGCTTGAGTTGATGGATCTACCAGTGGCAGGTGCGTGATACATGTGGAGGAATGGAAGTGGTGTTACTTTTTGCATCAATAGGTTCTTATGTAATATTTCGATGGCTGAATCCTTTCATGGTGCAGATGTGGTTGCTTGTGACAGGCCTTAGATCATACATCAATTTTGTGGAGCAGTAATGAGGCAACGAAATTTTCAACTTATTTCAAATTTCGTAAATCATGGTTGAAGGAACCAGGTTTCAAGGAGTTGATGCGAGAAAGATGGTCTACCACTTTGGCTTGTTCTTTGGCTACATGCACCTTAGCGTGTAGGATACAAGCTATTCGGGATGCGATGATGGAGTTTAGACATGGCCTGCAGACACGTAGAGAGATGAGAAGGAATGAAGCATTGACAAGGATTTTTGAATTGGATAGAAAGGAGGGGTCTCCCTTGACTAATGATGATAGTTAGGAATGCAAGAGGTTGCAGGCGGTGGTCTTGGAGGAAGATCATTAGATGGAGATGGACTGGAGGTAGAAATCTAGGCAACTGTGGCTCAAAGAGGGTGATGTAAATACAAAATTCTTTCACATGGTTGCTAGCAACAGGAGAATTAGTATAATAAATGCTTTGAAGGTTGGTGACTCGTTGGTTCGCCAACGAAACCAGATTTGTGATGTCTTTCGTCCACATTTCCATGATTTTACTCGAAGGCAACAGTGTGGTGATTGGCGTATGGGCACCTCGGACATGGTGCAAGTTAAGGAAGAGGCGAAGGAGGAACTTGTTCGGGAAGTTGGGGAGGATGAGTTCATTTGCATTCTAAGTGGATTGAAGGCGGGGGGCTCTCTAGGTTCGGATGGTTTGCAAATCCTTTTCTATAAGGAGATGTGGGATGTTGTGGGGTCGGATGTGGTAGCTATGATTCAGGAATTTTTTAATTGGTAATGAAGGCTTTCAAAGGATTAATCACTTCTATTTGTTTCTTTTGCCAAAGAAATCGAGTGCTGAGTCGGTAGATGATTTTAGACCAATAGCTCTTTCAAATTCAATTTAATTGTTGGTGGCCAAGATTTTAGCAAACAGACTTCGATTGATTATGGTAGATTTGATATCCTTGGTCCAGTCAACTTTTATTAAAGGTAGATCTTTACAGGACTCCTATGTGCTAGCTGAGGAGATGGTGGCTGTGTGGATGAGGAGGGATATTGGCCTTTCTTTGGAAAGTTGATTCCTTGAAAGCTTATGATTCAATTTCTTGGGGTTACCTTTAGGATGTTAAGAGAAGGGGATTCTCGGAGAGATGGATTCGGCTGATAAAGAGATGTGTCACTGCATCATATTTTTCTGTGTTGGTGAATGGCCGTTCAAGTGGAGCTTGGATTCAACCCCAATGCTGGGTTAGGCAGGGGTGTCCTGTGTCCGTTAGCCCCATTGCTCTTTGATATTGCTGTGGACACGCTTGCCTTCTTGGCAAGGCATGCAGAGGCCATCTTTCCAATGGTTTTGTTGAGTTATGGTTATATTTGTAAGGGGTGCTGTGTTATTTTATTTTGTGTAGTGGGTCTATGATGTACTTTTCTCACACCTATATAGAGGTGTAGGGATTTCTTGGCAACCTAAGGAAGCTTGTTTTCTTCAACTTGGTATCAGAGCTAAGGTTGAAGACTCCACCAAAAACAAAACCCTAACCCTACCTTAAGCCTTTTTGCCGGAGCTACCGCCGCCACCACTGGCGGCCACGCTGGCGTCGGACCACCACCGTAGCAGCAGCAACATCGACTGCTGCAGTAGTAGGCTAGCAGCAGGCCATTGCCACTGCCAGCAGTAGCAGCAGCAGCGCAGGGCCACTGCCACCGCCAGTAGCAGCAACAGGCCACCGCTGGTGGTGGTGGCAGTAGTAGGTCGTAGTGCCGGGAAGAGCTGCTGCGACCACCGCCTAGGCTTGGTCGCTGATTTTTTGTGCTCTCTCTCCTGCTGTTGGTGTTTGGCAGCAGAGAGAGGGCACATCTTTACCTTGTGTCTGATTGGAAGATCTTTACATCGTAGTTGATGGAGTATTGAAGCCAAGGATCTTCTGGAAAGATGATGTGATGGTATTTTCAGATCTTATCTATTAGATTTGGGGTGTGTATTCCCCTTTGATGCATGTTTTTGGGTTGTGTAGTCCCCTTGAGTATTGATCGCGTGTGAGTGGAGTTTTTTGGGGTATATTCCCCGATTGGTATATTTATTAGGGTGTGTAGTCTCCATTTTCTGTTAATTTTTAGATCTGAAGTGTGAAGAAGTTCAGGGGTGTGTACCCTTCTCTGTGGCACACTGAACTTTGTGGCAGTGTGATTTGGTAAACATGGTAGTGTCTCAGTTAGAGATTGCACTAGGAACTACTATGGGTGATACTCAAACCATTGGTGTGACGTGGTTGATTGATTCAGGTGCTTCCAATCATTTATCCGGAAATCTGCAGTGCTTTGGATAGATTCAACCTGTCTCTCGGGGTCGTACAGTACAGGTGGCTGATGGGCGACTTGCTCTTATTAGTGGTCAAGGGGAAATTAATGTTACCTTTTCTATGCAGCTTAATCATGTTCAGTTTGTTCCAGATTTATCCATGAACTTGCTATTTGTCAGTGAGATCATTAAGCAGATGAATTGTCGGGTCATCTTTGATGAGTATGGATGTATTTTCCAGGATAGAATGACAGGGAAGATTATTGGTAGTGGATATGAAGGAGTTTACCGACTTTAGCAAGGTCTTATGGCTACTGCATGTCTGGTTAGTACCACATCTGAGAGTGCTCTACAGTGGCATAGACGATTGGGCCATCCTTCTTTGGAAAAGTTACACAGGCTTATTCCTCATGTGTCCCAAACTATACAACTTTCCTGCGATGCATGTCAACTTGGGAAGCACCATAGATCTTCCTTTCCAGCTGCTACAGGACCACGTTCAACTTCATGTTTTCAGTTAGTACATCTTGATGTTTGGGGTCCCAGTAGGACTCCTGATAGAGTAGGACATCGGTACTATTTGATTGTGATTGATGATTTTTCCAGATTGTCCTGGCTATTTCTCATGAAGAATAAGTCTGAAGTAGGTCCACTGATTGAGAAGTTTGTGTCGATAAAAAATCAGTTTGATGTTTACATCAAGACTCTCAGATCTGATAATGCATTGGAGTTTTGTACTTGTCGGTTGGCAGAATTTTATGGCATACATGGTATAATTCATCTGACCTCATGTCCTCATACTTAGCAAAATTGAGTCGCAGAGAGAACACAGATATATCTTGATATGGCCAAAGCTCTTCTTAACCATAACAGTGTGCCACAGAACTATTGAGGAGATGCAGTGCTCACTGCTTGCTACCTTATTAACAGATTGCCCTCCTCAGTGATTCATGAGCAGATACCATGGCAGGTACTTTATCCAAATGATGAGTTGTTTGATCTTCCACCCAAGATATTTAGGTGCGTGGCTTTTGTACATCTTTTTGGATCTGGGCGTGATAAATTAGCACCTAGAGCAGTCAAGTGTGTGTTTCTTGGGTATTCTCGTACTCAGAAGGGGTATTGGTGTTTTGATCCCCTACACTAGAGACATTATATTAGTGTAGATGTCACCTTTTATGAAGCAGTACCTTATTTTTCTGTTGTTGCCAGGCAGGTGTAGAGTGTGCCGAAGAATGCGCTTGTACCAGTTGCTCCTATATCATTTGGTATATTCACAGATACTAGTAGCCCTTATCAGGTTGATGAGCCACCTACCAGCACATTCAGACCAGCACCAGCGGATGAAGGGACCTTCAAGGGTCACATCTATCAGTTGTTAGTTGTGTATAAGGCAAAGCCCCCTCCATCTATTCCACAGACTCCTCAGGTTAGTGTTGATAACCTAGAGGTGGTTCCTACTCAGGAGACTTTTTCAGGCATAGTGTCAGCAGATGTAGCAGGTGAGAGTCTGCTACCTGAGGATAGTTCTCCAGGTCCTAATTCCATGAGTACTGATGAAGATATTCCTATTGCTATTAGGAAGGCTCCGTGATCTTGTACCCAGTATCGTGTTGTTGAGAGTGATGTTACTACTGATTCTCTATGTTCGGAGTTTCATGCATTCACAGCTACTGTTTCTAGTGCTGAGTTACCTACCTCGTACCAGCAGGCTCTACTACATCTACATTGGAAGGCAGCTATGGAGATGTCTGTACTTACTACCAGAGGTACTTGGGAGCTGTCACCTTTACCGTCTGGCACGCATCTTGTTGGAGCCAGATGGGTCTTTACCTTGAAATACAACCCAGATGGGTCTATTTCAAGGTATAAGGCTCGCTTAGTGGCCAAAGGATTCACCCAGACATATGGGGTGGATTTCTTTGACATGTTCTCCCCTGTTGCACGATTTTCTACTGTTCGAATTCTTATATCTATTGTGGCTCATTATGGATGGCAATTACATCAGTTGGATGTCAAAAATGCATTTCTGTACGGAGACTTGGAGGAAGAGATATATATGTAGCAACTACCTGGCTTTGAGATTCAGGAGGAGTGTGTATGCAGGCTTCGTAAGGCTATTTATGGTCTTAAGCAAAGCCCTCGAGCCTGGTTCCAGCACCTGTCTGAGGCATTGTCTGTTATTGGGATGCAGAGATCTTCATCGAATCATTCACTATTTGTGAGAAAGACCAGTAGGGGTACAGTGGCTTTACTTGTGTATGTGGATGATCTTATTCTTACAGGTGATGATGCAGAGGGTGTATCTCAGATGAAGAAATACTTGGCACACTAGTTTGTTATGAAAGATCTTGGGAAGTTGAGATATTTTTTAGGCATTGAGTTTGCTACAAGTAAACAAGGGACAATTATGTTGCAGAGGAAATATGCCCTTAATATTCTTCAGGAGATAGGCATGTTAGGATCCAAAAATGTAAATTTTCCTATGGATCCTAAAATTCATCTGGTTGAAGATAATGTGAAGCTAAAAGACAAGAAAGCATATCGATAGCTGGTGGGGAAGCTGTTATATCTGACTATCACTATGTCAGATATTAGCCTTGTAGTGGGGAAGTTGAGTTTGTTCTTAGATAAGCCCACTGAGGTTCATTGGCAGGCTGTGATGCTACATCAAGTAATGCCCAGGTAGAGGCATTTTTTTTCAGAGAAAGGCACCTATGGCCGTTGTTGCATACTCAGATGTAGATTATGCAGGTGATGTTAGAGATAGGCGGTCTACTACTGGTTTCTGTACCTTTGTTGCTGGGAGCTTGGTAATTTGGATGAGCAAGAAACAAAGTGTTGTTTCACGATCTAGTGCTGAGTCTGAGTATAGGGCCATGGCACATACTGCTACTGAGATGATATGGATCAGATCTCTGTTACGAGATCTTCATGTTGATGTTTAGGAACTTATGGGATGCATTGTGACAACCGGACTGCTACCTACATTGCAAACAATCCTATGTTCCATGAGAGAACAAAACATGTGGAAGTGGATTGTCATTACAGCAAGAGTTTAATTCAACAGGGCTTGCTTCGTACTACTTGTCTTGCCTCCTCAGACCAGACTGCTGACATGTTTACCAAGCCGTTGCCACGTCCCCAGTTTGAGAAGTGTAGAAACAAGCTGAGCATGATGGATATATATGCTCCAGCTTGAGGGGGAGTGTTGAGTTATGTTTATATTTGTAATGGGCGCTATGTTATTTTATTTTGTGTAGTGGGTTTATGATGTACTTTTCTCACACCTATATAGAGTTGTAGGGATTTCTTAGCAATGTAAGGAAGTTTGTTTTCTTCAACTGGTTTCACTACACAAGGTGATGGAACTTTAGTCACTCCACTTCTACAATATGCAAATGATATCACTTTCTTTGTAGGTGGTAGAGCAGAGGCAACCTATGTTTTATCTTTGGTGAGGATATTTGCAGCTATTTTCGGGTTGAAGATTAATAGGGGTAAGTCCCTATTTGTACCTTTTTCTATTCCTGACTTGGAGGTTGGAGAAATTGCTAGCACCCTTGAATTACCGTGTCTCACTTGCCGATCAGATATCTTGGTTTTCCATTGAAAGGGTAAAAATTGGTGAATTCGGACTGGGATTGTGTGGTGGAGCGATTAACCAAGAGGTCTTTGTGGAGTGGTAGACTTTTTCTTGAGGAGGGCGGCTTGTACTTTTAAAGTTAGTCTTGACCTCCATTTTGGTTTTCTTCCTATCTGTTTTTAAGCCACCAAAGAAGATTTTCAGAACTTTGAACATGGTTAAAAAGGGATTCTTTTGGAAGGGAGCAGATCATGTGGGTAGATTTGCTCAACTTGTTCCTTGGAATGATATTTATAAGCCCAAAAGTAAAGGCGGTTTGGGGGTAAGGCGTTTGGAGGAGTTCAATAATGCCTTAGTCTTGAAATGGGTTGTAAGAATTCTTTCTAGAGATGTTTCCATGGCTACAATGGTTCTAAAGGATTCTTACTGGAACAATATGAGAATTTGGAGGAATGTGCTTTGCTAAGGGGGTTCCTCCTTCTGGCAGTCTATACGGCCTGTTCTACAGGACAATGTGAGTTCATGCTGGTTCTTGGAAATGGGATGTTTTTCAAATCTCCACTGCCAACCTTGGTAGTTCCTTTGCTACTTTCACAGCGGTTCTATCTGCAACGCATGTTCCTACCTCCCATTAGCAGGCCATACTGGATCCAAACTGGCATCAGGCCATGGAGGATGAGATGTCTACTCTACAGTCTAGAGGGACGTGGGATTTGATCGCGTTGCCTCCTCATGCCAGAACAGTTGGGTGTCGTTGGGTCTTTGCGGTTAAATACAATCCAGATGGCACGATATCTCGCTACAAGGCGAGACTGGTGGCAAAGAGATTTACCCAAAAGTACGGGGTAGATTTCTTTGATACATTCTCTCCGGTTGCTCGACTGTCTACTGTTCGAATTTTGATGTCTGTAGCAGCTCACTGTGACTGGCCTCTTCATCAGTTGGATGTCAAGAACACATTCTTGTATGGAGATCTTCAGGAGGAGGTCTGTATGCAACAACCCCCTGGGTTTGAGGCTCAGGGAGAGTGTGTATGCAGATTGAAGAAAGCCATCTATGACTTGAAGTAGAGCCCAAGAGCATGGTTCCAGAGACTTTCGGAGGAGGTACATGTAATGGGACTTATAAGGTCCTCTGCTGATCACTCTTTGTTTGTCAGGAAGAGTAAAAGGGGAGTAGTTGTACTCTTTGTCTATGTGGATGACTTGATCCTCACTGGAGATGATTTTGTTGGGATAGCTGAGGTAAAAAGGAAGTTGGCTGATGCCTTTGTGATGAAGGATCTGGGTGAGCTCAGATACTTTCTTGGGATTGAAGTGGCACGTAGCAGAAAGGGCATCGTTCTTAGTTAGCGGAAGTATGCCCTTGATATCTTGTAGGAAACAGGAATGATGGGGTCCAAACCTGCTAGTATACCTATGGATCCCAAAGGAGATCTCTATGATATTGAGTCTTCCCCTGTAGATAGCAGATCATATAGGCAGTTGGTCAGTAAATTGCTGTATCTTACTATTACATGTCCGGATCTTTCCCTTGCAGTAGGAAAGCTCAGCCAGTTCATGGACAAACCGATCAGGCAGCATTAGGATGCTGTTATACAGGTGCTTAGGTATGTGAAGAGAGCACTTGGCAGAGGTGTTTTATTTCAGAGGGGCACATCTATGAGTGTTGTTGGCTACTTTGATATCGACTATGCATGGTGCATGACAGACAGGAAGTCAACAATTGGATTCTGTATTTATGTGGCATGCAACTTAGTGACATGGAGAAGCAAGAAGCAGCAGGTGTTATCTAGGTTTAGCGTAGAATCAGAATATAGGGCTATGGCTTAGATAGCTGCAGAGATGGTTTGGGTCATATCTGTTCTACATGATTTCCATCTTCAGGAAGAGGGATCAATGAAGATGAGATGTGACAATCGTGCTTCTACCTATATTGCAAAAAACCCAATATTTCATGAGCGGACAAAGCATGTTGAGGTTGATTGCCACTACACTAGAGACTTGAAACAACGTGAAGTTATTTACACTTCATCTGTATCGTCTGAAGATCAGATTGCGGACATATTTACGAAGCCCCTTGCCAGACCTGCTTTTAATAAGTATTGTTCCAAGTTGAGCATCATTGATATATATGCTCCAACTTGAGAGGGAGTGTCGGTAGAGCACGTATTAGTTTTGCTTGGAGTTGTTTGTCTTGTTTCTTGCCCTATTGGACTTATGATGTAATTTTCCTAACACCTCTCTCTATATAAAGAAGTGTAGGGTTTCATTTGAGAATAAGACAAGTTATTTTCTCCGACTTATATTGCCAATAATCCAATGTTACATGAGCGTACAAAACATGTTGAAGTGGATTGTCACTACACACGAGATTTGATTTAGAGGGGTATTAGCTATACATCTCTAGTTGCTTCTGAAGACCAGACGATAGATATTTTTACTAAACCTTTACCTTGTTCCACTTTTGATATATGTTCTAACAAGCTGAGCATGAGTAACATCTATGCTCTAGCTTGAGGTGGAGTGCTATAGGACTTCTCATTTGTTATTTTCATTTTATGTCTAGTCTTGTATTGCTATTTACCCACACCTCTTATATAAAGAGGTGTAGGGCTTTTTTGATGAAATAATATTGATCATTATTTCCTACTAGCCCTATTGCCTTGTCGAATGCCATTTACCTGATTGTGTCAAAAGTTTTTGCTAATCGGTTGCGCCTGGTTCTCCTCGGTTTGGTATCTGGTACAATCTGCTTTTATTTCTTGAAGGTCTCTTGGTGATTCTTTTATTCTAGTCGAAGAAATGGTTGCAGCTTGGAATAGAAGCTCCTTTCCTACTTTATGTGGAAGGTTGACTTTTCTAAAGCTTACGATTTGGTGGCTTGACCCTACTTGTGAGGGATTCTCAAGAGGAGGGGTTTCCCTTGGGTTTGGATAATGAAGAGATGCATTATGACCATGGTTTAGAAAAACAAGCCTTGCGGCGGTCGAGGCGTACGCCTCAAGACGAGGCGGCTCAAAATAGCCTTGAGGCGATAGCCTTGGTCTGCAGGCATGAGGCGTATGCCTCACTTAGTCTAGGCGCATCGAGGCAGTCACGCAGTTGAGGCGTTGCCTTAGGCTATTTAAGTTGTCATGTGCTTATCACATGACATCTTTTTGGGTTTAAAGACAACATCTAATTGTTTGATCATTATGACTACTATCTTTTCTGAATTTGTTTATCTCTCTTATTTTTGATAGATGCCTCATTAGATAGTAATTCAACAATGTTAGGAAATTTCACAAAAGGCTTGAAGGTGGCAGCAAAATTGAAGAATTGACACTTGAAGTGCAGAAATTTATATAAGATTGAGGTATCAGCTGGTGTCAGTTCATGGGCCCTACATATTATATTTATTTTCGTGGTTTTCTATAGTCCATGTTTGTTTAGTTTTTTGAGAGTAGCTTTGTCAGATTCAGAAACACGTCAAGTCATTTTATGTTTTAGGCAACATGATAGTACAAGTAAGGTAGGCGATGGTTCTTTACTTGAGATGGAAAATAATGGCTATTTTTGAGGAGCCTTGTTACCAAGGATCTTTTTCATCTCTAGAACTTTTTTGTTGCAGAAGTCTCTTCTAAGGTAGGACTTTATGTTAGGGCACTAATATTCACAGGTTATGTTTTCCTTGGAGAGAATTTAACAAGGTAATAACCAGTAAGCATTAAGATCATCTCTCAATTAAGTACAGAATCTAAGTTTATTCGTATATGACTATGGCCAATACTTCATTTGAGTTGCCATAAGTGGAATCATAAATGAGTGATTTGCATTTTCCTACTGATTTTTCTAAGAGTTCATATGAAGATACTGGTTTTAACAATATACATTAACAACCAATAACTAATGTTTCACTAAGTGACTAGAGTTGCACATATGTGGTGGACTACCATTTTATATAATAGTTTGGATGGCTACTTTCGACTAGCCGTTCTCTTCTCCTTCAAAAAAAGGGAAACAAATCGTACGAAACACAACCTTTGAAAGGAAGATTACTACACAGTACACACATATCTCATTTGGACTTCAACCTTCTCTAATGCTTCTTGAATCATGCTGTCAAATACCATGTGACAAGTAGGCTTGGTTCTAGCTTGAGAGAGGGGTTAGGGGGTTATATGCTATAGGGTGCTTACATAAACCATTTTGTAATTTATTTTGGGAGGGCTATAACTTGTGATAGAGAAAAAAATGTTATGAAAGTGTGTTATGTTCATTATCATTTCCTTATTAGCACTTAACACGTATATATCATATCATTTTTCTATATTTTTTATGCAAATCTCAAGGCTTACACCTCGACCGCCTTGAGACTTATGCCTCGCCTCAATGAAGGCAAACTGCCTTGGTATCGCATCACGTTTTTTAAAACCTTGGTTATGACGACCTCTTTCTTTGTGTTGGTTAATGGAAAGCCATGTGGAACATGGATTTAGCCACAGAGAGGTGTTAGGCAGGGTTGCTCGCTGGTGCCTATGTTGTTCATTATTGCTGTTGATGTCTTGGCATCTTTGGCTTTCAAGCCGTGTGGGGGTGGCCTCTTTTTTGGGTTTTCTTTAAGGTTTGATGATTCGTTGCTTACCTCTTTGTTGCAGTATGCAGATGATACAATTTTCTTCATCTAGAGGGGTTTAAGTCAGGCTGAGGCGCAGATGGTGAGGATGTTTGGTGATTTGTTGGGTCTTCTCGGGATTGCCAGAAAGTCAGCTGTTGTTCCTTTTCATGAGTAGGGAGGGAGAGGCTTCAATTTCTGAGGCCCTTGATTCACCGATTGTTTGGGTTCCGAGTACCTACTTGGGGCTTCTGTTGAAAGGGAAGTGGTTAGGGGTGGCTGATTGGAGGGTGGTGGAGGACAAGTTTAATAGAAGGTTGGTTGGTTGGAGAGGAAAGCTTCTTTCGCATGGTGGGGGGTTGCTCCTGATTAAATCAGTATTGTTAGCTGTTCCAGTGTTCTACATTTCTATGTTCAGGCTGCTGAAGAAGATTGTCTAAGTTGGAGCTTGCCAGGAAGCGATATTTTTGGAAGGGGTCGGACCATGATGGGCATTTTCTTCAGTTGGTTCCTTGGAGGGAGATTTGCAGGTTGAAGAAGAGAGGGGGACTTGGCATTAGGAGTTTGAAGAGGTTTAATGAGGCTCTATTGATGACGTGGGTGGTAAGATTCCTTTTTGCTGGTGGTGGTCTTCTGGAGGGGGTTTTGAGGGACTCTTATGGTGATTCTGTTGATGTTTTTTGTGGTCATTCTAAAAGGGTTAGGCCGATTGTGTTCTAGAGCTTAATAGGATCGTCTTTGGTTAGGGTTGCTGCTTCCAATTTATTTGTACCAAGGATTTGTATTGGCACCTTTCGGCTTTGGAAAGATGGTTGGATTGGTTATGGAGCATAATTGCATGGTGCCTTTTGAATAAGGTTCGAAATGTTGATTTTGACGTTGTGCCAATGAAATTCTAAGTGTGCATTGTGTAGGCATGTCGAGGGCACATCGTGGAGATACCCGTTTTTCGATGGCCATCCCGATGGGCATGTCGAAGGCACACCATGGAAATGTCGAGGGCATGCCGACAACACGCTGAAGAAAAAATCACATAAATACTCAAAATGATGTCAATTTCAAAAAATACTGAGTGTGTCACCCAGCTTCCTGCGCAGTCCTCCTTTTTCGAATTTCCCAGCCCAGCTTTCTCGCACCCAGCACTTACCCCTTGGCATCAGGTGGCATGCCGCCCATATCGTCGCCATGCCATCGAAATGGTCGGCATGCCACTGATATCCCTGTAAATTGATACCTTGCGCGTGTCGACACGACAGATCCTAAAAAAATAGCCATGCCGACGGCATGCCGCCGCCGCTTCTGAATGACAATCGAAAGGTCCAGATCATTTGAAGGCTAGGTGTCACCTGGCTACTTTGAAATGATAGTATCTTGTATTGCCCCTGTATCACCAGAACTAGGCAATATATCATTAGTCTGCAATAAATTTGTGTGCTCATCTGAATCGGGGAAGATGATGGTGCTGGAGAAGAGGGGTGCTGCCTGTAAATGATAGGGAACCTATAGGTGATATGAGGGTCATGAAACCTCTCAGGTCTACTCGTAGAAGGAACAAAATCAGTGATGGGAATAGCTTCCAAGGGAGTAGGTGGTAGAGGCATGGGCACCACCATAGGCTTAGAAGAAAGACCACGCCTTGCCGTAGAGAAGTATGGGATAAACTTGTGGAAGGTGACATCGACACTAACATAATGTTGAGCAGATATGGGGTCATAGCATCGATATCCCTTCTCGATGTGGGAGTACCCTAAGAAGACACTTCACTTCCCTTAGAGATATAGCTTATTCTGATTAGAAGAAGGTGAACAAAGGTAACACACCAAAAACTTATGGTGGAGCATGAAACAACTCGGCATTAGGATGTAAGACTTGCCAAGGTATCTTCTCATGGATAACAGAATTGAGCATCCTATTAATAAGAAAAAAAGTAGTATGCATAGCATCACCCTAATATAAGGAAGGGACATTGTGGTGAATCAATAAAGTGTGTGCCACATCCAACAAATGCCTATGCTTCTGCACAACCCTATTTTGTTGAGACATGTGGGGACAAGTGGTCTGATAAGCAATTCCCTCGGTTTTAGAATAAGTAGATGATATTTTTGTATATAATTCAATGGCATTATCAAAACACACAATTTTAATATAAGTAGAAAATTGGGTCTATTTTCAAGAAAAAGTTTTCAATAACAATGCCCACACCTATGGGTGATTGTCTATTGGATAATTTCCCTTCGCCTTTTCAAAAAAAAAAAATGCCACACCATACTTATTTTTCAAAAGAAATATCCAAGATAAATGAGAAAAGTTATCCACTAAAATAAGATAATAACGTTGACCTAACTTATTAAGAATGCAACTAGGACCCTACATATTAATATGGACTAATTGAAACAACTCTGTAGACCCAGGACTATACCTAACAGGATAAGAGGCACGATGATGCTTTCCTAGCTGATAAGCATCATAGGCGATCTTAGTAGGAGGGATATAGGAAATGACCCTCTTACGCCTGTCCAATGAGAGATGGACAAGATGGAGGTGCCATCGAAAAGAACTCTTAGTAGCAAAGGTGACACCTTCGTAGCACGCAGTAGCAAAGGGTGACTGGACAAGGTGATAAACACTCCCTCTTCATGTCTACCACCAATTGTCTTCCCGGTTAATTTGTCCTAAAAAGTACAGGTCAAGTTGTCAAATATGACCTGACAGTTTAACTCTTTAGTAATTCTATTAACAGAAAGTAGATTGATAGGAAAAGTTGGCAACTTGGCACAAATAGCACATTTGGTAGTTTCAAGGTAGGGGTAACTGACACCTCCCCCTGGTCAACTATTTGGGAATGTCTCCCATCTGCTAATTGTATTGTCCTGCCTGGTGGGACTGGTCTCATGTGATGGAAACCGCTTTAATCTCCACTCAGGTGACGTGAAGCTCCAGAATTGACTAACCAATTTGCATAGCATTGGTCATCTATCTGAGATGCTAAGGAAAATTCTATACCTAAGGGGAAGCAAAGGTGATAGTCTCTGATGTAGCAGTAGGTTCCTGAGTTAGTCGTGTAAGTCACTGCAATAAATCATCAAACTCAACCCTAGAAACTATAACGGGGTCTCTCGGTTCTAAGAGGTCGTAATGGCCTAATTAGTTATGGGAGTTCGACCATGTTTGGTTCAATAAGGAGCCTCGATATGTCTAGGCCTCCTATAGAATGTGCAAGTGGAGCATCCTCTCCCAGTAGGAGCATGACCTTTACCTCTACCACGAGGTGCAGGAGCCTCTCTACCTCGCTCAAGTGTAACAACAAGGGTAGAAGTTTGTTAAGTAGACTTGGTAGAGGGCAAGGTGGCTGCAATACTGCTTAATTTGCTATATGCTTCCTTAAGTGAAGGAAGCTCTGATAAGGTGAGAAGCTGAAAATGTGTCATAGAGTAGTCAGGCCCAAGGCCAGGTAGGAACTATAAAACGATGGCCTTCTTGCGATACTCTCTCTGTGTAGCACATCTACAGACATATCTACAAGCACTGTATTTCTCAAGTAAACCCTTTAGAGTGGAATAATATTGGGACAATGGTGGCCCTCTTGATGAAGCTGTGAAAGTTCACTCTAAATCTGGAAAACTCTACTTGAGTTCTCGTGGGAATAAGTGTCATGTAAACTATCCTACATCTCCTTTGCAATCCCATAGTACATGATCTCGTCTTCAATCTGAGGAATAACATAGTTCATGATTCATGCTTGGGCCATAACGTTATCCTTCTTCTAGGTAGCATTCTTTCTTGTCATATCTACTAGCTCTAGTTGAAGAAGTATGTGCTCTTTGTCCTAACCTTTCATAGTCATTAGAAAGGTTTATGACCATTGGGGATAATTGGTCTCATCCAACTTTACCATGGGATCGAAGAAAAGACTTTTGTATGTCCCTATTTTTGACACAAGCCCTGATGTCACCTTATAAGTACTTGAAGATGCCATTTCAGAGCTGGTCTAGATAGATTTCAGGATCTGAAAATCGATTTTAGATCATAATAGCACCAAATCAGACCAAAACTTGATTTGCTTTGATTGGTTGATTCACATCAATGTTGAAACCACCTCTCGATCAACACCATAGTCACCAAAATTGGTGCTATAGCCACCAAAGGGTGGTGTTGCAACCATCGGATGCCACCAACAGGCTGCTAGTGGTGCTAGAAGAGGGGTGATAGTGATGGGCACCACTAGTAGCTTGCAGGTGATGTTGGAGGGGTGGCGGTGGCTTGGGAGGTGTAGTGGCACCTTGGGAGGTGCAGTGACACCTGAGGAGGGTCCTATCGGCGGTGTGGGCTGCTGCCGGTGGACAATAACACCATCGTGCATGGTTGTACAACAAAATAAGTGCTGGAGGCACCAGAAATCAATGGAAGAAAGGGATTTGGTGGAGGTTTCAGGATTAGGTTGTTGGTAGGATATTGAAGTACCGGCTTAGGACCACTGCTCTGATACTAAGTCAAAGGAAATAAGTTTCTTGTATTTTTATGAATCCCTACCTCTCAATATATAGAGAGGTGGAAAAGAAAAAAAAGGAAAAATTACTTGACTACTCCAAAAGAGATAAGAGACTACAAAATAGTACATGGAAATAGGGAAAGCAATAACAAATCGAAGGGGCTCAACATAAACTGGATGGACACCCCTGCTTACCGTTTGTGACATGCACACTAGTGAAGAAAATAAAGGCCATAAAGAAGCACTGATGGGATGCAAAGAGGTGTGGTAAAGGGTGATTAGACTAGGAGGAAGGCCTTGGGTGCTATTGTTGATCCTGATAGGAAGGAGGATGGGGGCCAGTTGGAGTCGATGGACCAGATGGAGAAGCATAGCGTGCACGCTAAGGTGAGAGAGGAGGATTTAAAGTTGGAAATGGGCTGGTGGCAGAAATCGAGATAGCTTTGGCTCAGAGAGGGGGATTCCAACACTAGAATTTTCTATATGTCAGAAAGTGTCAGAAGGACGAATTTGATTGCCTTCTTGCATGTGGGGGACTCGATATTGGATTAGAGGCCATAAATCTATGATGCTGTTAGGGTGCACTTCCAAATGTTGACCTGGAGAAGACCCTTGGGTTCTTAGAGGTTGGGCTCGTCGGATATGACAGTCTTAGATGAGTAGGCGAAGGCAGAGTTGGTCTGTAAGGTGTTGGAGGTGGAAGTTTTTGTTGTAAACTTGATTAAAAGTATTTTTTAATAATGACAAATAATTATTTTTTGTGGAAAGGACTAATACTTATTGTAGAAATGATTGAGATAGAGTCTTGGAAAATGAAGAGCAAAGGAAATGAAGACATTTCATTTTGATTAGATTCAATTCTTTGTTCTTTTATTTGTTAGAATGTAGGAGAGTCTTGAATTCCATTGAAAATTATCCTTAGAATATTATTAGAACCTTCCTAGCCATCATCTTTTCATCACCCAACTTTATGAGGATATAATTGTGCTTGTGATTGACTCTCTTTTCTGTGTTTGTTTTTGGGTATTCATTTGTTCTTTCGTCATAGTTTGAATGTTGATTATTTGCTTGATCGGATGTCTTATTATCCATTCGGACGTCTACTTTTCTCGCTTATATACTTTTGTCTCTCAAAATCTCGGATATCTAATTTATCTTTTCGGCTGCCTGATTTGTGTATTTCAGACACCTGACTTTCTTATCAGATGTTCGGTTGAGGCTATTTTTGGCTCTTGAGAGCTTGTTTTTCTTTCTTTTCCTCATTATGCCTCATAGGAAGCAAAAGAGTGTCGGACCTAGGAACCCACATCTTGAAGAGGAAGAATTACCTAATGTGATGGAACACTTTTGCGAAAGCAAAAAAGCCTCCCAAAGACTTAACAATTTTAAAAAGTTTAAGGTTAAGTGTGGAAGACCAATTGTATGGGATGATTTTAGGGATTATGGTCTCCTAGCCCTATTTCAAGCCCAAGGAATCCAACATTTCTTTGATGATGAATTTTTTTTTGGTGGTAAAATTCCTAGTATCTTTCCCGAGCTTGTAAAACTATTTTACGCCAACCCAGTGAATGACTTCACACCTACTACCTCTATCCTAAAGCCCAGTGTGTTGAACATATCCTTTACCGTGACTAACATTGTTGTTGGAACTAATGTTTATTTTGTTATTACAAAAAAGGGGGAGATTGTTGTAAACTTAATTAGAAGTATTTTTTATAATGACAAATAATTGTTTTTTGTGGAAAGGACTGATACTTATTGCAGAAATTATTGAGAGATAGAGTCTTGGAAAATGAAGATCAAAGAAAAATGAAGACATTTCATTTTGATTAAATTCAATTCTTTGTCGTTTTATTTGTTAGAATGTAAAAGACCTTTGAATTCCATTCAAAATTATCCTTAGGATACCACTAGAACCTTCCTATCCATACTCTTCTCACCTAAAACTCAAAACTTAGCCTTTGTTAGATTTTCAGACGTCCTATATTATTTTCAGACGTTTGTATTTGATCTCTTTTAGACATCCTATATCACATTCAGAACCCATGCTCTTTGTTTTCTTGGTTTAGACGTTTGATATAGATTTTAAGATGTTTGTAATTCTCCTCAGATGTCTGGTCATGAATTTTTAGATGTCTTTACCTTTAGAATATCTCTAGACGGCTCTTTGCTTTAGAACGGTCAAAATTTCTCTTATTTCGGACGTTTGGTTGCCTCTTAAGATGTTTGGAAACGACCAACATTTACTTTTTACTTAATGTTTATATTGATTGCAATTAAGTTTGTATGTTACGCATTGTGTTTGGAACGTTGTAGGATTCAGATGTCTATACCTATTTTCAGACGTCTATCCTGTCAACTTAAGATGTCTACCTCTTTGATTCAGACGTCCTTGCACTCAATCTTGAAAATCTAGTAACGACTACTTTGACATTGGAGCCTTTTTAGACATCCTATTTTCATCTCAGACATCTGAAAGTCTATTTAGACGTCTGTAGTAGTTTTTCAGACGTTTGGTCCAGTTAAACTTTGAGTAAATGATTTGTAGCTGTTCTACCTCTATTTATTTCATTCCAATTCAAATCCTAACAACTATCTAGGCCTAAATCTGACCTCCTATACCTATAAATACACCCCATGGGTTGCCTTAAGCCTACACACTAAGGAAATACAATCTATTCATTAAGAAAAACCTCTTGCTCTCATTTATGCTCCATGGTGCTCTATTTTGCTCTAGTGTTTCTAGCAACTTCTTGAGAGCTACATCACTCCCACTATGATTTTCAACGTCTTATAAGTTTGCAAAGGCAGTATTCTAGCCAATTTTATTTCCTATATCATTCAAGGCTCATAGGATTTATATTATATTATTTTTATTAGTTTGTTTGGGTACCCGAGTTGTGGCTTTCCCATTTCCTCTTAGTAGAGGAGAAAAATTTTTCTTGGAGTTGTCTAGGAAGAGGGGATTGTTATATTACTTGTTATTAATTCCTACTTGTGTAGAGGTAAAATCTTGGATAGAGAGATTTAGGTAGAGGTTTTTCCCTCGAGGGTTTCCTCTATACACACTTATTATTTGTTGAGATTGGTTTTGATCATTTTTTATAGCACAATTCAACCCCTCTTCTTGTGCCACGAACAATTTCGATAGCTTTGCGTGGTCTCAAGGTGCAGGGGTCCTTGGGTTTGGATGGTCTTCAAGTCCTTTTCTACAAGGTGTGGGATCTGGTGGGAAATGATGTTATGGACACGCCCCAAGAGTTATCTTGTGGCAATTGGGGCTTTGAAAGGCTTAATAGGTTTTAGTTTTTCCCTCTCCCAAAGAAGTTTGGTGTGGAGACCATTGACGATCCAAGCCTACAACCTTATCGAATGTAGTCTACTTCATTATGGTCAAGGTGCTTGCCAATAGGCTGTGCATGGTTCTTCCTCAGTTGATTGGTGCAGTAGCATTCATTTTTGGTAGATTGTTGTAAGACTCCTATGTGTTGGTTGAATAGATGGTTGTGGCTTGGTTGAGGAGCAATGTGCTTGTTATTATACGGAAAGTGGATTTTTCTAAGGACTACAACTTTGTTACATGGGCTTATCTTTCGGAGATCTTGAGGAGGGGCTTCTCAAAGGATTGGATTTGACTCATGAAATGGTGTATTACGATGATGTCATTCTTCGTTTTGGTGAATGGGAGACCGTGTGGGTCTTGGACTCAACTATAGTGGGGGGGTGTAGGAGGGATGCCTCTTGGCGCCACTTCTTTTCAATGTAGCGGTGGATACCTTGGCTTGGTTGGCTTTCAAGCATGTAGGGGCAATCTTTCCTTTAGATTTATTTTGTGATCTGATGGGTCGTTGCTTACTCTAGTGCTTCAATATACAAAGGATACAGTTTTTATCACACAAGGTGGAGTTGGTAGGCTGAAAATGTAGCTTCCTTGGTTAAAAATTTTTGGACAGATCCTGGGCTTGGGTTTTAACGGAAGTCTTCTTTCGTTCCTGTCAACATGGAGGGAGGGGAGGAGGCTGTCTCTTGTGCTCTTGGAACTTCAGTGGTTCGCTTGTCGATTGTTAATCAGGGACTTCCCTTGAAAGGAAAGCTGTTGGTGGCTAGTGATTGGAACCTGGTTGTAGAGAATTTCTTTGAAGTTGGCAGGTTGAGTGGTAGACTCCTATCTCTAGGTGGGAGATTGGTGTTGGTTAAGGTTGTGCTGTTTGCTTTGCCAGTCTTTTACCTTTCTATGTTTCAGCCGCCTAAGAAGGTGCTCTCCAAGTTAGAGGTGGCAAGAAAGAAAATTTTCTGGAATGGTCCAGATCTTGAAGGATAGTTCCTATAGCATGTGTCTTGGAAGGAGATTTGCATGCTTAAGAAGTAGGGTGGGCTAGGTGTTCGTATCTTGGAGGAGTTTGATGCTACTTTGCTTATGAAGTGGGTGGTTAGGTACCTTAGTAATGGGGCCAGCCTTGTTGAGAGATTGTTGCAAGACTCTTATGGTTTGGTGGTCGATATGTCTCTAGGCAAAAGCATTTATGTTCATCCATCCGCTTTTTGGAGCTTTGTTTGCCTGGTCATCTAGTGGGGGCTCTAGTCTTTTTTCTCCTTGGCTTTAGGAGATGGTGTATCCTTTGATTATGGAGAGACGATTGGATGGGGAATAGAACATTTTCATCTTTATACTCGAGATTGTTTGCTCTGGTGTCCAACAAGGATGCTATGGTTTTGGAGGTCTGGGTGATGCTTTCAATTCTTGGTCTGTTGCTCTACAAGCTGCCTTCAAGGAGTATGTGCTTGATGGAGATGTTGGACAGTGTGAGGTCTCGTCCTTCTGTACCTAATAGTTTTGTCTAGAGGGAGGGATCTTTCTCGGTGGGTAAGTTGTACGTGAGGCTCTTTGTGGTGAAGGGACAATTAGATGATCTATGGACGAATTGCTTGTATCTTGGACGCTCCCAGTTTCGCTGAAGATAACCCTCTTTGCATGGTTGTTTAGAAGGAAGAAGTTAGTCACTAAGGCCTTCAGAGCTACGTAGTTGTAGGACTTGGATGTTAGGTGCCTGTTTTACAGGATGATGGAGGAAGATATAGACCACTTGTTTTTTTCTTGCTCATTTGTTGAGATGGTTTGGAGGGATCTTCACATATTGATGTTTCTTCCTTTGATGCTCTCTGGGCCTCCTTTTGGAGGACGATTCATGCTGATATGGCCAGTTGGGCCCGGGCCATCGTTGTTTTGTGTTGCATTTGGTTACAAAGGAATGTTGTCATTTTTAGGGGGAATGGGTGTGGGTGGATAATGTGGTAAGGGAATGTTTTCTTGTCTGATATATGGCTCCTCAATTTGTAAGTTTCTTTTGATTTTATTAATGCAATGCCTTGGATGATTACCGACCTTTAGTAATCATCCTTTTCCTTCTAATTTTTTTTTTATTATGGGACGAGAATGAAGACCATATCCCCTCCCAAAGTACCGTATTCTCTTTAACGCTTGAATTTGATCAGGACTCCACTACCACATGTGGAGTTGCCTTATCATAATATTCTCAAAGCGCCTTCGTTTCTTCAATCTGCTACATACATTTATGAAGCAAATTTCTGTGATTCTTCGAGACATCATTTGTCTCCTATTTCCTTCCGTATGTATCGGCTTTCCATACCAACACCATGGTGGGTGCATCTACTATTAGTCTACTAAATAGATGTGTTCGCAAACAGAGACATCTATCTCTAGTCTAAGGATACTCCTCTGTGATAGCATTGGAGATGGACTTCCATTTATTTCTTGTTTCATTAAGTTAACTTCTTGACTTGACTTGTGTGATAGTTCTGAATCCCGATTCAAGAACATCAATTAGGGGATGGTTTGTAGAGAAGGTTGGCATCCTAACTTAGGTAAAAAACAAATGATTGATTCAGATACGATGGTTTCTTGATATGCTATTGGATTTTTTAAACTGTTTGATCTTTGAGTCAATACACATTAGGTTTATTTGATCTAAGTATGCCACCATATTCATATTAAGGGATCTAATTTATGCACCATGTTTATTCGATCTAGCAAAGTATCTTATTTTATAATCTATTCGCACTAAGGGATCTAATTTATGTACTAGAAATAAATCTAATTCTTATTTGGATGAAATGATTAAATCAATATAATTCCTTACATTATTTGGATGGCTTGCTAAGGGTGCATGAATTCCAACACATATATTCATATACAAGTATTTCACATCACTCAACAATTCCCCTTAAGTTGTGTGTGAATGTCAAATATGCTCAACTTGCCCACAATCTTCTCATATTCAATCGAGGCAAGACTTTTAGTGAAGATATCGACTAATTGATCATTTGATCTAAAGTAAGGGAGACAAAGATATCCATAATCTATCTTCTCACTGATAAAGTGTCTATTTCACCATGCTTGGTCTTATCATGTAGGATCAAATTATTGGCAAGGTTGATGGTGACCTTGTCACAGTAGAGGCTTATGGGTGTAATACACTGAATCCCAATTTCAGCAAGCATGATTTTTAGCCACAACATTTCAGTAACTCCCACAGCCATGGATTTGTACTTAACTTCAGCATTGAATCTTGCATAGATAGTTTGCTTCTTGCTCTTCCATATGACAAGAATCCTAGCATGATATATGCAAGCCTAATAGTAGATCACCTATCATCCACAGAATTTGCCCAATCGGTATCAATGTAAGCTTTAATTACTAGACTCTCTTGGTGAATAGAAGGCCTTTTTTGGATTCTTCTTCAAATATTGGAGGATACAATTGATAGAAAGGAGACGAACATTTATTGGGCATGAGTAAACTAATTGATCACGTTAACTGCATAAGTGATATCCAGTTGAGTTAAAGTGAGATAAATCAAGTTGCCTACGATTTTTTAGTATCTGTTCTTCTTTGGCTTGTCTAGTTGCTTTCCATCCTTCAATCTCATATGATGATTTGCTTTAATATGAGTGAAAATGGCTCTACACCCAAGTTTTTTTATTTCTTTTAACAAATCAAGAACATATTTCCTTTAACATAAGAGAATATTGTTCTCGGACCTTGTAATCTCTATCCCGAGAAACTACTTTAACCTGCCCAAATCTTTGATTTCAAACCCATTAGCTAGATGACGCTTAATTTAGTTGATCTCTTCATCATATCCAATGACAACCATGTCATCAATGTACATAATTTACAAGGTGTCCTTGCTAGCATTTTCTTTCATTAAGAGGGTGTAGTCATCATTTCCTTGCTTATACCTTTGATTTTTCATTATAAGGTGAAGATTTCAAACCATGCTCTAGGAGATTGTTTCAACCTATATAACACTTTCTTTAGCTTGCAACATTTTCCTCTCCGCTTATATCCTTGGGGCATGCTCATGTAGATGACTTTCTTTAGGTCACCATTAATAAGGCATTTTTTTACGATACATTGGAGCTTCCATAAATAATGAACAATAGCAAGAATAATCCATATAGAGTTCATCTTAGCCATAGGTGCAAAGGTACCAGAGTAGTCAACTTGTGTGAATCCCTTTGCTACCAAGAGAGCTTTGTACCTATTAATCTGTCCATTTGCTTTGTATTTGATAGTGTACAACCACTTTTGAGTCAACTATATGAGCATCTTGGGACTAGCAACAACATCCCAGGTATGATTCTTTAGGAGAGTAGTCATCTTCTCCTGCATAGCCTCTCCCCACTTAAGATCAAGTTGTACCTCGACAACATTCTTAGCAATAGGATGTCTTGTATACTCTGAACTCCTTTCTTGAGAGCAATAGGCATGTCTCCAACATTTAAGGCTGTGAGAATTTAGTGTTGTAGTGAGCCTTATGTGCAGCAGGTGCACGCGTGAGAGAGAGGAAGAATCATGGTTGGGGGAGAAGATGTTGAGAGTTTGCGTGAGAGAAGGCGTGGGAGAGGAGTTCTAATGAAATGCAACTTTATTACTTGAACTCAAATAACAAAGAGGGGTATTGGTCTCTTTATATGAAGATCCATTCTCAATAGTAATCCTAAACATAATTCTAAAAATAGTAAATTGCAGATAAGGAAATCCTATTTCTAAGGAACTCTTAACAACTTTCTTAAGTGACTTAACTTGACATCCAAGCAATAACTAAATTATCTCTCTTAACAAATTCGCCATATTGCCACCCATAACTCACTCACATGCACACACGTGGACCCACACACACTGACACGTGGACTGTTGTGACATGTGGCATATGCCATGTGTTATTTATTCTGGACTCTAACAATCCCCTTCAAGTTGGACTCTAGAAAGGAGGCAAGACTTGCTGAACTTCATGCTAGTTGCTCCACCATTGGTCTTCATCTTCTATGGAGAGGAATCAATCGAGATTTTCAATGGCTTGAGGGGCTATAGAGAGTTCGTAAACCAATTCATGGCTAGATAAATTTCTTTCTCCCATTTTTTTTGCCTTTGCTTCTTCGTGCATGTGAGGGGCTTGATCTATGAGGATATGAACGTTTTCTTGACTGTCGAAGATCTTGAAGGTGGTGCCTATAGGATACAGTTTGAGCCCCTCATCAAGTTGATGGTGATACCTTGAATGAGAATCTTCACCTCTGCGGTGACTGATAACTCGGCATCTGTGATGACCTACATGCACAACTCTTGTATACGACTTCTCGGAGTTGAGGGGACACCATGATCTTTCTTATACGTGGGGACATGCCATTAATAGGAGGGGTTGACGTGGACCTCCTCTTCACAACTAGGGCCTAGGTGCACAACCTACTTCGTTCCTTGAGTTCCACACACACAAGATCCTAATGTGGATCTTCACGAACTTGTGGCTTGCAGGTCACCTGCTTTGATATCATGTGAGAATTTGGCATTGCGGTGAGCCTCACATGAAATAGGTGCACATGTAAGAGAGAGATCATGCGTCGGATAGAAGACGTGGAGGGAGTTTGCTTGAGAGATGGAAGGCTTGGGAGAGTTCTCAATATGAATTGCAACTTTATTACTTGAACTTAAATAACAAAGAGGGGAATTGATCTTTTTATATGGAGATTCAATCCCAACAATAATCCTAAACATAATTCTAAAAATAGTAAATTGCAAATAAGCAATACCTATTTCTAAGGAACTTTTAACAACTTTTCTAAATGACTTAACTTGACACCCAAGTAATAACTAAGTTCTCTCTCTAATGAATTTTCCATATTGGCACCCATAACTCATGCACATATTCATACACGTGGACCGACACACATTGACACGTGGACTGTCGTGACATGTGGGACTTGGCACGTGTCATTTATTCTGGACTCTAATAGAGGCATTTGGACTATCTTCCACCACACTTGCATTCTCAATCCCAATATGATCGTCTATCTCAAGGATAAGCAAAGGTGCATATAGACCTGAGTCCTGATCCTTATGGCAACCTCCTGGATTTGGTACAGGGATAAGAGAAGAATTGGGATTGTCTAATGGTCAGATTCCTATCTTATTTTCTGATAAGTCCACTTTAGTGGATCATTTTTTGGCCTAAGTACTCTTTAATTAGTTGTTTTTAGTTGTTAATTGAGTAGGAGTTGGATGGGAATTCACCTTAGTTTGCGTAAAATCTTATACACCAATTTTTACATTTAATAACATTTGATATGATAAGATAATCATTTGGTGGATGCAGACTAGGTGTACGAAGCATGAAGACATTATTTAGACATTCTATAAGATGTCCGGATCCTAGTTTGGACGTCTGAGAACCTCCATCGTGGACTCATTGTGATCTACACTTTTTAAGACGTTTGGACTGTTGATCGGATGTCTGATAAAGAACGGCCATAACTTATCTTCTGTTCCAACCACTCGCGACCTTCGTCGAGTGGTTGGAGAAGTTTGCGGTTGAAGAGAAACAGACGGAGAGGTTTTTAAAAAGCCACGCCACCATTGGAGCGTTCCTCTCCACTGGGAAGCATCGTCCCCACCGTGGAACTAGCGAGCACCATGGCCATTGCGCACATTGTGTCAATGACGTGCACCGTGATCTGAGCCTATTCCTTCGCTTGCCCTCAACCTCCTATGTATGGTGACAGCGTGCACTTCCCCCATAGCCATCCATCGCCACCCCCCACGGCCACAACACCATCACCTTCATCCATGACCACCACCAACACCCTTCATCCCCCCTACTGCCCCTCCACCCAACAACGCCTCCACGTGCAGCACCCGCATCAAGAGGGGATGCCCGACCTCTCCTTCGTTCTTCACCCATTGCAACCAAGGAGGAACCCAACATCGTTGACCGCTCACCTTTCTCCTCGGCGTCAACAGAGACCCTCTAGTGCCTCCCATCCGCCACCGGAGGTGACGTTTGTAGCTCCACCGTCGCGTGATGCCTCCTCTATCGCACACAACTCCAAATAATGACAGTAGCCACCACCGCCACCGTACCTCATTGCCGGCGAGAGCTCCGGTCACCATTTGATGCACCATCTACTGCCCCCGCGTAGCTCTCGTCCGCTTCTACCTTCCTTAAGCTCCCTGGCCTCCGCCGTCGCTCCCTCTTCGCGTATGCACAAGGGAAAGGAATTCTTATTTTGGGTTCAATTTCTATTTGCCAAAAATGCCATTGCCAATCATTATTCATTTATTTGATGCATTAAATATATTGAGTTCAATTGCAACAATGCACTTACGTTTTCTTGAATTGGCTCGAATTATGTTATGTGCATCAGTTCATATTGGATTTGGATTTGAGTAATTCCTTGCTAGCACCTATACAACTAGAAATTATGTGAAATTCTGATCACATCTTTACCGAATATTTTATCCAGGAAAAATTACACACAACCTTACATAAATTATTATCTTCTTATTTTCGTCGCATTTTGCATCAGATTTGAGCACGAATCTCGCATTTGATTGGACGAATACAAGGCAAAATTATTCATGATTTTATTGATCTGTGGATACAACCTAACTTTTTGTGGTTAGTTTTATTGAAATATTTTTGTTTGGGATTTTCCACCACGTGATTTTACTGCGACAACATATTTTTTTGATACATTATTTCTGCAAGCTAAAATCTACCGTTTAAATGGCGCTGTTGCCAGGGAGGCAACAGATGCAATAGGTTCACCTGGTTTATTTCTGACCATTCTCTATTATTCTGTGTGAGGTACATTCGTGAGAAGGAGCCCTACCTATCCGGAGACAATACGGTTGGTGGACCTTAATGCTACCTGGAGGACGGCAGTAGGAGCCTGTGGGCCTTGATCCCACACGTGTGGAGACGCACGGAGGACCATCTAGGAGGATCTTACCTCTTAGATTTCGGATTTGGAATTTTAGAGTATACTCTTTAGGATTTAATCTAGTTATTTGTTTTCTCGCTCTTGTAATTTGGGGTTAGTTTTTGAGGGAGTGTCTCCAATTCTTTAGATTCTAGGTTTATTCTTAGTTAGTTCTTTTGATTGCGCATTTAAAAAAAAAAATCCGAACTGTCTGCTAGAAGTTTCATATCTATAGGGCGACCATCTAGGATTGCTTGAGTAGCATCTAGATTTTCTTACTGTGTTGCGTACATTTTTTTGCATTGAAGAGTGCTGGAGCAAGGTATGCACATCCTATCTTTTTGCATTAGTTATCTGCACACCCATTGCATTTAGACATAATTAAAGAAGACCACTTAAATTGACTTGAAAAGATTAATCAAGTGGTCACATTACTTCTTAAAAAGAAAGTAAAATATACAGGAAGTGTTTGAATAACTTGATTGCGATTTTCAAAAGAAAAATCACTTTTTGCGATGTGTTGCACACTTCCTGCACTGATTACGCACTATAGGCACTGTACTAGAACTTGGACCCTTAAGGCTATAGGCATTGTTCTCTTTATCGGTGCAAACTCTCTTATTTCGCTTTGTGACGGTGGTATTAACTTTTTCCTAAGTGATTTGATACTCTACAAAGGGGGACATCCCTTAAAGGAATTCATGGGTAGTTAAGAGGCATCGCTAATGCCTCACCTCAAAGGAAGAGTTCGCCCTACTTGCATCCCTTGGTTCCATCCTTGGAGTACCTTTTTATTTGAGCATTTGAGAGTATCATTGCAACAAAGTTTGTCTCTAGGGCACTCGAATGTCAATTTAGGGTGCGTAATTGATTGATAACTTGATTGGTCACCCAAAAAAAGTAAAAGTAACCTTAACCTCCTTAACAGATATTGACCAGGAACCTCAAGTGCCTCATTTCTCTTATACCACTTACTTGGGAACAGAGAAACACTGCCTTGACTCTATTGGCCAAGTTGAAGAGTTGGAAGAGGACTTAAAGTACTTTAAATCAACAAATGACCTGTTGCCTTGTGTTTGCTTGGTGTATGCTTGGTAAGCATTCTCTCAGAAATAGTCTTTTTTTCAATTCGGAATCGGAGAGAATTATTAGAAAAGCCAACCAAGAAAGAAGAAAAATGGTAGAAGAATGACCTGAAGAAGAGATTAGGGATGGTGAAAACCAAAGAACCTTGAGAGACTATTTCCTTCCTACCACTCACCAAGCCCTACCTATCTAGAGACCTGGAGTGGATAATCTTTATGAGATTAAGAGTAGTACCATATCTTTTCTCCCTGCTTTCTATGGTACTGCTAGGGAGGATCCCTACAGGCATTTTGAGGAATTCACCGAGGTTTGTTCCACAGTGAAGCTTCAGGGCTTTACTGATGAAGCCTTGATGAGAACTCTATTCCCTTTCTCCCTAAAGGATAAGGCCAAGCACTGGTATCATACCCTGGATGCAAGGGGAAATGAATGAGCCACCCTTAAGGAAGAATTCTTGAAAAAGTACTTTCTTATTAGTAAGATCAACCATTACAGAAGAAAGATTATGGGTTTTACTCAACAGGAAGGGGAGAAATTCCATGAAACTTGGGAGCGTTTTAATGACCTTCTTAGGTTATGCCCTTACCATCAGGTGACAAGATGGCAATTGATTGAAAGGTTCTACAACGGATTATCTGAAAGGCACAGGCAAACCATCGATGCAGCCTGTGCAGGAACCTTCATGACCAAAATTAAGGATGAAGCCTGGGCATTATTTTAAACACTAAGTGATAATCCACACACATGTCCTTTGCTTATCAAGAAAAGAAAACCATCAATCTTGCAGAGAAAGATAGAGGTCTATGAAGTCGGGGCTACTTAGGATTTGGCTTATCAGATTCAATTATTGAACAAAAATTTTGATAGGTTTTTAGCAAACCCTAGCATGAACCTGCAAGCAGCTTCTATCTTTCAGGCTTCAAGTGAATGCTCCATTTGCCAAAGCACAATGCATGCCACTGCGGAGTGCCACCAGGAAAATTAATTCCCTGAGTTTATTCAGGCCGACCTGAACACAGCCCAAGGTATAACCCCTATTCCAATACCTATAATCCGGGGTGGCGAAACCATCTGAACTTCTCGTGGAAGCAAGGTGATGCTTCAAACTCAGGGAATGCAAGACCCCAACCTCCCCAACCCGTATATCAGCCTTCCTATGAACAACCTTCTCAGAATAAGTCTTCTGAGATTGATGAATTAAAAGCCATGATGAAAGCGATGCACGATGCAAGAGCATCAGAATATGGTCATCCAATCTTAGGGTAAGATGATCACTGATATGCAATCCAAAATTGCTCATCTTATTGAGGCAGTTAGGCAGCGGGATCCGGGGAAGTTGCCTAGCTCTTCTGAAGAGAACCCAAAGGGTAAAGGGGTCATGTTCAGGGAGCACACTCAAGCTGTGACCGTGTTGAGGAGTGGAAAGAAAATCGACAAACCTAATAACACTCCTACGGTCACCTCTCAGAATTCCCCTCCAACACTAAACCCAACTTCCACCCTCACCGAGAAAGAGCCACACTGCTCTCCCTCGCTTGAAATCACTCACCTAGAGGATGTCGTCATTCCACCACCCCTTTTTCGACATGACGACCCCTCTACCCAGAAGTCGAGGGTGCCCTATCTTGAGTGCCTATCCGCTCCTGGGGAATCTTCTATTGGCTCATCTGGAGCCAAGGATAGGACGGATGAGATTATGGACACTTTTAGGCAAGTCCACATCAACTTGCCTTTATTGGATGCTATAAACAGATCCCGTCCTGTGCTAAGTTTCTGAAGGACCTGTACACCCAGAAGTGTTAATCTAGGAGACAGGTCTGAGCTAAGGTCATCCCGCCTGACCATGTTAGCTCAGTGGTCCAACATGAAACGCCCCCCAAAATGAAAGACCTAGGGGCCCCGTATATTTCAGTGGTTATAGGTAACCAACACATTGATGAGGCTCTGCTCGATCTGGGCATGGGGGTGAACATTTTACCGAGCTCTGTCTACGACCTTTTGGGAGGAGGTGATTTAAAGCCTAGTCCAGTCATCCTCCAAGTCGCAGACAGATCACTTAAGACACCATGGGGATTGCTAGAAGATGTTCTGGTGAGAGTGCATGACTTCTTCCCTATTGACTTCCTCGTTTTAGATACTAACCCAACTAATAAGCCCACCAAAACGTCCATTATTCTGGGACATCCCTTCTTGGCCACAGCTAACCCCTCTATCAATTGTAGATCAGGGGCACTTAAAATGGGCTTTGGGAACAAAAAGATCCGGTTGAATGTTTTTGATACCTACAAGCAATCCGGATTTGAAGATTGTTATCAGATTGAGGTAGTTGATAAAATCATTAAAATGACTACCCCAGCACTCTTATATAGAGATCCCTTTCAAAAGGTCATATCTAAAGACCATCCTCCGACTATTGAAGAAACTGAAGGGGATATGCCTGAATTAGAAGAGCTGCTGGGAGTACACACAGTCTCTGTCCCCACTTTGGATCCTGAAGGTAGATCCGCTACCTGAGGCGGGGACATCTCAACTTATACCCTCAATCCAAAAGGCTCCTGAGTTCGAGCTTAAACCCCTCCTAAGCACATTGAAGTATGCTTTCCTTGGCCCTAACGACACGCTCCCCGTCATTATCTCGTCTGCATTAACTGAATCACAGGAGGGAGCTTTGCTCGAGTGTTTACAAAGGCACAAGGAAGCTATTGCTTGGTCGATAGCTGACGTTAAGGGTGTTGACCCCTCCCTCTGCATGCATCATATATACACGAATGAGTCCATGAAGCCCTTTCGAGACATGCAGAGAAGGCTCAACCCCAATATGCGGGAGGTCAAAAAGGAGATTCTGAAATGGCTGGATGCAGGAATTATCTATTCCATTTCAAACAGTAAATGGGTCAGTCCTATATATGTGTGTCCAAAAAGGTAGGAATCACTGTGGAAGAAAACGACCAAGGAGAGTTGGTAACCGCTAGACCCTCAATTGGCTAGAGGGTCTGCATTGATTACCGCTGTTTGAACATGGCTACCCAGAAAGACCATTTTCCCTTACCATTTATTGATCAGATTTTGCAAAAACTGGTGGGGAACAAGTACTTCTGTTTCCTTGACGGGCACTTTGGGTATAATCATATAGCCGTCTTCCTTGACGATTAGGAGTGTACCACCTTCACGAGTCCGTATGGCACATTTACGTTCCGCCGAATGCCATTCGGGTTATGTAATGCTCCTGCCACATTCCAACGATGTATGATGGCTATTTTTTCGGACATGATCGATGAGTTTGTAGAGATCTTCATGGATGATTTCTCTATTTATGGCTCATCGTTTGACCTATGCCTCTCGCACCTTGATAAAGTCTTATTTTGTTGTAAAGAGGCAAAGCTGGTGCTTAGCTGGGAGAAGGGCCACTTTATGGTCCAGCAAGACATTGTTTTGGGGCATGTAGTTTCTGATAGAGGATTAGAGGTGGATAAAGCCAAAATTGAATCCATCTCTAAACTTCCATCGCCCACCAATGTTCGTCAAGTAAGATTTTTTCTTGGCCATGCTGGATTCTATTGGCGCTTCATTAAAGATTTTGGCAACATCTCTAGGCCACTCTACGACCTGTTAGTGAAGGATGTTTCCTTCGATTTTGATGACAGATGTGGCGAGGCCTTCCAAGTCTTGAAGAAAACCCTTATTATTGCGTCGATTCTCCAAGCACTAGAGTGGACCCTCCTGTTTGAGCTGATGTGCGACGCTTCTGATTTCGCAGTGGGAGTGGTCTTAGGTCAAAGGGTTGATGGCAAACCTCAAGTTTTGCATTATGCCAACAAGACTCTTACGGATCCTCAACAAAACTATATGATCGCTAAAAAAGAACTTTTTGCTGTAGTATTTGCTTTGGAAAAGTTTCGGTCTTATTTATTGGGATCCAAGGTTGTGGTGTTCACGATCGTTCTACTTTAAAGCACCTTGCAAAGGACACGAAACCTCGTTTGATTCGTTGGATTCTACTATTCCAGCAGTTTGACCTGGAAATAAACGATAAGAAAAGAGTTGAGAATGTGGTAGCATATCATTTGTCCATGATCCTTATTGAGGCATCAACCCCTCTGGCGGTACTTTTCCTGATGAGTCTCTGATGGCCGTGGAGGCTAAAACTCCTTGGTTTGCTGACATAGTGAATTATTTAGTCACAGGCATTACCCTTAGTATTTGGGACAAGCAGAAGCGAGACAGGTTTCTTGCTGATGCTAAATTTTATCATTGGGAGGAACCCGAGCTTTTTAGAATAGACCCTGACTAGTTATTTCGCCGTTGCGTCCCTGACGAAGAACAAAGGAGTGTTCTGAGTTTCTGCCATGACCTCCACTATGGAGGGCATTTTAGTGGGAAAGAGACTGCCCATAAGGTTCTTCAGTTTGGCTTTTGGTGACCTATATTATTCAGAGATGCACATGCATATGTGGGTGCATGTTTACGTTGCCAGTAGATGGGAACCATTGGAAAAAAGGGATGAGATGTTTCAGCAACCTATTCTCCCTGTTGAGATCTTTGATATTTGGGGTATTGACTTCATGGGTCCCTTTCCTGTGTCCTTCGAATATGAGTACATCCTTGTGGCTGTGGACTATGTATCGAAATAGATAGCAGCCATACCCACACAGACCAATGACCATTCCTTAGTCTTGGATTTTGTTAGGGCTAATATCATTTCTTGGTATGGGTGCCTAAGGATGATCATAAGTGATGGAGGACCTCACTTTAAAAATGTATACTTCACAAGACTACTTCAAAATTTAGAAGTCAACCACATGATAGCCACACCTTACCATCCCCAAACAAGTGGACAAGTTGAAATGTTTAATAGGGAGATTAAACGGATTCTGGAAAAAACTGTTAGACCCGACCGTAAGGATTAGTCCAAAAAATTGAAAGATGCTCTTTGGGCTTACAGAACAACTTATAAGACTCCCTTAGTCTTGTCTCCTTTTCGTCTTGTCTACGGAAAGGCGTGCCACCCTCCTGTTGAAATTCAACACAAAGCTTATTGGGCTATTAAAAACGTTAACTTAAAATCTGGATAAAGTGGGAAAGGTATGCATGTTGGAGTTAAGTGAGCTTGAGGAGCTTCGCAATGAAGCCTACGAAACCTCTCAAGCTTACAAACAACATACAAAGGTCTTCCATGATAAGCACATCGTAGAAAGACTTTTGAGTCCAACCAGTGGGTCTGGCTTTTAAATTCCAAACTTAAATATTTCCTGGAAAGCTCAAGTCTCGCTAGGATGGGCCGTATGCTATTATCAATGCCTTCCCTCATGGAGCAGTAGAAATTCGGAACTCTACTTCTGGTGTGAGCTTTAAGGTAAATGTCCATCGACTTAAACCATATGTTACTCTTTCAGATGGCCAGGTTTTGAACGCACTTCGGCTTGAGGAGCCTTAGCTCCACTCTCCTCCTCAGGTGATATTCTTCTATGTCTTTCTTTTTCCAATGAGGACATTGTCATACTTAGGCATGGGAGGTATAAGTTGAGGATGTTTATAGCATTTATAAATATTTGCATGCATTTAGGTGCATTAGAAAAAAAAAGAAAAAAAATCTTTTGTTTTCTTGAGCTGAATTGGTTAACCTTAGCAAAACATCTTTATCAAGGAGGTTTCATTGAAGATTTTCTTCTTAAATTATTTCTAAGTTTAGAATCGAGTACAGTTACTTTACTTGCATATAGACTGGGTAATGGGTCTTTGTAGAAAACTAATAAGCATTTAAGTCTGCTGAGTCCTTGGACAGTTTGAAGGGAGTTATGCATATTATCTTCTATTAGATCCACCTAATATTTGTGAGGAGAAAGTAAAGAGACTACTGGTGTGTTAAGTCTAGTGCAAGGACTCTTAAGTTCTGGATAATTAGATGATACCTCAGAGTTAGGCATAGTTTTTCGTTCTCTGTTCCTGCGTGCGAATATTGTGTGAATTTCTGAGAGTCACCAAATAAGGCAAATATACAGAGATTTAGTTTTAATAAAACTATGACTATGGTAGATGGTTACAACCGTCCTTCATAGAGTCTTCGGCTAAAGGAGGGTAGTAGTGTCAAAGGTTAGAAATACGCTTGTCCTACCTATTCCTTCCCGGTGTCGAGAGTAGGCACTTTCACCAAATAAGCCACATAATATCCTCTTGACCATTATCATCCCTAATAATGCCTCATGAATAAAAGTCTGCTTCGTGTTGTGTGGGAGATATATATGAAAAAAAACAAGAGAGAAGAGAAAAAGAAGAAAAGAAATGTATAGATATATATATAGAAAAAAAGAAGAAAAAAAGAGAGTTCAAGTTTATAGTTTTATCTTCGTGTCATTTTTCATCATGCGTCGATGTTTTTGAGGCAACAAAAACACTCATTACGATCCACCAAATATGACTCATATCTACTTTTCAGTATTTCTGATCGCTTAAATATTGGCTGAGGACTTCTTAGTTGTAGGGTTATTAGGACTTTAATTGAAGTGTGAATGCCATGTGAGGCCACCAAACATTGAGTATGGTTACAAAATCTAGTAAGATATGTGACCTCAGAGAAGAAAAAAAAAAGAAAAAGAAAAAGAAAAGAGAGTGAGTGAGCGCAAGGGAACATCAAGAGAGCATAGTTTTATTTAGCCTCTTTCTGGGTTGACTCATTTGATAGTCTAGAGATTTAAGTCTGTAGTATTAGACTACATGTAGCACCAAGTGAGTGTGAGCTACTAAATATAAATTTATTCAACTCAGTATCTCCTACCTAAGCCAAAAAGCCAGGTTCAAACTACAGATTATTTTCTACTTTATTCTCGAGGGAAGAAGTTGCCTATCCTAATAGAAGTTTTACCAAGGGTTAAGTACGAACTGTAACTGTAAGTTGTCTTTTTACTTAGATCCATTACCTAGGCTACTATCACTTCACATTTGTCTGGATCTCTAAATTTTTGGAATAAGAAAAGAAGAAACTTTTGGTTACTTCCATTGTTTTTCACTTTTTGCCACTTTAGTGGATCATTATCTGGCCTAAGTACATTTTAATTAGTTGTTAATTGAGTAGGAGTTAAATGAGAATTCACCTTAATTTGCGTAAAATCTTATACACCAATTTTTACATTTAATAACATTTGATATGATAAGATAATCATTTAATGGATGCAAGCTAGGTGCAAGAAGCATGAAGACATTATTCAGACATTCTATAAGACGCCTCGAGCCTAGTTTGGATGTTTGAGAACCTCCATCGTGGACTCACTGCGATCCACACTTTTTAAGACATCTGGACTGTTGATCGGACATCTGATAAAGAACGGCCATAACTTATCTTCTGTTCCAACCACTCGCGATCTTCGTCGAGTGGTTGGAGAAGTTTACGGCTGAAGAGAAACAGACGGAGAGGTTTTTAAAAAGCCAAGCCACCACTGGTGCATTCCTCTCCACCGGGAAGCATCGTCTCCACCGCGGAACCAGCGAGCATTGTGGCCATTGCGCACACTGTGTCAATGGCGTGCACCATGATCTAAGCCTACTCCTTCGCTCGCCCTCAACCTCCTCCTGTGCACGGTGACAGCGTTCTCTTCCTTCCCCGTTAGCCATCCATCGCCACCCCCCCACGGCCACAACACCATCACCTTCATCCATCACCACTGCCAACACCCTTCATCCCCACTACTGCCCCTCCACTCGACAGTGCCTCTAAGCGTACCCACCCGCATCAAGAGGAGACGCCTAACCTCCTCTCCTTCGTTCTTCACCCACTGCAACCAAGGAGGAACCCAACATCGTTGATCGCTCACCTTCCTCCTCGACGTCAACAGAGACCCTCCGGTGCCTCCCATCCACCTCCGGAGGCAATGTGCGCAGCTCCACCCTCACACGACGCCTCCTCTACCGCACGCAACTCCAAACAGCGGCAGCAGCCACCACCGCCATCGCACCTCCTCGTCGCCGGTGAGAGCTTCGATCACCATTGGACGTGCTATCGCCCCCGCGTAGCTCTCGTCCACCTCTACCTTCCTCGAGCTCCTCGGCCTCCGCTGTTGCTCCCTCTTCGCGCACACATAAGGGGAAGGAATTCCCTGATTTGGGTTCAATTTCTATTTACCAAAAATGCCATTGCTAATCATTATTCATTTATTTGATGCATAAATATATTGAATTAAATTGCAACAATGGACTTACGTTTTCTTGAATTGGCTCGAATTATGTTATGTACATCAGTTCATATTGGATTCGGATTCGGATTTGAATAATTCCTTGTTAGTATGTATACAACTGGAAATTATGTGAAATTCTAATCACATCTTTACGGAATATTTTATTGAGGAAAAATTACACACAACCTTACATTCGATTTAAGCACAATTGTTGTGTCTTCTTATTTTCATCGTGTTTTGCATTAGATTTGAGCACAAATCTCCCATTTGATTGGACAAATATAAGGTAAAATTATTCGTGATTTTATTGATCTATTCCTCCATGTGGATACGACCTAACTCTTTGTGGTTAGTTTTATTGAAATATTTTTGTTTGGGATTTTCCACCATGTGATTTTACTACGGCGATATATTTTTCTGATACATTATTTCTGCAAGCGAAAATCTATCGCTCATTTTCCATTGTAAATTCTTCCATATCTTGTGTTTGTGCCATTATCATTTTGTTGCTTTGGTTTATTATCCTCACTCCCTTGATCCATACTAGTGATCCGAGGGTCCTTAGTTATCCCAAGATCCCCAAAATCTTCTTCTTGAATAGTGGTACGATCCCCTTGAAGAGGATCTTGGGATGGAAAATAGGGAAGTTCAAGGAATGTGACATTACGAGTAACATATTTCTTGCCTATAGTAGGGTTAAGACATTTATATTCCTTTTGTGTAGAAGAATACCTAAGGAAAATACCTTTAATATACCTTGGATCCAACTTGCTACCTCTTAAAGCAAAATTATGAAGCAAATACAACAAAACACTCTAGGTGGCTGCAATAGTGTCAAATCTCATCTCCATGGGTCCTATCTGCACATGCAAATCTCTCAAAATAGACTGTACCTAGACCATTTCAGCTGCAGTTTGTGCCATAGCTTGATACTCTGATTCGACATTAGATCTATATACCACGGGAGGAGCTTCTGTGAGCTAAGTCTGAATCTACATAGAGCTAGAGGAGAGCTGCATGTGAACTCAGCTACTAGCTTAGCTAACTAATTCTTTGCTAGTAGCTAAGTTAAGCTAGGTGAGCTGAGTGAAGCTGACTTCAACTTATCTGGAGCTAAGGTGAGTTGCAACTGATTAGCCTGAAGACTTCTTAGCTATTTTGGCTAGCTATCTTAGGTCCAGTAGCTAAGCTCAACTAAGTTGAGTTGAGTCTTCATGAGTTGGAGATGAGTTGAGTTGAGCTAGTTGGAGCTGAGAATGAGCTGGATCTAGATGAGATGAGTTGGGTTGAGCTAGGATCCAACTGAGGTGAGCTAGATTGAGTTGGGATCCAATTGAAATGAGCCTCTATCTTCGTCTTTTGGGGTTTGTGCCTTTCATATTGCCAGGGTTTAGGTGATTTCTACTGTCTTCTCATCCTTGACAAACAGATGGAACAAATGAGAACATGGAATGATAAGAAATAATGCTAATGCATGCCTAAACCTTAAAAAGTATGAAATACTAAATGTAACCCAATACCATAATGCAATGTAGAAAACCTAGGAACTATATGTGATTTTTAGCCTAAGAATGATGATAAACTGGTGTTTATTTGCTGTCCACACGTGTGGACAACGTGAGAGGAGGTGGAGGTCAGTAGCCTTCGGTGGTCGACAGTGGTGGTCGAATGCTCTTGGTGATGGTCAGTGGTGGTGATGTTGGAGAGGAGAGAGGAGAGGAGCGTTAGAATAGGAAATATTATTGATGTTCAAAGACTTATAAAGAGGAAAGGCTCTCTTTTATATAGAGTATATATCCCTATTCTTGGGAACCAAATTACAATCAAATCTTCTAAATAAAGCGAACAACCAATTTCTAAAACAAATATTCTAAAAATAGCAATCTTGACTCTAAAGATAGAAACCAACTTGGTCCTTTGGACCTTTAGTCGTCAGCCCTGTGGGCCCCTGACAGCCTGCCATGTGGCACTATCATGTGGCCTGCTGGCTGCCATGTGGCATCTTTTATTCCCAACACTCACCTTCAAGTTGAGGTCGGGAGGATGATGACTTGATAAACTTGATATTGTTATGTCGTTCTTCTTTTGAAGAGTTGAGGATGATCTTCGTGCCTCTTCTTCTATGCTCGAGAGTTGAGCCCTTTATCTCGGCATTCCCCAATGCGTTAGAGGTTCCACGTGCCTCATCGAAAAGTATGGCGCCTTGCTTGTTAGCCAGAAAAGATGACTTTTCTTCGAGCCAAGGTCACCAAGAGAAAGGTGAGAAGTTAATGCAGTAGTGGTGCACTTCTAGTGGCTAGCTGTGCCTCTTCCTCTTCTTGAGTCGAAGTCGATGAAATCGTCGTGGTGCTCATTCTCCACTTATTTGATCTTTTTGAAGTGTTTGGTACCCTTTATTTTGATAAAACCTCCTCTTTCGAAAAGTAAGAAATCGAATACAGAGGTACCATATAAATTGGAATATCTTCTGATAAATCTCCTCCTCAAGCTTCTTTTTCTTGGTTGCATGAATAACCATCTTGCCTTCTCTTCCTGACAATGTGGCGTCACCAACCATCGTAGAGGCTTCCACCCTCTTCTATAATCTTCCTTTTCTCTATGTAAGGGGTCGGATTTGTCGAGGAAGACTTTTTGGATGCGTGGACCACCAATGGGCGGTCAATAACCTACCCGCACAAAGAACCTAGAATGAAGGCTCTGGTACCATGTCAAGATTTGCGCAATCTGAAGCGTGGAGGTTCTTTTTGTATGGGAAAACTGCCCCAACAGTGGGCTGTCCACGCATGTGGATAGGGAGAGAGGAGGTGGAGGTCGACAGCCTTAGGTGGTTGGCAGTGGTGGCCGACTGCTCTTGGTGATGGCCGGTGGTGGTGATGTTGGAGAAGAGAGAGGAGAGGAGTCTTAGAATAGGAAATATTATTGATGCTCAATGACTTACAAAGAGGAAAGGCTCTCTTTTATAGAGAGTACATATCCCTATTCTTGGAAACCAAATTACAATCAAATCTTCTAAATAAAGCAAACGACCAATTCCTAAAACAAATATTCTAAAAATAGCAAACTTGACTCTAAAGACAAAAACTAACCTGGTCCTTTGGACCTCTAGCTATCGACCCTGTGGGCCCCTGACAGCCTGCTACGTGGCGTCTTTTATTCCCAACACACCGGAATAGACCCAAAGAGAATAGGTGGAATAGGCATAGGTGCCCTATCATTCACAGGAAGCAAATCACGAATAGTAGTAGAAAAATATGGTATAGCTTCATAGCATGTCATATCATTAGATACAAAATGCCGGGAATTAATCGGATCAAAACATCTATACCCCTTTTGGGTTCTAGAATAATCCAAGAAAACACACTTGGTAGCCCTTGGTGCTAGTTTGTCCTGTCTAGGACTTAAGTCATGGATAAATGCAACACACTCAAAAATACGAGGAATAACCAAAAACAAAGGGCAGTCAGGATATAGAACCTGCCATGGAATTTGCTCATGAATAACAGCATTCGGCATCTTATTAATCAGAAAGCATGTTGTAAGGACAGCATGCCCCCAATACAAAGTTGGTATAGTATGGTAAATAAGAGGATGCGTGCAACATCAAGGAGATGTCTATGTTTCCTCTCATCAACACCATTTTGTTGAGAGGTATGAGCACAAGTTGTTTGGTGTACTATTCCATTGCTGCTGAAAAATTGCATCAAACAAGAAGTACGAAATTCCAAAGCTGTCAGAACGAACATTTTGATAGTGATAGAAAATTGGTCTTTATTTCCATAACAAAATTTTTAATAATCGTTCCAACATTACATTTATTCAATAGAAATAATAATAACCAAGTAGCATGAGAAAATTCATCAAGTACAAGAAAATACCGATGTCTAAGTTGATCAGGAATTCGACTTGGACCCTAGACATCCATATGAACTAAATCAAATAAAGTAGACCCAACATGAGAGGAAGCGGGAAAACTAGCACGGTGGTGCTTGCCAAGTTGGTAGGTGTCATAAGTGATGGTGGTACTGGTGGGTATATGAGGTAGAACACGCCTAAGTCTCTCCATAGGCAGGTGGCTAAGGCGAAGATGCCACTGGGTTGGGGACCCAATGGCCAAGGCAGTATCCCCTTGACACACAGAAGCAGCAATAGCAATAGGAGAGTAACTTAGATGATACACCCTCCTTCCTCACGACCTCCACTAATGGTCTTCTCTGTGAGTCGATCTTGCAAGACACAAGATCGGGCATCAAACACAGCTCTGCAATTAAGCTCTCTAGTAATACGACTAACAGACAGAAGACTAAATGGAAAATCTAGCATATAAAGAACATTTGGTAGCTGCAAAGAGGAGGAAAGAGACATCGCTTTTCTAGCCACCTAAGATAATCTACCATCGGCCACCTATACTGTCCTGCTTGGGGGAACTGAACTCAAGTCTGAAAAGCACCAGGAGTGTTACAAAGGTGTTGTAAGGCACCAGAATCTACTAACGAGTCTCTTGTATGAAGGGAAGACAATGACTATGCATCTATTATACCTGATGAGGAGGCAACAACTGCAGTCTCTGGAGTAGGCTGAGATAACTGACTGAATTTCTGTAACTTCTCAAATTCTGCTCTAGTCACTTATCACCCATAGCTAAGGTAGACTCTGTCGCCTGGTGAGTAGTCACAAGTTTCCCGTGCTTCTGCCAGCATGTAGCCTCAGAATGATCCAATTTGCCGTAATAGGTGTATGAAGGTTTTGGGCCACGACCTCCAGCACCTTGTCCATGACTATGGCCACGGGTAGAAGAGGCCCCTCTCCAAGGGCCATTAGGAGTAGCCAATCAATGCAGCAGTCTGACCTGCAGTCTCAAGTGAAGTAGTAGTTACTACAATCCTACTAAGTCGACTATATATCTCCTCAAGTGTAGGCAGATCGGTCATAGTCAGTATCTGATCCCGTGCAGCAGCATATTCTGGCCGCAGACCAGATAGAAACAGAGAAACAAGTTCTCTCTTGAAGGCACGCTAAGAGGCGCATGCACAACCCAGTATGTAGGAGTTATGATGCTCCAATAACCCCTTTACCTAAGAATAATACTGGGCCAATGTCTTCCCCTCCTGACGGAGATGGAAGAGCTCATAATAAATCTAGAACACCAGATCAGAGTTCTCGTGGGAGTAAGTCTCACTTAGGGAGTCCCACATCTTGGCTGTAGGATAATACATGATTTCATCGCCAATCTTGAGTATCACCGAGTTCATTGTCCAAGCTCAAACCATGGCATTATCATAATCCCATGTAGCGTTCGTTCCTATCTTCTCCGTAGGTTTAGGCTGACTCAAGATATGCTTTTTCCCATGACCCCTAGCGGTCATCAAGAACATTTGGGACCACCGTAGATAGTCTCGTCTAACTTGATCATGGTTTCGAAGAACGGACTCTTGTATCCCCTAGTGTCCATAGAGGTGTTTGATGTGACTTCGGGCGAACTAGAGCCACCTGTAGAACTAGAGGATGCCATCTTGCTATCCTCTACCACCCATTAGACGAAAGAGGAACCTCCTGACGCAAAAATCAGATCTGAAATCACCAAACCATGATATGAAAATCGATTTTCTGACCACAAAACTGAATTTGAAGGGTGTAGCAACCCTTCTTAAGGCACAATCTAGTGAGAACGGGTCACCTCTCCCTATAGAGATCTACCAAGGAGATCAGATGGATGGAGGAGGATGCTCGTAGGCACCTTATCAGTCAGCCAAGGAGTGGTGGCGGTGCGTAGCCTTAGGCAGCACTAGCGATGGCGGCGGCGACGCTTAGCCTCAGGCGGCGGCGGTGCGCAGCCAGATCAGGCAGAAGCCAGTGCTGCCACGCCCTTCCTACCATAAGGTTAGCGGTGGCAATTGGATCGCCGCCGCCTCCTTTGCTCTTCGTCGGGCAACGACGGTGGCGCTGGGAGAGGTGGTGGCAGTGGCGGCAACTTCTTGGTGAGGCATCACTAGGGTTAGGGTTAGGGTGAAGATGTCAGACCTGTATTTGGGTGGGGTATTTAGGGCATCGGTCTGGGACTGCTACTTTAATTCTAAGTAAGTCGAAATAAAAGGCCTTAGTTTATTATGAGAGCCCTATCTTTCTTTCTATAGAAAGAGGAAAGGGGTAAATTACAAAGTAACCCCAAGACAGACCAAAGATGACAAACACACCCTTACAAATAAATGTAAAATAGAAAGTAGAATACTACTCATGTCTACATGCAGAGGTTCTAAGAAGGCAGCGGAGAAGTCTTTCTAGTGCTCTTGTCCTGGTGGATGCGGGGGATGCGGAGATCCGACAGGAGAGGAGATGTGGAGACAGGGATGGAGGTTGCAACTAGAAGAAGGTGGAGGAAGCCGCCAACGGGGACGTCTATATGAGGATGAATAGCCTTCACATGACTGTCCTTGGTCTTCTTTTATAGAGGGCTTGAATGCTTCTTATTGGTTGGATCATGGTAACTTGGATCAAGGCAAAGGGACGGCTAGGATGGAGGGTTAATGTAGAGACGATCATGATTAAAGGAAGGGGTTGGTGTGAATTATAGCACCACCAAAATATCAGCACCAGATATTTTTTTGAAGAATTTAAGGTTTTTAATAATTTTTTCAAATTTGAAAATTCACACTTGTTAGATAGGGTAGAAATGACCTTAGTTAAGTAAAACACTTAGATAAGATTGTCCAGGACCTAAAAAAATTTTCAAGTTCGTGATTTGATCACGAAACCATGGCCAGCAATTTCATGTCATTTGGATTAGTGGATAATTTGCAAAATTCCGAAAACCAGAACAATTTGTATTTCATTTACAATTCTGACCCTCCTTCAGTCTATGAATTTTAAACTTTTCTTTAGGTGATCATCAGGCCATGTGGCAACCATATGGAGATCCTACATCCGCTAGTGCATGGTCCTTTGGTCCAATTTTGGATGCACCAAAATTAGTTGTTTCCTATTTTGATTATTCATAGTTGTTTTCTATTCTTAGTTATTTCCTATTTTTAGCAAGTTGGTTTAGGAAGCTAGTTGTGGGATTTGTTAAAGATATTAGATCTTTCCAAATGAGAGAAGATCTAATATCTAATAGGAATAGAATCTTTACTATTTTTAGTGGGTATGTTCTCTATAAAATAGAGAGCCTCCTAACTATTTTCAATTGAGCAAATAGAAGAATATTTTCAATACAACAAAGTTCCTCTCCTTTTTTTACTTCTCTCTTTCTCTGCTGCGAATCACCAAGGCTAAATCAGGCCTCCAGTCGGTCAACAAGGAGCAATTGCTCCTTCATCCAGCCGCTGCCTTCTTAACAAACTCGCTGATCACCCAGATTAGACGTCTGGTGGTCGTTCTAGATGTCTTATACACACGTTCTAGTACTGTGCGTGAGATTTCTGGGTCTCTCCATGCATAAGAGCTTCCACGCTCCGTTTGCGCCCACCTTAGAAATCTCTACAGAAGATATGGGCTCAATTGATTTTCTATTGATGTGGAGCCCCAATCAAATCCAAACTTGGTATCTACAAATATATAAATAAACTCATCAAGGTATCAAATATAAGTAGTGGAGATATTGCACAAAAACTCTAAAAATTACAATATTTACAAAATGATGCAAAATGACTAATCTAACCTAACGTAATGCAGTATGACCCAAATTACATTCAAACTAATATTAATTAGGCATGAATTAAGTAGTCAAATAGGAATATATCAATGGTGTAGGTGGACGCACACCCAAGATCCAATACCTATATACAAATATTGCACACCACTCGACATTTCTAGCAAAATACATTTTGGATTGGAAGATTAGGAGAAAACAGGAGGGAAGACTTTGCTGTCAGTCTAAGATAACTGCAGTTTAGGTTGCTTCTCAATCCCGTGAAATTCAATAATAACATCTTACCGACCTTTTATCTATATTCTAACATCACAGGAAGCAATGTAGGCCTTCTGATGGCTGTTTTTCCTGATTTCCTGGGTGTGTTGAGTATCTTTAGGTTGTGAATAGAACTCTTAGGTATGCATATCATATTGAGAGCTTTTTTGATATGATGAACTTCATTTTATAGTCGTCTGTTTCCATTTTGGAATACCATTCATTATTGATGCATAAACAAAGTCTTTATGATTCTAGGATCTTTCGTTCTCTGACGGAAGGCCTTCCAACTGAGAGCCATTTATCTATCCTATTCTTGCCTGATCTATGACTGATTTTTGTTTTTTGAAGAATGTAATTTGATTAATGTGATAGACACTTTAAGGATTTGGTGTGGTCCTGCATAGAGTTTCTTTTTTGTTTTAAGCTTAGATAATGAAGATGTAGGTCATTCTTTGACTTTACCTGTATGTTTACCATGACATTATTAAAAACTGTGCATTTTTGTCATACTAAATCTTAATTTCATTTTGGTGATTTTGATGTCTTTTATGCCATGTGCTTGCAGAAACATGCCATCGATCATTTATTTTAATTCTTCCTTCCTGTTCTGCATAAAGTTCTTTATATCTTCAACAGGAATGTATGCGCAAAATTACTTGATCCTGTTGGTTCTACGGTATTTGTCCGACCTGTCTTTTGCGCCTTGCAAACTTCGTTGTTTAGCATTTTTTTATTTGAAAATGTGTAATTCACCATCTATTTGGTGCTTGATGGAATCTGAGTGCAATAGTTTTTCCCCAGCAGATAGATTTATTGCTCACTAGAGTCAGAGATTGCAAACATTGCAAGGCTTGCATTCGAGGCTTAGATCACCATTGTCCTGCTTTTGGAAATTGTATAGGTATTTGGCAATATATTTCATTATTTTTTTTTAAATCATGTAATATGAGCATTAGAATTCTCTTCAAAATAATATGAGCATTAGAATTTTTACCATCGCCGGTAATAACAAATTATTTTCACCTCTGAAAAAATTATTTCAACTGCCTATGAAACTGTTGAGATTGTAGTTTATTTTCGTTATCATTCCTTTTTATATATGCTAGTTCTCTACGGACATTTTTGCACTTTTCCTTAATCCTCCACATAATGGAGATTAGGCTTTCTTGTCAATGCAATTTGATCTTCTGTTTTATCTTTATACAGAGTGGCAGTCTTCAACCACACAAGACTCATCTTGCTTCCTGTTTTCTCCACACAATCTCTCTTGGTTTTTGTTTCAATCTAGGCTCTGCTCAAGTTGCAACTATTGGATCATTATAAATTGGAGCAACAGCAGCCACCAGCCACCTCAACTGCCACCACCTATGTCATCGGTATCATCAGTTTTGCCTCTAACAGTGGTGGTTGGCATTACTACACAGTTGTAGCAACTAGGCAAGGCTCTACTGGGCTGTTGCCCAGCTATAGAGGCTGCGGCAAACCCTTCTTGGGGCTGTGCACCACTTGGCAGTAGCATCTTGGCATCAATTAGATCATCTTAAATTGGAGCAATGGCAGCCACCAACTGACTCAAGCTGCTGCCACCTATGTCGTTGGTATCAGTCTGGCCTCCAACAGCGGTGGTTGGTGTTATTACCCAGTTGCAACAACTAGGCAATGCTCTACTGGGTTGTTGCCCAGCTGCAATGGCTGTGGCAAACCCTTGGGGTTGTTGCACCACTTGGCTGTAGTAGCCTCCATTGCAACTGCTTAACAACAGGTCTTCATTCTAGGTCCCCCTACTACTCCTTACTTTACCTACGGCCTCCCAGCTTCACATGATTATGGGCTATTCCTTTTTTGGGTGGCTCCATGTGGATTGATTTATTCTATATTGATCTAATGAGCTAGTGTATATGTGAAAGCTATTCAGTCATGTTGTTGAGGTGCTAATGTCATTTTCCAGTACTCTAAGTGATTTGAGTCCTCATGAGCATCAGAGATGATAATCGAGATTGGGTATACAAGAATCCTTTTTCTAGTTAGACGACCGTGTTAGATATACCAACATTCTCGTTGGTCAATACCTTCATGATGACGATTTGAGGTCATGACAAGGAACGTATCCTAACCAAGGTTGGAGTTAGTTGAAAAGTTGGCAAATATGCCACTTGAAAGAAGGATAATGCTGTGATCACCTGTCGGATCATGAATAGTGTCATCCCGATAATTAGGACGGGTTCATACATTAATGATGGTCAAGATGATATGGGACAATTAGAGTTACCTACTCATGAGAATTCAAGCAGAGTTTTCCAAATAAATAATTAGATCACCCATCCTAGATGTGAGGATAAGTCCATTCTAGTAATATTCAGCTCTTAAGGTTGCTTCTAGTAGGTTAATGCATGTCAAGTGGCTTGTTCTTGTGATGCAATTAAGCTACAAGTTTGCACTTCCTTGTTGGCGTGAGGCTTGATTATGTGGTAGCTATATGTTTACAATGTTGCATTTGCCATTGTTGGAGGATTGTACTAACTGTATGAGTGAATTTATGGTGACTTTATCCTAGAATGTGATCATTTCTTAGACAGCTGATGTTGGAATGCAGAGATCAATGACACAACTTTGAAAGGCTGTGGTCTTACGGTTCATAGGGTTGAGGTTGTTCTTTTGCAAGCTAGGTCATGTAGAAGACTCTTGGTAGGCCGAACGTGAAAACCACCAACTACCAATAAGGTGCTTTAGACAATCATGACAGCCAGAGAGACTTATTATTGATGGATAAAACTATGATGAGCTCCTTTAAATGATTGCTCTGCCATACTCTACTAGTACTTCAGCAATCACTGTCCCGACCTCTATTAACCTAGCGACTAATACAATAAATTAGAAACAGGAATAATTAAAATAAGTTTATGCTGTAAGGGGTGTTTTGTTATTTTTATTTTAGTAGTAGGTTTATGATGTAACTTTTCCCTCACCTATATAGAGGTGTAGGGACCACTTGGTAAACTAAGAAGATTTATTTTTTTCAACTTGATATCAGAGCCAAGTTGAGGACTCCACTAAGAATACCCTAACCCTACCACCAAGCCCGCCATCACCACCACCGCCACTGCCACCTCTGGTAGTAGTGCCGGCCAGCAGTAGCATCACCATTGCCAGCCAGCGTCACTGCCACAGCTAGCAGCAGTGCCGATAGCAGCAGCGTCGTCGCTTACCATAGCCGTCGCCGGCACTGGCAGCGACAGGAGGGTAAAGGGGGCAGCGCCGCCTCTCCTACCCTTCACCACCCTCTTCTTGCTGCTGGACATCTTCTGGCAGTAAGGAGAGGGTTGTAGATCTCTATCTCCTTTGTTTCAGGGTCTAGGAAGATCCTCCACATGTTGGTGATGAAGTTCTAGAGTGAAGATCTTCTGGAAAGGAGTTTGAAAACTCTTCCTGGATGGTATAATCAAATCAGATTGGTGTCCGTTTGTTTCTGGTGTGTATTTCCCTTTGATACATGTTTTTGGGGTGTGTATTCCCTTTGAGTATTGATCGCGTGTGAGTGGAGATTTTTGGGGTTGTATTTCCGGTTGGTATATTTGTTGGGGTATGTATTCCCCATTTTCTGTCAATTTTCAGATCTGAAGTGTGAAGAAATTCACGGGTGTGTACCGTTTTTGTGGCACATTGAACTTAGTTTGTGATTGTGAAGAAATTTAGGGGTTTGTACCCTTTTCTGCGGCACATTGAACTTAGTTTGTGGCAGTGTGTTTCAGTGAATATGGCATTGTCTCAATCAGAGATTGTGCTAGGAACTGCCGTGGGTGATACTCCAACTACTGGTGTGACGTGGTTGATTGATTCAGGTGCTTCCAATTATTTATCCAGGAATCTATAGTGTTTTGGTCAGAGTCAACCTATCTCTCGAGGTTGTACAGTACAGGTGGCTGATGGGCGACTTGCTCCTATTAGTAGTTAGGAGGAAATTAATGTTACCCCTTATATACAACTTAATCATGTCCAGTTTGTTCCAGATTTATCCATGAACTTGCTCTCTGTCAGTGAGATCATTAAGCAGATGAATTGCTATATCATCTTTGATGAGCGTGGATGTATTTTCCAGGATAGAATGTCAGGGAAGACTATTGGTAGTAGATATGAATGAGTTTATCGACTTAGGCAGGGTCCCATGGCTGCAGCATGTCGGGTTAGTACCACATCTGGGAGTGCTTTATAGTGGCATAGATGGTTGGGCCATCCTTCTTTGGAAAAATTACACAGGCTTATTCGTTATGTATCCCCAACGACACAACTTTCCTGATATGCATGTCAACTTGGGAAGCACCATAGATCTTCCTTTCCAGTTGCTACAGGACCACGTTCAACTTCGTGTTTTCAGTTAGTGCATCTTGATGTTTGGGGTCCCAGTAGGACTCCTGATAGAGCAGGACATCGGTACTATTTGATTGTGGTTGATAATTTTTCCAGATTGTCTTGGCTATTTCTCATGAAGAATAAGTCTGAAGTGGGTCTACTGATTGAGAAGTTTGTGTTGATAAAAAAATCAGTTTGAGGTTTGCATCAAGACTCTCAGATCTGATAATGCACTGGAGTTTTGTACTCATTGGCTGGTAGAATTCTATGGCTTACATGATATAATTCATCAGACCTCCTGTCCTTACACTTTTCAGCAAAACAGTCGCAGAAAGGAAGCACAGACATATCCTTGATATGGCTAGAGCGCTTCCTATCCATGATAGTGTGCCACAGAATTACTGGGGAGATGCAGTTCTCACAGCTTGTTACCTTATTAATAGATTGCCCTCCTCAGTGATTCACGAGCAGATATCGTGGCAGGTGCTTTATCCAAATGATTAGCTATTTGATCTTCTACCTAAGACATTTGGGTGTGTGGCTTTTGTACATCTCCTTGGACTTGGGCTGGATAAATTAGCACCTAGAGCAGTCAAGTGTGCATTTCTTGGCTACTCTTGTACTCAATAGTGGTATCGGTGTTTTGATCCCCTACACCAGAGACATTATATCAGTGCAGATGTCACCTTTCATGAAGATGTGCCTTATTTTTCTGTTGCTACCAGGCAGGTGTAGAGTGTGCCGGAGTGTGTGCCTTTACCAGTTGCTCCTATGTCATTTGGTATATTCACAGATACTAGTAGTCCTTCTCAGACTACTGAGCCACCTACCAGCACATTCAGGCCAGTACCAGCAGATGAAGGGACCTTTAAGGGTCACATTTATCAGTTGCCAGTTGTGTATAGGGCAACGCCTCTTCCATCTATTCCACAGACTCCTCAGGTTAGTGTTAATAACCTAGAGGCGGTTTCTACTCAGGAGGCTTCTTCAAATACAGTGTTAGGAGATGTAAAGGGTGAGAGTTTGTCACCTGTGGATGGTTCTCCAGGTCCTGATTCCATGAGTATTGATGAGGATATTCCTATTGCTATTAGGAAGGCTCCGCGATCTTTTGCCCTGTATCGTGTTGCTAGCAATGCTGTTTTTGCTGATTCTCTTAAGTTCGGAGTTTCATGTATTCACAACTGCTGTGTCCAATGCTGAGTTACCTACCTCGTACCAATAGGCTTTACTACATCCACACTGGAATGCAGCTATGGAAGAGATGTCTGCACTTACTACCAGAGGTACCTGGGAGCTGTCACCTTTACCATCTGGCGTGCATCTTGTTGGAGCCAGATGAGTCTTTGCCTTGCAATACAACCTGGATGGGTCTATTTCAAGGTATAAGGCCCGCCTAGTGGCCAAAGGATTCACCCAGACCTATGGGGTAGATTTCTTTGACACGTTCTCCCTTATTGCACGACTCTCGACTGTTCGCATCCTTATCTCTGTTGCAGCTCATTATGGATGGCAGTTACATCAGTTGGATGTCAAAAATACATTTCTATATGGAAACTTGAAGGAAGAGATATATATGCAGCAACCACCTGGCTTTGAGGTTCAGGGGGAGTGTGTATGCAGGCTTCGTAAGTGCATTTATGGTCTTAAGCAGAGCCCCTGAGCCTAGTTCCAGCGCCTGTCTGAGGCATTGTCTGTTATTAGGATGCAGAGATCTTCATCGGATCATTCACTATTTGTGAGAATGACCAGTAGGGCTACAATGGCTTTACTTGTGTATGTGGACGATCTTATTCTTACAGTTGATGATGTAGAGAGTATATCTTAGATGGAGTACTTGGCACACCAGTTTGTCATCAAAGATCTTGGCAAGCTGAGATATTTTTTATGCATTGAGTTTGCTACAAGTAAGCAAGGGACAATTATGTCGCAGAGGAAATATGCTCTTGATATTCTTCAGGAGACATGCATGCTAGGATCCAAAGATGCAAATATTCCTATGGATCCTAAAATTTCTTTTTGAGGATAATGTAAAGCTAAAAGATGAGAAAGTATATCGACAGTTGGTGGAGAAGCTGTTATATCTGACTATCACTAGGCCGGATATTAGCTTTGCTGTGGGAAAGTTGAGTCAGTTCTTGGATAAGCCCACTGAGGTTCACTGGCAGGCTGTGATGCAGGTGTTGAGGTACATCAAGGGATATCCAGGTAGAGGCATTCTTTTTCAAAGAAAGGCACCTATGTCCGTTGTTGCATACTCAGATGCAGATTATGCAGGTGATGTTGGTGACAGGCGGTCTACTACTGGTTTCTGTACCCTTGTTGCTAGAAACTTGGTAACCTAGAGGAGCAAGAAACAAAGTGTTGTTTCACGCTCTAGTGCTGAGTCTGAGTACAGGGCCATGGCACATACTGTAGCTGAAATGATATGGATCAGATCTCTGTTACGAGATCTTCATGTTAATGTTCGGGAACCTATGGAGATGCATTGTGACAACTGGGCTACCACCTATATTGCAAACAATCCTATGTTCCATGAGAGAACAAAACATGCGGAAGTGGATTGTCATTACACCAGGAGTTTAAATTCAACAGGGTCTGTTTCGTACTACTTGTCTTGCCTTCTCAGATCAGACTGCTGACATGTTTACCAAGCTGTTGTCTCGCCCCTAGTTTGAGAAGTGTAGAAATAAGCTGAGCATGATGGATATATATGCTCCAGCTTGAGGGAGAGTGTTGAGTTATATTTCTGCTGTAAGGGGTGCTTTGTTATTTTTATTTTAGTAGTAATTTTTCTCTCACCTATATAGAGGTGTAGGGACTACTTGGTAAACTAAGAAGATTCATTTTCTTCAACTATTATCATTAAGATTTGATTCTAGTTTGTTATCAAATTAGTTAGGATTAGGATTACTGCTGTTATTCACTCTCTATATAAACAGGGGTTGATTTGTATTTTCATTAATGATAATTATTTTCAAAAACCTCCACATGGTATCAGAGCAGCGATCTTAAACTAGTGTTTGATACCCTCTTGATTTCCAAACCACCTTCTTTCTCCTACCAACAAATGTCTCCTCTGTAGATTTGCTGTTGCCACCGCACTCTTGACATCGCGAGAACTCCATCTGCAGTTGGAGCACCACCAATGCAACAACAATGCATCGTAGCGACACTCAACAACATCATGCAGCAACGTGTGCAGCATTGTAGGGTGCACTGTGCATAGGGCAGGATGTGTAGCATCACAAGGAAGTTGTTGCCTCAAGGTGTGTAGTTTCGCTACAACTCACATGGCACCTAGTGCTATTGCGTGCATGTGAGTCTATCTTGGAATTTTTTTTTGGTGTTGCTGTCTGTCCCTCTTTGGAGAAGAGTCTTTCCTCATCGTGATATGATCTTGGGTATCTACATCTCCGATGGGCTTTGATTGGTCTAATCTCAACCATGGCAACTTGGCCCCTTCCTCAGTTACTGATTGGGAATGTTTCCCAATTTCTGCTTGGGATCATTTCTTACCATTGCCTGGGATCATTTCCTGTTACCCTCTTCTTGGTATTCTGTCTTTTTGGAGGATTTTTGTTTAGATGGATTTGCACCTATGACGATGGTTCCTGTGCTCTTGTTGTCTTAGCTTAGGTAAATCTGGTATCTACCACTATTAGCAAGTGGGTAATTGACTCAGGTGCATCCACTCCTCTCATTGGTGATCTTAGTTCTTTGTGTGTGACCTAGCCAGCTAGAGCTAGTACCTCGGTGAAGCTGATGAATGGCTTCTATTCTCTACTGCTTGTGGTTGGAGATGTTCAATTTACTTCTAGGCTGTAGTTGTCAAATGTTTACTGTATACTTAAGTTTCCTATGAGCCTTCTTTGTGGGAGCAAATTATGCAAGGATCTTAAATGATGGGAGCACTGAAATTTTTAAGACAAGCTGACCAACCAGATTATTGGTGGGAGATATGAGATAGATGGACTATATTATCTTGATATTCTTACTCATTTTGTTAGAGTGATTTCTATTCCATGGATTCTTTCCTTTGGCATTCTAGACTTGGACATCCCTCCTTTGGAAGCTTTGTCATATGTTCCCAAATCTACCATTGTTTGCCACCTTTGATCGTAAGGCTTGCCAATTGGGTAAGCATCATTGGTCTACCTTTCCTTTACGGAATGAAAAGCAAAGTAGGTTACCCTTTCAATTGATTCATTGTGATGTTTGGGGACTATCTTGCGTGGGATGCACATGCTTTGTGCATGCCTTCTGGTAGCAGGACAAGCTATCTCCTCGAGTGCTTAAGTGTGTATTCCTTGGTTACTCCCGCTCTTAAAAGGGATAAAGGTGCTATGACCCAAGTAGTCAACTATACATTGTTACTGCAGATGTGACCTTCTTTGAGAAGGTTCCTTTCTTTTTTTAGGAGGGGATCAATATTGAGCTTGCTCCACGTTAATTGCAGACATGTCATAGATGAGATAAGAAGCCTCCTGTCGTTCCATTGCCTATTATGTTTGCTCCTATTCTTGATGATAGCAGTCACATGCCATTGTAGACATAAAGCCAGAGTAAGGATGATTAGAGACCAATTGCCCTAAGGAAAGTCATTCATTGCTTGGCACTGTCATTCTAGAGGCCTATTTAGAAGCTTCCTAGGACTCTCAGTGCAAGACGACCATGGTTGCAGAAATGGAGATTATATCTTGTCTACATTTAATGACCGCAACAACAGCCTATGTCGTTGCCAGTAGCGCCGTTAAGGTCCCCGTGCTATCGAGGCTCCTAACAGCGTTGCTTGCCTCGTGTGCGTTGGTCTGGTGGTCAATCTGGTGGTTGCTGTGTGACTCGTGATCGTTGGAAAGTCTTCTCCTGTAGGTAGGGGTGAGTCTATCACCTTCTCTTTGGTTCTTCACTGCAGGAAGCATTGGAGGGAGAGGCAACCTCTATTGGTGCATGTTGTTACCCTAGGAGGTGGTTGCTATGCCTGATACATTGATTTTCGGATTTCCTATGATATGAAACTTCACGTTTGGATACTTCTGTACAACAATTTTTCACAGTATTGCTTAGCACTATCATTCTATAGACCTATTTAGAAGCTTCCCAGGACTCTCAGGGGAAGGTGACCATGGTTGCAGAAATGAAGCTTATATCTTTTCTTCATTTGATGACCACAATAATAGCCTGTGCTATCCCCAGCAGCACTATTAAGGTCTTCATGTCGTCGAGGCTCCTAACAGCGTTGCGTGCCTCCTGTGCATTAATTTGGTGGCCAATCTGGTGGTTGCTGTGTGACTCTTGATCGTTGGAAGGTCTTCTCTTGTAGGTAGGGGCGAGTTTGTCAGCTTCTCTTTGGTTCTTCATTGTAGGAAGCATTAGAGGGAGAGGTAGCCTTTGTTGGGGCACGTTGTTACCCTAGGAGGTGGCTGCTACACGCAATACACTGATTTTCTGATTTCCTATGATCTGAAACTTCATGTTTAGATCTGTTTCGTGCTTCCCTTGCCAGGCATATGAAGTAAAGTTGTGTGTGATTGTGCTTGGAGGACTATTCCACGAACTGGGCTGGTATGGGAGACCACAAAGATTCTCTTAGCAACTCGATGGGAAAATTATCTACTATGAGCGCCTCTCCATATATGCAAGGAACTTCCATTAAGTTTGATGGATCCAATTTTCTACTTTGGTGTACATCATTTTCTTGATTCATGGGATCTCATAGGAAGAAATATATTATCACATAGGATGAGCCTATCATGAAATTTGTTAATTGGAAGGCAGATAACGATTGGGTGGCCTCATGTTTACTGATCAACGTAACATAGACTATTGCCAAGTAGGTGATGACTTATGCCTTGATGAAGATATGAGATGTTCTACATGAGATACATTCCCATAAGAACAACATTACCCATCTTTACAAAGTTGTGGAGCTGCGCACACTCAGGAAGGGTACCATATCCTTGCTGGTTATTACGGTACTATGACGAATCTTTAGGATGAGGACATTCATCTGCCTATATCCTCTGATGTAGCTGTCATAACGAGACAACGGGAGGTGATTAGATCCATATAGATGCTCTTCGAACTCTGACCAGAGTGAGGCGATTAAGGACCAATTCATGACCATGGATGAGATCCCTATGCCCGCTCAAATTTATGCTTGCCTCTCTAGACTGGGAGACTTATGATCCTATGCCCACATTAGATTCCTCTGCCATGGCGATTGGGGGTCCGGTGGCCCTGTCGGTTTACCTAAGGGGGTGGTAACCCCTCTGCTGCCATCGGTAGACCTGCTGTAGGTTTGTTGGTGACCCAACAGGCCAACACACCGCTTGGGTTTGTGATTCTTGATGTCATTTCTTGCATGATGAAGTATATTGCATGCATTACAGATGTGGTGATGAGCCTTCTCTCACCTTTGATAGTGAAGATATCCCTCTCAAGCATGATGAGCCTCCTCTCGTGCATAGAAGATGTGGTTGGTCCATAAGAATGATCAAGTTCAGATTTGAAGGGGCTTGCGTTTGCAGTCCAACAAGACACGAAGAGGAAGAGGATCGGATGAGCATGGATAGTTGACTCCGGTGCCTCTATTCATCTTACAGGAGATGTGGAGCACCTTATGAATCCCAAGGCTCCATATGGGATCAAGGACATTAGGGTGGCTAATGGAGCCATGTCACCTATTATAGTAGTTGGGCATATGCATGTCTCTCCAAAGATGTTGATTGAAGAGGTTCATTGTGCTCTAGAGTTTCCAATGAACCTGTTGTCAATGAGTTGCATTTGCAAGGATCTTGGGTGTCGTGTAGTGTTTGACGAAGGCCATTGTACTTCTAGGATCGACGGACAGGAGATATTATAGGTGGGGGTATAGAGTGAGATGGTCTCTATTACCTTGACACACCTACGTAGTTTGCTGGAACAATTTCCATAGCTATTAATCTTTGGCTATGGCAGAGGAGGCTTGGGCACTCATTGCTCAAGAAGATACGACAGATGTATCTTGGATTGCTAGATTCCTTGATTCTATGGTGTGAGGATTGTTAGCTTGGAAAGCATTACAGGAGCACTTACCCATAGTGGGTTGTTGAAGTGAGTATTGTTTCCTTTTCCTTAGTACATTATGATGTGTGAGATCTATCTAGAGTTCCTACTTTAAGAGGACGGCGATATTATACTGTCATTGTAGATGATCGTAGTCGCCTCACTTGGGCCTTCTTGATGAAGACACGCTCAGAGATCCCTCAGGTTATTCAACAGTTCTTGGCAGAGGTTTAAACTTAGTATGTTGGTATAGTTGAGTCTTCCTCAATGATAATGCTTTATAGTTTATGCAGCGAGACATTTAGAGCCTCTTCTCCTCCAGAGGCATTATTCATCAGATATCTTCTGCTCACACTTCCTAGCAGAACGGTGTGGTTGAGTGCAAGCTTTGACATTTCCTGGACATTGCTAGGACCCTGATGATTCATATTAAGGTTCCTAAGTAATTTTGGGGGGATGCCATACTTATTGTGACCTACCTGATTAATCGGGTGCCTTCGTTAGTGCTTGGAGGGCAGGTTCTCTTTCAGGTGATTCATCTAGACTGTGACATGTCCTTTGCTCTACTACTAAGGATTTTTAAGTGCACTTGCTTTGTTTAGGCTTATGGCAATCAGGATAAGTTTTCTCCTAGGGCAGTCAAATGTATCTTTCTTCGGTATTCCAGGACACAAAAGGGATATAGGTGTTTTCTCGAGTAACAGGAGATACATTGTTATGGTAGATGTTATTTTCTTTGAGAAGATTCCATACTTAGAGGAAGGAACTTCTATATAAGCTACCTTGGAGGAGACTCAGGTCTATCACTGGAGGCCACACACTTCACTAGACACTGGGCCTTGTCTCGATCTGATAGACATAGTTGTAGTTGGTTGAAATGAGATAGTTTTGTTGTAACCCTAGGTCTCTCTTATATAGAGAAAGACCAAATGAGTAAAGTACACCTTTACCCCTAAGGAGCACATAAGGAAAAATAACAAAGGAAATACATATATGGTATGCTAACACTCCCCCTCAAGCTAGAGCATATATATCTATCATGCTCAACTTAGATATACATGACTCAAATGAAGATTTGGTCAAGGACTTGGTGAAAATATCTGCTGTCTGCTCCTTATATGCGACAGAAGTGGTATAGAGCAACCCCTTCTGAATAATGTCCCTTGTATAGTGACAGTCAACCTCAACATGCTTTGTTCTCTCGTGAAATGCTGGGTTGTTGGCAATGAAGGTGGCTGCTCTATTATCACATCGCATCTCCATAGGGTTAAAAAACTGCACCTGTAGGTCAATAAGCAAAGATCTGATCCATATAATCTCTGCAGTTGTCTGAGTCATAGTTCTGTACTCAGACTCAGCACTGGATGTCGCAACTGTGCCTTGTTTTTTACTTCTCCAGGCGATCAAATTTTCTGCTAAGAAGGTGCAGAACCCAGTAGTGAATTTATGATCCACATGACATCCGGCATAGTCTGCATCCGAGTATCCAACCAATGTCATAGAGGACCCCTTGGAGAAGAAAAGACCCTTCCCAGGAGCCCTCTTAACATATCTAAGCACCATCAATGCTGTTGTGTCAGCTTTACCATGAACTGACTCAGTCTTCCGACAGCAAAGGAGATATTTGGTCTCGTGATAGTAAGGTACAACAGCTTGCCAACAAGCTGTTTGTACCTTCTGTTGTCCACCACCTATGCATCATCGTCATAGATTGGCATCTTGGGGTCCATAGGAATATTGGCCTCCTTGGCCCCAAGCATACCAACCTCCTGCAAAATATCTAAAGCATACTTTCGCTGAGATAAGACCACACCTTTTTTGCTACGAGCAATCTCAATACCAAGGAAATACCGTAAGGCCCCAAGGTACTTCATGACAAACTGCTCTGTTAGGATCTGCCTAGCCTCAGCAATACCCTTCATATCGTCCCCCATGATTATCAAATCAACATAAATCAGAAGTACCACAGTACCTCATCTAGTCTTCCTGATAAAGAGGAAAAAGTTAGCTATTGATCTCCTGAATCCAACTGCCTCTACAACCTGTGACAATCTTTGAAACCAGGCTTGGGGACTCTATTTGAGGCCATATATAGCCTTCCGTAATCAGCATACACACTTCCCCTGTCTCTCAAATCCAGGCAGTTGTTGCATATAGACTTCCTCTTGGAGATCACCATAAAGGAAGGCATTCTTCACGTCTAATTGGTGCAAGGGCCAATCTAATTGAACTGCCACTGCAATCAACACCCGGATTGTGGGAAGTCTGGCAACTGGAGAGGTGTCAAAAAAGTCCACCTCATAGGTTTGGGTGAACCCTTTTGCCATAAGGCAGGCTTTGTACCTAGCAATACCACCATCAGGATTGAACTTCACAGTAAATACCCATCGACAGCCAACGAGTGCAGCACCATCAGGAAGGGAAGTAAGCTCCCAAGTCCCATGGCCTCGAAGAGCCTCCATCTCATCCTCCATGGCTGCCTGCCATTTTGGATCAAGTAAGGCCTTATGATGTGTAGCTGGAATCTGTGTAGTAGCTAACGCCTGAGTGAATTCAGCAAATCTAGGAGCAAGAGTATCGGTAGCAAGTACCCCCGCCATGGGATAAGTAGTGCAAGTCTGTGGCCGTTTCCGAATAGCTATCGGAAGGTCAATATTATCACTTGACACATCACCTATCTTGTCCCTGTGAGTATCACATGGGAAGCATACGTCAGTATCTAAATGACTCACCTGAGAAGCCGATGGGGAAGGCGAGAATGGGGGTCCCTTATAGGTAGCATGGGGGGAACATATGTCTGGAGAGGTCCTGTCAGGTGTGGAAAGGGATGTGTAGCAGGTGGTGGTGGTGTTGTAGTAGGGACAGAAATCTCAGGAAAGCTTCCAAACCGAATGGGAGAATATGGCATAGGTGCCATATCACCCTCGGGAGGCATCTTAGCAGCCGTTACAGAAAAGAAAGTTACAACCTCATGAAAGGTAACATCCGCAGAAACAGTTTCGAGAAGTTAGCGGATCAAAACAGCGATACCCCTTTTGCGTCCTGGTATACCCAAAAAAAACACACTTAACTGCTTTCGGTGCTAATTTATCCCGACTGTGTCCCAATAAATGGACAAAGGCAACACAACCAAACGTTCGAGGGGTGACGTGAAATAGGGGACGATATAGATATATGACTTGAATAGGAATTCGTTCATGTAACATAGCATTAGGCATCCGGTTAATAAAAAAACAAGCGGTCAAAACGTCACCCCAATAGAGAGAAGGAACCGAGTGGTGAATCAACAAGGTGTGAGCAACATCAAGAATATGACGATGCTTCTTCTCAGCAACACCATTTTGCTGAGAGGTATGAGGACATGTCTTATGGATAATGTCACAACTAGAAAAGAAATTACGCAAACGTAAAGTACAAAACTTCAAGGCATTATCCGAGAGAAAACACTTCACCAAACAAGCATGCTGAGTTTTTATTTCTTTGACAAAGTTCTCAATAATCTGTCCTACATCAAACTTATTTTTTAAGAGAAACATCCAAGTCACACGTGAAAAATCATTAACTAAAACAAGATAATACTTGTTCCCAAGTCGATCAGGAGTACGACTGGGGCCCCACACATCCATATGGATCAAATAAAAGACGACAAATGTGACAGAAGTAGAATTGGAAAAACTAGCTCTATGGTGCTTGCCAAGTTGACAAGCATCACAGGTGAGAGCAGTAGTGGAGGGAATATGCGATATAACACGTCTGAGGTGATGAATGGGTAGTGGCCAAGATGGTGGTGCCACTGGAGAGGAGATCCATCAGAAGCAAAGCACTGGGTAGCGGAGGTAGCGAAAGTAGTATGGCTTAGACGATACACCCCATGTTCTTCACGTCCTCCACCAATCATCTTCCTAGTGAATTTGTCCTGCAAGACATAAGAAGACGCATAAAAAATCGCCCAACAGTTCAGGTCCCTAGTAATGCTGCTAACAGACAATAAACTCAAGGGAAAATCGAGCACATAATAAACATATACAAGTCTCAAAGTAGGAGATAATGATATATCTCCCTTGCCAACAAGTGGCGAGTGTCTCCCATCAGCCACTTGTACTGTCCTGGCAGGTGTAACAGGTGCCAACTGAGAGAAGGATCCTCGGTTGCCACATAAGTGCTTGGATGCACCAAAATCAATCAACCATTCACTAGAAGACAAAAGTGACGACATACCAGTCGCAAGTGTCTCTGATGAGGAGGCCATGGCTGCATTGTCAGGAATCTGAGAGGAGGATGAAGCCTGTCAACTGTGCAATCTGCTGTCTCAGAGTCTCAATTTCGGTACTCAAGGAACTCACATCAGGATCGGTAGGCACTCTGTCAAGAACCTCAGCTGCCTAATTGGCCATGGGTGGCCTACCGTGCTTCTGCTAGCATGTAGCCTCTGGATGACCAAGTTTGCACAGAAAGTGCATGGTGTCTTGGCATGTGTACCAGACAAGCGTCCACGTCCATGACCATGTGCAGGGAAAGTACCCTTGCCACGTCCAAGAGTCGCCGCCAGTGCTGACGTCTGGGTACCTGTGTCTGGGGCGGTAGTACGAACGGCAACTCTGCTGAGTCTACTATAAGCCTCCTCCAGGGTAGTAAGCTCAGGGGCTGTGAGAAGCTGATCTTTGGCAGCTGTATACTCAGGTCCAAGACCTGCCAAGAAGAGAGAGACGACCAACTGTCTTTGAAAATTCCTCCAAGACTCACAAGCACATCCCGACAGATAAGAATGCTGTCTCTCCAACATTCCCTTCAAGAGGGAGTAGTACGGTGGCAGAGTGCGTCCTTGATGCAAATAGAAAAGATCGTAGAAGACCTGAAAAACTTGTGTAGAGTTCTTGGCAGGAGAATAGGTCTCACGCAAGGATTCCCACATCTTCTTTGTAGTATTGTAATACATGATCTCATCCCCTATACGGGAGATAACTGTTTGCATAAGCCACACAGAGACCATGGCATTGTCTTTATCCCAAGTGGCATTAATGCTAGTCTTGCTCTCGAGCTCCAAATATGTAAGGATGTGGCTCTTCCCATGACCCTTGACAGTCATGAGGAAAGTCTAAGACCATCATGGGTAATTGGTCTTATTCAACTTGACGATAGGACAAAAAAATGGATTCTTCAACACCTCGGTGTTCAGAGGAGTGCCTGAGTTCACCTCGGACTGATCATCTAAAGCCATCCTTACGATCTTGGAGCCGCAATCAGACTTCTATATCCAAGAAGTCATCAATCCTGTCTGAAATCTAGAGATTTAGGTTAGCATCTTCACGTTGGACAAGTTTTGGCCTATCCCGGATGCGGGGAGACCACCTGAGAAGGCCCTACTGACATTGACGGAGACCAGACGAAACCCTTAGGGGGCGCTAATCGACCTGGTGGCGCCCTGGGCGGCACTTGTGGAGCTGGCAGCGACCTGGGTGATGCTGGCGGTGCCCTGGGTGGTGCTGGTGGTGCCTTGGGCGGCACCCTAGGCGGTGTTGGCAGTGCCCTAGGTGGCGCTGGTTAGGTTTGAGGCGGTGCTAGGCGGCGCCCTAGGTGTCGCTGGTGGTGCTAGCGGTGCTCGTAGCACCTTAGGCAGCGCGGGCGATGCCTTTGGATGAAGCCCTAAGGCCTGCAGGTGAAGCCCTAGGGGATCGGCGAGGCTAGAGGCGGAGGTAGTGGCGTGTAGCGTCGCTGAACCGAGGCAACGCACATCGGTGGAGGTCAGTTCGGGGCCCACCAAGGCAACCCAATCGGCATCAGAGGTTGATAAGGCTGGTTAGCGACGGTGAGGAGCTGAACGACGACTGGTAGAGGCTGCCGGCTGAAGGTGGAGGCTTCTCTAGGTACCTCCAATGGAGATTAGGGTTTGGTGGACAAGGTACAGAGGCTTATGAAGGTGAGATACTGGAGTGTCGATCTAGGATCGCCGCTGTGATACCAAGTTGGTTGAAATGAGATAGTTTTATTGTAACCCTAAGTCTCTCTTATATAGAGAGAGACCAAAAGCGTAAAGTACACCTTTGCCCCTAAGGAGCACACAAGGAAAAATAACAAGAAAGGAAATACATATATGGTATGCTAACAGCTGTAGATATCGACAGTCGGTATTCAGTCAGTGATGTTGCTGACTAAGGAGTATATGGTATGCGGGTGATTAATCGGGGATTAATCAGTGTAGTATTTTTTAATATTTAAAAGTTTAAATATAATTTTATATACCATTATATATATATATATATATATATATATATATATATATATATATATATATATATATGAATTGAAATATCACGTATACATATATATTATGTGTAGTATCTATTCTTATCAGTTTAATATTATTTTTTAATATACATATTCTTTTAGTATAGCTTCTAACAAATAACTATCAATATCACAATAAATAAAATAAGACAGCTAAACTAAGATTGGGACATCATAAATCTAAGGAGACAAGTTAAGGTAAAGGGGATAAGGACTCAGGACTAAGGTTTTGCTTGGGGTTGAGGCTTTAGTGCATTAGGAACTTGGGATTATGGGAGAAGTCGAGTATAGTTGGGTTTGGGGGTTGATGAGGGGCAAAAAGTACCTTCGGACTTGAAACATTGCACGTAGCCTGCATAAGGATTCGGTCACCCAAACTTAGAGTAAATAGGCGGACTCGGCTTGGCCCGACTCGCCTCGATCCAAGTGGATCCGAATTCGGGTAAGCTCAACCTCCCCGAGGGCCCGATACCACCAAAGTCAACAAAGGACAGTAACAACGGCAATAATGCCCATGCCAGCAGTAATCATGGGATTACCGATGTAATTAATGTTCTGATAATAGACGAGCAAAGCCTGCTTTTATTCCTATGGACTCCAATATACATCTTTATGAAGATAGTTCATAACAAGTTGATGTTAGACAATTTAGAGGCTTAGTAGGGAAACTGCTATATGCCATTATCATAAGGCCTGATATTGCGATTGCAGTCAACAAGGTGAGTCAATTTTATGGACAAGCCAAGGAAGGTTCACTAGGATGTGGCTATGTTGATCCTTAGTTACCTAAAATTGGCTTTAGGAAATGGTTTGCTGTTTGCTCATAGGAAATCTTTAGATGTGATAGCTTACATGGATGCAGATTATGCTGGATGCCCAAGAGATAGGAAGCCTACCACTAATTTTTGCACATTTATTGGAGGTAACTTGGTTACATGGTAGAGCGAGAAATTGACCATGGTAGCTAGGTCAAGTGCAAAGTCAGAGTACAGAGCTATGACTCAAACCACGTTTGAGCTCATGTGGGTTAAAATTGTTCTCATAGATCTACATGTTCTCGTATTTAGCTCTGTGGAGATTGTTATGTTATGTCTTGAGGGTTATTTTGTTATGTTTTTATTTCATTGGACTTATGTTACAATTTTTCCTCATCTCTCTCTATACAAAGAGGCGTAGAACCAGCATAGTAAAATAAGAAGACTTATTTTCTTTAACTTGGTATCAGAGCCAAGTTGGGTGCTCCACCAACAAAACCCTAACCCTACCTCAATCTTCTTCACCGCAGTTATCGCCGCCACCGCAGCCACTGGCGGTAGCGTCGACCTCAACCGCGGCAGCAGCAACGCCTCGCCGCAACAACGTTGCCGCGCTACCGCCCAGCCAGCGGTGGCGCGCAGCAAGGGGGGCTTCGGCCTCTCGTCGCCGCCGCCTTCTCTCTTTGCCGGGTCGGTTCCGATGTTAGGGAGAGGGCAATTGGTCGTGGGTCTCTCTCCGGTAGTTTCTAGGAAGGTTCTTGGTGCTTTGGTGATGGAGTTCTAGATCAAGAATGTTCCTACCGGTGTAGTGGTACAACACCGAACTGTGGTATGACTTTTCTTTGACTTGTGGTTTGATTTTGGGGTGTGTATTCCCCTTGATGATTTTGGGGTGTGTATTCTCCGGATATTGGTGTTTGATACTGAAATTCTGATATGCAGTTTGTGGTTTTTCTGTGTGTTTGGAGTTAGCATGACTTCATCAGTAGAATCTGAACTGTCTTTAGGACAAGGTGCAGAAAGTGGAGTGTACAAAAGCCCATTTTTTTCTTCAATTATGAAACTGGATAAGACCAATTACCCTCGTTGGTCTCAAACCTTCCTTATTACTGTGTAAGGTTATGAGAAGAAACATGTGCTTATGGAAACATCACTGAAGCAGAAAATAGGGAAATATGCAACCTGCAATAGAGATGATGCTATGGTAAGGGCTTGGATCTTAAATAGTGTTATTCCCCTCATTGGAGTTGAAATTATGTATGACACTTTGGCCAAAGAGGTGGGATGGCTTGAAGGTTTCTTATTTACATGAGTTGAATTTAACTCAAGTATTTCAGATTCACTATGAACTATGCCATCTCAAGCAAGAGTCAATGAGTTTGCCACAATATTACTCTATTATGAAGGGATTATTGGAAAAATATAATACTTGCAGGCTGATGTGTACATTACTATATGTAGGGATCATAGAAAGGAGTTCTTGGCCCATATGTTTCTTGTAGGACTAAGTGATGATTATTCTGTAGCTCGCTCTCGGATTGTTACTCTCTCTGAGCTTCCTCCTATTGAGGAGATTTACAAGAGGCTGAGCAGGTTGCAGGTTCAGTCTACTTATGATATAGTTGCCACCAATACATCTTTTGCCCATGCAGCTATTAGCACCCGTGGTGGTCGGGGTGGATTCTTCCATGGTAAAGGCAGAGGATGTGGCGATAGTACATATGGCAAGTCGACATGCACCTATTGTAAGAGGATTGGCCATGTTGAGGTCAAGTGTTGGAACAAGCTTGGAAGGCCTACTATGGCCAACCAAACTACTGTGACACCTACTCCTATGACCTCTACCAAGTCCGTCACTCTTGTAGATGTAGATTATGATGCAGTGGTACAACGTCTGGCATAATTGACTCATGATTAGCCATAATCTTTAGGCATAGCGGTATATGCATCAGCTTCAGGTAATGAGTAATACTTGGTTGATAGATTCAGGTGCTTCAGATCACTTGTCTAGAAATCCCTAGTGCTTTGGAGGTATACAGGACGTTCCACCAGGATGCTCAGTCTAGCTTGCAGATGGTAGGCATGCCCTTATTTTTTGAAAAGGGGGTGTCAGTTTTTTCCACTCTACACTTGTCAGATGTTTATTATGCTCCTGATATGGCTATGCAGTTGCTCTCTATTAGCACTATTATAAAGCAATTGAATTTTCGTGTCATTTTTGATGCTATTGGGTGTACTTTTTAGCACCGCATGATGGGGAGGATGATTGGTGGTGGACATGAGAAGGGAGGTGTGTGCCGGCTAGTGTAGAGTCCAGTTGAATCCTGCTAGGAGTGACTTGCAGTGGCACAGATGACTAGGTCATTTGTTTCTGGACAAGCTACATCGACTCTTTCCACATTTGTCATCAGCTATGAAGATTCAGTGTGATGCCTGCTAGTTGGGGAAGCACCACAAATCCAGTCTTCCAGTTTCCATGCATCCTAGTAGTTCTGCTTGTTTTGACTTGATACAATGTGATGTGTGGGGCCCTAGCCGTGTGGTAGATAGATAAGGCCATCGTTATTATTTGATTCTAGTGGATGATTTTCTCTTCTTTCATGGCTATTTTTGATGCATAACAAATTTGATGTTGGTACCATTATTCAACATTTTGTTGCTTTTGTAAAGAATCAATTTGGTGTCTGCATTAAAGCTATTAGAACTAATAATGCCTTAGAGTTTTTCACCAAGTAGTTGGCGGGGTTTTACAGCTCTCTGGATATTGTACATCAGACTTCCTGCCTCCACACATCACAACAAAATGAGGTTGCAGAACGAAAACATAGACACATCCTGGATACAACTCGAGCTTTACTCATTCAGAATAGTGTATCACATACCTATTGGGGAGATGCAGTACTTAAGCCTATTACCTTATTAATAGGCTTCCTTCGTCTGTTATCCGCGAGCAGGTGCCGTCAATAGTGTTGTACCCTGATGCGGAATTGTTTCATGTGCCTCCTAAGACATTTGTTTGTGTAGCTTTTGTCCACTTGCTTGGATCTGGTCGGGATAAACTTGTCCTTAGAGCAGCCAAGTGCGTATTTCTTGGCTATTGTCGCACTTAGAAAGGATATAGAAAGTCTAAGTACAGAGTTATGGCTCAAACCATGTTTGAGCTCATGTAGGTTAAAATTATTCTAATAGATCTACATCTTCTCGTATTTAGCTCTATGGAGATGAGGTGTGACTATAAGACAATGCTATTTATTGCTAACAACCCAATCTTCCATAAAAGAATGAAACATGTGGAGGTGGACTACCATTACACTCCTGATATGATCCAACAAGGACAGACATATTTCCACCTAATATGTGGCATCTGGAGATCAAGCTATGGATATGTTCACTAAAGCACTCCCACGTACCTTCTTCAACCAATGTTCCAAGTTGAGTATGATAGATATTTATGCTCCAACTTGAGAGGGAGTGTTGGGGAAGATAGTCTTAACGATTTATTTTTGTCTTTTGGTCTTGTATGTTTAGTTGTAATTGTTCCTTAATCTCTCTCTATTTAGAGGTCTAGGTTTCATTTGGAGAATATAACAAATCATATTCTCTTTTCATAAACATGAATCATCTATCTTAAGAATTTCAATTTGTTGTAGATAATATTCCAGATTAACCTAAGAATATACCATGTGATTGTGAAGTTGACTTCAAATACAGGTCAGAAGAATCATCTCTTATTTATGACTCTTTTAGTTGGTTTCATTGTTGCGGAGGCCTCATATGGCGTCTTTTCATCCCACTGTAAGTTGCAGTTGAACCATAATTTCCCAGGATTCTGTTCAATTTTATGAATTATTATTTCAAAAAATGTCGTCATCCAAATTGGTTAATGTATATCCATTTGATATTTTATGGCTGTGTACATATAATTACTCAAGGTCTGTGTGCCAAAATTGTGGGTCGCTTATACAAGGCATTGTCTTCGTATGATAAAATAGACTTGCTGATCCTATTATTACCATCCAATAACATCCATAAATAATATTAGACTGTCATCATATGTTTATGAGTAATCATGCTCTTCAACGTCCTAGAAATCAATGAACCCTCTAGCATGTCATCACCACTCCTGATGTACAGTGGTTCAAACTTGGGTAATGAATTTTCATATTAGAATTAAAAGTTGGTGTCACTCTTTTGGAGCCTATGTTGAAGCACTTCTTTTATGCCCCCTCAAACGTTCTTAAACTTAACTTATATCGGTTCTTGAGTTGCAGATATTATGGAGTTCATCTTGAACGAAAGAAATTCAGAGGTATAGCTACTTTGCTGTGGACCACTATCATATTTAAGCAATTCTGCAGATCAGGCTTTATCAATAAAATAAATAGACGAGCGCATTTATGTGGAGGCGACTGGAAACATGTAGTTTTCTTTTCCTTTGCTGAGAACACCATGCACTATCTGGTTGTCTAGTTTACATTTGTTCAAAGAAACTAAACAATTTTTACCGAAAATACCTCATTGACGTCATAGACACTTCCATCTTGGAGGTTATGTTTTTTCCTGGCATCTTCAGTTTTTCTTATCATGGTTTCTAGATTTGCATGACTCAAACTGATGTCTTCCCACGTTAATCTGGATTTGCTATATGAAATATCTGCCTCCAAATCGATTTATCTTAGATTATACCATTGACTTTTCCCTAATTATGAAACTTCATCTTATTTGGGTTTCTTCTATCGGAACAAAAAAAAAAAAGTACCAACAAGAACATTGGAACACAAGCATTAGATGGCTTGCGAAGGCATGGAGCCAATCTGCCTCTTATGTCCAATCATTATATGCTAATGGGCCAGTTTGTTTTCATCCCTCAAGCTTCTGCATTACATTTGTTGAAGTAAATGATTTCATTAGTCTCCAAAAGAAATCTTAACCCTCTTTTATATAAAGAGGACTGGGTTAATTATATAAGTATTCCCTCAAGATAAAGAAAAATACCAATACCCCCTTATAACTTAACACTCCCCCTCAAGTTGGAACGTATATATCAATAAGTCCTAACTTGTCGCTCAAGAACTCAAGTTGTTTTTTCTTAAGGGACTTGGTAAAAATGTCAGCTAGTTGCAGCTCAGAAGAAATATACGGGTACTTATCTTGCCCTCCAAAATGACATCTTGTATGAAACGACAATCAACCTCTATATGCTTCTTTCGCTTATGAAAAATGGGATTGGAGGCAATATATGTGGCAGATTTATTATCACAGTAAAGAGGCTGGAGTATCAACTAACACTCCTAATCCTGCAGAAAATCAACCATCCACATAATCTCACATGCAGCCTGTGCTATGGATATGTACTTTGCCTTTACATTAGAGTGGGCAACAACGCTTTGCTTCTTGCTTCTCCATGAAATAAGATTTCCCCTAAGATAGACAACAAAACCTGACGTAGATCTCCGGTTCTCTATAGATCCAACATAGTCTGCATCAGAATAGGCCACAAGATCCAAAGTGTCATTCGGACGGTAGTACAAGCCTGTCATGGGGTGCCCTTCAGATATCTCAGGATGAGGCATACATCATGCCAATGACTATACCTAAGATTTTGCATAAACTGGTTTGCCCGACTGACTGCGAAGCTAATGTCTGGACGTGTAATAGTCAAGTATAACAGACAACCAACAATGCTGCGGTACCTGGTAACATCTTCAAACAAGGGATCTGCATCATCTGAATGGTGACAGGGGAGGGTCTCTACTGGTATCCTAGATGGTTTGGACCCAAGAAATCTAGCCTCCTCTAAGATCTACAAAGTATACTACTCTGAGATAAAGGCAAACCTCCTTCCTGACGAACAACCTCTATCCTTAGAAAGTAGCGAAAATCACCTAAATCTTTGGTGATAAAGGTAGACTGGAGAAATGCTTTCATCTCTACTATGCCTTCAGTATCATCACTTGTGAGGATCATATCATCGACATATACTGCTAAAATCGCAACTCTCCATATCCCACCATGCACAGTCCGTTTGATAAATACAGAATGGTCCGTGGTAGACCTCTGAAACCCCAGTTTCCTGATCTCTAGATTGAGCCTCTCAAATCAAGCTTGTGGGTTCTGCTTTAGGCCATAAATGGCTTTTTGCAGGCGACATACAAGCTCCCCCTGACTATCATAGCCTGGTAGCTGTCGCATATATACTTCCTTGGCCAGATCTTCATATAGAAAGGCATTCTTTATATTAGGTTGGTGCAGTGGTCAATCTTTGATCACAGCAAGTGACAAAATAATCATGATGGAAGTAATGTGTACAATATGTGAAAATGTCTCAAGGTAATCCACCCTATATGTTTGAGTAAATCCCTTGGCCACAAGTCTGGCTTTTTATCTCTCACTGTCTCGTTAGACCTGCATTTGATGGTGTACACCCATCTATAACCAACAACAGTGGCACCTTCATGACAGGGAACAAGATCCCACGTTCCTTTGGTCTGAAGAGCCTCAATCTCCTCATCCATGGTAGCTTTCCACTTCTGATCATGAAGTGCCTGCACAAAATCTTAGGGAATCACTATAGTAGTAATAGCAAACACACTGTCTGGCCTCACCCTGGAGATGAGAAACAGTAGTATATTGAGAAATAGGGTGAAAAATAATATCAGATCTCTTCTGCACAATCTCCTCCCTATCTGACTCACCTCTGTTTGAAGAGATAGCAAGTTGAGTTGGCTCCTCACATGCAAAGTCCCGTGTTTGTGGCCTCCTGTGATACGCGTGTCTCATCAATAACCTCTATGGATGATCCTTCTGATGAGAAATAAAGAATCTTTTCAAAGAAGGTCACATCCGCAGAAACAAGATAACTCCTACGTGTTGGATCATAACACCTGTAGCCTTTTTAAGTCCTGAAGTAGCTCAAAAAGATACACTTTGTGGCATGGGGCAAACTTATCTTGGATACCATGATTCTAAATAAAACATATACATCCAACTCCTCGTAGTGGCACAGAAAAAACCCTACTACAATCAGGATGTACAAGCTAATATAGAATCTGAGCCTGAAGAACAGAGGATGATTGCCTATTAATCAAATATGCTGATGTGAGTATGACATCACCCCAGAAATGCTTAGAAACCTTCATATGAGAAATTAAAGTTCTGGCGATATCAAGTAAATGTCGCAGCTTGCACTTTGCAACTCCATTCTACTGGGAAGTGTGAGCGCAAGATGTCTGATGAATATTCCCTTTAGCCCTGAAGGCTTCTTGCAAATCACTATGCGTAAACTCTAATGCATTATCATTGCGAAATACCTAAATAGTAGTATCATACTGTGTTTGTACCTCGGACAGAAAATGCTATATAATAGTAGGAATCTCACTACGAGCCTTCATTAGAAACAATCATGTGAGTCTACTACTGTCATCCACTATAGCAGAAAAGTACCTGTATCCACTAGTATAGGCCACTTTAGAAGACCCCTAAACATCACAATGTACTAGAGAAAAAGGAACTGAACTCACATCGGTGTCTCTCCCAGGATAGTTGCTCCTGTGATACTTCCTTAATTGACAATCTTTACAATTTAGAGCCAAGGAGTCCGGTAACTCTGGATACATTTGGCTCATCTTCTTCACAGAAGGATGCCTAAGTCTCCTGTGCCAAAGTAGAGGGTAACGAGAAATAGACACTACCCCACCAAACAACGAAGGCACATCCAAATAGTAGAGACCATCCCTCTCTATGCCACTTTTAATAATGTCATCTATAGTTCGATCTTGGAAGTAACAATCCTTCTCATAAAAAATAACACGACACCCAAAATTTCTACAGATCCTACTCACTGATAAACGTCAGTTTATCACCATTCTTATGCATTAAAACAAACCAAGCTCTTAAGATTTTACTCCGCAAACGGGTTTTTGGGTTGCATTTAGGCATAAAATAGGTTAGGCATGCATTGCATTTTTTATTGTCTTTTTAATATGTTTTTGTGAGTGTTAGGGATGAACAGATATATAGATCCCTAAAACCCTAGCACTCAAGAAAGCAAATGGTGAAGGAGAAGCCTAGACTAGCTGGAATTCAGCCTGATCCAGCTCACCTCAGCTTGATCCAGCTCAATTCAGCTTGATCCAGCTCACCGCAGCTGGAACCTAGCTTACTTGAACTAGGGTTAGCTCATCCCAGCTCCATTCAGCTAATCTCAGCTGGATGGCAGATTAAGAGAGTTCACCTTAGCTCACCCTAGCTCAAGTCAGCCCAGATCCAGCTCAACTTAGCTGAGTCTAGCTCATCTCAGCTCCCACTAGTCCACAGGGAGCTCTAGCTAGCTCAGCTAAGTTGACAGGAGTTCACCCCAGCTCAGATCCAGCTACATCGAGCTCCACTCAGCTCCAGCCAGCTGAAGAAGAACTCATCCCAACTCAGGAAGCTCAAGTCCAGCTCCCGGGGACTCAGCTTAGCTCAACTCAGTTGAGCTAAGCTACCTTAGCCGCCTCAACCAGCTTGATTCTCCTCGGGAGCACCAGACCTAGCTCACCTCAGCTCATTTTGGTAGAAGCTAGCTCACTTTAGCTTGGCTTAGCAACTAGCAAAGAACTAGCAAGCTAAGCCAGCTAAAGTAGCCCCATGCCAGCCTCTTCAACAGCAGCCAGCTCCAGCTCCAGACTTCTCCTCAGCTCCTTCCTCCAAACCCTAGCTCCATTACCTTCTCCTCTACTCCACCTTTAGCTAAGCTAGCTTAGCTTATCTTATCTTAGCTTAGCTTAGCTAACAACCAGCTCCTTGGCCATCCATTACCTTAAAAATCAACCCTAGCTAGCTCCACCAACTCAAGCCTACCTAAGCTAGCTACCCTACTTAAGTTGGCGCCACCACCTAGCCACCCCTTCACCCCATTATCTCCACCAAAAGACACTTCAAGTTGGCGCCAAAAACCACCCCTAACCACCCCCATTTTGGCGCCAACTTTCAGCCTCTTCATCCACCCTACACCTACTCATATAACACATCCTAGCCATCCACATACCCCCCTTCTAGAACCTTAAGGTGGCGCCACCTAATAGCCTTCTAGAAAGCCCATTTTGGTGCCAACACTAAGGGGTGTCAACACCCATAACTACCCCCTTGGTGTCCCTTAAGGTGGCGCCAACTCTCCTTGGCCATGGGATCTCCAACCACCTCCATCAACTCATCTTGGCCATCCAATTCAAAGGTCACCATAGCCTCCTTCCTATTATATAAAAAGCCACCACCTACCACCATTTTAGGGCATCCTCCCTTAGTATATTTTTCTACCTAAACCACCTATACCTACGGCCAAGAAGGAGTAGAGAAGGAGATTAAAGGGGCACATTATCAGCCCCTTTGGTGCCTTCTTCTCCCCACTCTCTTCAACTTGAGCCATGCCAAGGAGGAGCACTCTTCCACTTCAAGGAGGACGGCCAGGCAAAGGAGGACTTAGGGTGGACGTCCACCCTTGGAGAGGAACTTAGGGCACGCCCCCCTAGGACTTGCCTTGGAGGACATCACCTTGGCGTAGCACTGCAAGGAAGGAGTTGAAGGACTCTTTTCAAGATTGGGAGCCACCAACCTTGGAGCAAGAAGCCCTCTTCTTCACCATCTATCTAGAGGATTTGTGTTTTCTTTTCTTATTTGCATTTTTCTAGTAGTACAAGCTTTCCTTTAGTAGGCCTTTTGTAAAACACTTTATCAATTATCTAGTTGCCTTCTTTGCATTTCTTGTTTGCAATTCTATTGGCTTATTTTCAGCATTCTTCACTCCCTCTCCATAATTATTCTAGGCCTCCACTTGCCTAGAGTGAGCTTAGGGAGAGGCTCTACTTGCCACATAGAAGTAGTATTTAAATTGAAGTGTAAATCACTTTTCCTGCCATCAGTTCGCATGTTGCCTTAGCTTAAAAACAAAAAAAATGATATATTGAAAAAAATACCAAAAAGAAAGTTGAGATTTATATTCCTAGCAAGAGAATCAATTTTGCAACTATATTGCCTCCTTGGACGACCCTAGATACTTCCCTATTTAGGATTATAAATTTAAGAGCGAAAGCGGATTTACGCGTTACGACTTAATTAACAAACCGCGTAAAATCGCTCACTTTTTGGCGCCGTTGCCGGGGAGGCACGGCTTTGCTTTAATTAATTTTCTCTTGCTTAAAGTGGATCTCATCCCCTTCTCTTTCTTTCTTTTGTGTGTACAGGAACTACAGCGGGAAGGCGGGAATCTGGAAGCGAGAGCTCAAAGTTCCTTTTCTTCCCGCGAAATTCAGGTTGGTTCCTCTTTCTGGTCACATAATTAATTAAAACTACCAAAAATATATTAAACTTGACTTTCAGGATCCCAAAAAATTTAATTAAGTGGAGTGGTGCATTATAAAATCCATTGTTTGCTTGTATGCTTCTTTAACACCACTTCATTGCTGGTGTTCTGTTTTTTGGGTCCAGATTTCTGTCCGGACTTGAAAAATCGATTCCTAACATCACAGACCTCCTAAAATCATAAAATTTCATAGAGTGATTCCCAATTAAGTTTGGAACATCTGTTCCAAATTTCAGATCAATTGGATTTGTATTTAATTTTTAAAAATTCGTGGATTGCAGAGGAGTCACACCCTTTAATCTTCCTGTTTTGCTACTGTCCGCGAATTTTTAGAATTTTTATACTCATCCAATTTTTGTGAATTTTAGTTTTCTGGAATCCTTGTGAAATTTTACACATCATATAAAATCACAAAAATTTTCTGAGGTCGGTGGTAATACTGAAAAGTCTACAATACCCACGGGTATCATTTCTGGACTTTGACACCAGTACAATTAAAAATTTAAAATAATTATCAAACAAATTCTTAAAATCTTACAAAAATCTTTTTTTGAATCTTTGTTTGATTTTCTTCAAAGTAGTGGTGTTGTTTGACTTGTTTGGACCACTAGTTAATTCTGAAAGCCTAAAAATAATTCATTGGTAGTAAAACTTCTGTCTTAGGGATAACTGGCTTAGGGTTTCTTCTTTCTTTTTAAAGACTCAATTAAAAGGAAATATACAATCACCCATACAACTTGTTTTCCTTTGATTGTGGATTTTTAAACTTGTTTGAAAATTTAATTAGAAAAACCCTAAAACACATTTGATTAAATTGAATCCTAAAATACATAAATACAAGAAAATTGTGTGACAACTTGATTTTCATTGGAGCCACTCTCCAATTCCTGCACACACACAAAAAATCAAATAACAGGGCAACAACCCAATAAACGCCCTCTACATTCCGTGTGCACTATAGCATCCTAGACCTAATTAAAATTTGTAACAACTTGACCCCTAAGACTTTATCAACTTAGGCTTGCTATTTAGGTCGTAAGTTTTCCTTAGTACCAATTCTGTCATCTATATCTGGTGTTCAGGCTGAGGGGCCATGTCAAACGACCAGGCGCGGGTTTGTACAAGCACCTGGGGTTTTCCCTGGGAAACGTTTGGGCCCAAACCTCCCTTTAAGAAACTTGGCTAGATTTGTTGATAGAACGGGTATTCACTATTGACTATTTATTTCTTATATAGACCAAGTCTTAGGTTATTATTAGGGAGTCACATTTAAGTTAGGTCTAGTTTTATTTGTTTGAATTGCACACTTTCTCTCATCTCTTTCTCTTCTCCCCTCCCGTTCTTCCATTTTATGCACGGGCGATGGTCTCAAAATTCGCACTTGGAAGGACCATTTGATTTCGCCCCCCACGCAAAAAGACCACTTTTTCTGTCTTCTCCTAAAAAAATGGAAACACAACAAAATAGGTCCACTGACCCTTCCACGTCCACCTCTAACCCCACCACTAACCCTAATTCTAACCCTTCCACCCAAAACCCAACCACCAGTAACTTCCCACACTTGGAGCTCCCTAATCTTGAGTTGTCCCACACACAACATTAAGACCCCCTACCTGATCTTTTAAAATTGATGACCGATCAGATTAATAAATTAAATTCCAATAAACAAACATGGACTAGGAACATCCAAAACCTAGCCAATCCAAGGCCTAACCCACCACCCCGTCAGCAGCCTGTTGTTCCTCTAAAAGATTTCTATGATCTGTCTTGTTATGAGGAACGACCAGGGGTGGTCATACCGGAGGGGGACTTTGAGATCAAGCCTGCGGTTCTGAACCTAATTAAACACTTTCATGGCCTTCCTAGGGAAGACCCTTTCAGCCACCTGGAAGAGCTAACTCTTCTTGCACAGACAACCCGTTCCCGAAATGTGCAAGAAGACATATGGCTGATGCGGCTTTTTCCATTATCTCTTAAAGATAAGGCCGCTTATTGGTTCAGGACCATTGGCTGACCCATCACAACATGGCCTCAACTCAAGAGTGCCTTCCTCAAGAAATTCTTTCCTATAGGTCGTACCAATTCCTTACGAAGATCTATTACGACCTTTCACCAAAAATCTGGTGAAACTTTCCATGATTCTTGGGAAGATTTCAAAACCTTTTAAGAAGTTGCCCGCACCACGAGATTCCTTTATGGCAGCTCGTGCAAATCTTTTATCATGGATTAGAAGATCAAATCCGACATTTTGTCGATGCCTCGTGTGGTGGCAACTTCTTAAATAAAGATGCAGAAAGTGCCTATGACCTGTTCGAAGAAATGAGTGAAAATTCATTTAATCAAGCTTCCATGAACACATTTTGCAGAACCCAAAACCCGCAGTTTGGTGTTCATGATATAGGCACTCAATCTATCCCTGTCACCCAAGACGATCTTCAATTGATCGCTCAAAAACTCGACCAGATGCATACTAATCAAAAGAAAATTGAGGAAAGACTGGCCAGATCAACTCAAGCTCCACACCCACATTTAACCCAACCTAACTTTCCACGAAGAGAAAATTTGCACAATCTCAACACTACTGCTGATTATTCTGAGGTTGCCTATGATTCACTGGGGAATTACAACTATCCAGATCTTAACCCTACTCAAAATATTTCTGCCATCCAGGAGTCCTTTAAAAATTCTTCCAATTGGAAAAATTACCCGAACTTCTCCTGGAATAATCAAGTTTCCTCCCAACCACATCATTTTAACGTGTATGGGTCGAATCCAAACTTCCATCCTGGGCCATCCCAACAAGATATCAATGGCCAGATGATGCAAACCCTGCAGGATATGCAAACAAAAATGACGGAAGTAACCCGCACCATCACAAATCTGAACAATCAGATTGGGGTTACTCCCATGCAAAGACCTGCAGGACATCTTCCGTCCCAACCCATGCCCAACCCTAATCACCAAGGAAACCATTATACAGGAAGAACTCCACACTATCCGAATCAGCCTCCTCCTAATCCACCACCTCAGCAGCCTCCCAGGTTTCAGTAATCACAGGCCCCCCCACCTCCTCCAATTAATAATCCGACTGCACATGCAGTAACTTTGAGGAGTGGGAAAACCACCACTGACCCCGGGCCTTCACACCAACCTGGTGAAATACCTGTGCAAATTGACTCCCCACCTCCCCATCAGGAAGAAAAGGAAATACAAAAATCTCAAGATAAGATTCCTGTCCCTTTCCCACAAGCTCTCTACCCCACCACCAACAAAAAAAAGAAATCTGAGCCCACTACAGAAGAACTCATGGAGCTATTTGGGCAAGTTCATATCAATATTCCTCTCATAGATGCCATCAAATATATACCTGCCTATGCTAAATTTTTGAAGGAGATTTGTACTCCTAAAAGGTAGGCTAAAAATCTAGGACATGTGCATCTTTCGGAGACAGTAAGCTCTATTATACAGAGTAAGCTGCCTCCTAAGATGAAAGATCCGGGGGCACCTTTAATTTCTGTAATTATTGATGACACTACATTTAATCGCGCCCTCCTTGATTTTGGTGCCTCAGTTAATATTATTCCCACAAGTTTATTCGAAGAATTTCAGATCGGTGAATTAAAACCCGTCGAGGTTACCCTGTAATTAGCCGACCGATCTACAATCAAACCTCATGGGATTGTGAGGATGTTTTAGTCAAGGTCCAGAATTGTGTCTTCCCTGCAGACTTTCTGGTTCTTGACATTGAGGCACCTGAATAATTATTGGACTCCCCAATAATCCTTGGACGCCCCTTTTTGGCCACCGCAAAGGCAAATATCAATTGCCACACAGGCAAAATGGATATTAACTGTGCAGGCCAAACTATCACTTTAGATATTTTTAAATCCTCCAGGAGATTCCATGATGATAGCTTCTTTGAGGACTCAGATACTGAAATTTCCAATATGGTGGAGACAATGTTAATAGATACCCGTACCGACCACAATTTCTTTGAGGACTCTGATTCAGAATCAGTGGTCGGCGAAATCTGTGATCTGGAAACTTGTCTTGACCCCAAATTTATTCCTGATACCCCCCTAACCCACCCACTATTCCTGCACCTAATTCTTCCACACTAACTTCCCCCAATCCCCACCATTCCTTCCCCGATTCCTTTCTTCCGGACCTGCCACCAACCCCACCCGAGTTTGGCATCCAACCTGATTTAAAACCATGGCCAGACTCAGGCTACACTTATCATTTTCCATCCAACTTTGATCCCAATGTTATTTCTAATCAATTTTCTAGGGATCTAGAAGAAGACACCTTTTTTGCGGGCCTCCAAGTGTCCAATTATCTACATGATTTTACGTCTTCCGTGCATACCTTCACGCCCGGCTGAATGGCGTAAAAGATAACACTTGATGGGAGGTAACCCATCATTTTTTCTTCCTTTTCCAGGTTTTGTTCCTCCTAAACCTGACCGTTCTTCACTAAGGTGATCCCTTTTCCCTCCTAATGCATGAGGACATGGCATATTTTAAGCATGGGGGGGTGTTTTTAAATTTTACGATCGATTTAGGATTTTCAAAACCTAAAAACATGCATTTTTATTTAATTTATTTCCTGCTTGCATACCAAAAAAAAAATAAAAAAATAAAAATAAAAATAAAAATAAACTTTTTGAGGAAAAATTTTGAAATCGGGACTAAGGTCGAAAAATTCACTTTTGGTACAATGGGATTTAATGTTTAACAAACTAAGGATGAGGATATGGATCTGATCATTAGAATTTCAGGGTCTATTTTAGACTAGATCAGATATCCTTCTATAAAATTCCACCTGAACTCATGATAGTTCAGGTGACTTGATCCTATTTTGTAATATGGAAATTATGTGACTTAGCCTCTAATTCAAAAACTTGCATGTTTTGAGAAACTTCTTGTGTCACTCTTCACACACAAGCCAACACTTAAAAATAACTAAAAATTTGAAAAACTCCCTTGTTTGGACTTAGTAAAAGTCTGAAACAGATCATTGGTTTGAATTCCCACCACCGAGAAGAAGGAAAATGCCTCCTTTGAGGACGCGATGTCAACATGTTACCCCCTCGGCGTTGCTCCATATCTATATTTCATATCTTTAGACGGAGCATTAAAGCGCATTTTAGCAGCTCAAGTGTCTTGGACGGTGCTCTACCTATAGTGTCGGAGCAAGAGATTGAGTTTGCTTGGAGCGCCCCTTTTCACCGCATTGTGTTTTGGGGTTGTGAGCTCCTGGGTGGTGTCATGGACAGTGCTATCCCAAAGTACTGGCAGTAGAGCCCCCTCGAGGAATGGTAACGGGAATGATGATCCCGACACATCTGTTGTAAGACTAAGCTAAAAATAAGCATGGGGGAGAAAAAAAAAGAGTAATAATAAATAAATTAACACGCCCTTATAAATGTTGGCTTTGAACAAGCACAGACACAAGGTTTTAAAGGATTTTGTAAGTTGCGAATCAGATTCATGAGCCAAAAAAATCCTAAAAACAAACATTTCAAGTCATCTGAATTAACAAGGGGTTAATTTGAGAATTTTCTGGAGGATATATTGATCCCGTTCTGTTTAATGGTTGAATCCAAAAATAAATCATGATGTTTATCCTTAACAAATCCCGTACCTCCAGTATTTTAATCTACCAAGGTCCATTAATCTCTTTTTCTCCTTAAAAGTCGAAAAAATTAGATTTCCCAAAAATTCCGTTTTAACTTTTGCTAAGAGACTAGCAAAAGATAAGCATGTGGGTGTGATAAACGTCAGTTTATCATCATTCTAATGCATTAAAACAAACCTAGCTCTTAGGATTTTACTCCGCAAACGGGTTTTTGGGTTGCATTTAGGCATAAAATAGGTTAGGCATGCATTGCATTTTTTATTATCTTTTTAATATATTTTTGTGAGTGTTAGGGATGAACAGATATATAGATCCCTAAAACCCTAGCACTCAAGAAGGCAAATGGTGAAGGAGAAGCCCAGACTAACTGGAACTCAGCCTGATCCAGCTCACCTCAGCTTGATCCAGCTCACTTTAGCTTGATCCAGCTCACCGCAGCTGGAACCTAGCTTACTTGAACTAGGGTTAGCTCATCCCAGCTCCATTCAGCTAATCTCAGCTGGATGGCAGCACAAGAGAGTTCACCTTAGCTCACCCTAGCTCAAGTCAGCCCAGATCCAGCTCAACTTAGCTGAGTCTAGCTCATCTCAGCTCCCACTAGTCCACAGGGAGCTCTAGCTAGCTCAGCTAAGTTGACAGGAGTTCACCCCAGCTCAGATCCAGCTACATCGAGCTCCACTCAGCTCCAGCCAGCTGAAGAAGAACTCATCCCAGCTCAGGAAGCTCAAGTCCAGCTCCCGGGGACTCAGCTTAGCTCAACTCAGTTGAGCTAAGCTACCTTAGCCGCCTCAACCAGCTTGATTCTCCTCGGGAGCACCAGACCTAGCTCACCTCAGCTCATTTTGGTAGAAGCTAGCTCACTTTAGCTTGGCTTAGCAACTAGCAAAGAACTAGCAAGTTAAGCCAGCTAGAGTAGCCCCATGCCAGCCTCTTCAACAGCAGCCAGTTCCAGCTCCAGACTTCTCCTCAGCTCCTTCCTCCAAACCCTAGCTCCATTACCTTCTCCTCTACACCTTTAGCTAAGCTAGCTTAGCTTATCTTATCTTAGCTTAGCTTAGCTAACAACCAGCTCCTTGGCCATCCATTACCTTAAAAATCAACCCTAGCTAGCTCCACCAACTCAAGCCTACCTAAGCTAGCTACCCTACTTAAGTTGGCGCCACCACCTAGCCACCCCTTCACCCCATTATCTCCACCAAAAGACACTTCAAGTTGGCGCCAAAAACCACCCCTAACCACCCCCATTTTGGCGCCAACTTTCAGCCTCTTCATCCACCCTACACCTACCCATATAACACATCCTAGCCATCCACATACCCCCCTTCTAGAACCTTAAGGTGGCGCCACCTAATAGCCTTCTAGAAAGCCCATTTTGGTGCCAACACTAAGGGGTGTCAACACCCATAACTACCCCCTTGGTGTCCCTTAAGGTGGCGCCAACTCTCCTTGGCCATGGGATCTCCAACCACCTCCATCAACTCATCTTGGCCATCCAATTCAAAGGTCACCATAGCCTCCTTCCTATTATATAAAAAGCCACCACCTACCACCATTTTGGGGCATCCTCCCTTAGTATATTTTTCTACCTAAACCACCTATGCCTACGGCCAAGAAGAAGGAGTAAAGAAGGAGATTAAAGGGGCACATTACCAGCCCCTTTGGTGCCTTCTTCTCCCCACTCTCTTCAACTTGAGCCATGCCAAGGAGGAGGACTCTTCCACTTCAAGGAGGACGGCCAGGCAAAGGAGGACTTAGGGTGGACGTCCACCCTTGGAGAGAAACTTAGGGCACGCCCCCCTAGGACTTGCTTTGGAGGACATCACCTTGGCGGAGCACTGCAAGGAAGGAGTTGAAGGACTCTTTTCAAGATTGGGAGCCACCAACCTTGGAGCAAGAAGCCCTCTTCTTCACCATCTATCTAGAGGATTTGTGTTTTCTTTTCTTATTTGCATTTTTCTAGTAGTACAAGCTTTCCTTTAGTAGGCCTTTTGTAAAACACTTTATCAATTATCTAGTTACCTTCTTTGCATTTCTTGTTTGCATTTCTATTAGCTTATTTTCAGCATTCTTCACTCCCTCTCCATAATTATTCTAGGCCTCCACTTGCCTAGAGTGAGCTTAGGGAGAGGCTCTACTTGCCACATAGAAGTAGTATTTAAATTGAAGTGTAAATCACTTTTCCCGCCATCAGTTCGCATGTTGCCTTAGCTTAAAAACAAAAAAAATGATATATTGAAAAAAATACCAAAAAGAAAGTTGAGATTTATATTCCTAGCAAGAGAATCAATTTTGCAACCATATTGCCTCCTTGGACGACCCTAGATACTTCCCTATCTAGGATTATAAATTTAAGAGCGAAAGCGGATTTACGCGTTACAACGACTTAATTAACAAACCGCGTAAAATCGCTATCACTCACCGACAAGAGATTCATAGGGAATTCAGGGGCATAATATACCTTTTCCATCTTCATCATGGGCGTAGCATCTACACACCCGACCGTAGTCACAGGAGAGGTCTTCCCATAGGCCACCCGCACTTCTTGCAGTCCATGTGGGATCATCGGGTTCTTCAGACGATCTCGGTCTTTGGTGAGATGTACAGAAGCTCCTGAATCTATCACCCATGGATCTCTGTATCTTCTTCCCTTGTTTTCAACCTTTTGGACTGCACAAGCAAGTCCTTCTATAGCTGAGTTTGATTTTATATCTTATCGAACTTATCTTCTCAGCATGACAGAAGACTCATCATGCTTGAAAGAGATTCCTTCTTCATTGGTGGCGAGAGAAGGTTCATCACCACTTTTGCAATGTATGAGATAGGCTTTAACACGTAAGATAACATCTGTCCACACCAATCTTGGCCGCCATGGACTGCACCACCACCCATCAGTGGCCACGACTGCAGGAGGGATTGAGGAGGCATTGACCAGTGTGCTGACCGGCAGCAGATGGCCAGCATAGGTGGCACTCGGTTGGGGAAGTGCCAGATCAAGCGGTGCTGGCCTTCTGCAGGGGCTGTCGGAGGCTTCTGTAGGAGGCGGTGACCAGCTTGGGAGACTCCAGATCTACAGATCTGGCGACGGAGGTCTCCCGCGGAGGTTGCAACGAGCGAGCGGAGGTGGCGACCGGCTGGAGAAGCTCTAGATCTGGTGATCTGGTGGCGCAACTCTCCCGTGGAGGTTGCAGCGGGTGAGTGGAGGCAGTGACGGAGACCTGGCCATCAACAGGCTAGCATTGGGAGAGAGATCTTTGTGATCTCCCATGAAGTTACCCTCTCTTGGGTGATCTGATTATATTTTTGGTGATTTTTTCGGTGGGATATCGGAGCACTGACCTAGGATTGCTTCTCTGATATCATGTTGAAGCAAATGATTTCATTAATTTCCAAAAGAAACCTTAATCCTCTTTTATATAAAGAGGACTGGGTTAAGTACATAAGTACCCCCTCAAGATAAAAAAAAATACCAATACTCCCTTGCAACTCAACAACATTGTTGCTCACTCTTATATATCATGGCCTTGTTGACCAATTTAGCAAAGGTGGGAGTCACATGCTTGCCACATCCATCCTGATACTGGGCTTTAATCCCTGATCCGACCTCCAACATCGAGTACCTCTACATATTTTATTTTGTACTTTACATGTCGGAATTCTAGCTTCTGACCTTGCCTAGTTTATGGATAAAACTGCTCATGAAGGCTGAGAGAAAAGTCCTATGTGACTACCTGCATAAATTCATCTCTGTAGATCACCATCTATCCACTTTGTTGGTTAGCTGGTAAATGGTGAGTGGAAGGCTGTAAGCTATGAGGGGAGATAGAACTTTGAAGGCTCTCTACGTGCAACACCCAATTCTTGGCTTTTATTGATTCCCAATCCTCACTCAAAGTTGGTGGTTTCATCATCTTAAATGGTGTGAATTGCCATTGATTTTGCTAGATATGGTAAATTTTGTTAACTAGAAGTGAGATTTTTTATCTTAGCCTTGATATCCATCCAGTGGGGTCCCTAGCAAAGGATTGACCCAGGTTAAGAGGACTTAACTCGAGACAAGTTATTCTAGGATTGATGTGGGATAAGTTTTTTTTGTGGGTTATCCCATGTGTTTTCATAGGTTAACCCAGAAACTTTCCAAACAGTTATAGGTTAACCCACCAGGATAACCTTTATAACTTCCAAACAAAAACAAAGGATAACCCAGCTGCAAAAAAGTTATCCCATAAAATTTATCCCTCCATCCAAACTAGTCCTCAGGGATCCCATACTTTGTTGTGTATAAGCATTAATGTCATCCTCCGGTGTAGGAAGCAATTGCTCGTTCAGATCAATTGGAGGCAATGGTGGTGGTAGGGGTAGATTTGACTATCCTTTATCCTACTTGGACAAGCTCTGTCAAGCAGTGTTTTTTTTTGGGTTATCTATGAATGCGGAAGGGGCGCATACTTTGATCCTACTCAACAGCATCACTATGTGAATGCAAATGTCACTATCTTCAAAACAGTTTCCTACTCTACTACAAGTTCAGAGACTTTCATGCCATTGTATGTTGATGCTATGAGGACATCAATGGCCATACCACCTAAAGTAATGGGAGAATTTCCCATTTCTTGTACCTTTAATACTCCATATAGATATTTGGTCCTCCATTGGCTTACGATTCTCCCCCCTTGAGCCTATGCAACAATCATCCCTTGGGGATGATATTGATTCTGGTAGTTCTGGTCTCTCACAGATAGACATATTTTACTCATTGAGAAAGGCACCTCACACTTGTACTAGACATCCTATCTCAAAACATTTCATGTCTTTAATTATCCCTCAGGTGGTTCTTTGTAGCTCTTTCAGTTGTGCTTATTCATGCCTCACATTGGTAGGCCCTTCTAGATCTTAGGTGGAGACAAGCTATATAGGAGATGCTGGTATTGACTTTGTGATGTACTTGGAAATTCATAAACCTACACTCAGATCCTAGAATTGTAGGTCTAAGTGGGCTTTCATTGTGAAGTACCATCTAGTTGGAATAATGGTGAGATATAAGGTCAGCCTTGTGGTAGAGGAGTTCACTTAGACTTAAGTAATGGACATCTTTGATATTTTTTATAATTGACAAAACTTTCTATATTTAGAGTGATACATTGTGATTGGCATCTACATCAATTAGATCTTAAGAAGTCATTCTTGTATAGACTTGTAGAAATTGGTGTACATGCAACAACCACCTGTTTTTAAGCTTGAGGAATCTTCTAATGTGTGTTGATTAAAGAAGGTTGTCTATGACCTAAAGTAGAGCTGCAAGGCTTGGTTCTCAAAGCTATCTAAGAGTGTTGAGACACATGGCTTCTGCAAGTTATCTTCAGATCACTCCTTATATATGGAAAGAACAAGATGTCTTATTGTGGTGCTGGCGTATATAATCATTATAGTTACTGTACATGATGTGTAGGGCATCTGTTATTTGAAGAAATATCTACAAGAGAATTTTGTTATCAAGGAATAAGGTCCTTTTTGCTGACTTTAGTAGGAGGTAGCCCGTAACAAATAGGATGTACTGTTATTCCAAGGAAATAGATTTACTAGGAGCCAAGCTTACATATATACTTATAAATCAAAAGTTACATCTATGTGATGAAATATCTAAACTTATGGATGCTTGTTTGTAGAGATGCTTGATTGGGAAGCATTTATACCTAACTATTAGATGACTCAAAATTTCCTTAACTATATTGGGAAATTGAGTTTGTTTATGGGCATGCCTACTAAGGTTAATGTGGATTGGGATGCAATGTTGAGGGCAGTAAGGTATTTGAAGTGCTCCCTTAGAAAAAGACTTGTTTACAAAGAGTATTGTTGTTTGTAAAGAGTTCTTTTGATATTGTAGTGTATATAGATGTTGATTATGTAGGGTGTCTTATGGACAGGAAGCCTACAATTGGTTTTGCACCTATGTAGTTGGTAACTTACTAACTTGTCAAAGCAAGAAGTAAGTCATGGTCTCTAGATCTCATGCAAAAAATTTAAATATGGGGCAATTGCCGAGATGACAATTGAGTTGATGTGGATATATGCTTTGTCTGCGCATGAGTGGACAAAACATGTCGAGATAGTATCATTATACTAGAAACCCAATTCAACAAGGATCTATTTGCACTATGTATGTTTCTTTTGAAGACTAGACAACAAACATATTGACTAGGGCATATTCATCACGGCACTTTCCTGTCAAAACAAGAAAAGAAAAGATAAGGAATCTTGGATTAATTGATGGAACAGGTGGTATTTGCTTCATAGGATTTGATGAGATTCACTATGAATTAATTTGATTTGTGGTATCGTCTTTACTTGGTGTATTCCTATTATGTAGTCCTATGGTAAATTAGACTCTTTAGTCTACACATAGTCCCCTACCAATGAAATTTTGGTATTTTATTCATTAGCTCTTTATATCCCCCTTTAAGCTTTATTTCCTTCTTAAGTTTGTTATTAGAATTCATTTTTTATTTTTGCTTGTAATTGATATATTGTCTTTTGCCTAGTTTCCCCTCCCATTTTACATCCCTGTGTTCTTGAATTGGGCAGTATTTATTTTATTTTATTTTATTTATTTTTTTACGCAGAGAAGCCTTTCAGTGATCATCCCCATCAGCACAATGCATTTCTGTGCGCTCCAAGTGATCTGGCAGGTTTCACTAATTCATAACCCTGAGTTTATTTTCGTGCTTATCTATTGTATGAATTTCCGAAATATATATACATGATAAAATCAATGCCATTCCAAACTGTGCTTGGAATACTGAGATAATAATCTTAGATGATTGTGAAGGGAAAGTCACAAGGGGAGGGAGACTACTAAAAAGTAGAAAACTAACAAACGGACATAATAGTACTAAGGCTCAGTAACAATTACACCCTATATTCTAGTCATTTGCTTCTCCGTCGAAACATGAAACCTACAAACAGATTTTAACACTTTTAAACACTCAATATTGCAGGTGTTATTTCTGATGTGGCATTTCTACTGTGTGTGTTCCAACATCACAACGGATGAATGGGTGTGTTGAAGCCCTTCCTGACTTATTCGTGTCCATATATCTTTGAAAAGGGATTTTTATATAGATGTCATTAAAAATAATTGAAATTATTTTTTTACCACAGGGTTGTGTAAATATTATTATTATTGCCATTGTGAAACTTTTGTCGTTAACGTAAATGTCACCTCGTAAGTTCTCCGTTAGTACACTAATTAGGGTTAGGAAAAAGTTAACTCGAGTTATATTAAAAGTGCTAATCTCAAAGGAAAATGAATGGTGGTGATTTAATCCATCTGTGGGGATGCATCGGATGGCTAAGATTCTCTAGGATTGTGAAACTCCTCCTCCTTCCTCCTCCTCATTCCTTTTCCCTCCTCTTGGCCCTCCATTGTCGGTGTCAGCTTGGGTTCATGCTCTTCCTTCCTATCCATCACCTCCTCCTCCCATACACACTCTCTCTCTGCTTTGCCCCATTACCCAACTCTTCCTCCTGTCCAAAACTCGATTTGGGTCATATTTCGATCTCAAATCCCCACAAGTTGCCTAAGATTGGATCTTGGCCGTTGGGGTTCGCCCCATGCTTGCGACCTCCCCACTCCTCACGGCCTTCCTAGCCTCCTTCCTGATAGCCTCCATCCTTCGCCAGTTTGCCTCGACTCTCATGTGCATCTCGCGCTCGGCAGGGTGGTCGAGGTGCTTGAGGATGCCTTCCTCGTCATCGCAGTAGCTCAGTAAGGTTGCGACACTCGGAGGCGCTGTAGGGTCGCTGCTCCTTTAGCTTCCACTTCTGCTTCATTGCCGTGAAACGGTTCAACATCGACTGTGTCTTCTCTTTGTTGCATTCCATCGCCTTCTTTTGATTCTGCTTCAGCTTTGCACTAAGAGAGAGAGAGAGAGAGAGAGAGAGAGAGAGAGTGGGGGGTGGGGGTAGAGGAGGTGGTTGGAATTGGGGAGGAGAGGGGGAAAGCAGTGGTTTTTTTTGTTCTTGCTTGTTGTCATTGCTGTTGTTGCTGGTGTTGTCAAGGTGCGAAATGCCAATTTCGACGTCGTATCGATGAAATTTAAATGTACATCTCGTGGGTATGTCAATGGCATGTTGATGCATGCTGACAAAAATGTCAATAATGGACTAGTAGTAGACCAACAACAGCCTTGACATCGGCGTCAATTTTGTCGGCATGCTGCCGATTTCGCTGGCATGCCGTCGAAATCCCTGCATTTCATTATAGTCTCCATGTTGGCATGGAGTGATTTCCAAAATGACTTTGCCAATGGCATGCCGTCGGCATTTAAATCACTGATTGTTATTGTCGCTATGCATGTTGTCATTGTTGTTATTGCTGCTCTTGTTTTTGTCGGTGTTATTGTTGCTCTTGTTGCTGCTGCTGCTATTGGTGTTATTGTTGCTGCTCATTTTATCATTGCTATTGATGTTGTCGTTGGTGGTGTTGTTGCTGTTGCTATTGCTGCTTTGACAATAGTGATGATCATGGTGCCGTGAGGGGGGTCGAGGAGGAGAATGGGGAGGGAGGGAAAGGGGAACCTAACATCCATTAAGTCAAATTAGACGGACGTTAATGCAAGCGGCATTTCTGTAAAAAGGTTATAATTTTCGGTGATAATGATAATATTTGCAACCTAATAATAAAAAAATAATTTCAATTATTTTCAATGATATCCGGATAAAAATCCCTTTTGAAAGATCCACCCAATAAATTTTGGGTAACCATCTCACTTTAGTTCATCATGTAACTTTCAGATAAATTGGAAGAAATACCCAGAGTTCCACGTGCAGTCAGAAGGTGAGCAGGCGATTGCACCCTTTTTCTTCACTTTGTTTAAAGGTACGTTCTGCTTGCAATCTACCCTTTGCCCATTGGTTGATACTCTGCTTCTTCAGGGCAGTCGAGTTTGGCGCTGGCATTTAGGAACCCATACGATAAAGGAACTATCGGTAACATCAAGGAATTTATTAGTTTAAAATAGATTCCTGGCAGAATTCAAAATTTATTGAAGTTGTGAAAATTTGGGATCATATCTGTAAAGCTGATTAAAAAAAGTCAAGAATGGTCTATACATATGTGTTCTGATCACAGTACTCTTTTAGTAATTATTAATTTATTACTGCTTTCCCAGATGTAATCTAACTATAACCTTTTTATACAACATGCTATTAAATAATGATAAATGAGAGGAAGGAAATGACCAGTAGGTGCATTTCCAGAACAAAGCGAATGAGGACTAATTTGAACAATGAGCTAACTTTTCTATCTTGTTCAAAGCTATTTTGTTGGAAGGTAACTACGAATTATTCTAACATCCATTCTGCATTACTTTAGTTCTAAAAGTAGAAAAGGTAATAATAGATCCATGCTTTCTTGATGCAAATATGGTCATTACCCTTTATGTGAGCAATGAAATTATGTTTCTTGTTTTTCTCTAGAAAATATTAGATACTTTTTTGCTTTTTCCCCTGGGGTTGGCATGCACGAAGAAATTGTGGGAGAGGGAAAGAAGGAATTACAATTAGTCAAGACATATATCAACTATAACTCATAATGTTTGGATGTCGGTTATTTCGACTTCGATGGATTTTTGCCTAAAATATGCAAACTGAGGTGGTTTAACACAGGCAACGGGGTGTCGTGTGTGGGTGTGCATGTGTGGGCATGTAGGTATATGCATGTGTGCATGCATATGCACGTGCACATGTGCTTGCATGCATGGATGCATTTGTGCATGTGTGTGTATTGAGAGAATGATCAATCTTATTTTTTAGAAAAAGTTCAATACTTCTTTATATAGAGAGAGATTTTAGGTAAATAACAATACATGTCTAGAACAAAATAGGAAATAATAAAATACAATCAAAAGTGGTAAAGTAGCCAAGGATAAGTAGGAGTCTCAACACTCTCCCTGAAGTTGGAGCATAAATGTCAATCATGCTCAGCTTAGAACAACAACAGTCAAACGTCGATCGAGGTTGAGACTTCGTGAACACATCAGCAGTCTGATCTTCCGATGCAACAAAAATGGTATGTAGTAAACCATGTTGTATGAGATCTTTGGTGTATTAGCAGTCAACTTCAACGTGTTTGGTGCGTTCATGGAACATCGGGTTGTTAGTTAGTATGTAGTCGCCTCATTGTTGCATCGCATCTCTATAAGTTCCTCAATCTAGACATGCAAATCATGTAGTAAATATCGTATCTAAACAATTTCTTTAGCAGTCTGGGCCATTGCCTTGAAATTGCCCCCTGCTTCGTGTTCTTCCAGGTAATAGGATTACCTGCAACAAAGGTACAGAAAGTAATGGTAGATTTCCTGTCAACTACACATCTAGCATAATTAGCATCGGAATATCCAACCACTGTCATAGGAGAGCCTTTTTGGAAAAGAATACCATGACTTGGTGCTTTCTTCAAGTATTTCAGCATCTGCACAATTGCTTGCCAATGCAGCTTCGTCGGTCTCTCTATAAATTGACTAAACTTGCCTATTGCTTGATGCTTGATAAATCTACGCTATAAAAAATACCAAATCGTTGTAGTGCGTAAATAAAGCAATCAATTAATATAATATCGAACTACAAGGAGTCCAGATTGAGCACAGGGAGAGTTGCTATTTTAATACCTTTCATAGTTATTATACAGTAGAGTAGAATATATATAAATATAAAATAGATCCATAGATAATAATACTAGAGACAAATAAATGAATACCGTAATTTATTTCTAATATCAGAAATGTCTTACAAATATAAATCTAATCAATGATTATAATAATAGAACAATAAAAGAATAGAGAGAGAGAAGATCGGAGCTACTTGAGGGATGCTTCAAGAAGCTTCTGATGGAGCTTCAAATCCAAGGTGCTGGGAGGAAGAAGATGGAGTCTAGAGAGGAATACTATTTGTGGACGTGCACTAAGGCAGAGGAGGGTTAGGTAAGCTAATTATCTAAGAGACTAAGTGCTCTTTAAGGGTTGAAGGTTAGGTCCTTTTATAAGAATTTAGGTGGCTTCCTATTAGTTGATCTAAAGTGCCTACGATCACTAATTTGGATTATTTAGATTTAATCAAAAGTGATGCCTACGATTGGTTGAATAGGGAACTTAAGATTTAAGTTTTAAGGCTAGGATAGGATGAAGGTTTTCTAAAAGTAGGCAACTTAGGTGAGTGGCTACCAAGGGATAAAATTTTACCAAGAGATAAGATTTTATCTCTTGGTCGACCACTAAGGGATAAAATTTTCGTAAGTTGGCACCAACTTAAGAGGTTTAGGCTAAGATTTTCGTGAGTTTTATGTGGGTAGGGTAGGGTTAGGTTTTGCAGATATAGATTGTGAGAATATGTTCCTAATTAGGCTAGGTTGACACTAAGTCTAGTGGGTTGGGTTCAAATAGGAAGGTCATAGTCTAATTGTGTGTGGAAATGTGTAATTGGGTTAATGGAAATCTAAATAGGTTAAGGCTTAGTCTAATTAAGCAATAAGTGAGTCTAATTAGGTTTTAATGAACTTAATTAAACTTGTGTGGTTGGTATTTGCTCAATTAGGTTCTTGGTGAACCTATTTGAATTCAGGTGCACTGATTAACGAGATTTTGCTATGCTGAAAGATTGAGTTTGAAATCCGGTGTTGTAGTTATGTCAAAGTTCGCTATCAAATAAAATTTATAATTGAAACTCAAAGTGAGTCCTGAGTCGAATATGGGGAAGTGAACGTTTGATGAAAAATCACGTTTGGAATTTTTTTCGGAAAGTAGATTAGCTGGTCAAATTAGATCTACACTAACTATTCTACTTAAAGAATAAATAATAGAAGAGAGAATAATATAAAGAAAGGGAAAATAGGGAGAGAATGAACAAATTTTATAACCATAGGAGTATGTTGATTATATCTAATTGGTACAACTAGAAAGCTGGAAATCTACACTATAAAGCGATAAAAAGAGAGGGATAAGAAAATCCTCCACGACGGTTGCTTGAAGGACGAACCGTATTGATGGAGCTCTCGGATGATGGCGATGAGATGTTGGATGAGGAAGAACGAAGATGGAGGATGAAGCAGGGCGGCATCGCAGTGAGATTCGCTTCTCGAATGGCGGGGAGAGGACAACCACGAGTGCTCCACGAGTTGGGATGAAAAGATGGAAAAATATATTTAAAATTTTAGTGGAGCATCCCAGGTATGAGACTAGCTCTTTAGAGCTTTGGAGGTGAGAGGAAAAGAAAAGGGATGAAGAATAAGGAGGAGATGTAGGGCCTTTATATAGTTGAAGATATGAGGGTAAAAGGGGCATTTTAACTTTCAAATATTAACTCTGTTGCCTTTAGTGACGAATACGTGCGTCACTGTAAATGCACGTCGCTGTAACTTGCGTGGAAGGAGAGCTATTAGATCATGCACGGGTGACTCAGATTGAGCCACGCCATGCGCTTGCTGAACTTCGACCGTTCTCACCTTCATTGCACTCAATCGCCCTTAACTGTCTGATCATTCGATCGGACGACTTAGATCGCACGAGGACAATTCCTCTTCAGCTATTACGCGTGCGTGCATGTGATGGCGCGTCATCTCACGCGTGCACGCTACACTTCCATCTAGCGCCCCTAGCCGCGCCACGTGGCCACACCGCGCTCGCTCATCGCTGATCGGGCGACTGAATTTCATGCTTAGTCCTTGTGCGACTGATTTGAGGCGAGTGGGGCTTGAATGCTCGACCTCCCCTATACGATAAGGTGCTCGTCCATCGTTCCACACTGCTGACTTTATTGCGTTTACGTTTCGAGGTCGTGGCGCTCTCAACCGTTGGATGAGAATCCAACGGTTGAGATTGCGTGACCTTTGATGAGGAGGTTGGTGGCTGTGGGTGGCTTGTATGGCGTCACGTGATGCCATTTGGGTCGTCCATTTCCCAATACTTGTAGATGGCGCCATGGTTATTGGATTGAATCGACTTTCACGCTGTTGGGTTGCGATCGTTGATCCAAACCCATACTTGTAGATAAAAAGATAATCAAGATATCATTTATGAGGAATGAGAGTTTTGACTTGGAATGTGCGTGGGCTGCGCAATAAACAGAGAAGGGCTTCATTGTGTAGATATCTCTCTGAGTGGGAGATAGACTGTGCTCTTATACAAGAGATACACTTGGAGATGGAGAATGGTCAGGAATGGGATTGTTTTAAGAAATTTGGTCGTAGTGATGTTGCGGCTAAGGGTGCCTCTGGAAGGTCTGGTGGACTGGCTTTTTGGTGGAGAAAATCTTCCATTTCAGTAACTGAAATTATTCGCGATAGGTTCTTGCTTTCTTATAGATGTCAATCTCCCCAAGGAGATATGGAATGGTTTATTTTGTGCATATATGGTCCTTGTGTGGCAGCAGACAGGGTTGGCTTGTGGGAGGAACTCTCTGCAATGCATCAAAGAGTGCAAGAGACCCCATGGCTGTTAGGGGGGATTTCAATTGTTATCTTTCTGGTGATGATAACCTAGATGGGAGAGTGGACAGTTCTACGGCTGGCTTCCAAATGGCTGTGCAGAACATGGGATTGACTGAATATCCCATCAGTGGTGTGGAGTACACTTGGAGGAATGGCAGTGGACAGATGTCCAAATTGGACAGATTTTTTGGCAGTCTTAGTTTGTTAGAGAGATCAATTATCAGCAGTTTTGAGCTTTGATAGGCCTTTCTCTGACCATACTCCTCTGGTTTGGGACAGTGGGGTGAACGTAGACACGGGATCATACTTCAAACTCAAGAGATCTTGGTTTAGGGAAGAAGGTTTTGTGCAAATGGTTTCATAGTGGTGGCAAAACAGGACTGTTCAAGGCACTGCTACACAGCAGCTGGCTGCAAAATTGGCTGGTCTGCATGAAGTGCTGAAGGAATATGGGCAGGCTGTGAATCTGATCAGAGATCAGAAGAGGGAAGCTTTGGCAGTTATCAGGGACCTGGATCTAAAAGGGTGCAGGCTGGCTTTGAACCAACAAGAGCAGCAGTTGAGGCAGTAGATGCAAGTAGCTGTGGGGGATGAAGATCTGAAAATAGAAATGGATTGGCGTGAAAAGTCCAGACAGCTATGGCTTAAAGAGGGTGATGCGAACACGAAATTTTTCTATCTTGCGGCCAATGCTAGAAGGAGATTCAACCTTATTTCATCTATTAAAGTTGAAGGGAGAACTATTACCTCTGTTAGAGAAATCAGATCTGAAGCAAGTAAATTTTTTAAAGAAATTTCCAAGGCTGCTCCAAGAGGTTCTTGGAGGATGGCAGCAATGGACTTCCCTTGTGTTAATAATGATCAGAGAGACATGCTCGTGACCCCTATATCTGAACAAGAAGTGCTAAAAGCTATTAAAGAGTTAAATAATGAAGGTGCTCCTGGCCCGGATGGATTTCAGGTGTTTTTCTATAGAGAGCTATGGAGTATTGTTAAGGTGGATGTTTTAAAGGTTATTTATGAGTTTGAACTAGGCAACCCTGGATTTGAGAAATCCTATCTGTTCTTGCTTCCTAAGAAATCAAGTGCGGAGAGATTTTCTGATTACAGATCCATTGCGCTATCTAATTCCATTTACCTTATTATTAGTAAGGTTATTGCTAACAGACTGCGGGAAGTTTTAAAGGACTTGATAATGCCTGTTCAGTCAGCTTTTCTTCCTGGGAGATCATTACAAGAGTCCTTTATTGTTGCACAGGAGATCGTAATGGGTTGGAGCCAGAGAAAATCCAAGGCTTTTTTATGGAAAGTAGACTTTTCCAAGGCCTATGATTCAGTCTCCTGGTCATACTTGTGGGAGATTCTTAGAGGGAGGAAGTTTCCACCTTTATTGATACAATGGGTGAAGAGGTGCATTACGACAGCCTCTTTTTCGCCACTGATAAATGGTAAACCGAGTCATTCTTGGATTCAGCCCTAGTGTGGAGTAAGGTAAGGTTGCCCAATTGCCCCTCTGATTTTTAACCTTGCGGTGGATACTTTGGTCAGATTCGCCTGCAAACTGGCTGTGAATGGTTATAAGGGGGTATTCAATGTCTAATCATAGGGCTCTAGCCCCTATTCTTCAATATGCTGATGATACTGTTTTTCTTGTGGAAGGGGGGAAGAGAGAAGAACAAGCTCTGTTACATATGGTAAAAATTTTTGGAGAGCTTTCTGGTCTCAGATTGAATGGAAATAAATCCTCTCTTGTCTGCTTTGGGATGAACAGTGGGTTATAGAGTGATATCTCCACCATTCTTGGTACACCTGTGGTTCCATTGCCTATTAAATATTTGGTTCTGCCTTTGAAATGTTCTAAGATGAAAAAAGCAGATTGGTCTTTCCTCTTTGAAAAGGTAGCTACGAAATTGGAGGGCTGGAGCAGTAGATACTTATCAAAAGGGGGGAGGTATATATTACTGAATTTCGTTATCACTTTGATTCCAGTATTCTTTTTCTCTGTCTTTAAAGCTCCGAGTTCTATTTGGAAAAAGCTAGAGGTGATGCGGAAAATGTTCTTTTGGAAAGGGGCCTCTCATCAAGGGGGCCTTTTTTCAACCCTTGAAGTGGGAGTCAATCTGCAAACCAAAACAGATGGGAGGTATGGGTGTTAGATCCCTTAAGGAATTCAACGAAGCTTTACTATTGAAGTGGGTTGTTCGGTTGCTGTAGGGGAAAAAAAAATCTGGATAGAGATTATCCAGGACAGTTATGGGAGTTCCAACGATGAGATTAATCGTCTCAACCCACGTAAACCTTCCCCCTTTTGGTCTTCTGTGGTGCGTGCCCTGAAGGATAATTGGAATTTTTTCAAATCAGTTTTAGGTGATGGAAAAAGCTACAAGTTTTGGCTGGAAAATTGGGTACATGGAGGGACATTTAAAGATAGGTTCCCCCTTGCTTATGCTGCGGCTGCAAATAAAAATGCGGTGGTAGCCGATTATTGGGACGTGGATTCGGAGCAATGGTTGTTAAATAATGGTGGGTGGAATAATCATGAAACAAGAACACGAGTAGAGAATGAACGTCTCATGCAAGAGCTTGTTGCTTTCAAACCCATGCCTCATGAATATGACACTTACAAATGGGAGGGTAATTTCTCTACTGTGGCTGCTTATGACAGATTGATAATGTCCTCCAGGATAGCGGAAGATGAAGAGATGGGGAAGAAGCTATGGAAGTTAAAAATGCCACTAAAGTTACAAATTTTCTTATGGCTCTACAGAAGGGATGGATTGATTACTGGAGATCTGAGGCATAGAAGGATGGGTACCCCTACCCAGTTTTGTCATTTATGTGGGATGCATAATGATTCTAGCATTCATCTCTTTTCTTTATGTGCGATCACTGATTATGTATGAAGGAGAGTATGCAACGAGTCTTTACCCACGTGGGGGAATTTGTGGTGCTGTCTTGTGGATGGGAAAAAACCTTATTTACATATGGTGGCTGTGTTATGGGCTGTATGGAGGGCTAGAAATGAGTGTGTTTTTCAGAAGATCCCAGTGTTTGTGGAAAATATTGTAAATTTATGCTGGAGTCTCATACAGCATTGGGGTATGATCTTGTAATTATTTTTTTTTATTATCAATAATAGCTCTCCTAGTTTGCTATCGGTGATTCGATAGCATTCCTTTCTTCCTCAAAAAAAAAAAAAAGATAATAAATGAATTTGTGCTTGGGTTGCACATCCTCAGAATTTAAAATGTCGTAAGGGTCCTAGTAGAAGGTTGGTGGTTTCAGGTCTATAGGAACCCTTAGACTCAAATTTCTGCTTCCCTCGGAATTGACTTACAAAATCTTCATTTCTTAGTTCCTATCCTCTATAATCATAATTTCAGATTCCAGGACCTCTTGCATGTTATTCACCCCATTTAAAGTTTCAAAGTCCAAGATTTGTGGCTGAATCAGAATTGAATTGGATCTATTGATCTCAAAAATAGAATCATCATTATGCTCAATGAGTTGTGTGTGAGGAATGGGGCTATGAATTGAATCTTTCATGAAATCAGGATTTAAATCCACCATGTTAGCTCCAACATGATCAATTTCCTCAGTTATAGGGTTATCAAATGATTTATCATACTTCGCGGGCTCGTTTATCTCACTAAAATTATTTTCCTCAAACTCAGGTGAGACATTACATAACGATTCTTCACCTTTAGAATCAAAGCATTCTGGATCTGCATTTATGTCTCAAAATCATTGCTCATTTCCTTGTCCATGTAGACATACTTTTCTTCATACCCTGGCTTAGGGATCTCGGGTGAAGTAATCAATTCATCCTTAATTGGTTGCTCTAGAACAACCTGGTCATCCCTGGTCTTGTAAATGTGTCCCCCCTATAGGTGCCTGAGCAGATTTTGACATTGGCTCTCCTGAAGGGGGTTTATCCTAGGAATCATCCCAAGATTGGACTAGAGCAATCACAAATCTCATCCTCAATTTTGACAATTTCCCAAGTATAAACTTACCTGGATCCTTATCCTTAGCATCTTGGAGCCAATCTAATAAATATTTGTTAAGATCGTCAATCATTTCAACCAAATGCTTCAATTCTTTAGTGCAAGGTGTTGACTGAGCTTCTAAAGATTGAATGGTATTCCTTAAGTTAGCCAACACCTTATCTTGGACTTAGTTCACCTGAACCAAATGGTTTAGTTCAGGTTTAGGTGGGTTTGGGTTCAGTCCAGAGGAATCAAGAAATTGAGGTTCTTGGTGCCCTCCCTGATAATAAGTTTTTTCGGGTTGTTCAATGAGGGGTGGTGACCTATATGTAGTGTAGTCCTAGGGAGGGTAGGCATTTTAATCAGGATATCCTTCTTGATTGTAGATTGGGTTAAATTGGCCATCAAAAGGTGGAGATCTATAATCAATGTAACTAGGAGAAGGATAAAAATCAAAATCATGGTGTCCAGGGTTAGACCTTGAACACGGAGGTATGTAATTATATCCCCAATTAGGCTTATCCCAGCTAGTAGACTGATGGGAATACTATCATGAGCCATAACTAGCTCAATTCGATCTGATTAAGTCATTAAATACTCCTACATAACTGCTAGAGAGCTATAATTCATTGCATAATCATTTTGAGACAAAAATAAGAAAATAGGGTTAAAATTGTAATTTTACCATCATATCATGAATGCAGAACCATGGGTTTTCGCAGGGATTAATTAAGGGTCAAATAGCCTTAAATGTCCAACAAGTGGGTTAGTATAAACAAAAATGGGTTTTCGCGTGTTTTGAGAAATAAATGACTTCTGAAATCCTAAAAACAGACCTGCTTAATTAATTGAGGTTTTGGTCAGGATAAAATTCATCTAAATCTTATAAAATTCATAGAAAAATATTCTCTAGGATTTGGTAGCTTTAATTTGACCATCAGAACCTATTTTGACTTAAAATAGAGTTCTAGACAGACATTTGCTCTAATTTAGGTTTTTGCATAAATTACTCAGCCAAATTAGGTCAAAACCAAAATTCAATTTCACCATTGGATTCCTTAGGTCAAAATTAGGTTTGTACCAAAATTTGAGCCTAATCTGAGACTGTCTTGACGTAGGTTACAATTTGGTCCTGTTTGATTCTTTCATATCACACATATGCCCTTAACTTTTAAAATTTTTACAAAAAGGTCCTTAATTTTGTCATCATTTTCACAAACAGGTCCTCACATCATTTTTGGAAGGTTAAACCTTTACCGTCGAGTTTCGAGCGAGGGTTTCTCACTTGATTCTCAATCAATTTCTCCCAAAATTGATACGGGGATTTCTTAGGAGGTTACCTTCCATTTGAGCCATTCCTTGGGCTTTAAGCCTTTCCCAAAAGGCCGTGCGAACCTTTCAAAGGTTCGGGTACCCAACATGTACGTGACCTTCCAAGCTTGGAAGCTTCTTTCCAAGCTTGGAAGAGATTCCTATGGCCTATAAAAGAACCCTTGTTGCATTTCGCTTCTTCTTAGCAAGTTTTTGCCTGAGAAATCCTCCTCTACTCCATCTCCAGCCACCTTCAAACTTAACTCCGGCGACTCCTCTTCCCTCTCCTCCTCCGACCGTCCAACTATCAAATTGGATGGCTGATGTAAACATGTTTACATTACTTAAGATATTTATTTATGCATGTTCTTAAGCATAGGATTGCATTGCATACTATAAATATTGCATAACATGCATCATCGTGCATTTAGAGTAGTTTGAATAAAATGGAGGTTAATTGTCAACTTTTATGTTCATGGATAGGGTAAATTTTTTATCGGGGCCTCGAATCGAAAATCCAACCGTACAGATGTGATCAAGGCGACGATTGGAGCTCAACGACTCCAAGATCGCCCTAATCAGACATCTGTAGCATCAGATAGTGACCGGGGAACCCTAGAAGATCAAGGGTCAAGATGGTGTGAATCCACACGTCAAATGACAAATCTGACCGCACGGATGGATTCGGATCGATGATCGTAGCTTAACGACGCGAAAATCGACTCAATCCGACACCCGTGGCACCATCTACATCATCCAGAAGATGGACGGCCAAGATGGCGCCACGTGGTGCCATCTCAGCCATCCAACCGGCCCTCTGGACCACCGCTGCCTCTCCAAAGAAAATCCAACACGCGATTTGGGCCGTTGGATCTTGATCCAATGGTCTTGATCGCGTGTTCAAAAGTTCGGCCGCCTGCCCATCCACGCACGCAGTGCAGTGGATACGGCGCTCGGTCGCCTTGAGACGCGTGTTCAAATCGCAGGGCGCGGGCAAACGGGCGCGAGGAGCGTCGGATCGTCATCGGACAGTTGTGCGCGCCCGATAGCGCTCACGTGCTATTAGATGCGCGGCGAGGACGCGGCATCACACGAGATGAGGCGCACAGCTGAGGCGGGCGATGGACACATCTCAGCCGTTCGATCTCGCGATCGAACGGTCGAGATTTAAAGTACGTGAACGTGCATTGAGGAGCAGAAGGTGAGCGGGCGTGCGTGCGCCGCCCACTACACCCACGTTCGGACCTTTAGCAATGGTTTTATCCGTTACTAATGGTCCTGAATTAATGATTTTAGAGTTGTAATGACCGAATTGCTCACACTCCTTGCAACTATAAAAGGAGATCCCCTCCACACGAAATTTTCATCCCTTCTCTCCCTCTCCAAAGCTTAAGAGAAGCTTGTCCCACACTCGGGATGCCTCTCGCGAGATAAAGTAAATTTTTCGTTCCCCTTTCGGATGCGGATCCTGCGACAACGATTACGTGCTGCCCTATTCCCGTTCTTCCACTTCGTCCTCCTTCGTCTTGCTCCGTCCTTCGTCCAGGTGTCATCCCGTCTGGCTCGTCCTCCAAGCGATCGTCGAGGAGGATATTTCTCTCTCCATTCTTTTACTGCTTTCTAGAGTAGATTTATTGCGTTCTAGAGTAGATTTACTGTTTTCTAGTGTAATCGTTTTCTGCTTTCTAGTTGTAATGTTTAGTGAAACAAACAATCTTTTTAATGATAAATTTCATGTTCATTCTACATCTCGTTTTGATTTTTGTTTGTAATATTCTCTCTCTCTCTCTTACTCTCTCTTCTATTTATTGTAAATAGTTAGATAGCTTTAATCAATTAATTTATTTCGTGACAAATAAAACGAATGCGTGTTTTTAAATCAAACGTCCGCCTCCCTGTGTTCGTCCTGGGATTTTCATTCCGGTATAAATTTTTTTTGTTGAACACGAGTTCTACGCTTTCATACTACGACGACAGGTTTTTCAAAATCAAACATGTTAGCGTAACAACCCGTGCGTTCAACATCTTGGCGCTGTTGCTTGGGAGGCGACGCTCTTTGATTTTTTCTTCGCGTTTTCTAACTTACAAATCATTTACCTCACTTCTCTCCTTTCTTATTGTAATTGCGGGTACTCTTTCTAGACGAGCAAAAGCGGTGGATTGGAGAAAAGTGCTGTTAAAGGTTCTATGAGTTATACCCCACCTCCCACGCATTATATTTCATTCCACCACGTAATAATACAAACATTAATTAACCTAGGTGTTCTCATAAACTTTAAGGTTAGATTGTTTGTTGTTTGACACCCATACTCATCTCAACCTCCATATTTAAAAAGAAAATTAAAAAAATCTCACAGAGGTACACAACCTCATCTGATTTTCAAATTCAACTGGTAAACCGATCTTTGGAGTCAGTACACACATCCGAACACATGATTGAGTAGAAATCAGATTAGGTAATCATTTGTGTGCCTAATCAAGTGGTGCAACAGGCTAATTATTTGAGTTGATTGGGCCGCACCACTTCAATTAAAATCAACTCATCAAGTAGCTGCCACATAGGTTCAACTCTTAGGGATTTACCAGGCACTCCACATTCTTTTAAGTTTTAAAGGAAAATATCTTCACTTGTGCCTTCAAAACCTGGTGTGTCAACAAAAACTTGTTTGAAAACACCTAAAGTTGAATCCCAAAAGCTACTAAGTAAGATTTGAACTCTAAAATTCACCGCATCAAAGGTGATCTTACTTGAAAATCACTGGTTGTGCACGCATACACAAATCAATCAATCATTAAGGGCACAACCCATATAAAGGGCCCATCACATTCCAAAGCACATTCAGACCTAGCCCTAAATAAAACAGAGTAGACGTTGGCCTTAAGGATTCGACTTTTTCTTCAGAGACCATAACGAGATTATTTTCGATTAGTCTGTTTCTACTGTTCAATCTGATGTCTAGCTAGGGGAGCAAAATCGAACGGTCGCGGCTGGGGGGTACACTAGGAACCGGAGGCATAAGCCGAAGGAAGAACCTTCTCCCCAGTCCCTCCTAACTGGTTGGATTGAACATACAGAAGTAGATCAAATCGTTTCTCTATCTCAAGACGGGTTTTGGGAGTCTGTAGGTCTTTAGGCTAGCCCACTTATGGATATGTTTGATTGTTTGTATTGCAGGGTGCCTCTTTTCCTTCCATCTCTCATGAATCCTTCCACATATTACATGCATTCCCGCTCTTTCCCTCCTGTTTTGAATTATCCTCAACAGACGATTATTCCGACTTGTACTATAATCAACCATCAGTTAGTTGGGATAACTCGGATTGGGGATACAGTTCTGGACCTTCGTGTTTAGGGTCTAACCCTGAACACTATGATTGTGATTTCTATCCTTCTCAGAGCCACATCGATTATAGATTGTCACCCTTTCATGAACAACCTAATAAGATCTACAATCAAGAAGGATACACTGATTCTTACCCATCCTCTGATTACACTGCCTTTAGGTCATCATCACCTTTTGAACAATCTGAAATGACTTATTATTAGGAAGGATATAACGAATCTCAATTCATTAATTCCCTTGCATTGACCCCAAACCCGCCCAACCCTGAACCAACTCATTTGGTTCAGGGTAACTAGGTTCAAGATAAGGTTTTGGTTAACTTGAGGAATATCATACAATCTTTAGAAGTTCAGCCAACACCTTGCATTGAAAAATTGGAGCCCCTAATTGAGATGATTGATGATTTGAATAAGTATTTGTTGGATTGGCTCCAGGATGTTAAGGATAAGAACCTGGGTGAGTTTCTACTTGGGAAGTTAGTGAAATTGAGGATGAGATTTGTGGTTGCTTTAGTTCAGTCATGGGATGATTCCCAGGATGAACTCCCTTCAGGAGAGCCAATGTCAGAACCCACTTAGGCACCTGTTGGGGGGACATATGTTACGAGGCTGACCAGATTGAAATAGAGCAACCAATTAAGGATGATCTGATTTCTTCACCTAAAATCCTCGAGCCGAGATACGAGGAAATGTATGTCTCCATGGACTAGAAAGTGATGGATGATTTTGAGACATACATTAATACGGATTTCGATTTCTTTGATTCTGATGGTGAAGATTCATGTTGCGAAGTCTCACGTGAGTTTACAGAATATGATTTCTGTGAGATGATTGGGCCTGAGGAATTTGATAGATCATTTGATAGCCTAATAACTGAGGAAACTGATCTTATTAGGGCTCACATTACGGATCCAGAATCACATTTTCTGGAGGATTCAACTCAATGTCCTGATTGTCAGTTACATCCCATTGAGCTTATCGATGATTCTGTTTTTAAGATAACTAGACCCAAGTCAATTCTGATTCAGACACATCATTTAGACTTGGAGATTTCAGATGGGGTGATTAATATGCAGAGGCCTTGGAATTTGACATGATGAATGAGGAGGATAGGAGCCGGGAAAGTTTGATTTGGGAAGCAAGTTCCGGAGGAAGTAGAAGACTGAGTCGAAGGGTTCCTACTCAGCTGAAACCATCAAACCAGGATACTTTCGACATCTGTTCTGAGGATGTCCAACCCAAGCACACATTCATTGATTATCCTTTGAAGCTTGAATTCTCTGTAACCCGACTTTTTGGTCTTGGGTTGCATCCTCATAAATTGTAGGCCCGATCCCGCTTGCATACTGATTTTAGGTTTTGGGTAATTTTTATCTAGGACCTGAGATATTCTCGATTATGGGATATGGGTCTGCATCACAATCTGGTCCACATTTGTGGACATCTATTGGCAGGTCCAAGGTTTCATCTTTTTATTCTGATTCTGACCAGCACCTGTGAATTCTTCATTTCTCTTCTTTGTATAGTGTGCCTAGTTGAAGGTACTAAATTCAGCACATATATAGTTCTTTTTAGTTTTTATCTCTCACGCTTCTTCTTCTTCCTTGGTCTCTTCTCTTTTCTGCAAAGGGCTTCTTTCTCTTCTGTCTTCTTCTTAGCAGTCTCTCCTTCTTCCTTCAGATCTCTACCTCTGCTTCCTGCTTCTTCTCTTTGCGGCTAAGTCTTTCTTCCTCAACGTTCAGCCTGCCTGCACAGAGCAAAACCTACCTTGCCCCTGTACCCGAACGTCTCTCGCTCTCTGGAATTCACTCAAGGATGCTCTCCCAGAGCCACGGGTAATCAGGTCGGATTTCGCACCCGGGACCAGGCCCACCGGCAGGTGGGGTGATGTGCGAGGTGTGCTCAGGATGGGTTGGGTCGGATCCCGCCAGATCCGCGAGGTGAAACCGCGGACGAGGCGAGCGTGGGTTAGGTGAGGGACCTCACCCCTGTGCGTTCGGAGGCAACGAGCGTATTACACAAAATCAATTTAAAGCATACTTGCACCTCGTATCTCGCCGATGTGGGACTATCAGGCCTGCCCTGCTCTCGCACGCACCCACAGAACCTTCGTGCAATCGCCACAACTGCAGGCTCTGTTAGCGTTGATTGTGGATCAGATGGCTTCGCAGTGCTTGCCCGAATGCGCAGCACCTGAAACCTGGAGCTGCTGACTCCTGGAACTGGCTTGAAGCTTCTTCACCCGTCGTCAATGGCGGCAGGGGCTTCGATACTGTCACACTCAAAACAAGCCTCTTGGCTTAATCAGACCAGCTGGGCACCTTCGCCGTGGCACGGCGAAGGTGGTGAGCCATGCGGCAGGCCGTGGGATGGCCTAGGCGTGCGTGCCTAGGTCAACCTGTGGCCGGGGGTGTGGGTGTGTTCGGGGGACTATGGTGGAGGCGTAGAGGGATGGTGGATGGGCGGAGGGTGTTCCTTGTGGTGAGGCGGAGCCTCTGAGTTGGTCGGCGAGCCGTGTGGAGGGGCGGAATGGTGGGAGCAGCTCGCCGGAGGTCGGTCGGAGGCGAGGAAGATGGAGGTGGTCAGTGATGGTCGAGGGGCAATTAAATGAAATAAAAGGGGGAAAAGAGAGGGGAAGATGGAGAACAATTCTAACCTACTTATAGGGACGAAGGGGACGGAGAGGCGGACAGCTGTACCTGCTGTCGCCGGAGAAGAAGCTGCCCAGTGGAGGAAGGCGATGGCGACAACGGGGCTGAGGCGGCGTGCGCGGGTATTGCACGACGTGGAGGGGAATCAGGAAGATAACTCTGCCGCTGGTTTTGTGGCAGAGCGACGAGGCAGGGGAGGGGGGCTCGCCGGAGCTCGCTAGGTTCTTGGCCGGAGAAGAAGAGACGAATTGGAGGTGGATGTCCGGCCAAGTCATGCTGAAATTGAGTGGCCGGAGGTGTGGGTTCTTTTATAGGCACTAGGCTGGGTGTTCAGAGCGTGGAGGGCACGCCTTTGCCTTTGATGGCTCGCCGGAGAAGGAAAGAGGTTAGATACCCAAATCCCTCGTGCATTCGCATGAGAGATTGGGTTCACACCAGAGATCGTGATTGGCCTTTAGATGGAAGGGAATTCCTCAGAGAGTCTCCCTTCCATTTCTGGGAGGGAATCTCTGAGGAATCAGAGAGTAATCCCTCTCTAAACCTCGCAGGAGGTCGACTCTGCCATAGCAATGGCGGCAGGACCTGATTGCCAAGGTGGCGAGGAAATTAGGGGGCTCTCTGCGAGGATTTTCAAAAGATAGGGACCAAATTGTGATTTGGGTGTACTAAATTGCAAAGTAGGTCAAGATGACCTCCCCTTAGGTCCAAATTTTGGTACAAACCTAATTTGGACCTAAGGAATCCAATGGTGAAGTTGGATTTTAGGTTTGACATCGTTTGACTGGACATTTTGCGTAAAAACTCAAATTAGGTTACTTGAAGAGCTAGGACCCTAAACTAGGTCGAACTAGGTTCCAAAGGCCAAATTAAGTGTTCTAAACCCTAAATGATATTTTTCCATGATTTTTAGAGGGTTTACTTGATTTTTATCCTGACCGGAACCTTGTTAATTTGAGCCGATCTGTTTTAGGGTTACCAAATGTCATTTAATTCCTAAATTGCACATGAACCTATTTCTGATTGACTCAACCCACTTTTTATCTTATTTAGACCTTTTGACCTATGTTTTGCCTCTGAGAAATCCCGTTTATGTACTGCAATGGTAAAATTGCAGTTTTAACCTTTAATTCATGTTTTCTTCTCAAAGCACTTATTCCTTCATTTAGGCCTTCTTCTAGGTTATGTAGGAGCTTTTATTCTCTTTATTGGGTTAAGATGAGCTAGTTATGGCTCATGATGAGGCTCTCATCAGGCTACCTGCTTTCGATCTTTAGCTAAGTTACCAAAGTTGCCTGATTTTGATTTCAACAAATATTGATTTGTGCATCCATTTAAGGTAACTAGGGCTACCACTTTCTTGATTAAGCCCTAGATACGATATTTTTGACAACTAAATTGGACCAAAATTAGAGCCAAATTAAGGATTCCAATTTAGGATTTTAGAGACACATCTTTCTAAGCAAGAATCAACTATCTAAAAAGAGGTGTGCCTAAGTCTTGCTTGAAAGGACTTATTCAAGAGAAACCCTAAAATTCAAGCTCTTAATTTCACTTGAATCCTAAAAGAAAGGACCTAAAGCTTCTCAAATGACAAATAGGTGAAGTTGACCTCTTATTGGGTCAACCAACCTTGAAATTAGGTTACTTTTGTACTCAATACATCTAAAGTTCAAGTGGAATTCTAAGCACCTTTGCTCTTAAATTAAAGTGGTAGGCTTAAGAGGTCAAAGTCCCCATTCTGGTCTCTGGCTGCCTAGGTATTTCTCAGGTGGATGGCTTTTCTGACTAAGGGTTATCATCCGCCCCGAACCTCTATAGTCATCCAAATTTTTGGGTGTCTTGATTAGATCCTACACATTCTACACCCGTCCAAACCATCGGTGCATGTTCGGTAGGTCTTTAAGACCTCCTTTAGTGATTCACTCTCGCCGAGGCCAAGCCTCGACGTCCGTGTTTGTGCAGCAACCCCACCACATAGACATCTCCTCTGATTCATTAGCACCAAATTATCCTTCCATCATCATGGCACAACCAGTTGAAGAAGAGAACAATCTTGAGAACCAACTCCAGCACCTGAATGATCTATTTCAAAACTTTGTAAACCCGCTGCAGCATCCTACGATGTGAGATCACTATAGTCCCGCTGTGGTGGCGATCGAACCTTGAGTCCAAATCCCGACTGGAGGTCCTGATTCTGAACTCAAGCCCAACATGATTCATGCTATTTCATTTCATGGGCTTAATTCCGAGGATCCTTTCCAGCACATCAAACAACTCAAACATCTGGCCCAGACCTTCGGGTCAGATGTCCAAAATCAGGATATTCTTCTTATGATGTTTTCCTTCTCTCTCATGGATCAGTCAGCTCATTGGTATCAGACTCAAATGCATCCAATCAACACATTGGTTGAACTACAATTCGAATTCTTGAAAAAGTTCTTCCCAGTTGGTCGGACGAATGCCTTAAGACACCAGATCACACACTTCACCCAGCAATCTGGAGAACCTCTTCATGAATTATGGGACCGTTTCTTGGATCTCATGCGGAAGTGCCCCCATCACGGAGTTCCTAAATGGGAACAAGTTGATAAAACTGCATATGGGGGTGATAATTCTGTTAAATAGGGTCCATCTTAAGAATAAAAGGCACAACATAAGTAGAATAGGAGCATTACATGCATCATATACTGAGATTGCTTATAAAACTGTATTAATGGCCATTTGTGTAAGCAGTTGTCAAAGCAGGCCTCAGATGAGCAATTGGACCGCACGGATGGATTGAGAACGACGAACGAAGTCCAATGGACTCAAGATCGGTCAAATCTGACATCTGGAGCTCCTACAATGGGCCCAAGAAGTTCTGACCGTTGATCTGATGATCAACGGCCCTCGTTGCTCCACGTCGGCCCCCGCTCACCGCATGCCACTTCCTCCTTCAGCTGAGATCAAATCTCGGCAATTGATCTTCGATTGGACGGTCGAGAACTGCGTGCCCACCTGCAGTCGCTGCGACAATGCAGCGGACGTGGCGCAGCAGTTAGCACCCACGCCCGCACGCATGCGACGCGGGTTCGAGCCGCGTAGGCTGAAGAATCGAAGACGGAGCGGCGCGTGGCGAAATTGGGCCGCTCGATCAGCAGCGGGCGGTCGAGATCGTGCCACGCGGTGCGCCCTCAGACAGTAAGTGCCCACGCACGCGCGCACGCCGGGCGACGACGCCTGCGCACACGTGCGCCCGAGGCACGATCCGAGCGCGCCCAAGGGAAGATCTCAGTTGTCCGATCTTCGATGGACGGCTCTCACGCAGCGCCACGGATCAGGCGCGAAGAACGGCGCGGGCGTGTGATCGGCAGGCTGGAGGGCTTCACTGACGCTTTTGGAAGGGTTTTAGCGACGTCCCGGGACGTCGCTAAAGCCCCGTCTTCTTTTAGAAAGCCCTTCTCCTTATTTAAATCCCCTCCAACCACTCATTCAAGGCATTCACTTCCCTTGCAACTACTCTACCCCTCTTAGCTAGTTTAGGCTCTCTTGTAATCGCCGAGACGACGAGCCGCCGACGGAGCCTTCTCCACCGCCGTGGCTGCCTCGTCGCTCTCCCCCCCTCTCTCTCTCTTTTCCTCTATTTTAAGTTTTCCTTTACTTATGTTTAAGCATGTATCTAATGTTGTAATCTGTGAACTAAAGCTGCATGATTAATGAAGTTACTTTCCGTTCAATTATTTACTTTAATTCCTGTTGAAGTTGCATGATCAAGCAAGAAACAACTCTAACCCTAATCTCTCCCTCTCTCTCTCTTTATCTCTCTCCCTCTCGCTTTTCAAATTGCACCTTTCACAAGCAAAAACTCCGTGCTTTCCATGACAAGTGATAAGAAAAATTCGATTTTCATGCCTCCCTGAGACCGACACTCGGACTCACCTCCGTTTCCTTACTTTAAAATCGGCGTGGCAAGTGCAGCTATAACGACACTTCTTAACATACACGTACGAGCGCATGCCAGTTTTTGGCGCCATTGCTGGGGAGGCAATGGATTTGTTTTGTCACTTCCATTCCACATCCATTCTCATATCGTCTAATGCCCTGTTTTCCTTTTTACTTGATGGTTGCAGGAATTCGGCGCTTGGATGGCGAAGTGACGCATCCCACCACAGTAACAAGAGAGTAAGTGCAACAAGGACAGATAGTGAGTAATTCTTCACTTATGATTGTTTGCTTGCGTGAAAAACTAAAAGAAAAAGTGTAAAAATTGAAAAAATTGGCGTGGTGTATAATTTCTTGACTCACATCCTTAACACATCACCCCACAAAAAAATGTACACTCTAACATTCTGAATAAATTCTTGGAGTGTTCGTTTCTCTTTTTTGAGTGGTGTTTGCGAAGCCACCGTGAGTTGACCTGGGCCGCACCACTCAACCCTAAAATCGACTCATCTAATAAAAGCTGCATGATCATTAGGATGAGTACATTAGGGTTTTAGAGCCTCTATAGAATAAAAGGAAATCTACTTTCACTGAATTGTGTGCAGAACTTGACGTGCCCAATGAAACTTGTCTGAAAACATTAAGATATGTCAACCCTAAAAAGCACTAAAGTAAGGATGAAACACTAAAAGACACATCTTAAAAATCCTTGCTTGAAAATCATGTTTTGATAGAAGCACACGCCTTGAAAGTGAAAAATTAAGAGGCACCACCCCAATCAACGCCTCATCACATAACCCTAGTACAAGCACTATCATAGCCCTTTTAAAACTGAGTAGACATGCCCTAGGCAGGATTGAGTTAAGTCTCGAAAGGTGAGGTTTTGTTCGTTAGGCACTTGGCTTTCATTCCCTTGGTAGAATCTGGTGACTACGCCGCAGGGCAGTGTCAAATGACCGTGGTTGTGGGGTCTACAGAATCGGAGGCACAAGCCAAAGGAAGAACCTTCCCTGCAATCCCCTAGTAATCAACCTGGCCAAATTAGCCTTAGGAAGGGGAGTCTAGTGCTTACGGACTTAATCACCCTGTGAGATTTCTAGGTCTCCTAAGGAATACACCATAAGGACTAGGCTTGTGTGCTTGATTGAAATATATTTCTCGCATCTGTTGCCCTCCGCATCCCCTCCTGTTCTTCTCTAGTGTATGCACAGGAGACGCTCACTGCATCCCGAGTTGTGTGTTTTGGGGCAGGAATCTATGCGACGTGATTATGTTAGGAACATGGCTGAACCTAGGGTAGATGAGGCTATGGATCAACCCCCACCAGACGCAATGGCCATCATCCAAGCCCAAACTAATGCAAACCACAGGCTTCAGCAACAACAAATTCACACCATCATGCAAGCCATACATCGGTTACAGAACCCACAAGAACAACCACCACCACCTTTCCAAGGCGTACAAGAGCAACCACCACTCGATATAACACCATTTCAGGATCAGCCGAGGCTCCTCCGCAATTTCTATAATCCATCCACTATTAGAGTCGAGCCACACCTTAGGATCCTCGAAGGGGGAGATGATTTTGAGCTAAAACCGAATGTCTTAAGTCTGATCCAGAGCCACTTTCATGGAAGCTCAAATGAGGACCCCTTTCAGCACCTAGAGGATCTCGACCGCATAGCACGAATTGTAAAACCTAGGAACATTAGCCTTGACATTGCTCTAATCAAGATGTTTCCCTTCTCATTAAGAGACAAGGCTTCTCATTGGCTTAGAACCCTAGGTAGACCCATCACCACAAGGGAAGAACTGAGGTATGCATTTTTAAAGAAATTCTTCCCCATAGGAAAGACCAATGCCCTCAGAAGAGCTATAACTACCATTACACTCCAAGGTGGGGAACCGTTTCATGAGGTGTGGGAAAGATTTAATGAACTCTTGAGGAAATGCCCACACTACGAAGTACCAAGGTGGCAATTGGCTCAGATTTTTCTACCATGGTCTGGACAGCAACGTACGAAACTTCGTCGATGCCTCATGCGGAGGAAACTTCCTGAACAAGGACGAGGAGAGCGTGTTTAAGCTCTTTGAGTGTATGAGCGAGAATTCGCTCAACAATGCCTCCATGACCCAGTTCAATAGGTCCAGTCAACCCCGTGGTGGGATTTATGAGGTACAAGCAAATTCTGGAATGGTTGACATGGACATCATTGCCAAGAAACTGGATCGAGTGGAATTGGAGGACAAAAAGATTGATGAGCTACTGAACCAGACCAGGAACCCCTTACAGACTTTCTCCCTAGCAAAGGGAGCGCATAATGTTGACATGGTCCAACCTTTAACCCAACTGAACATGGAACAACCTCTGATCACGTTCCAGGGAGGGACCTTTGCTCCCTCAACCCTTGATTACTCCCCTCTTCATCAACATCGGCTATCCTTGAGGATGTGCAAACTGTCCAAGGTTATTCGAAACCTGACCCTTTCTCCAACACGTACAACACTGGCTGGCGTAACCACCCCAACTTTGGTTGGACAAACGAGAAACCATCGCAATTCCAAAACCAGCCCAGGCCAAACCAGCAGCCACACTTGCCCCCTATCAGCAAGGACCACTAGTTAGACCCCAATATAATCAGAATAGGGCGGCCCCTCCCCCACAAAATCAAATGGACACCCTAATAAAGATGATGGCTGACATGAACTAGAAACATCAGGAGGAAATGGCCTTGGTAAAGGGACAGTTAAGCCAACTCTTGGACTGTAAACAACAATGATCCCTACCTTCCCAGCTACAACCGAACCCGCAAAACATAATTAACAGAGGCCCCAATTCGCAAGGGTTCCAAGGCAATCCCTGGCAGGCTCACATGGTCCAGCCAGTCCCACAAACACCCCTTGGGTTTGGTGCTTCTTCGACCTCGTCTTCTCAAGGATTAACCCATAGCCCCAATGCCTCTGCGAATGCGGTAACCTTGAGAAGCGGCACCAAAACCCAGGATCCCAAATGGCCGACTCTCCCCGAGACTTCACCCGGTGAAACACCCGACTCAGAAGAGGCACCAACCAAGGACCCAGAAATAGAACCAATCCACATTCAGACACCCTACCCTAAGGCCTTGGAAGCAATCAAGAAAAAGAAGAATGTTGTGGAAACTGAGGAGCTGTTGGAGATCTTTAAGCAAGTACAGATTAATATTCCGCTCCTTGAAGCCGTCAAGTACATCCCTGCTTACGCCAAGTTTTTAAAGGATGCCTGTACACCTAAGCGTAAGCCGAGATCTCAAGTACCTAGGAAGGTTGTGCTCTCTGAACAAGCAAGTTCCGTAATATCAAGCAACTTTCCGCTCAAGCGAACTGACCCAGGAGCGCCCCTGATTTCCTGCAATATCGGGGACATGACATTTGATAGAGCGCTCATGGACTTAGGTGCTTCTATCAATCTAATTCCAGCACCCTAATCTCACACACAGCCTGGTTCAGTAAGCGTAAAAATCAGAATCACGCAGAAGCGTCGCAAAAATCTGAAAAGAACACCTAGAATAGGAGCGGCTGATCAACACAAGTTGATTTGGACGAGTTCCCAGCGCAGAGAGGCGGGAAATCCCCTCGAAGATGCGTAACAAAATATCATCTCCTCGGTGCTTGTCTCTTAGGATATTTACATATCCTACTGGGGGCATGTAAGCACTCTGCTGGTTCAGATTCCATGGATGGCATTATCTCGAAGTGTCAATTGCCAGGGTCTGGATTCGGCCACGGAATACCATGGATGGGATCATCTCGAAATCTCAATAGCCAGGGTTCCGGGGGTTGCCATGGGCGGTGCTATCTCGAAGCATCGATCGCCAGGAACCCTTGAGGATTGATGATGGGAGCAAGGAATCTGATACAGACCGTGTTGAAAAGCCAATCCTAGGCTAGAACTAAAAAGAAAAAGAGAGAGAAAACTCTCCAAACAGAAAAACTTTCTATCTCTCTCTTACAAAACGCACTGCGAACTAAGCCAGGGCTAAAATCATTTCAAGCACGGGTGCTTTAACCATGAAGTCCAATAAACCTTAGGTTAGTTCTTGTGGGCCTTAAAAACCTTTGCTAAAAGACTGAGGCTAAGGCTAGACAGATTTGGATCTTGATTGGTACTAGAGTACCTTTTAGGCCTATGGTCAGCATTCTAACCTAATCTATGCTCAAATAAAAAAGGCACTTATCTAAAACTATTAAAAACTTCATGGTCTAGAACAAGGGTTGAAACCTTAAGTTTTTGCTAAGGGACTAGCAAAAGCTAGGCATGGGGGTATGATGAGAACCTCATCATGAGCCATAACTAGCTCATTTTGACCCAATACAAAGGATAAAAGCTCCTACATAACTCAAGGAAAGGCTTAACTCAGAGAATTCTGAGTTTAAGGAGAAAACAAGTCATAAGGGGTAAAAATGCAATTTCACCAGTATAATCTGCATACAGGGTAATTCAGGGCCCAAACATAGGTCAAAGCAGCTTAATAAGAATAAAAGTGGGATGAAATGATCTAGCAAGGGCTACAGCAATTCCAAGAAACTAAATGATAAATCTGTAACCCTAAAACAACCCACTTCAATTCACAAGGTTCGAGGCAAAGTAAAAATAGAATAAACTCTCTAAAATTCATAGAAAAATAATCTCTAGGGTTTAGAACCTTCAATTTGGCCTTTAGAACCCATTTTGACCTACATTGAGAACCACGCCCAATTAATAACTTAATTTGGGTTTTTGCGCAAATTGACCGGTCAAACAAGGTTTAATATGAAAATGAAATTCACCATCAGATTCCTTGGGTCCTAATTAGTCATGTATAAAAACTTGAGCCTAAGAAGAAACCTCCTTGACCGACTTTACACTTTGGTCCTCATATATTTACTCTTTGGCCCTCAACTTTTGAACCCTCGCATTTTGGCCCCTAACTCTCCTTCGTTCTTTGCAATCAGGTCCCTCCTGCAAAACCTGCCAGCACCATGCTCCGGCGACCTTGCGCGGAGCATGGCGCCGCGCAGGGTGAGGTGGGGGACCTGGCAAGTAAACCGGGGGTGCCCTGCGTCGTCGACCGTCGCAGGGACACCCCCCTGGTCGTTGTAGCCCACCATACCGGCCGTGCGAACGCACGGACGGTATGGGTTCTTGTTTCCGACCATCCTCCGGCGAGGGAGACACGTCGTCTCCCTCCGCCTTCCTCCCTGTTTGATCCCTATAAATACCCCCCGCTGCTCCACCGACCAGGGCAGCCTGGATCTGACGGAGAAAATCCCCAACTTTCTTCTCTTCTTCCTCCGGCAGACGCTCACCAGCTCCGGCGGTTTCCTCCCCCTCCACCTCTTCGCTCTGCCGCAATACCAGCAGCAGAGACTTCCTCCCCCGCTCTTCCCGCGCCACGCCGCACCCAGCTGGCGCCTCTCCGGCTCTCTGCTCGCCGCCGCCCCTTTCCCTGAGCATCGTCTTCTCCGGCGACAGTCGATACGACTGTCGCCCTGTTCCTCCCCTTTCGTCCCTGCAAGTAAGCTAGAACTACTCCCCTTCTTCTCCTCTTTCTTTCCCCGCTTTCAATTTATTCACTTAAGCCCTCGACCGACCCTGACCACCTTCACCCCCTTCGTCTCCGACCACCCTCCGGCGAGCCGCTCCCATCACCTCAGCGACCCACACGGCTCGCCGACCACCGCAGGACCTCCGCCTCCTCACCCTGATCAACCTCCGCCCTGCCACTTCCCCCACATCACCCTCTGCAACTCCACCGAACAGACCCATCCTCCGACCCACAGTCCGACCTAGGGCAGCCCTCGCACGCCGCCCCGCGCCTCGCCACCACCCACACGAGCTTCGCCGCACCCTGGCGAAGCTCCTGGCACTCTCTGATTAGGCCGAGAGGCCGTTTTCTTGTGGACAGGCCACCCGACCTCCGCCGCCATTGCCGTGCAGGAGGAACTGCTTCCGCCTGCAGCTACAGGCGCGCCACGCTCAGCGCCAAGCCCAGATTCACTCCCAGGCCTTGCGAGGAGTTTTGGCAAAACACCAGGTTCGCAGCTGAGGAAGAAAGCTCCGCGTGACGCCGCCATCTCCTGCTGAATTCCCCGCTGCGGGCGCGCAATTGAGGTGGGCCGTTTAGTCCCACCTCGGAAACGCCTGAAGAGCCGCAGCGACATAAGATGCAAAAGTGCTGAAGGCTTACTGCCTCAGCACACGGGGTGAGGTCCCCTTCACCCGCCCGGTTACCCGGTCTCGTCCGCGCTCACGCCCCGCGGACCTGACCCGAACCGACCCGACCCGACTCAAGACTGACCTGCACTCCTCGCCCACCACGCACGCCGGTGGGCCTGGACCCGGGCCTGATCCGAACCCGGTTACCCGGTAGCTCTGGGAGAGCTTTCCCAAGAGTGGTTTCAGAGAGAAAGAGAGACGCGGGGGGGGGGGGGGGGGGGAGGGTAGAGTAGGTTTTGCCTCTGACGAAAAACTCTGAAGTGTGCAGGCACAGGTGAAGAAGAAGACCCGCGGAAGAAGAAGGAAGCTAACTGTAGCAACAGGTAGTTAAGTCGTCTGATTTGGAAATCAGACGACGGCCTGAAGCAGCTAAGGAAGAAAGCTTCGCGTGACATCCCTGGCTGAAAAAGAAAAGAAGAAGCTGACACTTAGCCGCAGGGAGGAAAAACAAGAAGAAACTCTGAAGAAGAGGCTGAGCAAGGCAGAAGAAGAGAGGCCAAGACAGAAACCAAGGAAGAAGAAGGAGATCTGAAGAGGAGCATCACCTCTGCAGAACGAAGAAGAAGAAGAAGGAGCTCTGAAGAAAGAAAGAAAGAAGAACATCACGAGGAGAAAACGAAGAGAACAACAAATTCTTTCCCTCTCTCTTTCTTTATTTTGTAAAAGAAACATGTATATCTCTAGAATACAACTTGCTCCCTGAGTTCGACCTCGGGAACTCTTTTATTTTCCGAGTAAAAAATTTATATTTGAAATGTTGGTAATAACCGGCTTTACTACAACGTTATAACAAAACCAAAACCCGGTCATCAATTCAAACCGACACCATTTTGGCGCCGTTGCCGGGGAGCAACGGCTATTCTAGAGGTAAACATTCCTGTTTCTTTTAATTTCTGATAATCTCCTCTCTTTTGTGCAGCTACAGGAACTCAAGAAGACAAGCAACCACACGACAACCACTCCGAAGACAGGTAAATTTTTCCTCTCACTATTAACCCCTAAACTCTAAAGAGGAAGAAAAGAAAAAAATAAGCAATATAGGGCTAACCTGTCTTCCATACTTAGTAACCATAAAGAGTTGCATGTTTTCAACTCATCACTCCTGCACACTATTAAGGGTATTTAAGGGCTAACACATTCTTGCTTGAGCCCTAATTGCCCAACAAAGAGTTAAATGGACCAAGTAGAGCCAACATAAGGTCAAACATTAGGATTTCAGTAGAGACACACCCCTTAATCAAGAATTGAGGAAATCCAAAAGAGGTGTGCCCAAGCCATTGATTGAAAATAATTAACAAGAAAAATCCTAAACAATTGGCTCTCTCTTTAAACACTTGGACCCTAAAAGAAAGGACCCAAAAAGCTCTCAAAGAAAACAAGAGGTAAAGTTGACCTCTTTGGGTTAACCAACCTTAAATTAGGTCACTCTTTGCACTTAAAAAGACTAAAGTTCAAGTGAAACCTTAAGCACCTTGATCTTAAAATTGGTAGACTTAAGAGGTCAAGATCCCCATTCTGGTCTACCTGGAACCGCAGTGACAAGAAAGGTCGGGTGGGGGAAACCCTGTAACCCGTGGGGACGCTCTACCGTGTAGGGGTCTTCGCGGGACTCTCCCTCTCTGGCTGCCCAGGTAATTCTCAGGTGGGCGATCTTTCTGATCAAGGGGTCCATCTGCCCCGCACCTCTATAGTCACCCAACACGTTTTTTGGGTGCCTTGATTGGGTCCAGCACCTTCTAACTTACCTCTCCCAACTGTGCATGTACGGAAGGAGGTCCCTAGGACCACCCTTAAGACCTCCATTAGAAATTCACTCTCGTCAAGGCCAAGCCTCGACGCCCGTGTTTGTGCAGCAACACCCTCACATTATTCTCTCTTCTGATTCAGAACCAAGTTCTTCTTCTTCCCCCATCATGGCTCAGCCAGTTGAGGAAGAAAATAATCTGGAACACCAGCTCCAGCGACTCAATGACCTCTTCCAAAACTTCGTGCACCCACCACAGCGTCCTATGATGCGGGACCACTACAATCCTGCTGCGGTGGCCATTGAGCCTCGAGTCAGAATCCCGACTGGAGGACCTGATTCCGAACTAAAGCCCAACATGATTCATGCTATACCTAAATTCCATGGGCTTAATTCTGAAAATCCCTTCCAGCACATCAAACAGCTAAAGCATCTGGCCCACACTTTTGGATCAGATGCGCAAAATCGGGATATTCTTCTCATGAAGATGTTCTCCTTTTCTCTTATGGACAAGGCCGCCCATTGGTATCAAACTCAGACCCGGCCGATCAACACTTGGGAAGAACTTCAATCCGAATTTTTGAAAAAGTTTTTTCCCGTTGGTCGGACCAACGCCTTGCGCCATCAGATTACACACTTCACTCAACAATCAGGAGAACCTCTCCATGAGGCATGGGATCGTTTTCAGGATCTCATGAGAAAGTGCCCCCATCACGGAGTTCCTAAATGGGAACAAGTCCAATCTTTTTACCAGGGACTCCGTGAGGACATCCGCCTTTTCGTCAATGCAACTTGCGGAGGAAACATCATGGGTCAACATGAAGACACCGTATGGGAGATTCTCGAAAATATGTGCGAGAACTCCATCAACAATGACTCCATGGGATTATTCGACAGGACGAATACTCGCGCAGCGACGAATCTTAAGGGAGCACATGAGACGCAGGGCCTGTCCGCATCAGTCGACCTGGAATTAATGGCCAGTCGATTGGACAAGGTCTCAATCATTGAAAAGAAGGTGGATGAGCTGACTCAGCACTTGCAGCGAGCCACCTCTGCGCGTAACTCCTTTGCACAACCTCCTTCCACACAGGAGACTGTGCAAAACATCCTCCACCGATCCTCCCCTGGGATGGATCCATATCCATCCCCATCTGATTCTTGGACTGGAAGATCATCCGATCCTTTCTACACCAGCCGGGGGAACTCCATTCCTCCTTTCCCTGACTCTCAGGAGGTTCCTCAGATCTGCGAGGACCTCAACGCCATCCAGAACGACCCATTCTCCAACACTTACAACCCTGGATGGCGAAACCATCCAAATTTTCAGTGGGCGGGAAATTCCCAAACCCAAAGACCACCTTTTCAGTCCCGCCCACAGCCCTCTCGTCACTACCAGCCGCCTCAGCCTCGGCCCAACCCTACTTATCCATCAGGGCCAAATCAAGATCAAATGTCCTTAATCCTTCAGACTCTGGCTGACATTCAAAAAACGAATGCGGCTATTCAAAAACAGCACAAGGACGAGCTTACAGAAGTTAAAACTCAACTGGCCCAGGTGGCAAATTCTCGCCAACCAGGCATACTCCCTTCCCAACCTCTTCCTAACCCAAATAACGTGCCAACCCAGAAGCGCGTTATGAATCCAAATTTAGGCCACGCCCAATGGATTTATCAGGCTCCTACTGCTCCATCTCCAGACGAGATGGAAGCCTCAACTTCTTATGCAGGATTTCAGCAGCAGCCACCCCTCCTACCAAACCCAAACCAAAATCAGGCCGGATTAAATTCTGTAACAACACGTAGTGGTAAGACAACTCAAGACCCGCATTATCCAAACCACTCCCAGCCTGATAACCATGACCCTAGGATAGTTATCCAAGGTACCGCTGTTCCAGATCCACAACCTGAACCTATCCTAGAAGAACCAACCAAGATCCCGTTTCCCGAGGCCCTGACCAAGGGAAAGAAGACCACAAAACCCGTGGCCCCTGAGGAGGACCTGGTCAAGCTCTTTGAGCAGGTCCACATAAACATCCCCTTGATGGATGCAATTCGCCACGTACCAGCTTACGCACGATTTCTAAAAAATATATGTACACCCCAGCGTAAGCCGCGAACCAAGGGAGGGAGCCCAATTGTTCTGTCAGAGCAAGCCAGCTCTGTAATCCTTAGTAGACTCCCACCCAAGGCAAAAGATCCTGGAACTCCCCTGATTTCCTGTAAGATAGGTGGTACCCAATTTGATAGAGCATTGTTAGACTTGGGCGCATCCATAAACCTGATACCCACATCCTTACTTGACCATCTAGAAGAATCTGAGCTAAAACCAACCGAGGTGACATTACAATTAGCAGATCGATCTATAAAGTCACCAAAAGGGATTCTCGAGGATGTTATCGTGAGAGTGTGGGATTTCTATTTTCCAGTGGACTTTATAGTCTTAGATATGGATGCACCTGAGAACCCTAGGGATACACCAATCATTCTAGGGAGACCTTTCTTGGCTACTGCTAGAGCCAACATCAGCTGTGAGAAGGGCCAAATAGAGCTTAAGTTTGGAGATCAAACACTGAAAATTGATATATTTAAGGCCCAACAAGGAATTAATTGCGGCGTCATCGAGCAAATTTGTGACATCAAGACTTTGGTTGATGAATCACACCTCCAGAATGACTCGATTGTGCCTCATCAACCACAGAAGGATCTTGACCCGCAAACAGAGGAGTTGAATCCAGATATGAACAACCCAGTAACTCCCACCCTTGAACCTCACATCTATACTGAACCACCCGCTGCTGCTGAAAACCCCATCCTCGAACTGAAACCCCTTCCTGCTCACTTAAAATACATCTTTTTGGGTTCTAATCAGACCCTTCCTGTGATCATCAATTCCAACCTCAGTCCTGAACAGGAAGCTCGTCTGATTGTTGTCCTCCAGCAACATCGCAGAGCCATCGGATGGACTCTCGATGATTTGACTGGAATAAGTCCCTCTTATTGTACTCATCATATCTATTCAGAAGAGGGCACACGACCTTCTCGTGAAATGCAGAGACGCTTAAACCCCAATCTGCAGGAGGTCGTGAAAAAGGAGATCATCAAGTGGTTAGATGCTGGAATCATCTACCCGATCTCCGATAGTCGTTGGGTGAGTCCAATTCAGGTCGTGCCTAAGAAGGCAGGACTCACCACTATAACGACTGAGACCGGAGAAATCATTCCTACCCGATTAGCCAACTCGTGGAGAGTCTGTATAGATTACCGTCGACTCAATTCCTCCACGAAGAAGGATCATTTCCCACTACCCTTCATTGATCAAATTCTCGAAAAACTAGCGGGAAATAGGTTCTTCTGCTTTCTTGACGGGTACTCCGGTTATAACCAGGTGGCAATCCATCCTGAGGACCAAGAAAAGACCACGTTCACCTGCCCCTTCGGAACATACGCTTTCCGAAGGATGCCTTTCGGTCTTTGCAATGCACCCGCTACTTTTCAGCGATGCATGCTTGCCATATTCTCAGATATGGTAGGTGATTATCTGGAAGTCTTCATGGATGACTTTTCAGTTTTCGGAGCATCATTCGACGATTGCCTCCAACACTTGGTCCAGATACTCAGGCGGTGCATCGATGTGAATTTGGTTCTTTCCTGGGAAAAGAGCCTTTTCATGGTGCCTGAGGGAATTGTCCTGGGACACTCAATTTTGGAAAAAGGTATCCAAGTGGATCGAGCTAAGGTTAATCTGATTTCTCACCTTCCTATGCCTAGCTCGATCAGGGACATCCGAGCCTTTTTAGGGCATGTCGGTTTTTATCGACGATTTATCCCTGATTTTTCAAAAATCGCACGCCCCCTGACCACTCTTCTCTCCAAGGATGTTCCCTTCGAAATCTCCAAGGAATGCACTCAAGCATTTGAAATCCTGCGTGACCGAGTCACCCAAGCCCCGATCCTACAGTCCCCTGATTGGTCTCAACCCTTTGAGATCATGTGTGATGCATCCGACTTCGCTGTAGGAGCGGTTTTGGGGCAGAAAAATGACAAGAAACATGTGGTCATTTACTACGCCAGCAAAACACTCGATGAGGCTCAGCGTAACTATACAGTTACTGAGAAAGAGCTGCTAGCTGTAGTATTTGCCTTAGAGAAGTTCAGATCGTACCTTCTGGGTTCCCATGTCATCATATACTCGGATCACACAGCTGTGAGGCATCTCCTTGCGAAGAAGGATGCGAAACCTCGATTAATCCGATGGATCTTGCTGTTGCAAGAATTTGACCTTGAGATTCGCGACAAAGCGGGAAAACAAAACGTGGTAGCTGATCACTTGTCCCGTCTTCCTTCTGAAATAATTGACCCCTCCGGACCCATCACGGAGCATTTTCCCGATGAGCACCTGCTGACTATTGGTACTAGCCTTCCATGGTTCGCTAATATTGTAAATTACTTGGCATCTCATCAGACCCCGTCCGATTGGCCGAAGGCCAAGAAAGACAAATTACGCTCCGATGCCAAGTATTACATTTGGGAAGACCCGTACCTCTTCCGCATAGGTGCCGATCAGATCATCCGGAGATGTGTCCCGGAAGGGGAAGTCAACAATATCCTCTCTTTCTGCCATGACCAGGCATGCGGTGGCCATTTTGCCGGGCATAAAACCGCATCAAAAGTCCTCCAGTGCGGCTTTTACTGGCCCACACTGTTCAAAGACGCATACAGTCATTGCAAGGCATGCAGTCGTTGCCAGACTTTGGGCAACATGAGCCATCGCGACATGATGCCTATGCAACCGATTCTAGTATGCGAAATCTTTGATGTTTGGGGGATTGATTTTATGGGCCCCTTTCCTGTTTCGGATGGTTTCGAATACATTCTGTTGGCTGTGGACTACGTGTCCAAATGGATCGAAGCCATACCGACCCGAACCTGTAATCACAAAATCGTTCTCAAATTCATTCATCAACACATTTTCTCAAGGTTCGGGATTCCTCGTGCAATAATCTCTGATGGGGGGACCCATTTCACAAATGCTCAGTTTAGGTCACTGATGACCAAATACGGGGTGTCTCACCGAATCTCTACTCCTTACCACCCCCAAACTAATGGTCTAGCTGAGCTGTCTAATCGGGAGATCAAGAAAATCCTGCAAGTCACTGTTCGACCTGACAGGAAGGACTGGTCGTCCCGACTTCCGGAAGCATTGTGGGCCTATAGGACCGCCCACAAGACCCAATTGGGCATGTCTCCCTTTAGATTGGTGTACGGAAAGGCATGCCACCTTCCCGTCGAACTGGAGCATAAAGCCTATTGGGCAGTACGGAACTGTAATCTGGATCTTTCTAAGGCTGGGACCCACAGAAAACTCCAAATCAGCGAGATCGATGAATTACGCATAGACGCGTACGAGAACTCGCAAATCTACAAGGAGCGGGTTAAAGCCTTCCACGACAAACACATCTCGAGAAAGATCTTTCATCCTGGTCAAAAGGTCCTACTCTTTGATGCCCGACTCAAACTCTTCCCAGGAAAACTGAGATCTAAGTGGGTCGGACCATATTTGGTCCGACAGGTTTTTGGAAATGGAGCAATCGAAATCAGTCCACTCAGCCACGATTCTGAACCTTTCATCGTGAACGGTCAGAGACTCAAGCCGTTCATTGATGTAACTTCTATTGATTTGGCTGAGGCATCTTATATCTTCCTTTCCCCTTGAGCTTATTGCGCCCAGCCGATGGCGTAAAACTCAGCGCTTAACGGGAGGCAGCCCGTCATTCTCTTTGTAAACCTGAAACTTGTTCTGACACCTTTCAGCACTCGAAGTTCACCCTTGTAGACAGCCGACCCCAACTCAGATATTTGCATCTGGGATTTGAAATCGTCCGCAAAAATTCAACCCGACCCATCCACTCACCCAAATTTCTGTCTTAAGGAATAAACTAAGACCCCCTAGGTTACAATGAGGACATTGCAAATCTTAGGCATGGGGGGGTATGAAAGGACAAAAACTTGTAAGAAAAGGTTTCAAACAAAAAAATTCACATATGCCAAAAACACCATAAAAATTAAAAAAATTTTTCGAAAAAGAATAAGAGGAAAAGAGGAGAAGAAAATTTTGTGAAGGAGAAAAGAAACAAAATGAAAAAGGAGCACAAAATTATGAGAAAAAGTGATAGTCATTAGTAAGGAACTAAGGAATTAACCTAAGTTCTAGACCTCATTCAAGAAAAGTGCACAATAAGATTAGTAAAGAATGCAAACCTTAGGCATTCTTGAATAGACTCTTAGTACCCATTAAGATCTGGACACTCCTCAAGAGGTTGAGGAAAATGAAAAGCTGAAGTATTAGGTCTAAGGCTTAGGGAGTATTCGGCCTCGTTAACTAATTTTTGGTTTACGGGACTCAGTAACCTAAGCACCCTAATCTCACACACAGCCTGGTTCAGTAAGCGTAAAAATCAGAATCACGCAAAAGCGTCGCAAAAATCTGAAAAGAACACCTAGAATAGGAGCGGCCGATCAACACAAGTTGATTTGGACGAGTTCCCAGCGCAGAGAGGCGGGAAATCCCCTCGAAGATGCGTAACAAAATATCATCTCCTCGGTGCTTGTCTCTTAGGATATTTACATATCCTACTGGGGGCATGTAAGCACTCTGCTGGTTCAGATTCCATGGATGGCATTATCTCGAAGTGTCAATTGCCAGGGTCTGGATTCGGCCACGGAATACCATGGATGGGATCATCTCGAAATCTCAATAGCCAGGGTTCCGGGGGTTGCCATGGGCGGTGCTATCTCGAAGCATCGATCGCCAGGAACCCTTGAGGATTGATGATGGGAGCAAGGAATCTGATACAGACCGTGTTGAAAAGCCAATCCTAGGCTAGAACTAAAAAGAAAAAGAGAGAGAAAACTCTCCAAACAGAAAAACTTTCTATCTCTCTCTTACAAAACGCACTGCGAACTAAGCCAGGGCTAAAATCATTTCAAGCACGGGTGCTTTAACCACGAAGTCCAATAAACCTTAGGTTAGTTCTTGTGGGCCTTAAAACCTTTGCTAAAAGACTGAGGCTAAGGCTAGACAGATTTGGATCTTGATTGGTACTAGAGTACCTTTTAGGCCTATGGTCAGCATTCTAACCTAATCTATGCTCAAATAAAAAAGGCACTTATCTAAAACTATTAAAAACTTCATGGTCTAGAACAAGGGTTGAAACCTTAAGTTTTTGCTAAGGGACTAGCAAAAGCTACGCATGGGGGTATGATGAGAACCTCATCATGAGCCATAACTAGCTCATTTTGACCCAATACAAAGGATAAAAGCTCCTACATAACTCAAGGAAAGGCTTAACTCAGAGAATTCTGAGTTTAAGGAGAAAATAAGTCATAAGGGGTAAAAATGCAATTTCACCAGTATAATCTGCATACAGGGTAATTCAGGGCCCAAACATAGGTCAAAGCAGCTTAATAAGAATAAAAGTGGGATGAAATGATCTAGCAAGGGCTACAGCAATTCCAAGAAACTAAATGATAAATCTGTAACCCTAAAACAACCCACTTCAATTCACAAGGTTCGAGGCAAAGTAAAAATAGAATAAACCCTCTAAAATTCATAGAAAAATAATCTCTAGGGTTTAGAACCTTCAATTTGGCCTTTAGAACCCATTTTGACCTACATTGAGAACCACGCCCAATTAATAACTTAATTTGGGTTTTTGCGCAAATTGACCGGTCAAACAAGGTTTAATATGAAAATGAAATTCACCATCAGATTCCTTGGGTCCTAATTAGTCATGTATAAAAACTTGAGCCTAAGAAGAAACCTCCTTTACCGACTTTACACTTTGGTCCTCATATATTTACTCTTTGGCCCTCAACTTTTGAACCCTCGCATTTTGGCCCCTAACTCTCCTTCGTTCTTTGCAATCAGGTCCCTCCTGCAAAACCTGCAAGCACCATGCTCCGGCGACCTTGCGCGGAGCATGGCGCCGCGTAGGGTGAGGTGGGGGACCTGGCAAGTAAACCGGGGGTGCCCTGCGTCGTCGACCGTCGCAGGGACACCCCCCTGGTCGTTGTAGCCCACCATACCGGCCGTGCGAACGCACGGACGGTATGGGTTCTTGTTTCCGACCATCCTCCGGCGAGGGAGACACGTCGTCTCCCTCTGCCTTCCTCCCTATTTGATCCCTATAAATACCCCCCGCTGCTCCACCGACCAGGGCAGCCTGGATCTGACGGAGAAAATCCCCAACTTTCTTCTCTTCTTCCTCCGGCAGACGCTCACCAGCTCCGGCGGTTTCCTCCCCCTCCACCTCTTCGCTCTGCCGCAATACCAGCAGCAGAGACTTCCTCCCCCGCTCTTCCCGCGCCACGCCGCACCCAGCTGGCGCCTCTCCGGCTCTCTGCTCGCCGCCGCCCCTTTCCCTGAGCATCGTCTTCTCCGGCGACAGTCGATACGACTGTCGCCCTGTTCCTCCCCTTTCGTCCCTGCAAGTAAGCTAGAACTACTCCCCTTCTCCTCTTTCTTTCCTCGCTTTCAATTTATTCACTTAAGCCCTCGACCGACCCTGACCACCTTCACCCCCTTCGTCTCCGACCACCCTCCGGCGAGCCGCTCCCATCACCTCAGCGACCCACACGGCTCGCCGACCACCGCAGGACCTCCGCCTCCTCACCCTGATCAACCTCTGCCCTGCCACTTCCCCCACATCACCCTCTGCAACTCCACCGAACAGACCCATCCTCCGACCCACAGTCCGACCTAGGGCAGCCCTCGCACGCCGCCCCGCGCCTCGCCACCACCCACACGAGCTTCGCCGCACCCTGGCGAAGCTCCTGGCACTCTCTGATTAGGCCGAGAGGCCGTTTTCTTGTGGACAGGCCACCCGACCTCCGCCGCCATTGCCGTGCAGGAGGAACTGCTTCCGCCTGCAGCTACAGGCGCGCCACGCTCAGCGCCAAGCCCAGATTCACTCCCAGGCCTTGCGAGGAGTTTTGGCAAAACACCAGGTTCGCAGCTGAGGAAGAAAGCTCCGCGTGACGCCGCCATCTCCTGCTGAATTCCCCGCTGCGGGCGCGCAATTGAGGTTGGCCGTTTAGTCCCACCTCGGAAACGCCTGAAGAGCCGCAGCGACATAAGATGCAAAAGTGCTGAAGGCTTACTGCCTCAGCACACGGGGTGAGGTCCCCTTCACCCGCCCGGTTACCCGGTCTCGTCCGCGCTCACGCCCCGCGGACCTGACCCGAACCGACCCGACCCGACTCAAGACTGACCTGCACTCCTCGCCCACCACGCACGCCGGTGGGCCTGGACCCGGGCCTGATCCGAACCCGGTTACCCGGTAGCTCTGGGAGAGCTTTCCCAAGAGTGGTTTCAGAGAGAAAGAGAGACGCGGGGGGGGGGGGGGGGGGGGGGAGGGTAGAGTAGGTTTTGCCTCTGACGAAAAACTCTGAAGTGTGCAGGCACAGGCGAAGAAGAAGACCCGCGGAAGAAGAAGGAAGCTAACTGTAGCAACAGGTAGTTAAGTCGTCTGATTTGGAAATTAGACGACGGCCTGAAGCAGCTAAGGAAGAAAGCTTCGCGTGACATCCCTGGCTGAAAAAGAAAAGAAGAAGCTGACACTTAGCCGCAGGGAGGAAAAACAAGAAGAAACTCTGAAGAAGAGGCTGAGCAAGGCAGAAGAAGAGAGGCCAAGACAGAAACCAAGGAAGAAGAAGGAGATCTGAAGAGGAGCATCACCTCTGCAGAACGAAGAAGAAGAAGAAGGAGCTCTGAAGAAAGAAAGAAAGAAGAACATCACGAGGAGAAAACGAAGAGAACAACAAATTCTTTCCCTCTCTCTTTCTTTATTTTGTAAAAGAAACATGTATATCTCTAGAATACAACTTGCTCCCTGAGTTCGACCTCGGGAACTCTTTTATTTTCCGAGTAAAAAATTTATATTTGAAATGTTGGTAATAACCGGCTTTACTACAACGTTATAACAAAACCAAAACCCGGTCATCAATTCAAACCGACACCAGTTGTGCTCTCTGAACAAGCAAGTTCCGTAATATCAAGCAACTTTCCGCTCAAGCGAACTGACCCAGGAGCGCCCCTGATTTCCTGCAATATCGGGGACATGACATTTGATAGAGCGCTCTTGGACTTAGGTGCTTCTATCAATCTAATTCCAACAACCCTGTACCACCAATTTGGTTTCGGAGAGTTGACACCAACCCTGTCACCATCCAGCTGGCTGATAGATCAGTGAAAACCCCGAAGGAGGTTGTTGATGACGTGATTGTACTGGACAAGGACTTCTATTTCCCGGTCGACTTTTTGGTGCTCGACATGGAAGTCCCTGAAAAATTACAAAACGCACCCATAATCTTAGGCAGACCTTTCTTAGCTACGGCTAAGGCAAACATTGATTGTGACACGGGATGTATGGAAATTGCTTTCGGGGACAGGAAAATGCAATTGGATATCTTCCGGGCGACAAATTCTTTTGATTGTGATTGCGTTGAGGAACATGATCCTGTGGAAACTCTGATCGAGGAATGCCTCACCCTTAGTTCTGTATCAGACCACCAAACCCGTAATGACTGTTCTGACCCGTCATCATCACTACCCGTGGACCTCTGTAAGGCTGAGTACCATCACACAACACCATTTGAGGAGATCGATGTTGATCAACTCCCGCCCTTTCCCTTTCCATCAACTGTGATTCCACTCGCACCTGAACTTAAGCCATTGCCTAAGAATCTCAAGTATGTCTTCCTGGGATCTGACCAGACCTTCCCTGTGATTATTAATTCTCATCTAACCAAGGATCAAGAACTTAGGTTGACCGTAACCCTTTCAGAACATCGGGTCGCCATTGGTTGGACCATTTCTGACTTAAGAGGAATTAGCCCCACCTATTTCACCCATAAGATCTACCTGGAAGACGGGGCATGACCCTCTCGCCAGATGCAAAGACGTTTAAACCCAAACATGCGGGAGGTTGTTAAGAAAGAAATTATCAAGTGGTTTGACGCCGACATCATCTATCCTATCTTCGATAGCCCCTGGGTGAGCCCCACTCAAGTGGTTCCCAAGAAAGCTTGGCTCACCGTTGTCACCAATGATCATGGCGAATCCATCCCCACCCACACCACCATCGCATGGCAGGTGCGTATTGATTATAGGAAGCTCAATGAAGCCACTAAGAAGGATCATTTCCCTTTGCCATTCATTGACCAAATCCTTGAAAGATTGGCAGGGCAGAAGTAATTTTGCTTCCTGGATGGATATTCAGGATATAACCAAGTCGCAATTACTCCAGAGGATCAATAAAAGACCACATTCACTTGCTCGTATGGCACGTTTGCATTCCGACGAATGCCGTTCGGGTTATGCAGCGCACCTGCGACCTTCCAGCATTGCATGCTAGCCATTTTTTCAGAAATGGTGGGTGAATACTTAGAGGTCTTTATGGATGATTTCTCTGTATTCGAGAATTCATTCGACCATTGTCTGAGCAACTTGGAGAAAATCCTGAAATGATGTATCGAGGTTAATCTGGTGATAAGTTGGGAAAAGAGCCATTTTATGGTTCAAGAAGGAATTATCTTCGGTCACATCGTATCGCATAGGGGCATTGAGGTAGATCGGGCTAAGGTTGATTTGATTTCCAAACTTCCTCCACCTAGCTCGGTCTGACAGATTCGCTTATTCCTAAGACATGTTGGCTTCTACCGAAGGTTCATTAAAGAATTTTCCAAGTTTTCCAAATCCTTGACCAACCTTCTAACCAACGATGTCATATTCCACATGTCTTCTGATTACATCCAGGCTTATCACACGCTCTGAAACTTAGTCTCCACTACACCTGTACTTCAACCCCCAGACTGGTCCCAGGACTTTGAGATTATGTGTGATGCATCAGATTTTGCCATAGGCGTTGTCCTGGGACAAAGGCAAGACAAGAAGCCCGTGGTGATCTACTACGCGAGCAAAATGTTGGACGAGGCCCAACGAAATTATACGGTCATAGAGAAAGAGCTGCTCGCTGTTGTCTTTGGACTTGAAAAGTTCCGATCATACTTGCTAGGATCCCACGTGATGATTTACATTGACCATTCAGCCATCCGGCACCTGTTGGCCAAGAAGGATGCAAAGCCTAGGTTCATCAGATGGATCCTGCTTTTGTAGGAATTTGACTTGGAAATCCGAGACAAAGCCGGATCAAAGAATGTGGTGGCTGACCACTTGTCTAGACTTCATCCAGACCACATTGGACCCTCTCTACCTCTATCTAACGCCTTCCCTGATGAACACATCCTGGCTGTGCAAGACAAGAGAATGCCATGGTATGCTAACTACGTGAACTACCTAGTTGTAGGACAAGCCCCGCACAGCTGGTCCAGACAGCAACGGGACAGGTTCTTGGCTGAGGCCAAGCACTATTTCTGGGATGATCCCATGCTGTTTCGCCTCTGTGCTGACCAGATCATAAGGAGGTGTATCCCTGAGAATGAAGTTCAGAGTGTGCTTTCCTTCTGTCATGACCAGGCTTGTGGTGGCCACTTCTCTGGAAAGCAAATGGCTGCAAAGGTTCTGCAGTCTGGATTTTACTGGCCGTCCCTATTTAAGGATGCACACAACTTTGCCAAGACTTGCTCACGCTGCCAAACGTTGGGGACCATGACCAAGAAAGATATGATGCCCCTCCATCCCATTTTGATTGTCGAAATCTTCGACATTTGGGGTATCGATTTTATGGGCCCCTTTCCACCATCCAACGGCTTCGAGTACATCTTAGTCTCGGTAGACTATGTTTCCAAATGGATTGAAGCCGTCGCCACCTGCCGATGCGATTATAGGACTGTCATGTACTTTGTTGAGCAGAACATCTTTTCCCGGTTTGGAATACCCAAGGCCATGATCAGTGATGGTGGAAGCCATTTTATCCATTCCTAATTCCGTGACCTACTTAGAAAATACGGGGTGAACCACCGCATTGCTACCCCGTATCATCCGCAAACAAACGGGCAGATCGAGGTCTCAAATAGACAAATCAAGAACATTTTACAGAAGTCTGTGAGACCTGACAGGAAAGACTGGTCCACACGAGTAGATAATGCCCTGTGGGCATACAGGATCGCTTTCAAGACCCCGATAGGCATGTCGCCGTATCGCCTGGTCTTTGGCAAAGCCTGCCATCTTCCTGTCGAATTGAAACATCGGGTTTACTGGGCTGTCAAGCAATGTAACATGGATTCCCAATTAGTCGGTGCGTAGAGGACACTCCAATTATCTGAGCTTGAAGAAATTCATCGGGACGCCTTTGAAAATAGTCGACTGTATAAGGAGAAAATGAAAGCCATCAACAATCGACTCATTCATAGAAAAACCATTGAGCCTAACCAGCAAGTTTGGCTGTTTGACGCCTAGCTAAAACTCTTCCCAAGGAAGCTCAGGTCTAAATGGACAGGACCATTTCGGGTGGTTAAGCCATACTCTAATGGGGCGATTGAAATCGCTGATTCTAACACTGGGCACACTTTTACAGTTAATGGTCAAAGATTGAAGCACTTCCTAACCCAGGTTCCCCTAAAGGAGAGTGTCACCCTCGTTGAGGGATGACACGAAGCACCGTCCAGCTGGAGGCGTTAAACTCAGTGCTTCTTGGGAGGCAACCCAGAGGATTCAGACTGATCCGGTATTTTACGTCACTCAGGTACTATCTTTTTGAACCCTTATGCATCCCATGTATTTGCCAATGAGGACATTGTCCAACTTAAGCATGGAGGGTGGTGAATTACACAATCCTGAGCTCATTTAATCAGTTTGAATAAAATAAAATATAATAAATAAAAAAAATGAATTTAGGAAGAAAACTTAGGCATTAGAAACTTGTCAATAGTGGGAAATAGTACAAAAAAGAACTTAAACACTTAGACTTTTCAGGCCTTCAGGCTTAATCAACCCTGTTGTCCGTTAAAATATAGATTTAACTTCGAATCCTTGTAACCTTAAGCTATTCTAATTCACCTACTAAATAAGGTGATAAGTATACGACTTATCAACTTACCCTCTAACTCAGAAAAACTTTGAGTCTAAGCATCTGCACACATTTTTGCACAGACTCACTCGGAGATTTTGACAGAAATTGGATAGCTAATGAACTCTCCATGGTGGTATGGCTGGCAAGTTGTCATGGGTAACGGCCCATTGGCAGGTTGTCCAGAACCCAGCCACGGGACCATTTCTTCTTCATTGCCTCTAGGTACATTTGAGATCAGGGAAGCCACCTACGAAAAAAAAAGATGGAGGAGAAAAGAAAATAAACCACACTTCACTGCACGAGTATGGCTAGCAAGTGATCGTGAGTAACAGTCCATTGGTCGGTTGTCCAGATCCCAGCTCAATAACTGCACAAAAAAGAACCAAATCACTTAAGGAAGAAGTAGGGAAGTAGTACAAGTTGGGGAGATACACTGGAAAAATCCTTGTGTTGAACCCAATTAAAACAAACGTAGGGAGAAAGCTACCAATCAAACAAATACACTTTCAGGCAAATATATTTCCTCTTCCGGTCACCTAGGGGCGTAGAAACCCGAAGTTTATCTAAATTACCGTTGAGTAAGTCTATCACGATCTTCACACCAAGATGCTTAGCACTTAGGGTTTTGATCGAGTTTTGGGTGGATTGGGTAGCGTAAAAAGTTATCAACCCACGCTGAATTCCAAAAAAAATGTATATATATACATACATATACATAGTTATATACATTAAAGCAAGGATTCGGGCGATTCGTATTTAGTCTTTGTATATTAAGATCTTAGTATATTTCCTCCTATTGACAAGTGACGAAGTGTCTAAGTAATTACTTCTTAAATTCTGAAAGAAAATAAAGGCTAGAATAAACCTTGCTAGGGACTAGCAAGGAGTAAGCATGGGAGTATGATAACACTGCATATGGGAGTGATAATTCTATTAAATAGGGTCCATCTTAAGAATAAAAGGCACAACATAAGTAGAATAGGAGCATTGCATGCATCATATACTGAGATTGCTTATAAAATTGTATTAATGGCTATTTGTGTGAGCACTTGTCAAAGCAAGCCTTAGATAAGCAATTGGATCGCACGGATGGATTCAGAACGACGAACGGAGTCCGCCGGACTCAAGATTGACCAAATCCGACATCCGGAGCTCCTACAATGGGCCCAAGAAGTTCTGACAGTTGATCTGATGATCAACGGCTCTCGTTGCGCTACGTCGCCCCCTGCTCACTGCATGCCACTTCCTCCCTCAGCTGAGATCAAATCTCGACCGTCGATCTTCGATCGGATGACCGAGAACCGCGCGCCTGCCCGTGGTCGCCACGACAAAGCAGCGAGCGTGGCACAGCAATTAGCGCATACGCTTGCACGCACGCGATGCGGGTTCAAGCTGCGCGGGGTGAAGAATCGAAGACGGAGCGGCGTGTGGCGAAATTGGGCCGCCCGATCAGCAGCGGGCGCCCGAGATCGCGCCACGTGGCACACCCTCAGACAGCAAGCGCCCACGCACGCGCATGCCTGGCGATGACGCCCGCGCACACGCACGCCCGAGGCACCATCCGAGCGTGCCCAAGGGAATATCTTAGCCGTCTGATCTTCGATCGGATGACTCACGCAGCGGCCTCGGATCAGGCGCGAAGAACGCCGCGGGCGTGTGACCGGCTGGCTGGAGGGCTTTACCGACGCTTTTGGAAGGGTTTTAGCGACGTCCTGGATGTCACTAAAGCTCCTTCTTTTAGAATGTCCTCCCTATTTAAACCCCCTCCAACCACTCATTCAAGGCATTCACTTCCCTTGCCACTACTCTACCCCTCTCTTAGCTAGCTTTAGGCCCTCTTGTAATCGCTGGAGACGACGAGCCACCGACAGAACCTTCTCCACTGCCGTGGCTGCCTCCCCGCTGTCCCCCCTCTCTCTCTTTTCCTCTCTTTTGAGCTTTCCTTTACTTATGTTTAAGAATGTATCTAATGTTGTAATCTGTGAACTAAAGCTGCATGATTAATGAAGTTACTTTCCATTCAGTTGTTTACTTTAATTCCTGTTGAAGTTGCATGATTAAGCAAGAAACAACTCTAACCCTAATCTCTCCCTCTCTCTCTCTATCTCTCTCCCTCTCACTTTTCAAACTGCACCTTTCGTAAGCAAAAACTCTGCGCTTTTCGTGACAAGTGATAAGAAAAATCTGATTTTCACGCCTCCCTGATACCGACACTTGGACTCATCTCTGTTTCCTTACTTTAAAATCGGCGTTGCAAGTGTGACTATAACGACACTTCTTAACACACGCACGAGCGTACGCCACAAGTCCAGTCTTTTTACCAGGGACTCCGTGAAGATATCCGCTTATTCGTCAATGCATCTTGTAGAGGAAATATCATAGCTCAACACGAAGACACTGTGTGGGAGATTCTCAAGAATATGTGCGAGAACTCCATTAATAATGACTCCATGGGCTTATTCGATCGGATGAGTGACCGCGCATCGACGAATCCAAGGGGAGCTCACGAGACACAGGGCCTGTCCGCATCCGTCGACTTGAAACTGATGGCCAGTCGGTTGGACAGGGTCTCTATCATCGAGATGAAGGTGGATGAGCTAACTCGACATCTACAGTGAGTCACCTCTGTGCAAAACCCGTTCGCACAGCCACCTCTTGTGAGGGAAGCTGTGCATGACATCTATCACCGATCTTCTCAGGGGATGGACCCGTATCCACCCCCGTCTGACTCTAGGACCGGAGGAAACTTCGATCCGACCTACTCTAGTTGGGGTAACTCTGAGCCCTCGTATTCTGACCTTCTTGAGGTTCCTCAGACCTGCGAGGACCTCAACGCCATCCAGAATGGCCCATTCTCTAATACCTATAACCCTAGATGGCGAAATCATCGCAACTTCCTGTGGGCGGGAAATAATCAGAATCAAAGACCACCTTATTAACCTCATCCACAAGCTCCTCATCCATATCGGCTGCTTCAACCTCGGCCCATCCCCACCTATCAATCTGAGCCAACCCAAATAGATCAAATGACTCTTATCCTTCAGACTCTAGCTGGCATTCAGAAGACAAATGCGGCTATGCAAAAATAGCACAAGGACGAGATCACAGAGGTTTTAAAACATTGATCTCGCCCATTAAACACCTACCTATGGAGGGCACACCGTAGATGTTGAAATTCCTTTGACGGAGGACATCAAAGCGGCCGAATTGGTGCTTAGAGGGGCTCTGGTGGGGGAGGTAATGTCAGGCAATCCCTCGCTGGATAAGGTCCAACAACTGGTAAGCTCGCTATCCCTGTTGACTGGTGGTTGGAAGATCATGTTCCTCACCCCCACGCGATTTGTGCTTTTTAGATTGGGGATGTTGGACATAGAACACTTGTGTTTTTGCTCGAGTGCCTATGAAGGGCTAATGGTGATATGGAGATTAGTCTCCCCTTTTGATGGGTCGTTGCCTGAGAGACCGACCTAGAGGGCAAGCTACAGATCGGGGAGATTGGAGATCAAGGGCTTACCTTTGCACTTGAGATCAAGAGAGGTGGTGGCGACTATGATAGCAGGCTTTGCTATGCTGGCTGAAGATGCTGAGGTCGGGTTCTCAGTGTTTTGTTAAATGTATTCAAAGTAGGCTCTATCCTTGAGAGGTTAATTCTTTGGTGTAGGGGAAGCTCCTGGCTGTTACTCCTTTGCTTTACATTGGGGGACAATGCTGGGGTGAAGGATCGGGATAAACAGCCCACTGTGGAGGTTGTTGGCGAAGATGTTGGTGAGCAACTGATGGGCAGGCTGACTCCTGATGAGGTTCCTGTGCCGAAGAAGCGTAAGGACCACCATCACCTTGAGGAAAAGGAGGAAATGGAGGAAGTGACGTTGGTGGAAGTAGCCATGGCTGAGGAAGTGGCAATTCCCTAACCTTTGAATGATACAGCTGAAGAGTAGGTCCTAAAAGAGATCTCGAATATGTTGCAGAGGCTCCAATCCAATCTGCAAGATATGGAAGGTTTGAAATTTGGGGCTGGACCATCTACAAAGGATGGTGTGGGTAGATCTCCCTACAAGCTTAGGTAGAGGAGGTCGTCCAAAGCTGTGAGCCTTGATGAGAATACTGTGGCTTCTATTATGAAGGTTGGTAAGGTTCAAAACTCAAACAGGGGGGATGTCCAAAGAGGATGATGAGAATCCTCACATGGAATGTGCGTAGGTTGCGCGACAAGAGCCGGAGGGCCTCTCTTATGAGATATCTGAGAGAATGGGAGATTGATTGTACCATACTCCAAGAGACTCACATTGAGAATGAGGACGATAGGGTCTGGAATGACTTGAAAGTTGCAGGTGTGGCTGATTGTGTGATGATCAATGCATAGGGTAGGTTTGGTGGCATTGCGCTGTGGTGGAAAAAGGCATGTTTAAACCTATTGGAAGTACATAAAGCTCGGCATTTGGTGACTTGTAAATTCAAAAGGGGTCAGGGGGAGGATGTTGTATACATTATTGGTGTATATGGACCGAGCCTTGCAGTGATGAGGGGTCAACTGTGGGAGGACTGGACTGCAACTATTGAATTAGTACAGGGCGTTGCCTGGCTTGTAGGGAGGACTTCAATTGTGTGCTGACAAGGAGGGATAGACCAAACGGGGTAGTTGACAGTGCATCCCTTGGGTTCTAGTTGATGGTTCAAACTCTCGACTTAAGTGAGTATCCATGCTCAGGTGTTGAGTTTACTTGGAGAAATGGCACTGGTCTTATGTCAAAGATTGACAGATTTTTGGGGAATGCTACTCTTCTTGACATGTTTCAGCTATTTGTTGTATTTGAACTGGAGCGCCCCTTGGTAGAGCGATCTTCATTTTTGTTGAAAACTTTAATATAAAATGATGTGTCGTTGTATTTAATTGGTAGAAAATCACTTTTCAAAACATTTTAATTCTCAAAAATAATCATGAAGAGTTAGGTCATCTCCACAGGGAGGAATTAGCCTATTTAAACTTGTGAATAGTCTCTCGTTTATTCGAAAAATTCAACGTGTATGCATACTAACTGGTGCACGTGTTTTCAACATAAATTCTTGATTTAAATAATTAATCAATAATGTAAGGGTGCACATGCAAAATCACCACAATGGAAACACGTGAATCATGATCTTAGTACTGACAAGCATCATCAATCTTAATCAAAACTGAACTCATTTCCCATAACCAATGTTCCATACTTTATCATGCATGAGAAGTAGACAGGAGGGCTATTAATGCAAATTCTTCAGAATATGATAAGTCAATAAATAAATAAGTAGTGGCTTGTTACAATGGCATACCCCGTAAATACTATTGCAAGAGGAAACAGAGGATTTCTCCTCTCTCTTCGTTGCGCGTGAGGAGGTGTGGCGGCTGGCCGACTGAAGCCCGGTGGTGGTGCGTGGGAGAGAGATGGTCGCAATGGCTGTGACAGGGCGGCTGAAGGTGGTCAGATGTGGCCGGACAGCGGAGGAGAACGTCGGCCACGTCGACGGCAGGTGGCGTTCGCAGGTGTCGTGGTGGGTAGCTGGTGGGCGCACTGGGGTCGGGGGCATGAGACGAGGAGAACATCGAGGTCGACGGTGAGTTTGGGTGCTTGTAATGGCCGTATGAAGCAAGGAGGCGGCTGCAACTTTGGGTTCCTTCACTGCATGACCGATGCGAGGAAGAAGAAGATGAACAGTTGTCCGTGGGTGCGCAAGGGCGAGGGGCTGGTGCGTGGTGCGTGAGGAGCTTGCGCACGGGCAGTGTGTTGCTGGTGCGTGTGTGCAGCCACGCGTGGAGGTGGACGGGTGTGCACACATGGGTGGTTGTTGCGGCGAGGATGTTGCACGTGCACAAGGGTGTGGTTGCCTACGCGTGTGGTGAATAGTGGAGAGATGTGGTGGAAGGTTGGTTTTGGCGGTGGTGAAGAAGGTGATAGATGATAGCTGTTGTTGTAGTGGTGGTCGTGTGCTGTCACCACACATCCCACGTAGTGAAGCTTGCGGTGAAGGTGGAAGGAGTCTGCTTCAAATCATGGTGCATGCCATGTTCATGGTGTACGCAGTTTCCACGGTAGCAGAGGTGGAGAAGAAGTCCCCACCAGGGGGAGCAGCCCTTCCCTCGGTGGACGTGGCTTCTTTTTAAACAAAAACCTCCTCCTTTTCCTTCAGCCGCAAGTGTCTCCAACTACTCGTGACGATCGTGAGTGGTTGGAACGGCAGATAAGCATGGGCGATTCTTCATCAGACATCTAACTAGAGCATCAGACGTCTTAAAAAAAATCTAATGCCGTGAATTTGTGATAGCAGTTCCAGACGTCCAATCAAAGTTCAAGACATCTTATAGAAGTAAAAATGAGCGTCTGATTTTTGTACCTAGCCTGCATTCATCAAATAAATTATATTATCATAACATATGTTATTAAATGTAAAATTGAAGCATAAAATTAAATGCAGGTCAAGGTGAATTGCCATATAACTCCTAATTAATTAACAACTAAGAACAAATAATTAAATAATACTTAGGCTAAATAATAGTCTACAAAAGTGGACTTATCAAATGCCCCCATGCCTAAGTTTTGCTAGCCCGAGCAAAAGTGAAAAAATAAATGAAAGTAACCAAAAGATTTCTTCTTCCCTAATTCCAAAAATTTAGAGATCCAAACTAAAGTAAGTGATAGTAGCCTAGGTAATGGATCCAAGTGAAAAGTCAACTTATATTTAAAGTTCGTACTTAACCTTTGGTAAATATTTTATTAGGATAAGCAACTACTTCCCTCAGAGATAAAGCAGAAAATAATATGTAGTTTGACCCCGGCTTTTTGGCTTAGGTAGGAGATATTGAGTTGAATGGATTTATATTTGGTAGCTCACACTCATCTGGTACTATCTGTAGTCTAGTACTGCAGACTCTAACACTCTAGACTATCAAATGAGTCAACCCAGAGAGAGGCTGAACACTGTGCTCTTTTGATGTTCCTTTGTGCTCACTCTTTTCCTTCTTTTCTTTCTGAGATTCACAAATCTCACCAGATTTTGTAAATGTACTTACTGTATGGTGGCCTCACATGGCTTTCACACTTTAAGTAAAGTCCTAATAACCCTACAACTAAGTTAGAGTCCTCAGGCAGTATTCGGGCGATCAGAAAATACTAAAAGGTAGGTATAGGTCATATTTGGTGGATCGTGGTGGGTGTTTTTGTTGCCTCAAAAACGTCACGTAGATAAAATTATAAACTTAAACTCTTTTCTTTTTCTTTTCTCTCTTTTCTTTTTCTTCTTATTTATTTATTTATTTTATTTTGTTTCCCTTTTTTTTTCTTGCTTTATAAATCAACATAATACGATGCAGACTTTTATTCATGAGGCATTATTAGGGATGATAATGATCAAGAGGATATTGTGTGGCATATTTGGTCGAAGTGCCTACTCTCGACATTGGGAAAGAATGTATAAGACAAGTGTATTTCCGACCTTTGACACTATTACCCTTCTTCAGCTGAAGATTCTATGAAGGATGGTTGTAACCATCCACCATAGTCATAGCTTTATTAAGATTCAATCTCTATGTATTTGCCTTATTTGGTGACTCTTAGGAATTCACACAATGTACACACATAGGAATAGAGAGTGAAAACTATGCTTAACTCTAAGGTATCATCATGTAATTGTCCAAAACTTAAGAGTCCTTACATTAGACTTAGCGCACCGGTAATCTCTCTACTTTCTTCTCTCAAATATGAGGTGGATCTACTAGAAGATAGTATGCCTGACTCCCTATTAACTGTCCAAGGGTTCAGTAGACTAAAAAATACTTATTGGTTTTCTTCAAAGATCCATTACCTAGTCTACGTGCAAGTGAAGTAAATGTACTGGATTCTAAACTTAAGAAAAAATTTAAGAAGAAAAATATTTAATGACACCTCCATGACGAAGATACTTTGCTAGGGATTAACCAATTCAGCACAAGAAGAAATTATTTTATATATATAACCTAAATGTATGAATACTTCCTAAAATGCAAAATGCACCTCCCTATGCCTAAATCCTACAATGTCCTCATTGTAAAATTAAAACAGGGGGAGAAAGGAAGGAAATCATCTGATGATTGTGTTATTCTGGATGCTGGGTTGCCTCCCAACAAGCATTGCATTTTCTGTCAGCAATCAGGCTAATAAGGAACTTGTAAGTTTGGTTCCAGACAGAAAAAGCTAGGCCCTAAAAATATCCGTAATAGTGCGGGCTTAGAAAATAGGTAACTACAGATGATGGCGAGCTGATGATGCAACGTTATCCCAAATGCTCGTCAGAAGACATGAAAGCAAATAACCTCGTACGCTACTTGGGGAGGTTTAGGGATAACAAAAAGAATATGAAAAGGGACCTCCCGAAATGAAATAAGTGGAGGATAACCAGGGTCCTCCAAAGCTGGATGGATTTTAAAAGATATAAACATTATTATCTCAAACCCTCGAATGGTGAGACTAAACGTACAAGCGTCAATCCAAACTCGCCATTCTACCCAAGGATGTACTGGCCTGATATGTTCTCCAAAAAGAATGTAATGAGCAGAGACCTGAGTCAAGGATTAGGTAAGGAATCTACAGGTTGCTTGAGTGATTGGGTAGTAATTATTAAGTCTAAAGAGGGCTTAGTTTGTTTAGGTTCCATTTCCAATAAGAATTCATCTTCTACATCCTTACCTAACTTCATTGTTTTATGAATCTCCAACTGCTCCTCTACAATAGATGAGTCATGAATAGCATTTATTATCTCATTAGTAGACTCATGATCAACATGCTTTGAAGATAGTTGGGTTTCTAGGGAAGTAGCGAGATCAGAATTATCATGAAATCCATCCCCGAGTTCTTTCTTGTCAATTACATCTTTTCTGGGGACTTTGTGTGCTACTTCATTATCCTTAATATTTTTAGGAGGATTATATCTTTAATGTTATGGAGAAAGCCTATATCATTGAATTCATTGTTCTTCTTGGGGTATAAATCCCCAATTGATGTATATTGTCCCCGAGAGTCTCCCTTGGGCTTCTCATTATTGTGTTTGCCTTCCTCCAATATCAACTCCTGATTTTGCAGAGGATGATTCTCAAAATCGAAAGTAGGGAGGAGTCCAAATTTCACCAGATTATTTATATCCTCAGGAGATAAGTCCTCGAAAAACACATAGTCCCCCTATGATTCACTCCAGATTCTCAGTCTGGGTTCCTCCATTGGGTCATCCTCGTCCTCTAAAATACTCTTTATATCCCTGAGACCAAAATCGATCTAATTCATCCTCCATTCCCTTAGGGTCACCTTCATTGGGTGCATTTAAATCCTCAGAATGCTGAATGGTAGGTGTTGATTCCCTAAGTGGAGGGTTAGGATTAGGCTCACTAGGGGTAGAATGTGATTCCACCAGATAATTAATAGGAGAAGTGATATGGACAATATGACCTTGACTTGGGTTATCAGGGTTAAGGAAAATGCTGTCATTAGGGTCAAGGTCCTCAAGAGATACCATCTTCCCTTTCTTTTGACTCCAATATAGCTCAGGTGGATAATTACTAGGGTCATTCTCCTCTAGTGACCGTGTTTCATGGGGAGAGTCTAAGTGATAGCTACATAAAACAGTATCCCTATTGTCATTGATTTCCTCAGAATTATTTTCATGATCACGGTCGTATGGGTAGGGATCAGAATTACTGGGAAGAGCGTAGCTAAGCTATCTTATTTCATTGTTCAATTGTTGACTATTCGTCAACATCTCTCCCATAGATTACATCATTTCCTTTTGTTGTTTTTGCATTTCTATCATAAAAGAGGAGAGGTTACTACTATCATATTGGGGAGGATAGTCAATCTCAGGCTCTGGTTGCCTAGGGGTATCGATCCAACCTCGATATGGAAAATTATGAAGGGTGGGAGGGTTGGGTGTTTGCATAGAAGTAGGGATTCCATTGTTGGAAAATCCTGCTCCTAGGCTCTGCTTAAAAGTGGGAGTTCTCAGGCTAGTACTCCCAGGATAGGAATATGAATGATACCATGAATTGTCAATGTATCCATCAAAGGATGGATACGCTCGGGACATGGGATCCTAGTTAAAATGATAGGAGTAAGGATAGTCCATTTCTTTCAATTTCAATGAGGCCCTATTGATTAAATGGGTGATAAAAAGTTTTAGTGGGGAGGAAAAACTATGGGCTGATCTAATCAGAGATGCATATGGCAATTCCAATAGTGCACTAAAGAGATTCCATCCCTCCAAACCATCCCCTTTTTGGCACTCTGTTATTCAGGCCATCAGCAATAACTGGCAGTTATGTAGCTGGTGCTTGGAGATGGCAAGGACTTCAATTTCTGGAAGGACAGTGGTCGCTGCTGGGCACCCTGAAAGAGACTTATTCGAGGAGTTATTTGGCTACAGCTAACAAGGATGGGCTGGTGAATAGTTTCTGGTCTGAATCAAGCAGTTGCTGGCAGCTGAATAACTCGTTGGCTATCAGGGAGGGAACTCGATTGGGGGAGGAAAGGCAGAATCTAATGGTAGATTTACAAGGTTTTAGACCAAGGCCTGATGTGGTGGACACCTATGCGTGGGATGGCAGGTACACAGCTCATCAAGCCTATGGAAAAATCATAAGTCTTGGCTATGGTAGGGGGAGCAACCACATTGACAAGAAGCTATGGCTACTGAAGATCCCCCTCAAAGTGCAAATTTTTTTATGGTTATGTAGAAGAGAAGGTTTGATCACTGGCGACCTCAGGCATAAGAGGATGGGTACTGCTTTACATGAATGTCATCTTTGTGGGATGAAGACCTACAGTCTATCTCACTTTTTTTCTTCTTGTTTGGTTACTGACACGGTTTGGAGAAAAACTTGTCAGGAACCGCTCCTACCTTGGGAGTCTGTGTGGCAAAGCTTTGTGACACCTAGGAAACCACATCTGTGTATGGCGGTGACCCTTTGGTGTGTGTGGAGGGTGAGAAATGAGTGATTGTTTCAGGAGAGACCAGTGTGCTCTGAGCAAATTGTAAATGAGTGCTAGTCCCTCATATATAGATAGGGATATAATTTGTAGTTCTCCTTGTTGTTCTTTTATCTGATTAAATAAAATGCCCTCCCGGATTGCTATCGTAACACGATAGCTTTCCTATCATTTTTCAAAAAAAAAATAGTACTGAAAATACTAATTATCAATCCCACTTAAATTTAAAGAGTTTTGGTTAAGCTAAAATTAATCTAAATGTCCTAAAATCATTGAAAAATATGTTAAGAGTTTTGGTACCTTTGGTTTGACCATCTGAATCCATTTTGACTAAGAACAAAAATTCAGATGAGAATTTACCCTAATTTGGGTTCCTGTGCAATTTGCCTAGTCAGACGTGGTCAAAACTTAAATCCAAGTTCACCATTAGATTCCTTGGGTCCAAATTAGGTTAACACCAAACTTTGGGCCTAATCAGAGTCCATCTTGACCTACCTTACAATTTAGTCCCAAAATCTCTGATCTTTGCACATAAACTCTCAGCTCTTATATTTCCCTTTCAACCAAGCCCCTAAGTTCTCATCTTCTTCACAACTAAGCCCTTGCTACCTTTTCTCTCTCCTTCATCTTAACACAGACCTAAACTCAAAGCTTGAAAACTTCAAACACCAACTTCTCTTTCAATCAGCAACCAATTCATGCCAAATTTGGAAGGAGTAATCACCAGAAGATCCCCTACCATTTGAACACCATTTCAGATCCTAATCTGAAGTAGAAATCTCTAACAGAGCTCATGATTTCCAATTCTAAAAGCTTCCAAATCTGTAAGCAAACTCATGGAATTGAATCAAATGAGAGGTTGTTCTTCATCTGTATAAGATTCCCGAACATCCCCGGTCCAAACTAGCTAGGTCTACGGCCAAAACTCTTATTCTTTTCTTTCTCCGACCACCTTTGCCCTCAACTCTGGTGAGCCTCTTTAACTTCCTTCCTCTGGCCACTAGACTGACAAATCAAGCAGCCCTTCTTCCTTGCCTTCCTCCGCTCCTTGCCGACCAAAGTAGGAGTCTCCAACCCCTCTCTTCCTTGCCGCTCCTCTCACTAGAGGTTTCATCTTCTCCGTGTTCAACAAACGACACCGGCACAGATCCTACCCCCCTTCATCCACGTAATTAGGTCCTCTATCTTTCCCTCACCTCTTAGATTAGGTTTAGGTCCTTAGAAACCCAATTTGACCGCTAATTCACTCTCTCCCTCTCTGCCTTCTCTGCCTTCAACCACATCTCTGGCTTGGTGGCACGGCCACCACCAACCACCAAACAACACACCACCACTCCCAAAACGTTCCTCGCCCTTCATCGACCAAAAGCCCTCTATTTATTTGGGTTTTCATCTACTCCACTCTGACGAACAACCCACCTCATCACCTTCGTCTCCGACACTGTCACACCTCCACATGCTCCCAACCGCAATGACAATACTGCCACCACATTTCCCGTGCTCTAGCGATGCTTATGAACATGTTAATTGGGGCTTAGAGCTCGTATTCATGCATTTCAGGGTTCACCGAAGATAACTTCTCTGCCGTCAACAACCTCCACCGTTCGCTGCTATCTGACATCCTCGAACCTTGAGACAACCTCTAGGAGTTGTAGACTGAAGCCACGAAGGTTTCCAAGCCTTCAATTGGATGAAGGCATGGCAGCAACAACTCAATTTTGAATACACCTCCCCCTGCTGCGCACACGAAGGCAACGAAGAGGAATAAAGCCCCGATAGTCCCACATCGTGGGTACTTAATTTGAAAATTCATTCATAAGGTTTTTCATGTGATGGCTTATCATCGCAGACACTAGGGGTAAGGTCATTCTCACTCCCCTCACGCACCCTCACCCACCACCGGCAGGCCTGGACCTCAACCCATTTAACTGATTACCCTAAACCCGATTTAGCGGAGAGAGAAGGGAATTTTCTGAGGGAGGGGCGGGTATTGCATTGTGGATTCTCGGGAAACATGCCTACACTTAAGCAAAATTTATGAGGCTGCTTTGGTTGGATATTTAAGGCATCTAACCCTTGCTCCTAATGTTTGATTTGAGAAAATTGAGGCTCTGATTTGAGGATACTGTTGACTCTTAATTGATATCTAACTTGGAAATTCGTGCCTAATTGTGGGGCTTAATTGGTGATTTCAACCACCACTTTTTATCCTCTGATTATCTTTTTGCCATTCGATTATTGAGATATATTATTGGATTCCTATTGAATATATTTTTAGAGGATTATTCATTGCATATCATAACTTGTGATTGATTATTGTGCTCACATTGCTTATCATCTCGATTACTGGTTTGAATTCAATATTTTCTCACTACAAACGACCTTGAAACTCATAGTTTTTCGAGTACTATAACTTGAAATGTCGATTCAATTTTCGTCGCTGTACTATGACGCGATATTTTCCTAAACTACGATGATTTTTGCTATCAACAGGAAGGGGAAGCTATCAAGGAGATGTAGACCCACTTCATGCATATTGTCAACAATCTGAAAGCTATGGGCAAAACCTTCATAAAAGACGAATTAGAAGGTAAGGTTTTAAAATCACTAACTCCTTTGTTTGAGCTAAAGTTATAGTAATCGAAGAAGCAAACAAGGTGGACTAAAACATGGATGACTTGGTAGGAAATTGATTGCATAGCAATCATAAGACTTAATCAACCTAAATCATGTTAGAACCTAGCTAAACTTGTAAATAATGCATCCATAAACATGGCATGCATTGTAGTCTTTTATTCAGTTGTACATAGAATAATGCTATTTTACCCTGCTAGCTGATCTGTATTTGTGTTCGCAAGCAATAAGGAGCTTAGGAAATGTTCCTGACCTGAATAAAGCTGGGTAGGAGTGGGAGCAGAAGCTGAGCTGAAGCTTGGGAATAAAGACCAGAATAGAAAAAGACTAGAGAGAGAGAGAGAGAGAGAGAGAGACAGAGAGAGTAGAATTGCTTGCATGAAATAGTTGAAGAACCCTAGATACCCCTACCGCTACACTTAGAACATTAGGATAACCTTATCCCATCACCTAACGTTGAACCACCTCCATATTAAGTTAACTGAGCCCTAAAGCCTGAAACATGGATAGCATTGTCCATGTTCCTATCCCTCCTATCTCTATTCCTATGCCACTATCCATAGTCCTCACCCAACTATCCCCATTCCAATCCTCACTCTAGAATCCCTTGTAGCCTGATAACACCCTCAATTGACTCAACTTGAGTCAATTGGGTCAGCAACAATTCAATTGGGTCCATTTGGACTTGATTGGACTAACCTAAGACTGATTAGGCTCACTTGAGCCTAATTAGACTCCACCTAAACCCAATTGACCAACCTACACCTAATTGGGTGCACCACCACCTGATTGGATGCACCTAGTTACAATTAGGTTCACCTAGAATGTAATTTGGACCCCACTCAACCCATCCAAGTTCAATTAGGTTCACTTGAACCTGATCAGACTCAACCCTAACCTATTTAGGTTCACCCACACCAAAATAGACTCATACACACCTAATTAGACTCAACCTACCTAATTAGGCTCAACCCAATCAAACCTAGGCTAAGTAAACCTAATTAAGACAGAAACCCACAACTTAACTCTACACATTTCAAACACAACACACCCCTCCACCCTCCCTACCAAGTCCACGCACACCACCCTCCTCTCCACTAAAAGTGGCGACTGCCTATTCTTAGGTGCACGAACTTTAAGTCCCCCCCTCCACCGTATAAACATCACACCTCCAAGCCGCCACTTATTCTCTTCTCCCTCCTCCTTCTACCTCCATTAGCGCACCTCCTGCAAGCCTCTCCTCCTCCACCCTAAGGGTCATCCACCACCTCCCTAGGTGGTCGGCCACCACCTTCCTCCAATCCACCATCCAAGGCCACCAACAACCTCCCTTAAGGAGCACCATTGGTGCCCCTCCTTTCCGATCTCCCCCAGGATTCTTCTTCTCTCTTTATTTTTTGCATTTATGTTTCTTGCAAGTTGTTTTATATTTTTTACTCTCTTGTCACTCTTAGGCTTCTCCCTAGGTCTTGGGCGTGGCATTTCCTCTTGTGGAATGTAGGCGGTCATCATGACTAGGCTAGCCACCACCACCCTCCAATGATGAAGGCTCTCGCGAGTGAATCCCGATAGGGTGTCTTTCTAGTAGATTTAAATTTTATGTTCATGTTATTAAGCTTTTCTCTATTATTGATTATTTGAACACTTATGTTGCCATTTTTTATGCAATGAAAGGACATCTTTTTTTGATTATGTGCTTGTGCTAATAGTTTGGATTTTTGTGTCTCGATCTCATAATTTTCATGCCCACAATCACCACCGCCACACGCCGACCCTACCACTAAGGTAGGTTGGTTGTCCACCCTAGCACCACCACTACCACATTCACGCCCACCATCACCACCTTAGATTAGGGTTTAGTTGTATTTACTTCTTGAAAATTAAAAAAAAAAATTGTAAAGAAGAAAAGACAAGGAAATGTTAGTTCTCATTTTCATAATTACACCAATAATTTCAACAACTTGACCAACCTCGAACTCATTTTCGCATCTTGCCTATCTCCTGATTCAACCAAACCACCAAATCACTTTCCAAATTGTGGTTGTCGGATTTTCCTTCGCATAGGTTGTAACGACCCGGTTCCCGAGTCCCTACGTGACACGAGAACCGGACCGACTCGACTAATCCCAAGACCTAGTCGTCCAACGAGAAAGTAACCAAAAGAGCAGTAAAATAAATCACATTCAGCATGTATATAACTAACAGTAAGAAAATACAGCAGTAAGGAAAGAAACTACTACAGTAGATACCACCACAACAGTAGAACAACATTTATCATATAACAAGAACTGCAGGTGAATAAGGTACAGCGGAAACAAAAACTACTCACTAAAACAGAAACAAAAGAGGTACAAAGACTGTGGTAACTCTACTGGACCCTACTCTGCCCAGCGTCCTTTGCAGCCGCCGACCCTGGCTGCTCGACACCTGGTCCTGAAAAAGGTAACGAGTGTAACACGTCAGCAAAACGCTGAGTAGAGTGGCAACTAACTAAAGGCAACAGTAGAGTGTACAGTAGCTGTTATGTTCTATTACTTCCTTTATTCACATCTTTCAATTTTCTCACTATTTCATTTATTTCTCAGATCCTTTACTTGATCTCGAATGTCCTCGTGGGAACGATCTTGATTGCAGTCTTTTCCAAAAGTAGAAGTAGCACGTGGTGCTCTCCTTGCCGGGAGAGTCCCCGTGGTGATCCTACCCTCAGTCAACCACCGCAAGGTCACTGACAGACGTAACGGTGACTACGGCACGCGCGATAAACGCACAGGTAGCTAGCCCGCACTGGCACGCGGTCAGTCGTTTCCGTTAGCGGGTGCGCCCAAAGCACAGCACGGAACCAGGGCGAGGACGAGAGGGCTCTGCCCCTGTTACTGTGGAGGGGTTGGACCTCTGTTACTGAGAGGGCTCTGCCCTAGTTCCGTGCTGTGCTTTGGGCGCACCCGTTAACGGAAACGACTGACCGCGTGCCAGTGCGGGCTAGTTACCTGTGCGTTTATCGCGCGTGCCGTAGTCAACGTTACGTCTGTCAGTGACCTTGGGGTGGTTGACTGAGGGTAGGATCACCACGGGGGACTCTCCCGGCCAGGAGAGCACCACGTGCTACTTCTACTTTTGGAAAAGACTGCAATCAAGATCGTTCCCACGAGGACATTCGAGATCAAGTAAAGGATCTGAGAAATAAATGAAATAGTGAGAAAATTGACAGATGTGAATAAAGGAAGTAATAGAACATAACAGCTACTGTACACTCTACTATTGCCTTTAGTTAGTTGCCACTCTACTCAGCGTTTTGCTGACGTGTTACACTCGTTACCTTTTTCAGGACCAGGTGTCGAGCAGCCAGGGTCGGCGGTTGCAAAGGACGCTGGGCCGAGTAGGGTCCAGTAGAGTTACCACAGTCTTTGTACCTCTTTTGTTTCTGTTTTAGTGAGTAGTTTTTGTTTCCGCTGTACCTTATTTACCTGCAGTTCTTGTTATATGATAAATGTTGTTCTACTGTTGTGGTGGTATCTACTGTAGTAGTTTTTTTCCTTACTGCTGTACTTTCTTACTGTTAGTTATATACATGCTGAATGTGGTTTATTTTACTGCTCTTTTGGTTACTTCCTCGCTGGACGACTAGGTCTTGGGATTAGTCGAGTCGGTCCGGTTCTCGTGTCTCGTAGGGACTCGGGAACCGGGTCGTTACAAGATGGTATCAGAGCAAGGTCGTCCCGAGAAGTGAATCAACTGACTGGAAAATAACCAATTCACATGTTTATAGCTAGAGTAGCCACCACAACATATCTCTTGACATGAGCTCTTAGAAGTTTTGTTAGGTACCGTCTGTTTTGACGTTTCCGTTTTGTTTCGCGTCTCCATTGTAGGAGATGCCGCGTCGTGGAGCTAGGAGGGTGGGCCGCAGGCACGGCCGAGGTCAGGGCCCGGGGGATAGATGTGTCGGGCTTGGAATACATACTACCCCTCCTCTTCTCCTGAGTATACCGTCACGGGACCTCGTCCAACTGATTCGAGAGGTGGTTCGAGAAGAATTTCAGCTTCCACCCACGTCGCCACCCCCTCCCCCTTCCGAGCGTACGACAGGGGAGTTAATGGTGGAACGAGATTTCCGCCGCCACACCAGGCGTGTTAGGAGAACTCAGAGGAGACACGTGGCGTCCGCAGGAGAGCCGTCATGTTGTGTAGGGCCATCAGTGGCCTTTGGGGGCCCTCGACAGGGGCCAGTCGCCAGCACCGGACCCCCGCCTAGCCGACAGCAGGGACTCACTGAGGGTGGGAGTCGGGTTCCCCTCTGCTACCAGTATGGCCAGCCGGGCCACGTCAGGAGGGACTGCCCATCTAGGGCAGGAGGTCAGCAGATACTTCCCGTGCAGAGCACTGGAGGGCACGCAGGAGGCCGCGGTTCCCAGGCACGAGGAGGAGGACAGCAGTCGCGAAGAGGATACCGGCCAGCACCTACCCGTCCGACGCAGAGTGTGGCTGCTTCGTCCGCACCTAGAGCTGAGGGGCGTATCAACGCCCTAATACACAGGGACGCCAGAGCATCGGGATCCGTGGTAGCAGGTATGGTTTCAGTTTCTGGCAGACTCGTTTACACGCTTTTCGATTCCGGCGCTATGCACTCGTTTGTCGCAGCCAGTTTCGCAGTTAGTTTGGACCAGGATTATACACTGTTAGAGAATCCGTTCGTAATCAGAGGTCCGAGTGGTCAGCTGTTTGTAGCTGAGGAGGTGTACACGGGTTGCGAGGTCAGCATTGGGGGACATAGCCTGCCAGCTGACCTGATTATGATACAGATGGAGGACTTTGGAGTGATTCTGGGGATGGATTGGCTGTCCGCTTGCCACGCCTTGGTAGACTGTTTTGAGAGGAAGATTGTCTTCTCCATTCCGGAGTTGCCTTCTTTCGAGTTTCACGGGCAGCCAGTGGACGGAGGTTTCAGGTGCATTTCGGCACTTCGGGCGGCGATACTTTTGAGCCAGGGGTGTGAGGGCTTCCTAGCCTGTGTGGTGGCAGAGCCCAGCCCTGTGGCAGACTTCCAGAGCATCCCGGTGGTCAGAGAGTTCCCCGACGTGTTTCCAGACGAGTTACCAGGACTACCGCCCGAGCGTGAGATCGAGTTTGAGATCTCACTAGTATCAAGGACCAGCCCCATCTCCACCGCGCCATACAGGATGGCACCGCTTGAGCTGCGAGAGCTCAAGTTCCAGTTGCAGGACCTTTTGGAGAAAGGTTTCGTGAGGCCCAGTGCGTCTTCCTGGGGAGCCCCGGTACTGTTTGTGAAGAAGAAGGATGGGACCCTACGCCTTTGTGTGGACTACCGACAGCTGAATAGGGTCACCATCAAGAACAGATATCCGCTGCCGAGGATCGACGATTTGTTTGACCAGTTGCGGGGTGCCACGGTGTTTTCCAAGATAGACTTGAGGTCTGGATACCACCAGTTGAGGATCAGGGAGACCGACGTCTCCAAGACAGCTTTCCGCACCCGGTACGGACACTACGAGTTTTTGGTCATGCCGTTTGGGCTGACCAGTGCCCCCGCTGCTTTCATGGACCTGATGAATAGGGTGTTTAGACCGTACTTGGATCAGTTCGTGGTGGTTTTCATAGATGATGTGCTCATCTATTCTAGAGATCGAACGCAGCACGGACAGCACTTGCGGACGGTTCTGGACACTCTGAGACGACGCAGGCTGTACGCCAAATACAGCAAGTGCGAGTTCTGGTTGAGGGAGGTGACCTTCTTGGGTCATGTGATATCTGGTGGACCCCGCGTGGGGGAGACCGCGTTCAGTCACTGAGATTCGCAGTTTCCTGGGACTGGCAGGTTACTACATACGGTTCATCAGGGGATTTTCACAGATTGCGCGTCCTATGACACAATTGACCCGGAAGGACATGCCTTTCGCTTGGACAGACGCCTGTGAGGCGTGTTTTCTGGAGCTGAAGGAGAGGTTGACCTCGGCTCCCGTGCTCGCCATCCCTGACAGTAGTGACGGGTTCGTTGTGTACACAGACGCTTCCTTGCAGGGGTTAGGAGGTGTGCTCATGCAGAGGGGTCATGTTGTCGCTTACGCTTCGCGGCAACTGAAGCCCCATGAGCATGCCTACCCTACCCACGACCTAGAGTTGGCAGCTGTTGTCTTCGCGCTGAAGACCTGGAGGCACTACTTGTACGGTGAGACCTTCGAGATTTTTACAGATCACAAGAGCCTCAGATATCTTTTTGACCAGAAGGAGCTCAACATGAGACAGAGACGTTGGTTGGAGCTCCTGAAGGACTACGATTGCAGCATCTCCTACCACCCGGGAAAGGCCAATGTGGTGGCTGACGCCTTGAGCCGTAAGGCGCCCGCACGCTTGGCCAGTCTACAGTTATAGAGTTGGAGCCTTTTGGAGGAGGTGGGCAGTTGGCGACCTCTAGAGTTACGAGGATACTGTGGGGCAGTGACGGTGACATGGCAGACCAGGCCAGAGCTGATAGACCGTATCATCACAGGACAGATGGCTGATCCGTACTTACAGTCTTTGCGCGACAGAGTACTATCAGGGGACCCAGGGGACTTCTCTTTCACAGACCAGGTGCTACGCTTGAGGGGACGGTTGTGCGTCCCCAGAGACGAGGAGCTGTTGAGAGAGCTCCTGACTGGGGCACACGGTTCCAGATTCACCATACATCCCGGAAACACGAAAATGTACCATGACTTGAGATGCGAGTTTTGGTGGAGAGGGATGAAGCGGGATGTGGGTGAGTTCTTGCATCAGTGCTTAGTGTGCCAGCAGGTGAAAGCCGAGCATCAGAGGCCTGCAGGCCTGCTTCAGCCGCTTCCAGTGCCAGAGTGGAAGTGGGAGAGCATCTCCATGGACTTGGTGGTGGGCTTACCTGTTACCCAGCGGGGACACGACGCAGTCTGGGTAATAGTGGATAGATTGACGAAGACGGCGCGATTCTTGCCGATCCGAGTCACTTTGGGACCAGCACAGTTGGCAGAGAGGTATATCCGTGATGTGGTGCGACTACACGGAGTTCCGCGGGAGATCGTATCCGACCGGGATAGCCGCTTTACGTCCCAGTTTTGGGCTGAGTTTCAGCAGGCCTTGGGGACGAGGTTAAGGTTTAGCACGGCTTACCACCCCCAGACGGACGGACAGTCTGAGCGCGCGATACAGACACTTGAGGACCTTTTGCGTGCCTGTGTACTGGACTGGAGGGGCTCTTGGGAGGAGCACCTGCCCCTGGCGGAGTTTACATACAACAACAGTTATCACTCGAGCATCGGCATGGCTCCCTACGAGGCTCTGTACGGACGGAAGTGTACGGCACCCTTGAGTTGGGTTGAGGTGGGGACCAAGTGGGAGGTTGGCCCCAGGTTGATCCGGCAGAGTCAGGAGGTAGTTGAGCAGATCCACAGACGACTCCGCACTGTCAGGAGCAGACAGAAGAGCTACGCGGATCGCAGACGCAGAGAGGTGCAGTTCGAGGTTGGGGACCACGTCTTCCTTCGTGTTTCGCCCATGAAGGGCTTACAGCGGTTTGGGGTGAGAGGGAAGCTCGCGCTGAGGTTCGTGGGGCCCTTTGAGGTCCTGGAGCGGGTTGGACCCGTTGCCTACAGACTTGCCCTTCCCCCGCAGCTTTCTGGTGTGCACGACGTGTTCCACGTGTCCAACCTCAGGAAGTACGTAGCCGATCCCAGCCACGTACTGAGCCACGAGAGCGTCGAGGTGAGCGACGACCTGACCTACCCCGAGCGGCCAGTGCAGATCCTAGACCGAGCCGTCCGCCGGTTGAGACGAAAGCAAGTACCCTTGGTAAAGGTTTTGTGGAGGAGCCAACGGTACGAGGAGGCTACCTGGGAGCCTGAGGCGGCAATGCGGGAGCGGTACCTAGAGCTTTTCGCGGGTACGTCTTTTCGGACCGGGTTCGGTCCTCTTTGAGTTTGTTATGGTTATTTGGACGTCTTTTCCCGGACCCTAGTTGGCGCAAGTTTCGGGGACGAAACTTCCTTTGAGTTTGTTATATTGTTACGAACGCGTGCCCCGGACGTATCTTAAGACGTCTGGGAGGTGGCCCAAACGTCTGATCAGACGTCTGGGATCACATCCAGACGTCTTGCCAGACGTCTGGGATGGTTTACAGATGTCTGAAAAACCGTTATTCGCCCACACCCGCGAGTCGTCTGCGCGCCTGCGCGCGCAGACCGCATATTCGTTATTCCCTCTTTTTCTTCTGCGGCTGCAGACGACTGCCGCGGCTTCTCTCTCTCCTCTCCGCGCGGCCTTAAAAGGGCCACGCCTCCCCTCCCGTCTCCATCGTCTCCTTCTTCTTCTCCTTCCTGTGCATGAGAGAGAGCGAGCGCGAGGGCTGCAGCGGCGGCCGCAGTGAGCGCGGAGGAGGCGCGGCGTGCGAGGGCGGAGCTCTGCCGTGAGGGTGAGCTAGCCGGAGCGGCTTGGCCAGCCGGCGGAGGGCGCAGGGGGCGCGGAACGACGCGGAGAGGGACCTGCTGCAGTCTGAGCAGCAGGAGCGCGAGGTGCGACGCGGGGGCGTCGCGAGTAGAGTCCGGGTCGCGCCCTGATTCTGGAAAAATTTCCAGAATCAGACGTCTGGGTTGATAGGCAGACGGTGAGGACGACGTCTGGTAGCTCATACCGACGTCTGAAAGGTGTGTATTCCGCTTTCTTCTTCCTTCCTGTTGACCGACCGTACTAAGGGAGGGAGTTGGCTGTGCGCAGGTTCGCTGATTCGCCATCCTTTGCGAATCAGACGTCTGGAAGTTGTACCAGACGGCGGGAGTGACCTCCAGACGTCCGGGGTGACCATCGGACGTCTTGGAGCTAGGACAGACGTCCCCACAGACTTCTGGACGTCTGGGAAACCACACTGAACAGGTAATTCTCTGATCCATTGCTTAAGACGTCTGGAAGAAGTTCTAGATGTCTGATTTTGCACAGTATCGTCTTTTTCGACCCGTTTAGGGCCCGTTCGGGCTCCGTTTTCCGTGATTCGAGTTGCGTTCTTTTCAGAATTAATTCCTCTACCCGTCTACAGTAGCTATACACTATTTTGAGACACTCCCTGTGTTTAATCCTTGTGATAGGACCTCGTTCAGTTGCAGTCTTGGGAGTCACGGAGGCACGCAGGATTCTCGATCACGCCTCCATTACTCCCGTTGTACCTGGTAGAGTGGCTTAAGTTTATTATTAAAATCTGTTAAAGTACGGAACCATAACTAGAATCTAGGACATTGCATGAATCCTAGGAATGAGAAATGTATGGAATGATAGCTCCTAGGTGATGCATGAATCCTAGGGCTGAAAAATTAGTTGTATGCTAGATCCTAGGATGTGACATGAACCCTAGGATGGAAAAACTAGCGGAATGTATAATATTGCAGTCTTGGAAAAATGGAAAGGAATATAAAGCTGCCTGTAAATTGAATTAACAGCTGCCTGTTATGAATAAAGAAACATGATTGAGATCATGGATTGTGAGAACGTGAAACTGGAAAGTGAAACATATGATGTTCTGAGATAAAGAGCTGGAACCCTATGGGGAATTAGGAGTGGAACTCCTGGAAAGGAAAATGAATGGAACTGAGATGTAGTTTGTACTGTCTCTTGAGTACGCAGTACCAAGGGAAGTACCTGTACCTGTTTAGTGTAGAGTGGGGCCAGCCGCCCCAGGGACCCGGGGTTAGGATTGGCCGCTTTGTACCGACTTGTTGGCCCTCGTGTACGTAGTACCGAGGAGAGCTACTAGTGTTAGGAGAGCACTAGCTACCCCACGGGCCCCGGGGTTCTGCTAGCCTCCTTCACTGACTTGTTAGGCCCACTAGGGCAAACCAGGGTAGTCAGGCGAGGGTGCACGGACTGTGGAGGGGCAAGGCCCCGGTTTGGTTACTGTGGAGGGGTTGGACCCCTGTTACTGAGAGGGCTTTGCCCTGGTTCCGTGCTGTGCTTTGGGCGCACCCGTTAACGGAAATGACTGACCGCGTGCCAGTGCGGGCTAGCTACCTGTGCGTTTATCGCGCGTGCCGTAGTCACCGTTACGTCTGTCAGTGACCTTGGGGTGGTTGACTGAGGGTAGGATCACCACGGGGGACTCTCCCGGCCAGGAGAGCACCACGTGCTACTTCTACTTTTGGAAAAGACTGCAATCAAGATCGTTCCCACGAGGACATTCGAGATCAAGTAAAGAATCTGAGAAATAGATGAAATAGTGAGAAAATTGAAAGATGTGAATAAAGGAAGTAATAGAACATAACAACTACTGTACACTCTACTGTTGCCTTTAGTTAGTTGCCACTCTACTCAGCGTTTTGCTGACGTGTTACACTCGTTACCTTTTTCAGGACCAGGTGTCGAGCAGCCAGGGTCGGCGGCTGCAAAGGACGCTGGGTCGAGTAGGGTCCAGTAGAGTTACCACAGTCTTTGTACCTCTTTTGTTTCTGTTTTAGTGAGTAGTTTTTGTTTCCGCTGTACCTTGTTTACTTGCAGTTCTTGTTATATGATAAATGTTGTTCTACTGTTGTGGTGGTATCTACTGTAGTAGTTTTTTTCCTTACTGCTGTACTTTCTTACTGTTAGTTATATACATGCTGAATGTGGTTTATTTTACTGCTCTTTTGGTTACTTCCTCGTTGGACGACTAGGTCTTGGGATTAGTCGAGTCGGTCCGGTTCTCGTGTCTCGTAGGGACTCGGAAACCGGGTCGTTACATAGGTTAATTAGTTACATTTGATTATCGAAAAAACCCAAAAACTCACAAAAAAAAAATAAAAAAATTGTATGGCCACACCGATTCACATCAATGATTCTCATGTCTTTTTAAACTCGCTGAATAGCGTTCACAAAGTTGAAGTCATTCAAACTGAAACGTACATATTCACTTTTTATATTTTCCTAATTCACACTTTCGTTATTTGTGAGAACAAAATAACCGGTGAGGTCTACATGAGGGAGTTGGAAAGGAGATTCCGTGGCTAGGTAGGTTTAGGTCAGGCTTTAGGTTAGTTTAAGTTAGTTTAATCACAAGTCAAGCTTATTGCAAGTCGAATCAATTCAAAATGCATTTTCGCGACCCAAAGCTCGATTGGGACTCGTTTGAGTTTTGTTACATATACTTTTATTTAGGTGTTATTTGCGAACTATACTATGATGCTAAAATCGATCAAAATCCAATTTTGTGCAAATATCCAACCTAACAAATGGCATCGTTGTTCGTGAGGCAAGGCAAATTTTTATTTGATTTTTGATTATATTTGTTTTCTTGTGATTGTGGTGTATAGGAAAATGGGTGCGATCTACACACACGTCGAGTCGTAGTGAAGAAAAATCAGGCACACACCATCATCTTTAGCTTAGTTGCATTTTCTTTTTTATAAATTTAGGTTTTATTTGAACTCTAGGGGTTAGATTTAGTTTTGTTTGATAAGAAAAATTCAAAAACTTTGAAAACATTAGGATTAGGTTAGATCTTATCCACTTAGGTTAGTTAGGTTTGTTTGAATTTAAGTTAATTTTTTTTCAAAAATATAAAAGTTAAGTTCAAAATTTTGAACTTGGATTTATAAAAAATATTTATTTTTAAAATTTTTTCCAAGGCCTGGTTTTTAACTTGAAAATCATTTAAAACACACATTCATCAATCTCTGAAATTCGACGAGCAATTATTATTAAATTTTAAAAATCTATTGCCGTTAAATCTGAGCTCTAAAAATCTTTAATTCGATCTATCGCTATGTTTTCAAGTTAGCATTCAAACACCACTATTTATTGGGGAAAATTCGTACTACACGAATTTTAAAATTCAAACAATAGGTAGGGTCAGAACTGCCTGAAATCTACTTTGGTTTGACTTTAGAAATTAAAATTGACCAATGTAGAAATACAATTGAACTGAAAATACGGGGTTAGCAAACCACTGAAACCTAGTTTTATCTTTAATTTTACAAGAACTTTTGGGTGTATTTATCTACTGTTTCATTCTGAAACTCTTATAGGGGGTTCGTCTGACTTGTTTGACCCCTGACACTCTAAAATCAATATAAAATTATTTGAGCCGCACAAATTCTAAAACAATATTCCCTCAAAAGCTAATCGAGAAAGGAATCTGCCAGTCATTTTTCATTCTATTATTATTCCTATTCTATTTTTGGGAATGTTTAAAAGTCTGAACAGGGTCTGGTAGCTTGAATTGAATAGAAGCAAAAACCCTAGGTTTTAAAGCATTAGGGTTTACCTTTACTTAGAAACCCACATTGACTTAATTGGACCTAACGTGAAGACAATTGCCTAGTGGATGACGTTGCATGCTTGGTTGACCCCCTTACCTAACCTAATTAAAATTAATTCACATCTATACTTAAGCAATTATCTAGGTCCAATTCACTTAGGAGCCTAGGGTTAATTAAAATAAAAAAAAGAACTAATCAAACTATTTGACACTATTTGGCTTATCTATTAACAAGCAAAACTCCTAGGAAGATATTTGATTAAGGACTTAACTCTTAAAATCTGGTCATTCAATTTAAAAGGGCCACACATTATTCACTAGGCCTTTGCCTTGTTTCTCTGATTCACCAGCCCTTGTAGCTGGTATATGCACAGTAGAAGGTCGTTAAGACCTGAGCTAGTTGGTCCTTGGGAACCTGCCCCAAGGCAACTTTCTACTATTTGTAGGCAACTTTTCTCTTCGGCTACTTCTCTGTCCTTACCCTCTTCCTTCCTCAACTACTATGGCTGGGCAAGACCCTCCTCTTCCTCCCCTTGAGGGGGATGGGAACAATGTAATGGCCATGGTTGAGGCCACAATGGTGGCATTTGAGTAGCAGAATCAATAGCACTTTGATGCCATTCTCAACACATTGGATCAAATGCAACACCCATCGCATAAAGAACAACTACAGGATTTTTACGACCCGACGGCACACAATGTGCAACCCGTAGTCCAGATGCCCATAGGTAGAGAGGCATTCGAGTTGAAGCCTAATGTGATAAGTCTAATTTGGACTTATTTCTATGGGAACTTGAATGAGGATCTATTTCAACACCTTGAGGACCTAGGTCGGATTGCGGAGACAGTTCGACCAGGAAATGTAGACATCGAGATTGTACTTATGAAGCTTTTCCCATTCTTTTTGATGAATAAAGCTTCATAGTGGCTCAAGACCATTGGGAGGCTTGTACTTACCCAAGAGCAATTATGTAGAGAATTCCTCCAAAAGTTCCTCCCAATTGGTTGAACAAATGTAATGAGGTGAGTGATATGAAAAATATGAGATTTATAAAAGCAGATTTTTATCGTTGTAATGTGTAAATCCTGATTGTCTTTTAAATTTGATAGACCTAGATAGTGGATGTAAGGATCTGTTACTTTTTAGCCTTTTAAGACGTTTGGAGTCTCAGTCAGACATCTGTCCAGACGTCTGGACACGTTCTCGGACGTCTGAAAGTGAAATTTTTCGTACTGCGCATTGCACTCTGCACGTGGGCTATTGAAGCTACGGATTGCTACACTAACGTATTTGGTTTTGAAAAACTTGTCATCGTAGTATGAAAGCGAAGAACTCATGTTTAACAAATAAAATTTGTATCGGAATAGATATCCCAAGTCAAACTCAGGGAGGCTACGTCGATCTATATTCGTAATTTTTTTTTTCAAATAAAATTTGTATCGGAATAGATATCCCAAGTCAAACTCAGGGAGGCTACGTCGATCTATATTCGTAATTTTTTTTTTTTTTGAGTTTTCGTTGAAAAGCGAAGCGACGTAATTACAATGAAGTAATCAATCAAAATGAGAGAGAGAGAAAACATGCACTCAATATTTCAAAATGTTTATACAATGAAACCAAACAATTACACTAGAAAGCGGGAAATCAGTTACACTAGAAAGCAGGAAAATTCTACTCTAGAAAGCTGTAAAGAAGAATAAGAGAGGGAAGTTATCCTCCTTGATGATCGCTTAGAGGATGAGCCGGACGAGACGTCGCCTGGATGAAGGAAGACGGAGCGGGAAGGAGGTTGAGGTAGGAGGAACGAGAATGGGGCAACACGTCGTCGTCGTCGCGGGATCCGTTTTCGAAATGAGAGCGAAAATTTGACTTTATCTCGCGAGAAGTATTCCGGGTGTGGGACAAGCTTCTCTTGAGCTTTGGAGAGGTAGAGGAGAGAAGGAAGGGATGAGAATTTTTTGTGGAGGGGGTCTCCTTTTATAGTTGCAAGGAATGATGGTAAATTGGTCTTTTAAATCTCAAAACATTAAATAAGGGGTCTTTAGTGACGGATAAAACTGTCACTAAAGCCCCATCATGGGCGTAGTGGGCCACCCGCCCATCTTCCGCGCGCTCAACACCTTCCCACGTTCAGCAGATCGTAGCCGTTCGATAGTGAGATCGGACGACTTAACTCGCCCCTCCGCCTGCCTCCTTTGCGCGCAACGCCTGCGTGCGATCTCGCATCACGCACGGGCGTGTGATAGCGTGTGAAATGAATTAAGTGCCCGCAGCCGCTCGATCCTCATTGCATGGTCAGATGCGCCTGCTCGCCCGCACCCAACAGCAGCATCATGCTGATTCGAACCCGTGCCTTAAGGCGACTGAGCGCCTTATCCACTGTGCTGCACGTGTGGATGGGTGGGCGGTCGATCTTCTGAGCGCCGTTGGATTGAGATCCAACAGTCGAGATAGCCCCTTTCAGTGATTCTTCAGGGTCTTCAAGCGTCGGTTGAGCTCCTCTCTCAGCCGTTGGATCTTGATCCAACGGCGGAGATGCAGTGGCTGAAGGCAGCTGGTTGGGCGACCGAGATGGTGCCACGTGGTGCCATCTTGGTCGTCCATCTTCTGGATGATGTAAATGGTGCCACGGGTGTCGGATTAAGTTGATTTTCGCGTCGTTAGGTTGCGATCATCGATCTGAATCCATCAATGTGGTCGGATTTGTCATTTGAAGTGCGGATTCACACCATCTTGACCCTTGATCTTCTAGGGCTCCCCGATCTCTATCTGATGCTACAGGTGTCTGATTAGGGTGATCTTGGAATCGTTGAACTCCAATCATCGCCCTGATCATATCTGTATGGTTAGATTTTCGATCCGAGGCCCCGATAAAAAGTTTACCCTATCCCTGAACATAAAAGGAGATAATTAACCTCAATTTTATTCAAACTAACCTAAATGCAAGATGATGCATGTTATACAATATTTATAGTATGTAATGCAATCTTATGCTTAAGAACATGCATAAATAGACATCTTAGGTAGTGTAAACATGTTACATCACGGGCGGTGCACAGAGACCCGCTCTCACCTTCGCCCTCACCCTATAAAACCCTAAACCCTCATATATACCCCCCTCCTTTCTCCTCTCCACTCCACACACCACAGCCACCACCACCTTCAGTTTCTTGTGCGGGAGGGGCGAGAGGGAGGAAGGAGGAGAGAGCGGAGGAGGCCTAAGGTCGATGGACCTTTGGTGGAGCTTTAGTGGAAGCTCGGCGGAGCTCTGGTGGAGGCTCGGTGGGACTTGGAGGGGTTCAGGGAGGCAGCTTTCGACCCTCTACAGCCGCGGGAGGGATGGCGGAAGCTCCTGCGGGTGAGCTCTCGAAGGAGACAGCTCGCAGGAGAGGTTCTGATACTGGGATTTTTCCAGTATTAGGCATCTGGAGAGTAGACCAGATGACTGTGGCGGCAGCTAGACGTCCGGATCTGAGACCAGATGTCTGAAAGCACTTATATCACAAGGTACGTTCCTTTTCATGGTTACGGCCATGCAGGCCTCACCGTAGAAGCTTGGTCTAGCCTGATTTGGACCTGTGGTTCGGTATGTAGGTAAAGGCCCTTGGGAAGGTGCACGGAACTCTTTTCCATGCATTTTTGGACGTCTGATCACATCATCAGATGGCCGGAGGTGTGTCCAGACGATCGGAGGCATTGTTCAACGTTTGGAATTGCCTTCAGACATTCGCAAAGGTCTGGACGTCTGAGGATACCGCATGAACATAAGGTAAGATCTGACGTCTTTTAAGACATCTAGGATTATTCCCAGACGTCTGATTTTGAATAGTAGGCACATTTTTGACTTGTTTAGAGTCTGATCGGGGTCCATTTTACGCAAACGAAATACCTGTATTTTCCTCTCGAGTTCCTCTACGTACTAGAGTCTGTTTTACACTGTTCTAAACTCTCCTTTTGTGATGTATTTGTCTGGTATAGGGTTTCAGCCTACTGCACATTTGGGGCTTGCAGAGACATCTGGGTCTGTGGTTCAAGCCCCCATTACTCCCGTGTTTCCTAGTAGTGTGGTTTAATTCCGTTAATAATATTTAAATAAGAATGTGCTTGTGGAAATAGCCGAATGGAATCTTAGGATGTGGCATGAACCCTAGGGTAGAGAAATGAATGAGCCTGTTTGTACTGCATGGTTCACTTGCATGTGTGATTAAGATAAATTGCTAGTAAATGCCTATATTATAATTACAAGCCGCCTGTTAGAATACGAGCTGCCTGTGTTTAATGAAACTTCCTGTAAGAACACCAATTGTATGTTATTAAGAATTGAACTATGAAAACACGAGCTGCCTGTATACGGATGAGAAACGAATTATGAAAGATGAGATCTGGATTGGGATAAATGAGATGAACATGAGCATGAACCCTACGGAGAATTAAGAATAGAACTCCTGTGGATAGACGGAAACCTGGAATGTAGACGGGAAATGTGCTGGCCCTTGAATACGTGGTACCGAGGAGAGCAACAGTTCCCTTTTGTGTAGAGTGGAGCTAGCCTCCCTTGTGTTGAGACCTGGGGTTAAGATTGGTCATTCTACACTGACTCCTATTTGTCCTCGCGTAAATGGTACCGAGGTAAGCTACTAGTGTAGGGAGGGAGCTAGCCACCGCACAGGACTCGGGGTTCAGCTAGCCACCCTACACTGACTTGTTAGGCCCTCTGGGTAAATCGGGGTAGTTAGACGAGGGTGCGCGGACTGTGGAGGAGCGAGACCCTTATTTGGTTCTGAGGGGCGAGACCCTTATTCTGAGAGGGCAAGGCCCTATACTGTTCCATGCTGTACTTTGGGCATACCCGCTAGTAGAAATGATTGACCACGTGTCAGTGCAGGGTAGCTACCCGTACGCTTATCACGCTTGTCGTAGTCACCGCAATGTCTTGACAGTGACCTCGAGGTGGTTGACTGGGTGTAGGATTATCACGGGGGACTCTCTTGGCCAGGAGAGCACCACGTGTACCTTCTACTCTACGGAAAAGACTGCAATCAAGATCGTTCCCACGAGTAACATGCAAGATCAAGAAATATCTGGATGCTTGAGAGAAATGGGTGAAATGGAAATATATAAAACAGATAAATATTAATGAGAATTTAACTTGTTGCTTTACTGTTTTGTACTTAGATAATGTAGATACCACTCTACTCAGCGTTCACTAACTCTATCTTATCATAACACTATTTAGGACCAGGAGTTGAGCAGCCCGAGTTTCCGGCTACGGAGGGTGCTTGGCCCAGTCGAGTCTAGCCGTAGTTTTCTTCAGCACTTTATTTTCTTTTTCTCTACTGTTGTAGTAAGTAATGGACTTTTAGTTACTATTCTACTACTACTATTTACTTTCCACTTTCTGTTGTTGTGGTGGTATGTACTGAAACAGTTGTTCTATTTCCTTTACTGCTTTGTATGTTTCTTCTGCTTAGTTATATTACATGTGATAATATGGTTTACTTTCCTCCTTTTGGTTATTTCTTGTTGGACGACTAGGTCTTGGGATTAGTTGAGGCGAGCTGATCTCGGATCTTGTAGGGATCCGGGAATCGGGTCGTAACAGTGAAGTATCTAGGGTTTCCAAGGAGGCAACTTTAGTCAATAAATTGATTCTCTCTCTCACTTTCTCAAATCTCCAATCTTTTTGTATTTTCAATTTTATAATTTTTTTTAGCTTTTGAAGTAATCGAGACAACAAGATGGTGAAAGTAACTACACTTAAGTGATGAAATAAAACGTACCTCCATAAGTTGACCTTTGGCAAGTGCGCTTAAGGTTATTAGAGGGGTAAAGTGTGTGAGTGGTAGAATGTCCTGCGGATCGCAACTAAATACTAGAGAGGAGGGGTGAATAGTATTACTTTAGAACATATGAACAAATTAAAAAATAAAGCACCCAAGATTCATGCATAGAGTACACCTGATTTATAGTGGAAACCCAATCTGGGTAAAAATCACTACTTAAGCCTCCCAACTTAGAATTTTTCCGACTTGGCAATGCTAGCCAATCCACTAAATCGTACCACCTTGAACGAGGGTGACACAATTTCTTACAATCACTTCCCTTTTTATTTTGAAGAGAAGCAAAAACAGCAACGAATCTTCCAAACAAACTTGGAATGCGTAAATCAAAATAACAAAATAGAATAAGAATAACTTCTATGGAACCTCAATAAAGGATCAAATCGATTTTTCCGTAGAGGTTCGAGGTGTCATGCTTTTGAAAAACATGAAGAACAGGACGTGAAAGCCTTTGGAAATAAGCATGAGAAGCTCTATCTTTGAATGGCATTTCTATTTGAAAGTTATGAAAGAATGGATTGCGTACGACCTCTATTTATATTAAAAGTTTTGGCTGAATAAGAAATTAAATTGGTCGACCAAAAGGCAATTTGGGCAATCAATTAAGGTGGTTGGTCGATTACTGATTGATTAGTCAATTAACTTAGTTGGTCGATCAAGATGATTTGGTCAATCAATTAACTAGTTTGGTCGATCAATAACCCTAAAAAGATTGATTTTGAAAAGATACTCAAAAAATTCGTATTTATGTTTTATTTGAGGTTCCTTATAATAATGTCATAAACTCAAATAAAGATAAAATGACACACATCAGCAACTATCTTCTCTTGACTTGAAAGAGACTTTGATGCTTTAATCTGAGATAATCCTGAAATGTTAGTCTAGTAATGACATAATTTTGGTGTATCAAAACAGAGGTTTTTACATTTTTCCTCTTTTTGATGACAACAAAATTATAATTATGAAATTTGAAAATAATTTTGCATAATAATATCTTCTTTTTGTTTCAGCAAAAAGTAAGACATGATGCTTGTGATTTTACATTTAACTCCCCCTTAAAATTATAATTCAAGCATCATAAATATCATACAATATAAGAGAGCTAAAGAGAAACACAAAACTGAGAGAGATAATCTTCATGCATAAATAAAGAGTCTAGATAAGCAGTGTATAGAATATAAATGTTCTGAGAAAGATTAAGTTATACATGCCAAACAAATATAACATCTAATCATTTAATGATGCCATGAAAGCATCCACCAGCCAAATTAATTAAGCTCTTTTAATCTAGATAAACCTAGTGAATGACAAATTTGATTAAACCTTTCTTTTGGTAATGGTTTTGTGAATATATCAGCTAGTTGATTTTCTGTGTTAACAAATTCTAAATTGATATCCCCTTTTAAGACATAATTTCTAAGAAAGTGGTGTCTAACAACTATATGTTTAGTCCTAGAGTGTTGTACTGGATTCTTGGATAGGTTAATAGCACTTGTGTTGTCACACAAAATTTTGTTATTCTTATATGATAAGCCAAAGTCTTGTAATGTCTGTTTCATTCACAATAGTTGTGAACAAGCTAAAGATGCTGCTATATATTCTGCTTCAGTTATGGATAGTGATACAGTATTTTATTTTCTAGAGAACCAAGAGACTAGGGAATTTCCAAGAAATTGATATGTTCTGCTAGTATTCTTTCGGTCTGTGAAGCTACCTGCATAGTCAGCGTCACAAAAGAAACATAATTCCAATATATCTGACTTTAGATAAAAAAGTCCTAAGTCTTGTGTGCTGTTTAGATATCTAAGTATTCTTTTAACAGCATGTAGATGTGTTTCTTTAGGGTTTACTTAAAAGCGAGATAAAAAATAAGTACAAAATAGAATGTCAGGTTTACTTGCAGTTAAATATAATAGAGATCCTATCATGCTTCTACATAGTTTTTGATCTACTGATTTACTTATGTCTTCAGTTTTCAATTGAGTAGAAGCTGCCATTGGTGTTTCTTTACTTTTGACTTTATCCATTGAGAATTTCTTCAGTATCTCTACTGTGTATTTTGTTTGAGATTTGAAGATTCTGGAGGATAGCTGATCAAGCTGAAGACCTAGGAAGAACTTGAGTTTTCCCATCATGCTCATCTCAAATTGATCCTACATTAATTTTGCAATGTCTTGGCAAAGTAGATCATTAGTAGCACCGAAATTAATATTATCTACATATATTTGAATTATTAAGAAATCATTTTCTTTTCTTTTAGTAAATAAGGTTGGATCTATTTGACCAATTTTAAATTCATTGTCGATTAGATATGATTTTAATCTATCATACCAAGCTTATGGAGCTTGTTTTAGATCATATAATGCTTTGTTTAATTTGTATATATGTTCTGGATGATTTAGATCTTCAAAACTTGGAGGTTGTTTAACAAAAATTTCCTCCTTGATGAATCCATTTAGAAAGGTACTTTTGATATCTATTTGGAAGAGTTTGAATTCCATATGCGCTGCAAAAGCTAGCAACATTCTAATAGATTCTAGTCGAGCAACAGGTGCATATGTTTCACCAAAATCTATTCCTTCTTCTTGATTGTATCATTGAGCTACAAGTCTAACTTTATTTCTAACTATATTTCCTGATTCATCAAGTTTGTTCCTAAAAGCCCACTTGGTTCCTATAATGGTTTGTGATTCAGGCTTTGAAATAAGTTCCCATACTTGATTTCTCTTAAATTGATTTAGCTCATCTTCCATAGCAATAATCCAACAGTTGTCTGAAAAGGTTTCCTTAACATTTTTTGGTTCTAATTGAGAAACAAAGGCTGTAAAGGCTAGTGTGTTAAGGGAAGATCTGGTTTGAACTCCTTTTGACAATTCTCCTATTACCAGTTCTTTAGGATGATCTTTCACAAAAGAGATGTCTTTGGGAAGTTCATTAGAAATATTCTCTTCTAGAAGTTAGATGAATCATGCACTAGTTCATCATCATCAATCGTAGAAGATTTAGGTTGAACTAATATTTCATCAAATAATACATGTATGGTTTCCTCAACAACAGAGTTCTTATTAAAGACGTTATAGGCTTTACTTCTCGTTGAATAACTTAAGAAAATCCCTTCCGAGCTTTTAGCATCGAACTTATCAAGATTATCTTTAGTGTTCAATATAAAGCATCGACATCCGAAAATCTTGAAGTAGGAAATTCTAGGTGTTATTCTGTGATAGAGTTGAAAAGGTGTCTTTAGGATTGGTCTGATCAAGGTTCTATTCTAGATATAGCAAGCTGTGTTTATGGCCTCAACCCAAAAATATCAAGGTAGCTTTGACTCGCACAACATTGTGCGGGCACACTCCTGTAAAGTCCTATTTTTCCTCTCAACTGCACCATTTTGAGGTGTAGCTCTAGGGAAGGCAAACTCATATTTGATTCCTTATTGATCACAAAAATTCGAAAAGGATTTATTTTCAAATTCTCCACCATGATCACTTCTGATCCTAATTATCTTAGATCCTTTCTCATTCAGTAATTTTCTAACTAGTTTGCAAAAGGCATCATGGTTAAGTCCTTACTTTTTAAGAAAGATACCCAAGTAAATCTAGAGAAGTTGTCAATTATGATTAAACATTATCTGCACCCACTTAGGCTTTTGGATTTGATTGGTTCGAACAAGTCTAAGTGAAGTAGCTCTAGGGGTTAAGAAGTGTTAATCACCCTTTTTGGTTTAAACAGATTTTTGGCTTGCTTACCAACTTATCAAGAATGGCAAGCTTTGCTTTTCTTGAAGTTGATCTTTGGCAAACCCTTGACAAGTTTATGTTTCATAAGTTTATTAATGTTGCCCATGTGAATATGACCTAGTCATTTATGTCAAAGTGTTGCTTCTTCGTCAGATACAACTAGACATTCAAGACTGTCGTATTTGTCGAAGTTTATAGGGTAAATGTCTGTGTCTATCTCCTTTAGGAATAATTTATTTTGTTTCTTTATTATGAATTTTAAAACCTTTTGATGTGAACGAAATTTTATTCCCTTTATCACATATTTGGTTTATACTTAACAGATTATGTTTTAAACCTTTAACTAAATGCACATTATCAAAAGAGGTAGAAGAGTTACCGATTTGGCCAGTACCAATAATGCAGCTCTTGTGGTTGTTTCCAAACGTGACTATGCCACCTTCTTGACGGTTGAACTGTAGGCATAGGTCTTCCTCGCCGATCATGTTCTTGGAACAGTTGCTGTCCATTATCCACCTTCTTTCTTCTTTTTCTTGTCATTGGTTTGTGATTGTGAGGCTTTGTTTAATAAAGTGGCTTCATTGTTCCATTAATTTGTTGGAAAGTCTACTTCTTATAATCTATAGAACCTACAAAATAAGATTGCAAAATACTTTTTTGTATCCATTTTTTGTTTGGGTCCATGGTGGTTAGTTTGTGTTGCCTGCTTTGGCATGCTACCTTTCTCTTTGTTCTGGCTAGAACTAGATGCTTCATGGTTATTTTTTGGTATATAGCCTAATCCAAATTTTGTGGTGCTTTGGGTTTGTGTTCCTAACAATTTATGTAAGTTTCTACTTCCATTTGTGAATTTAGTTAGGTCATTTAATAGAATAGTAGAGTTTTCTTTTAATTTGTCTATATCTACTTTTAATGCAATGATCTCAACAGATAACTCTTTATTTTGATTTTTAAGTGCTTCTTTTTGTGCTTTTTCTTTACCTAATGCTTTTACTAGGTTTTTGTTTTCTACTTTTAATGATTTTGCTACATCATGCATATCAAAGAATGCTTCTAATAATTCATCTTGGGTAAAGGATGTTACCTCATCTTTTAATGCCATAAAACCTAGAAGAGCTTCTCTCAAGATTTCTTCTTCCTCTGAACTTTAGTCTGACTCATACAAAGTTGTAGTAAAAGCTTTCTTCTTTCTGTCTTTTCTGATGTGCTTTTTCTTACCTGATTCCTTCCTGAGAAGCGGACAATCCTTCTTGATGTGTCCCTTTCTCTTGAAGTTGTAACAGATGACTACATCATTCTTGGTTTCTTCTTTCTTCTTCCTCCAGTTCTTCTTTTCCTTGAGGAACTTCCTGAATTTTCTGGATAGGAGTACTATATCTTCCTCTTCTTTTCTACTTGAAGTTTCTTCAGATTCCTGAATGGCTTCAAGGGCTATAGCTTTCTTCTTTATTCTTTCGTCTTTATGTTCATGTGCTGAAGTTGAACTTCATAGGCCATAAGGCTTTCGATAAGATCGTCTAGTTTTAGGGTAGACAGATCTTTCGACCCCTGTATGGCTGTGGTCTTGGTCTCCCAATCACTGGTGAGTGATTAGAGTATCTTTCTCACCAAGGCTTCATCTTTAATCTCTTGATCTAGGTTTCTTAGAGAGTTTATGATGTCCATAGACCTCGTGAACATCTCCTTGATTGACTCGCCTTTCCATCCTGAAAAGCTCGTAATTTTGCGTTAGTAAATTTACTCGAGTCTCTTTTACCTTAGTTGTCCCTTCATGGGTGACTTTAAGGATACTCTAGATCTCATATGCTATTTTGCAAGCAGAGACACGGTTGCACTCTGCCCTTGAAAGCTCGCGGAAGATTTAATTCATAACTTTGGCATTGTGGGTTGCCATATTTTTCTGATCTGGTGTCACCGCCACTCCTTCCTTGATTTTAGGACGAGTGTATTTGGATGCAATGACATCTCATACCTCGAAGTCCATGGATTTTACGAAGATCTGCATCCTACTCTTCCAGTATCTATAGTTCGTCCCATCAAAGAGAAGAGGATGAACAACAGATTGCTGCTCAGCATATGTGTCGACAGATGACTTTGCCATCTTCTGGACAACTAGGCTCTGATATCATGTGTGAGTGGTAGAATATCCTATAGATCGCAACTAAATACTAGAGAGGAGAGGTAAATAGTATTGCTTTAAAATATATGCACAAATTAAAAAATAAAGCACCAAAGATTCATGCACAGAGTACACCTGATTTATAGTAGAAACCCAATCTGGGTGAAAATCACTACCTAAGTCTCCCAGCTTAGGATTTTTCCAACTAGGCAACGCTAGCCAATCCACTAAACCGTACCACTTGAACGAGAGTTGCACAACCTCTTACAATCACTTCCTTTTTTATCCTAAAGAGAAGCAAAAACAACCACGGGTCTTCCAAACAAACTTGGAATCCGTAAATCAAAATAATAAAATAAAATAACAAGAATAACTTCTATGGAACCTCAATAAAGAATCAAACTGATTTTCCCACAGAGGTTCGAGGCGTCATGCTTTTGAAGAATGTGAAGAACGGGGCGTGAAAGCCTTTGGAAATAAGCACGAGAAGCTTTATCTTTGAATGATATTTCTATTTGAAAGTTATGAAAGAATGGGCTGCGTACGGCCTCTATTTATATTAAAAGTTTTGCCTGAATAGGAAATTAAATTGGTCGATCAATTAAGGTTAATTGGTCAATCAAAAGGCAATTTGGTCGATCAATTACGGTGGTTGGTCGATCATTGATTGATCGATCAATTAACTTGGTTAGTCGATTAAAAGAAATTTTCTCAACTTCCTAAACTGGGCTGATTTAATCGGTCAATTAACTTGGTTGATCATTTAACTAGTTTGGTCGATCAATAACCCTAAAAAGATTGGTTTTGAAAAGATACGCGAAAAATCCACATTTGAGTTTTATTTGAGGTTCCTTACAATAATGTCTTAGACTCAAATAAAGATAAAAAGACACGCATCAGCAACTATCTTCTCTTGACTTGAAAGATGCTTTGATGCTTTAATCCGAGATAGTTCTAAAATGTTAGTCTAGCAATAAACATAATTTGGTGTATCAAAACAGAGGTGCTTACAAAGTGGGTGCACTAAAGCAAGGAATAGACTACTAGAATGAAAACACATAATTGAAAGGCGAACACTATTTTTGTATTGCTAAAACAAATAGAGTCACAAGTAGAAGAAAGCTTGCGATTACAAATGAAAGCAACTAGCTAATACAAAAATGGTAAGATAAGAAGATAGAAAAAATCCTCCAAATGAAGCTTGGAAGGGCCTTTGCTCCAAATATGGCTACTCCTGTATTTGAAGAAGATCCTCCTTTGCTTCTCCACTTGATGATGCTTCAAGATGTTCCCCTCTATCTCCTCCAAGGGTGGATGTCCACCCTTAGGTTTCTCCTTGCATGGCCGTCCTCCTAGGTAGATGCTCCTTGGCTTGGAACAAGGAAGAAGGAAGAAGTCACCAAGAAGGCAAGGGATCCTCCTTAATCTTCTCTCCTCTCCTTCCTATGGCTGGCTATGTAGAGTGTATAGGTAGATAATATGGTAGCCAAGGATGGGTTTATTTGGTGTGGTAGGATGATGTATTTATAGGGCAATGTTGGCATCACCATAAACTTCTAGAAGGAGGCAGTTGGTGCCAAGATGGAGGAATAGATGTGTGGTGGTTGTTGGATCAATGGCTACGAATGACTGGCGCCACTTGATGGGATGTGTAGGGTGGCAGTTATGGATGGAATACAACCTTTCGTGGTCGGCTATGGTAGGGAGATGCCACCATTTTGGTGCCATCTTTGAAGGTTCTAGAAGATGACATTTTGGTGCCAAAAATGGAGGGTGTAGATGTCGTTATGTTGAGGTGTAGGGTAGGGATTAAAGGTAGTTTTGGCGCCACCTTTAATAGTGGTTAAAGGTGGTGGTTATGGTAGGCAGAGGTGCTTGTTTTGGTGCCAAAAGGTGGGGGTGCAAGTGCTGTTTTTGGTGGAGTTGAGGGCTAGGTGAACGACCATGAAGTGGAGAGGAGTAATAGCTTAGCTAAGCTGGCTTAGCTAGTAGAGGAGTGGAGGTAGGAGCTAGGGTTAGCTTAGCTAGTATATGAGTGAGGAAGAGCTAAGGTTTAGCTGGAGGAGCTGCTCTGAGTCTGCATGTAGTTGTTCTGTAGTTGAGGTGGACCTTCAATGAGCTCATCCACTAGCTTAGCTAACTAGTTCTTTGCCAGTAGCTAGGCTAAGTAGGATAAACTAAGTTGAGCTGGTCTCAACTATTTTGGAGCTGAGAGGAGCTGGGTTTGTTCTTCTTGAGGACTCTCTTGCTAGCTAAGCTAGCTAGCTTAGGTTTAGTGGATAAGCTCAACTAGGTTGAGCTAGGATGAGTCTTCATGAGCCAGTGTTAAACTTCCTTGAACTAACTGTGGACTCGTCAGTTGACTCAGCTTAGCTAGTTGAGGACTAGTAGCTAAGCTAAGTTGAATGAAGCTACCATGAGCTGAGTGGAGCTGGAATGATTTGGAATTAATTAGCTGGATCTAGCTAAATTGAGCTGGATTGAGGTGGAATCCAATTGAGATGAGTTGGATTGAGTTGAGATCCAGTCGGAATGGAGCTTTATCTTCTTTTCCTATGTTTCTGCCTTTGACATTGCCAAGGTTTAAGTGATTTTCACTGTGTGACCATTCCTGACAATGACATGAAGTGTATTAAAACAAAAATAAAGAGAAAAAAATGCAATGTATGCCTAAACCCTAAATGCATAAATGCAACCCAATACCAAAATGTAATGTGGAAAACCTAGGAACTAGATGTGATTTTTTGGTTAATATTGATGATAAACTAGTGTTTATGACACTCCCATGCTTATCATTTTGCTACTCCCTTAGCAAAATTGCATTAGAAAATGGTATTAGGAAAAACTTTTTTTTTTTTGCTTTTGAGGAAAACACTTTTACAGGGCTTTGGTTGATTGAAAAGTATGGAAGGTACAAGATTTGTTTAAGATAAACATCGGGATTTATCCTTGGATCCAAGGGTTAGCAAAAAATAAGATCTGTGTATCTTCCCAAGAATTCTACAAATTTACCCCGTTAGATTGTAATTATCCCGTCAACTATTTTCGCAGTAAAAATCTCCTTGACCTAAGAAATCGATCTAGAATTTGTGTAATGACGAAAGAATCAAGTGTCTGTGCTTTGTGAGTAACCAACAATTTTTTTTTTAAATTTATATTTTGATGTTTTTGTCATTGCCTCCCCCATGCTTATCCTTAGATTAACTTTAACAGAATTGTGTCGAAATCCTTGTCCCCATTACCGATCCTCGTGGAGGCTCTTGCTCTGATGCTATGAAATCACTGTCTAAGACACCTTCGGGAGCCCTACAACCTAACACCTTGTGGCACCGTAAGAGGAACTCCCAATGAATCCAAGCTCTTGCTTCGATACTTCGGGATAGTGTCATCCAAGACACCTGAATCGTAAGATGTGCTTATGTGCTCTGTATTTAGATATGGAGCAAGCACCGAGGGGGTAACATGTTGGCATCACCTCCTCAAAGGAGAGTTTCTCCTTCTCCATGGTAGGAACTCATCCAATCAAAACTGCTTAAAGTTTCACCTTAAGTTAAACATAAGGAATTATTGATTTATGTATTTTTGGGCTTTTCTTGTTTTTGTTGGCTTGTGTGTGTGGAATTTTTGACACTTGAGTTTCAAAAGAAATTCAAATTTCTAGATCGAAAACTAAGTTAAGTACTATTTAAATTGCTAGATAGAATTAGGGCCAAATGGTTTTTTCAAGGGTTAAGGAGGAATTCTTTAGGAGATATAGTGATCAAATCTGGAATTTTAGACCTGAAAGGTCTAACGAAAAGAACCTTGGATTCGTCCTTAAGTTTTGTTAAAGATTAAATCCCTTGTGTACCTTTATTGAAATAAAGTCACAACCTTAGTCTCACATTTTGAAACATTCCTAAAAAAGTGTTTTGTGATATTTCTGATTTTTTATGAAAACTGCATGCAAAAGGAAGAAATTTGTATTTTTGGGTTTTGAAAATCCTGAAAAGACCAACAAAATTTACAACATCCCCCCCATGCTAAAGATATGTAATGTCTGCATGCATAAGGGAAAAGATATCACCTAAGTGAAGAGAGGTTGAAATTAGGATGGTCAAAACCAGTGAAAAGAAAAGAAAAAGGAAGGTAGGAAAATGGTGGGTTACCTTCCACCCATGGTTGTCTTTTATGCCTTTTCAGCTGGGCATAGTGTGTAGCATGGTCGGAGAAATGTCATGGAGGTAATTAGAAATGTGGATGCCCTCCGTAATTAAATCTTCCTCTTAGTCCCCAAAATGATGGGAATTAAGAAAGGGGGAACATGCATGATCAAAGGAAACATAACTCGAGTCTGGCCAAGGTTTAAACTCTGGATGCAGGTCAGGCTCGGGGGAATCAGGTGGAAGGTCCAAGGAATATTGGAAGTTAAAGTGGTTGGGGATGGAGGTTGGAGATGAGGTTAGGGTGTTGGGTTGGGGTGAAATCAGAGTGGAGTATGGTGACTTAGGAAGAGGGGTAAGGCTAGTTCCCATATTTATTGTCCTTGACCAGTTGTTCTATTTCAGAATCTGAATCATTGAAGAAATTGAGTTTTGAAGTGGTCAAAGGATAATAGGATTCCACAAGCATTATTTATTCCACCAATTCATTGATTCCAAAATCCGAGTCCTCAAAGAATTCATTATCATGGAATCTCCTAGAAGCTTTGAAAATGTCTAAGGTAATTGTTTGGCCATCGCAAGTAATGTCCATTTTTCCTGAATGACAATCAATATTAGCTTTTGCGTTGGTCAGAAAAGGTCGTTCTAGAATGATAGGGGCATTTATCAGCATTTCAGGTACCTCAATGTCAAGGACTAGAAAATATACGGTAAATAAACAATTCTGGACCTTGACAAGTACATCCTTGACAATCCCCCTATGTTTAATTGTAGACAATTTGCTAATTGTAATGTGACCTCAATAGGCTTTAGATCACCGATCTTAAATTCCTCAAATAATATAGTGGGGATAATATTAACAGAGGCACCTAAATTAAGAAGGGTGCGGTCAAAAGTTGTCATTAATGATCACAGAGATGAGGGGAGCGCTCGAATCTTTTTTCTTGGGAGGCAGCTTGTTCTGAACCACATAGCTTACTGTCTCCGAAAGGATAACCCATCCTAGATTTTTGGTCTGCCTTTTGGGAGTACAAATATCCTTGAGAAATTTGACATAGGCAGGGGTATATTTGATTGCATCTAGGAGGGGAATATTAATTTCAATATGCCCAAATATATCCATTAGTTCCTTATGTGTGGGCTCAGATTTCTTCTTTTTAGTGGCGGTGGGATGCAAGGCTTGTGGGAAGGGAAGGGGATTTTCGCCTTTTGAATGATTGTCTTGTTCTTTTGCTTCCTGGGTCAAGGTGGGAGGAGAGTCAACTTGCATAGGTGTATGGTGGGTTTCTTGTGTAGATGGAGAAGGCCCAGGATCTTGAGTTGTTTTCCTGCTCCTTAGAGTGACTGCATTGGCAGTGTGATTATTTCTAGGAGGAGGTTGGGGGGGCTGGTTGTGGTTAAAACCTAGGGGTGCTAAGGTGCTGGGTGAATAGGAGGCTACCCATAGTGATTTTTGCCCTGGTGGTTCCTTTGATTGTTAGGGTTGGGCATGGGTTGGGAGGGTAGATTGCCTATAGGTTTTTAGGTTGGAGTGACTCCAATTTGATTTTGAAGATTTGTAAGTACACGGGTCACTTTAGACATCTAATTTTGCATTCCCTGCAGGTTTTCATAGCCTAAGTGTTGATATCATTTTGAGAAGGTCCAAAATGATGAGTGTAGGTTTTTCCCATAAACCTCGGATTGATTTAGTCTTTGATAAAGAACCTGAGTAGGAGCTTTCTGGGGGAAATTTGGGTTATTCCCCTAATTTGAGTTGGAGGGATTTGTAAAGTACTCCTAGAGGGCAGAAATGTTTTCTGTAGCTGAGTTGAAAGTGTTAGGGTTTCCATAATCAATGTCCCAGTCACATTGGGTGAAGCCTCAGGGAAATAATTATACTCAGATGGGACAACACCGATATGATGCAAGTTTTCTCTCTTTAGAAGGTTAGGTGTGGGTGAGGGTGGAGTCAGTTTTTGAGAGTTGATTCTTTCCTCAATTGTCTTTTGGTGAATCTGCATTTAATCGAGTCTTTAGGCAATCATTTAAAGGCCATCTTGGGTAATAGGAATGGATTGGCTATGACTGCTTACGTAATAAACACCTAATTGCGGGTTGGTATTTCTACTAAAGGTGCTCATGGAAGAGTGATTGAATGAGTTTTCACTCTTTTCTTTAAAAAGTTGATAGGCACTCGGTATCTTTGTTTAAGAAGTTGCCACCACATGAGACTTCAACAAATCGTCTCAATTGATCTTCTAATCCATGATAGTGGAACCTCATGGTGTGGACAACTCCTAAGTAATTCTTAAAATCTCTCTCAAGACTCATGCAAGGGATTCACCGGGTTTTTGTTAGAAGGTCGTAATAGATTTCGAAGAGCATTAGTACAACCAACAGGAAAGAAGTTTTAAGAAATGCACTCTTGAGTTGGGGCCAAGTTTTGATAGGTCTGCTGACAGTTTTGAACCAATACACGGCCTTGTCCTTAAGAGAAAGAGGGAAAATTCGCATGTATAAGCCATTAGTGTTGCCGCACATTGCAAGAACGAGTAGTTTGGGTGAGGACTGTGAGTTCTCTAAATGGCTAAAGGGAACTTCCTTACGTAGGCCGTGAAAATGTTTGATCAGGTTCAGAATAGCTGGCTTGATTTCAAAGTCCCCTTTAGTAATCACCACTCTAGGTCTTTCCTCATAATTATATGGGTCATAAAAATCCTTTAGAGGAATGACGAGCTCCTTGTGGGGTGGTGAGTTTCGCCTATGGTTGGCTAGGTTCATGACTGTCATAGCCAATTGTTGTTGATTATCTTGTAGTCGAGCCAGTTACTCAACCATCATTAATAAGGGATTAGGCGAGGGACCTTGGTTTTGTTCATTAGACAGTTTTGCATTAGAAGGCATTTCAAGACTAGGGAAGTTAGGGATAGGCATGTCAGATGGCGAATTAGATTGTGGATTTTGAACGGGAGGGTTAAGGGTAGGTTGTGAGTGAGAGGTGAAGCGAAATTGGACGTATTTTGCATGTTTTCCATTTTTTTATGAATAGAGGAAGAAGAATGAGAAGTCAAATGTTTTGTGCGGGGGGCAAAATCAATTGGTCTCTCCACGTGTGGATTTTGAGACCATTGCTCGTGCTTACACTTATGAAGAATGGGAGGAGAGAAGGGTAGAGATGAGAGAAAGAGTGCAATCAAGCAATTAAAATCTAAGCTTAACTGCTAGTTGACTTCTTAGAAACCTAAGACCTAGGAACCCGAAAATCAAGAAATCAATTGTTAATTCCACATCCCAAAATTAACCTGTTTAGATTAAAATGGTGGCTTGGGCCTAAGCATGTTCCAGGAAAATCACTAGGGGCTTGTATAAACTCGTACCCGTTGTTTGACTTCCCTCGAAATCTTAACTAGGCTTTATTAAGGGAATTAGGGTCAATTAGAGAAAACTTAAAACCTAGATATCAAGCCTAAAATTGAATAAAGTCCTTGATGAATACATATTTATTAAGGATAAAATACCTAATTATGCATGTTCCTAGGCTTGTAGATGCATTCAGCATTATAAATATTACATAACATGCATCATCATGTATTTAGATTAATTTGTATATATTGTATATTAATATACCTGTTTTAATGGCAAGGGGACAAAGTAACACAAATCTAGGCATCAAATAAGAAATCCCGACCATACAGATGAACTCAGAGCAACGATCGTAGTTCGTCAACACGAAAATCGCTTCGATCAGAGCTCTATAGCATCTGCTAGGAACAATAGAAGATGGACGACCCAGATGGTGTCATGTGGTGTCATCTTAGTTGCCCCCAGTTGGCCATTCAATTCTAAAGCACACCCATCAAAGAATCTCAATCGTTGGATGAGAATTCAATGGTCAAGATCATCCTCTCCCTCGCCCTTCAGATATAGAAGAGGCATACATTTGTCTCATCGTAACCGTTGGATCACCATCCAATGGCCACGATCGTGTAGTCTCCAGCTGTGGATAATTGATTTGTGTGACACATCCACGCCGTTGGCGCATTGGTCACACGCACTACTCGCAACGAAGAGGCGCAGGTTCCAAACCGCAGGTGCCTTTAATCCACAGTGTAGCCAGGGTACATGCAATTGAACTAATGGAGGGCGTTAAGGGGGGTAGTGCTCGTTTATTTCTTTTTAATAGTGTGTGCGAATTAGGCAAGAATGTGGCACCTAAGCCAAAACAGGAGGTTTGCAAACAAGGATTAAATTGAATGATTTTAGGATTTGATATAGATTGTGTAGATTTTTCGGATTCTCTCTTTTTATGTTTTGAAACAAGTTTGAAATGCTTCACAAAATAAGGCAATCAAGTTTTGGAGTTGTTGAAATCCAATTCTTTCAAGTTGATTGTGTGACTAATGAGAGAATGAAACCTAACAGTTGAAATCCTATGTAGGTAACTCCTATAACGAATCCTCTTTTTATAAAATCTTTTTATGTAGTGGTGGTTTAAACAAGATAAACAACACCATTGCTAGAAGGGAAATCAAACAAGGATTCTAAAAAAGATTTTTTTGAGATTTTGGAAACTTGTTTGATATTGTTTTGAGATTTTATTTTACACCGATGTCAAAATCCAGAAATGATAGATTTTGAAAATTGATTATGCAGAATCCTCAAACAACCTCTGAAAATTTTGAACATTTTATATGTTGTAGAGATTTTTCTAAGGTTTCCAGCATTATAAATTTTGTCCAAGTCTGATGAGTAGAAAAATTTATAAAATCCATGAATAGTAAGTAAATAGTAAGAAATTAGAGTTTGACCCCTCTTTAGTCCACAAATGTTTTAAATTTGTCTATTTAGCCAAATCTTCTGAAATTTGGAACTTACATTATTGACTGAAAGGAGCTTCTTTGGGTAGAGTTTGAAGATTTTAGGAAGCCATTTGAGCCCAAACTTGATTTTTGAAAACTAAGATAGAAGTTTGGACTTTCAAAAATTGAACATCAATGTAAAGAGGATGGTGGAGAAATGAATCACTCAAGTGAACAAGCCAATTTTAGGGTTCCACCAACCTTGAATTTTCTTATTTTTGTGTTTTGATATTTTAAAGAATTTTTTTCAGATTTTTTTTGGGAATTTTGAGGGGCTTTGGCTTAGGTACTTACCTGGAATTTGCGGGAAGAAAAGACAACTTGAAGCTTCCGCTCCAAGTAATTCCAAATCATACTCCCACTCCTAATTTGCACATGAGTCAAAATAAAAAAAAGTAGTGAAGTCCTAATTAAGCAAGAGAGAGATAATCGAAAACTAAGCCGTGCCTCCCTAGTAACAGCGTCAAAAAGTGATATGAAAAATATGTGATTTATAAAAGTGGATTTTTATCGTTGTAACATGTAAATCCTAATCAGATTTTAAATTTGTAAAACCTAGATAGTGGGGTATCTAAGGTAGTCCAGCGAGGCAACTTTAGTCAATAAATTGATTCTCTCTCTTGCTTTCTCAAGTCTCCAATCTTTTTGTATTTTTTGTTTTGTAATCTTTTTAGGTTTTAAGGAAGTAATCAGGACAACAAGATGGTGGAAGTAACTACGCCTAAGTGATGAAATAAAACTTACCTCCCTAAGCTCACCTTATGTAAGTGCACTTAAGGTAATTATAGGGGTAAAGTAGGTGCACTAAAGCAGGGAATAGACTACTAGAATGAAAACACAAAATTGAAAGGCGAACTTGGTTTCTGGATTGCTAAAACAAGTAGAGTCATAAGTACAAGAAAGCTTGCGATTACAAATGAAAGCACCTAGCTAATACAAAAAGGGTAAGATAAGAAGATAGAAGAAATCCTCCAAATGAAGCTTAGAAGGGCCTTCGCTCCAAACACGGCTGCTTTTGTATTTGAAGAAGATCATCCTTTGCTTTTCCACTTGATGATGCTTCAAGCTACTTCGCTCTGTCTCCTCCAAGGGTGGAGGTCCACCCTTAGCTTCCTCCTTGCATGGCCGTCCTCCTAGGTGGATGCTCCTTGGCTTGGACCAAGGAAGAAGGAAGAAGAAGTCACCAAGGAGGCAAGGGATCCTCCTTAATCTTCTTCTTTCCTCTCCTTCCTATGGCCAGCTATTTATAGTGTATACGTAGATAGTATGGTTGCCAAGGATGGGTTTATTTGGTGGTAGGATGATGTATTTATAGGGAAATGTTGGCGCCACCTTAAACTTCTAGAAGAAGGTAGGTGGCATCAAGATGGAGGGCTAGATGTGTGGTGGTTGTTGGTTCAATGGCTAGGAATGAGTGGTGCCACTTGATGGGATGTGTAGGGTGGTAGTTATGGGTGGAATACACCCTTTCGTGGTTGGCTATGGTGGAGAGATGCCACCATTTTGGCGCCATCTTTGAAGGTTCTAGAAGAAGTCATTTTGGCGCCAAAAATGGAGGGTGTGGATGTAGTTATGTTGAGGTGTAGGGTAGGGATTAAAGGTGGTTTTGGCGCCACCTTTAAAGGTGGTTAAAGGTGATGGTTATGGTATGAAGAGGTGCTTATTTTGGCGCCAAAAGGAGGGGGTGAAAGTGGTGTTTTTGAAGGATTTTAGGACTAGGTGGATGATGTAAACATGTTTATATCACATAAACTGTATATTTACGCGTGTTCTTAGGCATAGAGTTACATCATACATTATAAATATTGCATAACATGCATCATCTTACATTTAGGTTAGATTGGCTAAAGTTTAGGTTAATTCTCTTTTTGTGGTTAGGTAATAGGGCGATATTCATTCGGGGCCTTGGATTGAAGATCCAACTGTATGAATCTGATCAGGGTGACGATTGGAGTTCAACGACTCCAAGATCGCCCTGATTGGACTTCCGTAGCATTAGATATAATCCAAGGAAGGTCAGAGATCATGGGCCATGATGGTGTAAATCCACACTTCGGATGACAAATCCAACCATACGGATGGGTCTGGATCGACGATTGTAGACCAACGGCACGAAAATCGATCCAATCCGACATCCATGGCACTATCTACAACACATAGAAGATGGACAGCCAAGTTGGCGCTACGTGGTGCCATCTTAGGAGCCCACATCGGCCAAAGGTGCCCACCCCCTCTCTCTCCTCTCACGCATGATCAGATCTAGGCCGTTGGATCTTGATCCAACAGCCATGAGCGTGAGCACCTCGGTTGGAAACACGATGAAGTCTCAGCCTTGGTGCAGTGGTCTTGAGCGTGCCTCTCAACCCGTGAGCGTGAGTTCAAATCGCGACGAGGGGGTGAGCACACACAATCAAAATTCAGTCACGCGATCCTCATCGAGCGACCATGGAGGCGGCGACGTGACGCGCCAGATGAAGATCGCACTGCATGCACGTAATGACACACTTCTACACATGCCATCTAACGCCCGGGCACGTGACAAAGGTGCTGGCGAGATTAATTTTAAGCCATCCGATCTCACGATCGGATGGCTGAGAATACGCATACGTGTGCGTGCGTTAGGCGTGTGGGAGAGGAGACGGCGGGCGCACATGCACGTCGCCTATAATCTGGGCTTTAGTGACGGTTTTATCGGTCACTAAAGACCACTGAATTAATGTTTTAAAGTGTAAAGACCTATTTGCCCCCTCCAATCTACATCTATATATAGCCCTACGACCCCCACACTTTCTTCATCCCTTCCTCTCTTCTCTCACCCCCTCCAAAGCTCTAAGAGCTTGTCTCAAACCCAGGATGCTCTACTAGAGTTAAAATTAGAATTTTTCCACCTTCTCCCTCCTTCGTGGAGCATCCTGCGGTTGTCATCTCACTGCATTCGGGAAGTAGATCTCACGACGACGACGTCCTGCCTCACCCCCGATTCTTCCTGCTTCGTTCTCCTTCTTCCTGCTTCATCCTCCGTCTTCTAGGCATCGCCCCATCCAACTCATCCTCCAAGCAATTGTCGAGGAGGATACTTCTCTCTCCATTCTCTTTACCGCTTTCTAGAGTAGATTTACTGTTTTCTAGCATAGATTTCCTACTTTCTAGTTGTAATGATTAGTGTAATGAACAACATTTAATGATGAAATCCATGTTTATTCTACCTCTCTTTTGTCTTTATTTATAATATTCTTTCTCTCTCTTCTATTTATTATTTGTTAAATAGATGGCTAGCTTTTGACCAGTTAATCTATTTCTTGTCAAACAAAACAAATGCGTATTTTTAATCTAACATCCGCTTCCTTGTGTTCCACTCGGAACTCTTAGAGTTTCGGTATAAATTTATCTGTTGACGGATTTTTTTGCAAATCATACTACGACGATAGGTTTTTCAAAACTCAAATCTGTTTGCGATGATCACCCGATCAAATAGTGGACAACCATGAAGTGGAGAGGAGCAATAGCTTGGCTTAGCTAGCTAAGCTAGCTTAGCTAGTAGATGAGTAGAGGAAGAGCTAGGGTTTAGCTGGAGGAGCTGCTCTGAGTCTACATGTAGCTATTTTGTAGCTGAGATGGACCTTCAGTGCGCTCATCCACTAGCTTAGCTAACTAGTTCCTCGCTAGTAGCTAGGCTGAGTACGATAAATTGAGTTGAGCTGGTCTCAACTATTCTGGAGCTGAGGGGAGTTGGGTCTGATCTTCTTGAAGACTCTCTTGCTAGCTAAGCTATCTAGCTTAGGTTTAGTAGATAAGCTCAACTAGGTTGAGCTAGGATGAGTCTTCATGAGCTAGTGCTGAGCTTCCCTAAGCTGACTGTGGACTCCTTAATTGACTCATCTTAGCTATTTGAGGACTAGTAGCTAAGCTAAGTTGAATGGAGCTACCATGAGCTGAGTGGAGTGACAGAAAAAATATGCGGTTTGTTAATTAGGTAATTTAGTGTCGTTGCAACGCGTAAATCCGCTTTCACTTTTAAATTTATATCCTAGATAGGGGAGTATCTAAGGTCGTCCAAAGGCAAAAATTGTAATTCAATTCTTTTGCTAAAAACACATCTCAACTTTCTTTTTGATATTTTAAATATATATATATTTGTGTTTTGAAATAATACGGGCAAAGTGCGAATTGTGACAAAAGAGTCCTAACACCTAAAATGCTAAGCTGAAACTTAAGAGATTAAAAAGTCCATTACCTAAATTCACTCTAGGCAGGTGGAGGCCTAGAGTAATTAGGGAGTGGAAGTAGAATAAATGCTAGAACTACAGTAACAATTGCAACAGAAAATTAAAAAGAAGGCAATTTGATTAACTCGAATTTGTGTTCTTTTTCCAAGATAAGTAGAGGAATGCTTCTACTAGAAATAAAAAAATTTAAAAGAAATAAAAGAAAAACATCCTCTTGCAAAAATTGGTGAAGAAGGGAGTCTTCTTGCTCCAAGCCTAGCTACTCCTTGGCTTGAAAAGAGGGCCTCCTTCTTCTCTTTCCTTGAGAACTCTTCCAAGGTGGGTGCTACCACCTTCAATGCTCTCCTCCAAGGGGTGGGCATGCACCACCCTCAAAAGCTCCTCCAAGGTGGCGTGGACCACCTTCAAGATCTCCTCCAAAGATCTTCCTTGCCTGGCTTCTCCTTTGGCTGGCGTGGGCACAAGAGAGAAGGGAAGAGGGGAAGGCACCGAGGGGACAGAATATCCCCTTAATCTTCTTCTTCTCTCTTGGGTGTGGGCTTCTAGGTAGAATATGAGAGTGAAATTGCTAGCCAAGGATGTTAGAGCATAGCTAAGCTAAGCTAGCTTAGCTAATGGAGGAGTAGAGGAGGAGGTGTTGGAGCTAGGGTTTGGAGGGAGGAGCTGAGGAGAAGTCTGGAGCTGAAACTGGAGCTGGCTGCTGCTGAAGAGGCTGGCATGGAGCTACTCTAGCTGGCCTAGCTTGCTAGTTCTTTGCTAGCTGCTAAGCCAAGCTAAAGTGAGCTGGCTTCTACCATAATGAGTTGAGGTGAGCTAGGTTTGGTGCTCTCGGGGAGGATCAAGCTGGTTGAGGCAGCTAAGGTAGCTTAGCTCAACTGAGTTGAGCTAAGTTGAGTCCCTGGGAGATGGACTTGGGCTTCCTGAGCTGAGATGAGTTCTTCTTCAGCTGGCTGGAGTTGAGTGGAGCTGGATGTAGCTGGGTCTGAGCTGGGGTGAACTCTTGTCAACTTAGCTGAGTTGGCTAGAGCTCCCTGTGGACTAGTGGGAGCTGAGATGAGTTAGACTCAGCTAAGTTGAGCTGGATCTGAGTTGACTTGAGCTAGGGTGAGCTAAGATGAACTCTCTTGAGCTGCCATTTAGCTGAGATTAGTTGAATGGAGCTAAAATGAGCTAACCCTAGTTCAAGTGAGCTAGGTTCCAACTGTGGTGAGATGGATCAAGCTGAGTCCCAGCTAGTCTGAACTCCTTCTTCACCAACTGCCTTCTTGAGTGCTAGGGTTTTAGGGATCTGTATATCTGTTCATCCCTAACACTCACAAAAACACATTAAAATAACAAAAGAAAATGCAATGCATGCCTAACCTAGTGAATGCCTAAATGCAGCCCAAAAACCCGTTTGCGGAGTAAAATCCTAAGAGCTAGGTTTGTTTTAATGCATAAGAATGATGATAAACTGGCGTTTATCATGGTGCTGGAATGAACTAGAATGAGCTGGATCCAACTGATTTAAGCTAGGTTGAGGTTGAATCCAGCTGAGGTGAGCTGGATTGCACTTAGATTCAGGTTGAATGGAGCTTTATCTCCTTTTACTATGTTTCTGCTTTTCACATTGCCAGGGTATAAGTGATTTTCACTGTGTGATCATTCTTGACAATGACATGAAGTGTATTAAAACAAAAATAAGGAGAAAATAATGCAATGTATGCCTAAACCCTAAATGCCTAAATGGAGCCCAATACCAAAATGTAATGTGGAAAACTTAGGACCTAGATGTGATTTGTAGGTTAAGAATGATGATAAACTAGTGTTTATCGGTGAGCCATTACAAGTTTTTCCTAACAGTCGGGGGAAAAGTTGTATGTGGCTTGGGAAAGATTTCATGACATTCTCCAGAAGTGTCCTCACTGTGGGGTGCCCTGTTGGCACGTCACCTAAATATTCTATCATGGACTAGACGACACCCATCGATGTTTAGCAGATGCGTCTAGTGGTGGGAACTTCCTCACTAAGGATGAGGCTAGTGCCTTCGAGTTGTTTGAGTCCTTAGTGGAGAACTCATTGAATGCAGCCTCTATGAACCAGTTCGCATGACCTAGACAACAATGGTTTTCTATCCATGAGGCCTAGGCAGAGTCAGCTCAGGCCGACATGGACATTATTATGAAGAAGCTAGATAAGATGGATTTGTTGGATAAGAAGATTGATAAGCTCAGTCGTTCTCATGCAACAAGACCAGGTGCTGCTACCTCTTATTCTTCCTCCTCATCTTGAGCTCCTTCTTCTTGACCATGTTTGCTCACTCGAGATATTCCTGTTCCCCTTCCTTCTATATCTTCATGGGCTCGTACATATTGGGAACCTATGAACTTGGATCTAGCTTCAATTGACCAGAGTTACGCTTATATAGATGATATGAGTGTATACTCATATGATGATTATGCGTCTTAGGCACGGCCTACGATGATGTCAACACCCTCCAAGGTTATGGGCGTAACAACCCATATCCTCAGATGTACGACCCTGGTTGGTGCTAGCTTCCTAACTTTTCCTTGGGTGGGGACTCTCAAAAACCCACTCTTGTTCCACAGCTCCAGTCCAAATAGTACATGAATGTGGCACCCATATACCCCAGGCAGCAGCCATTCCCGTCCTAGCAATAGTCTCAGTCTATCTACCAACCTTTCGCGATACTGTGCCTAACCCTCCACCGTGGGCTGACTAGATGGAAGGGCTGAGAAAGGCGTTGAAGAAATTAGAAAAAGGTCAGCTCAACGTCATGAGTCAAATGTAGAGCATGCAGAACCAGATACAAGAGAATAGATCATAGGGATCCTTGCCCTCCCAGCCTGTCTCAAACCCGAGACATGTGCAGAGCCAAGGTGCCCCACTTAGGTTTGAAGCACCACAGGGATAAGAACATATAGTACTCCAACCACCTCTTGTACCCCCTGGGTAAGCTTAGCTTGCTCTATTGCGCACACCAAACTAGATTGCTCCTTTCGCTCCTCCCCCACCTCATGGACAGTATGCCAATGCAATAGTTGTCACCTTGAGAAGCGGAACCACTACAAAGGGCTCGCCATATAGGCAGGCAGGTCAGGACACATTGTGACCTCTTCCTTAGGGTGGCTCCTCCTCCCACTCTCATACGGACTCACCTCAAGTAGAAAAAGGAAAGAGACCTATGACTACCGACCCTGATATTCCAATCCCTTTTCCTGGAGCATTGATGAGAGATACCTCAAGGAACACCAATGGATTGAAGAATTATGAGGACCTAAAATTAATGTTCAAGGAAGTAAACATTCAGGTCCCCCTCCTCGATGCCATAGATGACATCCTTGCTATCTCCAGATTCTTTAAGGATTATTGTACCTCAAGACGATCGCAAAAGATGGGAGTAAAGACCCAGGCGGTATTGTCCAAGGAAGCCAGCACAGTTATTCTGAGTGACTTACCACTAAAGAAGAAAGACCCTAGGACTCCACTCATTTCCTGCTACCTGCAGGATTCTCCATTTGATAGGGGCCTTGTAGACTTGGCTTCCTCCATCAACCTAACTCTCACAATTGTTTATGTTCATTTCCAATTCGGGGAGTTAAAGCCCACCTCGGTAACTATTTAGTTAGTGGACTGATTGGTGAAGACACCGAGGGGGGGTACTTGAGAATGTGATAGTGAATGTTCATAGGTTTTGCTTCCTAGAAGACTTTTTCATTCTAGACATGGAGGTTCCTCCTAACCTCTGTGATGCACCAATTATTTTGGGTGTCGCCCATTTTTGGCGACTGCCTGGGTCAACATCAACTGTGCATTCAGGTGTATGGAGATTGCCTTAGGCGAAGAATGACTGACACTGGATATATTTAGGGTGACTAAGAACTTTGATTGTGATCTTATAGAGGAGGATTGTGAAGTTGACGAACCAACATATTGTGCAACATTGGGCTTCTCTACGGTGACGTAATGTCTCACTCATCTTCACTTTTAGGGCTTTTGGACTAAACTCCACCTAGGACTACGACTAATGCACTGCACATATCTCCACTTTCCAACTCTGATTTCTTGGGGTGTACTTTTGACCTTAACACCCTAAATTATGTACATCCTAATTATTCTAATGCGCTTCATGTTTTGGACTCGCTCCTGCTGGTACAAGATGGTGTGGTTGCTATAGATGGTTGAGGCCTACTTGAGAGAATGTGGACGGGAACTTTGATCTATGTCTACCCTAGATGGCATTTCCAAACCACATCGTAGATGGTACGAGTTCAGTTTTTGCCGCCTCCATACAGGAGGACCCGGGATATCCAATGAGATACTTGGGCACTAACCCTTGGTCAGGCTCATCCTTATTCAGAGCCTATGGTCATAATGGTGCAGGACTTGAACTCTACCTTCTCACTAACGTACCCACTGTCGACCTCCTTATAGGTGCCAGATCAGCAAATGTGTTTGCACTTCAGGATCATTAGGTATACTTCACTGATTCCTCTTTCCCCCATACCATTCTTTTCTACAAGAACCCTCTCCTGTAGATGAACCCTTATCTCCACCTGTGATTGAACTCAAGCCCTTACCTAATTCTCAATAATATGTGTTCCTAGGCGATTGTGAGACTCAGTTATTATCAGTTCTCACTTAACCCAAGAACATTAGCTTCGACTGATTTCTGTGCTTCATAAGCATAGGGCTACTATTGGGTGGAGCATTTCTGATTTGCATGGTATTCTCTTATTATACTCATCATATATATATAGATGAGGGGGCGAAACCATCTCGACAACTTCAAAGGCATCTAAATCCGAATATGCTAGAGGTTGTCAAAAAAGAGATCGTTAAGTGGCTGGATGCTGACATTATTTATCCTATATCAGTTAGACAGTGGGTGAGTCCCATTCAGATCGTGCCTAAAAAGGCAAGACTCATCATTATAAAAAATGAATAAGGCGAATTCATCCCGACTCGCACTGCAACTTCTTAGTGGATCTACATTGATTATTGCAAGCTGAATTCAATTACAAAGAAGGACCACTTTCCCGTACCTTTTATTGACCAACTTTTGGAAGGGTTAGCCAGACGAAGCTTCTCTTGGATGGATATTCCAGGTACAATCAAGTTGCTATCAAACCGAAAGATCAAGACAAGACCACTTTCACTTGTCCCTTTGGCACATTAACTTTTAAGTGAATGCCCTTTGGCCTATGCAACGCACTAACTTTTCAATGTTGCATGATGACCATTTTTTTCTGATAAGATATGGGACTTTGTAGAAGTATTCATGGATGACTTCTCTATTTTTCGAAATGATTTTGATACTTGTGTTGATAATCTCACCAAGATCTTAAAGAGATGCATAGAGGTTAACCTAGTACTCTCCTGGGAGAAGAGTCATTTCATGGTGAGGGATCACTGTACTAGGTCACAGGATCTCTAAAAATGGATTAGAGGTTGATCAAGCAAAGTCTAATGTTATTTCTCGTTGACCTCCACTGAGCTTGATCAAGAAAATTAGGTCCTTGGGACAAGTTGGTTTCTATAGGAGATTTATTAAAGATTTTTGAAAAATTGCTCGTCCCTTGACAAATTTTCTTATAGCTGATGTCCCATTCAATTTTGATTCTACTTGTCATAGTGCTTCTGCAACTCTGCGAAAGGCTGTCAATGATTCACCCCTTCTCCAGCCACCCAATTGGTCTCTTAACTTTGAGATCATGTACGATGCCTTCGACTTCGCAGTCGGAGCCGTTTTAGGCCAGTGTCGGGAGCATCACCCATTCGTGATCTACTATGCTAGCAAGACACTGAATGTGGCTTGGCGTAATTACACGGTTATAGAGAAAGAGTTGCTAGCTATAGTATATGGGATGGATTATTTCTGCTCTTATCTCCTTGGGTGAAAAGTCATTATCTATACCGATCATTCATCCCTTCAGCACTTGTTGGCAAGAAGGATGTCAAACCACTAATTTCATGGATCCTTCTTCTCCAGGAATTTGATCTTGAAATTTGTGACAAGGTCGAAGCACATGATGTGGTGGCTGATCATTTGTCTTGTCTTGACCTAGCTGACATCCCCTACTCCCCACCTATCTCTGAGAAATTTCCAGATGAGTCACTATTGGCCATTGATACATTGAAGTTCCCCTTATGTACGGATATCACAAACTATCTTGTCAATGGAATGCCTTCACGATTATCTAAGAACCAAAAGCTCAAATTCCTTTCTGAGGCCAAATATTATTTTTGGGACAATCCCCTACTTTTCTGTTTGGGATCTGATCAGGTGATCTAGAGATGCATCCTAGATTCTGATATTTTTATTATGTTGTCTTTTTGCCACTGTGAAGCCTGTGGTGGACATTTTTCGGGCAAGAAGACCGCTGCAAAGATTCTGGAGTCAGCTTTCTTTTAGCCATCTATCTTTCGAGACACACGATTTTGCCAAGAGTTGCAGGCGGTGCTGATGATAACGTCATCATTAGCCATAAGTAGCTTTAATTAGTCTGAATCAATTGACACATGCTCCTACATAACTGTCGGAGAGTCGTAATTCACTGAACATCCATTCTGAGAGACATGCATTAAATTAGGGGTAAATATGTAATTTTATCATATCCTAAGTACAGAACAATCATGGGGTTTTCCAGAGATTAATTAAAGGTAAAATGGTCATAAATGTCTAATAAGAGGGTCTGTGTAGATAAAAATGGATTTTCATGCATTTCAAGAATTAATGGATATTTGAAACCCTAATTTCAGACCCGCTTAATTAACTGAGGTTTTGGTTAGGATAAAATTCACCTAAACCTTCTAAAAATCATAGAAAATATTCCATAAGGTTTAGTATCCTTAATTTGACCATTGGAATCCATTTTGACCTAAAATAGTCTCAGACGGACAGTTGCCCAAATTTAGGTTTCTACGTAAATTATCTAGTAAAACTTAGTTAAAACTAAAATCCGACTTCACCATCAAATTCCTTGGGTCCAAATTAGGTTTGTACCAAAATTTGGACCCAATCAGAGATCATCTTGACCTAGTTTGCATTTTTGTCTAGTCTGACTCTTTTTCTTTCAAATAGCCCCTCAACTTTCGAAAATCCTTACAAAAACCCCCTAACTTTGTTGTCTTCTTCGCCAAGAAGCCCCTGCCGCCATTAGGAGTAAGCTACAGCTCACCATTGAGATTTGTGCAAAATTTTCTCGCCCAATTCTCAATCAATCAGTCCCAAAATTGAAAGAGAGATTCCTTGAGGAATTCTCTTGCAATTGAGACAGGCTCTGAATCCTAACTCCTTCCCAATATCTCATGCGAACACATGAAAGATTTGGGTACCTTTTTGAGTGCGAAGCCCTTGTAGTTCGCAAGCTTGTTTCGAAGCTTGGAACTCATCTTTAAGGCCTATAAAAAGACCCAGGACACAATTCCGCTTCTCCTTAGCTTGTTTTGGAGGCCAAAATCCCCTTCTTCCCTTCTCCCCGACCTGCATCTCCACCAACTCCGGCGAGCTCCTCCATCCACCTTTCTCGTCTGTCGTCACAGACAATAGCCGATGGATTCTTCTTTCTCACATTCCTTCGCTGTTCGCAATACTAGCGAGGGTCTCCTTCCTCATCTTCCTCACCGCTTCTTCACCACCGGAGACTTAATCTCCTCCAAGTCCAGCGTACCACCGGCAAGGACCTTTCTCCCCTTTCATCCAATTAGGTTAGCATAGTTAGGTTTATCTTCTCTCCTACTTCCTATTTATCTCTTTATCCCTCGATTCAACCCCTCAACTCCACCATATGCCACCTTCGTCTCCATCTTCGGCCACACCTTCGACGAGTTTGCCCCACCTCCACAATCCACCAAACAACTCGTGGTCAACTCCAAAAGCTCCACCGTACGCCTCCGACCAAAAGCCCTCTCCTATTTTGCCCTTTCATCCACCCAAACTCCCCGTCGACCAATCCACCTTCGCATATCTCCGCCGACCTCCACAAGCCACCACACTCACTCCCACACCACAAGGACACTGCCATCACCTTTGCCATCCTCCAGCAACCATCCTAAGGTATTCTAATGTGGCTGTGAAATCATCATGGAATTCATGATTTCAAGTCTTCTCCAGTTCGCCACTGTCACCGCCATCATCTCCGCTTCCTTTGCAGTTCTCCAACCACTACATGCCATGCCAATGACTCTAGGCCGTGTGGATACGCTCCAGGCACCACTCTAGACCCTCAATTGAGGATCCCAGCTACAGGCTTGCACCAATTGAACAAAGACGCCGTCACCTGCTGTTGCTGCTTGAACGTGAAGAGAGGAAGAGTGGGATAGTTCCACATCGGTTGCGGAAGAGTGCTTGAGTGCGCTTAAATTGATTTTGTGAAGGAGCCTTATCGCCCAAGTACATAGGGGCCGGGTCCCCTTCATGCACTCAACGCACACTCACTCGCCCATATACCTGCCTATCTTGGTTGTGGAAGTGTTCGACGTCTGGGGCATTGACTTCATGGGATTGTTTCTCAACTCGCATGGCTTTGGGTACATCTCATCATTGACTATGTCCTTTGATACTTTAAGGAGGGGGACACCCCTTAAAGGAACAAAAGGGTAGTTAAGAGGCATTGCAAATGCATCGCCTCAAAGGAAGGGTTCACCCTACTTGCATCCCTCAATTCCATTCTTAGAGTACCTTTTCAGTAGATCACTTGAGAATATCATTTAAGCAAGGTGTAGGTCATAGGGCACTTGAAGGTTGGCTTAGGATGCATAACTATACTGTGAAAACTTGTTTGCCTACCTCCGAAAGGGAACTTAATTTTACAAGCCTGAACGTGCTTTAAAGAAATAAATTAAAGTTCCATTTGGATTGTGTTTGTTTTGATAGTGCATGCTAGGGAGGCAATCCCTTAGGAGACAACTTGTGTTTTGCCCAAAACCTAAAAGAATCCTTAGGAGAGTAAACCAAGAGAAAAGAGACATGGCCGAGGAAGGAAAGAGAGAGGATAGGATTGTGGAAAATCAACAATCTTTGAGAGGCTACTTTATCCCTACCAACCAACCTGGCCATGCATTAAGAAGACTTGGGGGGGGGACAACCCATATGAAATCAGGAGTAGTACCATATCTCTGTTACCCTCATTCTTTGGTATTACTAGAGAGGACCCCTACAGGTACTTGAAAGAGTTCACCGAGGTCTATTCTATGATGAGACTGCAGGGTGTTTCTGATGACGCCCAAATGCAAACCCTCTTCCCCTTCTCCCTTAAGGATAAGGCCAAACATTGGTATAACACTCTTGATGCTTGAGTAAACACTTGGGGTGCTTTGAAGGGAGAGTTTTTGAAGAAATATTTCCCCACAAGCAAAATTAATCAATATAGGAGGGAAATAATAGGTTTTTCTCAATACGATAGGGAGCAATTTCATGATGCATGAGAGCGCTTCAAAGACTTGTTATGCTTATGCCCCCATCATCAGGTGCCAAGATGGTAGCTTGTAGAAAGGTTCTACACTAGTTTAAATGACAAGTACAAGCAAACAATGGATGGCGCTTGTGGAGGAACCTTTCTAAACAAGATTGAAGATGAAGCTTGGGACCTATTTGAGATGCTAAGTGAAAATTCTATCCACCTGTCATTTCTTACTTAGATAGAAAACCTATAATACTTCAAAGGAAGGCGGAGGTAAATGAGGCTGGGTTCACTCAGACTTTAGCCTATCAAATTCAATTATTGAATAAAAACTTTTAAAGGTTTATGTCGAACCCTAGTCAATTCTCGCAAAATGCCTCCTAGGTCCAAACTTCTATGGAGTGCTTCATTTGCCAATGCAATACACACACCACTATGAATTGTCAAATGAAAAATCAGTTCCCTGAGCTAGTTTAGGTAGATTTGAACGCCGCACAAGGATTCCAACCCAACCCTTGGAATAACCCTTTCTCAAATACTTATAATAAGGGATGGAAAAATCACCCCAACTATTCATGGAGGCAAGGGAATACCTCCAATCCAGGGAATGATAGACCTCAAACCTTTCAAACTAAAAAATTCCACTAGACTCTTAACCCCTTCCAACCACCTAAGACCTCTGAGATGGATGAGCTCAAGGCTATGTTGAAGGCCATGCAAGAGAGTCAAAGTATGATCATCCAATCTCATGACAACGCACTCAATGAGATGAAATCCTAAACAAGATACCTTGTTGAGACTGTAAACAAGAGAGATTAGGAAACTTCCCAATACTTAAGAGGAGAATCCCAAAAGGATTTATATTAGGGAACATGCTCAGACTATAACTATTCTAAGGAGTGGCAAAGAAGTGTCAAGACTTGAACCCACTCCTATAGTCACATCTTTTGAAAACCCATCCACCCCAATTTCCATCTCCACTGAGGAAGAGTCACCCAACTCTCCCTTGCTTGAAATCACTCACCCGGAAGAGGTTGTTTTTGTGCCACCCCTTACCCGACATGACAACCGTTTCACACAAAGATTGAAGGCACCTTATCCAAAGTGCCTTTCCATTTCTATGGACAACTATGGAGGCTCATCTGGAGTTAAAGATATGATGGATGAGATAATAGAGACCTTTAAACAAGTGCACATCAACTTACCCTTTTGGAAGATATTAAATAAATCCCATCCTATGCTTGTTTTCTAAAGGACTTATCAACAAAGAAGAGATCTAGGAAATAGGTTTAAGCTAGGGCCATCCTACTTAGCGAATGACCTGGACTTAACCAGTACAAATTTATAAAATGTGTTGATTACCTTGTTCGCTATATTATAACTTAACGACAACTAACTAACTATGTAAGGTAGTTGTACATCATACAACGTATTGAAATTTTTAATGTTTGGAGCATCGATTTCATTAGCCACTTCCCAATATCCTAGGGCTATGAATACATTTTGGTGGCAGTCGACTATGTGTCGAAGTGGATATAGAGGTCATCCCGACTAAGAAAAATGATCATTCGATGGTTCTAAAGTTTATTAAGGCTAATATCATCTCTTGATTCAGCTACCCTAGGACTATCATCAGTGATGGGGGACCACAATTCCATAACGTACACTTTACCCACACTCTCAAGAGTCTGGGGGTCACTCATTAAGTGGTAACTTCCTATCACCCGCAGATGAGTGGGTAGGTTGAAGTGTCAAATAGGGATATTAAACAAATATTGGAAAAAACTGTAAGACCCAATAGGAAAAACTGGTCAAAAAAATTGAATGATGCTCTGTGGGTTTACAGAACAGTTTATAAGACTCCTTTGTGTATGTCTCCCTGTTAGATCATCTACGGAAAGGCATGTATGCCATTTGCTTGTAGAGTTGGAGCACAAGGATTTTGGGGCTATTAAAAAAATTAACATGGATCTAGACAATGTAGGCAAGGCACACATGCTAGAACTGAGTGAACTTGAGGAACTTAGAAATGAAGCTTATGAAACCTCTTAAGCTTACAAAGAGCTACCAAGGTCTTCCATGACAAACATATTCTTAGGAAGACCTTTGAGCTTAACCAACAAGTTTGGTTGTTCAATTCTAGACTTAAGTTATTTCCAGGAAAACTCAAGTCTCGTTGGGATGGGCCCTACACAGTCACCAAGGTGGTTCCACATGGAGTGGTAGAAATACAGCATCCCTCCTCTGGTGAGCCATTCAAAGTTAACGGCCAACGTTTAAAACTGTATGCCACTTTATCTGATGGCCACAAGTTTGACACCTTCACCATTGAGGAGTTGTAGCTCCTTCCACTTTTCACCTTAGGTATTATCTTTCTTGCTTTATTTTCAATGTGGACATTGTCAAGCTTAGGCATGGGAGTTAAACCTAAGGTTTTTTCCACAGAATTTATACATATAAGTGTATTAGTAGTTTGGTGCATTAGTAGTTTTCCTTTATTTATAAAAAAAAAGGAAAAAGGAAAAGAAATGGGGGATTTCTTATAAATTTTCCTTATTTTTCTTTTTCTTTTAATTAAAAAAATTGAATTAGGAAAAGAGAACTTGGGCATTAGAGTTTTTCAACTTTAGGAAATAATATAGTAGGACTTGAACATTTAGACCCTTCAAGTCTTCGGGTTTAATCAGCTCAGGTGTCTACTAAAATGTGGACTTGTTTCTCAAGTCCTCACCATTTGAAAATTCATTTCTAATTAATTAATAAGTTGGGGTGATAAATACACAAATTATCAACCCGTCCTCTGATTTGACGGAATTTATAGTCTAAGAATCTACACACTCTTTAGACTAACTCACTTTTTGACGATTTTAATAGAAATTGGGTAGCTAATGAACCTTCTAGGGTGATATGGCTGGCAAGTTATCGGTGGTAACAGCTCATTGGCCAGTTGTCAAGAGCTCAGCCACACAACCATTCTCTTTCTACTGCCTTTAGGTAAATCTTAGATCCGGGAAGTCACCTTCTTAAAAGAAATAGAGAAATAGAAAAGAAGAAAAAGAAGAAATAAGCCACACTTTATCGCACGAGTGTAGCTGGCAAGTTGTCAGTGGTAATAGCTCATTGGCCGGTTGTCCAGAACCCAACTCATGAAATGCACGTATAATTCCTAAACACTTAGGAAGAAGCGGGGAAGTAGAATAAGCCAGGGAGATATATACTGAGTTCGCCCTTATTTTGACCCCATAAAAATAAAAAGTAAAGAGAAAGCTATCAGTCAATAGATACACCTTTAGGCAGAATTTCTTTTCAAGGTCACCTAGGGGTGTAGAAAGCTGAAGTTTGTTCTGATTATCGATCAATGAGTCTATCACATTCATATAAAAAGAAGCTTAGTACTTAGAGTTCTTTTCGAGTCTTGGGTGGGTTGCATAGTCATAGAAAGCTGCCCCGAAACTCTAAGCTCAAAAATCCAAAAAAAATTAGAAAAGAATAAAAAGAAAAAGATGGTTTTGCATTTGAATAAGGTGAGGGCTTGGGTGATCTGCATTTTGGCAGACACCCGGACACTGTTGTGTCTCTGTAGTTCAGGTCTTAGTAGAAATTTCCCAGTGTTGAAAAATAACTATTGCCCAAGTAGTTCGATCCTAATTCTTTTTATAAATAACATATAGTTTTGCTAGGGACTAGCACAAGATAGGCATGGGTGTGTGATGTGCATACATCTAATTAACCTAAAATATCTATTTATGCATGTTCTTAGTGTCATAGAAGCATCATACATTATAAATATTGCATAACATGTATCATTATGTATTTAGGTTAATTTGTACAAATTGTATAGTAATTTCCCTTTTTTTTGTGGCCAGGGACGGCAATATTTATTGGGGCCTCGGATTGAAGATCCAGCTATATGGATCTGATCAGGATGATGATTGGAGTTCAATGAGTTCGAGATCGCCCCGATCGAATGTTTGTAGTATCAGTGCAGTTCAAGGAAGATCAGAGGTTAAGGGGCAAGGTGGTGTAAAATCCAAACTTCAGACAACAAATCCAACTGCACGGACGGGTTCGGATCGACGATCACAATCCAATGGCGCAAAAATCGATCTAATCCGACATTAGTGGCACCACTTACAAGCAAGAGAAGATGGGAAGCCCATATGGTGCCATGTGGTGCCATCTAGACCGCCCACTTCACCCAACGCAACTTCTTAAAGCGCCGCAACCATTCATCTAAGTCATTGGATCTCCATCCAATGGTCTAGATGGCACCACGTCTACCCAAAGCCGACACTCTCATCTCCTGAACGGAAATGCCGCTTGATCTCAACCGTTGGATCGAGATCCAACGGTCGTGAACGCTTGCCCCTTGAATTAGAAGTGTGATAAAAAAGGCCACGTAGCGTAGTGGTCGTGCCACTCATACACAATGCAGAGGCACGCAGAGAAGCGTGGATTACGTACGCATGTGATGACATGCGAACAGACTTGCCATCACACACGTGCGTGTAACATCTGAAGTGGAAGGGGCTTGAGCGCTTTTATGCCGTCCGATCTCTTAATCAGATGGCTAAGGTTGATTGAACGTGATGAAGAACTTCAACGGCTGAAGAGAAAGAGGTGTGCCTTCACCAATGCTTGGCTACAGTGACGATTATATCCGTCACTAAAGACCTCGGCATTAATTCTAAGCCATGGAAAAAAAGACTTTTATGCCCCCATTCTTATAACTATATAAAGTGAAGGTTCTTCCCTACCAGGAGGGGTGACGTAAAAATAATGCGGAATTGAAAATATATAAAGCAATCTCACAAAATAAGCAATCACAAAATGTGCACAAAGATTTTTAGGTGGAAACCCAAACCGGGTAAAAACCACCACCTAACCCTCTCGAGTTAGGATTTTCCGATCAACCAAGTTGATCAAATCCACTAACCGAATCACTTTGAACGAGGGTGATTCAACCTCAATACAACCACGCTACAAGTACGAGGGTAGCGTTCCTCAACCCCTTCTCTCCACGAGAAGGATTTTGTCCCACGAAGGAGACGGGAATTCGCAAAGCGAATACCCAACCAAAATACAAAGATAAAATAAAACAACAGTCCTATAGAGCCAACAAAATTAAACCTAGCTTCTATAGGAAATAGGAAACTCCCCTTTGCAAGGAGTGCGTCGACGATGACACGGTGCGTGTGCCACGCGATGGCGCTACGTCGCTCTCGTGAACAACAGCGGGAGAGCGGGTGCGCAAACTGTTTGATGCTCTCAAGATGTAGAGCTTGAGCTTGGAGAGCAAGTGCTTCTTGGACACAAGAGAGTGGAAATACTTGATCTTAGTGTATTGCAAAGTGTTTGTCTTAGTGTGTATATGTCTCTCTAGGTGTTTTTGTGTTACAAAGGTTCCCCTCTATTTATAGAGGCCTTAGGAAGGCTTTGGAAGGCTTGGAAAAGCTTCCATAGCCGTTGGGTGCAAAGCCCAAGAGAATCAGGCCGAAATCAGGACAATGATTACACTTCACAGGGTTATCAGACGTCTAACTCTGGCATCAGACGTCTGGAAGGCCACTTTAAGACGTCTGATTCCAAGGTCAGACGTCTGATTCTATGCGGGTTTCTCCCTGACTTGAATCAGATCTAAACAGGGTTTTTGTACAAGTCCATCAGACGACATAGAGGACGTCTGGCACTAAGTCTGGACGTCTGGAAACCTACTTTTACCATGGGAATTGATTTCCAAACGTTGCAACGGCTAGAAAATCTCTGAGAAGAGATTTTGGGTCAGCCGAGGCAAAACGGTCATTTATCAGACGTCTGTGAAGTCCTATGGACGTCTGATAAGGCTCTAACGGTCATATTCTTGAGTGTCTTCTAAGCCAGCCAACGGTCCACTAACTGGACGTCTGGCAAAGTCATCAGACGTCTCCTAAGACGTCTGGTATAAGGTCTGGACGTCTGAATTCATCAGACAGAACTAACTATGTCCAGCCTAACAGTTATCAGACGTCTGAAACAACAGTCAGACGTCTTAAAATCCTTTATCAGACGTCTGATTAGTGAATTAGACGTCTGGAAAGTCTGTTTTAACCCTATATTGGTTTTCTAAGTGTTCTACAGAAAACCTACGTATCCTAGGGTTGTGCAGGTGTTCCTAGGACTACTGTTAGGGTTCTTTGAGGCTCTTTAACATAATGTCTAAGGAAAATAAAGAGCAAGAAAATAAATACAAGAGATACATGAAAGGATAAAAAAGAATCTATCCTATTCTTCTTGTCTTCCATCTCCAATCTTTCGCTCCACGCGAACCTCCTCTATTTTCCGTCAAGCTCCTCCAATCCGTCCTGGATGCGAGCTCGAACTTCGTCTAAACACGTCCTCATTTGCAATTGACCTGAAATCTAGGACTCAAATTACAAATGTTAAATAACACGTGTTTTGTTATCATCAAAATAAATGATCGTGGTGCTCTAGCACCAACAATCTCCCCCTTTTTGATGATGACAAAACCGTAAATAATAATGCATAAAATTCTCCCCCTTTTTGACATTATCAAAAAAGGTTTAATTGATTTTACATTTCTTATAACTCCCCCTTAAAACATGCTCTTCTATGAGTTTCTTTTAACAAAGGTAATATCCTCCCCTTTTTGTAACAACAAGATAGCTATTATTTTTCTCCCCCTTACTAAAGGAAATTTAGCTACCTTATATCTCCCCCTTAAAAATTGACAATTAGCTCATCATTTTTTAACTCCCCCTATCTAAATACTTATGATAATAAGATAGGGTTAAGAATTTTTCCCTCACCTACCATGGCCAATAAAATGGCCCGAATGGTGGTGGTGGATGCCACATCGGATGGGGCTCCCATCCGTAGCTTGGAGGCCCGGGCATCGGCGCCGGTCTCCAATCTGGTGGTCGACGTGCGGCGGGTCCGTCGTTTGTTTGCCGTCTCGTCGGTCTTCTTCTTCTCCTCTTTGGTCTACTCATTGGTTCTCCCAACTTAAGTTGACCAGCCTTTAGTTTGTAGGTCCAGTCCTTTATGTTGTAGTCATCCCTGAACCCTACAAAATAAGATTCTAATTTTTTCTTTGGTATCCAAGTGGGCTTGGATCCGGATTTGTTAGCGGGTCTCCTTGATGGAGATCCTTTCTCAACCTTAGGGCTATAAAAATCATCTACTTTGTTGATTAGTTTGTTAGAGCTTTCCCTAAGACATGCAATTTCTCTTTCTATAGTATTTATCTTAGTCTTTAAATCAGAAATTTCTATTTTTAGACTATCATTTTCCTCAATCAATTTATTATTTTCATTGATGAGGTCTTGATTTTCTAATAATAGGTTATTATCCTTAGGACTAGTTTCTATGTCCTTGAGTTGTTTTTCTAACCTATCATTTTCATTTCTAAGAAAACTAAGGTTCTTTTTAATGCCTTTATTTTCTACCCTAAGTGATTTACTAATCTCAAAAAGTTCATTAAATGCTTCTTGAAGATCGAGATTTACCTCGTTGTCTGAGTCGCTTTCGCTTTCGCTGTCGCTTCCTCTGGCCATGAAACCGAAGCAAGCGGTTTCTTCTTCTATGGTCTTCTCTTCTTCTTCTTCCTCCGAGCTAGAATCGTCCCAAGTGGCTTGGAACGCCTTCTTCTTAGATTTCTTCTCCTTTTCCTTCTTCTCCTTTTTGAGAAGAGGGCATTCTGGTCGCAGATGCCCTTTCCCGTTGCAGTGGTAGCAACGTCTCGGGCTTTCCTTCTTCTCCTTTTTCTCTTTCTTTAATTCCCTACAAAACTTGGAAAAATTTTTAAGTAAAATTCTAAAGTCTTCGTCGTCGGAACTTACCTCGCTATCCGACGTGGCTCTAAAGGCGAGGTCTTCTTTAGTTTAGGCTCTGGTGTATCCTTCTTCTTCTGCTTCAACTTAGTCTCGTAGGCCATCAGATTGCCTAGGAGATCTTCCATGTTGAGCTCCTCCATTTCGTTCGCCTCTTCGATGGCGGTGACTTTCTGTTTCCATTCCGGTCCAAGGGAACGAAGAAGCTTCCCTTGAAGCTCCCCGTTGATGAAAGTCTTCCCTAAAGCTTTCAAGTTATTTACTATGAGAGTGAACCTAGTGTTCATCTCACTTAAAGTTTCGTTAGATTTCATAGAAAAAGCCTCAAATTCTTGTGAAAGTAAATTGAGTTTAGAAGTTTTTACCTTAGAGGTACCTTCATGAGTTACCTCGAGTGTGTGCCAGATCTCGTATGCGGTGGCGCATTGCGAGATTCTGTTGAACTCCTCCGGGCTGAGCGCGCAATACAACGCGTTCATTGTTTTCGCGTTGAGAGAGAGCTCCCGGATCTGCTGCTGCGAGTATCCTCCGGCGGGTTTCTCTGGGATGTCGAAGGGGGTCTCGCACCTGGCCCAGACTGTGAAGTCGGTGGCTTGAAGCCACGCCTTCATCCGCAACTTCCAGTAGGTGTAGTTGTTCCCATCAAAGTAGGGCGGACGGGTTGTGGACTGCCCCTCGGAAATCCTGCTTGTGGAACAGCTTCCCTCCATGTGATCTTTCCGCAGATGTTACTCCTGTCGGCGGAAAACCTGCTCTGATACCAATTGAAGGTTCTTCCCTACCAGGAGGGGTGACGTAAAAATAATGCGGAATTGAAAATATATAAAGCAATCTCACAAAATAAGCAATCACAAAATGTGCACAAAGATTTTTAGGTGGAAACCCAAACCGGGTAAAAACCACCACCTAACCCTCTCGAGTTAGGATTTTCCGATCAACCAAGTTGATCAAATCCACTAACCGAATCACTTTGAACGAGGGTGATTCAACCTCAATACAACCACGCTACAAGTACGAGGGTAGCGTTCCTCAACCCCTTCTCTCCACGAGAAGGATTTTGTCCCACGAAGGAGACGGGAATTCGCAAAGCGAATACCCAACCAAAATACAAAGATAAAATAAAACAACAGTCCTATAGAGCCAACAAAATTAAACCTAGCTTCTATAGGAAATAGGAAACTCCCCTTTGCAAGGAGTGCGTCGACGATGACGCGGTGCGTGTGCCACGCGATGGCGCTACGTCGCTCTCGTGAACAACAGCGGGAGAGCGGGCGCGCAAACTGTTTGATGCTCTCAAGATGTAGAGCTTGAGCTTGGAGAGCAAGTGCTTCTTGGACACAAGAGAGTGGAAATACTTGATCTTAGTGTATTGCAAAGTGTTTGTCTTAGTGTGTATATGTCTCTCTAGGTGTTTTTGTGTTACAAAGGTTCCCCTCTATTTATAGAGGCCTTAGGAAGGCTTTGGAAGGCTTGGAAAAGCTTCCATAGCCGTTGGGTGCAAAGCCCAAGAGAATCAGGCCGAAATCAGGACAATGATTACACTTCACAGGGTTATCAGACGTCTAACTCTGGCATCAGACGTCTGGAAGGCCACTTTAAGACGTCTGATTCCAAGGTCAGACGTCTGATTCTATGCGGGTTTCTCCCTGACTTGAATCAGATCTAAACAGGGTTTTTGTACAAGTCCATCAGACGACATAGAGGACGTCTGGCACTAAGTCTGGACGTCTGGAAACCTACTTTTACCATGGGAATTGATTTCCAAACGTTGCAATGGCTAGAAAATCTCTGAGAAGAGATTTTGGGTCAGCCGAGGCAAAACGGTCATTTATCAGACGTCTGTGAAGTCCTATGGACGTCTGATAAGGCTCTAACGGTCATATTCTTGAGTGTCTTCTAAGCCAGCCAACGGTCCACTAACTGGACGTCTGGCAAAGTCATCAGACGTCTCCTAAGACGTCTGGTATAAGGTCTGGACGTCTGAATTCATCAGACAGAACTAACTATGTCCAGCCTAACAGTTATCAGACGTCTGAAACAACAGTCAGACGTCTTAAAATCCTTTATCAGACGTCTGATTAGTGAATTAGACGTCTGGAAAGTCTGTTTTAACCCTATATTGGTTTTCTAAGTGTTCTACAGAAAACCTACGTATCCTAGGGTTGTGCAGGTGTTCCTAGGACTACTGTTAGGGTTCTTTGAGGCTCTTTAACATAATGTCTAAGGAAAATAAAGAGCAAGAAAATAAATACAAGAGATACATGAAAGGATAAAAAAGAATCTATCCTATTCTTCTTGTCTTCCATCTCCAATCTTTCGCTCCACGCGAACCTCCTCTATTTTCCGTCAAGCTCCTCCAATCCGTCCTGGATGCGAGCTCGAACTCCGTCTAAACACGTCCTCATTTGCAATTGACCTGAAATCTAGGACTCAAATTGCAAATGTTAAATAACACGTGTTTTGTTATCATCAAAATAAATGATCGTGGTGCTCTAGCACCAACATAAAGCCCCTACACCCGCCACTTTTTCTTCATCCCTTCACTCTCTAAGAGCTAAAAACTCAACTTCTAAAGCTCGCTCTAGTGCTCCCAAGGTACAGGAAGCTCCACTAGAGTTAAAATCAAAAATTTCCACCTCTTGCCCCCTTCGCGGAGCTCTCGCCAGCCATCTTCTCACCCCCATTCCAAAAGTGGATCCTACGACGTCGATGCCCTGCCTCATCCCCGGTTCTTCCCAATCTGCCCTCCGTCCTCTATCTTTACTCTCCTTCCAGGCATCGTTCGTCTGGCTCGTCCTCCAAGTAGCCGTTGAGGAGGATATCTTCTCACCCCTTATCTTTTTACTGCTTTCTAGAGTAAATTTCTTGCTTTCTAGTGGTAGAAATTAGTTGTAATGACATTATCCTTGGTATAAAAGTTATTTCTCTCTCTAGCTCTATTGTTTATATTACAAGTAGATTAGTTGTTTATAATCATTGTGAATGTTCCCTTTATAAACAAAATTACAAAAAAAAAATTTACGGATTTAGAATCAACATAGCCTCCTCGTGTTCGACCCGGGACTCACCTCGAGCTTCGGTAAAAATTTATATAATATCAGATTTTCTTCTAAATTGCACTATGACAATGGGTTTCCAAACTCAATTCTTTTTGCTACAAAATTCCATTAATCAATTATCTTGGGAAAAGAGCCATTTCATGGTGAGGGATGGCATAGTACTAGGTCACAGGATCTTTGAGAATGGATTGGAAGTTAATCGAGCGAAATCTGATATTATTTCTCGTTTACCTCCTCTTAGCTTGGTCAAGCAGATTGGGTCCTTCTTAGGACCTTCTTGGGACATGTTGGATTTTACAAGAGATTTATCAATGATTTTTCAAAATTGCTCGTCCTCTGATGAATCTCCTAGTTGCTAATGTCCCATTTCATTTTGATTCTTCCTGTCACGGCGCTTTCGAGACTTTACGAAAGGCTGTGTCCGATTCTCCTATCCTCCAACCACTCGACTGGTCACTTGATTTCGAGATGATGTGTGATGCCTTTGACTTTGCCATTGGAGTCGTTTTAGGCCAGCATCAAGAGCACCACCCTTTTATGATTTATTATGGCAGAAAGATATTGAATGAGGCTCAGCGTAACTACATGGTCATTGAAAAAGAGCAGCTAGCTATAGTATTTGAGCTGAAGAAGTTTTGTTCTTATCTGTTAGGGTCAAAGGTTATCTACACTGATCATTCATCCCTCTGGCACTAGTTGGCAAAGAAGGATGCCAAACCACGCCTTATTAGATGGATCCTTCTGTTGCAGGAATTTGATATTAAGATCCGCGACAAGTCTAGAGCTCATAATGTAGTGGCTAATCACCTTTCACGTCTTGACCTACCCTATATACCTTACTCCCTGCCTATTTCTAAAAACTTTTTGGATGAGTCTTTATTGGCCATTGATTCATCAGAGTTTCTGTGGTATGCAGATATAGCGAACTATCTTGCCAGTGGTAAGATACCTTCGGGATTATCCAAAGACCAGAAACTCATTACTTTCTGAGGCCAAGTTTTATTTGTAGGACAATCCTCTATGTTTTTGTTTTGGATTTGATCAAGTGATCAGGAGATACGTCCCAGATGCTGAGATTTATAGTGTGTTATCCTTTTGCCAAAGTGAGGCCTATGGTGGTCATTTTTTTGGTAGGAAGACCGCTACAAAGATTTTACAATTGAGTTTCTTTTGGCCTAACATATTCAAGGTTGCACATAATTTTGCCACAAGCTGCAAGCGATGCCAGTCGGCAGGTTCCATGACTAGGAGAGACATGATGCCTCTTCAACCTATTTTGGTTGTGGAAGTTTTCGATGTTTGGAACATCGACTTTATTAGCCTGTTCTTAAACTCGCATGGCTTCGAGTACATTTTTCTTGTAGTAGATTATGTCTCGAAGTAGGTTGAGGCCATCACAGCGAGGCAAGCTGATCATAAAATGTTATTTCTTTTGTTCAGGTGTTTATTTTTATGAGATTTGGTGTCCCTCATGTGCTGATTAGCGATGGGGGAAGTCATTTTATTTATGCTCATTTTAGGTCATTATTAAAGAAATATGGGATTCATCACCGCATTGCCACCCCATATCACCCGTAGCCCAATGGGCAAGCTAAGGTGCTTAACCGCCAGATCAAACTCATTTTGCAAAAAATGGTTAGACCCTACTAGAAGGATTTGTCCAATCAATTAATACATGCGCTTTAGGCTTATTGAACTGCATACAAGTCTCCCCTTAGAATGTCACCGTACTGTACGGTACCTAGAAAAGCCTGTTACCTAAAGCTCTAGCTCAGTGAATTAGAAGAGATTCGATGGGAGGCCTACGAAAATACGAAAATTTATAAGGATAAGATGAAGGCTTTTCATGACCGTGACATCCGAAGAAAATCTTTTATCCCTAACCAGCAAGTCTGGCTATTTGATTCTAAGCTTAAATTCTTTGCAAGTAAGCTAAAATCTAAGTGTCTTGGACCATTTATTGTGATTCACCCATACTCTAATGGGGTTGTTAAGATCTATGACCTGAAAACTAGGCATGTTTTTACTATGAAAGGCCAACGCCTCAAGCCATTCTTGGCCCAAGAACCTCCTCCTATTGATGAAATCATCAATCTTATTGAGGATGTGTGATTGAGTTTTTACCTAGTTGGAGGTGTTAAACACAACATCTATACATATATAAATAGCTTTTGTTTTTCCTTTTATATATAGCATATTTGTTTTTGTTCATTTGTATAGGTGTTGGAATGAGCTAAATGGTAGTGTTCAAGAGCTATTCCACATGAATTCTGCCCTTTTTATTGTTGCACTCCATTGAATTATATTCTACTTTTTCTCCTATGTTTATTTTAATGCATGAGGACGTGCAAGAATTTAGGCATGGAGGGGTAGTATATACATATTGAACATTTTCTGGAAACACCTAGGATTTCCAGTGAAATTGCATTTCTTATGAGTAAATGATTTTTGAAAAGAAAAGAAATTATAGTCTATCTATACAAAAACATACATAGAAAACTTTTGAAAAAAAAGGAAAAAGTATTTTTGAGGTTGTTTTTGGAATTTAAGCAAGGTAGAGTCAAGAATTCTCGATTTTCAGGATTTACCGACCTTAGGAAATGAGAACATAGTCTTTTCTCCTAGACTCTTCACGTCTTATGGACTTAATTTTCTCAAGTATTTACCTAAATCTGTATTTTTTTCCCAAGACATTGAAAGGAGTCTGAAAAGCTAAAAGTATTAGGACAAAAGGGTGATAAGTGGATGACTTATCATTCTGCCCTTTGGTTTGGATAGTCTTGGAGGACTAAGCATCTTCATGTATATACTGATGAGACACACACTTTCGCAATAACAGAATACAACAGTTTGCATGAAATAGGAGACGATTTTCAACCATCATGAAAATTGTTCTTGTAGTGATCACTTGCAGTATGTATTGACTCATCATCTAGGTGATTTTGTTGAATCCTTAGTGGTCAATAAGATTTAGTTTTAGGGCAAGTAGATCCAAAGGACTTTGCTATGTTTTTAGCTCTTAGGACTATTCCTATTTGTAAGGGAAAGCATTTAGAACGGATGAAAGAGAGCCACTCACCTAGAAAAATGATTTGGAGAAAAAAATAGATATTTAGCCTTGAAAAAAATGAGAAAAAAATATGAAAAGAAAACCCCACCAAATACGCCCCTTGCTACACATGGGTCAATTCCACCAAATAAAAGCATTTCACTACATATGGATGCTGCCCTTTCCATTTTCAAAATAAAAGCACCTCACTACATATGGGTGTTAATCCTATAGAAAAAAAATACGAAGGAAAAAATTAGGAATAAGAGACCTAGAGGTCCCGCTAGGGAGATATACACCTAGTGTGTCGACCTCGAGGTAGAAAAGTGGTGAGGAGAAAGCTGTCAAATCCTATTATGTCCTAAGTGAAGACAGGATTGTCTCAAAGAACATAGAAATATTCTAACTTTTATTGAATACTAGGAATCAACTTAGTTTCTCATCTAATGAGTCACAAAAAAATCACCTACAGGATACTGGTTTCTCACATTCAATTCGAATGTTGCATGGGTCGACTCAGTCTGAGAAAGTATCTCTCGCAACCCAAGTCTAATTGCTAATAAGATTTTTGATTTGATTTAGGAGGTTCAAATTTGAGTCGATACTTTAGAACTGTTGAGACTTTGCCATTAAGGATTTATTTGCAGTTTCCTTTCGTTGGTGAAAAATCTTATTGAATTTTTTAGTCAAACTGAATGCATGTTGAAACAAAAGATATATATATATATATATATATATAAATTGGTTTTTTCCAAGAATAAATGAAAACTCACATGTGTGATTTTCGCATCTTTTCCACTGGTTTTTTGCATGTTGGTTTTACTAGGACTAGCAAAGTTTAGGCATAGGGGTTTGATTGTACAACAATCATGGCACTTAATTAACCTAGCATAACTTGTGATTAGTGCATTTATAAATTGCATATCATCAATTACACCCTTTTATTTAACTACATATTTAATAATGTTATTTTTCTTTGCTAATTAGGGTTTATTCTTATTTATAGGAAATAAGGAGCTTAGAAGCTATCTTGAGCAGAATAAACCTGGATAGGAGCAGAAGTTGTAGTAGAGCTAGAGTTGGATTCTAGAATAAAGTTGAATATAGAAAGATTGAAGAAACAAGAAGAGAGAAAAATAATAGAGGACTACTTGTGTAGAATAAGTGCAGAGAAAGAAAGAGAAGAACTAGGATATCCCTATCCTATCCCCAAAATACTAGGATGACCTTATCCTAGTACCTATCCTTGAATTAGCTCAACACTAGGATATCTGAGGTCAAAAGCCAAAATCATGAATAACATTATCCATGCACTTATCCACCCTATCCATAATCCAATCCTATTATCCATAACCCTAATCCACTTATCCAATACATAATCCCTAACCTAGAAACCTATTTAGGTCCATACCACACCTAATTGACTCAGTTTCAGTCAATTGGGCTAGCCACAAGTCAGTTGGGTCCATTGGACCTGATTGTACTAACCCTAAGTTGATTAGACTCATGTGAGTCTAATCTCACCCAGCCCAAACCTAATTGACCTAGCTACATCTAATCAGGTGCATCACAACCTGATTGGGTGCATCCAACTCTAATTGGGTTTAGTTGGAACCTAATTGGATCAGACCAACCAGAACATGTCTAATTTGACTCAATAAGTCTAATTAGATCTAACCCTAACCTAGCTAGGTGCACACCTATTTGATTGGATGCATCTAATGTCAATCAAGTCCACCCAGAACCTGATTGATTTTTACCAACCCACACAAGTTTAATTGGGTGTAGTTAGAATTCAATTAAACTCACCTATGACCCGATTGGACTTAGCCTTAACCAATTTAGGATAACCCCAACTCGATTAGACATCCATACACCTAATTAGACTCAACCTATTTACCTTTAGGCTAACCCAACCTATTAGAACCTATTCCAAAAACACACCTGAACAAACCCTAAAACCTACCCCCACCAAAAGTGGTGCCCCCCAACAAACCTTAGACTCAGTGCGCCACCTTAGCCTCCCCTTCTCTTTAAAAGGCCAACTAGGGTGGTTGACCAAGCCCCCCCTTAAGGCCCCTCCTCCTTCCACCTTAGTCACCACCCTCCATAGCCTCTTCCCTCCACCTTGAAGGCCATCCACCACCACCATAGGTGGCCGACTACCACCTTCTTCCCTTGGCCCTGCAAAGGCCACGAAAAGCTTCCAATAGGAAGCACCTTTGGTTCCCTTCCCTTTAGTTTCCATAGAGTAGTTTTTCTCTGTATTTTTCGCTACATTATTTTTCTAGTAGCAAGTAGTTCTAGTTTTTCAAGTAGGATAACAATTTCTAGTTCTAGTAGAAATTAGTTATAGTTCTTCTAGTAGAATAAAAATTGTTATCTAGCTTGATAATATTTCCTCTACTTGTGATTGGAACTATATGTTTCTCATGATGAATATAATGATCTATCTATTTTGATTTTGATATTGTTCACGTGTGCTTGATTGAAATTGTTTTCGTGCCCCAAGTGTGAATTTTTAGAATAGGGTGTGTCTTGATCCCAAAAAGAAAAATATCAATCCTTAGAAAAAATCATGATGATATTAATCTTTATAGGAACTCTGGTGATCACAACAACCACACAGTTCACACCTAATTCCTTCCCACATCTAACACACCTTATGCACCAACGATCTCACTGCATCACTTTTCAAATTACAATCATCAGATTTCATTTCGATTAGATTAGAGTCTAGGTGTTGTAGTAGATTAGTTCTGTTATCTTTTTATTTTCATAAATCAAAAATCACAAAAAAATCTGAAAAGGAGAAATAAAAAAATATGTTGCATGGCTGCTCCTGCACGAGAAAATGATGCGATGATTTATCAAAACTCTCTTGATAGCGTTTATGTGCTTAGAATTTGCAATGAGCATTATATGTACACTTGCTACATTTATCTACACTATACTATGATTGTTCGCTTCGAGATTCTTATTGGTGAATTTTTCGTGCAAGAAATCCACCACCATTAATAGGTATTAGACTAGTTAGTGTTACGACCTGATTTCCGAATCTCTACAGGACATGAGAATTGGACCGACTCGACTGATTCCAAGACCTAGTCGTCCAACAAGAAAGTAACCAAAAGCAGTAAAATAACTCACATTTACCATGCAAGCAACTAACAGTAACAAAAGTACAGCAGTAAAGAAAAGAACTACTACAGTACACACCACCACAACAGTAGAGAATTCTAATAGGTACAGAATATGAAGTTTACAATAAAAGAGTACAACAATGTAACAAAATACTCATGACTACAGAAAACAGGTACAACAAAAGTACAACTACTGGGCTCTACTAGGCCTAGCACCCTCCACAGCTGTAGGCTCTGGCTGCTCAACACCTAGACCTGAAAAAGGTAGTAAGTACGACATGTTAGCGAAACGCTGAGTAGAGTGGTAACCAGCTAACTAAGAGAAATAGTAAAGGTGGACAGGTAGCTATTGCTTTCAATTTCTTTCTTTATTCAACTAATTATTCTTTCTTTCATCCTTTGGTTTATTTATCAGGTCTTTTTCTTGATTTCGACTGTTCCTCGTGGGAACGATCTTGATTGCAGTCTTTTCTGAAAAGTAGTAGCACGTGGTGCTCTTCTGGCTGAGAGAGTCCCTTATGGTGGTCCTACCCTCAGTCAACCACCCCAAGGTCGCTGACAGACGTAACGGTGACTACGGCACGTGCGATAAACGCACGGGTAGCTATCCTGCACTGGCATGCGGTCAATCAGTTCTATTAACGGGTGCGCCTAAAGCATAGCACGAAACCAGTATAGAGCAGAGCCCTCTTAGTAACAGGGGTCTAGTCCCTTCACAGTAACCAAACAGGGGTCTTGCCCCTCCACAATTCGTGCACCCTCGCCTGACTACCCTGGTTTGCCCAGTAGGCCTAACAAGTCGGTGTAAGATGGCTAGTTAAACCCTGGGCCCCATGGGGTGGCTAGCTCTCTCCCTACACTAGTAGCTCTCCCCGGTACTGTATACGCGAGGGTCAAAAGTCGGTACAAAGTGGCCAAACCTAACCCCGGATCTCAAACCTAGGGCAGTTAGCTCCGCTCTGCACTAAGAAGGAATATGTGCTCCCCTTGGTACCCCATACCCAGGAGACAACATACTTTCCCATTCACTTTTCCAATTCCATTCTATTTATTTCCAGGAGCTCTACTCTTAATTCCACATGGGGTTCATGCTCATGTTTCTCAAGCCAAGCCATACTAGGTTTCGTCATTTAGGTTTACTCGCATATAGTATGTGTTTCCAACATTCAATCTTTCCTTTCCAATTTATCTACAAGCAGCTCGTATTTAATTTTAAATAGCAGAAATTACAGGTAGCAGTTACTAGCAACAGTACTCTACATTTCACAGGCAACTGTTATCCAATTACAGGTAATTATTATTCCATCTACTCATCCAAGACTGCATTTCAGGCATTTAATACAATCGTTCCAGTATTTCTAGTCCTATGATTCATGCCATACCCTAAGATCTATCATTCAATCTAGTGTTTCTAGCCCTAGGATTCATGCCATACCCTAGGATCTATCATTTATTCCAGATATGCATTTATGTTTGTAATTAACTAAGGGAAGCCACTCTACCTGCAAACCCAAGAGTAATGGGGGCTCGATTGGCGGGTCCACGTGCCTCCGCAACCCCCAAATCCATAACAGAACATGATCCTAACACAAGGATCAACCACAAGAACCCACTCAGAACATGATAAAAAGCATTCCAACAAGTAGAGGAACTTATATGAAGAAGAACGAAATCTTAAACGTGAAAATCGGACCTCGAACGGACCCTACACGGGTCAAAAATGACAACTTTGACTCAAATCAGACGTCTGGAACATCTTCCAGACGTCTTAAAAGGGGGTCCAGATCATACCTCACTCTGTACTGCTCTTCAAACGTCCAGGGATCCTGCTAAACCGTTTGGACCTAGTTCCAGACGTCCGACTATCCCTTTGGACGTCTGAAGATGCTCTCCACCATTTGGTACCTCGCCCAGACATCTGAACCACGTGGGAGGGCGTGTCCTGCGCCTTCTCGAAGCGAATCCTGCATGCGCACGCAAAAATCTCTCAACACGGCACGCAACAGAGCTTTGGCGGAACGGCCTGCATGGCCATATCCGCAAAAGGAAGCAAAGGGCATAGTACGTACCTCTCAGCCGTTTGGAGTTGCTTCCAAACATCATCCACGTCATCTGGACATAGGTCCAGACGTCTGATTCTGGGAAAAATCCCAGAATCAGAAGCTCCTTCGTCTTCTTCCTGCTGCGCGTGACCACGCCGCGTAGCTGCTCGTCCGCTACTCTAGCTGCAGCAGCGTCAGGGGAACCTCCCCGACACACACTCCGCCTCGTGCACGCCGACCGACCTCGAGCTACTCCGGCGGGCTCTCTCCCTCTCACGGCTCGCGTGCTTTCTTCTCTTCCTTCTCGCTGCTCTTCTCCTCTCCGCCGTTGCACTCGACTGCAGCTACTGCTCGCTCTCACTCTCGCTCTCGCGCTGGAGGAAGGAGAAGACGGATGGGGTGGGGTGGTGAACGAGGGAGAGGGGAGGGGAGTATTTGTAGGCACAAGGGGAAAAAGTTCTGCAGGTCGGCGAGGGGAGAGAAAAGAAGAAGGCGGTTGGGGTTCAGTCTGCGCGCAGCACGCGTGCAGACTTGCAGTCATACGCAGACAAAAATTGATTTCCAAACGTTTGGGAAGGTGTCCAGACATCTGACCAGATGTCTGGACCAACTCCCAGACGTCTTAAAGTGTTTTGATCGCACGAGTCTTAACAATTAGTATTTAGGTTTTAGATTTAGATTAGTAATCAGTTAAAAATAATTTTTAAAACTTGCATATCATGCCTCCCAGAGTTTGATTGGGACTCATCTTGAGTTTCATTATTTAGTTTTGTTTAGGATCGATTTCGCACCTATACTACGATGTTACAAGCCCTTATTTAGCACGATTCTGAGCATCTAATACTCCCTGTGGAGACGACTTAACCACTATGGTTACTTTTCATGAAAATATAATTGTTGCAGATTTTTCTACTACATAAAAGTACTGCAGTGACGAATAATTTTATTAAATTGCTATCACTGTCATTAAGTGAAAAATCTTTCAATCACATAGCATATTGTCTTTTTCATTCCTTTCATAGGTGTTGGAATGAGTTGAACGACAGTATTCAGGTGCAATTCCAAGTTATCTCTACCCTTTATTTTTGTACTTCATAGATTTCCATTCTTTTGTTTCTATGTGTATTTTCATGCAAAAGGACATGCAAGAATTTAGGCATGGGGGTAGTACACATATGCTAAATATTTTCGACCAACACCTAGGATCATGAACTGCATAATTTTAGTCTAAAATTATTCATTGTTGCATTCACATTTTGCATGTTTTTTTGATGTATTTCTCCTGAATAACAAACTTTTTAAAAATAAAAGAGAAAAAAGGTGTGTTTTTGGTGTTATTTTTTGAATTTAAGCTTGAAAGGGTCAAGAATTCTCAATCTTGAGGATTTATGGACCTTAGAAAATGTAGAACAAAGTCTTTTCACTTAGACTCTTTAGGTCTTTATAGACTTTTTTTCTCAAGTATTTACCCGAGTATAGATTTGTTTTCCTGAGTCTTTGAAGGGATTTGAAAAAGCTTAAAGTATTAAGTCAAAAAGGGTGATAAGTGATTTACTTATATCCTATGGTTTGGATAGTCTTTGAGTTCCAAGCAATCTTCACTCACATAATGCACTAACTCGAATTGTAGGAAATTTTGTTGAGTCCTTAGTGGTCAACAAGATTTAGTATGAGAGTCAATGGATCCTTATGGGTATGGCTAGCATGTTGCACTGGGTATACTCCCCAAATATAGGATGTCCAGATCCCAACTTGCATCTTTAGCTTTTGGATCTTTATTTGGGAACGATTCTTGAGTGGATGAAGGAGAGCCACTCACATAGAAAAAGGATTTGGAGGAAAAAAGTACATATACAATAAGCCTTCAAAAAAATGGATCAATCAACATATGGATGATATACGCACATGCTACAAATGGGTGCCACTCCACCAAATAATAGCATCTTGCTACATATGGATGCTTCCCTTTCCCTTTCAATATAAACAACACCTCGCTACATATGGGTGCTTATCCTATAGAATAAAAATACAGAGAAAAAATTAGGAAAAATAGACCTAGGGCTCCATTCGGGGAGATATACGCCTAAAGTGTTGACCTTGGGATAAAAATAGGTGAGGAGAAAGCTGCCAATTCTTACTAAAGCCAATATGAAAACTAGGTCCATTAGAGCAAAGAGATATTCTAACCCTTATTGAATACTAGGAATCAATTGAGTTACCTGTATGACGAGTCACATCAAATCACACACAAAATGCTTGTTTTCACATTCAATTTAAACCTTGGGTGGGTCGACTTAATCAGAGAAAGTTGCTCTTGAGACTTAAGTCTAATGGCAAATAAGATTCCTAATTTGATTTAAGTGGTCTGAATTTTCGTTGATACTTTAGAAACTAATGATAACGTCATCATCAGCCATAACTAACTTTATTTAGTCATAATCAACAGATAAATACTCCTATATAACCAGTAAAGAGCCGTAATTCACTACACTTCCTTTCTGAGAGATAAACATGAAAATAGGGGTAAATATGCAGTTTTAATAGAATATCCTAAATAAAGAGCAATTACTGGATTTCTCAAGGGTTAATTAAAGGTCAAATGGTCATAAATGTCAAATAAGTGAGTTCACGCAGATAGAAATGAGGTTTGTACCAAAATTTGGGCTCAATCAGAGATCACTTTGACCTAGTTTACATTTCAGTCCTATCTGACTCTTTTCTCTCACATATGCCTCTAACTTTTGAAATCAACTTTTGAAATCCTTGCAAATATACCCCTAACTTCATCATCTTCTTCACCAACAGGTCCCCTCCTCCTTCAACTCCTGAACCTACTTCACTGGCGACCTTCAATCAAGGATTACTCCCTGATTTCATGGCTAAACTCTTCTAAATTTGGAAGGGAGGTTCTTGAGAGAATCCTCTATGATCTAAACCTAGTCTTGGGCCCTAATTCTTTCTCAATCTCCCATGAGAATGCATGGGAGATGTGGGCATTCTACATGTACGTAATTTTTAAGCTTTTAAGCTTGACTTCCAAGCTTGAAAGGACCTCCTATGGCCTATAAAAGGACCCCCAATTCTTGCCTTACTTCTTTAGCTAGGTTTGGGGTAATAAACCTCTTCTAAACCCTACCTCCGGCCCCTCTTCAATAAAGCTCCGGCAGTCCTCTTCATTCTCCTTCGTCCGCTGCCCCAATCGTCAAATTGGAGGCACAACTATCCTCCCCTCTTTCCTCCGATGGTGGTTGGTCAAAGCCTTGTCGTCCCAGACCTCTTTCCTCGTCGCTGTATCCCTTTGGAGAAGTTCTCTTCCACCGTGCCGACCTGCCAAAGCTGGTGCCATTCCTACCCCTTTTGTCCACTTAGAGTAGTTAGATTAGTTCCTTTAGAATCTTAGGTTAGTTTCCCCTATTCAAAAACCAAAAAATCCCCTGATGCTATCGTTCACCGTCATCTCTTCTATCTCTGGCCATACCTCCGGCGAGGCCCATCTCACACCACAAGCCGCCAAAAGCCTCACCGACAACTCTGCAACCTCCGCCACATCACCACGACCAAAACCCCTCTCTTAATTTCACCTTTTGCTCACCCTAGCTCTCCACTGAACAACCCACCTTGACGTCACCTTCCCTGACTCCATCTGACCACTACACACCCTCACACGCCACCGCCACCACCACTCACACACTCACTGTGGTCTAGTGATACTTATGAGCTATTTTAATGTGGCCATGAGGCCATATTTGTGATTCTTAGGGTTTGCTGTCGTTGCCATTACCGCCACCACGTTCTTCGAGCTCCAGGTCGTGCATGCCCGAGGTGACCTCTCCAGGTAGTGCGGAATCACCTAAGGACCATTCCCAGGTGGTCAATTGGAGACCACATCACCTGTGGCTGCACCAATTGAACAAGGCATCTCACTACAGCGGCACGCGAGAAGAGGCTTGTGGGATAGTCCCACATCGTGAGGACAAGAGCACATCGCAGCGCATAAATTGAATGTCACATCACCTTACTACCTCCAAACATGGGGTTAGGTCCCTCATACCCGCACACCCGACCTGACCTATCTTCACTCCTTGGCTGCGACCCACGTTCGTAGCCCTAGACCCGGTTACGCATACCCATATACCCGATTATCCAGATTTCTGAGAAAGAAGATAAGGAAAGAAAGAAAGAGAGCGAGGGAGGGGTGGGTTTTGCTCCTTGGTGCAGTTGAGCGACACTTAGTCGTTGGGGAGGAAAGAAGAGAAGAGGAGGAGAGTTAAAGGCAGAAGAAGTAGAAGACTTGAGAAGAAAAGAAGAGGCTAAGGTAAAAAGGAAGAGGGAAGGTCATGCCAGAGAAAAGAAGGGCTATGGAAGACAGTAGAAGAAAAGAAGATAAAGAAAAGAAGAAGAAGAAGATCAGAAGAGAACTATAGCAAGGCTTGGTTATTCTCAAATCAGACGTCTAAGTACTATTCATTTATTTGACATTATTGAGTAATTGATATATATGTGCTTAGACTAATAATTGGTGATCTAAATTACCATTATTTTATCTTGGATAACTTCTTGGTCTCTTAAAGTCATGAGATACTTATATTAGTCATTGAATATCTAAAGTGACAGATTAACATTCATTGAATATCATTATTGTGCTTATTTCTATGCTCATTTATATGTTAATTGAGATTAGCGTGTGAATATTTGCTCCATGTGTTCGACCTCGCACTTCATTTCTAGATTATCGAGTTATAAATTTTATTTGTTGATTGAGCGATTTAGAGAGTACTACAACAAGATGCATTTTAACTCCTGGAAAGCTTGTCAACAGAAACATTAAGGATTTGTATGTAAGTTCCTCTCGTTGGTGAAAAATCTTATTGAGATTTTTGATTTGGATTGGCTTGATTCTTTGGTGATTTCACATCCTAAAATAAAGGAATAAATATATATATACATATATATATTTTTAGAAAAAGCTTTTGACCTTTACTCTATCTTCAAAAATAAATGAAAACCTACATGCTTGATTCTTGCATTTTTCCCGCAGGTATCTCGCATTCTGGTTTTACTAGGGACTGGCAATGTTTAGGCATGGGGTATGATTGCGTCGCAATCATAGGAATTAATGTACCTAAATTGTGTTAGAACCCAGCTTAACTTGTAAATAATGCATCCATAAACTACATAGCATGCATTGTAGTATTTTATTCAATAGTACATAGAATAATGTTATTTTACCTTGCCAGCTAATCTGTATTTGTGTTTGCAGGCAATAAGGATCTTAGGAAATGTTCCTGAGTCGAATAAAGCTAGGTAGGAGTAGGAGCAAAATCAAAAGCTAAGCTAAAGCTTGGGAATAAATACCAGAATAAAGGAAGATTGAAGCTAGAGAGAAAGGGAGAGAATAGAATTGCTTACATGAAAAAGTTGCAGATGAAGAAGAACCCTAGAAAACCCTACCTCTACCCTTAGAACCTTAGGCTAACCCTATCCCACCATCTACCCCTAAACCACCTCCATATTAGGTTAACTGAGCCCTAAAGCCTAAAACATGGATAGCATTATCCATGTTCCTGTCCCTCCTATCCCTATTCGTATGTGATCACCGAGAAATTCGTGCTAGAAAATTAGGGTTTAGGGTTTCAAAAGAGAGAAATCCATGTCATCATATTTTGTAGAAAATTTCATCATATCAAATAATATTTGTAACCAAGATGGTAAGTCCTAGGTTGAACATAAGGAGGCAACATTTGATTTTAGAAAAATCCACGTTGGTTTATTTATTTTTGGTGTTTTCCATTATATCCATTTTTTTGTGATTTTATGTAAGCAAGCAAGATATCAGGTGGAACTGAGTCTAAGATAAGTAATCTACTCACAAAATAAATAGAGAGAGAGAAACAAATTTATATAAGCTTAAACGAATGTTTATCATAGAAAATATTGCGGGAATTTAAATATATACTAAAATGCAAAAAAAAAGAGAATAGAGAAAATCTCCCTTCATAGCTGCTTGGACAGTGCCTGAAAGAAAGAGAATGGAGTGTTGGTGCTAGAGCACCACGATCATTTGTTTTGATGATAACAAAACACGTATCATTTAACATTTGCATTTTGAGTCCTAGATTTCAGGTCAATCGCAAATGGATATGTGATTAGACGGAGTTCGAGCTCGCATCCAAGATGGATTGCAGGAGCTCGATGGAAAATAGAGGAGATTCGCGAGGAGCGATAGATTGAAGAAGGAAGGAGATGAAGAATATGATAGATTTCCTTCTCTTGTACTCCTTGTATTTTTCGTTTCTTCTGTTGCTCTTTATTTTTGTTACTTAGATTCATGTTAAAGAGCCTCAAAGTACCCTAACAGTAGTCTTAGGAACACCTGCACAATCCTAGGATACTTAGGTTTTCTGTAGAATACCTAAAAAACCAATATAGGGTTCAAACAGAGTTTCCAGACGTCTAATTCCCAAATCAGACGTCTGATAAAGTATTTTAAGACGTTTGACTATTGTTTCAGACGTCTGATAACTATTAGGCTGGACTTAGTATTCTATCTGATGAAATCAGACGTCTAGACTTTAGTCCAGACGTCTTAGAAGATGTCTGATGTTTTTGCTAGACGTCTAATTAGTGGACCGTTGGCTCTCTTGACATTCACTCAAGGATATGACCGTTAGAGCCTTATCAGACGTCCTTAAGCCCTTCCAGACGTCTGATAATTGATCGTTTTGCCTCGACTGACCCGAAAATCTCTTCTCAGAGATTTTCTAGCCGTTGCAAATCCATTCCCACGAAAAAGTAGGTTTCCTGACGTCCAGACATAGTGCCAGACGTCCTGTATGTCGTCTGATGGACTTACACAAGAACCCTGTTTAGATCTGATTCAAGTCAGGAAGGAACCCGCCCGAAATCAGACGTCTGACCTTTAAATCAGACGTCTTAAAGTGGTCTTCCAGACATCTGATTCCATAATTAGACCTCTGATTACCCTGTCAAGTGTAATCATTGTCCTGATTTCGGCCTGATTCTTTTGGGCTTTGTACCCAACGGCTATAGAAGCTTTTCCAAGCCCTCCAAAGCCTTTCTAAGGCCTCTATAAATAGAGGGGAGCCTTTGCAACACAAAAATACACCAAAAGATACACAAGACACACTTGGCTACATACTTTCACACTCTCTTGTGTCCTAGCTAGCTCTTGCTCTCCAAGCTCAAGCTCCATTCTCTAGAGTGCATCAAGCTTTGCGCACCCGCTCTCCCACCGTTGTTCACGAGAGTGACGTTGCGCCGTCGCGTGGCACACGCACTGCGTCATCAACTCGACGCACTCCTTGCAAAGGGGAGTTTCCTAATTCCTATAGAAGCTAGGTTTAAAATTACTTTGTTGGCTCTATAGGACTTGTTGTTTCTTTTATCTTTGTTATTTGGTTGGGTATTCGTTTTGCGAATTCTCGTCTCCTTCGCGAGACAAAATCCTTCTCGTGGAGAGAAGGGGTTGAGGTACGCTACTCTTGTTTAAGTAGCGTGGTTGTAATTGAGGTTGAATCACCCTCGTTTAAAGTGATTCAGTTTAGTGGATTTTGATCAACCTGGTTGATCGGAAAATCCTAACTCGAGAGGGTTAGGTGGTGGTTTTCACCCGGCTTGGGTTTCCACCTAAAAAATTATTGTGTACATTGTGTGATTGCATCTTGTGAGATTGTTTATATTTCAATTCCGCATTTTTTACGTCACGCTGATGTCACCCCCTCCTAGGGACGAATCTTCAGTTGGTATCAGAGCAGGTCTCGCATTATCGACGTTACAAACCGGTGAGGATCTAGATATGCAGGGAAAAGCATTCGTGTACACCGAAGGACACGATACCTCGCGACCACCATACTTTGCAGGTATAGATTTCGTTTATTGGAAAAATCGTATGACTATGTGGTTGCAGGCCTACGACTTCCGGGTGTGGGAAAAATGCGAATCCGCATTTGTGATTCCCAAGAAACCCGCAAGAGGTTACTCAGAAGATCAGGTTCGGAATCTCAACCTCAACGCAAAGGCAATGAATGCCTTGTATTGCGCGTTGAGTCCAAAGGAATTCGAACGAATCCAAGAGTGCACCACCGTCCACGAGATATGGACGAGGTTGGAAGGCACTCATGAGGAGACGAGCTTGGAAGAAGATCTCGAGGAGGAAACCGCTTGCTTTGGTTTCATGGCCAGAGGAAGCAATAGCGACAGCGAAAGCGGAAGCGACTCCGACAACGAGGTAAATCTCGATCTACAAGAAGCTTTTAATGAACTTTTTGAAGTTAGTAAATCACTAAAAAGAGAAAATAATAGCATTAAAAAGAACCTTAGTTTTCTTAAAAATGAAAATGATAGGTTAGAAAAATAACTTAAGGACATAAAAGCTAGTCCTAAAAATGATAACCTATTATTAGAAAATCATAACCTCATCAATGAAAATAATAAATTGATTGAGGAAAATGATAGTTTAAAGTTAGAAATATGTGACTTAAAGACTAAGATGCATACTATAGAAAAAGAAATTGCATGTCTTAGGGAAAACTTTAACAAATTAATCAACAAAGTAGATGATTTATATAGCCCTAAGATTGAGAAAGGATCTCCGTCAAGGAGACCCGCTAACAGATCCGGATCCAAGCTCACTTGGATACCGAAGGAAGATTTGGAATCTTGTTTTGTAGGTTTCAGGGATGACTACAACACGAAGGACTGGACCTACAAGCTCAAGGCTGGTCAACTCGAGTTGGGAGAACCAAGGAGTAGACCAAGGATTAGAACAAGGAGACCGACGAGATGGCGGACAAACGATGGACCCGCCGCACGTCGACCACCAGATTGGAGACCGGCGCCAATGCCCGGGCCTCCAAGCTACGGATGGGAGCCCCATCCGATGTGGCATCCACCACCACCATTCGGGCCATTTTATTGGCCATGGTTGGTGAGGTAAAAATTCTTTACCCTATCCTTTTATCATAAGCATTTAGATAGGGGGGGCAAAAAAATTATAAGCTAATTGTCAATTTTTAAGGGGGAGATATAAGATAGCTAAATTTCCTTTAGAAAGGGGGAGAAAAATAATAGCTATCTTGTTGTTATAAAAAAGGGGGAGGCATTACCTTTGTCAAAAGGAATTTATAGAAGAGCATGTTTTAAGGGGGAGTTATAGGAAATGTAAAATCAATTAAACCTTTTTGATAATGTCAAAAAGGGGGAGGATTTTTTGCATTATTATTTATGATTTTGTCATCATCAAAAAGGGGGAGATTGTTGGTGCTAGAGCACCACGATCATTTGTTTTGATGATAACAAAACACGTATCATTTAACATTTGCACTTTGAGTCCTAGATTTCAGGTCAATCGCAAATGGATACGTGATTAGACGGAGTTCGAGCTCGCATCCAGGATGGATTGCAGGAGCTCGATGGAAAATAGAGGAGATTCGCGAGGAGCGATAGATTGAAGAAGGAAGGAGATGAAGAATAGGATAGATTTCCTTCTCTTGTACTCCTTGTATTTTTCGTTTCTTCTGTTGCTCTTTATTTTTGTTACTTAGATTCATGTTAAAGAGCCTCAAAGTGCCCTAACAGTAGTCCTAGGAACACCCGCACAACCCTAGGATACTTAGGTTTTCTGTAGAATGCTTAAAAAACCAATATAGGGTTCAAACAAAGTTTCCAGACGTCTAATTCCCAAATCAGACGTCTGATAAAGTATTTTAAGATGTCTGACTGCTGTTTCAGACGTCTGATAACTATTAGGCTGGACTTAGTATTCTGTCTGTTGAAATCAGACGTCCAGACCTTAGTCCAGACGTCTTAGAAGACGTCTGATATTTTTGCCAGACATCCAATTAGTGGACCGCTGGCTCTCTTGACATTCACTCAAGGATATGACCGTTAGAGCCTTATCAGACCTCCTTAAGCCCTTCCAGACGTCTGATAATTGACCGTTTTGCCTCGACTGACCCGAAAATCTCTTCTCAGAGATTTTCTAGCCGTTGCAAATCCATTCCCACGAAAAATTTGGTTTCCAGACGTCCAGACATAGTGCCAGACGTCCTGTATGTCGTCTGATGGACTTGCACAAGAACACTGTTTAGATCTGATTCAAGTCAAGAAGGAACCCGCCCGAAATCAGACGTCTGACCTTTAACTCAGACGTCTTAAAGTGGTCTTCCAGACGTCTGATTCCATAATTAGACGTCTGATTACCCTGTCAAGTGTAATCATTGTCCTGATTTCAGCCTGATTCTTTTGGGCTTTGTACCCAACGGCTATGGAAGCTTTTCCAAGCCTTCCAAAGCTTTCCTAAGGCCTCTATAAATAGAAGGGAGCATTTGCTACACAAAAATACACTGAAAGATACACAAGACACACTTGGCTACATACTTTCACATTCTCTTGTGTCCTAGCTAGCTCTTACTCTCCAATCTCAAGCTCCATTCTCTGGAGAGCATCAAGCTTTGCGCACCCACTCTCCCACCGTTGTTCACGAGAGCGACGTTGCGCCGTCGCGTGGCACACGCACTACGTCATCAACTCGACGCACTCCTTGCAAAGGGGAGTTTCCTAATTCCTATAGATGCTAGGTTTAAAATTACTTTGTTGGCTCTATAGGACTTGTTGTTTCTTTTATCTTTGTTATTTGGTTGGGTATTCATTTTGTGAATTCTCGTCTCCTTCGCGAGACAAAATCTTTCTCGTGGAGAGAAGAGGTTGAGGTATGCTACCCTCGTTTAAGTAGCGTGGTTGTAATTGAGGTTGAATCACCCTCGTTTAAAGTGATTCGTTTTAGTGGATTTTGATCAACCTGGTTGATCGGAAAATCCTAACTCGAGAGGGTTAGGTGGTGGTTTTCTCCCGGTTTAGGTTTCCACCTAAAAAATTATTGTGTACATTGCGTGATTGCATCTTGTGAGATTGTTTATATTTCAATTCCTCATTTTTTACGTCACGCTGATCTCACCCCCTCCTAGGGACGAATCTTCATGGAGGTGGAGGAAGAACGGAGCTTGGACGAAGTGGGGAAAAGGTAGGGCGATGCTGTAGTGACGTTCGCTGGATGCGTTTGCGTAAAAACTTTGTTGTAATGCATTTACGAAGTCAATTTTAAATAAAGAATTGGAGGTGAATCCGTGTGTTGAATACAATGAGGAAATAATATGAATCGCTTAGTCACTTTCGTGTCACAAAAATGTCGCTTGTTTGCTTGCAAATCGATTTAAGAGAGAGAGAGAGAGAGAGAAAAGAGAGATAGGGTTAGAAAATCATTATGATGATGTGAGAATATCTAACTACGGAAGAGAGAACTATGATAACAGAATAGCGAATATATTGCGTAAATGATTCAATTCTACAACTACAATGGCAGATGAAAGCTTAAGCAACACAAGTAATAAACCAAAAATTAGCTAAGTGGAGATGCGAGGCAGCCACGATGATGGAGGGGCTTCTGTTGGCGGCTCGGCGTCTTCACAACCTTGCTTGGAGCTCTAAGGAGTGGTAGAGTTGCTTAGGTAGAACATGAATGCAAATGGGAGGGATAGGTCCCTTTTTTTAGTTGAGGAGAAGGCTCAAATTCGTCCTTAGGTCAACAGTGACAATCAAAGACGTCGTTGAAGGCCCACCGCAAGCATTGCCAAAGCCTTCGCCCACACACCCCGCTGGCATGCGCCTCACGCTCCCGTTTCCCCGCCGCTTTGCTATGTGCGCATGCGCTGGCATGCACTGTGCGATGTGCACGTGCTTGTGCGCTGCTACTACTCCCCACCCGCGCACGTGTGCACGTACCTTATGTTTCTGCTGATCTAATTGCTACGCCATGCCTCAAGCGCCCAATTGAGGGGGCAGCGGGTTTTGAACCTGCGTCCTCTCTTTGAGAGTGGGCATCTCCACCAATGTGCCATGAGGGCCTTTGTGTGTTCTTGAATTTCCACGGCGAGGTGGAGGTGGCTTCTCGACCATTGGATCTTGATCGAACAGTTGAGATTTGATGATGAGGATGAAGAGGGGCCGGTGCTGGGTGTTCATGGCCTGCGTTAGGCAGCCTAGATGGCTTCATGTGGCGCCATCTGGGCCATCCATCTTCCTTCTGTTGTAGATGCCACAGTGCTTGGATCGTGATGATTCTTGTACTATCGGATTGTGATCGTCGCTTTGGATCCATCCATATGGTCGGATTTTTCATCTGAGGCTCGTAAGGATGTTGCATTACCCCCTGGCCATTGATCTTTCTTGAGCTTGTTGTGGGAGCTACGGAGGTCGGATGGAAGTGATTTCGAGTTCGTTGGACTCCATTTGTCGATCTGGATTCATCCGTATGGTCCGATCGCTCATTTGAAACATGTTTCAAAATGGACTTGTGCATATGATCATTAAATATTGATTCTAAGCAATTAAAATGTAAAGATCATGTAATATGCATTCAATGCTTTGAAACCCATTATAATGACATTATCGCACAAGTACGCTCGAAATTGACTCTAATTGATGTTATTAACACCTATAATTTTAGAGTCATCATACCCTTATGCCCACCCCTTGCTAGTCCCTAGCAAGGTTTGATCTAAATGTTATTTACATCTAAAATTAGGAATTGATTGCTTAGGTAGAAGTTGCTTGTCAACTGGAGGAAATTTCTACTAAGAACCTAACCCATTAAGACACAATAGTGCCCGGGTTGCCTACCAAAATGCCGACCACTCGAGTCCTCTCCTTATTCTATATAGAAGTAAATACACATTTTTTTCTTTTTCATCTTTTTTATATATTTTTTTGAATTTTTGGTGTTGGATACTTTAAGGTAACTTTTTACGGCTAGCCAATCCACCCAACACTCAAAAAGGATTCTTAGTACTAAGCATCTTATTGTAAAAGTGATAGACTCACTCAACGGCAATTGAAATGGACTTTGCGTTTCTATACCCTTAAGTGACCCGAAAGAAAAAAATGTTGCCTAAAGGTGTATCTATCTGATCGGTAGCTTCTTCGTACTTTTTATTTTTGTGGGGTCAATACAAGGGCGAACCCAGTGTATATCTCCTCGGATTATGCTACTTCCCCACTTCTTCCTTAAGTGTTTTGGAATTTTTGTGCATTTTATGAGTCGGGATCTGGACAACCGGCCAATGAGCTGTTACCTACGACAACTTACCAGCCATACTCATATGGTGAAGTGTGGTTTATTTCTTTTTTTTTTCTTTTCTCGTTTTCTTTTTTTTTTTTTTTAAGTAGGTGGCTTTCATGATTTAAGATTTACCAAAATGTAGTAGTGAAAGAGAATGTTCTTGTGGTTGGGCTCTAGGCCACCTACCAATGGGCTGTTACCCATGACAACTTGCCAGCCATAACACCCTAGAAGATTCATTAGCTACCCAATTTCTGTTAGAACCATTGATGAGTGAGTCAGTGCAAAACATGTGTAGATGCTTAGACTAAAAGTCCCCCCAATTCAAAGGGTGGGTTGATAAGTCGTATACTTATTACCTTACTTTATTGACCAGATTAATATATATTAAGGTGGCGAAGACTCAAAACTGTGTTCACATTTTAGTGGACACCCGGACTAATTAAGTTTGAAAACCTGAAGGGTCTTAGTGATTAGGTCCCTAATGTATCATTTCCTAAAGTTGACAAGCTTCTAATGCCTAAGTTTTCTTAATTAATTTTTTTTCATAAAAATAAATAAAATTAGTTCAAGTTGGCAATTTTGTACTCTGATCCTATGAATTACGACCCCCCCATGCCTAAGTTGGACAATGTCCTCATTAGAAAAATAAATGTATGTAAGAGAGTAGGGAAAGAAATCACTTGAGTTGTAATCATGAATCTGGTCAGCTTGAAACGTCTGGGTTACCTCCCAGGAAGCTCTGAGTTTAGTGCCTCATGCTAAGTTTAGCAAGGCGAAGACTTAATCAGGTGGCTTAATACTTGCAGAATATAGGGTTATCAAGGCCAATATGAAAATGTGCTCATTTGCTCCAAGAATCATTGGTCCACAACTGTGGACCAACTGATGGTGTATCCCTATGCCAAAGAGTCTCTCTATAGAAAATTGTGGAAAGAATGGAGAGTAATCGGAATGCGGGTCATGGTGCCAATTCTGCTCATTGATTCTGTTCCACAGTTCCATGAGAGGTTGCTGAGGTAGTAGATTGAAATGAAAATCATCATGCAAGTCAGCAACAGAGTATAGATCATAGGGGTCTACATAATGGTGATTGATATCGAAAATCAAGCTCTCCCCAGGTCCTGGATTATATGAGGGTACATGTGAGATTTGAAGCTCTATAAAGAGGTCACTAAAATCCTCGTCAGAAATCATCCCATCCTCATTGGTACTAATTTTAGATTCATCAGAATCTGTCTCAGCCTTGAGTCGAGCCATCCATTAGATTGACTAAGATTATGAGTAAGTGCCCAATTCATTCTACTCAATATTTCACCCTCATATGAATCGGACTCCTCAACATTAGGTGGCCTTTCTGTTTCCCTACTTGAATCTTCAAAGGTATCCCTCAGTAATCGAAAATTAGAATCAAGAGGAAAAATGCAAACTCAAAGGTTTCCTTCATCACCCTGGTAGGTTGAAAGAGAAAAAATGTGACTCATGCGATGTCAGAGTAAAGATGGATTCACTTCTCAGAGGACGTGACTCAGACTGAGCAATCGTGTCAACTTTAGATCTATCAAGGCACATTTGATTATTGAAATCCTTAAGTAAAATCATCTCCATATTGCCCAGGTGTGCCTGATTAGAGATGTCCAAGTTAGTACTCTCATGATATCCATCCTGCCTTTGCTCAAATTCCCCCAGATTATTTGGTACATCGAAATCTTGATTGTCATGTGAATCCATTTCTTGAAAAGGTTCATGACTGATTGGATCCTCAAAATAAAAGGTTTGCATTTCAGGGCTTCCCTCTAGATCTGTATCCATAAGTGGATTTCCTTCCTTAATTCCAGTGGGTGTCTCCCAAGGTAGATAATTAGTGTTGGGGGTATTGACCTTTTCCTCACCACTTTCATGATTGGGGTCGTCTAAAGTTGGTTGAGTCTGGTAGTCCTCTAAGGAATTTGCTGTCAAGCATTCTTCAACTAGGGTATCCACAGGATCACATTCCTCAACCCAACTGCAATTAAAAGACTTGGTTGCCTTGAAGATATCCAATTGCATTTTCTTATCTCCGAATGTGATTTCCATACATCCCGTGTCGCAATCAATGATAGCCTTGGTCGTAGCCAAGAAGGGTCTGCCCAGGATGATGGGTGTGTTTTATGATTGTTCGGGGACTTCCATGCCAAGGACTAAGAAGTCAACCGAGAAGTAGAAGCCTTTAACCCGAACAACTACATCCTCGACTACCCCCTTCGGGGTTTTCACTGATCGGTCGGCCAGTTGGATGGTCATAGATGTGGGCTTTAATTCCCCAAATCCAAACTGGTGAAAAAAGGTAGTCGGGATTAGGTTAATTAAGGCACCTAAGTCCAAGAGTGTTCTATCAAAAGTCATGTCACCAATATTACATGATATCGAGGTGCTCCGAGGTCAGTTCTTTTAGGAGGTAGGCTGCTCAATATCACTGAACTAGCTTGTTCCGAGAGCGCTACCTTCCTACGTGCTTGGGTTCTTAGCTTACGCTTAGGTGTATAGACATCCTTCAAAAATTTAGCGTAACCCAGAATATGTTTAATTACTTTGAGGTGAGGTATATTGATCCGTACTCGTTTAAAAATCTCCAACATCTCCACGTTCTTGCCACATTTTTCTTTTTCTTTATTTTCTCCAAAGCTTCAGGGTATGGTATTTGGGTTTGAATTGGTTCAGACTCCTGATCCTTGGGTTCCTCCTGCTCATCCTCAGAGTCAGTTATCTCAGGTAATGAGGCCACAGGAGGAGTCGGCCATTTGGGATCCTGGGTTTGAGTGCTACTTCTCAAGGTAACCACATTGGTTGAGGCATTGAAACCAGGGTTAGGTCCTTGAGAAGAAGACGAAGCAGCAAACCTGGGAGGTGTCTGTGGGTCTTGTTGAATCATATGAGCTTGCCCCAGATTTGGTTGAAACCTTTGAGGATTGTGGCCTCTGTTCATTACCTTCCTCGAGTTTGGTTGTGGTTGAGATGGAAGGGACCCTTGTTGTTTGTTATCCAACAGTTGGCCTAATTGTCCCTTCATTAAAGCCATCTCCTCTTGATGATTCTGATTCATATTAGCCATCATCTTGATTAGGGTGTCCATTTGGTTTTGCTACGTAGGAGCCACCCTATTCTGGTTATAGGGTGGTCTGGTAGGTGGACCGGGCTGAGAGGAGGGAGGGTGTTGCCTAGGTTGGTTCTGGAATTGGTTCGATTTTTTATTCGACCAAGCAAAGTTTGGGTGGTTGCCTCATCCATGGTTGTAAGTGTTGGAGAAAGGGTCTGGCTTAGAAAATCCCTGGATGATCTAGGCATCTTCAAAGGTAGAAGGTGTCAAAGCGGAGGGGAAAGAGTAATCAGAGTTTGAGGGATCAAAGGTCCCTCCCTGGAACATGGTCAAGGGTTGTTCCAGGTGCATTTGGTTCATAGATTGAGCCAAGTCCACATTGTGAGCTACCTTCATTAAGGAGGTCTGTAACAGAGTTCGGGTTTGGTTCAATAGCTCGTCAATCTTTTTATCCACCAACTCAACCAGATCCAACTTCTTGGCTATAATGTCCATGTCATCCATTCCAGAATTGGTTTGCACCTCATAATCCTACCACGGGGTTGACTGGATTGATTAAATTGGGTCATGGATGCATTGTTAAGTGAATTCTCGCTTATTGATTCAAAGAGCTCAAACGCACTCTCCTCATCCTTATTCAAAAAGTTGCCTCCATATGAAGCATTCACAAAATTCCTAGAGTTATTGTCCAGACCATTGTAGAAAATCTGGACCAATTGCCACCTTGGAATCTTGTGGTGTGGGCACTTTCTTAATAATTCATTAAATCTCTCCCACGTCTCATGAAATTGCTCTCCACTTTGCAAGGTAAAAGTAGTAATTACTCTCCTAAGGGCATTAGTCTTTCCTATGGGGCAAAACTTCTTAAGAAAAGCATGCCTTAATTCTACCCAAGTGGAGATGGGTCTCCCTAAAGTCCTAAGCCAATGAGATGCTTTTTCTCTTAGGGAGAACAGGAACATCTTGATTAAAACGATATCTAAACTGATGTTCCTAAGTTTTATGGTCCGGGCAATCCGCTCTAAGTCCTCTAGGTGTTGAAAAGGGTCTTCATTTGAGCTCCCATGGAAATCACTTTGAATCAAGCTAAGGACATTGGGTTTTAACTCAAAATCATCTCCCCCTTCGGGTACCTTAAGGTATGTCTCTACCTAGATGGCAGACAAATCGAAAAAATCACGAAGAGCCCTTGGTTGGCCCTCAAAGGGTGGTGGTGGGTTCAGTGGGGGTTGTCCTTGAGGGTTATGCCCTTGATTCTACCCCTGAGGGTTCTGTAGTCGGTGTATGGCCTACATGATGGTGTGAATATGTTGCTAAAGTTGGTGGTTGGCGGTAATCTGAGCTTGAATCATGGCCATGTCATCGAGTTGAGGTTGATCCTCAACCTCAACTCATGGATTAGCCATATCCTCAATCCTACCCTTAGAAAAATCAAGTTTTCTCCTAGTTTCTCTATCTAAAGCAACCAATTCGGGATAAAGTGATCGCCTTCTGTGCATACACCGGAGAAGAACCAGGAGAGATGCGAAGGGAAATAGATAGGAGAAGTGTGTATACAATTGGGTGCAAGGACCCAATGCCAAAACAAGTTTTCCTTCATAGGCAATATTAAGATGTGTGATTTTTAGGATTTAAATCTTGCTTTAATGGCTTTTAAAGTTCTCACGTGTTTACACCTTCAAACACTGCACAAATGTATAGGCACACAGTTGGTGAAAATTGATTTTCTTTAAAGCCTTTCGAGTGACTATATAAAAGCAAAACTCCCTAGTGTGGAAGATCCTAGGGTGTGCAGCTTTTATTTAATGAATTATTTTAAAGATTCTGTCAAGAATTGTCCAATCAAAATAAGCAATGACCCTATCTTGATAAAAATCAAATGAGCTTTTCAACGAAATCAATTTTAGAATTTTTTGAAGATAGTAGACTACCCAAATTCACATTTTTCCAAGAGAGGGTTAGTCTGTCCAGAACTTCTAGGTTAGTGCACAAGTTTAATATCTTGATCAGAACAAGCACTAATCAATTTTAAATGAAAAAGTGTTCTTCAGATGAAGTGTAGAAAATTTCAAGATCTTTTTAGAAATATAAATTTCTCACAAATTTGAGCTGCGTGGAGTTCGCAACAGTAAAAACACCCTACAGATCTTCAGAACTTAGAACAACCTTGTGCACTTTCAGTAGCAAATTTGTCATGGCTAAACCACAAGGAGTTTGGCTCTAAAATTGAAGGGGAGTTCACAAATTAGAAGGGGCACCTTTGAGATTTTTTTCAAAATTTTTAGAGGTGTAGAGGGTCCTTTAATTGTGTCCTCAACCTGAGTCCAGAAAATGATCTTTTTTTTTGAAGTTAACGTGTTGAAGACTTAGTGGTGGTATTTTTCTTCGACAAATAAAAGAGTTTTTTTTATAACACCACCATTTTTTTGTCCAAAGATGGAAAGTTGCCTTTGGATCGTGGGAAGACAAGATCGAGCCTTTGGGTCGATGGCGGTCTTCTTCTTGTACTTCTTTTCGATCCAACCTGACTCATTCTCCTCCCGTTGCCGATGCATAAGGTTCCTACAACCACAAGAATAGAGAAAAGAGCAAGTTAGATAGCACAAGTATAAATAATGACCAAGAAAATGAAAGTGAATAAGAAATCCATTGCTTCTCCAGCAACGGCGCCAAAAACTGATGTTCGCTAGACACGTTTGTGTAAAAACGTTCGTTATAGCACATTTACGAAGTCAATTTTAAATAAAGAATCGGAGGTGAGTCCGAGTGTCTAGCACAAGGAGGCAATAATATGAATCACTTAGTTGCTTTCATGTCACAAAAATGTCGCTTGTTCGCTTGCAAACCGATTTGAGAAAGAGAGAGAGGGAGAGATATATATATATATATAGAGAGGGAGAGAGAGAGAGAGATAGAGTTAGAAAATCATTATGATGATGTGAGAATATCTAACTACGGAAGAGACAAATATGATAATAGAATAGAGAATATATTGCATAAATGATTCAATTCTACAACTACAATGGCAGATGAAAGCTTAAGCAACACAAATAATAAACCAAAAACTAGCTTAGTGGAGATGTGAGGTAGCTACGATGGTGGAGGGGCTTCCGTTGGTGGCTCAACATCTTCACAACCTTGCTTGGAGCTCTAAGAAGTGGTGGAGTTGCTTAGGTAGAACATGGATGCAAATGGGAGGGATAGGTCCCTTTTTATAGTTGAGGAGAAGGTTCAAATTCATCCTCGGGTCAACAGCGACATTCAAAGACATCGCTGAAGACCCACTACAAGCATCGCCATAGCCTCCGCCTACGCACCCCACTGGCACATGCCTCATGCGCCCATGTTCTCCGCCACTTTGCTGCGTGCGCATGTGCTGGCATGCACTGTGCCATGCGTACGCGCTTGTGTGCTGCTACTACTCCCCATGCGTGCGCGCGTGCCTTGCTGTGCTGTCGCTGCTCCAATTACTGCGCAGTGCCTCAAGCGCCCAATTGTGGGGGCAACAGGTTTCGAACCCGCACCCTCTCTTTGAGAGTGGGCATCTCCACCAATGCGCCACGAGGGCCTTCGTGTGTTCTTGAATTTCCGTAGCAAGGTGGAGGCGGCTTCTCGGCCGTTGGATCTTGATCCAACGATCAAGATTTGATGATGAGGATGAAGAGAAGCTGGTGCTGGGTGTTCATGGCCAACATTGGGTAGCCTAGATGATGCCATGTGGTGCCATCTGGGCTGTCCATCTTCTTTCTGTTGTAGGAGATGTCACAGTGCTCGGATCGCAATGGTTCTCGTGTTGTTGAACTACAATCGTTACTCTGGATCCATCCATACGATCTAATTTTCATCCGAGGCTCGTAAGGATGTTGCATTGCCCCCTGACCGCTGATCTTTCTCAAGCTTGTTGTGGGAGCTACGGAAGTTGGATCAAAGTGATTTCGAGATCGTTGGACTCCGTTCGTTGATCTGGATCTGTCCGTACAATCCGATCGCTCATCTGAGACCTTTTTCAAAATGGACTTGTGCATATGGTCATTAAATGTTGATTCTAAGCGATTAAAATGTAAAGATCATGCAATATGCATTCAATGCTCCCAAGCCCATTATAATCTAACATTATTGCATAAGTACCCTTGAAATTGACTCTAATTGATGTTGTTAACACTTGTAATTGTAGAGTCATCACGTAGCAAAATCCGCTTCCTGGATGGGTGGTGAGATGATGGTCAGCGGGTACTCCACAAATGGTGAGAGTGGAAATTTTTTTTTTTGAACTCTAGTGGAGCATCCCGGGGCTTGGGAATGACTTCCTTCACCATTTCGTTGAGGTATGGAATTGTTGCACTGATGAAGGTCGTGGTACGAGCTCTCGACCATTGGATGGAGATCTAACGGTCGAGATTTAAAGTTGGTTGTTCCCCTCATATATGTGAAGGCATGTGGCTTGAGTTGATCTTAGCCATTGGATGGCAATCCAAAGGCTGAGATTAATTGGTAGATGTGCCTTTGAGTGGTGTGTGGTGGCCCTAGGCAACTTTGGGAGGCTGGAATGGCACCACGTGGTGCTATTTTGGCCGTTCATCTTCTCTTTCTTGTAGGTGACTCCACAGATGTCGGATTGGGTCAATTTTCATGTCAACAGACTGTGATTGTCGACCTGAATCCATCTTTGTGGTCGGATCTGTCATTTCAGGCACCGAATCGTATCACCTTGCCCCTTAGCCTTTGATTTTCTTCAAACTACATATGATGCCACGGAGCTCCGATCAAGGCGATTTTGGAAGTGTTAGACTATGATTGTTGCCCTCATTAGATCCATACAATTGGATCTTCAATCTGATGCCATAAATGTGTCGCCCCTTTCCCTTGGCCATTAAAAGAAGTAAATTAATATACAAATTATACAATCTATTCTAATTGCATGATGATGCATGTTATGCAATATTTATAATGCTGGATGTTTCTATGAGCTTAGGAACACACATAAATAGGCATTTTATCATGAATAATTATGTATTTATCGCTATGCCACTATCCATTGTCATAACCCAACTATCCCAAGCCAATTCTCACTCTAGAATCCTATGTAGGCTCATAACACCCTTAATCGTCTCAACCTAAGTCAAATTGATTAGCTACCATTCAATTGGGTCCATTTAGACCTGATTGGACTAACCTAAGACTGATTAGGCTCACTTGAGCCTAATTAGACTCCACTTAAACCTAATTGACCAACCTACACCTAATTGGGTGCACCTAGTTCCAATTAGGTTCACCTAGAATCTAATTTGGACCCACTCAACCCATCCAAGTCTAATTAGGTTCACTTGAACCTGATCTATTTAGGTTCACCCACATACTAATTATTTTGTTCATCCATACCCAAATAGACTGACACACCTAGTTAGACTCAAACTACCCAATTAGGCTCAACCAATCAAACCTATGCTAACCTAACCTAATTAGATTAACTCACACATTTCAAACACACAAGACCTAAACCCACAACTTAACTCTACACATTTCAAACACAACACACCCGTCCACCCTCTTCATCAAGTCCATACACACCACCATCCTCTCCACTAAAAGTTGAGACCACCTATTCTTGGGTGTGCCAACTTTAAATCCCCCACTCCACCTTATAAACACCACACTTCCAAGCCGCTACCTATTCTCTTCTCCCTCCTCCTTCCATCTCCATTAATGCACCACCTTCAAGCCTCTCCTTCTCCACCCTAAGGGTCATCCACCACCTCCCTAGGTGGCCAGCGACCACCTTCCTCCAATCCACCATCCAAGGCCACAAACGACCTCCTCTTGGGAGCACCATTAGTGTCCTCTCCAATCTCCTCCATGATTCTTCTTCTCTCTTTATTTTTTGCATTTACATTTGCAAGTTGTTTTGTAGTTTTTCTTATCTCTTGGCAAGCCTAGGCGTCTCCCTAGGTCTTGGGCATGCCATCTCCTCATATGGCATGTAGGTAGTCATCACGACTAGGCCTAGCCACCACCACCCTCCAGTGCTGAAGGCTCTCACAAGCGAATCCCGGTGAGGTGGCTTTCTAGTAGATTTAAATTTTATGTTCATGTTATGAAGCATTCCTTTATTGTTGATTATTTGAACACTTATGTTGCCATTTTGTGATGCAATGAAAGAACATCTTTTTATAATTATGTGCTTGTGCTAAAAGTTTGGATTTTTGTCCCTCGATCTCGCGATTTTCACACCCACAATCACCACATCCACACACCAACCCTAACACCAAGGTAGGTTGGCCATCCACCCTAGCACCACCACCACCACATTCACAGCCACTATCACCACCTTAGATTAGGGTTTAGTCGTATTTGCTTCTTGAAAATCTAAAAAAATATTGCAAAGAAGAAAAGACAAAAGAAGTTAATTCTCATTTTCATAATCACGCCAATAATTTCCACAACCCAATCAACCCCGAACCCATTTCTGCATCTCACCCATCTCCTGATTCAACCAAACCACCAAATCACTTTCTAAATCATGGTCATCAGATTTTTCCTTCACGTAGGTTAATTAGTTACATTTGATTATCAAAAAAGGCAAAAAATTACAAAACAAAAATTCAAAAAAAATGTATCGCCGCATTGATTCAGGTCAACGATTCTCATCTCTTTTTGAACTCGCTAAATATCGTTCACACAATTGAATTGTGCAAATTGAAATGCACATATTCACTTTTTATATGTTCCTAACACAGACTTCCATTATTTACGAGAATAAAACAACCAGCGAGGTCTACATGAGGGAGCTAGAAATGGGATTTCACAGCTAGGTTTATGTTAGTTTAATCACAAGTTAGGCTTATTGTAAGTCAAAATCAATTCGAAACACATTTCCACATCCCAGAATTTGATCGGGACTCCTTTGAGTTTCGTTACATTTATTTTTGTTTAGGTTTATTTGTGCACTATATACTATGATGCTAAAAGAGATCAAAATTTGATTTTGTGTGAATATCCAACCTAACAGAAATCTGACGGCTTACAAAAACAAAATGAATCAAAAGAAGGTTGTGGAGGAGCCCAAGAAGAAACAACTTGCTATCAACGTTGAAATTGATTCAGAAGATTCTTTGGATGACAATGAAGATATTGTTTTTCTCTTGAGAAAATTCAAAAAAATCATAAGGAACAAGAAGAACCATGAGAAGAAGGGAGAAAAAAAAGAAGGGCATAACTGTAAGGACTATTCTTTGAACAAGAAGGAGAATGATAAGGAAAAGTAGGAATGAATGCCAAAAAAATTCTTAAAGAAAGTAAAGAAAAAGAATGCACTTCGAGTAACATGGGACAACTCTAATTTGAGTTCAAGTGAAGAGGACTCCAATGATTCAATACAAGATGAGGCGGCATGACTTGGTCTTATGGCTGGCCATAGACAATGAGGCATCTGATTTATCTTTTGATTGACTCCTAGATACTTTAAAGATTTATTTGCTTCATATAAGAAACTAAAATATGAAAATAGAGATTTAAAAGCTAGGAATGAGTTACTTCTTGTTGAAAGTATTGATTTGGTTCAAGAAAAAGAATTTCTTACTTTGGAAGTTAGTTCACTTAAAGATAAATTTAGTGAACTAGAAAAGGATGTGTGTTCGACTCGCAGATATGATTGCCAAAAATATGCTTTCATCGTAGTATAAGCGTGTAGAAACTTTTAAATTTATTTCAAATTGAACTCGTGAATATAAAACTAAAGTTCAAAGATGAAGTCCGAGTTGTTCGGAGGTAGTCAAAATAATTTGCTTTCCTAATGAACCAAACAAGTCCAATATCAAGTAGGAAGAATACTACTAGAACTAGAACTAAAGTAGAAATCTACTAGGACTACTAGCAAGCAATTACTAAATATAATACTAGAACTAGAATAAGTAATAAAGGAAAGCAAGCAACTTGAAGGCAAGTTGAAAAAGAAATAGAAATTTTACTGCAAACTAAGAGTCAAAAAGCAAGTAGAACTACATATTACATTTAAAAGAATGCTTTGAAATTGAAACTAAGTACAAGTAAAACTAGAACAAAAACACTAGAAGATAGGGCTTCAAAGGTGAAGTTCGGAGTGATGGCGTAGAAGTAAATGTGAAGGTGCACCCACAATCTCCAAGGAGAAGAAGTAGAGGACTAGTTCTAGTTAGTGGATCTATTTTGAGGTAGGAAGGTAAGTAGGAAAAGTTGATCCTAAGGGGTGTTGCTAGGGTGTTTATATAGAGGTCAAGAAAACTTGTGACTGGTTGGATCAATTTGCCTTCGATCACCAAAATAAAGGACTAGGATTAGGAGTCTAAGAATTAAGGGATAGGATGAAGGAATAGGTGGATAGAATAGGTTAGGTGTTCTTGGAATTTATGGAGGGCTAGGATGGCTTTGAGAGGATGATGTTGAGCTATGATTCTCTCAAATTTTTAATCTCTTTCTATTCTGAATTTCAAGTTACACATAAAAGTAAAGTTGTATATCTCGAAATCCACTTTCCAACGCAACTTAAATCACTCAATTTGGATTTGAAATGAAAATGTTATGGCCAAAATACTAAAGATGTGTCATGATCTTACAAATTTCAAAATTAAGTTTAAGATTAGGAATACCGTTTGGTTTAGGATTTTAAGATAGGGATTTAGGTAGGCAATTAAGGGCCCTAGGATTTAGATGTAGTAGTGGATAAATTATGGTGTATTTTGACTATTCAAAATAGTATTTATTGGAGGATAAAAGGGATGGCTAAATAAGATTTGTTGGGTTAGAATTTAAGACTATGTTGGGTAGAAAATTAGGGTTTGTTTAGTCAATAATAGCTTGCCAATAAGGTTAGAAATTAAGATGTGGTGGCCGGCCATTATATAGGAAAATTAGGCTAGGTTGGGTGGTATTTAGGTGTAGGGAATTAGGCTCCTAATTAGGCTACGTCTAAGGGCTAATTGGGTTAGGAAATAGGTCCACTAAACTAGGTTTAGCCCTCTTCCATGTGAGCTCAGGTCAAAAAGTAATTTGACCCTTGCTCCAATCAACTTGCAATTTGGTACTTGGATATATAAGAACAAACACATCAAGGTAGCAAATATAGTTACAGAAAAATTTTCATAAAAGCCCAAAAGGATGCATTATTCATAGAATGTCCTAAAATGACTAATCTAACATAATTGAATGCAATCTAACCCATATTGCCCTTAAACTAACAATAGTTAGGCATTGATTTACATAAATAAATATTGAAATATCACACCCCCATGTCTAACTTCACCTAAATCCAAACAAGGGCCATCGAAATCAACATCCTCTGAATCAATTTCCTCAATTAGCCCTTGTTTAAAATTGGATGTCTTAGAATCAGATTCTTCTTTAATATCAATTGAGATGTTTGCCATAGTGTCCCCATTCTCTGATTCCTCAAAATTAGGCTCATCATCTAAAGCCTCATCAACCACACCTTCAAGTTCAATCAAATCATTCTTTATTGGTTCATAGGAAGGGTCATGAGTTGGATTTATGATAGGGGGTCTTTACCAGGCTCCTCGGCTTTTGTTTCTAGAGATTTATCCATTTTCCAAGCAATAAAGATGAGTGTCTGTAACATCACATCCACCATCTGAGATTTCATTCTGATAATCTCTTGATGCATTGTCTCAGCTTGGTTCTTTTGAGCCCAATTATTCATGTGTTTTATCTGTTCCAAAAGTTCATCCCTCATGTTATCCAACTGGCGTAACTTTTCCACCCATTATTCATATTGATTACTTGTAGGTGTTGATTGAGATGTCATAGGTTGATCTGAAGATTGAGTTTGATTGACCCCAAGACTAGATGAGTCAAAATGGCATGGGTCAATCTACTTAGGATCAGAGTATAGGGGATCAATGTTGGAGGTAATGTTTTTAGGTGGGTCCTCTATCATATCATATTCTACATGTAATTCTTCTAGAGGCACCATCTTATTCTTAGTTTTGCTCCAAAATAATTCAAGTTCTAAGTCATCCACCTAATCAGATTCTTCTTCAGGGGACCAAGATTGAGGAAGACTAAATTTGGTTAGCCCTTCCAAATTATGGGTCATGTAGGAGTAATCATTTGGATTGGTTAACCCATATTGAGAGTTATCTTTGCCAGGGTAAGGGCTTGGATTTTGATGTCTAGTATTAGAATCATATTCCTAGTTAGAAAGAGTTCTATCCCAATTTAAAGAAGTGGAAGTGAAAGTCAAATTGGGATAGTAATTAAGATCATCTTGGGGATTAGAATCATATCTTCGATATTGATATCTAGGGTTAGATCCCCAATTAGAAGCAGAGTTATCCTAATTAGAAGATGGATAATGTTGGGTTGAAATGGGATAAAAATCAGATTGTGTATAAAAGGAATATGAAGAATAAGAATTGAAGTCCATGGATGCAGAAGGAAGAAATCAAGGTTAAGGATAGGAGAGAGACATGAGTGTGCACAATACAAGCAATCAGATCTAGCCCTAGAAGGTTGCACCTATTGGACCTAATCCAAATTTTACTAATCCTAGTTAACTGGTTTGACCCTTGAATTACTTCGCTAGATAGAAGGGTAGGATCCCCTAGGACACCCTGCAAGTTGGGACACCACTAGAGGTTAGCGCAATTACAGCACTGACCTTTCTTGTCACTAGTTGGTCAAAATAGACCAGGTCTCAAATTCAATAAACTAGTACTAACACAAGTTTGGAAATAAAATCCAACCTAGTTGGTGTGTCTATTGATAAATTAAGGCTTAGGATTTAGAGTGTACAGGATTAGATGGTGGGTGTGAGGGGGGTGGTTGCCCAAATTAGATCAGTTATGTGTATGTGTGTGCCAATCAAGGGTCCTCAAATAGATTTAATTGATGATGTATCTTTTAATGTTCCAATAATTAATTCACTAATTTTAGGGTTCAAATTTAAAGGTCTTTTTAAACAAGTTTTGAGTGGATAGATAGCGTCTTGCAAGCATGTGACCTTGGTCTTTTTCCTTTTGGATCCTAATAGGCAGCTTCTAGATGAATCAATTTTATTTTAAGTGTGCGACTCAAATAATGCAATAATAGCTTCCCAAACACCACTTGATCAAGTACATGCAAAATATTTTTTTTCATAATTTTTAGAGGTTTAAAAATATTTTTTAGGTATTTGTATATCAGAATGCTAAATCAGTCCAAACAGACCTCTAATGAGTAATGTCTAGAAATACTTAGAGTCCAAACGTCAGAAAATTTTTCCATTTTTTTCCAAAAAAACTATATTTGATAAGAAATCTAATGAAAAAAATTCATTGAATTTGGAGTTATAAAAAATTCAGGAAAATCCAGTAAATCTACATCTTTAATAGAAAAATTTCAAATTGACCTACAGACAGCAAAAGATTTTTCTAGGATGAGACAATGAATTTTTATGTGAAATTTGGTGAGTTGGTTACTGATTTCAAGGGTATAAAGTAGTAAAAAGTTTAGAATTTGTCGATGCACAAAAAGTTCAGGTATAAAATTTTTAAATTAGCAAGAAAAACCAATCCAAAGTTAGTTAGGATAAGATATGATCTTTAAAGCACAGGAAGAACAAGATAACAGATTTTTTTAAAATTTTTAATGTAACTAAACTAATCTAAATGCAATTGATCCTAAAGTTCATAAACATCCCAAGATATAAGATACAGACAACCTATTTGGAGATCTTCACCTGCGCTTTTCTTCTTGTCACTACGCAATATGTTCTCGTGCAAATGCGCAATCCCTACACACAAAACAACAAAAATACAAGAGAAAATTAGATCCCATGAATGCAAATCTAAAAGCAACTATTGAAAGGAAAATAATCGTTGTGCCTCCCTAGCAACGATACCAAAAAGTGTTATACTTGCAGATATGATTGCAAAAAATATGCTTTCGTTGTAGTATAAGCGCGTGGAAACTCAAATTTATTTCAAATTGAACTCGTGAATATAAAATTGAAGTTCAAAGATGGAGTTTGAGTTGTTCGCAGGGAGGAAGTTGGAATGATTTGCTTTCCTAATGAACTAAACAAGTCGAATAGCAAGTAGGAAGATTACTGCTAGAACTAGAACTACTAGCAAGCAATTACTAACTATAATACTAGAACTAGAATAAGCACTAGAGGAAAGCAAGCAACTTGAAGGCAAGTTGAAAAAGAAATAGAAATTTTATTGCAAACTAAGAGTCTGAAAATAAGTAGAACTATGGATTACAACTAGAAGAATGCTTTCAAAATGAAACTAAGCACAACTAGAACAAGAACAAAAACACTAGAAGATAGCTCTTCGAAGGTGAAGTCTGGAGCGACGACGTAGAAATAGATGCAAAGGCACACCCATAATCTCCAAGGAGAAGTAGAGGACTAGTTCTAGTTGGTGGATCTATTTAGAGGTAGGAAAGTAAGTACAAAAAGTTGATCCTAAGGGGGGTGAAACTCCCCTTGCTTGCACGCGAAGGAGAGGGCACAGCTAAATGCGCGGTGCTTGGAGATCGGTTGGGATGAGAGCTTCGCGTTGGTGGTCATGGCGTCTACGGAGGTGGCCGGAGTTGTCACCGGCGACGAAGAGATGATGGTCGGTGGTGGCTTGTGCACGCATGCGCGTGGACTACGGGAAGGGCTACTGCAGGCATGGGAGACCTTGTGAGGTCAAGGTGAGGTCGATGGCATTGACGGAATGAAGTTTCATCATTAGAAATGATGGTTGTGAGTGGCGTGGTGGGGCTACGGTTTGGGTTCTTTAAGGGAGCTACAGGTGGTATAGGTGGAGACAGGAGGTTGAAGAAGAAGAGGAAAACAGGGAAGAGGAGAGGGTGGGTGGTGGCTATGGTGTTGGTGGCGATGGTGGGTGTGTGCTGTGGCGAGAGGGAAGAATGAGGAGGTGGGTCCTACGGTCGAGAGTGGTGGTGTTGGTGTGGGAAGGGAGAAGGTGGTGAAGGTGGGTTGCTCTGCGGGTTGAAAAGAGGATGAAGAAGAAAGGAAACATTTAAGAGGAGAGGGTTGGTGGTACTCGTGCTGTCACCACTAACGTGGAGTGCGATGGGAAAGGCGACAATAGAGTTAGCTCAAGCCACGGTGCACGCTCCGGCCACAGTGCAGGCTTTCTTCACAGTGGTAAAGGATGGAGGAGGTCCCAGCCAGGGGAAAAAGATGATGTCTCCCTCCTGCGACTACTGCCTTCTATAAAAAATACCCGCTAGTCATACAACCGACTGAAAGTAATTCTCACCTCTCAAGCTAACCCAGCCAGTCTGGTTACGAGGGGACTAATGGAAAGGTTCTTCCTTCGACTCATGCCTTTGGTTCCATTACCCCTGAGCCGCGGTCGTTTGACACTGCCCCATAGACTTAGTCACCAGGTTCGGCAAGAGAGGTTGAAGCCACCCAGTAGTACGACAACGAATTTGGGTTTGCTTACGTGTTTTAAAATTAATTTCAACCTGTTTTTCTTCAATTGGGGTTTGTGGTGAGTAGCCCACAAGGTGACCAAGCTCACCGGCTAAACACTAGGCTTAACTAAGTCTAGGTTAGCCCAAATGTGGTCTCTAGAATGTAACCCTAAAGGTATAACTTAGGGTTCATGCAATTCTAAGTTTTTTTTTTCCTTTTCAGTAAACCACGAAATAAAAATACTTCTCTGGTAAAAATTGGAACCCAAATAAGTTGAAATTTGGCAAGTAGATTCCTTTTTTAATTATTTTTTAGAGATATTATTTTGTAATTTTTTCTGCTTCAACCAAATTTCTAGAGAATTTTAAATGTCAGGGGGTCAGATTTGGAATTTTGATCCCTGGTCGATTTTCTACTTTGAAACAGTATCAGATGACCTTCAAAAATTTGGGAAAAAATATGGAAATTAAAGCCAATGAGATCATCTTTCAAACTCCATTTCTAGTCAAAATAGATTCGTGGATTGCACATAATTGCTTTTTGAATTTTGAAAATTTTCAAATTTGGGTCAGTCTGACCCCCTTGCACTTCATGAATTTTTAAAAATTTTGTACTTAAAATTTTTTCAAGTGAATGGCATCATTTCAAAGGTGGTTTAAAAATGAAAGTCTACCCCAAATTTCAGAATCTTTTGCTCATTAATTTTTCAGCAATTGAATTTTTAAATCAGAATTTGAAGTATGGCCGAAAATCAGAGGGTTGTGGGGAAGCTTTTGAAAAGGTGTTTGAATTTGAAATTCAAAATTTCGACCAAAATGATATATTTTTTTCTTTTTTTTTAATATATTTTTTTTCAAAAGATTTTCAAATTTTATTTTTTTTGTTGCTTTTTTTTTCAAAACTAACTAATTAATCTTAAGATTCAAAAAGGGAAACCTATTCTAACTACCTTTTTTTTTCACAAAAATAAATAGGATTTTTTTTCAAATGAAATTGCTAAAAGGAAATCTAAACTATGGTTCAAATCAAACCTAGACTAAGAAAGATATGATGTGCACTTGGTATTTTTTTCTGCGCTTGTGTGCGCAGATCCCGTTTTTCCCTATTTTCCTGCACATCAAAAGGCAAGTAGATGAAGATTTATCAGTGATAATTCTAAAGATCAAAATAAAAAATGATGTTGCCTCCCCAGCAACGGCGCCATTTGTTGGGATTGTAAAGCACGTATTTGATAAAAAATGTATCGTAGTACAGTTGCAAAATACAATCAACTAAAATAATTTCTAAGATAACGAGACTTGGAGTCCCGGTCGTTCATCTCTGGGAGGTGTTTATGGAAATGCAGATTTGAAATCGATCTCGCTCACTCTACTTTCTTAAAATCGTACGTCGATTTATGCTAAGTTCGTATTTATGCATGACATGCTTAGTTGCCAGAGTATCAGAAATTAAAACATGCAACTTCAATCACATAAAAATATTACAACAAAGCTCATGGTGATTTTCACAAATAGATATATATATATAGAAAAATATTTTCATTGATTCATAATGGTGTTTGCAACATAAAGCTCTTGGAAAGCTTGTAGAGGAATGCTTGAAAACATAAATCTAGCTAGTAGAAAACGATTGCATACATGAATCTAAGGGGGGATTATGCATGCATCATTGGGGAAGAATATAGAGCTATACTATTAAGCAGTAAATAAAGCAGTAAAACTATGAAGAACTATAATCTAATCGATCAGAACTAAGGGCATTCAGAGGTGGGCTCCGATGGCCTTTGACTTGGTTGAGAGGAGAAGGAGGGGTGGCCAATGGTGCTTAGGTCGGCCCTTGGAGAGAGGTTGAGGTGGTGATCCAACATCTTGGCATGGAGATGGTGGTGGCCATGGTGAAGCTACTCATGAAGGTGGTGTGGAGGTGGAATGAAGCTAAGCTAAAATGGAGCCAAGAGTGAATGGGTCCAAAGTGCCACCCCTTAGGTCTTTTTATAGACCAAAGGGAGACTCTCTAGAGAAGTGTGGAACTCTCTAGAGAGAGCCCCAAGTGTGGCCATCCAAGGAGAGAGAGAGGGTGATTCTTAGATCCACCAAAAGTGAATCTAAGAGAAGACTCATCCTTGGTTGCTATTTTTGGCAACCAAGGTGGTGCCACCTTTGGAAGGTCCTAGAATACTCTAGGTGGTGTAGGAGTGTGTGAATGGGTGTGTGTGTGTGTGTGTGGTCGTGCCCTAAGTGGTTAGGTGGGTTAGGATAGGCTTTAATGGGTTTAGGTCTAGGTTAGGTCTCAAATCAGGGTTGCAAACCCTAATTCACTAAAGCAAAGTGCAATACAAGTTTAATTGGGTGTGTGAAAACCTAATTGTGAGTAAAATAACTCGATTAAGTCAAGTCTAGGTCAATTGGACTCTCACTGAGTCCAATTGGACAGTGTGTACTGAGATTAGGCCTTAATTGGACTCAATGAGTCCAATTGAATAAGTTGATGGAATTGACTAAGATCCAAGTCAATTAGGTTTAGTGAGGACCTAATTAGGTCCTTAGGGAGGTCTAGAGGTGATGTACTAGGGTTAGGACACCTTAATTTAGGTTCCTAGGGGGGTTAGAATTGGGTTTAGGGAGCTAGAAATCCAAGATCAAGGCTTGAATCTCAAAACAGGGTCTGGAGGTAGTTCTGGACGTATGATAAAAGTGTCAGATGACTTATAGTGAAAAATCAGAAGTCCAGACTTATTGTATGGACGTCCAATCAGAGTCAGGAGGGATTCTAGGTTCTATCTTGGCTATTCTGCAAAAATTGGACGTTTGACCAAGTGTCTGGACGTCCAATAACACTGCAGAAGTGGGTTTAAAGTGTGCGGGAGTTGGCTAAGGGTTATGAACATCCTATAACTTATCTGGACGTCCAGATAGAGGTTGGATTTAGGGTTTTAAGGTTTCCTAGGGTGCGGTGACCTAATTTAAGGGTGGCTAAGGCTTAGGGAAGCTTTTAAGCTATCCTAGGGCTAGGATGGACCTAAGTTCTTCACAATTTATTGCTTTATTCCTACTTAATAGAATAACATACCTTAACTCTCTTACATTATTATCTACTACATCTATTCTAGGTCTTCCGCTCTAGCTCTACTGCAACACCAGTTATTCTTTATTCTTCAGATCCAGCTTTAGATCCAGCTTCAGATCTAGCTTCTGATCAGCTTATTACCTGCAATTGACATAATGCACCTAATCAGTACATTATAGCATTATTTTATGCATAGCTAAAAGAAAGCAGTAAAGGTGCTAGTAATGCTTATGCATGCATGAATTACCCTAACTTATGCTAAGTCCTAGCCTAATTTAGGTCAATTAAGACCTATGATTGCTGCGCAATCAGACATCATGGTCCATCGAACGCTACATCTTGCAAATGAAGTAAGAGTTGTTGGTCCGGTACAATATAGATGGATGTATTCATTTGAGTGGTTTATGAAGAAACTCAAAGATTACGTCTTAAATAAAGCGATGCTAGAAGAGTCAATTGTTGAGGGCTACCTTTTAGAAGAATGCATAAATTTTTGTGCTATGTACATGGATAATATTAACAACAGATTCAATCTTCTATGTAATAGATACTGATGTTTAAGGTATATAACTTTTACATTGTAATGAAGTTAATATCATTTAGTTATTTTTTTAAAAATTTATTGTTACAAATTTTCTCATTTATCATATAAATTTGGTAATATGTTTAATTTTTTTTTTAATCAATGTGCAGATGAGGCCACAGAAGAAGCATGCTGACTAAGGGAGTCATCCACGTACACATGATGTTAGGGAGAAGTCACACTCCCTTCCAGATGTCGACCCTCCACTTGTGTCTAGGGGCCCGTTATTCTCCCAGTATATCCAGACTCTTATCTAGTACATAGCTCCACATCTTCTATCACAAGTTCATGGTAGGGATAAGGCATCGGTCTTTAGTTGCCTACAGCCTGACCCTCAACCCTATTATGTTGAGCTACCGAAGGAGCTTGATGAGTCGGAGGAGCCATTCCAATAGGGGGGGCGAGCGTGAAGCTGAGGATGTAGAGTAGCCCTTCCAACAACTAGATATTGATGCTAGCATTGTTTAGGAGGTTGCCACTCAGGCAGGCACGTTGTAGGAGCCTACTACTTAGGCAGGCACGACGTAGGAGCTTGCTACTCAGCCAAGCACTAATGGTGGTAAACTTTAGTAGTTATAAGTTTTTTCTTTTATTTCCTTTCATATTTAATCTATTAAAAATTATTCTTCAATGTGCTTAGCTAAGAAGAATATGCAAGGTTCGACACGAAATGCTGACCTTGACAGGCTACCTGAGGGCACCAAGATTGTGGTGACTATCTCTTTAGCTGAGGAAGCAAAAAGCTACCCTAGGTTTATCAGCTGGTTAGCCACGATTATTAAGGCTAGCATGCCACTTTCTTGCTTTGATTAGAGGAGGGTAGCAAAGGAATTGAACTCCATTATTCGAGAGTTGCAAGTAAAAAATTTGGAAATAATTTTTTAAGATTTATATAAAATATAATTGATTTATATATTATTGAATAAAGGCCACTTTTGATTAGGGCGATAATCCCAATGCACTCAAGGCTATCCTATAGTATTCATGTAGGATACATCATGGATGGAGAGAAGAGATGGAGAGTATGGTATGATATTCTTTCAAATTTTCAATTTATTCAATTATTTATATATAATCAATAATTTCTAATAAAAATTTGTAAAATTATTTTAGTTTTTTAACAATAGGCTGTATGAGGAGGCATCGAGAAACGTGCCTCCTACGGTTGCACCTCCCATTTGATGGGAGTGTTACGAGCATTGGAGAGATCCAGCGATAGAGGTAAAAAAATAGTTTCAAATTTGATTTATAATATCACTTTATAAAAAATAATTACATAATCTTTTAGTAATAAAATTTGTATTTCTTATAAGAGCAAATAAGGAAGAACAAGGCCAATAGGGCCCGAGATCCTACCCAGACCTACTGCTTGGGTTGAATGAGTATTGACTCATTACAAGATAGATATGTAAGTTTCTTAAATCAATATTTCATACTAAAATAATGAAATTTAGTTACATTAAAAGAAGATAAAAATTTTACTTCATTTTCAGGTGGAGGCACACAAAGGTGTTCATCTAGATCGAGTGGGAGTCTATGAGTAGACTCATAGTAAAGAAACACTCAATGGCTCACATGCACGGATATATCCGAGATACTAGTAGACACATGTAATTAATTAAAAGTTACTTACATTAATTTTAGATTATATAAAAATTACATACAAATATATATATATTGTTACCCCCCAAAACCAAGGCCCCTAAATGAGGGTTGAAGTTTCAAGGAATGGCAACGAAATGCATTTTCTCACTTTTGGAAAACAAAATATATATATGTATGAGTTCGTCGTAGCACTAAAAGTGGTGGAGAAAATCGCAAGCTAAAAAATAAATAAGAATAACCACTCGAGAAGGAGTGGGTCATGTCCACAGGGAGGCACTGGCCTATTAAAGCACACAAGAATAAAAAATTGACATTCACTATGATTACCCCAAAATAATGAGGCCAAAATCTGTTTTAAATCAAGATAACAATGAAGCTTAAGCTTCAAATAAGCATATATGCAAAAGAGGGAGAGGTTCCATGCAAATGAGCCACATAAAATATTATTTTAATTAAAATCATCCCATGGTAATGGCATTAGATGTGAAAAGAAATAGAAGGTGTTTTACTATTGAAATAGGGGAAATCTTCCTCTTGCTCGTGCGCGCAAAGTGTTGGAACCTTACTCCACATTTTGTTTCAGTGTTAACAAAATTATTATAGATTAATATTTATAAATGAGTGTTTTTTAGATTTAGGTGAAGATCAAGACAAACATTGAATTATGGCAAGGAGGAAAGATGACAAGGAGGATAAAAATCATCTCCAATCATTAGTTTTTTAAAATAGGTTTTTATTTCTTAGAATGTGTGCCTCTTAACAAAGAAACATAAGTTAGATTGTAAAATTAATTAAAGATAAATTAGGATTAATATTACAATCATTTTCAGAGAATGTCTTAATTGTTAATCTTTGTAAAATAAGGTACTTGTAAGCAAGTACTGGTACTGTTCATAAGTACCAGTACATGCAAGGCACAGGTTTGAGCCTTTGTCTCAAACTTTGAATAACAAGTACCGGTAATAACCAGGAATACCAATATCTGATGGTCATTGTTTGAAGACTCAGTTCGGACCTAGACCTTACAAGTACCGGTACCCATGATGAGTATCGGTACAAGGATTCTTATGTGCTAGCTATAGAAAAACTGTGAGCAGCTAAAGCTGGTACCAATACTTTAGTACCAGTACCAGTTAGCCGTTGGTTCAAATCTGAATGGTTGTAAAATTGATTTTGAGGACTTGAACATTGGGAATTAAACCCCAACGTCTAGTAGACGAGTAACTAAGGTCCTAACTCTATAAAAAGACTTTTGGACTCTTAGTTTGCATACAAGAAATACAAGAAAAAATATGAGCTATATTTCATATTTCCACCATATTTTGAAGAGAAGAAATTTGTTTGCTATTCTCAATCTCTCTACAATTTGTAAACACATCGACGTGCTTTTCTTACATAGTTACAAAGCGTTTACGTCCTTCCTAGGTTCACCAATTGGTATTGATTTTTATATTATTGTTGATAGGCATAGGTATTTTGTTGTAAGATTTCTTTTGTCTTACACCAGTGCTATCTTTGTAATTAAGCTTGTTGCTCGTTGGGTTGTGATAACCCATTGTTGTACTTGGGTTGAGGTAACCTGTTATTTACCTTGGTTAGTAAAGTGATTCCCTCAGGGTTGTGGGAATCATGTTAAAAATCCTTGTAATCGCATGGTCTATATTGATCCAAGGTTTCTATCACAAATGAGAGGAAGTCTGGGCCAAAGGAGCTCACCAGAGGGGGAGTGGCAGGAGGGCTACATGGCGGTGGTTGCGATGTAGTGCGAGGTGGCCTAAGATGGTTGGATGAAGCAGAGGAAGGTGGTGGGTGGCAGTGGATTGCTGCTGCTATGAAGCAGCTCCACGGGTGGGCGGAGACACATGAGGGGCGCACTGGTGCTGGGCGGTGATGCGCGGGAGTCACACATGATAGAGAGTAGACGCGGCGGCGGTTGGGCACGGGTAGGAGTGGCTCGTGCATGGGCGGTGCGTGGGAGGCGCTAGTGGCATGCGGCTGGATGCAGTGCGAGGAGAGGTTGCGGTGGTGTGCGTGTCGCTGTGGGAGGTGCTCGTCTGTGGTGTTGGTTGCAGCAGCCGTTGGTCGATGGCTGCTTGTGGCATGGGAGGCGGTTGGTGGCTACTTATTAGAGCGTGGTCTACTATAGAGGTGGTGATGGGTTGTTTTCATACATAGCAGGAGATGAAAAAGATGAAGATGGAGAAGGAGATGGTGGTGGTGGTGGTGGTGCATGGAGTAGGTGGTGCTGTTGGAGATGAGCGAGCGGGCTATTGGAAATGGCGATGAAGAGGGAGGCACAGTGGCTGGTGTGGTGGTCTGTGATGGAGTGATGGTGGTGTTTGGTTCACAATGGTGGAGGTTGCAAGGCTTTGCAGATGGTGGTGTGGGATGTCACCCCACACACCCACAGTAGCAGAGCTTTGCTATGGTCGAGGCCCACACTGGTGGAGCAGGAGGAGCTTTGAGCTCTGCACAGTGTTGGAATGAAGATGATGGCCTCCTAAGCAATGTAGGAAGTGATTTACCCTCACAGCTGTAGGGGGTTGTTGAGGCAAGAACGATAATGAAGATGGAACGGCAATGGTGTAGGTGACAGAGATCCAAGTTCTTCATTCATCATCACTACGATCTTTAAGCTCCTACAGCCGTTGAGAAAATAATATCTGAATAATATAAAGAAAATATATGTGGGTTATTCATGTATAAAACCTACAAGAAATGCTAAATCCTATTCCTATTTAAACTATGTATGTAATGCATACATGCAAACTAATTTATAACTAGCCTACTTAGATTCTAATGCTTGCTATCATATTTACACATGAATGTAATGTATGAAAGTAAATTTATAAACTAATCTATTTACATATTACTGCATGCTATGTATAAATTAGTATTAATCTTATGTCTAGGCATTTACATAACTAATTAACCCATAAATATGGACTCATCAAATGCCCCCATGCCTAATTTTTGCTAGTCCCTAGCAACATCTATCAAGAACTCCTAAGTTGTAGGCCTGATTTAATCTCCAGGATGCCTTAACATACCTCACCTCAAAAGAGTAGTTTGAGTTACACCTCTAGATCTTAAGATATCCAAGTACTCATTAAGATGCAAACCTAGTTAGTGTGGGTTTTGGGTCGCTAGTAGAGGTTTCTCAAACTCCCGAGTCTACCCTAAAATTTGTTGGTCCCAGAGGTTTAAGCATCCATGCATAAGTGCAAATGGTCTTAATTCAGTCTGCTGATGACTTAAATTATGTTGGTATGATTGCCAACAAGAAAGAAAGCGATTTTCTTTTTATTCCTCTTTTTTTTTATTCCTCTCTAACCTTGGATCAACTTTCAACATGGTCTGTGTTGGATTCATTGTCCCATGTCAGATTCATTGTCCCCATCATCGAACCTCGAAGGGTGCCTGGCTTTCGATGCTTTGAGATAGCACTGCCCATGACGACCCTAAGAAACCAAGGTAATCGACACATCGAGATAGGGCCGCCCATGGTTTTCTTAAGCCAATTCAGGCCTGTGGCAATCGGCACTTCGAGATAGGGCTGCCCATGGTACCTGACCCGCACAACGTGCTTACATGCGCTCAGTAGGATGGATATTCTAAGAGACAAGTGCCAAGGAGGTGACATGTTATCATCGCGTCATTAAGGTGAGTATATACTCCACCTCTCATGCAACAGGAACTCGTCCAATCAAGTTATGTTGTCAAGCTTCTCCTAAGTCAGAACCAAGAGAACAAAATTTTCCTCAAGAACGGTGATAACTTTATTATGCATTCTCTATAAGACCGTAATGTGTGTAAGGTTGGATGCTTAGGTTACTAAGACCCACAAACAAAAGAGAAGACAAGGGTATCCAATACTTCCAAAGTCCTTGACTTAATACCTTTACTTCGCAACATCAATCCTCAACAACTTGAGGAATAATCTTCATCTTAACAGATACTCAAACTTTTAAGCTTTCAGAACCTTAGGAATCTAAAGGTAGTAACTCTCACTTATCTCTATAGGTAATACACTTAAGGTCTTATCTCATCATTCGTTCCAGCCCAGAACTTTAGGTAAACTCATCTACAGAGATTGCTGGGACTAACCAATTAAGCTCAACAAATTAAAACTTTTTTTTTAATGCAATATGAATGCATGAATGCAATATGTATACATGCTATAAATAGAGGCCTTAGGTCCTATCCCCCCATGCTTGGTTCAAACAATTTCCTAATTGGAAGTAAAATAGCTAAGGGAGGATGTTACCTGAGGCAAAGAGTGAGAGGAGCTAAAGCTCCTCGAGACTGACTTTGTCAACCAGGTGGCCATCCAAAGTAACATACGATTGTAACTGTTGGCCATTGATGGTAAAGGGCGTTGCTAAAGAGGAGGGTCTCTTGATCTCCACAACCCCATGTAGAAACACTCTGGTGATTATGTATGGCCCATCCTAACGAAATTTCAATTTCCCTAGAAAAAGCTAAAGTCTGGAATTGAAAAGCTAGACTTGTTGGTTAGGCTTAAAGGTCTTTCTAAAGATATACTTATCATGCAGGGCCTTAGTTCTCTCTTTATAAGCTTGGGAGGTGTCATAAGCATCATTCCTTAGCTCCTTAAGTTCACTTAATTCAAGAAGTCATGCCTCACCTGCCTTTTCTAAATCCATGTTGACAATTCAGATAGCCCAGAGTGCCCTATGTTCAAGCTCAATGGGTAAATGGCATGCTTTCTCGTACTCTATCCTAAAGGGAGACTGATTACACAGTAATCATGCAACCTAAATCACCTGAATTAAGTTAGATTCTAGCATAACTTAGGAATAATGCATTTATAAGCATCGTAATTTCTACAATAGCTAGTTTATCAGTCGTATAAATAATATCATCATTTTATGTACTAATGAGAGATGATTTTAATCGCAGATGATTTAAAGTTACGGATGTCAGATCAGACCGGAAAGATCTGATTAGAGTAACGATGGGAGTCCAACGCTTTCGAAATCATCTCGATCAGATAACCAGAGCATCATTTGGAGTCCATAAAAGAACAAAGATCATGGACCCAAAGGACAAAGATCTGAGCCTCAAATGAAGAATCCAAAAGCACAGATGGATCTGGATCTTCGATCGCAGTCCAACGATGGAAAAATCAACTCGATTGGAGATCTACAGCATCAGATACAAGGAAAAGAAGATGGACGGCTATGATGTTGCCACGTGGCGCCATCACAGCCGCTCCCTCACCACCGCTCCATCTAGGAAGGCCACGAGCACGCCATGTCGCCCATCCAGCTGGATAAGGACAAATAGACATAAATAGGAAACTATAATAGAACTCTTGCGTAGCGCATTGGCCCACAAGCTTGTGTGGAAGCACAGGACGCACGTTCGAGCAGTGCTGCGAGAAATTGAAGGAGTGCTCACACAGGCGAAATTGCACCATCGGATGGCGATCGAAGGGCAGAGGCGCAATCACGTGGCGTGATCAGAGTGTGCCGTGGCTGAATGTGTGATCCCACACATTTTGCGAGATCAAGAAGGCGAGGCACGTGCACTCGAGCAGTCCAATTGTGAGATCAGACGGTTGAGGATGAGGCTTACGGGTGCGCATGCGGATAGAGAATCATTGCAGCAAGCACGCGAGGAGAAAGCGAGGACATGCGATCTTGATCCAAGGGCGCAGCGGGCACCACGTGTCAGCCAGAGAGTGAATCCGCACGATGGAGGCACGTTGGAGGTTGTTTTGAGGCCTAATTAGGTCTATTGATCTCCGCGACGATTGGAGTTCAACGACTTCAAGATCGCCCTAATCAGCCATCCGTAGCATCAGATAGTGACCGGGGAACCCTAGAATATCAAGGGCCAGGATGGTGTAAATTTACACTTTAATTGACAAATTCGACTGCACGGATGAATTCGGATCGACGATCGCTGCCTAACAATGCAAAAATCGCGTCAATCCGACATCCGTAGCACCATCTACAACATCCAAAAGATGGACAGCCAAGATAGCACCATGTGGTGCCATCTCGGCTGCCCAAACAGTTGCATGCAATCACTGAAGCCTCCATGTCTGCCCTCTCTCCGCCGTTGGCTCTTGATCCGACAACTGTGAACAACCGCACCACAATTTGCCTGCTCGACCATCCGCGCCCCGTCGCGCAGCAGTCGAAGGCACTAACGCGTTCACAAGATGCGGGATCGAGCCGCAACGAAGGGAAGAAGGGCGCAGGAGAGCAAGCACGGGTGTGTGTTGGATTGCGATCGAGCGGCTTAGGTCTTCCAATAGCGGCCACGCACTATTTCACGCGAGGCGGGAACGCGCCATCGTACACGATGGGTGTGCGCGCAGCGAGTGGGTTAGGCGCATTTTTAAGCCGTCCGATCTCACGATCGGACGGTTGTGGATGAAAGAAAGTGGGCGGGCATTGAGAGAGAGAGCAGCTGAGAGGGCGCACGTGGGCAGCGAGCACTACGCCCACGTTGGGGCTTTAGTGACGGTTTTATCCGTCACTAAAGACCCCTCATTTATTGTTTTAAAGATGTAATGGCCAATTTGCCCCCACTCCCTGCAACTATAAAAGGAGACCCCCTCCACATGAAATTCTCATCCCTTCCTTCTCTTCTCTACCTCTCCAAAGCTCAAGAGAAGCTTGTCCCACACCCGGGATGCTTCTCGCGAGATAAAGTCCAAATTTTCGTCCCCCTTCGGAAGTGGATCCCGCGATGACGATGGCGTGCTGCTCCGTTCCCGTTCTTCTGCTTCGTCCTGCTTCGTCCTCCTTCGTCCAGGCATCATCCCGTTTGGCTCATCCTCCAAACGATCGTCGAGGAAGATATCTCTCTCCTTATTCTTTTTACTGCTTTCTAATATAGATTTACTGCTTTCTAGTATAGTTCTGCTCGTCCTCCAAGAAATCGTCGAGGAGGACATTTCTCCCTCCATTCTTTTAATGCTTTCTAGAGTAAATTTATCGCTTTCCAGTGCAATTGTTTTATGCTTTCTAGTTGTAATGAACAATTTCCTTAATGATAAATTCTCTGTTTATTCTACATCTCATTTTGATTTCTATGTGTAATATTCTCTCTCTCTTACTCTCTCTCTCCTATTTATTGTAAGTAATTAGATAGTTTTAAATTGAATTACTTTGTGACAAATAAAAGCAAACATGTAGTTTCTAAATCAAACGTCCGCCTCCCTGTGTTCAACCAGAAATTTTCATTTCGGTATAAATTTTATTTGTTGAACACGAGTTCTTCGCTTTCAAACTACAATGACAAGTTTTCCAAAACCAAACACATTAGTGTAGCAATTCGAGCATTCAACAACATACCACCCCCAAACGGACGGACAGTCTGAGCACACGATACAGACACTTGAGGACCTTTTTCTTGCTTGTGTACTGGACTGGAGGGGCTCTTGGGAGGAGCACTTGCCCCTGGCAGAGATTGCATATAATAATAGTTATCACTCGAGCATCGACATGGCACCCTACGAGGCTCTATACAAACGGAGGTGTACGGCACCCTTAAGTTGGGTTGAGGTGGGGACCAAGTGGGAGGTTGGCTCCAGGCTGATCCAGCAGAGTCAAGAGGTGATCGAGCAAATTCACAGGCGACTCTGCACTGTCAAGAGCAGACAGAAGATCTATGCAGATCGGAAACGCAGAGAGGTGTAGTTTGAGGTTGGGGACCACGTCTTCCTTCGTGTTTCGCCCATGAAGGGCCTGCAGTGGTTTGGGGTGAGAGGGAAGCTCACGCCAAGGTTCGTGGGACCCTTTAAGGTCCTGGAGTGGGTTGGACCCGTTGCTTACAGGCTTGCCCTTCCTCCCCAGCATTCTGGTGTGCACGACGTGTTCCACGTGTCCAACCTCAGGAAGTGCATCGCCGATCCCAGTCACGTCCTGAGCCACAAGAGCATCGAGGTGGGTGACGACCTAACCTACCCTGAGCGGCCAGTGCAGATTCTCGACAGAGCTATTCGGAGTCTAAGACGAAAGCAAGTACCCCTAGTGAATGTCTAGTGGAGGAGCCAGCAGTACGAGGAGGCCACCTGGGAGCCTGAGGCGGTGATGCAGGAGCGGTACCCGGGGCTCTTTGAGGGTACGTCTTTTCAGACCGGCTTCAGTCCTCTTTGAGTTTGTTATGCGTATATTGTTCTTTTTTCGCACCCTAGTTAGCACAAGTTTCGGGGATGAAACTTCCTTTGAGTTTGTTATGTTATTAAGACCGAGACATCAAACACACTTTAAGACGTCTGGGAGCTGGTCCAGACGTCTGGTCAAACGTCTGGACGCCTTCCCAAACGTCTGGAAATAAATTTTGGCGCACGTACGATCACGAGTCTGCGCACATGCCGCGCGCAGACTGCAACCCGCCGCCCTCTTCTTTCTCTCTCTCCCCTCACCGACCTGCAAACACCTCCCCCACACCTTCAAATACCCCTCCCTCTCCCTCGTTCACCACCCCACCGTATCCTCCTTCCTCCAGTGTGAGCGCGAGAGAGAGAGAGCGAGGGCAGCAGCTGCTACCGGGTGCATCACGGAGAGGAGAGGTGTAGCGAGAAGGAAGAAGAGGGATAGCGTGCGAGAAAGAGAGAGAGAGCCCGCCGGAGCAGCTCGAGGCCGGCCGGCGTGCGCTCGGAGGAGCGTCGTGCTGAGGAGATCTCCCCTGGTGCTGCTGCAGCTCGAGCAACGGACGAGCGGCTGTGCAACACGGCCGTGCGCAGCAGGAAGAAGGTGAGGAGGTTCTGATTCTGGGAATTTTTCCTAGAATCAGATGTCTGGACCTACGTCCAGACGACGTGGGCGACATCTGGAGGGAGCTCCAGATGACTGAGAGGTACGAAATTTCTCCTCTACCTCCTTTTGCAGATACGGCCATGCAGGTCATTCCGTCGAAGTTCTGAGACGTGTCGTGTTGAGGAGGTTTTCATCGCGGATGCAGGCTTCATTTTGGAAAGGCGCGGGGACACGCCCTCCCACGCAGTTTAGACGTCTGGGCACGGCACCACACGGCGGAGAGCATCTCCAAACATCCGGAGAGGTGATCGGACATCTGGAACTGGGTCCAGACGATTCAGCAAGATCCCTGGACGTCTGAGGAGAAACGTAGAGTGAGGTATGACCTAGACCACTTTTTAAGACGTCTGGAAGGTGTTCCAGACGTCTTATTTGAGTCAGAATTGTCATTTTTGACCCGTTTAGGGTCCGTTCGAGGTTTGATTTCCACGTTTAAGATTCTATTCTTTTTAGAATTAGTTCCTCTACTTGTTTAAAATACTTGTATCCTATTCTAAGTGGTTCCTTGTGATTGATCCTTGTGTTAGGACCTCATTCTATTACAGCTTTGGGGGTTGCGGAGGCACGTGCACCTACCGATCACGCCCCCATTACTCCTGATTTTGCAGGTAGAGTGGCTCCCCTTAGTTATTTACCAACATGAATGCATCTCTGAGATGAATGATAGATCGTAGGGTATGGCATGAATCCTAGGACCTGAAAACTAGATTGAATGATAGATCTTAGGGTATGGCATGAATCCTAGGACTTGAAAACTAGATTGAATGATAGATCATAGGGTGTGGCATAAATCCTAGGAGCAGAAACACTGAAACGAATGTCTTGAATACCTGAATTGCAGTCTTGGATAAGTAAATAGAATAATGATAATTGCCTGTAATTGGATAACAGCTACCTATGAAATGTAGGGTACTGTTGCTAGTAACTGCTACATGTAATTCCTGTTGTTGGAAACTAAATTTGAGCTGCTTGTATATATTGATATTAAATGTTGGAAACACGTGCTATATGCGAATGAAACTGAAATGATGAAACCTAGAATGGATTGGCCAGAGAAATATAAGCATGAACCCTATGGGGAATTAGGAGTAGAGCTCCTGGAAAATAAATAGAATGGAACTGGGAAAGTGGATGGGGAAGTGAGCTGGCCCTTAAGTATGGAGTACCAAGGAGAGCGACTGTCCCTCTATTTAGTGCAGAGCGGAGCTAGCCGCCCCAGGGACCCAGGGTTAGGTCTGACCACTTTGTACCGACTTTTGGCCCTCGCATACACAGTACCGGGGAGAGCTACTAGTATAGGGAGAGAGCTAGCCACCCCACAGGCCTCGAGGTTCAGCTAGCTGTCCTACACAGACTTGTTAGGCCCACTGGGCAAATCAGGGTAGTCAGGCGAGGGTGCACGGACTGTGGAGGGGCAAGACCCATGTTTGGTTACTGTGGAGGGGTTGGACCCTTGTTACTGAGAGGGCTCTGCCCTATACTGGTTCCGTGCTGTGCTTTGGGAGCACCCGTTAACGGAAACGACTGACCACTTGCCAGTGCGGGGTAGCTACCCGTACATCTATCGCACGTGCCGTAGTCACCATTACGTCTGTCAGCGACCTTGGGGTGGTTGACTGAGGGTAGGACCACCACGGGGGACTCTCCCGGCCAGGAGAGCACCACGTGCTACTTCTACTTTTCGAAAAAGACTGTAATCAAGATCGTTCCCATGAGGAACATTCGAGATCAAGAGAAAGACCTGAGAAATAAATCAAGAAAGAGTAAATAGAGAAATAAAGAAAGAAATTAAAAACAACAGCTTCTTGTCCACCTTTACTGTTTTCTTAGCTGGCTGGTTGCCACTCTACTCAGCATTTCACTGACGTGTCATATTTGTCACCTTTTTCAGGACCAGGTGTTGAGCAGTCAGAGCCTACGGCTGCGGAGGGTGCTGGGCCCAGTAAGGCCAGTAGTTGTACTTTTGTGTACCCATTTTCTGTAGTAGTGAGTATTTCTGTTTCACCTTGTACTCTTTTATTGTAAACTTTATATTTCTATACATGTTTTTAAATTCTCTACTGTTGTGGTGTTATGTACTGTAGTAGTTCTTTTTTTTACTACTGTACTTTTGTTACTGTTAGTTACTTGCATGGTGAATGTGGTTTATTTTACTACTTTTTGGTTACTTTCTCGTTGGATGACTGTGTCTTAGGATCAGTCGAGTCGGTCCGATTCTCGTGTCCTGTAGGGATTCGGGAACCGGGTCGTAACAAAGGTAATTAACGGGTTACCTCAACCAAAGTACAATGATGGGTTTGTTACAAGTATATAAATGATATTATCGATTTAAGAACAAAAGCTAAAGAACAAAATAAGCATAGGTGTAAGAAAGAGAAATCTTACAACAGAAAACCTTAGCCTCTCAACAAGTATATAAATGATATTATTGATTTAAGAGCCTAGTAAAGACGTGAATCACCTTATGAATGCGTAAAAGAAACACGTTGAAAAGTTTGCAAAAGTGTAGAAAGTTTGAGAGCTGCAAACTATATCTCCTCTACAGAATATGGTGGAAATATGAAAATTAAGCTCTAGAATTTTCTCTTATATTTCATATGTGCAAACTAAGAGTCCTAGGGTCTTTTTATAGAGTTAGGACCTTAGTGGGCCGTCTACTAGACGTTGGGAATTAATTCACAACGTTTATGGTCTCAAAATTAATTTTCTAGCCATTCAAATTTGAGCCAATGATTAAGTGGTATCGATACTGAAGTACAGGTACCGGTACTAGTTGCTTATAGTTTTTTTGCACCAGTACACAAGAGTTCTGGTGCCGATACTCATCATAGGTATCGGTACTTGTGACTCCCAGGTTTGAGACTCACTAGGCACAGTAACCTACCTGCATCGGTACTCATCATGGATATCAGTACTTGTAAGGTTCAGGTCAGAACTGAGTCTTCAAACTGTAACCATCAGATACTAGTATTCATGGTTAATACTGGTACTTGTTGTTCATAGTTTGAGACATAGGCTCAAACCTGTGCCTTACATATACCGCTACTGATGAACAGTACCGGTACTTGCTTACAAGTACCTATTTTAATAGATTTAATCAATTCAGTATGTTCTTTCAAAATGATCGATATAAATATGAATTTATCTCTAATTAATTTTATGATCTAAGTTGATTCTTTGTTAAGAGGCATGCATTCTATAAAATAAGAATCTAATCTAAAAAATCTAAAGGTCGAAGATGATCTTCTCCTCGACTCCTTGTTATCTTGCCTCCTCCTTGTCATCATGCATGTTTGCCTTGATCTTCACCTAAATCGCAAAAATACTCAATTGCAAACATTAATCCGTAATAATTTCGTTAACACTAAAATAAGATGTGGAATAAGGTTCCAACAATCTCCTCCTTTTTGGTGTTAACAAAACTATGTTGCAAATTGATAAAATAATTTTTAGCAATGTTATATGTAGGAAAAATTTTAATTTAATCCTCCCCCTTAATATATTCTCCCCAAAAAATATTACTATTTGCTCTTTATTTTTCTCTCCATTTTTGTCACTCAGAAAAAATGAAGGGGTAAAAATTATCATGCCAAAATAAAAAATACCAGTAGTAGTATGATTAATGTGGATACCAAGCTCCACTATCCCATCTTTCTTGGTCTTCATGTAGTTTGTAGATTGGTTGAAGTCTTCCATTTTTTGCCTTGAACACCCATTGATCGTATTGATCCCAGTGATCTAACCCTACAAAATAATGTAAAATATCATTTCTAGATACCCATTTTCTTGTGGGTCATTTTGGGTTAGTACCTTTCAAACCCTGAGATTTATATATCTCTTTGGTGTTAGATCTATAACTCTTAGGATTTTTAGCCTTTTGGTACATCTATGCATGCCTAGGTGCATGTGATTTAGTATGTGTATTCTTTTTACTCTGAAATTTTGATTTTAGAGTTTCATAAAATTCAGTATTTAACCTAGTTGTTTTGACGTTATTTAAAGTCCCCTCGAAATGCTCATAAATATCTTCTAGCTCTACTATCTTTGCATACAATTGATTATTAGTCTCTTTTGACATTTCTAATTCCATTTCAAAACATGATTTGCATATTTTTAATGTTTGATAATTATTCTTTAAAACTTTATTTTCCTTGTTAAATATCTTAGCCTTATGATATAACTCTTCATAGGCTTCTAACAATTCATCAAGAGTAAAATCAGAATTTATCTCATTGTCCGTGTCTTACGTAGTGGCCACCAAGCAAAGGTCTGCGACCTCATTGTCATTTGAATCGGTGTCCATGTCGGAATCGCTATCATTCCATGTCACTTTAAGAACTTTCTTCTTCTTCTTGTTTGCTTCTTTTGTGTCTTCGTTCTTCTTGTTTATAGGGCAATCCTTCCTTAAGTGTCCCTTTTTCTTATACTCATATCAAACAACATTACTTGAAATTTTATTAACTTGCTTACCTTGTTTCTTAAGAAATTTCTAAAATTTTCTTGTGAGCATCTCCATCTCTTCATCTTCAAATTCCGAGGTGCTTGAGTCCGAGTCTCCTTAATTGCTCTAAAAGCAATATTCCTCTTTTTGCTTGACATCTCCTCCTCATTCTTCTTCATATTTTCTAGTTGGACTTTGTAAGTCATAAGGCTACCAACTAGATCATCCAAGAGGAGAGTGGAGAGGTCCTTTGCCTCTTGGATGGCTATGGTCATTGGAGCCTAATCAATTGTAAGAGATCTTAGGATCTTCCTTACAAGCTGCTCTTCCATGAACTTCACTCCAAGGTTCTTTAGGGGGTTAACTTTTTCCCCAAACCTTGTATACATGTCTTTGATTGTTTCTCCTTTTGTCATCCTGAAACACTCATAATTTTTGGTTAAAATCTAAATACGAGTTTCCTTTACCTTGTTTGTCCCTTCATAAGTGATTTGGAGTGTATTCCATATCTCATATGCTGACTTGCACGCTGAGATGCGGTTGAATTCCTCCCTTGACAATGCACAAAAAAGTGCGTTCGTCGCCATTGCATTGCCGACAATCTTCTTTTGATCCACTGTCCAAGCTACTCCTTGCGGCTCTGGATCTGAGTATCTCTCTTGAATGAGGGTCCACAACTCCTCATCCATCACCTTGAGGAAGACTTACATCCTCCTCTTCCAATACCCATAGGTTGTCCCATTGAAATATGGAGGATGGGTGGATGACTGTCCTTCGGTGCGCCTTAAGGTTGATGCCATTGCGAGCAAGATTTGTTATGAGGTGGATGACTCCTCATATGCCTTAGGTACTGCACTACCTAAGCCTTCCAGATTAGGATTTTTAACCCAATTCCCTCAAACTCGAGGGAATCAATTTACTAAATGAGGTAATTAACGAGTTACCTCAACCAAAGTACAACAACGGGTTTGTTACAACCCAATGAGCAAAAGCTCAAGAACAAAATAAGCGCAGATGTAAGAAAGAGAAATCTTACAACAGAAAACCTAAGCCTCTCAACAAGTATATAAATGATATTACCGATTTGAGAGCCTAGTAAAGACGTGAATCGCCTTGTGAATGCGTGAAAGAAACACATTGAAAAGTTTACAAAAGCATAGAAAGTTTGAGAGCTTCAAACTATATCTTCTCTTCAAAATATGATGGAAATATGAAAATTAAGCTTTAGAATTTTCTCTTATATTTCATATGTGCAAACTAAGTGTCATAGGGTCTTTTAATATAGTTAGGACCTTAGTGGGCCATCTACTAGATGTTGGGGTTTAATTCCCAACATTCATGGTCTCAAAATTAATTTTCTTGCCGTTCAGATTTGAGCCAACGGCTAATTGGTACCGATATTGAAGTACAGGTATCCGTACTAGCAGCTTACAGTTTTTTTGCAGTCAGTACAGAAGAGTCCTTGTATCGACACTCATCACGGGTAACGGTACTTGTGACTCCTAGGTTTGAGACTCACTAAGCATAGTAACCTACCTTTACTGGTACTCATCATGGGTACCGGTACTTGTAAGGTTCAGGCCAGAACTGAGTTTTCAAACTGTGACCATCAGATACCAGTACTCATTGTTAGTACCAGTACTTGTTATTCACAGTTTGAGACATAGGATTAAACCTGTGCCTTGCATATACCAATACTAATGAATAGTACCGGTACTTGCTTACAAGTACCTATTTTAATAGATTTAATCAATTCAGTATGTTCTTTGAAAATGATCGATATAAATCCTAGTTTATCTTTAATTAATTTTTCGATCGAAGTCAATTCTTTATTAAGAGGCATACATTCTATAAAATAAAAATCTAATCTAAGAAATCTAAAGGTTGAAGATGATCTTCTCCTTGACTCCTCCTTGTCATCATGCTTGTTTGCCTTGATCTTCACCTAAACCTGAAAACACTCAATTGCAAACATTACTCCATAATAATTTTGTTAACTCCAAAATAAGATGTGGAACAAGATTCCAACACCTATTCATGACCTGATTACCCGACATTGTTCAAACTGTATACTTGATTTAGGAAAGAGGAGATTCTAAGGAGGGTGGAGGGTGGGTTTGCACTCTCGTGCCTCGGGAAATGTGTTCCTTCACCAAGACTTAGCCATTTTAGAGCTGGTGCCTTGTGCTATGCTTGAGGCTGCTGAAGTTTTGTGCATAACTTTGGCTGGGTTTTTAGCTTTGATCACAGTGGACATATTTTAGAAGTGGTTCAAACACTATTGGGAAATTGAATACTTTGGGATATGCACTTGATTGGTTGATTAACTTGGTGATTCAAATCACCATTTTTAGGGTTTCATTATTCTTTTTATCCCAGTGATTTTTGAGATACAATTTAGCTTATTATTGAATACATTTTTGAGTATATTATTAAATATCTTTGTTGTGATTAATTATTGTGCTCATTTATTTATTGTTACGACCTGGTTCTCGAATCCTTACAAGACACGAGACCGGACCAACTCGAATGATCCCAAGACCCGGTCGTCCAACGAGAAAGTAACCAAAAAGAACCACATCCACCATGCAAGCAACTAACAGTAACAAGAGTACAACAGTAAAGAAATAAACTACTACAGTAAACACCACCACAACAGTAAGAAAGTAACGAGTACAGGAATATAAAGTTCACAATAAAAGAGTACATAAATGTAATAAACTACTCACTACAACAGGAAACAGAGTACAACAGAAAGTTACAACTACTGGCCTCTACTGGGCCCAACACCCTCTGCAGCCGTGGCTCTGCCTGCTCAACACCTGGACCTGAAAAAGGTTATGAGTACAAAACGTTAGCGAACGCTGAGTAGAGTGGTAACCAACTAACTAAAACAGTAAAAGTGGACAGATAGCTGTTGTTTTTCAATTTCTTTCTTTCTTTAACTAATTATTCTTTCTTTCATCACTTGGTTTATTTATCAGGTCTCTTTCTTGATCTCGAATGTTCCTCGTGGGAATGATCTTGATTGCAATTTTTTCCGAAGAGTAGAAGTAGCACGTGGTGCTCTCCTAGCCGGGAGAGTCCCCCGTGGTGGTCCTACACCTAGTCAACCACTCCAAGGTCACAGACAGACGTAACGGTGACTGCGGCACACGCGATAAACGTACGGGTAGCTACCCCGAACTAGCACGCGGTTAGTCATTTCCGTTAATGGGTGCGCCCAAAGAGCAGCATGGAACCAGTATAGGGCATAGCCCTCTCAGTAACAGGGGTCTAGCCCCTAAGAACCAAAAAGGGGTCTCGCCTCTTCACAGTCCATGCACCCTCGCCTGACTACCCTGGTTTGCCCAATGGGCCTAACAAGTCGATGTAAGGCAGCTAGCTGAACCTCGGGCTCCGTGGGGTGGCTAGCTCTCTCCCTACACTAGTAGCTTTCCCTGGTACTGTGTACGTGAGGGCCAAAAAGTTGGTACAAAATGGCCAATCCTAACCCTGGGTCCCAACCCTAGGGTGGCTAGCTCCGCTCTGCACTAAACAGGGGGACAGTCGCTCTCCTTGGTACTCCGTACTCAAGGGCCAGCTCACTTCCCCATTCACATTTCCAGTTCCATTCCATTTATTTTCAGGAGCTCTACTCCTAATTCCCCTAGGGTTCATGCTCATGTTTCTCAGGCCAAGCCATAACAGGTTTCCCCATTTCTATTTCCATTTCTCAGGTTATACACATGTAACATGTAACTTTATTGTTCACATTCCAGGTTTATTCGTAGGTAACTCGTGTTTCCAACATTCACTCTTCCATTTCCAGTTCATATACATGCAGCTCATATTATGATATTTAACGTAAACAACAGGAATTTACATGCAACAGTTTGTTAGCACAAGTACTTTATATTTCACAGGCAGCTGTTATTCATTTATAGGCAATTGTTATTATTCTATCTACTCATCCAAGACTGCAATCCATACATCCAATACAAATATTCCAGTGTTTCTAGTCCTAGGATTCATGCCATACCCTAGAATCTAACATTCATTCCACATATGCATTCAGGTTTGTAATTAAATTAGGGGAAGCCACTCTACCAGTAAACCCAGGAGTAGTGGGGGCTTGATCAGCAGGTCCACGTGCCTCAGCAAACCCTAAACCCGCAACAGAATGAGGTCCTATCACAAGGATCATTCACAAGAGACTACTCAGAACAGGATAAAAAGTATTCCAACAAGTAGAGGAATTTATACGGAAAATAACGGTATCTTAATTGCGGAAAACGGACCTCAAACGGACCTGAAACGGGTCAAAATAGTAATTCTGATTCACATCAGATGTCTGGAACACCTTCCAGACATCTTAAAAGAGTCCAGAACCATACCTCAACTCTTGCGCCACTCCTCAGACGTCCAGGAACTTCGCTAGACCGTCTGGACCCAATTCCAAACGTCCGACCACCTCTCTAGACGTCTTGAAACGCTTCCTGCCGTCTGGTGCCTCGCCCAGACATCTGAACCGCGTGGGAGGGCATGTCTCGTGCCTTCTCGAAGTGAATCCTGCACGCGTCGACGAAAATCTCCTCAATATGGCACGGAATAGTGCCTCGACGGAATGGCATGCATGGCCGTATCCACAAAGAAGGTGTACGTCGCGAAACTTACCTCTCAGTCGTCTGGAACCTCCTTCAGACGTCGATCCAGATGTCTAATTCTGGGAAAAACCCAGAATCAGAACCTACCTTCGCCTTCTCATGCTACGCGTGGCCGCGCTGCGCCCGCTCGCCTGCTGCTCCGGCTGCAGCAATGTCAAGGAGGACCTCCCCGACGCACCTCTCCACCTCGTGCACGCGTCGACCAGCCATGAGCTCTTCGGCGAGCTCCCACATGAGCTCGCACGCTTGCTCTCCTCTCTTCCCCTCACTGCTCCTCCACTCCCACGCCGCTCATGCCCGCTGCTCGCTACTCGCCGCTCACTGCTCTCGCTGGAGGAAGGAGAAGGGTGGCTGGAGGTGGGGTGAACGAGGGAGAGGAGGGGGGTTTAAATAAGGTGCTGGGTTAGGGTTTGCGTCAGTGAGAGGAGAGAGAAGGAGAGAAGAAAATGAGGTTGCATACTGTCTACGTGCAGCACGCGTGCAGACGCGAGGACGTACACAAAAATTTTGATTTTCAAACGTCTGGGAATGGGTCCAGACATCTTGCAATACGTCTGACCCTCAGTCCAGACGTCTGACCTAAAGTACAGGCGTCTTAAAAAGGCTTAACGACTCGGGTCTTAACATTTATCATTATGATTTGTGTGTGAATTCCATATTTGCTCCCTGTGAATGACCTTGGACTCACGTTTGATTTTCGAATTTAAATGTCGCATTGATTTTCATTACTAAACTGCAATGTGATCTTTTTATGATGATTTTTGACGCAATAGTGGTGTGGCCTTTTCGTGGTGGAATTAGGGTTAAGTGGGTTTATTTGGTGGAGATGCAGCTTCCAACCCTTCTCTTCTCTTCTTCCTTGGCTTAGCTTAGCTCAAGCACTTCTGCAAAGAATAGAACCACTTATTAATAGCTATGAAATAATTGGACTCAATTATGCATTTTGATTCCAAGATGCATGCATACACTAACACTTAAAAATGATCTAGTTCTAATGCACTTAATATTATAAAACTTGCATGATACACAAAAACCACTAACAATAAAATATAATTGTGTTTGAGCTACAACATTATTATTAATGAGGCATCAATTCTTACCAATCAGAGGAAAATGTACATAAGGCCTTAACTACAAGGACTCAACAACCCTAGAGTACCGACCAAAATGTGAATCGCCTAACCCTATCAAAACTCTATTAGCTACAGTTATGGGCTTCAAGTGCAACTTTTTATGGTTGGTTAATCCACCCAAGGTTTGAATAGAAATTGAAATTCTATGCATTTGTGCTTGTTGTGGTAACTCGAGAAGTGGATAACTCACTCTAGAAAATTGAATTTTCCTTGAGATATGAAGCTACCCTTTCCTACACCCAAATCTTGTCTTTGGATATGCCTTATTACAGACTGGTAGCTTTCTTCCTCCCATTTTGTATCCTAAGGTCAACACACAAGCGGACTCAGTGTATATCTCCTTAGTTGTACCTTTTTGTGCCTTTTTATTATTCTTCACTACCTAACTTTTTCTATTTTTTATTTTTTTCATTTTCTTCTTTTTCATACTACTTTATTCCTTTATCTTTTTTTACTTTTTTCACTCATTTTTCTAGGTAAATAGATCTTCCAAATCTGGTTCATGATCTCTAAAATAAGAAATTGAAGAAAATAAAAGTGCAAAGGTGGGATCTTAACACCCTACATCTGAGGAGTATACTTAGTGCAACGTAACAACCATACCTTGCATACTAAATTAGACCCTCAGTTCTCACATCTCTCAGAAAATGTATCTCTCTCTCACTAATTGCCCACAAGGTAATCAGTGTGTCACTGCAAAAGGTGAGATGGTTAGGTTTCAAAATCACTCAAACTAGAGAGTGAAAAGATAACTCACATACTCATTACCCCATTGGCTTAATACCGAAGCAAACAGGGTTCCTCAAGGACTTGAAAATAGATTTGCATCTTAGTACATACCCAAGTTGGTTAAGTCAAAAGCGACCTGAGGAGTCTAGGTGAAAAGACTTTAATTATACTTTTCATAAGACTAGTAATTCCTGAATGCCTAAGCATTGTCATCCTTTTCTACCTTAAGACTCTCAAAACACTAAATTACATATATATATTCAAAAAAATTTTCTCTTAACTGATATCGACGAATTTTAAGCCTCCCCATTATAACTGTCTCAGTCATTGCCCTCAATGTATGCATGTAGTAAATGAATGAATGAGACTATGGAAAAGGAACAATACAACTTGATGCTCATGTCGATGAACTTAACCAATGTTAATTATTATGTACACTACTTTAACCTAAGATGACATCAAGGAAAATAATTAGTAAAATCAACATTGGGTTGCCTCCCAACAAGCACTAAGTTTAACTTCGATAGCCAGGCAGTGATCTCATGAAAGATATATCAATCAATTCCACAGAAAGGGCCAAGATCCAGATTAAGATTTGATTATGATGGTTAAAGATGAGATGTCCACAAATGTGGACGAGTTGATGGTGCAAACCAATTCTAAAAGGTAGGGTACTTTTTAGGTAATGAATCAAGTATGTGTCTATCAATTGATTTTCAAGTTGGAGGATATGGGAAGTAGATCTAGGTTTAAGTTTATGCGGCCCAAGTCAAAAATTTCGGATAGTTGATAAATATAAAATGTAAGGTGCTTGTGTCCAATGACAATAAAACTTAAAATGATGATCTAGCGATTGAGTGTACTCAAGTTCCATGAACTTTTCACTCTAGTCTATCTCAAAAGGATCATAAGGGTCCTTATAAAAAGTTGCCTGCTTAAAATCTTTAGGATCCCTTGAATCCAAAAATTTGCCTCTTCATATTCTCTTCCATAGTCATTGTCTCTTTATTAATATCCTCCATATCATTCAAGTCTTTGCACATGATAACCTGGATATAATCCTCAACCCCTTCCATGAAATCCAAGTCTTTTGAGTTGTGACCAATTACCATTAACTTGGTTTCATCATATTCAGGGCCAAATGATTTAGCTTTAAGTTCTTCAGGGGTTGATGTAGATGTGGGGCAAGCAATCAAGTTGTTATTAAGGTCAAGATTTGATCCTTTCATTTTAACCTCACAAAAATCAAGAAAGGGGGGCTTCATCCACCTCGGGAATAAAATTCTCAAAATAAGATTCCTTGGGTGGCCCATCCTCAAGGTGAGATGTCTCATATTTAGGTTCTTTTTCAATTCATAAGTCTTCTTTGGAATTCAAACTTTTTAATGAGACATCTTCTTCGTAAAGATCAAGAACCCCAAATGAAGGGATCATTTCCACCTTAATTTCTCTTTTAGAATCCAAATTTTCAATGTCCCTATCTTCAAAATCCTCTAAAGCAAGCTCATGGTCCAAGGTTTTCTCATGGTATATTTAAATTCAGCTAGGCCTTCCAACATTGGTGCATTGGGAAACTCATGAGTTGGATTCATGGTATCCTCAATAAAAGGGATGAAAAACGAACCTTCAATTTCAATTTCAAGTGATTCAGATTTATTTTAGTCTTTATTCTCATCCCTACTCTCGACTTCATGACCACAAGAATTTGTATAATTATTAATGGGACTCGTTTCTCTAATGTTTACCATAAATAGTTTTTCATCGGGTTTAATTTAGGGTTCATTGGATAATTGATAATCATTACGAGCTAATTAGGGGCAAAAAGCACCCTCGATTTAAAACTTCTCATGTAGACCACATAGGATCCGGTTACCCAGACTTAGATTAAATAGACGGATCCGACCCTGCCTGACTTGCCTTTATTCAAGCAGATCCAGATCTGAGTAAGCCCAACCTCACCTAAGGGCCCGAAGCCACCAAAGTCAAAAAGGACAGTAATAGCACCCATAATGCCCATGTCGGCCATAATCATAGGATTACCAATGCAATTAATGCTTTGCCAACAAACGAGCCCTAACAATGGGCTTATCGAGGAGAATGACAAGACCATGGAGGATATCTCATAAGATTTCCTGGTTGTAAAAACATTCTCTGTAACTATAAATAGAGTAGAGGGCCCTTACAAGGGCCTCTTCATGCAATCCGAGAGAGAGAGACTCCGAGAGATTGTAATATCGCTACCTTTAGTGGATTTATAGGAGCCTTGCCCTCTCCCCAGATGTACACCCCTTGTGGTAGAATTGGGTCACCAATCTCCCTGTCTTTTATGTGATTTTTTTCTTGTGTGATTGTTGAGTCGGATCCTCCCTCTACTGAGGAGCTCAATCAATTGGTTTCGTCTATGGGAAGCAATCATCGTTTGATATCCTTCCCTAATCGAAAATCCTAGTTGGACCCAACCACTCACAACTCCACTTGCAGCCACCCCGAGAAGGACCAGGTGAAGTCCAGCGTTTCCCTATCCAAAAGGCACCATCAGCATGCCAACCCCAACAAAGGGAAGTCAATACAACCCAAACAGTTGCTCGAGGCCCTTGACCTGGACCTCCTCCTCGAGATGCAAGTGAGGGAGGAGTATGAAACTAGGTTGGCAGCCCTAAAGGTAGAGCATTAGTCTCTTGCTACCAAACTCCTCGAGATCAAACAGATTCGGGAGTCTAGCAAGACCTAGCCAGAGGAGCTCCAGACTTCGAGCCCTGATGACGAATAGTTGAAATGGTGGCATATGGTGGAGGAAGAAAATGCCTGCCTGCATGAGCAGCTTGAAAAGCTAAAGCACGAGCTTAGTAGCTAGCAAAGTTAAGCTCCCCCCAGCCCCCCGAAAGCTCCACTCCCACCTTTGCTAGGGGAGTAGTTGGGCGCTCAACTCTTGTTCGACAATGGCGGGGCTCCTTCCTGGAGATCATCCGCCAAGTCACTTGAGCAATGAGGAGTATACGCCCATGCGTGTACGTCACCACCTACCCATTCATAGAGGAGGTGATGACGACCCTCTTGCCAGAAAAATTCAAGTAGCCAGTCATGGCCTTGTACGATGGGACGGTGGACCCCAACAGTTTCATTGTGAGCTACCGCTAGATGATGCTGGTGCACGGCTACCCCGATGGAGTACTTGATTGAGAGATTTTTCACTTTCATAAATAATCAGAAAAAGTTATTGTCGCAATATGTAATGTGGTGGAAAATCTCCAATAAAAAATTACTAAAAATATACTGACAATGAACCACAAAATCAGGTCGTATCCACAGGGAGGCATAAACCAATAAATTACCAATATTTCACTACTAGGAAAGTGGGAATTAGTAACGGGTATTTGGTGATGATTTTGATAACTGTCACCAAAAGTAACTTATGGTGATGGTTTCACTCAAAACTGTGACCATTGTGAGAGAGTAGGATTTGTTTTCTGTTTTAACCTTTTGTGACGGGTATGAGAATCGTGACAAAAGGCTTTGGTGACGGTTTCAAGTGAGACCATGACCATAGGCTTCCTTTGGTGATGGTTCCAAGTGGGACCATGACCGTGGCCTTCCCTTTGGTGACGGTTCCTAGTGAGACCATGACCATAGAGTTCCCTTTGGTGATGATTCCAAGTGGAGCCATCACCATTGCTCCCTCTGTTGCCTTTGGTGACGGTTTCAAGTGAAACTGTCACCATTGCTCCCTCCAAAAATTTCCCGCACGCCCTCTCCCGAATTTCCTAGCTACAACTTTCCCCAAACCCACTCATGCCCCCATCACCTTCCCCCTCCCCCAACTCCCCGACCCCCTCCCCGACGGCGTCAGCTCCCCCGACCTCCAAGGAGCCCCCTTCCCTCTCCCAACGACGGTGGTGCCTCCCTTGACTCCCCCTCAAGATCTCCATCAGCACCTCTCCTAGCCCTCAAGATCACCACCAAAAATCAACTCCCGCTGCCATTACCTTCCCCCTCCCTCGACTCTCCGACTGCCTCCTCGATGACATCACCTCCCCCAACCATCCCTAACCCCCTTCCCTCTCCTGACAAAGGCACCTCCCTTGACCATCTTCCCCAGTAGACTGCTACCTCAAGACCCATCTCCTGCCCTAACGAAGGCATGTCTCCTCCCCTTTAAGATCGCTACCTCTCTCCCTCCCTCATCTTCCCCAACAGCACCTCCATTACCACTGCCCTTGCTACAACTAGGGTTAATCCACCGCTCTTCCTTCTGGTTATTTATTCGTTCATTTCATTCCTTCTCCTCCAACTCCACTTTTCTTGATCTCCTGTTATTATTGTTGTTACAGTACTTGGTGGATCTATTGGCTGTGGAGTGGCTCAAGGAGATCTACTGACCTCGGATTAGCTTAAGGGGTAACACGCATGCCAGGTGTTTGATGGTATGCCAATAAGTTTTGAAACTAAGAAGCTTTTTTTGGTCATAGACAACATGCATCTAGGAAACTTTAAGATTATAATAGTGTCAAGATTGCAACATTCTACATTATTAATAAATAAGATCAAAGAACATACCCTAGCCATATTGTTCTGTATCCTTAAATCTGAGAAGCTTCTTTAAACGAACAAATCTCATAAACATATATAATAGAAAAGGCACTTGCCATGTCAAAATAGCATGGCTAGATGGTAAGCATAGTCCTTTACAATCAGAGTGAAGAAAGTTCATACATGTTTTCATTGTTCTCAAAGTATTGATCATAGAATTAATAGAATTCTTTCTGACTCCTAAATCATCAGACAACTGAATCAACAAAGGAAAAAAAGGAAGCATTTGCCTAGTTCTTATGTTCGTTCAATAAATTTAGACATAGTTAAGCTCTGACATAATCAAGATGGTGCTGAGCAAACTGTAAGGGCTCAAGATATCTAATTAAGAGAGTTTTTTGTTTAACTTTGACTTCGTAAGACCACATATATTTCCTCTCAATATCTCAAACTTTCCAATTTCCCAAACCCCAGAGTAATACAGGTTCAAAAAGCTAGTCAGAACAAAAACATCCACTTCATTCTGCTCAACTCTCTTTTCAGGCATTGTTCATTTGAAATGATGGAAACTAGCCTGTCAAGACCCAGACAGGGTTAGGTTGCAAGGAGATCTAAGTAGAGAAGCCCTTTCTTTACAATCAATTGAATAGGTGCCAAGGTGTGCATCCATTACAAAGAAGAATCGTGTACACCCTTATGTGTAATCTTGCCCATTTGTCCCAGGACACCCCCAACAATCCTTCTCCTACACACTAATCAATTTAATTTCACTGGAATGGAAATCATTATCTGCCAGCATTTTTGTATGGGTTTGTATATGAAATCTCCACTGAAAATTGGATGGGTAATTATCCACAGAAAAAACTATCTACTTATAAGTTTGAAACCCCTTATAAGTTTGCACTTTCGCTACAGTTCCATTTGCTACTAGAAAGCTAAATGCCCATTATGTCAGCAATGCAATATTACTTGTGAGTGTTACACATAGGGCATTGTTGATATTTTTTTATAAAAAAGACATTGTTGAAAGTTACTGTCAATTTGATTTGCCATTGAAAGAAATAAATTGTACACTTTGGGTAAGTCCCTTTGTCATGCAAGCAATGCATCTATTTGCGCTCTTGACAATGAGAGAATCACATGTGTGCAAAAGAGATTTCCACTGATAATATTTCCTTTTCACATGCTTTGCATTCAGAAGTTACAAGTTTAAATGCTAAAAGTCAACTCTGACCTTACGCGGAGCTCAAAGGTCACTTAGAGTTCAATCAAACTCAATTTCATTTCATAACTCCCAGCCTTAAGCTTAACCTCGTAGACCACTAATAGCATCACAAGCTACGGTGATGCTTAATTTTTGAAGATTTATTAATTTTGGGAAGAAATTGATGGTAATACATGGATCTTTCACTCTGCTTTAAGATCTATGCATGATTATAATATCTGTTATAAAATTTACAAGTTAGGAGACTTAAATAAGAGAAGCTAAAATTTAAGATAACTTAATTTATAACCACATCTCAAATATGCAGTCAGATATCCATAATGGCGTACAACTTAATCGTGTTTTGATCTATGAGAGGAGTCATAGCAAGTCTACTACTAATGGCCCCCATATTTGGATTGATCCATTATATCAAGAGAGACATGTGAGCTCGTTGAAACAAGTAATGAATAACTTAGTAATAAACATTTAGGAGAACTTACCATGAGCTCAATTATGTGTAGGGTGGCATGATGGAGTTGTTGCATCCTTCTAGTGATGATATGGATGAGCAATTAGAGACTACCCATTACAGCCTATGACAGCAGAGTAAGCATTTAGGACAGTTATGCCCCCCGAGCATGGTGGTTTTGTTCGTAGTGCTGGTGCAAGTGAGACTATTACTAGTTGGTATGGAAGAAAGGGATCAGAGGGTTCAAAGAGGTTGCAATAGTTATAGACACAGGTGGAGACCTTTCAAGAGAAATTAAACAATGTTACATCGAAGTTGGAGAAGACAAATGATCTATTAGAATGACAAAGACTATTACTAGTTGGAGCAGATGCAGGCACAGTTGCAGGCACAGTTTCAGGCAATCTTAAGTGCATTGGGATGAGGTGGTGCAGATCATTCTTCTTTTCACTTCCCACCTCATCCACCTGATGATGACTGCGGAGGTTCTAGAATAGGCGGCATAGAAGCCATTACATAGTTGCCTAGATTTTTTTTATTTTCACATGTCTAGTTTTATGTATACATTTCAAAACATGTTATATATACATGTGTTTTATTTATGAATGAGTATCATGCATGTGGTGACTATTGGAATATATATATGAATGGTAGAATATATATTTGCATTTGTGAATGTGGGAAATAATGATATGAGTATGTTTGCATTTGTGGTGAATGTATGAAGCTTTCACAGTGGTAGTAGCGCCAACAGTAGTAGTGGACTCTGGTTATTATTCTGTAATTGGCAAAAAAGTGCTCAAGTATTAGATCTACCTACCATTTTTTCCTTCTTTCACCCTTTTTTGTTTAACTTTGATTTGTGGTGTTATTCTTTTTTTAGCGGTTACCTAATAGGTGAACAGCATGGATCCCTAACTAGAAATAAAGATTCAACATAATTCTTGGGATGGCTTGAGGGCTTGCTTTTCTGCATGATGAGGGAGCCAACTCCACGGGCTTGGTACTTTCCATTGCTTTTGTGATCATGTTTTTCAGTAGTTGTATATGTTGATTAGTCATAGTATGCATTAGTTCACTCTCAGGTAGTGCTAAATTAATAATCATGCTTGATGAGTTTGATGTGCTAAAGTACTCTCAAGCATATTATTTTGGAAAACAATGAGAATAAGCTTGTGACAAATAGTAGGGACACTCAGCTGGTATACTTTCATGCAGCACCAAATAGATTCCAGTCACCGTGTTCTTTTAGTAAAGGTCATCCTAATCACAATTTCCTTTTCTTGATCAACAGGTGAGACTTGATCAGGGTAATCAAATTCTCAGGTTGTTTAAGGATCATGTTAGTAAGACATCAGTTCTTGATGACTTTAGATTTTATGAAACTTGCCTTCCAGATCATGCAAGCTAGAAGGGTAAAGCAACAATTCCAGATAATCCTACCTGGAAGGGTAATTAGAACCTACCTTGTATCCAGATAATCCCACCTGCAGGTAGATTTCTTTAAACTTTGGCTTGTTAGTTTGGTTGTTGCTCAGTTTAATTGAATGTGTCTATCATACTTTGCATGTTCAACAACAAGTGCTTGAAGTAAGTAGCCATATTGCATTGAATGTGAAAATGTTTCTGAAACGTTGTGTCGTACTTTGGCTGACTTTATATATGGTGGTCAATTTCATTCTGCAACTTGTTAAACAACACAAATTATATTTATCAACTTTGTCGCTTGCTCCTAAAGCGACAAGCCTCAGCACCCTTCTTCATTGTTACTAGTCCATCTAGTGGCAATCCAATGTTCTACCACCCTGGTTATCAGATCTGGTGGCCAGATGGACTGTAAAAAGGAGCATGTATTCATCTAGTCTTGAAGTACACATAAATATGTGCTTACTGTGTACTCAGAGGAACATACCATTTTTATAAGCTTCGCACTTATGATAAGGTTGAAACAAATTTCAGAGTTGGATGCAATCCAAGCCATGATCATGATGATGATGACCTACAGTTTTATGCCTAAAATTTTCATTTGCCTATCATGCATGATAATATCTATCTTAGCCCATAACTTATCATGTAATCTAATTTGCTTGAGCGATGATATGTAAATGCTAAACTGAATTTTATCTACCATTTCCCTCATCAATTTTATTGTTGGCATATCCATCTTCCACCCGATGATTTTAATGTTTATCTATTCCTAGGCTATATTTTAACTAAAACCCAATAAATTGCAGCCGTGTACTTTTCAATCGGCAGAAGACCATTTAACATGCACATTAAAAAAATCCCATTTGTATCACTTAAGAAGGCGTTGATTTTTATTCAATTTTACTTGGTAAAAGTTTAGTATCCTTCTTCGCCATGCACATCCGATGTCCTAATATTGACCCTTCAACCTTCTTGCGGCGTAATGTTACAAAGTAATTCTTCTCTCATGAGCAGGGGAAAACAGTTACGGTGGAGTTTGGTGGTGCGACAACAACAGCAGATGCATCTAGCCATCATTTAAGTGGTACGTTTCCTCACACATATGGCTAGCCTTTGGTACACTTTTGAAGAGAGGAAACAAAATCTCCAAAAGTGCAGATTATAAAGGAGCAGCCATCTTTCAGATAATTCTTTTGAGAGTGCAAAGCTAAGATTGAATGATTTAGGGATCAATAAAATATTAATCAGAAAGGGATCACCGGCTGTGTGATTCTGGAAAAACTGGATAAAAAACAATTCTTCCAGAGTACGTAATTAGGACTAGAATCATGGCTATATAGCTTTTGACAATTGGTTATTTTGATAATTCTTATTGCATCCTTGTAATCTTAAAACTATATATGATTATGAATGCTTGCTTTATTAAATCCCAGTAATCTTTCAAAGTTGAGATCTCCTTGTAGGGTGGGTATTGTGTTTTGTGGTAGACAATCTCCTGGAGGCCACAACGTTGTTTGGGGACTCCATAGTGCTCTTAAGCTTCACAATGCCAAAAGCACTCTGATTGGGTTCACTGGTATGCATTTTACTGCATCTTGTATGTATAATTGTTATATTTTTGGGCTGGATTTTGAGGGAGAAAGTAGTTTCCAGCTTTGTCTTAGAAAGAAATTTCGTTGTTTTAGCTAGTTCAATATTTAAAGATTCACATAGGCCTCAAAATGTCACAAGTATCCCTATGAGAGAAGTGATTTTCATAACAAGTTACAAAAAATGATTTAGGGCCTTTTTTTTTATAAAGAAACTAATCTTAAATTCAAAATCAAGTGTTCATTGGTTTTGTATTAGCACTAAGCAAAAATGCCTTGAATAAATTTTTAGCCTTGAAACGGATGAGGTGTTGGCATACGTATGAGAATCATGTACAAGATCACCAAGTTTTCAAATTTTTGGATCAATGCATATTTGGATTTGTGGAAACGTTTTGTTGAAACTGGGGATGCTCAAATATCAGAATTTGTCGTATTTGAGTATATGCAAATATTTAGAGATTTTGCAAAAATGTTAAGTAATGAAGATCAAGCATTTTAGGTAGTAAGAATACAGTAGTTGAATTGGAAAGATAACATCACATTATAAAAGAATTTTGCTTACTGTTGGTTTGACAATGTTTTGTGGTCTTCTGAGAAAAAGTTTCACCAAAGTGTAGACAAGAAGATAAGAATGCAGAATAACAAGGATAGGAGAATGGATTAACGTCTCTTTTGTATTACTTTCAGGGATCTGGAGACACCTTCTTGATCTTGCCTGACTTTAGACTACACCGAAAATGCAAATAAATTTCTATCAGTACATCTTCTTATTGTCACAAATGCAAATAAATCTCCATATAGTTATTCAACATCCTACTCGATTTCTTATAACATCTTGCTTCTTCCTCTTCTCCTTCTTCAAATAATATATCTAAAAAAAGAGTGTATTCACCATGCAAAATTTGGCCAAGTTACTTAAATGATAGTTGAATTATAACCAACCTGACACTGTCAGAAATACTTACAGTTCAGAAAAGCCTAACGAACCATATGGTGATTAAACCAAACCTTTTATTGATTTCTTGTTAACTTCCCTGGCCAACTGACCGCTCTGCATCTAATGATCTAATGTCCTAAATTTTGGCCCAAGTTTGGAGGTCTGCAATATCAATGCTGACATGGGCCTTCTCTCAGAGATGTTTTTCTCTCTAAATATTCTTTTCCCTATGTAGAATCCAAGAACATCACAAACATGCATGGCAGACATGGTTTTACGTAGAATATCCTCCATATCAATGGGAAAAAAAAAATCGTAGAAGCACATGATCCCTAGCACCCACTAATGATCAGAGTTTTCAACCATTAAAAAATCAACGAAGTGGTGTGCAATAATATTCAGAGATGCAGTGTACAGGGGTCTACACCCAACAACCTATGTACCTATTTACATATTTTACTCAACACTCGAATATTTGTTCACGATACCCTGTCAAAGAGGAAAAAAAGAATTTTTTTTATAATACCAATGAAGAAAAACCTTTTCAAACTGCCAAATTGGTCTTCTTTCAAGTTTGTTTTGGAGACCACAATTTTCTAGTAGCAGAAAGAGACCTAAACTTCCAGGAGATCTTTTTAGTCACTTATTTGTGATCTTGGATTTTTCAAAACAAAGAACTCTGATAGAAATTTATTTTGGCCAATATTCTTATGTGAAAATAGGTGGCACTGAGGGGTTATTTAAGTAGAAAAACATTGAGATCACTGAAGAGCTACTTTCCTCCTACAAAAATCAAGGTGCTACATTTATCAGGATGTCTAGTTGCATTCATTGTTAATAAACAGGGCCACATTCCCTCATAACAGACATGCTATGAATGCCTATGCAGGTGGGTTCGACATGCTTGGACGCACAAAAGATCAAATAAGGACAACAGAACAAGTGCATGCTGCATTGGCCAGTTGTAAAGCCTAGAAGTTGGATGGTCTAGTTATAGTTGGGGGTAAGTAGAAAATAAAACGTTCAAGGCAATTAGATCCTGAGCTCTACTATCTCAAATATTTGAACTTGCAGGTGTAACACCCAACATGGATGCTGCTCAACTTGCAGAGGCATTTGCAAAGGCAAAATGTACAACGAAGGTACACAAAGCTGTCAGCTTCTACATCAAAGTACTTATTAGCTTCTGCACACATTTCACGTCCTTGCTGATTGAAGTACTTTGCATTTCAATGATGAGTTCTACTTGCATCTATCCTTCACATAATTTGTGTTCTTGCTTGAAGCTCCCAAAATTTAGTTAATGAATACAATATGCAGATTATAGGTCAATCATCAAAATTTATTTCTTCTAGAAATGTTCTTTATTTTTATATCCTCATTGGCTGATTATGCTATGGCAAGGTTTGAATTTTATTTTGACTATTGATCCCTTAAATATTCCTTTTTTTGGCATAATAAGATTTTGATGAAAGTTACAGATACAATTTTTTTTGACAAATGTTGGTAGGTTCTACACTTAAGTATATTCTTGTAAAATAAGATAGAAATTTCACCAACTGCTCCAGTCCCTTTTGTTGGTTGCTTCAGTTAGACCTGAGAATACTGAGTATTGGAAATGGTGTGTTAGCTAGCTTGCATAGATCTCATCTGAAATCAAATGTTGTCGTCCCTAAATTATGCTTGCATCTAAGATTTCCTTTGATCTTAATGTAACCTGAGGCAGCATAGAAGTGCCATTTACCTAAATTATGCCTTTGTGCATTTTTCTTCTACCTGATAGTGCCATTTACCATTTTCTTCCTATGCATGAGCAACCACTTCAAACTTCTTCCATTAGTTCTATCTTCCATGTCAATCAACTGGTTCTTTATTTCTACTGTCTTCAATGTCAATCTCTTCTCCCTCACACATCAATAACCCAACAGCCAAAATAACCACCACTACCTCTCCCTGATGGCTTCTCCTCACCTCTGCAACCACGACAACCGCTAACAGTCTCTTCAACTGTGTGCTTCTTCAACCTCCTCCTGCTGCTTGGCTTCCTCTCTCTATTGCTGCTACCAACGACACCACCCTCATCCATCGCATTACATAAGCTTCTCCACTTTCACTTTGATTTTGCTTGCTATGAAAACTTTGTCGTGAAACCTTGCTATTGTGATTTCTTTTAGATGTTAGTTAATGTTTCCAATAATCTTTTCTGACAGGATTTTAACTTGTGAATTAGTGTTTTGATGAATGACAATGTGCGCTAATCGAAATCTGAATTAGTTATTTGGTTTCCGCTTTCGTGTTTTATTTTACTTCCAAAAATCACCAAAAAATTTTCCCAGCTGTAGTTTATGTTTGTTGACGGCGCTTTAAAATTTCAAATCAAAACTCTTTGTCTATTAGAAGTTATAGGACTTTTAGTTTAGCTTTTTAGATTTTTGTCAAAATTCTGAATGGTACTTCAGTGAATTTTTCAGAATTTTTGGCTGGGCATTTTGATATGAAATTTGGTGTGTAGCTTCCTCTGGTGATGTAGTTTATACTTAAAATTTTATAGAATTTTCTAATGCCTATAAAAATTGAATAAGACTCTCTATTTGAATACTGTTCTAAGTTTTCAGCAAGAAGTTAGAAGGTGAAATTTCTTTTGTATCCTGTAATCTATTATTCTGATGGCTATAAAATTGGGCATGATGGTAGGTGAACTAATACACAATGTTCCATGCTAATTTCATAATTTTTGAATGAAAAATCAGTAGGTTAGGTGAATTTTATTCTTGCTGTGTGAATGTTTTCTTTACTTGGTTTAATACTTAGTACTAAGTAGCTAGTGTGCTTAAATGCATGCCTTCAAAATTTTAGATAATATGACCTTTTTCTTATATAGTTGCTAAGCTCATATAGAAATATCAATTGAGCTGATTCAATTCCCTGACCCAGATCCCTTGAGATAAGCTCAAACAGAACTAATGCCACATTCTATTTGAGAAGGTTGCCCCATTTGAGAATGTCACTGCATCTCTGGGATCTTGGACTGATGTACATGCAAACCAGCAGGTAAAATGCCTACCTTGCCAGGGTTCGTAATTTTTACACCTAGAACATTCACTTGAAAATGTCATTGGCATTGGCCGTTAAATTCGTGTGAGTGCCTCAATGTAACATTTTTTGTCAAATTCCCTCTTATACATGTATCACACTGTGGTTCTTGGTTATTTTACTCTAAAACTAAGCTCTTGTATTAATCATATATGCAGCAATTTTGCTTGTTCACATCCATGTTTGCAATAATTTTGCTTGTTCGCATCCATATTTTTGGTTACTAATGCAAAAATAAAAAGATTGAAATAAGATTCTCTTGAAATTTCTTGGTATTTAAGTTGGTGACATGATCTCTATAATACTTTTAAGGATTTTACTCATGTGTAATTGATGAAGTTGATCTATGGCCACAACAAGATGGACAGGAATCTAATGGGATTAATATTTTTATTTTAAGACACCTTTGGTCATGGTTTATTAGTCATGACCAAAGGTAGCCTTTAGTGACAGTGGCACCTTTGGTGACAGTTAAGGAACCTTGACCAAAGCTTTCTCTTTAGTCACGGTTCTACAACTGTGACTAAACGTCTTTGGTCACCATTTATAACTATGACCAAAGGTGTGGAACCTAGCTACGATTGGGACTTTGGTAACGGTTTTGGGTGGAATCGTCACCAAATGCTTTGGTCACCATTTAAAACTATGACCAAAGCTGTGGAACCTAGCTACAATGGGGGTTTTGGTGATCATTTTGGGTGAACCATCACCCAACTTTTGGAGATATTTGGTGACAGTTCTTGGTGGAACCGTCACTAAAGACCCTTTCGCAACGCAACTTTTACTGACTCTAATTGGTGACGGTTATAAACTTTTTTGTGACAATTTTTAACCATGACAAAAATCTTTCTTTGTTGTAGTGTTTGCAGTGGATTATTCAAATATGTTGTACGAGTTTAAATGATGCGAAATCGATTCGGTGATAAGTTGTTGCATCAAATGAGATCAAAGATAACTTGAATGAGCATTCACACAAATTATATAGAATCGGGAGGGTGTGAGAGCAATTACCCACAATATAAAATATTATATCAAAAATAATAACTCTTCAATCATATTCATTTCATCTAATTCCCCCTCTCCTGTAGCAAAACAGGGGAGATGGATTTCCTTGCTTGCGCGTGCACGGGGAGCCGCGCCACCAGAGGAGTAGGGCCGGCGGAGAGGATCACTCTGATGGTGGTGCGGTGGCCCGCGGTGGTCGGAGATGCCGCCAGCGACGAGGAAGAGGTGCGGCTACGGTGGATTGTTGCCACTGTCGAGAGCCGCTGCAGGCGGTGCAAGTAACACGGGGACGTCGGCGGCTGTGCGCAGGACGTTGCGCACGTCTGCGGTAGCGTCGGAGAGGCGTTGACACCGAGGAGGAGGTGGCTGCACGGTGGGTGGTGGTAGGTTCCGTGGAGTTGCAGAGGCTGACGAAGAAGAAGAAGAAGAAGATGGAGAGGGAAGAGAGGGGGTTGCGGTGAAGGGCGGACGGCAGTGGCTGGGTTGTGCGTGGTTGTTGGCGTGGGGGTGCACACAGGTGAGGCAGTGCACTGCCACCGCACTGCCGATCGACGAGTAGCTCACGGTGGCATCACGGTGCAAGCTTTATGTCCCACGGTGAAAGCTTCGTGCACGGTGGTGGAGATTGGCCCCAGTGTCAACCAACCTTCGCCGCCTTTCCTTCCCCCATCCATCCTCCTCTTTTTAAACACCTCTCAAGTTTTGTTTCCTCCCTCGGGATCGTCTCCAACAATCTCACCGGGTTGTTGTGAGTTTACGAGACGCACGGCGGAACTGCGGGGAGAGAGAAGGTCGCAAGAATCTCAGGGAGGCGGTCGCGCATTGTGCAGGAATTTTGAGAAAGGAAAATAAAAAAATAAATTGGGTTATTTATAAAAATAATCTAAACTAATATATGAAAGGTATGTCACTACAATAGAATATATGAATATACATGTAAGTCCTTATTTATAAACTAATTTATTTATATATTAAAGTATGCTATGTACATGTAAATATTAATTTAGTAATTAAACATTTAAGTATTTACTTAATCCACACTTGTGGTCTCATCAGTATTCTGCCGAGTATTTTCTTCATATCTGTTCGACATAACCCATGAATGGGTAAACGACTTGCCAGCAAGGTAGATTTCATTCTTCCAAGACCTGCTGGACAAGTTATGCTAGTACTTTATCAGGCAACAAAGGGTCAGAGATAACCCTGAGAGGCTATCGAAAATCAGATAGTAGAAGTGAGTCTTTCTGATCCTACCTAGATCTGTTTAAGGCTCAATACTTCAAGTGTAAGAGGCCTCATGATGCGATAGCTATCTAATACTTCAAGTCAGGCCTCCAGATACAAAGGTTCTGGTATGACATCGACCATTTCCCACCTCGAGACATGGCAGAGCTAAGGGATAGAACCACGCGGTTCGCGGAGCAGGACGACTCCTTTCACTCCCACAACCGGCTAGCCGAAGGTTATGGCGACGATGCCAGCCCCATGGAGGAAAAGAGGGTCTAAAGCGAACCTCCTCTGATTCCCATCTGCGGAAGTGACCGCTTTCACAAGCGAAGGGCCACCTTCCATGACCAAAGGAGTGGCTAGCTCACCAAGGGTCGCAACTACAGACCTCGCCAAGCAAGGTGAGAGTCCTTTGAAGAATACACTCCTCTGGCCATGAACTAGGCAGATGTGTTGGTGGAAGTTTGGTCCACGGACAAGGACCTACTACCACCGCCAAAACCCATGAAGAGGAAGGCTGACTCCAGGCCCTACTATAAGTAACACAAGGCTTGAGGTCATGCCACTAAAGACTGCTGGGATCTATGTGACCAGATTGAGTCTCAGGTCCAGAATGGGAACTTGGCTCACTTCGTCAGGCAAAATGAGTTCCAAGACAGAGGCAAGAGGCCCATGGAGGTCCCAGAAGACTACCATAAGGAGAAGCTCATCAGCTCTTGGGAGTAAATATGGTCTTCCTTGTAGACCAAGAGCTAGACGAGTCGACAGCCCGCCCAACTGGGCTGGTGGTGTCACCCTAGCTACCCCTAGAAGAATACCACCGCCAAGTCCTAGTGGCAATGCCCACATTACCCTAGGGTGTTAACCTCTCGTCACTTAAACGTATCAGCATAAAGGTTGAGGTAATCTTTGGGTTTAGCGTTGCACCCAACCAACAAGTCACTCCTTCCAAGTCGGCCCTTCCGAGCACCTTCCCCACTCTTCAGTGGGGAAAAAGGGGTACAGTCAAGCAAGCGACGTCCAAGCTGTTCGCCTCCCTACTTGATCATGTAGAGCACATGAACCCACTTCTAGGGACACTCCTCTTGGCGAGGCAGTTGTAGCCCAAGCTCTTGATGGATGAACGCAACGTAGTAGACAACATCATGTTCACAAAGATGCTGCTCATGCTGGATTTCCGAGAGGAGCATCTCTCCCCATCAGCCCATCTGGTCATAGGCTTTGGCAACCACAACGTAATGCCAAAGGGAGGTATTAGTCTTCCCTTATCCATCTGTAATGCGAGTAGGCACCACAACTAGATGGTCACAATCACAGTCGCCGGGTTGATGGCAACATTCAATGGCATCATTAGATGCTCATCCACCCACGCCTTTCACCTTATCCCCTCCTTGTACTTCCAATTCATGCTTTGCCACTCTCCTCGAGTAGTTAGAATAGTGCATGGGGATTAAATGATCGAGCGTGAGCTCCTAAGGATCGAGCTAGAACGGTCGATGGAGTCGAGACCCCCCAAACCACAGATATGGGGGAAGAAGAGAAACCAAGTCTAGGCGATCTAGCAAGAGGGAAACTCGGCTGATCTGCCGATGACTTTAGGACTTTGGCCAGGCTCTTCAACCATGGCTATACAACTTTTCTCTCACGACGCCACTAAGCTCATCAAAGTTGGAGCAGACCTTGATCCCTCCAAGGTTCAGGAGTTACTCCTCCTGCTCAAAGCCAACGCGGATGTTTTTGCTTAGTCCACCAACGACCTGTCAGGAGTTGACCCATCCTTGATTTAGCACCACTTGAATATTCAGGCTAGCACCCGCATGGCCAAACAGGTGCACCGACACAAGTCAGTTGAACAATGGCAAGTGGTTGAGGGTGAAGTCCAAAAGCTCCTTGAAGCTTGATTCATCAAAGAATCCCTATACCCAGCATGGCTCTCGAATGTGGTGATGGTGAAAAAATCTAACAGCACATGGTGCATTTGCATAGACTTCACCAACCTCAATGAAGCCTGCCCAAAGGACAAGTTCCCCCAACCAAGGGTAGATGCTCTGGTGGACTTGGTGATCAGAAATCGTCGTAATTCAGAAATACGTGTCGTAGTATGGTGATGAAAATCGGATCAATATTTAAATTTGTAAGACTCGAAAAACATGAGTTTCGAGGTCATTCGCTGGGAGCAAGTATTGAAATTCAATCACTTAATCAAATGACAATGAGCACAATAATCAATCAAAACTCAATATGAAATATATTCAATGTATGCTAGGAGTTATAGAACACCAATAATATAGATAGAGAGAGAAAGCAAAAAGAATGGTGGTTAGAACCACCAATTTATCACTCAAGTTCAACTCTTCTCAACTCAAATTAGATGTATCAGCCCAAGCCTCGACTAAACGGTCAATTCAAGCCAAATAGATGGCTTAATCAATTAATTCCAAAGCCTTTAGATGTCTCTCTTATATAAAGCCTTCACAAATCTGCCTAAGTACTTAGGCACGGATTCGAAGAGCAAAACCCTCCCTCACTCATTCACAAATCTTCTCTTTAATTGCAAACCCAATTCAGACCTAATTCAAAGCCAAACCCAAGTTGGTTTAGACCAGCCTAGCGCATAATGGGGGGCCCACACTTGCAAGGCGTGGACAAATGTGAAAGTGTGCAAAGCTCATGCATGGGGGACCCAACCCCCTGCGCATTAGGCAAGGGGCTACTGGATGCGAAACATTATGTAGAAATTTCTAAAATAAGTCTTCATGATGTGGGACTATCTTTGGTCCCTTTTTCTTTGCATGTGGGCAAGAGGTTGCTCGAGTAATTGAAAGTGTTGCTGTTGTTGGATTGCACAATCAAGTGCCCAGCATTGCTCTTAGAGGCGAGTCGCGTCGATCTATGGTTGTGATGTAGGAGATGCTCGTCGGACGGTGGCTGCTAGAAGTAGAGAAGACGATGGCGACAGCAGCAAGCCTGCACAAAGAATATGGGTCGAGGGCCCAAATCAAACAGATAGGAAGCTCTGCCATGAAGTGGCAGAGCTTGTGGTGGTTATGATTTGGTGGTTAATGGAGTGTAGAGGTCAGTCGAAGGTGGAGCTAATGGTGGTTAGTGGGTTAGGTCGGGGGAGTGTTCGAGTGGTTGATTCACCCAATAAAGTTGGGGCTATTATTCTGTGGGTCAAGGCGAATGTAGTGGTGGTGGTAGTGGAGCGTGTTGTGGAATGTGGTGACCGGATGAAGTTCGTTGGAGCTTTGTTGGATGCGAAGAAGACGAGGGAGGAACAATGTGATAGCATAGCCTAAACTACAATTTAAAGACCTAAACCTAAGTTAGGAGGTGAGGGGAAGAGAAAGACCTAAACTATTGGACAAAAGAGGAAGGGAGTCCACACTTGCTTACCTTGCCGAACGTAGAGGAGATGAATTCTCCGATGAGGTGGAACAGCAATAAGGAAGGAGGAAGGGGCCCGAGCGGTGGTAGGCAGAGTCAGAGGAACTTGGGGAGGAGTTTGGTGCTGCTCTTTGGCCGGATGCACACATGGAAGAGGGAGAGTGTGAGGGTCGCTGGAGTCAAGCCAGAGAATGGCTGGAGAAGAAGTGCGATTTGTGGCCTAAACTCGACTGAGGAAGTCGTGGAAAGATCCAAGAGCTTATATAGAGCTCAATTACAAGTTCAATTTGGAATTATTTGGTGTAGGATTCCTAAGTTTGGCAACTCTTGATTTTAGAAAAAATTGAGCTTACTTCAGCTTCTTACTCTAGATTAGGACTCAAGACCTAGTCTAATTACTTTCCACTGTCTGAACACCAAATCCACCAATTTTGTGGGATTTGGTAGAGAAATCATGTTGATTTCTACCTTTGAAAGTCAATGCATATGGGTTCTTGTTTCGTTTAGGAAACCTCGAGATTGAAGGCGGCAAGGTACTCTTGGTGAAGAAGACAAAAAGATAAGGTCGTTTATGCAAGGAAACTTGAAACCTAGGGTCTAGATGTGAGAAATAGGGATTTTAAGGGTAGAAATGCAAACTAGCTCAATATGGAGTCTAATTGGGCCTAAATTTGGTGTTAACTTAATTTGTACCCAAGGAATCTAATGGTGCACTTGGATTTGAGTTTTGACCACATTTGGTTAGGTAAATTGCGCAAAAGCTCGAATAAGGGTAAATTCCCATCTGAATTCTATTTTTTAATCAAAATGGGTTCATATGATCAAAGTGAAGGTGCTAAACCTCTTAAAATACTTTACAATGATTTTTAGGAGGTTTAGATTTTATTTATATCTACTAGAACCCTTTCAATTTGAGTGAGCTGATAATTAGGGTTTTCATTAATATTTGAATCCTTAAAATGCGTGAAACCCTGATTCAGTTATTCTAAACCCACTTCTTGATCTCTTGAGTTCATTTGACCTTTAATTAACTCTTGATCAACCCTGTGGTTAATTTGCATTTATTATTGGATGTTAAAATAGCAAAATTAACATTATTTTCCTGTCTTCTCAAATCAGTTTAGTACGAATTTACAATCCTCAGACAATCATTTAGGAGCATTTAACATTTGATTTTGAGTAATTCAAGTTATTGATGATGAATCATGGTGTTACCAGTATACCCCCATGCCTAACTTTTACTGGTCCCTAGCAAAATCCTATGGAAAGAATTAGATTTCTAGACAATTTTTTTTGATGTTCAGATTCCTGTTTGTGCCTTTTCTCTAGAAATTAGATTAGAATACCAATAATAGGCCTAGAGGTATTCAAGTATCAGCCAAGATCCAAACCTAACCGACCTCAGCCTCGGGTAAGTTGTGAAGGTTTCTAAGGCCCGCAAAAATTTCCCAGAGGTTCAATTGATTTCAACAGATTTTAGACCTTCTGAGAGTGTTTTCACTGATTTAGAGTGAATTTCCTTGGATTTTATGAACTGAATTGGATAATTTCAGTAGCAGCAATCGTTGCTCTGTTTGTCTGATTTAGGAGTTTATTTTTGGAAATTAATCTCTAATTTCAAGTGGTCTTCAAAAGATAGGGTTGTTCTAGTTGTGAGCTTCCTTATTTTGATTCAAATCAGACCTAAGAAGGTCTAATTGAATCATGTTGAGCAACTAACAGATTAAATTGGTTCTGAGTTGAAATATTTATTGCAGTTGTTGATGATTTGTGGGTGATTTTTTGGCTGAAATGGTTCTCTGGATTCAATAGCACCTTGATCTGATTTTTCAGACTTAAGATTGATTCATTTCACCTCAAATCAGATCTTGAAGGTCTAATCTGGGCTATCTGAGTCTTGAAGGTCTAATCTGGGCTGTCTGAGCAACTGACTAGCTGCTGAATTGAAACCATAGCAACAGTAATTGATTTAAGAGATTTTAGCAGGTTTTGAACTGAGTTTAAGAAGAGTTTAAGTGATCTTTTCATGTTTTGTATTATTAAATCATCTTGTATAAGCATTCATATACCATTATAACTCAGGTCTGATTTGAAAATTGGATTGCAATTGTTGTTTGATTTAATGCTAGCTGCTTGCAATTTTTTAAACTATCCAAATGGTAAATTTAATGAAAATCAAGATGAAAATCATGTTTAATAGCCTCAATATTTTCCATGTGCTGTGCTGAATATCTGTGAATGCCTAAACTTGTTTTTCAGCCTTTGAAACACCCTTAGAGGTTGTAGGTTCTTGTGTTCTGACTCATTTAGACCTCTTTTGGACGAGATTTGAAAAACATAAAAAATTCTTAAAAAATTATAAATAAATAAAAGAAATATGTCTTGAGTAGGATTAGATATATTCTTAAGAGTATGCTAAGTTTCAAAGTATTCCAAACCTCCAAGCTGGTAGAACATATCAACTGGCGATTTGGTCTACTATGAAACCTAATAAAAGAAGCACATTCAAAAATCTAAAAAAGAAATAATTCTTCTATCACCTTACCTTTTCTCTCTCTTCTCCTACCTCTATTAAATACAAAAATACCATAAAAACACAAAAATACCCAAATGCATAAAAATACATTGTATATAGTATTTTTACTTGTAAATATGAACCATTTAGTAAGTTAAACGTAAATATTGTAATATATGTAAATAATGTACATAAATAACTTTAAAATGTATTACATATATTTAAATAAGTATTTAGGATGAGTTACTATATATATAACTTTATTATATAAGTATATATTAACTTACAGTAAATTATATGTATGTAAATTAAAATAATTATAAATAAGTATTTAACCCTGTACAATAGTATCTATTACTATACATACATATTTAAGTATTTATTATATACCCTATTATACCTGTACATTGATTTATTTATATATTTATTGTAGATAATTGGATTATTGAGTTAATTAGGTAACTTATTAAGTTAAAATAAAATAAATTAGTAAATTAACTTAATACTAAAATAATCCATGTTGTACACTTATATATATTAATCTTAATTATTTTCATACTATTTATAATATATTAATACTGCATAATAATATTTATAACTAAACTATATGTATATCTACTTATAACATGTAATTAAATGTATATAAGTTAAAATAAATGTTCTAAAATAAATTAAAAATGTTTAATAAATACCCTATTATATAAATTAACTATTTATAAAGTCAATTTCATCATCAAATCATTAATTTATACATTAATTAAGAATTTAAGTTGTAAATGAACGTGTATATAGCACTAACTTTAAGTAAATTTTATATGTAATTAAATAACTTATTTTTGTAAATTAATTGTAAAATTATGTAGCTTTATCTAAGGGCTTTCAAACCCTATAATTTAATTTGAACTTGGATGTAAAATAGGCACTCAATTCGAGGCCTTAATTTGGCTTCTACAATGCGAAACGTAGCCAATTCAACCTTAAAGATGATACCACATCCAGCGCTGACGAGCACCACTGGTCGCATATAATGAATTGCGTCTGAGTGCTACTCAATCAACAGTGCTTGGCTCACATATACCCCTTACCCCTCTGACCATATACCTAAGCATACTATGAAATGAGCATTGATTGTGGGGTTGGGAGCCCATTTTTGTATAGTGGTTGGGCCTGGTTCAATTGAGCTGGGTTTGAGCCAATTAAATGCACTAAAAACCACCTAAATAGAAACAAGGGGCTGGTTCAAAGAAGTGGTTTGGTCCCACCTGTAAGGGTGCTGTATATCCCACGAAATGAACCGACCCCACCCATTTACAACTAATTTTTATATGAGTAAAGGCTAAGCTCAATATGAGTAAGGAAACTTAAGCCAAAAATGACTAAGTGTTGTGCGCTGAGAGTAAGCTGTGTGTGTGTTGGTGTATAGTGTATAGTGTATAAATATATATATAAGTACATATATATGTATAGTATATGTACATAGATATATATAGTATATGTATAATAAATAAGGTATACATATGTACTATAGATGAGTGTGCATGCTGTATAAATATAACAAGTATATAGAGTATATATATATATATTTGTTTTAGCCTTTTTATGTACATTAGTATTTAGTGATAGTTTTTGAAGGCTTTAGTAACATTTAAGTATGTTAGTATAGCTTTATATAGTAGTTTAGCTAAGTTAAAGTTTTGTGTATTATCTATAGGGTACATAAATGCATGTATATATGTGTAGTAAATTATATGTAGTATATATAGAGTGTACATACTTAAAGTATTAGTAGTATATATGTGTAAGTAGATATATCATATATATATGTATCGTAGTGTACATATGTTAATATGTACATATATATATATTTTGAAACGGTGAGGAGTACTATCATTAACGATAGCAGATCGAGAGCATTTTATTCAAAAAAAAATCAAAGAATAATGTTTACAAAGAGTCTCTCCACGGTCCCACTAACTCCCAACACTCTCTAATAATATTCCCCACACTTATTGCCGTCCCTCTAAATAATTTTTTGTTATGAGCACACCAGACACACCACAAAACTCTAGCCATCATTGGATGCAGTTTGGTTGGTGTTCTGAAGTATGTCCATAATTCATCCATTGTGGGCAAAGCTTCTCCAAATATATTTCTCCATATTTGGTTCGTTACCAGACATGTGGAGAAAATGTGCTTGCTACTATCTGTGGGGAAGTCATAAAGAGGGCAATTCTGAGCTGAGGCACCTAGTCTTGTGTGCCTTATATCACTTGTAATGAGACCATCACTTCTACTCAACTAAAGAAATATCTTTTTTTTTAGGGGTATTTTTAAATGCCAGATACCAGCACAGTCCTTGTCCACTTGCGGTGGGTTGTTGCTGCCTCCACCGATCAGCCATTTGTATGCATTTATAGGAGAGAACGACCAATGACTCCAGATATATTTATCAGATCCACCCAGCGGTCTAAAGCCGTCTAGATCTCTCCTCAACTGATCGCATTCTTCCCGCAAATGACTTCCCACTCTCACTGCGTGGCCCACCAATTTCCATCTGCTATTTAGGGGATCCCAAGTCTCCTTCATGGAGATAGACTTGTCCACTGCAACATTGAATGTTCATGGAAATCGATTTTTCAGAAGTCCCAAGCTAGACCTTTGATCATGCCAAAATGAGAATTGCTGGTCGTCTCCAATCTTCAGCTTAAAGCACACCCAGTTGTCACGCATTGCTGCCCAAACAGATTTCCAGAATGGAGATGGTTTGTGAGGGGTAGATGTGCATCTAGTTACATGAGCGCTACCTTAGGTTGTAGATAATTTGTCTAAGGTTTAATATTAGTTTGTAGGTTTGTATATATGTTACTGTAGTATAAGTTAGTATATTTGTTTAGCTATTTCTGTACCTAGACTTATGTATTGATTAGGTAAATTGTATAAACTAACATAGAATAGCTTTAGTTTTTCATACCTGTTTGATTGTAAATATGTTTAATGCATGGTAGTTAGTATTGATTGATTAATTTTGTATATACTTAACTCAATTCATTTATTATTTGATTGTTTGATTCATTTGTAAATACCATGGACATTTTTGGAATAAAAGAATATTTTTGGAGCATAGAGAGTGATGTATATCAATAACTGCCTCCCAGTGAACGACCTGGAATAAACTAGTAAAATTTATGTAAATAAATAAAATGACATGACATCTATTTGCATTATGACAATATACTACAATCAACAAAGACATAACAACCATTAAATTACACTTTTTTTAGCATGCAGGCGGTATTTCATGACCAATTTTTGACGTCGTTGTCGGGAAGGCAACTCTCTATACGCCAAAAATCTTCTTTTATTCTTGACTTGTATATAATTTTACTTTTCTTAGTATATGGTCATTCTTTTATTCATATTCGTTGTTGTAGATAGATTCTTTTATTCATTTATTCTTTGATTTGTTTTTGTTTATAATTATCTTACTAATCATTTGGTGTTTTCGCAGCACTTGAGGAGCAGGATGAGGAGTGTCGTCTTCATAGAGGAGACTTCTTCCTGGTGGACCCACTACGATTCTGACTCGAGTTCCTAGTGGAGTTTTTTCTAGGAGCTGTAAATTTTCAGTTTTTAGTAGTGTAGTATAGATAGTAGTTAGGTTTAGGAGAAAATACTTAGGATATTTGTTAGTCATAAGTTGTGAGAGCCTATTCTCACACATTATTTGTAATAATTTGGACTGTGGACTCTCTTTTATCTCTCTCTACTCATCTCTCATTGACCTTATTTTCCTCCGTATCACCTTTCTTTTTGATTTGATTTTGTTTGTTGCATTAGAGAAACCCGAGTCCCTTCTAACCTATCTCTAAGCTGAATTCATATTGCACTTTAGTGTTCGTCCATTAGAACAACCGACTCCACCTTTGATACCTGTATCAGAGCTTGAAATTGTCTGCAACAGTCATCCTGACCCATTCACCACTCATCAAACCTATTCTAATATATGATCTAAGTTGAACTCGAACTCATCTAATTTACAATGAGGACATTGCAAATCTTAGGCATGGGGGGGGTATTAAAGTGCAAAATGTTGTGAAATTCGATTCATGGAGGGGTTTCATCCAAAAAAAAGATGGAGAATAGGAGAGGTCAATTTTGAGAGTTGAATTGAAAATTTGAGGAGGAAGAAGAGGAGAAAAGAAAAGAAGAAAAGGGAGCAAATAAAAGAAAGAAAATGTGATAGTCCCTGTAATTGAGTATGTGACTTATCTAAGTTCTAAGTTATATCGGATAATGAATTAAGACCTAGAAGGCTAAAACTTAGGAGATTAGTGATAGATACCGAGCTTAGGCCTCTTGCGCCTATTTTAGGGCTTAAACACATGTATTTGTTAAGATCCAGACTAATCCTCAAGAGTTTGAGGAAAGTGTGAGGTTGATGTATTAAGTCTAAGGCTTAGGGATTATTTGACCCCATTGCCTATCCTTTGGTTTGCGGGATTTGGTAACTTAAGCACGCAAATATCACACATCGATCTGGTTCAATGATCTTAATGAAGAAAAATGCCAAAATGTTCTATTCTGAAAAAGGTTTTCCTGAAGATCTGGCTTAGGAGTGGCTCGAAGACACAAGTTGATTGGACAAGTTCCTGGCGCGAAGAGGTGGTATGAAAAATACTCCCCTCGAAGATGCATAATAACATATCGTCTCCTCGATGCTTGTGTCCTAAGATATCTAAATATCCTACTGGGGGCATGTAAGCACCTTGTGCTGGTTTAGGTGCCACGGGTGGGATTATCTCGAAATGTCAATTGCCAGGACCTGAATTTAGCTACAGAACTCCATGGGTGTCACTATCCCGAAGTGTCGAAAGCTAAGGTTCTGGGGGTTGCCATGGGTGGTGCTATCCCCACGCATTGAAAGGCAAGGACCCGTTGAGGATTGATGGTGGGGACAAGGAATTCGATATAGACCATGTTTAGGGCCAATTCGATTTTAGATTTTGGGTAATATAAAAAGAAAAGGGATAAAACTCTCAAAATAAATATCCCTCTCTATCTCTCTTATAAAAAATGTACTAGCAAACTGAACTTGGACTTGATACGTTTGTGCACAGGTGCTTTAACCACTGAGGTCAACAAACCTCTGGCAATTTCTGTGGGCCTTAGAAACATTCACAGCAAACCCAAGGTTGAGGCTAGTCAAGTTTGGATTTTGGCTGGTACTTGAGTACCTCTAGGCCTATTGTTGGTATTTTGATCTAATTTCTAGAGATGCGGCTTAGTAAGGCATCCTAACGGTTACATCTGACTTAGAGATCTAGTTTGGTCCATAGGATTTTGCTAGGGATTAGCAAAAGCTAATCATGAGGGTATGATGGTGATAAACGCCAGTTTATCATCATTTTTATGCATTTAAAGAAGCCTACCTCTTAGGATTTTACTCTGCAAACGGGTTTTTGGGCTGCATTTAGGCATAAATTAGGTTAGGCATGCATTGCATATTTTATTATCTTTTTAATATGTTTTGTGAGTGTTAGGGATGAACAGATATACAGATCCCTAAAACCCTAGCACTCAAGAAGGCAAATGGTGAAGGAGAAGCTCAGACTAGCTGGAACTCAGCTTGATCTAGCTCACCACAGTTGGAACCTAGCTCACTTGAACTAGGGTTAGCTCATCCCAGCTCCATTTAGCTAATCTCAGCTGAATGGCAGCTAAAGAGAGTTCATCTTAGCTCACCCTAGCTCAAGTCAGCTCAGATCCAGCTCAACTTAGCTGAGTCTAGCTCATCTCAGCTCTCACTAGTCCACAGGGAGCTCTAGCTAGCTAAACTAAGTTGACAGGAGTTCACCCCAGCTCAGATCCAGCTACATCCAGCTCCACTCAACTCCAGCCAGCTGAAGAAGAACTCATCCCAACTCAGGAAGCTCAAGTCCAGCTCCCTGGACTCAGCTTAGCTCAACTAAGTTGAGCTAAGATACCTTAGCTGCCTCAACCAGCTTGATCCTCCCTGGGAGCACCAGACCTAGCTCACCTCAGCTCATTATGGTAGAAGCTAGCTTACTTTAGCTTGGCTTAGCTGCTAGCAAAGAACTAGCAAGCTAAGCTAGCTAGAGTAGCTCCATGCCAGCCTCTTCAGCAGCAGCCAGCTCCAATTTCAGCTCCAGACTTCTCCTCCTCAGCTCCTCCCTCCAAACCCTAGCTCCAACACCCTCTCCTCTACTCCTCCTTTAGTAAGATAGCTTAGCTTAGCTTAGCTAGCAACCAGCTCCTTGGCCATTCACCACCCTCAATTTAACCCTAGCTAGCTCCACCAACTTAAGCCCTACCTAAGCTAGCTACCCTACTCATTTTGGCGCCACTTCTTCACCACCTTTCACACCTCAACTAACCACCAAAAGACACCAAAAGTTGGCACCAAAAACTACCCCTAACCACCTCTCTTTTGGTGCCAACTTTCAGCCTTCATCCACCCTACACCTACCCACATAACCCATCCTAGCCATCCACATACTCCCCCTTCTAGAACCCTAAGGTGGCGCCACCTAATGGCCTTCTAGAAGGCCCATTTTGGCGCCAATTCTAAAGGGCACCAAAGCCTTAACTACCCCCCTAGGTGTCCCTTAAGGTGGCGCCAATTGACCTTGGCCATTGGATCCCCAACCACCTCCATCTCTTCATCTTAGCCCTCCATTCCAAGAGTCACCTTAGCCCCCTTCCTATTCTATAAAAACCCACCACCTACCACCATTTGAGGGCATCCTCCATTAGTGTATTTTGCTACCTATACCACCTATACCTACAGCCAAGAAGGAGTAGAGAAGGATATTAAAGGGGCACATCACCAGCCCTTTTGGTGCCTTCTTCTCCCCACTCTCTTCAACTTGGGCCACGCCAAGTAGGAGGACTCTTCCCCTTCAAGGAGGACGGCCAGGCAAGGGAGAAGGACCTAGGGTGGATGTCCACCCTTGGAGAAGAGCTTAGGGCACGCCCCCTTAGGGCTTGCCTTGGAGGACATCACCTTGGCGGAGCACAGCAAGGAAGGAGTTGGAGGATTCTTTTCAAGATTGGGAGCTACCAACCTTGGAGCAAGAATCCCTCTTCCTCACCATCTATCTAGAGGATTTGTGTTTTCTTTTCTTCTTTGCAATTTTCTAGTAGTAGAAGCATTCCTCTACTAGGCCTTTTTGTAACACTTTTTCATTTATCTAGTTTCCTTCTTTGCAATTTCTTATTTGCATTTCTACTTGCATTGTTTTTAGCATTCTTCACTCCCTCTCCCTAATTATTCTAGGCCTCCACTTGCCTAGAGTGAGCTTAGGGAGAGGTTCTACTTGCCACTTTAGAAGTAGTTTATTAAATTTGAAGTGTAAATCACCTTCCCGCCACCATTTCGCATGTTGTCTTAATTCAAAAACAAAAAAATGATATATTGAAAAATACCAAAAAGAAAGTTGAGATTTGTATTCCAAGTAAGAGAATCAATTTTGCAAACATTTTGCCTCCTTGGACGACCCTAGATACTCCCCTATCTAGGATATAAATTTAAAAGTGAAAGCGGATTCGCTTGTTGCAACGACGTTAAAAACCTACTTTTACAAATCACGCGTATTTCGCTACCAGATGGTAACACCATCATGGGTCCTAACCAACCACAATTAGTCAGATTCAGTTGATAAATGCTTCTACTTGATCATCTGAGGGTCACAATTCTACACTGATCTGATTTGGGAAGGAAGCAAGAAAAAGGGTTAATTATGCTATTTTAACAGCAAATCATAAATGCAGATTAACCATGGGGTTACTCAGGGGTTAATTAAAGGTTAATTCGGCATAAAAGTCTAAAAATTAGGTTTACACTGATTGAATCAGGAATTCATGCATTTCAAGGGCAAAAACAATACTAAAAACCCTAATTATCAAGCCCACTTAAATTGAAAAGGTTTTGGTCTGGATAAAATCAATATAAATCTTGTAAAAGTCATGGAAAAGTATTCTAAGAAGGTTGGTACCTTCACTTTGACCATCTGAACATATTTTGACCTAAAACAGAGTTTCAGACGAGAATTTACTTTGATTTGGGCTTCTATGCAATTTACTAAATCAAACATGGTCAAACTTAAATACAAGTTCACCATTAGATTTCTTGAACCCAAATTAGGTTAAAACCAAAATTTAGGCCCAATTAGAGTTCACCTTGACCTAGTTTTCCTTTTAGCCCCTAAAAGCTCTATTTCTCACATTGGTACCCCTAGGTTTTCATATCCTTTCCATTTGGCCCCTAACTTCTCATCATTTTTCTCAAAACAGTCCCTGCCGCCATGACAGTCTGAACAGGATCTTCAAATCCTCATCACCGATATTTAATCGAGGAATCAATTGAAGAAACCTTAATCTAAAATTGCCAAACTTGGCAAATTTCTTCCTCAGATCACTACCGATCATTCAAGCCTTGTCACGAGATCAATCGCCTCCAATTTTGCCTCCGGCGAGCTTGGGAAACCCAAGTTCAAAAGTCGGTCTAGCCACTTGCCAAATGCATCTAAATTGGCTTATTCTCACTCGATGCTGATTCTATTAAACCACAGCACATTCCCAAGTGCTTTCTTGTGCAGTCTTCACCGGAATTCCCCTAAAGTTCATCATCCTCGTTGGCGGAGAGGACCACCACCGGAGCTCCTTGAATCCTCATCTTCGCCCTCTGCCACATCCAATAGGCAAAGGGATCTTCTTCCTTAAGTGTCTGCGAAGCTTCCCACGAAGGTTCAACCTCTCTAACCCCTTCTTCCGCTCTGGTTGCTTCATCGTGTTCCTCTACTTTGGCATACCTCCAGCAACATCTCCCTCACCTCCTTCCTCCCAATTAGTATAGTGCTTCTCTCTATCTCTCTCCCTCAATTATGAATCTGGAGCTTCTTGGTCCTATTTACCTCCCTTCTGTCTTCCCCGACGCTAGCTACTTCACCGCCGACCACCTCCATCACCGGTACACCTCCACCCATCACACACCCCATAACCACCACTGTAGCATCGCCTCACCACAGCGAATCTTCATAACTCATCAATTTCACCATTCACCAACACCATCACCTTCCTCCATCACCGCCTACCGGAGCTCATCAGAGATTCACTGCTGTACACCTTCGACCACTCACACCTCCAATCACCTTAGTGTTTTTGTTCGGTGATACTTGTGTGCTTAATTCCAACTCTAGGGCCATATTCTTGTCGCAGGTTCTTCGTCGTCACCAATCGTCATCTCCGTCTTTGGCCATCGTCATCCGGCCACCACCGATCTCGCCCCCACTCCCATTTGGTGCAGAACAACTTCAGGGTCATTTCTAGACCCTCAATTGGGCGAAGCATCAGCAGCAATAGACCGAATTGAGCCACACTTCTCCACGACTGCCACAACTAAGAGGTGTGGGATTTAGTCCCACATCGAGGACTGACGAGCTCTTGAAGGTGTATAATATGCATTGTGTGGGTTACTCGGTTGCCCAGTACACGAGGGGTCGGGTCCCTCACGCACATGCTGTGCACTCACCCGCTATTCACATCAGCGGGTCTAGTCCCCTACTCACGACTCAATTACCTAGTTACTGTTACCTGAATACCCTATACCTAGATCCTAGGAGAAAAGAAAGGAAAGTTTGAGGAGGAAGGAGGGCGGGTTCGCACTGTAGCACCTCGGGGTGCGTGCCAACACTTAGGCACTTTTGAGGTCATTTGAGCGTGAAGGTTAAGGCATCTGTCGTGCCTTGGAGACGTCTAATTTGAGATTACTGTGAAGAAATTGAATTTTGATCTGGTGCTTGGTCTGATGTGACTAAGCTGTTACTATTGAGATATTGAGTACTGTTGGGAATTGTGCTTAAGTTGTAGGACTTAATTGGCAGTTTCAACCACCATTTTTAGTCCTTTACTTATTTTTTTTGTCCCTAACTTTTTGAGATACATTTTTGCTCTTAATTGAATATCATTTGATTCACTTGCATTATTTTCTCTAATTATTGTGATTGGTGAATTGATTTGTTACACTTGCTCCCTACGAATGACCTCGAAACTCAAGATTTTTGGAGCATTATAAATCTAAATGTCGTATCAATTTTTGCCGCTGTATTATGACATGATATTTTCTTAAATACGATGATTTTCGATCACAACATTTTGTCACCGTTGCCGAGGAGCAATGCGCATTTCATTCATTAATCACAATTTCTGATCTGATTCTCACTTACTTTATCTGATTTGCTGTGTTGTTGTAGGTGAAATATGAAGATTGACTGCATAAGAAACCACACCAAGGGCAGGTAATCTCATTCCCTTCCTCTTTAAGCCCCTCATCTCTTGGAAAGAATTGAAAAAAGGAAATCAATTAGGATCAACTTGCTTTATTTCATAGTAATCATCATTTGAGTTGCCTGATTTGATTCGATTTGATTAGAGATCCCCATCTTGAAACTTGCACCTACTAGGAATATAAAATGCCTTGGGCTATTCACCTACTTGATTGAGCCCAAGGTACCAACTTTTGGAAAAAATTGGACTTGGAAATAGAGCCAAATCTAGGGTTTCCACATTAACGTTCCATGAGTACACACTTTCCTGAATTAAAGAAAATAAATTTCCCGCATCATGTGTTACCTAAGCCTTGATTGAATTGATCCAATCAAGTGGACCCTAAAATCAAGGTTCTAACAATCACTTGAATCATTAAAATTTGGAACCTAATAACCTATTTGCAAACCACTTCAAGTTGATTTGGGTTCTTGACCCAACTCATCCTCAAACATTAGGGCAGGTCAGGTGAAGTTGGTCAACTTTGTGGGTCAACCAACCTCCAAATTAAGTCACAAATTTAGTCAACTTTAAAAGTTCAAGTGAAATTTAAGGCACAAACAGGATTAAAATTGGCAGACCTAGGAGTCAAGCTCACACATTCCGGTCTACTTGGAATCTCAGCGACAAGGAAGGTCAGGTGGGGGAAACCCTGTAACCCATGGGGATGCTTTACCGTGTAGGGGACTTTGCGGGGCTCTCCCTTCCTAGCTGCCCAAGTAATTCTCAGATGGGTGAGTTTCTGATCCAAAGGTAACATTCGCCTTGAACCTCCTTAGTCATCCAAAATTTTTTTGGTGCCTCAATTGGTCCGATACACATTCTGTCCCTCTTCTAATTTCATAGTGCATGCATGGGAGGAGGTCCTTAGGACTAGATTTGAGGCCTCCATTAGCAGTTCACTCTTTTCGGGGTCAAGCCTCGACCTATTTGTTTGTGCTCCCGCTCAATCAGATCGAGATCTCTTTAGACACTTCCATATCCAAGCCCAACTCTCCATCATCTGCATCTATGGAGAATCAAGAAGAGCCTAATGTTCAGAATCAATTGCAGTGCCTCACTGATCCATTCCACACATTCTTGAATTCCCCACACCATCAGCAGATGCGAGATCACTACAATCTCGATGTGGTGGCAATCAAACCCAGGGTGCAAATCTTTGTTGGACGACCTGATACTGAATTAAAGCCAAACCTTATGAATTCAATCCCCAAATTCCATGGCTTGAACTCCGATGATCCCTTCTAGCACATCAAATAGCTTAAAAATCTGGCCAGACCTGTGGACCACTGTTTATAGAGAAATTGTCGTTTAAGATATACATTGTAGTATAGTTGACAAAATCACACAAAATGCTTAAATTTATAAAACTCAGAATCAGAAGTGAGCCTGAGGTCGTTCGTAGGGAGTAATTATACAATTCAATTCACTAATCATAATTTAGCAAGATAGTTATGCAATAATAACCAATAAAAATATTCAGAATGATATGTCAATGGGAAATTAAATATTAGTGCAAAAAGATTGGGTAAAATGGTGATTTGAATCACCAGTTTAACCATCAATGTTAAGCTCTTAATCTACTCAAATATTTGAACAGTAAACCTCAACTAAAAATCCACGTCAGCTCAAGTAAATGTTTCAATAGTACTAGCAAAATCAACCTCAAAGCCCCAGCAGAAGTGAAGGCAAGTACCACAGTAGAAGCACAAGGGCTTTTCTTCTTCAAGACTCAGAAGAGGCATAGCAGCAACCACAAAGGTTCAAGGGCCTCTTAGAATTTCGCCAAGTATCCAGAGAGAAGAGAGGGCATGGATCCCAAGGCGGAGCAAAACCAGCCTCCCTTTCTCTAATTCTCTTTCTTTTAGCTCAATCCGAACCCGGTATCGGGTAGACGAATTATCCCAGACCCGCCTGCGTGTATGGCTAGTGAGGGTGTGTGTACACACGTGTAAGGAGGGACCTCATCCCATGCTCACTGTGGCAACCGGGCTACAACACGAATCTCTTATGTATGCTATTGGAGCTTTTGTGATGCATGATGTGGGGCTCTCTTTGTCCCTGTTCCTCTGCGTGTTACTGAGGAGAGCTCTTTACAAATCAGGGTAGTTACAGTGGCTTTGCATCCCAAGTGAAACCCTGGGACAACTCCTGGAACTGGGCCACATTTTCTGAGGGTAGCAGCTGGGTGAATAGTGGCTGGAGTGGTGCTATCGAGGTCGGAGAAGAAAGTTGTAGCTGCAAAGCTCTAGTCAGACCTGAAAAAGTAAGAACACGACCTTAGGCCTCGTCAAAAGCATTCAGAAGGTTCGTGATTGCACAACAATCATGTAACCTAAATCACCTGAATTAAGTTAGATTCCAGCATAACTTAGGAACAATGCATGCATAAGTGTCGTAATTCCAATAATAGTTAGTTTGTTAGCTGCATAAATAATATTGTCATTTTATGCACTAAAAGAGAGATGAAATTAATTGCAGATGATTCGAGGCCGCAAATGATAGATCAGACCATACAGATTTGATCAGGACAATGATGGAAGTCCACTTTTAGAATCGTCTTGATTAGACAACTGTAGCATCACGTACAATCCATAGAAGAACAAAGGCCACGGAGCAAGCTGATAGAGATCCAAGCCTCAGATGAAAGATCTGACCACACGGATAGTTCCGAATTGACGATCGTAGTCCAACAACGCAAGAATCAACCCGATCGAAGGCCTACATCACTAGTTACAAAGAAGAGAAGATGAACGGCCACGATGGCACCACATGGCACCATCACAGCCGCCCCTCACCATGCCCCCAATCTCTGAAGAAGCCCTCCTCACGCACTGTGGGCAGTTGGATCGTCATCCAACGGCCATCATGTGCCTACGTCACCCCTGCCCCCATGCCTCATCAGCCAAGTGATCTCAGCCGTTAGATCTCCATCCAATGGCTCAGAGTGGAGTTTCCTAGAAAATAAACGCAACATAAAATGTGCCTTAGCGCATTGGTTCTCACACCTACACACAAGCACGAGGCGCGGGTTCAAAACATGCTCAGAGTTAAAATTAGGAAGATAGTGCTTTCGCACATAATTGGCCATTAGCTGGTGATCAGAGGGCGTTGAAGTGGCCACGTGGCACAACCAGAGGCCTCTACGACTGCACATGAGAACAAACATGCACGCTATGCACGATCTCACGTGCCCTCTTTAATGAAGGCAATGAGGGTGTGAGTTAACCTGTCTGATTGCGAGATTAGACGACTGATGTTAAGGGCACGTGATTTGAATTGAGCGCGGGCAAGAAGTGGGCGAGCGACAGATCGCGATCGAACGATTGGGAACACTCCACATTTCAGTTGCAGGTTGAATCCGAGCGTATAAAGCATGTTGGAGGCTATTTTTAGGTGCGATCAGAGCCATTGATGTCCTGATCGAGGGATCTGATCGTAACTAGGTTGTTGCACGAGTTGGAGGGCTAAATTGCCCTCTTTGTCCCTCATCAAAGCTATAAAAGAAGATTAGGGCCCCCTGTCGATCATATCTTCGGCAAGACTCCCACCAGATACAACTCCAACCTCTCTCCCTCTCTGCAACTCCTCTTTGGCACTCATCCTGATGCTCTGGATTTGAAGTGCTACCGCACTTCCCACAAGAATCCCACAAGCGGTGTCATCATCTGCTATCTCTCTATATTTCTATCTCTCTCTCTATATCACTTAGCATAGTTATTGATATTATAGTGAAAAACTATTTCCAAATAAAATTTTGATTATCCGGTTATCTGATGCCCGCATATATACATATATAAATATATACAAATTGTTTAGAATGACTTTCTGAAAAGTTTAGCATAGAAATCGTGTTTGTCTCCCTATGAACGACTCGGTATTCATTGAATTTTATAAATATTATTTGTTTCATCGTGATTCGCACTACAATGATAGATGTAATCTTTTATGCGTCTCGCGGTCGAACAAGTTGGCACCGTTGCTGGGGAGGCAACATAAATTTTTAAAAAGCTTTTCTTGTAAAATGCTTATTTGAGATTCTAACTTGCTATTTTTGGTTGCGTAGGAATCACAAAATTGCAGGAAGACACACGCAACAACGAAAAAAAAAAGGGAGCAAATCCCAAGTAAGTACTCGTAGCTTAGTTTAGGTTAGATTTCCTTTAAAAAAAATGCAAAAAAAAAAGGTGTTTTGCTTGAACCTGATCTCATGTGTTTTGCGAGTTTGAAATCAGGGTTACAAGTAACCCGTCATTGTAGTTGCAAAACTCGTGGTCAAATAAAATTTATACCAAAACTCCAAGGTAGTCCCAGGTTGAACAAAGGGAGGTGACGTTTACTTTAATTGAAAACCATGCTTCGATTTGTTTGTTTTTGGTATTTTAGGGTTTTGTTATTCTTTTTGTATTTTTGAAAGAAGATGACAAGCATAATAAATCACAAGAGATATGGAACAAATCTGATATATATATCACTCTAATGTTAATTACAATAAACTCTGAAAGCATAAAAAGAGAGGGGGGTGCGAAGAAATCTCCCGAATTGGTTGTTCGGTGAGACGACGACGCCTGGCAGAAGCTCGGACGAAGGAGGTGAGGAGCAGGACGACGGAGGTAAGATGCAGGAAGACGTCAAGTAGAAGAAAGCTTTGATGTAGCTTCAAAATGGAGGTGAGAAGGTAGAGATGATCTGCTACCGGAATGGAGGTGGGAGGATGACTCCAAGGTGACCTACAAATGGGGATGGGAAAAGGGATGAATATTTGGTGAGGCAGAGGTTCGCTACACTAATAGGAGCCTTGGGAGTTTGAGAACAAGCTCTAATGGAGCGTTGGTAGGCTTGCTAGAGCTTAGGAGTAGGTGGGAGTAGAGTAGGTAGAGATGAAGAGGAATAGGGGTTGTAGGGGTGCTTATATAGTGGAGGAAAGAAGAGAGTCCCCTGCATAGGCATTCAGTGACAGCTATAAGCATCACTGAAGGCCACTTGAGCTGTTGCTAAAGATCCGCACCTCTTCATTGCTTGGGCTGGTGCATGCACTGCACAGGTCATTTAGTGACAGCTACAAGTGTCGCTGAAGGCCCACCCTTCTATCATTGTAAATCCCGCACCCACCGCCCACGCCCGCAGCTATCATCGTGCATGCAGGCGCAGATGCATCCTGATCGTCGGCTGAAGGATGTCACAGCCGAGAGATCGCGCCCCTTCTCTAAATTTGAATTGCGCACCTCACCATCAACCGTTAGATGTCGTGCGCTCAGATGGTGCATTCTCGATGTGCGTCGGCACCTGCATGCAGCGTCCGCGCTCAACTGTGCATCCACGTAGTCGCTACCTTCACCGTCCAATCTTTCATCGATGGCTCGATTTCCTCCCTAATGTGCTTCAACGGATAAAATCCGCGTGCGGGGCTTTGAACGCATGGTCGCGAGTTGAGAGTGGAGGCATGGACCAATGTGCTGAGGGTCGTCATGTGTTCTATTTTTGAAATGAGCTTTCGTGCCCACGACCGTTGGATGGAGATCCAGCGGTCGAGATGACTCCTTGCTTGATCTACATGAGGCTGGTTGAGATGAGGTGCTTCTTCATACGTGGAGTGCACATCTCAGCCGTTGGATTGAGATCCAACGGTTGGGGTCTGATCTTGTGATGGGCTTTGGGGCACCTTGGCTAAGGTGGGGTGGCTTGGATGGCACCACGTGACGCCATCGAGGCCATCCATCTTCTTCTTGCAGAGGGTGATATAGAGCTCAGATCTAGGTGATTCCCACGTTGACAGACTGCGATCGTTGCTATGAATCCATCCGTACGGTCAGATTCTTCATCTGAAGCCTATAAAGATGTCGCATTGCCTCCTGGCCATGTAAAATGATGGAATTAATGTACATAATATACAACTATCCTAGATGCAATGCAATGGATGCTTGTGCAATATTTATATCATGATATGCAATGCTATGCCTATGAACTATTATAAATAAGAATTTTATGATGAATTTATATGTGCTTATCAGATCTTAGGATTAGTTAGCACTTGTTTACATTTTGAAAGAAAAAATCTCTCGCTGATTTTTCAGGCTGAAACAAACTTTCATATTAAAAATTCAATTCCCAAAAATCCGCACATCCAAAAATTCTGAAATTTTTACTAGACATGGGTTTTGAAGTTAGGAACAAAATATCCAAAGTTTGGTCAAATCTAAATTATAAGAAAATTTAAAAAATTTACGTACTGATCTGTTATCAATTCAGTTACTATTCCTAATTTTTTGAGTTCAAAATATCATAAGAATTTTCATACAACTCAATTAACTTGAAATTTATAGCACTGAATTCCTATTGAAATAAAAAATTTAGAAAAAATCTGAGAAAAATATTGTCTGCTGATAAACGCCAGTTTATTATCATTCTTATGCATTAAAACAAACCTAGCTCTTAGGATTTTACTCCGCAAATGGGTTTTTGGGCTGCATTTAGGCATAAATTAGGCTAGGCATGCATTACATTTTTTATTGTATTTTTAATATATTTTTTTGAGTGTTAGGGATGTACAAATATATAGATCCCTAAAACCCTAGCACTCAAGAAGGCAAATGGTGAAGGAGAAGCCCAGACTAGCTGGAACTCAGCTTGATCCAGCTTACCTCAGCTTGATCCAGCTCACCGCAGCTGGAACATAGCTCACTTGAACTAGGGTTAGCTCATCCCAGCTCCATTCAGCTAATCTCAGCTGAATGGTAGCTCAAGAGAGTTCATCTTAGCTCACCCTAGCTCAAGTCAGCTCAGATCCAGCTCAACTTAGATGAGTCTAGCTCATCTCAGCTCCCACTAGTCCACAGGGAGCTCTAGCTAGCTCAGCTGAGTTGACAGGAGTTCACCCCAGCTCAGATCCAGCTACATCCAGCTCCACTCAACTCCAGCCAGCTGAAGAAGAACTCATCCCAGCTCAGAAAGCTCAAGTGTAGCTCCCGGGGACTCAGCTTAGCTCAACTCAGTTGAGCTAAGCTACCTTAGCTGCCTCAACCAGCTTGATCCTCCCTGGGAGCACCAGACCTAGCTCACCTTAGCTCATTATGGTAGAAGCTAGCTCACCTTAGCTTGGCTTAGCAGCTAGCAAAGAACTAGCAAGCTAAGCCAGCTAGAGTAGCTCCATGCCAGCCTCTTCAGCAGTAGATAGCTCCAGTTTCAGCTCCAGACTTCTCCTCAGCTCCTCCCTCCAAACCCTAGCTCCAACACCTTCTCCTCTACTCCTCCATTAGCTAAGCTAGCTTAGCTTAGCTTAGCTTAGATATGCTCCAACTTCCTTGGCTTGTACCACCCCAAAAACTCACCTAACAACTCCACCCAACTAGCTCCACCTAAGCTCCACATAAGCTAACCTACTTGGCACCAACCTAGCCTACCCACTACCTCCAAAAGACACCTAAAAGTGGTGCCAAAACCACCCTAACTACCCCCTTGATGGTGCCACTTTTCCCTCCAAAATTCCCCTTCATCTCTACCACACAATTCCCCTTGAATCCATCTCCACCATCCACCTAATCCCCCTTCTAGAAGAGCCTAGGTTGGCGCCAAAATGGTGGTTTCTCTCCACCACCAAAAGCCACCAACACCACCATGACCACCCCCTTTAACACCCCTTGGGTTGGCGCCACATAACCTTGGCCATAGGATCACCAACCACCTTCATCCTTCCATCCTAGCCCTCCATTTCAAGGGGCACCTTAACCCCTCATCCTACCCTATAAAAAGACCACTACCCACCACCATTCAAGGCATCCTTGGCTAGAAAATTCGCTCTCATATTCCACCTAGAAGCCCACATCCAAGAGAGAAGAAGAAGAAGAAGATTAAGGGGATATTCTGTCCCCTTGGTGCCTTCCCCTCTTCCCTTCTCTCTTGGGTCACGCCAGCCAAAGGAGAAGCCAGGCAAGGAAGATCTTTGGAGGAGATCTTGAAGGTGGTCCACGCCACCTTGGAGGAGTTTTTGAGGGTGGTGCACGCCCACCCCTTGGAGAGAGCATTGAAGGTGGAAGCTTCCACCTTGGAGGAGCTCTCAAGGAAGGAGAAGAAGGAGGCCCTCTTTTCAAGCCAAGGAGCAGCTAGGCTTGGAGCAAGAAGACTCCCTTCTTCACTATTTTTGCAAGAGGATTTGTGTTTCTTTTCTTGCTTTTAGATTTTTTTAGTTCTAGTAGAAGCATTCCTCTACTTGTCATTGAAATGAACACTCATTCTAGTCAATTAAATTGCCTTCTTTTAGCTTTTTATTGCAATTGTTACTTTTGGTTCTAGCACTTGTTTCACCTCTTCTTCCTAATTACTCTAGGCCTCCACTTGCCTAGAGTGAGCTTAGGAAGAAGATATTTCTATCTTTTAAATTTTAGTTAAGCAATTGTATGTGTTAGTACTTTCCGTTACAATTCGCATTTTGCCCTCGTCTTTTCAAAACAAAAAAAATTACATATTTAAAATACCAAAAAGAAAGTTGAGATGTGTTTTTAGCAAGAGAATTGAATTGCAATTTTTGCCTCCTTGGACGACCCTAGATACTCCCCTATCTAGGATATAAATTTAAAAGCGAAAGCGGATTCGTGTGTTACAACAACGTTAAAAAACCCGCTTTTACAAATCACGCGTATTTCGCTATCATTTGCACGTTTGATTACACGGATTATTCAATCACTAGCTAGAGGTGAAAATAGACTACAAAACCCCTAATACACTTTAAATCTAAAAAAAATAGAAAATGTGCATTAAAATTCTTGAAAAAAATATTTTCTGAGTGCCTAGTTAGTGGTGCAATAAGACCAATTGATTACATTGCTTGGGTCAAACCGTTTCGCAAATTTTGAACTAAAAAAGAACCCTCTCTGCTTCTAGGGTTTCACATTAGGGTAGACCACACCTGCACTTCCATTCTTAAAGGAAAGATATCAAATAATTGGGATTTGCGAAACTCTTGTGTGCCTCATCAAAACCCTTGATTGAAGATATTAACTGAAGTGAACCCTAAAACTGACTAATACAAGCATTTGAACCTTAAAATCCACTTCATCATAAAAAATTGCTTGTGAACCCCTTGCCTGAGGACTCACGCATTTGAAAATCAATCTTAAGGGCAACACCCCTAACGCCCATCATATTCCAAAATCAAATCAAGCCTAAGCCTAAAACTGAGTAGACGTACACTAAGTAGGACTAATATTCTTAGGAACTTGAAATTGGATTGGGCTAAGGTCAAGGCCTTGTCTACTTGGACCCACTGGTGACAAGAAAGGTCGGTGAGGTAACCGCATTAACCCTTAGTGATGTCTCACCATGCGGGGTGTCCTAGGGGGTCCCACCCTTCTGTCCAGCTAAGTAATTCAAGGGTTGACCTAACCTAATCGGATTTCGGGAAACTAGGATTAGGTCTAATTAAGGTTCACACTCTAAGGATTAGCTTGATTGTTCTCATTGTGAGGGCAGGGATTCTCTCATCTGTCTTCTCTCTTTCATCTATTAACTTTCTTTTGGTACATAGACACTAGAAGGTCTCTGAATCCTAATTTGGTACTACCTTTAGAGAGTAATCTAAGGAGAAGAACTAATTTTTCTAAATCTGAATCCTTTCCCATGGATAAGCACCATGAGGAAGAACTGATTGAGGAGGAGAACTTGGACCCATACTCTTTTGATCCCCACTATTCCTCTTTTTCTCCCTATCCCAATCCTTCCCTTACTCCATGTTCTTCAGGATGGGAGAACTCTCCTCAACACCTGGGACCTGATTCCCTTGCCTACACCTCATATTCCCTGGGTGTAGCTAGGCCTACCTCATCCTTACAGAATCCCGCACAAATCTCTAGATATCAAGGATCTCTACAATCTCAAGAGACATTCTCCATACAGGACCAGCACTTGATTGGCATGACCAACTATCTTGACTGGTTCAGCCAGACTCATCTCTCCCTTGGTCAGGGATATGCCTTAGAATCCAAATACCTAGGAGATCAATCCTATCCTCACAATCACTTTGCAAATCATCCTAATACCACCCAAACCACTCCACCTTCTTATTAGGATAACTCTACACCACCCAACCAAGGATATGATTCTTACCCTAGATATTTAAATGATAGATATTCTAATTTGACTGAGGATAGAAAACTTGGAAATTGTTATCCTTACCCACTCAAACCCCTGACCATGGCAGTGATCCTAAGATCACCCAATTACTCCAAGCAGTCTAGGAGATGAGAGAAGCTAATAAAAGAAATACGAATAACCTGACAAAATAGCTTAATAGAATCCGGAAAGCATATGGTGATAAACCTGGTTTGAGTATGCCACAAGTTGGTGGTAAGCCACTCAAGATTGAGGATATGACCTTAAGTATGACATCTTACTTAATCCCAACCTCTACATACACTGAGTCCACCCACCAACCATATGATTATGCAGAACAGATCCTACTTAGGCCTACAGTTGAACTTATAACTAATTTTGATATCCCAAAAACTGACTTTGAGGAGGAAAACCCACTTGAGGAATTATATCTTGATTTGGGCCCTGAATTGCAATTATTCTATTTTGAGGAACCAATCCATGGTGGATTGGAGTATGAGTCCTTTGTGTTTAAGGATGCACAGTTGGACATTGAGGATGATCCTAAGTCTGATATTACAAAAATTGTGGGAGAACTTGAACTAAGGAAGGATGAACAGGATCAAGATCAGGAACAAATGGAAGAAACATTACATGGAAATAGAGAGATTGGCCCCTACCAGGCAATTTTGGATGATACTAATCTAACATTGACGGATAATTTTTCTAATCATATGTGCTTAGAAGATTCAGGCTCCATACTTAGGGTCGACTCAAATGATTTTTCTAACTCAACTCCCCTAGAAGTTGAATCCATTCCCACTTCCACACTATCCAATTCTCAGCCATCTCTCCCACTTATCCAGGATTCTGATGGACCACTCTCTAAGGATTACAATATTGATGTGGAGATAATTGATTCTGCACGTTTTGTCTCTGATTCTGACCCCGATCAGCATATGAAAGAACAAGACAAACAATCCCCTTATGAAAAAGATGTTCAAGTAATTGTAGAATTATTGGGGATGACTTATGATGATTTATCTGAGGAAGCAAAGAATGTAACTGAATCATGGAATTTTGAGGAGTTTGATTTGATTAATGAGAAACAGGAAGACATGCCCTAAGAAGATGTAGTTCAAGAGAAAGACAATTGGGATCAAATTCAAAAGTCCACATAACTAAATGAATTTAAGGTTTTGATTAATTTAGATTCTGATCTAACTTCCCCTGGGGAAATGATTCTAAGGAAAAATGAATTTTTGTCCATTACATTTGAGAATTTGCATCATGAATTAAAACAAGATTTGGGTGACTCAAATGTGATTTTTGATCACCCCAGGGATGAGATGAGGATTCTGATTTGGATATCCAGCATGATTTGGCTAAATCCGGAACTATTGAGATGAAACAATGGATCTTATTTGACTAACCTACTCTACATCCATCACACCTGACTTAACTTACGAAGTGGTTTCTTATACCATTTTAGACTACGCCACTTGTGTTCCTCCTTTCATTTCCCATCACTTTCAGGACCCGTATGATTTATTCCCCACTAACTACTATTTACCCACGCCATCTACCTTACTCATAAGGTTGCCACCATCTACTTTCCACTCTGGCACCTGCACTTATTTTTCTCTCTTTTGTAGCACCTGGCTGCAAATAATTCCAAGCCTATTTATTTTATTTTTCTGACTATTTAGGCTTGGTATTCACCATCAGCTGATCCACATTTGTGGGTCACTAATTCTTGGGCTGCGTGATCATATCTTCATTTTAATCCTGACTCGACCCATTAATTTGATCATTAATTTTTGGGCATAGGTCTGGCAAATGACGTTAAACATAGCGCTGGCTGGGAGACAACCCAATATTCATTACAGGTAGTTTTGCATCCAAGCTGACCTGGAAGAACAAGCTTAGTCAAGTGATATCCCCTCCTCTTGCTTGTTACTTTTTGATTTTCATGCATACATTTCAATGAGGACATCGTAATGAATAGGCATGCGGGGGGGGGGGGGGTGGACATTACATGTCTTATTTTTATGTTAGAAAAAAAAAATTACATTTAGGCATAAAGAATTTTTATCAAAAAGGTTTTATTAGGGATTTATTTTTAAGTTGATTCCTAAGTTTAGAATCCGGTACAATTTCACACTTACACGTAGAATTTGAAATGGATCCTTTGTGGAGACCGATAGACATCTTTAGTTTGTCAAGAAGAAGCAATGCTTCTTCTCCTAAGCCCTTGGATAGTAATTAGGGAGTTAAGCAAACTATCTCCTAGCAGATCCACCAAACAAGTGTGAGGTGGGAGTAGAAAGTCTATTGGTGCTCTAAGGCTAGTATGAGGAATATTAAATTCTGGATAACTAGATAATGATACTCGGAGTTAGGCATAGTTTGTCACTCTCGATATCTACATATAAATTCTTAGTGCGAATCTTTTGAGAGCCACCAAATAAGGCAAATATGCAGACGGCGGGTTCTGATAAAATTAGGACTCAGGTGGATGGTCACGACAGTCCTTTACGGAATCCTCGACTGAAAGAGGGTATTAGTGTCAAGGTCAGAAATACGCTGTCCTATCCATTCCTTTCTCGATGCTGAGAGTAGGCACTTCCACCAAATAAGCCACCTGATATCCTCTTGAACATCCCCAATCCCGCATAATGCCTCGTAAATAAAAGTTCATATGCTATACTGCATTGCATTAGTAGATATATGGATGAGAAAAAATAAAAAAAAGAGAGAGAAAGAGAAAAAAGAGAGAAAAGAAAAAAAATATATACATATATAGAAAAAAAAGAGGAAGAAAAAGAAAAAGAAAAGAAAAAAAAAATATACATAGAAAAAATTTAGAAAAAGAAACAAGCAGAAAAAAATGAGTTTATGAGTTTAGAATTTGTTTCAAGTATATTGAGGTAACAACACCTACCACCCTCACAATCCACCAAATACAGCCTTGACCTACTTTTCTGTATTTCTAGTTGCCTGAGTATTGGCTGAGGAATTCTGACTTAGTCATAGGGTTATTAGAACCTAACCAAAGTGTTAATGCCAGGAGATACCACCAAATATACTGACAAATCTGGTGAGATTGTGAGCTCAAAAAGAAATAAAAAGAGAAGAAAGAAGAAAAAGAGAAAAAAAGAAACAAAGAGAAAGAGAGAGAATGAGTACAAAGGATCCAAAGAGAGCACAGTTTCTCTGCCTCTATTTTAGTTGATTTATTTAACAGTCTAGAAATCTAGGTTCTAAAGTACTAGTCTATATGTAGCACCAGATTAGTATGAGCCACCAAATACAAATCGACTAGACTCAAAGTATCTTCTACCTAAGCCAAAAGCTGGGGCTGAATTTACATATTACTTTATAACCCTGAGGGAAGAAGTCTACCTATCCCAATAGAATTTTACTAAGGGTCAAGTATGAGCTTTAGATGTGGATTGATTTTTCACTTGGATCCGTTGCATAGGGTATAATAATACACTTTCACGACTACCTGGATTTCTAAAGTCTTGTATGAAAACAAAAGAAATAAATCTCTAATTGAACTCTTGATAAGAGATCTGTCATATAGGACCACTTTGCATTTAGTCATGTATTTGCTAGGGACTAGTAAGATTTAGGCATGGGGGTGTGATTGCACAGCAATCGTGCAACCTAAATCACCTGAATTAAGTTAGATTCCAGCATAACATAGGAACAATGCATGCTGATGTAAATATGTTTATATCACATAAACTGTCTATTTTGCATGTTCTTAAACGTATAGTTGGATCATACATTATAAATATTGCATAACATAAATCATCTTGCATTTATGTTAGATTGTATAAAGTTTAGGTTAATTTTCTCCTTTCTATGGTCAGGTAATAGGGCAATATCATATCAGGGCCTCGGAATGAAGATCCAACTGTACGGATCTGATCTGGGAGACGATCATAGTTCAACGACTCCAAGATCGCCTCGATAGGACTTCCATAACATCAGATGCAGTATAAGAAAGATCATACATCAAGGGCCAAGATGGTGCAAATCTGTACCTTAGATGACAAATCTGATTGCACAGATGGGTTCGGATCGACAATCACAGCCCAACGACATGAAAAGTGATCTAATCCGACATCCGTGGCACCACCTACGAGCATATGAAGATGGACGGTCAGGATGGTGTCACGTGGCACCATCCCAACCATCCGCACCCCTCCGCTCGACTCCTGAAGGCTCTTGTGATGAGAGATCTCAGCCGTTGGATGAAGTTCCAATGGCCAAGATCGGCTGAGCATGAAACCATTCGCATGTCAAAGAGGCAGCCTTAACACAATGGTCTTGCACCTTAATTCCATGAGAAGGCGCAGGTTTGAAGCCCCGCATGCCTCAAATCAAGCCGCAACGCAATTCAGCCATGCAATGCACATCGTACCGTGGAGAACAGGAGATGTGGCAGCTTGGATGGTCGAGGTTCGCGCACGCGCGCGATGACTGGCTATCCAACACGACATCGCATGCCGGCGCGTGCAGGCACTGAAGAAGCGATGATGCGTGCATTTAAGCCATCCGATCTCTTAATCAGATGTCTGAGAGCGCATGATCATGCATATGTGTTGCGTGCATGGAAGAAGAAGAGGCAGAGGCACGCACACGTTTTTCATCGACATGGGGCCTTTAGTGATGGTTATATCCATTACTAAAGATCCCCCATTTATTGTTTTAATGATAAAATGACCTATTTGCCATCAACCTCTTCACTTATAAATAGCCCTACGACCCTCACATATTTCTTATCCCTTCCTCTCTTCTCTCATCCCCTCAAAGGCTCTACGAGCTAGTCCCAAACCTGGGATGCTCCATTAGAGCTACAAAAATAATTTTTCATCTTTTCACCTCCTTCGCGGAGCATCCCGCAGTCATCCTCTCACTGCCGTTCGGGAAGCAGATCTTACTGCGACGTCATCCTGTCCCATTCTCCGTCGTCCATCGTCGTTCTCCTTCATTCTGCATCTCACCACATTCTTCCAGGCACTTTGTCAATGCAGCTCATCCTCCAAGCACCATCGAGGAGAATAATTTCTCGCCTCCCTTCTCTTTACTGCTTTCTAGAGTAGATTTAATGCTTTCTAGTTGTAAGATCTCCTGATTTCTAGTGTAACGAGTAGTTGTAATGAACTTCATTTAATGATTAAGAAATACATGTTCATTCTCTCTCTATTTTGTCTTTATTTGTATTATTCTCTCTCTCTCTCTTCTATTCTTTATTCTTTAAGTAGATAGCTAATATAGATTCAATTCAACTAGTTAATCTGCTTTGTGACAACAAAACAAACGTGGTTTTTAATCAAATGTCCGCCTCCTTGTGTTTGACCTAGAATTCCTTTTGAGTTTCAATTAAAATTATCTGTTAACGATTTTCTCGCAAATCGTGCTACGACGGGTTTTCAAAACTCAACTCTTTTGCGATGATTTTTCTGACAACATTTTGGCGTCATTGCTGGGGAGGTGACGCTCTTTGATTTTTCACATTTTCTGACTTACTGATCATTAACCTCACTTCTCTCCTTTCTTATTGTGATTGTAGTTACTCTCTCAAGACGAGCAAAAGTAGTAGATTGGAGTAAAGTGCTGTTGAAGGGTCTGTAAGTAACCCCACCTCCCTACCCACTAGATTTCATTCCACTACCTAATAACACAAACACTAATTAACCTAGGAGCTTGCATAAACTCCAAGGTTAGTTTTGATTGTTTGTTTAACACTTCCACCCGCCTCACCCTCCGCATATAAAAGAAAAATTTTAAAAAATCTCACAGAGGTACACAACCTCTTCTGATTCTTCATACTCAACTGGTAACCCGATCTTTGGGACTGGTACACTCATCAACACATAATTGAGTAGAAATTAGAGTAGGTAATCGCTTGTGTGCCTAATTAAGTGGTCCATCAGGCAAATTGTTTGAGTTGTTTGGGCCGTACTACTTCAACTAAAAAAACTTATCAAGTAGCTACCACATAGGTTCAACTTTTAGGGATTTACCAAGCACTCCACTTTCTTTTAAGCTTTAAAGGAAAATATCTTCACCTGTGCTTTCAAAACCTGGTGTGCCAACTAAACTTGATTGAATATACCTAAAGATGAATCCTAAAAGCTACTAAGCAAGATTTAAACCCTAAAATTCACCACATCCAAAAATAATCTTGCTTGAAAATCATTGGCTGTGCACGCATACACATATCAATCAATCATTAAGGGTACAACCCAGATAAAGGGCCCATCACATTTCAAAGCACATTCAAACCTAACCCTAATTAAAATAGAGTAGACGTTGGCCTTAAGGATTGGACTTACTCTTTGGAGCCCAGATCAAGATTATTTTTGATTAGTCTGCTTCTACTATTCAATCTGATGTCTAGCTAGGGGAGAAAAATCAAAGATCGTGATTGGGGGGTATCAAAGGAACCTGAGGGGAAAGCGAAGGGAAGAATCGTCTCCCCATCCCCTCCCTCTAACTGGTTGGATTGACTGGAAAGAAGTAGATCAAATCGTTTCTTCATCTCAAGATGGGTTCTGGGAGTTTGTAGGTCTTTAGGCTAGCCCACTTAAAGATAGGTTTGATTATCTGTATTGTAGGGTGCCTTTCTTCCTCCCATTTGTCATGAATCTTCTACATTCTACACGCATTCCCGCTCTTACCCTCCTGATACATTTTATTCCCAATATGATGATTATTATCCTGACTTGTGCTGTAATCAACCATCTACTAGTTGGGATAACTCAGATTGGGGATACAATTCTGAACCTCCGTGTTTAGGGTTTAACCCTAAATACCATGATTGTGATTTCTATCCTTCTCTGAGCTATAATGATTATAGATCTCCACCTGTTAATGATAAATTTAACTTGATCTACAATCAAGAAGAATATCCCTATTATAACTCTTACCCTCCCCTAGATTACAATGCATATAGGTCACCACCCCACTTTGAATAACCAGAAGTGATCTATTATTAGGGAGGGTACTAAGAACCTTAATTCCTTGACTCCCCCAGATTGAACCCAAACCCACCCAACCCTGAACCAAACCATTTGGTTCAGGTGAACCAGGTCCAAGATAGGGTGTTGGCTAACTTAAAAAATACCATTCAATCTTTAAAAGCTCAGCCAACACCCTGCACTAAAGAATTGGAGCCTCTAATTAAAATGATTGACGATCTTAACAAATATTTGTTGGATAGGCTCCAGGATGTTAAGGATAAGGACTCATATGAGTTTTTACTTGGGAAGTTATCGAAATTGAGGATGAGATTTGTGATTGCTCTAGTCCAATCTTGGGAGGATTCCTAAGATGAACCCCTGATAGAAGAGCTAATGTCAAAATCCGCTCAGGTACCTGTAGGGGGGACATGTTTTATGAGACCAGGGTTGACAAGGTTGTTCTAGAGCAATCAAATAAGAATGAATTGATTTCTTCACCTGAGATCCCTGTGTCGGGGAACGAGGAAACATATGTCTCCATGGATCAGAAAGTGATTGATGATTTTGAGACATACATTAATGCGGATTTAGAATTCTTTGATTCTGAAGGTGAAGAATCATTATACGAAGTCTCACCTGAGTTTACAGCACATGATTTCAGTGAGACGACTGGGTCTGAGGAATTCGATGAATCATTTGATGCCCTAAAATTGAGGAATTTGATCCTATTAGGGCTCGCATGGTGGATTCAGATCCTGTTATTAAGGATTCAATTGAAAGCCCCATTCCTCAATCACACCCCATTGAGCATATTGATGATTTTGATTTTGAGATCACTAGATCCAAGTCAATTTTGATTCAGCCATCAATCTTGGACTTGGAAATTTTAAATGGGGTGATTATCATGCAAGAGGTCCTGGAATCTGAAGTCCTGATTGTCGAAGATAGTAGTTGGAAATAAAGATTTGAGAAGCCAATCCAGAGGAAGCAGAAGATTGAGTCTAAGGGTGCCTATTTGTCTGAAACCACCAACCTTCTACCAAGACCCTTATGACATTTTTTGACTCAGAGGATGTCCAACCCAAGATAAATTCATCGATTATCCTTTTGAGCTTGATTTCTCTGTTATCCGACTTTTTGGACTTGGGTTGCATCCTCACAAATTGCAGGCCCAACCCCATTTGCATACTATCTCAGGTTCTGGGTAATTTTCATCCAGAACCTAAGATATAATCGACCATGGGGTATGGGTCTACACCATAATCTGGTCCACATCTGTGGACATCTTCTACTGGTAGGTCCAAAAATAGAATTTCTTATTTTGATTCTAACCTGCACCTGTGAATTCTTTATTTCTTCTTTGTATAGTGTGCCTAGCTGAAGGAAATAAACTTAGCACGTATATAGTTTCTTTTCATCTCGGAGCCGACCTACTATTCACGCAATTCAGGTGCTTTCTACTCTACTTTACTTTGTTTCATGTCTTTATAATACAATGAGGACATTGCATTAGATAGGCATGGGGGGTGGATATTCATCTTTGAATTATTTTGTTAGCTCCGTAGATTCTTTTTGTTTCTTTTTATTTATTTAAAAAAAATCGTGGAATTAGGAAAGAAAACTTGGGCTTTAGAAAATTTTCAATCTTAGAGAATAAAACTATATGACTTGAACATTAAGACCCTTCAAGTCTTAAGGGTTAATCAGCTCGGGTGTCCACTAAAATGTGGATTTATTTCTCAAGTCCTCACTAGCCTGAACATATTTCTAATTTGATTAAATAAGTTGGAGTGATAAATTCACGACTTATCAACCTACCCTCTGATCTGAGGGAATTTTAAGTCTAAGCATCTACACACTATTTGCACTGACTCACTTTTTGGTGGTTTTAATAGAAATTGGGTAGTTAATGAACCTTCTAGGGTGGCATGGCTAACAAGTTATTGTGGGTAACAGCCCATTAGTTGGTTGTCCAGAGCTCAGCCACACAACCATTCTTTTCCTACTTCCTTTAGGTAAATCTTAGATCAGGGAAGCCACCTACTTAGAAAAAAATAGAAAAATATCCAAAAAAGAAAAGAAAAAAATAGAAAAGGAGAAAAGAAAAGAAAAAAAAAGAAATAAGCCACACTTCACTGCACGAGTATGGCTAGCAAGTTATCATGGGTAACAACCCATTGGTAAGTTATCTAGATCTTAGCTCAAGAAATGCTCGTATAATTCCTAAACACTTAGGAAGAAGTGGAGAAGTAGAATAAGCTAGGGAGATATACACTGGGTTTGCCCTTGTGTTGACTCCATTAAAACAAAAGTAGGGAGAAAGCTATTAGTCGAATAGATATACCTTTAGGTAGAATTTTTTTTTAAGGTCACCTAGGGGTGTAGAAACCTGAAGTCTGTTCTAATTGCCAATCAGTGAGTCTATCACATTTCACACATAAAGATGCTTACAACTTAGAGTTCTCATCGAGTCTTGGGTGGGTTGAGTGGCCGTAGAAAGCTGCTCCAAAACCCTAAACTAAAAAATCCAAAAAAATTAGAAAAAAAGAAAAAGAAAAAAAGATCATTCTTTGAATAAGGCAAGAACTTGAGGCAATCTGCATTTTGGCAGACACCCGAGCATTATTGTGTCTCTATAGTTCAGATCATAGTTGAATCCCTAAGTGTTGAAAAATAACTTTTGCCCAAGAAATCTGACCTAATTTTCTTATAAATAGCATGTAGTTTTGTTAGGGACTAGAAAAAGATAAGCATGGGGGTTGATGTAAACATGTTTATATCACATAAACCATATATTTTTTCATGTTCTTAGACATATAGTTGCATCATACACTATAAATATTGCATAGCATGCATCATCTTGCATTTAGGTTAGATTGTATAAAGTTTAGGTTAATTTTCTCCATTTTGTGGTTAGGTAATAAGGCAATATCATATCTGGGCCTCGGATTGAAGATCCAACCATACGGATTTGATCAGGGCGACAGTCGGAGTTCAACAACTCCAAGATCACCTTGATCGGACTTTCGTAACATCAGATGCAATCCGAGAAAGATCATAGGTCAAGGGCCAAGGTGGTGCAAATCCATACCTTAGATGACAAATTCGACTACACGGATGGGTTGATGATCGCAGTCCAACGGCGTGAAAAGTGATCCAATCCGACATCCGTGGCACCACGTACGAGCATATGAAGATGGACGGTCAGGATGGTGCCACGTGGCACCATACCAACCATCTGCACCTGGCCGCACCCCTCCACTCGACTCTTCAAGGCTCTTGTGTTGAGAAATCTTGGTCGTTGGATGAAGATCCAATGGCCCAGATTGGCTGAGCATGAACCATCCGCACATCAAAGCTGCGGCCTCAGCACAGTGGTCTTGCACCTTAACGCGAGGAGAGGGCGTGGGTTCGAAGCCCCACGTGCCTCAAATCAAGGTGTGATGTAATTCAGCCGTGCGATGCACATCGTGCAGTGGAGAATAGGCGATGGGGCAGCTTGGATGGTTGAGGATCGTGCATGTGTGCGATGACGTGCATCCATCGCATCATCGCACACGGGCACGCACAAGAGAAGCGACGATGCGTGCGTTTAAGCTGTCCGATCTCTTATTCGGATGGCTGAGAGTGCATGATCGTGCATATACGTTGCGTGCATGGAAGAAGAGGTGGAGGCACGCACACGTTTTTCGCCGATGTGGGGAGTTTAGTGATGGTTATGTTTGTCACTAAAGACCCTCCATTTAATGTTTTAATGATAAAATGGCCTATTTGCCCCCAACGTCTACACCTACAAATAGCCCTATGACCCCCACATATTTCTCATCCCTTCCTCTCTTCTCTCACTCCCTCAAAGGTTCTACGAGTTGGTCCTAAACCCGGGATGCCCCATTAGAGTTACAAAAATAATTTTCCATCTTCTCACCTCCTTCGTGGAGCATCCTACGGTTGTCCTCTCACCACCGTTTGGGAAGCGAATTCTGCTACGATGTCTCCCTGTCCCATTCTCCATCATCCGTCATCGTTCTCCTTCATCCCGCATCTCACCACATTCTTCCGGGTGCTCCGTCAACGCGGTTCGTCCTCCAAGCAGTCATCGAGGAGGATAATTTCTCACCTCCCTTCTCTTTACTACTTTCTAGAGTAGATTTAATGCTTTCTAGTTGTAAGATTTCCTACTTTCTAGTGTAACGAGTAGTTGTAATGAACTTGATTCAATGATTAAGAAATACTTGTTCATTCTCTCTCTATTTTGTCTTTATTTGTATTATTCTCTCTCTCTTCTATTCTTTTTTCTCTAAGTAGATATCTAATATAGATTCAATTCAACTAGCTAATCTGCTTAGTGATAGCAAAACAAACGTGATTTTTAATCAAATGTTCGCCTCCCTCTATTCGACCCAGAATTCCTTTTTAGTTTTCGTTAAGATTATCTATTGATCATTTTTCTCACAAATCATGCTATAACAATGGGTTTTCAAAACTAACTCTTTTGCGATGATTTTTTCGACACAACACATGCATAACTGTCGTAATTCCCATAATAGTTAGTTTGTTAGCTGCATAAATAATATTTTCATTTTATGCACTAAAAGAGAGATGAAATTAATTACAAATGATTCGTGGCTAGAAATGATAGATCAAACCATGCTGATCTGATCAGGAAAACGACGGGAGTCCAACGCTTCTGGAATCATCTTGATCAGACAACTGTAGCATCATGTACAATCCATAGAAGAATAGAGGCCATGGAGCAAGATGATAGAGATCCAAGCCTTAGATAAAAGATTTGACCACATGGATGGCACTGGATTGATGATCGTAGTCCAATGGTGCAAGAATCAACCCGATCAGAGGCCTACATCACTAGTTACAAAGAAGAGAAGATGGACAGCCACGATGGCGCCACGTGGTGCCATCACAACCGGCCCTCGTCGTGCCCCCAATCTCTGAAGAAGCCCTCCTCACGCAATGTGAGCCATTGGATCATCATCCAATAGCCATCATGCACGCACGTCGCCCCCACCCCCACGCCTCATCAGCCAAGAGAAGATCTCAACCATTGGATCTCCATCCAACAACTGAGAGTGGAGTTGCCTAAAACATAAATGCAGCACAAAATGCATCTTAGCGTGTTGGTTAGCACACCCGCACACAAGCATGAGGCAAGGGTTCAAAACACGCTTAGTGCTAAAATTAGGAAGGTGGTGCACTCGTGCACGATTGGCCGTTGGATGGTGATCGAAGGGCGTTGAAGCGGTCGCGTGGCGCAACTAGAGGCCTCCATGGCTGCACGCGAGAACAAACACATGCGCTACATGCGATCTCACACACCTCTTTAACGAAGGTGGTGTGGATGCGAGTTAAGCCGTCCAATCGCGAGATTGGACGGCTGATGTTAAGGGCGTGCGATTTGAATTGAGTGTGTGCAAGGAGAAGCGGGTGGGTTGCGGATCACAATTGGACGAGCGGGAACACACCACATGTCAGCTACAGGTTGAATCCAAGCATATAAGGCACGTTGGAGGCTATTTTTAAGCATGATCAAAGTCGTTGATCTCCTGATCGACGGATCTGATGGTAACTAGGTTGTTGCACAAGTTGGAGGGCTAAAATGCCCTCGTTGCCCCTCATCAAATATATAAAAGAAGACCAGGGCCCCCCTGTTGATCATATCTTCAATGAGACTCCCACTAGATACAACTCCAGCCTCTCTCCCTCTCTGTAACTCCTCTCTGGCACTCATCCCAGCACTCTAGATCTGAAGTGCTATTGCACTTTCCACAAGAATCCCACAAGTGACGTTGTCATCTGCTATCTCTTTATATTTCTATCTCTCTCTCTTTCTAGATCTCTTTAGCATAGTTATTGCTATTATAGTGAAAAACTGTTTCTAAATAATATTCTAATTATCTGGTTATCTGATGCTTTCATACATACATATATAAATATATCCATATTTGTTTAGAATGACTTTCTGAAAAGCTTTAGCACAGAAATCGTGTTTGCCTCCCTACGAACGACTCGGTATTCATTAAATTTTATAAATATTATTTGTTTCATCGCAATTCACACCACAACAGTAAACTTAATCTTTTACGTGTCTCGCGGTCGAATAGTTCACCATGAAGCGACGAGTGTGGTGGTGGCAATTGTGTGGCATGAGGAGGTCTAAGGAGTTCTGACAGTGACGGAGAAGGTGAGCGTGAGGTGGGTTGTTCGGTGAGGCATTGGGGTGCATAAAACCCTAAATTTCTTTAGGGCTTTTGGAGGGTAAGTCGTGGTGGAGGTTTGGGAAATGGTGTCGAGGGGTTTGGTGGTCTGAAGTGTGCGGGAAGCTTCGTCGGAGCGTCGCCAGAGAGGAGGAAGATGGAGATGTTGCAGTTGGTTGGTCGGTAGAAATAGGAAGAGAAAGAGATAGGAAGAGTCAGGGAGGAGAGAGGAAGAGAGAGAGAGACTTAGAGAGGGAGATAGTGAGCGGAGGTGACCAGCTCTGATAGGCCGGTGCCAGAGGAGTCAATAGCAATACGACAGTGAGGAAAGAGAGGGAGATGGTGGACGTGCTTGGCTGACAACAGTCGTGAGGACGTGGGGAGAATGTTGAGCCGATCAATTTGACTGTTGGCCAACTCAATGAAGACGATGGAGGGGCTCGCCGGAGACGAAGGTGTGAACAGTCGGAGATGAGGAAGAGAGGGTTTTCTGGCTCCAAACTTCGCTAAGGAGCTAGGTTTCATAAGAGGAACCTATTTAAAGGCCTCAGAGGATGTTCCAAGCAAGGCATGGAGCTTTGCGAACTTGAAAACTTAGGAAAAGTGATCCCTGATATTGCTAGCATTTGCATGAGTATTCTAGAGTAAGTCAAGGTCAATGACCTAGTCTAATCGATAGAAGATCTCTCAAGGATTCTCCCTTCTAATTTTGGGAGGATTTGATTGAGAATCGAGCGAGAAAACCTCGCTCGAATTTCGGTGGAGGACCTCCATTCACACTAATGGCGGTAGGGCTTTTTGAAAAAATGACGATAAAGTTGGGGACCTGATCACAAATATTTTGAATGTTGAGGGGCTAAATGTAAGAAATATAGTTTGAAGAGCTAAATGCAAACTAGGTCATGATGAACTCTGATTGGGCCCAAATTTTGGTTCCAACCTAATTTGGACCTAAGGAATCTAATGGAAAAGTAGGATTTCAATTTTGAACAAGTTTGCACAAAGGCCCAAATTAGGAAAAAATCCCATTTGTGACTCTGTTCAAGGTCAAAATGGGTTTGATGGTCAAACCAAAGATACCAAACCCCTCAGAATATTTTCCTATGAATTTTTGGAGGTTTAGATGATTTTTATCTTGACCAGAACCACTTCAATTTAAGTAGGTCTAAAATTAGGGTTTTATTGTTGTTGTGGTTCTCGAAATGCGTGAAACCCTATTTCTATTTGCATGGACCTTGATGTGCATACATCTAAATAGCCAAAAATGTCTATTAATGCATGTTCTTAGTGTCATATTAGCATCATACATTATAAATATTACATAACATGCATAATCATGCATTTAGGTCAAGTTGTATAAATTGTTTAGTAATTGTCTCCTTTTATGATTAAGGATAGAGCGATTTTTAATCAGGACCTCGAATCGAAAATCCAACCATACAAATCTAATCAGAGTGACGATTGGAGTTCAATGACTCCAAGATCTCCTTGATCGACATCCGTTGCACCAAATAGAGATTGAGGAAGCCTGAACATCAAGGGCCAAGATGGTACTAATCCACAATTCAGACGACAAATCTGACCACATGGATGGGTTCGGATTGATGATTGTAGCCTAGCAACGCGAAAATCGATCCAATCCGACATTTATGGCACCATCTACAACACACAGAAGATGGACGACCAAGATGGCACCGCGTGGTGCCATCTCAGCCGCCCAATCAGCCCTATGGACCCACAGCTGCACTTCTGAAGGCAAAGGCACAGGTGATCTAGGCTATTGGATCATGATCCAACGGCCACGATCATGCACACCTAATTCCTAAACGCGACAAAGTCGAGGCTTCAGCGTAGTGGTCACGCCCCTGTGGGAGACGCAGGGGTCGTGCGTTCGAGCCTCGCCGAGCACCTTAATCAAGCCGGGGAGCGGGGTGCGTCGATTCTGATCGTCAGATGGCGATCGTGCGGCAGATGAAGTGGAGACGTGGTGCGAGGACATGCGCTAGATCACTGTTGAACGTGTTACGAAGCTACGCTAACGTGTTCAGTTTTGGAAAACCTGTCGTTGTAGTTCGAAAGCGAAGGATTCGTGTTCAACAAATAAAATTTATACCGAAATTAAAATTCTGGGTCGAACACAGGGAGGCGGACGTTTGATTTAAAAACTTCACGTTTCGTTTTTATTTTGTCACGAAGAAATTCAATTTAAACTATCTAAGTATCTACAACAAAATAGAAGAGAGAGAGAGAGTAAGAGAGAAAGAGAATATTACACAGAGAAATCAAAATGAGATGTAGAATAAACAAGGAATTTTTGCATTGAAGTGATTGTTCATTACAACTAGAAAGCATAAAATAATTACTCTAGAAAGTGATAAATTTACTCTAGAAAGCATTAAAAGAATGGAGGGAGAAATGTCCTCCTCGATGATTGCTTGGAGGTCGAGTAGATTAATCTAGAAAGCAGTAAATCTATACTAAAAAGCGGTAAAAAGAATAGGGAGAGAGAAATCCTCCTCGACGGTCGCTTGGAGGACGAGCCGGACGGGACGACGCCTGGATGAAGGAGAACGAAGAGGGACGAAGGAGGACGAAGCAGAAGAACGGGAACGAAGCAGCACGCCGTCGTCGTTGCGGGATCCACTTCCGAAGGGGGACGAAAATTTGGACTTTATCTCGCGAGAAGCATCCCGGGTGTGGGACAAGCTTCTCTTGAGCTTTGGAGAGGTAGAGAGGAGAAGGAAGGGATGAAAATTTCGTATGGAGGGGGTCTCCTTTTATAGTTGCAAGGAGTGGGGGCAAAATGGACATTACATCTTCAAAATAATAAATAAGGGGTCTTTAGTGACGGATAAAACCGTCGCTAAAGCCCCGACGTCGCCGTCGCCGCCGCGCCCACGCGCGCCCGCTCGGCTGGCCGCGCGCGTAACGCCTACGCACGTCCGCGTAGTCTCAGCCGTCCGATCGCGAGATCGGACGGCTTAGATCGCGTCCGCGCCCGCTGTGTAGCGCACCGCCCGCGTGTGATCGCGCGTTACGCCCGGCGTCCAATTGCGCGTCGTCCTGATTGAGCGCGCGCAGCCGTTGGATCTTCATCTGACTCTCGTCCGCGCCTGCTCGCCCGCGCCTTCCACCCCGTCACCGCGGCTCGAACCAGCGACCTCCTCTTCGCCCGCAGCTGTGTCGCCGCTGCGCTACGCGGACGAAATGGTCGCGCGGACGCTTTTAAGCGCGAGCGACCGCAGCCGTTGGATCGAGATCCAACGGCGGAGAGGAGACGGTGCGCGGTCTTCACAAGATGCATGTGGCTGATTGGGCGGCTGAGATGGCGCCACGTGGCACCATCTTGGTCGTCCATCTTCTGGAAGTTGTAGACGGTGCCACGGATGTCGGATTGACTCGATTTTTGTGTCGTTGGGCTGCGATCGTCGATCCGAATTCATCCGTGTGGTCAAATTTTCCATCTGAAGTGCGGATTTACACCATCCTGACCCTTGATCTTCTAGGGTTCCCCGGTCTCTATCTGATGCTACGGATGCCTGATTAGGGCGATCTTGGAGTCGTTGAACTCCAATCGTCGCCCTGATCATATCCATACGGTTGGATCTTTGATCTGAGGTACCGATAAAATATTTACCCTGTCCAAGCACATAAAAGGAGACAATTAACCTCCATTTTATTCAAACTACTCTAAATGCAAGATGATGCATGTAATGCAATATTTATGTCATGAAATGCAATCCTATGCTTAAGAACATGCATAAATAGACATTTTAAGTAGTGTAAATGTGTTTACATCATACCCCCATGCCCATCTTTTGCTAGTCCCTAGCAAAAACTATATGCTATTTATAAAAGAATTAGGTTAGATTATTTGGACCTGAGTTATTTTCAATCATTAAGAAATTGTCTACTTAAGAACTGAACTTTCAAAGACACAACAGTGCACGGGTATCAGCCAAAATGCAGACCGCCTCAAGCCTCGCCTTATTCAAAGAAAAATTTCTTTTTCTCTTTTTACTCTTTTCTATTTTTTTTTTTTTTCAACTTTTAGGGTTTAAGAGTGGCTTTCTACGGTCATTCAACTCACCCAAGATTTGATGAGAACCCTAAGTTTTAAGCATCTTATTGTGATTGTGATAGACTCGTTTACCGGCAATTAGAACGGACTTCGGATTTCTACGCCTCTAGGTGACCTCAAAAAGAATTCTGCCTAAAGGTGTATCTTTACAACCGGTAGCTTTTTCCCTACTTTTATTTTTTAACGGGGTCAACACAAGGGTGAATCCAGTGTATATCTCCCCGGTTTATTCTACTTCTCCACTCCTTCCTAAGTGTTTTGGGAATTTTTAGTGCATTTTCTGAGCTGGGTTCTGGACAACCGGTCGATGAGCTGTTACCACCAACAACTTGCCAGCCATACTCGTGCGGCGAAGTGTGGCTTATTTCTTTTTGTTCTTTTCTCCTTTTTGATTTTTTTTTTTTTCTTTTGATTTTTTTTTTTAAGTAGGTGGCTTCCCTGGTCTAAGATTTACCTAAAGGCAGCAAAAAGAGAAAGGTCCAGTGACTGGGCTCTGGACAACCTACCTATGGGCTGTTACCCACGATAACTTGCCAGCCATATCACCCTAGAAGGTTCATTAGCTACCCAATTTCCGTTAAAATCGCCAAACAACGAGTCAGTGCAAAGAAAGTGTGTAGATGCTTAAAACTCAAAATTCCCTTAAATCAGAGGGCGGGTTGACAAGTCGTGTACTTATCACCCAAACTTATTTATTCCAATTATAATAAAATTCAGGTTGGAGAGAACTCGAAAAACAAATCCACATTTTAGTGGATACATAGGCTGATTAAGTCCAAAGACCTGAAGGGTCTTTGTGTTCAAACCATAATATAGTATTTCTTAAGATCGAAAATTTTCTTAAACCCAAATTCTCTTTCCTAATTTTTAAATTTTTATTTATTTATTTATATATATATATATATATTTTTTTATAAAAGAAAATAAACAAATCTATGGAGCTGACGAATGAATTCAGAGATGAATATCCACCCCCCCATGCCTATCTAATGCAATGTCCTCATTGTATTAAAAAGACATAAAACAGAGTGGAAAAGTGTAGAAAGCACCTGAATTGCGTGAATATCAGGTCCGCTCCAAGATGAAAATAAAAAAGAACTGTATAAGTGCTGAGTTTAGTGCCTTCAGCTAGGCACACTATACAAAGAAAAGAAATGAAGAATTCACATGTGCAGGTCAGAATTAGAATGAACAGAAGAATCCTCCGACCTGTCAGCAGAGGTCCACAGATGTGGACCAGATTGTGGTGCAGACCCACACCCCATAATCGAGAATATCTTAGGTTCTTGATAAAAATTACCCAAAACCTAAAATCAGAATGTAAGCGGGATCAGGCCTGCGATTTCTGAGGATGCAACCCAAGACCAAAAAGTCGGGTTACAGAAAATTGAAGCTCAAAAGGATAATCGTTGAATGTGTGCTTGAGTTGAACATCCTCAAAACAAATGTCGTAAGGGTTCTGATTTGATGGTTTCAGCTTAAAAGGAACCCTTCGACTCAATCTTCCATTTCCTCCAAAATTAACTTCCCAAATTAGAACTTCCCTGCTCCTATCCTCCTCATTAAGTGTATCAAATTCCAAGACCTCTTGTATATTCATCACCCCGTCTGGAATATCCAAGTCTAAATGATGTGGCAGAATCAAAATTGACTTGGGTCTAATTATCTCAGAATTAGAATCATCAATAAGCTCAACAGGGTGTAACTGATAATCAGGGCATTGAATTGATTCCTCCAGAAAATGCGATTCTGGATCCGTATCGTGTGCCCTAATAAGATCAGTTTCCTCAGTTATTGGGCTATCAAATGATCTATCAGATTCCTCAGGCCCAATCGTCTCACAAAAATCGTGATCTGAAAACTCATGTGAGACTTCGCAACTTGAATCTTCACCATCAGGATCCGTATCAATGTATGTCCCAAAATCATTTGTCACTTTGTGTTCCAAGGAGACATACGTTTCCTCGTACCCCGGCTCAGGGATTTCAGGTGAAGAAATCAAATCATCCTTAATTGGTTGTTTTAATTCAATCTGGTCAGCTTCGTAACACGTGTCCCCCCCAACAGGTGCCTGAGCGGGTTCTGTCATTGGCTTTCCTGAAGAGAGTTCATCCTGGGAATTATTCCAAGATTGAATCAAAGCAACCACGAATCTCATCCTCAATTTCGCTAATTTCCCAAGTAGAAACTCACCCGGGTTCTTATCCTTAACATCCTGGAGCCAATCCAACAAAGACTTATTTAAATCATCAATCATTTCAATCAGGGGCTCCAATCTCTCAATGCAAGGTATTGGCTGAACTTCTAAAGATTGAATGATATTCCTCAAGTTAGCCAGAACCTTATCTTGAACCTGATTAACCTGAACCAAATGAGTTGGTTCAGGGTTGGGCGGGTTTGACATCAATGTAGAGGAATTAACGAATTGAGATTCGTTATACCCATCCTGATAATAGGTCATTTTAGATTGTTCAAAAGATGGAGATGACCTAAAGGCAGTGAAATCAGAGGATGGGTAAGGATCAGTGTATCCTTCTTGATTGTAGATCGCATTAGGTTGTTCATGAAAGGAGGACGATCTATAATCGATGCAACTCTGAGAAGGATAGAATTGAGAATCAAAGTGTTCAGGGTTAGACCCTAAACACGGGGGTCCGGAATTGTATCCCCAATCCGAATTATCCCAACTAACTGATGGTCGATTACAATACGAGTTGAGATAATCGTCATGTTGAGGATAATTTACAACAGGAGGGAAAGAGCGGGAATGCATGAAATATGTGGAAGGATTCATGATACACGGGAGGAAGAAAGGTGCCCTGCAATACAAACAATCAAACCTGTCCTTAAATATGTTAGCCTAAAGACCTACAGACTCTCAAAACCCGTCTTGAGATAAAGGAACGATTTGATCTACTTCCGTCTGTTCAATCCAACCAGTTAGAAGGAGGGACTGGGGAGAAGGTTCTTCCTTCGGCTTACGCCTCCGGTTCCTAGTGTACCCCCCAGTCGCGATCGTTTGACTCTGCTCCCCTAGCTAGGCATCAGATTGAATAGTAGAAACAGACTAATCGAAAATAATCTCGTTCTGGGTTCTGAAGAGCGAGTCCAATCCTTAAGGCCAACGTCTACTTTGTTTTATTTAGGGCTAGGTTTGAATGTGCTTTGGAATGTGATGGGCCCTTTAAATGGGTTGTGCCCTTAATAATTGATTGATTTGTGTGTGAGTGCACAACCAGTGATTTTCAAGCAAGATTGTTTTTGATGTGGTGAATTTTAAGATTCAAATCTTGCTTAGTAGCTTTTAGGATTCAACTTTAGGTGTTTTCAATCAAGTTTCGTTGGCACACCAAGTTTTACAAGCACAGGTGAAGATGTTTTCCTTTAAAGTTTAAAAAGAATGTGGAGTGCCTGGTAAATCCCTAAGAGTTGAACCTAATTGGCAGCTACTTGATGAGTTGATTTTATTTGAAGTGGTGCGGCCCAATCAACTCAAACAATTGGCCTCAAATGCACCACTAAGTTAGGCACACAAAGATGGTTAACTTAGAATGATTTCTACTCTTTTATGTGTTGCTTTATGTGTACTGGTCCCACAGATCAGAACCCAGTTGAGTAGAAACAAATCAATTCGGTTAAGTGCCTTTAAATGTGGGTGTACATTGTGTATTTGTTGAAAATTACCCCACAAAATTATCTTTTTACTTTTTTTTATATAAATGAAGGTGGAATGAATGTGAGTGAGAATCCAAACAACCAAACTATTCCTAAGATTTATGCAAACACCTAGGTTAATTGGAATTTGGATTCAATGTGGCGAATGAAATCTATGGAGGGGGAAAGAATGGGGGATAACTTACAAAACCTTTACAGCACTTTACTCCAATCTACCGCTTTTGCTTGCCTCAAAAGGGTACCTGCAATTACAATAAGAAAGGAGAAAAGTGAGGTAAATGATTTGTAAGTTACAAAACGTGAAGAGAAATCAAAGATCGTTGCCTCCCCGGCAACGGTGCCAAAATGTTGAATGTGTTACGAAGCTACGCTAACGTGTTCGGTTTTGGAAAACCTGTCGTTGTAGTTCGAAAGCGAAGGATTCGTGTTCAACAAATAAAGTTTATACCGAAATTAAAATTCCGGGTCGAACACAGGGAGGCGGACGTTTGATTTAAAAACTTCGCGTTTCGTTTTTATTTTATCACGAAGAAATTCAATTTAAACTATCTAAGTATCTACAACAAAATAGAAGAGAGAGAGAGAGTAAGAGAGAAAGAGAATATTACATAGAGAAATCAAAATGAGATGTAGAATAAACAAGGAATTTTTGCATTGAAGTGATTGTTCATTACAACTAGAAAGCATAAAATAATTACTCTAGAAAGTGATAAATTTACTCTAGAAAGCATTAAAAGAATGGAGGGAGAAATGTCCTCCTCGATGATTGCTTGGAGGTTGAGTAGATTAATCTAGAAAGCAGTAAATCTATACTAAAAAATGGTAAAAAGAATAGGGAGAGAGAAATCCTCCTCGACGGTCGCTTGGAGGACGAGCCGGACGGGACGATGCCTGGATGAAGGAGAACGAAGAGGGACGAAGGAGGACGAAGCAGAAGAACGGGAACGAAGCAGCACGCCGTCGTCGTTGCGGGATCCACTTCCGAAGGGGGACGAAAATTTGGACTTTATCTCGCGAGAAGCATCCCGGGTGTGGGACAAGCTTCTCTTGAGCTTTGGAGAGGTAGAGAGGAGAAGGAAGGGATGAAAATTTCGTATGGAGGGGGTCTCCTTTTATAGTTGCAAGGAGTGGGGGCAAAATGGACATTACATCTTCAAAATAATAAATAAGGGGTCTTTAGTGACGGATAAAACCGTCGCTAAAGCCCCGACGTCGCCGTCGCCGCCGCGCCCACGCGCGCCCGCTCGACTGGCCGCGCGCGTAACGCCTACGCACGTCCGCGTAGTCTCAGCCGTCCGATCGTGAGATCGGACGGCTTAGATCGCGTCCGCGCCCGCTGTGTAGCGCACCGCCCGCGTGTGATCGCGCGTTACGCCCGGCGTCCAATCGCGCATCGTCCTGATTGAGCGCGCGCAGCCGTTGGATCTTCATCTGACGCTCGTCCGCGCCCGCTCGCCCGCGCCTTCCACCCCCTCACCGCGGCTCGAACCCGCGACCTCCGCTTCGCCCGCAGCTGCGTCGCCGCTGAGCTACGCGGACGAAATGGTCGCGCGGACGCTTTTAAGCGCGAGCGACCGCAGCCGTTGGATCGAGATCCAACGGCAGAGAGGAGACGGTGCACGGTCTTCACAAGATGCATGCGGCCGATTGGGCGGCTGAGATGGCACCACGTGGCGCCATCTTGGCCGTCCATCTTCTGGAAGTTGTAGATGGTGCCACGGATGTCGGATTGACTCGATTTTTGTGTCGTTGGGCTACGATCGTCGATCTGAATTCATTCATGTGGTCGGATTTTCCATCTGAAGTGCAGATTTACACCATCCTGACCCTTGATCTTCTAGGGTTCCCCGGTCTCTATCTGATGCTACGGATGCCTGATTAGGGCGATCTTGGAGTCGTTGAACTCCAATCGTCGCCCTGATCATATCCATGCGGTTGGATCTTTGATCCGAGGCCCCGATAAAATATTTGCCCTGTCCAAGCACATAAAAGGAGACAATTAACCTCCATTTTATTCAAACTACTCTAAATGCAAGATGATGCATGTAATGTAATATTTATGTCATGAAATGCAATCCTATGCTTAAGAACATGCATAAATAGACATTTTAAGTAGTGTAAATGTGTTTACATCAATCACGTACGTGCGCGATGACGCGTTTGCATGCCTCATCGCATGCATGGGCATGCGGTAGGGGCGTTTGAATGGGCGCTGTGAGGATGATGCCCAAACGTGGGTGTAGGTTTTAGGCGCGGAAGAGGAGCAGGAGTGCGCAGCATGCACATGTTGTCCACGATCAGCCTTTAGCGACGTTTATGTCTGTCGTTAAAGGCTCCTTTTTAATGTTTTTGAAGTTAAAATGTCCAAAATGCCCCCAATCCTTGCAACTATAAAAGGAGACCCCTACCCTATGAATTTCTCATCTTTTCTCCTCTCTTCCTTTCCAAAGCTTAAGAGAAGCTTGTCCCACACTCGAGATGCTCCTCAAGAGCTAAATCCACGACGACAACGATGTGCTGCCTCATTCCCGTTCTTTCGACTTCGTCCTCCTTCCCGCCTCGTCCTTCGTCTTCCATGCGTCGCCTTCATCTAGCTCGTCCTCCAAGAATTCGTCGAAGAGGATAACATCTCTCTCCCTTCTTTTATAGCTTTCTAGAGTAGAATTTCCCACATTCTAATTGTAATAGTTTCTCACTTTCTAGTGTAATCATTTCTCGCTTTCTTAGTTGTATAAACATTATTCAAAACCAAGTGATTGTTCTCTCCCTCTCTCTCTCTTATTGTCTATATCGATTCCATTATGATTATTTTGTCTTCAAACAAAAACACAAAAAAAATATATATGCGGATTTTGAGATCGACATAGCCTCCCTGTGTTCGACCCAGAACTTCTTTACGGATTTTTGGTAAAAATTTTATCTGTTGAACGGATTTCTTCGCGACTCAAACTACGATGACAAGTTTTCGAATCCAACTGCGAATGTGTAGTTTTCCTTCTCAACAGACCCCCTTAGTAGTCTTTAATGCTCATTTGACCTTCAGTTTACCCCTAGCAAGCCCCGTGGTTATTCTGTGTTCATGATATGCTGTTAAAATTATAGAATTAACCCTAGTTTCCTATTCTCTTCTCAAAACATAATGATGTGGAGTTATAACCCTCAGATGGTTATATAGGAGCACTTATCTTTCAAACTAGACTAAAAGTGGCTAGTTAGAGCCTATGATGGTGTTCCCATCATACCCCCATGCCTAGCTTTTGCTAGTCCCTTAGTAAAAATCCTATGGATCAAACTAGGTCTCTCGGTCGGATGTAACCGCCAGGATGCCTTACTAAGCTGCATCTCTAGAAATTAGATCAAAATACCAACAATAGGCCTAGAGGTACTCAAGTACCAGCCAAGATCCAGACCTAGCTAGCTTCAGGCTGAGTCTTCCACAAAGGTTTCTAGGGCCTGTAAAAATTGCCCAGAGGCTCATTGAACCCAGTGGTTAAAGCACCTGTGCGTAGAATGTAGTAAGTCTAGGTTCAGTTTGCTAGTGCATTTTTGTAAGAGAGAGATAGAAAGGCTTTTCATTTGGAGAGTTTTTTCTCTTTTCTTTTTATTTTTCCTTAAATCTAGCCTCAAATTGACCCTAAACACAGTCTGTACTAGATTCCTTGTCCCCACCATCAATCCTCGAAGGGTCCCTAGCTTTCGATGCTTTGGGATAGCACCGCCCATGGGAACCTCCAGAACCCTGGCTTTCAACACTTCAGGATAGTGCCACCCATGGCATTCTGTAGCTAAATTCAGGCCTTAACAATCGACATTTCAGGATAATCCCGCCCATGGCACTTGAACCAGCATAAGGTGCTTACATGCCCCTGGTAGGATATTTCGATATCCTAGGAGACAAGCACTGAGGAGACGAAATATTATTACACATTTTCGAGGGGAATTTCCCACCCCTCCGCATCAGGAACTTGTCCAATCAACTTGTGTTTTCGAGCCACTCTTAAGCTAGATTTTCAGGACAGCTTTTTCAGAACAGAACACTTTTGACATATTTTTTTCATTAAGTGCACTGAACCAGACTAGTGTGTGGATTTTGGGTTCTTAGGTTACCAAGTCCCACAAACCAAAGGGTAGGCAATGGGGCTGAATAATCCCTAAGCCTTAGGCCTACTACATCAGCCTCGCACTTTCCTCAACCTCTTGAGGACTAATCCAGATCTTAACAAATACGTTAGTGTTTAAACCCTGAAATAGGTCCAAAAGGCCTAAGATCGGTACTCTTCACTATTGTCCTAAGTTTTAGCCTTCCAATTCTTAATTCATCATTCTATCCAACTTAGAAGTTAGGTAAGTTCCATACTCAATTTCGAGGGACTCTCTCATTTTTTCTTTTTGACTACTCCTTTTTCTTTCTTTTTTTTCTTCTCCTCTTTTCATTCAGCTTGAATTGACCTCTCCTTTCCTCTCTTTTTTTTTTTTGATGAAACCCCTCCATGAATTGATTTTCACAATGTTTTGCACTTTAATACCCCCATGCCTAAGATTTACAATGTCCACATTATAAATTAGGTGCATTCGAGTTCAATTCAGATTGTACATTAGAATAGGTGGGTGGTGAATGGGTTGGAATGATTGTTGCGGACGATTTCTAACTTTGATACAAGTATCAAAGGTGGAGTTGGCTATTCTAATGGACGAACCCTAAAGTGCGATATGATTTCAGCAAAAAGATAGGTTAGAGGGGTTTCTAGTTTTTCAAAGATGTTGAGTTGCCTCCCATTAAGCGTTAAGTTTAACTCCATCGGCTGGGTGTAAGGAGCTCAAAGGGATATGTCATCTGCTGCATTATGATGAGTGATAGGGGAAAATATGTGATCGTGGTGGATGAGAATTAGATGGACACAAATGAGTATCAAATTATGATGAAGAGTCATTCTAGAAGGTCTATGGTATGGGTCAAGTTGATTCATTTCTAGGTGGCTCTCATGGAGTTTCTGTAGAGGAATCACTCGGAAGATGTAGTAATCATGGGGTTCTGAAGTAAGATCGTTGTGGGTCTTGGACCCAACAGAGGTGAATCTAGTCAGCATATCCCAGATGTGTGGTTCCTCTTGTGCAATGTGACCTAATGGATGCTTTTCTAATGAGTCATCTTGATTTTTCTCTAATGGGTGTAAGATCAATTCCTCAAGAAATGACTTGAAGATTGGGTCGTCTAATGATTCTTCTCTATAGTTTTCATCCCAATCAAAAGTGAATGTTTGGAGAGTGCCTTCTAGATCATCCAATTCCAAATCTGTAAAAGATTCATACTCTGGGTTGTGGTTAGTTTCGATATCTACCATGACTAATTCTCGGAGATCCTCAAAATAATCATCATAATGAAATGTCTCCAGATCCATGGAATAAAAATCCAAATCCCATCGATTGTTATCTTGTTCCCCGAAATCCATATGTATGTCCTCAAGATCAAATGTGAAAGCCTTCGCTACTCTCAATTCGTTGGAATCGTGCTCGGCTAAATCAAGATCCTCCATCCTATGGAAAACTTCCAGTTCTGGCTCTAGGTTTTCTACTACTGAAATGGTCATGAGATCCTGAATCAAACCTAGTTGTTCTGTCGAGCATTTTCCTTTTCCTTTAGAAGATGCCTCGAAAATATTGATCTCAGTTTGCTTATCTCCAGTGGCAATTAGCATGTGCCCTAATTCACAGTTGATTATGGCTCTTGCAATAGCCAAGAAAGGTCTCCCCAAATCAAGGGCATATCTTGAATTTGTTGTGGTGCATCCATGTCAAGAACTAAGAAATCAGTTAGGTAGCTAACATCCTTGACTCTAATTACCACATCCTCTACCAACCCAATTGGGTGATTACGGTTCGGTCAGCTAATTGTAGAGTAACAACAGTGGGTTTTAGCTATCCTACCTGTAGCTTCCTAAATAGGGTGGTTGGGATTGGGTTGACTGAAGTGCCAATGTCCAGTACAGCACGCTTGAAATTTGTACCACCGATCTTACAAGGGATCAGCAGGGTGCCTGGTGTTTGCACCTCAAAATACGCCTGCAATAAAGCCTTCTCATGCTATTTCCTAGCATTAACGTTGCATATTAGGATTCTATAGTTGCATTTGTAAAAACACTTGCATTCATGCATTTAATTAAGAGGAGAGAAGATTGAAAATAATGGCTTGCATATTTACATTTTTCCTCAAGTGCCTCATTGCAAAATCCACATCTTTTTTATTTTCTCCTCTTGATTTTCTTTTTTCTCTTCCCGCGGTTGCACCTCTCTTCCCGCAGCAGCTGCATGCATTTACTCCACGTCATTTCTCCCTGCCAACGCTGCTCCCTACAGCTGCCAATCCCGCACCCTCTCCCTGTTGCAGCCGGCACGCCACTCTCTCCTCCTCTATAAGAAGCTGCAACTTCTTCCTCGCGAGACACACGCTGCTGCACGAAACAAAAACCCACAGCCACCTCTTCCACCGTCTTCCCCTCCCATACATCGGCCCTCTGTCGAGGAGGCACCCGGTGAGCAGGAGTACCCATTGTGGTGCACACCACCACAGTGGGAACACCATCGCCCAGCTCTTCGACGAGCCAGTGGGCGTGGTGCCTTCCCTCGTTTCATTTTTTTCCTTTCACGCCATTGCCACCGCTTCAAGCTCTGAAGCTTGAAGTCGCGACAGCAGCAGCCAGCAGTAGGACCCCCCGCCTCCTCCGCGACCTTCCCCGTAGGCGCTCAGCCCTCCACGCGTGCCTGCAGGGCCTCCTTCGCTCCGTTCTCCGTTCTGTCGCCTCCGCCCTTGCACCCGTGACCGGTCGCTGCGCGCACTGCAGCGGCTGGCCAGGCCCTCTCGCCTCCCCTGCCAGCCCCCACACCCCTCCGCGACCACCTGCAGACCTCCTCCATGTTCGCTTCCCCGCGCCATCGCCGGCTCATCGTCTTTGCGCCGGCCTGCAGAATCCTCACGCGAAGGCACGCCTGCACCCGCGATGTCCAGACGTCCGTCGCCATCTCCAGACGACGTGACGTCCGGACGTCCGCCGCCTCCAGCAGACGTCTTAACTCGCACCATCGCCCGCTCTCTCTCCAACTCCCGCTAGCTCTCTCTCTGGCGCAAGTACTCCCGCCCGCTTTCTCTCTCTCTCCCGCTCTCTCCCTCTCTCTCTTTCTCTCTTTTTCACTCACTCTCAGTACACTACACCAACGCACACACACATCTTCACCGACACTTCCACACACCCACACACACATAAACACTAGTATAAACATATATATATCTATACGTATACATATATATAGTAACATATATATATATACATATATCTATATATATATATATACTTATATACATAGTATATCTATATATTTATGTATACATACATATATATATAATATATATATATATATATATAAATATATATATACGTATATATATATCTATATACTTACACATATACTTATATATATATATACACATACTTATATACATATATATATACATATCTATATACTTATATATATACATATATATATATATATATACATATATATATGTATATATATATATATGTATATATATATATATGTACATATATATATATATGTACATATATATATATACATATATATATATACATATATATATGTACATATATATATATATGTATATATATATATACATATATAGCTATATACATACATATATACATATACACCTATATATATATATACACATATATATATCTATATATACCTATACATTTATATATATATATATATATAGATATATTTACTTATATACATACACATATATATATATTTTCACGTTATTTGCCACACGCTGTATTGCGAGAATATCTACACCAGTTGCTGATATTCCCCGATACACGCGTATAAAAAGCGTGGACCCATACATCATCCATCATCCATCCACACTCCACGCGGCACCCAGTCGAGTTGGTTGCGTCTCTCTAGACATCGACTGACTCAACATAGTGCTACACTCCATCGTCACCTCCACCCCCACCCCTTTATATATATATTATATATATATATATATACATACTATATTTACTTTCTGTCTGTTTGCTTCTCTCTTGGTAAAAGGATAAAAAAAAGTATATAAAAGAGAAAAGATAATCTTTGACTTGTAGGTAGCCCGTCTTGCGAGTAGCAAGACTTGATTTGGAACTCTATTTTGGCTAAAAGCCAAGGACACAATTTTGAGGGTGTGCCTCAAGGACAAGGATTACCAGAAAAAAATCTAAATAAGAAAAACACCAAAAATATAATAAACGAACGGAAGGGACATGTTTTAAGGAAAACGTAGAAACTCGACTTGAACCCCACTTCCTTGAGTTTGACTCTGGGCCTAAAAGTGACAAGATAAAATCAATTAGGCCAGGTTAAAGATTTTGTAAAGAGATGGTTAGGTCCGAATTAGGTTAGCCACTATAGACATTTCAACGATAAAAACATCATTTTAACAACCTATTCGGGCCGACCCAACACCTTTTCTGGCGTCGTTGCCGGGGATGTGCGCCTTCAAGTAAGTTTTTATTAAATTCCTTTCAATTTTTCTCTTCTCTCTTCACGGGTATTGTTGTTCTTGGTGTGCAGGTGAACTTGGTGGAAGGAGAAGGAAAGCAGATGAAGCAGAAGACGTGAGCAGATCTAAGGCGGGAACGAGAGCGTGAAGATGCCGACACCGCCTTGGAGCTTCGCACACGTTGCCGAATAAGTAGGTTCTCTTTTTCTTAGCAAACTAGTGTTAACTTGCCACCTCAATAAAAAATAACTAAAAAAAAACTTCTTGGGATCTCTTGAGGCAAGTGGATTAAAATTCACTTGTTTGATTGGTTGTCTTCACTCCCACTGCCCTGGGATTTCCCGCCACACTTCGCATAGCGAAAATCCGAGAATCTTGATTCTTTGATTTTTCGTCGTGGGAAGTATTCTTTGAGGCAAAGAAAAAGATTGCTTGCATCCCTCTTTTGCCTCGCTTATCTTTAATTCAGGATCGTATTTTTGGTGGGGAGACTTGGAATTAAGTTAATTCCAACCTCACCATGACTTTTCAACTTGCCTGTGATTCAATCCTGAATACTTCAACACCAACAACTTTATTTTCTTTGTCTGTTGGTTGAGCCTTGTGTGGACATCCTTCTTGGTGATTGGGAGCACTTGAATTGAAGTGCCTTGGCTCCCTTTCACATTGATATAAAATTGATTCGTGCATCCACACTTAGAAATCTCCATTTAGGGTAGCCCATTGTATTTTAGCATGCATTAACTAACTGATAATTGAAGAAGGGTTTCTTAGGTTTTAGAAGGAAAACCTATATTTTTGCAAAAACCCGGAGATTGGTTGAATTGGTAATTCAGCAAAACCGTAAAATCCATACTACTTAAAGCCGAACTCTAAAAAACCATTCACCAATAAAAACTTCAATTCGGGGAGATTTCGCCGTTGCATGCTTGTTTTTACACACTCTGAAAATCAATCTCTTGGGAATTACCCGTAAACAATGCCCTTCACATTCCAAAAGCACTTGACCCTAAGCCTCTAATTAAAACTGGTAGTAACTTGACCCTTTTTAAGGATTGGAGGTCTAACTACCTGCGTGTAGCGGCTACGTGCTGGTGAGAGTTCCTGTGTGCTATCGGGTGTCTAAGACTGGGGCAAATGGCCTTTCAATCTAGCCCGGTGGTTCCGCGGTGCTCGCATTTGGTTCCGTAGTTCGTGATAGTAGGTAACTTAGATCTTTAGGTCTAAGGGCACACTGTAGAGGTTAGGAACTTGACTGTATTGATTTGTAATCAAGTGTACCTTTGCGGCGTCATTTCTCTCATCCCTTTTCCCTTCTCATCTCCCCAACTCTTCCTACGGTAGTGCATGTTTGGGAGGTCACAAAACCCTGAATTATTTGAATTGACTGATAAATCTAGAAAAGAAGCTGAATCGTCCTCCTCGTCCACAAACATGGCAGCACGCCCACCCCCAAATCCCGAGGGAGGAAACCTCCCTCAGAATCCACCAGGTGGTGGAGCCGTAGATCCCATAACCTGCCTCCAAGCCCAAATGGAAATGTATAATGAGCAAATCGAAGCCATTCGGGAAACATTGGGGGAAATACAGAACCCTCCCGAATGGGAGGAGCGTAGGTCTCTTAGCTCTTATCAGAATCCCGCTGCTACAAAGACCATAGGACAAATTTGGGTCCCCATGGGCGGGGACGACTTTGAATTAAAACCAAACATAACTGGCCTAATCAATTTTCACTTTCATGGTCTTGCAAGTGAAGACCCATTTCTCCACTTGGAAGACCTAACTCGACTTGCTAAAATCGTTAAACCAAGAAATGTCGGGTTATATATAGTCCTCATGAAGATGTTCCCGTTTTCATTGTGAGATAAAGCATCGCAATGGTTACGCACCCTTGGGAGAACCATCCACTCTTGGGAAGAGATGCGAACAGTGTTTCTCAAGAAGTTCTTCCCAATCGGGTGGACCAATGCGCTTCGCCGTGCTATCACTTCATTTACGCAACAAAACTGTGAACAATTTCATGAGGCATGGGAGAGGTATAACGACCTCCTCAGGAAGTGTCCGCACCACGGTCTGCCTAAGTGGCATATAGCCCGGATTTTCTACTATGGGCTAAATGAGACTTTGAAGCAGATTGCAGATGCTTCTTGCGGAGGGAACTTTATGAATAAAGACGAGAATGGAGCATTCAAACTGTTTGAAAATATGAGTGAAAACTCGATGAACAATGCTTCCATTGTCGCCTTTAATCGTACCAGCTAGCCCCGAAATGTCCACGAAGTTGACACGGGACCCTCCCATTCATCCACTGATCTAAGCCTTATTGCACAAAAACTGGATGAAGTCTCCGTCGTGCACAAGAAGCTGGACGAGCTTCTGGCCAACCCCGCCCGATCTACGACAAACACCACCTCTTCACCACTTCGTCACAATCCAAGTTCTTCTAATACCAGGCTTATCCCGAGAAACCTCGTTAGACCTTCCTTACCGAGTGTCGCGCCAAGTGACTCGGTAAGTCATGTGGAACTGGCTTCTGCGAGCTAGTATTTCGACACGGAGGACCAAGCTTCTGTGTGCTCGGACGCATATCTACATGCGGACGCGTCTTCTGGCATAGAAGACGCTTGCGCCCTGGGGAGCAACCCGTTCTCTGCCACTTATAACCCAAGGTGGCGTAATCATCCCAACTTCGCATGGTCCAACAACCTGCAGCACCAAAACCTCGCGGGTGGACCAATGCGACCGTCCGCACCCGTCATCCCAAGGGTCCAGTTTAATCCTATGGCAAATCTGCCATCAGGCCCTTGCGTACCACAAACTAAACACGCATCAAGCCCTCTTGAAATATTGATGAGAATGATGACGGAAATGTCAAAGCGCCATGAAGAGAACATGACCTCTCTTCAGCACCAATTGGCACAGCAGAACGCCGAGATCAGTCAACTACGCATGGTGACTCGATCTCAGGGCACTCTTCCTGCCCAACCTGTTCCAAACCCACGAAATTTCGTACCCCGTGGTTCTCAACCACAGGTACGACCTTCTCAGGGACAGGTTAATCAAGTTCTGTAAGCTCTGAGCATTCCACCGGGATTTCAGGCTAATCTCACTGTAGCACCACACTCTTATGTCCCCATTGCAAACCCTCCTCCGCCGTATGATCCCACTGGACCCGCATCGTCCAATGCTATCACTACGAGAAGCGGTAAGCAGACCGTTGATCCGCCTCGACCTGATCCTGGCCCGTCTTCTTCTTCACCCTCTCATTCGGGATGCATACTGCATTTGCGAGAGGACAATGCACCAAAACTTGTGCCAGAATCAGTCCCATTCCCTAAGGCTCTACTAAGGGAGCCAAAAGGCAAAAAGAAAAATACACAGGCCTTTGACAACCTGCATAATTTGTTTAGGGATGTAGAAATCAAGGTACCCCTGCTCGAGGCAATCGACCACATACCTACTGTCGCTCAATTTTTCAAAGACTACACAACAACCAGGCGACAGTCAAAGAAGACTAAGAATCCGGTGGTTCTCTCGCCTCATGCGAGTTGTGCTATACTGTCAAACTTACCACTGAAGCAGAAAGATCCGAGCACACCACTGATTTCCTGTAGCATCTAAGGCTGCAGTTTTAACCGTGCCTTGCTTGATCTAGGATCTTCCATCAATCTCATACCGACCATCATGCTCGAAAAATTTTCCTTGGGAAATCTGAAACCCACCCCTATCACGTTACAGTTGGCAGATCGTTCTGTCAAAATCCCGAAGGGTGTGGTGGAAGACGTGGTGGTTAGGGTCAACAGTCTCTGTTTTCCTGTTGACTTTCTTGTTTTAGATATGGAAGTTCCTAGTTCACTTTCTGATTGTCCGATCATCCTCGGTCGACCTTTCTTGGCCACAGCCCGCGCCTATATCGACTGCGAGTCAGGCTGTATTGAGATTGCCATTGGATCTAAGAAGCTCAAGCTTAACATATTCAAGGCAGCCAAGAACTTTGATTGCGATTACATCGAGGATGACACGTCTGATGAGGACATGGCCGTCAGCACGTGTATCGGACTAATTGGGACCTATTCGGACTGCTGTGGATTACCTATAACACTGATGACTGCCTGACCAACACATACTGTGACGTTCCCCAATCCCTCCCTTGTCCAATACCTTCTCCTGGCCAGACTTCTGACGAGGTTTTCTCCGCTTCCCATACCTCGTGGTATGAGTCATATCTGGGCTACTCACCGTCGGTCCACACTCATGAAGATCGAAATGCCCTTTCTTCCCTGCTAAATCAGGTGGATTTGCAAATCCACACTGGGACCTTGAGCCCATATACTTCTCACTGGGGCTATTCATTTTTGGATCCATCTATCCAAAAATCCCCTCTTCTTGGCCAATCTGAAGGCCAGTTTCTTCCTCCTAACTTATTCTCCTACCCGTCTGGGACACTCTCGTCCCAAGAAATGGCAGATCCTTCCCCATCCACTCTCGAGCTAAAAGTGCTGCCTAATACACTCAAGTATGTTTTCCTGGGACCAAATGAAACGCTCCCTGTAATCATCAATTCAAAATTAACCAGGGAGCAGGAGTGCAAACTAACTAAGGTCCTCCTAGAACACAAGGCAGCTATTGGATGGTCTTTATCAGACTTATCTGGCATTAGCCCCTCCAACTGCACTCACCGTATATATACGGAGGAGGAGGCTCGACCTTCCTGCGAGATGCAGCGACGTCTCAACCCTAACATGCGGGAGGTCGTTAAGAAGGAAATCATTAAGTGGCTAGATGCGGGTATAATCTACCCGATCAGTGATAGCCCCTGGGTGAGTCTGATTCACGTTGTGCCCAAAAAGGCAGGACTCACCATCCATGTCAATGACAGGGGCGAATCCATCCCTACATGCACTCCTACATCTTGGAGAGTGTGTGTAGATTATAGGAAACTCAATGCTGCAACCAAGAAAGATCACTTCCCGCTACCATTTATTGACCAAATCCTAGAGCGGTTAGCGGGAAATAAATTTTTCTGCTTCCTGGATGGATTCTCAGGATATAACCAGGTGGCAACAGACCCCTGAGACTAAGAGAAAACCACTTTTACCTGCCCTTCGGCACCTTCGCCTTTAGAAGGATGCCGTTCGGACTTTGTAACGCGCCAGCAACTTTCCAGAGATGCATGCTGGCGATATTTCATGACATGGTGGGTGACTTTCTCGAGGTCTTCATGGATGACTTTTCAGTCTTTGGACCATCTTTCGACGAATGTCTTGCCAACCTGACTCGCATCCTTAGGAGATGTATTGATGTAAACCTCGTGCTTTCCTGGGAAAAAAGTCATTTTATGGTGCACGAGGGAATTGTTCTCGGACATATCATCTCCGATAGGGGTATCGAGGTTGACAGAGCTAAGCTCGACGTCATTGCTGATTTACCTGTGCCTGGTTCTGTCAAACAAATCCGCTCCTTCTTGGGACACGTCGGTTTCTATAGGAGATTCATCAAAGACTTCTCCAAAATTTCTCGACCCTTAACTCATTTCCTATCAACCAACGTGCCCTTCGACATGGGCCCCGACTGTATATAAGCATTCACGCAGCTGCGTAATGCTGTCACCAAGGCCCCTGTTCTCCAGCCGCCTGATTGGTCCCTCGACTTTGAACTTATGTGTGACGCTTCGGACCTTGCAGTCGGAGCCATCCTGGGACAAAGACACGATAGACACCCCTTCGTGGTATATTACGCCAGTAAGACGTTGGACGAGGCCCAGCGTAATTATACTACCACTGAAAAGGAACTACTGGCGGTCGTCTTTGGGCTGGAGAAATTTCGCTCTTACCTTCTGGGTTCTCACGTTTTTGTTTTCACTGATCACGCAGCCATTCGCCATCTCATGCACAAGAAGGATGCCAAGCCTAGATTGATTCGTTGGATCCTTCTGCTCCAGGAATTTGACATTGAGATTCGCGATAAGGCCGGAGCCCAGAATGTTGTGGCTGATCACCTTTCCAGAATAGAACCTGACCATGTTGGACTTACTCTGCCAATTAATGAAATTTTTCCTGATGAGCACCTATTGGCAATAAATGTGGCAAGTGGACCGTGGTATGCCGACATTGCCAATTACCTTGCTTCTGGATCTCTTCCACGTGGCTGGCCTAAAAACCAGCGCGAGTGTCTCATGGCAGAAGCAAAGTATTATTTCTGGGATAATCCACTTCTTTTTCGGATAGGTGCTGATCAAATCATCCGTCGCTGTATTCTTGACAGTGAGTTCCCCAGTGTGCTATCCTTCTGCCATGATCAGGCCTGTGGAGGCCATTTCTCTGGGAGGAAAACTGCAGCCAAGGTGTTGCAGTGCGATTTCTTTTGGCCCTCCCTTCACCAGGACGCATTGATGAGAGCCTCATTATGAGCCATAACTAGCTCATTTTGACCTAATAAAGAAGATAAAAGCTCCTACATAACCTAGAAGAAGGCCTAACTGAAGGAACAAGTGCTCTGAGAAGAAAACATGAAATAAAGGTTAAAACTGCAATTTTACCATTGCAGTACAGAAACGGAATTTCTCAGAAGCAAAACAGAGGTCAAATGGTCCAAATAAGATAAAAAGTGGGTTGAGTTAATCAGAAATGGGTTCATGTGCAATCTAGGAACTAAATGACACTTGGTAACCCTAAAACAGACCCGCTTAAATTAACAAGGTTCCGGTCAGAACAAAAAGCAAGTAAACCCTCTACAAATCATGGAAAAACATCCTCTAGGGTTTAGAACACTTAATTTGGCCTTTGGAACCTAGTTTGACCTAGATTAGGGTCCTAGCTCTTCAATTAACCTAATTTGGGTTTTTATGCAAAATGTCCAATCAAACGAGGTCAAAACTAAAATCCAACTTCACCATTGGATTCCTTAGGTCCAAATTAGGTTTGTACCAAAATTTGGACCTAAGGAGAGGTCATCTTGACCTACTTTACAATTTAGTACACCAAAATCACAAATTGGTCCCTATCTTTTGAATACCTTTACGGAGAGCCCCCTAGGTTCTTTGCCTCCTTTGCAAACCGGTCCTGCCGCCATTGCTAGGGCAGAACCGAGCTCCGGCGAAGTTTCGAGAGAGATTGCTCTCTAATCCCTCAGAGATTCCCTCCCAAAAATGGAAGGAGGATTCTCTGAGGAATTCCCTTCCTTATGAAGCCAATTACAATCGCTGGTGTGAACCCAATCTCTCGTGCGAACGCACGAGAGATTCGGGTATCCACCTTCCTTCCAACTCCGGTGAGTCGGCAGACCTAATTGCGCGGTCTCCACGCGCTGGTAGGTGCGGCCAGCACCTATAAAAGACACCCCTGACCCTGCTCTAGAAGGCAAGCTTGATTTTGATGGAGATCCCTTCCAAATTCCTCCCTCTCCCATCTCCGGCCAAACGACCCACAAGCTCCGAAGACCTCCTCCCCTCCTTCTCGTCGCTCTGCTGCCATACCAGTAGCAGAGTCCTCTCCGCCGCTTCCTCCCGCGTTGCGCTGTACCCCGCACGCGCGCTTCTGACCTCGTCTTCGTCACCGCTTCCTCCCTCAGGGTCTTTCTTCCCCGACGACGGCAGTTACGAGCCGTCCTCTCCGCCGCCTTCCTTCCTTCCAGACAACCACAGATACGTTCTCCATCCCCTCCTCTCTTTTTTCCCCCAACTATTTTACTTGATTACCCCTCGACAGTACCTAACCGCCTCCATCTTCCTCGCCTCCGACCTCACTTCGACGAGCCGCCCACACCACTCCGCCACTCCACACGGCTCGCCAACCATCTTGAGAGCTCCGCCTCACCACCAGGAACCATTCCACCCCATCACTGCCGCTCCAGACCTCCACAAGCACCCCCCGACCAACCCACCATCTCCGGCCACAGGTTGACCAAGGCACGCACGCCTAGGTTGACCGGCAACCTGCAGCATCACCCACCGCCTTCGCCGTGCTGCGGCGAAGGTTTCCAGCTATTCTGATTTGACCAATAGGCCATTCTGTTGGATGTCAGGTGTAAGCCCCAGCCGCCATTAACAGCCGAAGCAGCAGGGAGCTTGGAGCAGCAGCAGGCGTCAGGCTTCCCAGGCGGCAGGTGCAGCAGATTCTCGCAAGTGTCGCAAAACAACCAAGGCAAGCCAGTAGCGCCAGCAGAGTCAATAGCTTGGGCAATTGCATACGAGAGTCTGCGGGCGCGCGTGAAATCAGGGTGGCACCTTTAGTCCCACATCGTGGGATTGCAGCACTCAGGTACGCTATAAATTGTATTTGTGCTTTAAGCCGGTTGCCTCCGTAAGCACAGGGGTGAGGTCCCTCACTGCCCTCACATGCCTCGTCCGTGGCCTGACCTTGCGGATCTGGCTGATCCGACCCGACCTAGACCTACGCACTCCTCGCGCATCACCACTTGCCGGTGCGCCTGGTCTCGGGTACGATCCGACCCGATTATGGCTGTGGCTCTGGGAGAGCGTCAATGAGCGAACTCCTTAAGAGAGAGACGCGCGGGTAGAGGGAGAAGGGTTAGGTTTTGCTCCTGTGCAGGCAAGGCTGAACGCAGGAGAAGAAGGACTTGGCCGCTACAGAAGAAGAAGAAGGAAAGGCAAGCCAAAGAAGAAAAGAAAGAAGGAGCAAGACAGAGAAGAAGAAGAAAGAAGCTTTCGCAGGAGAAGGAAAGCAGAAGAAGAAGGCTTCGCAAGACAAGAAAGAAAGCAGAGAACTAAGCAAACGAAAAAGAAAATGAGAGACTGCAGAAGAAGAAGAAAAGGAGAAATACTTTTAAGGCGTCTGATCTTGTGATCAGACGTCCAATTTCATATTTTTGTCCTAATTATTTTTAATTGCATACATTCACATTTGAATTGATATTTTGAGTAAATTAGAGTGTTCAATTACATTTTGACTAGTAGTAATTTCCATTTGCTCCCTGTGATCGACCTCGGATACTCCAGTCTTCGAGTAATAAAATTCTTTATATTTGTTTAGACGTTTTGTCGGTTATACTACAACGTGACATCCTTTAAACCCGCACAAAAATGTCGATAACATTTTGGCGCCGTTGCCGGGGAGCAATGCGCGATTTACCACTAGTCTCTACATTCTTTTTATCATATTGATCACTAACTTGCCCTACTTTGCTTTGATGTGATCTTGCAGGTACTTCATGAGAAAATCTCTCCCGCAAGTCAACCACTCCAGGGCAGGTAATTTCTTTTCTTCCTTAATCATCCCCTAATATTTGAAAGACAAAAGGAAGAAAATCAATTTAGGAATCAATTGCCTTCTTTATATAGAAATCACCATCTCTAAGGCAAAACATTTCCTGATTTTGCGAAAATTTCTGCAAATATTCTTGAAGTTGGAGTGATTTTTTTTTCCCATCCCACAAATTCTTGTGCCTAATTGAAATAACGCTTAATCTCGGCAGACCACACACTTCTTGTTTATAAGTCCAAAGAGAACTTTTGAAAAAGAAAAAGAGGATTGGAAATAGAACCAAATTAGGATTTCCACATTAGGGTCTTGAAGCGCTAGTCACACATGCCTGTGTAAAAGGAAATAAACCCTCCCGCATCAGTGTGCTACCCAAGCCCTTGATTGAAGAAAGCTAAATAAGACAAACCCTAAAATTGAGCTCTAAAATCACTTGAATCTTAAAATTTTCTTTTGACCTAATAACCTGGGAGTCAAATCAGGGTGATCTCTAGGCTCCGAGCTTAGAATCATTCTGCCATCTATAGGATAGGTCAGGTGAAGTTGACCCCTTGGGTCAACCAACCTCTAAATTAGGTCACAATACCAAAAACATCTAAAGTTCAAGTGAGAACCCTAAAAGCACCTTTGAAATAAAAAGTGATAGACTTAAGAGGTCAAGGTCCCCATTCTGGTTTACCTGGAATCTCAGTGACAAGAGAGGTCGGGTGGGGGAAACCCTGTAACCCGTAGGGACGCTCTACCGTGTAGGGGTCTTTGCGGGACTCTCCCTCTCTGGCTGCCCAGGTAATTCTCAGGTTTCGGATCCAGGGGTCCATCCGCCCCGAACCTCCATAGTCATCCAAACATCTTTTGGGTGTCTTGATTGGGTCAAGAACATCTCCAGTCCTGCATCTTTTCTCTTTAGAGCACACACACTCATTTTCAGTGGGACTCGTTATTCAGATCTGATCGCTTCATAACACATCTTGAGTCAAACTCTGATCTTGATTCCACCACCTGATCCAAATATGCAGCCGAACCACCTAGGACTACCATTCAAGAAACCTGAATGCCAGAGATCCATGAGAGATAAAATGATTGAGGATGCCATGAGATTTTATGAAAATGAAGAAACCTCAACAACAGTAGGAAACATTCAGGTGATGTCCCAACAACCACAACCTTTGTCATAACTTGTGCCCAAGTATTATTAGCAGAAGCCAACAAAGGATCAACCCGTGACTTGCTCATTACTGCATACATTGAGATAGAAAAATTGCACAATAGTGAATACCTTCAATGTATGACAAATCCTCGACTTTGGAAGCAACACCAAGATAGTCTTGAAAAACGGGAAGAGATAATGAGATTAATAAAACAAGTGATTGATCAGAAATACCCGTACATACCACCAACAGAGGATGAGCTATCTTGGAACAACATCGAGGATAAATCTGACCTCGGGTTTGAGGCACAAAATGGTTGTGGATTCCCAACCCAGATGGAGTATAATGCACCTGATATTGAAGAAGGTTGGGAAGCTCCAAATGCAGGAAAAGACCATGATAAGCCCATTTTAGAATCCCAAGACTCCTGCAAGTATGAGAGTAGAACTGAACCTCTCGAGGGTGTAAATTCCGTCCCTTATTCTGATAAGGTGGCCCTCGAAGGTTATTCAGACCTAAAATCTAGTAATTCAACCCACATCCTAAGCCTAGAACCTAGACCTGAAACTTATTTTAAAGATTTCAAGGGCCCAGATGAAGAAAATCAATCTCTTAATGAAGAATATGATTTTGGGCCTCGATTTGATGAATATCCCTCGTCAACCTCCTCAGAGGAACGAATCGATTTTGCGGAAGTCATGCCAATCTACGACACAGAAATCGAGGAGTTGGACGAGCAGGGTTTCAATTGGGTCTGCCCTACTAGCTTAGAATCTGAGCCTCTACCAGATAAGGATACCCTTTTAAGCTCAGAATTAACATTTAGGCTAGATCCTAGTCAGGCTGCTGAATATACAACATATGATTTATTCGATGGTGGAACTCATGATCTAGAATTGCATTCAAACTTTGATTTTTGCAAACTCTCCGACGATCTCGAATCTGACCATAACATCGGAGAAAATCTGCCTCCGATTATAACATGTCAATCTTCTTTGAAGCCACCTGCTCCACATATACAGAACCAATCAAAACCCGTTCCCCACCCCGACCCGCAACCGGACTCAATTGCTATTCCGATTCACCTCTCACTGAGCCGTTTGCAGATGATTCAACTCCATATCTAGACCAGGTATCGGGTACTGATCAGACCACAAATCAGGAGCCTCCATCCTTTGATCACCTCTGTAGGGATTCCACACCTTACATGGATAATTTTTCGGAACCCTACTTTGACCAGGCTGATTCGACTCAGCCTGAACCCGAGTTTTCACTTCCATATCCATCAGAACATCACTACATATGGTGGGTTCCACATCTGCTGATCTACATCCATCAACCCACCAGACTTATTGGGTTCGGGCTGCATCATCAGCCCACTGATCTGAACAAGTACCTGGTTGGACCAACCAGGCTCTTAATCAAGGTGCTTGTTTTCCAAAACTCCATTGATTTGACCACCCCCTCTCCACCCCATTTTCTGCTCGGCTGAAGGCATTAAATTTAGCGCTTAACGGGAGGCAACCCGTCATCCCAAACACAGAGACCCGTCTGACTATCCATCTGGACTCCACGTCTATTGCACCTTGAGACTAGCCTTAGACATATGATCCATTCACCCACCCGATGTATCAGAGCTTGAAATCATCTGCATCAGTCATTTACGACCCATTCACCCACCCGATGTATCCTGTTCTAAGCCCTGACCTCAACACTAATTCCCACCCTCTGTGTACAATGAGGACATTGCAAAACTTAGGCATGGGGGGGTGATAAAGTGCATACATACAGAACCAAGAAAAAATCAGGAGTCTCACACACAAAAAAATTTTGCATATGTCAAAAATGGAAAAAAATTGAAAAAAATTAAGAAAAAGAACAAAAAAAAAATGGGGGGAGGGAGGAAATTTTGTGAGCCACTTAAGCATAAGGAGGAGAAAAAGAAGAAAAATGACAAAAAGGAGCACAAAATGAAAATGAAAAGAAATAGTCATTAGTAAAAGATTAAGGGGTTAATTGAAGTTCGAGACCGAATGAAGAAAAAGAAAAGAAAAGTGCTACGGAGATATAACAAGAGATTAGCGGGAACGCTGGTCTTAGGCCTTTTGGGCTAGTACCTTTAGCTTAAAAATTCACGTATCCATTAAAATCTGGATAATCCTCAAGAGGTTGAGGAAAATCGAAGCTTGAGTATTAGGTCTAAGGCTTAGGAAGTATTCAGCCTCGTTAACTGACCTTCGGTCTGCGGGATTCGGTAACCTAAGCACCCAAATTCACACACAGTCTGGTTCAGTGCGCATAAACATCCAAATCACGCGAAAAGCGTTTAATGTTCTGAAAAAGTCACCTAGATTAGGAGCGGTCAATCAACACAAATTGATTTGGACGAGTTCCCAGCGCGGAGAGGCGGGAAATTCCCCTTGAAGATACGTAACAACATATCATCTCCTCGGTGCTTGTCTCTTAGGATATTTAAATATCCTACTGGGGGCATGTAAGCACTCTGCTGGTTCAGATACCATGGGCGGCATTATCACGAAATGTCGATCGCCAGGGTCTGGATTCGGCCATGGAACGCCATGGGAAGGATTATCTCGAAATCTCGAAAGCCAGGGTTCTGGGGGTTGCCATGGGCGGGATTATCTCGAAATCTCGAAAGCCAGGGACCCTTGAGGATTGATGATGGGGACGAGGAATCCGATACAGACCGTGTTGAGAAGCTAATCCGAAACTAGAAATAAAAAGAAAAGAGAGAGAAAAGCTCTCCAAACAAATAAATCTTCTATCTCTCTCTTACAAAAAAAATGCACTGCAAACTGAACTTAGGCTAAAAATGTCTTAAGCACGGGTGCTTTAACCGCGGAGTCCAACAAACCCTAGGTCAGTTTCTGTGGGCCGTAGAAACCTTTGCGGAGGACTGAGGCTAAAGCGGAACAGGTCTGGATTTTGGTTGGTACTTGAGTACCTCTAGGCCTATTGACGGCATTCCCACCTAATCACAAAAGAAAAGGAGAAGCACTTATCATTGTTGACAGACACTCAGGGTCTAGAATGGAAGTTAAAACTTTGAAATTTTGCTAAGGGACTAGCAAAAGCTAGGCATGGGGGTATGATGAGAGCCTCATCATGAGCCGTAACTAGCTCATTTTGACCTAATAAAGAAGATAAAAGCTCCTACATAACCTAGAAGAAGGCCTAACTGAAGGAACAAGTGCTCTGAGAAGAAAACATGAAATAAAGGTTAAAACTGCAATTTTACCATTGCAGTATAGAAACGGGATTTCTCAGAAGCAAAACAGAGGTCAAATGGTCCAAATAAGATAAAAAGTGGGTTGAGTTAATTAGAAATGGGTTCATGTGCAATCTAGGAACTAAATGACACTTGGTAACCCTAAAACAGACCCGCTTAAATTAACAAGGTTCCGGTCAGAACAAAAAGCAAGTAAACCCTCTACAAATCATGTAAAAGCATCCTCTAGGGTTTAGAACACTTAATTTGGCCTTTGGAACCTAGTTTGACCTAGATTAGGGTCCTAGCTCTTTAATTAACCTAATTTGGGTTTTTACGCAAAATGTCCAGTCAAACGAGGTCAAAACTAAAATCCAACTTCACCATTAGATTCCTTAGGTCTAAATTAGGTTTGTACCAAAATTTGGACCTAAGGAGAGGTCATCTTGACCTACTTTGCAATTTAGTACACCAAAATCACAAATTGGTCCCTATCTTTTGAATACCTTTACGGAGAGCCCCCTAGGTTCTTTGCCTCCTTTGCAAACCGGTCCTGCCGCCATTGCTAGCTCCGGCGAAGTTTCGAGAGAGATTGCTCTTTAATCCCTCAGAGATTCCCTCCCAAAAATGGAAGGAGGATTCTCTGAGGAATTCCCTTCCTTATAAAGCCAATTACAATCGCTGGTGTGAACCCAATCTCTCGTGCGAACGCACGAGAGATTTTGGTATCCACCTTCCTTCCAACTCCGGCGAGTCGGCAGACCTAATTGCGCGGTCTCCACGCGCTGGTAGGTGCGGCCAGCACCTATAAAAGACACCCCAGACCCTGCCGCAGAAGGCAAGCTTGATTTTGACGGAGATCCCTTCCAAATTCCTCCCTCTCCCATCTCCGTCCAAACGACCCACAAGCTCCGGCGACCTCCTCCCCTCCTTCTCGTCGCTCTGTTGCCATACCAGCAGCAGAGTCCTCTCCAGCGCTTCCTCCCGCCTCGCGCTATACCCCGCGCGCGCGCTTCTGACCTCGTCTTCGTCGCCGCTTCCTCCCTCAGGGTCTTTCTTCCCCGACGACGGCAGTTACGAGCCGTCCTCTCCGCCGCCTTCCTTCCTTCCAGACAACCACAGATACGTTCTCCATCCTCTCCTCTCTCTTTTCCCCCAACTATTTTACTTGATTACCCCTCGATAGTACCTAACCGCCTCCATCTTCCTCGCCTCCGACCTCACTCCGGCGAGCTGCCCACACCACTCCGCCACTCCACACGGCTCGCCAACCACCTTGAGAGCTCCGCCTCACCACCAGGAACCCATTCCACCCCATCACTGCCACTCCAGACCTCCACAAGCACCCCCCGACCAACCCACCATCTCCAGCCACAGGTTGACCTAGGCACGCACGCCTAGGCCGACCGGCAACCTGCAGCATCACCCACCGCCTTCGCCGTGCTGCGGCGAAGGTTTCCAGCTATTCTGATTGGACCAATAGGCCGTTCTGTTGGATGTCAGGTGTAAGCCCCAGCCGCCATTAACAGCCGAAGCAGCAGGGAGCTTGGAGTAGCAGCAGGCGTCAGGCTTCCCAGGCGGCAGGTGCAGCAGATTCTCGCAAGTGTCGCGAAGCAACCAAGGCCAGCCAGTAGCGCCAGCAGAGTCAATAGCTTGGGTAATTGCATACGAGAGTCTGCGGGCGCGCGTGAAATCAGGGCGGCACCTTTAGTCCCACATCGTGGGATTGCAGCACTCAGGTACGCTATAAATTGTATTTGTGCTTTAAGCCGATTGCCTCCGTAAGCACAGGGGTGAGGTCCCTCACTGCCCTCACACGCCTCGTCCGCGGCTTGACCTCGCGGATCTGGCTGATCCGACCCGACCTAGACCTACGCACTCCTCGCGCATCACCACTTGCCGGTGCGCCTGGTCCTGGGTACGATCCAACCCGATTATGGCTGTGGCTCTGGGAGAGCGTCAATGAGCGAACTGCTTAAGAGAGAGACGCGCGGGTAGAGGGAGAAGGGTTAGGTTTTGCTCCTGTGCAGGAAAGGCTGAACGCAGGAGAAGAAGGACTTGGCCGCTACAGAAGAAGAAGAAGGAAAGGCAAGCCAAAGAAGAAAAGAAAGAAGGAGCAAGACAGAGAAGAAGAAGAAAGAAGCTTTCGCAGGAGAAGGAAAGCAGAAGAAGAAGGCTTCGCAAGACAAGAAAGAAAGCAGAGAACGAAGCAAATGAAGAAGAAAATGAGAGACTGCAGAAGAAGAAAAGGAGAAATACTTTTAAGACGTCTGATCTTGTGATCAGACGTCCAATTTTATATTTTTGTCCTAATTATTTTTAATTGCATACATTCACATTTGAATTGATATTTTGAGTAAATTAGAGTGTTCAATTACATTTTGACTAGTAGTAATTTCCATTTGCTCCCTGTGATCGACCTCGGATACTCCAGTCTTCGAGTAATAAAATTCTTTATATTTGTTTAGACGTTTTGTCGGTTATACTACAACGTGACATCCTTTAAACCCGCACAAAATCGTCGACAACACGCACACACTTATGCCAAGCATTACACTAGGTGCCAGTCGTTAGGGTCATTGGCACGTCGTGACATGATGCCCTTGCAACACATCCTAGCTGCGGAAATCTTCGACATCTGGGGAATTGACTTCATGGGTCCCTTTCCTCCATCCAACAGCTTCGAATTCATCCTCGTGGCCATCGACTATGTTTCGAAATGGATCGAGACTATTCCCGCGCGTCGTGCTGACCATGTTATCTTCTCCCGATTCGTCAAGGACCACATCTTTGTGCGTTTTGGGATCCCTCGGGCCATTATCTCGGATGGAGGAAGCCACTTTAACCATGCTTCTTTTCGGGCACTTCTGAGGAGGTACGGAGTCCACCATCGTATCGCATCCCCGTATCATCCTTAGACGAATGGCCAGGAGGAAGTGTCGAACCGGAAAATCAACCAGATTCTCCAGAAAAAGGTTCGGCCTGACCGTAAGGATTGGTCCGACAAGCTGACTGACGCACTTTGGGTGTATCGGACCGCCTTTAAGGCTCCCCTTGGTATGTCTCCATATAGAATCATTTACGGGAAGCCTTGTCATTTGCCCGTGGAGTTGGAGCACCGTGCTTATTGGGCGGTTCGCCAATGTAACCTCGACCCAGACTTGTGTGGTCGAGAAAGGAAACTCCAACTCCAAGAGCTGGAAGAGCTCCGTCGTTAAGCCTATGATTCTGCTCTAACCTTTAAACAGCGCACTAAGGCTTTTCACGACAGCCATATTCGGCGGAAGGAATTTGAGCCATCTCAGCAAGTTTGGCTCTATAATGCCCGATTCAAATTCTTTCCTGGGAAATTGAAGTCCAAATGGACTGGTCCTTTCCTGGTCTCAAGACCATTCCCCAATGGGGCCGTCGAGATTGAAGATCCTAAACCTAGGCATAAATTTACGGTCAACGGGCAGCGTTTGAAACACTATCTGACTCATGAACCTGCTCCCGTTGGAGAAACCGTTGCCCTGCTGGAGGGTAACTAATTCTTTGCCTCATTCTGAGTCCAGTTGGAGACGTTAAATTCAACGCTTGTTGGGAGGCACCCTAATAGCACTCACCATTCACCATCACTTGTCACGCCTCTATCGCGATCACTTCACCACCCACCATCCACCCACCCTACCACCCTGATCTATACCCTGCACTTCAGCTCTCGCTACCCGATCTTTCGTCCTTTCTCTACCCTTCCCTGCATTCATAAGAGGACATAGCATTGTTTAGCATGGGGGGGTGGATAGGCATCCTTAGGATCTGGGTATTTTAGGGTATTATGCAGTTTCTATATATACATAAAAAATAAATAAATAAATAAATAAATAAATAAAAACATAGAGGGAAAATGGTGTTTAGTAATGATCTAAAAGCTGAAACAAAAATACAATAAGTGTTTATGGATATTCAACCTCTGTTTTGAAGAATTTCCAGGCCACAAAAGCTTGATTCGCTCAGGCTTGGCTTAATTCACTTAAAGCATTGACAAAATAGATCAAGACCTCTCCTAACTAAGGATGTATTCTTGTACCTGAGACACAAGTACAAGATCCATTGGTTTACTTTTACTTGAGAGCTTAAGTAAACGTGGTTCACACTACACATATCAGAAAAGGCCAGGTGAACATAAGATCCAACCCTAGTGTTCATTAGGGAAGGTGGAGTCCTTACCTGCGCGCGCAGGTAGACTTTTTATCCCAGGCTTTAGTCTTGTGTTTAGGAGTGACTCTTTCCACCAAAAAGAAACTCTCCCACCAAAAAGAAAAAAGTGTGCTCCTTCTGAATGTGTTGTAAGAGATATACTGACACGTGTTTCAAAAAAAAAAAAATGAAAAAGAGTCAGTATATCTCATAAATGTCTATAAAGTCTTTGCCCTACAAGAAGTTCGTTAGGGCAGGTTACAAATCCATTGTTTTCCTGTGAGCCAAAAAAAAAAATCAGAAAATGGGAGTTGAGTTTTCCGTCATCATCTTAAGGGTCAATCCGAAGACATGAGCTGAAACTGGGACCACCCTATACTTAAAAATTCGTGAAACCTTGGGATTGAGTCTTAATGTTCATTTGGTCAGTCTTGATCCTTCACTATGCACAAACCATAACCTCTTGAGCTCTCGAGTACGGCAAAAACCTCCTAGGTCCTGGAAATCGTACTTATGGTTTAAATATCAAGAGTCCTGGTTAGTTGAGAGATGATCTATGTCATGTGAGACTTAAAGTACTGGTAGTCTTCTTTACAATTGGTTCTCACAATATTCGATAATAAACACACCTATATCACCTCAGAAGAAAATCTTCAGCTTAAGATCATTTCTAAATACTATTTTGCTAGGGACTAGCAAAAGATAGGCATGGGGGTATATGTTTGCACCTTAAAATACACCTGCAATAAAGCCTTCTCATGCTATTTCCTAGCATTAACGTTGCATATTAGGATTCTATAATTGCATTTGTAAAAACACTTGCATTCATGCATTTAATTAAGAGGAGAGAAGATTGAAAATAATGGCTTGCATATTTACATTTTACCTCAAGTGCCTCATTGCAAAATCCACATCTTTTTTATTTTCTCCTCTTGATTTTCTTTTTTCTCTTCCCGCAGTTGCACCTCTCTTCCCGCAGCAGCTGCATGCATTTACTCCACATCATTTCTCCCTGCCAACGTCGCTCCCTACAGCTGCCAATCTCGCGCCCTCTCCCTGCTGCAGCCGGCACGCCACTCTCTCCTCCTCTATAAGAAGATGCAACTTCTTCCTCATGAGACACGCGCTGCTGCACGAAACAAAATCCTGCAGCCACCTCTTCCACCGTCTTCCCCTCCCATACGTCGGCCCTCCGTCGAGGAGGCACCCGGCGAGCAGGAGTACCCACTATGGTGCACACCACCACAGTGGGAACACCACCGCCCAGCTCTTCGAAGAACCGGTGGGGGTGGTGCCTTCCCTCGTTTCATTTTTTTCCTTTCACGCCATTGCCACCGCTTCAAGCTCCGAAGCTTGAAGCCGCGGCAGCAGCAGCAGTAGCAGGAACCCCCGCCTCCTCCCTGACCTTCCCCGCAGGCGCTCAGCCCTCCGCGCGTGCCTGCAGGGCCTCCTCCACTCCGTTCTCTATTCTGTCGCCTAGCCCTTGCACCCATGACCGGCCGCTGCGCGCACTGCAGCGGCCGGCCAGGCCCTCTCGCCGTCCCCTGCCAGCCCCCCTGCCCCTCGGCGACCACCTGTAGACCTCCTCCACGTTCGCTTCCCCACGCCATCGCCCGCTCGTCGTCTTCCCGCCGGCCTGCAGAATCCTCATGCGAAGGCACGCCTGCACCCGCGACGTCCAGACGTCCGTCGCCATCTCCAGACGACGCGACGTCCGGACTTCCGCCGCCTCCAGTAGACGTCTTAACTCGCGCCATCGCCCGCTCTCTCTCCAACTCCCGCCAGCTCTCTCTCTGGCACGAGTACTCCCGCCCGCTCTCTCTCCCGCTCTCTCCCTCTCTCTCTCTCTCTCTCTCTTTTTCACTCACTCTCAGTACACTACACCAACGCACACACACATCTTCACCGACACTTCCACACACCCACACACACATAAACACTAGTATAAACATATATATATCTATACGTATACATATATATAGTAACATATATATATATACATATATAGCTATATACATACATATATACATATACACCTATATATATATATATATACACATATATATATATATCTATATATATCTATACATATATACCTATACATTTATATATATATATATAGATATATTTACTTATATACATACACACATATATATATATATATATTCACATTATTTGCTATACGCTGTATTGCGGGAATATCTGCACCAGTTGCTGATATTCCCCGATACACGCGTATAAAAAGCGTGGACCCATACATCATCCATTATCCATCCACACTCCATGCGGCACCCAGTCGAGTTGGTTGTGTCTCTCTAGACGTCGACTGATTCGACATAGTGCTACACTCCATCGTCACCTCCACCCCCACCCCTTTATATATATATATTATATATATATACTATATTTACTTTCTGTCTGTTTGCTTCTCTCTTGGTAAAAAGATAAAAAAAAGTATATAAAAGAGAAAAGATAATCTTTGACTTGTAGGTACCCCGTCTTGCCAGTAGCAAGACTTGATTTGGAACTCTATTTTGGCTAAAAGCCAAGGACATAATTTTGAGGGTGTGCCTCAAGGACAAGGATTACCAGAAAAAAATCTAAATAAGAAAAACACCAAAAACATAATAAATGAACGGAAGAGACGCGTTTTAAGGAAAACGTAGAAACTCGACTTGAACCCCACTTCCCTGAGTTCGACTCTGGGCCTAAAAGTGACAAGATAAAATCAATTAGGCCAGGTTAAAGATTTTGTAAAGAGATGGTTAGGTCCGAATTAGGTTAACCACTATAGACATTTCAACGATAAAAACATCATTTTAACAACCTATCCGGGCCGACCCAACACCTGGGTAAGATTTCTTAGGAGGTAGACTATTTTGTATTATGGTACTCACACTTTCAGATAATACTACCTTCCCTTGTGATGGTTCTTCCACCTCTTTCTTGGATAAGTCAGGTGAGGTGGAGTTGAGAGTAAGGGTATAAAGTAACGGGATAGTAACGTGCGCATTCCTCAATGGTGCCATTATGATAGATTCAGACCATCCTCTAGTGTGGAGGTGGGATAAGATTTTCGATAAGGGAATGTATTGTCTATCTTGGGGGATGGGTTATGTTTCCACCTCTTAGTTTGTCCTTGACCTTATTATGTTGATCATAGGTTGGGTGTCATTTGGGAGATGGGCCTTGGGGCTTGGTCTTCTGATCTTTTCTCATGCCCACAACATTGATCATAGCACAATCATGATGTGGAGGCAGAGGAGAGATAATTGGACCCTATTGCTGAATAGTAGGATGAGTCATGGTATGATTCGGATCAGCTCAGGTGGATGCTCCAAACACGTAGCTATGAGTCGATGGGCCTGGCAGCATGATTGACCCTGGATTTGATTCACTACACATTTTTGGGTTGACATGTTGTTTGGATTTGGTAGAGTTTGAGATGGAAGTGCACCAGGTTGGCGAGATCTCACCATCTGTGTGAGTTGATTTCGAACTTCTGTGATCTTGTCTTTGTGCTATTTTTGCATAGCCGCATTAGTCTTCTGGATGTCAGCTAGGGCTTATAGAATCATGCACATTTTCTCTTCCTTGCTATGTCCAGATTGGTAATTCAAATTGTTCCTATGTCGATCAGGCTGATATGGGTGTGGAGCCTATGGTCGGGGCTGGAATTGAGATCTCGGATTTTAATTATTCCCTGAGCATGTAAAGTTGGGATGATTACGCCATCCAAGGTTATAGGTGTTTGAGAAAGGATCATTCTCGATGGCGTGGAGATCCTCGCAAGTCTGAGGAACTCCACAGAAGTCAGAGTACGAGGGTTGAGAGTTCCCCCAACTAGAGCAGGTAGGTTTAGAGTTTCCTCCAAAACCAAGTTCAGACGGGGGTGGATATGGGTCCATTCTCTGATGAGAGTGGTGGTATGTGTTATGCATAGCCTCCCTACCGAAGGGTGGTTGCGCATACGTGCTTTGCTGTGCTGTGGTGGCTTTCTATAAATGTTGAGCTCAATTCGTCCACCTTCTCAATGATTGAGACCTTGTCCATCATTAGTTCCAGATCAACGGATGCCGATAGGCCTTGAGTCTCGTGTGCCCCCCACGTGTTTGTCAATGCACAGGTGGTCGTCCAGTCGAACACACCCATAGATTCATTGTTTATGGAATTCTTGCACATGTTCTCGAGAATCTCCCAAACAGTACCTTCATGCTAACTGATGATGTTGCCACCACAAGTTGCATTGACAAAGAGCTTGATATCCTCACAGAATCCCTGGTAAAAAGACTAGACCTGTTTCCATTTAGGAACTCCATGATGGGGGCATTTTCGCATGAGATCCAGAAAGCAATCCCATGCCTCATGAAGTGGTTCTCCTGCATTTTGCGTGAAGTGCATGATCTGGTGCCTCAAAGCATTCATCTGACCAACCGGGAAAAATTTCTTCAGGAATTTAGATTGGAGTTCCACCCAAGTGTTGATCGGACGGGTCAGAGTTTGGTACCAGTGGGCTACCTTATCCATGAGGGAGAAGGAGAACATTTTCATGAGTAAGATATCATGATTCTGAACAAGTGACTCGAAGGTCTGGGCCAAGTGTTTCAACTGCTGGATGTGATGGAAAGGATCTTCGAAGTTTAGCCCATGGAATTTGGGGATAGCGTGGAGCATATTAGGCTTGAGTTCAGTATCAGGTCCTCCAGCTAGGATTTGTACCCTGGGTTCGATTGCTACCGCAGCAGGATTGTAATGATCTCGCATCTGAGGATGCTGCGGTGGGTTCATGAATGCCTAAAATAGATCATTAGGCACTGTAGCTGATTCTGGAGATTGGGTTTTTCTTCTTGATTCTCCATGGATGTAGCTAAAGGAGATCTGAGCTCAGAAGCAGAAAAGTCAGAAGAGATATCAATTTGGTTGGAAGGTAGCACAAACAAGTGAGTCGAGGCTTGGCCTCGACGAGAATGAACTGCTAATGGAGGTCTCAAGGGTGGTCTTAAGAACCTCCTCCTGAACATGCACTAATGAGCCAGATAAGGAACATAATGTGTAATGGATCTAATCAAGGCACCTAAAAAATCTTTGGATGACTAAGGAGGTTCGAGGAGGATGATACCTCTTGATCAGAAAGTCACTTACCCAAGAAATACTTAGGCAGCCAGGAAGGGAGAGCCCTGCAAAGACCCCTACACGGTAGAGCATCCCCACAGGTTACAGGGTTTCCCCCACCCGACCTTCCTTGTCACTGAGAATCCAAGTAGACCAGAATGAGCAACTTAACCCCTTAAGTCTACCAATTTTAGTCCTAAATTATGGTTATTTGAATTTCACTTGAACTTTAGAATTGATTATGATTTGTGACCTAATTTGAAGATTGGTTAACCCACAAGGTGGGTCAAGTTCACCTAACCTGCCCTAAAGTTTAGGATGATTTTGGTAATGAACCCAAAATCACCCTGAGTGGTTTGCAAGCAGGTTATTAAGTCCCAAGTTTTAAGGATTCGAGTGAATGTTAGAGCCTTCTTTTTAGGGTCTTCTTGATTAGATCAATTCAATCAAGGCTTGGGTGGCACACAATGTAGGAAATCAATTCTCTTTTAATATCAGGAAGGTGTGTTTTCCTCAAACCCTAAAATAGAAACCCTACCTCGGCTCTTTTCTAGGTCCAATTCTTTCCAAGTGTGGCACCTAGGGCTCAATCAAGAAGGTGAATAGCCCTAGGCACCTTAAGTCCCTAGTAGGTGTAGATATCTAGATGGGGATGTCTAAATAAATCAAATCAAGCTACTTAAGTGATTAAGTCTAAGAAAGAATGCGAGTTGATCCTAATTGATTCTCTCTTTTTTTTTAATTCCTTCCAAAAATTGGGGTTTAAGAAGAAGGAAACGAGATTACTTGCCCTTGGAGTGGCTGTCGTGTGGCTGATCTTCACACGTGTACCTCGCACAACCACAACAAATCAGATTAGAATTGTAATCAGTGAAAAGAAGTTGCTTGTTGCTCCTCGGCAACGGCACCAAAATGTTTATGGCAAAATCTTTGTTGTTTAAGATATACGTTGTAGTATAGATGACAAAATCACGCATAACACTAAAATTTATAGAACTCAGAATCAGAAGTGAGTTCAAGGTTGTTCGTAGGTAGTAATTGTGCAATTCAATTCACTAATCACAATTTATCAAGATAGATATGCAATAATAACTAATAAAAAATATTCAGAATGGTATGTCAATGGGAAACAGAATATCAGTGCAAAAAGATTAGGTTAAAATGGTGATTTGAATCACCAGTTTAACCCTCAATGTTAAGCTCTTAATCTACTCAAATATTTGAACAGTAAACCTCAACTAATAATCCACGTCAACTAAAGTAAATGTTTCAACAGTACCAGCAGAATCAACCTCAAAGCCTCAGCAGAAGCTAAGGCAAGTACCATAGTAGAAGCACAAGGGCTTCTCTTCTTCAAGCTACAGAAGAGGCACAGCAGCAACCACAAAGGCTCAAGGGCCTCTCAGAATTTCGCTAAGTATCTAGAGAGGAGAGAGGGCATGGATCCCAAGGCAGAGCAAAACCAGCCCCCCTCTCTCTAATTCTCTTTCTTTCAGCTCAATCTGAACTTGGGTAATCGGGTAAACGAATCAGTGCAGACCCACCTGCATCGAGTTGGTGGCTAGTCACCTGGATAGGATCTCTATCATTGAGAAGAAGGTGAATGAATTGACTCGACATCTATAGGAACTACCACTATGCAGTAGAGAAGTATGCGCAACCACCCTCAGGTAGGGAGGTTGTGCATAACATTCACCACCACTCATATTAAGGGATGGACACATTTCCATCCCCATCTGATCCTGATTTTGGAGGAAACTTCAGATGATCCTACTCTAGTTGGGGGAACTTTGAACCCTCGTACTCTGATTATTCTGGAGTTCCTTAGACCTATGAGGATCTCCATGCCATCCAGAATGATTTATTCTCCAACACATAAAACCCTCGATGGCACAACCATCCAAACTTCCCGTGGTTGAGAAATAATCAGAACTTGGGACCTCAATTCCTACCATGACAATAAGGTCAGCGACCATATCAACTCGCTTAGCCTAGGCCCAACCCGAATTACCAATCTGCGCCTACCAAGGAGGATCAGATGAATTTGATTTTGTAAGCCCTAGTTGACATCCAAAAGACCAATGTGGCTATGCAGAAACAACACAAAGAAGAGATCATAGAGGTTCAAAATCAACTCAAACAAATGGCTGGGACTCACCATCTTGGTGTACTCCCTTCCCAACCTCTATCGAATCAGAATAACATGCCAAACCAGAGGTGAGTTATGAACTCGAATCAGGGCCAAGCTCACTATGTTTATTAGACCCTTTTTACTCTATCACTCGATAGGATGGAGGCTTCCACATCATATGCGGGATATCAGTAATTGTTCGGTGTGTAATTCGCATTTAAAATATTATTTAGTTGTAGTATAGTGTGAAAACACGTCGACAAATAAATTTATAAAACTTCAGTGAGTACTGGGTCGTTCGCAGGGAGGCAATAACAATTTATGCAAAAGTGTTTCAATAAAACTAATTTAAACTATATATATGTATATATGTATAAAGCAGATATCCAGAGGATAAGAATTTTATTTCAATTAGATAAAGTTTTTCACAATATAAAATGCTAATAGAGATAGAGAGACAGATAGAAAGAGAGAGGGAGAGAGAGAGAGAAGAAAGTGGCAGAGAAACGACACCACTTGTGAGATGCTTGTGCGAGATGCGGTAGCACCTGAGATCCAGAGCGTCAGGATAAAGGTCAGAGCGAAGTTGCAGAGGAGGTGGAATATGTCTGGAGTTGATGGAAGAGAGAAATGCTTCAACTGGGGGGGCCCTGGGCCTTCTTTTATAGCTTTTGTGGAGCAAAAAGGGTATTTTAGCTCTTAATCTCGTGTAACTTTTGTTTCATCAGATCCATTGATCAGGAGATCAACGGATCAGATCTGGCCTCAAAAAAATTTCAAATTCGCCTCCATCACACAGATTTAATCCCTGGCTGACACGTAGTGCCCGCTGCGCCCTTGGATCGCGATCGCGTGGCCCCGCTTCCTCCTCGCGTGCACCCACAAGGCCCTTTTCAGAGCTTGATCCTCAGTCGTTCAATCGTGCGCGAGTGTGCTTGCCTCGCCTTCCTAATCTCACAAAGCACTCTGATCACACGTTTGCCTGCAGCATGCTCTGATCGAGCCACATGGTCACGCCTCTGCCCTCCGATCGCGTAATTGTGCTCGCGCCCAGCGCCACTTCAATTTCATGCAAAGCCAGGCTCGAACGCGCATCACGCGCTTCCGCGTGCGTGTGTGAGCTAACACGTTGTGCGAACCTTCTCTTATGTATACTTGTTTGTTTCTATTTATACTTATCTAGCTGGACGGGAGATGTGGTGCGCTTGTGGCCGTTGGATGAAGATCCAACGGCCCACAGCATGCGGTGCGGCCTTCCTAGATGGGGAGGTGGTGAGGGAGAGGCTGTGATGGTGCCACGTGGCTCCATCATGGCCGTTCATCTTCTTTTCCTTGTATCTGGTGATATAGACCTCTGATCAAGTTGATTTTTGCATCATTGGATTGGAATCGTTGATTCGGATTCATCCGTGCTGTTAGATTCTTCATTTGAGGCTCCAATCTTTGCCCTTTGGCTTTATGATCTCAATTCTTTTACGGAATGCATAAGGTGCCCTGATTGTCTGATCGAGATGATTTCAAAAGCGTTGGACTCCCGTTGTCGTTTTGATCAGATCTATCCAATTTGATTTGTCATCCGCGACTTCAAATCATCTATGATTAAAATCATCTCTCTTTTAGGTCATAAAATGATGATATTATCTATATGACTAATAAATTAACTATTGTGTAAATTACGATGCCTATGAATGCATTAATCCTAAGTTATGCTAGGTTCTAGCTTAATTCAGGTGATTTTGGTTGCATGATTGCTGTGCAAATAGCAGTAGCCACCACTTTTGCCGCTCCAAACTTAAACCAGGTGTTTATAGAGTGAGATCGATGTTTATAAAAGTTGCGTTGTGTATAGTTGAAATCGCTTGAAAACAGATAAAATTTATAACTCGAATGAAAGTCCGAGGTTGAACACAGGTAGCAAATAGGAATTCACACAATAATCTCAAATAATGAAAATGAGCACAAGAATTTAAACCACAAAATGATATTCAATAAATACTAATCTGTCACTTTATATGTTCAATGAATTCTCATGTATTTTGAGCCAATAAAAAGGTAGAGAAAATAAAATAATGGTGATCTAAATCACCAATTATTCTTTAAGCATATATATCAAGAATTCAATATCTCAATGGTATCAAGCCTTAAATCAGTCGTTGGGTTATTGAATCAGATGACTTATCCAACAAATACTACAGTGCTTCCCTAGCACTGCTCTTCTTCTTCTCTTCTCTTCTTTCTTTCCTTGGCTTTCTCTCTTTAGCTGCTCTCCTCTTTACATACGAGACTTCTTCCTTCTACTCCTCTTCTTTCTCTTTTTGCCTGTCTTTAGCCTCTTCTGCTCTTCTTCTTCTTCTGCGGCTGTGCCTTCTCTTTTCTTTCTTTCTTCTTACGCACAAGGGAGGCACTCAGATTTAGCTAAGTGTTGCACAGGGCAAAACCCTCCCCTGCCCTGAACTCTCTTTCTTTCTCTCCTCTAAGGTTACGCCCACCCAGGACCAGTCAGGGTAATCGGGTATACGGATCGAGCGTACCCTAGACCAGGCTCAATGGCATGGGTGGTGAGTGAGGTGTGAACAGGCTTAGGCGGGTAATCGGGTGCACCAGGCCCGCATGTGAGGTTCGCAGGTGAGTCACGTGAGGACGTGGGGACCTCACCCCCTGTGTGTCACTTGAGGCGAATAGCTCATGTGACAAAAATAACATATGCGTTGCGGTGTGGCTATCAGCTTCTGAGGTGGGACTAAAGTCCCACCCTTCCTTCGTGTGCACTACGTTGTTGTTGTTCACCAATTGGAGCACTACTGCAGTAGCTAAAGCTCTGATTGAGGTCCTGGGAATGGTCAAAGGCTCCAATTGGAAGTCCAAGTGTATTCTTGATGCAATTCCACGACTCCTGGAGTAGGTTCCTGGGTGAATCCCTGCACGAACAAGGCCTGGAGCTTCACGAAGAAGCTTCAATAATGGTGCGGGGGTCCTGTACTTGAAAACAAGAACAAGGCCTAATGGCCACGTCAAAATAGTTCAGGAAGCATTGTCGGACTTTGTAGAATGCAACAGTGGTGGTGCAGAGGTGTTTGGCAGAGTGAGGAGGTTTGACGACCTCTTGAAGGGTGGCCGGAGATGGGTCTATATGGTAGAAGATCTGGAGGGGCAATTGACCTAACTAGGTTAGGGATTTTGCTCTTGGGGTCAAGGTGGAGGTGTAGGGAGTGTCGACGAGGCGGATGGGGTGGTGTAGCGATGGAGATGCCTCACCGGAGGGATTGGCGGTGACGGGGAAGGTGAGGATGGTTGATGATGTCGAGGAGATATTTTTGGTGTTTTGGGTAGGAAACTAACCTAAAAGAGCTAAGGATCTAATCTAACCATTCTAAGTGGACGAAAGGAGGGAGAATAGAAATGGCATTGGTAGGCTAGTGCTGGGGAAGAAGGTATTCCGGTTATGGGGACGACGACGATGACGGAGGTAGAGGGGCTCCTATTGGTATGACCAAGAGCGGATGAGGGAGAGAAAGAGAATTCGGCCACTGGTATTGTGGACAGATGACGAAGGAGGTCAGAAGGAGTCGTCGGAGCTTGTGGAGCTTCGCAGCTAGAAGAGGAAGGAGGAAAAGAGGGTTTCACGGTCGGAATCAAGTCTGAAGAGCACGGTCGTGCCCTAGGGATCCTTTTATAGGGCTTAGGAGGGGATTTTGAGCTTGGAAGCCAAGATTAGGGTATCCTAGAGAATTCCTACTCCGATGACATTTCCTAGCTTGGAAGCCAAGCTTCCAAGCTAGGAAATGTCATCGGAGTAGGAATTCTCTAGGATACCCTAATCTCTCATGCATTCGCATGAGAGATTGGGAAAGTTTTATGGCTCATGGATGGATTCAATCGGAAGAGGACTCCTCAAGGAATCTCCCTTCCAATTTTGGAAGGGATTGATTGAGTAGAGGAGTTCTCTTCAATCAAAGGTCACCAGAGTTGTAGAAATAGGATTCATAGCTGTAGGGACTTTTCTGTGAAGAAGATAAAGAAGTTGTGGGGCTATTTGTAAGGAATTCAAAAGTTAAGGGTCTGAATGAGATAGAAATTGTCTGACTGGACCAAAATGCAAACTTAGTCAAGATGATCTCAGATTAAACCCAAATGTTGGTACAAACCTAATTTGGATACAAGGAATCCAATGGTGAAGTTAGATTTATGTTTCGACCTTGTTTGATTAGGTAATTTATGCAAAAACCCAAATTAGGGCAAATATATGTCTAGGACTCTATTTTGGGTCAAGATGGGTTCTGATGGTTAAATTGAAGGTACCAAACCCTATAGAATATTTTTATATAAATTTTAGAGGATTTAAATGAATTTTATCCTAAACAGAACCTTAGTTAATTATGCGAGTCTATTTTTAGGGTTTCAGAAGTCATTTAATTCTTAGAACAAGTGAAAACCCTTTTCTGTCTATTCTAATCCACTTGTTAGACTTTTAAGACCATTTAACCCTTAATTACCCCCTAGGAAAAACCCATGATTGTTCTGCATTTGAGATATGATGGTAAAATTGTAGTTTTAACTTTATTTTCTTATCTTTCCCTCAGAATGGATTTACAGTGAATTAGGGCTCTCTGGTAATTATGTAGGAGCATTTATTCCTTGATAATGACTAAATTAAGCTAGTTATGGCTCATGGTGTTCCCATCATACCCCCATGCCTAGCTTTTTCTAGTCCCTTAGCAAAATCTCATGGAATTAACTCAAATTCTAAACCATGCCTTTTTATGCTCAGATTTCTGCTCTGTGCTTTCTTTTGTGGATTAGGTCAGAATGCCGATAGTAGGTGATGGAGAGAGTTTCACTTAATTATGCTACCAATAGAATGATATGTCATTGTAATTAATGTGGTGGAAACCTCTCAATCAAAGATTAACATAGATATGAATTTTAAACCATGAAAAGGATGTCGTATCCACAGGGAGAAATATACTAATAAATTCACGAGAAGAGGAATATAATGTTTGCAGACACTTTCACGACTTTAATGCAAAGAATATGCTATTTTAAATGGAGCTTGCAATATCTTTAAAAGTTCAAGGTTAGTTATGCAATTTTCATGTAAAAAATTAAGCTCCAAAAATATGCATATGATGCATGTGTAATGGCATATCATATAAATTCAACTTGCATGCAATTTTGATTTGAAATTCAAGGTTAAATCATGCTCATAACACAAGCGAAGTAATTTTAGGAAACCATAAGTGTATCAATGTAATGTGGCCTGAATAAAATATGAATATATAATTGGCAATGGAATTGAATGTAATTATTAATTGAGAAGAAAACAGAGGATTTCTCCTCTCTCTTCCACGTGTGGACGGCTGTGCACGGTTGGCGACGAGAGTCGACGGGGAGGTGCTCCTCGACAAGGGCTACGCAACGATGGTGACGCGGCGGTCAGAGGTGGCCAACGGCAGCCGGGCAAAGGAGAATGGCCGTCGACCTGTTGGAGGAGGAGGCCTCGCGTGAAGAGGATGGCGTCGCTGCTGCTACCCACGCGGCTGCACGTTGGGCACACGCGCGCGCAAGGCATGCAGGGCGAGTGCATGCAGAGCTGGTCGCTGGTTGCGGCCTTGGCCGCGCGCGGGTGGGGGGTGCAGTGCCTGCAGGCGTGGCTTTGGCATGAGCGCTTGCAGGGTGCTTGGCAGTAGCGGTGGAGGGCGATGGAAGGTGGTGCGCAAGGGTGATGAGCGCATGTGGGCGCTTGGTAGTAGTAGTGATGGCGATGGAGGGGGCGCGCCTGTAGGGGTGCGCTTGCAGTGCAAAGTGCTGCGCCTGTAGAGAGCGTGGGTGCAGGCGGTGGAAGGTGGCCTTGGTGCAGGTGCGGTGAGAGCGCAGGTCTGGTGCGGTGAGAGCATAGGTACATGCGAGGGCGCGCTGTGGTGGCAGCGCTGGTGGGGGCGCATAAGAATGCTGGATGCAGGGCGCAGGCTGCCTCCTGCGTATGGTGGGAGGCTTGGGAGCAGGCTGCCTACAGGGCTGCAAGGGAGGCGATGGAGGGCGTTGGCGCACAGTGTACGCAGTGCTCACAGTGTTCACCCTCTCCACGGTTTGGGAAGGTGGAGATAATTCCCCGCCAAGGGGAGAAGAAGATCCCCGATCCAACTTTGCTAAGCCTTTTTATCACCTCTCCCCGCGTGAGTTAAGGGATTTTCAAATCCCTTTGCTAATTTTGGCCGGCAGCTGTTGGGGGTGTTGAGGCTGCTGGAGATTGGGTGAGGTGAAGTTGAGACGGTTGTTGGGGTAAATTTCTTTCATCCCCTCCTGTTCTTTTCCAACCTTATACCTACAACAACAAAACATAAAATCATTACATATTAAGTTATAGAATGCGATAAAATAGATGTAAACTTAAATAATGATGCATGCAAACATTCTATAACTTAATGTAGTTATTAACAAACCTAAAAGGTAAGAATAAAGTTAACTTAGGCGTAACAATAGTCCATTAAAATGGACTCATCAGTAGGCCTAGAGGTACTCAAGTACCAACCAAGATCCAGACCTGACCAGCTCTAGCCTCAGTGCACCACGAAGGTTTCTAAGGCCCACAAGAACTAACCTAATGTTCGTTGAACTCCACGGTTAAAGCACCTGTGCTTGTAACATGTTTTAGCCTAGGTTCAGTTTGCAGTACGTTTTTGTAAGAGAGAGACAGGAGATTTTTTTATTTTTGGAGAGTTTTCTCTCTCTTCTCTTTCTTTATTTCTAGCTTTGGATTGGCTTCACAACATGGTTTGTATCGGATTCCTAGCTCCCACCATCAATTCTCGTAGGGTCCCTAGCAATCAATGCTTCAAGATAGCATCACCCATGGCAACCCCCAGGACCTTGGCTTTCGAGATTTCGGGATAATCCTACCCATGATGTTTTGTAGCTAAATCCAAACCTTGGCAATCGACATTTTGTGATAATGCCACCCATGGCATCTGAACCAGCACAAGGTGCTTACATGCCCCCGGTAGGATATTTAGATATCCTAGGAGACAAGCACAGAGGAGACGGCATGTTATTGTGCATCTTCGAGGGGAATTTCCCGCCTCTCCATGCTAGAAACTCTTCCAAATCAACTTGTGTTGATCAACTGCTCCTAATCTAGGTAGCTTTTTTCTCAGAACAGATTTAACGCATTTGCATGATTTTGATAATTAAGCGCATTGAACCAGACTCTGTGTGGATTGGGGTGCTTAGTGATGAGTCCATTTTAATGGACTATTATTACGCCTAAGTAATTCAATTCTAACATTGTATGTTTGTTAATAATCACATTTGGTCATTAAATGATTGCATGTGTCATTGTTTAAGTTTACATTTCTTCTTCTGTAATTATATTTCATGTAGGGTTCCGCAACAGCACACTCATCTCCTCAAATTAATCTCCTTCAGGCTAATAATCAGGAAGAAGAGGGAGGAGGAACAATTGTGGAAAAGAGCAGGGGGGTGGAAAGATATTTTCCCCCCCACAAATATCTCCACCTACAGCCATCCTCCTTCAACCAAACCCAACAGCCACCGACCAAAATTAGTAAGGGATTTGAAAGTCCCTTAATTGGCGCGGGGGAGAGGAGTTAAGAGGAGACTTGCACAAGAGAGGAGGGGATCTTCGGTACTTCTTCCCCCCTGAGGGGATATCCTTCTTCTCCACCTTCCCCACCGTGGAGAGGGAGGACACTGTAGAACCAAGCATGCATTGTGCGCACCCACGCCCTCCACCTGTCTAGCCACGCACTGCTTTCACCGCGCCAAGCCCTCTTTCCTTCACCGCACTGCCACAGTGCCTCATCCTCCCACGCCAGCCTGCCTCCACCGCGCACAAATAGCCGCCTGCCCGCACTTGCGTCCTCTGCAGGCATGCACCAGCCTCCACTGCACGTTGCACCTGCCTCCACCACACGCAGCCCACACCAGCACCCTTACGCATTTAGCAGCCACATGTGCCTGCAATTAGTTCACCTCTAGTGCTCTTGCATGCCCTGCGACATCACTAGCGCCCGCAGACAGAGCGTGCCCGCAGGCGCCCCTTCGCTTCATCAGCCGCCCGTAGGCGCACCCTCTCCAGTGCCCGCAGGCAGCTAGCCAAGCCTGCAGACGCCACGCCATCGCCCTCCACCGCTACTGCCAAGCGCCAGCAAGCGCCCTTCAAGCATGCAGGAGACCCACGCCCACTATTGCCAAGTGCCCACAGGCGCCCTTCAAGCCTACAGGCGACCCATGCCCCTGGGCTACACTAGCACCCACAGGAGCCGCACCCACCGCTTGTGCGTGGCCAACGCTGCAACTAGCGGCCAGCCCTGCAAGCACGCCCTAGCACGCCTTGCGCGCACGCGCCCCGCGTGCAGCCGCGTGGGTTGCAGCAGCAGCACCATCCTCTCATGCGCAGCTTCCTCCTCCAACAGAGCCACCAGGTCGACGGCCATTCTCCTCCGTCCGACTGCCGTTGGCCACCTCTGGCCGCCGCATCACCACCGTTGCATAGCCCTCATCGAGGCGCATCACTCGTCGACTCTTACCACCAATCGTGCACAGCCATCCATGCGAGGAAGAGAGAGGAGAAATCCTCTATTTTCTCCTCAATTAATATTTACATCTAATGCCATTTCCATTTAGATAATAATATTTTATTCAGGCCACATTGTATTGATGCACTTATCTTTCCTGAAATTATGTCACTTGTGTTATGTGCATGATTTAACTTTGAATTCAAATCAGATTTGCATGCAAGTTAAATTTACATGATATGCCATTACACATGCATCATACACACATTTTTGGAGCTTAATTCCTGATGTGAAAACTGCATAAATACCCCTGAACTTTTAGGGAAATTGCAAGCTTCATTTAAAAAAGAAAATTCCTCGCATTAAAGTCACGGTAGTGTCTGCAAATAGTATATTCCTCGACTTGTGAATTTATTGGTCTATTCCTCCCTGTGGATGCGACAATCTTTACCGTGGTTAAATTTGATATTTAGTTTTGATTGAGAGATTTTCCACCACATAAAACACGACATATCATTCTATGGCTATCATAAAAAGTGAAACTCTCTCTGTCACTTAGATTATCGAGTCCCGCAAACTAGGAGTCAGTTAATAAGGCTGAATAATTCCTAAGCCTTAGACCTAATACTTAAGCTTCACATTTTCCCCAACCTCTTGAGGACTATCCAGATCTCAATGGATACTTGAATTTTTAAACCTAAAATCATAGCCCAAGAGGCCTAAGATCAGCATTCATACTAATCTCTTTTGTCTCTTAGCACTTTTTATATTTTTATTTCTTTCTTTTGATTTGGTCTAGAACTAAGTAGATTCCTTAATATTTTACTAATGACTATCTCTTTTTATTTCAAACTATGCTCTTTTTTGACATTTATGTTACCTTCCCTTTTCCTCCTCAAAAATGATATGTAATTAATTCTTTCAAAATTTCCTCCCTTCCCCAATTTTTTTGTTCTTTTTCAATTTTATTTTTTTGATTTTTTGGGATATGTATTTTTTTGTGAGAACCCTTCCAAACTGTGAATTTTTGTATGTTTGCACTTTACCACCCCCCATGCCTAAGTTTTGCAATGTCCTCATTGTAAATGGAGGGTGTGAAATAGTTTTGGGTTCAGGAATTAGAACAGGATTATTAGGTGGGCGAATAGGTCAGGAATGACAGTTGCAGACGATTTCAAGCTCTGATACAAGTACTAGAGGTGGGATCGACTATTCTAAAATTGAACTTAGAGTGCAGTAGACATGAAGTATAGTAAGGATAATCAGAAGGATCTCAGGTTTTTGGAATGACAGGTTACCTCCCGTTAAGCGCTAAATTTAATGCCTTCAGCCAAGTGGAAAATGGTATGGAGGAGTGGTCAAATCAGACGAGTTTTGTAGAACAAGCACCTTGATCAAAAGCCTGGTTGGTCCAACCAGGTGCTTGTTCAGATCAACAGGCTGATGATGCAGTCCAAACCCAATCAATCTGGCGGGTTGCTTGATGTGAATCAATAGATGCGAACCCACCATATGCTTGGTGTCTCAAAAGGATGTGGAAGTGAAAAGCTAAGGTTTGGCTGAGTCAAATCAATGTAGTCATGGTAGGGATCCTCAAATGAAAATGAATCAGTGGAGGATGTAGGAACCCTATGAAAATGATCAGAGAAGGATGGGGCATGATTTGTAGTCTAATCAATGTCCAAAACCTAATAAAGATGTGGAGGAGAATCATGTGCAACTGGCTCATTGTGAGGAGAATCAGAGTAGAAATTGAGTCTGGTTGCGGGTCGGGGTTGAGATGGGTCTGGGAAGGTCTTGCATGTGTAGAAGAGGTGTTTTCATTCAAATTATTGACCTCAGTGTCAGAATCAAAAGATGGTTCGTAGTTGCTGAGGTTGTAAATTGGCTCAGAGTTGTTAGGAAACAACAGTTCTTCAAAATCTGAGTAAGATTTGAAATCGTCGAAGAATTTGCGAGAATCATGTTCTGAATCTGATTTGGGATTAGAGGTTCCACCATAGAATAGATCAAGATGTGGATAATTAGCAACCTGTCCTAGGTCTAACCTAGTTTCAGATTCCGAACTCTCAAAGATGTTCCTATTAGGTTTGGGCTCGTGTTATTGGCTTGTAGGGTAGTCCCACCCAACTTCTTTAACTCGGTTTCTGTATCATACATTGGCGTGACTTCCGAAAAATCAATATGTATCTCTAAGGAGGTTGGAGAGGTGTACTCATCACATATAGGCCTAGAATCGTAGTCCAGATTCAAAATCTGATTTGTTTCGCACGGGGCCTCATAATCATCCTAATAAGGCTCAATCCTGATTCTAGGTTAAGGGTGTGGGTTGGATCACTAGAATCTAGGTTGGGCTCTACAAGGATGTCAGAATTGCTCTTGAGAGTCACCTTATCAGAATAAGGAGTGAAATTTACACCCTCGAGAGGTTCTGATTCAATCTCATTATCACAAAAGTCTGGGAAATCTAAGCTTGGTGAACCAGGGTTTTGTATCTCTATGGCTAGCTCGAAATCATGTTCTCCTGCAATTGGATCCTCCCAACCCATCTCAAGATTAGGAATGTTTTCTTCATGATTTGAATCAGGTTCCATTTGGGTTGGGGGTCCATAACAAGCTTGATCATCAAACTCGAGATTTGGGAGATTGTACTGGTTAATCCAAGATGTCATAAGGGTGTACTGATGCCTCTTATCAATAACACGTTTCAACATCTACATTACCTTGTCTTATTTTTCAAGATCATCTTGGTGTACTTTCCATAGTGATGGGTCAAATCTATACAAGATATACTCACCATTATGCCATCTCTCAATTTCCTGGTATTTTGGCATGAGAACATCCCAAGTTGCCCCATTTTCTAGTTGTGTCAAAATTAGTTGTGCATGTTCTAAAATGAATGTTGTTATGTTTGACACATTAACTTGTATATCCTCAAATGGGTCTGCTAACATGTTAGGTTGCATCTTTGAATCAAGTGGTGGAATCAAGATGTAGAATCAAAACTCAGGTTAGATTGAAGTTAATCAGATCTAAAAGAGATTCCCTAAGATGATCAGTGTATGTGCTCTAAATAGAAGGGATGAGGGACTGGATGTGGTATTGACCTAATCAAGGCACCCAAAGATTTTTGGATGACTAAGGCAATTTTGAGGAGGATGATACCTCTGAAGCAAAAATTTGTACACCTGAGAAGTACCTAGGCAGCCAGGAAAGGAGCGCCCCGCAAAGATCCCTACACGGTAGAGCATCCCCATAGGTTATAGGGTTTCCCCCACCTGACCTTCCTTGTCACTGAGGGTCCAGGTAGACCAGAATGTATGAACTTAAGACCTTAAGTCTAGCAATTTTATGTCCTAATTTGTGCCTTGTGTTTCACTTGATTAGAAGTTAATTCAACTTGTGACCTAATTTGGAGGTTGGTTGGCCTACAATGTAGGGTAACTTCATCTGACCTGCCCTAAAGATGGCAAAATGAGATCTAGGTCAAGACCTAGAAATCACCCTGATTTGATTCCCAAGTTATAGGTCCAAGGATTTTAGGGTTCAAGTGAGATTATAACTTGATTTTAGGGTTTTTGTTAATTAGTTCTTTTCAACCAAGGGCTTGGGTAGCACACAAATGCGGGTGGGTTTGTTTCCTTTTATGTAGGCAAGTGCAAACTAGCACTCCAATACCCTAAAAATTGAAACCCTAATTGGCTTTATTTTCAAGTCCAATTGATCTTTAAAAATGTTCACCTTAGGCTTCAAGCAAGAAATGTGTTAGCCCAGAGTGATTAGAAATTAAGCGTAGACCTTAATAGGCACAGGAAATTTGAGGTAGGGAATTCTAAACAAAATCTTTTCAAACTTCACTCAGATTTGAAAGAATTTTCACAAATTAGGAAACTTGCCTTTTAAATGATGATCACTATGAAAAATAAGCTAGGTGATTCCTAATTGATTGTTTCCTTTTTTTGTCTTACCAAGATTAGGAGGTTGATTAGGGAAGAATAGAGAAGTTACCCGCCTTGGAGTGGCTATTTTGCGCAGAAGATCTCCTTGTGAAGTACCTCGCAAAATCACAAGAAAGCAAATAGGGCAAGTCAGTGCTTAAATATAATCAAATAATGCAAAGAATGGAGGTGAATTGCGCATTGCTCCCCGGCAATGGCGCCAAAATGTTTACAGAGTGAGATCGATGTTTATAAAAGTTGCATTGTAGTATAGTCGAAATCGCTTGAAAACAGATAAAATTTATAACTCAAATGAAAGTCCAACGTCGAACATAGGGAGCAAATAGGAATTCACACACTAATCTCAAATAATGAGCACAAGAATTTAAACCAAAAAATGATATTCAATAAATAATAATCTGTCACTTTAGATATTCAATGAATTCTCATGTATTTAGAGGCAATAAAAAGGTAGAAAAGCTAAAATAATGGTGATTTAAATCACCAATTATTCTCTAAGCAAATATATCAATCATTCAATATCTCGACAGTATCAAGCCTCAAATCAATCGTCGGGTTATTGAATCAGACGATTTATCCAACAAATACTATAGTGCTTCCCTAGCATTGTTCTTCTCCTTCTCTTCTCTTCTTTCTTTCCTTGGCCTTCTCTCTTCAGTTGCTCTCCTCTTTACGCACAAGCCTTCTTCCTTCTCCTCCTCTTCTTTCTCTTCTTGCCTGTCTTTAGCCTCTTCTTCTCTTCTTCTTCTTCTGCGGCTGTGCCTTCTCTTTTCTTTCTTTCTTTTTACACATAAGGACGGTACTCAAATTTGGCTAAGTGTCGCACAGGGCAAAACTCTCCCCTGCCCCGTGCTCTCTTTCTTTTTCTCCTCTAAGGTTTTGCCCTCCCAGGGCCAGTCAAGGTAATCGGGTATACGGATCGAGCGTACCCGGGACTAGGCTCATCGGCATGCGTGGTAAGCGAGGTGTGAACAGGCTTAGGCAGGTAATTTGGTGCACCAGGCCTACGCGTGAGGTATCGTGGGTAAGGCACGTGAGGGTGCGGGAACCTCACCCCCTGTGTGTCACTTGAGGCAAATAGCTCATGTGACAAAAATAATATATGTGCTAAGGTGTGGCTATCAGCTTCTGAGCTGGGACTAAAGTCCCACACTTCCTTTGCGGGCACTGCGTTGTTGTTGTTCACCAATTGGAGCGCTACTACAGTAGTTGAAGCTCTGATTGAGGCCTTGGGAATGGTCAAAGGCTCCAATTGGAAGTCCAAGTGTATTCCTGATGCAATTCCGCAACTCCTAGAGTAAGTTCCTGGGCGAATCCCAGCACGAACAAGGCCTGGAGCTTCACAAAGAAGCTTCAACAATGGTGCGGGGGTCCTGTACTTGAAAACAAGAATAAAGCCTAATGGCCACATCAAAATAGTTCAGGAAGCATCGTCGGACTTCATAGAATGCAACTGTGGTGGTGTAGAGGTGTTTGGCAGAGTGAGGAGGTCTGACGACCTCTCGAAGGGTGGCTGGAGGTGGGTCTATTCGGTGGAAGATCTGCAGGGGCAATTGACCTAACTAGGTTAGGGCCTTTGCTCTTGGGGTCGAGGCAGAGGTGTAGGGAGTGTCAGTGAGGCTAATGGGGTGGTGTAGCGATGGAGATGCCTCCCCGAAGGGATTGCTGGAGATGGGGAAGGTAAGGATGGTTGATGGTGTCGAGGGGATATTTTTGGTGTTTTAGGTAGGAAACTAAACTAAAAGAGCTAAGGATCTAATCTAACTATTCTAAGTGGACGAAAGGAGGGAGAACAACATCGGTGTCGGTAGGCCGGCACTGGGGAAGAAGGTACTCTGGTGATATGGACGACGACAACGATGAAGGTAGAGGGGCTCCTACTGGTACGGTCAAGAGTGGATGGTCGCGCGTGTTTTGCATGTTAGAAATCAGGGTTACAAGTAACCCATCATCGTAGTTGCAAAACACATCGATCAGATAAAATTTATACCGAAACTCCAAGGGAGTCATGGGTCGAACACAGGGAGGCGATGTTTACTTTACATGAAAACTGCGCTTCGATTCGTTTCTTTTTGGTATTTTAGGGTGTTATTATTTTGTATTTTTGTAAGAAGAAAACAAGCAAACATATCACAAGATAGAGATGTGGAACAAATCTGATATATATTACTTCCAATTTCAATTACAATAAACTATGAAAGCATAAAAAGAGAGCGGGTGAGAAGAAATCTCCTGAATCGGCTGTTCGGTGAGACGACAGTGCCTGGAGGAAGCTTGGACGAAGGAGGTGAGAAGCGAGACGATGGAGGTGAGATGCAGGAGGACGTCGGGTTGAGGAAAGCTTTAGCATGGGTTTGGAATGGAGGTGAGAAGACGGAGATGATCTGCTACCAGAATGGAGGTGGGAGGATGGCTCCAAGGCAACCTATGAAAGGGGATGGGAAGTTGGAGGAGTATTTGGTGGGGCAGAGTTTCGCTATATTAATAGGCACCTTGGGAGCTTGAGAACAAGCTCTAATGGAGAGTTGGTAGGCTTGCTAGAGCTTGGGAGTAGGTGGGAGTAGAGTAGGTAGAAATGGCTTGGAAGGGAGGGGGTGTAGGTCCTTTTATAGTGGAGGAGAAGAGGCAAAAATAGGTATGGGACCATTAGTGACATCCAGGCCATCACTGGAAGCATCATTGTAGGAAGCTCATGCCTGCTCACGCCCACAGTTGGCTTCGCTGGCGCACGAAGAATTAGCGACGGCTATAAGCGTTGCTGTAAGTCCATCTCATGCGTCACTGTAGGTCAAGCTCATGCATAGCTGGCGCTGTGCTCCCCCGCCCTTACCCCGTGCGCCCGTGCTCACGCACTGGCACAACGCTGGCACTGTGCTGTGCGCATGCGTGCCTGCGCACTCGCGCACGCACCCGCGCTGCTGCGCGCGTGCAGTGGCATGTGCGTGCGCTGGGTGGCCTGGGCTATGCCACGTGGCGCAGTCTGGGTCCTCCATCTTCTTCTTGTTGTAGGGGCTGCTACAAAGGTTGGATTGAGTTGATTTTCACGTCGTTAGGCTGCGATCGTCGACCCAAATCTATTCGTGTGGTCGGATTTGTCATTTGAAGCTCCGAATTATGTCTCTTAGTCCCTTGGCCTTTGATCTTCCTCGAACTGCATATGGTGCTATGGGACTCTGATCGAGGCAATTTTAGAGGCATTGGACTCCGATTATCGTCTTTATCATATCAGTACGGTCGATCGTCAATCTAAGGCTCTGAAATAAATTTCCTTCTCTTCTAACCACAAAAAAGATGCAATTAACCTAAATTATATACAACTACTCTAAATGCAGAATGATGCATGATGTGCAATATTTATAACATGAAATGCAAATCTAAGCCTTGGAACATGCATGAATAGGCATTTTACCCTCAATAAATGTGTTTACATTATACTGCCATGCCTATCTTTTGCTAGTCCCTAGCAAAATTAAACTATATGCTATGTAGAAAAGCAGAATTAGGATTAGATCGCTTAGTCCTAAGTCATTTATTAATAATAGAAAATTTCAACTAAGGTCCTGAACTATGAAAACTAAACAGTACCCAGGTGCCTTCCAAAAATGTAGATCGCCCAAGTCCTCACCTTATTTGAAAAGGGAAGATACATTTTTTTTATTATTTTTCTTCTTTTCTAATTTTTTGTACTTTTGGAGTTTGAGAGTTCCAGGATAACTTTTTATGGCTACCCGACCTGACCAAGACTCAAAAAGGACTCTAAGTGCTAAGCATCTTGTGAAAATAGTGAAAGACTCACTAGGCGGCCGTTAAAATGGACTTCGGGTTTCTACGACTCTAGGTGACCTTGCCTAGAGGTTTATCTTTTCGAACGGTAGCTTCTCCCTACTTCTTTTATTTATGGTTTCAACACAAGGGCGAACCCAGTGTATATCTCCCCGATTTATTCTACTTCCCTGCTTCTTCCCTAAGTGTTTTGGGAATTATTGTGCATTTTTTTGTGAGCTGAGTTCTGGACAACCAGCCGATGAGCTGTTACCACTAACAACTTGCTAGCCATACTCGTGCGGTGAAGTGTGGTTTTATTTATTTTTTTTATTTTCTCCTTTCTTTATTTTTTTCTCTATATTTTCTCTTTCTTTTTCTTTTTTAAGTAGGTGACTTTCCTGATATAAGATTTACCTAAAGGCAGTACAATGAAAATGGTCTTTTGGCTGGGCTTTGGACAACCGGCCGATGAGTTGTTACCACCGACAACTTGCCAGCCATACCACCCAAGTCGGTCCATTAGCTACCCAATTTCTGTAAAAACCACTGGAAAGTGAGTCGGTGTGAATAGTGTGTAGATGCTTAGGCTTAAAGTCCCCTCAAATCAGAGGGCGGGTTGATAAGTCTCATACTTATCATCCCAATTTATTAGCCAAATTAAAAATGAATTTGAATTGGCGAGGACTCGAGACTAAGTCCACATTCGAGTGGACACCCGTGATAATTATGCCCGAAGACCTGAAGAGTCTAAGTGTTTAGGTCCTCTCGTATCATTTCCTAAAGTTAATAACTTCCAAATGCCTAGGTTCTCTTTCCCTAATTTCTTTTTTTTATCTTTTTTTCAAATTTTTATGTTTTTTTTAATTTTATAAGAAACTAAAAGGAATTCTACGAAGTTAACATAATAATTTCAGGAATTGATTATCCGCTGCCCCATGCCTAAATGATGCAATGTCCTCATTGTAAAAATAAAGACATGAAAAGGGCGGAGTAAACAGAATATCACCTGAGTGTCGTGAAAATCCGGTCAGCTCTGCAAAGAGAAGAGTGTATACACATGCGCTAAGTTTAATGCCTTCACCTAGGCATAACATACATACAAAGAAGAAATTGAGAATTCACAATTGCGACTCAGAATCAAAATAAAAATATTGATCCTGAAACCCGCCAGTAGAAGATGTCCACAGACGTGGACCAGATTATGGTGCAGACCCATGTTCTAGGGTCGAGTGGTTCTCAAGTTCTAGATGAAAATCACCTAGAATCGAAGGTTGTTGTGTTTGCAGGGCCGAGACTACGGTTTAGTGGTGTACAACCCAAGACCAAAGTGTTGGACAACGGGTAAAGATGGTTCAGTAGGTGCGGTTGTCCACTTAACATCTAGCTCAGAAAAATAATCATTTATTCCAGGCTTGGGTCGCATGTGAAAGATATCATAAGGGTCCGTATAGAAGATAGGTGGTTTCAGGTCAATAGGTACCCTTATATCCAAACTTGTTTTTCCCTCAAAATTAACCTCCCAAATTTTCATTTCAACATTCCTATCCTCCAACATCAAGTGCTCAAGTTCCGGGACCTTTAGCATATCATTCACTGCATAAGATTCTCCCAAGTCCAGAAGTCGTGGCTGACTCAAGATTGACTTGGGTACAATGATTTCCAAATCAAAATTAATCCCTTTGGGGTGTAGATGAGGAATGGGGTCACTGATTGAGTCATCAAGTAAATAAGGATTCGAATCCTCCACGGTAGCCCCAACCAAATCAAATCTTCAATGATTGGGCTATCAAATGGTTCATCATGCTCCTCGAGCCCATTTGTCTCACTAAAATCATCTTCCTTAAGCTCAAGTGAGACTTCACTAAGAGATTCCTCACCTTCAGAATCAAAGAATCCATGATCCTCATTTATATATGTCTCAAAATCATATGTCATTTCATGGTCCATGGAGACATATTTTTCGTCATTCCCTGGCTCTAGGATCTCGGGTGAGAAACTTGATTCATCCTCAAAGGGTTGCTCTAGCCCAACCTGGTCATCTCCAATCTTAGAATATGTATCCCCCTCGACAAGCGCTTGAGCGAGTTCAGATATTGGCTCTCCTGAAGGGGGTTCATCTTGAGAATCATCCCAAGATTTGACTAGGGCAACCACAAATTTCATCCTCAACCTCAATAATTTCCCAAGAAGAAATTCACCCAAGTTCCTATCCTTAACACTTTGGAGAAAATCCTTATAGCTACTGTAGACGGGTAGAGGAATTAATTCCGAAAAGAACGAACTCGAATCGCGGAAAACAGAACCCGAACGGGCCCTAAACAGGTCGAAAACGCCGAAACTGTGTAAAATCAGACGTCTGGAACTTCTTCCAAATGTCTTAAAAAGTGGATCAGAGGATTACCTTGTTCTGCATGGTTTCCCAGATGTCCAGAAGTCTGCGGGGATGTCTGGCCTAGTTCCCAGACGTCTTATGGTCACCCCGGACATCTGGAGGTCGCTCCCGCCATCTGGTACTACAGCCAGACATCTGATTCGCGTTGGATGGCGAATCACCGAGCCTGCGCACACCCATCTCCCTCCCTCAGTACGGTCAGTCGACAAGAAGGAAGAAGAAGACGGAAAACTCACCTTTTAGACGTCTGGACAGTCTTCCAGACGTCGACCTCGCCGTCTGGCTATCAGCACAGACGTCTGATTCTGGAAATTTTTCCAGAACCAGGGCGCGACTCGCCCTCCGCTCGCGACGCCGCCCGCGTCGCACCTCGTGCGCCTGCTGCTCGAGCCGCAGCAGGCCTCCCACGTCGTTCCGTGCCCGACCGGCCCTGGCAGCCCCAGCGAGCTCGCCCTCACGGCTGAGCGCCGCTCTCGCACACAGCACCCCCTCCGCGCTCACTGCGGCCGTCGCCGCCGCAGCAACCCTACGCCCGCTCTCACGCTCGCTCTCGCGCACTAGAAGAAGAGGAAAGGGGTGGAGGTGACGGGAGAGAGCGCGTGGCCTTTTAAGGCCGCGCGAGGAGGAGAGAGAGAGACGGTAGCGGCGAGAATCTGCAGCCGCAGGAGCGAATATGCGGTCTGTGCGCTCAGGCGCTCAGACGACCCGCGCGTGTCAAAAATAACTGATTTCCAGACGTCTGGAAACGATCCCAGACGTCTGGTCCGACGTCTGGATGTGATCCCAGACGTCTGGTTCGACGTCTGGGCCACCTCCCAGACGTCTTAAAAGACGTCTGGGACACGCGTTCGTAACAACTCGGGGTTAGGTCTGGCCACTTTGTACCGACTTTTGGCCCTCGCGTACACAGTGCGGGGGAGAGCTACTAGTGTAGGGAGAGTGCTAGCCACCCCACGGGCCCTGGGGTTCTGCTAGATGCCTTACACCGACTTGTTAGGCCCACTGGGCAAACCAGGGTAGTCAGGCGAGGGTGCGCGGACTGTCGAGGGGCAAGACCCCTGTTTGGTTACTATGGAGGGGCTAGACCCCAGTTACTGAGAGGGCTCTACCCTATACTAGTTCAGTGCTGTGTTTTAGGCGCACCCGTTAACAAAAATGACTGACCGTGTGCTAGTGTGGGGTAGGTACACGTGCATTTATCACGCATGCCATAGTCACCGTAACGCCTATCAGCGACCTTGGGGTGGTCGACTGAGTGTTGGACCACCACGGGGCACTTTCTCGGCCAGGAGAGCACCACGTGCTACTTCTACTTTTCGGAAAAGACTACAATCAAGATCGTTCCCACGAGGAACATTCGGGATCAAGAGAAAGATCTGAGAAATAATTCAAGAATGAGTAAATAGAGAAATAAAGAAAGAAATTAAAAATAACAGCTACTTGTCCACCTTTACTATTTTTCTTAGCTAGTTGGTTGCCACTCTACTCAGCGTTTCACTGACGTGTCACCTTTGTAACCCTTTCAGGACCAGGTGTTGAGCAGCCAGAGCCTACGGCTGCGGAGGGTGCTGGGCCTAGTAGAGCCCAGTAGTTCTACTTGTGTTGTACTTGCTGTACCATTTTTCTGTTATAGTGAGTATATTCTGTTACACTTGTACCCTTTTATTGTAAGCATCATATTTCTGTACCTGCTTAATTCTCTACTGTTGTGGTGGTATGTACTGTAGTAGTTCTTTTCTTTATTGCTGTACTTTTGTTACTGTCAGTTACTTGTATAGTGAATGTGGTTTATTTTGCTGCTTTTTGGTTACTTTCTTGTTGGACGACTGGGTCTTGGGATCAGTCGAGTCGGTCCGATTCTCGTGTCTTGTAGGGATTTGGGAACCAGGTCGTAACAAACATGAATCTAAGAGACAAAATAAAGAGCAACAAAAGAAACAAAAATACATAAATTACAAGGAAAGGAAATTTATCCTATTCTTCATCTCCTTCCTTCTTCAAGCTATTGCTCCTCGCGAAGTTCCTCTGTTCTCCATCAAGCTCCTCCAATCCGCCATGGATGCGAGCTCGAACTCCATCTAACCACGTCTCCATTTGCAATTAACCTGAAATCTAAGACTTCAAGTGCAAATGTTAAATGACACATGTTTTGTTATTATCAAAATAAACGATCGCGGTGCTCTAGCACCAGCAGAGATTACAATGTTGCCCTGATTTGGGCATTTACTTTGAATTCATTACTGATCTGATCATCGGATTGTCTTGAACACCATTGGTTGGTCATCAAGGTAATCTAGTGATCAGATCATAATTCATTGGGTCCTCGTTTAATCTCAAATCAGTAGCGATGTAGTGCTGTCCCTAGGATTTTCAAATAGGCCCCTGCAACTTTCAAAATAGTCTTTGGAATGTTTTTAATGTGAATAAATGTTTATGACTTAAGGACCTAAGTGAGAAACCATAAATGTAAGGTAGTAATGATGTTCAAATACAATCAAGTTTTTATTTCAGTGTAATTAAACATTTAGGAAGTTAATTTTATTGTTGATTTGAAGTTTTGAACTTAAATGTTTGTTCAATTTGCAAATGGAACATCAATTTATATTAATGAATAGAATACCTCATTTAATGGCCTAATTTTGAATTTTTATTACAGGTTTGATGTTTTAGTTCTTTTTCCTTTCTTCCCATACTTAACCCATTTCATGTGTTAATACAGTAGTATTTAACCTAGTTTCTAGCTTAACTTGTGCATTTTAGCTATGATGAGTCACATCTCATCAGACCACAACCCCAAAAGATTTTCAAAAAGAGATTCATTTAGGAGCTACATGCATAGGATTTTCCAACTTTAAGGTTTTTAATTCTCTCTTAGTCACATCAAATTTCAAAGGAATTGATCTCCACCAACAGCAACTTGTTTGCCATTATTTTGTGGAACATCAAAACCTTGTTTGAACATTTAATAAGAGAGAATCTTAAAAGACATTAAATCTTAATCAAAACCCTAAAACACTTCAACAACCAAAAATCCTTGTTTACAAATCTCCTTTGATTTGGCTTGGGCACCACTTCCAGCCCAATTCTCACAAAAAGAAAGAAATAATCGGGCATTACCCCCAACTAATGCCCATCACATTCCTTGTGCACTTTAGCCTCCTAGACCTAATTAAAATCTATAGCAATTTGACCTGTAAGGTTTCATCAAACTTTGGTTTGCTACCTAGGTTTTAAGTTTTCTTTAGTTGGTATCAATTTCTTCATCTATATCTGGTGCTAGGCCGAGGGGTCATGTCAAACGACCATGCACGGGTTTATACAAGACCCTAGTGATTTTCCTTAGACATGCTTGGGCCTAACCCTCCCCTTATTTAGCCTAACCAGATTTGTTGAGGGAACAGATATCCACTATTGATTTCATATTTCCTAGATAGATCAAGTCTTAGGTTAATTTTTAGGGAGTTACATTTAAGTTAGGTCTAGAGTTTTGTTGCTTGCTTGCACACTTGTCTCATTTCTCCCTCCTCTCCTCCCCATTTCTTCCATTATTGCATGGGCAACGATCCCAAACTTCAAACTTGGAGAGACCACTTGATTTTGTCTCCACACAAAAAGACTTTTCACTCATTCTTCCTCTTCTTTGCATTTAAAAAAATGGAAAAACAAAATTGGCCCTCTAACCCACAATCTAACCTACATGTTGATTTTTCCATCCCCCATCTACCTACCATAGAGCTACCTAATCAAGCCCCCTACCTAATCTCTACTCCATGATAGCTAAGCAGGTGGTTTAGCTACAAGCTAATCAACAACAATTGACCAGGGCTATAACAAACCTAGCCAACCAAGGGAGACATGCCATACCTACCCAAGCTCCATAGGCTTCGCATCTAACTCCACCTAACATCCTCAGGAGAGAAAATCTACATAAATTAAATACTTCCCCTGCTAAGTATAATCAATGTTCGGAGGCTTTTTATGGTTCACCGGGGAATTACACATATCCAAATCATATCCCCACTAAAAATATCTCCACCCTATAGGAGCAATTTAAAAATTTCACTAATTGGAGGAATTACCCGACTCACTCTTGGACCAATCTGGTTTCTCACCAACAACAAAACCTGTTTGGAGGGTATGGTTCAAATCAGACTTTCTATCAACCTGGGCCATCTCAAGAAGACACCAATGCCTAGATGATGAAAACCTTGTAGGGAATGGAAAGTAAGATGATGGAAGTAACCTGCATTATTAATAATCTCCATAATCAAGTTGTGGTTAGTCCACCCTAGAGACATGCAGGACATTTACCATCCCCGCCCATACACAACCCTATCAATCAAAGGAACCAATATCTAGGTGGAAATCAAAATCATAACCACACTAATAAGCCTCCGGTTAACCCGATACCTTAGCACCAACCTGGTTTCTATCAACAACAGGCCCCCCCACCTCCCCCGAGCGATAACCAAACTGCACATGCAGTTACATTGAGGAGTGGGAAAACCACCACTGATTTAGGGCCTTCACATCAAATGGATGGAACCCACTCTCAACCTATGCAAATTGACTCTCCTAACCCCATTTAGGAAGAAGAAAAAGACACACCAAAAACACAAGATTCAAATCCTATTCCTTATACTCAAACACTGCAATCCAATCCTTCTAAGAGAAAGAAATCAGAGCCCTCTCACCAAGATCTTTTGGACTTATTTGGGAAAGTCGAGAGTAACAACCCCCTCCTAGATGCCATCCCTGCCTATGCTCATTTTTTGAAGGAAATATGTACTCCAAAGCAGCAGGCCCAGAATCTAGGAAGGGTGGTCCTTTCTGAGATAGTGAGCTCAGTTGTATAGAGCAAGCTGTCGCTCACAAAAAAGGACCTGGGCGCAACATTCATTTCGGTTGTCATAAATGACACCACCTTTTATCGTGCCCCTCTCAACTTAGGTGCCTTTATTAATCTCATCCCCCTGGTCTTATTCAAGGAATTTCGATTTGGTGTATTAAAACCTATTAAGGTTCAATTTCTATTGGCAGACTGATCTACCATTCAACTACAGGGAATTGTCAAGGATATTATTGTCAAGGTCCGGAATTGTCTATTTCTGGTTGATTTTCTAGATCCTGACATAGAGGTACCTGAGGCTCTCATAAATGCCCCTATCATCCTTGGAAGACCTTTTCTGGTTATTGCAAAAGCTAATATCAATTGTCATTCTGAAAAAATGGATATAAGTTGCAGTAACTAGACTATCTCATTAGATATTTTCTAAGCTTCCAGGAAGTCCATTGATCATGAATTTTTTGAGGATGCTTATAATAAAATGGAAGTAGTAATTGAGAAATCTATGCTGATCAATTCCTACTTTGCTTTGACCACCATTGATCCAAATTTTACTGATTCATACTCTGAATATGATTATGTGGTCAAAGACATTTCAGATCAATTAGGGTTTGACCTTCATTCTTCAATTCTTCTTGATTTTCCACCTGACCCATCCACACTAACTTCACCCGCCCTTCATCACACTGACTTCTCTCCCCCTCTCTTTCCATTGGACCTGCTACCAGACTTGCCCGAGTATGGCAATCATCATGAACTCAAACCATGGTTAGACTCAGGCCATTCTTCCATTTTTCCATCTCATTTTGATCCAAGTATTTTAACCAATCATCTTTTAAGGGATCCAGAGGAAGACCTTTTTCTTGAGGTTATTCATGTGTCCAATTTTACACATGACTATCCGTCTTCCGTGCATCACTTCATGCCCCAATGAATAGGCATAAAGGATATCACTGGATGAGAGGTAACCCATCATTTTTCCTGCTTTCCTTTTTTTTCTCTTTTCCCAGGTTTTGACCTTCCTGAAATAGATTAGCTCTCACTAAGGTAATCTCTTTTCCCTCTTAAAGCATGAGGACATTGCATATCATAAGCATGGAGGGGTGTTTTTAAATTTTGACAATCAATTCAAAATTTTCAAAACATAAAAATATGAAATTTTACTTTTGCATGCATCTCATTATAGAAAAATCATAAAACTCTTTGAGGAAAATTTTGAAAATCAGGACTAAGGTTGAAAGATTCATTTTAAGGTACAATGAGCTTAACTCTTTAACAAATTAGGGACTAGAATGCTAATCCAATTTTTAAAATCTTTGGGTCTATTTTTAGATTAGATCAAGTATCTTTCTCTAAATTCCACCTAAACTCGTGATGATTCGGGTGACTTGATCTCTTTTTGCAACTTGGAAACTATTTGCCTTAGTTTTCGACTCAAAAACTTGTGTCCCTTGTGAAATTCTTGTGACAAATTTCACACACAGCCAACACTTAAAAACAAATTATAAAAATTAGAAATGCCCCTTATTTAGTCTTAGTGAAATTCGAAGTAGATCATTGGTTTGAGTTCCCACCGCTGAGGAAGAAAATGCCTCCATTGAGGATGTGATGTCAACATGTTACCCCCTCGACGTTGCTTTGTATCTATATTTCATAACTTTAGATGGAGCATTAGGCACATTTTTTGCAACTTAAGTGTCTTAGATGGTGCTCTACCCATAGCGTCAAAGCAAGAGCTTGAGTTTACTTGGAGCGCCCCTTTACACCGCATTGTGTTTTGGGGTTGTGAGCTCCTGGGTGGAGTCTTGGATAGTACTATCTTGAAGTGCTAGAGTCAGAGCCCCCTCGAGGATTGGTAACAGGAATGATGATCCCGACACATCTATTGTAGGATTAAGCTAGGAGTGAGCATGGGGGAGGCAAAAGAAAAAAGTTTCAAAAACATGACCTTATAAATATCCTTATAAATGTTGGCATTCACAAAGCACTGACACAAGGTTTTAAAGGATTATGCAAGTTGCGAGTCGGATTCAAGAGCCAAGGAAATCCTAACTGCAAAATGGTTTTGGGTCATTTGAATTACAAAGAGTTAACTTGTGAATTCTTGAAGGATACATTGATCCCCACTCATCTAAATTTTGGATCCAAAGACAAATCCCGATGTTTTATCTTTAACAAATCTCGTACCTTTCATATTTTCAATTAACTAAGGCCCTGTAATCTTTTTCTCCTCAAAAGAAAAGAAATTAGTTTTTCCCAAAAATCTATTTTGTGATTTAGTTTTGCTAAGAGACTAGCAAAAGATAAGCATGGGGGTATGATAAATGCCAGTTTATTATCATTCTTATGCCTTAAAACTAATCTAGCTCTTAGGATTTTAACTCCATAAACGAGTTTTTTGGCTGCATTTAGGCATTTACCTAGGTTAGGCATGCATTGCATTTCAATTGTATTTTTGATGTATTTATCTGAGTGTTAGGATTAGGCAGAATGTCAGATCCCACATACTTTGGCACTTAAGAAGGCAAAAGATGAAGGAGAAGCATCTATCAGCTGGATCTCATCCAGATCCAGCTCATCCTAGCTGGATCCTAGCTCCTTCTAGTAGGATCAACTCATCCCTAGCTCCATTCAACTCATCTCAGCTAAATGGTACCTCTATCTAGTTCACCTCAGCTCCATTTAGCTCACCTCAATTGGATGGAAGCTCAAACTAGCTTAAGACAGTTGATCCTAGCTTCATTCCAACACCTCCAGCTTAGAACAATTCACTGGAAGCTCAACTTGACTAGGACTAGCTACTGTCATCAACTTGTTAGACCTAGTTTGCTGAAGATGACCTCAACCAACTCAGGCCAGCTCAAGTCCAGCTCCCAGAGGCTCAACTTAGCTCAACTTAGTTGAGCAGAGCTACTTTACCCAAGCTAGCTACTCCATCTAGCTAGGTAATCTCTAGGAAGACCAGACCTAGCTCACCTCAACTCATATTAGCAGAAGCCAGCTCATCTTAGCTTGGCTTACTAACTAGCAAAGAACTAGCATGATAAGCTAGCTAAGGTAGCTCCTTTCAATTCTCTTTAGTGGTCATCAGCTCTAGTGCAGCTCCTTCCAGCTACTAGCTCCTTTCCTCTAAAATCCTAGCTCCCTTTGCCTCCATTTCCACTCATCTACTAGCTAAGCTAGTCTACTTCCATGGCACCAAAACCTACTACATTACTACTTAAGCTCCACCAAAAAGACCACCTACTCCGACTTTATTTTGGTGCCAACTATTCCTTCCATCACCACCCTACATCCACCATCAATACCCATCTCCACCCTCCATTTTTTCCCTTCAAAATCAATACCTTCTAAAAGGTATTTAGGAGGGAAAACCAAGGCATCTCTTCATTTCCCTCTCATTTTTCCCTCCAAAAATATCCAAGCGCCCCTTCATTTTCCTCCAAAAAACACCATAACCATCCCCCTTCCCATCCTATAAATACCCTACCCTACCACCACATAATTCCCATCTTCTCCCTTTGTATATTCCACCATTACACCACCTACACTAAGGCCAAGGAAGAAGAAGAGAAGAAGATCAAGGGGGCAACCTACCTACCCCCTTGGTGCCTTCTTCCTCATTCTTCTTCTCCCTTGTGCCATGTTAAGAAGGAAGCCTTCATCTAGGGGGATGGCCAAGCAAGAGGAGGAACAAGGGTGGTGGACATCCACCCTTGAAGGAGGCTTAGAGGATGACCATTTGAAGGAAGAAGCTAAAGAGAAGTTCTTTTCAACTGTGAGAGTAGCTGTAGTTGGAGCAAGGATTTCTTGAAGCTTCTACTGGAGGATACCTCTCATCTTCTATCTTCCATTTTATCTTTTATATTAGCTAGTAGTTTGTTGTTTTACAAGAAGCATTCCTCCACATGTACTTCAATTTCTAGCAATACAAGTTCATATTTTGCCTTCCAAGTTCATGTTTGAATTTTAGTGTGTTTTGCTTGCTTTTAAGTAGCTTAGTGCACCACACCCCTTTGGTGTCGAGCCTGGATAGGTTGTTAATATGATGATTTTATCGTTGAAGTGTGTATAGTGGTTAACCTAAATCGGACCTAACCATCTCTTTACAAATTTTTAACCTGGCATACTTGATTTTATCTTATCACTTTTAGGCCCAGGGTCGAACTCAGGGAAGTGGGGTTACAAGTTAAGTTTCTATGCCTTTCCCATAACGAGTCTCTTCTATTCGTTTATTGTGTTTTTGGTGTTTTTCTCATTTAGATTTTTTTCTGGTAATCTTTGTCCTTGAGGCACACCCTCAAAATTGTGTTCTTGGCTTTGAGTCAAAACAGGGTTCCAAAACAGGTCTTGCTATTCGCAAGATGGGATACCTGCAAGTTAAAGATTATCTTTTCCTTTTATATATATATTTTTCTATCTTTTTACTAACAGGAAAGCGAAACAGAAATAAAGTAAATACAATATATATATATAGGTATATATTAGGTATATAAAGGGGTGGGGGTGGAGGCGGAGATGGAGTGTAGCATGGTGTCAAGTCGATCGTCGTCTAGAGAGACGCAACCAACCGGACTAGGTGCCGCGTGGAGTGTGGGCTAGATGGTGGAAGATGTATGTGAACACGTTTTTTGTACACGTGTATCGGGAAATATCAGCAACTGATATTCCCACGATACAGCGTAGGGTAAGTAACGTGAATATATATATATATATGTATGTATATATGTAAATATATTTATATGTATACATGGTTACAAATACATAGGTATATATATGTGTGTATATATATATATATAAGTACATGTATATATGTATGTAGCTATATATGTATATAAGTATATGTATATATATATATATATATAAATATATGTATATATAGATATATGTAGCTAGATATGTATATATATGTATATATGTATATATAGTTATATAGAAATATATGTGTATATGTATCTAGATATATATATATATGTATAAGTATATGTATATATATGTATGTATAAGTATATATATATACATATATATGTATATATATATATAAGTATATAGATGTATATATGTATATATATATGTGTATATAGACTAATACATATTTATATAAGGACTAATATATGTATAGATATATGTAAGTATATATGTATGTATATATATATATATATATATATATATATATAAGTATATAGATATATGTATATATGTATATAAGTATACTAATACTACTACATATATAGATATAAGTATATGTATATATGTCTATATATATATATATATGTATGTATATATACTAATACATAAGTATATAGGTACTATTATATGTATAAATATAAGTATATATATATATATGTATATATATATGCATATATATATATCAATATATATATGTATACTTATATATATATGTATATAATAGTGTATAGGTGTGTGTGGGTGTGTGGAAGTGTTAGTGTAGGTGTGTGTGAGCGTCGGTGTAAAGAGAGTGAGAGAGAGAGAGAGAGGGAGAGAGAGAGCAGGAGAGATGTCAGCCGCTGGAGTGTTAAGGCGTCTGCAGCTTTCCAGCGCCGTCTGGAGGTTCAAGTTCACGTGCAAGAGTGCATCCACTCAGACAAGCGCACGCTGGAAGGCGAGGGTGCAGAGAGAAGATACGCAGCGCACTGTGCTGCGTGAAGGCTGAAGCGGGCGCTCGCAGGCGCACGCAAAGGGAGCGGGCGATGCAAGCGCTAGGAGAGGGCTGATAGACGCGCGGGCGTGTGCGGGAGACACGGGCAGAGATGCGTGGGCAGGCGCACGCATGGGTGAACGGCAGTCGCGATGTGCCAGGTGACCGATAAAGTGAGAAGCTCACCGGTCACCCCACTATAGCCACAGTGTCGCACAGTGGTCGTCCGCGTCGCGCAACCGGGAGCTGCAGATGGTGTGAGTGTGGCTGGCTTGCGGCTGGTGTCGAGGGAGAAGGCCTGCGCCGGCCAGTTGCGAGCGCGGAGAGCTCGCGACAGTGCGTGCGGAGAGGGAGGCGAGGGTGCCTGCAGCTTGCGCGGAAGCTTGTAGGTGCTGGCAAGGGTGCGGGGAAGCACTTGGTCGACTGCTGCAGAGGATCACAAAGGCCGGTTGCAGGTGGAAGGGTGTGTGACAGGGCGGAGAAAGCGGGAGGCGGAGAGGGGACTGCAGGCGCACGCGGAGGGGCTGGGGCGCCTGCAGGCTTGCGCAGAATGGCTGGGGCTACTGCTGCTGCTGCTGCTACTGCCGCCTAGCTACTGCTGCTGCCAAGTTGCTAGCTTCATACCTTGAAGCATGCGGTCATGGCTGAAGGTGCGGGAACGTAAAAAAAATGAGAATAGAGCCACCACGCCCACCGGCTCTTTGAAGAGCTGGGCGGTTGTGGTCTCACTGTGGTGGTGTGCACCATAGTGAGGGCTCCTGCCCGCCGGGTGTCTCCTCAGAGGAGGAGGGCTGGTGTATGGAGGGAGAGGGAGGAGAGGACGGCCTGGAAGGAGAAGTTCTGCAGGTGGTTTTTTCTCTGATGGACCAGGCTTGTTTTTTAAGGTAGAAGCCGTGGTCTTTTATAAAGGAAGGGGAAGAGCATGCACAGCCATGCCCTGGCTGTGCATGGCTCACATGCGGCTGCAGGGAGAGGTTGGAATGGCTTGGCAGGGAGAGGCAGCCGTAGGGAAGGGCAGCTGCAGGGAATGGCACGCGAGGAAGAAATTGCTCCATGCAGCCGCAGGGAGAAAGATTTAAAAATCAAATGGAAATAAAAATAGAGATGGGAATTTTGCAAAGATGCACTTGAGGAAAAATGTAAAATGCAAGGCCACTTATTTCATTCTCCTCCATTCTCAATTAAATGGATGCATGCATGTATTTTTACAATGCAACTATGGAGACCTAATATGCATTGGTAATGCTAGGAAATAGCACAAGATAGCACAATTGCAGGCATATTTTTGCGGTGCAATCACCCTTCTCTTCTAATTACCCTAGGCACACTTGCCTAGGGTGAGCTTAGAGGAGAAGGATTCATTATTGTCACTTAGGTTTAGTTGATAGGTGTAGTATAATCATGATCTCGTATTCCATTGCCCGATTGTTTTGAAAATTATAAAAATAACAAAAATCAAAGTCATAAAAAGAAAGTGCAGATTTGAGAGGTGAGAGAGAGAACCAACTTTGTGACTAACAAATTGGCCTCCTTGGATGATCCTAGATACTCCACTATCTAGGTATTATAAATTGTAAAAGTTGATTGCGGATTTGTGTACAACACTATTTCTCATTATTAAAAAAACACATATTTTCCACATTAGGTGTTCACAACCCTCACACATATGATGTGGGATTATCAGTCTAGAAGCTTTCCCTCATGCGTGAAGCTATAGAAGACCCACATGCAATTGCAGTTGCAGCTACTGCTTCTTACTGAATTGGAAGCCTGAGAAGCCTCTTGGAAGTAGTCCACTCTAGTTGAGGGTGGTATTGGTGGTGATGATAGCTGGAGCACGGCGAACGGAGGTGGCATATTTCGCATTATTAACAAAATGCATATTTTCCACATCAGGTGTCCGCAACCCTCCCACATATGATGTGGGACTATCAGTCTAGAAGCTTTCCTTCATGCTTGAAGCTACAGAAGACCCTCATGCAATTGTAGCTGCAGCTGCTGCTTCTTATTGAATTGGAAGCCTGAGAAGCCTCCTGGAAGTGGTCCACTCCAGCTGAGGGTGGTATTGGTGGTGATGATAGCTGGAGCACGGCGGACGGAGGTGGCATAATGGCGATGATCTGGCAATGGCCTGAAACTCAAAGTACTGGTGCTAGGCCCTAATTAGATGGTTCAGTAAGGTCTTCGTGAGGTTAGGAGTGTAGTGGTGGTTCTAATTTGATGGTTCATGAGGTTTAGAGGGTTAGCTGGTGGCTGCATGTGGTGATGGGAGTGGGTGTGTTCGACTGGTGGTTGCAGAGGTCAAAAGCTCCAATAACCTTAGGGCATTTGATCTCTAGGATGAGAGGAAGGTTCGAGTGGTGGTGGTTTGTGGTTTGTTGGTGTGGATTGCTGACGCGAGCTCGCCGGAGCTCATGTTGAAGGCGAAGAAGATGATGGGGGAGCAAGGTGTTTGGTAATCGAAATGAAAAGATGAGGGTAGAATTTGAAGCTAGGGAGAGAGAGGGAAAGAGGGAACCTAGACTATGGATGAAAGGGTAGGGTTTCGTGCCAACGTGCCTTATCGAATGCAAAGAAGGTGAAGTTCTCCAGTATGCGAACGATGAGGATGAAAGGGGTGGAGAGCCTCTCCTTTGGCTGGCTAGAGGTGGACGTAGGTGAGGAGGATGGAGGACTGGCCAATTTGGCCATTGGCTGACCTGTGGAAGATGTTGAGGAGGCTCACTGGAGCCACGGTCGGAGATGACCGGAGGGAAAAGGATAACACTTTTGTTGGCCTAAATCGGGCTCAAGAGCACGCTGGGATGTTAGGGAACATAAATAGAGCTCAAATGTGCCTCAATTAGGAAGAATTCATGAAGTAGAAATCATGAATTTGGCAAATAGGGATTAGGAGATTTCTGAGCTCATTGGAGCATTGAGCATCAAATCAGGCATCAAGATCACATTCAAATGATGAAAAATCTTCTTGTGATTGCTCCTTTTAATTTTGGGAGTGTTTGGTTGTAAATTGAGAGAGAAATCTCAGATTGACGGAGTTCAGTCCATGGGTTTGATTATGTTCAAACGTTAATGGTGGTAAGGAACAAATTGTAAATAAGATGAAGAAGTTAGGGGCTTATTTGTAATAAATGTGAAACCTAGGGATTTGGATGTGAGAAATAGTCTTTAGGGACTAAAATGCAAACTATGCAAACTAGGTCAAGATGGATTTTGATTGGGCCCAAATTTTTTTGTTACCATAATTTGGACCCAAGGAATCTAATGGTGAACTTGGATTTGAGTTTTGACCATGTTTGACTAGGTAAATTACGTAGAAGCCCAAATTAGGGTAAATTCTCGTCTACAACTCTGTTCTAGGTCAAAATGGGTTCGATGGTCAAACCAAGGGTACCAAACCTCTTAGAATATTTTTCCATGAATTTTAGAAGTTTTATATTAATTTTATCCTAACCATAAACTTTCTAATTTAAGTAGGGTTGATAATTAGGTTTTTTGGTCCTATTTTATCCTTCTATCTCTCTTATAAAAAATGTACTGGAAAACTGAACTCGGACTTGATACGTCTACGCACGGGTGCTTTAACTGCCGGGGTCAATGAACCTCTGGCAGTCTTTGTGGGCCTTAGAAACCTTCACGGAAAACCCAAGGCTAAGGCTGGTTAGGTTTGGATCTTAGCTGGTACTTGAGTACCTTTAGGCCGATTGTTAGTGTTTTGATTTAATTTCTAGAGATGCGGCTTAGTAAGGCTCCCTGACGGCTACATCTGGCTTAGAGATCAAGTTTGGTCCATAGCATTTTGCTAGGGACTAGCAAAAGGTAGGCATGGGGGTATGATGGTAACACCATCATAGGTCCTAACTAGCCACAATTAGTCATATTCAATTGGCAAATGCTCCTACTTGATCATCTGAGGGTCACAATTCTGCAGTGATCTGATTTGGGAAGGAAGCAAGAAAACATGGTGAGGGTCACAATTCTGCAGTGATCTAATTTGGGAAGAAAGCAAAAAAACATGGTTAATTTTACTATTTTAACAGTACATCACAAATGTATATTAACCACAAGGTTACTTAAGGGATAATTAAAGGTCAATTGAGGATAAAATTCTAAAATGTGGGTTTACACTGATTGAATGAGGGTTTCACGCATTTTGAGGGCAAAACCAATACTAAAAGCCCTAATTATCAACCCCACTTAAATTGAAAAGGTTATGCTTTGGAAAAATTTAATCTAAACCTTCTAAAATTATGGAAAAATATTCTAAGAGGTTCGGTACCTTCACTTTAACCATCTGAGCTTATTTTGACCTAGAATAGACTTTTTGACAGGAATTTACCCTCATTAGGGCTTCTATGAAATATGCCCACTCAAACATGGTCAAAACTCAAATCCAAGTTCTCCTGTAGATTCCTTGCACCTAAATTAGGTTAAGACCAAAATTTGGGCCTAATCAAAGTTCATCTTTACCTAGTTTGCATTTTTACCCCTAAAAGTCTATTTCTTACATTTGTACCCTAGGTTTTCAAATCCTTTCCATTAAGCCCCTAACTTCTCATTGTTTTTCTAAAAATGGTCCCTACTGTCACGATTGTTTGAACAGGATCTTCAAATCCTCATCGTCGGCATTTAATCGAGGAATCAATTAAAGAAACCTCAATCTAAAATCGCCAAACTTGGCAAATTTCTTCCTTAGATTACGACCTATCATTCAAGCCTTGTCATGAGATCAATCGCCTCCAATTTCGCCACCAGCGAGCTTGGGAAACCCAAGTTCAAAAGTTGGTCTAGCCACTTGCCAAATTGATCTGAATTGGCTTAATCTTGCTCGATGCAGGTTCAATTTAAAGCACAACACATTCCTAAGTGATTTCTCGCACAGTCTTCGTCAGAATTCCCTTGAAATTCTTCCACCTTGCCGACAGAGTGGATTCACAAGTCAATTTTCCGCTACGCGTTGTAGTATTTAAGTGGTGGAAAAATCGACTAATCAACAATAAAAATAACCACTCACAGAAGAGTAGGTTGTGTCCACAAGGAGGCAATTATGCAATAAACTCTCGATTATTTCGTATTCTTTCGGTTAAGTGAGAAATCCCTAGTCAAATCTGACATAAAATGCTATTGAAAGAAGATTCACAATAACTCAAAAATATAAGGGTATATGTGCAATTTTCCCTCACTAAAATATTCAATAAATATATGATGATTTTATGTAATTTTCAATTGACATATACTAGAGAAAATTGGTGCACATGTTAATCCCAAAACCAATCTTGAAATAGGTGAATAACAATAACGTGCAATTATTAGAAAGTATGAGTGTGCATGCGTAATTTTGCCACAATAAAGTAATAATAAATAAAAAATTAATTTATAGTGGCAATGGCATTAGATGTAATTTTTAATTGAATGAAAAACAGAGCATTTGCTCTCTCTCTTGCTCGTGTGAGGGAAGGAGCGTCGGCGGGGCTATTAACACGCAAGGGAGGTTGGCGAAGACGAGGCCGATCCGATGGAGGTTGTGGCATCGACGGAGATGGCTGGTGGTGGCCGGCCAACGGAGGAGAAGAACATTGGAGGAGGCACGCCTGTGGGGCAGCACCTCCAGTGAAGGGCATTGGAGGAGGGGTGCGATGCGGTCGTCTGCAGCAGCTGCTTGGTGAGGGCACGGGAGGGGTGGTGCGTCTGAAGGCTGTGGAGGCTGAGGCGCGAGCCTGCTGGCAGGTAGAGCGCCTGTGGGGGTGCGAGTGCTATGCGGGTGCGGCAGATGCAGGATGGGGCGCTGGCTGGAGCAGTGCTAGCTGGAGATGCTGGTGAGGCAGTGCAGCGCCTGCGGAGGGTGGGGCACTGTAGGCGGTGTGCGCCTGCAGGAGGGGGCGCGCCTGCTTGGGGGGAGCGTGAGCGGTGCTTGCAGGGGTGGCTGCTGGCGATGGAGAGGGGTGTGGTGCGGTGCCTGCGGGCCTGGAAGGGACACGGGTGAGCGGTGCGCCTGAAGGCGGGCGCTGGAGAAGGGCATGCGGACGAGGGGGCATGCTACAGTGGTTGCTTGGAGTGCTTGGTGCAGGCTGGTGGATGGCGCTGGAAGGAGGCACTGTGCAGGTGCGGCCTGGCAGGGGCGTGCAAGGTGGAGCAGGAGCCTGAAGGTGGGCACTGGAGAAGGGTGCCTGCAAGGCGCTTGGTGAGGGTGCAGGCGCTTGGTGAGGGTGCAGGCGCTTGGTGCGGGCTGGTGGTGCTGGTGCGGTGACTGGAGAGGCGGCTAGAGATGGGCACGTGCCTGCTGGCGTGGAAGGGGGTTTGGTGCACAGTGCACGCAGTGGAGCAGTTCCCTGTAGGGGGGAAGATGCAGATCCCCTCTCTCTCCTTTTCCCCCCTCCTCTAACTCCTCTCCCCTGCACCAATTAAGGATTTTCAAATCCCTTTTCTAATTTTGGCAAGAGACTGTTGGGGAGGTGTTATTGAGGCCGGCGGCTGTTGAGGGTGGCCGGAGGATGGGGAAAAATGCCACCGATTGTTTGTTGGGGAAATTTACTCCCCAACTCCTTGTTCTTTCTAAATATCATTATTGCACATAAAAACAACAAAATCATTACATATTAAGTTATAGAATGTTATAAACTTAAATCATGATGCATACAAATATTGATTTTTTGCACTTACTCCCTACGAGTGACCTATGAACTCATGATTTTTTTAGCATTATAAATTCAAATGTCGTATCGATTTTCGTCACGATACTACGATACGATATTTTCCTAAATACGATGATTTTCGATCACAACAAATTCAAGGGCCAAGGAAATTCTAACTACAAAATAATTTCGGATCATTTGGATTAACAAGGAGTTAACTTATGAAATTTTGAAGGATACATTGATCCCAATTTATTTAATTTTTGGATATAAAGATGAATCGCAATGTTTTATCCTTAACAAATCCTGTGCCTTTTATGTTTTCAATCAACCAAAGTCCCGTGATCTCCTCAAAAGTGAAAAAATTAGTCTTTCTCAAAAATCTATTTTGCAAAAATTATTTTACTACGAGACTAGCAAAAGATAAGCATGGGGGTGTGATAAATGCCAGTTTATCATCATTCTTATGCCTTAAAGTAGATCTAGCTCTTAGGGTTTTTACTCTGTAAATGGGTTTTCAAGCTTCATTTAGGCTTTCACCTAGGTTAGGCATGCATTGTATTTTATTTGTATTTTTTATGTGTTTATTTGAGTGTCAGGGATAGGCAGAAAGTCAAATCTCACATACCTTGGCACTCAGGATGGTAGAAGATGAAGAAGCACCTATTAGATAGATCTTAGCTGGATCTAGCTCATCCCAGCTGGATCTCAGCTCATTCTAGCTAGATCAACTCACCGTTAGCTCCATCCAGCTCATCTCAACTAAATGGTAGCTCAAGCCAGTTCACCTTAGCTCCATTCAGTTCAACTCAGCTAGATGGCAGCTCAAACTAGCTCATAACAATTGATCCCAGCTCCATTCCAACTCCTCCAACTCATAACAGTTCACTGGAAGCTCAACCTGGCTAGGACTAGCTACTGCCATCAACTAGCTAATAACTCTACGTATAATGACGAAAATTACATCAATTAGAATCAATCTCGAGGGTGCACACGCATTAATATCATGTTATAGCAAGTTTAGGAGCAATGCATGCATATCATATAACACCTACATATTGATTGCTTATAATTAATGTTTAATGGCCATGTGTACAAGTGCATATTAAAATAGGCCTCAGATGAGCAATTGGACTACACAAATGATTCCGAATCGATGAATGCAGTCCAACAAAGAAATAATCATCTCAATCGAAGCCCTATAGCATCCGTTACAAAGAAAAGACGGTGGACGGCCCAGATAGCGCCATGTGGTGCCATCTAGGCCGCCCAACGATCGCCAATAGCTCACCACTCTCCTCCAGCACACCTTCATCGAACAATCTCAGGCGTTAGATCTTGATCCAACGGCTGAGAACACATGAGGGAATTGCAAACAAAGATGACAAACTCGCGAGGATAGTGTATTGGTTAGCAGTTCAAACCACGACCGGCAGGTGTGCGCTCGAGCCCTCGCGAGGCTCAAATCCACGACATGCAAGTAGCAGATGAAATAGGACCGCTCGATCAAAGACGAATGGTAGAGATAGTGGCTACATGGTTCACCCAGGGCATGCAATTCACCTACGTGCCATCCCATGCACTATCTCATGTGCGATCATATGTGCAGGGCGGGAGAGGTGCAATCTGGACCCTTCATCTCTCATCAGATGGCTGATGACATAAGCACATAGATTGTGGCTTAGCACGTGCGGGTCGTGCGCTATGCGTGCACTGGCCATGCATTAGCGTGCAGCTGTGCGCGTAAGTAGCGCGTGCAGGGGCCAAACGAGCGCGTGTTTTGGCGAGATTTTGGGCCAAATGATTTGGCACAAGCCTATAAAAGGCCTTATGGACCCCATTGCAAGGGCATCTCTCAACATCATCTAGCAAGCATGTTCCCACCACCTTCTAGAGCTTATAGCAAGCCCTTAGAGCTGCCGAGCCACCGACGGAAGCCCATCCACCATCGTGGCTGTCTCGAAACTCCAATTGTAGCATTTGGTTACTTGTTTTCTTTAGTTTAATGCTTATATTTCTTAAAGCTTTCATCTAGCATTGTAGTGAAACAATTTCACTTATTCAATATATATTAGTTTTTATTATCATCTTGTGCTAGACTCTATTATGCTTTATCATGTCTACTTTCCATGCATAGTTAGATATCATTTCTCTACTACAAATTGCTAACCCTAGTCTCATTGTCCCTCTCTCTCGCAAGCAAACTAAATAAATATCATTTGGCAACTAAGTGATTAATTGACCTGATTTTTGCCTCCATTTGTTCGACACTCGAATTCAATGTTTGATTTTCTTATTAAAATTGACGTTATAAATGCTTTGCTACAACGAACAAATTATCTTCGTGCATTTTTTCGACGTCACTAGCTAGATCTAGTCAGTTGCAGAAGTCATCAACCAGCTCAGGCCAGCTCAAGTCCAGCTTCCAGAGGATCAACTCAGCTCAACTTAGTTGAGCTGAGCTACTTGACCTAAGCTAGCTACTCCTGCTAGCTAGGTAATCTCTGGGAAGACCAGACCTAGCACACCTTAGCTCAAAATAGAAGAAAGCTAGCTCAGATTAGCTTGGCTTAGCTACTAGCAAAGAACTAGTTAGCTAAGCTATCTACTAAGTTCCACTTCAGCTCTCTTCAGCAGACATCAGCTTCAGTGCAATTCTTTCCAACTCCCTCTAGCTCCTCACCTCTAAAACCCTATTCTACCTACCCTTTCCACTACTCATCTACTAGCTAAGCTAGCTTAACTAGCGTAGTCTAGCTAGCCCACCTCTTGTTTGAACAACTGAAATCGAGGGTTTTGAAAGATGAGTTTGTTGTAGTAATAAATCCTCAAAAATAGCTCGAAAAATAAATAAAATTTATACTCAAATGAAAGTCCAAGGTCGTTCGCTGGGAGCAAGCAGGAATTCAATTGCTAATCTCCATTTATAGAAAAATGAGCACAAGAATTAAATCAGATAATGGCTAGCAATGAGCGATATATACTTAAAATGGATTATCAATGTATACCATGAGCATAATAAGAGATTAATATGGCAAAAAGAAAGTTAAAGCAAAAGAATTATGATTTGAATCACCAATTATTAGCCTTAATTAAACATTTATCAACCAATCAAATGTTTAAATATTACTGATCAATCAGAAATGCCACATAGTCACAGTGCCAAATCAGATGTCAAGTATACACTTAGACATCTTAAATGTTGCTACAATGCCTCAGGGAGGCCTTCTCTTCTCAACCTCTTCTTCACTTTGGCTCATCCTTCTCCTTTCTTTCTTAGCTCTTCTTCAGCTGCTCTCCTCCTCTTCTCACGACTAAGTGTCGCACAGGGACCATTGAGAGCAAAACCCCCCTGTCCCAATCCTCTCTCTCTGTCTTTCTCTGGGTTCTGCTCTCCTAGAGCCTTCTATAGTAACGGGTAATCGGGTCTAGAGCGCACCCAGGTCCAGGCTCACCGGCAATGGGTGTTGAGTGAGGAGTGAGAGGCTTAGGCGGGTAATCGGGTGAGTGCCAGACCTGCGTGGACAGTGTCACAGGTGAGGCAGGCGTCGGGTGTGTGGGGACCTCACCCCCTTGTGTCTGAGGTGATAAGCCCCAAGCAGAAAAATAATTTAAGAGGCTGTGTTGCTTTGTGCGCCTATGAGGTGGGACTAAATGTCCCACCTTCCTTGCACGAGCATCTGCAAGTGGGACTTCGTCAAATTGTAGCGGCTACTGAGGATATCACCCCCAATTGGAGACCTAGGCATGTGCCTTGGGCAAAGCCACAATGCCTGGAGGGTGTGGCTTGGAGCTTCATGGCTAGAACTCGAAGAACAAAGGCAATGACGGGCGGAGGGCAGTGGAAGTCCACTGTGTACTTGAAAGGAGAAGTACAGCCTTTCGGCCCCATTAAAATACTTCAGGTGCTTTTCCGGAGGACGATGAATGTAGTGGTGTGTGTGATGAGGTGAGTGCATGTGTGTAGGTGTAGGGCAAAGTCGGAGATGGTGCACGATGGTGGGTTTGTTCGGTGTAGCAGTTGGGTGCGTAATAGGGTGAAATAGGATGGGGGTTTTGTGCGGGTGGACGAGGCAAAGCTTATGATGTGGTTGGCGAGGTGGATGAAGGGGTGTAGCGTCGGATATGCCTTGCTGGAGGAGCGGTCGGAGACGGGGAAGACGAGGGTGAATGGTGGCGTCGAGGGGTATTTTTTGGATTTTTGGGTATAAAACTAACCTAAGGATCTAAACTAACTAAACTAACCCTAATCTAATAGACAGAGGGGGGAGAACAGCACCGGTGTTGGTAGGCTGGTGCTGGGGAAGAAAATACTCCGGTAGAGGGGGACGGCGACGACGACAGATTTAAAGCGACGGCAGCTGGTATTGCACGACGTGGAGGAAGGTAAGGAAGAAGAATCCACCGCTGGTATTGTGGTCAAATGACAAGGATAGGTAGAGGGAGTCTCCGGAGCTCGAGGAGCTATTCGTTTGAAATAGGAGAGAGGAATTTGGGGAATTTCCGGTCGAAATTGAGCTTGGAGAGAACGGTTTGATCTGGGGATTCTTTTGTAGGTCTCTAGAGGTCGATTTGAGCTTGGGAAGCAAGCTTCCTAAGCTAGGAAACTCGTCGGAGTAGGAAAATTGAAAGATACTCGAATCTCTCATGCGTTCCTATGAGAGATTGGGAAAGTTGTTGGGCTTTGGATCTGATTCATTAGAAAGAGAACTTCTCAAGGAATCTCCCTTCCAATTTTGGAAGGGATTGACTGATAAGAGTTCTCTTCAATCAAAGGTCACCAGAGTTGTAGGATTAGGATTCTAGGGTGGCAAGGACCTTTTTGTGTAGAAGGCAAGGAACCTGGGGGGCTTTTTGTGAGGAATTCAAAAGCTGAGGGGCTATTGGGGATAAAGAAAGTCAGACTTGGACCAAAGTGCAAACTAGGTTGAAATAATCTCAGATTGGGTCCAAATTTTGGTACAAACCTAATTTGGGGTCAAGGAATCCAATGGCAATGTTAGATTTAGGTTTTGACCAAGTTTAACTAGAGAAATTACACAATTATCCAAATTAAGGCAAAAGTCTATCTGTGGCTCTGTTTTGGGTCAAGACAGGTTCTGATGGTCAAATTGAAGGTACCAAACCCTAGAGAATATTTTTATATGAATTTTAGAGGCTTTGGGTGAATTTTAGCCTGATCGGAACCTCAGTTAATTATGCAGGTCTATTTTTAGGATTTCAGATGTCATTTAATTCTCAAAACATGCAAAAACCCTTTTCTGTCTGTATTAACCCACTTGTTAGACTCTTAAGGTCATTTGACCCTTAATTAACCCTTGGAGAAAAATCATGATTGTACTGCAATTGAGATATGCTTTTAAAATTGTAGTTTTACCCTTGTTTTATTATCGTTCCCTTAGAATGGATTTGCAGTAAATTACGTCTCTCTGGAGGTTATGTCGGAGCATTTAACCCTTGATTATGACTAATTAAAGCTAGATATGGCTGATGAAGACATTATCATCATACCCCCATGCCTAACTTTTGTTAGTCCCTTAGTAAAATCTTACGAAATTAACTCAAATTCTAGACCATATATTCATATCTCTGATGTATGCTTTCTTTTGCAGATTAGGTTAGGATGCCAATAGTAGGCCTAGAGGTACTCAAGTACCAACTAAGATCTGGGCCTGACCAGCTTTAGCCTCAATCCGTCAGAAGGTTTTTAAGGCTGACAGGAACTAACCTAAGGTTCGTTGAACTTTGTGGTTAAAGCACTCGTGCTTAAAACATTTTTATTCTTGATTCAGTTTGTAGTGCGTTTTTGTAAGAGAGAGATAGAAGATTTTTTTGTATTTTTGGAGAGTTTTCTCTATCTTTTCTTTTCTTTATTTCTAGCTTCAGATTGGCTTTACAACATGGTCTGTATTGGATTCCTAGCTCTTACTATCAATCCTCGCAGGGTCCCTGGCTTTCGATGGTTCGAGATAAAATCACCCATGGCAACCCCCAGAACCCTGTCTTTCAACACTTCGAGATAATGCCACCCATAGTGTTCTGTAGAGAAATTCAGGCCTTAGTAATTGACATTTCGGGATAATCCCTTCCATGGCACCTGAATCAACACAAGGTGCTTACGTGCCCCCAGTAGGATATTTAGATATCCTAGGAAACAAGCACCAAGGAGACGGTATGTTATTGTGCATCTTTGAGGGGAATTTCCTGCCTCTCCACGCTAGGAACTCTTTCAAATCAACTTGTGTTGATAAGCTGCTCCTAATCTAGGTAGCTTTTTAGAACATAATTAACGCTTTTGCGTGATTTTGATAATTAAGTGCACTGAGCCAGACTGTGTGTGGATTAGGGTGCTTAAGTTATCGAGTCTTGTAAACCAGAGGTCAGTTAATGAGGCTGAATAATCCCTAAGCCTTAGACTTAATACTTAAGCTTCGCATTTTCCTCAACCTCTTGAGGATTATCCAAATCTTAACGAATACTTGAATTTTTAAGCCTAAAACAAACCCAAGAGGCCTAAGATCAGCACTCATACTAATCTCTATATCTCTTAGCACTTTTTTCTTTTATTTCTTTCTTTTGATTTGTTCTAGAACTTAGTAGATTCCTTAATCTTTTACTAATGACTAACTCTTTTTGTTTCAAATTGTTGCTCCTTTTTTGAAATTTCAATCACCTCCCCTTTTCCTCCTCAAGAATGATATGCATTCAATTCATTCAAAATTTCCTCCCTTCTCCATTTTTTAATTCTTTTTTTAATTAATTTTATTATTTTTTTGGTCTTTTGGAATATGTATTTTTTTGTGAGAATCCTTTAGAACTATGGATTTTTATGTGTTTACACTTTAACACCCTCCCATGCCTAAGTTTTACAATGTCATTGTAAACGGAGGGTATGAAACATTTTTGGTTCAAGAATTAGAACAGGATTATCAAGTGGGCGAACAGGTCAAGAATGATTGTTGCAGATAATTTCAAGCTCTAATACGAGTACCAGAGGTGGGATTGACTGTTCTAACATCGAACTAAGAGTGCAATAAATGTGAAGTACAAAAAGGATAATCAGAAGTATCTTGGGTTTTTGGAATAACGGGTTGCCTCCCATTAAGCGCTAAATTTATTGCCTTCAGCCAAGCGGAAAATGGTATGGAGAAGGGGTTGTCAAATCATATGAGTTTTGTAGAACAAACACCTTGATCAATAGCCTGGTTGGTCCAACCAGGTGCTTATTTAGGTCAGTAGGTTGATGATGCAGCCTAAACCTAATCAATCTGGCTGGTTGATGAATGTGGATAAAGAGATGTGGTGCCCAACAGATACTGTGAAGCTCAGAATGATGTGGAAGTGTGAATCCAGGGTTTTGTTGAGTCGAATCAGCCTGATCAGAGTTGGGATCCTCAAATGAAAAAGAATTAGTGGAGGATGTGAGATCCCTACAATGGTGATTAGAGAAGGATGGGATGTGATTAGTAGTCTAATCAAAGTCTGAAACCCGATTGAAATGTGGAGTAGAATCATGTGCAACCACTTCATCGAGAGGAGTCAGAGTAGAAATTGAGTCCGGTTGCAGGTCGAGGTTGAAAATGGGTTTTGGAAGACTCTGTATGTGTAGAAGAGGTGGCATCAAGAAGAATTGTGTGTGAGGGCTCCTCTAGGAAGGATTCATAGGTGGGTTCATCTAGAGAGTCCTCATAATAGCCATCAAAATCAAAGGTAAATGCCTGAAGAGTGTTTATAGGATCAAGGAAATCTGAGTCAAGAAAAGATTCGAACTCTGGGTTGTAGACACTCTCGCAATTACCATTTTTGGTTCCTGAGGATCAAAAAGAAATGATTCCATCTTAATGGAACCTGATTTTGAATCAATGATCTCAGGATCAGGGACCTCAGAGTCAAAGTCGAAGAATTGATCATGCATGCTGAGGTCGTAGATTGGCTTGTAGTCATCAGGAAACAATAGTTCTCCAAAATCAGAGTAAGATTAGAAATTGTCGGAGAACTTGCAAGAATCATGTTCTGAATCTGATTTGGGATCAGAGGTTCCACCACAGAATAAATCAAGATGTGGACAATCAACAACGTGACTTGGATCTAACCTAGTTTTATATTCCGAGCTTAAAAAGGTGTCCCTATTAGGTTTGGGCTCGGGTTCTTGGCTTGTAGGGAAGACCCAATCAAAGCTTAACTCTTCCAGCTCCTCGATTTCTGTATCATAGATCAGTGTGACTTTTGAAAATTCAATTTGTATCTCTGAGGAGGTTAAAGAGGTGCACTCATCAAATACAGACCCAGAATCATAATCCAAATTCAAAATCTGATTCATATCGAATGGGGCCTTGTAATCATCCCAATAAGGCTCAGATCTAGATTCTAGGTTAAGGGTGTGGGTTGGATCACTAGAATCTAGGTTGGGCTCTATAGGGATGTCAGAATTGCTCTCAAGAGTCACCTTATTAGAATAAGGGACGGAATTTACACCCTCGAGAGGTTCTGATTCAATCTTACTATCACAGGTGTCTGGGAAATCTAAGCTTGGCGAACCAGGGTTTTGTATCTCTAGGGCTGCCTCAAAATTGTGATCACCTGCAATCGGATTCTCCCAACCCGTCTCAAGATCAGGAATGTCAATTGCTATGAAATTTGAATCTGAAATCATTTGGGCTAGGGATCCACAATTTTCATCATTGAACTCGGGATTTGGGAAACTGTGTTGATCACTAGTCTCACTCCATGATGTTTTGTTAGTTTCTAATGGGTATTTTTGATCAATTATTCTATATAACTTATTCAGCAATTCTCCCCATTTTTCTAACAATTCCTGGAATTTTTCTGGAAGTGAAGGGTTTAACCAACATTGCAGACAATCATTGTTGTGTAATTTCACCAATTCACTGTGTTATGTTAATAGGTGATCCTGGGTTGAACCGTGTTTCATTTGTGTTCATATCATCGTCATACAGTTCAAAATGTGGTTCATTGATTTCGTAAATTTTTCCTGAATGTCCCTTTTACAATATTCTTCATTGTTTCTATAGGCATTCTCAAGTATCTTTTCTTTCATGCTTATTTAGGACTTAGGTTTTCTAAATAGTCTTCCTATATAGCCAAGCTGTATTTTTGAATCAGATGGTGGAATCAAGATGTAGAATCAAAACTCAGGTTAGATTGAAGTTGATCAGATCTGAAAGAGATTCCCAAGAAGATCTAGTGAGGCTTCTTAGGTTAAAAGCCTAATAGCCTTCCTGTGTATGTGCTCTAATAGAAGGGATGAGGGACTGGATGTGAGATTTGACCCAATCAAGACACCCAAAGATTTTTGGATGGCTAAGGCAGTTTCGAGGCGGATGATACCTCTGAATCAGAAATTCACACACCTGAGAATTACCTGGGCAGCCAGGAAGGGAGAGCCCTGCAAAGACCCCTACACGGTAGAGCGTCCCCACAGGTTACAGGGTTTCCCCTACCCAACCTTCCTTGTCACTGAGGTTCCAGGTAGACCAGAATGTACGAACTTAAGTCCTTAAGTCTACCAATTTTATGTCCTAATTTGTGCCTTTGATTTCACTTGTTTAGAGGTTAATTCAACTTGTGACCTAATTTGGAGGTTGGTTGGCCTATGATGTAGACCAAATTCACCTAACTTGCCCTAAAGATGGCAGAATGAAATCTAGGTCAAGGCCCAGAAATCACCCTGATTGATTCTCAGGTTATTAGCTCTAAGGATTTTAGGGTTCAAGTGAATTTCGAGCCTGATTTTAGGGTTTTTTTATTAGATCTCTTCAACCAAGGGCTTGGGTAGCACACGAATGTGGGAGGGTAACTTTCCGTTTATGCAGGCAAGTGTGAACTAGCACTCCAAAACCCTAAAAATTGAAACCATAATTGGCTCTATTCTGCATCCAATTTGATCTTTAAAATGTTCTCCTTGGACTTCAAACAAGAGGTGCGTAGTCCAAGAAGATTAGAAATTAAGCGTAGTGCCTAATAGGCACAGGAAATTTGGGGTAGGGAATTCTAAACAAAATCGTCTCCATCTTCAATCATATTTGAAAAAAAAAATTTCGCAGATCAGGAAACTTGCCCTTTTAAATGATGATTAGTGTGAAAAATAAGGCAGGTGATTCCTAATTGATTATTTCCTTTTTGTCTTCCCAAGATTAAGAGGTTGATTAGGGAAGAATAGAAAAGTTACCTGCCCTAGAGTGGTTGATTTCCATGGAAGATATCCTCGTGAAGTACCTTGCAAAATCACAATAAAGCATATAGGGCAAGTCAGTACTTAAATATAATCAAATAATGTAGAGAATAGCAGTGAATTGTGCGTTGCTCCTCGACAACGGCGCTAAAATGTTTTCGAGCGAGATCAAGGGCTTTAAAAGATGCATTCATTGTAGTAATAAATCCTCAAAAATAGCTCAAAAAATACATAAAATTTATACTCGAATGAAAGTCCGAGGTCGTTCGCTGGGAGCAAGTAGGAATTCAATCGCTAATCTCCATTTATAGAAAAAAGAGCACAAGAATTAAATCAAATAATGGCTAGCAATGAGTGATATATACTCAAAATGGATTATCAATGTATACCATGAGTATAATAAGAGATTAATATGGCAAAAAGAAAGTTAAGGCAAAAGAATGGTGGTTTGAATCACCAATTATTAGCCTCAATTAAGCATTTATAAACCAATCAAATGTTTGAATAGTACTGATCAATCAGAAATGCCACATAGCCACAGTGCCAAATCAGACATCAAATATACACTCAGACATCTTAAATGTTGCTACAGTGCCTCAGGGAGGCCTTCTCTTCTTAGTCTCTTCTTCACTTTGGCTCGTCCTTCTCCTTTCTTTCTTAGCTCTTCTTCAGCTGCTCTCCTCCTCCTTTTGTGGCTAAGTGTTGCACAGGTACCAGTGAGAGCAAAACCCCCCTATCCCGTGCTCTCTCTATGTCTTTCTCTAGGTTCCACTCTCCTAGAGCCTTCCATAACAACGGGTAATCGGGTCTAGAGTGCACCTGGGTCCAGGCTTACCAGCAGTGGGTGGTCAGTGAGGAGTGAGAGGCTTAGGTGGGTAATTGGGTGAGTACCAGACCCGCGTGGACGGTGTCACAAGTGTGGTAGGCATTGGGTGAGTGGGGACCTCACCCCCTTGTGTCTGAGGCGATAAGCACCAGGTAGAAAAATAATTTAAGTTGCTGCGCTGCTTTGTGCACTTCTGAGGTGGGACAAAATGTCCCACCTTCCTCATGCGAGTGTCTGCAGGTGGGACTCCTTCGAATTGCAGTGGCTACTGAGGATATCTCCCCTAATTGGAGACTTGGGCGCATGCCTTGAGCAAAGCTGCAACACTTGGAGGGTGTGGCTTGGAGCTTTGTGGCTAGAACTTGAAGAACAAAGGTGGCGACAGGTAGAGGGTGGCAGAAGTCCGACGTGTACCTGAAAGGAGAAGCACGGCCTTTCGGCCCCGTTAAAATACTTTAGGTGCTTCGCTGGAGGACAGCGAACGTAGTGGTGTGTGTGATGAGGCGAGTGCATGTGTGTAGGTGTAGGGCGAAGTTGGACATGGCATGCAATGGTGGGTTTGTTCGGTGTAGCAGTTGGGTGCGTAATAGGATGAAATAGGATGGGGTTTTGTGTGGGTGGATGAGGCGAAGCTTATGAGGTGGTTGGCAAGGTGGATGCAGGGGTGTAGTGACGGATACGCCTCGTCGGAGGAGCAGTTGGAGACGGGGAAGACGAGGTTGAACGGCGGCATCGAGGGGTATTTTTGGGATTTTTGGGTATAAAACTAACCTAAGGATCTAAGCTAACTAAACTAACCCTAATCTAATAGACAAAGGGGGGAGAATGACATCAGTGTTGGTAGGCCGACGCTGGGGAAGAAAATACTCTGGTAGAGGGGGACGGCGATGACGACAGAGGTAGAGGGACGATGGCTAGTATTGCACTACGCGGAGGAAGGTGAGGAAAAAGAATTCATCGCCGATATTGCGATTAGACAATGAGGATAGGCAGAGGAGTCGTCAGAGCTCGAGGAGCTATTCGGACGAAATAAGAGAGAGGAATTTGGGGAATTTCCGACCGAAATAGAGCTTGTGGGAATGGTTTGATCTGGGGATACTTTTGTGGGTCTCTAGAGCTCAATTTGAGCTTGGGAAGCAAGCTTCCAAGCTAGGAAAGTCTCTGGAGTAGGAAAATAGAAAGATACCCGAACCTCTCATGCATTCGCATGAGAGATTGGTAAAGTTGTTAGGCTTCGGATCTGATTCATTGGAACGAGTACTTCTCAATGAATCTCCCTTCCAATTTTGGAAGGGATTGATTGATTAGAGTTCTCTTCAATCAAAGGTCACCGGAGTTGTAGGATTAGGATTCTATGGTGGAAAGGACCTTTTTGTGAAAAAGACAAAGAAGCTAGGGGGCTTTTTGTGAGGAATTCAAAAGTTGAGGAGCATTGGAGATAAAGAAAGTCAGACTTGGACCAAAGTGCAAACTAGGTCGAAATAATCTTAGATTGGGTCCAAATTTTTCTACAAACCTAATTTTGTCCCAAGTAATCCAATGGTGAAGTTATATTTAGGTTTTGACAAAGTTTGACTGGAGAAATTGAATAATTACCCAAATTAGGGCAAAAGTTTATCTATGGTTCTATTTTGGTCAAGATGGGTTCTGATGGTCAAATTGAAGGTACCAAATCCTAGAGAATATTTTTCTATGAATTTATAGGATTTAGGTGAATTTTATCTTGACCGGAACCTCAGTTAATTAGCAAGTCTATTTTTAGGGTTTTAGATGTCATTTAATTCTCAAAACGTGTGAGAACCCTTTTTTGTCTGTACTAACCAACTTGTTAGACTCTTAACATATTTGACCCTTAATTAAGCCCTAGTGAAAACCCGTGATTGTACTGCAATTGAGATATGCTGTTAAAATTATAATTTTACCCCTATTTTACTGTCTTTCTCTTAGAATAGATTTGCAGTGAATTATGTCTCTCTACCGGTTATGTAAGAGCATTTAACCCTTGATTATGACTAATTAAAGCTAGATATGGTTGATGATGACGTTATCATCACCTCCATGGCCATAAAAACCTAACCCTAATCCCCACCTATTTAGCTCCACCACTAACCCTACTTAGTCCACTTAGCTAACCTACTCCCACTCCACTTTGGCCAACACACACACCACCCTTCAACCCACCACCAACACCAAGAGACACTTCAACCTTGGCGCCAAAAACACCTAACCACTTACCTCCATTTTGGCACCAAACTAACCCTCATCCTAACCCTACACATCATCATACAGACCATCTCCACCCTCTAATCTTGGCGCCACCTAGGACCCCTTTTAGAACACTATTTTGGCACCAATTAATGGTGTCTCTCCACCACCAAAAGACACCAACTGATGAGTCCATTTTAATGGACTAATATTACGCCTAAGTAACTTTAATTATATCTTTTAGGTTGTTAATAACTATATTAAGTTATAGAATGTTTGCATGCATCATGATTTAGGTTTACATCTATTCTATAACTTAATATGTTCTTTTTATGTGCAGGAAAAATAATTGGCAAAAGAATGAGGAGAAAAAGATAAATTACCCTTTTTCAATTAACCGGTGGCTATTCTTCTCCCCATCCTCTGGGAACCCTCAACAACCACCGGCCAGAAATAGTTAAGGGATTTGAAAATCCCTTAGCTCTCGTAGGTGCAAACGAGAAGTTAAAAAGAAGAGGTGGAGAAAGGAGAGAGGGGATCATCGAGGAAGAGAAGAACTTGCACCATCTTCTCCAGCATGCACTGTGGCTCCATCTTCCCCTTTGCGGGGAAAAACCCCATCTTCAGCACCAAGTACACCCTCTCGCCCGCACGCCCTCACCATAGCAGCCGCGCACGCCAAGCAGCACCCGCGCCCATCCTACATTCGTGCGCTCCAACCTCTCCAGCTAGCCCGCAGGCGCACACCTCCGCGCACCCATCTCCCTTCTAGCGCCTCCTCTTTCCCGCTCCTGCACCGCACCGCCCACACCACCAGACACCCGCACCATCTGCAGGCGCGCCCCCTCCTTCCTGCAGAACACCCTCTCTCCCAGCAGGTGTGCAAGCCAAGCACCTCCAGCACTCCCTGCAGGCATGCCTCAACACGCCCACCTTCCACGCGTGCTCCAACATCTGCGGACCACCTCACTCGTGCCCCCTCATGCAAGCCCGCAGCACCCGTGCCCATTCTACAGGCGCATCTGCAGACCGCCTCACCCGTGCCCCTCCCCTCTTGCCCGCATGCCCGCCTTCATGCCCTCCTGCAGGCATCGCACCTTCACCCCGCAAGCCTGCCAGCACCTTCAACCCGCAGCGTGCCATCTGTAGCACTCGCAGCAGCACCCGTCCGCCTCTGCCAGGCCACGCCCACAGGCGCACACCTTCGTGCGTCGCACCAAGCAGTAGCCTCCGTCAGCCGGCCACCTCCATTGACGCCGCAGCTGCCATCAGATAGCCCTCATCCTCGCCGACCTCCCTAGCCTCTCCAACGCCCGCCGGTGCTCTCTCTCTATTGAGAGGAGGAGAGAGAGCAAATGCTCTGTTTTGAAGTCAATTAATATATTTCATTCATTGCCATTGCCAAAGAATTTCATTTTTATTTATTATTATTATATTGTGGTAAAATTGCGCATTCACACTTATATTCTCTGATAATTGCACATTCATGATATTCACCTATTTCAAGATTGATTTTGGGCTTAACCTGAGCACTAATTTTCTCAAGTACACGTCACATGAAAATTGCATAAAATCATCATAAATTTATTGAAGATTTCAGTGAGGGGAAACTGCACATATACCCTTATCTTTTTAAGTTATTGCAAATCTACTTTCCTTCGCATTTTATGTCAGATTTGAATAGGGATTTCACACTTATCCGAAAGAATATAAAATAATTAAGAATTTATTGCATAGTTGCCTCCCTGTGGACATGACCCACTTTTCCATGAGTGGTTATTTTTATTTTTGATTAGTTGATTTTTCCACCACTTAAATACTACAACGCAAAGCGGAAAGTCAGCTTGTCACCAACCACCACCATAACTACCCCCTCCCAACCCTTCACTTGCCGCTACCTTTCTTAGCCTTAAGATCCACTTAACCACCCTCAAAACCCATCCTTGCCCTACACTTATCCCTACGCCAACCAACCCTCTCCCTTCCTATATATACCCTACCTTACTACCACATTAAGGCCATCTTCTCCATTAGTTTTTCCTACCTACACCACCTACATCTCACGGCCAAGGAAGAAGAGAAAAAGATCAAGGGGCCAACCTACCTGCCCCTTGGGTGCCTTCTTTCTCTATCTTCCTCTCCCTTGTGCCATACCAAGGAGGAGGAGTTATTCACATAAGATGGACGACCAGGTAAGAGGAGGATCAAGGTGGTTGTCACCCACCTTGGAGGATAGTTTGAAGGAGGACTACATGAAGAAGAAGTTGAGGAGAAACCTTTTTAAGTGAGGGAACAACCACACTTGGAGCAAGGCTATCTAAGACTTCAACTAGAGGATCCCTCTATTTTTCAATTTCTTGTATTAGCTAGTGTTTTAATATTTTCATGTAACAAGCATTCCTCTACCTATCATACATTTTCCTAGAAATACAAGATTTCATTGTTGCCTTCAATTTCTTATTTTCTAGCTAGTCTATTTTTTCTTGCTTCTAATAGTTGTAGAGCACACTCTTCTCTTGTAATTACCCTAGGCGCATTTACCTAGGGTGAGTTTAGAAGAGGGGATTTCATTCCTGTCACTTAGGAGTAGTTGATAGGTGTAGCTTTAATTAATCTTCATTTTCAAGTACCCAATTATTTTGAAAACCCTAAAAAGCAACAAAACAAAAAATACAAAAATAATGTGTTGATTTGAGAAGTGAGAGAGAGAACCATCTTTGTGACTAACCATTTGGCTTCCTTAGATGACCCTAGGTAATCCACTATCTAGGAATATAAATTTAAAAGCTGATCAGTTTTGCATGTTGCAACGAGATTAAAACCCCCATTTATAAAATCGTGCAAATCTCAAATCAACTAGTCAACTGGATAAGGTGGGCTTAATAGAGAAGAAGGTAGATAAAGTATGGAAGTTCCTATCTAAGCCTCCATCTTCTTCTTCTCAACCATACACTTCTTCTCAATTTCCTATAGGGACTTTTTGATTATTCATTTCCACATCCTTCACCAACTGGAGAAACCTTTGTTCCTCAATATGCTGAACTCCCTGCACCTCTTGGAGCTTCGAAGGAGTTCACACCATTCACAATGACCCATATTCACAAACCTATAACCCTGGATGACGTAATCCTTCAAATTTCTTGTGGTTGGGAAATACACAAAGGCCTAATTTCCAACAACCTTCTGCACCACCACTTCAAAACCCAATCTGAGCAACACCTCTACCACTACAAGCACAATGCGGATATCCACCGGGTGCCTACTAGCAGCCCCAACCCAAGCCCACCTAATACTCTCAACCTGGGCTTACAGGAGATGATCAGTTGGGGAATACCATGAAAGCTCTTGCTGACATGCAACAATAGAACATTGCATTGCAGTAAAAGCAAGATGCAGCCTTAGCTGAGATGAGAGCTCAATTGGAACACTTAGCTACACCACGTCAAGCAAGTACACTACTGACCGTAAAAAAGAGTGATTCGTTAAAATCGGTTTGAATGTTGTTATAACACGCAATTTTGACCGCTTTTAAAATTTGTAAAGATCGAGTACTCGATGAGTATTTAGGTCATCCCAAAGGAAGCGAAAGTGCGATTTGAAATTCATTTGCTTGAAATTCAAAATTCAACTTTCTTTTCGTACTTTTGAATATATAATTTTTAGGGTGTTTGTATGGGAAAAAAGTGAATGCATAGAAGGGAAATGAAGATGCTAATAACAAGGCAAGAAGTGCCTTATTTCTCCAACTCACTCCAAGCATGGGAGGCTTGGAATAATAGAGGAACAAGACGCAACAAAAAGAATAAGAAGCTAATTTGAATAATAGTAGAGGAATGCTTCTTAAAGAAAAATTATTTTACAAAAAGGGTTGGAGAGTTCACAAGTGAGAAGGGTTCTCACTTGTAATCTCCAATAAGAAAGCAAACGCTACAATGCAAAAATAAAAATGAGTAAAGTAAAGGAAAGCTTAGTGATGAAGAAAATGATGCTACTGCAGAACTCCCGCTCCAATTTCGGTTGCCTTAGAATTAAAGGAAGCTCCTTTCTTGGTTGTCCTCTTCTTGGCAAGCCCTTGGTGGGGCGTGCCTTGCTCCTCCTAGAGTGGATGGCTTCCACTCCTAATCTCCTCCTTAGGGTGGACATGGACCACCCTATGCTCTTCTCTTCCTAGACGTCCTCCTTGCCTAGTTGACTCCTTGGCTTGGCATGGACACAAGGTAGAAGAAGATAGGAAGTTGAAGGCACCAAGAGGGCAAGAGCACTCCCTTGATCTTCTTCTTCTTCTCCTTGCTCATTGGGAATGGTGGAATGAAGGTGGTAGTATGCTAAAGTGATGTAGCCAAGGGTGAAGAATTATGGTAGTTATGGGTGGGGTATATAGAGTGGTAGGAAGGGAGGTAGGTGTTGTTAAAAGGGGACAACTAGGATGGCTCATGGATGGTGGTTGTAGGATCCTAGGGCTAGGGTTGATGGCTCCAAAATGGAGGGACATGATTGGTTGGCGCCAACCCTTGGTGGGGACTCAGGTTAAGGGTTGGCGTGGAGTGTTGTAGGGTTAAGATTCACTTAGGTGATGGTGGTTATGTGATGGAGGGCTATGGTGGGTTAGCGCCAACTTAAGGAATATATGGAGGTTGAGTTAAGGGCGGTTGGTGTGGGTTTATGGTGTGGTTGTGGGTTAGGTGTTTGGCACCAACTAATGGAGGGTGAGGATAGGTTGGATGGGGTATGTGTAAGGTGGAGATGGGCTTCTAGGTTGGCACCAATTATGAGGAGGTGTGTGGGCATTCTGGCACCACCTTAGGTGGTGGCTATAGGGTGGTTAAGGTGGTGAAGAGGTGGGTTAAATGTTGGCGCCAAGGAGGGTTCTAGAAGGGGGTTATGTGGATGGTGACGATGGGTTTAAGGGAAGATGGAAGGTGGAGATGGAGGGGTTTTGGAGGGAATTGTTGGTGCCATATCTAGGTAGTTGGGGGGATGGTTTTGGAAGGAATTTGGTGGTGTCCTTTGGTGGTAGAGAGGGGTGAAGGGGTGTGTGTTGTTGGTGACAAAATGGACTAGGAGTGGTTAGCTTAGGTGGACTAGGTTTAGGGTTATTTGGTGGAGCTCAGATTAGGTGGGGTTTAAGGTTATGGTTGGAGGCTACGGAGGTGGACTATCTAAGCTAATCTAGTTAAGATAGCTTAGGTAGTATATGAGTGGAATATGAGGTAGAGGGAGCTAAGGTTTTGGAGGTGAGGAGTTGAAGGGAGTTGTGTTGAGCTGCACTGAAGCTGGCTGAAGCTGATAATGATTGAAGGGGTCATCTTAAGAGCTCAGCTACTCATCTTAGCTAGCTAATTCTTCTAGTAGCAGCTAAGCTTGAGTAGTAGAGCTATGTTGAGTTAGTCTCAACTTATCTGAAGCTGGGTTGAGCTGGACCGACTCTGTTGGAAACTCCCGAGCTAGCTTAGCTACTATGTTGACAAGTAAGTAGTAGCTAAACTAGAGAGATTTCAGCTACCGTGGGCTCAGTGGAACTAGGGAGAGCTGGAGTGTACTCATGTCAACTAGGTTGAGCTAGCTTGAGCTCTTAGTGAACTGATTGGAGCTAAGATGAGCTAGACTCAACTAAATTAAGTTGGATCTGAGCTGAGCTAAGCTGAGTTGAACTACTTTGAGCTACCATCCAACTAAGATGAGCTAAATGGAGCTTAGATGAGTTAAATCCAACCTAATTGAGCTAGTATCCAATTGTGATGAGCTGGATTCAACTATGGTCTAGCTGGAATGAGCTTCCCCTTCACCTTCTTCTTTCCTGAATGCTAGGGTTTTAATGATCTGGCCATCTATTCATCCCTAACACTCAAACAAACATATCAAAAGCACAAAAAAATATGCAATGCATGCCGATCCTAAATGTTGCCTAAATGTAGCTTAAAAGCCTGTTTGTATAGGTAAAACTCTAAGAACTAGATTAGTTTTAAGCCATAAGAATGATAATAACTGGCGTTTATTAACTACCATCTCAAGTAGAACCCAATCCTAGGAATGTATCTTCCCAGAGGTATGTCCAACCTAACCCCTCCCAAGGCCAAGCACATGTCATATCACAAGACTTGCACGATTCTGATCCATCTACACCTTACTTAGATCAGCAACCACCTCATCTTCCCAACCCTTATTCATCTTCTTGACTCTGCATTCATTGATTGAGAGAGGGAAGTTGTATATTTTTCTGTATACATTTTGTTTCTCTACTTGGATCTTAAGCAAAGTATTTCTAATTTGATACACATTCTTCACTTGGACCATGTACCAAGTATCTTGAGCTTATTCTAATTCTGATTCACATTGACTATGGAGCTTATTCTTCACTTTTGAGATTGACAACTTTCATCTTTTCACCCTGATTTAAATCTTTCATTTAGCTCCATTGACTTATCAATTCTCTACCCATTTTTTTTTGCTCATAGTTTTTCTTGACACCTGTACTAGGTTTGCGTCTAGCTGAAGGCGTAAAATTTAGCAAACTACCTCTTGTATATAGGTGTTTTCATCTTTCTTATTTTCCCTTTCTTCCTTAGGTGTCTATCCTTGCATTTCTAGCATGCATTCATAGTCACATTTGTCCTGCATTTCACTACTTAGCCCAACTTTCCACTCTAATACTTGTATTAGACTTGAAGTTGTTCGCACATAGATTTTTATCTCCTCATTCTGACTTCCTTCCATCACTCAATCTAAGTTAGTGCAAAGTAGAGCATGCATTTGTATCCACCCTATTCATACAATAAGGATATTGCATCATTTAAGCCTCAAGGGTGTAAATGGTGAAATCATTTTCTGAAATGCTATTATAGACACACAAAGTGTATATAGTATAGTATTATTAAATATAAAAAAATTACAATGTCAAAAATACAAAAAAAATGTGAAAAATAGAAATTTCAAAAATACAATAATGGACCTACAGTACTTATTGTTGGGGGAGAACACAAAAGAATTTCAAAGGAGAGAAAAGCTTTGAAAGACTTATAAATGTTTAATTATGATCTTATAGCTAGAAACAAAAATAGAATAAGTATTTATGGACATTCAACTTTTGCTGGTTAGACTTTCTAGGCCATGGTAGTTTGATTTGCTTAGGCTCTGGCTTAATACACTTAAGCTTTGACAAGATAGACCAGGATCTCTCCTAACTTAGGACATATTCTTGTACCTGAGTCACTAATATTGGATTTGCTAGTTTGCTTTGGCTTAGGAGTCTAAATAACTTTGGTTTTCACTACACAGTGTCAAGAAAGACCAGGTGAACTTAAAATTCAACCCTAGTACTATTCATTAGGGAAGGTGGAGTCCTTACCTGTGCATGCATGTAGGCCCTTTATCCTAGTCTTTAGTCTTGTGTTTAGAAGAAGTTCTTTTCACCAAAGTACTACCCACCAAATAAGTGTGCTCTACTAAATAAAGTTGTAGGAGACATACTAACATTTGTTTTCAGAAAAAGAAGAAAAATAAAAAAATAATCAGAAAAATAAGAAAAAGTAGAAACAATATATATATACAGAAAAAGTAAAAAAGAATTGAAAAAAAGACATTCTTTTGAATAAGTCAATTATGTTCTCCAAAGTCCTATACAATCTTTCCAACGAATATATTTTCATGGTGCTTTACAAATACCCTATTTCCACCAAATATTATTTGAGCCACAATGCAATAAGAGCTGGGTTTATGTCTTCACTCATTTTTGAGAGCCGATCCAATGACATGAGCTGAAGCTAAGACCAACCTAGGCTTAAAAAGACATGAAACCTAAGGATAGAGTTTTAGGGTTCATCTCGTTAGTCCTAACCATTCATTCAGCACAACCAAAACCTCTTAGCTTCAGAGCTTTGTAAAACCTTCTTGAGTCCTGGAAATTATACTTAAGGTTTAAATATCAAGAGTCCTTGTTGGTCAAGAGATGGCCTATGTCATATCAGCATTGAGTTCTAGTAAGTCTTCCTAGGCAACTGGTTCTCACAATGTCCAGACATAAACACAAGCTAGCTTTTCAAAAAAAATTTTAGCTTAAAGACCATCTCTAAACACTTAACAACTTGAAAAGATTAAATAGATATCTCATAACACTTACCTAGTTGATAGTTAAATGCTTTGCGCTTAACGAGTTGTTTGCTAAGGGACTAGCAAAACCTAAGCATGGGGGTATGATGAGGTGTGGCTCATCATAGCTAAAATGATAAAGTTAAGCTAGAAACTATGTTAAACACTATCTAATTAACATAATAAATGGGTTAAGTGTGGAATTTAAGGGAAATGACTTAAAACATCAAATTCATCTTAAAAATGCATAATTAGGACAAATTAATGAGACATTCTATTCAGAAATACAAATTGATGATCCATTTGCAAATTAAATACATTTTTGAACTCAAAAGTTCAAATCAAGGGTTGAATTAAATGCTAATATGTTCAATTAAGCTATCATAAAAATTCCATTGCATTTGGACATCATTAAGACCTTGCATTAATGACTTTACATTTAGGCCTCATGCATATACATTTTCTTAAGCTTATAACTTCTAGGGACCCTCCTGCAAACCCACAAGGGCCTTTTTGTAAGTGACTAGGGACCACTCTGTGTTCTTTTCAGCCACTTATCGGCTTGGCTGTAAATTGTGTAGTGTTTCACTTTAAGGGTATCTCTATAATTTTCCCAACACACTTGCGCTCGCACGTGCACTATAGCCATGAAGAATACGGTGCACAACTACTGTTGATTCTTTGTTCCTCTCATCCTACGACAGATCTTCCATTTTTCACATGCTCTCATGCATTGCATCGCTTCTCCCCTTAGATCTGATCCAATGGTGCATTTTTTATTTAAAAACTCCCCCGCAACCATCTTCTTCAAATCCATCGTCTGCCGTAATGAGCCTAATCTCACCCTTGCAGTCACTTGATTCACTCCCTCACTTACTTAAGCTCACCCCTGACATCACATGTAGGGGATCGACCCCCTACTACACCTCTCGAGTCAGTCATTTCTTCCCTTCGGTTCTTCTCCTCATCTTGCCCTAGTTCTATTGTAGCTGCAGTGGAACTCCACCTCCTTCGACCTTTCCTTGCAGCAAAGGATCACGTAACTCCCCAGGATGACCTAGAGCTCCACTAGTGGGCTTTCACTCCATTGTAGTCCCTCTCCCTCTGTTCTTCCTCTTCATCCATCAAGTGGAGACCCTCAGGTCCCGTTCTTCCACTTAGATTAGGATTTAATGCTTTCTAGGGTAATGGTAATAGTGGTTAGCATAATATAGATTGAGTAGAATTAGCTAGATAATTCATGGATTTAGTGGTTAATTAGGCTTAGATTAGATTAGTGACCCTGTGGTCAGGCCGGATAGGTTATGTTAATATGGCGATTTTATCGTTGAAATGAGTATAGTGGCTAACTTAAATCGAGCCTAACCATCTCTTTACAAAAATTTTTTTTACCTGGCCTACTTGATTTTATCTTGGTCACTTTTAGGCCGAGGGTCGAACTCAGGGATGTGGGATTAGAAGTGAAGAAGTTTCTACGCCTTTCCTACAACGAATCTCTTCCGTTCGTTTATTATGTTTTTGGTATTTTTTCTATTTAAGAATTTTTTCTGATAATTTTTGTCCTTGAGGTACACCCTCAAAATCAGGTTCTTGGCTTTGAGCCAAATTAGGGTTCCAAAACTGGTCTTGCTAATCGCAAGATTGAGTACCTGCAAGTCAAAGATTATCTTTTCTCTTTTGTATAATTTTTTTTATCTTTTTACTGGCAGGAAAGAGAAACAGAAATAAAGTAAATATAGTATATGTATATATGTATATATTATATATGTATATAGGGGTGGGGGTGGAGGTGGAGATGGCATGTAGCATGGTGTCGAGTCAGTCGTCGTCTAGGAAGACGGAACCAACAGGACGAAGTGCCGCGTGGAGTGTAGGATGGATGGTGGAAGATGTGTGCGAAAATGCTTTCTGTATGCGTGTATCGGGGAATATCAGCAATTGGTGCAGATATTTTCGCGACACAACTTATGGTAGGTGATATGAAAAAAAAAATATATATGTATCTATAAATATATATCTATATGTAAATATATATATGGTTATAAATATATAGGTATATATGTAGTTATATGTGTATATATATATGTATATATATATGTATATATATATAGATATGTAAATATATGTATAGATATATATATATATATGTATATGTATGTATATATAACTATATAGATGTATGTATATATATATATATATGTATGTATGTATATATATAGTAATATATGTATATAGATATATGTAGATAGATATGTATATATATATATGTGTGTATATATAGTTATAGATATATATGTATATTTGTATGTATATTTGTATATATATATGTATAAGTATATGTGTATATATGTATGTATATATATATATATATATATATGTATCTATACTTATACTTAGTTATATAGGTAATAATATATATATATTTATACGTATATAAATATATGTATATATGTAAATATATATGTATATATATATAAGTATATATATATATGTATGTATATTAATACTTAGGTATATAGGTACTACTATATGTATAGATATAAGTATATATAGATACGTATATGTATATAAATATATATATATAAGTGTATATTAGTGTATAAGTGAGTGGAAGTGTGTGTACGAGAGTGTGTGTGTATGTGTTTGCAGGAGTGAGAGAGTGCTGTGTGTGAGAGAGAGAGAGAGAGAAAGAGGGCGTCTGCTGAGGAAGAAGTGCGGGAGTTAAGTAGTCCGGAGCCTCAGGGCGTCGTCAGATGGCGCACGCGTAGGTGCGTAGGTGCGCGGAGAGGCGTACACGCAGGAGGGAGCGGGTGTGGGGGAGAGACCACAGCGCACAGCGTTACACGGAGAGGCAGGTGCGGGCGAAGGCGCTATGCGCTGAGCTGACGCTGAAGCGGGTGTTGAAGCAGGTGGAGGAGCGGGCATACGCTGGAGCAGGCGCCGGCGTACGTGGCATTGGGCACGGGTGTACACGGGAGCAGGTGTGGGCGTGCGCGGACGGGTAGCAGACAGTCGTGGTGCGCCGGGTGACCGAATAAGTGAGAAACTTACTGGTCACCGCACTGTAGCCACAGTGTTCCACTGACTAGCGTGAACAGTGGCTACAGTGCCACTCGGCTCGCGCGACCGGGTGCCAGCGATTCCATGAGTGCAGACGATGTGGAGCGGCTGGCACGCACACGGAGAAGCTGCGTTGGCTGCTGGCTTGCATGGAGAGGCGGGTGAAGACGTGGGAGGTGAGGGCGGCCTGCAGGCGTGTGCTGGAGGCCTGCACTGCTGCTGCCACCTTGCTGCTGTGGAGATTGAGCTTCAAAGCTTGAAGCTCCTACGGCAATGGCGGAAATGGCTGAACGATGAATTCAGAGAAGAGAAGACCACCACACCCACCGGCTCTTTGATGAGCTGGGCAGTGGTGGGACTCACCATGGTGGTTGTGCACCACTGTGAGCTGCTCCTGCCGGCAGAGTGGCTCCTCAGAAGGAGGAGAGGCTACGTATGGAGGGGAGAGGGGAGGAGATGGCCTGGAGAAGAAGTTGCTGTGGTGTTTTTTTGTGTGGACCAGGCTTGGCTCAAAGAAGAAAGCCGTGCCCTTTTTAAAGGGGAAGAAGGCATGCACAGCCATGCCCTGGTTGTGCATGGCTGTGCATGCGGCTGTGTTTGGCTGGCAGGGGGTGGCTGTGTAGGGCAAGCTGAGTAGGACATGGCGCGAGGAAGAGGCTGGCATGCATTGCAGCCGCGGAGAAGAAATTTAAAGTCAAATAGAATTAAAAATAAAGATGGTGAATTTGAGAAGCAGCACTTGAGGAAAACGTTAATTTCACGGCCATTTTATTCACTCTCCTCCCCTCTCAAATAAATGCATGCATGCGTGTATTTTTACAAATGCGACTATGGCTTCCTAATATGCACTGGAAATGCTAGGAAATAGCACAAGATGGCACAATTGCTGGTGTATGTTTGCTGTGCAATCATACCCCCATGCCTATCTTTTGCTAGTCCGTAGCAAAACATTTTTTTGTACTGTATTTAGAAATGATCTTACTCTGAAGATTTTCTTCTGAGGAAACATAGGTGTGTTTATTGTTGGATATTGTGAGAACCAATTGCAGAGAAGACTACCAGTACTTTAAGTCTCACATGACATAGACCATCTCTCAACTAACTAGGACTCTTGATATTTAAACCTTAAGTATGATTTCCAGGACCCACGAGGTTTTTGCCGTACTCGAGAGCTCAAGAGATTATGGCTTGTGCATAGTGAAGGATCAAGACTGACCAGATGAATATTAAGACTCAAGCCCAGGGTTTCACGAATTTTTAAGTACAGGTTGGTCCCAGTTTCAGCTCATGTCTTCGGATTGACCCTTAAAAGGATGACGGAAACTCAACTCCCATTTTATGACATTTGTGGCTTAAAGAAAACAGGGTATTTGTAACTTGCCCTGAAGAACTTTTGCAGGGTGGAGACTTTATAGATATTTGTGAGATATACTGACTTTCTTTTTTTTAAAACACGTGTCAGTATATCTCTTACAACATTATTTGGAGGAGCACACTTTTATTTTTGGTGGGAGAGTTCCTTTTTGGTGGAAAGAGTCTCTCCTAAACACAAGACTAAGGCCTGGGATAAAAAGTCTACCTATGCACAAAGGTAGGGACTTCACCTTCCCTAATGAACACTAGGGTTGGAACTTATGTTCACCTAGTCTTTCTTGATATGTGTTGTGTGAACCAAGATTACTTAGGCTCTTGAGTAGAAGCAAACCAACGGATCCTGTACTGGTGTCTCAGGTACAATAATATATCCTTAGTTAGGAGAGATTCCGATCTATCTTGTCAATGCTCAAGTGAATTAAGCCGAGCCTGAGCGAATCAAGCTTTGTGGCTTGGAAAGTCTTTAAAACAGTGGTTGAATATCCATAAACACTTATTGTATTTTTGTTTCAGCTTTTAGATCATTACTAAACACCTTTATATATATATATATATATATATATAGATGAAAACTGCATGATACCATAAAATACCCAGATCCTATGGATGCCTATCCACCCCCCCATGCCAAACGATGCTATGTCCTCATATGCATGCAGGGAAGGGTAGAGGAAGGACGAAAGATCGGGTAACGAGAGCTGAGGTGTAGGGTATACGGCAGGGTGGTTGGGTGGGTGGATGGTGGGTGGTGAAGTGAGCGTGACAATGAAGTGAAAAGTGATGGTGGATGGTGAGTGTTGTTGGGGTGCCTCCCAACGAGTGCTGTATTTAATGTCCCTAGCTAGACTCAGAATGAGGCACAACATTAGTTACCCTCCAGCAGGGCAATAGATTTTCCAACGGGGGCAGGTTCATGAGTAAGATAGGGTTTCAAACGCTGCCCATTGACCATAAATTTATGCCCAGATTTGGGATCTTCAATCTCAACGGCCCCATTGGGAAATGGTCTCGAGACCAAGAAAGGACCAGTCCATTTGGACTTCAATTTCCCAGGAAAGAATTTGAGCCGGGCATTGTAGAGCCAAACTTGTTGAGATGGCTCAAATTCTTTCCGCTGAATAGGGCTATCGTGAAAAGCCTTAGTGCGTTGTTTGAAAGTTAAGGCAGAATCATAGGCTTCACGACAGAGCTCTTCCAGCTCCTGGAGTTGGAGTTTACTTTGTTGACCACACAGGTCTGGGTTGAGGTTACATTGGCGAACCGCCCAATAAGCGCGATGCTCCAACTCCACGGGCAAATGACAAGGCTTCCCGTAAATGATTCTATAAGGAGACATACCAAGGGGAGCCTTGAAGGCGGTTTGATACGCCCAAAGTGCGTCAATCAGCTTGTCGGACCAGTCCTTACGGTCAGGCTGAACCATTTTCTGGAGAATTTGCTTGATTTGCCGATTCGACACCTCTACCTGGCCGTCCATCTGAGGATGATATGGGGATGCGATATGATGGTGAACTTCTTATTTCCTCAGAAGTGCCTGAAAAGGAGCATGGGTAAAGTGGCTTCCTCCATCCGAGATAATGGCTCGAGGGATCCCAAAGCGCGCAAAGATGTGGTCTTTGACAAATCGAGTGGATATAACATGGTCAGCACGACGCATTGGAATAGTCTCGATCCATTTCGAAACATAATCAACATCCATGAGAATGAATTCGAAGTCGTTGGAAGGAGGAAAGGGACCCATGAAATCAATTCCTCAAATGTCAAAGATTTTCGCAGTTAGGATGGGTTGTAAGGGCATCATGTCACGATGTGACATTGACCCTAATGACTGGCACCTAGTGCAATGTTTGGAATACTTGTGTGCATCCTGGTGAAGGGAGGGCCAAAAGAAATCGCACTGCAACACCTTGGCTGCAGTTTTCCTCCCAGAGAAATGGCCTTCGCAGGACTGATCATGGCAGAAGGATAGCACACTGGGGAATTCGCTGTCAGGAACACAGCGACGGATGATTTGACCAGCACCTATGCAAAAAAGAAGTGGATTATCCTAGAAATAATACTTTACTTTTGCCATGAGCCGCTCGCGCTGGTTTTTAGGCCAGCCACGTGGAAGGGATCCAGAAGCAAGGTAATTGGCAATGTCGGCATACCATGGTCCACTTGCCACATTAATTGCCAATAGGTGCATATCGGGAAAAATCTCATTAATCAGCAGAGTAAGTCCAATATGGTTAGGATCCAGTCTGGAAAGATGATCAGCCACAACATTCTGGGCTCCAGCCTTATCGCGGATCTCAATGTCAAATTCTTGGAGCAGAAGGATCCAACGAATCAGTTTAGGCTTGGCATCCTTCTTATGCATGAGTGGCGAATGGTCGCATGATCAGTGAAAATAATAACATGTGAGCCCAGAAGGTAAGAGCGGATTTTCTCCAGCCCAAAGACGACCGCCAGTAGTTCTTTCTCAGTGGTAGTATAATTACGCTGGGCCTCGTCCAACGTCTTACTGGCGTAGTACACCACGAAGGGGTGTCTATCGCGTCTTTGTTCCAGGATGGCTCCGACTGCAAGGTTGGAAGCATCACACATGAGTTCAAAGTCGAGGGACCAATTAGCTGGCTAGAGAACAGGGGCCTTGGTGACAGCATTACGTAGCTGCGTGAATGCTCGTATGCAGTCGGGGCCCATATCGAAGGGTACGTCAGTCGATAGGAGATGAGTCAAAGGTTGAGAAATCTTGGAGAAATCTTTAATGAATCTCCTATAGAAACCGACGTGTCCCAGGAAGGAGCGGATTTGTTTGACAGAGCCAGGCACAGGTAAATCAGCAATTACATCAAGCTTAGCTTTGTAAACCTCGATACACCTATCGGAGATTATATGTCCGAGAACAATTCCCTCGTGTACCATAAAATGACTTTTTTCCCAAGAAAGCATGAGGTTTACATCAATACATCTCCTAAGGATACGGGTCAGGTTGGCAAGACAATAGTCAAAAGATGGTCGAAAGACCGAGAAGTCATCCATGAAGATCTCGAGAAAGTCACTTACCATGTCATGGAATATCGCCAGCATACATCTATGGAAAGTTGCTGGCGCGTTACAAAGTCCGAACGGCATCCTTCTAAATGTAAAGGTGTCAAAGGGGCAGGTAAAAGTGGTTTTCTCTTGGTCCGAGGGGTCAATTTCCACCTGGTTATATCCTGAGAATCCATCCAGGAAACAAAAAAATTTATTTCTCGCTAATCGCTCCAGGATTTGGTCAATGAAAGGTAGTGGAAAGTGATCTTTCTTAGTTGCAACATTGAGTTTCCTATAATCTACACATACTCTCCAAGATGTAGGAGTGCGTGTAGGGATGGATTCGCCCGTGTCATTGACATGGATGGTGAGTCCCACCTTTTTAGGCATGACATGAATAGGACTCACCCAGGGGCTATCGCTGATCGGGTAGATTATACCTGCATCCAGCCACTTAATGATTTCCTTCTTAATGACCTCCCACATGTTAGGGTTGAGACGTCGCTGCATCTCGTGGGAAGGTCGAGCCACCTCCTCAGTATATGTATGGTGAGTGAAGTAGGAGGGGCTAATGCCAGATAAGTCTGATAAAGACCATCCAATGGTTGCCTTGTGTTCCATAAGGACCTTCATTAGTTTGCACTCTTGCTCCCTAGTCAATTTTGAACTGATGATTACAGGGAGCATTTCATTTGGTCCCAGGAAAACATACTTAAGTGTACTAGGCAGCTCTTTCAGCTCGGGAGTGGATGGTGAAAGATCTGGCATTTCTTGGGACGAGAGTGTCCCAGGCGGATCAGAGAACAAGTCAGGAGAAAGAAGTTGGCCCTCAGATTGGCCAAGAAGAGGGGCTTCTTGGATAGATGGATCCAAAAAGGAATAGCCCCATTGAGAAGTATATGGGCTCAAGGTCCCAGTGTGGATTTGCAACTCTGCCTAATTTGGCAGGAAAGAAAGGGCAATCTGATCTTCAAGAGTGTAGACTGGCGGTGAGTAGCCCGGATATGACTCAGACCACAAGGTATGGGAAGCGAAGAAAACCTCGTCAGAAGTCTGGCTAGGAGAAGGTACAGGACAAGTGAGGGATGGGGGAATGTCACAATATGTGTTGGTCAGGCAATCATCAGTGTTTAAAGGCAGTCCACAGCAGTTAGAATAGGTCCCAATTAGTCCGATACACGTGCTAACGGCCATGTCCACATCAGACGTGTCATCCTCGATACAATCGCAATCAAAGTTCTTAGCTACCTTGAAGATGTTAAGCTTGAGCTTTTCAGATCCAATGGCAATCTCAATACAGCCCGACTCGCAATCGATATGGGCGCGGGCTGTGGCCAAGAAAGGTCGACCAAGGATGATCGGACAATCAGAAAGTGAGCTAGGGACTTCCATATCTGAAACAAGAAAGTCAACAGGAAAACAAAGACTGTTGACCCTAACCACCACGTCTTCCACCACACCCTTCGGAATTTTGATAGACTGATCTGCCAACTGTAACGTGACAGGGGTGGGTTTCAGATTTCCCAAGGAAAATTTTTCGAGCATGATGGTTGGTATAAGATTGATGGAAGATCCTAGATCAAGCAGGGCACGGTTAAAATTGCAGCCTTGGATGCTATAGAAAATAAGTGGTGTGCCCGGATCTTTCTACTTCGGTGGTAGATTTGACAGTATAGCACAACTCGCATGAGGCAAGAGAACCACCGGATTCTTAGTTTTCTTTGACTGTCACCTGGGTGTTGCGTAGTATTTGAAAAGTCAGGTGACAGTAGGTATGTGGTCGATAGCCTCGAGAAGAGGTACCTTGATTTCAACATCCCTGAACAAATTATGCAGGTTATTAAAGGCCTGTGTATCTTTCTTTTTGCCTTTTGGCTCCCTTAGTAGAGCCTCAGGGAATGGGACTGATTCTGCCACCAATTTGGGCATATCGTCCTCTCATGAATGCGATGCGCATCCCTAATGAGAGGGCGATGAAGAAGATAGACCAGGATCAGGTCAAGGCAGATCGACGGTCTACTTACCACTCCTCATAGTGATTGCATTGGATGATGCGGATCCAGTGGGATCATAAGGTAGAGGAGGGTTCGCAATAGGGACATAAGAGTGAGGTGCTATAGCGGGATTAGCCTGAAATCCCGGTGGAATGCTCGGAGCCTGTAGAATCTGATGAACCTGCCCCTGAGAAGGTCGTACCTGTAGTTGAGGACCACAGGGTACAAAATTTCGCAGGTTTGGAACAGGTTGGGTTGGGAGAGTGCCCTGAGATCGAATCGCCATGCATAGTTGACTGATCTCAGCATTTTGCTATGCCAATTGGTGCTGAAGAGAGGTCATGTTCTCTTCATTGTGCTTTGAGATTTCCATCATCATTCGCATGAATTTATCAAGAGGACTTGATGCGTGTTCTGCTTGCGGTACGCAAGGACTCGATGGCAGATTCGCCATAGGATTAGACTGGGCCCTTGGGATGATGGGTGCGGACGGTCACATTGGTCCACCTGCGGGTAGTTGGACCATGCGAAATTCAGATGATTTCGCCACCCTGGGTTATAAGTGGCAGAGAGCGAATTGTTCCCTAGGGCGCAAGCATCTTCTATGCCAGAAGACGCGTCTGCATATAAATATGCGTCCGAGCACATAGAGGCTTGGTCCTCCATGTCAAAATACTGGCTTGCAGAAGCCAGTTCCATATGACTTACTGAATCGTTCGACGCGACACTCGGTAAGGAAGGTCTTATGGGGTTTCTCGAGATAAGCCTGGTGTTGGAAGAATTGGGATTGTGAAGTGGTGAGGTGGGGGTGTTTTCCATAGAATGGGTGGGGTTGGCCAAAAGCTCGTCCAGCTTCTTGTGCACGACGGAGACTTCATCCAATTTCTGTGCAATAAGGCTGAGATCAGTGGATGATTGGGAGGGTCCCGTGTCAACTTCGTGGACATTACGAGGCAGGCTGGTACGATTAAAGGCGATAATGGAAGCATTGTTCATTGAGTTTTCACTCATATTTTCAAATAATTCGAATGCTCCATTCTCGTCTTTATTCATGAAATTCCCTCCGCAGGAAGCGTCTGCAATCTGCTTCAAAGTCTCATTTAGCCCATAGTAGAAGATCTGGCCTATATGCCACTTAGGCAGACCGTGGTGCGGACACTTCCTGAGGATGTCATTATACCTCTCCCATGCCTCATGAAATTGTTCACCATTTTGTTGCGTAAATGAAGTGATAGCACGGCGAAGCACATTGGTTTGCCCGATTGGGAAGACCTTCTTGAGAAACGCTGTTCGCATCTCTTCCCAAGAGTGGATGGTTCTCCCAAGGGTGCATAACCACTGCGACGCTTTATCCCTCAATGAAAACAGGAACATTTTCATGAGGACTATTAGTAACCCGATATTTCTTGGTTTAACTGTTTCACCCAATCGGGTTAGGTCTTCCAAGTGGAGAAAAGGATCTTCACTTGCAAGACCATGGAAGCGGAAATTTATCAGGCCAATTATGTTAGGTTTCAGTTCAAAGTCGTCCCCGCCCATGGGGACCCAAATTTGTCGTATGGTCTCTGTAGCAGCGGGATTTTGATAGGAGCTAAGAGACCTAGGCTCCTCCCATTCGGGAGGGTCCTGCATTTCCTCCAATGTTTCCCTAATGGCTTCAATTTGTTCATTATACATTTCCATTTGGGTTTGGAGGCGGGTTATGGGATCTAAGGCTCCACCACCTGGTGGGTTTTGAGGGCGGTTTCCTCCCTCGGGATTTGGGGGTGGGCATGCAGTCATGTTTGTGGAGGAGGACAATTCAGCTTCTTTTATAAAATTATCAGGCAATTCACACAGTTCAGGGTTTTGTGACCTCCTCCCAAACATGCACTACCGCAGGAAGAATTTGGTGGATACGAAGGGAAAAGGAGATGAGAGAAATGACGCTGCAAAGGTACACTTGATGACAAATCAATACAATCAAATTCCTAACCTCTACAGTGTGCCCTTAGACCTAAAGATCTAAGTTACCTACTATCACGACCTATGGAACCAAATGCGAGCACCGCGGAACCACCGGGCCAGATTGAAAGGCCTTTTGCCCCAGTCTTAGACACCCGATAGTATGCGGGAACCCTCACCAGCACGTAGGCGCTACACGTAGGTAGTTAAACCTCCAATCCTTAATAAGGGTCAAGTTACTACCAATTTTTGTTAGAGGCTTAGGATCAAGTGCTTATGGAATGTGAAGGGCGTTATTTATGGGTAATGCCCAAGTGATTGATTTTTAGAGTGTGTAAACCAAGCATGCAATGGGGAAATCTCCCCGAATTGAAGTTTTAATTGGTGAATGACTTTTAGAATTCAACCTTAAGTAGTATGGATTTTAGGATTTCTCTGAATTACTGAAACGTGGGGTTTTACCGGGTTTGTTGGTTTTGTTATAACGTTGTAGTAAAGCCGGTTATTACCAACATTTCAAATATAAATTTTTTTACTCGGAAAATGAAAGAGTTCCCGAGGTCGAACTCAGGGAGCAAGTCGTATTCTAGAGATATACATGTTTCTTTTACAAAATAAAGAGAGAGGGAAAGAATTTGTTGTGATGTTCTTCTTTCTTTCTCTTTCTTCAGATCTCCTTCTTCTTCTTCCTTGGTTTCTGCTATGGTGATAATCTTCTTCTGCTTCTTCCTGCTTTGGCCGTTGCTCTTCCTTCTTCTTCAGCCTGCCTTCTGTGTTGCTCTGGCTGCTGACTTTCTGTCGTCTGACCCGGTGCTTCGACGACTTAACTGAGCATTTGCTACAGTGCAGCTCCTTCTTCTTCGCCTTTGGCTTCTTCTTCCGCGGGTCTTCTTCTTCTTCTTTGGCCTGCACACTTCAGAGTTTTTCGTCAAGAGGCAAAACCTACTCTACCCCCCTCCCCCGCGTCTCTCTTTCTCTCTGAAACCACTCTTGGGAAAGCTCTCCCAGAGCTACCGGGTAATCGGGTTCGGGTCAGGCCCGGGTCCAGGCCCACCGGCGTGCGGTGGTGGGTGAGGAGTGCAGGTCGGTTTAATCGGGGTCGGGCCAGGTCCGCGGAGCGTGGTCACGGACGAGGCCGGGTCGGGTGAGAGGGACCTCACCCCGTGGTCAGGAGGCAGACAGCATAAGGCACTTTTTGCCTTTATGCGTCCGCGCGCCTCCGAGAAGTTCCGAGGTGGGACTAAATGTCCCACCCCAATTGAGCGCCCGTCGCGGAGGGAGCAGTGGGCGATCGTGTCTTCACGCGCGGCCTTCGCCCCATCTGCGAGCCTGGGACGTTTCGCGGGGACTCCCCGCGCAACCTGGGAGTCGAACCTGGGCGAAGGCGTGCCTGCACCTGCAGGTGAAGGAGCTCTGCCTGCTCAGTAATGGCGACGGCGGGCGAGTCACCTGGTCACAGAAGAACGGCCTCTCGGCCAAATCAGACAGGCGGGGGACCTTCGCCGTGGCACGGCGAAGGTGGTCAGGGGGTCTGCAGGGGGCGAAATGGAGCCAACAGGTCGTCCTAGGTCAAACTGTGAGCAAAGAAGTGGGTGTGTTCGGTGGATCTGCAGAGGGTGTTTGGTGGGAAGTGGAGGAGCGGAAGAGGATCAGGGTGAGGAGGCGGAGGTTCTGCGGTGGTCGGCGAGCCGTGTGGGTCGCTGAGGTGATGGGAGCGGCTCGCCGGAGGGTGGTCGGAGGCGGAGAGGGTGAGGGTGAACTGGAGCGGTCGAGGGTTTAATCAAATAAAAGACAGTGAGGAAAAGAAAGAGGGGGAGGTGGGGAGGAGTTCTGACCTAGCTATGGAGACGAAAGGGGCCGAGACAGGGCGACAGTCGTATCGACTGTCGCCGGAGAAGAAGATGCCCAGGGGAAGGGGCGGCGGCGAGCAGAGGGCTGGAGAGGTGCCAGCTGGGTGCGGCGTGGCGCGGGAAGAGCAGGGGAGGAAGTCTCTGCTGCTGGTATTGCGGCAGAGCGAAGAGGTGGAGGGGGAGGAAGCCGCCGGAGCTGGTGAGCGTCTGCCGGAGGAAGAAGAGAAGAAAGCTGGGGGTTTTCTCCGTCAGATCCAGGCTGCCCTGGTCGGTGGAGCAGCGGGGGGTATTTATAGGGATGAAACAGGGAGGAAGGCGGAGGGAGACGACGTGTCTCCCTCGCCGGAGAATGGTCGGAACACGAACCCATACCGTCCGTGCGTTCGCACGGCCGGTATGGGGGGCTACAATGACCAGGGGGGTGCCCCTGCGACGGCTGACGACGCAGGGCACCCCCGGTTTACTTGCCAGGTCCGCGACCTTACCCTGCGCGGCGCCATGCTCCGCGCAAGGTCGCCGGAGCATGGTGCTGGCAGGGTTATGCAGGAGGGACCTGATTGCAAAGAACGAAGGAGAGTTAGGGGCCAAAATGCGAGGGTTCAAAAGTTGAGGGCCAAAGAGTAAATATATGAGGACCAAAGTGTGAAGTCGGTCAAGGAGGTTCCTTCTTAGGCTCAAGTTTTTATACATGACTAATTAGGACCTAAGGAATCTGATGGTGAATTTCATTTTCATATTAAACCTTGTTTGACCAGTCAATTTGCGTAAAGACCCAAATTAAGTTATTAATTGGGCATGGTTCTCAATGTAGGTCAAAATGGGTTCTAAAGGCCAAATTGAAGGTTCTAAACCCTAGAGATTATTTTTCTATGAATTTTAGAGGGTTTATTCTATTTTTACTTTGCCTCGAACCTTGTGAATTGAAGTGGGTTGTTTTAGGGTTACAGATTATCATTTGGTTCCTTGGAAGTGCTGTAGCCCTTGCTAGATCATCTCATCCCACTTTTATTCTTATTAAGCTGTTTTGACCTGTGTTTGGGCCCAGAATTACCCTGTATGCAGATTATACTGGTAAAATTGCACTTTTGCCCCTTATGACTGGTTTTCTTCTCAAACTCAGAATTCTCTGAGTTAAGCCTTTCCTTGAGATATGTAGGAGCTTTTATCCTTTGTATTAGGTCAAAATGAGCTAGTTATGGCTCATGATGAGGTTCTCATCATACCCCCATGCCTAGCTTTTGCTAGTCCCTTAGCAAAAACTTAAGGTTTCAACCCTTGTTCTAGACCATGAAGTTTTTAATGGTTTTAGATAAGTGCCTTTTTTATTTGAGCATAGATTAGGTTAGAATGCTGACCATAGGCCTAAAAGGTACTCTAGTACCAATCAAGATCCAAATCTGTCTAGCCTTAGCCTCAGTCTTTTAGCAAAGGTTTTTAAGGCCCGCAAGAACTAACCTAAGGTTTATTGGACTTCGTGGTTAAAGCACCCGTGCTTGAAATGATTTTAGCCCTGGCTCAGTTCGCAGTGCGTTTTGTAAGAGAGAGATAGAAAGTTTTTCTGTTTGGAGAGTTTTCTCTCTCTTTTTCTTTTTAGTTCTAGCCTAGGATTGGCTTTTCAACACGGTCTGTATCAGATTCCTTGCTCCCATCATCAATCCTCAAGGGTTCCTGGCGATCGATGCTTCGAGATAGCACCGCCCATGGCAACCCCCGGAACCCTGGCTATTGAGATTTCGAGATAATCCCATCCATGGTGTTCCGTGGCCGAATCCAGACCCTGGCAATTGACACTTCGAGATAATGCCATCCATGGAATCTGAACCAGCAGAGTGCTTACATGCCCCCCGTAGGATATGTAAATATCCTAAGAGACAAGCACCGAGGAGATGATATTTTGTTACGCATCTTCGAGGGGATTTCCCGCCTCTCTGCGCTGGGAACTCGTCCAAATCAACTTGTGTTGATCGGCCGCTCCTATTCTAGGTGTTCTTTTCAGATTTTTGCGACGCTTCTGCGTGATTCTGATTTTTACGCTTACTGAACCAGGCTGTGTGTGAGATTAGGGTGCTTAGGTTACTGAGTCCCGTAAACCAAAAATTAGTTAACGAGGCCGAAAACTCCCTAAACCTTAGACCTAATACTTCAGCTTTTCATTTTCCTCAACCTCTTGAGGAGTGTCCAGATCTTAATGGGTACTAAGAGTCTATTCAAGAATGCCTAAGGTTTGCATTCTTACTAATCTCATTGTGCACTTTTCAGTTATTTTCTTGAATGAGGTCTAGAACTTAGGTTAATTCCTTAGTTCCTTACTAATGACTATCACTTTTTCTCATAATTTTGTGCTCCTTTTTCATTTTGTTTCTTTTCTCCTTCACAAAATTTTCCTTCTCCTCTTTTCCTCTTATTCTTTTTCGAAAAAATTTTCTAATTTTTATGGTATTTTTGGCATATGTGAATTTTTTGTTTGAAACCTTTTCTTACAAGTTTTTGCACTTTCCTACCCCCCCATGCCTAAGATTTGCAATGTCCTCATTGTAACCTAGGGGGTCTTAGTTCATTCCTTAAGACAGAAATTTGGGTGAGTGGATGGGTCGGGTTGAATTTTTGCGGACGATTTCAAATCTCAGATGCGAACATCTGAGTTGGGGTCGGCTGTCTACAAGGGTGAACTTCGAGTGCTGAAAGGTGTCAGAACAAGTTTCAGGTTTTCAAAGAGAATGACGGGCTGCCTCCCGTTAAGCGCTGAGTTTTACGCCATCGGCTGGGCGCAATAAGCTCAAGGGGAAAGGAGGATATAAGATGCCTCAGCCAAATCAGTAGAAGTTACATCAATGAACGGCTTGAGTCTCTGACCGTTCACGATGAAAGGTTCAGAATCGTGGCTGAGTGGACTGATTTCGATTGCTCCATTTCCAAAAAACCTGTCGGACCAAATATGGTCCGACCCACTTAGATCTCAGTTTTCCTGGGAAGAGTTTGAGTCGGGCATCAAAGAGTAGGACCTTTTGACTAGGATGAAAGATCTTTCTCGAGATGTGTTTGTCGTGGAAGGCTTTAACCCGCTCCTTGTAGATTTGCGAGTTCTCGTACGCGTCTATGCGTAATTCATCGATCTCGCTGATTTGGAGTTTTCTGTGGGTCCCAGCCTTAGAAAGATCCAGATTACAGTTCCGTACTGCCCAATAGGCTTTATGCTCCAGTTCGACGGGAAGGTGGCATGCCTTTCCGTACACCAATCTAAAGGGAGACATGCCCAATTGGGTCTTGTGGGCGGTCCTATAGGCCCACAATGCTTCCGGAAGTCGGGACGACCAGTCCTTCCTGTCAGGTCGAATAGTGACTTGCAGGATTTTCTTGATCTCCCGATTAGACAGCTCAGCTAGACCATTAGTTTGGGGGTGGTAAGGAGTAGAGATTCGGTGAGACACCCCGTATTTGGTCATCAGTGACCTAAACTGAGCATTTGTGAAATGGGTCCCCCCATCAGAGATTATTGCACGAGGAATCCCGAACCTTGAGAAAATGTGTTGATGAATGAATTTGAGAACGATTTTGTGATCACAGGTTCGGGTCGGTATGGCTTCGATCCATTTGGACACGTAGTCCACAGCCAACAGAATGTATTCGAAACCATCCGAAACAGGAAAGGGGCCCATAAAATCAATCCCCCAAACATCAAAGATTTCGCATACTAGAATCGGTTGCATAGGCATCATGTCGCGATGGCTCATGTTGCCCAAAGTCTGGCAACGACTGCATGCCTTGCAATGACTGTATGCGTCTTTGAACAGTGTGGGCCAGTAAAAGCCGCACTGGAGGACTTTTGATGCGGTTTTATGCCCGGCAAAATGGCCACCGCATGCCTGGTCATGGCAGAAAGAGAGGATATTGTTGACTTCCCCTTCCGGGACACATCTCCGGATGATCTGATCGGCACCTATGCGGAAGAGGTACAGGTCTTCCCAAATGTAATACTTGGCATCGGAGCGTAATTTGTCTTTCTTGGCCTTCGGCCAATCGGACGGGGTCTGATGAGATGCCAAGTAATTTACAATATTAGCAAACCATGGAAGGCCAGTACCAATAGTCAGCAGGTGCTCATCGGGAAAATGCTCAGTGATGGGTCCGGAAGGGTCTATTATTTCAGAAGGAAGACGGGACAAGTGATCAGCTACCACGTTTTGTTTTCCCGCTTTATCGCGAATCTCGAGGTTAAATTCTTGCAACAGCAAGATCCATCGGATCAATCGAGGCTTCGCGTCCTTCTTTGCAAGGAGATGCCTCACAGCCGTGTGATCCGAGTATATGATGACATGGGAACCCAGAAGGTACGATCTGAACTTCTCTAGGGCAAATACTACAGCTAGCAGCTCTTTCTCAGTAACTGTATAGTTACGCTGAGCCTCATCGAGTGTTTTGCTGGCGTAGTAAATGACCACAGGTTTCTTGTCATTTTTCTGCCCCAAAATCGCTCCTACAGCGAAGTCGGATGCATCACACATGATCTCAAAGGGTTGAGACCAATCAGGGGACTGTAGGATCGGGGCTTGGGTGACTCGGTCACGTAGGATTTCAAATGCTTGAGTGCATTCCTTGGAGATTTCGAAGGGAACATCCTTGGAGAGAAGAGTGGTCAGGGGGCGTGCGATTTTTGAAAAATCAGGGATAAATCGTCGATAAAAACCGACATGCCCTAAGAAGGATCGGATGTCCCTGATCGAGCTAGGCATAGGAAGGTGAGAAATCAGATTAACCTTAGCTCGATCCACTTGGATACCTTTCTCCGAAATTGAGTGTCCCAGGACAATTCCCTCAGGCACCATGAAATGGCTCTTTTCCCAGGAAAGAACCAAATTCACGTCGATGCACCGCCTGAGTATCTGGACCAAGTGTTGGAGGCAATCGTCGAATGATGCTCCGAAAACTGAAAAGTCATCCATGAAGACTTCCAGATAATCACCTACCATATCTGAGAATATGGCAAGCATGCATCGCTGAAAAGTAGCGGGTGCATTGCAAAGACCGAAAGGCATCCTTCGGAAAGCGTATGTTCCGAAGGGGCAGGTGAACGTGGTCTTTTCTTGGTCCTCAGGATGGATTGCCACCTGGTTATAACCGGAGTACCCGTCAAGAAAGCAGAAGAACCTATTTCCCACTAGTTTTTCGAGAATTTGATCAATGAAGGGTAGTGGGAAATGATCCTTCTTCGTGGAGGAATTGAGTCGACGGTAATCTATACAGACTCTCCACGAGTTGGCTAATCGGGTAGGAATGATTTCTCCGGTCTCAGTCGTTATAGTGGTGAGTCCTGCCTTCTTAGGCACGACCTGAATTGGGCTCACCCAACGACTATCGGAGATCGGGTAGATGATCCCAGCATCTAACCACTTGATGATCTCCTTTTTCACGACCTCCTGCAGATTGGGGTTTAAGCGTCTCTGCATTTCACGAGAAGGTCGTGTGCCCTCTTCTGAATAGATATGATGAGTACAATAAGAGGGACTTATTCCAGTCAAATCATCGAGAGTCCATCCGATGGCTCTTCGATGTTGCTGGAGGACAACAATCAGACTGGTTTCCTGTTCAGGACTGAGGTTGGAATTGATGATCACAGGAAGGGTCTGATTAGAACCCAAAAAGATGTATTTCAAATGAGTAGGAAGGGGTTTCAGTTCGAGGGTGGGGTTTTCAGCAGCAGCGGGTGGTTCAGTATAGATGTGAGGTTCAAGGGTGGGAGTTACTGGGTTGTTCACATCTGGATTCGACTCCTCTGTTTGCGGGCCAAGATCCTTCTGTGGTTGATGAGGCATACTCAAGTCATTCTGGAGGTGTGATTCATCAACCAAAGTCTTGATGTCACAAATTTGCTCGATGACGCCGCAATTAATTCCTTGTTGGGCCTTAAATATATCAATTTTCAGTGTTTGATCTCCAAACTTAAGCTCTATTTGGCCCTCCTCACAGCTGATGTTGGCTCTAGCAGTAGCCAAGAAAGGTCTCCCTAGAATGATTGGTGTATCCCTAGGGTTCTCAGGTGCATCCATGTCTAAGACTATAAAGTCCACTGGAAAATAGAAATCCCGCACTCTCACGATAACATCCTCGAGAATCCCTTTTGGTGACTTTATAGATCGATCTGCTAATTGTAATGTCACCTCGGTTGGTTTCAGCTCAGATTCTTCCAGATGGTCAAGTAAGGATGTGGGTATCAGATTTATAGATGCACCTAAGTCTAACAATGCTCTATCAAATTGGGTACCACCTATCTTACAGGAGATCAGGGGAGTTCCAGGATCTTTTGCCTTGGGTGGGAGTCTACTAAGGATTACAGAGCTGGCTTGCTCTGACAGAACAATTGGGCTCCCTCCCTTGGTTCGCGGCTTACGCTGGGGTGTACATATATTCTTTAGAAATCGTGCGTAAGCTGGTACGTGGCGGATTGCATCCATCAAGGGGATGTTTATGTGGACCTGCTCAAAGAGCTTGACCAGGTCCTCCTCAGGGGCCACGGGTTTGGTGGTCTTCTTTCCCTTGGTCAGGGCCTCGGGAAACGGGATCTTGGTTGGTTCCTCTAGGATAGGTCTAGGTTGTGGGTCTGGAACAGCGGTACCTTGGATAACTATCCTAGGGTCATGATTATCAGGCTGGGAGTGGTTTGGATAATGCGGGTCCTGAGTTGTCTTACCACTACGTGTTGTTACAGAATTTAATCCAGCCTGATTTTGGTTTGGGTTTGGTAGGAGGGGTGGCTGCTGCTGAAATCCTGCACGCGAAGTTGAGGCTTCCATCTCGTCTGGAGATGGGGCAGTAGGGGCCTGATAAATCCATTGAGCGTGGCCTAAATTTGGATTCATAACGCGCTTCTGGGTTGGCACGTTATTCGGGTTAGGAAGAGGTTGGGAAGGGAGTGTGCCTGGCTGGCGAGAATTTGCCAATTGGGCCAGTTGAGTTTTAACTTCAGTAAGCTCGTCCTTGTGCTGTTTTTGAATGGCTGCATTCGATTTTTGAATGTCAGCCAGAGTCTGAAGGATTAAGGACATTTGATCTTGATTTGGCCCTGATGGATAAGTAGGGTGGGGCCGAGGCTGAGGCGGCTGGTAGTGATGAGAGGGCTGTGGGCGGGACTGAAAAGGTGGTCTTTGGGTTTGGGAATTTCCCGCCCACTGAAAATTGGGATGGTTTCGCCATCCAGGGTTGTAAGTGTTGGAGAATGGGTCGTTCTGGATGGCGTTGAGGTCCTCGCAGGTCTGAGGAACCTCCTGAGAATCAGGGAAAGGAGGAATGGAGTTCCTCCGGCTGGTGAAGAAAGGATCGGATGATCTTCCAGTCCAAGAATCAGATGGGGATGGATATGGATCCATCCCAAGGGTGGATCGGTGGAGGATGTTTTGCACAGTCTCCTGTGTGGAAGGAGGTTGTGCAAAGGAGTTACGCGCAGAGGTGGCTCGCTGCAAGTGCTGAGTCAGCTCATCCACCTTCTTTTCAATGATTGAGACCTTGTCCAATCGACTGGCCATTAACTCCAGGTCGACTGATGCGGACAGGTCCTGCGTCTCATGTGCTCCCTTAAGAATCGTCGCTGCGCGGGTATTCGTCCTGTCGAATAATCCCATGGAGTCATTGTTGATGGAGTTCTCGCACATGTTTTCGAGAATCTCCCATACGGTGTCTTCATGTTGACCCATGATGTTTCCTCCGCAGGTTGCATTGACGAAAAGGCGGATGTCCTCACGGAGTCCCTGGTAAAAAGATTGGACTTGTTCCCATTTAGGAACTCCGTGATGGGGGCACTTCCTCATGAGATCCTGAAAACGATCCCATGCCTCATGGAGAGGTTCTCCTGATTGTTGAGTGAAGTGTGTAATCTGATGGCGCAAGGCGTTGGTCCGACCAACGGGAAAGAACTTTTTCAAGAACTCGGATTGAAGTTCTTCCCAAGTGTTGATCGGCCGGGTCTGAGTTTGATACCAATGGGCGGCCTTGTCCATAAGAGAAAAGGAGAACATCTTCATGAGAAGAATATCCCGATTTTGCGCATCTGATCCAAAAGTGTGGGCCAGATGCTTTAGCTGTTTGATGTGCTGGAAGGGATCTTCAGAATTAAGCCCATGGAATTTAGGTATAGCATGAATCATGTTGGGCTTTAGTTCGGAATCAGGTCCTCCAATCGGGATTCTGACTCGAGGCTCAATGGCCACCGCAGCAGGATTGTAGTGGTCCCGCATCATAGGACGCTGTGGTGGGTGCACGAAGTTTTGGAAGAGGTCATTGAGTCGCTGGAGCTGGTGTTCCAGATTATTTTCTTCCTCAACTGGCTGAGCCATGATGGGGGAAGAAGAAGAACTTGGTTCTGAATCAGAAGAGAGAATAATGTGAGGGTGTTGCTGCACAAATACGGGCGTCGAGGCTTAGCCTTGACGAGAGCGAATTTCTAATGGAGGTCTTAAGGGTGGTCTTAGAGACCTCCTTCCGTACATGCACAGTTGGGAGAGGTAAGTTTAGAAGGTGCTGGACCCAATCAAGACACCCAAAAATGTGTTGGGTGACTATAGAGGTGCGGGGCAGATGGACCCCTTGATCAGAAAGATCGTCCACCTGAGAATTACCTGGGCAGCCAGAGAGGGAGAGTCCCGCGAAGACCCCTACACGGTAGAGCGTCCCCACGGGTTACAGGGTTTCCCCCACCCGACCTCTCTTGTCACTGCGGTTCCAGGTAGACCAGAATGGGGATCTTGACCTCTTAAGTCTACTAATTTTAAGATCAGGGTACTTAAGGCTTCACTTGAACTTTAGTCTTTTTAAGTGCAAAGAGTGACCTAATTTAAGGTTGGTTGACCCAAGGGGTCAACTTTACCTATTGTTGTCTTTAAGAGCTTTTAGGTCCTGTCTTTTAGGGTTCAAGTGTTTAGAGAGAGCCAATTGTTTAGGATTTTTTTTTTTTGTTAATTATTTTCAATCAATGGCTTGGGCACACCTCTTTTGGATTTCCTTAATTCTTGATTAAGGGGTGTGTCTCTACTGAAATCCTAATGTTTGACCTTATGTTGGCTCTACTTGGTCCATTTAACTCTTTGTTGGGTAATTAGGGCTCAAGCAAGAATGTGTTAGCCCTTAAATACCCTTAATAGTGTGCAGGAGTGATGAGTTGAAAACATGCAACTTTTTATGGTTACTAGGTATGGAAGACAGGTTAACCCTATATTGCTTGTTCTTTTCTTTTCTTCCTCTTTAGAGTGTAGGGGTTAATAGTGAGAGAAAAGATTTACCTGTCTTCAGAGTGGTTGTGTGGTTGCTTGTCTTCTTGAGTTCCTGTAGCTGCACAAAAGAGAGGAGATTATCAGAACTTAAAAGAAACAGGAATGTTTACCTCTAGAATAGCCGTTGCTCCCCGGCAACGGCGCCAAAATGAAACGTGGGGTTTTACCGGGTTTGTTGGTTTTGTTATAACGTTGTAGTAAAGCCGGTTATTACCAACATTTCAAATATAAATTTTTTTACTCGGAAAATGAAAGAGTTCCCGAGGTCGAACTCAGGGAGCAAGTCGTATTCTAGAGATATACATGTTTCTTTTACAAAATAAAGAGAGAGGGAAAGAATTTGTTGTGATGTTCTTCTTTCTTTCTCTTTCTTCAGATCTCCTTCTTCTTCTTCCTTGGTTTCTGCTATGGTGATAATCTTCTTCTGCTTCTTCCTGCTTTGGCCGTTGCTCTTCCTTCTTCTTCAGCCTGCCTTCTGTGTTGCTCTAGCTGCTGACTTTCTGTCGTCTGACCCGGTGCTTCGACGACTTAACTGAGCATTTGCTACAGTGCAGCTCCTTCTTCTTCGCCTTTGGCTTCTTCTTCCGCGGGTCTTCTTCTTCTTCTTTGGCCTGCACACTTCAGAGTTTTTCGTCAAGAGGCAAAACCTACTCTACCCCCCTCCCCCGCGTCTCTCTTTCTCTCTGAAACCACTCTTGGGAAAGCTCTCCCAGAGCTACCGGGTAATCGGGTTCGGGTCAGGCCCGGGTCCAGGCCCACCGGCGTGCGGTGGTGGGCGAGGAGTGCAGGTCGGTTTAATCGGGGTCGGGCCAGGTCCGCGGAGCGTGGTCACGGACGAGGCCGGGTCGGGTGAGAGGGACCTCACCCCGTGGTCAGGAGGCAGACAGCATAAGGCACTTTTTGCCTTTATGCGTCCGCGCGCCTCCGAGAAGTTCCGAGGTGGGACTAAATGTCCCACCCCAATTGAGCGCCCGTCGCGGAGGGAGCAGTGGCCGATCGTGTCTTCACGCGCGGCCTTCGCCCCATCTGCGAGCCTGGGACGTTTCGCGGGGACTCCCCGCGCAACCTGGGAGTCGAACCTGGGCGAAGGCGTGCCTGCACCTGCAGGTGAAGGAGCTCTGCCTGCTCAGTAATGGCGACGGCGGGCGAGTCACCTGGTCACAGAAGAACGGCCTCTCGGCCAAATCAGACAGGCGGGGGACCTTCGCCGTGGCACGGCGAAGGTGGTCAGGGGGTCTGCAGGGGGCGAAATGGAGCCAACAGGTCGTCCTAGGTCAAACTGTGAGCAAAGAAGTGGGTGTGTTCGGTGGATCTGCAGAGGGTGTTTGGTGGGAAGTGGAGGAGCGGAAGAGGATCAGGGTGAGGAGGCGGAGGTTCTGCGGTGGTCGGCGAGCCGTGTGGGTCGCTGAGGTGATGGGAGCGGCTCGCCGGAGGGTGGTCGGAGGCGGAGAGGGTGAGGGTGAACTGGAGCGGTCGAGGGTTTAATCAAATAAAAGACAGTGAGGAAAAGAAAGAGGGGGAGGTGGGGAGGAGTTCTGACCTAGCTATGGAGACGAAAGGGGCCGAGACAGGGCGACAGTCGTATCGACTGTCGCCGGAGAAGAAGATGCCCAGGGGAAGGGGCGGCGGCGAGCAGAGGGCTGGAGAGGTGCCAGCTGGGTGCGGCGTGGCGCGGGAAGAGCAGGGGAGGAAGTCTCTGCTGCTGGTATTGCGGCAGAGAGAAGAGGTGGAGGGGGAGGAAGCCGCCGGAGCTGGTGAGCGTCTGCCGGAGGAAGAAGAGAAGAAAGCTGGGGGTTTTCTCCGTCAGATCCAGGCTGCCCTGGTCGGTGGAGCAGCGGGGGGTATTTATAGGGATGAAACAGGGAGGAAGGCGGAGGGAGACAACGTGTCTCCCTCGCCGGAGAATGGTCGGAACACGAACCCATACCGTCCGTGCGTTCGCACGGCCGGTATGGGGGGCTACAATGACCAGGGGGGTGCCCCTGCGACGGCTGACGACGCAGGGCACCCCCGGTTTACTTGCCAGGTCCGCGACCTTACCCTGCGCGGCGCCATGCTCCGCGCAAGGTCGCCGGAGCATGGTGCTGGCAGGGTTATGCAGGAGGGACCTGATTGCAAAGAACGAAGGAGAGTTAGGGGCCAAAATGCGAGGGTTCAAAAGTTGAGGGCCAAAGAGTAAATATATGAGGACCAAAGTGTGAAGTCGGTCAAGGAGGTTCCTTCTTAGGCTCAAGTTTTTATACATGACTAATTAGGACCTAAGGAATCTGATGGTGAATTTCATTTTCATATTAAACCTTGTTTGACCGGTCAATTTGCGTAAAGACCCAAATTAAGTTATTAATTGGGCATGGTTCTCAATGTAGGTCAAAATGGGTTCTAAAGGCCAAATTGAAGGTTCTAAACCCTAGAGATTATTTTTCTATGAATTTTAGAGGGTTTATTCTATTTTTACTTTGCCTCGAACCTTGTGAATTGAAGTGGGTTGTTTTAGGGTTACAGATTATCATTTGGTTCCTTGGAAGTGCTGTAGCCCTTGCTAGATCATCTCATCCCACTTTTATTCTTATTAAGCTGTTTTGACCTGTGTTTGGGCCCAGAATTACCCTGTATGCAGATTATACTGGTAAAATTGCACTTTTGCCCCTTATGACTGGTTTTCTTCTCAAACTCAGAATTCTCTGAGTTAAGCCTTTCCTTGAGATATGTAGGAGCTTTTATCCTTTGTATTAGGTCAAAATGAGCTAGTTATGGCTCATGATGAGGTTCTCATCAATTACCAATTCAACCAATCTTTGGGTTTTGAGAGAATACAAGTTTTCTTCTAAGCCCAACAAACCCTTCTTCAATGTCAGTTGATTAATGCATGCTAAAATGCAATGGGCTTCCCTAGATGGAGATTTCTATGTGTGGATGCATGAATCAATTTTAGATTAGTGTGAAAGGGAGCCAAAGCACTTCAATTCAAGTGCTCCCAATCACCAGAATGATTTCCACACACAAGGCTCAACCAAAAGATAAAGAAAATCAAATTGTTGGGGTTGAAGTATTCGGGATCGAATCTTAGGAACGTGAAAGGTCATGGTGGGGTTGGAATCAACTCAATTCCAAGTCTCCCCACCAAAAATGTGATCCCGAATTGCAGATAAATGAGGCAAAGAGGGGTGCAATCAATATTTTTATTTTTGACTCAAAGAATACTTCACACGGTGAAAGATTCAAGAATCAAGATTCTTGGATCTTCACTATGCGAAGTTTGGCGGGAAATCCTGGGGCGGTGGGAGTGATGACAAACAATCAAACAAGTGATTTTTAATCCACTTGCCCCAAGAAGTCCCAAGAAGTTTTTTTTAGTTTTTATTTTTTATTAGTTTTTTTTTATTAGGTGACAAGTTGACCTAAGTTGCTAAGAAAGAAGACCTACTTGTTCAGCAACGTGTGCGAAGCTCCAGTGTGGTGTTGGCGACTTCACACTCTCATTCCCGCCTTGGATCTGCCTACGTTTCTACCTGCCTTCTCCTTGCAACTGGTTCACCTGTACAGCAACAAACAAAAACACCCGTGAAGAGAAGGGTGTGAGAAGAGAAAAATTAAAGGAATGGAGTAGAAACTTACAGGAATACGCACTTCCCTGGCAACGGCACCAGAAAAGAGTGTGCTTGGGCCAGATAGGTTGTGTTAATATGGTGATTTTATCATTAAAATGAGTATAGTGGTTAACCTAAATCAAGCCTAACCATCTCTTTACAAAAAGTTTTTTTACCTGGCCTACTTGATTTTATCTTGGTCACTTTTAGGCCCAAGGTCGAACTTAGGGAAGTGGGATTAGAAGTGAAGAAGTTTCTACGCCTTTCCTACAGCGAATCTCTTCGTTCGTTTATTATGTTTTTGGTGTTTTTTCTATTTAAGAATTTTTTATGATAATTTTTGTCCTTGAGGTACACCCTCAAAATCAGGTTCTTGGCTTTGAGCCAAATTAGGGTTCCAAAACTGGTCTTGCTAATCGCAAGATTGAGTACCTGCAAGTCAAAGATTATCTTTTCTCTTTTGTATTTTTTTTTATCTTTTTACTGGCAGGAAAGAGAAACAGAAATAAAGTAAATATAGTATATGTATATATGTATATATTATATATGTATATAGGGGTGGGGGTGGAGGTGGAGATGGCGTGTAGCATGGTGTCGAGTCGGTCATCGTCTAGGAAGATGTAACCAACAGGACGAAGTGTCGCGTGGAGTGTAGGATGGATGGTGGAAGATGTGTGCAAAAACGCTTTCTGTATGCGTGTATCGGGGAGTATCAGCAACTGGTGCAGATATTTCCGCGACACAACTTATGGTAGGTGATATGAATATATATATATATATATATATATATATATGTATGTATCTGTAAATATATATCTATATGTAAATATATATATGGTTATAAATATATAGGTATATATGTAGTTATATGTGTATATATATATATGTATATATATATAGATATGTAAATATATGTATAGATAGATATATGTATATATATATATAGTAATATATGTATATAGATATATGTAGATAGATATGTATATATATATGTGTGTATATATAGTTATAGATATATATGTATATATGTATGTATATTTGTATATATATATATGCATAAGTATATGTGTATATATGTATATATATATGTATATATATATGTATCTGTACTTATACTTAGTTATATAGGTAATAATATATATATATATATATATATGTATATAGATATATGTATATATGTAAATATATATGTATATATATATATATGAGTATATATATGTATGCATGTATATTAATACTTAGGTATATAGGTATTGCTATATGTATAGATATAAGTATATATAGATATATATATATGTATATAAATATATATATATATATATAAATATATATATGTATCTATATATATATATATAAGTGTATATTAGTGTATAAGTGAGTGGGTGTGTGTGTACGAGAGAGTGTGTGTGTGTATGTGTCTGCAGGAGTCAGAGAGTGCAGTGAGAGAGAGAGAGAGAGAGAGAGAGAAAGAGGGCATCTACTGAGGAAGAAGTGTAGGAGTTAAGTCATCCGAAGCCTCAGGGCATCTTTTGATGGCGCACGCGCATGCACAGGCGTGTAGGCGCGCGAAGAGGTGTGCACGCAGGAGGGAGCAGGAATGGGGGAGAGACCGCAGCGCACAGCGCTGCGCGGAGAGGCGGGTGCGGGCAAAGGCGCTATGCGCTGAGAGGACACTGAAGCGGGCATACGCAGGAGCGGGTGCGGGCGTACACGGGAGCGGGCACGGGCGTACGTGGACAGGTAGCAGATGGTCGTGGCGCGCCGGGTGACCAGATAAGTGAGAAACTTACCGCTCACTGCACTGTAGCCATAGTGTTCCGCTGACTAGCGTGAATAGTGGCTACAGTGCCGCTCGTCTCGCACGACTAGGTGCTAGCGGTTCCGTGAGTGCGGGTGGTGTGGAGAGGCTGGCGCGTGTGCGGAGAAGCTGCGCCGGCTGCTGGCTTGCGCGGAGAGGCTGGTGAAGATGCGAAGAAGCGGGAGGTGAGGGCGGCCTGCAGGCGCGTGCTGGAGGCCTGCGCTGCTGCTGCCGCCTTACTGTTGCTGCTGCGGAGCTTGAGCTTCAAAGCTTGAAGCTCCTGCGACAATGGCGGAAATGGCTGAATGACAAATTTAGAGAAGAGAAGACCACCACGCCCACCGGCTCTTTGATGAGCTGGGCAGTGGTGGGACTCACAGTGGTGGTTGTGCACCACTGTGAGCTGCTCCTGCCCGCAGAGTGGCTCCTCAGAAGGAGGAGAGGCTACGTATGGAGGGGAGAGGGGAGGAGATGGCCTGGAGAAGAAGCTGCTATGGTGTTTTTTTGTGTGGACCAGGCTCGGCTCAAAGAAGAAAGCCGTGCCCTTTTTAAAGAGGAAGAAGGCATGCACAACCATGCCGTGGCTGTGCATGGTTGTGCATGCGGCTATGCATGGTTGGCAGGGAGTGGCTGTGTAGTGTAAGCTGAGCAGGACATGGCGCGAGGAAGAGGCTGCTATGCATTGCAGCCGCGGAGAAGAAATTCAAAGTCAAATAAAATAAAAAATAAAGATGGTGAATTTGCGAAGCAACACTTGAGGAAAATGTTAATTTCACGGCCATTTTATTCACTCTCCTCCCCTCTCAAATAAATGCATGCATGCGTGTATTTTTACAAATGCGACTATGGTTACCTAATATGCACTGGCAATGCTAGGAAATAGCACAAGTTGGCACAATTGCTGGTGTATTTTTGCTGTGCAATCAGACCCCACCTCCTCTAATCAATTCCGACCAAGAGAAACAAATTCACTGTCGTCCACTTATTCATTTTTCTTCCCTAACATCTCATAGTCACCTTCTAATTTTCCTTGAAATTTAATTCACCATTCACCCATCCATCTAGGCCATTAATAGATCTAGAGCTCTAGCTGTTAGATCTGTTACATGTGCTAATTCCACCTGGGGGTCTCCCATTCATGTCAGAAATTTACAAAGACCCCCCGTCGTGTGTTGGTTGGCATGGTTTACTTGATTGAAGTGGAATGTGGTTTATGCTTGAATCGTGAATTCAATATCCAATATGTGATCATTAGGTTTTAATTGAGTGAATTGTCTTTGTTAGAATTAAATTGATCCTATCGCAATGAATTAGAACTCGTTGAAATGAATTTTAATAGAGTATGTTTCTTATGCCCAATTTCAAATTGAGTTACTATTTTGTGCATTTTGAGGTAGTAGGAGCTTATATTTTGATGCATAGTTTTGAAGCTCCTACTGTGACCTAAATGGATCTGAAGCATCGCCCAGAGCTCCTGTACACCAATCAATGGTGTGTAGGATCTCTAGATGAGCAGATCATCTTGTTGAGCTTACATTAAAATGCCTAGGAGGGCGACATCTAATTGAATCTACACATGATTTATCCATTGACCAGGATTTTGATTTAGTCTTTAATAGTTTTTGGTGAAGGTTCTGAGATGTGTTGCAAATGGATTAAACATCTAGTTTGATCCACTCTCTTATGTTGTTTATGACAAGGAGAAGGGCCTGAACTAGGGCTTTTAGAGTTCTTTGGACTCGTGAATTGATTTCAATGGATTTCTGACCTTCTAAGAGTGCTTTCATGGATTTAGAGTGAATTTCCTTGGATTTTATGCACTGAATTGAACAATTTCAGTTGCAGCAATCGTTGCACTATTTATCTGATCTAGGAGTTTATCTTTGGAAATTAATCCCTGATTTCTAGTGGTCTTTGGAGGATAGGGTTGTTCAAGTTGTGAGCTTCCTTGTTTTGATTCAAATCAGACCTGAGAAGGAGCGATTGAATCATGTTGAGCAACTGACAAATTAAATTGGTTCTAAGTTGAAATATTTGTAGCAACTGTTGATGATTTATGGCTGATTTTTGGTTGAAATGGTTCTCTGGATTGAACAACACCTTGATCTAATTTTTCAAACTTAAGATTGATTCGTTTTACCTCAAATCAGATCTTGAAGGTCAGATCTGGGCTGTTTGGGCAGCTAACCAGTAGCTGAACTGAAACCATAGCAGCAGCAGCTGATTTGAGAGATTCTAGTGGGTTTTGAACTGAGTTTGAGAGTTTAAGTGACTTTTCTTGTTTTATATTGTTAAATCATCTTGTATAAGGACTCAAATACCGTTATAACTCAAGTCTGATTTTAAAATTGGATTGCAATTGTTGTTTGATTTAATGTCAGCTGCTTGCAATTATTTGTACTATCCAAATGGTAAATTTAATGAAAATCAAGATGAAAGTGATGTTTAATTGCTTCAATATCTTCCATGTGTTGTGCTGAATATCTGTGAATGCCTAAACTTGTTTTTCAGCCTTTGAAACACCCTTAGAGGCTTTAGGTTCTTGTGTTCTAACTCATTTAGGCCTCATTTGGATGAGATTTGAAAAACATAAAAAAATTCCAAAAAAAATGTAAATAAATAAAAGAAACATGTATTACGTAGGATTCGATATATTCATAGGTGTATGAGAAGTTTTAAAGTATTTCGAACCTCTAGGCTAGTATAACATAGCAATTGACAATTTGGTCTATTCTGAAACCTAATAAAAGCACATTCAAAAATCCCAAAATGAAACAATTCTTCTACCACCTCACCTTTTCTCTCTCTTCTCCCAGCTCTATTAAATACAAAAATAACATAAAAACACAAAAATATCCAAAAGTGTATAAAAATACAATGCATATGGTATATATACTTGTAAATATGAATCATTTAATAAGTCAAATGTAAATATTGTAGTATATGTAAATGATGTACAAAAATAACTTAAAACTGTATTTTATATATTTAAATAAGTATGTTAGATGAGTTACTGTATATATAATTTTATTATATAATTATATATTAACTTACAGTAGATTATATGTATGTAAATGAAAATAATTATAAATAAATATTTAAACCTATACAATAGTATCTATTACTATACATACGCATTTAAGTATTTATTATATACCTTATTGTATGTGTACATTGATTTATTTATATATTTATTATAGATAACTAGATTATTAAGCTAGTTAAGTAAATTATTAAATTAAAATAAAATAAATTAGGAAATTAACTTAATACTAAAATAATCCATGTTGTACACTTATATATATATTAATCTTAATTATTTTCATCCTATTTATAATATATTAATAATGCATAATAATATTTATAACTAAATTATATGTATATCTATTTCTAACGTGTAATTAAATGTATATAAATTAAAATAAATGTTATAAAATAAATTAAAAATGTTTAATAAATACCTTATTATGTAAATTAATTATTTATAATGTCAATTTTATCATCAAATCATTAATTAATACATTAATTAAGAATTTAAGTTGTAAATCAACGTGTACACAACACTAAGTAATTTTTATATATAATTAAATAACTTATATTTGTAAATTAATTATACAATTATGTAGCTTTAAGTAAGGGCTTTCATACCCTATAATTTAATTTGAACTTGGATGTAAATTTGGCACCCAATTCGAGGCCTTAATTTGGCTTCAGCAATGTGAAATGTAGCCAATTCAGCCTTAAAGATGATACCACATCAGGCACTGACGGGCACCACTGGTCGCATATAATGAATTGCGTCCGAGCGCTACTTAATCGTCAGTGCTCGACACACATAGACCCCTTACCCCTCTGACCATTTACCTGGGCGTATTATGAAATGAGCATTGATTGTGGGGTTGGGAGCTCAGTTCAGTATTTGAGCCAAGTTTGAGCCGATTAAATGCACTAAAAAACACCTAATAAAAACAAGGGACTGGTTCAAAGTAGTGGTCTGGTTCCACTCGTAAAGGTGCTGTGTATCCCACAAAATGAACCGACCCTGCCCATATACAACTAATTTTCATATAAGTAAAGGCCAAGCTCAGTATGTGTAAAGAAACATAAGCCAAAAATGACTAAGTGTTGTTCGTTGAGAGTGAGTGAGCTGTGTGCGTGTAAGTGTATAGTGTATAAATATATGTATAAGTATATATATATGTATAGTATATGTATATAGATATATAGTATATGTATAATAAATAAGGTATACATATGTACTGTAGATGAGTGTGCATGCTGTATATATATAACAAGTATATAGAGTATATATATATATTTGTTTAGCCTTTTATTGACATAAGTTTTTAGTGACAATTTTTGAAGGTTTTAGTCACGTTTAAGTACGTTAGTATAGCTTTATATAGTGATTTAGCTAAGTTAAAGTTTTGTATATTATCTATAGGGTACATAAATGTATGTATATATGTGTAGTAAATTATAAGCACTATATATTGAGTGTATATACTTAAGTAATAGTAGTATATATGTGTAAGTAGATATATTATATCTGTATATATGTATTATAGTGTACATATGTATATATATAGTTAGTGTATATAGTTAGAGTATTTGTTTGTGTAACGACCCGGTTCCCGAGTCCCTACGAGACACGAGAACCGGACCGACTCGACTAATCCCAAGACCCAGTCGTCCAACGAGGAAGTAACCAAAAGACAGTAAAATAAACCACATTCAGCATGAATATAACTAACAGTAAGAAAGTACAGCAGTAAGGAAAGAAACTACTACAGTAGGCACCACCACAACAGTAAAACAACATTTATCATATAACAAAAACTGCAGGTAAAGAAGGTACAGCGGAAACAAAACTACTCACTAGAACAGAAACAAAAGAAGGTACAAAGCTGTGGTAACTCTACTGGACCCTACTTGGCCCAGCGTCCTCTGCAGCCGCCGACCCTGGCTGCTCAACACCTGGTCCTGAAAAAGGTAACGAGTGTAACACGTCAGCAAAACGCTGAGTAGAGTGGCAAACTAACTAAAGGCAACAGTAGAGTGTACAGTAGCTGTTATGTTCTATTACTTCCTTTATTTACATCTTTCAATTTTTCTCACTATTTCATTTACTTCTCAGATCCTTTACTTGATCTCGAATGTCCTCGTGGGACGATCTTGATTGCAGTCTTTTCCAAAAGTAGAAGTAGCACGTGGTGCTCTCCTGGCCGGGAGAGTCCCCCGTGGTGATCCTACCCTCAGTCAACCACCCCAAGGTCACTGACAGACGTAACGGTGACTACGGCACGCGCGATAAGCGCACAGGTAGCTAGCCCGCACTGGCACGCGGTCAGTCGTTTCCGTTAACGGGTGCGCCCAAAGCACAGCACGGAACCAGGGCAGAGCCCTCTCAGTAACAGGGGTCCAACCCCTCCACAGTAACCAAACCGGGGCCTTGCCCCTCCACAGTCCGCGCACCCTCGCCTGACTACCCTGGTTTGCCCTAGTGGGCCTAACAAGTCGGTGAAGGAGGCTAGCAGAACCCCGGGGCCCGTGGGGTAGCTAGTACTCTCCTAACACTACTAGCTCTCCTCGGTACTACGTACACGAGGGCCAACAAGTCGGTACAGAGCGGCCAAGCCTAACCCCGGGTCCCTGGGGCGGCTGGCCCCACTCTGCACTAAAACAGGTACAGGTACTTCCCTTGGTACTGCGTACCCAAGAGACAGTACAAACTACATCTCAGTTCCATTCCTTTTCTTTCCAGGAGTTCCACTCCTAATTCCCCGTAGGGTTCCAGCTCTTTTATCTCAGAACATCATATGTTTCTCTTTCCAGATTCACGTTCTCACATTCCATGATCTCAACATGATTCCTTATGCATAACAGGTAGCTGTTAATTAAATTTACAGGCAGCTTTATATATATTCCTTTCCATTTTTCCAAGACTGCAGTAATATACATTCCACTAGTTTTTCCATCCTAGGATTCATGCCATATCCTAGGATCTATCATACAATCTAGTTTTCCGGCCCTAGGATTCATGCAACACCTAGGAGCTATCATTCCATATATTTCTCATCCCTAAGATTCATGCAATGCCCTAGGTTCTAGTTATGGTTCCATACTTTAACAGATTTTATTAATACTTAAAACCACTCTACCAGGTACAACGGAAGTAATGGGGGCGTGGTCGGGAATCCCGCGCGCCTCCGCGACTCTCAAGACTGCAACCGAACGAGGTCCTATCACAAGGATCAAACACAAGGAGTGTCTCAAAACAGTGTATAGCTACTGTAGGCGGGTAGAGGAATACATTTTGAAACGAACGCAACTCGAATCGCGGAAAACGGAGCCCAAACGGGCCCTAAACGGGTCGAGAAAGACGATACTGTGCAAAATCATACGTCTGGAACTCCTTCCAGACGTCTTAAACGGTGGATCAGAGAATTACCTGTTCGGCTTGGTTCCCCGGACGTCCAGCAGTCTGTGGGGACGTCTCTCCTAGATCCCAGACGTCCGATGGTCACTCCGGACGTTTGGAGGTCACTCCCGCCGTCTGGTACAACTTCCAGACGTCTGATTCGCAAAGGATGACGAATCGGAACACCTGCGCACAGCCAACCCTCCTCCCTCAGTACGGTCAGTCGACAAAAAGAAGGAGAAAGCGGAAACTCACCTTTCAGACGTCTGTATGATCTCACAGACGTCGACCTTGCCGTCTGGATATCAGTCCAGACGTCTGATTCTGGAAATTTTTCCAGAATCAGAACCTTGCTCGGCCTCCGCTCGCGACGCCGCCCGTGTCGCACCTCGCGCGTCCGCTGCTCCGCCCGCAGCAGGTCCCTCTCCGCGACGCTCTGCGCCCCCTGCGCCCTCCGCCGGCCGGCCAAGCCACTCCCAGCGAGCTCGCCCTCACGGCAGAGCCCCGCCCTCGCACGCCGCAGCTCCTCTGCGCCTACTGCGGCTGCCGCTGCCGCTGCGCCCTCGCGTCCGCTCGCTCTCGCGCACAGGTAGGAGAGAAGGAGGAGGATGGTGGAGACGGGAGGGGAGGCGCGCCCCCCCTTTTAACGCCGCGCGGAGAGGAGAGAGAGACGGTCGCAGTCGCCTGCAGCCGCAGAGAAGATGCAGGATCGCAGGTCTGCGCGCATAGGCGCGCAGACGAAAATCCCGTGCGAGCATAACTGTTCGCCAGACGTCTGTAAACTATCCCGGACGTCTGGTCAGACGTCTGGATGTGATCCCAGACGTCTTTACAGACGTCTGGGCCACCTCCCAGACGTCTTAAAAGACGTCTGGGGCACGCGCTCGTTACAGTTTGCCTTAGGTTGCAGATAATTTGTTTAAGGTTTAATATTAGTTAGTAGGTTTGTATATATGTTAGTATATTTGTTTAGTTGTTTTTGTACCTAGACTTAGGTATTGATTAGGAAAATTTTATATAACTAACATAGAATAGCTTAAGTAGTTTTTCATGCATGTTTGATTGTAAATGTGTTTAATGCATGGTAGTTTGCATTAATTAATTCATTTTGTATATACTTAACTCAATTCATTTGTAAATACAATGGACATTTTTGAAATAAAAAATAAGTTTGGAACATATTGTGATGTATCTGGATAACTGCCTCCTAATGAATAACATTGAATAAACCAATAAAAATTATGTAGATAAATAAAATGGCGTGACATCTGTTTGCATTGTGACAATATACTACAATCAAGAACGACATAACAACCACTAAATCACATTGCTTTTAGCATGTAAATGATATTTCATGACTAGTGTTGATTGAGGGGCCATAAATTTGATAATTAAACAAAAGGGGGGTGAATTGTATAATTCAAATATTCAATGAAAATAATGACAACCACAAAAATTCAATCCACAAATAACACCAAGATTTACTGAGGAAGCCTAAATCGGGTAAAACCTCTACCTAGTTGATCCCCAACCAAGATTTTCCTCTTGTTTTCTAAGCAAGAAAACCTCTAAACCTCACTACTTAAACCAAGGGTAGTGAACCTCGATCAGAATTCCTTCTTGTACAACCCACAAGAAGATATTTTGTTCTTCACTCACTAGAAGAATGGGAAGCCAACAACCCTGGCACCCAAATTACAATAAGTATAAGATAACAAAATTTATACAAGTTCTATTGAGCCAATGTGCATGTATATATCAATTGTAATAAGACTAACAAAAGGTTCTTTTCAATTCCCTTTAAATATATCTTGATGTAAGGGAAACAAAATTTTATGCAATTGATATACAAGTAGAACTTTGATAAACTTTTTTTTACAACTTCCTTTTGATAGAAAGATAAATTTTATAATGAGGAAGTGTATATGAAAATGTTTAGAATTAATAATATGTTCAAGAGATGTAAGCACAAGATTCCAAAATAAAATATTTTGAATGAACAATTTTGCTTCTAAAGATAACAAGATATGTATATGAAGCAAGAACAAAAGATCAAAAGTAGTACTCCCTTGAACTTCCTTCTCAAAAGTATGAAGTAGGTGTGGAGGAAGTAGAGAAGATCCTTCAAGGATCAATGATGTTGGCACACACAAGGAAGTAGAAGCTTGAAGACTTTTTGTTGAAGCACTAAGTTGGCGTGGAGTATGCTTCAATCAAAGCATAAAATGGTGTAGAGTTTTCTTCTTTGAATGCACAAAAATGGCATGGAGGCTTGAAGCAACTTCTCAGGAATTGTAATTGCAGGTTGAGAGTAGGAGAATGTTGTGTAAAAATGTGCTTTTGATAATGTATGTTGTTGTAAAAATGAATGAACCCATGTAGGATATATATAGAATGAAGATAGGAAGTTGTGATCTCATGAAAGGATGTGAATCCAAGAGATGCTAAGATAATAGTCGTTTGTACATGTTGGAAATCAAGTATAATCGTTTGGAGTCAGTTTAAGTGATGAGTTGATTGATTAATACAATCAGATTTGTCTTTAGAAAAATCACATAAAACTGATTAGCTAAATTAATCGATTAACTAATCGATTAATTCTGCAGTCAACAGAATCATAAAAGAGGTGATTATTTGGGTAGCTTTTCTTTTGTATAAAGGTGTAACTACACATGTAACTTCCCATACAAAGGGATGCAATATTCAAAATGGATAACTACCCTTCTAGAAAGTGTAACCACTCATTCTAGAAGAATAATTATTAATTTAAGATATATTTTAAATGCATTTTACATATGTTTTAGTAATTTCAATATTCTAGAAGTTATAACTACCATTTTAGAAGATTTATTTAGTATTATAAAATATTTTAGAACATGTTATATGTATGGGATTTATTTTAAGTATTTTAGAGTTTATTTATTTATTTTACGCATATGTAATATATTATAAATATGACATTGAGGTACTTGAATTAATTTGTGCATGTGAAATGGATGTGTTTGTCTTTTAACAAAATATCTACGAAATAACACAACATCAAATTGAAACTAGGATTCATCAAAATGAATTCTCTAATATCTTCTTTTGCTGCAATCAACATCTTTAGATAACAACAAGGCTTCCTTTTATCATTACTTTAATCTTCAACTTTATATCTACAACCACTTTATGATATGATATGATATACATAAAATACCAAAATAAATGTAATTAGAACCTAGGTACTAACAATCTCCCACTTTTTTATGTTTTTGTCAATATATAAAGTTGTGTTGAAATATGTTAACTAGATTACATTTATTAGTTCATTTGCTCCTCTATCAAACATAATTTAATATTTCCTTAATCATCTACTAGATTACATTTATTAGTTCATTTGCTCCCCCTATTAAATATAATTTAATATTTCTTTAATCATCTAACACTTTTAATATCTATCTAATGCTTATCTAATGCTAACATCTTTTCTTTGTAATACTTCTCTCCTTTTTTGACATAAAACATTGAAAAGATAAGTCATGCCAAGAAACACATAGATAAAAAACATATAAAAGAGTTTAAAGGAAACATACGACCAAGCAAATAAGTTCATTACAATGCATCATGAAACTAAACTAGGAAATAACTAACTAAACTACCAACTAAGTAGAGAGACAACCAAACTAGCAATAAAAGATAAACTACAGGAGATGCTTCTTGGTATCCTTGATGTCCATATGAAGTGAAGAGATGTTCTCTTGAATGTTTTCAACAGCCTTTGCCATTTACCTTTTGTCATCTTCTTGGTGCCGCATGAGGAGTCCAAGTCTGGACATGTAGACAGGGTTGCAATTCGACTCCACATAATCCCAATCTTCATTGTAAGGATGGTCGTCTTGCTCATTTGCATCAGGAATGGCATAGGAAATGAATTCAGGCACACTACGAGAAGATGAATGAAATGACCCTTCCCAAGAGTCATTGGACCATTTCGGGAGATTTGGAAGGGGTTTGTTGCAGTTTGCAACCCCTTAGAACTTGTCTGCGGGTTTTGCGGGTAAAATAGGACTAGTGGGGGGTATTTTTATAATTTACCCCAGCCCCACGCCCTTCCAACGCACACCCTAAACCCTAACCCTAGGCTAAAACCTATAAAACCTCCCCCTCCCTTTGAACTTGAGCCTTACCTCTCCCCACGCTTCCTCCCTGCTGCTACACCTTCCTCCCCTTTCTTCCCGTGTCTCCTCTGCCGTGCAAGGAGCTGAGCTTCTAGATGATGAGAACCTCATCATGAGCCATAACTAGCTCATTTTGACCTAATACAAAGGATAAAAGCTCCTACATAACTCAAGGAAAGGCTTAACTCAGAGAATTCTGAGTTTAAGGAGAAAACAAGTCATAAGGGGTAAAAATGCAATTTTACCAGTATAATCTGCATACAGGGTAATTCAGGGTCCAAACATAGGTCAAACAAACCGAATAAGAAGGAAAGTGGGATGATCTGATAAGGGCTACAGCAATTCCAAGGAACTAAATGATAATCTGTAACCTTAAAACAAACCCACTTCAATTCACGAGGTTCAAGGCAAAGTAAAAATAGAATAAACCCTCTAAAATTCATAGAAAAATAATCTCTAGGGTTTAGAACCTTCAATTCGGCCTTAGGAACCCATTTTGACCTACATTGAGAACCATGCCCAATTAATAACTTAATTTGGGTTTTTGCGTAAATTGATCGGTCAAACAAGGTTTTATCTAGAAATAAAATTCACCATCAGAATCCTTAGGTCCTAATTAGTCACGTATAAAAACTTGCGCCTAAGAAGAAACCTTCTTGACCAACTTTACATTTTGGTCCTCATCTATTTACTTTTTGGCCCTCAAGTTTTGAACCCTCGCATTTTGGCCCCTAACTCTTCTTCGTTCTTTACATTCAGGTCCTCCCTGCAAAACCTGCCAGCACCACACTCCGGCGACCTTGCGCGCAGCATGGCACCGCGCAGGGTAAGGGGGAGGGCCTGCCAGGTCAAATAGGGGTGCCTGCGTCGTCAGCCATCGCAGGAACACCCCCCTGGTCGCTGCAACCCACCATATCGGCCGTGCGAACGCACAGACGGTATGGGTCTCCTTCTTCCGGCGTCCTCCGGCGAGGGAGACACGTCGTCTCCCTCCGCCCTCCTCTCTGATTCCGCCCCTATAAATACCCCCGTCGCTCCGCCGTTCTTGTCAGCTCGGTCCTGACGGAGAAACACCCTCTTTTCACTCTCTTCCCACTCCGACAGGAAGCCCTCCAGCTCCGGCAGTTTTTCCCTCCTCCTCCTCATCGTTCTGCCGCACTACCAGTAGCAGAGCTGCCTTCCCCTGCTCTTCCCGCGCCGCGCCGCACCCAGCGCGCCCCTCTCCAGCCCTCTCCTCGCCGTCGCTCCTTCCTCTGGGCAGCTTCTTCTCCGGCGACAGTTGATACGACTGTCGCCTGTTCCGGCCCCTCCTCGTCCTGCTAAGTAGGTAGAACTCCTCCTCTTCCTCCCCTCTTCCTTTTCCTCACTTTACATCTTTACTGTTGCCCCGATCCGACCAATCGCCCTCACCTTCTCCACCTCCGACCCCTGCTCCGGCGACCCACTCTGTTCGTCGCGCTTTTGTGTGGTTTGTTAAAAGATAATATTGCGTTGTAGTATAGCCGCTAAAGCGTTCAAAACAAATAAAGATTTTTATTACTCGAAAATCGGAGTATCCGAGGTCGAACACAGGGAGCAAATGGAATTTACTACTAGTCAAAATGTAATTGAACACACTAATTTACTCAAAATATCAATTCAAATGTGAATGTATGCAATTAAAAGTTATTAGGACAAAAATATGAAATTGGACGTCTGATCTTTGTGATCAGACATCTTAAAAGTATTTCTCCTTTTCTTCTTCGTTTTGCTTCTCTCTGCTTTCTTTCTTGTCTTGCGAAGCCTCCTTCTTCTTCTTTTGATCTTCTAATCTTTTATTTGCCTCTCTTCTTCTCTGTGTCTTGCTCTTTCTTCTTCTGCTTTCCTTCTTCTCGTGCGAAGGCTTCTTTCTTTCTTCTTGTCTGTCTTTGCTCCTTCTTTCTTCTCTTCTTCGCCTCGCCTTTCCTTCTTCTTCTTCTGTAGCGGCCAAGTCCTTCTCCTGCGTTCAGCCTGGCCTGCACAGGAGCAAAACCTAACCCTTCTCCCACTACCCGTGCGTCTCTCTCTCTCAAGCAGCTCACTCACGGACGCTCTCCCAGAGCCACAGCCATAATCGGGTCGGATCGTACCCGGGACCAGGCGCACCTCAAGGTGGCGTGATGCACGAGGAGTGCGTAGGTCCAGGGTCGGTTCGGATCTGCCAGATCCGCGTGGTCAAGCCGCGGACGAAGCGGGTGTGGGGTCAGTGAGGGACCTCACCCCTGTGCTTACTGAGGCGATAAGAGTATATCACAAAACCAATTTATAGTGTACCTGAGGTTTGTAATCCCACGATGTGGGACTAAAGGTTTCGTCCTTCCCTCACGCGCGCCCGCAGACTCTCGTGTGCAATTGCCTACGCTGAAGGCCCTGCTGGTGCTCCTTACTGAACTCAGTCACCTCGCAACACTTGCGAGAGTCTGCTGCACCTGCCGCCTGGGAAGCCTGACGCCTGCTGCTGCTCCAAGCTTCCTGCTGCTTCGGCTGTTAATGGCGGCCGAGGCGTTCACCTGAGATTCCACAGAACGGCCTATTGGCCCAATCAGAATAGCTGGAAACCTTCGCCGTAGCACGGCGAAGGCGGTGGGTGATGCTGCAGGTTGCCGGTCGGCCTAGGCGTGCGCGCCTAGGTCAACCTGTGGCCGGTGATGGTGGGTTGTTCGGGGGGGTGGTTATGGAGGTCTGGAGTGGCAGTTGTGGGGTGGAGCGAGTTCCTGGTGGTGAGGCGGAGCTCCCCGAAGTGGTTGGCGAGCCGTGTGGAGTGCTGGAATGGTGGAAGCGGCTCGCCGGAGGTCGGTCGGTGATGTGGAAGATGAGGGTGGTCAGCGTCGGTCGAGGGGTAATCAGATGAGATAACAGGGGGAAAAGAGAGAGGATAGGATGGAGAGGAGTTCTAACCTAATTGTAAGGACGAAAGGGGACGGAAGGCGGACAGCAGTACCTGCTGTCGCCGGAGAAGATGACGCCGAGTGGGGGGAGAACGGCGGCGACGACGGGGCTGAGGCGGCGTGTGCTGGTACTGCGCGACGCGGAGGGAGGTCAGGAAGCTAACTCTACCACTGGTTTTGTGGCAGAGCGAAGAGGGAGGGGAGGGGGGCTCGCCGGAGCTAGCTGGGACATTTGGCCGGGCAGGAGGAGAGGAATTGAAGGGGGAAACTCGGCCAAATCAAGCTCAGCCCCTTCGGCCGGAGTTGTGGGTTCTTATATAGGCGCTGGACTGGGTGTGCAGGGCGTGAAGGGCACGTAATTGCCTGAGGTTGGTCGCCGGAGATGGAAAGGAGTTAGGATACCCAAATCTCTCGTGCGTTCGCACGAGAGATTGGGTTCACACCAGCGATTGTAATTGACTTTATAAGGAAGGGAATTCTTCAGAGAATCCTCTTTCCATTTCTGGGAGGGAATCTCTGAGGGATTAGAGAGAAATCCCTCTCCGAACCTTGCCGGAGCTCGGTTCTGCCCTAACAATGGCGGCAGGACCGGTTTGCAAAGGAGGCGAAGAACCTAGGGGGTTCTCTGCAACGGTATTCAAAAGATAGGGACCAATTTGTGATTTGGGTGTACTAAATTGCAAAGTAGGTCAAGATGACCTCTCCTTAGGTCCAAATTTTGGTACAAACCTAATTTGGACCTAAGGAATCCAATGGTGAAGTTGGATTTTAGGTTTGACCTCGTTTGACTGGACATTTTGCGTAAAAACCCAAATTAGGTTAATTGAAGAGCTAGGACCCTAATCTAGGTCAAACTAGGTTCCAAAGGCCAAATTAAGTGTTCCAAACCCTAGAGGATGTTTTTCCATGATTTTTAGATGGTTTACTTGCTTTCTCTTATGACCAGAACCTTGTTAATTTAAGCGGGTCTGTTTTAGGGTTACCAAGTGTCATTTAGTTCTTAGATTGCACATGAACCCATTTCTGATTGACTCAACTCACTTTTTATCTCATTTAGACCATTTGACCTATGTTTTGCCTCTGAGAAATCCTGTTTACGTACTGCAATGGTAAAATTACAGTTTTAACCTTTATTTCATGTTTTCTTCTCAGGGCACTTGTTCCTTCAGTTAGGCCTTCTTCTAGGTTATGTAGGAGCTTTTATCTTCTTTATTGGGTCAAAATGAGCTAGTTATGGCTCATGATGAGGCTCTCATCATGCTCCCATCACTCCAGCAACCCACACGGCTCGCCGACCACCGCAGAACCTCCGCCTCCTTACCCTGATCAACCTCTGCCTTTCCACTTCCCCCAAATCACCCTCTGCAACTCCACCGAACAAACCCATCTCCCAACCTGCAGTTTGACCTAGGGCGGCCCTTAGGCTCCGCCCTGCCGCCTGCACATCCCCCGACCACCTTCTCCGTGCCACGGCAAAGGTCCTCCGCGTTTCTGATTGGGCCGAGAGGCCGTTTCTCTGTGGGCAGGTACCTGCGCTTGCCGCTGCCATTGTTGAAGCGAAGCAGCTTCTTCACTTGCTGCCCCAGGTGCGCCACGCCCAGGTCACGCTCCCAGGCAGTGCGAGGCGTCTTCGCAAAGTGCCAGGCTGCAGTTGAGGCGAAGCTCTCGCGCGAAGCCCCCGCGCTTCACCTTGACTGCCGCTGCTTCCTCCGCGCAGGCATCCAAATTGGGGTGGGACATTTAGTCCCACCTCGGAAAGCCACTGAGGTGAACGGGCGCTTAAAGGCAAAAAGTGCCTTAAGCTGTTCGCCTCAGTTCACGGGGTGAGGTCCCCTTCACCCGCCCGACTACCCGGCCTCGTCCGCACGCACGCCTCGCGGACCTGGCCCGACCCGACTAAGCCCGACCTGCACTCCTCGCCCACCACCGCACGCTGGTGGGCCTGGACCCGGGCGTGACCCGCGTACCCGATAACCTGGTTGCTTTGGGAGAGCTTTCCTAAGAGCGGCTTCTGTGAGAGAGAAACGTGGGTGGGGGAGGGTAGAGTAGGTTTTGCCATCTCTGATTGGAACTTTGAGTGTGCAGGCACAGGTGCAGGAACTACGGAAGGGCTGAAGAGAAGAAGAAGAAGACTGAAGGAAGGAGCACCGAGCGGCACTGTAGCAGCGGCGACTTAAGTCGTCTGAGTGGAAAATCAGACGACGCTTTGAAGGCAGAAAAGAAAGAAGAAGAACATCACCGCTGCTGCAGATAAAGAAGACAGAAAGAAAAAGAAGAAAGAAGGAGAGACGACGTCCTGACAGCAAAAGCAGAAGAAGAGCACGAGAAGAAGATCAGAAGAAAGAAATAAAAAAGAAGATCTGAAGAACAGAAGGCAGAAGAAGAAGACCACAAGGAGATAAACAAAGAAGAAGAAACCAAAAGCCAAAGAGGAAGAAAGGAAAGAAGAAGAAGCCAAATTCTCATCTCTCTCTCTCTCTCTCTTTATTTTTGTAATAAGAATTTGTACCCTTAGAATACAACTTGCTCCCTGAGTTCGACCTCGGGAGAACTTTATTTTCCGAGTAATAAATATTAGTGAATGATGGCAATAACTAACTGTACTACAACGCTATAACAAAACCTAGTTGTCGCCACGTCATTCACTAGAGCTCGAGCTCGTGTGGAGGAGGAGCTGTTGAAGCTTGCCTGCGAGGAGTTCGTAAGGAGCTGGGAGCGTGTTGGGAGCTAGCTACTGTTGAAGCTCGTTTGCTAGGTGGGAGCGGGTAGGCATAGAAGGAGTCTGCTGCAAGGGGGAAAACCTCACAGACGATTTTGCGGAATCATTTTTCCGCAGAATCGGACATCTGAGAGGAACCTTAGACATCTTATAAGACGTCTGGAGCTGCATCCAGACATTTGATCCTACACAAAAATCAAAGGTAACACCCTACTCGAGGACTGTACTTTCCGTACCATCTCCCCTTACCCCGCTGTAGACCTAAGTGCATTGAGGGTTGTGCATATGCAGCACAGGGCAAGGGAAGACCCCCTGCGAGGGAAGGAGGGTTTGCAAAGGTTCCTAGGAGAGTTTTCTCTACAGATCAGACGTCTGTATCTCTCAACAGACGTCTGACCGGACGTTTGGAGGTAGCACCAGACATCCGATAAAGCAGATTCAAATAGTAAGGTCCTGACAGCCTATTTCTTTTCGTACGTATTGTCTACGAGTGACATTCAGTCACTATGCGCATGTAGAGCCATTGGGGAGGTGAGTAGGTGCGACATCCCAGACACTTTAGTTTGTCTGGACATCTCTCCAAATGACTGACACCTGTCCCAAATGTTCAAGTACACTACTAGATGTCAGGAAAAACCCTAGGACGACTGTGAGGGATTCCAGACGTTCAGCCTTCAGCACAGAATGCAAGGTGAGCTTCTTGTTACCATTTAAGATGTCTGGGACCTCTCCCAGATGTTTGATGTTAGTTTGATTTGATAGATTCAGGCACCAAGTGGCCGGTTCAGCTGGACTAGCTTTCCTGGTCCGATTCAAGTGAATCGGGAAGGGTGTTTAGGTCGGTTCAGGGCCCAAATGAAGTCAATTTTTCGTAAATAAGGTACCATTGGGTTCCTATTGGAAGTTCCCATGTGATGGAGCCTTGCTCTAGCTATTTTGAACTCTTTTTCCTGTATCAAGAAATATTGAAATGGTTGGTTTGATCATCCATATTAATAGGATGTCCGTCTGTGGTGTGCACAGGACCTGCATAGGCTGCGTGATCCGCTGTCATGCCCCCACACCTCCTGGTTACTTTGGTAGAGTGGTCTTTACTATCCCTTGTGAATTAGATGATGAAAGTGCATGTTATTCAGAACTAATTGGTTGAACCCTAGGATGTACAATGAACCCTAGGCCTGAGATAGAAAAATGAATAATTTTACATGTCGTGAATATTAAATTGTGGTAATGTTCTTGAATATGCTAAATTACGAGCTACCTGTTTACATTCGTTGAATCATGGCTTGAATTGAAATACATGTATCTTGTTTAGCTGATTGATGAGATAAGTGTTGAATTGTGAAACTATGAGCTACTTGTTATACTCTAAATTTATCATGATATGAATAGAGGCATGTGTACGGTACGGACGTAAGAAATTCCTATGCACAAACCCTACGGGGAACTAGAAGAGAACTCACGTGTACGGAATAAATATCAAATGTCGATGGAAAGTAGCTGGCCCTCGCATACACAGTACTAAGGAGAGCTACTGTACTTAGTGTAGGGGGGAGCTAGCCGCCCCACGGGGCTCGGGGTTAGGACTGGCCCCCCTACACTGACTCTTGTTAGGCCCATTGGGCAAACTGGGATAGTCGGATGAGGGTATGTCAACTGTGGAGGTGCGAGACCCCTATTCTGAGAGGGCAAAGCCCTGCGTTGTTCTGTGTTATACTTTTGGGCATACATGCTAGCGGAAACGACTAACTGCATGCCAGTGTGGGGTAGCTACCTATGCGCTTATTGCGTGTGCTGTAGTCACTACTACATCGCTACCATGACCTCTGGGTGGTAGACCAGATGTAGGACTTCCACGGGGTGCTCTCCCGACCAGGAGAGTGACACATGTACATCCTACATCATGGGAAAACTGCAATCAAGACTGTTCCCTTAGGGAACAGGAAGATTGAGAGACATTGTGGACCTTTTGCTAGAAAACTAACTCGTAAACACTAGTTAAAATAACTATTGTTTGGATAATTAGATAATTACATGTAGATCTGTGGTTTTCTTTACTGAGTAAATGATATAACCATTGTATATGCCACTCTACTCAGCGTAAGTTGACCCCCATTATATATAACCATGTATAGGTCAGGGAGTCGAGCAACTAGCACCACCGGCTGCAGAGGGTGCTGGGCCCAGTTGAGCCCAGCCTTAGCTTCCAATACTAGTTCTCTTTCAGCCTTTTCTATTGTAGTGAGTGATTCTATTTCATGTTGGACTCGATGGTGAGAACTTTTATTGTTGTGATGGCTAGTTTTGGATTATGTTTAGTGTCTTTTTGAGCTCCAATAATATTTCACAGTTTCCTTTAATTATTCTAGCTACTTGCATGCATGGTTTGTGTTGGTTTCGTACTTATGGGTTGGTTTCTCATTGGACGACTGGGTCTTGTGGTTAGTCGAGGTGAGCCGTTTCCAGGTTCCTAGAGGGGTAGGATTTGGGTTGTAACAATGAAGGACCACTCTTACTAGTAGGTTAATCTTCATGCTTTTGTTTACTTGCCATTCTCTTCAAAGTAGTACTATTAAAGTACTCAACATGCATAACCACAGGATGACAAGAAAGAGGAAAGTGCAAATAGACAAGAATATGAGTCAAGAGGGTACTAAAGGGTACAAAGGACATATGGATTCAGGCCATGTGGTTGGAGATAATCATGGGCCAATCCATTTTGTATTTGTTGAGGATATAATAGACCAATTATGCGGTGTGTTTGGTGATGAGCCCATATTTGTGGGCTACTTATGTATTTTAATGCCTAGACATTAAGTTAAGATGTACATTTATATAGCATACATTAATATGTAAATAGGATAACATAAAATTACCTATTTCGTGCATTACGCGCATTGATAATACCATTTAGAATTTATTTAGAATATCATGCATTGAAATAGGTTGCATTACATATAGTGTTTTGGGTTTAACATAGAAGTTAAGGTCTTACATATAAATAACTCAATAATCATTTTATTTTTTAATTTTCTTCTTCTCTGCAACAACGGCCCCCCAATACTGAATGCACACCTTAATGGCTGAGGAGAGTGGATCCTACACGTCGTCGTCGCTTCCTCATCTCTACGTTGCTCCCTCTTCTCCATGTTCCTGCAACCAAAAAAGAAGACTCCAGCCATACCATCACTAGCAGGCCTCTACCCCATTCCCTACTATGTAGAGAACAACTTCTCATCCGCTTCACCACCACTAGCCTCAACTGCAGCAATCTGCTCCACCACCGTGGGCATGCATCGTGACAAGGCGCTCCACCAAATCGGAGCAGCTGCACCACCATGAGCACTTCAGTGTGCACATCCCTCCACGCTGCAACAACAACGTGCACCACCACCATCACCACCACCGTAGCCATGCACCAGTAGCCACCCCCCTACGCATTTAAGATGACTAGGAACCTTCCTAGACGTCTGAAGATCCACCCGCACCACCTTCATTTCTCCTTCTTCATCTCCTTCTACTGTTACTCAAGAGACCCCAAGATCACCTCGAATGCCAATAGACCCACAAGCCGCCACCCTCTCCTTACGCGTGCGCCATGCCTCTCCATGTGCACAGCAGCAACGAGCAGCCCCGGCCAGCCCTCCAGCTTGCACCCTGTCGCTACACCTCTACCTTCCAGAGCAACTTCCATGCACATGCACAGCTCGTGCACGCTAGGGCGCTGCCCGTGCACATCTCCAACGTGCACTGCCCTCCAGCAATAGATCACGTGCACTGTGCGCACCTCCAGCCCGTGCCCCCTTCAGCAGCGCGCAGCACCGCTTCCAACACCTGCGGCCTGCAGCAGCAGCACTTGCGGCCATGCTGCTCTAGCAGCTTCCGCGTGTGCACCTGTACGGCCCACGCATGCCCTCGCCGACCCCTCCAGCATGCGTGCGTGTTGTTGCACCTCCTCGCTACGCGCCTTCGCGAGTGCCACACCAGCAACAACAGAGAACTGCAGCCACCAACACTACCGCCGCCCTTCTCTCCTCCATACCATCACCTTCGACCACCATCAGCCGCGCTACCACCACCTCCAGATGCGCGCTAGCCTTGCCCACCTTTGGTGAGCTTCGCACCTTCAAACTCTCCCTCCTCGTGTGCGAACAAGGAGAAGAATCTCCCCTGTTTCACTATAGTAACATCGGTATTACTTATTACATCAATTGCCATTATCAAGACAACATTTATCATTAAATGGAATATATAAATTGTGTGATTTTATGCAAGTACCTGTCCTTTTTCCCTTTATGCTAGAATCTTTGTTATAACTCTAATTTAGAAGGATTTCAATTCTGTGTTTGGGGAAAATCTTTGATAAATGATTGTTAGCAACTTGTGCGAGTTTAGACGGGCCACTGCCTCCCTGTGGATACGACCTGCTCTCCTGTGAGTGGTTAATTTCAATTCAATACCTTGATTAGTTGATTTTTCTACCACATAGAAATACAACGACAAATCTTTTTTTTTTCTAAAGCGAAGGTTGACTCGTCAAATGGCGTTGTTGCTGGGGAGGCAACAAGCTTGTTAAACTTTCATTTATCTATTTATTTGTTCACATTTTAGTTGAGGCATATTTTAATTTGATTATCTATTTAGTGCAAGGTACTTGTATTCTGAGACGAGTTGATGCACCAGCCTCAGCGACAATGAGGTGGACCTTGTTTCCATTGATTGGAGGAGAGTCCAAGCTTCGTATCTATGAGGAGGAGCTTGAACATTGGTGAACCTTGTTGTCACCAACTGGAAGGAGGACATTCGGAGTGATCAACTTCATCTCCGTTGATTTTTCAATAGATAGATTTAGGTTTTAGAACTTTATTTTTCTTTATTTTCTTGCACATACATTTGGATTGAGACCCTTGTTTTGGGGTACATTTTTAGAGGTTTGTTCCCTGATTTTGTTTTATGCCCGTGTTGGGTAATTTTTCGGGAGCCTGTTCCCATTTCTTTAGACTTAGGTTTTTCTTCTCTTTTGTGGATTGATAATATTTGTGCATAAGTAGTTAAAAAATAAAAATAAAACACGAGTTGCCTACCCCTAGGACAAACCATTCAGGTGTGTATGAGCAACCTCTAGATTTATTTTCTGCATTGCGTGCATTCTCGCATTGCTGATTGCTAGAAACAAGGTACGCGTCCTCTTACTTTGCATCCATATCTTGATCATGCATTTGCAATTGGACTTAATTCTTAGACCACATAATTTGTCTTGAGATGATCTAACAAGTGGTCACATTAAATTTCTGAAAAGGACTAAGTAAAGGAGGAACACAATAAAACCCAAGGAGACGATTTGAGACATTGTGTTGTGGTTCAAAATTCAAATTCAAACTTTTACGGTGAATGCATATGTGCATGACTGTACACTAAAGCATGCAATTAGACACTCCTAGGTTTTGACCTGCTAAGAAAGAACTCTCCTACCATTGGATACCAAAGTGCTTGAAACTTAAGTATAAAAGTTTTGTAACTCCAACTAGGGGGATACCCTGTCACGAATTTTTGAGGATAGTTAAGAAGCACAGCGAAAGCACAGCTTCAAAGGAAGGCTTAGGCCTACTTGCTTCCCTTGATCTTTCATCCTTAGAGTACTTTACCATTTGAACTTTGGGGCAGAGCACCTAAGTTCCAATTAGATCTTCATTAAGGCATTTCGTAGGTCGACAATAGGCACGTAATTGATTGGGCAATTTTTATTGTCACCTACAATTGGACTAAAATCTCAAAGGCCTTAATTGATTAAAGACATAAAAGTCCTTTGGAATTGTGTTTGTATTGTTTATGTATGCTTGGTAGGTGATCTCTGAGGAGACAACTTGTGTTTAATTTAGAACCTGAAAGAATCCTTAGCAGAGTCAACCAAGAGAGAAGAGAGATGGCCAAGGAAGGTGAAAATAGAATTGTGGAGAATCAACATTTGTTGAGAGACTATTTTATCCCCATCAACTAGCCTGGTCATACACTGAGAAGACCTGGGGGGAATAATCCATATAAAATCAAGAATAGTACCATGATAACACTACACAAGGGGGTAATAATTATGTTGAATATGGCCCATCTTTGGAATAAAAGGCACAACATAAGTAGAATAGGAGCATTGCATGCGTCATGTACCAAGATTGCTTATAAACTGTATTAATGGCCATTTGTGTAAGCATTTGTCAAAGTAGGCCTCAGATGAGCAATCAGACTGCATGGATGGATTCAGAACGACGAACGGAGTCCAACGGACTCAAGATCGGCCAAATCTGACATCCGGAGCTCCTACAATGGGCCCAAGAAGTTTTGACCGTTGATCTGGAGATCAATGGCCCAGATTGTGCCACGTCAACCCCGCCCCCACCGCACGCATGCCTTCAGCCAGCCGAGGACAAATCTCGGCCGTCTATCTTCGATTGAACGGCTGAGATCCACGCGCCCGACCGCGGTCGCCGTGACAAAAGCACGGGCGTGGCGCAACGGTTAGCGCACACGCCCGCATCCACGCGACACGCGTTCGAGCTGCGCCGGGGGGGGGATTTGAAGGCAGGTGAAGGGCACGGAGAAATTGGGCCACCCGATCAGCAGCAGGCGGCCAGGATCTCGCCACGCGGCGTGACAGCAGTGCACGAGCACCCACGCGCATGCACACGTCGGGCGGAGACGCGCGTGCACACGCGCGCCCGAGGCGCGATCTCAGCGCAGGCGAGGAAGACTCTCAGTCGTCCGATCTTCGATCGGACGACTCCCGTTCAGCGGCCACGGATCATGCGAGGAGAAGGAATGGGGCGGGCGGCTGACCGATGCTTTTGGAAGCGATTTTAGCGATGCTCTGGATGTCGCTAAAGCCCCTTCTTCTTTTAGGAAGCCCTTAACTCTATTTAAACCCCCTTCAACCACCATTCAAGGCATTCACTCCCCCTTGCAACTACTCCACTCCTCTCTTAGCTAGCTTTAGGCACTCTTGTAATCGTCAGAGATGACGAGCCATCGACGGAGCCTCCTCCACCGTCGTGGCTGCCTCATCCCTCTCCACTCTCTCTCTCTCTCTCTCTTAAGCTTTCCATTACTTTTGTTGAAGCATGTATTTAATGTTGTAAGTTATGAACTACAAATGCATGTTTAATGAAGTTATTTTCCGTTCAATTGCCATTTTAATTTCTGTTCATGTTGCATGATCAAAACCAAGAGCTTTCTAACCCTAAACTCTCTCTCTATATCTCTCTCTCTCTCGCTTTTCAAAAATCGCATCTTTCGCAAGCAAAACTCCGCCTTTTCCATGACAACAAGTGATAAACAAAAATCCTATTTCCATGCCTCCCTGAGACCGACAGTCGAACTCACCTCCGTTTACTTCTTTTAAAACCGACGTATCAAGTGCGACTATAACGACGCCTCTTAACACACACGCACAAAGACACGTCATACCATATCTCTGTTGCCCTCATTCTATGGTACTTCTAGGGAGGACCCCTACAGGCATCTGGAGGAATTCATCGAGGTCTATTCCACAGTGAGATTGCAGGGTGTTACTGATGACACCCAAATGTGAACCCTCTTCCCTTTCTCCCTCAAGGATAAGGCGAAGCATTGGTGATGTAAACACATTTACACTACTTAAGATGTCTATTTATGCATGTTCTTAAGCATAGGATTTCATTGCATGATATAAATATTGCATAACATGCATCATCTTGCATTTAGAGTAGTTTGAATAAAATGGAGGTTAATTGTCTCCTTTTATGTGCTTGGATAGGGCAAACATTTTATCAGGGTCTCAGATTGAAGATCCAACCGTACAGATGTGATCAGGGCAACGATTGGAGTTCAACGACTCCAAGATCGCCCTAATCAGGCATCTGTAGCATCAGATAGTGACCAAGGAACCCTAGAAGATCAAGGGCTAGGATGGTGTAAATCCACACTTCAAATGACAAATCCAACTGCACGGATGAATTCGGATCGACGATCACAGCCTAACGATGCAAAAATCGAGTCAATCCGACACCTGTGGCACCATCTACAACATCCAGAAGATGGATGGCCAAGATGGCACCACGTGGAGCCATCTCGGTCGCCCAAACACCCGCATGCAACCACTGAAGCCTATGCATCCACCCCCTCTGCCATTGGATCTCGATCCAACGGCTGTGAACAACTGCACCTCAAATTGCCCGCTTGACAATCTGTGCTCCGGAACGCAGTGGGCGAGGGCACTGTCACGAGCAATGGATGCGGGTTTGAGACGCAGCGAGGAGGCAAAGGGCGCGGGCGTGCGTCGGATCTTGATCGGACGGCCGTCTTTGCTCAATAGCGATGACTCGCTATTACACGCCTGCGCCTCACGCGGCATCGCACGCGTTAGGGCGGGCGTGCAGTGAGCGGGGAAGGCGCAATCACAGCCGTCCGATCTCGCGATCGGACGGCTGTGGATGGCTGAACGTGCAGCGGGCATTGAGAGAGAGCAACCGAGGAGGCACGCGTGGGGAGTGCCCACTACGCCCACGTTGGGGCTTTAGCGACAATTTTATCCATCACTATAGACCCCTTATTTAATGTTTTAAAGATGTAATGACTAATTTGCCCCCACTCCTTGCAACTATAAAAGGAGACCCCCTCCACACAAAATTCTCATCCCTTCCTTCTCTTCTCTACCTCTCAAAAGCTCAAGAGAAGCTTGTCCCACACCCGGGATGCTCCTCGCGAGATAAAGTCTAAATTTTCATCCCCGTTCGGAAGTGGATCCTGCGACGACGACGTGCTGCTCCATTCCCATTCTTCTGCTTCATCCTCCTTCGTCCCGCTCCGTCCTCCTTCATCTAGGCATCGTCTCGTCCGGCTCGTCCTCCAAGCAATCATCAAGGAGGATAACTTCTCTCTCCCATTCTTCTTTACAGCTTTTCTAGTGTAGAATTTTCCTGCTTTCTAGTGTAGCTGATTTCCCGCTTTCTAGTATAATTTTTATTTGGTTTAATTGTATAAAACATTTTGAAATATTGAATGCATGTTCTCTCTCTCTCTCTCCCTTTCTCTCTCTCTCTCTTCCTTTTAGTCTGATAGTTTCATTGTAATTATATCACCTCGCTTTTCAAAAATTCTAAAAAAAAATATAATTGCGAATATAGATTGACGTAGCCTCCCTATGTTCGACCCGAAATTCAAATTTCGGTATAAATTTTATTTGTTGAACATGAATTCTTCGCTTTCAAGCTACAACAACAAGGTTTTGAAACCAAACACGTTAGCGTAGTAATTCGTACGTTCAACATTTTGGCGTCGTTGCCGGGGAGGCAACGATTTCCAATCTTCTTTTCGCATTTCTTGCACTTTATTATTTTCTAACTTGCATTCTCTTGTATCTATTGTTTTGCAGAGACCTCCATCAAGGAATCAACAAGCGGTAGACTGGAGTAAAGTGCAGTTGAAGACAACTGTAAGTGCTCTCCATTCTTTTCCCCCTCCATAGATTTCATTCGGCACATTAAATCCAAATTCCAATTAACCTAGGTGTTTGCATAAATCCTAGGAATAGTTTGGTTGTTTGGATTTTCGCTCACATTCATTCCACCCTCATTTATAAAAAAAAATAACAAAAAGATAATCTTGTGGGGTAATTTTCAACAAACACACAACATACACCCACATTCAAGGCACTTAATCAAATTGATTTGTTTCTACTCAACCGGGTTCTGATCTATGGAACCGGTACATACAAAGCAACACATAAAAGAGTAGAAATCATTCCAGGTTAACCATCTTTGAGTGCCTAACTTAGTGGTGCATTCGTGGCCAATTGTTTGAGTTGTTTGGGCCGCACCACTCTATTTAAAACCAACTCATCAAGTAGCTCGTCCTTAGGGTTTTCAATCTAGGTCTATTCCAGGCACTCCACTTTCTTTCTGATTTTAAAGGAAAATAATCTTCACTCGTGTTTTACAACTTGGTTTTTCTAAAAACTTGATTGCAATCCACCTAATTTGAAACCCTAAAAGCTACTTAAGTATGATTTGAACATTAAAATTCATGCATCACAAATAATCTTGCTTGAAAACCCTGGTTGTGTACACACTTACACAAATCTCAATCAATCATTAAGGGCACAACCCATTTTAAGGGCCCATCACATTCCATAAGCAATACAATCCCAGGCCTTAATAAAATTGAGTAGACGTTGGCCTTAAGGTCTGATTCGCTCTTTAGGGCCTAGTCTGAGATTGTTTTTGATTAACCTACTTGTACCGATTAATCTGATGTCTAGCAAAGGGAGTAGCGTCAAACGACCGCGGCTGGGGGGTACACTAGGAACCGGAGGCGAAAGTCGAAGGAAGAACCTTCTCCCCAGTCCCTCCTTCTAACTGGTTGGATTAAACAGATGCAAGTAAAGTAAATCATTTACAGTCTTAAGGCGGGTTTTGGGAGTCAGTAGATCCTTAGGCTACCCCACTTAAGGACAGCCTTATTTTGTTGTGCTGCAGGGTCCATATCCCCAGTCCTTCCGACCTTCTCCTAGTTTATGTTGGGTAGACGGTCATTGAATCCCTGATTGGAAGGATCATTAGAACATTCTAGGAGGCGCAAATTGGATTTTGGTCAATTTGATCCCATGGCCGAACAACAGGCTCCTCTGCTTGGAAATCTACAGGAAGAATTTTGAAGGCAGCTGGAACAAATGCAAAGAATGTAGGAATGGTTCCAAAGAATGCGGGGCGCTCAGCCCTTGAAGGATTTTTATGATCCTTCAAATTAAGGGGAACATCCCGACATCCAGATTCCAGCCGGTGACGTAGAAATCAAGCCCCAGGTGTTAAGCCTGATTAAACATTATCATGGGCTTGGCTCCGAAGATCCGTTTCAGCACTTGGAGGACTTGACCACTTTGGTCCAGACCACTAAGGCTCGAAACGTAAACGAGGAGCAAATGATCATGAGGCTCTTCCCCCACTCTCTTAGGGATAAGGCCGTGCATTGGTATAGGACAAGAGGAAGACCAATTACAACTTGGAATGAGTTGAAATCGGCCTTTTTGAAGAAATTCTTCCTAGTCGGACGTACCAATGCTTTGAGACGGGCAATCACTACCTTTACCCAGCGGCCGAGGAAGTAGTTTCATGTGGCCTAGGAGCGATTCCAGGACTTATTGCGGAGGTGTCCACACCACGAGGTGCGGAAATGACAACTCATGCAGATCTTCTATCATGGGTTGACTGAGCAACTCAGAAATCATGTGGATGCTTCTTGCAGAGGCAATTTCCTCAATAAAGATGTAGATAGTGCACATGATTTATTTGAGGAAATGAGTGATAATTCAATTAATCATGCCTCCATGGATACTTTTAACCGGTCCCAGCAGCCTAGATCAAATGTCAATGAAGTCCATGACTCTCATTCATTTGATATGGAATTGATTTGTAACAAACTTGATAAGGTGGACTTGGTTGCTAAAAGAATGGAAGAGTGGATGGCTGGCAATTCTATGAACAACTCTCGATCCATTCAATCCCAAAACTCAAGATTCCATTCCTCACGAACTCCTTCTGGATGGGAGTTCGTGAATTGACTCGATGTAGCTCAACCTGTGAGTCAGCATTTTTCGGAACCCCACGGGTTCCAAACTGGGGCCTTTGATCCCAGTTTTTCTGATCCTTCCCTTTCTTTCTCTCCATCCTCACCCTATGAGGATGTCTGTGCTGTACAAGAGAATGTTAGATCCAACCCTTACTCGAATGCCTATAATCCAGGTTGAAGAAACTGCCCTAACTTCTCTTGGAAAAATCTGGGGCAACAGACCCAATTCCAACCCGGCAACTATGCCCCGCAACGACCAATGGGTCAGGGTCAAGTATATACTCAATTGCCTCCGAATCAGGTCAATCAGCCATCTTGGAACGCCCGTCAACCCACAGGGCAGGCTGATTTGAACCGTCAAATGGTAGAGATGCAAGGATCCATGCTCCAACTCATGCAGCAAATGAAAAACTTGCTGGACAACTTGCAATCCGGGCTCATTGCTAACTCTCGTCAACCCAGATCTTTACCATCCCAACCTGTACCCAACCCGCGAAATATTATGAATTCGGGCAATCAAGCCCATGGGTACAGAAATTAGAGGGATCCACACGCACATGCTTAGGTGGTTGAGCAGGGTTCCTCGTCTTCTTCTTCTTCTGCAAATCAACAATTCATGGTTAATCAAGCCCCTCCAATCTTTCCAAACCCTCCCCAAGACCCAAATTCTTATGCTTCTGCAAATTTTGTAACTTTGAGGAGTGGTAAGAAGACTCAGGATCCACAACCACACTATTTTGATCTTTTGAATCCTGAAGAACCTGAGGAGAGAGATAAGAATTCTAGAGGAGAAATCAAGGCTCAGGAACCTGATTCCAAAGATCTAACTCATGTTCCTTTTCCTGAAGACTTAACCAAATCAAAGAAGAAGAAGTCTGTTGATAGCAATGAGGAGCTTCTGTAACTATTTAAGAATGGTGAGATCAATATCCCGCTCCTTGATGCTATCAAGGACATACTGGCTTACGCAAGATTTTTAAAGGAATTATGTACACAAAAGCATAAGTCGAGAGAATCTATTCCGAGGAAGGTGGTACTCTCCGAGCAGGCTAGTTTTGTTATCCTGCACTACCTCCCTCAGAAAAAGAGAGATCCTGGTGCTCCATTGATTTCTTGCATTATCGGAGATTACACATTTGATAGAGCACTTTTGGATCTGGGTGCATCCATCAACCTAATTCCGACTTCTCCCTACGAGAAGTTTGGGTTAGGTGAACTTCGGCCAACTTCAGTAATGCTACAGTTAGTGGACCGTTCGGTCACAAACCCGCGAGGCATTATTGAAGATGTTATAGTTAAGGTCAAGGATTTCTATTTTCCTGTAGATTTCCTTGTCCTTGACATGGATGTACCTGATAATCTGAGGAACATGCCCATCATTCTGGGGCGTCCGTTCCTGGCTACCGTTAAGGCCAACATTAATTGTGAAAGTGGTAGCATGGATATCGCTTTGGGGACCAACGAATGAAATTGGATATTTTTAAGGCGATCAACAAATTTGAGGATTGTGGATTTATTGAGGAACTTGATGAGGATAATGATAATATTGAAACTTGTTTGACAGTTTCTTCAATTGAAAGTTCCTCTTTGGATGATGAATTTGACCTGTAACCCTCTATGGCTGACCTAACATCTTCGGAAGAGGTTATTGATTTTGTTCACTCACAACCTCTTCCTCTTGTTGAATCTTCAGCATCTACCCTACCATTAATCATCAACCCACCCCAGCTTGAATTGAAACCATTGCCCGAGAATTTTAAATATCAATTTTTAGGACCTCAGAATACGCTCCCTGTGATTATTGGTGCTAAATTGACAAAGGAGCAAGAGATTAAATTGATCAAGGTCCTAAAGGAACATAAGGAGGCAATTGGTTGGACCATTCATGACCTCAAGGGGATCGAGCCATCATACTGTAATCATAGAATATTCTTGGAAGATGGATCCCGGCCTTCTCGCCAGATGTATAGGAGATTGAATCCAAATATGCGAGAAGTGGTCAAAAAGGAAATCATCAAGTGGCTCGATGCATGAATTATTTATCCAATCTCTGATAGTCCCTGGGTAAGTCCCGTTCAGATTGTTCCAAAGAAAGCCAGGATTACCGTTGTGACTAACGAGAGAGGAGAATCTGTCACAACTCGTTTAGCTTCCTCTTGGAGGGCTTGTATTGATTACAGGAAGCTGAACACAGCCACTAAAAAGGATCATTTTCCCTTGCCTTTCATCGATCAAATCTTGGAAAAATTAGCCGGGCAAAAGTACTTCTGTTTTCTTGATGGCTACTCGGGATAGAACCAAGTTCCTATCCATCCTGAGGATCAGGAAAAAACTACTTTCACCTGTCCCTATGGAACCTTTGCTTTTCTTAGGATGCCTTTCGGTTTATGCAATGCACCTGCGACTTTTCAAAGGTGTATGCTAGCCGTATTTTCTGACATGGTGGGAGAGTTTATGGAAGTCTTCATGGATGATTTCTCTATTTTCGGAGAATCATTTGACTCTTGTTTGGCTAATTTGGAAATGATTCTTAAGCGATGTATCAAGACACGACTGGCCCTTAGCTGGGAAAAGAGTCATTTCATGACCAAAGGGGGCATCATTTTGGGTCATGTAATCTCTAAACGGGGAATTGAAGTGGACAAAGCTAAGGTTGATGCTATCGCTAAACTTCCTCCTCCCACATCTGTTAAACAAATCTGATCATTTCTTGGCCATGTGGGATTTTATCGAAGATTCATCAAGGATTTCTCGAAGGTTGCGAGTCCTTTGAGCAATCTTCTTGCCAAAGAAACGCCGTTTGTTTTTGACGAATCATGTCGAAAGGCATTTGATTTCTTGAAAACGACAGTCAACTGTGCTCCAATTTTGCAACCACCAATTTGGATAGCCCCTTTTGTGATCATGACCGATGCTTCTAATTATGCGGTCGGGGTTGTCCTGGGTCAGAAAATTAATCGAAAACCTCTATCATCTACTACGCTAGCAAAACTCTAGATGAAGCCCAAAGGAATTACACTGTTACTGAAAAGGAATTACTAGCTGTAGTGTTTGCTTTGGAAAAATTCAGGGCTTATCTCTTAGGGTCTCATGTTATCATCTATACCGACCACTCGGCCTTGAGACATCTCTTGGCTAAAAAGGATGCTAAACCCCAGCTTATTCGTTGGATTCTTCTTCAAGAATTTGATCTTGAAATCAACGATAAAACTAGGGTACAAAATGTGGTAGTGGATCATTTGTCGAGAATACCAGGTGATTCTTCTTGTCCGGACATTCCGATTGCTGACACTTTTCCAGACGAAACTATTCTTACAGTTTTAGGTGTCCACACCCCATGGCTTGCTGACATTGTTAACTATTTGGCTGTTGGTCAAATCCCCCAGGATTGGACCAAGCAACAACGGGATAGACTCAAATCTGAGGCCAAATACTACTTCTGGGAGGACCCTGAACTGTATTGCATCGGCTCTGATCAGATTATTCACCGATGCATACTGGAGAATGAATTCAACAGTATACTTGAGTTCTGCCATGCATCTTGGTATGGTGGACATTTCTCCGGGAAAAAGACAGCTGCAAAAATCTTGCAATCTGGCTTCTATTGGCCATCTTTATTCAAGGATGCCTAGGATTTCTCAAGGTCATGTTCTCTATGTTAGGCACTCGGGAGCATAATTAAGAGAGACATGATGCCCCTAAACCCTATTCTTCCTGTCGAAATTTTCGATGTTTGGGGCATCGATTTCATGGGACCCTTTATCCCTTCATTTGGACATCAGTACATTCTTGTTGCTGTTGATTATGTGTCCAAATGGATTGAGCCAATTCCCACCCGAAGTAATGACCACAAGGTGGTCATTAATTTTGTCAAGAAAAATATCATTAGTAGGTTCGGGATTTCGAGGGCTATCGTCAGTGATGGTGGCACTCATTTTACTAATGCCCAATTCCAGAATTTATTGGCCAAATATGGGGTTAATCACCAAATTTCTACACCTTACCATCCTTAGATGAATGGACAAGCCGAGATCTCGAATCGAGAGATCAAAAACATACTGCAGAAAATGGTTAGGCTTGATCGCAAGGATTGGACTCAAAAGCTTGAGGAAGCTCTTTGGGCCTACCGTACGGCGTATAAAATGCCCATCATCATGTCTCTATTCCGTTTGGTGTATGGAAAGGCATTCCATCTACCCGTAGAGATTGAACACAGGGCATTCTGGGCAATCAAACAATGCAATTTAGATCTGAATCGAGTTGGGAAGACTAGGAAACTCCAACTATCTGAGTTGGAGGAGCTTAGAAATGATGCTTATGAGAATGCCAAGATCTACAAGGCTCAGAGCAAAGCTCTACATGATCAACTAATTTCCTGCAAGAGCTTTGAGCAAAACCAGAAGGTCTGGTTATTCGATTCTAAACTTAAGCTCTTTCCTGGCAAACCTAGATCTAAATGGAATGGCCCATTCATAATTGATCAGATTTTTCCAAATGGAGCCATTCAGATTTCTAACCCAAAGACGGGTAACACATTTAAAGTCAACGGTCAACGTCTGAAGCCTGTTGTTGACCGTATTCTTCCAGAACCCATCTCAGACTTAGTTGCTCTAGCCATTTTGTGACTTCATTGGCTAGACTTCGCCTAGCTGATGGCATTAAACTCAGTAGTTGTACATACGACACAAGGGTGATACGAGCTTCATATTCAGGTGACATCTTTCATATTCTACCCTTTCTTTCATGTCTCTTTTTCAATGAGGACATTGCATTAGCTAGGCATGGGGGGGTGGATTCATTTTTGAATCATTTGGTCAACTTTGTGAAATTCATGTAAATTATACATAAAAAAATCAAAATTAGGAAGGATTAGTTAGACATTAGGACTTTTTAATCCTATGAAACTTTACATTAGGACCTGAACATAAAGACCCTTCAGGTCTTTGGACTTATTTAGCCCATGTATCCACTAAAATGTGGATTTGTCTTTCGAGTCCTCGCCATCTTAATTCTACCATAATTGGAATAAATAAGTTTGGGTGATAAGTACATGACTTATCAACCCACCCTCTGATTTGAGGGAATTTCTGAGTTTTAAGCATCTACACACTTTCTTTGCACTGACTCGTTGTTTCGCGATTCTAACGGAAATTAGGTAGCTAATGAACCTTCTAGGGTGATATGGCTGGCAAGTTATCGTGGGTAGCAGCCCATAGGTAGGTTGTCTGGAGCCCAGTCACTGGACCTTTTTCTTTTTGCTACCTTTAGGTAAATCTTAGACCAGGGAAGCCACCTATTTAAAAAAAAAAATCAAAAAGAAAAGGAGAAAAGAAAAAAAGAAATAAGCCACACTTCGCCGTACGAGTATGGCTGACAACTTGTCGGTGGTAACAGCTCATCGATAGGTTGTCCCGAACCTAGCTCAGTAAATGCACTAAAAAATTTCCAAAACACTTAGGAAAAAGCGGAGAAGTAGAATAAATCGGGGAGATATACACTGGATCCACCCTTGTGTTGACCCCGTAAAAAAATAAAAGTAGGGAGAAAGCTACCGATTGTAAAGATACACCTTTAAGCAGAATTCTTTTTAGGTCACCTAGAGGCGTAGAAATCCGAAGTTCGTTTTAATTGCCGGTCAACGAGTCTATCACATTCACAATAAGATGCTTAAAACTTAGGATTCTCATCAAATCTTGGGTGAGTTGAATGGCCGTAAAAAGCCACTCTTAAACCCTAAAATTTGAAAATCCAAAAAAAATTAGAAAAGAGTAAAAAGAGAAAAAGAAAATTTTCTTTGAATAAGGCGAGGGTTTGAGGCAGTCTGCATTTTGGCAGATACTCGGGCACTGTTGTATCTTTGAAAGTTCAGATCCTAAGTAAATAATTTCTTAATAATTGAAAATAACTCATGCTCAAATAATCGAACCTAATTCTTTTATAAATAGCATATACTTTTTGCTAGAGATTAACAAAACATAGGCATGGGGGTATGATGTAAACACATTTACACTACTTAAGATGTCTATTTATGCATGTTCTTAAGCATAGAATTGTATTGCATGATATAAATATTGCATAACATGCATCATCTTGCATTTAGAGTAGTTTGAATAAAATGGTGGTTAATAGTCTCCTTTTATGTGCTTATATAGGGCAAACTTTTTATCAGGGCCTCGGATCGAAGATCCAACCGTACAGATGTGATCAGGGTGACGACTGGAGTTCAACGACTCCAAGATCACCCTAATCAGGCATCTGTAGCATCAGATAATGACTAGGGAACTCTAGAAGATCAAGGGCCAGGATGGTGTAAATCTGCACTTCAAATGACAAATTTAACCGCACGGATGAATTCAGATCGACTATCGTAGCCTAACAACGCAAAAATCGAGTCAATCCAACACCCGTGGCACCATCTACAACATCCAGAAGATGGACGACCAACATGGCACCACGTGGCACCATCTCGGTCGCCCAAATGCCCACATGCAACCATTGAAGCCTCCGCATCTGCCCCCACTCCACCATTGGATCTCGATCCAACGGCTTTGAATGGCTACACCTCAAATTGCCCGCTCGACAATCCGCGCTCCGCAGCGTAGTGGGCGAGGGCGCTATCGCGAGCAGCGAACTCAGGTTCGAGCCGCAGCGAGGAGGCGAATGGCGCTGGCGAGCGGGCGCGAGCGTGCGTCGGATCTTGATCGGATGGCTGTCCACGCTCAATAGCGATGATGAGCCATTGCACGCCCGCGCCTCACGCGGCATCGCACGCGTTGGGGCGGGCACGCAGCGAGCGGGGAAGGCACAATCACAGCCGTCTGATCTCACGATCGGACGGCTGTGGATGGCTGAACGTGCAGCGGGCGTTGAGAGTGAGCAGCCGAGGAGGAGCGCGTGGGGAGCACCCACTACGCCCACGTTGGGGCTTTAGCGATGGTTTTATTCGTCACTAAAGACCCCTTATTTATTGTTTTAAAGATGTAATGACTAATTTGCCCCCACTCCTTGCAACTATAAAAGGAGACCCCCTCCACACGAAATTCTCATCCCTTCCTTCTCTTCTCTACCTCTCCAAAGCTCAAGAGAAGCTTGTCCCACACCCAGGATGCTCCTCGCAAGATAAAGTCTAAATTTTTGTCCCCGTTCGAAAGTGGATCCCGTGATGACGACGACGTGCTGCTCCATTCCCATTCTTCTGCTTCGTCCTCCTTCGTCCTGCACCATCCTCCTTCGTCCAGGCGTCGTCCCATCCGACTCGTCCTCCAAGCAATCGTCGAGGAGGATAACTTCTCTCTCCCATTCTTCTTTATAGCTTTTCTAGTGTAGAATTTTCCTACTTTCTAGTGTAGCTGATTTCCTACTTTCTAGTGTAATTTTTATTTGGTTTGATTGTATAAAACATTTTGAAATATTGAATGCATGTTCTCTCTCTCTCTCTCTCACTTTCTCTCTCTCTCTCTTCCTTTTAGTCCAATAGTTTCATTGTAATTATATCGCCTTACTTTTCAAAAATTCTAAAAAAAAATATAATTGCGAATATAGATCGACGTAGCCTCCCTTTTTTCGACCCGGAATTCGAATTTTGGTATAAATTTTATTTGTTGAACACGAATTCTTCACTTTCAAGCTACAACGACAAGGTTTTAAAACCAAACACGTTAGCGTAGCAATTCGTACGTTCAACAATTGGTATCACACTCTAGATGGTAGAGTGGATACTTGGGATGCCTTGAAGTGAGAGTTTTTGAAAAAATACTTCCCCATGAGCAAGACTAATTACTATAGGAGTCATAGGTTTTGCTCAACAAGATGGAAAATAATTTCATGATGCATGGGAGTACTTCAAAGATTAGTTACGCTTATGTCCCCATCATCAAGTGCCAACATGGAAACTTGTAGAAAGGTTCTATACTGGATTAAATGACAAGCATAGGCAAATAGTGAATGGTGCCTGTGCAGGAACCTTTCTTGCAAAAATTGAAGATGAGGCTTGGGATCTTTTTGAGACCTTGAGTAAGAATTCTATCCACCTAAATTCTACCTATTTGGATAGGAAACCCACTCTTATGCAATGAAATATTGAGGCAAATGAGGCTAGGGATACCCATAATTTAGCCTTCCAGATTCAATTGTTGAACCAAAATATGGAAAGGCTTATGTCAAACCCTAGCCAACTCATGCCAAATGCCTCTGCTTCCCAAGCTTCTGAATGCTCCATTTACCATGGCAATATGCATGCTACTGTGGATTGTCATTTGGCCTCCCAATTCCTTGACCTTGTACAGGCGGACCTGAATGCCACCTAAGGGTTCCGTCCTAGACCTCATAATGACCCTTTTTCAAACACCTATAATGAGGGATGGAGGAACCACCCCAATTTTTCATGGAGACAGGGGAATGTCTCTAATTTAGGAAATTACAGACCCCAACCCTTTCAGACTCAATAGTATAATCAACCTCCTATTCCCTCCCAACCATCCAAGACTTCTGAGATGGATGAGCTTAAGGCCATGCAAGACAATCAAAGCATGATCATCCAATCTCATGACAAGGCAATCAATGAGATGAAATCACAAATTGGACACCTTGTCGAGGCCATGAGCAAAAGGGAGACCGGGAAACTTCCCAGTTCATTTGAGGAGAACCCTAAAGGGAAAGGGATTATTTTTAGGGAGCAAGCCCAGGAGGTGACTATTCTGAAGAGTGGGAAATAAATTTCCAAACTTGATGCTTCTATAGTCCCACCTTCTGAAAACCCATCCACTCCAACTTTTGCCCCCACCGGAGAAGAGCTGCCCAACTCTTCTCTGCTTGAAATCACCTCACTGGAAGAGGTTGCCCCCGTTCCGCTACTTACTCGACATGACAACCCTTTCACCCAGAGATCAGGAGTGCCCTTTCTAGAGTGCTTATCTGACTTTGGGTAGACTTCTACTGGCTCATCTGGAGCCAAAGATAGGACGGACGAAATCATGGAGACTTTCAAACAAGTGTAGATTAACCTACCTTTGTTTAAAGCTATCAAGCAGATTCTATCCTATGCCCGCTTTCTAAAGGACCTATGCACGAAAAAGCGGCAATCGAGGAAATAGGTCCAATCAAAAGTTGTCCTGCCTGATTTTGTTAGCTCAATTATACAACATGGGACATCCCCGAAACTTAAGGACCTAGGAGCCCCATACATCTCGGTGGTTGTTGGTGACCTACATATAGACGAGGCTTTGCTTTATCTGGGTGTGGGGGTAAACATCCTTTCGAGCTATGTATATGAACAACTTGGTGGAGGCAATCTGAAGTCTTCCATTATAATCCTCCAAGTTGTAGACCGTTCTTGGAAGACACCACGAGGCTTGCTGGAAGATGTCCTCGTGAGAGTGGAGGATTTCTTCTTCCTCGTTGACTTTCTAGTACTGGACACTAACCCTACCAACAAACCAACCAAGCCCTCCATCATCTTAGGCTACCCTTTTCTTGCGAGTTCTAATGCTTCAATTAATTGTCACACGAGGGTGTTAAAAGTAGGCTTTGGGAACAAGAAAATTTGGCTTAATGTGTTTGATGCTTATAAACAAGTTGAATTTGAGGATTGTTCCCTATTTGAGGTGGCAGATGATTTGATTGAAGAGACAACTCCTGCAATTTTATGCGACGACCCCCTTCGGCATGTCATGCTAAATGAGCATTCCCATCTCTTAGAGGACTGTGAAGGGGATGTACTAGAACTTGAGGAATTGCTTGGAGTTTCTACTGAGTCTCTTTCACCATCATACTTGCCTAAGGTAGATTTGCTACCCGAGATGGGGACTTCTATTATGAAACCCTCAACCATACAAGCCCCCAACCTTGAACTGAAGCCCCTCCCAGACTCTCTCAAGTATGTATTCCTTGGGCCAAATGATACACTCCCTGTAATCATTTCATCTACACTGTCTGAAGTGCAAAAGGGAGCCTTGCTAGACTGTTTATCAAGGCACAAGGAAGCCATAGCTTGGACGATTATTGATATTAAGGGTATAGACTCTACACTCTACATGCATCATATTTATATTGATGATTCCATCAAACCATTTTGAGACATGCAGAGATGTTTTAACCCCAACATGAGGGAGGTGGCTAAAAAGGAGATTTTAAAGTGGTTGGATGCTGGGATCATTTATCCCATCGCAGATAGCAAATGGGTTAGTCCAATCCATGTGGTGCCAAAGAAAGAAGGCTTCATGGTAGAAACAAATGACTAGGGTGAACAAGTGGTGACTAGACCCTCAACTGGCTGGAGGGTCTGCATTGACTACCACAAATTGAACACCGCTACCTAGAAGGATCACTTTCCCTTGCCCTTTATTGATCAGATCCTAGAGAGATTGGCAGGGAACAAGTATTTTTGCTTTTTAGACAGATATTCTGGGTATAACCAGGTTGCAGTCTTCCCCAATGACCAAGATAAGACAACTTTTACTAGTCCCTACGGTACTTTTGCATTTAGGCATATGCCGTTTGGATTATGTAATGCATCGACATCCTTCCAGTGGTGTATGATGTCCATTTTCTCGAACATGATTGACGAGTGCGTCGAGGTTTTTATGGATGACTTCTCCATTTATGGCTCATCTTTCGACTAGTGTCTCCTGCACTTAGAGAATGTGCTGAAGAGATGTAAGGAGACTGATTTAGTCCTCAGCTGGGAGAAAAGCTACTCAATGGTATAGAAAGGCATTGTACTTGGGCATGTTGTATCTGAAAGGGGCTTAGAAGTACATAAGGCTAAGGTTGATTCTATTTCCAAACTCCCATTGCCCATGAATGTCAAACAAATTAGATCCTTTCTGGGCCATGCAGGCTTTTATAGGTAATTCATTAAGAATTTCAGCAAAATTTCTAGGCCACTTTGCGACTTATTGGCGAAGGAATCTTCCTTCAATTTTGATTCAAAGTGTGGCAAGGCTTTTCATACGCTGAAGGAGGCCTTGACCTCTGTGCCTATTCTCTGAGCTCCAGATTGGGCACTCCCATTTGAGCTAATGTGTGATGCTTCGGATTACGCAGTGGGAGTAGTCCTTGGACAAAGGGTTGAGGGAATTACTTACTGTAGTTTTTGGTCTAGAGAAGTTTAGGTCTTATATTCCTGGATCCAATGTGGTCATTTTTATTGATCATGCGGCAGTGAAACATCTCATTGCCAAGAAGGACTCTAAGCCACATTTACTTAGGTAGATTCTACTCCTCCAAGAGTTTGACTTGGAAGAGTGGAAAATGTAGTGGTTGACCACCTGTCTCACCTTCCCCTTGATGATGCTCCATCTAGAGACATCCACGAGGCATTTCCCAATGAAACTCTTATGGCAATAACACCGACTTCACCTTGGTATGCGGATATAGTTAATTACTTGGTCACTTGAGAAACTCCTGGCTCTTGGGATGAGCAAAAATGAAAGTGATTCATTTCCCAAGCTAGATTCTTTCATTGGGATGAGCTAGAATTATTTCATATTGGACAAGACCAAGTTTGGAGACGATGTGTGCCTGAAGAAGAGCAACAGAGTGTGTTGAGATATTTTTCCATGGGCTTCATTGTGGAGGACACTTTGGTGCTATGAAAACAACTTTTAAGGTTCTCCAGTTTGATTTTTGGTGGCCTACTTTATTTAAGGATTCCCATAACTTTGTTATGGCCTATCTTAGATGTCAATGGACTGGAATGATTGTGAAGTGGAATGAGATGCCCCAACACCCTATCCAACCTGTGGAAATTTTTGATGTTTGGGGGATAGACTTCATGGGTTCCTTCCCTTTGTCCCGTGGATTTGAGTATATCTTGGTGGTAGTCGATTATGTCTCCAAGTGGATAAAGGCCATTCCTACGTGTACAAATGACCACTCTGTGGTCTTGAAATTTGTGAAGGCCAATATCATATCTTGCTTTGGTTGCCCAAGACGATTATAAGCGATGAGGGACCTTATTTTCGGAATCACCACTTCAATCGACTACTTAGGAGTGTCGGAGTAACTTGCAAGATTGCTACCCCTTATCATCCTTAGATGAGTGGCCAAGTTGAAAGTGTCAAATAGGGAGATCAGGAACAGTTAGAAAAGACTGTTAGGCCAGATAAGAAGGACTGGTCCCAAAAGCTCGATGATGCTTTATGGGCTTATCGAATAGCCTACAAAACCCCTTTGGGTATGTCTCCCTTCCAGATAGTGTACGGGAAAGCATGCCACTTACTTGTTGAACTTCAACATAGGGCACTTTGGGCTATCCGAAGTGTCAACATGGATTCAGAGCAAGCAGATAAAGCACGTTTACTAGAGTTGACTGAGCTTAAGGAGCTGAGGAATGATGCTTATGACACCTCCCAAGCTTATAAAGAGAGAACTAAGGTCTTGCATGATATGTATATCTTTAGAAAGACCTTCGAGCCCAACCAACAAGTCTGGCTTTTCAATTCTAGACTTAAGTTGTTTCTAGGAAAATTGAAATCACGTTGGGATGGGCCTTACATTATCACAAGTGTTTCTGCATGGGGCTGTGGAGATCAAAAGCCCTTCCTCTTTAGCACCACCCTTTATCGTCAACGGCTAACGATTAAAACCTTACGTTACTTTGGATGGCCATCTGGTTGACAACGTCACTCTCGAGGAGCCTTATCTCCTTTCTTTCCTACCTCAAGTAACATTTTCCCTTGGCCATTTTACTTTCAATGAGGACATTGTTTGAACCAGGCATGGGGGGATAGGTCTTGAGGCATCCGTACATAGCATTTATACATAGTTCATTCATGCATTTACTTAAAACATTCTTCATTGCATACATTTGCATTGTTAAGAAAAAAAAAGGAAAAAAAAAACATTTTGCATTATTTCTTTTTTTTTGTGAAAGAAAGGAATGCTATTGAATCACCGATAGCAGGAGAACTATTATTAATAAAAATGAAATAATTACATGATCAAACCCCAATGCCGTATTAGACTCCAGCAAAAATTTACAATATTATCCACCTACACTGGGGTCTCCTGAAAAACACACTCATTTCTATCCCTCCATACAGCCCATAACACAGCCACCATATGTAAACATTGCTTATTCCCATCCACAAGACAACGCCACAGATTCTCCCATGTGGGTAGAGATTCATTACATACTCTCCTCCATACATAATCAGTGATCATACATGAGGAAAAGATATGAATGCTAGAATCATTATGCATCCCACATAGGTGACAAAACTGGGTGGGGGTACCCATCCTCCTGTGCCTCAGATCTCCAGTAATCAAGCCATCCCTTTTGCAGAGCCACAAAAAAATTTGTATCTTCAATGGTATTTTTAAATTCCATAGCTTCTTCCCCATCTCATCAAATTTCTCCATCCTGGAGGACATTATCAATCTATCATAAGCAGCCACAGTAAAAAATTTACCCTCCCATTTGTATGTGTCATATTCATGAGGCATGGGTTTGAAGGCAGTAAGTTCTTGCCTGAGATGTTCATTCTCTACTCGTGTTCTTGTTTCATGATTATTCCACCCAACATTATTGAAAGACCATTGCTCATATTCCGCATCCCAATAATCGGACACCACAGCATTTTTATCCGAAGCCGCTGCATAAGCAAAGGGGAGCCTGTCTTTAAACACCCCCCCATGTACCCAATTTTCTAGCCAAAACTTGAAGCTTTTCCCATCACCTAATACAGATTTGAAAAAATTCCAAATGTCCCTCAGGGCATGCACCACTGAAGACCAAAAGGGGGAAGGTTTATGGGGGTTTAGACGATTATTCTCATCATTGGCAGTCCCATAACTGTCTTGAATAATTTCTGTCCAAATTTTTTTTTCTCCCTGCAACAACCGAACAACCCATTTCAATAGCAAAGCTTCATTGAATTCCTTAAGGGATCTAACACCCATACCTCCCATCTTTTTTGGCTTGCAAATTGAGTCCCACTTCAAAGGTTGAAAAAAAGCCCCTTGATGAGAGGCCCCTTTCCAGAAGAATCTTTTGCACATCACATCTAGTTTTTTCCAGATTGAGTTCGAGGCTTTAAGGACAGAGAAGAAGAATACTGGAATCGAAGTGATGACAGAATTCAGTAATATATACCTCCCTCCTTTTGATAGGTATCTACTGCTCCAGCCCTCCAATTTCGTAGCTACCTTTTCATAAAGGAAAGACCAATCTACTTTCTTCATGTTAGAACATTTTAAAGGCAGACCTAGATATTTAATAGGCAATGAAACCACAGGTGTACCCAGAATGGTAGAGATGTCATTCTGTAACACACTATTCATCCCAAAGCAGACCAGGGAGGATTTATTTCCATTCAGTCTAAGACCAGAAATCTCTCCAAAAATCTTTACCATATGTATAAGTGCTTGCACTTCCCTCTTCCCCCCTTCGACAGAAAAAATAGTATGATTTGCATATTGGAGTATAGGGGCTAGAGCCCTATGATTAGACATTGAATACCCCCTTATAAAACCATCCATTTCCAGTTTGTAGGTGTATCTTGCCAAAGTATCCACATCAAGGTTGAAAATCAGAGGAGCAATTGGGCAACCTTGCCTAATCCCACACTGGGGATGAATCCAAGAGCGGCATGGTTTCCCATTTATCAATGGGGAAAAAGAGGCTGTCGTAATGCACCTCTTCACCCATTATATCAATAAAGGTGGAAACTTCCTTCTTTTAAGAATCTCCCACAAGTATGACCAGGAGATTGAATCATAGGCCTTGGAAAAATCTACTTTCCATAAAAAGGCCTTGGTCTTTCTCCTGTGCCAACCCATTACCATCTCCTGCGCAATAATGAAGGACTCTTGTAATGATCTCCCAGGAAGAAAAGCTGGCTGAACAGGCATTATCAAGTCCTTTAAAACCTCCCACAATCTGTTGGCTATAACCTTACTAATAATAAGATAGATGGAATTAGATAGTGCAATGGGTCTGTACTCAGAAAATCTCTCCGCACCTGATTTCTTAGGAAGCAGAAACAGATAGGATTTGTTCAACCTCTCAAAACCATTGTTGCCCAGTTCAAATTCATGAATAACCTTTAAAACATCCACCTTAACAACACTCCATAGCTCTCTATACAAGAACACCTGAAATCCATCCGGACCAGGAGCACCTTCATTATTTAAATCTTTAATAGCTTTTAGTACTTCTTGTTCAGATATAAGGGTGACAAGCATGTCTCTCCGATCATCACTAACACAAGGGAAATCCACCGATGCCATCCTCCAAGAACCTCTTGGAGCAGCCTTGGATATTTCTTTAAAATATTTACCCACTTCAATTCTGATTTCACTAATAGAGGTAACAGTTTTCTCTTCCACTTTAACTGATGAGATAAGATTGAATCTCCTCCTAGCACTGGCCGCAAAATGGAAAAACTTCGTGTTCGCATCACTCTCTTTGAGCCATAGCTGTCTTGATCTTTCATGCCAGTCCATTTCTGTTTTCAGATCCTCTTCCCCCACTGCAGCTTGCATCTGCTGCCTCAGCTGCTGTTCCTGGTGTTTCAAGGACTGCCTGCATTCTTTCAGATCCAAGTCCCTGATTATTGCCAGAGCCTCCCTCCTCTTCTGTTCTCTGATCAGAGTCACTCCCTGCCCATATTCTTTAAGCACATCACGTAGGCCTGACAATTTTGCAGCTAGCTGCTGTGTAGCAGTACCTTGCATAGCCTTGTTCTGTCAACACTGGGACACCATTTGAACAAAACCTTCTTCCCTAAACCAAGATCTCTTGAGTTTGAAGTATGATCCAATATCTGAACTCATCCCACTGTCCCATACAAGTGGAGTGTGATCAAAGAAAGGCCTATCAAGTCTCATAACTGCTGATAATTGATGCCTCTCCAACAAGCTAAGACTACCAAAAAACCTATCCAATTTGGAAACCTGTCTACTGCCATTTCTCCAAGTAAACTCCACACCACTGATGGGGTATTCAGTCAGTCCCATGTTCTGCACAACCATTTGAAAGCCTGCCATTGAGCTGTCCACTCTCTCATCTGGGTTGTCATCACCTGAGAGATAATAGTTGAAATCACCCCCTAGCAGCCATGGGACCTCTTGCACTCTTTGATGCATTGCAGAGAGCTCCTCCCACAAGCCAGCCCTGTTTGCAGCCACACAAGGTCCATAAATGCAAGACATAAACCATTCCATATCTCCTTGGGGAGACTGACATTTACAAGAAAGCATGTACCTGTCACGAATAACTTTAGTTACTGAGAGGCAAGACTTTCTCCACCAAAAGGCCATTCCACCAGACCTTCTAGAGGCACCCTTAACCACAACATCACTGCAACCAGATTGCTTAAAGCAATCCCATTCCTGACCATTCTCCATCTCCAAATGTGTCTCTTGAATGAGAGCACAATCAATCTCCCACTCAGAGAGATATCTACACAAGGAAGTCCTTCTCATCTTATTGCGCAACCCACGCACATTCCAAGTGATCACTCTCATTCCTTATTGGACTGGCTCCCTTGGGCCATACAACCCACAAATTCGACCATAATAGAATTAGCAATATTTTGCTCCTCAATAGGGCGCAAGTTCTCCTTCCTTCTCCTTCTCAGCATGTAGGGAGATTTACCCACACCTCTTTTCTGATTGGATCCACTGCCATATTTCAGATCAGTAGGAATTGAGAGCTACATCTGGTTTTCCTCTTTGAGCACACTGTTATCATTTCTGAGCACCAGTTTTCTTCCTATCCTGCCCTCCTCTTTACTGCTAATCATCTCTTAATCTGCCACTGAATTCTCAGCAACCTCCAGATAACCATCCTCTTTGACTACCATGGCTTGTCTACAATCACCAGCTGTATCAACCTCTTCCATTTGGTCCTCCTCAGCATAGACCTAGTGGCAGTCCTTCCTCTTTTTAGACTCAGGGGCATCAACAGGAGGAATGCGGCCATGCCTTTCATTCGGTTTCCTCACTTCATTACTAGCTCCAGATGTCTTATCCTGCCCTTGTTCAACCTGCCTAGGCACCTGTCCAAGTACTGCTAGCCGAATAAGCCAAGAAGTGCCCCCACATCTGATTGTAACCATATCAGGAATTGAGCCAGCACTGAAGACATCAGCCTCAATTCTAAGAGATCTGATGTCCCCCTCTCCAATCAAAATTTCAGACCCATCACAAATGGAAGCAAAGCCTGCTAGCATCTTAGAAACAACCCCCTTTGATCTCAGATGTAACGGCAAGCCAGAAATCTCAAGAAGAATCCTCCTAGAGCCCACTCTTTGCGGAGGTTGATTAGGGAGAGTCCCATCAAAGGGAGACACCATTCTCCAAATCACAATAAATTCTTCAAAGGAGCTCGAACGAAATCTCAGTCGTTCAACATCCATCATACCCAAACCATATACCAAGAATCAAGAATGGGATATCATGGCTACCTTCCAGCCCGCAGACAAGAGATTTAAGGAACATACCAGGTTTTGAAGCCTATCTATCGATGGTTTGCCTGCCATGATCTCGCCAATCAAAGCACCCCTCAGCATGATCTCTGCAAATGAGATCTCTTTAGAAGTTGGGATCTCAACTTCGATTGAGTGCCTGGCCAAAGCCGACGATGGCAGCGGTCGGGCTTCTTTCTTCACCCTCCAGATAGGGTGAGAGAATACCCTCTTTGTCTGCAAAGGAACCCTCCTAGGGCATGACTCGTGTTTGTGCCCTTCTCCCTTGCATGCCAAGCAGATCAGAGGGTTTTTGCAAATCGCCGCCATATGTCCCCTTTGTCTGCATCTGAAACAAAGAACGTCACCGTTCATCCTCCTTCAGGGTCTTCTTGGAACGTTTTCAGACGTCCTACGAAACCTCTCCTGCCAGACCCGCTCCCTTCTCCTCCAAGCCCTCGATCTCCACGTCCTCCACTCACCTCCTTCTCCAACCCTAGATGGCTCCGCCACACCATTGGCTACCACCCGACGCTGGTCGCTCTCTCGCCCTCTCTCTCATTTTTTGATAAGATCAGAACATTTTTCATTATTGAACTTAACTGGCTAGGCCTTGCATTTTTAGGTAGACAAGAACTTTCGGTTAGACTTTGTTGACTCTAGGTGTCTGACTTTAGAAGCTAAGTTGAGTTACTAGCTTTAGCCCTTTAGGGTCCCTTGTGGACTTGAAAAAGCTCAAGTAGGAGTTAAGTTGTGGACCATTCCTCAAGAGGTTGAGGAAGGAAAGTTAGGGATTGAGTTAAAGGCTGGGTAGTACTGGATATCTTTTTCTACCTTTTGGTTTATGGGTCCTCGTAACCTAAGCATCCACATTTCACACACACTTGGTCTTGTGTAAATAATGATAACCTTAATTCCTTTCTTGGAGAAAAATTTGGTTCTCTTAGTTCTGACTTAGGAGAAGCTTGAAAACACAAGTTGATTGGAAGAGTTCCTACTGCAGGAGAGGTGGAGTCTATACTCACCTTGAAGATGAGATGATAACATGTCACCTCCTCGGCACTTGTCTCTTAGGATGTCCATCCTACTGGGGCATGTAAGTGCATTGTGAGATTCAGGTACCATGGGTAGCCCTATCTCGAAGTGTCTATTGCCACAGGGCTGAATTCGCTTTAGAAATCCATGGGCGATACTATCTCGAAGTGTCAATTGCAAGGAGTTCTTGGGGTCGCTATGGGCGGTGCTATCTCGAAGAATCAAAAGCTAGGCACCCTTCGAGGTTCGGTGATGGGGACAATGAATCTGACATAGACCGTGTTGATAGCTGATCCAAGGTTGACTTAGAAGAATCAAACAAAAAAAAATCCTCTTCTTAGGTTGGTAATCATACCAACCTTAAATAAATTACCACCATTGCACATGCACGGATGCTTTAATCTCTGGGACCAATAGACCTTAGGGTAGAGTTAGAAATCAGGGAAACCTGCACGTGCAACTCATCCTTAGCCGACCTAGTTTGTAACATAGCAACTACTTGGGAACCTTAGGTCTAAAGTCTGAACTTAACATGTTTTTAAAAGAATACTGACTGGGTTGTGATGCAAACACATTTACACTACTTAAGATGTCTATTTATGCATGTTCTTAAGCATAGGATTGCATTGCATGCTATAAATATTGCATAACATGCATCATCCTGCATTTAGAGTAGTTTGAATAAAACGGAGGTTAATTGTCTCCTTTTATGTGCTTGGATAGGGCAAACATTTTATCAGGGCCTCGGATCGAAGATCCAATCGTATGGATGTGATCAGGGCGACGATTGGAGTTCAACTACTCCAAGATCACCCTTATCAGGTATCTGTAGTATCAGATAGTGACTGGGGAACCCTAGAAGATCAAGGGCTAGGATGGTGTAAATCTACACTTCAAATGACAAATTCGATCACACGGATGAATTCAGATCGACAATCGTAGCCCAACGGCGCAAAAATCGAGTCAATCCAACATCCGTGGCACCATCTACAACATCCATAAGATGGACGGCGAAGATGGTGCCACGTGGTGCCATCTCGGCCGCCTAAACGACCGCATACAATCTCTGAAGTCCCCGCACCCGCTCCCTTTCCACCGTTGGATCTCGATCCAATGGCTGTGGATAGCCACACCTAAAAATGCCCGCTCGACCATCCGCACCTCGTAGTGCAACGGTCGAGAGCGCTTGCGCAAGCTGCAGCCTCGGGTTCGAGCCGCAGCGAAGGGAGAAAGGTGCGGGCGAGCGAGCGCTGGCAGGCGTTGGATCATCATTGGGCGACTCAGATCCACCAATAGCATTCACGCGCTATTGCATGCGCGGCAAGGACGCGCGATCGTACGCGCTGGGCAGATGCGCAGCAGCAGGCGAAGACGCATCTTAAGCCGTCCGATCTTGCGATCGGACAGCTGAGATTTAAAGAACGTGGGCGAGTATTGAGAAAGAGAGCAGTTAAGGAGGCGCACGTGGGTGTGGGTACTACGCCCATGTTGGGGCTTTAGTGACGGTTTTATCTGTCACTAAAGACCCCTCATTTATTGTTTTAAAGATGTAATGACCCATTTGCCCTCACTCCTTGCAACTATAAAAGGAGACCCCCTCCATACGAAATTCTCATCCCTTCCTTCTCTTCTCTACCTCTCCAAAGCTCAAGAGAAGCTTGTCCCACACCCGGGATGCTCCTCGCGAGATAAAATCCAAATTTTCGTCCCCCATCGGAAGTGGATCCCGCGACGATGATGGCGTGCTGCTCCATTCCCGCTCTTCTGCTTCATCCTACTCGTTCTCCTTCATCCAGGCATCGTCTCGTCCGGCTCGTCCTCCAAGTAATCGTCGAAGAGGATAACTTCTCTCTCCCATTCTTCTTTACAGCTTTTCTAGTGTAGAATTTTCCTACTTTATAGTGTAACTTTTATTTAGTTTGATTGTATAAATAGCTTGAAATATTGAATTCATGTTCTCTTTCTCTCTCTCTCTCTCTTTCTTTTAGTCTGATAGTTCCATTGTAATTATATCGCCTCACTTTTCAAAAATTTAAAAAAAAATATAATTGCGAATATAGATCTACGTAGCCTCCCTGTGTTCGACCCAGAATTCTTTTCGGTATAAATTTTATTTGTTGAACACGAATTCTTCGCTTTCAAGCTACAACGACAGGTTTTCCAAACACGTTAGCGTAGCAATTTGAGCATTCAACATTTTGGCGTCGTTGTCGGGGAGGCAACGATTTTCGATCTTTTCTTGCACTTTATTTGTTTTATAACTTGCTTTCTCTTGTGTCTATTATTTTGCAGAGACCTCCATCAAGGAATCAACAAGCAGTAGACTGGAGTAAAGTGCAGTTGAAGACAACTGTAAGTGCTCCCCCATTCTTTCCCCCTCCATAGATTTCATTCGTCACATTAAATCCAAATTCCAATTAACCTAGGTATTTGCATAAATCCTAGGAATAGTTTGGTTGTTTGGATTTCCACTCACATTCATTCCACCCTCATTCATAAAAAAAAAATAACAAAAAGATAATCTTGTGGGGTAATTTTCAACAAACACACAACACACACCTACATTCAAGGCACTTAATCAACTTAATTTGTTTCTACTCAACCGGGTTCTAATCTGTGGAATCGGTACACACAAAGCAACACATAACAGAGTAGAAATCATTCTAGGTTAACCATTTTTCAGTGCCTAACTTAGTGGTGCATTTGTGGCCAATTGTTTGAGTTGTTTGGGCCGCACCACTCTATTTAAAACCAACTCATCAAGTAGCTCCTCCTTAAGGTTTTCAATCTAGGTATATTCCAAGCACTCCACTTTCTTTCTGATTTTAAAGGAAAACAATCTTCACCTGTGTTTTACAACTTGGTTTGCCTAGAAACTTGATTGTAATTCACCTAATTTGAAACCTTAAAAGCTACTTAAGCAAGATTTGAACATTAAAATTCACGCATCATAATAATCTTGCTTGAAAACCCTGGTTGTGCATGCACTTACACAAATCTCAATCAATCATTAAGGGCACAACCCATTTTAAGGGCCCATCACATTCCATAAGCACCACAATCCCAGGCTTTAATAAAATTGAGTAGACGTTGGCCTTAAGGTTTGATTCACTCTTCAGGGCCTAGTCTGAGATTGTTTTTGATTAACCTACTTATACTGAATAATCTGATGTCTAGCTAGGGGAGTAGCGTCAAACGACCATGGCTGGGGGGTACACTAGGAACCGAAGGCGAAAGCCAAAGGAAGAACCTTCTCCCCAGTCCCTCCTTCTAACTGGTTGGATTAAACAGACGCAAGTAGAGTAAATCATTTACAGTCTTAAGGCAGGTTTTGGGAGTCAGTAGATCCTTAGGCTACCCCACTTAAGGACAGCCTTGTTTTGTTGTGCTGCAGGGTCCCTATCCCCAGTCCTTCCAACCTTCTCCTAGTTTATGCTGGGAAGATGGTCATTGAATCCCTGATTGGAAGGACCGTTAGAACATTCTAGGAGGCGCAAGTTGGATTTTGGTCAATTTGATCCCATGGCCAAACAACAGCCTCCTCTACTTGGAAATCCACAGGAAGAATTTCAAAGGCAGCTGAAACAAATGCAGAGAATGCTGGAATGGTTCCAGAGAATGCCGGGTGCTCAGCCCTTGAAGGATTTTTATGATCCTTCAAATTATGGGGAACGTCTCGACATCCAGATTCCAGCCGGTGATGTAGAAATCAAGCCCTAGGTGTTAAGCTTGATTAAACATTATCATGGGCTTGGCTCCGAAGATCCGTTTCAGCACTTGGAGGACTTGACCACTTTGGTCCAGACCACCAAGGCTCGAAACGTAAACGAGGAGCAAATGATTATGAGGCTCTTTCCCTACTCTCTTAGGGATAAGGCCGTGCATTGGTATAGGACAATAGGAAGACCAAATACAACTTGGAATGAGTTGAAATCGACCTTTCTGAAGAAATTCTTCCCAGTCGGTCGTACCAATGCTTTGAGACAGGCAGTCACTACCTTTACCCAGCGGTCGGGGGAGCAGTTTCCTGTGGTCTGGGAGCGATTCCAAGACTTATTGCAGAGGTGTCCACACCACGAGGTGCCGAAATGGCAACTCGTGCAGATCTTCTATCATGGGTTGACTGAGCAACTCAGAAATCATGTGGAGGCTTCTTGCGAAGGCAATTTCCTCAATAAAGATGCAGATAGTGCACATGATTTATTTGAGGAAATGAGTGAGAATTCAATTAATCATGCCTCCATGGATACTTTTAACCAGTCCCAGCAACCTAGATCAAATGTCAATGAAGTCCATGACTCTCTTTCATTTTATATGGAATTGATTTGTAATAAACTTGATAAGGTGGACTTGGTTGCTGAAAGGATGGAAGAGTGGATGACTGGCAATTCTATGAACAACGCTCGATCCATTCAATCCCAAAATTCAGGATTCCATTCCTCACGAGCTCCTTCCAAACGGGAGTTCGTGAATCAACTCGATGCGGCTCAACCTGTGAGTCAGCATTTTTCGGAACCCTACGAGTTCCCAACTGGGGCCTTTGATCCCAGTTTTTCTGATCCTTCCCTTTCTTTCTCTCCAACCTCACCTTATGAGGATGTCTGTGCTGTACAAGAGAATGTTAGATCCAACCCCAACTCGAATGCCTATAATCCAGGTTGGAGAAACCACCCTAACTTCTCTTGGAAAAATACAGGGCAACAGACCCAATTCCGACCCGGCAACTATGCTCCGCAATGACCAATGGGTCAGGGTCAAGTATATGCTCAGTTGCCTCCGAATCAGGTCAATCAGCCAGCTTGGAATGCCCGTCAACTCGCAGGGCAAGCTGATTTGAACCGTCAAGTGGTAGAGATGCAAGGATCTATGATCCAACTCATGCAGCAAAAGAAAAACTCGCTGGACAACTTGCAATTTTGGCTCATTGCTAACTCTCATCAACCCAGATCTCTACCATCCCAACCTGTACCCAACCCGCGAAACAGTATGAATTTGGGCAATCAAGCCCAAGGGTATGGAAATCAGAGGGACCCGCATGCACATGCTCAAGTGGTTGAGTAGGGTTCCTCGTCTTCTTCTTCTTCTGCAAATCAACAATTCATGGTCAATCAAGCCCCTCCAATCTTTCCTAACCCTCCCCAAGACCTAAATTCTTATGCTTCTGCAAATTTTGTAACTTTTAGGAGTGGTAAGAAGACTCAGGATCCACAACCACACTATTCTGATCTTTTGAATCCTGAAGAACATGAGGAGAGAGGAGAATTCTAAAGGAGAATTCAAGGCTCAGGAACCTGATTCCAAAGATCTGACTCATGTTCCTTTTCTTGAAGCCTTAACCAAATCAAAGAAGAAGAAGTCTGTTGATAGCAATGAGGAGCTTTTGAATTTATTTAAGAATGCTGAGATCAATATCCTGCTCCTTGATGCTATCAAGAACATACCGGCTTACACAAGATTTTTAAAGGAATTATGTACACAAAAGCATAAGTCGAGAGAATCTGTTCCGAGGAAGGTGGTACTCTCCGAGCAGGCTAGTTTTGTTATCCTGCACTACCTCCCTCAGAAAAAGAGAGATCCCGGTGCTCCTTTGATTTCTTGCATTATCGGAGATTACACATTTAATAGAGCACTTTTGGATCTCGGTGCATCCACCAACCTAATTCCGACTTCTCTTTATGAGAAGTTTGGGTTAGGTGAACTTCGGCCAACTTTAGTAATGCTGAAATTAGCGGACCGTTCGATCACAAACCCGCGAGGTGTTATTGAAGATGTTATAGTTAAGGTCAAGGATTTCTATTTTCTTGTAGATCTCCTTGTCCTTGACATGGATGTACCGGATAATCTGAGGAACATGCCCATCATTCTGGGGCATTCGTTCTTGGCTACAGCAAAAGCTAACATTAATTGTGAAAGTGGTAGCATGGAAATCGCCTTTGGGGACCAACGAATGAAATTGGATATTTTTAAGGCGATCAACAAATTTGAGGATTGTGAATTTATTGAGGAACTTGATGAGGATAATGATAATATTAAAACTTGTTTGACAGTTTCTTCAATTGAAAGTTCCTCTTTGGATGATGAATTTGACCTGCAACCCTCTTTAGCTAACCTGACATCTTCGGAAGAGGTTATTGATTTTGTTCACTCACAACCTTTTCCTCTTGTTGAATCTTCAGCATCTACCCTACCATCAATCATCACCCCACCCTAGCTTCAATTGAAACCATTGCCCGAGAATTTGAAATATCAATTTTTAGGACCTCAGAATACACTCCCTGTGATTGTTAGTGCTAAATTGACAAAGGAGCAAGAGATTAAATTGATCAAGGTCCTAAAGGAACATATGGAGGCAATTGGTTGGACCATTCATGACCTCAAGGGGATTGAGCCATCTTACTATAATCATAGAATATTTTTGGAAGATGGATCCCGCCCTTCTCTCCAGATGTAGAGGAGATTGAATCCAAATATGTGAGAACTGGTCAAAACGGAAATCATCAAGTGGCTCGATGCAGGAATTATTTATCCAATCTCTGACAGTCCCTGGGTAAGTCCCATTCAGATTGTTCCAAAGAAAGTCGGGATTACTGTTGTGACGAATGAGAGAGGAGAATCTGTCACAACTCGTTCAGCTTCCTCTTGGAGAGTTTGTATTGATTACAGGAATCTGAACATAGCCACTAAAAAGTATCATTTTCCCCTGCCCTTCATTGATCAAATGTTGGAAAAATTAGTCGGGCAGAAGTACTTCTGTTTCCTTGATGGTTACTCGGGATACATCCAAGTTCCTATCCATCCCGAGGATCAAGAAAAAACTACATTCACCTGTCCCTACGGAACCTTTGCTTTTCGTTGGATGCCTTTTGGGTTATGCAATGCACCTGCGACTTTCAAAGGTGTATGCTAGCCATATTTTTTGACATGGTGGGAGAGTTTATGGAAGTCTTCATGGATGATTTCTCTATTTTCGGAGAATCATTTGACTCTTGTTTGGCTAATTTGGAAATGATTCTTAAGCGATGTATCAAGACACGACTGGTCCATAGCTGGGAAAAGAGTCATTTCATGACCCAAGAGGGCATCGTTTTGGGTCATGTAATCTCTGAATGGGGAATTGAAGTGGACAAAGCTAAGGTTGATGCTATCGCTAAACTTCCTCCTCCCACATCTGTTAAACAAATTAGATCATTTCTTGGTCATGTGGGACTTTATCGAAGATTCATCAATGATTTCTCGAATGCTGCTCATCCTTTGAGCAATCTTCTTGCCAAAGAAACGCCGTTTGTTTTTGACGAATCATGTCGAAAGGCATTTGATTTCTTGAAAATGGCAATCACCTGTGCTCCAATTTTGCAACCACCAATTTGGATAGCCCCTTTTGAGATCATGATCGACGCTTCTGATTACGTGGTCGGGGCTGTCCTGGGTCAGAAAATTGATCGAAAGCCCTCTGTCATTTACTACGCTAGTAAAACTCTGGATGAAGCCCAGAGGAATTACACTGTTACTAAAAAGGAATTATTAGCTGTAGTATTTGCTTTGGAAAAATTCAGGGCTTATCTCTTAGGGTCTCATGTTATTGTTTATACTGACCACTCGGCCTTGAGACATCTTTTGGCTAAAATGGATGCTAAACCCCGACTTATTCATTGGATTCTTCTTCTTCAAGAATTTGATCTTGAAGTCAAGGATAAAACTGGGGTACAAAATGTGGTGGCGAATCATTTGTGAAGACTCCTAGGTGATTCCTCTTGTCCGGACATTCTGATTGCTGACACTTTTCTGGATGAAACCATTCTTATAGTTTTAGGTGTCCACACCCCATGGTTTGCTGACATTGTTAACTATTTGGCCGTTGGACAAATCCCCCAGGATTGGACCAAGCAACAACAATATAGACTCAAATCTGAGGCCAAATACTACTTCTGGGAGGACCTTGAACTGTATCGCATCAGCTCTGATAAGATTATTCGCCGATGCATACCGGAGAATGAATTCAATAGTATACTCGAGTTCTGCCATGCATCTGGGTGTGGTGCCCATTTCTCTGGGAAAAAGACGGCTGCAAAAATCTTGCAATCTGGCTTCTATTGGCCATCTTTATTCAAGGATGCCCAGGATTTCTCAAGGTCATGTTCTCAATGTCAGGCACTCGGGAGCATAACTAAGAGAGACATGATGCCCCTAAACCTTATTCTTCCTGTTGAAATTTTTGATGTTTGGGGCATCGATTTCATGGGACCCTTTATCCCTTCATTTGGACATCAGTACATTCTTGTTGCTATTGATTATGTATCTAAATGAATTGAGGCAATTCCCACCCGAACCAATGACCACAAGGTGGTCATCAATTTTGTCAAGAAAAATATCCTCAGTAGGTTTGGGATTTCGAGGGCTATCATCAGTGATGGTGGCACTCATTTTACTAATGCCCAATTCCAGAATTTATTGGCAAAATGCGGGGTTAATCATCGAATTTCCACACCTTACCATCCCCAGACGAATGGACAAGCCGAGATCTCCAATCGAGGGATCAAGAACATTCTGCAAAAAATGGTTAGGCCTGATCGCAAGGATTGGACTCAAAAGCTTGAGGACGCTCTTTGGGCCTACTGTACAGCGTATAAAATGCCCATCGGCATGTCTCCATTCCGTTTGGTGTATGGAAAGACGTGCCATCTACCCGTAGAGATTGAACACAAGGCATTCTGGGTAATCAAACAATGCAATTTAGATCTGAATCAAGCTGGGAAGACCTGGAAACTCCAACTATCTGAGTTGGAGGAGCTTAGAAATGATGCTTATGAGAATGCCAAGATCTACAAGGCTCGGACCAAAGCTCTACATGATCAATTGATTTCCCGCAAGAGCTTTGAGCCAAACCAGAAGGTTTGGTTATTCGATTTCAAACTTAAGCTCTTTCCTGGCAAACTTAGATCTAAATGGAATGGCCCATTCATAATTGATCAGATTTTTCCAAATGGTGCCGTTCAGATTTCTGACCCAAAGACGAGAAACACCTTTAAAGTCAACGATCAATGTCTGAAGCCTGTTGTTGACCGTATTCTTCCAGAACCCATCTCAGACTCTGTTGCTCTAGCCATTCTGTGACTTCTTTGGCTGGACTTTGCCTACTTGAAGGCATTAAACTCAGCAGTTGTACATATGACACAAGGCTGATACGAGCTTCATATCCAGGTGACACCTTTCATATTCTACCCTTTCTTTCATGTCTCTTTTTCAATGAGGACATTGCATCAGCTAGGCATGGGGGGTGGATTCATTTTTGAATTATTTGGTCAGCTTTGTGAAATCCATATAAATTGTTTCTCTCCTCTTATTTATATATAAAAAAAATCAAAATTAGGAAGGATTAGTTGGACATTAGGACTTTTCAATCCTAAGAAATATTACATTAGGATCTGAACACAAAGACCCTTTAGGTCTTTGGACTTAATTACCCTGTGTATCCACTAAAATGTGGATTTGTCTTTGAGTCCTCGCCATCTTAATTCTATTGTAATTGTAATAAATAAGTTTGGGTGATAAGTACACGACTTATCAACCCACCCTCTGATTTGAGGGAATTTCTGAGTTTTAAGCATCTACACACTTTCTTTGCACTGACTCATTGTTTGGCGATTCTAACAGAAATTTGGTAGCTAATGAACCTTCTAGGGTGATATGGTTGGCAAGTTATTGTGGGTAACAGCCCATAGGTAGGTTGTCCAGAGCCCAGTCACTGGACCTTTCTCTTTTTCCTGCCCTTAGATAAATCTTAGACCAGGGAAGCCACCTACTTAAAAAAAAAAATCAAAAAGAAAAGGAGAAAAGAAAAAAAAAAAGAAATAAGCCACACCTCACCGCACGAGTATGGCTGACAAGTTGTCAGTGGTAACAGCTCATTGACCGGTTGTGCAGAACCCAGCTTAGTAAATGCACTAAACATTCTCGAAACACTTAGGAAGAAGCGGAGAAGTAGAATAAAACGGGGAGATATACACTGGATTCACCCTTGTGTTGACCCCGTAAAAAATAAAAGTAGGGAGAAAGCTACCGGTTGTAAAGATACACCTTTTGGCAGAATTCTTGTTAGGTCACCTTGAGGAGTAGAAATCCGAAATCCATTTTAATTGCCGATCAACGAGTCTATCACAATCACAATAAGATGCTTAAAACTTAGGGTTCTCATCAAATCTTAGGTGAGTTGAATGGCCGTAGAAAGCCACTCTTAAATCCTAAAATTTGAAAAACCAAAAAAATTAGAAAAAAGAAGAAAAAGAGAAAGAAATTTTTCTTTGAATAAGGTGAGGGCTTGAGGCGATCTGCATTTTGGCTGATACTTGGGCGCTGTTGTGTCTTTGAAAGTTCAGTTCCTAAGTAGACAATTTCTTAATGATTGAAAATAACTCAGGTCCAAATAATCCAATGTAATTCTTTTATAAATAGCATATAGTTTTTGGTAGGGACTAGAAAAAGATAGGCATGGGGTATGATGTAAACACATTTACACTACTTAAGATGTCTATTTATGCATGTTCTTAAGCATAGGATTGCATTGCATGCTATAAATATTGCATAACATGCATCATCTTGCAATTAGAGTAGTTTAAATAAAATGGAGGTTAATTGCCTCCTTTTATGTGCTTGGACAGGGCAAACATTTCATCAGGGCCTCGGATCGAAGATCCAACTATATGGATGTGATCAGGGGGATGATTGGAGTTCAACGACTCCAAGATTGCCCTAATCAGGCATCCGTAGCATCAGATAGTGATCGGGGAATCCTAGAAGATCAAGGGCCAGGATTGTGTAAATTCGCACTTCAAATGACAAATCCAATCACACGGATGAATTCGGATCGACGATCGCAACCCAACGACGTAAAAATCGAGTCAATCCGACATCCGTGGCACCATCTACAACATCCATAAGATTGACGGCCAAGATGGCGCCACGTGGTGCCATCTCAGCCGCCCAAACGGCCGCATACAATCTCTGAAGTCCCCGCACCCGCTCCCTCTCCGCCGTTGGATCTCGATCCAATGGCTGTGGACCGCCGCGCCTAAAAACGCCCTCTCGACCATCCGCGCCTTGTAGTACAGCGGTCGAGAGTGCTTTCGCGAGCTGCAGTCGCGGGTTCGAGCCGCAGCGAAGGGGAGAAAGGCACGGGCGAGTGAGCGCTGGAGGGCGTTGGATCATCATCGGGTGGCTCAGATCCACCGATAGCGGTCACGCGCTATTGCACGCATGGCAAGGACGTGCAATCGTACGTGCTGGGCGGGCGCACAGCAGCAGGCGAAGACGCATCTTAAGCCGTCCGATCTCACGATCGGACGGCTAACATTTAAAGAACGTGGGTGGGCATTAAGAAAGAGCACAGCTGAGGAGGCGCGAGTGGGCGCGGGTACTACGCCCACGTTGAGGCCTTAGTGATGGTTTTATCCGTCACTAAAGACCCCTCATTTATTATTTTAAAGATGTAGTGACCCATTTACCCTCACTCCTTGCAACTATAAAAGGAGACCCCCTCCATACGAACTTCTTATCCCTTCCTTCTCTTTTCTACCTCTCCAAAGCTCAAGAGAAGCTTGTCCCACACCTGGGATGCTCCTCGCGAGATAAAGTCCAAATTTTCATCCCCCTTCAGAAGTGGATCCCGCGACGACGACGGCGTGCTGCTCCGTTCCCGCTCTTCTGCTTCGTCCTCCTTCGTCCTGCTTCGTCCTGCTTCGTTCTCCTTCGTCTAGGTGTCATCTCGTCCCGCTTGTCCTCCAAGCAATCGTCGAGGAGGATAACTTCTCTCTCCCATTCTTCTTTACATCTTTTCTAGTGTAGAATTTTCCTGCTTTATAGTGTAACTGATTTCCCGCTTTCTAGTGTAACTTTTATTTAGTTTGATTGTATAAACAGTTTGAAATATTGAATGCATGTTTTCTTTCTCTCTCTCTCTCTCTTTCTTTTAGTCTGATAGTTCCATTGTAATTATATCGCCTCGCTTTTCAAAAATTCTAAAAAAAATATAATTGCGAACATAGATCAACGTAGCCTCCCTGTGTTCGACTCAGAATTCTTTTCGGTATAAATTTTATTTGTTGGACACGAATTCTTCACTTTCAAGCTACAACGACAGGTTTTCCAAACACGTTAGCATAGCAATTCGAGCATTCAACAGGTTGGCTAGTCCACTTGAAGAGCTGGGTTATTACTTGAATATGCTAAGGACTAGCAAAAACTAGGCAAGGGCATTTTATTAGCCCATATTTGTGTGGTAATTATGTATTTTAATGCCTAGACATTAAGTTAACATGTAGATTTATATAGCATACATCAATATGTAAATAGGATAACATAAAATTACCTATTTCATGCATTACACGCATTGATAATATCATTTAGAATTTATTTAGAATATCATTCATTGAAATAGGTTGCATTACATATAGTGTTTAGGGCTTAACATTGAAGTTAAGGTCTTACATATAAATAACCCAATAATCATTTTATTTTTTATTTTCTTCTTCTCTGCAGCAACGGCCTCCCAATACTGAATGCCCACCTTAATGGCTGAGGAGAGTGGATCCTACACGTCGTCATCGCTTCCTCTTCTCTATGTTGCTCCCTCTTCTCCATGTTCCTGCAACCATAAAAGAAGACTCTATCCGCACCATCACCAGTAGGCCTCCACCCCATTCCTTACTGTGCAGAGAATAGCTTCTCGTCTGCTCCACCACCACCGGCCTTGACTGTGGTAGTCTGCTCCACCACCGTGGTCATGCGTCGTGACAGGATGCTCTGCCAAATCGGAGCAGCTTCACCACCGTGAGCACCTCAGTGTGCACATCCCTCCACGCTGCAACAACAGCGTGCACCACCACCATCACTACCACAGTAGCCACGCACCAACAGCCACCTCCCCCATGCATTTAAGACGTCTGGGAACATTCCCAAATGTCTGAAGATCCACCCGCACCACCTTCACTTCTCTTTATTCATCTCCTTCTACTGTTTCTCAAGAGAACCCAACATCACCTCCAACCCCAATAGACCCACCAGCCGTCACCCTCTCCTCATGCACGTGCCATGCCTCTCCGCGTGCACAGCAGCAGCAAGCAGCCCCGTCCTGCGCCTCCGCCTACCTGAGCAGCTTCCCATGCACACGCACAGCCTGCACACGCCAGCACGCCGCCTGCACACATCTCCAGTGCGCATTGCCCTCCAGCTCTAGATCATGCGCACCTCCAGGTCGTGCCCCATTCAGCAGCGTGTAGCATCGCTTCCGCCGCCTGCGACCCGTAGCAGTAGCACCTGCAACCTCGTTGCTTCAGTAGCTTTCGCACGAGTGCCCGCATGGATCGCGCACGCCCTCGCCGACCCGTGCGCACCGTGCATGTTGCTGCCCCTCCTCGTGTGCGCACCTTTACGAGAGCCACACCAGCAGCAGCAGAGAGCTACAACCACCGCCACCACCGCCGCCCTTCTCTCCTCCATACCACCGCCTTCAGTCATCGTCAGTCGTGCTACCACCATCGCCAGATGTGCACCGGCCTCACCCACCTTCGGTGAGCTTCGTATCTCCAGACTCTCCCTCCTTGCGTGCAAGCAAGGGGAAGAATCTCCCTTATTTCACTACAGTAGCATCGGTATTACTTATTACATCAATTGCCATTGTCAAGCCAACATTTATCATTAAATGGAATATATAAATTGTGTGATTTTATGCAAGTACCCCTCCTTTTTCCCTTTATACTAGAATCTTTGTTATAACTCTAATTTAGAAGGATTTCGATTCTGTGTTTGGGGAAAATCTTTGATAAACGATTGTTAGAAACTTGTGTGAGTTTAGACGGGCCACAGCCTCCTTGTGGATATGACCTGCTCTCTTGTGAGTGGTTAATTTCAATTCAATACCTTGATTAGTCGATTTTTCCACCACATAGAAATACAACGACAAATCTTTTTTTTTTTTGAAAGCGAAAGTTGACTCGTCATTTGGCACAATGATTATATCTAGAAATCTTTCCAAAAATGTTTCAATCAATCACCCTAGTGAGAAGTTTTTCAACAAAGGTGAGTTTGGATGTGGCTAGGTCTTTGCTACTAGATTCTATGTTGTCGAATTCAAGAAGAAATTGATGAACACTATGAAGATGAATTTTTTGGGAAATAGATTCTACGATATGGCCATCAAGATTCGATCTACAAATGGTAGCAATCAAAGATGGAGTGATTTCTAGATCAAAGTGAGGGAGAGAGGAAGTAATGTGTTCGAAATCTACCATGGTTAAGTTTGCATAAAACATCCTAACAAGAGTGGGATAGATGCCCTTAACACTTTTGGCAAAGTTGTGGCTAAAATAATAGGCTAAGTTTTGGTAGGTGATAAGTTCTTGAAGATCACACTCCTCAATGTCCCTAAAGTGTTAAAAAATAAGTCATCTAAGGGCTTTCGTCTTAGCTTTGTTAATGATCTCATAAAAGGTGTCCTTAGTCGATGTGGAGATAAAAAGTTTATCTGAGGAAGTCTTAGGGTTCGTTTGAGGTGTAGGCGTAGGATTATGTGTAGTAGGTGGTGGTAGCCTTTGGGATGATGGATCATATGTTTTTGTTCTTTTTGGTGGACGGCTAGCTTTCCTCCTGAGAGGCATATTGAATCAAAAGCTAATGTGTAAAAGGCAATATGTCATCCAATAGAACATCATGTGTCATCGCACAAAAAGAACAACAACAACAACAAACACAACAATCAATTTCTAATCGATTATCTGATCAGTTGATCAAGAAATAAACAAAAAGTGAAAAAGAGCTGGGAAAATATACCAAAGGGGGAGAGAGAGAAAATATTGAAGAAGGTTGCCGCAGGAGGTGGTACCTTTGGTCTTGAGAGAATGGAGATATAGTGGAGAGGAGGAGGAAGAAAGAATGGCTGTGGATAGGATAACTTTTTGAAAAGAGAGAAAAGAGGCAAAAAGACACCAAATGAGAGGGAGATATCCAAAAAGTAAGGTAAGAAAATGTGAGGGTGAATGAGTGCCACTCAGTTCCAACATTTGAAATTCAAACATGGGCCACCTCTGACAACTGTCAGACGTAACCAATCAAAAAGGAATTTGCTGGTTCAAAAAGAAATAAAAAGAAACCATTCCACTTATGTGAATGCAAACAAAAGTAGAAATTAATCGATCGCCTAATCGATTAATTTCAATGATCAGTACAAAACAAAACATAAAAACAATACTTTGCTGGAACAAACAACTAATTTAAAGATGCAAATAGAACATATTGTAGCTTACAAACTAAACAAAGATTCAAATGTTCTTCAAACATAAAAAAACAGCACAAAAGCTTACAAATAAAAACATAAAAGGGAACTATTTCTTCTTCAAGTCTTCAATAGCCTTCTTTAGATCTTTAATGTTCTACTCTAGACTTAAGAATTGATCATCCATGAATGCTTTGAACTTCAAGAAATTATCTTGAAAACTTGTAATAACCTTTGCCATTTGCTCATGGTCATCTTCGGCTGTGAAGGAGCTCGAATCCAGATGCAAATATGTCTAGATTCAAGGTAACCACCGGCGTCTTCTCCGACGCTGGTGTAGTTAACCTTGAGTCCTAGTTAGGCTTTCAGGTTCATCCGAACCGTGGGATGAAGCGAAGAAGGTGAGCGTAGGCTTTAAGAGCTTGACGTGGGTGAAATGGCGTCAGACGGAAGGTGGTCGTGAGGTGTCTTCACCGCTGTTTGTCAGCTGTTGAAGTGGCTAAAGAAGAAACAAAGAAGAAGAAAAAAGTGTACACAAGGACCTAAATGCGAGGAAAGCTAAGGACCTAAGTGAAAGGAAATGACTCAAATGCATTGAATTCTAAGGACCAAAATGCAAATAGAGGCTTTTAAGGTTAATTTAAATTATTTTTCTCTTCTAAATTTTTGGATATATTTATAATTGAGCTAAATATTATATTAAAGCCTTGTATTCACATTTTTGACCCATTTATTAATATTTATTAACTTATTAACTTAAGTTATTTAAGATTTAGGCCTTAAATTTTGCTTAAGTTAAATAAGATATTAATTAGGTAACTAATTATTGGTATTTTGAGTCCATTTATTAATTAATTTATTAATAATATTATTAACTTATAATTTATCATTTTTAACTTATTTTAAGGTCCTTTAATGGTTTATCCCTTATTTCATAATTAACCCTTATGTGTACATATTCCTAGCTAATTAACTAGAAAGACTAGTTAATTAGGGGTAATTAGAAGCCATGATGAGCCTCTCATCACCTATCCTTTTCTAGTCCCTAGCAAAATTAAACTATATGCTATGTATAAAAATGGAATTAGGGCTCGATTGCTTAAGGCATTTGTTGTTTATTAACAATAGAAAATTTCAACTAAGGTCCTAACTACGAAAACTCAATAGTACCTAGGTGTCTGCCAGAATGCAGACCGCCCAAGTCCTCGCCTTATTTGAAAAGGGAAGATACATTTTATTATTTTTCTTCTTTTCTAATTTTTTTTGACCGTTGGAGTTTAAGAGTTTCAGGATAACTTTTTACGGCTACCCGACCCACCCAAGACTTGGAATGGACTCTAAGTGCTAAGCATCTTGTGAAAGGGTGATAAACTCACTAAGCATCCGTTAAAATAGACTTCGGGTTTCTACGACCCTAGGTGACCTTACGAGTTTCTGCCTAAAGGTTTATGTTTTCGAATGGTAGCTTTCTTCCTACTTTATTTTTTATGGGGTCAACACAAGGGCAAACCCAGTGTATATCTCCCTGGTTTATTCTACTTCCCCACTTCTTCCCTAAGTGTTTTGGGAATTATTATGGATTTTTATGAGTTGGGCTCTGGATAGCTGGCCAATGAGCTGTTACCCACGACAACTTACTTGCCATACTGCCCTAGACGATTCATTGCTACCCAATTTCTATAAAAACTGCCAAAAAGTGAGTCAGTGCAAACAGTGTGTAGATGCTTAGACTTAAAATCCCCTCAAATCTGAGGGCAGGTTGATAAGTCACGTCCTTATCATCCCAATTTATTCACCAAATTGAAGTAAAATTACTTGGCGAGGACTTAAGACTAAGTCCACATTCGAGTGGACACCCAAGCTAATTAAGCCCAAAGACCTGAAGAGTCTAAGTGTTCAGGTCCTAAAGTATCATTTCCTAAAGTTAATAACTTCCAAAATCCTAAGTTCTCTTCTCCTAATTCTATTTTTTTTCTTTTTTTTATCTTTTTGAATTTTCAAATTTTTTTTAAAGAAAATAAAAGAAATTCTACAGAGCTAATGAAATAATTTCAGGATTAGGTATCATCCCCCCTATGCCTAAATGATGCAATATCCTCATTGTAAAAACAAAGACATGAAAAGGGCAGAATAATAGAATATCACCTAAATTTTGTGACAATTCGATCAGCTCCATAGAGAACGTGGAATATACACACGTGCTGAATTTATTACCTTCAGCTAGGCATAAAATAGAAACAAAGAAGAAATTAGGAATTCACAAGTGCAGGTCAGAATCAAAATAAAAATATTGATCACAGGACCTGTCAGTAGGTGTCCATAAATGTGGACCAGATTATGGTGCAGACCCATGCCCCAAGTCGAGTGGTTCTCAGGTTCTGGGTGATAGATTGTTGAGCTTGCAGGGCTGGGCCTGTGGTTTTGTGGCATGCAACCCAAGACCAAAGTGTCGAATAATGGGTAGAGATGGTTCATTAGGTTCGGATGTCCTTTAAGATTTCAACTCAAAAAGGTAATCAATGATTCTGAGCTTGGGTTGCATCTCAAAGATATCATAAGGGTCCTAGTAAAAAATTGGTGATTTTAGGTCAGTAGGAACCCTTAGATCCAAAATTATGTTTCCCTCTGAGTTAGACTTCTAAATTTTCATTGCCAAATTCCTATCCTCTAAAATCAATATTTTCGGTACCTCCAAATTGTTGTACACCCCATCTAAAGTACCCAATTCCAACATTTGTGGCTGAATTAGGATTGACTTGGGTACAATGATTTCCAAATCAAAATCAATCCCTTTATGATGTGGTTGAGGAATGGGGCTACTGATTGAATCTTCTAGTAAATGAGGATTCGAATCCTCCAAGTTAGCCCCAACCGAATCCAAATCTTAAATAATTGGACTATCAAATGGTTCGTCGTACTCCTCGAGCTCGTTTGCCTCACTAAAATTGTTTTCCTTAACTTCAAGTGAGACGTCACTTAGAGATTCCTCACCCTCAGAATTAAAGAATTCTTGATCCTCATTTATATTTGTCTCAAAATCATATGTCATTTCATGGTCCTCGGAGATATTTTTCGTCATTCCCTGGCTCGAGGATCTCAAGTGAAGCAATCGGTTCATCCTCAATCGATTGCTCTCGACCAACCTGGTCATCTCTAGTCTCAAAAAATGTAACCCCCCTGATAGGTGCCTGAGCGGGTTCATACATTGGCTCTCCTAAAGGGGGTTCATCTTGAGAATCATCCCAAGATTGGACTAGGGCAACCACAAATTTCATCCTCAACCTCGACAATTTCCCAAGTAGAAACTCACCCAAGCCCCTATCCCTAACATGTTGGAGCAAATCCAATAAAGAGCTATTCAGCTCATCAATCATTTTTATCATAGGCTCTAATGCTTTAGTGCATGGTATTGGCTGAGCTTCTAAAGATTGGATGGTGTTCCTCAAGTTAGCCAACACCTTATCTTGTACCTAATTCACCTGAACTGAATTATTCGGTTCAGGGTTGGGTGGGCTCGGGTTAAATCTAAGGGTGTCAAGATATTGAGGTTCTCTAAGTCCTAATAGTAGGTCATTTCGGGTTGTTCAAAAAATGGTGGTGACCTATATTCATTGAAATACTGGGGAAGGTAGGTGTTATAATCATCATATCCTTCCTGATTGTAGATCGGGTTAGGTTGATCATTAAAGGGTGGAGATCTATAATCATTATAGGTGTGAGAAGGATGATAATCATAGTCTTGTTATCTAGGGTTAGGCCCTGGACACTGAGGTCTGGATTCATATACTCAATAAAAGTTATCCCGGCTTGTGGATGGGTAATTATAAGTCGAATCGACATAGTAATCATCTTGGGTATAAGTGGTGGTAGGAGGGTAGGATGGGAAATGAGTGTAGGATCTGGAAGGATACATGGTAGAATAGGAGGGGAAATCAGAAGAACGAAAGGAGCCTTGCAATACAAGCAATCAACCCTGTCTTTAGGTGGGTTAGCCTAAAGACCTATAGACTCCTAGGACCCATCCTGAGATCATAACCGATTTGGTCTACTTTTATCTGGTCAATCTAACTAGTTAGGAGGGGTTGGGGAGAAGGTTCTTCCTTTGGATTGCGCCTCAAGTTCCTAGTGTACCCCCCAGCAGCAATCGTTTGACGCTACTCCCCTTGCTAGACATCAGATGGACTAGCAGAAGTAGATTAATCGAAAAAAATCTTAGTTTGAGCCTCGAAGAGTGAATCAATCCTTAAGGCCAATGTCTACTCAGTTTTAATTAGGTTAGGGATGATTGTGCTCTTGGAATGTGATAGGCACTTTAGATGGGTTGTGCCATTAATGATTGATTCAAATGTGTGTGTGTGCACAACCAGGGTTTGCAAATAAGGTTATTTAATGATGTGTCTTTTAGGGTTTAACCTTGTTTAGTAGCTTTTAGGGTTTAATCTTAGGTGTATTCAATCAAGTTCAAGAGAACACTCCAAGTTTCGAAAGCACTGGTGATGATATATTCCTTTAGAAATTAAAAAATAATGTGGAGTGCCTGGTTCAACCCTAAAGAGTAACCCTAAGTGGCAAGCTACTGATGAATGACTTTTATCTTCAGTGGTGCGGCCCAAATAGCTCAATCAATTAGACTATTGCACCACTTAGTTAAGGCACACAGATGTTTTAACCTATTCTGATTTCTACTCACTTATGTGTATTGAGTTGAAGAGTACTGGATCCACAGGTCAGATCCCGGTTAAGTAGTAGAATCAAAGTGGAATGATGCACCTTAAGTCGAAAGTTGTGGGTGTTTAGTATGTGTCACTTTCAGTAAGTCCCACAAGAGAAGAGTATTTCTTTTTTTATATACGGGGATGAGATGGGTGGAGGTGGCAAACAAACAACCAGATCTATCCTAGGGTTTATAAGAAGCACCTAAATTGATTTAGGTTTGAGTTATTAGTATGGTGAAATGAAATCTAGGGTGGGGGTGGTGGGGGAAAACTTACAAATGTCTCTACTTGCACTTTACTCCAATCTATCGCCTTCGGCTCCTTGATCGGGTTCCTGCAAGACAATAAATAGAAGAAGAAAGATAGGTTAGAAAAATATGTAAGTGACGTGGGAAAATGCGAAAAAACTAAAGGCATTGCCTCCCTGGCAACGGCACCAAAATAATGGTGGCAGAGATTTGGCACGAAAGGTTCATCGTAGTTCGATTCATGAGAAAATTCATCGATCAGATAATATTTATAACCAAAACTCGAAAGGTGAGTCCTAGGTTGAACAAGGGGAGGCGAACGTTTGGTTTGAAAAATACGCATTTTATTTTATTTGCTTTTGTCATTTTTGTCTTTTCTAAATTTTTTGGTATTTTTAGCAAGTAAGAGATTAGGTCGATGAATTCTTATCTAACTAATCTACTTGCAAAATATAAGAGAGAGAGAGAAACAATCACATATATTTTTGAAGCAAATGTTTCCTACAACTAAGAAAGTAGGAAAGATTACACTACGAAAGCAATAAAGATAAAGATAAGTGAGAGAAATCCCCTTTGATAGTCGATTAGAGGACGATTCGCTCTGACGTCGCTTAAAGGGAGGTGGTGAGGAGCAAGACGAACAAGGACGAAGCTGGAGGATGGAGGGCAGGGCAGGACGGTGTTGCAACAAGGATCTTCTTCCCGAAGGGAGGTGAGAAGACGACCACAGGATGCTCCACGAAAGGGGATGAGAGGAGGGAAAATATCTGATTCTACTCTAGAGGAGCATCCTGGGCTTGGGACAAACTCTCTCTAGAGACTTAGAGGTGGTGAGAGGAAGAAAGGAAGAGATGAAGAAAAATGGTAGGGGTAGGGGTCCTTTTATAGTGGAGGAAAGGATGAATTTCGTATACAAGATATTTAGTGACGGTCATAAACATCGCTGAAGGTTCGCCACAAATGTCGCTGAAGACAGTTCACACGCCCACCAATCGCTACGTTGGCACGTGCTCCATACGCCCGTGTCACGCTCTTTACGTTGCTGCCGCTGCCTCCACGCGAGCCTGCTGCGCTGCTATGCCAGCATGCCTTGAGCACGCGTGCGCCCTTGCTACTGTGCGCGTGCAGTGGCACGTGAGTGTGCATGGGCGGCCTGGGTTGCGCCACGTGGCACAATCTATTATGGGTTAAGTGACAATCTGAAGAATTTTGTTGATGCGGCATGTGGGGGCAATTTTCTAAGTAGAGACACTGAGGGAGCTTTTCAATTATTTGAGAATATGAGCGAAAAGTCCCTCAACAATGCCTCAATGTCCACCTTTAACAGAACTAATCAACCAAGAAGAGTTTATGAAGTTAACAATAATTCACACTCGGTTGATTTAGAATTAATTGCACAATGATTAGACAAGGTGGAACTCGTGGGAAAGAATGTGGAGAATTTAGATAAGAAACTGGATAATCTTCTAAAGGGCGGGAGTTCCTTAAGTACACAATCTAGAGTAAATCCTATGCCTACCCAAGGAGTGCCTATGTTAACCCACAACCAATTCCCTAACCCCCTAGGTTAGGAATTAGTCCACAACATCAATGACCTAACCATGGCTCCACCTATGAGCCAACTGTACTTGGACGCATCTCTTTCTAGGCACTAAGGAGGGACCTTGATGCCCTCGAATTCTAAACTAGGTAGCTTGATGCATAGTTATCCGAAGGATGTGAATGCACTCCAGGGTTACATTAGAAATGAGCCTTATTCAAACACTTACAACCTTGGATGGTGCAACCAACCAAACTTTTCTTGGTCAAGTCAGAAACCCGCCCAGGGTCCTAACATGACTAAGCCAAACACTTATGGGCAACCTAGTAGGTACCCACAACCACACACATATCAGCCACAACCTACTTAGGAAAACCAACCCTCTGATCTGAGTCTAGTCCTCAAAGAAATGAGAGAAATGAATCTAAGACATAAAGAAGAAATGAATCAATTGAGGATAGATTTGACGGGATGATTAGACCAGCTAGTTGATGCTAGACAACATGGGATGTTGCCATCCCAACCTGTCCCAAACCCAAGGAACTTCAATATGGTTAACCAGCACAACACACAGGAGCAACAAGCATACATAATTCAACCTGCTCCCCAGCACCCACTTGGTTTTGTTAACCCTAACCCAACCCAGGCTCAACCCATTTTGTAAAACCCACCTTACCCTTCTAACCCTAATGCACATGCCTGTTCTATCACTTTGAGAAGTGGGAAACAAATCCAAGATCATTCTACATCAAAATATTACCAAGATCTTAAGGAGCTTGAATTTGACCTAGGAGACCAAGCTAATCTAGAAAACAAGACTCAGGATTTGAATACTCATGATTTTTCTTAAGCACCTTTTCTTGAAGCCTTGATCAAACCTAGGGAAAATAAAATCAACCAATCTATGGAGTGGCTTGAGATTCTAAAGCAAGTCCAAGTGAATATACCACTCCTTGAGGCTATTGAGAACATCCTAGCCTATGCGAAATTTTTGAAGGAATTATGCACACCAAAATGCCAGGCCAAATCATCAAAAATGGTCGTAATTTCTGAACAAGCCAATGTCATCATCCTAAATAATCTCCCTCCTAAAAAGAAAGATCTAGGGACCCCCTTAATTTCATGTGAAATAGATAATTTCATCTTGGATCGAGCCTTACTGGACCTTGGTGCCTCCATCAACTTAATCCCCACAGAATTATATGAAGAGTTGAATTTAGGCCCCTTGCAACACACTGATGTGACCATTCAGCTTGCTAATAGGTCAACCAAAATTCCAAAGGGTCTTGTACAAAATGTGATTACAAAAGTGAGGGATTTTGAGTACCCTGTGGACTTCCTTGTGCTGGACATGGAGGCATCAGAAAACCTGAACCACACCCTGATAATCTTAGGGAGACCTTTCTTGGCCACGACCAAGGCCCTAATCAACTATAAGATAGGGATTATGCAGATCACCTTTGGAAGGAAATTATCAACTCAATATCTTTAAAGCTTCTCAAACGAAAAGGTGAATTGTGGTTCCATCGAGGTTGTAGGAAAAATTGAACAAGTTTTGGCAATTCACACTAAAGATGATCTGAAGCATGCCAAAGCTCAAGATCAGTACGAAAGGCAAGAAGGGGATGTACTTGAGAATGATTCTGATCTACCACCTCATATAGAAACTCAAATTGAAAAGGACATTAAGGAGATTGAAAAACTCTTAGGAGTAACTTATGACGAGTTAGATGATAATGTAAAGAATCCTCAATACACTCACCTCGAGATCTAGAAACTATTAAATTTTGAGGGAGTTCAAAAGAGTGGACAATCTAAGGACATGAACTAGGAAATAACCCCAGAAGAAAATCAACACATAATGGACTGGGGAAGAATTTATAAGCCAACTGGTTTAAATGGATGGCTTAAATCTGAGGGAGAAATGACTTTGGATGAGGAAGAGGTAATATTTGATGAAGATTTTGATGAATTCAGCACAACTCTACCTTTGCCCTCATATGACCTAGAGCCTGGAGAACTCATGATTTTTTATATCAACTACCATTATGAAGACCCTTATGACTCTGATTCAGAACCAGACTTAAATCTCAATCATGATCTCAATCTAGGCCCTCTACCACCTCTTCTTGATTTGTGGAATTGGATTGACGAACAGGCTCTGCATCTTGAACCTCATCCATCGGATCCTATTCCACATTTCAAATCAGAAAGACTCTTCGGAGTAGGACTGCATCATCAGTTAGCCCGTATTTGTGGATCACTGATTCTTAGACCAAATGATCATATCTTTATACTAATCTTGAATCTCTTTACAACAATTATTACTCCTCTTGACCCACAAGATTGAATTACATATTTTTGAGTTTAGGTCCGACAATTGACGTTAAACTTAGCGCTGGCTGGGAGGCAACCTAGTATTCCTTACAGGTAGTTTTGCATCCTCTACATCCATGTTGACTTGGATTAACAAGTATAGTCAAATGATATCCCCTCCTCTTACTTATTATATTTTGATTTTCATGCGTACATTTCAATGAGGACATTGTAATGTATAGGCATGGGGGGTGGACAATGCATGTCTTATTTTTATTGAAGTTTTATTAGGGATTTATTATTAAGTTGATTCTTGAGATTAGAATCCAGTACAATTTCACACTTACACGTAGAATTTGCAATGGATCCTCTGTGAAGACCAATGAACATCGTTAGTTTGTCGAGAAGAAGTAATGCTTCTTCTCTTGAGCCCTTGGATAGTAATTAGGGAGTTAGGAAACTATCTTCTAACAGATCCACCAAACAAGTGTGAGGTGAGAGTAGAAAATCTACTGGTGCTCTAAGGCAAGTATGACGAATCTTAACCTCTGGATAATTAGATAATGATACTTGGACTTAGGCAGAGTTTCCACTCTCAGTTTCTATGTACAAATTCTTAGTGCGAATATTTTGAGAGCCACCAAATAAGGCAAATACGCAGAGAGTGGGTTCTGATAAAACTAGGACTAAGGTTGATGGTCATAACCGTCCTTTATGGAATACTTGGCTGAAGGAGGGTATTAATGTCAAGGTCAGAAATACGTTATCCTATCCATTCCCTTCCCGGTGCTGAGAATAGGCACTTCCACCAAATAAGCCACCCGATATCCTCTTGATTACCCCTAATCTAGAGTAATATCTCGTAAATAAAAGTTCGTATGCTATATTGCATGCGTTGTAGATATTTGGATGTAAAAGAAAAAAAAAGAGAAAACAAAAAAATATATATATACATATTTATAGAAAAAAAGATAGGAAAAAGAAAAAAAAGAAAAAAAAAATATATATATACATAAAATAAATATAGAAAAAAAGAAAAAGCAGAAGAAAAAAAAGAGTTTATGAGATAGAATTTATTTCAAGAGTAATGCGGCAACAACACCTACCACCCTCACGATCCACCAAATATAGCCTTGACCTACTTTTCTGTATTTTTAGCTACCTAAATATGGGCTGAGGAATTCTGACTTAGTCGTAGAGTTATCAAAACCTAATCAAAGTGATAATGCCAGAAGAGACCACCAAATATACTGACAAATCTGGTGAGGTTGTGAGCTCTAAAAGAAAGAAAAGAAAAGAGAAGAAAGAAGAAAAAGAAAGAGAAAGAAAGAGAAAGAGAGAGAATAAGTACAAAGTAACTAAAGAGAGAAGAGTTTCTCCACCTCTCTTTGAGTTGAATTATTTAATAGTATGGAAATCTAGGTTCTAAAGTACTAGTCTATATGCAGCACCAGATGAGTCTGAGCCACCAAATACAAATCTACTTGAGTCAGTTATCTTCTACCTAAGACAAAAATCGAGGTTGAATTTATGATTATTTTATAACCCCAAGGGGAGAAGTCTACCTATCCTAATAGATTTTTACCAAGGGTCAAGTACAAGCTTTAGATGTGGATTGACTTTTCACTTGGATCCATTACATAGTCCACAGCAAAACACTTTAACAATTATCTGGATTTCTAAACTTTTGGATAAAAATAAAAGAAATAAATCTATAGTCAAGCTCTTGATAAAAATCAGTCATATAGGATCACTTCTCATTTAGTCTTGCATTTGCTAGAGACTAGCAAGATTTAGGCATGGGGGTGTGATTGCACAGCAATCACGTGACCTAAATCACTTGAATTAAGCTAGATTCTAGCATAACTTAGGAACAATGCATGTGTAAGTGTAATAATTCACATAATAGTCAATTTATTAGCTGTATAGATAATATTATCATTTTATGCACTAAAGGAGAGATGAAATTAATTGCAGATGATTTGAAGTCGTAGACGACAAATCAAACTATATAGATTTGATTAGGATGACGACAGGAGTCCAACACCTTCGGAATCGTCTTGATTAGATAACTAGAGCATCATGTGCAGCCCATAACAAAGAGCCAGATGATAGATATCCAAGCCTCAGATGAAAGATCTGATCACATGGATGGATCCGAATCAATGATCGCAATCCAACGATGCAAAAATCAACCCGATCGGAAGTCAACATCACTAAATACAAAGAAAAGAAGATGGACGACTATGATGGTGCCAAAATCAACCCAATCGGAGGCCAACATCACTAAATACAAAGAAAAGAAGATGGATGGCTATGATGGTGCCACATGGCACCATCACAGTCACCCCTCACTATCGACCCTTCTTTAAAGACCATCCCACACTCACTCTCGACTGTTGGATGGCCACCCAACAGTCACAAGCTGCCACAGCGCAACTCCAGCTACGCCTCATCAAAGGAGAAGATCTCGACTGTTGGATCTTAATGCAACGACTAAGAATGAGTTGCCTTAAAATGAAAATGCAACAAAGCGAAGGCAAAACGCAGTAGTTAGTGCATTTACGCTTAAGCAACAGGTGCCCGTTCGATCCACGCCTCGGGCGAAATTGAAGGGGCATTGGGTGCAGGTGCAATTGCGTTGTCAGATGGTGATCGATAGAAGGAGTGACCACGTGGCATGATCAGAGCATGACATAGCTACACGCACTCTTTGAGAAGGCTGTGTGGGAGAGCTTCAAGCCGTCTGATTGTAAGATCGGATGGTTGAGGTTTGGGCACTCAAATTGAGCGAGCGGCGACGCGAACAGAGGAGCAGGCACGTGGGGGAAAAGTAGAGTTGTACGATCTTGATTCAAAGCCCCAGAGTGCACCATGTGTCGTCACTAGAATGCACCCAAGCATAAAAAGTGATTTTGAAGGTGTTTTGAGGCCAAATCAGGTCTGTTGATCTCCCGATCGATGGATGGATGGCCAAAATACCCTCTTTGCCCTCCATCAAAACTATAAAAGGAGACCCAGGGCCCCCATGTTGAAGGCATCTTCCATATCTTCTAGACATCTCTCTCTTCCACCTCCTTCCATGGTCTTTAGCCTCTCTCCCTACAACTCTGACCTTTGTCCCAGTGCTCTAGATTTGAGGTGCTGACACATCTCGTACAAGAATCCCACAAGCGGTGTCGTCTATCTGCATCTCTCTCTCTATTTAGCATATTTTGGAAAACTATTTCTTAATGCAATACAATTTTGATTATATATCTGTTTTCTATACATATATACATATATAAATATCTGCTAGAACTAGTTTCTGAAGAGCTTCTGCATAAAATCGTGATTGCCTCGCTGCGAACAACCTGGTACTCACCAGATTTTGTAAATTTATTTGTTCTATCATAATTCACACTGCAACGATAATATCTACCTTTCCAAATGCATCTCGCATCGACAAAACATGTCTGTGGTCGCCATTGTCGGCCACCTCTAGCTGTACCTCTTACGCCATTACATAACCCTCGTCCCGACCGATCTCCTTTGAGCTCCATCTGACCGACGATCCTTCTTCCCATGCGCATAGAAAAGAGAAGAAGAATCCTTTGTTAATGGTGACAATAAAATTTACATTTCGATGCCATTATTAAGAAATTTTGGATGGATTTTTATAGTGAATATATATTGAATGAATTTGTAGCCAGCCCCCTTGAGTTCTCATAATATTGTCTGATTATCTATAATTACATTTCCCTCCAATCTATTGGCCTCCCATACATTGCATGTTGTACTAAAATTGTAGCCAAATACCTGACTATTTCATTTTGATAAATTGACGAAAGCATGGGAAAATATTTCCTATGATACTTATAATTGCATGAAATATCCATCAGCTTTCTCTTCTTTGAGAAAATCACTTTTAATGCAAAAAGAAGGATCCATGGCATGCCCAAGGATCACTGTCTGTTATCATATCTTCTGGCGAGCATTTGGGATAATGTTGCATCATCAGCTCGCTAGCATCTGTGGCTACTTGTTCTCTAGGCTTGCGCTTTTACATATAATTTTAGGGCCTAGTTCTTTCTGTTTGGAATCGGACTTGCAGATTCCCTATAAGTCTGGCTGCTGATAGAAAATGCAACGCTTGTTGGGAGGCAACCCAACGTCCAGAATAATGCCTTCATCAGGTGATTTCTTTTCTTTCTCCCCCTGTTTTAATTTTACAATGAGGACATTGTAGGATTTATGCATGGGAGGGTGCATTTTCCATTTTTGATCTTTCTTAGGCAATATTTATGCAATAATAGATTAAAAAAAAAACTTTTCACTTTGTTGAGCTAAAAGGGTTAGCCCTAGCATTTTCTGTGGATGAATTCATTCAGGCTTTAGGTAGGATCTAATGAGAAGACCTTAAGTGTCTAACCTATGGAGATAAGTGAGAAACACTATCTTTAGATCTCTAGGGCTCTAAGAGCTTAAAAGTCTGAGTATCCATTAAGATGCAAATTGTTCCTCAAGGTTGAGGATGTTGCGAGGCTAAGGTATTAAATCACGAACTTTGGAAGTATTTGATACCCTTGTCTGCCCTTGTAACCTAAGCATCCAACCTTACACGCACTATGGTCTTATTTGGAATGCTTAATAAAGTGATCACTTTAATTATTCCTTTCTTGAAGAAAACTTCGTTCTCTACGCTTTGACTTAGGAGAAGCTTGAAACACAAGTTGATTGGAAGAGTTCCTACTACTTGAGAGGTGGAGTATATACTCCCCTTGATGACGCGATGATAACATGTCACCTCGTCGATGCTTGTCTCTTAGGATAACCATCCTATTAGGGGCATGTAAGTGCATTATACGATTCAGGTACCATGGGCAGCCCTATCTCGAAATGCCGATTGCCACAGACCTAAATTTGCTTAACACCATTGGTGGCACTATCCCAAAGTGTTGATTGCCTTGGTTTCTTGGGGTTGCCATGGGCCGTGCTATCTCGAAGCATCAAAAGCCAGGCACCATTCAAGGTTGGTGATGGGGACAATGAATCCGACACAGACCGTGTTGATAGCTAATCCAAGGTTAGCTTTAGAGGAATCAAATAAAAAAAATTACAAAAGAAAAATCACAAAAACATTCACTTTTCTCTCTTGTATTGGCCATCTTACCAACACAAATTTATTCACCTGCAAACTGAATAAAGAGTGAAGTGTGTGTGACAGTGTCACTGTCACAAAAGACAGTGTGTGTGCGCCGTCACAGTGAAGGGGGGCCGTGCACGTAGTGACAGTGTGTGTGCACCGCTTCTCCTCAACTCAACACCACCACAATCACCACCACCTATCTCCTTCATCCTCTTCATTTTCTTCTTCACCTTCTCCTCAACACAACACCAACTGCAACCCCTCATAAAGAACCCACCACCAACACACTCCACTACCACCGCCACCACCCTCTCGAAACCACCACCAACACCAACTACTGTTCCTTTTCATCTTCTTTTTCTTCTTCATCCTCCCTATTCCTCTCCCTTCCTCAAAGAACCCAACATCCCCATCGCACCCGCTGCCTGTAGGAGCACTTCTCGATCTCCATCCTTGATGCCGACTTTGCAACATCGTCTCCATGCCCTACCATTGCACACCCCCAACCGGCAATCCAATCTCACGACCATGGAACCTATCGCCGTCATCTGCCATCTGCTTTGACCGGCCACCTTTGGCCTCTGATCTCGACACCAACACTACCATAGTGACGCCTTTGCTTTGATACATCTCCACCGGAAGCCTCACCGCTGTTGATGCCCTTTCCCTCACGTGGTGGCAAGGAACTCATCTTCCCCTATTTTCCAATAGTAGCACCACTATTAGTTGGAATGTTGCAATTAAAGGTAGTAATTGAAAATCTTAGTTAAGTTTAATAAATTTATATTGTGAAATTTTCTTTTGCGTGCCCTCTATCTTTGCTGTATTCTCATGTCTCTCACTCCCAATTCTATCTAAGGGTAGCAAACTTAATTGTGCTAGAGTATTAGCCTTCAACTGATGTGCTTAGTTGAGAACACAGTGAGGTTATTCTCAAGAATATTATTTGCATGTGAATCTCTAAAGTTTGAAAAGTATGTGTTATCTTTAGGTTTGCATTAGATCTGATATGTCACTTGATATATATACAGATATGTGTAGATTTGATTTGCAACTAGTGTTATTTGGTGATAATTTGGGGGATTATTATTGAATATTGTCGTTAGACCCAGTTGAGTTTGGAGTACTCTCGCATATATTGGCATAGTAAAAGGCATATTTGGATTCTATGTACTTGGTTTTTATATAGTTGTTGCTCCGCCTTGGTTTTCTCTCAACCATCTATGATTGATGGTGAAAAATATTAGTTAAAGTAAACATTTGTGAGTTTATTAGGCTCAGTTCGTCCCTGTGGATACAATACTCTAAATCATTGTGGTTAGATTGAATAAATTAATGTTTTGATTGAGAGATTTTTGACCACCTAGACACACAACAAATCATTTTTATTGAAATCATTTTAATCAAGCAAGAATCTCTCTATCAGCTACATGTAGCACCAAATGAGTGTGAGCCACCAAATATGAAACCATTTTACTCAAACATCTTCTACCTAAGCCAGAATGCTGGAGTAAAAATTTCATATTATTTGTATCCCCGAGGGAAGAAGTTTGCCTATCCTGATAGATTTCTACCGAGGGTCAAGTATGAACTTTAAGTGTAGGTTGGCTTTTCACTTGGTTGCTTAGGCTACTATCACTACACTTTCACATCAGTTTGATTTCTAGATTTTTGAAAGAAAATAAGAAAAAATCTTCCATCAAACCCTTGATAAACGAATAAGTAGTCCTTTGAGGGGCCAAGTTGTAAATAGCATTGATCATACACTTTGCATTCATTTTCCATTCTTGCATTTGCTAGGGACTAGTAAAATTTTGGTACAGGGGTATGATTGCAACAATCATAGGTTCTAAAATGCCTACATTAGGGTATATTTCTAGCATAATTATAAATATAACATTCATTGCGTGCATAGTTTGCATTTTCATCATGTTTACTTGCTTCTTTATAAATAATGCATTTTATGGACGTAATTGTGATATAATGTCTTATCTTGTGATTGCAGGTCCGTACAGGAATAATAAATCAAGAAAAAGACCAAGAAATAAGACAAAGGAAATGAGAAGAAAAGATCCAAGAAGCCAAAGAATAGAAGAAGAAATAAAAGGAGAAAAGAGGAAGAGGAATAAACCCATGAACCCATCCACCACCGAATAAACCTATTCCTAAACCCACCTAATTAAGCCCCAAGCCAATTTCCCTTTCCCAGTCCTAATTTCCCTATTATGGGCCCACCTAGATCCTAAATAGACCCCACCTATTCCTAACCTTAGATACCCTAGGAAACCTATTTAGAGACCCCCTAAATTCATATACGCATACATATCCACCTACATAACTTAACCACACCCACACATACACATACATGCACACACATCACTATTGTATCCAAAAGACAATTCCCACCAAATAATTATCATATCCCAAGTACTGCACAACACCCACCTATGTTACCCTCCACATACGATTCCTAAATACCAAGTGCTCCCCAATCCTTCCCATGCCAACACCAGTAACCCCCCTCCAACAAAATCCCCCTACGTAAATCCCATTTACCTCCACCATATTTCCAATTCCACCAAATTCTATCCCACGCAGCCACATTTGTTTTATCCCATCTCCAACAAATTCACCATCGACTTCTCTATCCTAACAAATCTTATGTAAAACCTACCCCCAACCGATTTTCCAAACTTATAAAAAACCCCCTTCCACTGAAACTCGAGAGGGATCCAATCTCTCCCTCCACTGTACTTCTCCTCCTCTCAATTCTTCTCTCCACCATAAACCTCCTCTCCTCTGTCCGATTCTCTATCATCCTCCGACCTCCTCTTTGTCTCTTTCCTCCTCCACCGTCCACCAAGGCCACCCTTGGTGGACCATTGCTGCTTCGCCATGCATTCCAAAGGTCACCAAGGAATACTCCTTGGTGCCCTCTTTCTATAGATAGCTTTTCTCATTAGTTTTCTTGGTTAATTTCTAGTAAATTTAGTTCTAATAGTTATAGTACTTATCTTATTGTGAAACATTCAACTAGATGTGGAACCATTATATAGTATCTATAAAATTGATTTGCTTCAAATCTATCATGGTATTTCTTTCTAGTATATGGTGAGAATAAATTTTTATTTTCCAAATAAAAAATCCCTATATATATATATATTAGGAGTCAAGTCTAATTTAGGGGTCAAGTTACGATATCAATTTCAAAATTGCATCTTTTCACCTCCCTAAGTTCGACCAGGACTTACCAAGTTCTCATTACATTTTATTTGTCAACATGTTTTCACACTATACTTTGATGATTATTTAAAACTGCGATTTCACGCCTCCAACACCATCTTCCCTTTCTTTTGACTCTAATATAGCTCAAGTGAATACTCACTAGGATTGTTCTCCTCTAGTGGCCATGTCTCATGGGGAGAGTCTAAGTGATAGCTACTCCTCAAAACGGGATCCCTATTATCCGTTGTTTCCTCAAAATGATCTTGGTGTCAGGGGTAGAGAGGTAGGGATCAAAATCACTCATATGAGAGTAGCTAAGCTAACTAATTTCTTCATTTAGTCGTTGACTATTTGTCAACATCTCTCCCATAGACTCCATCATTTCTTTCTATTGTTTTTGCATTTCTATCATAAAAGAGGAGAGGCTACTACTATCAGATTGGGGAGGATAGTCAATCTCAGGCTCAGTTAGTCCAACCTTGATAAGAAAAATCATGAAGGGTGGGAGGGTTAGGCATTTGCAAAGTAGTAGTGACTCCTAGGGTGGAAATTCCCACTCCTAAGCTCTACTCATAATAATTGGAAGTTATCAAGCTAGTACTCCCAAGATAGGAATAGGATTGATCCCATGAATTGTCATTGTACCCATCAAAGGATGGATATGCCTGGGGCATAGGACCATGGTTCAAAGATGGGAAGTATTGGTTTTGATAATCTAAATGATAGGAGTAAGGGTGATCCATTTCTTTAAGACAAACAAGTTTAACCCTCTTAGGACTTAGAAGAAATCAGAAATAAAACTTCCTGAAAAGCTCTACCACTACCAATACAAATGCAAATATAATGGGATTTGCTTTTAGTAGATTCTAGGCCTTAGAATTAATTATTCAATTGGTGGCCAAACAAGTTTTGCTGTGATTACGAATCCTAGTCGACCTCCATCTGTGCCTAGAACATACTCGCAAGGGATGGAAGCCTCAAATTGAGCGCACGCATGAGGAATCGAAGTAACTTGGTGGATAAGCTTGTTGATTTCCAACTAACTTCCCCTGTGGTGCAAAGAGGAGAGGTAGAAATTTATCTAGTGACCTTATGTGTGATGTGCACCGTGTCTCAAGTGTACAACACACGTACACATTTTGCATTTTGAAATCCCACAAACAAGTCCTTTTTCATGTAAATTAAAGTCACTGATTTTAAGGTCCAACCTCTTAGTAATCCCAATTTCTTTTAAGGTGACCATTGAATTAATTGGATTCAAACACTTTAGTGGTCTTGGATTTAAGTCCAATACAGATGCATGATAGGTATTTGATGCTAAAGAGAAGGCGTACCTTACTCCAGCTCCCTTTAATGGATGGTGTTTGCAATGTAGAAAGAAAAACTAGATGCTACTCAAACAATCTTATATGGTCGCCCTATAGATATGCAGCTTTTAGTAGGCAGCTCAAAATTTTTTTTGTTTTTATATCTAACCTAACAAGCACAAATCCCAAGCTAAATCAACCATCAATCCACAAAAGAAAATAAAAAACCTAATCAACTAAACAAAGTGGGAAGACTCTCCCAAAAATGTTCTCCCACATACAAGAGTGATAAGTAATAAAAGCACTAGGAATAGGTTCCCAAAAATTCTCAACATGAGCCCACAAGATAGAAATTAAATGCTTAATGTCTAAAAGAAACAAATAGGTCTTCGGTCACCAATCCTCCCTCTTTCATGTGTGTGGGATCAAGGTGCACATGCGATTATCCTCGAGGTGGCGACAAGGTCCACCAAGACGAGCGTCCGCTGCAAGCTCCTCCTCCATAAGATTGTACCTTACACGAAAGAATGATAGATCAATGAATAGCAATAAACATGGATCAATGCAAATAGAAAAATATTTGCAAGTTTACTATGCCTATTGCCTCCCGGCAATGGTGCCACTTGATAGAGAGATTCTCGCTTAATTAAGATGGTAGCAGTAAAATGATAATGTCTTTGTATGTGGCGTGGTGGCAAATCTCAATAAAAATTTAAATAAACTGAAATCTAACCACGAAATCAAGTCAAATCACAGGGAGGAATGAACCAAATGAACTCACAAATATTTCTATTAAGAATGATCCCAAATATCTCCCATTTTTGTTCGAAATACCACACAAATTATTCCATATAAATATCCATCAAATCTCTTGCATCAAGTTATTGATTTTTGTAGGAATCAATAGTTTAGGAAGTAGCATGGGAGAAACAAAGAGAAAGGCATTAGCAAGTCCACAAATGCACCAAATAATATATCAAATAAATCATAAGTGGCAATGGCAATTGTCGTAAAAACTAATGTAACCCAAAATAGAGCAACAAACTGTGCGTGCTCATGTCCACACAAGGAGGCTTGGCCGACTATGAGGAGTTTGGGGAACGCCTGTCAGAGTGAGGGCTTTGCGTTGATGATCTCAACGCAGGTCGAGATGGCCGCCGATGGCTGGTCGAAGGAGGAGAACGGCCGGCAAGCATGGGTTTTGCCAGTGGTGGCAGAGTGTGCTACTGGCGATGTTGACGTCAGGGAAGGGTTGATGGTGCTAAGGGGAGGTTGTCAGTAGCGGTGACGTCAAGAACGAGTACCAAAGGTGATGGTTTCAGGTTGTCGTGGAGGTAGGGTGTTGGGTTCTTTACGTGTGACAGGGGAAGGGGTTGGGTGAAGGAGAAGAAGAAAAATGAAGAAGAAGAGAAGATGAGGAAGTGTTATCAGTGGGTGAGTGAGGCGACGATGGGTGGTGATGGTCAGGGCGTGGGTAACGGTGGATGGTGGTCACTGGAGATAGGGGGTGGCTGTGTGTGGGTGGTGTTGTCGGGTTATCGTGGGATGAAAGAGTAGGTGGAGGAAGGTGGAGGTAGATGAAGAAGGAAGAAGGAGGCAATCATAGTGGGGCAATAGGGTGCGGTGTATGTGTGCACGCTATCACCGTGTACACACGATTGACATTGAGGAGAGGAGGAGTACATTTAAGGCTACAGTGTTTGCCTCTACCATGGTGCAGGCTTGGTTCACAGTGTATGCTCTGACCATGGTGCTAGTGTTGGCGAGGAAGATGGTGGATCCCCTCAAGGGGAGAGAATGGCCTCCTTAGTAGAAGCCCCATCTCTTTTATAGATATTGAGTAGTTGGGAGGATAGCGAAGGCTTGGAGGGATAGCGCACGGTTGGCAGTGCGTGCACTCAGTTACCAGCAGCAAGGTCGGTACCACGATTGATGGTCATCAGAGGTCCAAACTAAGCTCTGGACGTCTTATAGAATAAAATTGGACGACTATCATTTTCAAATATAGCTTTGTCTGCAACTGAGAGACCAACTGAAGCACGGAGTTGGTGTGTGCAGGCCCATTTACGAATAATGCTCTCCATGTTTCAATAATCCTTGCATCTAGCCTACATCCAACAAATAGGTTATCATAACAATATGATATTAAATGTGAAATTTGCTCATAAAATTATACATAGACTATGGTAAATTACCATTTAACTCTTAAGCAATTAGAAACTAGGAACTTATAATTAAAGAGTTCTTAGTCCAAATAATGGTCCACTAAAGTAGACTTATCAAATCACAAGGCCTACTGGGTAGTACGAAAGTTCAATTGGGATCTCAGGAAGGCTGGAATACATCGTTGTTTACAAATGAGAGAGATCAATGAACAACGCAATGATGCATATGAGAACTAGTGTATCTACAAGGAGCGAATTAAATCCTTTCATGACAAGTACATTACATGAAAGTCTTTCTATCCAGGTCAAAAAGTGCTTCTCTTCGATGACCTACTCAAGCTCCTCATAAGAAAGCTAAGATTGAAATGGATCGAACCTTTTCTATGTAAGAACCTCTATTTTGATGCACCAAAATTATGTTTATTGCAAGACTAATATTTCAAGACTACAGGGATCAGAGCTTCTCCCTTGGATCAAGATTAGATGGATGCAGATCTGTGTCTTTTACTTTTATTGAGTCTAGGATATTGTTTTAAGGAACCTCAAAATAAACTTAAACGGATTTTCACGCTTTTCTCTAAAAATCAGTTTCTAGGGTTTTTGATACACAAATAAGACTAACTGATCGACCAAATTGATTGATCGATCAACCAACTTAGTTAATTGATCAAACTAGCCCATTTTAGGAAGATGATTAATACCCTTTTGATCGACCAATTAAGCTAATTAATTGACTAACCAGTGATCGATCAAATAACTAGATTGATAGACCAAATCTCATTTTGATCAACCAATCTACATTAATTGATCAACCAATTTCATTTCTTTTTCACGTCAAATTTTTTACTATAAATAGAGGTCGTACGCAATCCTTTTTCTCATAACTTTCAATAAAAAATCCTCTCAAAAGAATAGAGCTTCTCATACTTCTACAATTTGATTTTCACACCTTTCAAAGCACGTCGTTTCAAACCTCCACTGAAATACTGGTTTGATTTTCATTGAGGTTCCATAGTTCTACATTGTTCTTTTACATTGTTGTTTTGATTAACGGATCCCAAGTTGTTGGGGAAGATCCATTGCAGTTGTTGTTATGCTTCTCTTCAGTTTATAAAGAGAAGTGTTTGTAAAGAGGTTGTGCCACCCTCGTTCAAGTGGTACGATAGTGGATTGACTAGCCTCAACTAGTTGAGAAAATCCTAAGCTGAGAGGCTTTGGTAGTGGTTTCCACTTGGTTTAGGTTTCCACTATAAATCCAGGTGTAATCTATGCTTGATTCTGTTGTGGATATTTTTTTGATTCATAATATTAAGTGATACTATTCGCCCCTCCCCTCTAGTATACTTTATGATCCACAGGAAACCCTCATTTGGTATCAGAGCTCGGTTTTCCAAAAGATGTCCAAATCAACTGTTGACACGTATGCAGAGGGTTAATCGGTAGTTTGACCTCCATTATTTGATGGAACAAACTATTGTTATTGGAAAACCAAGATGCAGATCTTCCTAGAGTCAATGGACTTCGAAGTATGGGATGTCATTGCCTCTAAGTACACACGCCCTGAGATCAAGGAGGGTGTGGCAACGACTTCGAATCAGAAGAAGATGGCAACACATAACGCAACAGCCATGAATGCAATCTTCTGTGGGCTTTCCAGAGGAGTTCAATAAAGTCTCATCCTACAAGATATCCTATGAGATTTGGAGCATCCTCAAAGTCACTCACGAAGGAATGTCAAAGGTAAAAGAAACTCATATAAATTTACTAAATCAGAAAGGTGAAACCATAAAGGAGATGTTTACGAGATTTATGGATTTGTGAATATCGTAAATTCGCTATGAAGTCTCAATCAAGGCATGAAAAATGAAGTCTTGGTAAAGAAGATCCTCCGGTCACTCACTAGCAACTGGGAAACAAAGACCACAACCAAACAGGAATCAAAAGATTTGTCTATGCTGAAACTAGACGGTCTTGTTGGAAATCTGATGGCTTATGAAGTTAAGCTCCAACACATGAAGGAGCATGAAGGAGTCAAGAAGACTAAAGCTTTCGAAGACAAGCAGCATTCTGAGGATTCATCAAGTGAAGACGAGGAGTAAGACATAGCCCTCCTTTCTAGAAAGTTCAAAAAGTTCCTCAAGAATAAGAGGAGCTGGAGGAAGAAAGAAGAATCAAAAGCAGACACCATCATCTGGTATAACTGCAAGAGAAAAGGACATATAAAAAAGTATTGCCACTTCTGAAGGAGTCAGAAAAGAAGAAATTTCCTAGAAAGGAAGCGAAGAAGAATGCTTTTTCAATGACATGGGATTCATATTCAAGTTTGGAAGAAGAAGAAACCTCCAGAGAAGAAGCTCTTCTAGGACTAATGGCTCTAGAAGATGAGGTAACCTCTTTTTCACAAGATGAATTATTAGAAGCATTTTTTGAGATGCATGATATAGCTAAGTCACTAAAATTAGAAAATAAAAACCTAACAAAAGCATTAGGGGAAGAAAGAGCACAAAAAGATATGCTTACTCAACAAAATAAAGAGTTATCTGTTGAAATCATCTCATTAAAATCACATATAGACAATCTGAAGGTAGATATAGATAACCTAAAAGAAAATTCTACTATTCTTTTCAATGATCTAGCTAAATTCACTAAAGGTAGTAGAAACTTGCATAAGCTATTACGAACACAAACCCAGAGCACCACAAAATTTGGGTTAGGTTACATAACAAAAAATGACCATGAAGCATCTAGCTCTAGCCAAAACAACAAGAATGGTAACTTGCCTAAATAGGCGGCATCTGCTAACCACTGTGTACCCAAACAAAAATTGGTACCAAAAGCACTTTTGCAATCTTGTTTTGTAGGTCAAGTAGACTATAAGAGTTGGGCATATCAAGAAACAAATGGAAATCTGAAGTCACTCTATAGATCAACTAAATCAAGACCTTACAAACCAATGACAGGATTGAGAAGAAAGAAGATGGATCATGGATAGCGGATATTCCAAGCACATAACTAGAGAAGAAGACCTATTCCTGCAACTCAACTGCCAGGAAGGTGGTACGATCAAATTTGGGAACAACTACATGGGTCGTAATACTGGTACTGGCCAAATTGGTAACTCTTCCACTTCTTTTGATAACATACATTTAGTTAGTGGACTAAAACATAATCTTCTTAGTATAAGTCAAATATGTGATAAAGAATATAAAATCACTTTCAATTCAAATGGATTTAAAATACGGGATAAGGAAACAAAACAAACTATCCTTAAAGGAAATAGACAAAAAGATATCTATACTGTCAATGTCGACAATTGTGATAGTCTTGAATGTTTTGTCACATCTGACGAAGAGGCAACACTCTAGCACAGACGATTAGGTCATATTCACATGGGAAACATTAGCCGACTTATGAACATGAACTTGTCAAAGGTCTGCCAAAGATCAACTTTAAGAAAAGAAAAATATGTGATTCTTGTCTAGTTGGTAAATAAACCAAAAATCCTTTCAAACCAAAAAGGACGGTTAGCACCTCTCGAGCCCTAGAGCTACATCACTTAGATTTATTTGGACCAACCAAATCCGAAAGCCTCAGCGGGTGCAGATATTGTTTAGTCATAATTGATGATTTCTCTAGATTTACCTGGGTATCTTTCCTAAGAAGTGAAGATTTGACTATTGATGTTTTTAGTAAGCTTATAGGAAGACTACAGAATGAAAAAGGATTTGAAGTAATTAGGATTATAAGTGATCACGGAGGAGAATTGGAGAATGAATCTTTTTCTAATTTCTGTGATCAATATGGGATAAAACATGAGTTTGCTTTCCCTATAGCTGTACCTCAGAATGGTGTAGTTGAGAGGAAAAATAGGACCCTACAGAGTGTGCTCGCATAATGTTATGCGAGTCAAAGTTGGCTTGATATTTTTGGGCAGAGGCTGTAAACACTGCTTGCTACATCCAAAATTGATCCCTAATTAGACCAATCCTAAACAAAACACCTTTTGAACTCTATCATGGAAGAACACCTAGAATTTCCTACTTCAAGATATTTGGCTGTAGATGTTTCATACTTAACACCAAAGACAATCTTGATAAGTTTGATGCTAAGAGCTCAGAAGGAATTTTCTTAGGTTATTCAACTAGAAGTAATGCCTATAGAGTTTCCAACAAGAAGAATTCATTTGTTGAGGAGACTAAGCATGTAGCATTCGATGAAACACTATCTCAACACAAATCTTCTGCAAATGATGGTGATGACCTAATAGATGACCCATCAAACATTCCAGAAGAGAACATTTTAGATGAACTACCTAAAGATATTTCATTTATGACAGATCATCCAAAAGAATTGGTGATAGGAGAATTGTCTAAAAGAGTTCAAACCAGATCTTCCATCAACACTTTAGCTTTCATAGCCTTTGTTTCTCAATTAGAACCCAAACCTCTCTACACGACCTTCAGCTTCTCGCATCCCAACCTGCCTCTCTTGCTCGTTGGCCGTCCTCGCCCACATCTCCATCCTCGCCATCCTCCCTTTGATCAACCAAAACTTGATCGATCATGGTACACTCTAACTTAAATCAAATCCATTTCTTCTAGGATTTTCTTTGAGTATGGGATGTGCTATGAGTAGATCTATTAATATTGTTGATTATTTGTGTGATTACGTGTGAAATCTTGTATTATTTGCGAGCTTATCACTTGGAGACAAACCCAGTGTTGTAGCGGAAAACTACGCGATCGAAGAGGGATTTGAAAACCCACCATTGTAGTTCGATTTGCGAAGGAATCCATCAATAGATAAAATTTAACTGAAATTCATAAAGAAATTCTGGGTCGAACACAGGGAGGCTATGTCAATCTAAAATCCGCGATTATAGTTATTTCGGTATTTTTGTTTGAAAGCGAGATAATTACAATGGAATTGATATTAACACTAAGAGAGAGAGAGAGAACAATCACTTAATATAAGAATACTATTTTTACAACTAGAAAGCGGAAAATGATTACAGCTAGAAAATGAAAAATTCTATTCTAGAAAGAGATAAAAAGAAGGGAGAGAGATGTTATCCTCCTCGATGATTGCTTGGATGACGAGCCAGATGGAGCGAAGCCTGGAAGGTAGAGGATGAGCAAGAAGAAGGAGGACGAAGTAGGAAGAAGCGAGAACGAGGCAAAACATCGTCGTAGTCGCAAGATCCAATTCCAGAACAGGGGTGAGAAAACATTGGATTTGGCTCTAAAGGAGCATCCTGGGTGTGGGACAAGCTCCTGTAGAGCTTTGGAGAGGGAGTGACGTGAAGGAAGGGATGAAAATTTCGTAGGGTAGGGGTCTCCTTTTATAGTTGCAAGGATTAGGGGCAATTTGGTCATTACATTTCAAAACATTAAATGACGGAATTAAGCGTCACTAATGACCTGATCGTGGCCTTACATGCGCACCTGCCGGCGCTCTCTCTCCTTCCTCACACCTCAATGCAAAAGCCACGTTCTTGCGCTCTCAGTCGTCTGATCAAGAGATCGGACGGTTTAAAGCACTTGAACTCTTATTCTTCAGCCGTTGAGAGTTAGCGCTTGCCTCTCCTCAGCCGTTGGATCCTTGCATCCAACGGCTCAGATTGCGCACACCCTCCACGTTTGATCGGGCGTTTGGATTCACATAGGATCACACGTGCATGATCAGCGTGCATCCGTTGCGCCACGTTGCACCTCGATCACCGTCTGATCTCCATCTGACGATCGAAATCAACGTGCTCCACTCCTTAGCTGAATTGAGGTGCTCAAAGAGGCTCAAACCCACGACCTCTGCTCTCGAGCCAAGGACGAGAGTTGGTCGCATCTTCATCCAAGGCGTGCGTGCTTGTGGCCGTTGGATCAAGATCCAACGACCCATATTTGATCTTGCGTTGAGGAGAGAGTGAGAGCATGGCGGATCTTCAGACTTCTGCTGGGCTGGTTTGGGAGGTTGAGATGGTGCCATGCGGTGCCATCTTGGCCATCCATCTTCTGTGTGTTGTCGACGGTGCCACGGATGTCAGATTGGATTGACTTTGGCGCCGTTAGGTTGTAATCGTCGATCCGAACCCATCTATGTGGTCGGATTTATCGTCTAAAGTGTGGATTGACACCATCTTGGCCCTTGATTTATGAGCTTCCTTGGACTATATCTTGTGCTACGGATGTCTGATTTGGGCTATCTTGGAGTTGTTGAACTCCAGTCATCACCCTAATCAAATCCATACGGTTGGATCTTCAGTTTGAGGTTCTAATTAAAAGTTGCCTTGTCCCTAGCCGTAAAAGGAGACAATTACTATACAATTTGTACAATTTGACCTAAATGCATGATTATACGTGTTATGCAATATTTACAATGCATGATGCTAAAATGATACTAAGAACATGCATTAATAGACATTTTTGGCTATTCAGATGTATGCACGTCACACCCCCATGCCTATCTTTTGCTATTCCCTAGCAAAAATTACATGCTATTTATAAAATAATTAGGATTGGATTAATTAGGCAAAAGTCATTTTCAACATTAAGAAACTTTTACTTAGGACCTGAACTTCAAAGACACAATAGTGCCTGGGTATCTGCCAAAATGCAGATTTCCTCAAGCCCTCACCTTGTTCAAAGAAGGGTCTCTTTTTCTCTTTTTCTCTTTTTCTAATTTTTTTAGATTTTTTGAGTTTAGGGTTTCAGAGCGCCTTTCTATGGCCACTCAACCCACCCAAGACTCGATGAGAACCCTAAGTTTTAAGCATCTTTTTGTGAATGTGATAGACTCGTTAATCAGCAATCAGAACGAACTTTGGATTTCTACGCCCCTAGGTGACCTTAAAAAGAATTCTGCCTAAAAGTGTATATATACGACCAGTAGCTTTTTCTCTACTTTTATTTTTATGGGGTCAACACAAGGGTGAATCCATTGTAGATCTCCCCAGCTTATTCTACTTCACTTCTTCCTAAGTGTTTTAGGAATTAAACATGCATTTCTTGAGCTAGGATCTGGACAACCTACCAATGTATTGTTACCCACAATAACTTACCAACCATACTCATGCAGTGAAGTGTGGCTTATTTCTTTTTTTTTTTTTTTTTTCTCCTTTTCCTTTTCTTTTTCTTTTCTTTTTGGACTTTTTTTTTCTTTTCTTTAAGTAGGTGGCTTCCCTGGTCTAAGATTTACCTAAAGGTAGTAGAAAAAGAATGGTCCAGTGGCTAGGCTCTGGACAACCTACCTATGGGCTGTTACCCACAATAACTTACCAGCCATACCACCCTAGAAGGTTCATTAGCTACCCAATTTCTATTAAAACCGCCAAACGAGTCAATGCGAATAGTGTGTGGATGCTTAGACTTAAAGTTCCCTCAATCAGAGGGTGGGTTGATAAGTCATGTACTTATCACCCCAACTTATTTAACCAAATTAAAATAGAATTCAGGATGGCAAGGATTTGATAAACAATTCCACATTTTAGTGGATACCCAGGCTGATTAAGCCCAAAGACCTGAAGGGTCTTAGTGTTTAAATCCTACTATATTATTTCCTAAGATTGAAAAGTCCTAATGCCCAAGTATTCTCTCCTAATTCAATTTTTTTTTTATAAAGAGAAAAACAAGTCGATTTTACAAGAATTCCATAGAGCTGACAAAATGATTAAGAAATGAATCCACCCCCCTATGCCTAGCTGATGCAATGTCCACGTTGAGAATAAAAGACAAGAAAGCAAGGGTAGAGTGTAGAAGATATCACCTGAATATGATACTCAGGTCAGCTCTGAGTCAGACTGTACAATTGTTGAGTTTAAAGCCATCAGCTAGGACAAGTCCATCCAAAGAAATCATAATGTAATTAGAGCAACCATGTCTGAGACGGATTCTAGAACAATACGGTCAATAAAAGGCTTTAGACGTTGACTGTTGCCTTTAAATGAATTACCTATCTTTGGGTCAGAGATCTGAATGGCTCTGTTTGGAAATATCTAATCGATGATGAATGAGTCATTCCATTTTGACCTAAGTTTGCTGGGAAAGAGCTTAAGTCGAGAATCAATGAGCCAGACCTTCTGGCTCGGCTCAAAGCTCTTGTAGGATATCAATTGGTCATGAAGAGCTTTGGTCCGAGCCTTATAAATCTTGGCATTCTCGTATGCGTCATTTCTAAGATCTTCCAACTCAGATAGTTGGAGTTTCCCGGTATTTCCGGTTAAACTCAAATCCAGATTACACTGCTTGATTGCCCAGAATGCCCTATGTTCAATTTCTATGAATAAATGGTACACTTTTCCATACACCAGATGAAATGGTAACATGCTGATAGGCATTTTATACACCATACGATAAGCCTAAAGAGCATCCTTAAGCTTTTGAGTCCAGTCTTTACGATCAAGCCTAACCGTTTTCTGAAGAATTTTCTTGATCTTTTGATTGGAGATTTCGGCCTATCCATTCGTCTGGGGAAGGTAAGGTGTGGAGATTCTGTGATTTACCCTGTATTTTTCCAGTAAATTACGGAGCTGGGCATTAGTGAAGTGAGTACCACCATCAATGATAATGGCCCTCGAAATCCTGAATCGACTGAAGATGTTTTTCTTGACGAAATCAATGACCACCTTGTGGTCATTGGTTCAGGTGGGAATAGCCTCGATCCACTTGGACACGTAATCAAGAGCGACAAGAATGTACTGGTGTCCAAATGAAAGGAGGTAGGGTCCCATGAAATTGATGCCCCAAACGTCAAAGATTTTGATGGGAAGAATCGGGTTTAGAGGCATCATGTCTCTCTTGGTTATGGTCCCAAGTGCCTGGCATCAGGAACACGATCTAAAGAATTCTTGGGCATCCTTGAATAAAGACGACCAATAGAATCCAGATTGCAAAATCTTTGTAGCCGTCTTTTTCCCGGAGAAATGTCCACCACACGCAGATGCATGGTAGAACTCAAGTATACTTTTGAATTCATTCTTCGGAACACATCGGCGAATAATCTGATCAGAGCTGATGCGGTATAGTTCTGGGTACTCCCAGAAGTAATATTTGGCCTCATATTTGAGTCTATGTCATTGTTGCATGGCCCAATCCTGAGGGATTTGACCAATGGCCAAATAATTTATGGTGTCTCCAAATCACAAAGTTTGGACACCTGATACTGTAATGTTAGTCTCGTTTGGAAAAGTATCAGCAATCGGAATATCCGAATGAGAAGAATCACTCAAAAGTCTCGAAAGATGATCTGCCACCACATTCTGTGTCCCAGATTTATCTTTGATTTCAAGATCGAATTCTTGAAGCAGAAGAATCCATTGAATAAGCTGGGGTTTGGCATCCTTTTTGGCCAAGAGATGTCTCAAGGCCGAGTGGTCGATGTAAATTATGCCATGAGACCCTAAGAGATAAGCCCTGAATTTCTCCAAAGCAAATACTGCAGCTAGCAATTCCTTCTCAGTAATAGTGTAATTCCTCTGGGCTTCATCTAGAGCTTTGCTAGTGTAGTAAATGACAGAGGACTTCTTGTCAATCTTTTGACCCAAAATAGCCCTGACCTCGTAATCAAAAGCGTCGATCATGATCTCGAATGGGACTGCCAAACTAGTGGTTGCAACACTGAAGCACAAGTGACTGCCATTTTAAGAAAATAAAATGCCTTACGGCATGATTCATTGAAATCAAATGGCGCATCTTTGTCAAGAAGGTTGCTTAGAGGTCGAGCAACCTTAGAGAAGTCCTTGATGAACCTCCTATAGAATCCCACATGACCAAGAAATGATCGAATTTGTTTGACAGATGTGGGAGGAAGAAGTTTGGAGATATCATCAACCTTAGCTTTGTCAACTTTGATTCTTCGTTCAGAGATTACATGACCGAAGATGATGCCTTCTTGTGTCATGAAATAACTCTTTTCCCAGCTAAGGACTAGTCTTGTTTTAATGCATCTTTTAAGGATCATTTCAAGATTAGCCAGGCAAGAATCAAACGATTCTCCGAAAATAGTGAAATCGTCCATGAAGACTTCCATAACTCTCCCACCATGTCATAGAATATGGCTAGCATACTATTGAACGGGTTTTGCGAATCGCTACGCTTACATGTTTGGTTTTGGAAAACCTGTCGTTGTAGTTCGATAGAGAAGAATTCATGTTCAACAAATAAAATTTATACCGAAAAGAATTCCGAGTCGAACACAAGGAGGCTATGTTGATGTATATTCGCAATTATATTTTTTTTAGGATTTTTGATAAGCAAGGCGATATAATTACAATGGAGCTATCAGACTAAAAGAAAGAGAGAGAGAAAGAGAGAGAGAGAGAGAGAGAGAGAAAGAGAACATGCATTCTATATTTCAATTGTTTATATAATCAAACTAAATAAAAGTTACACTAGAAAGCGGAAAATCAATTACACTATAAAGCACGAAAATTCTACACTAGAAAAGCTGTAAATAAGAATGGGAGAGAGAAGTTATCCTCCTCGACGATTGCTTGGAGGACGAGCCGGACGGGACGACGTCTGGATGAAAGAGAATGAAGCAGGACGAAGGAGGACGAAGCAGAAGAACGGGAATGGAGCAGCATGCCGTCGTTGTCGCGGGATCCACTTCCGAACGGGAACGAAAATTGGACTTTATCTCGCGAGAAGCATCCCGGGTGTGGGACAAGCTTCTCTTGAGCTTTGGAGGGGTAGAGAGGAGAAAGAAGGGATGAGAATTTCGTATGGAGGGGGTCTCCTTTTATAGTTGCAAGGAGTGGGGGCAAAATGGACATTACAACTTCAAAATAATAAAATAGGGGTCTTTAGTGACGGATAAATCCGTCACTAAAGCCCTCAACGTGGGTGTCGTGGACGGCTTGCACACGCCTCCTCGCCTGCTCGCGCGCTCAACGGCTTGCACACGTTCGCCACTTTTCAGCCGTCCGATTGCGAGATCGGACGGCTTAAGATGCGTCCGCGCCCGCTGCGTTGCCCGCCCGCCCGCGCATCTGATTGCTCGTCCGATTGCGCATCCAATCGCTCGTCGACACTATCGGGCGTGCACGGCCGTCCGATCCCCATCTGACGTTCCACCCGCGCCCAATCACCGCGCCTTCCAGCCACTCTCCACGGCTCGAACCCGCTCCCGGCGCTCGCTATAGTGCGCTCGACCACTGCGCTATGGGGAGCGGATGGTCAAGCGGACGCTTTTAAGCATGAGCACCCACAGCCATTGGATTAAGATCCAATGGCGGAGAGTGATCGGGCGCGGGGCTTTCACAAGACGCAAGAGGCCATTTGGGCAGCTGAGATGGCGCCACGTGGCACTATCTTGGCCGTCCATCTTCTGGAAGTTGTAGATGGTGCCACGGATGTCGGATTGACTCGATTTTTATGTCGTTGGGCTACGATCGTCTATCTGAATTCATCCATGCGGTCAGATTTATCATCTGAAGTGCGGATTTACACCATCCTGGCCCTTGATCTTCTAGGTTTCCTGGGTCACTATCTGACGCTACGGATGCCTGATTAGGGCGATCTTGGAGTCGTTGAACTCCAATCGTCACCCTGATCACATCCATACAGTTGGATCTTTGATCCGAGGCCCTAATAAAATATTTGCCCTGTCCAAGCACATAAAAGGAGACAATTAACCTCCATTTTATTCAAACTACTCTAAATGCAAGATGATGCATGTTATGCAATATTTATATCATGAAATGCAATTCTATGCTTAAGAACATGCATAAATAGACATTTTAAGTAGTGTAAATGTGTTTACATCATACCCCCATGCCTATCTTTTGCTAGTCCCTAGTGAAAACTATATGCTATTTATAAAAGAATTAAGTTAGATTATTTGGACTTGAGTTATTTTTCAATCATTAAGAAATTGTCTACTTAGGAATTGAACTTTCAAAGACACAACAGTGCCCGAGTATCAGCCAAAATGCAGACCACCTCAAGCCCTCACCTTATTAAAAGAAAATTTTCTTTTTCTCTTTTACTCTTTTATAATTTTTTATTTTTTTTTTCAAATTTTCAGGTTTAAGAGTGGCTTTCTTCGGCCGTTCAACTCACCTAAGATTTGATGAGAACCCTAAGTCTTAAGCATCTTATTGTGATTGTGATAGACTCATTGACCGACAATTAAAACGGACTTCGGATTTCTACGCCTCTAGGTGACCTCAAAAAGACTTCTGCCTAAAGGTGTATCTTTACAACCGGTAGCTTTCTCCCTACTTTTATTTTTTTACGGGGTCAACACAAGGGTGAATCCAGTGTATATGTCCCTGGTTTATTCTACTTCTCTGCTTCTTCCTAAGTGTTTTGAAAATTTTTTAGTGCATTTACTGAGCTAGGTTCTGGACAACCAGTCGATGAGCTGTTACCACCGATAACTTGCCAGCCATACTCGTGCGGCGAAGTGTGGCTTATTTCTTTTTGTTCTTTTCTCCTTTTCTTTTTGATTTTTTTTTTTTTAATTAGGTGGCTTCCCTGGTCTAAGATTTACCTAAGGACAGGAAAAAGAGAAAGGTCCAGTGACTAGGCTCTGGACAACCTACCTATGGGCTGTTACCCACGATAACTTGCCAGCCATATCACCCTAGAAGGTTCATTACCTACCCAATTTCCATTAGAATCGCTGAACAACGAGTCAGTGCAAAGAAAGTGTGTAGATGCTTAAGATTCAAAATTCCCTCAAATTAGAGGGCGAGCTGATAAGTCGTGTACTTATCACCCAAACTTATTTACTCCAATTATGAAAGAATTAAGATGGCGAGGACTCGAAAGACAAATCCACATTTTAGAGGATACACAGGCTGATTAAGTCCAAAGACCTAAAGGGTCTTTGTGTTCAAATCATAATGTAGTATTTCCTAAGATTGAAAATTGTCTTAAACCCAAATTCTCTTTCCTAATTCCAATTTTTTTTTTATATTAAAGAAAATAAAACAAATCTACGGAGCTGACGAATGAATTCAGAGATGAATATCCAACCCCCCATGCCTATCTAATGCAATGTCCTCATTGTATTAAAAAGACATAAAACAGAGTGGAAAAGCGAAGAAAGCACCTGAATTGCGTGAATGTCAGGTCCACTCCGAGATGAAAATTAAGAAAAACTGTATATATGCTAAATTTAGTGCCTTCAGCTAGGCACACTATATAAAGAAAAGAAATGAAGAATTCACAAGTGCAGGTCAGAATTAGAATAAACAGAAGAATCCTCTGACTTATGAACAGCGGTCCACAGATGTGGACCAGATTGTGGTGCAGACCCATCCCCCATAATCGAGAATATCTTAGGTTCTGGATAAAAATTACCCAAAACCTAAAATCAGAATGCAAGTGGGGTCGGGCCTACGATTTATGAGGATGCAACCCAAGACCAAAAAGTCAGGTTACAGAGAATTGAAGCTCAAAAGGATAATCGTTGAATGTGTGCTTGAGTTGAACATCCTCGAAACAAATGTCGTAAGGGTTCTGATTTGATGGTTTTAGCTTAAAAGGAACCCTTCGAGTCAATCTTCTATTTCCTCCAAAATTAACTTCCCAAATCAAAACTTCCCAGCTCCTATTCTCCTCATTCAGCATATCAAATTCCAGGACCTCTTGTATATTCATCACCCCGTCTGAAATCTCCAAGTCTAAATGATGTGGCAGAATCAAAATTGGCTTGGGTCTAATTATCTCAGAATTAGAATCATCAATAAGCTCAACAGGGTGTAACTGATAATCAGGGTATTGAATTAATTCCTCCAGAAAATGCGATTCTGGATCCGTAATGTGTGCCCTAATAAGATCAGTTTCCTCAGTTATTGGGCTATCAAATGATCTATCAGATTCCTCAGGCCCAATCGTCTCACAGAAATCGTGTTCATAAATCTCGCATGAGACTTCACAACTTGAATCTTCACCATCAGGATCCGTATCAATGTATGTCCCAAAGTCATTTGTCACTTTCTGTTCCAAGGAGACATACGTTTCCTCGTAACCCAGCTTAGGGATCTCAGGTGGAGAAATCAGATCATCCTTAATTGGCTGTTTTAATTCAATCTGGTTAGCCTCGTAACACGTGTCCCCCCCAACAGGTGCCTGAGCGGGTTCTGTCATTGGCTTTCCTGAAGAGGGTTCATCCTGGGAATTATTCCAAGATTGAATCAAAGCAACCACGAATCTCATCCTCAATTTCACTAATTTCCCAAGTAGAAACTCACCCGGGTTCTTATCCTTAACATAGTGGAGCCAATCCAACAAAGACTTGTCTAAATCATCAATCATTTCAATCAGGGGCTCCAATCTCTCAATGCAAGGTATTGGCTGAACTTCTAAAGATTGAATGATATTCCTCAAGTTAGCCAGAACCTTATCTTGAACCTGGTTAACCTGAACCAAATGAGTTGGTTCAGGGTTGGGTGGGTTTGGGCTCAATGCAGGGGAATTAACGAATTGAGATTCGTTATACCCTTCCTGATAATAGGTAATTTCATATTGTTGAAAAGATGGTGATGACCTAAAGGTAGTGAAGTCAGAGGATGGGTAAGGATTGGTGTGTCCTTCTTGATTGTAGATCATATTAGGTTGTTCATGAAAGGAAGACGATCTATAATCGATGTAGCTCTGAGAAGGATAGAAATCAAAATCAAAGTGTTCAGGGTTAGACCCTAAACACGGGAGTCCGGAATTGTATCCCCAATCCGAATTATCCCAACTGACTGATGGTTGATTGCAATACGAGTTGGGATAATCGTCATGTTGAGGATAATTCACAACAGGAGGGAAAGTGCGGGAATGTGTGAAATATGTGGAAGGATTCATGAGACACGGGAGGAAGAAAGGCACCCTGCAATACAAACAATCAAACCTGTCCTTAAATGGGTTAGCCTACAGACCTACAGACTCCCAAAACCCATCTTGAGATAAAGGAACGATTTGATCTACTTCTGTCTGTTCAATCCAACCAGTTAGAAGGAGGGACTGGGGAGAAGGTTCTTCCTTCGGCTTGTGCCTCCGGTTCCTAGTGTACCCCCCAGCCACGATCGTTTGACTCTGCTCCCCTAGCTAGACATTAGATTGAACAGTAGAAACAGACTAATTGAAAATAATCTCATTCTGGGTTCTGAAGAGCGAGTCCAATCCTTAAGGTCAACGTCTACTCTGTTTTATTTAGGGCTAGGTTTGAATGTGCTTTGGAATGTGATGGGCCCTTTAAATGGGTTGTGCCCTTAGTAATTGGTTGATTTGTGTGTGAGTGCACAACCAGTGGTTTTCAAGCAAGATTATTTTTTTGATGTGGTGAATTTTAAGGTTCAAATCTTGCTTAGTAGCTTTTGGGATTCAGGTTTAGGTGTTTTCAATCAAGTTTCGTTGGCACACCAAGTTTTACAAGATCAAGTGAAGATGTTTTCCTTTAAAGTTTAAAAAGAATGTGGAGTGCCTGGTAAATCCTTAAGAGTTGAACCTAATTGGCAGCTACTTGATGAGTTTATTTTATTTGAAATGGTGCGGCCCAAACAACTCAAACAATTGGCCACAAATGCACCACTAAGTTAGGCACTCAAAAATGGTTAACCTAGAATAATTTCTACTCTGTTATATGTTGCTTTGTATGTACCGGTTCCACAGATCAGAACTCGGTTGAGTAGAAAACAAATCAAGTTGATCAAGTGCCTTGAATGTGGGTGTGTGTTGTGTGTTTGTTGAAAATTACCCCACAAGATTATCTTTTTGTTATTTTTTTTTATGAATGAGGGTGGAATGAGTGTGAGTGAAAATCCAAACAACCAAACTATTCCTAGGATTTATGCAAACACCTAGGTTAATTGGGATTTGGATTTAATGTGGTGAATGGAATCTATGGAGGGGGAAAGAATGGAGGAGCACTTACAGTTGTCTTCAACTGCACTTTACTCCAGTCTACCGCTTGTTGATTCTTTGATGGAGGTCTCTGTAAAACAATAGACACAAGAGAAAGCTAGTTAGAAAAACAAATAAAGTGCAAGAAATGCGAAGAAAAGATCGGAAATCGTTGCCTCCCCGGCAACGGTGCCAAAATGTTGAACGGGTTTTGCGAATCGCTACGCTTACGTGTTTGGTTTTGGAAAACCTGTCGTTGTAGTTCGAAAGCGAAGAATTCATGTTCAACAAATAAAATTTATACTGAAAAGAATTCCGGGTCGAACACAGGGAGGCTACGTTGATCTATATTCGCAATTATATTTTTTTTAGGATTTTTGATAAGCAAGGCGATATAATTACAATGGAGCTATCAGACTAAAAGAGAGAGAGAGAGAGAGAGAGAAAGAGAGAGAGAGAGAAAGAGAACATGCATTCAATATTTCAATTTTTTATATAATCAAACTAAATAAAAGTTACACTAGAAAGCGAAAAATCAATTACACTATAAAGCAGGAAAATTCTGCACTAGAAAAGCTGTAAATAAGAATGGGAGAGAGAAGTTATCCTCCTCGATGATTGCTTGGAGGACGAGCCGGACGGGACGACGCCTGGACAAAAGAGAACGAAGCAGGACGAAGAAGGACGAAGCAGAAGAATGGGAACGGAGCAACATGCCATCGTCGTCGCGGGATCCACTTCCGAAGGGGAATGAAAATTGGACTTTATCTCGCGAGAAGCATCCAGAGTGTGGGACAAGCTTCTCTTGAGCTTTGGAGGGGTAGAGAGGAGAAAGAAGGGATGAGAATTTCGTATGGAGGGGGTCTCCTTTTATAGTTGCAAGGAGTGGGGGCAAAATGGACATTACAACTTCAAAATAATAAAAGAGGGGCCTTTAGTGATGGATAAATCCGTCACTAAAGCCCTCAACGTGGGCGTCGTGGCCAGCTCGCGCCCGCCTCCTCTTCTGCTCGCGCGCTCAATGGCTTGCGCACGTTCGCCGCTTTTCAGCCGTCCGATCGTGAGATCGGACAGCTTAAGATGCATCCGTGCCCGCTGTGTTGTGTGCCCGCCCTCGCGTCTGATTGCGCGCCCGATTGCGCATCCAATCGCGCGTCGACGCTATCGGGCACGCGCGGCCATCCGATCTCCATTTGACGCTCCACCCGCACCCAATCGTCGTGCCTTCCAGCCCCTCTCCACGGCTTGAACCCGCGTTCGACGCTCGCGATAGCGCGCTCGACCACTACGCTATGGGGCGCGGATGGTCAAGCAGAAGCTTTTAAGCACGAGCGCCCACAGCCGTTGGATTACGGAGAGCGATCGGGCGCGAGCTTTCACAAGATGCAAGCAGTTGTTTGGGTGGCTGAGATGGCACCACGTGGCGTTATCTTGGCCGTCCATCTTCTGGAAGTTGTAGATGGTGCCACGGATGTCGGATTGACTTGATTTTTATGTCGTTGGGCTGCGATCGTCGATCCGAATTCATCCGTGCAGTCGGATTTATCATCTGAAGTGTAGATTTATGCCATCCTGACCCTTGATCTTCTAGGGTTCCCGGGTCACTATCTGATGCTACGGATGCCTGATTAGGGCGATCTTGGAGTTGTTGAACTCCAATCATCACCCTGATCACATCCATATGGTTGGATCTTTGATTCGAGGCCCTGATAAAATATTTGCCCTGTCCAAGCACATAAAAGGAGACAATTAACCTCCATTTTATTCAAACTACTCTAAATGCAAGATGATGCATGTTATGCAATATTTATATCATGAAATGCAATCCTATGCTTAAGAACATGCATAAATAGACATTTTTAGTGTAAATGTGCTTACATCACATACACCTTTTAAAAGTTGCAGGTGCATTGCATAAGCCGAATGGCATTCTACAGAAAGCAAAGGTTCTGTAGGGACAGGTGAAAGTCTTTTTTTCTTGATCCTCGGGATGGATAGGGACTTGATTGTATCCTGAGTAACTGTCTAGGAAACAAAAGTACTTTTGCCCGGCTAGTCTTTCCAGGATTTGATCGATAAATTGCAAAGGGAAATGATCCTTTTTCGTGGCTGTGTTCAGCTTCCTGTAATCAGTACAAACCCTCCAAGGGGAAGCTGAATGAGTTGTGATAGATTCTCCTTTCTCATTAGCCACAATGGTAATCTAGCTTTCTTGGGAACAATTTGCACGATACTTACCCAAGGACTATCTGAGATCGGATAAATGATTCATGCGTCGAGCCACTTAATTATTTCCTTCTTGACCACGTCTCGAATATTAGGGTTTAATCTCCTCTGCATTTAGCGAGAAGGGCGGGATCCATCTTCTATGAATATTCTGTGATTGCAGTAAGATGGCTCGATCCCCCTAAGGTCATGAATAGTCCAACCAATTGCCTCCTTGTCTTCCTTAAGGACCTTAATCAGTTTATACTCCTGCTCCTTAGTTAATCTAGCACTGATAATTATTGAGAGCGTCTTTTGAGGTCCCAAAAATTGATATTGCAAACTCTCAGGCAATGGTTTTAGTTCTAGTTAGGGCGGGTTTAGGATGGAAGGTAAGGATGATGCTAATGAAGATTCATCAAGAGGAAGAGGTTGAGAGTGAACAAAATCAATAACCTCTTTAGAATGTGGCAGGTTTTCCATAGAGGGTTGTGGGTTAGATCCATCATAATAGGAGGAACTTTCAATTGTAGAAACCACCATACAAGTTTCAATATTCAAGTTATCTTCCTCAAGTTCCTCTATAAATCCACAATCCTTGAATTTGTTAATCACCTTAAAAATATCCAATTTCAATTTCTGATCCCCAAAGGCGATTTCCATGCTACCGCTCTCACAGTTGATATTGGCCTTAGCAGTAACCAGGAACGGATGCCCTAGAATGATGGGCATGTTCCTTAAATTCTCTGGTACATCCATGTCAAGGATAAGGATATCTATAGGAAAATTGAAATTCCTAACCTTGACAATAACATCTTCAATAATGCCTCACGGATTTGTGGCTGAACGGTCTACTAACTGCAACGTTACTGAAGTCGGTCGAAGTTCACCTAATCCAAACTTCTCATGAAGAGAAGTTAGAATTAGGTTAATAGATGCACCTAGATCCAGAAGTGTCCTATCAAAAGTGTAATCTCCAATGACAAAAGAAATCAAAGGAGCACCTGGATCTCTCTTTTTCTGAGGAAGGTGATGCAGGATAACAGAACTAGCCTGCTCGGAGAGTACCACCTTCCTAGAAAAGATTCCCTCGACTTATGCTTCTGTGTCCATAAATCCTTTAAAAATTTAGCATAAGGCGATATGTGTTTGATAGCATCAAGGAGCGGGATATTGATCTCGACATTCTTGAATATATTCAGGAGCTCCTCATTACTATCAACAGGCTTCTTCTTCCTAGGCTTAATCAAGGCCTCAAGAAAAGGAACATGAGTCAGATCTTTGGAATCAGGTTCCTGAGCCTTGATTTCTTCCTCAGAGTTCTCCTTTCTCTCCTCAGGCTCTCCAGGATTTGGTAGATCAGAACAGTGTGGTTGTGGATCCTGAGTTTGTTTTCCACTCCTCAAGGTAACTGAATTAGCAGATGCATATGGGTTTGGGTCTTGAGGAGGGTTAGGAAAGATTGGAGGGGCTTCATTAGCTAGAAACCTTTGATTTGAAGAAGAAGCAGAAGAGGAAGGACCCTACTCAGCCACCTAAGCATGTGTGTGTGGGTCCCTCTGATTCCTGTACCCTTAGGCTTGATTGCCCGGATTCTGGATATTACATGGGTTGGGTACAGGTTGAGATGGCAGAGATCCGAATTGACAAGAAGTAGCAATGAACCCAGTTTGCAAGTTGTCCAGTGAAGTTTTCATTTGCTGCATGAGCTGGTGCATAGATCCTTGCATCTCTATCATCTGATGGTTCAAATCAGCCTGCCCTACAAGTTGACGGGCATTCCAAGCTGAATAATTAACCTGATTTGGGAGCAGCTAAGTGTAGACATGACCCTGACCCATTGGTCTTTGTGGAGCATAGTTGCTGGGTCGAAATTGGGTCTGTTTCCCTAGGTTTTTCTAGAAGTAAGGGTGGTTCCTCTAACCCAGATTATAAGCATTGGAGTAAGGGTTGGACCTAATGTTCTCCTGTACAGCATAGACATCCTCATAAGGCAAGGATGGAGGGAAATAAAGGGAGGGATCAGAGAAACTGGGATCAAAGGTCCCAGTTTGGAACCCGTGGGGTTCCAAAGAATGCTGGCTCATAGGTTGAGTCGCATCCAATTGATTCACGAACTCCTGTCTAGAAGGAGCTCGCGACGAATAGAATCCAGAATTCTGGGATTGAGTGGATTGAGAATTGTTCATTGAGTTTCCAGCCATCCACTCGTCCATCCTTTTAGTAACTAGGTCCACCTTAGCTAGTTTATTGCAAATCAATTCCATATCAAATGAATGAGTCGTCGACTTCATTAACATTCGATCTGGGTTGTTGGGACCTGTTAAAAGTATCCATGGAGGCATGATTGATTGAATTTTCACTCATTTCATCAAACAAATCAAGCATGTTATCTGCGTCTTTGTTGAGGAAATTGCCTCTGCAAGAAGCATCCACGTGATTTTTGAGTTTCTCAGTCAACCCATGGTAGAAGATCTGCATGAGCTACCATTTCGGCACCTCATGGTGTGGACACTTCCGTAATAAGTCTTGGAATCTCTCCCAGGAAACATGAAACTACTCCACCGGCCGCTGGGTGAAGGTAGTAATCGCCCGTCTCAAAGCAATGGTACACCGGACATGGAAGAATTTCTTCAGGAAAGTCAATTTCAGATCATTCCATGTTGCGATCAGCCTTCCTATGGTCTTGTACCAATGATTGGCTTTATCCCTAAGAGAGTAGGGAAAGAGCCTCATGATCATCTGCTCTTCATTCACGTTTCACGCCTTGGTGGTATGGACCAAAGTGGTCAAGTCCTCCAAATGCTAAAACGGGTCTTCAAAGCCAAGCCCATGAAAGTGTTTGATCAGGTTTAATACCTGGGGCTTGATTTCTACGTCGTCTCCGACATGAGTCTGGATGACGGGACATTCCCCATAATTTGAAGGATCATAAAAATCCTTCAAGGGCTGTGCGCCCTACATTCTCTGGAACCATCATGCATTCTCTGCATTTGTTCCAGCTGCATTTGAAACATCTCCTGTGGATTCTGAGGTAGAGGAGGTTGTTGATCAGCCATGGGATCAATTTAGCCAAAATCCAATCTATGCCTCCTAGAATACTCCAGTGGTCCTTCCAATCGGGGATTCAATGACCTCCTTCCCAGCATAAACTAGGAAGAGGTCGAAAGGACTGGGGATAAGAACCTTGTAGCACAACGAAACAAGCCTGTCCTTAAGTGGGGTAGCCTAAGAATCTACAGACTCTCAGAATTCGTCTTAAGATTATAAACGATTTACTCTACTTGCATCCAATCAATCCAATCAGTTAGAAGGAGGGACTGGGGAGAAGGTTCTTCCTTTGGCTTGTGCCTCTGGTTCCTAGTGTACCCCGTAGCCACGGTTGTTTGACGCAACTCCCCTAGCTAGACATCAGATTGATTTGTACAACCAGGTTAATCGTAAATAATCTTAGACTGGGCCCTGAAGAGCGAATTAGTCCTTAAGGCCAACGTCTACTTGATTTTATTTAGGCCTGGGATTGTAGTGCTTATGGAATGTGGTGGGCCCTTACGATGGGTTGTGCCCTTAATAATCAATTGAGTATGTGTGAGTATGTGCACAACCAGGGTTTTCAAGCAAGATTATTTGGATGAATGGATTTTAAGGTTCAAATCTTGCTTAAGTAGCTTTTAGGGTTTGAAATTAGGTTAATTCAATCAAGTTTCGAGGCAATCCAAAAGTTCAAACACGGGTGAAGATCTTTTCCTTTTGAAATCAAAAAGTAAAGTGGAGTGCTTGGTATTGACCTAAATTGTAAACCCTATAGGGAAGCTACTTGATGAGTTGATTTTAGGTTAAGTGGTGTGGCCCAAATAATTCAAACAATTGGCCAAAATTGCACCACTAAGTTAGGCACACAAGATGATTAATCTAGACTGATTTCTACTCTTTTAAAAGTTGATTTGCGTGTACCGGTTCCACAGATCAGAATCCTTGTTAAGTAGATAGAAATCAATTAGGTTATGTGCCTTGAATGTGGGTGTATGTAGTGTGTATGTTTGATTTATCCCACAAGAAGTATCTTTTTGTTGATTTTTTTTTTATGAGGGTGAGATGAATGTGGGTGGAAATCCAAGCAACCAAACTAACCCTAGGATTTATGTAAACACCTAGGTTAATTGGGGTTTGATTTAATGTTGTGAAATGAAATCTATGGAGGGGGAAGAATGGGGAGCACTTATAGTTGTCTTTAACTGCACTTTAATCCAATCTACTGCTTGAAGATTCCCTATTGAGGTACCTGTAAAACAATAGACAAGAAATAAATCAAGTTAGAAAATAATAAAGTGTGCAAAATGCGGAAAGAAAATAGAGAATCGTTGCCTCTGTGGCAACAGTGCCAAAATGTTATAGCAGAAAACTATGCGATCGAAGTTGGATTTGAAAACCTATCATTGTAGTTTGATTTCGGAAGAAATCCATCAACAGATAAAATTTAACCAAAATTCGTAAAGAAATTCTGGGTCGAACATAGGGAGGCTACGTCGATCTAAAATCCATGATTATATTTTTTTTGGTATTTTTGTTTGAAAGCGAGATAATTACAATGGAATTGATATTAACACTAAGAGAGAAAGAATAATCACTTAATATAAGAATATTTTTTTTACAACTAGAAAGTAGGAAATGATTACAGCTAGAAGGCGGGAAATTCTATTCTAGAAAGCGATAAAAAGAAGGGAGAGAGATGTTATCCTGCTCGATGATTGCTTGGAGGACAAGCTGGATGGAGCGAAGCCTAGAAAACAAAGGATGAGTGGGAAGAAGGAGGACGAAGCAGGAACGAGGAAGAACATCATCGTCGTCGTGGGATCCACTTCCAGAACGGGGGTAAGAAAACTTTGGATTTGGCTCTAAAGGAGCATCTCGGGTGAGGGGAAAGCTTCTCTAGAGCTTTGGAGAGGGAGAGAGGTGAAGGAAGGGATGAGAATTTCGTAGGGTAGGGGTCTCCTTCTATGGTTGCAAGGATTGGAGGCAATTTGGTCATTACATATTCAAAACATTAAATGAGGGGGTATTTAGTGACAGAATTAGGCGTCACTAAAGACCCGATCGTGGCCTTACGTGCGAACCCACCCACACCCTCTCTCCTTCGTCGTACCTCAATGCAAAAGCCACGTTCTTGCGCTCTTAGTTGTCTGATCAAGAGATCGGATGGCTTAAAGTGCTCGAACTCTTCTTCTTCAGTCGTTGAGAGTCAGTGCTTGCCTCTCCTCAGTCGATGGATCTTCACATCCAACGGCTCATATTGCAAACACCCCCTCGTGTCTGATTGGGCATTTGGATCCACGTAGGATCACGTGTGCATGATCCGTGCACATCCGTTGTGCCACATCATGCCTCCATCACCATCTGATCTCCATCTGACGGCCGAAATCAATGTGCCCTGCTCCTCGGTTGAATTGAGGGGCTAGAAGAGGCTCAAACCCACGACCTCTGCTCCCAAGCATAAGGTGCGACCAATGCGCCAAGGCTGAGAGTTGGTCACATCTTCATCCAAGGTGTGCGTGCTTGTGGCCATTGGATCAAGATTCAATGGCCCAGATTTGATCTTGCATTGAGGAGAGACTGAGACTGCAACGGGTCTTCAGACTTCTGTTGGGCCGGTTTGGGTGGTCAAGTTGGCACCACGTGGCACCATCTTTGCCGTCCATCTTCTGTGTGTTGTCGATGGTGCCACGAATGTCGGATTGGATCGATTTTCGTGCCGTTAGGTAGTGTTGAACGTACTAGTTGCTACGCTAACATGTTTGGTTTTGAAAACCTGTCATTGTAGCTTGAAAGAAAAGAACTCGTGTTCAACAAATAAAATTTATACCGAAATGGAAATTCCGAGTCGAACACAAGGAGGCGGACATTTGATTTAAAAATAGCACGTTTGTTTTTATTTGTCATGAAGTAATTCAATTGATTAAAACTATCTAACTATTTACAATAAATAGAAGAGAGAGAGTAAGAGAGAGGGAGAATATTACAAACAGAAATCAAAATGAGATGTAGAATGAACAGGGAATTCATCATTAAAGAGATTGTTTGTTTCACTAAACATTACAACTAGAAAGCAAAAAACAATTATACTAGAAAGCAGTAAATCTACTCTAGAAAGCATTAAAAGAATGGAGAGAGAAATATCCTCCTCGACGGTCGCTTGGAGGATGAGCCGAACTACTCTAGAAAACAGTAAATCTACTCTAGAAAGCAGTAAAAAGAATGGGGAGAGAGATATCCTCCTCGATGGTCGCTTGGAAGATGAGCCGGATGGGATGATGCCTGGACGAAGGAGGACGAAGGAGGACAAAGTAGAAGAACGGGAACGGGGCAGCACGTCATCGTCGTCGCAGGATCCGCTTCCGAAAGGGGGACGAAAAATTGACTTTATCTTGCAAGAAGCATCCCGGGTGTGGGACAAGCTTCTCTTGAGCTTTGGAGAGGGAGAGAAGAGAAGGAAGGGAATAGAATTTCGTGTGGAGGGGGTCTCCTTTTATAGTTGCAAGGAGTGGGGGCAATTTGGTCATTACATCTTTAAAAACATTAATTCCGGACCATTAGTGATGGATAAAACCATCGCTAATGGTCTGAACGTGGGCGTAGTGGGCGACGCGTGTGTGCCCTCTCGCTTGCCTGCGTGCGCAACGCTTGCGCACGTTCAGCCATCCTCAGCCGTCTGATCGCGAGATCGGATGGCTTAGATCGCGCCTTCGCTTGCCTCGTTGCGCGCCCACCAATGTACGATCCCGCATCTTTGCCACGCGTGCAATAGTACGTGGGTGCTATCGGGCGAGCGCTGCCGTTGGATCGCGATCTGATGCTCCATGCGCCCGCTCACCCGTGCCTAATTTGAGGCTCGCGGGGGCTCGACCCCGCGACCTCTCCTTCGCCTGCGGTGTCATCTCCGCTGCGCTACGCAGTCGAGAAGGTCACGCGGACGATTTAAGGCGCCGCATCCACAGCCGTTAGATCTTGATCCAACAGCAGGGGAAGGGCAGATGCGGAGGCTTCAACGGTTGCGTGCGGGCGATTGGGCGACCGAGATGGTGCCACGTGGTGCCATCTTGGCCGTCAATCTTCTGGATGATGTAGATGGTGCCATGGGTGTCGGATTGACTCGATTTTTGTGTCGTTAGGCTGCAATCATCGATCCGAATCCATCCATGTGGTCAGATTTGTCGTTTGAAGTGCGAATTTACACCATCTTAACCCTTGATCTTCTAGGATTCCCTGGTCACTATCTGATGCTACAGATGCCTGATTAGGGCGATCATGGAGTCGTTGAACTCCAATCGTCGCCCTGATCACATCTATACGGTTGGATCTTTGATCCGAGGCCTTGATAAAAAGTTTGCCTTGTCCAAGCACATAAAAGGATACAATTAACCTCCATTTTATTCAAACTACTCTAAATGCAAGATGATGCATGTTTTGCAATATTTATAGCATGCAATGTAATCCTATGCTTAAGAACATGTAAAAATAGACATCTTAAGTAGTGTAAACGTGTTTACATCATACCCCCATGTCTATCTTTTGCTAGTTCCTAGCAAAAACTATATTATTTTTATAAAAGAATTAGGTTGGATTATTTGGGCATAACTTATTTTCAATCATTAAGAAATTGTTTACTTAGGATTTGAACTTTCAAAGATGCAACAGTGCCCGAGTATCTGCCAAAATGCAGACTACCTCAAGCCCTCGCCTTATTCAAAGAAAATTTCTTTTTCTCTTTTTCCTCTTTTCTAATTTTTTGTTTTTTTTTGGATTTTCAAGTTTTAGGATTAAAGAGTGGCTTTCTACGGCCATTCAACTCACCCAAGATTTGATGAGAACCCTAAGTTTTAAGTATCTTATTGTGAATGTGATAGACTCGTTGACCGGCAGTTAAAATAGACTTCGGATTTCTATGCCTCTAGGTGACCTCAAAAAGAATTCTGCCTAAAGGTGTATCTTTACAACTGGTAGCTTTCTCCCTACTTTTATTATTTTTTTACAGGGTCAACACAAGGGTGAATCCAGTGTATATCTTTCTGGTTTATTCTACTTCTCTGCTTCTTCCTAAATGTTTTGGGAATTTTCAGTGCATTTACTGAGCTGGGTTCTGGACAACCAGTCGATGAGCTGTTACCACCGACAACTTGCCAGCCATACTTGTGCGGTGAAGTATGGCTTATTTCTTTTTTTCTTTTCTCCTTTTCTCTTTGATTTTTTTTTTTAAGTAGGTGGCTTCCCTTGTCTAAGATTTACCTAAAGGAAGTAAAAAGAGAAAGGTCCAGTGACTGGGCTCTAGACAACCTACCTATGGGATGTTACCCATGATAACTTGTTGAACAATGAGTCAGTGCAAAGAAAGTGTGCAGATGCTTAAGACTCAAAATTCCCTCAAATCAGAGGGTGGGTTGATAAGTCGTGTACTTATCACCCAAACTTATTTACTCCAATTACGATAGAATTAAGATGGTGAGGACTCGAAAGACAAATCCACATTTTAGTGGATACACGGGCTAATTAAGTCCAAAAACCTGATGGGTCTTTGTGTTTAGATCATAATGTAGTATTTTATAAGATTGAAAATTTTCTTAAACCCAAGTTTTCCTTCCTAATTCCACTTTTTTTTAATAAAAATAAATAAATCTACGGAGCTGATGAATAAATTTAGAGATGAATATCCACCCCCCCATGCCTATCTAATGTAATGCCCTCATTGTATTAAAAAGACATAAAACAGAGTGGAATAACGTAGAAAGCACTTGAATTGCGTGAATGTCAGGTCCGCTCCGAGATAGAAACTAAAAAGAACTGTATAAATGCTGAGTTTAGTGCCTTCAGCTAGGCACACTATACAAAGAAGAGAATGAAGAATTCACAGGTGCAGGTCAGAATCAGAATAAACAGAAGAATCCTCCGACCTGTCAGTAGATGTCCACAAATTTGGACCAGATTGTGGTGCAGACCCATACCCCATAATTGAGAATATCTCAGGTTCTGGATAAAAATTACCCAAAACCTAAAATCAGTAGGCAAGCGGGGTCGGGCCTGCGATTTATGAGGATGCAACCCAAGACCAAAAAGTCAGGTTACAGAGAATCGAAGCTCAAAAGGATAATCATTGAATGTATGCTTAGGTTGGACATCCTCAGAACAGATGTCGTAAGGGTCCTGGTTTGATGGTTTCAGTTTAATAGGCACCCTTCGACTCAGTCTTGTACTTCCTCCAGAACTTACTTCCCAAATCAAAATTTCCCGACTCCTATCCTCCTCATTCAGCATGTCAAATTCCGGGACCTCTTGCATATTAATCACCCCATCTGAAATCTCCAAGTCTAAATGATGTGGCAGAATCAGAATTGACTTGGGTCTAATTATCTCAGAAATAGAATCATCGATAAGCTCAATAGGGTGTAACTGATAATCAGGGCATTGAATTGAATCTTCCAGAAAATATGATTCTGGATCCGTAATGTGAGCCCTAAAATCAGTTTCCTCAGTTATTGGCCTATCAAATGATCTTTCAGATTCCTCAAGCCCAATTCTCTCACAAAAATTATGTTCTGTAAACTCGCATGAGACTTCGCAACTTAAATCTTCACCATCAGAATCAAGATCCGTATTAATGTATGTCTCAAAATCATTTGTCACTCTCTATTCCAAGAAGACATATGTTTCCTCGTACCCCGGCTCAGGGATCTCAGGTGAAGAAATCAGATCTTCCTTAATTGGTTGCTCTAATTCAATCTGGTCAGCCTCGTAACATGTGTCCCCCCAACAGGTGCCTGAGCGGGTTCTGTCATTGGCTTTCCTAAAGGGAGTTCATCCTGGGAATCATCCCATGATTGAATCAAAGCAACCACGAATCTCATCCTCAATTTCGCTAATTTCTCAAGTAGAAACTCACCTGGGTTCTTATCCTTAACATCCTGGAGCCAATCCAACAAAGACTTGTTCAAATCATCAATCATTTCAATCAGGGGTTCCAATCTCTAAATGCAAGGTATTGGTTCAACTTCTAAAGATTGAATGATATTCCTCAAGTTAGCCAGAACCTTATCTTGAACTTGGTTACCCTGAACCAAATGAGTTGGTCCAGGGTTGGGCGGGTTTGGGATCAAAGCAGGGGAATTAACGAATTGAGATTCGTTACACCCTTCCTGATAATAGGTCATTTCAGATTGTTCAAAAGGTGGTGATGACCTATAGGTAGTGTAATCAGAGGATGGGTAAGGATCAGTGTATCCTTCTTGATTATAGATCGTATTAGGTTGTTCATGAAAGGTTGACGATCTAAAATCAATGTGGCTTTGAGAAGGATAGAAATCGCAATCATAGTGTTTAGGGTTAGATCCCAAGAACGGGGGTCCGGAACTGTATCCCCAATTTGAGTTATCCCAACTAACTGATGGTTGATTACAGTACAAGTTGGGATAATCATCATGTTGAGAATAATTCAAAACAGGAGGGAAACAACGAGAATGCGTGTAATATGTGGAAGGATTCATGAGAGACGGGGGAAGAAAGGCACTTTGCAATACAAACAATCAAACCTGTCCTTAAGTGGGTTAGCCTACAGACCTACAGACTCCCAAAACCCATCTTGAGATAAAGGAACGATTTGATCTACTTCTATCTGTTCAATTCAATTAGTTAGAAGGAGGGACTGGGGAGAAGGTTCTTCCTTCGGCTTGCGTCTCCAGTTCCTAGTGTAACCCCCAGCCGCAATCGTTTGATGCTGCTCCCCTAGCTAGACATCAGATTGAACTGTAGAAATAGACTAATCGAAAATAATCTCATTCTGGGCTCTGAAGAGTGAGTCAAATCCTTAAGGCCAACATCTACTCTGTTTTATTTAGGGCTAGGTTTGAATGTGCTTTGGAATGTATGGGCCCTTTAAATGGGTTGTGCCCTTAATGATTGATTGATTTGTGTGTGCATGCACAACCAGTGGTTTTCAAGCAAGATTACTTTTGATGTGGTGAATTTTAGAGTTCAAATCTTTCTTAGTAGCTTTTAGGATTCTACTTTAGGTGTTTTCAAATAAGTTTTGTTGGCACACCAGGTTTTTGAAAGCACAGGTGAAGATATTTTCCTTTGAAACTTAAAAAGAATGTGGACTGCCTGGTAAATCTCTAATAGTTGAACCTAGGTGGCAGCTACTTGATGGGTTGATTTTATTTGAAGTGGTGTGGCCCAATCAAATCAAACAATTGGCCTGTTGCACCACTTTATTAGGCTCACAAGTGATTACCTAATCTGATTTCTACTCAATTATGTGTTTGGATGTGTGTACCGACTCCAAAGATTAGTTTACCGGTTGAGTTTGAAAATCAGATGAGGTTGTGTACCTCTATGAGATTTTTATTTTATTTTAATTTTTTATTTTTTTTTAGTGTGGGGGTTGGGGTGAGTATGGGTGTCAAACAACAAACAATCTAACCTTAGAGTTTATAAGAACACCTAGGTTGATTGATGTTTGTGTTATTATGTTATGGAATGAAATCTAATGGGTGGGATGTGGGGGATAACTTACAAAACCTTCCACAGCACTTTACTCCAATTTATCGCTTTTGCCTATCTCGAAAGAGTACTTGCAATCACAAGAAAGGAGAGAAGTGAGGTAAATGATTTGTAAGTTAGAAAATGTGAAGAAAAATCGAAGAGCGTCGCCTCCCCGGCAACGGCGCCAAAATGTTGAACGTACGAGTTGCTACGCTAATGTGTTTGGTTTTGAAAACCTGTCGTTGTAGTTTGAAAGCAAAGAACTCGTGTTCAACAAATAAAATTTATACCGAAACAGAAATTCCGGATCGAAACAAGGAGGCAGACGTTTGATTTAAAAACAACGCGTTTGTTTTTATTTGTCATGAAGTAATTCAATTGATTAAAACTATCTAACTATTTACAATAAATAGAAGAGACAGAGAGAGAGAGAGTAAGAGAGAGAGAATATTACAAACAGAAATCAAAACGAGATGTAGAATGAATAGGGAATTCATCACTAAAGAGATTGTTTGTTTCACTAAACATTACAACTAGAAAGCAGAAAATAATTACACTAGAAAGTAGTAAATCTACTCTAGAAAGCATTATAAGAATGGAGAGAGAAATATCCTCCTCGACGGTCGCTTGGAGGACGAGTCGAACTACTCTAGAAAGTGGTAAATCTACTCTAGAAAGCAGTAAAAAGAATGGGGAGGGAGATATCCTCCTCGATGGTCACTTGGAGGATGAGTCGGACGGGACGACGCCTGGACGAAGGAGGACGAAGTAGAAGAATGGGAACGAGGCAGCACGTCATCGTCGTCGCGGGATCCGCTTCCGAAAGGGGGACGAAAAATTGACTTTATCTTGCGAGAAGCATCCCTGGTGTGGAACAAGCTTCTCTTGAGCTTTGGAGAGGGAGAGAAGAGAAGGAAGGGATGAGAATTTCGTGTGGAGGGGGTCTCCTTTTATAGTTGCAAGGAGTGGGGGCAATTTGGTCATTACATCTTTAAAAACATTAATTCAGGACCTTTAGTGACGGATAAAACCGTCGCTAAAGGTCTGAACGTGGGCATAGTGGGTGGCACGCGCCCACGCACGAAACTCTTGCACATGTTCTGCCATCCTTAGCCATTCGATCACGAGATCAGATGGCTTAGATCGCGCCTTCGCCTACCTCGCTGCGCGCCTGCCCGTGTACGATCTCGCATCTTCGCCGCGCGTACAATAGTGCGTGGGCACTATCGAGCACGCGCTGCCGTTGGATTGCGATTTGACTCTCCCGCTCCCGCTCTCCCGCGCCTGATTTGAGGCTTATGGGGGCTCGACCCCACGACCTCTCCTTCGCCTACAGCGTCATCTCTACTGCGCTAAGCAGTTGAGAAGGTCGCATGGATGATTTGAGGTGCCACATCCACAGCTGCTGGATCTTGATCCAACGGCGGGGGAAGGGCAGATGCGGGGCTTCAGCAGTTGCGTGCGGGCGATTGGGCGGCTGAGATGGCACCACATGGCACCATCTTGGCCGTCCATCTTCTGATGATGTAGATGGTGCCACGGGTGTCGGATTGACTCGATTTTTACGTCGTTAGGCTGCAATCGTCGATCCAAATCCATCCGTGTAGTCGGATTTGTCATTTAAAGTGCAGATTTACACCATCTTAGCCCTTGATCTTCTAGGGTTCCCCGGTCACTATCTGATGCTACAGATGCCTGATTAGGGCAATCTTGGAGTCGTTGAACTCCAATTGTCGCCCTGATCACATCTGTATAGTTGGATCTTCGATCCGAGGCCCCGATAAAAAGTTTGGCTCATGATCATTTTTCTCTCTTAGCTAAACTTTCACCGCATGATGGTAGACCAGTCGATTTTGTTTGCTTCGAGTTTATCTTTCCTGAAATTCGTGAAAAATTTGCATATCACCAGATTTTACGTCTTTTTGATCGAAACCTTTTGCGGGTTCCAAAAATAGCCACATACCCGGTGTTGACCCTATGCCTTGTCACTTATTTTATGCCAATTTGAACAATATAGGTGAGGGCTTCAACATTGAGTTGACCTCGAACATCTATGGCATAGAGGTTCTGGTCAATGCGAACGTTATTTCAGAGATTCTTGGTTTTCCGTTGATGAGAAGATCATCATGAGCCATAACTAACTCATTTTGACCTAATACAAAGGATAAAAGCTCCTACATATCTCAAGGAAAGGCTTAACTCAGAGAATCCTGAGTTTGAGAAGAAAATAAGTCATAAGGGGTAAAAATGCAATTTTACCAGTATAATCTGCATACAGGGTAATTCAGGGCCCAAACATAGGTCAAAGCAGCTTAATAAGAATAAAAGTGGGATGAAATGATCTAGCAAGGGCTACAGCAATTCCAAGAAACTAAATGATAATCTGTAACCCTAAAACAACCCACTTCAATTCACAAGGTTCGAGGCAAAGTAAAAATAGAATAAACCCTCTAAAATTCATAGAAAAATAATCTCTAGGGTTTAGAACCTTCAATTTGGCCTTCAGAACCCATTTTGACCTACATTGAGAACCATGCCCAATTAATAACTTAATTTGGGTTTTTGCGTAAATTGACCGGTCAAACAAGGTTTAATATAGAAATGAAATTCACCATCAGATTCCTTACGTCCTAATTAGTCATGTATAAAAACTTGAGCCTAAGAAGAAACCTCCTTGACTGGCTTTACACTTTGGTCCTCATATATTTACTCTTTGGCCCTCAACTTTTGAACCCTCGCATTTTGGCCCCTAACTCTCCTTCGTTCTTTGCGATCAGGTCCCCCCTTCAAAACCTGCCAGCACCATGCTCCGGCGACCTTGCGCGGAGCATGGCGCCGCGCAGGGTGAGGTGGGGGACCTGGCAAGTAAACCGGGGGTGCCCTGCGTCGTCAGCCGTCGCAGGGACACCCCCCTGGTCGTTGTAACCCACCATACCGGCCGTGCGAACGCACGGACGGTATGGGTTCTTGTTTCCGGCCATCCTCCGGCGAGGGAGACACGTCGTCTCCCTCCGCCTTCCTCCCTGTTTGATCCCTATAAATACCCCCCGTTGCTCCACCAACCGGAGCAGCCTGGATCTGACGGAGAAAATCCTCAACTTTCCTCTCTTCTCCCTCCGGCAGACGCTCACCAGCTCCGGCGGTCTTCCTCCCCCTCCACCTCTCCGTTCTGCCGCAATACCAGCAGCAGAGACTTCCTCCCCTGCTCTTCCCGCGCCACGCCGCACCCAGCTGGCGCCTCTCCGGCTCTCTGCTCGCCGCCGCCCCTTTCCCTGAGCATCGTCTTCTCCGGCGACAGTCGATACGACTGTCGCCCTGTTCCTCCCCCTTCGTCCCTGCAAGTAAGCTAGAGCTACTCCCCTTCTTCTCCTCTTTCTTTCCCCGCTTTCAATTTATTCAATTAAGCCCTCGACCGACCCTGACCATCGTCACCCCCTTCGTCTCCGGCCACCCTCCGGCGAGATGCTCCCATCGCTCCACAGCCTTACACACCTCGCCAACCATCACCGAACCTCCGCCTCATCACACTGAGCACCCCCCACCCCCTCACTGCCACTCCACACCTCCGTAACGCTTCCCCCAACAAACCCATCCTCCGACCCACAGTCCGTCCTAGGGCAGCCCTTGCACGCCGCCCCGCGCCTCGCCACCACCCACACGAGCTTCGCCGCACCCTGGCGAAGCCCCTGGCACTTTCTGATTAGGCCGGGAGGCCGTTTTCTTGTGAACAGGCCACCCGACCTCCGCCGCCATTGCCGTGCAGGAGGAACTGCTTCCGCCTGCAGCTACAGGCGCGCCACGCTCAGCGCCACGCCCAGATTCAACTCCCAGGCCTTGCGAGGCGTTTCGACAAAACACCAGGCTCGCAGCTAAGGCAGAAGGCTTCGCGTGACGCCGCAATCTCCCGCTGATTTCCCCGCTGCGGGCGCGCAATTGAGGTGGGACATTTAGTCCCACCTCGGAAAAGCATGAAGAGGCGCAGCGATATAAGATGCAAAAGTGCTGAAGGCTTACTGCCTCAGCACACGGGGTGAGGTCCCCTTCACCCGCCCGGTTACCCGGTCTCGTCCGCGCTCACGCCCCGCGGACCTGACCCGACCCGACCCGACTTAAGACTGACCTGCACTCCTCGCCCACCACGCACGCCGGTGGGCCTGGACCCGGGCCTGACCCGAACCCGGTTACCCGGCAGCTCTGGGAGAGCTTTCCCAAGAGTGGTTTCAGAGAGAGAGAGAGACGCGGGGGGGGGAGGGTAGAGTAGGTTTTGCCTCTGACGAAAAACTCTGAAGTGTGCAGGCACAGGCGAAGAAGAAGACCCGCGGAAGAAGAAGGAAGCTGACTGTAGCAACAGGTAGTTTAAGTCGTCTGATTTGGAAATCAGACGACGGCCTGAAGGGAAAAGAAGAAAGGAGGGGTGACATCCCCGGCTGAAAAAGAAAAGAAGAAGCTGACACTTAGCCGCAGGGAGGAGAAACAAGAAGAAACTCTAAAGAAGAGGCTGAGCAAGGCAGAAGAAGAGGAAAGGCTGCAGAGAAGAAGTACAGCAGAGCCAAGGAAGAAGAAACCTTCACAGAAGAGACTGCAGAAAAAGAAGAAGAGCATCACCTCTGCAGAACAAAGAAGAAAAAGGAGATCTGAAGAAAGAAAGAAAGAAGAACATCACAAGGAGAAAACAAAGAGAACAACAAATTCTTTCCCTCTCTCTTTCTTTATTTTTTTGTAAAAGAAACATGTGTATCCCTAGAATACAACTTGCTCCCTGAGTTCGACCTCGGGAACTCTTTTATTTTCCGAGTAAAAAATTTATATATTTGAAATGTTGGTAATAACTGGCTATACTACAACGTTATAACAATAAAACCCGGTTGTCCCAGACCATTTCATTTTGGCGCCGTTGCCGGGGAGCGACGGCTATTCTAGAGGTAAACATTCCTGTTTCTTTTAATTTCTGATAATCTCCTCTCTTTTGTGCAGCTACAGGAACTCAAGAAGACAAGCAACCACACGACAACCACTCCGAAGACAGGTAAATTTTTCCTCTCACTATTAACCCCTAAACTCTAAAGAGGAAGAAAAGAAAAGAACAAGCAATATAGGGCTAACCTGTCTTCCATACTTAGTAACCATAAAGAGTTGCATGTTTTCAACTCATCACTCCTGCACACTATTAAGGGTATTTAAGGGCTAACACATTCTTGCTTGAGCCCTAATTTCCCAACAAAGAGTTAAATGGACCAAGTAGAGCCAACATAAGGTCAAACATTAGGATTTCAGTAGAGACACACCCCTTAATCAAGAATTGAGGAAATCCAAAAGAGGTGTGCCCAAGCCATTGATTGAAAATAATTAACAAGAAAAATCCTAAACAATTGGCTCTCTCTAAACACTTGAACCCTAAAAGAAAGGACCCAAAAAGCTCTCAAAGAAAACAAGAGGTAAAGTTGACCCCTTTGGGTCAACCAACCTTAAATTAGGTCACTCTTTGCACTTAAAAAGACTAAAGTTCAAGTGAAACCTTAAGCACCCTGATCTTAAAATTAGTAGACTTAAGAGGTCAAGATCCCCATTCTGGTCTACCTGGAACCGCAGTGACAAGAGAGGTCGGGTGGGGGAAACCCTGTAACCCGTGGGGACGCTCTACCGTGTAGGGGTCTTCGCGGGACTCTCCCTCTCTGGCTGCCCAGGTAATTCTCAGGTGGACGATCTTTCTGATCAAGGGGTCCATCTGCCTCGTACCTCTATAGTCACCCAACACATTTTTGGGTGCCTTGATTGGGTCCAGCACCTTCTAACTTACCTCTCCCAACTGTGCATGTACGGAAGGAGGTCTCTAAGACCACCCTTAAGACCTCCTTTAGAAATTCGCTCTCGTCAAGGCCAAGCCTCGACGCCCGTGTTTGTGCAGCAACACCCTCACATTATTCTCTCTTCTGATTCAGAACCAAGTTCTTCTTCTTCCCCCATCATGGCTCAGCCAGTTGAGGAAGAAAATAATCTGGAACACCAGCTCCAGCAACTCAATGACCTCTTCCAAAACTTCGTGCACCCACCACAGCATCCTATGATGCGGGACCACTACAATCCTGTTGCGGTGGCCATTGAGCCTCGAGTCAGAATCCCGACTGGAGGACCTGATTCCGAACTAAAGCCCAACATGATTCATGCTATACCTAAATTCCATGGGCTTAATTCTGAAGATCCCTTCCAGCACATCAAACAGCTAAAGCATCTGGCCCACACTTTTGGATCAGATGCGCAAAATCGGGATATTCTTCTCATGAAGATGTTCTCCTTTTCTCTTATGGACAAGGCTGCCCATTGGTATCAAACTCAGACCCGGCCGATCAACACTTGGGAAGAACTTCAATCCGAGTTTTTGAAAAAGTTCTTTCCCGTTGGTCGGACCAACGCCTTGCGCCATCAGATTACACACTTCACTCAACAATCAGGAGAACCTCTCCATGAGGCATGGGATCGTTTTCAGGATCTCATGAGAAAGTGCCCCCATCACGGAGTTCCTAAATGGGAACAAGTCCAATCTTTTTACCAGGGACTCCGTGAGGACATCCGCCTTTTCGTCAATGCAACTTGCGGAGGAAACATCATGGGTCAACATGAAGACACCGTATGGGAGATTCTCGAAAACATGTGCGAGAACTCCATCAACAATGACTCCATGGGATTATTCGACAGGACGAATACCCGCGCAGCGACGAATCTTAAGGGAGCACATGAGACGCAGGGCCTGTCCGCATCAGTCGACCTGGAATTAATGGCCAGTTGATTGGACAAGGTCTCAATCATTGAAAAGAAGGTGGATGAGCTGACTCAGCACTTGCAGCGAGCCACCTCCACACATAACTCCTTTGCACAACCTCCTTCCACACAGGAGACTGTGTAAAATATCCTCCACCGATCTTCCCCTGGGATGGATCCATATCCACCCCCATCTGATTCATGGACTGGAAGATCATCCGATCCTTTCTACACCAGCCGGGGGAACTCCATTCCTCCTTTCCCTGATCCTCAGGAGGTTCCTCAGACCTGCGAGGACCTCAACGCCATCTAGAACGACCCATTCTCCAACACTTACAACCCTGGATGGCGAAACCATCCCAATTTTCAGTGGGCAGGAAATTCCCAAACCCAAAGACCACCTTTTCAGTCCCGCCCACAGCCCTCTCGTCACTACCAGCCGCCTCAGCCTCGGCCCAACCCTACTTATCCATCAGGGCCAAATCAAGATCAAATGTCCTTAATCCTTCAGACTCTGGCTGACATTCAAAAAATGAATGCGGTTATTCAGAAACAGCACAAGGACGAGCTTACAGAAGTTAAAACTCAACTGGCCCAGTTGGCAAATTCTCACCAACCAGGCACACTCCCTTCCCAACCTCTTCCTAACCCAAATAACGAGCCAACCCAGAAGCGCGTTATGAATCCAAATTTAGGCCACGCCCAATGGATTTATCAGGCTCCTACTGCTCCATCTCCAGACGAGATGGAAGCCTCAACTTCTTATGCGGGATTTCAGAAGCAGCCACCCCTCCTAGCAAACCCAAACCAAAATCAGGCCGGATTAAATTCGGTAACAACACGTAGTGGTAAGACAACTCAAGACCCGCATTATCCAAACCACTCCCAGCCTGATAACCATGACCCTAGGATAGTTATCCAAGGTACCGCTGTTCCAGATCCACAACCTGGACCTATCCTAGAAGAACCAACCAAGATCCCGTTTCCCGAGGCCCTGACCAAGGGAAAGAAGACCACCAAACCCGTGGCCCCTGAGGAGGACCTGGTCAAGCTCTTTGAGCAGGTCCACATAAACATCCCCTTGATGGATGCAATCCGCCACGTACCAGCTTACGCACGATTTCTAAAGAATATATGTACACCCCAGCGTAAGTCGCGAACCAAGGGAGGGAGCCCAATTGTTCTGTCAGAGCAAGCCAGCTCTGTAATCCTTAGTAGACTCCCACCCAAGGCAAAAGATCCTGGAACTCCCCTGATTTCCTGTAAGATAGGTGGTACCCAATTTGATAGAGCATTGTTAGACTTGGGTGCATTCATAAACCTGATACCCACATCCTTACTTGACCATCTAGAAGAATCTGAGCTGAAACCAACCGAGGTGACATTACAATTAGCAGATCGATCTATAAATTCACCAAAAGGGATTCTCGAGGATGTTATCGTGAGAGTGCGGGATTTCTATTTTCCAGTGGACTTTATAGTCTTAGATATGGATGCACCTGAGAACCCTAGGGATACACCAATCATTCTAGGGAGACCTTTCTTGGCTACTGCTAGAGCCAACATCAGCTGTGAGGAGGGCCAAATAGAGCTTAAGTTTGGAGATCAAACACTGAAAATTGATATATTTAAGGCCCAACAAGGAATTAATTGCGGCGTCATCGAGCAAATTTGTGACATCAAGACTTTGGTTGATGAATCACACCTCCAGAATGACTCAAGTATGCCTCATCAACCACAGAAGGATCTTGACCCGCAAACAGAGGAGTCAAATCCAGATGTGAACAACCCAGTAACTCCCACCCTTGAACCTCACATCTATACTGAACCACCCGCTGCTGCTGAAAACCCCATCCTCGAACTGAAACCCCTTCCTGCTCACTTAAAATACGTCTTTTTGGGTTCTAATCAGACCCTTCCTGTAATTATCAATTCCAACCTCAGTCCTGAACAGGAATCTCGTCTGATTGATGTCCTCCAGCAACATCGCAGAGCCATCGGATGGACTCTCGATGATTTGACTGGAATAAGTCCCTCTTATTGTACTCATCATATCTATTCAGAAGAGGGCACACGACCTTCTCGTGAAATGCAGAGACGCTTAAACCCCAATCTGCAGGAGGTCGTGAAAAAGGAGATCATCAAGTGGTTAGATGCCAGGATCATCTACCCGATCTCCGATAGTCGTTGGGTGAGCCCAATTCAGGTCGTGCCCAAGAAGGCAGGACTCACCACTATAACGACTGAGACCGGAGAAATCATTCCTACCCGATTAGCCAACTCGTGGAGAGTCTGTATAGATTACCGTCGACTCAATTCCTCCACGAAGAAGGATCATTTCCCACTACCCTTCATTGATCAAATTCTCGAAAAACTAGCGGGAAATAGGTTCTTCTGCTTTCTTGACGGGTACTCCGGTTATAACCAGGTGGCAATCCATCCTGAGGACCAAGAAAAGACCACGTTCACCTGCCCCTTCAGAACATACGCTTTCCGAAGGATGCCTTTCGGTCTTTGCAATGCACCCGCTACTTTTCAGCGATGCATGCTTGCCATATTCTCAGATATGGTAGGTGATTATCTGGAAGTCTTCATGGATGACTTTTCAGTTTTCGGAGCATCATTCGACGATTGCCTCCAACACTTGGTCCAGATACTCAGGCGGTGCATCGATGTGAATTTGGTTCTTTCCTGGGAAAAGAGCCATTTCATGGTGCCTGAGGGAATTATCCTGGGACACTCAATTTCGGAGAAAGGTATCCAAGTGGATCGAGCTAAGGTTAATCTGATCTCTCACCTTCCTATGCCTAGCTCAATCAGGGACATCCGATCCTTTTTAGGGCATGTCGGTTTTTATCGACGATTTATCCCTGATTTTTCAAAAATCGCACGCCCCCTAACCACTCTTCTCTCCAAGGATGTTCCCTTCGAAATCTCCAAGGAATGCACTCAAGCATTTGAAATCCTGCGTGACCGAGTCACCCAAGCCCCGATCCTACAGTCCCCTGATTGGTCTCAACCCTTTGAGATCATGTGTGATGCATCCGACTTCGCTGTAGGAGCGGTTTTGGGGCAGAAAAATGACAAGAAACCTGTGGTCATTTACTACGCCAGCAAAACACTCGATGAGGCTTAGCGTAACTATACGGTTACTGAGAAAGAGCTGCTAGCTGTAGTATTTGCCCTAGAAAAGTTCAGATCGTACCTTCTGGGTTCCCATGTCATCATATACTCGGATCACACAGCTGTGAGGCATCTCCTTGCGAAGAAGGACACGAAACCTCGATTGATCCGATGGATCTTGCTGTTGCAAGAATTTGACCTTGAGATTCGCGACAAAGCGGGAAAGCAAAACGTGGTAGCTGATCACTTGTCCCGTCTTCCTTCTGAAATAATTGACCCTTCCGGACCCATCACTGAGCATTTTCCCGATGAGCACCTGCTGACTATTGGTACTAGCCTTCCATGGTTTGCTAATATTGTAAATTACTTGGCATCTCATCAGATCTCGTCCGATTGGCCGAAGGCCAAGAAAGACAAATTACGCTCCGATGCCAAGTATTACATTTGGGAAGATCCGTACCCCTTCCGCATAGGTGCCGATCAGATCATCCGGAGATGTGTCTCGGAAGGGGAAGTCAACAATATCCTCTCTTTCTGCCATGACCAGGCATGCGGTGGCCATTTTGCCGGGCATAAAACCACATCAAAAGTCCTCCAGTGCGGCTTTTACTGGCCTACAATGTTCAAAGACGCATACAATCACTGCAAGGCATGCAGTCGTTGCCAGACTTTGGGCAACATGAGCCATCGCGACATGATGCCTATGCAACCGATTTTAGTATGCGAAATCTTTGATGTTTGGGGGATTGATTTTATGGGCCCCTTTCCTGTTTCGGATGGTTTCGAATACATTCTGTTGGCTGTGGACTACGTGTCCAAATGGATCGAAGCCATACCGACCCGAACCTGTGATCACAAAATCGTTCTCAAATTCATTCATCAACACATTTTCTCAAGGTTCGGGATTCCTCGTGCAATAATCTCTGATGGAGGGACCCATTTCACAAATGCTCAGTTTAGGTCACTGATGACCAAATACGGGGTGTCTCACCGAATCTCTACTCCTTACCACCCCCAAACTAATGGTCTAGCTGAGCTGTCTAATCGGGAGATCAAGAAAATCCTGCAAGTCACTGTTCGACCTGACAGGAAGGACTGGTCGTCCCAACTTCTGGAAGCATTGTGGGCCTATAGGACCACCCACAAGACCCAATTGGGCATGTCTCCCTTTAGACTGGTGTACGGAAAGGCATGCCACCTTCCCGTCGAACTGGAGCATAAAGCCTATTGGGCAGTACGGAACTGTAATCTAGATTTTTCCAAGGCTGGGACCCACAGAAAACTCCAAATCAGCGAGATCGATGAATTACGCATAGACGCGTACGAGAACTCGCAAATCTACAAGGAGCGGGTTAAAGCCTTCCACGACAAACACATCTCGAGAAAGATCTTTCATCCTGGTCAAAAGGTCCTACTCTTTGATGCCCGACTCAAACTCTTCCCAGGAAAACTAAGATCTAAGTGGGTCAGACCATATTTGGTCTGACAGGTTTTTGGAAATGGAGCAATCGAAATCAGTCCACTCAGCCACGATTCTGAACCTTTCATCGTGAACGGTCAGAGACTCAAGCCGTTCATTGATGTAACTTCTACTAATTTGGCTGAGGCATCTTATACCCTCCTTTCCCCTTGAGCTTATTGCACCCAGCCGATAGCGTAAAACTCAGCGCTTAACGGGAGGCAGCCCGTCATTCTCTTTGTAAACCTGAAACTTGTTCTGACACCTTTTAGCACTCGAAGTTCACCCTTGTAGACAGCCGACCCCAACTCAGATGTTTGCATCTGGGATTTGAAATCGTCCGCAAAAATTCAACCCGACCCATCCACTCATCCAAATTTCTGTCTTAAGGAATGAACTAAGACCCCCTAGGTTACAATGAGGACATTGCAAATCTTAGGCATGGGGGGGTATGAAAGTGCAAAACTTGTAAGAAAAGGTTTCAAACAAAAAAATTCACATATGCCAAAAACACCATAAAAATTAAAAAATTTTTCGAAAAAGAATAAGAGGAAAAGAGGAGAAGGAAATTTTGTGAAGGAGAAAAGAAACAAAATGAAAAAGGAGCACAAAATTATGAGAAAAAGTGATAGTCATTAGTAAGGAACTAAGGAATTAACCTAAGTTCTAGACCTCATTCAAGAAAAGTGCACAATGAGATTAGTAAAGAATGCAAACCTTAGGCATTCTTGAATAGACTCTTAGTACCCATTAAGATCTGGACACTCCTCAAGAGGTTGAGGAAAATGAAAAGCTGAAGTATTAGGTCTAAGGCTTAGGGAGTATTCGGCCTCGTTAACTAATTTTTGGTTTACGGGACTCAGTAACCTAAGCACCCTAACCTCACACACAGCCTGGTTCAGTAAGCGTAAAAATCAGAATCACGCAGAAGCGTCGCAAAAATATGAAAAGATCACCTAGAATAGGAGCGGCCGATCAACACAAGTTGATTTGGACGAGTTCCCAGCACGGAGAGGCGGGAAATCCCCTCGAAGATGCGTAACAAAATATCATCTCCTCGGTGCTTGTCTCTTAGGATATTTACATATCCTACTGGGGGCATGTAAGCACTCTGCTGGTTCAGATTCCATGGATGGCATTATCTCGAAGTGTCAATTGCCAGGGTCTGGATTCGGCCACGGAATACCATGGATGGGATTATCTCGAAATCTCAATAGCCAGGGTTCCGGGGGTTGCCATGGGCGGTGCTATCTCGAAGCATCGATCGCCAAGAACCCTTGAGGATTGATGATGGGAGCAAGGAATCTGATACAGACCGTGTTGAAAAGCCAATCCTAGGCTAGAACTAAAAAGAAAAAGAGAGAGAAAACTCTCCAAACAGAAAAACTTTCTATCTCTCTCTTACAAAACGCACTGCGAACTGAGCCAGGGCTAAAATCGTTTCAAGCACGGGTGCTTTAACCACGAAGTCCAATAAACCTTAGGTTAGTTCTTGTGGACCTTAAAAACCTTTGCTAAAAGACTGAGGCTAAGGCTAGACAGATTTGGATCTTGATTGGTACTAGAGTACCTTTTAGGCCTATGGTCAGCATTCTAACCTAATCTATGCTCAAATAAAAAAGGCACTCATCTAAAACTATTAAAAACTTCATGGTCTAGAACAAGGGTTGAAACCTTAAGTTTTTGCTAAGGGACTAGCAAAAGCTAGGCATGGGGGTATGATGAGAACCTCATCATGAGCCATAACTAGCTCATTTTGACCTAATACAAAGGATAAAAGCTCCTACATATCTCAAGGAAAGGCTTAACTCAGAGAATCCTGAGTTTGAGAAGAAAACAAGTCATAAGGGGTAAAAATGCAATTTTACCAGTATAATCTGCATACAGGGTAATTCAGGGCCCAAACATAGGTCAAAGCAGCTTAATAAGAATAAAAGTGGGATGAAATGATCTAGCAAGGGCTACAGCAATTCCAAGAAACTAAATGATAATCTGTTACCCTAAAACAACCCACTTCAATTCACAAGGTTCGAGGCAAAGTAAAAATAGAATAAACCCTCTAAAATTCATAGAAAAATAATCTCTAGGGTTTAGAACCTTCAATTTGGCCTTCAGAACCCATTTTGACCTACATTGAGAACCATGCCCAATTAATAACTTAATTTGGGTTTTTGCGTAAATTGACCGGTCAAACAAGGTTTAATATAGAAATGAAATTCACCATCAGATTCCTTAGGTCCTAATTAGTCATGTATAAAAACTTGAGCCTAAGAAGAAACCTCCTTGACCGACTTTACACTTTGGTCCTCATATATTTACTCTTTGGCCCTCAACTTTTGAACCCTCGCATTTTGGCCCCTAACTCTCCTTCGTTCTTTGCGATCAGGTCCCCCCTGCAAAACCTGCCAGCACCATGCTCCGGCGACCTTGCGCGGAGCATGGCGCCGCGCAGGGTGAGGTGGGGGACCTGGCAAGTAAACCGGGGGTGCCCTGCGTCGTCAGCCGTCGCAGGGACACCCCCCTGGTCGTTGTAACCCACCATACCGGCCGTGCGAACGCACGGACGGTATGGGTTCTTGTTTCCGGCCATCCTCCGGCGAGGGAGACATGTCGTCTCCCTCCGCCTTCCTCCCTGTTTGATCCCTATAAATACCCCCCGTTGCTCCACCAACCGGAGCAGCCTGGATCTGACGGAGAAAATCCTCAACTTTCCTCTCTTCTCCCTCCGGTAGACGCTCACCAGCTCCGGCGGTCTTCCTCCCCCTCCACCTCTCCGTTCTGCCGCAATACCAGCAGCAGAGACTTCCTCCCCTGCTCTTCCCGCGCCACGCCGCACCCAGCTGGCGCCTCTCCGGCTCTCTGCTCGCCGCCGCCCCTTTCCCTGAGCATCGTCTTCTCCGGCGACAGTCGATACGACTGTCGCCCTGTTCCTCCCCCTTCGTCCCTGCAAGTAAGCTAGAGCTACTCCCCTTCTTCTCCTCTTTCTTTCCCCACTTTCAATTTATTCAATTAAGCCCTCGACCGACCCTGACCATCGTCACCCCCTTCGTCTCTGGCCACCCTCCGGCGAGATGCTCCCATCGCTCCACAGCCTCACACACCTCGCCGACCATCACCGAACCTCCGCCTCATCACACTGAGCACCCCCCACCCCCTCACTGCCACTCCACACCTCCGTAACGCTTCCCCCAACAAACCCATCCTCCGACCCACAGTCCGTCCTAGGGCAGCCCTTGCACGCCGCCCCGCGCCTCGCCACCACCCACACGAGCTTCGCCGCACCCTGGCGAAGCCCCTGGCACTTTCTGATTAGGCCGGGAGGCCGTTTTCTTGTGAACAGGCCACCCGACCTCCGCCGCCATTGCCGTGCAGGAGGAACTGCTTCCGCTTGCAGCTACAGGCGCGCCACGCTCAGCGCCACGCCCAGATTCAACTCCCAGGCCTTGCGAGGCGTTTCGACAAAACACCAGGCTCGCAGCTAAGGCAGAAGGCTTCGCGTGACGCCGCAATCTCCCGCTGATTTCCCCGCTGCGGGCGCGCAATTGAGGTGGGACATTTAGTCCCACCTCGGAAAAGCCTGAAGAGGCGCAGCGATATAAGATGCAAAAGTGCTGAAGGCTTACTGCCTCAGCACACGGGGTGAGGTCCCCTTCACCCGCCCGGTTACCCGGTCTCGTCCGCGCTCACGCCCCGCGGACCTGACCCGACCCGACCCGACTTAAGACTGACCTGCACTCCTCGCCCACCACGCACGCCGGTGGGCCTGGACCCGGGCCTGACCCGAACCCGGTTACCCGGCAGCTCTGGGAGAGCTTTCCCAAGAGTGGTTTCAGAGAGAGAGAGAGACGCGGGGGGGGAGGGTAGAGTAGGTTTTGCCTCTGACGAAAAACTCTGAAGTGTGCAGGCACAGGCGAAGAAGAAGACCCGCGGAAGAAGAAGGAAGCTGACTGTAGCAACAGGTAGTTTAAGTCGTCTGATTTGGAAATCAGACGACGGCCTGAAGGGAAAAGAAGAAAGGAGGGGTGACGTCCCCGGCTGAAAAAGAAAAGAAGAAGCTGACACTTAGCCGCAGGGAGGAGAAACAAGAAGAAACTCTAAAGAAGAGGCTGAGCAAGGCAGAAGAAGAGGAAAGGCTGCAGAGAAGAAGTACAGCAGAGCCAAGGAAGAAGAAACCTTCACAGAAGAGACTGCAGAAAAAGAAGAAGAGCATCACCTCTGCAGAACAAAGAAGAAAAAGGAGATCTGAAAAAAGAAAGAAAGAAGAACATCACGAGGAGAAAACAAAGAGAACAACAAATTCTTTCCCTCTCTCTTTCTTTATTTTTTTGTAAAAGAAACATGTGTATCCCTAGAATACAACTTGCTCCCTGAGTTCGACCTCGGGAACTCTTTTATTTTCCGAGTAAAAAATTTATATATTTGAAATGTTGGTAATAACTGGCTATACTACAACGTTATAACAATAAAACCCGGTTGTCCCAGACCATTTCATCTATTGGTCCTACCTTTCTTGAGCTTCACCAGTAGACACAAATGAATACCATTAAGGAGACCATGCTCACTGCCTTGCATTTTGGCTTGGGTTGTCCATCCAAGTCCCCTTATTTTTGTCATCTTCCACGATTTCTTAATCGTGTATTTCTTTGGAATTTTATGTCCAAATCGACTTCATTTGAGAACTACCCTGGCATTATGCTCATTACTCTTTATGCCTTTCTTAAGAACAAGCGGTTCAACTGGAACCACTTGATTCTATATTTAATGAGCAAGCAACCCACCTGCTCCTTCTAGTTTGGGACACTTCTTTCCCACATCTTCCTACATTTGAGTGTTCCCATGGATATTAATCATAAATAGTTTATCACTAGAGTCTCCATATTTGATAAGCTCACTTATACAAAGATGGAGTAAGCTCAGGGAGCTCATGGTAAGGATGAAGCCTAAGAGCAGCAGTAGCAGCAAGAACCATTAGCAGTCCCTCCTCCTTTCCCGCCTTATGAGAACTTGACCGCAACCTATCCTCCTCTAGTGCGACCCTCTCCATCCTTCTACGAGCAGTAGTAGGGCCTTTTGGACAGACCTCTTATAGGTAGGGATTTTGTCAATATACAGGATGTGACAGTTGGTATTTCTTTGGTGATACATCGGTAGAGAGAAACAGACACGGTGATGATGAGACATGGCCAGCAGGTATTAGAATACCTAAATGCTCAAAGCCAGTTCTTGGATAGACTTGGAGAGTCTATTCATGGGATTCAACAGCAACTTCACCATCCTCCTCGTCCTCACTGATCTACTACCATGCCTCCATCATTAGCAGCACCTCCTCCTCCTCTCCTACCACTGCAACAACACTAGCAGACCAGCAAGTTACACCTCCTCGCAGGACATCTAGGCAGTCGACATCGAGATAGTTATCTCAGCACTGCCTATGCCTTGGCTAGCCTGCCTCCTCAGAGAGATCTGACTGTGTGGACCTCGAGTTAGATGGAGACCTTCAAAGCACAATGGATGCCTTCATGGCATCATTAAACGAGTTGCTTTAGCATTAGTTTCTGTTTTGCTTAGCTTCATTGGATTGTAAAACTTTATATTCTCTGGACTATTTTTGCTTTTCTTATCTAGACTCTTTTATATTGTTGTTATATGCATGGATATTATCTCTCTCAGATATATTTTACTATCTTGAAATTGCATGTTGAGATTATTGCTGCTTCATTTACATGCTTAAGGGGGAGTTAATTGAAATTGATACTAGCATGTTTTACTTTTTGCTGAAACAAAAAGGGGGAGATATTATGCATAATATTTCAATTGATAATTATAATTTTGTTATCATCAAAAAGGGGGAGAATGTAAGCACCTCTATTTTGATGCATCAAAATTATGTTTATTGCAAGACTAATATTTTAGAACTATCACAGATCAGAGCTTCTCTCTTAGATCAAGATCAAATGGATGCAAATCTATGTCTTTTACTTTTATTGAGTCTAGGATATTGTTGTAAGGAACCTCAAAATAAAACTTAAATAGATTTTCGTGCTTTTCTCTAAAAATCAGTTTCTAGGGTTTTTGATTGACCAATAAGACTAATTGATCGACCAACCAACTTAGTTAATCGATCAAACTAGCCTATTTTAGGAAGATGATTAATACACTTTTGATCAACCAATTAAGCTAATTAATCGACTAATTAGTGATCAATAAAATAACTAGATTGATTAACTAAATCTCATTTTGATCAACCAATCTACCTTAATTGATTGACCAATTTCATTTCCTTTTTAGGTCAAATTTTTTAGTATAAATAGAGGTCGTGTGCAACCCTTTTTCTCATAACATTCAATAGAAAATCCTCTCAAAAGAATAGAGTTTCTCGTGCTTCTGTGCTTCGATTTTCACGCCTTTCAAAACATGTCATTTCAAACCTCCACTGAAATACTAGTTTGATTTTCATTAAGGTTCCATAGTTCTACATTGTTCTTTTACATTATTGTTTTGATTAACGGATCCTGACTTGTTGGGGAAGATTCGTTGTAGTCGTTGTTGTTATGCTTCTCTTTAGGTTATAAAGAGAAGTGTTTGTAAAGAGGTTGTGCCACCCTCATTCAAGTGGTACGATAGTGGATTGACTAGCCTTGACTAGTCGGGAAAATCCTAAGCTGAGAGGCTTAGGTAGTGGCTTTCACCTGGTTTGATTTTCCACTATAAATCTAGGTGTAATCTGTGCTTGATTCTGTTGTGGATATATTTTTTATTCATAATATTTTTTAAGTGTTACTATTCACCCCTCCCTCTAGTATACTTTATGATCCACAGGCAACCCTCATTCTAGTATGGAGGATCTTTGGAAATGGAGTTGTCGAAATCAGTGAACTCAGCACAACTCAAACCCTTTTGTAGTAAATGGTCAAAGACTAAAACCATTCCTTGAACTTATCGATTCGAATCTGGCTATTGAATCTTTTGATCTCCATTCCTCCTGATCTCATTGTGGCCAGCTGATGGCATTAAACTTAGCACCTAACAGGAGGCAACTCGTGATTTGAAAACCCAAGACCCTTATTATCCTTATTGAGCTGCATTCCTATTGCACTTCAGGGTTCATACTTTAGAACAACCAACTCCACTTCCGATATTCGTATTGGAGCTTGGAATCATTTGCAATAACCATTCCAACCCGACCACTCACCCTGTTCTAAAATATGAGCTAAGTTGAATTTGAACCCACCTTGTTTGAAATGAGGGCACTGCAAAACTTTGTCATGGGGGGTATTAAAGTGTAAAATGATTAGAAATTCAATTCTTTTAAAGGGTTCTCACACACAAAAGAAGGGGTGAAGGGGGAGTGATTTTTTTAGCAGAATTGCAAATCTACAAGGAGGAAGAAGAGGAGAGAAACACAGAAAGAGAAAGAAGCAAAGCAAAAATTATGTTAGTCCGAGTAGTTGAGTATGGATTAGTTACCTAAGTTCTAGATTAGAGTGGATGATGAATTAAGACCAGAGTAAACCTTAGGAAATAAGTAAGGGATACCGACTTTAGGCCTCTAGGGCTAGTTTGGGCTTAAAAATTCAAGTATTTGTTAAGATTTGGACTATTCCTCAAGAGGTTGAGGGAGTTACAAAGTTGATGTGTTAAGTCTAAGGCTTAGGGACTATTTGGCCTCTTTATCTGCCCTTTGGTTTGTGGGACTTGGTAACCTAAGCATCTACAAGCCACAAACTGGTTTAGTTCATTGAGCTTAATGAAGAAAAATGACCAAAAAGTGTTCTATTCTGAGAAATAAAGTGGTTTCTCAAATATCTAACTTAGGAGCAGCTTGAAAACACAAGCTGATTAGAGGAGTTCTCGCTACTGAGAGGAGTAAATACTCCCCTTGAGACATGTTATAACATATTGCCTCCTCGATGCTTGTCTCCTAGGATATTTAAATATTTTATTGGGGGCACGTAAGCGCTTGGTGTTATTCAGGTGCCATGGGTGTTAGTCGAGCGAAATCGAGGTTTTAGAAGATGCATTCATTATAGTAATAAATCATTAAAAATAGCTAGAATAACAGGTAAAATTTATAACTCGAATGAAAGTCTGAGGTCATTCACTGAGAGCAAATAGGAATTCACACACTAATCTCAATCATTATGTAAATGAGCACAATAAGTAAAAGCTTAATGTAGAATGATATAAGAAATCAATGATCAATGTGCAAAATGAAGAGGGTAAAATGGTAATTTAAATCACCAATTACCCTTATATAGTAATAGCAAGTAGAAGCACAATATCAATCGAGTTAATTATAGCTTTAGAAACTCAAATCAAACGTCTGAAGATGGGATCAGATGACTTAAATGTCTGATGCTACAGTACTCTTCTCTTCCTTTCTCTTTTGATGTTCTTCTTCTTTCTCTGCCTTTTCTCTTTGGTTCTCTACACAGGATCTTCTTCCTTCTTTCTCTCTGTCTAGGCATTCTTACTTTTCCTCTTGGCTTTCCTTCTTCACGCATAGAGGGAGGCAATCCCTCCAGTAGTTAAGTGTCAGCCGATTCTCATTAGAGCAAAACCCCTCAATCCCGTGCTCTCTCTCCTCTCTCTCTCTGGGTTTTCCTCCTTTCCTGCCTTTCCAAGGCCAATGTCTTGGTTATTGGGTTTCGGATCTAAGTGCACCAGGGACCAGGGCTGCAGGCATGAGTCATAGTCGAGGTGTGTGTGCGTTAGCTGGGTTGGGTCAGTGCCAGGCTCGCGTGAGCAGTGTCACGGGCGAGGCACGTGTGAAGGGGTGGCGGGGGACCTCACCCCCCTGTGACTTGAGACGATAAGCCCCTATCACTTTTTCAATTTATGTGCTGTTGCAGCCTCACAAATTTTCGAGGTGGGACTAAATGTCCCCCCTTCCTCGCGCAAGCGTTTGCGGCTGGATTGCTCACTCAATCGAGGCAATTGCTGAGGGTATGGCTTCTAATCAAGGCCTTGGAATGAGACCTGAAGCCACTCTACGCTACCTGGGGATGTTTCTTGGGGCTCACAACGCTTGGAGCATGAAGACCAAGGGCAGTGATGGTAAAAGTGGCAGAGCTTCGGCGAGGATACCTGCAAAGAAGAATACGGCCTCGCAACCTCGTTAGATGGTTCAGTAGGCTTCGCCGTAGCACAATGAACGTGGTGGTGGATGCAGCGTGAGGTGAGGAGCGTTGTGGTGATCGAACGGAGTCGAGAACGGTCGGAGAAGGTGGGTTTGTTTGGGGGTGTGTTCAGGTGCGTGAATGGAAAGATAATGAGAGGGCTTTTGTACTGGAGGATGAGGCGAAGGTTCTGGGCTGGCCGGCGAGGTGGATGGAGGGGTGTAGCGATGGAGGCACCTCGCTGGAGGGATTGCCGGAGATGGGGAAGGCGGAGGTGAACGGTGTCATCGAGGGTCGAAATTGGGATATGGAGAGTGGGAAAGAGAGTGTAAACCTAACTAAGCCTAACTAATGAAATTTAAATGGACGAACGGGGGAGAATGGCACCGGTGTTTATAGGTCGACACTGAGGAAGAAAGCACTCTGGTAGAGGGGGACGGTGATGAAGACAGAGAGAGCGACGGCAGCTGGTATTGCACGATGTGGAGGAAGGTGATGAAGAAGAATCCACCGTTGGTATTGTGGTTGGATGACAAAGAGAGGCAGGGAGAGTCGTCGGAGCTCAAGGAGCTATTTGGCTGAAATAGGAGAGAGGAATTTGGGGAATTTTCGACTGAAATTGAGTCTGAGATGGACAATGTGCACTGGGGGTCCTTTTATAGATCTCTAGAGGGTGATTTGAGCTTGGAAGCCAAATTTCCATGCTTAGAATGTTCACCGGAGATGGGGGCTTGAAAGATATTTGAATCTCTCATGCTTTCGTATGAGAGATTGGGAAGGTTGTAGGGCTTCAGATCTGGCTCAAAAGGAAGGGAATTCCTTGATGAACTTCCCTTTTAAATCTGAAAGGGATTCGTCAAGGGATCAAGGAGAAAATGCCAAATCAAGCTCATCGGAGTTGTAGGATTAGGATTTCATGGTGACAGGGACCTATTTGAAGAAGGAGACGATAAAGTTGGGGACCTATTTGTAAGGATTTAAAAGTTAGGGGCATGTGTGTGAAATAAAAGAGTCAGATAGGACCAAATTGCAAACTAGGTCAAGATAATCTCAGATTAGGCCCAAATTTTGGTACAAACCTAATTTGGACCTAAGGAATCCAATGGTGAAGTTGGATTTTGGTTTTGACCAAGTTTGATTAGGTAATTTATACAAAAACCCAAATTAGGGTAAATGTCTATCTGAGACTATTTTGGGTCAAGACATGTTCCAATGGTCAAATTGAAGGTACCAAACCCTAAAGGACATTTTTATATGATTTTTAAAGGGTTTAGGTGAATTTTATCCTGACTAGAACCTCAGTAAATTAAGCGAGTCTGTTTTAGGGTTTCGAAAGTCATTTAATTCTCAAAACACGCGAAACCCCTTTTCTGTCTATACTAACCCACTTGTTAGACTCTTAAGATCATTTGACCCTTAATTAAACCCTGAGAAAACCCGTGATTGTTTTGCATTCATGATATGATGGTAAAATTATAATTTTAACCCTAGCTTCTTATATTTCCCTCAGAATGATTATGCAATGAATTAGGACTCTCTAGTGGTTATGTGGGAGCATTTAATGATGGAATATGACTCATTAAAGCTAAATATGACTGATGACGATGTTATCATCAATGGGAGACATTATCCTGAACTGTCGATTTCCAGGGCCTGAATTAGCTACAAAATGCCATGGGCGGCACTATCATGAAGTGTCAATTACCAAGGTTCTGGGGGTTGCCATGGGTGGTGCTATCCCAAATCGTCTTTCCAGGGACCCTTCGAGGAATGATGGTGGGGACGAGGAATCTGATAAAGACTGTATTGAGGGCCAATCTGATGTTGGATCTAAGGGAATCACAAAAAAGTTACATAAAGAGAAAAATATCAAAAATATCTCCTTTTTTGAAAAATATACACTACCAAGTTGAACCTAGACCTTGCTGCACGAACGCATGGGTGCTTTAACTGCTGGGGTCAATGAATCTCTGGGTAGATTTTGTGGCCTTAGAAACCTACATTGTACACCCAAGGCTGAGGTTAGTCAGGTTCGTATCTTGGCTGGAACTTGACTACCTTTAGGCCTAGAGTTGGTATTTTGAACTAGTCTCTAGAGGTATGGCATGATAAGGCATCCTGATGATAAAAATCTGGTCTAGAGATCTGATCTGTTCCATGAGATTTTGCTAGGGACTAGTAAAAGTCAGGAATGAGGGTATGATGGTAACACTGTCATTTGCCATAACTAGCCTAATTTAGCCAAAATCTAGAGATAAAAGCTTCTTAATAATCATCAGAAGAGCGTAATTCAGTTTTGAGTTGAATTTAAGAAGAAAATAAATTTAGTTAACTCTGCTATTTTAATGCATAATTTCAAATGCAGATTAACTGAGGTGTTGATTAGTGCCTAATCTAAGGTCAAATGAACTTAAATTCTCAAGAAGTGGGCTTAAATTAACTGTATTAGGGTTTTCTAAGAATTGAAAATTAATTTAATAAGAAAAAACTTAATTACAGCCTCACTTAAATTGAAAGGGTTTTGGTGGAAATAAATGTGATATAAACCTCCTAAAAATCATTGAAAAATATTCTATAAGGTTTGGAACCTTCACTTTGACCAACCCATTTTGACAAAAAATAGAGACCTAAGTGGGAAATTACTTCATTTTGGGCTACAATGTAAATTACTTAGGAAAACATAGTCAAAACCCAAATTTGACGTCACCATTAGATTTCTTGGGTCCAAATTGGGTTACCCATTAATTTTGACCCCAATCAGAGTCCATCTTGGCCTAGCATTTTAACCCATTTATCTTTGTTTATTACATAAACCCCCTCATATTTTGAAAATTATTGCACTTAAGTCCCCGGTTGACGTCATCATGATGACAGCCGGTCATCTTCTTTATCAAACATGCAAAGAAGCAGTAGCAAAGATACACCCAAAGCTACGATCTTCAATCAAAGATTTGATCCCTCAAATCAACACCAAATTTCACCAAATTTGGTGGAATTAATCTTGAGATCAATCTCCATCCATCTAGCTATGTCACAAGCTCCAACTTGGAGCACATCTTCTCTGGTGAGCTGAGAATTGTGGAATCTAAAGTTGCCAAATTCACAAGTTGAACTTGTGAATTTGAGGTCAATTGGCTCGAGACTCTCCTATTTTAAAGCCCCCAACCTCTACAAGTAGAAGGCATGCTTGATCGTTCAATTCTCAACACAGTTAATTATGGTTATTAGTCTTAATTAATTGCATAAAGAATTGACTTAGGTTAACTTGAATTGTTAAATCATTATCATTGATTGTAGTATAGGGTCAAGTTAACCTACATTTTAGATTTAATTCTTTTAACTGGTTGAGTCTAAGTCGTTCATTGGGAGGTATTAAATTTAATCAAATCACCATTTTTATTTTAAATTAACAAATAGCTAAATACTAAAATATTTTAAGCATATGAACAATTACATAATATTGAACTTAAAACATGGCCATTATTCCATTATAAAAGAAAGTTACATGAATTATTTTACAATGAATAACAAAAGGAAACATTTATTACAAGTGTTACAAAAGATAAAGGCATAAAAAGAATGTTTACAACTAATTACAATTGCCTTTGAACAATAAAACTCAAACACTTAACATTTATCTAAACTCAACTCTCAACCTTCATTTATCAGACGTCTCTTAAATCCATTAACAACTTAAGAATCAAAATTAGACTTCCAATTACATCATTAGACATCTACCTCAATCTTAATCATTTCTCTTAATCACTTATATTTAACTCTTCTCTCTTTTATTCACTCAACTTTCAGCACTTAACCCATTCTCTCTCTTATTTTTCTCAATACATAGCCAATTTCAGACTTTATCTTAAACCCATTTTCTCTTCACTGTGCATCTCTTACACCACACTTAACCATTTCAGCCATTAAATCTCTCTTAATTAAGTGAAAAGTTTGGTTTAATAGGTGAACCAGGTTTGTTCGTGGGATACACAACACCCATAGGGTGGGACTAGACCACTACTTGAACCCAACTCTAGTTCAGTTATTGTGGATTTTAGAATTTTATTTGGCATAATATCGGGCCATATCAGGCCCACAAACAAGCTCACGCCCACCCAAGCCCATGTGCACACCCACGTGCACTGCATGTGCACACATGCAAGTGCACGACATGCACCAAATCCTAACCAAATGCTCATTACATGCGCCCTGCATTAACGACTAGTTGAGCTTAATGCTCTTTCACTTTTATACCAAGGCAGGCCCTCACGTCTTTACGATGTGGGACAAAGGAAGTTACATCTTCTTCAATGCATCGTTGGCCAGCGTCAACTTCTATCATGGATTCTAACTGGCATATTAGACCAAATCAAGCTATCAAGAGCTCGATTAAAAGCTCTTGTGATCCTCTCTCAAATGAGAGAGTCAATTTAAACTTTGGATCAGATTTGATTTGTGCAATCAGAAGGTGAACATTGCCCTATCGCAATGAGCATAAACACAATTAGAGTTGGATTTCAAGTCAAATGACCTGTGAATCTTTAATGCCCTCAATCGAGGGTTTAGAAAGCTTCAAGAGATCATTTTATGGGGTTTGAAGAAGAATGGAGGTCTGTGAAGGTTTAGAAGCTTCAAAAGCTTCAAGATTCAGTTCTTATTGTACAGAACTATGATTTTAAAGTAAATTAGACCAATAGATGGATAATAACCTCAAGACTCGATTTGGATCATTTCTAAGGATTAACAGTGACTAATTTGGGAAAGATTTGGCATTAATGCTCAACATGAACACCAAGAACAACTTTGGGTTTCAGAAACGACTCATACTGATCAACAAAGAAAAATTCTAACAAATCTCAATTAAACTCGCAAAAATGAGTTCCAAATGATTCATAGACATCACACAAACTCAATTAATCCTTTAAATCAGAAAATCAACCTTTAGAACTTTAGAATTGACTAATGTTCACCTATAAAGCTTGAAAAGTTGACTTTTAATTCAAGACTTCCCAAATCAAATTAAAGCCTTGGATATACTAGATTCAACATTAGAAATCGATTAAGCACCTCAAAATCGAGTTTTAAACATTTTACAGTGTTATCAGGCTTCACTACCTGAGATCAAGAGGAGGTGTGTTCGTCAGACCTAATCACAACTTCTCAAACATAATTAGCACCTAGAAAAGAATCAAGATGTCTTTCTCATGCTTCAGGATCAATTACCAGACTCTATCCTTTAATAGGATTTTCTATCCAACTCCGCCGGAGTTGGAGAAGGCAGAGATCAATAGGGAGAAATCAACATTAAAACTCAAATCTAATAGGTGAATTCTATTTCTCTAGTTCAAATATGACATTCTGGGGCTTCTCATAAAGATCTAAAGGTTGTGGCTCTAGTTTAGCATCGCCGAAGCTTGCTGGAGCTCCGGTGAAGACCGAGAGTTGTAATAAGAGATCAAATCTCCATAAAATAGAACAAGAATGGTCTCTAGAGATTCCTGAGGTTGCAAGAAACCTCAAGAATGAGTCAATTGAGCTAGTTGATGATCAGACATATGAATTTAGTAAGTGTTTCAGTAATTGGGACTCTTTAGTTTGAACAAACTCAAGAGTCGCCCTCAAACTCAATTGAGTGAGGGGAATTGATCATGAGGGTTTGGTGATGGTATATGTGTATTCAATTAGATGAATTAACCTCTTCTGAGCCACCATTGACAGCGTACTCAGAAGGTGAAATGAAAATTAGGCATTTAGGTGATAAAGTGTAATCGATCTAATTAAGAGTGGGGATGGGGCCCTAATGTGATGATTAGGTGATGGAGGGCCTTAATTGGGTGTGGAGATGCTGGAAACCATCTCCATAGACAACGGCAATATCCGGTCAAGGTGGAATGGGGTCTAGTGATTAGATTATAGATTTAGTGAATTAGTGGCATAAAAATGATCATGAAGAAGTGTAGAAGGTGTTAGATGTGTCGAAAGATGAAATAGAGCTTCGAACAAGCTCAAGGAGCTTGTTGGAGTCAGGGAAGACAACATGAAAAGAACATTACCACTACACTAAACTAACTACTCTAATCTACACTATGCTACATTAAGAATCTAAGTTTACTATTACCTGGAAGAAAGAGGTCAAAAGACTCCATCGAAGGTGCTTAATGGAGGAAGAAATTAGAGGAAAGGGATCAAAACTCCAGCGAAGATGAAGTATGACGTATAGAGGAGAAGATGATGGCATAGCCTCATCCAAAGGTGTGGCAGTGGACAACGAAGAAGTGGAGGAAGTCGAACTCGGCAGAGAGCAACAAAAGAATGGGGTAGAAGTCACCAGAGGAAAGGAAGAATAGCCTATGATAACTCAATATGGGAAAGAGGTCTAGGGAGTTGCTAACATAGATCAAAGGTTGGATGGGGTATTGATAGCGGTTTCACGCAGTTTGTTAATTACATCGTTGTAACGCGCAAAACCGATCAACTCTTAAATTTATATTCCTAGATAGGGGAGTATCTAGGGTCGTCCAAGGAGGCAAAATGTTTGCAATAGTGATTCTCTTGCTTGGAATAAATCTCAACTTTCTTTTTGGTATTTTTCAATATATCATTTTTTTCATTTTTCAATTAAGACAACATGCGAAATGGTGGCGGGAAGGTAATTTACACTTCAATTTAACTACTACTTTCTAAGTGGCAAGTAATCCTCTCCCTAAGCTCACTCTAGGCAAGTGGAGACCTAGAATAATTAGGGAGAGGAAGTGGAAAACGCTAAACAAAGCAAGTAGAAATGCAAAATAGAAAATTGCAAAGAAGGCAACTTAGATTGATAAAAAGTGTTTTACAAAAAGGCCTAGTAGAGGAATGCTTCTACTACTAGAAAATTAAAATAAAGAAAAGCAAACACAAATCCTCTAGATAGATGGTGAAGAAGAGGTCTTCTTGCTCCAAGGTTGGTGGCTCCCAAGCTTGAAAAGAATCCTTCAACTCCTTCCTTGCAGTGCTCCGCCAAGGTAATGTCCTCCAAGGCAAGCCCTAAGGGGGCATGCCCTAAGCTTCTCTCCAAGGGTGGACGTCCACCCTAGGTCCTTCTCCCTTGCCTGGCCATCCTCCTTGAAGTGGAAGAGTCCTCCTCCTTGGTGTGGCCCAAGTTGAAGAGAGTGGGGAGATGAAGGCACCAAAAGGGCTGGTGATGTGCCCCTTTAATCTCCTTCTCTACTCCTTCTTCTTGGCCGTAGGTATAGGTGGTTTAGGTAGCAAATTACACTAATGGAGGATGCTCTAAAATGGTGGTAGGTGGTGGGTTTTTATAGAATAGGAAGGGGGCTAAGGTGTCCCTTGAAATAAAGGGCCAAGATGAAGAGATGGAGGTGGTTAAAGATCCTATGGCCAAGGTGAGTTGGCGCCACCTTAAGGGACACCAAGGGGGTAGTTATGGGTGTTGACACCCCTTGATGTTGGCGCCAAAAAGGGTTCTAGAAGGTGGTCTAAGTTGGCGCCAAGAGGGATTCTAGAAGGAGGGGTAGGTGGATGGCTATGATGGCTTATGTGGGTAGGTGTACGGTGGATTAAGGGCTGAAAGTTGGCGCCAACTTAAGGTGTATTTTGGTGGTGATAATGGGGTGAAGGGATGGCTAGGAGGTGGCGCCAACTTGAGTAAGGTAGCTAGCTTAGGTAGGCTTAAGTTAGTGGAGCTAGCTAGGGTTGACTTTGAAGGTGGTGGATGGCCAAGGAGCTGGTTGCTAGCTAAGCTAAGCTAGCTTAGCTAATGGAGGAGTAGAGGAGAAGGTGATGGAGCTAGGGATTGGAGGGAGGAGCTGAGGAGGAGCTGAGGAGGAGAAGTCAGGAGTTGAAACTGGAGCTGGCTGCTGCTGAAGAGGCTGGCATGGAGCTACTCTAGCTGGCTTAGCTTGCTAGTTCTTTGCTAGCTGCTAAGCCAAGCTAAAGTAAGCTAGCTTCTACCATGATGAGCTAAGGTGAGCTAGGTCTGGTGCTCCCAGGGAGGGTCAAGCTGGTTGAGGCAGCTAAGGTAGCTTAGCTCAACTGAGTTGAGCTAAGCTGAGTCCCCGGGAGCTGGACTTGAGCTTCCTGAGCTGGGATGAGTTCTTCTTCAGCTGGCTGGAGTTGAGTGGAGCTGGATGTAGCTGGATCTGAGCTGGGATGAACTCCTGTCAACTCAGCTGAGCTAGCTAGATCTCCCTGTGGACTAGTGGGAGCTGAGATGAGCTAGACTCAGCTAAGTTGAGCTGGATCTGAGTTGACTTGAGCTAGGGTGAGCTAAGATGAACTCTCTTGAGTTGCCATTCAGCTGAGATTAGCTGAATGGAGCTGGGATGAGCTAACCCTAGTTCAAGTGAGCTAGGTTCCAGCTGCGGTGAGCTGGATCAAGCTGAGTTCCAGCTAGTCTGGGTTTCTCCTTCACCATTTGCCTTCTTGAGTGCTAGGGTTTTAGGGATCTATATATCTGTACATCCCTAACACTTACAAAAACATATTAAAAAGACAATAAAAAATGCAATGCATGCCTAACCTATTTTATGCCTAAATGCAGCCCAAAAACCCGTTTGAGGAGTAAAATCCTAAGAGCTAGGTTTGTTTTAATGCATAAGAATGATGATAAACTGGCGTTTATCAGGTATTTATAGGTGGCGACGAGGGTAGAGGAGGATGTATTGGAACTATTATAGGTTTAGGTTCAATTTAAGCACTGGCGTCAACGTCGGTGAGCTTAGTCACATAGGTCAATTTGGATTCCAAGGTCATCTGGTCCATCGGATGGAATGAGGGAGGTGAGATACGGACAAACGATAATGGCGATGGTTGAACGGCATTGGATCGGCGGTGATTGTGAGGTACGGACACCGGAGGTCATAGACCATCCGAAGCTGAAGAAGATGAAGAAGACGATGTGTTCATAGGGGCATAAGTGCAATAAAAAGGACCTGATTAAAATGTAAGGGACTCAATTGAGATATAAGTTAAGGACTTAAACGTAAACAGTGACATTTAAGGCTTATTTTAATTTATTTCTTTTTCAAATTTTTATTTGTTATCACAAATTAGATAAATATTTTATTTATGCCTTGAAATTATGTTTTTACCCTTTTTAGCTATATTTATTTAAATGATAAGATTAATTCAGTTAATTACATATTTAGTTCTTTAAATTAATTAAGTCAAATAAAATACTTAATATCTTGATAAATGATTATGAATTGAGTCCTAATTATTAATTAAATTATTATTAATATTAATTGGGCTTTAATTATGTATTTTTAACTTATTTTTGTAGGTCCTTGCTACTTAACCCCTATATTATAATTAACCCTATATTTATTGTATTCTTAGGTAATTAGCTAAGTAAACTAGCTAATTAATGTTAATTAGGAGTCATGATCAGTCTATCCTCATACCCCAAGCTAAGGTTTTGCTAGTCCCTAGCAAAATTAACTAAGAAATATGATGATTTAAGCACCAGGGTGATTAAATAATTATAAATAACTCTATAGTAGAGGGATGCTTAGGTCAGAATGTTTTTAATATTTATATTTTTATATTTTTGTGTTTTAAATAAATATCCATAAATAAACAAAGCATTAGCGGGAATCCTCTTACGATGGATTCAAAGCCCTAATTATCTTTCAGAAATCCGTATTCATAAAAATAGAATTTTAATGGATATTTCTTTCGAATTAGAACATTGAAAACCCGTTCATTCTCTGTATCCACTCTAAACTCTAAAAATCAAAGAAGTCAAGATGAATAAGGTAACAAGACTCAAAGACTGGAAGTTAAATTCTAACTCAAAAATTTAATAGACATAGGTTAGTCCTTAAGCTCATGAAATTCAATTTTTACCAACCTAAGCTTTTGCACATCAACTAAACACCCTTCTTTAATCAAATTTAGAGAAAAGTAAAATCCCTAAACCAACCAGTCCACAGCATCAAGGACAGACTTCTAGACCTAGGGTCTTGTTAATCTATCTCCTTAGTCTTCAACTGCTAGTCTCCAAAACCTGATTTGTCAGGCTTTACTACCCATTACAAGGTTTAGTAGCTATGAGTTTAAAGCATCTATGCTCGTGAAGTAGACTCATCCTACAGGCATCTGAAGTTGCAAAAATCCAGATTTTAAGACATCAATTTCCAATCCAGGTTTTTCCAATTCAAGCCTTTGGTTTGGCCTTACTCAAATTTGGTTGCTTTCTCCTCACCTTTTTTTATTTCAAGGTCAACACTCTAGGCATATATTTACCTAGTGGAACACTGGGTCGCTTATTCCTATATTTTATCTCCTTATTTTTCCAATCCATTTTCTATAGGTTAAAACACCCATATGTAGCTGATGCGGAAAATGCATGATTTGAAATTAGGGTTTTTTATCGTTGTAACGTGTAAATCCAATCTCGTTTAAAATTTATAATTAGACTGAGTACTTGGGAAAGTATTTTGGTCATCCTAACGGATGTATGAATGCACTTTAAATACTCTCGCTTGATGTTAGGAAATCAACTTTCTTTTTTGGATTTTTAAATATAAGATTTTTTTTAGAATTTTGAAATAAAGGGGCAACATCGAAATGGTAAATGGGAAAGGCTACACTTAATTGCTAAGCTAAAACCTAAGTGACAAGAATTTCCTCTTTCTAAGCTCACCTTAGGTACGTGAAGACCTAGAGTAATTAGAATGAGGGTGTGAGTGCACTATGGTAAAAGCAAGAAAATGTGACAAAACTTAAAAGAAAAGCAACTTTGATTAAGGAGAAAAGTATTTTACAAGAAGACAAGTATAGGAATGCTTCTACTCTAGAAATGAAAATACAAACAAATAAAACATGAATTCTCCTGTGATGATGGTGAGAAGAAGATTCTTACTCTAAGCTCAACTGCTCCTGGGCTTGAAAAGAATCTCTCCAACTCCTTTGTAGTGCTCCTCTAGAGGTGTTGCTTTCTCCTTGTCAAGCCCTAGATGGGTGTGCCCTTGCTCCTTCAAGGGTGGAATAATTCCACCCAAAAGAACTCCTCCTAGGTTGGGCATGCACCACCATCAAGACCTCCTCCTAAACACCCTCCCACCTGGCTTGTCCTTTGGCTGGTGTGGGCACAAGAGAGAAGGGAAGAAAGGAAGGCACCAAGGGGATAGAGTGTCCCCTCAATCTTCTTCTTCTTGTTCTTCTCTTGGCCGTGGAGATGATGGAATGAAGGTGGAAATATGAGCGGATTAATGAAGCCAAAGGTTAAGATTAATGGTGGTAGGTAGGGGGTATATATAGAACTGGTGATGGGAGGTGTTGGTGTAGATGATTTGTAGGGTTAGGATGTGCTTATGAAGGTGGTTTGAAGATCTAAAGGCCATGGTGTTTTGGTGCCACGGGAGGTGGTGTGTAGGTGGTAGTTATGGTGGGGGAGAGGTACCAATAATGGCACCAACCATATAAGGGTTATGGGGTTGGTGGTTGGCTTAGAGAATGGAAGGTTAGGATATGGTTGTGAAGTGGATGAAGGGTGGATAGGATGGTGTAAGTTGGTGCCAACATAAATGTTGGTTAAATGGGTTTTTGGTGCCAACTAGAAGATGGTTAGGATGGGGTTTGTGGGTTAAGGATTTGGAGCCAAATTGGGTGGTGATGATGGCGTTAAGTGGTTAAGTGTAAGGTGGAGATTAGGGTTCAAGTTGGCACCACTTATGAAGAGGTGTAGGGGGGTTTTGGCGCCAACTTAGGGGTGTGGTTAAGTGGTGGTTGTGAGTGGAAGGGTGCTTCAAGTTGTAGCCAAAGGTGGGTGTTCTAGAAGGGGCTAGGTTGACTCCAACTTGAATGGTTGGATGAAGCGTTATAGGATGGATGAATGGTGGAGATGGAGGCTATGTGGTGGCACCAAAAATAGGTGGTAGTTAAGTTGGTTTTGGCACCACCTTTAGGTGGCTTTTGGTGGTGGTAGTGGGGCTAAGGGATGCCTCAATTTTGTGCCAAATTGAAGGGGTGCATGGAGGTGTGTTTTGATGCCAAATTGAGTGGGTTAGGGTTAGGTTAAGTTGGGGTTAAGGAAGAGGATGGACGGCCATGGAGTGGAAAGCTTAGGTAGAGTTAAGCTAAGCTAGCTTAGCTAGTAAAGTAGTGATGGAGGGAGCTAGGGTTTAGGGAGGAAGAGCTGAGGGAGAGCTATATGGAGCTGCACTGGAGCTGATGACTGCTAAAGAGAACAGCAAGGAGTACCATAGCTGGCTTAGTTTGCTAGTTCTTTGCTAACTGCTAAGCCAAGCTAAAGTAAGCTAGCTTCTGCAGAATTGAGCTAAGGTGAGCTGGGTCTAATCTTCCTGGAGATAACTTAGCTAGCTAGAGTAGCCAGCTTAGGTTAAATAGCTTAGCTCAACTACGTTGAGCTGAGTGGAGTCTCCGGGAGCTAGACTTGAGCTGACCTGAGCTAGTTGAGGTCATCTTCAGCTGATTTGAGTTGAGTGGAGCTAGAAGTAGCTAGACCTGTGAGGAGGTGGACTCCTATCAAGTTAGTTGAGCTAGCTAGAGCTCTCAGTGAACTGATTGAAGTTAAGAGGAGCTAGACTCAACTAAGTTGAGCTGGATCTAAGCTGACTTGAGCTAGGTTGAGCTAAGTTGAGCTACCCTAAGCTACCATCCAGCTAAGATGAGTTGAATGGAGCTTAGGAGGGCTAACTCTAACCCAAGTGAGTAGGTATCTAGCTATTATGAGCTGAATTTAGCTGAGTCCCAGCTAGATTGAGCTTCTTCTTCATCTATTGCCTTCCTGAATGTTAGCATTTTAGGGGTCTGGCTATCTGTTCATCCATAACACTCAAGTAAACATTTCAAAAACAACAAAAATAATGCAATGCATGCCTAATATAAGTGATGCCTAAATGTATCCCATAAACCTATTTGTGAAGTTAAAATCCTAAGAGCTAGGTTTGTTTTAAGGCATAAGAATGATGATAAACTAGTGTTTATCAGTAGCGAGGTGTTTTTATTGATGGAGGAAGGGGTAGCATCCATATGTAGCGAGTTGCTTTATTTTGTGGATAAGAACTGCATAGGCATCCATTTGTAGTGAGATGCTTAACTGTAGGGTGTATATAATTTTTTTTTCAATTAAATTTATTTTTTCCTACCTTCTCATTTTTCTTACTAAAATAAATACTCCAAGTCTAGGTAATTGGCACATCCTTCACCCTTTCAAGAGCCACCTCGCGGAAATCCTTAGACTAAAGAGGATTTACAATCGATCTCTTAACCTTTGTGTTTTCACGGTCTCAAATGGCAGCAAGACAATTCTAATGTGTGTTAATTTTGGACGCTTAGGTTACTTAGCTTGCAAACCAGAGCGTGGACAACAAAGCCTTTCACTCTCAAGTCCCTTAAACCATTAGTATCAACTTGCGGGATCTATGAAGGCGCAATTCACCAAGTCTAGCCAAACATCCTCGATTGATTAAGCTAACTATAGCCCATTAGACCTTATCACTATTAGGTCTAATCAGCTGGATTGATTAGGCTAAGGATTCTACTAACTCTTCACTTAATCAACTCTAGGTATCTAGTCTCTTTACTCAACTTGGTGGTAAAAATATATATTCAAAAATCAAAAGAATCTAACCTAGTCTTATGTACTAAGAAAGTTACAATTTAGTTCCAAAATTTAAGTCTTGTATAAAGTCTAGTAACATCTTAGTTACTTTGTTTCAGAGTAAAGAGTGGAAAAAAATAGATCATATTAGAGTTTCAGACTAAACTCGAGAAAAATCTCACTGAAAATTTGCAAACAAATATGTGTTTCGAAAAAATATCCAAGAGAAAGTCCAAAGTAGGGATTCAATGCTCTTATTTAATATACACTATTTATGATATAAATGAGCATATATATTTTTATTTTTGACCTTATAAAATTTAAGCACTTAAATTTATTAATCATAAATATTTAAATAAGATATTTATAATTTCTTCAACTCTTCTTAAGAAATTAATGTAATCCCTCCAAATTTTTTATTTTATTTATTATTTCTTATCATGCATTTTTATTTTTTATGCTTTATGAAATTTTCAAATTTTATGTATTTTTCAATTTTTTTTAATTTTTAGGTATTTTCACATTTTTCTTATGTTTTGTCTACCATTACACTTAGAGTTAAAGATTCACTTCACACCCCCCAAGCCAAAATTTTACAATGTCCTCATTGTAAGGAAAGGGTGAAAAAGACTACACTTCACTAATATAAGGTGATGGAAGGAATCGTAAAGAGGAGATCAAAGATCTTTATGCGAACAATTTCAAGTCTGACCCAAGTTAGAGTGATCAGTCGGACTAAGTGAAGAGTAGGAAATAAGGAAGTGACAGATAAAGTACAGACTTGAGTGTTAAGCTAGATGAAGTGTGTATAGTAGGAAACAACTATGTACAAGTGCTAAGTTTTACACCTTCAGCTCAACATAAACCTTAAAGAACATTAGTGGAGCGTAAAACAATCTCCATCAAGACCCAAAATGTGTGTTTCAAGATAGGATTTGAGATGTTGACCATTGACTTTGAATGGTTGATTCTTGTTGGGTTCAGTGATTTAACAACTCCGTTGTTGAATAGTCTAGTGACTTCAAATGGATTTGTCCATTTGGATCTTAGTTTACTAGGGAAGAGTTTTAAACGGGCATCAAAGAGCAACACCTTCTGAGCAGGTGCGAAAGACTTGCGGGAAATGTGTTTATCATGGAAGGCTTCAACTTTTCCTTATACAACTTAGAACTCTCATAGGAATCATTTTGGAGTTCCTCAAGTTCACTAAGTTGCAACCTATGATGATCACCAGCCTTCACAAGGTCAAGATTGCAGGCTTTAATTGCCCAATAGGCTTTGTGTTCATCTTCTATGGGAAGATGTTAGGGTTTTCCGTAAATAAGTCTGTATGGTGACATGCTTATGGGTGTCTTGTGAGCAATCCTATAAGCCCACAAATCCTCTTCTAATCGAGAAGACCAATCCTTCCTATTAGGTCAGATTGTCATTTGAAGGATCTTCATGATCTCCCAGTTAGAGACCTCAGTTTACCCATTAGTTTGGGGATGATAAGGTGTAGCAATGTGGCATGTGACCCTGTATTTTCTAAGTAGATTCCTAAATTAGGCATTATTAAAATGGGATATGCTTTTAGAAATGATAGCGCGTTGTTCCCCAAAGCGAGAGATGATATGACTTTGAACAAAAGGAATGGCAACTCTATGATCATTAGTGCATGTGGGTACAGCTTTAATCCAACGAAAAACATAATCGACAACGAGTAAAATGTACTCAAAGCTAGAAGAAGACAAAAATGGACCCATAAAATCTATGCTCCAAATGTCAAAGATTTCACGGACAACAATTGGGTTTAGAGGCATCATGTCTCTACATGAGATGCTACCAAGAGTTTGGCAATGATTACATGCCTTACAATATGTCTGTGAATCCACAAAAAGAGTAGGCCAATAAAACTTGCTTTGAAAAACATTTGTAGCGGTTTTACGTCATGATTGCCATAAGCCTACTCATGACAAAATGAGAAGATAGAGTCAATCTCAGAAGAAGATACACAACGGCTGATGATCTGATCATTGCAGAGTTGAAACAGATATAGATCTTCCCAGAAATAGTATTTGGCTTCTAATTTGCGTCGTGATTTGCGATTCCAATCCTAGTCAAATGGGAATTGATGTGTAAACAAATAGCTAATGATGTCAGCATACCAAGGAAGATTAGTAGAGATAGATAAAAGATGCTCATCAGGAAATTGTTCGGTGATTGGAGGAGATATCTCGATACTCTCAGAAGGAAGGCGGGAAAGGTGGTTGGCAATGACATTCTGTCATCCCACCTTGTCATGACTTGCAAATGCAAGATTCATCTGATCAACCTAGGTTTCATGTCCTTCGATAAAAGGTGTTTGATCATGGAGTGATCAGAGTACACAATGATTCAAGACCCGAGGATGTAAGATCTAAACTTTTCTAATCCAAATACTATCGCTAGCAACTCCTCAATAACTGTATAATTCCTTTGTGCATCATTATGTCTCTTGCTAGTGTAGTAAATCACTACAGGATTCTTCTTGATTATCTATCCTAATATAGCTCATACTGTGTAATCAGATGCATTGCACATGATTTCAAATGGTAGATTCCAATCAGGAGGTTGCAAAATAGGAGCCTCTGTAACTCTATTTCTCAAAGTCTCAAATGTAGCTATACACTCCTCATTCATGTCAAAAATCATGTCTTTCGTGAGGAGGCTCGTGAGTGGTCAGGCAATCTTTGAAAAGTCGAGAATAAATCTTCTGTAAAATCCAACATGCCCGAGAAATGAATGGATGCCATTGATAGGTCAAGAATTGGTAGATTTGAGATTTGATTGATCTTGGCTCGATCTACTTGGATACCTCGCTGATTGCGATTTCACGCCGTTTGTTAAAATACGTCATTGTAACGCGTAAAACTGATCAACTCTTAAATTTATATTCCTAGATAGGGAAGTATCTAGGGTCGTCCAAGGAGGCCAAATGTTTGCAATAGTGATTCTCTTGCTTGGAATACAATCTCAACTTTCTTTTTGGTATTTTTCAATATATCATTTTTTTGTTTTAAATTAAGACAACATGCAGAATGGTGACGGGAAGGTAATTCACACTTCAATTTAACTACTACTTTCTAGTGGCAAGTAGAGCCTCTCCCTAAACTCACTCTAGGCAAGTGGAGGCCTATAATAATTAGGGAGAGGGAGTGAAAAATGCTAAAAAGCAAAGCAAGTAGAAATGCAAAATAGAAAATTGCAAAGAAGGCAACTAGATTACTGAAAAATGTTTTACAAAAAAGGCTAGTAGAGGAATGCTTCTACTACTAGAAAAATTAAAATAAAGAAAAGCAAACACAAATCCTCTAGATAGATGGTGAGGAAGAGGGCTTCTTGCTCCAAGGTTGGTGGCTCCCAAGCTTGAAAAGAATCCTTCAACTCCTTCCTTGCAGTGCTCCGCCAAGGTGATGTCCTCCAAGGCAAGCCCAAAGGGGGCATGCCCTAAGCTTCTCTCCAAGGGTGGACATCCACCCTAGGTCCTTCTCCCTTGCCTGGCCATCCTCCTTGAAGTGGAAGAGTCCTCCTCCTTGGCGTGGCTCAAGTTGAAGAGAGTGGGGAGAAGAAGGCACCAAAGGGGCTGGTGATGTGCCCCTTTAATCTCCTTCTCTACTCCTTCTTCTTGGCCATACGTATAGGTGGTTTAGGTAGAAAAATATACTAAGGGAGGATCCCCCAAAATGGTGGTAGGTGGTGGCTTTTTATACAATAGGATGGGGGGTTAAGGTGCCCCTTGAAATGGAGGGCTAGGATGGAAGGATGAGGGTGGTTGGTGATCCTATGGCTAGGGTGAGTTGGCGCCAACCCAAGGGGTGTTAAAGGGGGTGGTTATGGTGGTGTTGGTGTCTTTTGGTAGTGGAGAGACACCCCCATGTTGGCGCCAACATGGGGTCTTCTAGAAGGGGAGTTAGGTGGATGGTGGAGTTGGATTCAAGGGGGATTGTGTGGTGGAGATGAGGGGGGATTTTGGAGGGAAAAGTGGCACCATTAAGGGGTGGTTATGGGTAGTTTTTGGCACCACTTTTAGGTGTCTTTTGGAGGTGGTGGGTAGGTTAGGTTGGTGCCAAGTAGGTTAGCTTATGTGGAGCTTAGGTGGAGCTAGTTGGGTGGAGTTGGTAGGTGGGTTTTTGGGGTGGTACAAGCCAAGGAATTTGGAGCATAGTTAAGCTAAGCTAAGATAGCTTAGCTAATGGAGGAGTAGAGGAGAAGGTGTTGGAGCTAGGGTTTGGAGGAAGGAGCTGAGGAGAAGAAGTCTGGAGCTGGAGCTGGAGCTGGCTGCTGCTGAAGAGGCTGGCATGGGGCTACTCTAGCTGGCTTAGCTTGCTAGTTCTTTGCTAGTTGCTAAACCAAGCTAAAGTGAGATAGCTTCTACCAAAATGAGCTAAGGTGAGCTAGGTCTGGTGCTCCCGGGGAGAATCAAGCTGGTTGAGGCAGCTAAGGTAGCTTAGCTCAACTGAGTTGAGCTAAGCTGAGTCCCCGGGAGCTGGACTTGAGCTTCCTGAGCTGGGATGAGTTCTTCTTCAGCTGGCTACAGCTGAGTGGAGCTGGATGTAGCTAGATCTGAGCTGGGATGAACTCCTGTCAACTTAGCTGAGCTAGCTAGAGCTCCCTGTGGACTAGTGGGAGCTGAGATGAGCTAGACTCAGCTAAGTTGAGCTGGATCTGAGCTAACTTGAGCTAGGGTGAGCTAAGGTGAACTCTCTTGAGCTGCCATCCAGCTGAGATTAGTTGAATGGAGCTGGGATGAGCTAACCCTTGTTCAAGTAAGCTAGGTTCCAGCTGCGGTGAGCTGGATCAAGCTGAGGTGAGCTGGATCAAGCTGAGGTGAGCTGGATTAGGCTGAGTTCCAGCTAGTCTGGGCTTCTCCTTCACCATTTGCCTTCTTGAGTGCTAGGGTTTTAGGGATCTATATATCTGTACATCCCTAACACTCACAAAAACATATTAAAAAGATAATAAAAAATGCAATGCATGCCTAACCTATTTTATGCCTAAATGCAGCCCAAAAACCCGTTTGCGGAGTAAAATCCTAAGAGCTAGGTTTGTTTTAATGCATAAGAATGATGATAAACTGGCGTTTATCACTCGCTCAGGTACAATGCCCTCTAGAACCATAAAATGGCTCTTCCCTCTACTCCAGGAAGCACTCCAGGTTTCCAATCAAGTGAAGGCACACCTCCAGCACCTGCAATTTGACACCCTTTCTGCTACAGCTCGCACGGGACGAAGCCATATGGGATAGTCCCACATCATGGAAGGAGGAGCTTCCCACGCGAGATATATTGAATTTGTTCCCCCAACCCCTCACCCAAGACACGGGGGTCGGGTCCCCACGCATGCCTCAACGCACGCCTTGCCTACCATTCACGTAGGCAGGTCTGGCCTAGATCTAGATCTGATTACCCGATCAATCGAGTTTGAGAAGAGAAAGAAGAAAGAGAGAGAGGGGAAGGGGGGTTTTTGCCCTTTGCGCCTCTACTCTCAACACTTAGTCTCTGAGAGGCTTTTGTGCCTTTGTGCTGTGCTCGTTCCTCTCACTGAGGCTTGAAGAAGAGAGGCCTTTACCTCTGTTGCTGGTTCTAGGCTACTGTGTTGCATTATTGAGATACTAACTGACGTGGAAATTGGTTGATATTCATTGTTCAAACATTTCAAATAATTGCGATTAAATTGTCTAAGGTTAATTTGGTGATTCAAATCACCATTTTAACCCATTATTTTTGCACATTGGTACTTGAATTGTTGATGTATCATTCTTGAATAGTTCTGAATCAAGTTTTGGTTGCAATTGCTTATATATTTTATTTAGAATTGTGATTTTGAGATTGATTTGCTACTTGCTCCCTACATTCGACCTCAGATTTCCATTCGAGCATAATTCTATTTGTTTTCAAGCTTTATCGGCTATATTGCGACGTATCATTTTTAAAACCCCGATTCAGAGCGAATAACATTTTGGCACCATTGCTGGGAAGCAATGTGCAATTTGATCTCTTGATTACAATCCCTGACTTGATACTAACTTGATTTATCTCTTTTTATTATGATTTGTGTAAAGATTTAACTAAGGAGCAAGATCAACCACACAACAGCCACTCAAGGGGCAGGTAAACCACGAATCCATCTTCGTTAAGCCCCTAATCCTAAAAAGCTAAAAGAGGAAAGAAATCGATTAGGACCAACTTGCATTCTATTTTTAGATTAATCATCACAAGTTTCCTAATTTGGTCATTTTAGAAACATCCCAAACCTGATTCTTGCACCTATTTAGGTATTTAAGCCACCTAGGGCTACCACCTTCTTGATTGAGCCTTAGGTGCCAAATTTGGAATTAATTGATTAGACCAATTAGAGCCAATTAGGGTTTCCATTCTAGGGCTTTAGAGACACACTTGCTTAAAAAAGATTCAATCTTCCCAAATTGTGTGTCCTCCTAAGCCTTGGTTGAACTTACCTAAACAAGAAAACCCTAAGAATCAAGCTCTAAATCTCACTTGAATCCTAAAAGCGTGGCCTAATAATCAAGCACAAATCAGGTGAAGCTGACCCACCTTGTAGGGTCAATCAATCTTCAAATTATGTGACTACTCACAAAAACATCTTAAAGTTCAAGTGAAATCCTAAGCACCCATGCTCTAAACTTAAAATTGGTAGACTTAACAGGTCAACTTATCCATTCTGGTCTACCTAGACCCGTAGTGACAAGGAAGGTCGGGTGGGGGAAACCCTATAACCCGTGGGGGTGCTCTACTATGTAGCTGTCTTCGCAGGACTCTCCCTTCCTGGCTGCCCAAGTATTTCTCAGGTGGATGACCTTTTGATCTAGAGATATCATCCGCCTCGAACCTCTATAGTCATCCAAAAATCTTTGGCTGTCTTGATTGGGTCCATCACGCCTTCTATCCCTCATCTTCTCCATCGATGCATGTTTGGGAGGAGGTCCTTGAGACCACCCTTGAGGCTTCCATTAACTATTCACTCTTGTCAAGGCCAAGCCTCGACCTCCTTGTTTGTGCAACAACCTGACCAAATTGATATCTCTTTTGATTCATAAGCCTAGATCTCCTTCATCCATAATCATGGAGCACCCAGTAGAAGAAGAAAACAATCTCCAAAATCAGCTTCAGTGCCTCAATGATCTGTTCCAGGCTTTTATGAATCCACTACAGCGTCCTATGATGCGTGATCATTGCAATCCATTGCGGTGGCAATTGAACCTCGAGTCCAAATCCCGGTTGGAGGTCCTGATACTGAACACAAACCCAACATGATTCATGCTATTCCTAAATTTCATGGGCTTAATTCTAAAGATCCCTTCTAGCATATCAAGCAACTCAAGCATCTGGCCCAGACCTTCGGGTCAGAAGCTCAAAATCAGGATATCTTGCTCATGAAGATGTTCTCCTTCTCTTTCATGGACAAGGCTGCTCATTGGTACCAACCTTAACTTGTCCGATCAACATATGGGTTGAACTGCAATCTGAGTTTCTGAAAAAGTTCTTTCCCGTCAGTCGAACAAATGCTTTGAGGCACCAGATCACGTATTTCACACAAAATGCAGGAGAATTGCTTCATGAGGCATGGGATCACTTTCTAGATCTCATGCCAAAGTGCCCCCATCACAGAGTTCCTAAATGAGAACAAGTCCAGTCTTTTTACCAGGGACTCCGTGAGGACATCGGATTGTTCGTCAATGCAACCTGTGGAGGAAACATCATGGGTCAACACAAAGACACCGTGTTGGAGATTCTTGAGAATATGAGTGAGAACTTCATCAATAGTGAATCCACGGGCATGTTTGATTAGATGACTTCTCATGCATTGACGAATACACGGGGAGCATACGAGATGCAGGGCCTGTCTTCATCCATCGATCTAGAATTAATCGCCAGTCACCTAGACAAGGTCTCAATCATCGAAAAGAAGGTTGACGGACTGACTCAACATCTACAGCGAGCCACTTCTACACAAAAACCATTTGTGCAACCACCCTCTAGGAGGGATGCTATGCATAACATCTACCATCAATCTTCTCAAGGGATGGATTCGTATCCACCCCGTCTGATCCAGGGTTTGGAGGAAACTCCTGATCTGCCTACTCTAGTCAGGGGAACTCTGAACCCTCATTTGATTTCTCTGAGGTTCCTCAGACCTACGAGGACCTCAATGCCATCCAGAACGATCCTTTCTCAAACATTTATAATCCTAGATGGCATAATCATCCTAACTTCACGTGGTTGGGGAACAATCAAAATCAGAGACCTCAATATCAAACCAACCACAAGTTTCTCATCCATATCAATCTTCTCAGCCTGGGCCCAACCCAAATTGTCAATCTGGGACAACACGAGAAGATCAAATGAACCTTATCCTTCAGACTCTACCAGACATTCAGAAGATGAATGCGACTATGCAAAAACAACACAAAGATGAGATCACAGATGGCAAATCCCTGCCAACCTGGTGCACTCCCTTAGCAACCTCTACCCAATCCAAATAACGTGCCGAACCAGAGGCGCGTTATGAACCCACTCAAGGCTAGGCTCACTACATCTATCAGGCCCCTTCTACTCCATCACCCAACGGGATGGAGGCTTCGACATCGTACGTGGGTTATCAGCAACAACCACCTCTTTTTCCTACCCCAACCCAGAACCAAGCAGAATTGAACTCTGTTATCACTTGTAGTGGCAAAACAACTTAGGACCCACCTTATTCAAGCCACTCTTAGCCCGGTAGTTCACACCAAAACCCTAGGTTGGTTATCCAGGATACCCCTATCCTAGATCAAGAACCTAGACCAATTTTAGAGGAACTTGCAGAGGTTCCATTTCCGGAGGCCTTGACTAAAGGAAAGAAGAAACCCAAACTCGTGGCTCTTGAGGAGGACCTGGTCAAGCTCTTTGAGCAGGTCCAAATAAACATCTCATTGATGGATGCAATTCGCCACATACCGACTTACGTGCAATTCTTGAAAGACTTGTGTACACCCAAGCATAAGATGTGAACCAAAGGCGGGAATCCAATCGTACTGTCAGAGCAAGCTAGCTCCATCATCTTCAGTAAACTCCTGCCTAAGGCAAAAGACCTTGGTACCCCTCTGATTTCATGCAAGATCGGTGATTTAGAGTTCGACAGAGCCCTTTTAGACTTAAGAGCTTCCATCAATTTGATCCCTACGTCCCTACTAGATCATTTCTAGGAGACTAAGCTAAAATCGACTAAGGTGACTTTACAGTTAGCTGACCAATCGATCAAGTCACCTAGAGGAGTTCTTGAGGATGTTCTGGTTCGAATCCACGATGTCTACTTTCCTATGGATTTCATCATTTTGGATATGGAGATTCCTAAGAATCTGAAGAATACACCAATTATACTAGGAAGACCATTCTTAGAGACAGCTAGGGCAAACATTAACTGCGAAGAGGGCCACATTGACTTGAAGTTTGGGAATAAGACTCTGAAAATCAATATCTTCAAGTTCCAAAAAGAAATTAATTATGTGGTTGTAGAACAAGTGTGTGACATTAATGCTGTGGTTGAGGACTTGTTTCTCGAGAATGACCTGAATACCCCTGATCCTCAACCCCAAGCAAATCATACCCCACAAATGGAGGAGCCTAGCACCAATCTAGACCCACCCACAACCTCCACCTTTTCTTCTGAGGCCCATCCCGAACTACCTATTGCTGCTGATAATCCCATTATGGAACTAAAGCTTCTTTCCCGATCATCTGAAATACATCTTTTTGGGTTCCTATCAAATATTTCCTGTGATTATAAATTCCCGCCTCACCTCTGACCAGGAAACACGTCCGATTTCTGTCCTCAAACAGCATCGGAGAGCCATTGGTTGGACTCTCGATGATCTGACTAGCATTAACCCTTCGTATTCGCATACCGTAGTTATACCAAAGAGGGTGCATGACCATCCTGTGAAATGCAGAGACATCTGAATCCTAATCTGCAGGAGGTTGTGAAGAAGGAGATCATCAAGTGGTTAGATGCAGGATCATCTACCCGATTTCCGACAGTCGGAGAGTGAGTCTAATCTAGGTTGTGCCTAAGAAGGCAGGACTCACCGTGATCACGTTTGAAATCGAAGAGACCATACCAACCCATATAGCGAACTCGTGGAGAGTTTGCATTGATTATAGAAGACCGAATGCTTCCATGAAGAAGGATCATTTCCCACTACCGTTCATTAATCACATACTCAAGAAACTAGCGACAAAATTGATTCTTCTACTTTTTGGATGGGTACTCTAGTTATAATAGGTGGCAATCCATCCTGAGGACCAAGAGAAGACCACCTTCTCCAGCCCTTATGGGACATACGCGTTTCGTAGGATGCCTTTCGATCTCTACAATGCACCCGCTACCTTTCAACTGTGCATGCTTGCCATATTCTCAGATATGGCAGGTGAATACCTTGAAGTCTTCATGGACGACTTCTCGGTATTTGGGGAATCTTTTGATGATTGCCTCTTGCACTTGGTCCAAATCCTCAAGCGTTGCATCGACGTGAATTTGGTTCTTTCTTGGGAAAAGAGCCGTTTCATCATTCCTGAGGGAATTATCCTGGGTCACCTTGTCTTTAAGAATGGCATCTAGGTTGATCAAGCGAAGGTTAATTTGATTTCTAAACTACCCATGCCTAGCTTGGTCAAGGACATCCACTCTTTTCTGGGGCACATCAATTTTTACCATCATTTCATTCCCGATTTCTTAAAAATCGCACACCCCCTAACTAATCTTCTTTCAAAGGATGTCCCTTTCGAGATCACTGATGAGTGCACTTACGCATTTGAGAGCCTACGTGATCGAGTTACTTAAGCACCAATCCTACAATGCCCTGACTAGTCTCTACCCTTTGAGATCATGTGCGTTGCGTCTGACTACACAGAGAGGGTGGTACTTGGGTAGAAAGTTGACAAGAAACCCGTGGTCATCTACTACGCCAGCAAGACGCTGGACGAGGCTCAGCATAACTACACGATTACTGAGAAAGAGCTATTGGCAGTAGTATTTGGCCTGAAGAAATTTAGATCTTATCTTCTAGGTTCCCGTGTCATCATTTACTTAGATCACACCGCTGTGAGGCACTTGCAAAGAAGGTCACAAAACCTCAATTAATCCGTTGGATCTTGCTATTGCAAGAATTTGATCTCGAGATTCGCAACAAAGGGGAAATAGAACGTGGTAGCTGACCATTTGTCCTGTTTTCCTTCTTCAGTCATCGAACCATCTGGTCCAATCATCAAGCATTTTCCAAACGAGCATCTACTGGTCATTCACGGTCTCCCCTGGTTTGCTGATATAGTGAACTACTTGGTTACAGGGAAAGTCCTGCCAGATTAGGCAACTTCCAAGTGAGACAAGCTGATTTCCAAGGCCAAGTACTATATTTGGGAGGAACCGTATCTCTTCCATATTGGCAATGATCAGGTAATTCAGAGATGCATTCTTGACGCCGAGGTCAATGATGTGATCTCATTCTGTCATGACCAGGCCTGTGGTGGCCATTTCTCTGGGTGTAAAACTGCAACGAAAATTCTCCAGTGTGGGTTCTTCTAGCCCACAATGTTCAAAGACGCACAAATGTATTGTAGGGCATGCTCTCATTGTCAGACCCTCGGCAACATGGGCCCACGGGATATGATGCCCTTGAACCCGATAATTGTGTGCGAAATCTTTAACATATGGGGAATCGATTTCATGGGACCCTTTCCCAGATCTAACAGCTTTGAATACATCTTGCTCGCTATTTATTATGTCTCTAAATGGATCGAAGCTATTCCCACGAGAACTAGCGATCATAAAGTTGTTCTCCGATTCATCCAGGGGAACATCTTTTCCAGATTTAGGGTTCCTAAGGCCATCATCAGCGATGGTGGGTCTTATTTCAATAATGTGCACTTCCAGTCCCTAATGAAAAAGTATGGGGTGTAGGATCATATCTCGACTCCTTACCACCCCCAAACTAATGGACTGACAGAACTGTCAAATCAAGAGATCAAGAAGATCCTTCAGGTAACTATTCGGCCTGATAGGAAGAACTGGTCTACTCGCCTTCTGAAAGCTTTATAGGCCTATAGGATCACCCAAAAGACCCAATTAGGCATGTCTCCCTTTTGATTAGTGTATGGAAAGGCATGTCACCTTCCCGTAAAAATGGAGCATAAGGCCTATTGGGCAATACGGAAGTGCAATCTGGATCTTTTGAAGGCTAGAATACACCCCTGGTTGCACATTAGCGAGATTGAGGAACTACGCAACGATAGGTACTAGAACTCGCAAATCTGTAAAGAGTGGGTCAAAGCCTTCCATGACAGGCACATTATGCGAAAATCTTTTCATCTTGGTCAAAAAGTCCTACTCTTTGATGCCAAATGCAAACTCTTTCCAGGCAAACTCAGATCTAAATGGATTGGACCATTCTTGGTGAGATGAGTATTTGGAAATGGAGCCGTTGAAAATAGTGAACTCAGCCATGATTCTGAACCTTTTATTGTGAACGGTTAGAGACTCAAACCGTTCATCGAACTTACTAATCCAAACTTGGTTGTTGTCTCTTTTGATCTCCATTCTCCCTAAGCTTATTGCACCCAGCTGATGGCGTTAAACTTAGCAGTTAACCAGAGGCAACCCATCATCTTTTGAAAAAAAGGAAACCCGAAACCCTTTTGACATATCTCTTCGCTAAAATCATATTGCACTTTAGGGATCATCAATTAGAACAGCTGATTCCACCTTTGGTACTTGTATCAAAGCTTGAAACTATCCGCAATAGTCACCCCAACCCGTCCACCCACCCTTTGACCCTGTTCTAATATACAATCTATGCTGAACTCGAACCCACCTAATTTACAATGAGGGCATTGCAAATTGTAGGCATAGGGGATATTAAAGTGTAAAATGCCATGAAAATCAAATCACAAAAGGATTTTGTATAAACGGAAAATGGAGGTTGAGGAAAAAGATGGTCCATTTGAGAGAAAAATAAGAAAAAGGATGGAGGAAAATTAAAAATAAAAGAAAGGTGCAAAAAGATAAAGAAAAAAATGGAGTCCCTTCAAAATAATATGTGATTAGCCCATAGTTGTGGGCTATTTAAGTATTTAAATGCCTAAACATTAGGATAATTCTAACATTTATTTAGCATAAATTAGGATGTAAATAGATTAATTCATATTTTTAATTTAATTACATAATCCATGCACTGCATTCATATTTTAAGTGCATTTAGAATTAGCTTAGAATGCCATTCATCTAATTAGTTAACTAATTAAGTACATTGTTTTAGTTAACATAAAACTTGAGGGTTTGTATATAAATAACCATAATATTTTAATAATATTCTTCATTCTTCTTCTCAGCAACGGCTCGGCTGCCGCTGCAACGCCTCTGGCCTCACTAAAAGCGCATTCATGGATCGGCGAAGAAGGTGGATCTGCTCCTGCCTCTCCATTCAAATTTGTGCAGGTCGCTACAAAAGGAGGAGAGAGGATGCTGAGCAAGGAAGGCCTCCGCCACCGACCCACCACTGTGCAGAGAGAACCTCTCTCTTCCACTCCACACTACCGGCCTCTACCGTGGCGGCGAGTCTCCACCACCGTGGGCGTGTGGTGTGACAGGCCACACCGCCATCCGGAGCTCGCCCGCATTACCGTGAGCACCTTAGCGTGCAACTCCCTCGCCGTCGTCACCAACCACCACCGCCGCAACCACCTTCACTGCAATCACCTTCTCATTCACTTAAGACGTCCAGAAAATTTCCCGGACGTCTGAAGGTACCGGCCCACCTGCGATCACCCGCCCATCTCACCGTTCACGCCCGCACCACCACCCCCGCGCCTGCGCCCTCATCCGTGCGCACCCACGCCTGCAGCGCCACCCACCAGCCTCCAGCGCAACCGCAGCCACCATCAGCCTTCGCCATCTCCACGCGCCTGCAGCTCACGCCATCTCCACACACTCACCAGCTGCAGCGCCCTCCTCCAACCGCGCCTGCAGACCCGCACAACCGCGCACGCCTCCTCCCGCGCCTGCCGCTTGCAAGCGCCATTCACTCGCGCCTGCAGAGCCCTTCGCCCACGCGCCTGCACCCTCCAACAGCACCTGCAGTCCACGCCGTTCACCACTGCGCCTGCAGAACCACCAGCAGCGCCCTCCGCCCGCGCTTGCTGCAGCTTACGCAACCTCGCCAGCTGCAGCCGCACCCGCTCAACCGCCTGCAGACCCGTCCTCCCGCGCCTGCAGAGCCGTCAGCAGCAGCGCGCGAGCAGATCTCACGCCAACAGCCGCGTGAGCTCACCGGCTGCAGTACCTCCGCCGGAGCTCGTCCGGCCACCTCCGGCTGCCACGCGACTCGCCGCCACCACCGATTCGAAGCTCTTGGTCCAAGGGACCTCCTCCGAGCTTCCCGCGCCCGGCCATCGGCTCCTCGTCGCGCAAGACAACGGGGAAAAATTCCCCTATTTTGCTACAGTAAAACGTTAATTAAAATTTACATTTTCTACCATTGCCACATTTTAATCATATTCTATTGACTCTGCATTGCGGAAAATATCCTGTAGTTTCTCATAATTGCCATTTCAGCATTGTTTCTTGCTTAAACCTTAATCTAAAGGCAATCTTGGCTTGGTTCTTGTCCAAATTGACTACGAACAAACATTTTTAAGTGGCGCAAATTTTAATACGTTATTGCCTCCCTGTGGATATGACCCGCTCCTCTGCGAGTGGTTATTTCTTGTTAAAAATTGATTAGTCGATTTTTCCACCACATTAAACTACAAACGACTTAAAAGCGAAAGATCGACCAGTCAATATGGAACTTACATAACTTCTAGGTTGGATCGAATGATGAATTAAGACCTGGAAGGCTAAAACTTAAGGGAATAGGGGCAAATACCGACATTAGGCCTCTTGGATTTATTCTGAGATTTAAACACTCATGTACTTGTCAAGATCTGAATTAATCCTCAAGAGGTTAAGGAAAATGCAAAGCTTATGTATTAGGTCTAAGGCTTAGGGATTATTCGACCTTGTTAATTGACCTTTGGTTTGCAGGACTCGGTAACTTAAGCACCCCAAAATCACACACAATCTAGTTTAGTGCGCTTAAATATGAAATCATGCCAAAAAGCATTTATGCTATTCTGAAAATGTTCCTAAGATCTAGATTAGGAACGACTAGAAAACACAAGTTGATTTGGATGAGTTTCCACTGTAGAAAGGTGGGAAATTCCCCTCGAAGACATGCAATAACATATCGTCTCCTCTGTGTTTGTCTCCTAGGATATCTAAATATCCTATCGGGGAAATGTAAGCACCTTGTGTTGGTTCAGATGCCATGGGTGCGTTATCTCAAAATGTCGATTGCCAGGGTCTAGATTTCACTATAGAACGCCATGGGCGGCACTATCTCGAAGTTTCGAAAGCCAAGGTTCTGAGAGTTTCCATGGGCGGGGCTATCTCGAAGCATCGATTGCTAGGGACTCTGCGAGGATTGATGGTGGGGACAGGGAATCCGATACAAAACGTGTTTAGGGTAAATCCAAGGTTGGATCTAAGGAAAAATATAATGAAAAGAAAAAGAGAGAGAAAGCTCTCCACAAATGAAAATCTTCTTCTATCTCTCTTACAAAAAAAATGCACAGGAAAACTGAACTTGGGCTAACCATGTTACAAGCATGGGTGCTTTAATCGTTGGGTCCAACAAACCTTAGGATAGTTCCTGTAGGCCTTAGAAACCTTCGCGACAGACTAAGGGGAGAGCTAGTCAGGTCTGGATCTGGGATGGTACATAAGTACCTCTGGGACTATTGTTGGTATTAACATATGATTCTTATAGATGCGACATAGTAGGGCATCCTGATAGTTACATCTAACCTAGAGAACTGGTTTGGTCCATAAGGTTTTGCTAAGGGACTAGCAAAAGATAGGCATGGGGGTATGATGGGAACACCATCATGAGCCATAACTAGCTCAATTTGGTCTGATAAAGTTGATAAAAGCTCATACATAACCATCAGAGGGTCAAATAAGCATAATGTTCTTTTTAAGTAGATGATAAGAAACCAGGGTTATTTCTGCAATTTTAACATTTCGCAAACTACAGAATAACCACGGGATATTTCAGAAGTTTATTAAAGGTCATATGGTCATTAATATCTAATAAGTTGGTCCATGTAGAACGAAACAATTTTCATGCATTTCAAGAATTAAATGACATCTGAAACCCTAAAAACAGACCTGCTTAACTAACTAAGGTTTTGGTCAGGATAAAATACACCTAAACCTTCTAAAAATCATAGAAAAATATTCCCTAAGGTTTGGTACCCTTGATTTGACCACTGGAAACCAATTTGGCTTAAAATAGAGTCTCAAACAAATAATTGCCTTAATTTAGGTTTCTCCACAATTTACCTAGTCAAACATCGCCAAAACCAAAATCCAACTTCACCATCAGATTCCTTGGGCCCAATCAAAGATCATCTTAACCTAGTTTACATCTCAGTCCTAATAGACTCTTTTCATTACATAAAAGCCCTTACCTTTTTGAAATCATTACAAATAGGTCCTAACTTTTTCATCATCTTCATATTTAGGTCCCTACCACCATTGGTGTGAGCATTCGAGCTCCAACAAGATTCGAACGAGATTTTCTCGCTTGATTCTCAATCAAACAATCCCAAATTTGATCCGGAGATTCCTTGTGAGATTCCCTTCTAAATGAGATCGGTCTTCGATCCCAACTCCTTCTCAAAAGCTCATGCAAACTCTTTAAAAGGAAGGGTTTTTGGCTTGAGCAAAAAGTACAGAGTTTGCGAGCTTTCTTCCAAGCTTAGAACTCTGTTCTATGGCCTATAAATGATCCTACATTAAGTTCCTCACCTCCTTAGCAAAACTTGGCCTCAGAAATCCCCTCTTCCTCCTCTAGCCATCTTCAAAGTTTGCTCCGGTGACCTCCTCCGTTCACCCTCGTCAGGCCATCCAACCATCAAATTGGATGGCCTATCTTCTTCCCCTCGTCTTTGCGATCCTCTCTAGTCAAAGAGAGGTCATTCCACTGCCTTGTTCATCATCGTCGCCTCGCCATCTCCATCTTCTCCAACTCCGGTCAAGCAACGATCGGAGCTCCCCAGACTTCTCCCTCTCCTCTAAGACAATCTACCTACTCCTCTACTCCCCTACATCATTTCCCCCTCATGTACACTCCTAATCAACCACGCAACACACCTCGACGCCCTCACCTTCTTCCGCTCTGGTGAAGCTCTGACGATGCCTTCCCACTGCTCCACTGCACGAACCTCATCGCTACTACCTCTATTAGCTTCGCTATGACTTCCTGGTCAAAAGCCCTAACTTTACTAGGGCTATTGACCACTCTATACCCCTATCGAGCATACCCACCTTCACGGACCTTCTTCGACCTCGCTATGCGCATACACACACCCACACACCATAGCACAAACACCATTGCACTCACTGTTCCACGGCGAAGCTTCTGAACTAGTTTGACATGGTTGCAAGGCCGTGTTCGTGCTATCAGGGACTTTGCTGGACCTCCATCGCTGCCACCACCCTCTCAGGCTATGTCTGACATCTTCTGGTGGTGTTCTTCTTCGCCAACACATCCAAGCGTTGCAGCACAGCTCCAGGAAGTACTCCTGGTTTCCAATCGAGCGAAGGCACACCTCTAGCACTCCTAATTTAGCATCCTTTTTACTGCAGCTCACACTCGATGAAGCCTTGTGGGATAGTCCCACATCTTGGAAGGAGGAGCTACCCATGTGAGATATATTGAATTTGTTCCCTCGACCCCTTGGCCAAGACACGGGGGTTGGGTCCCCACACACACCTCAACGCATGCCTTTCCCGCCATTCACGTAGGCGAGTTTGGCCCAGATTTGGATCTGGTTACCTGATCAATCGGGTTTCAGAAGAGAAAGAAGAAAGAGAGAGAAGGGATGGGGTGTTTTTGCCCTTTTGTGCCTCTGCTCTCAACACTTAGTCTCTGAGAGGCTTTTGTGCCTCTGTGCTGTGCTCGTGCCTCTCACTGAGGCTTGAAGAAGAAGAGAAACCTTTGCCTCTATTACTGGTAGGGTACTATTGCATTATTGAGATACTAACTGATGTGGAAATTGGTTGATATTCACTGTTCAAACATTTCAAATAATTGTGATTAAATTGTCTAGGGTTAATTTGGTGATTCAAATCACCATTGTAACCCATTATTTTTGCACATTGGTACTTGAATTATTGATATATCATTCTTGAATAGTTTAGAATCAAGTTTTGGTTGCAATTGCTTATATATTTTACTTTGAATTGTGATTTTGAGATTGATTTGCTACTTGCTCCCTGCGTTCGATCTCGGATTTCCATTCGAGCATAAATTTTATTTATTTTCATGCTTTATCAGTTATACTGTGACATCATTTTTAAAACCCCGATTTAGAGCAAATAACACTCACCCTCTAATTTAAGGGGATTTTGAGTCTAAGCATCTACATACTATTTGCACTAACTCGCTTTTCAAAAATTGGGTAGGTAATGAACCTTCTAGGGTGGTATGGCTGGAGAGTTATCATGGATAATAGCCCATTAGTCGGTTGTCCAGAGCCCAGCCACACAACCATTCTTTTCTTGCTGCCTTTAGGTAAATCTTAAATCAGGGAAGCTACCTACTTAGAAAAAAAAGGAAAAGAAAAATATCCAAAAAGAGAAAAATAAAATAGAAAAGAAAAAAAAAGAAATAAGCCACACTTCACCGCACTAGTATGGCTGACAAGTTATCGTGGGTAACAGCCCATTGGTCGGTTGTCCAAAACCTAGCTCGCAAAAATGCACGTTTAATTCCAAACACTTTAGAAGAAGCGAAGATGTAGAATAAATCAGGGACATCTACACTAGGTTCACCCTTGTGTTGACCCCAAAAAAATAAAAGTAGAGAAAAAGCTATCAATCGTATAGATACACCTTTAGGTAGAATTCCTTTTAAGGTCACCTAGGGGCATAGAAACCCGAAGTCTATTTTGATTTCCGTTCAATGAGTCTATAACATTCACGAAAAGATGCTTAGAACTTAGAGTTCTCTTCGAGTATTGGGTAGGTTGAGTAGCCATAGAAAGCTGCTTCGAAACCCTAAACTCAAAAATCCAAAAAAAGAATAGAAAAGAAGAAAAAGAAAAAGCAAAAGATCCTTTTTGATTTGAATAAGGCGAGGGCTTAAGTGGTTTGCATTTTGGCAGACACTCGGATGCTATTTTGTCTCTGTAGTTCAGGTTTTAGTTGAAATTCCTAAGAGTTGAAAAATAACTTTTGCCCAAGAAATCTGATTCTAATTCTCTTATAAATAACATGCAGTTTTACTAGGGACTAGCAAAAGATAGGAATGAGGGTGTGATGTAAACATATTTATATCACATAAACCGTCTATCTATGCATGCTCTTAGGCGTATAGTTGCATCATATATTATGAATATTGCATAACATGCATCATCTTGCATTTAGTTTAGATTGTATAAAGTTTTGGTTAATTTTCTCTTTCTGTGGTCAGGTAATAGGGAAATATCATATCGGGGCCTCGGATTGAAGATCTAACCATACGGATCTGATCAGAGTGACGATCGGAGTTCAACGACTCCAAGATCGCCCTAATCGGACTTCTGTAGCATCAGATACAGTCCGAGAAAGATCAGAGGTCAAGGGGTCAAGGTGGTGTAAATCCATACATCAGATGAAAAATCCAACCGCTTAGATGGGTTCGGATCAACGATCGTAGCCCAATGACATGAAAATCGATCTAATCCGACATCCATAGCACCATCTACAAGTTAGAGAAGATGGATGGCTAGGATGGTGCCACGTGGCACCATCCTAACCCCCTAACACCGGCCCAAGCCTACTGCATCACCTCTTCATGTGATGGCCAATGCATCTTAGCCATTGGATCTCAATCCAATGGCTGAGATCCTTACTAGCCACGCTTACCCATATCTAAGAAGAGAGCTCAAGGGAAGATCTCGACTGTTGGATTGAGATCCAACGGTTAAGAAAGTGCACGAAGAAGATGAAAATGCGACAAGTGGTAGCCACAGTGCAGCGGCTGAGCGGTTCACGCACGAGGGGTGGGCACGGGTTCGACCTCGCTCGCCTCAAATCAGCCATGCAAGGATTGTTTAGGCGTAACTCGCCATTGGATGGAGATCGGGCAGCAAAGAATGTGAGACGTGGTACGCCTAGATGTGAGGAGCATTGAACGCGCGATCTGACACAATGCTACACATGCCATCGCACGCATGGGCGCACGGTAAGTGAAGAGGAGAGGCATGCATTTTAGGCCGTCCAATCTTCCGATCGGATGACTGAGATGAAGAGAACATGCGCATACGTTGAGCATACGGGGAGAGGAAGCGTGGCGAGCGCACGCACATAAGCCCATGTTCAGGGTCTTTAGTGGCGAATAAATTCGTCACTAAAGACCCTAACATTAATGTTTTAAGATGAAATGACCCATTTACCCCTTTAATCCTCACCTATAAAAGGCCCTACAACCCCCACATATTAATGATCCCTTCCTCTCTTCTCTTACCCCCTTAAAGGCTCTACGAGCTAGTCCCAAACCCGGGATGCTCCATTAGAGTTACAAAAATAACTTTCTATCTTCTCACCTCCTTCGTGGAGCATCCTGCGGTTGTCTTCTCACCACTGTTTGAGAAGCAGATCTTGCCACGACATCGCCCTGCCCCGTTCTCCATCGTCCGTCATTGTTCTCCTTCATTCCACATCTCACCACCTTCATCCAGATGCTCCATCAATGCAGCTCATCCTCCAAGTAGCTGTCGAGGAGGATAATTTCTCACCTTCCTTCTCTTTACTACTTCCTAGAGTAGATTTACCGCTTTCTAGTTGTAAAATTTCTAGCTTTCTAGTGTGGTGATTAGTTGTAATGAACATTATTCTATGGTTATGAAATCCATGTTTATTCTCTCTATTTTGTCTTTATTTGTATTATTCTCTCTCTCTTCTATTAATTATTCTTTAATTAGATAGCTAGTTTGGATTTAATTCGACTAGCTAATCTGATTTGTGACAACAAAACAAATGTGATTTTTAATCAAACGTCCACCTCTCTGTGTTCGACTCAGAATTTCTTTTGAGTTTCAGTTAAAATTATCTGTTGATGGATTTTTCTCGTGAGTTACGCTACAACAACAGGTTTTTCAAACTCAATCCTTTTGCGACGATTTTTCTACTCCAACAAAATGCGTTAAAGGCAAAATTATTCAATTGACTTTAAGTTTTAACTTTATCTTTTATTTCTTCAATTACAAAATTTTTTGGATGATTTTTATCAAATTTCCATTCATTCAGATGATTATGTATGTTATTTTCTTTTACATTTGGTATATCAAGAAAGTGATTATCATCTTCTTTATTATCACTTATATTCTCTTAATCAAAAGTCAGTGGATCTTTAATAAATTTTACTTGAAGAGTTTCTTCTACAGCTAATGTATTCTTATTAAATACACAATATGCCTTACTTCTTATTGAATATCCAATGAATATACATTCTTCTCCTTTAATTTCAAACTTATCTAAATTTCTTTAGTGTTAAGAATATAGCATTTACTTCCAAACACTTTACAATAATTTATTTTAGGTCTTTTATCAAAATATAATTCATAAGAAGTCTTGTTTGTTAGTGGTCTAATTAGGTCCCTATTTAGTAGATAACATGCAGTATTTGTTGCTTCTGCTAAAAAATATCTAGGTAATCTAGATTCTATAGTAGAGTTCTAGCACATTCTTGTAAAGTTCTATTTTTGCGTTCAACTACTCCATTTTGTTATGGTGTTCTTAGAAAAGAAAATACATGTTTAATTTCATGTTCTTCACGATGATTAGTAAATTGTTGATTTTCAAATTCTCCTCCATGATCTGATCTTATTTAGGTTATTAAATAACGTTTTTCATTTTGTATCCTTTTAGAAAATATTTTAAAATATTCAAAAACTTGATCTTTATGTTTTAAGAAATAAATCCAAGTAAACCTTGAATAAGCAATTAATGCTAAGCAATACCTACAATCATTTAAACTACCAATTTTAGTTTGACCAAATAAGTTTAAATGAATTAATTGTCGAGGTCTATTAGTTGAAATTTTATTCTTATTTTTGAATGAACTCTTATGAATTTTGCCTAATGTACAACATCACATAAAGAATGTGTTTTATACCTTCTGTTTGGTAATCCTTTCACAAGATTAAACTTACCCAATTTAGTCATATATTTATAATGAAGATGTCCTAATCTTTTGTACCATAAAGAAATTTCATCAGTAGATGCAATTAGACTATCAAAAGTGTTATTTTTATCTATTACAACAATACATATAAATGTCTTTATATCCTTTTCCTTCTAATAATACTTCTTTAGTGATTTCATCAATAATTTTAAATATTTTGGAATTAAATACAACTTCAAATCCTTTATAACATACTTGACTTACACTTAATAAGTTATGTTTTAAACCTTTAACTAATACAACATTATTACAAGATGATTTACCTTTTCCAATTATTTCAGTACCAACAATTTTACATTTATAGTTGTTTCCAAATGTAACCATACCACCATACTTGTGTTCCAAATGAGTGAATAAACCTTGATTTCCAGTCATATGTTTTGAACATCCATTGTCCATGACCCATTTGCCTTTTGAATCCTACAAAAATTTGAGTAGGGCTTTTCTTTAACACTTTGAATCCATCTTTTGATTTATGATAAATCCATTCCTTATAATCAACATCTTTTATTCCTATAAAACAAGAATTCAAAATATTCTTTGGTACCCATATTCTCTTGGGTCCAGCAATGTTAGTTTTCTTCCATTCCTTTTGTGGAATGAAAGAAATTCCTTTATTTCCATTTTGATTAAGAAAATGATTATTACTAGATGAATTTGAGAAATTAGAAAATCCAAGACCATTTTTATTAGTTTTAGGTATTGCAAAGCAAGTAATTTATCAAGATGTTCTTTTCCTTTTGTAAACTTGCTAAGATCATTTACAAGTTGCTTAGATTTATTTTTTAACATAACAATATCATTTTCTAGAATAGAAATCTTGTCTTTTAATGAATGAATCTCACATTTCATAATAGAATTTAAATCACTAAGATTTTTATTTTTAGCAATGCATCCTTTATTCTCAAATTTGAGCACTTTATATGAATCAAAAAGATCACAAAATGCTTCAAGTAATTCTTCAAAAGAAAAATCATATACCTCATTTTCCAATGCCATCAAGCCAAAATATGATGGTGCTTCATTTGTTGAAGTGTTATCTTCACTTCAATTGAGCTTGATTCAGAATCATCCTAGGTTGCTTGAAAGGATTTCTTTTTCTTAAACTTTTGTGGAAACTTCTTGAAAATGCCTCTTTCTTCTTTTGAAGCTTTCTTTCTTGAGAAGAGGGCAATCCTTTTTCATATGTCCAGCCTTTTTACAATTGTGGTAGGTAATCGTATCCTCTTTCTCTTCTTCCTTTCTCTTTCTGAAATTCTTTTTGGTTCTCAAGAATTTCTTGAACTTCTTAGATAATAAAGCAATCTTCTTCATCATCATCTAATGAGTCTTCACTTTCATCATCAACTTGAAAAGCTAATTTCTTTCTTTTTGGTTCTTCAGACTTTTTTTTTACATGATTTTACTCTCATAAGCCATCAAATTTCCAATAAGTTATTCCATATTTAGATTGTCAACTTCTGTAATGACCCGCTACGTTTTAGCCATTTAAGATGTTTGGAGTTTCAGTCAGATGTCTGAAAGTGGATTATTTCGAACTGCACTTTGCGCTCTGCGCGTGGGCGGCGCGTAGAGGCTATTCTCCTCTCTCTCCCTTATTCCCTCCTAAACCCTAAACCCTATTTCCCCTCCTATTTATACCCTCCTTTCTCCTCTCCTCTCCTCCACACACCACCAGCCACCACCTCCTTTAGATCTCTTGTGCGGCAGTGGCGAGGGTGGATGAGAGAGGCAAGAGGGGGGCGCGAGTGAGGGAGAGCGAGAGGGAGGAAGGTGGAGTGCGTGGAAGGTGGAAGGACCTTCAGGAGCTTAGTGGAGCTCGCACGGCTGGCAGTGGGAGTGTGCGTGCGTGGAGGACATTGGCGAGGAGCTACCCAAGCTCCTGCAGCAGTTGGAGCTGCCGCTGTGGGTGGAGGCACGAGCGGAGCGAGCTACAAGGAGGTTCTGATACTGGAAGCTTTCCAGTATCAGATGTCTGGCATGACGTCCAGACGACTGGCGAGGGACTTAGACATTTGGAGCTAAGGTTGGGCATCTGAGAACACGTATTGCACAAGGTATGTACATTCCTACGCTGATTTCTCCCATGCAGAAGATCTCAGCATAGGAGACGTTGTCGGCTGACCGCGCTTGCATTTGCATGCGTAGGTACAGCTTTGGGAAGGCGCGCGGAATGCTTTCCCACAGACTTTTGGACATCTGATCACATCACCAGACATCCAGAGGTGATTCCAGATGATCGGAGACCTTGTCCAACGTCTGGAAGTATCCTCAGATGGTTATAGAGAAAGTCTGGACGTCTGATCTACCGTAGGAGACATAAGGTGAGTTTTGACATCTTTTAAGACGTCTGATTTTGATCAGAAACTGCATTTTTCTCTTGTTTGAGGCCCAAATGGAATCGGATTTCCTCAAACAAAGTACTGTTGTTTTCTACTCGAGTTCCTCTATGTGTTCGTGTTGAGTACCTACTGTTTTGAGCTTGTCTAATGTACATTGGTCATTGGTACAGGTTACCAACCGGTGGCATGTTCGGGGCCCATGGAGACGACGAGATCAGCAGCACAAGCCCCCATTCCTCCCATGATATTCGGTAGAGTGGTTTAATTCAGTTATTAATATTTAAATAAAAATGTGCTTGGTTGAAATAGTCGAATGGAACTCTAAAATGTGGAATGAACCCAAGGGTAGAAAATGATGAGCATATTTGAGCTGTACTGTTTACTTGAATGCATGGTTAAAATTAATTGCTAGCAAATACCTGCATTATAATTACGAGTTGCATGTTAGAATACGAGCTGCCTGTATTTAATTGAGAAATTGCCTGTGAAATCGCCAGTTGCATGTTATTGAGAAGTGAACTATGAAAACACGAGCTACTTGTATATGGATGAGGAATGAATTATGAAACATGAGATCTAGATCTGGATAAATGAGGTGAACATGAGCATGAACTCTACGGGGAATTAAGAGTAGAATTCCTGTGGGTAAACGGAATATGGAATGTAGACAGGAAGTGTGATGGCCCTTGAGTACATGGTACCAAGGAGAGCAACTGTCCCCTTTTAGTGTAGAGCGGAGCTAGCCTCCCTTGGGTTAAGACCCGGGGTTAGGATTGGCCACTCTACACCGACTCCTGTTGGCCCTCGTGTACGTGGTACCAAGGTGAGCTACTAGTGTAGGGAGGGAGCTAGCCACCCCATGGGGCCCGGGGTTCATCTAGCTACCCTACACCGACTTTGTTCGACCCTCTGGGCAAATTGGGGTAGTCAGACGAGGGTGCGCAAACTGCAAAGGGGCAAGACCTTGTTTAGTTTTGAGGGGCGAGAGCCCTGTTCTGAAAGGGCAAGGCCCTATATTGTTCCGTGTTGTACTCTGGGCGTACCCTCTAGCAGAAATAATTGACTGTGTGTCAATGCGGGGTAGCTACCCGTGCGCTTATCATGCGTGCCATAGTCACCGCTACGTCTTGACAGTGACCTCGGGGTGGTTGACTGGGTGTAGGACTACCACGGGAGCTCCCCCGTCCAGGAGAGCACCATGTGCACCTTCTAATCTATGGAAAAGATTGCAATCAAGATCGTTCCCATGAGGAACATGCAAGATCAAGAAATATCTAGATACTTTGAGAAATGGATGAAACAGAAACATATAAATGAGATAAATAGAAATGAGAATTAAATCTTTTATTTTTATTATTTTTGTACTTAGATAATATAAACACCACTCTACTCAGCGTTCGCTGACTCTACATTTTCATAACAATATTCAGGACCAAGAGTTGAGCAGCCCGAGTTTCCAGCTGTAGAGGATGCTGGGCCCATCTGAGCCCAGCCGTAGTGGTTCTTTCAACACTTTCTTTTTCTCTACTGCTGTAGTAAGTAATGGACACTTAGTTACTGTTTCTATTTTTCCTATTTCCTTTCCACTTTCAATTGTTGTTGATGTTGTGGTGGCATGTACTGAGATAGTTGTCTACTTTCTTTACTGCTTTGTACTTTTCTCCTACTTAGTTATATTGCATGTGTGAATGTGGTTTATTTTCTTGCTTTTGGTTGTTTCTTGTTGGACGACTAGGTCATGGGATTAGTCGAGATGAGCCGATCTTGGGTCATGTAGGGATCCGGCAACCAGGTCGTAACAAGATAGTATCAGAGCAAGGTTGTCCCGAGAAATGAACCAATTGCCTTGAGAATAACCACTCACGTGCATATAACTAGGATAGCTACCACAACGTATCGCTTTGATATTCATCTCCGAGTCCTTTCTCGACGTGATTCAGTATCGTTGACACCCTCGTTCTATCTTTCGCATCTTCATGCTGGTGATGCCTCGTCGAGGAGTTCTCAAGACAGGCCATAGTCGTGGCCGTGGATGAGGTCGGAGGGGCAGACGTGCCGGACTTGAGGTGCCAGTTGACCCACCTCTTCTCTCGGGCGTTCAGGCTCAGGATCTCACCCAGCTGATCATAGACATCATACGAGAGGAGCTCCACTAGCCTCCACGGACACCTCTCCCTGAGGATGTGGAGGGGGAGTCCTCGATGGGACAGAGAGACCGTCGTAGTGTCAAATGAGTAGGAGGGGGAAGGGGTGGTCCCCCACCACCCCCACCACACTCTGACACTTCCAAGCACGAGCCCTCTTTGCCTGGAGGCATGCTCGTTCCCCTACTGCAACTACACCATGAGCTTTTCGGATAGTTCCAGAAGCTGAAGCCCCCCTCCTTCAAGGGGGATGAGGACCCGTCTGAGGCAGAGGACTAGCTGGAGCAGATAGAGAAGGTGTTCGACACCCTTCACCCTCCTGTGGAGTACCACGTGGACTTTGCCATGTACCAGCTAGAGAGTGCAGCACACAAGTGGTGGAGGGCAGTCAGAGGCCAGGAGGGGAGAGAGCCGACGTGGGACCAATTCATGACTCTCTTCTACAAGCAGTACTTCCTACAGACCTAGCAGGACCAGAGGAGACAGGAGTTCCACACTCTCCGGCAGAGGATGATGACGGTTAGTGCATACCGCACACGTTTTCTGGAGCTGTCACCTTTTGCCTTGACATCTATGTCTACATAGGAGGATAGCTTGTGGAGGTTTACTGAGGGGCTCCAACCTGCTATTCGAAGGTATGTCAAACCCCTAAAGTTTCCCATTTTCTCTCATGTGGTTAAGGAAGCCATGACCTATGAGGAGACCAACCTGGCCAAGCGAGACATTGATAGCGGATGGAAGAGGCCCTACCAGCCAGAGTACTCTCAGGGTTGTCGGGAGTGGAGGCTCACGGCACCTGCATGAGAGTTGTCTCATTTTGCGGGGCCATCAGTGGCCTTTGGGGGCCCTAGACAGGGGCCAGCTACCAGCATCGGACCCCCACCCAGCCGCCTACAGGGACCTACTAAGGGAGGAGGTCATGTTCCCCTTTGCTACCAGTGTGGCCAACCGAGCCACATCAGGAGGGACTGCCCATCTAGGGCCGGAGAAAACCAGATGCTCCCCGCACTGAGTGCTGGAGGCCGAGCTAGTAGTCGTGGTCACCAGGCGCGTGGGGGAGGGCAGCAATCACGAGGAGGGTATCGGCCAACAGATCCTCGCCCGACCCAAAGTGTAGGTACTTCATCTGCACCGAGGGCTAAGGGGCGTATCAACACCCTAACACACAGAGACGCTAGGGCTTCAGGTTCAGTGGTGGCAGGTATGGTTACTGTTTTTGGCAAATTAGTGTACATACTTTTTGATTCTGGCTCCACGCACTCTTTCATCGCTATGAGTTTTGCCGTCAGTTTGGGGCAGGGTAGTGTACTGTTAAAGGATCCGTTTGTGATCAGAGGCCTAGGTGGCTAGTTGTTTGTAGCCGAGGAGGTCTACATGGACTGTGAGGTCAGTATAGGTGGACACAGCCTCCCCGCTGACCTGATTGTGATACAGATGGAGGATTTTGGCGTGATCGTAGGGACGGACTGGCTGTCCGGCTATCATGCCCTGGTGGATTGTTTCGGGAGGAAGATCGCCTTCTCCATACCGGAGTTGCCTCCCTTTGAGTTTCACGGACAGCCGATGGACGGAGGTTTCAGATGCATCTCCGCACTTCAGGCAGCGAGGCTTTTGAGCCAGGGGTGTGAGGGCTTTTTGGCCTGTGTAGTGGCAGAGCCTAGCCCTGTGGCTGACTTTCAGAGTATCCTGATGGTTTGCGAGTACCCTAACATTTTTCCAGAGGAGTTGCTAGGACTATCGCCTGAGCGTGGGATCGAGTTTGAGATCTCACTGGTACCAGGGACCAGGCCCATTTCTATTGCACCGTACCGGATGGCATCGCTTAAGCTGCGAGAGCTCAAGTCACAGCTACAGAACCTGTTGGAGAAGGGCTTTGTGAGGCCCAGTGTGTCCCCATGGGGAGCCCCTGTGCTGTTTGTGAAGAAGAAGGACGGTACCTGCGACTTTGTGTCGACTACCGACAACTAAATATGATCACCATCAAGAACAAGTATCCACTGCCGAGGATTGATGACCACTTCGACCAGCTGTGAGACGCCACAGTGTTCTCTAAGATAGATCTGAGGTCGAGTTACCACTAGTAGAGGATTAGGGAGACCGACATCTTGAAGATAGCTTTCCATACCTGATACGAGCACTACAAGTTCTTGGTCATGTCATTTGGGTTGAATAATGCCCCCACTGCTTTTATGGATTTGATGAACTAGGTTTTCAGGCCATACTTAGACCAATTTGTTGTGGTGTTCATCGACAACGTTCTCGCTTACTCGTAGGATCAGGCATAGCATGGACAGCATTTACGCATGATCCTGGACACCTTGAGGCAACGCAAGCTGTATGCTAAGTATAGTAAGTGTGACTTTTGGTTAAGGTAGGTGACCTTCTTGGGCCACGTGATTTCAGGAGATGGTTTGGCTATGGATCAAGCCAAGGTTAAGGCCGTACTCAAGTGGGAGAGGCCACGTACAATGATAGAGATACACAACTTTTTGGGACTGGCAGGTTACTATCAGTGGTTTATCTGATGATTCTCTCATATTGCGCATCCTATGACCCAGCTGACTCGGAAGGACGTGCCCTTTGCCTGGACAGATGAGTGCGAGGCATGTTTTCAGGAGTTGAAGGAGAGACTGACTTCAGCTCCTGTGCTTACCATTCCAGACAGTAGTGCCAGTTTTGTAGTTTACACAGATGCTTCATTGCAGGGGTTAGGGGGTGTGTTCATGCAGTGGGGTCACATTGTCGCTTACGCTTCATGGCAACTGAAGCCCCATGAGCATAGCTACCCTACCCATGACTTGGAGCTAGCAGCTGTTGTCTTCGCACTGAAGACATGGAGGCACTACCTTTACGGTGAAACTTTCGAGATCTTCACAGATCATAAAAGCCTCAGGTACTTATTTGACCAGAAGGAGATTAACATGAGACAGAGACATTGGTTAGAGCTTCTGAAGGACTACGACTGCAGCATCTCCTACCTCCCAGGGAAGGCCAATGTGGTGGCTAACGCCTTAAGCCAGAAGGCGCCCACCCACTTAGCCACTTTACAGGCACAGAGTTGGAGACTTATGGAGGAGTTGGGCAGTTGGCGACCTTGGGAGTCACAGGTGTATTGTGGGATAGTGACAGTGATGCGGCATACATGACCTGAGCTAAAAGATTGCATCATCGCAGGGCAGATGACAGATCCGTACTTACAGACACTGCGAGACAGGTGTTGGTAGGGGACCCAGGAGACTTTTCCTTTACAGACAAGATACTGCGCATGAGGGGACGCTTATGCATTCCTAGGGACGGGGAGTTGTTGAGAGAGCTGCTGGCTGAGGCGCACGGGTCCAGGTTCACCATACATCCCTGGAACACAAAGATGTACCATGACTTGCTACGCAACTTTTGGTGGAGAGGGATGAAGCGGGATGTTGGTGAGTTTGTGCAGCAGTGTTTGGCATGTCAGTAAGTGAAGGCCGAGCATCAGAGGCCTGCAGGGCCATTGCAGCCACTTCCTATACCAAAGTGGAAGTGGGAGAGTATCACCATGGACTTGGTGGTGGGTCTACCAGCTACCCAGCGGGGACACGACACAGTCTGGGTGATGGTAGACAGGTTGACGAAGATGGTGCGTTTCCTGTCGATCTGAGTCACCTTTAGACCAGCATAGTTAGCAAAGAGATACATCCGAGATGTGGTGCACCTGCATGGAGTTTCACGTGAGATTGTATCCGACAAGGATACTCGTTTTACTTCCCAGTTCTGGGCTAAGTTTCAATAGGCTTTGGGGACACGTTTGAGGTTCAGTACCGCTTACCACCCGCATATGGACGGACAGTCAGAGCGCACCATACAGACACTTAAGGACCTTTTACGTGATTGTGTACTAGATTGGAGAGGCTCTTGGGAGGAGCATTTACCCCTGGAAGAATTTGCATACAATAACAGTTACCACTCGAGCATAGGCATGACACCTTACAAGGCTCTGTAGGACGGAGGTGTACTGCACCCTTGAGTTGGGTCAAGGTGGGGACCAAGTGGGAGGTTGGTCCCAGGCTGATCCGACAGAGTCAAGAGGTGATAAAGCACATTCACAAATGACTCCACACTATCAGGATCAGGTAGAAGAGTTACATTGACTGGAAATGCAGAGAGTTGCAGTTCGAGGTTGGGGATCACGTCTTTCTCCATGTTTCTCCCATGAAGGGCCTGCAGTGTTTTGGGGTGAAAGGGAAGCTTGCACCGAGGTTTGTGAGGCCATTTGAGGTCCTAGAGCAGGTAGGACCCGTTGCTTACTGGCTTGCCCTTCCTCCCCAACTTTCTGGAGTGCACAACGTGTTCCACATGTCCAATCTCAGGAAGTACGTCGCTGATCCAAGTCACTTTCTGAGCCACGAGAGCGTCGAGGTGGGTGACGACCTGACCTATCCCAACAGACCAGTATAGATACTAGACAGAGCTGTCCGAAGACTGAGGCAGAAGCAGGTACCACTGGTGAAGGTCCTATGGAGAAGCCAGCGGTATGAGGAGGCGACTTGGGAGCCTGAGGCAGCGATGCGAGAGTGGTGTCCAGAGCTTTTTGAGGGTACTTCTTTTCAGACCTACTTCGGTCCTCCTTAAGTTTGTTATGCGTTTTAATGTTCCTTTTTCCGTACCTTAGCTAGCTCAAGTTTCGGGGATAAAACTTCCTTTAAGTTTGTTATGATGTGATGACTCGCTATGTTTTAGCCATTTAAGACGTCTGGAGTTTCAGTCAGACATCTATCCAAACGTTTGGACCCGTCCTTGGACGTTTGAAAGTGGATTATTTCAAACTGCGCTTTGCACTCTGCGCGCAGGCGACGCGTAGAGGCCGTTCTCCTCTCTCTCCCTTATTCCCTCCTGAACCCTAAACCCAACTTCCCCTCCTATTTATACCCTCCTTTCTCCTCTCCTCTTCTCCACACACCACCAGCCACCACCACCTTCAGATCTCCTATGCGGCAGTGGTGAGGGAGGATGAGAAAGGCAAGCGGGGGGGGGGGTGAGCGAGGGAGAGCGAGAGGGAGGAAGGTGGAGAGTGTGGAAGTTCGGAGGACCTTCAAGAGCTCAATGGAGCTCGCACAGCTGGCAGCCGGACTGTGCGCACGTGGAGGACATTGACGAAGAGCTGCCCAAGCTCCTGTAGCAGTTGGAGCTACTATCGCGGGCAGAGGCGCGAGTGGAGCGAGCTGCGAGGAGGTCCTGATAATGGAAGTTTTCCAGTATCAAATGTCTGGCGTGACGTCCAGATGACTGGCGAGGGACTTGGACATCCGGAGCTAAGGTCGAACGTCTAAGAGCACGTATCACGCGAGGTATGTATGTTCCTACGCTGATTTCTTCCATGTAGATGATCTCAGTGTAGGAGACGTCGGCTGACCATGCCTACATTTGCGTGTGCAGGTACAGCTTTGGGAAGGCGCCCGAAATGCTTTCCCATGCACTTTTGGACATCTGATCACATCACCAGACGTCTAGAGGTGCTTCTAGACAATTGAAGACCTTGTCCAGCATCTGGAACTATCCTCAGATGGTTGTAGAGAAGGTCTAGACATCTGATCTACCGCAGGAGACATAAGGTGAGTTTTGACGTCTTTTAAGACATCTGCGATTAGTCCCAGATGTCTGATTTTGATCAGAAACCGCATTTTTGGCCTGTTTGAGGCCCGAATGGAATTGAATTTATGCAAATGAAGTACCATAGTTTTCTACTCGAGTTCCTCTATGTATTCGTGTTGAGTACTGACGTGCCGTAGTGCGTGTGTGTTAAGAGGTGTCGTTATAGTCGCACTTGATACGTCGGTTTTAAAAGAAGTAAACAGAGGTGAGTCCGAGTGTCGGTCTCAGGGAGGCGTGGAAATCAGATTTTGTTTATCACTTGTTGTCACGAAAAAGGTGGAGTTTTGCTTACGAAAGAGGCGGTTTTGAAAAGTGAGAGCGAGAGAGAGAGTTTAGGGTTAGAAAGCTCTTAGTTTTGATCATGCACTTTAAACAGAAATTAAAATGGCGACTGAACGGAAAATAATTTCATTAAACATGCATTCATAGTTCATGGTTTACAACATTAAATACATGCTTCAATAAAAGTAAATGAAAGCTTAAAAGAGAGAGAGAGAGGTAGAGAGAGAGTGGAGAGCGACGAGGCAGCCACGGTGGTGGAGGAGGCTCCGTCGGTGGCTCGTCGTCTCCGGCGATTACAAGAGTGCCTAAAACTAGCAAGGAGAGGAGTGGAGTAGTTGCAAGTGGGAGAGTATATCTTGAATGGTGGTAGGAGGGGGTTTAAATAGAGTTAAGGGCTTCCAAAAAGAAGGGGCTTTAGCGACATCCAGAGCGTCGCTAAAACTGCTTCCAAAAGCGTCGGTGTAGCCCTCTCGCCGTCGGTCAGCCGGCCGCCCCGGTCTTCCTCTTCGCGCGATCTGTGGCTGCTGAACGAGAGCCGTCCTTCTGCGCCCGCCCTAAGATCGTGCCTTGGGCGTGCGTGCGTTTCCGCTCGACGTGCGCGTGCGCGTGGGCACTCATGCACTGCGGTCGCGCCGCGTGGCGAGATCGTGGCAGTGGGCGGCCCAATTTTTCCGCACCCTTCACCCACCTTCAAATCCCGCTCCTCGCAGCTCGACCGCGCATCACGGCGATGCGTGCGTGTGCGCTAACCGTTGCGCCACGCCCGCGCTTTGTCGCGGCGACCGCGGGCGAGCACACGGATCTTGACCGTTCGATCGAAGATCAACGGCCGAGATTCGTCTTTAGCCGGCTTGAGGGTGTGCTAGCGGTGGGGGCGGGGCGACGTGGCGCTCTCTGGGCCGTTGATCTCCAGATCAACAGTTAGAACTTCTTGGGCCCATTGTGGGAGCTCCGGATGTCAGATTTTGCCGATCTTGAGTCCGTTGGACTCCGTTCGTCGTTCTGAATCCATCCGTACGGTCCGATTGCTCATCTGAGGCCTACTTTGACAAATGATTTACACAAATGGCCATTAATATAATTTATAAGCAATCTTGGTACTTGATGTATGCAATGCTCCTATTCTACTTATGTTGTGCCTTGTATTCTAAAGATGGGCCATATTCAACCTAATTACTACCCCCTTGTGTGGTGTTATCATACCCCCATGCTTACTCCTTTCTAGTCCCTAGCAAGGTTTATTTTAGCCTTTATTTCCTTGGAGAATTCAAGAAGTAATTGCTTAAGCACTTCGTTACTTGTCAATGAACGGAAATATACGAAGATCTTAATATATAAAGACTAAGCAGCGCCCGAGTGTCTGCCAAAATACGAATCGCCCGAATCCTTGCTTTAATGTACATATGTATACGTATGTATATTTTCTTAGAATTTTTTTCGGAATTCAGTGTGGGTTGGCAACTTTTTACGGCTACCCAACCCAACCAAAACTAGGTCAAAACCCTAAGTGCTAAGCATCTTGGTGTGAATGTTGTGATAGACTCACTTAACGGTAATTGAGGCAGATTCGAGTTTCTACACCTCTAGGTGACCGAAAAAGAAAATATTTTTGCCTGAAGGTGTATTTGTTCGATTGGTATCTTTCTCCCTATGTTCGTTTTACTTGGGGTTAACACAAGGATTTTCCAGTGTATATCTCCCGGCTTATACTACTTCCCCGCTTCTTCCTTAGGTGTTTTGGACTTTTTTGTGCAATTATTAAGCTAGGCTCTGGACAACCGACCAATGGGCTGTTACCCACGATCACTTGCCAGCCATACTTGTGCGGTGAAGTGTGGTTTATTTTGTTTTCTTCTTCTTTCCCCTTTTTTTTTGCGTAGGTGGCTTCCCTGATCTCAAATGTACCTAGAGGCAGCGAAAAAGAAATGGCCTATGGCTAGGTTCTGGACAACCTACCAATGGGCTGCTACCCACGACAACTTGCCAGCCATACCACCCTAGAGAGTTCATTAGCTGCCCAATTTCTGTCAAAATCTCTGAGAAGTGAGCCTGTGCAAAAATGTGTGCAGATGCTTAGACTCAAAGTTTTCCTGAGTCAGAGGGTGAGTTGATAATTCGTATACTTATTACCTTATTTAGTGGGTGGATTAGAATAGCTTAAAGTTGCAAGGATTCACAGCTAAATCCATATTTTAATGGACATCAGGGCTGATTAAGCTTGAAGTCCTGAAAAGTCTAAGTGTTTAAGTTCTTTTTGTATTATTTCCCACTATTAACAAGTTTCTAATTCCTAAGTTTTCTTCCTAAATTCATTTTTTTCATTTTTTTCTTTTTTCTTAATTATTTATTCAGATTGATTAATTGAACTCAGGATTATGCAATTTATCACCCCCCCATGCTTAAGTTGGACAATGTCCTCATTGGCAGATTCATGGATGCAGCAGGGTTCAAAAAGATACTACCTGAGTGACGTAAACTACCAGATCAGTCTGAATCCGCTGGGTAGCCTCCCAGGAAGCGCTGAGTTTAACGCCTCCAGCTGGGCGGTACACAAATAGGAATGGTTTGGGTCAAGGAGATATGTTCAAAATTAATCAGACCCAAAATCAGAAGTCCACAGATCCGAATAAGGTTGTGGTGGAGTCCCGTTCCTAAGGGGCAGGAATTTTGTATCATGCATGCCCGTGTCAGAACCTCTCTTAGTTTGCGGGCATGCAAACAAGTTGTTGTGGATGAACGCACCCCAAATATGACACGCCAGACACTAAAGATGTAGGTTTTATATTCAGCTTGTGTCCCCATAAAATTGTAATCCATCGAAAATGTATCAATTCCAGTGCATTCGGGTTGTGGGATTCTTATTCTGGTAGGGCAGGTAACAAAGTCCAGAGTTTCATACTGAGCCCTACAACCAAGCATGAGGCCTCTCTCCAAAGACGAATCCATCTCTCCCGCAACTATGGTTTCATTGCTCATTTCCTCCAAGCCCTTGATCTCAAGAATATTTTCTTCAACTTCCTCTGTATTAGATTCACTGTTTGGGATTACATTAGAGGTAGGGTCAATTTCATCCTCTAGATCATATTCTTTCTCTCGGCCCTCCTCCAAATTTGTGATGGGGATTCTAACTGATTCATAATCAATTTCTTTGAAATTGTAACTCCATTCTCCATCTCCGAAGTTGGCTGCTACTCCCACCGGATTACTTATCTTGGGCTGATTAGATTCAGATTCCAAGGTCTCTCCCCTCACCTTCTCAGTTTCCTCCTGATGTTTATTCTCAATGCTCCCCAAATTGTGTTCCAAGGAATCCTTACTGTCCTTATCCACTGAGCTGTCCAACTCCTGAGGGGTATCAATGGTGGACTGAACCAAATCAGGATGACTGGGTGTAGTCCAATTGATCATGGTAGGTCCTTGCTTTATGAATTCCATGAATGGCGTTGTGTGCAACAGCTTTCTTTGGCCTTCTTCCCCCAATTGTTGGAATAACTCCAACATGGCATGTTTCCCTTTAACCAATTCTTGATTCTGTCTGTGTAGTTCTAACTGGAGGTTATCAAGAATTGACATGGTGTCATTTGGAGTCCTTTGGATTTCCTCCTTGAAATCTAGGTTAAGAGAGTATGGTTGAGGTTGTGGATCAGAATCCATATTGGTGTTTAGGTTCTTGGGTGGGTCCTCTATTCTATCATGTTCAGGGTCCAGTTCTTCAAGAGGAACCATTCTCTGTTTGGTCCTACTCCAGAATAGTTGAGGTTCTAAGTCCTCCTCCCAGTTAGATTCTTCATCAGGGGACCAAATCAAAGGTTGATGATCCTGGGCTTGCCTAGATTTCTGATCATTTTCTGATTTCCATTTGTCTAGAACTCCTTCTAATCCAAAGGTCAAGTAGGCAAGGTTGTTGAATTCAGATGACCTTTCTTGGTTATTATCCTGAGATGGGTAGGGTTCTTGGTGTTCTCCTAAAGTGTAGGTCCTATCACAGTAGAGCGGGTCGGACCTAAATGAGGAGGCATCGTGAGGACAATCGAGATATGGAGCCCCATGATTTGAATCGTACCCTTGGGTAGCTATGTTGGTTGTATTCCAATAAGAGGTTGGTGCGGTTTGGTCATAGTTGGGCCAAGAGGGATATTCAAGGTTGTACCCCCAACTTGGTGGTTGGTTAGCCCAAGTAGGCTGTGGGTATGGTCCACTTGGGTTAGCATACAAATCCTGTTGGGGGTAGTTTGGGTAAGATGGATAGGCATTGAAATCCATGGTTTGGAAGAAATGGAGGGATGTGGGAAGAACAGATGCGAGAGAGTTGTGTCCTCAACCAAGCAAACAAGCCTAGTCCTTATGGTGTATTCCTCAGAACACCTAGAAATCTCACAAAGGTTGATTAAGTCTGTAAGCACTGGACTCCCCTTCCCGAGGTTAATCTGGACAGGTTGTTTACGAGGGGATTGCAGGGAAGGTTCTTCCTTTGGCTTGCGCCTCCGGTTCCATAGACCCCACAACCGCGGTCGTTTGACACTGCCCCGCAGCCTAGTCACCAGATTCTACCAAGGGAATGAAAGCCAAGTGCCTAGCGAACAAAATCTCACCTTTTGAGACTTAACTCAGTCCTGCCTAGGGCACGTCTACTCAGTTTTAGAGGGTTAGGATAGTGCTTGTGCTTAGGGTGATGTGATGAGGCGTTGATTGGGGTGGTGCCTCTTAATTTTCCACTTTCAAAGTGTGTGCTTCTAGCAAAACATGATTTTCAAGCAAGGATTTATTAAGATGTGGTATCTTTTAATGTTTCATCCTTACTTTAGTACATTTTAGGGTTGACGTGTCTTAGTGTTTTCAGCCAAGTTTCAGTGGGCACGTCAAGTTCTACACACAATTCGCTGAAAGTAGATTTCCTTTTTATTTTGTAGAGGCTCTAAAACTCTAGTGTACTCATCCTAATGATCATGCAGCTTCTATTAGATGAGTCAGTTTTAGGGTTGAGTGGTGTGGCCCAGGTCAATTCACGGTGGCTTTGCAAACACTACTCAAGAAAATAACACTCCAAGAATTTGTTCAGAATGTTAGAGTGTATATTTTTTTTTGGGGTGATGTGTTAAGGATATGGGTCAAGTAATCATACACCACGTCAATTTTTTTTACAGTTTTTACAATTTTTTTTTTAGCTTTTTCACGCAAGCAAATAATGAGAGACAGGTTACTCACTATCTGTCCTCGAGGAGCCTACTCCCTTGCTACCGTCGGATGCGTCGCTTCGCCGTCCATGCGCTGAATTCCTGCAATCGTCAAGTAAAAAGGAAAATAGGGCATTAGACGATGTGAGAATGAGTGTGGAATGGAGGTGATAAAACAAATCCATTGCCTCCCCGGCAACGGCGCCAAAAACTGACGTGCCGTAGTGCGTGTGTGTTAAGAGGTGTCGTTATAGTCGCACTTGATACGTCAGTTTTAAAAGAAGTAAACGGAGGTGAGTCCGAGTGTCGGTCTCAGGGAGGTGTGGAAATCGAATTTTGTTTATCACTTGTTGTCACGAAAAAGGCGGAGTTTTGCTTGCGAAAGAGACGATTTTGAAAAGCGAGAGCGAGAGAGAGAGCTTAGGGTTAGAAAGCTCTTAGTTTTGATCATGTACTTTAAATAGAAATTAAAATGGCGACTGAACGGAAAATAATTTCATTAAACATGCATTCATAATTCATGGTTTACAACATTAAATGCATGCTTCAACAAAAGTAAATGAAAGCTTAAAAGAGAGAGAGAGAGAGGTAGAGAGAGAGTGGAGAGCGACGAGGCAGCCACGACGGTGGAGGAGGCTCCGTTGGCGGCTCATCGTCTCCGGCAATTACAAGAATGCCTAAAACTAGCTAGGAGAGGAGTGGAGTAGTTGCAAGTGGGAGAGTATATCTTGAATGGTGGTAGGAGGGGGTTTAAATAGAGTTAAGGGCTTCCTAAAAGAAGAAGGGGCTTTAGCAACATTCAGAGCGTCGCTAAAATCGCTTCCAAAAGTGTCGGTGTAGCCCTCTCGCCGCCGGTCAGCCGCCCGCCCCGATCTTCCTCTTCGCACGATCCGTGGCCGCTGAACGAGAGCCGTCCGATCGGACTGCTGAGAGCCTTCTACGCCCGCGCTAAGATCGCGCCTTGGGAGCATGTGTGCGCGCGCGTTTTCGCCCGGCGTGCGCGCGCGTGTGGGCGCTCGTGCGCTGCGGTCATGCCGCGTGGCGAGATCGTGGCCACCCGCTGCTGATCGGGCGGCCCAATTTTTCCACGCCCTTCGCCCTCCTTCAAATCCCACTCCTCGTGGCTCGAAACCGCGTCGCGGCGATGCGGGCGTGCGTGCTAACCGTTGCGCCACGCCCGCGCTTTGTCGCGGCGACCGCAGGCGAGCGTGCGGATCTCGGCAGTTCTATCGAAGATCAACGGCCGAGATTCGTCTTTGGCCGACTTGAGGGTGTGCAAGCGGTGGGGGCTGGGCGACGTGGCACTCTCTGGGCCGTTGATCGCCAGATCAATGGTCAGAACTTCTTAGGCCCATTGTGGGAGCTCCGGATGTCGGATTTGGCCGATCTTGAGTCCGTTGGACTTCGTTCGTCGTTCTAAATCCATCCGTATGGTCCGATTGCTCATCTGAGGCCTGCTTTGACAAATGCTTTACACAAATGGCCATTAATACAGTTTATAAGCAATCTTGGTACTTGATGCATGCAATGCTCCTATTCTACTTATGTTGTGCCTTTTATTCTAAAGATGGGCCATATTCAACCTAATTACTACCCCCTTGTGTGGTGTTATCAAGTACCTACTGTTTGAGCCTGTCTAATGTACATTGGTCACCGGTACAGGTTACCAGCTAGTGACATGTTCGGGGCCCACGAAGATGATGAGATCTGCAACACAAGCCCCCATTCCTCCCGTGATACCTGGTAGAGTGGTTTAATTCAGTTATTAATATTTAAATAAAAATATGCTTGGTTGAAATAGCTGAATGGAACTCTAGGATGTGGAATGAACCCTGAGGTAGAAAATGATGAGCTTGTTTGAGCTGTACTATTCACTTGAATGCATGGTTAAGATTAATTGCTAGCAAATACCTGTATTATAATTACGAGTTGCATGTTAGAATATGAGTTGCCTGCATTTAATTGAGAAATTGCCTGTAAAACTGCCAGTTGCATGTTATTGAGAAGTGAACTATGAAAACACGAGCTGCCTGTATATGGATGAGGAATGAATTATGAAACATGAGATCTGGATCTGGATCTGGATAAAGGAGGTGAACATGAGCATGAACCCTACGGGGAATTAAGAGTAGAACTCTTGCAGATAAACGAAACTTGGAATGTAGACGAGAAGTATGCTGGCCCTTGAGTACGTGGTACCAAGGAGAGCAACTGTCCCCTGTTAGTGTAGAGCAGAGCTAGCCTCCCTTGGGTTGAGACCCGAGGTTAAGATTGACCACTCTACACCGACTCCTGTTGGCCCTCGCGTACATGGTATCGAGGTGAGCTACTAGTGTAGGGAGGAAGATAGCCACCCTACGGGGCCTGGGGTTCATCTAGCCACCCTACACCGACTTTGTTAGGCCCTCTGGGGAAATCGGGGTAGTCAGACGAGGGTGCACGGACTATGGAGGGGTGAGACCTTTGTTTGGTTCTGAGGGGCGAAACCCCTGTTCTAAGAGGGAAAGGCCCTATACTATTCCGTGCTGTACTTTGGGCATACCCACTAGCGGAACCAACTGACGCATGTCAATGCGGGGTAGCTACCCGTGTGCTTATCACACTTGCCGTAGTCATCGCTACGTCTTGACAGTAACCTCGGGGTGGTTGACTGGGTGTAGGACTACCACGGGGGACTCTCCCGACTAGCAGAGCACCATGTGTGCCTTCTACTCTACAGAAAAGACTGCAATCAAGATCATTCCCATGAGGAACATTCAAGATCAAGAAATATCTAGGTACTTTAAGAAATGAATGAAACAGAAACATATAAATGAGATAAATAGAAATGAGACTTAAATATGTTATTTCTACTATTTTTGTACTTAGATAATATAAACACCACTCTACTCAGCGTTCGCTGACTCTGTCTTTTCATAACACTGTTCAGGACCAGGAGTTGAGTAGCCCGAGTTTCCGACTGCAAAGGGTGCTAGGCGCAGCCGAGCCCAGCCGTAGTCGTTCTTTCAACACTTTCTTTTTCTCTACTATTGTAGTAAGTAATAGACACTTAGTTACTGTTTCTGCTTTTCCTATTTCCTTTCCGCTTTCAATCATTGTTGATGTTGTGGTGGCATGTACTAAGATAGTTGTCTACTTTTTTTACTGCTTTGTACTTTTCTCCTACTTAGTTATATTGCATGTGTGAATGTGGTTTATTTTCCTACTTTTGGTTGTTTCTTGTTGGACGACTAGGTCTTGGGATTAGTCGAGGCGAGTCGATCTTAGGTCCTGTAGGGATCCGGGAACCGGGTCGTAACAACTTCATTTGCCTCCTCAATAATTGTCACTTTAGATTAAAAAACATTTGTAAGTGAACGCAAGATTTTACCTTCTAATTGACCTCTTACAAAGTTTTTGCCCAATCCTTTAAGATTATTGACAATATTGGTGAAGCGTGAATACATAAACTTGGTTATTTCTCTTTCCTACATCTCAAACTTCTCAAATTCATTAGTGAGAAAAACAATCTTTGAATTCTTCACCTTGCTTGTTCCTTCATGAGTAACTTGGAGTGTTCACCAAATTTCATGAGAAGTAGTGCACTGAGAAACTCTGTTAAATTATTCAGGATTGAGAGAGCCATAGTGCATTCATAGCCTTAGAATTTAGCACTAATTGTTTCTTCTAGTCATCAATATATTGTCCAGTTTCTGGCTTTGTATGTTTGTTGAAAGGATTTTCAACTATATCCCATATAGCATAGTTGCCAGCTTGCAGAAATATTTCCATGCATTGCCTCCAATATGCATAATTTCTTTCATCAAATAGTGGTGTCTTTTAAATAGAAAAACCATTGTTGGTAGAAGTAGCGACAATTTGTCTAGTTGCCATGGATCTTTATCACTTGAAAGTTACTTTAGAAAAGTTGTGAAAAACAAGCTCCAATACCAAATGATAATTATACAAGAGGGGGTGAATTGTATAATTCAAATATGAAATGAAAATAATGGGAACCACAAAAATTTAATCCACAAATAACACCAAGATTTATAGAGGAAACTCAAACTAGGAAAAACCTCTACTTAGTTGATCCTCAACCAGGATTTTCCTCTTTCTCTCCAAGCAAGAAAACCACTAATGCTCACCATTTAAACTGAGGGTAGTTAACCTCTATCACAATCCACTTCTTGTACAACCTACAAGAAGGTAGTTTGTTCTTCACTCATCAGAAGAACAGGAAGCCAACAAACTTGGCACTCAAATTATAATAAGTACAAGATAACGAAATTGATACAAGTCCTATTAAACCAATGTGCAAGTATTTATCAATTGTAATAAAACTAATAAAAAGTTGCTTTCAATTCCCTTTAAATATATCTTGACGTAAGGGAAACAAAATTTTATGCAATTGATATACAAGTAGAACTTTGATAAACTTTTTCTTACAACTTACTTTTGATGCAACGATATATTTTATATTGAGGAAGTGTATATGAAACGTTTAGAATCAATAATATGTTCAGGAGATGTAAGCACAAGATTCTAAAATCAAATATGTTGAATGCTCAATTTTGCTTCTAAAGATAACAAGATATGTAAATGAAGCAAGAGCAAAAGATAAAAAATAATACTCCCTTAAACATCCTCCTCAAAAGTATGAAGTAGGCATGGAGGAAGCAGAGAAGAGATCCTCTTCAAAGATCAATGATGTTGGCGCACACAAGGAAGTAGAAGCTTGAAGACTTTTTTTTGAAGCACTAATTTAGCTTAGAGCATGCTTCAATCAAAGCACAAAATTGCGTGGAGTTTTTGTTACGACCCGGTTCTTGAATCCCTACAGGACACGAGAATCAGACTGACTCGACTGATCCCAAGACCTAGTCGTCCAATGACAAAGTAACCAAAAAGTAGTAAAATAAACCACATTCACCATGCAAATACTAACAGTAACAAAAGTACAGCTGTAAAGAAAAGAACTACTACAGTACACACCATCACAACAGTAGAGAATTAAAAACAGGTACAAAAATATGAAGTTTACAATAAAAGAGTACAAGATGTAACAGAAATACTCACTACTGCAGAAAATGGGTACAACAAAAGTACAACTACTGGGCTCTACTAGGCCCAGCGCCATCCGCAGTCGTAGGCTCTGGCTACTCAACACCTAGTCCTGAAAAAGGTGACAAATATGACACGTCAGCGAAACGCTGAGTAGAGTGGCAACCAGCTAGCTATGAAAAACAGTAAAGGTGGACAAGTAGCTGTTGTTTTTAATTTCTTTCTTTATTTCTCTATTTACTCTTTCTTGAATTATTTCTCAGATCTTTCTCTTGATCTCGAATGTTCCTCGTGGGAATGATCTGATTGCAGTCTTTTCTGAAAAGTAGAAGTAGAACGTGTTGCTCTCCTTGCCAGGAGAGTCCCCCGTGGTGGTCCTACACTCAGTCAACCACCCCAAGGTCACTGACAGATGTAACGGTGACTTCGGCACACGCGATAGATGCACGGGTAGCTACCCCGCACTGGCACGCAGTCAGTCGTTTCCGTTAACGGGTGCGCCCAAAGCACAGCACGGAACCAGTATAGGGTAGATCCCTCTCAGTAACAGGGGTCCAACCCCTCCACAGTACCAAACGGGGGTCATGCCCTTCCACAGTCCATGCACTCTCGCCTGACTACCCTGGTTTGCCCAGTGGGCCTAACAAGTCGGTGTAGGATGACTAGCTGAACCCTGGGCCCTGTGGGCTGGCTAGCTCTCTCCCTACACTAGCAGCTCTCCCCGGTACTGTGTACGCGAGGGCCAGAAAGTCGGTGCAAAGTGGCCAAACTCACCCCAGTCTTGACCTGAGGGCAGCAAGCTCCCCTCTACACTAAGAGGTAATATGTGCTCTCTTTGGTACCATGTACCCAAGAGACAAGACACTTTCCCATCTACTTTTCTAGTTCCATTCCATTTATTTCCAGGAGCTCTACTCTTAATTTCCTATAGGGTTAGTGCTCATGTTTCCTCAGGCCATGCCATACTAGGTTTCATCATGTCAGTTTTATTCGCATATAGCACGTGTTTCCAACATTTAACCTTTCTTTTCCAATTTATATATAAGCAGCTCGAATTTAGTTTCCAAACAACAGGAATTACATGTAGCAGCTACTAGCAACAGTACTCTACATTTCACAGGCAGCTGTTATCCAATTACAGGCAATTATCATTATTTTATCTACTTATCAAGACTGCAATTCCGGTATTCAAGACATTCATTTCAGTGTTTCTATTCCTAGGATCCATGCCACACCCTAGGATCTATCATCCAATCTAGTTTTCAGGTCCTAGAATTCAAGCCGTGCCTTAGGATCTATCATTCAATCTAGTTTTCAGGTCCTAGTATTCATGCCATGCCCTAGGATCTATCAGTTATTTCAGAGATGCATTAATGTTGTAATTAACTCAAGGGAGCCACTCTACCCGCAAAATCGAGAGTAATGGGGGCGTGATTGGTATGTCCACGTGCCTCCGCAACCCCCAAGCCGCAACAGAATGAGGTCCTAACACAAGGATCAATCAAAAGGAACCACTCAGAATAGGATACAAGTATTTTAAACAAATAGAGGAACTAATTCTGAGAAGAACAGAATCTTAAACGCGGAAATCGGACTTCGAACGGATCCTAAACGGTTCAAAAATGACAACTCTGACTCAAATCAAACATCTGGAACACCTTCCAGATGTCTTAAAAAGTGGTCCAGGTCATACCTCACTCTGCGCTGCTCCACGGACGTTCGGCGATCCTGCTGAATCGTCTGGACCCAGTTCCAGACGTCCGACCACCTTTCTGGACGTCTAGAGATGCTCTCCACCGTCTGGTGCCGTGCCTAAATGTCTGAACTGCGTGGGAAGGCGTGTCCCCGCACCTTCCCAAAATGAAACCTTCATGCGTGATGAAAACCTCCTCAACACGACACGTCTCAGAACCTCGGCGGAACGGCCTGCATTGCCGTATCCCCAAAAGGAGGTAGAGGAGAAATTTTGTACCGCTTAGTCGTCTGGAGCTCCCTCCAGACGTCGCCCGCGTCATCTGGATGTAGGTCCAGATGTCTGATTCTGGGAAAAATTCCTAGAATCAGAACCTCCTCGTCTGCTTCCTGCTGCGCGTGAGCTCACCACGCAGCGCTCGCCCGCTGCTCGAGCTGTAGCAACACCAGGGGAGATCTCCCCAGCACGACCCTCCTCCGCGCGCACGTTGGCCGGCCTCGAGCTGCTCCGACTAGCTCTCTCTCTTTCTCGCACGCCCTCCCTCTTCTTCCCTCTCGCTACATCTCTCTTCACCGCATTGCACCCGGCAACAGCTGCTTCCCTCGCTCTTGCTCTCGCGCTCACGCTGGAGGAAGGATGAGACGGTGGGGTGGTGAACGAGGGAGAGGGGAGGGGGTATTTGAAGGCATGGGGGAGGGCGTCTGCAGGTCGGTGAGGGGAGAGAGAAAAAAGAAGAGGGTGGCAGGTTTCAGTCTACGCGCGGCACGCACGTAGACTCGCGATCGTACGCATGCCAAAATTTATTTCCAGACATCTGGGAAGGCGTCCAGACGTCTGACCTGACGTCTGGACCAACTCCCTGACATCTTAAAGTGTGTTTGATGTCTCGGGTCTTAACAACATAACAAACTCAAAGGAAGTTTCGTCCCCAAACTTGCGCTAACTAGGGTGCGGGAAAAGAACAATATACGCATAACAAACTCAAGGAGGACTGAAGCCGGTCCGAAAAGTCGTACCCTCAAAGAGCTCCGGGCACCACTCCCGCATCGCCGCCTCAGGCTCCTAGGTAGCCTCCTCGTACCGCTGGCTCCTCCACAAGACCTTCACCAGGGGTACTTGCTTCCATGTCAGACTCCGGACAGCTCTATTGAGAGTCTGCACTGGCCGCTCGAGGTAGCTCAAGTCGTCACCCACCTCGACGCTCTCATGGCTCAGGACGTGACTGGGATCGATGACGTACTTCCTGAGGTTGGACACGTAGAACATGTCGTGCACACCAGAAAGCTGGGGAGGAAGGCAAGCCTGTAAGCAACGGGTTCAACCTGCTCCAGGACCTTAAAGGGTCCCACGAACCTTGGCACAAGCTTCCCTCTCACCCCAAACCGCTGCAGGCCCTTCATGAACGAAACACAAAGGAAGATGTGGTCCCCAACCTCAAACTGCACCTCTCTACGTTTCCGATTTGCATAGCTCTTCTATCTACTCCTGACAATGCGAAGTCACCTGTGAATTTGATCGATCACCTCCTGACTCTGCCAAATCAGCCTAGGGCCAACCTCCCACTTGGTCCCCACTTCAACCCAACTTAAGGGTGTCCTACAGCTCCGTCCGTACAGAGCCTCGTAGGGTGCCTTGCCGATGCTCAAGTGATAACTGTTATGATATGCAAACTCCGCCAGGGGCAAGTGCTCCTCCCAAGGCCCCCTCCAGTCTAGTACACAAGCACGCAGAAGGTCTTCAAGTGTCTATATTGTGCACTCAGACTGTCCGTTCGTCTGGAGGTGGTATGCTGTACTGAACCTCAACCGCGTCCCCAGGACCTACTGAAACTCAGCCCAAAACTGGGACGTAAAACAGGTATCCCGGTCAGATACGATCTCCCATAGAACTCCGTGTAGATGTACCACATCGCGGATATACCTCTCTGCCAACTGTACTGGTCCCAAGGTGACTCGAATCGGCAAGAAACGTGCCGTCTTCGTCAATCTGTCAACGATCACCCAAACTGCGTCGTGTCCTCGCTAGGTAATGGGCAAGCCCACCACCAAGTCCATGGTGATGCTCTCCCACTTCCACTCTAGCACTGGAAGTGGCTGCAACGGCCCTGTAGGCCTCTGATGCTCGGCCTTCACCTGCTAGCACACTAAACAATGCTGTACGAATTCACCTACATCCCTCTTCATTCCCCTCCACCAAAAGTTGTGTCTCAAATCATGGTACATCTTTGTGTTTCTGGGATGTATGGTGAACTTGGAACCGTGTGCCTCAGTCAGGAGCTCTCTCAATAGCTCCTCGTCCCTGGGAACACACAAACGTCCCCTCATGCACAGTACCTGGTTTGTAAAAGAGAAGTCCCCAGGGTCTCCTGACAGCACTCTATCACGTAATGACTGTAAGTACGGGTCGGCCATCTGTCCAGTGATGATGCGGTCTATCAGCTCTTGCCTCGTCTGTCGTGTCACCATCAATGCCCCACAGTGCCCTAGTAACTCTAGGGGTCACCAGCTGCCCACCTCTTCCATGAGGCTCCAACTCTGCGCCTGTAAACTGGCCAAGTGGGTGGGCCCCTTCCGGCTCAAGGCGTCAGCCACCACGTTGGCTTTTCCTGGGTGGTAGGAAATGCTATAGTCATAATCCTTCAGGAGCTCCAACCAACATCTTTGTCTCATGTTGAGCTCCTTCTGATCGAATAAGTATCTGAGGCTCTTATGATCTATGAAAATCTCAAAGGTCTCACCGTACAAGTAGTGCCTCCAAGTCTTCAGTGCGAAGACTACAGCTGCCAGCTCCAGGTCGTGGGTAGGGTAGCTATGCTCATGGGGCTTCAGTTACCGCGAAGCGTAAGCGACAACGTGACCCCTCTGCATGAGCACACCCCCTATCCCCTGCAAAGAGGCGTCCATGTACACAACGAACCTGCCACTACTATCTGGGATGGTGAGCACGGGAGCCGAAGTCAGCCTCTCCTTCAGCTCCTGAAAACATGCCACACAAGCCTTTGTCCAAGTAAAGGGCACGTCCTTCCAATTCAGCTGTGTCATAGGACGTGCAATCTGCAAGAAGCCCCTGATAACTGCCTGTAGTAGCCTGCTAGTCCCAAGAAACTGTGGATCTCAGTAACAGTACGTGGTCTCTCCAACCTGAGCACTGCCTCAACCTTGGCTGGGTCCACAGCCAAGCCATCCCCAGAGATCACATGACCCAAGAAGGTCACCTCCCTCAACCAGAACTCGCACTTACTGTATTTGGCGTACAGCCTACGTCGTCTCAGTGTGTCCAAAACCATCCGCAAGTGCTATACATGCTGCGCCTGATCTCGAGAATAGATGAGCACATCATCAATAAATACCACCATGAACTGGTCCAAGTACGGTCTGAACACCCAGTTCATCAAATCCATGAAGGTACGGCATGACCAAAAACTCGTAGTGTTCGTACTGGGTGCGGAAAGCCATCTTGGAGACGTCTGCCTCCTTGATGCTCAACTGGTGGTATCCAGACCTCAAGTCTATCTTGGAGAATAACGTGGCACCTAGCAGCTGGTCAAACAAGTCATCAATCCTCGGCAGTGGATACCTATTCTTGATGGTAACCCTATTCAGCTATCTGTAGTCCACACCAAGGCATAGGGTACCATCCTTCTTTGTGAACAATGCTGGGGCTCCCCATGGAGACACACTAGGTCTCACAAAGCCCTTCTCCAAAAGATCTTGCAACTGAGACTTGAGCTCTTGCAGCTCAAGTGGTGCCATCCTGTACGGTGATGTGGAGATGGGGCTGGTCCCCGGTACCAGTGAGATTTTAAACTCGATCTCACGCTCGAGCAGTAGTCCTGGCAACTCATCTGGGAACACGTCGGGGTACTCTCTGACCATCGGGATACTCTAGAAGTCTGCCATAGGGCTAGGCTCCGCCACCACACAAGCCAAAAAGCCCTCACACCCCTGGCTCAAAAGTCTCGCCGCCCGAAGTGCAGAAATGCACCTAAAACCTCCGTCCACTGGCTACCCATGGAACTCGAAAGAAGGCAACTCCGGTATGGAGAAGATGATCTTCCTCTCAAAGCAGTCCACCAAGGCGTGGTAAGCGGACAGCCAGTCCATCCCCAGAATTACGCCAAAGTCCTCCATCTGTATCATAATCAGGTCAGCGGGAAGGCTATGTCCCCCAACACTGACCTCACAACCTGTGTACACCTCCTCAGCTACAAACAGCTGACCACTCGGACCTCTAATCATGAACGGATCCTTTAACAACAGTCTTGCCCAAAATTAACAGCAAAACTGGCAGCGCAAACGAGTGCGTAGCACCAGAATCGAAGAGCATGTAAACAAGTCTGCCGGAAACTGAAACCATACCTGCCACCACTGATTCTGAAGCTCTGGCATCCCTGTGTGTCAGGGGTTGATACGCCCCTCAGCCCTAGGTGCGGACGAAGCAGCCACACTCTACGTCAGACGGGTAGCCACTGGCCGGTACCCTCCCCACGACTGATGTCCTCCTCCTCTCTCCTGGAAACCGTGGCCTCCCGTTCGCCCTCCAGTACTCGGTGCGGGAAGCATCTGCTGACCTCTAGCCCTAGACGGGCAGTCCCTCCTGATGTGGCCGGGCTGGCCACACTGGTAGCAAAGGGGGACTCGACTCCCGCCCTCAGTGGGTCCCTGCTGACGATTGGGTGGGGGTCCGATGCTGGCAGCTGGCCCCTATCGGGGGCCCCCAAAGGCCACTGATGGCCCCGCAAAGCGTGATGGCTCTCTCGTGGGCGCCACGTGCCTCCTCTCTCGTCAGCCCTGTGAGAAGTCTGGCTAGTAGGGCCTCTTCTGCCCGCTGTCAGTGTCGTATGCGGACGGGTTGGGGTCTTCATACGTCATAGCTGCCTCCACCACCCTCGAGAACGTAGGCAGCTTCAGGGGTTTGACATACCCCCGAATAGCAGGCTGGAGCCCCTCGGTGACCCTCCAAAGGTGCTCCTCCTCGATAGCCACGGTTGTCGCTGCGAAACGAGACAGCTCTAGGAAATGGGTGCGGTACGGACTCACGGTCATCGTCCCTTGGCGGAGAGTGTGGAACTCCCACCTCCTCTGGTCCTGCCACGTCTGGGGGAAGTACTGCTCGTAGAGGAGGGTGACGAACTGGTCCCAAGTTGGCTCGTCCCTCTCCTAACCCCTAACCACCCTCCACCACCTATGTGCCACACTGTCCAGCTGGTACGTGGCAAAGGCCACGCGGCACTCCACAGGGGGGTGAAGGGTGTCAAATACCTTCTCGATCTGCTCAAGCCAGTCCTCCGCCTCAGTCGGGTCCTCATCCCCCTTGAAGGAGGGGAGCTTCAACTTCTGGAGCTGTCCAAAAAGCTTAAAGTGGTGCTGAAGTGGAGAAGCTGGTATGCCTCCAAGTGAAGGAGCCTCATGCTCGGAAGTGCTGGAAAAAGGTGGGGGCAGTGGAGGCCCACCCTCTCCCCCGCATCCAGCGCCGTGTCCGTCTCGTGGTCCCATAGAGGACTCCCCCTCCGCAAGCCTAGGGAGAGGTGCTTGTGGTGGCTCATGAAGCTCCTCTAGCACGATATCCTGTATCAGCTGGGCGAGGCCCTGGGCCTGAATGCCCAGGAGTAGTGGCTGGTCCACTAAGGCGTTGGGCTCAACATGCCCACCCCTCCGACCTCATCCTCGACCGCATCCACAGCCCACCTCGCTAGTCCCGCATCGAGGCATCTCCTGCAAGGAGACTCGAATACAGAACAGAAAAGATGTCAATGCTAATCGATATTCAACGAAGGAACCTTAAAACAGATGTCAAAAGGTACGTTGTGGTGGCTACTCTAGTTACAAGCACGTGAATTGCTTATTTTCCTGCTAGTTGATTCACTTCTTGGGATGACCTTGCTCTGATACCATCTTGTTACGACCCGGTTCCCGAATCCCTACAGGACATGAGAATCGAACCGACTCGACTGATCCCAAGACCCAGTCATCCAGTGAGAAAGTAACCAAAAAGCAGTAAAATAAACCACATTCACCATGCAAATAACTAACAGTAACAAAAGTATAGCAGTAAAGAAAAGAACTACTACAGTACATACCACCACAATAGAAGAGAATTAAAAACAGGTATAGAAGTATGAAGTTTACAATAAAAGAGTACAAGATGTAACAGAAATACTCACTACTACAGAAAATGGGTACAACAAAAGTACAACTATTGGGCTCTACTAGGCTCAGTACCCTCTGCAGCCGTAGGCTTTGGCTGCTCAACACATGGTCCTGAAAAAGGTGACAAATATGATATGTCAGCGAAACATTGAGTAGAGTGCCAACCGGCTAGCTATGAAAAATAGTAAAGGTGGACAAGTAGCTGTTGTTTTTAATTTCTTTCTTTATTTCTCTATTTACTCTTTCTTGAATTATTTCTAAGATCTTTCTCTTGATCTTGAATGTTCTTCGTGGGAACGATCTGATTGCAGTCTTTTCTGAAAAGTAGAAGTAGAACGTGGTGCTCTCCTTGCCGGGAGAGTCCCCCGTGGTGATCCTACACTCAGTCAACCACCCGAAGGTCACTGACTAACGTAACGGTGACTGCGGCACGCGCGATAGACACACAGGTAGCTACCCCGCATTGGCACACGGTCAGTTGTTTCCATTAATGGGTGCACCTAAGGCACAGCACGGAACCAGTATAGGGTAGAGGCCTCTCAGTAATAGGGGTCCAGCCCCTCCACAGTAACTAAACAGGGGTCATGCCCCTCCACAGTCCGCGCACCCTTGCCTGACTATTATGATTTGCCCAGTGGGCCTAACAAGTTGGTGTAGGATAGCTAGCTGAACCCCGGCCCCTGTGGGGTGGCTAGCTCTCTCCCTACATTAGCAGCTCTCCCCGGTACTATGTACGCGAGGGCCAGAAAGTCAGTGCAAAGTGGCCAAACTCACCCCGGTCTCGACCTGAGGGCGGGAAGCTCCCCACTATACTAAGAGGTAATATGTGCTCTCTTTGGTACCATGTACCCAAGAGACAACTCACTTTCCGATCTACTTTTCCAGTTCCATTCCATTTATTTCCAGGAGCTCTACTCCTAATTCCCTGAGGGTTAGTGCTCATGTTTCCTTAGGCCATGCCATACTAGGTTTCATCATGTCAGTTTTATTGGCATATAGCATGTGTTTCCAACATTTAACCTTTCTTTTCCAATTTATATATAAGCAGCTCGAATTTAGTTTCCAAACAACAGGAATTACATGTAGTAGTTACTAGCAACAGTACTCTACATTTCACAAGCAGCTGTTATCCAATTATAGGCAATTATCATTATTCTATCTACTTATCAAGACTGCAATTCTGGTATTCAAGACATTCGTTTCAGTGTTTCTATTTCTAGGATTCATGCCACACCCTATAATCTATCATTCAATCCAGCTTTCAGGTCCTAGAATACATACCGTGCCCTAGGATCTATCATTCAATCTAGTTTTCAGGTCCTAGGATTCATGCCATACCCTAGGATCTATCAGTTATTTCAGAGATGCATTAATGTTGTAATTAACTCAGGGGAGCCACTCTACCCGCAAAATCGGGAGTAATGGGGGCATGATCGACAGGTCCACGTGCCTCCACAACCCCCAAAGCCGCAATAGAACGAGGTCCTAACACATGGATTAATCACAAGGAACCACTCAGAATAGGATACAAGTATTTTAAACAAATGGAGGAACTAATTCTGAGAAGAATGGTATCTTAAACGCAGAAATCGGACCTTGAACGGACCCTAAACGGTTCAAAAATGACAACTCTGACTCAAATCAGATGTTTGGAACAGCTTCCAAACGTCTTAAAAAGTGGTCCAGGTCATACCTCACTCTGCGCTGCTCCTCAAACGTCCAGGGATCCTGTTGAATCATCTGGACCCAGTTCCAGACGTTCGACCACCTCTCCGGACATCTTGAGATGCTCTCCGCCGTCTGGTGCCGTGCCCAGACATCTGAACTACGTGGGAGGGAGTATCCCCGCACCTTTTCGAAACGAAACCTGCACACGCGATGAAAACCTCCTCAACACAACACGTCTCAAAACCTCGACGGAACGGCCTGCATGGCCATATCCGCAAAAGGAGGTAGAGGAGAAATTTCGTACCTCTCAGTCGTCTAGAGCTCCTTCCAGACGTCGTCTGATTCTGGGAAAAATTCCCAGAATCAGAACCTCCTCGTCTTCTTCCTGCTGCGCGCGAGCTCGCCACACAGCTGCTCGCCTGCTACTCGAGCTGCAGCAGCACCAGGGGAGATCTCCCCAGCACGACGCTCCTCCGCATGCACGCCGGCCGGCCTCGAGCTACTCTAGCAAGCTCTCTCTCTTTCTCGCACGCTCTCCCTCTTCTTCCCTCTCATTGCACCTCTCCTCGCCGCATTACACCCGGCAGTAGCTGCTTCCCTCGCTCTCGCTCTCACGCTCACGCTGGAGGAAGGAGGAGACGGTGGGGTGGTGAACGAGGGAGAGGGGAGGGGGTATTTGAAGGCATGGGGGAGGGCATCTGCAGGCCGGCGAGGGGAGAGAGAAAAAAGAAGAGGGCGGAGGGTTTTATTCTACTCGTGGCACGTGCATAGACTCGCGATCGTATGCACGCCAAATTTTATTTCCAGACGTCTGACTAGACGTCTGGACCAACTCCCAGACGTCTTAAAGTGTGTTTGATGTCTCGGGTCTTAACAGTTTTCTTCTTTGAATGCATGAAAATGGCGAGGAGCATCAAGAAGCTTCTCAACAATTGTAATCTCAAGTTGAGAGTAGGAGAATGTTGTGTAGAAATGTGCTTTTGATAATGTATGTTGTTGTAAAAATGAATGAACCCATGTATGGTATATATAGAATAAAGATAGGAAGCTATGATCTCATGAAAGGGTGTGAATCCAAGAGATGCTGAGATTATAGTCATTTACATATGTTGGAATTTGAGTAAAACTGTTTGGAGTCAGTTTAAGTGATTAGTTGATTGATTAATATACTCAGATTTGTCTTTAGAAAAATCGTAAAAAATTGATCAGTGAAATTAATTGATTAATTCTGCAGCCGGCAAAATCATAAAAGAGGTGGTTATTTGGGTAGTTTTTCTTTTGCATAAAGGTGTAACTACACATGTAACTTCCCATATGAAGGGATGCAATGTTCAAAATGGATAACTACCCTTCTAGAAAGTGTAACCACCCATTTTAGAAGAATAATTATTAATTTAAGATATATTTACATGTTTTAGTAATTTGAATATTCTAGAAGATTGATTTAGTATTATAAAATATTTTAGAACATGTTATACGTATGGGATTTATTTTAAGTATTTTAGAGATTATTTATTTATTTTATGCATATGTAATATGTTAGAAATATTACATTTAGTTACTTGAATTAATTTATGCATGTGAAATTGATGTGTTTGGCTCTTAACAAAATATCTAAGAAATAATACAATATGAAATTGAAGCTAGGATTCATCAAAATGAATCTTTTAATATCTTCTTTTGCTGCAATCAACATCTTTAGATAACAACGAAGCTTGCTTTCATCATTACTTTAATCTTCAACTTTATATTTGCAACAACTTTATGATATGATATGATAATACATAAAACCTCAAAATAAATGTAATTAGAACCTAAGTACTAACAAAATTGACTTTGTGCTTGATTTTTCTTAAACCCGTAATTTGGATTTGGATTAAAGTAGTATGGTTTAACTTCTTAAGGATTAAAAATTTTAGAATAAGATGGTTTTGGATACCCTCCTCGATTATAGGTCATATTCAAGTAGTCATTTGAGGCTAATCACTGATATTGAAATTTATTTTGAGAATATGAAGTTTGATCTTGATATTGGAATCCTGATTTATAACCAAATCCCCAATTTGAGGTAGAATTATCTGAGAAAGTTGATTTGGGTTGGGATTAAAATTATAATCATTTCAGGGATAGGTTTATGTAGGGATAGAGAGATGAGAAGAGAGACAAATAAGAGAAATTGTGCTCTAACTATACAAACAAGCAAATAAATCTAGCCTTAAAGTGTAAAACTAATGGATCTAAAGCCTTAAAAGATGACCCAAGTTGCAAATAATTCCACCTTTTTTCCTCAAATCAATTTAGGTAGGTTGAATATGGGTGGGATAAAGGGAGCATTTCCAAAGCTTTCGCTAAGGTGCTAATTGGGAACCTCTTGCCCACTTAAGTCGTTTGACTTTTGGCCCTGCAACATAGACATTGGATTTAATTAGAGGAATCAAGGCAAACCAGTTAACAATCCCAATCAAACCTTCAAGACCTAAGTTTATCCAACCTTAGGGGCATGTCTACTCAGTTTTTGGCTTGGGAATTTGTGCTTTGAAATGCAATGGGCATTAAGGGGTGTTTGCCCTTAAAGATTAATATCAATGTGTAATGTAGTGTAACACACAAGCGAACTAGCCTTTAATTTTTAGATTTGGAGGCTTTCAGGATTTTCCCTTGCTTTAATGCATTCTAAAGGGTTACCTTGCCTTTTTTCAGAGTTTCCAAGAACATTATTGTTGGTGATGTAATTTCCTTTAAATAATTAAAGTCTAATGCAATGATTTCAAGAAGATTACACACAAAAGATACTGAATCCTCTAAAGGTACTTTTAATCCAAGGATGAATGCCTTATTACAATGTTAGTACTTAAGGTCTAATTGCATTTATTTTGATGTTTTATGTATTATCATAAAGTTGTTATAGATATAAAATTGAAGATTACAATTATGATGAAAGGAAGCTTCATTGTTATCTAAAGATGTTGATTGCAGCAAATGAAGATTAGAAGATTCAATTTGATGATTTCTAGCTTCTCATACATTCAATTTGATGTTGTATTGCTTATTACAATTTTTGTTAAGAGCCAAACACATTTATTCACATGCACAAATTAATTTAAGTACCTAAATGTAATATTTCTAATGAGTTACAAATACATAAACATAAATAAATAAATTCTAAAATACTTAATATTAATCCCATTCATATAGCATGTTCTAAAATATATTATAATACTAAATAAACCTTCTATAATGGTAGCTATAACTTCTAGAATATTGAAATTAATAAACATGTGTAACATGCATTTAAATATATTTTAAATTAATAATTATTCTTCCAGAATTGGTGGTTACACTTTCTAGAAGGGTAGTTATCCATTTTGAACATTGCATCCCCTTCATATGGGAAGTTACATGTGTAGTTACACCTTTATGCAAAAGAAAAACTACCTAAATAACCACATCTTTCATGATTCTGTCAATTGCAAAACTAATCAATTAGTTAATCGATTAATTTTGCTAGTTAGTTTTCTACGATTTTTTCTAAAGATAAATCTAAGTATATTAATCAATCAACTAATCAAATAAGCTGACTCCAAACGGTTATACTCGGATTCTAACATGTGCAAATGGCTATTAACTTGGCAACTCTTGGATTCACACCCTTTCAAGCGATCATAACTTCCTTTCTTTAATCTATATATAGCCTACATGGGTTTATTCAATCTTACAACAACATTGATTATCAAAAGCACATTTCTACACAACATTCTACTACTCTCAACTTGCAATTACAAATCTTAAGAAGTTGCTTCAAGCCTCCACACCATTTTTGTGCTTTCAAAGAAGAATACTCCATGCCATTTTGTGCTTTGGTTGAAGTATACTCCACGCCAACTTAGTGCTTCAACAAAAGTCTTCAAGTTTTGACTTACTTGTATGCACCAACATTGGTGATCCTTGAAGAGGATCTTCTTCTCTACTTCCTGCATGCCTACTTCATACTTTTAAGAAGGAAGTTTAAGGGAGTATTATTTTTGATTATTTGATCTTGCCTTATATGCATATCTTGTTATCTTTAGAAGCAAAATTGATTATACAAATCTTTGATTCTAGAATCTTGTTCTTACACTTTTGAACATATTATTGATGCTAATAGACTTCCTAAGCATAAAATTTATATTTCTATCAAAAGGAAGTTGTAAGAAAATATTTATCAAAAGTTCTACTTGTATATCAATTGCATAAAATTTTGTTTCCCCTACATTAAGATTTATTCAAAGGGAATTAATAAAAAGAGTATTTCTAAGTCCTATACATTTGATTAAAATACTTACACATTAGTTGACTTGTATCAAAATTTTGTCATTCTTTCAACTTGTTGTAATTTGGGTGCTAGGGTTGTTGGCTTCCCATTCTTCTGATGAGTGAAGAATGAAATACCTTCTTGTGGGTTGTACAAGATAGGGATTACGATAGAGGCTCATTACCCTCGATTGAAGTAATGAAGTTTAGTGGATTTCTTGCTTGGAGAGAAAGAGGAAAATCCCTGTTGGGGATCAACTATGTAAAGGTTTTTCTCAATTTGGGTTTCATCTATAAATCTTGGAGTTATTTGTGGATTGAATTTTTTGTGGTTGCCATTATTTTCATTGAATATTTGAATTATACAATTCACCTCCCCTCTCGTATAATTATTAAATAAGATAGCTTCTAATAAAGTGTGAATTTTAGGGTGAGAGATTATTTATTATTATTTTTTTTAATGCAAAGATAAAGCAAATTATGGCCAACTAACTAAATATGTAGATTTTTTCTATTTTTTAAATGCACAGTTAAACCATTTTTTTTTCATCTTTAGATGGCTAACCAAGGTGTTGGAGTGACTTACCTACCTAGACGTATCTGGATTGGCCTAGGTGTAATGTTGCAAACCCCACCATGCAATTTAAAATGGTGAAATGCGAGCCGTCGAGTAAACCAAAATAGGATCACAGTCACCCAACACATAATCATAAAATATCGACATGCCAAACAAGCCAATCACAATGCATTGCTGTAGGAAAATAAAGTAGAAAAGAACAAGCGATACAGTCCATAGTAATCAAAACCAAAATCTAAAAGTGGAAAGAGAAAGATACAAGGAAACTATTTACTACAAGACCAAGAAACTAGAAAAGACTAAACTGAATAGGACCCTTGATGTAATCCTTATGTCACAACATAAAATCACACCATTATCAAGTATGAATCCTCGGCAACGACGCCAAAAAATGATGTACCTTTTAGATTGCTAGTTAATTAGAGCTAATTAGTCGTGTTGTAGTATAGTCGCAATCCAGATGGATGTCACTTTATTTATATACAATTTTTACTAGTTTTGTTCCAGGTCATTCACTGGGAGGCAGTTATTGATATATATCACTCTTTATGATCCAAAAACCATCTTTTATTCCAAAAATGTTAAGTTTATTTACAAATGTATGAATAATGAATGAAAGAATCAACGGATTAATTAATCTAAGTCAATTATGTACAACAATAAATCAATTAGTATTAATGACAATGCTTCAAGAATATTTACAAGTATCAAGGCATCAAAAATTATCTAAACTACTCTAGCCTAATTGTGGACAACTATATCTAAGTAATGCCTTCATATAGGCACAAAAATACTAAATATACACTATACTAGCATATATTGCTATCTACACCAACATATATAATGTCAATAAAGGAACCTTAGAAACATGTATACAAAACTAAGGCAAAAAGATTATGTATGCTATATTATACATATACTATATATATACATACATTTGTACTTAATATATACACTTATACTAACTATACAAAAAAACTAACTAATTAACTCTAACACACACATACACCTAACACGTGAGCACACAACACATGCACACAGTACTACACAACACACATATATACACTTGCATACAACACTTAGTCAAATTTTTAACTTTAACCACAGTTAGTTTCTAACCTAAAAATTTTGAATCAAGAAACAATGTCGTTTAGGTGGGTTGTTAGTCTGCGGTCGACAAGATGATATGATCATCTTACACCTCTGTACACTGTTGATTGGTGTTCAAGGAGGTGTTGCGACGATTCTGAAACCATTTGGTCATTGTGAGGACCTCAAATCCGTGCCTCAGATACTCATTAATTCCTCACTACCCGATGGAAGATAAAATAGAGGCGCTAATCTAAATTGGGCGTGGAATCAAATCTCGATAAAAATCAATTCAAAATAACTCAATCCAATCGCATTCAACTCAACTAAACATCTGCAAACTCCCTTTACACAATTAGATCAGATTAAAACCCACTTTCTTTTGAGATCCATCGATCAACTTTAAAGACCAAATCATGCTTAATTGGTCAGATTAAGCATAATATAGACCAAGGGGAGGGCCTTTGTGATCAGATGAGGTGAATGGGAGGCCCTCCAAGTGAATTAGGCACGCTTTTACATCTAGAAGCTATAGAGATTTGGTTGTGCAAGATAGGAAACTACCTTGGTATGCTGACCTCGTCAACTACCTGGTAATAGGACAAACCCCGCACAGCTAGTCCCGACAGCAATGGGATAAGTTCTTGGCTGAAGCCAAGCACTATTTCTGGGATGATCCCATGCTGTTTCACCTCTGTGCTGACCAGATCATCAGGAGGTGTATTCCAGACGATGAAGTTCAAAGTGTGCTATCCTTTTGTCACAACCAAGCTTGTGGTGGCCACTTTTCAAGGAAGAAAATGGGTGCAAAAGTTTTGCAGTCCGGATTTTACTAGCCCTCTTTATTCAAGGATGCACACAGCTTTGCTAAAACTTGCTCACGCTACCAGACTCTAGGGACCATGACTAGGAAAGACATGATGCCCCTCCATCCCATTCTGGTCGTCGAGATCTTCAACGTTTGGGGTATTGATTTTATGGGGCCCTTTCCACCATCCAACGACTTCGAGTACATCTTATCTCTGCAAACTATGTCTCCAAATGGATTGAAGCCGTTGCCACCCATCGTTGTGATCATAAGGTTGTCATGGACTTTGTTAAGCATAACATCTTTTATCGGTTTGAAATACCGAAGGCCATGATCAGTGATGGTGGAAGCCATTTTATCCATGCCCAATTCCGTGCCCTACTCAGAAAATATGTGGTTACCCACCTCATTGCCACCCTGTATCATCTGCAAACCAATGGGCAAACTAAGGTCTCAGATAGACAGATTAAGAACATTCTACAAATGACCATGAGACCTGACAAGAAGGACTGGTCCACATGACTTGATGATGCCCTGTGGGCATACAAGACTACTTTCAAGACACCGATAGGCATGTCGCCTTATCGCCTGGTCTTTGGCAAAGCTTGCCACCTTCCTGTCGAGTTGGAACACTAGGCTTATTGGGTCGTTAAGCAATGCAACATAGATTATCAGTTAGCTGGTGCGTAGAGGATGCTCCAACTCTCCGAGCTTGAGGAAATTCTTTGGGATGCCTTTGAGAATAGTCAGCTTTACAAGGAGAAGATGAAAGCCATCCATGACCAACTCATCCATCGAAAGACCTTTGAGCCCAATCAGCAAGTCTAGCTCTTTGATGCCCAACTCAAACTCTTTCCTGGGAAGCTCAGATCCAAATGGACAGGATTGTATAAGGTAGTCAAACCCTATTCCAATGGGGCAGTTGAAATCGCAAATCCGAACACTGGGCACACTTTCACAGTAAATGGTCAGAGATTTAAACACTTCCTCGTCCAGGTTCCCCAAAGGAGGTTGTCACCCTCATTGAGGGTTGACATGAAGCATCGCCTAGCCTAAGGCGTTAAACTCAGCATTTCCTAGGAGGAAACCCAGAAGATTCAGACTGTTCAGATATACTGCTTTGCTTAGGTGATTTCTATTTGAACCCCCATTGCATCAATTTTTTTGTCATTGAGGTCATTGTCCAACTTAAGAATGGGGGGGTGGTAATTTGCATGTTCTGAGTTCACTTTATTAGTCTGAATAAAATTTAAAAAAATGATGAATTTAGGAAGAAAAGCTTAGGCATTAGGAACTTGTCAACAGTGGGAAATAATACGAAAAGAACCTGACACTTAGACTTTTCAGGCCTTCAGGCTTAATCAGCCTTGGTGTCTGCTAAAATATGGATTTTGCTTTGAATCCTTGCAACCTTAATTTTTTTAATCCACCAATAAAAAAAGGTGATAAGTATACGACTTATCAACCTGCCCTCTGACTCGAAGGGACTTTTAGTCAAGCATCTACACACATTTTTACACTGACTCACTCCTCGGAGATTCTGACAGAAATTAGGTAGCTAATGAACCTTCTAGGGTGGTATGGCTGGCAAGTTGTCATGGGTAACAGCCCATTGGCCGGTTGTCCAGAGCCCATCCACATGACCACTTTCCTCTTAATGGCCTCTAGGTAAATTTGAGATCAGGGAAGCCACTTACTAAACAACAACAAAAAAAAAGAGAAAAGAAAAAGGAACAAATATAGAAAAGAAGAAAAATAAAATAAAATAAGCCACACTTCACCACACGAGTATAGCTGGCAAGTGGTCGTGGGTAACAGCCCATTGGCCGATTGTCCAGAGCCTAGCTCACTAAATGCACAAAAAGATCCAAAACATTTAAGGAAGAAGCAGGGAAGTAGAGCAATCCGGGGAGATATACACTGGAAACATCCTTGTTTTGACCACAAATAAAATAAAAGTAGGGAGAAAGCTACCGATCGGACAGATACACCTTCAGGAAAACACTTTCTTTTTCGGTCACCTAGGGGCGTAGAAACCTAAAGTCTGTCTGAATTACCATTGAGTGAGTCTATCATGATCTTCACACCAAGATGCTTAGCACTTAGAGTCTTTTTCGAGTTTTGGGAGGGTTGGGTAGCTGTAAAAAGTTACCAACACACTCTCAACTCCAAAATCCAAAAAAATGAGAAAAGATGAAAAGGAAAAAATGTAACATTTTGGCAGACACCCAAGCGCTGTTTAGTTTCTGTAGATCAGGATCTCACAATATTTCCTTCTGTTGACAAGTAACAAAATGTCTAAGTAACCGATTCCTGAATTCTGACTGAGAATAATGGCTAGGATGAACCTTGCTAAGGACTAGCAGGGTGTAAGCATGGGGGTATGATAATGCTACATTTTATGGTTATAATTCTGCCAATCGAGGTTTATCTTAAGGACTAAATGCACAGATAACACATCATAAATGGGCATAGGAGCAATACATACATCACACATTGAGATTGCTTATAATTCACTATTAATGGCCATTTGTACAAGTTCATGTCAAAACAAGCCTCAGATGAGCAATCGGACCACACGGATGGATTCAGAATGACGAACGGAGTCCAACAGACTCAAAATCGACCAAATCCAACATCTGGAGCTCCCACAATTGGCCCAAGAAGGTCTGACTATTGATCTGATGATCAACGGCCATAAAACTGCCACGTGGCGCAAGATTGGCGCCTCCATCAACCACAGAATGCACCTCCATCACCCGCAGGAGTGATCTCAGCCGTTGATCTTCGATCGAACGACTGAGAATGGCTACCAACGCTCGCTCAATTGCAACATCCATGCGACGTAACGCAGCGGTTCACGCTTCCTCCCTCGCACACTTGTCATGAATTTGAAATGCAAAGAAGCGAAATGCGGCAGCAAAGGTGCGCGCAGATGAAACTCGGCCATCGATGCACAAGCGAATGGCCGAGATAGAGGCTACGTGGTGCCCGCAGATGCATCCACGCCAGACGTGCGTGATGACGCGCGCGCACAGCACTCGTAAGGCACGATCTGAAGCACGCTCAGCACGCAATCTCGACCTTCCGATCTGCGATCAGACGGTCCTCACCAGCCATACACGGATCAATGAGAAGAAGAAGAACATGCACGCATGAGACTGGCGGGTAGAGCGGCTTCACCGACATTTCAGGAAGGGTTTTAGCGACATCTTGGACATCGCTAAAGCCCCTACATCATTTAGAGAGCCCTTTTTCCTATATAAATCCCCTCCAACTACCAAAGAAGGCATTCAATACACTTGCTAGTATTCTACCCTACTCCTAGCTATCCCTAGCACCCTTTTGTAATCGTCGGAGTCGACGAGCCTCCGATGGAGTCCTCCTCCATCGCTGTGGCCACCTCACCGTCTCCCTTCGCTCTCTCTCTCTAGCTTAGCTTTACTTTACTTGTGCTTAAGCATTTAGCTGGTATTGTATTTGTAATGCTTAAAATTGCATGATTAAATGATGATGTTCCTTATCTAACTATTGTCTTTCTTTTGCTCAAGTTTTCCTTATCTTGAATTGCCTGAATGTTGTGATCAAAAGGACTCTAACCCTACTCTCTCTCTCTCTCTTTCTCTCTCTCTTACTCGCTTTTCTCCCACATTTTCTCGCAAGCAAAACTCGCCATTTCCGTGACAACCAAGTGACAAAAAAACCCGATTTCACACCTCCCTGTGTTCGACACTTGGACTCACATCCGTTTCTTTATTTAAAACCGACACAGCGAATGCGAGCTACAACGACCGATTTAAACAAGCATGTTCGTAACACGTCATTGCTACACTGTCGCCACCATTAGGTGCGGCCCGAGCGGGTTGACCTTCAATTGCAGCCTCGACGCACGTCTCTCCTCCTGTGCACACTAGTCGCTGCAACAAATCCCCTATTTTAAAGTTAATTAAAATTTACATTTTTTGCCATTGAGGGGGAAGGTATTTTTAGTTAATAATATTCTATTCAGTTGATTTTATGAGCATCTCCCTCTTGTTTTGCATAACTACAATATCAGCATGATATTATCTTATTATCTCAATTGAAAAGTGATTTTGATCCGATTTCTTGATGAAACTAATCGTGAACATATGCTTTTAACCGATGCGAGTTTAAATAGGTCATTGCCTCCTTGTGGAAACGACCCGCTCTCTTGTGAGTGGTTTAATTTTTTCTAATTATTTTGATTAGTAGATTTTCCACCACTTAGAAATACAACGATAAATCTTCTCAATCATCATTTTCAAAAGTGAAAATTCGACTCGTCAAATGATGCCGTTGCCGAGGAAGCAACAAGCCTGTTAAACTCGCATTCATTATTTATTGATTCACACATTTCAATTCAATTATCTGTTTGGTGCGAGGTACACATATTTGGAGACATCTTGTCGCACTAGCCTCAGAGATCAGGAGATCCTTGACATCGCCAGAAGAATTGCAACACTGGGAGAAGGAGCATCACATCTGTCCTTGCAATGCCTTGGTGAACCTTGTTTCTACCGTTGGAGGAGATATCCGGAGGACCACATTTTCATCTCACCCATTTAGTTGTAGATAGCTTTTACTTTTCTTTCTTCTCTTTATTTTAGTACATTCATTTGGAAAACCCTTGTTCTGGGGTATATTTAAGGGGTTTGTTCCCCGACTTTCTTTTAGGCCTGTGTTAGGTAACTTTTCGGGAGCTTGTTCCCTTTTCTTTAGATCTAGGTTTTCTTTTTTGAATTGATTTTATTTTTCTTGATTGTGCATAAGTAAAAAAAAAACATAAAAAGGCACGAGATACCTACTAGAAGCTGCCTTCCCCTAGGACGACCATTTAGGTGTGAATGAGTAGCATTTAGACTTGATTTTCTACATTATGTGCATTCTTGCATCGTTGATTGCAAGAGGCAAGGTACGTTTTCTGGACTTTGCATCCATATTTGTTCTTGCATTGCATGTGGACCTTAATTTCAAAGACCACCAAGTTTGATTTGAATAGATCTAACAAGTGGTCATATTTAATTTTTGAAAAAGGACTAATTAAAGGAAGGACATTTAAAAATCAAGGACCTAAATTTCAAACTCGGCGTGCGATTCAAAATTCAAAATCTTTTATGCTATATGCACACTTATATCTCTTGCACCACGACACGCATTTAGACACTCCTTAGGTTTTGAACTACTAGGACAAGAACCCTCCTACTATTGGATTCTAAAGTGTTTGGAACTTGAGATCAAAGGTTTTGTAACTCCAAAGAGGGGGATACCCTGTCACAGATTTTTCAGGGTAGTTAAGAAGCACCGCGAAAGCATAGATTCAAAGGAAGGCTTAGGCCTACTTGCATCCCTCGATCTTCCATCATTGGAGTTGCTCTACCATTTGAGCTTTAGGGAAGAGCACCTAAGCTCCAATTAGGTCTTTTTAGGCGTATCGTAGGTCAACAAGTAGGCATGTAACTATTTTGATAACTTGATTTGTCACCTACAAATGGACTTAAAATCTCAAAAGCCTAACTGATTAAAGACCTAAAAAGTCCTCTGATTTGTGTTTGCTTGGAGAATCTGATTGTGGTGTGAGTTAGAATGGACCATGTTGACTTTCATCCTTTCACATCTTGTCCACACCCTTACGCCCACTCTGCGATCTTCGATCCCATATGCCGAGATGGTCCATCCTTTGATGGACACAATGATAGTCATTGGGATCCATTTTACTCCTATTATAGGAACATTGGCCTAGCTAAGCCCCAAATCAGTGAGCAGAACTTAGGAGCGGGATTTGCCTTGCCCAATATCCCACACACCATAGAAATACCCAACCCACCCTCCCTGAATTATTATAATGCTTAGACAGAAACTCCTAGGTACTTTAAGCCTGAGCCTGACTTCTCTCCTGATAGTAATGATGATTTCTCCTCCTTGAAGATGGAAATTCAGAAAATGCAAGATCAAATGATTGAATTGTTAGAAGAATCTTCGAGAGTAGGCCAACAAGAAAAAGAAGACATTAGCCATCCAACCTATCCCATTGAGGATGACGTGCACCCCTCTATGTTAGATGCATCCCCCGTGGGAGAGCCACACCCTAAGTTGGAGGGAAATTTTGAGGATCATGTAAAGGAGAATAGCTACTCTTCGAGGATTGATTTTGAAACCTCCCCACTAGATGACACTTCCTTGAGAGTTCCATGCCTTAAGTGGGAGGAGGATATGTATGAAAGTAGCTATACATGGGATGAAGAAAGGTGGCAACCCGAGGAAGAAAATGATCAGGTTGAGTATCCACCTGAATTATATTGGAGTCAAAAGAAGGGAATGATGGTACCATTGGAAGACCTCGACCTAGATGATAGTATTTTGGAAGGCCTCGACCTAGGGGATTTGCTGAGATTTTAGATGATTCTAGATCTCAGGTATATGATGAATTGTATGATGAGAAGAAGGATGAGTTATACGAGGAACCTACATTCAAAATTTGGAGTGACACTAAGGGTGATTACGTCTTATTTGAAGAAATTAGCCCCCGAGGATGTCACAAAGTTGACCAAATTAGGTTTCCTTAGCACACCCATTGATGATATCTCTCCTCATGATGAAATAATGGAAAATTTGGAAGCAACTTTTGAGATTAATGTGGATTCACATGTAGATTCCGAGGAGGATTTGAGTAAAGAATAAGAACCCGGGGGTGACATTGATAGGATAATCCCTAGATTTGTTGATTCCAACCTGCCTTCATTTGATTCGGAGTCATCCTCTGATTCACCTATGTCTGAAGGTGAAATGTTGACTCCATACGTTGAAAAGATCACTGATGAAGTGCAGGAAGATACTTGTGATTGTACAAGGGATACTAGGGATGCGATTGAGGAATTAGGAAGGTTGTTAGGAATGGAAACTAAGCCGATTAGAACCAACCTTGATCTTATGGCCATCCCGCAACCTCGAAACTTAGACACCTTAGACAATCCATGGCTTAAAGACATGCTCACTACTGTTTTGACCGGGGGGCTTAACAAACCAATATCTCTTGTAATGGAGTACCAGGCATGGATTGCCCCTTGCTATGGTCAATCCATCACCCTGGGGTTTTATCTCTACACCATTCCTTTCCCATTTCTTTTGGAGGATCCTTGTCATCCTCCCCTTACCCCTTTGGAGGTGCTTATGCTAGTTTATCCTTTAGAACCTCCTCTGGTGACCTGTGATGATTTCATTCCCATCTTGGTTGGGTGAGCATTTTCTATCGGGATTCATCATCAGCTCATCAACATTCTAGGTTACCTGTTTTCTAGGCCAACATTACTTTACTCATTTTTAGGGCCTATTTCTACGATGCTTGAACCTGATTTGCAGATTCTTTGGTTACTCGGCTGCCAACAAAATAATGGTAGCCCAACTTTGACCTAGGTAATACTCTTCAATGCAATAAGGGCATTGCAGATTTTAGGCATGGGGGGGTGTACTTGGGGATATACATAGCATTTATACATAGTGCATTCATGCATTTAGTTAAAGCATTCCGCATTGCATACATTTGCATCAAAAAAAAAAAAAGAACAAAGAGAAAAACATTTTGTATTATTGAGCTTATCTGGCTGGGCCTTGCATTCTTAAGCAGACCAGAACTTTAGGTTATACTAAGTTGATTCTAGGTGTCGAACTTTAGAAGCTAACTAAGCTAGTAGCTTTAGAACTTTAGGGTCCTTTGTGGACTTAAAAACTTAAGTAGGAGTTAAGTTGCGGACCATTCCTTAAGAGGTTGAGGAAGGAAAGCCAGGGATTGAGTTAAAGGCTAGGTAGTACCTGGAGTCTTATTCTACCCTTTGGTTTACGGGTTCTCGTAACCTAAGCATCCACATTTCACACACATTTGGTCTTGTGTAAATAGTGATCACCCTAATTCATTTCTTAAAGAAAAGTTGGTTCTTTTAGTTTTGACTTAGGAGAAGTTTGAAAATACAATTCAATTGGAAGAGTTCCTACTGCAAGAGAGGTGGAGTATATACTCACCTTGAGAATGCGATGATAACATGTTACCACCTCGGTGCTTGTCTCTTAGGATATCCATCCTATTGGGGGCATGTAAGCGCATTGTGTGGTTCAAGTACCATGGGTGGCACTATCTCGAAGTGCCGATTGCCACAGGCCTGAATTCGCTTAAGAAATCCATGGGTGATACTATCTTGAAGTGTCGATTGCTAGGAGTTCTTGGGGTCGCTATGGGTGTGCTATTTCGAAGCATCGAAAGCCAGGCACCCTTCGAGGTTCAGCGGTGGGAAAGTGAATCCGACACAGACCGTGTTGATAGCTGATCCAAGGTTAGACTTAGAGGAATCAAACAAAAATATATATTACAAAAAACAAAACCTTTTTCCTCTCTAGGTTGGCAATCATACCAACCTCAAATAACTCAAACCAATGCACATGCATGGATGCTTTAATCTCTGGGACCAATAAACCCTATGGTAGAGTTAGAAATCAGGGAAACCTGTGCCTGCAACTCGTCTTTAGCTGACCTAGTGTCTAACTTAGCAACTACTTGGGAACCTTAGGTCTAAAGTTTAAACTTAACATGTTTCTAAAGGAAGTCCGATTGGGTTGGCTAGTCTACTTTGAGTGCTAAGTTATTGCTTGTATTTGCTAGGGACTACCAAAAATTAGGCATGGGGGCATTTGATAAGCTCATATTTGTGAGCTAATTCAATGTCTAAATGCTTAGGTAATGCATCCATTTATTTAGCATGCATTAGGATGTAAATAGATTAATTTATATTTCTTATTTAATTATATAATTCATGCATTGCATTCATAATTAAAGGCATTGGGAATTGACTTAGAATGGCATGTAATTAGGTGCATTACATGAATTATTTTAATTAACATAGAACTTAAGGATTTATGTATAAATAATCCTAATATTTTATTTTATTAATTCTTCTTCTTCTTCCCGCAGGCAACCGCTCCACTTCCTCCACCTGCGCATTCAATCTTCACCAACTACCTGCACTTAAGACCCCATTCATGGAGGAGCGGGAGAGATGGATCTGGTCGGGGGCAGTTGCAACTACAAGGGAGAGGAGGAGGTAGCTATGCTCAGGGAGACACCACCATACTCCACCACTGTGCACTCCACTCCACCACTGTGGTCTCCAAGGCCGAGCTCCACCACACCGTGGGCCAGCGAGGTGATAGCTCGCCACGCCAATCCGGTGAGCTTGGCCATCACCGTGCAACTACCAGATCACCCTCCCTATCCATGCACCATCAACACCATCTTCTTTTTCTTCTTCTTCTTCTTTTGCCTCTGTTTTCATAACAAAACCATCCCCACGCCCCTTGCTGCACCTCTGTGCTATGGCTGTCACGCAGCACTGCGCTCCCTCACCATCCCCATGTGACCACCCTCCAGCTACACCACAGCAGCGGCTGCACGTCCTCCAGCCCACCGACCCTCGCCCGTGTGCACAGAGCACGTGCTACAGCAACTGCGCAGTGCTATGCTCCCTCACTATTCCCGCAGTAGTGCCCATAGCAGCAGAACCATAAGCGCCCCTTGCTGCACCTCCATCACACCCACAGTAGCCCTCCACCTCCAACCCACATGCACCTCCCTCGTCGCACCTCTGCCCACGCGCTACAGAGCACGCTCCTCTAGCAGCAGCATAGGTAGTCCCCACTCCGCCACCGCATGCACGCACCCTCAACACACCCTCTACTCCAACCGCACATGACCTCTGCACATAAGCCCTTCGCCGCCCGACTCCCCTCGTTGCAGCTCCACCATGCACGCACAACCCTCAACCATGCCTTCATGTGCTCAATAGTAGCGAGCAGAACAGCCACCCACCACCTTCCTCTCCTTCTTGTGGCCACCATAGGTTGCCATCCGCTTCACCGTCACCACCATCGGGTGTAGCCCGAGCGAGGTGACCTTCAGCTGTAGCATCGACGCCCGTCTCTCCTCCTCCTGTGCGCACTAGCCACTGTAACAAATACCTTGTTTTAAAGTTAATTAAATTTACATTTTTTGCCATTGAGGGGGAAGGTATTTTTAGTTAATAATATTCTATTTGATTGATTTTATGAGCATCTCCCTCTTGTTTTGCATAACTACAATATCAGCATGATATTATCTTATTATCTCAATTGAAAAGCGATTTCGATCTGATTTCTTGACGAATCTAATTGTGAACATATGTTGTTAACCAGTGTGAGTTTAAATAGGTCATTGCCTCCCTGTAGATACAACTCGCTCTCCTGTGCGTGGTTTAATTTTAATTCTAATTATTTTGATTAGTCGATTTTCCACCACTTAGAAATACAATGATAAATCTTCTTAATCATCATTTTCGAAAGTGAAAATTTGACTCATCAGGCAGTCTACATTCTGGCAGACACCCGGACACAATCGAGTTTTTGTAACCAAGTCTTGGGTTGAAGTTTTCTAAAGCAACCAATGAATTGTGCCTAAGTGATCAAATTCAAATTCTACTTTTATATATAACATTTAGGTTAATTTTGCTAGGGACTAGCAAAAAGTAAGCTTGGGGGTATGATAAACACACATGAATTCATGATAAAATGCTTATTTATGGTAGTTCCTAGGCTTAGCATTGCATATCATTGTATAAATATTGCATAAACATCCATTACATTGCATTTAGGATAATTGTATATTATGTACATTAATTCTTTCATCTTACATGGCCAGGAGGCAGTGCGACATCTTTACAAGCTTCGGATGAAGAATCCGACCATATGGATGGATTCACAGCAACAATCGCAGTCTGTCAACGTGAAAATCACACCAATCAAAGCTCTATAGCATCCTCAATAAGGAGAAGATGGACAGTCCTGATGGACCACCCTACACAAACCACAGCATCCCAAGCTTCACACATGGAGTGATCCCAACCATTGGATCTCAATCCAATGGCTGAGGAGCGCTCTACATCGCCCTGCCTTAGGCATCTCTAGGAAGGCTCCATCGCAACTGTTTGATCTTCATCCAATGGTTGAGACATGCGACCCAATCACCCTCCACACAACAATTCATCTCTATGTCCAAACGGTGAAGTGCCCATTTCGCAAAGCAAAGGTGCAGGTTTGAACTACAATCTGCCATGACGGCTACAGCGTTGGTTGAAATAGGATCGCTCGATCTTGATCGAGTGGTTGAGATTCTTCACACGTGATCTCACGCCACCCACCGACGTGAGGATGCACGCCAGATCGCACGTGTGCAATCAAAGGTGCTCACTTAAGTCGACCGGATGCACTGTTGATCGTCGAATCTTCGCGAAGGTGCGATCCGCGTGCATTCAAAGCAGCGAAGGGATGATCCGTGGGCGTCTCTCGGCCTTGCGATGCTTCATCCAACGGCTGCCAGTGATGCATGCACGTTTGTATCAATGAGCACGCGTGATCTCCGTGCGATCTCATCCATCCACACCCAATCCAACGGTTATCGATTGCCTTGCACTATGCCAGCTGCAGCTTCGCCTCTCCATGCCAACGAAGGCACTTGAATGAATAGAGATACCATTGGCAAGTCTCTAGCGATGTTTTAAATGTCGTTAAAGACCCAAGCGTGCAAACCACCTCCATTCCACCACTATATAAACGACCCTACACCCCCCTTTCCTCTTCATCTCTACCTACTCTACTCCCACCTACTCCTAAGCTCTAGTAGCCTACCAAAGCTCCATTAAAGCTTACTCTCAAGCTCCAAAGGCTTCCTATTAGTGTAATATTCCTATTTCCCACCAAATATTCATCCTTCATCCCACCACCTTCATAGGTTGCCTTGGAGCCATCCTCCCACCTCCATTCTGGTAGAAGATCGCCACCATCTCCTCACCTCCATTCCAGAGCCTCGGTGAAGCATTCCTCTACTCGACGTCCTCTTGCATCTCACCTCCTTTATCCAAGCTTTCGCCATGCGCCATCGTCTCGCCGAACAACCAATTTAGGAGATTTCCTCTCACCCCTATCTCTTTTATGCATTCATAGATTATTGTAATAAATATTTGCATGATATATCATAATTGTTTCATCTCTCTTGTGATCTATCTTGCTTGCTCCTTCTATAAAAACAAAAGAAGAAAAATAAAAAAACCCCAAAATACCAAAAAGAAACAAAATGAAATGCGGATTTCAACCAAAGTAAACGTCGCCTCCCTGTGTAGGACCCGAGACTTTCTTGGAGTTTCGGTTATAAATTGTATTTGATAACGCATTTTGTGAGCTACGACGATGGGTTCTTGAAACCCCGATTTCAAACTCGCAAAACATGACTCATCAATATGGAAATACGAATCTAGGGTTTGGCTGAATCGACTCAGTCTGATTAGAGTAGGATTCCTAAAATGATAATGGATAAGTGGAAAATGTAAGAACTCTACTGGTGGGATTAGAGGAGGACACAATGTGGTTGTTAGTTTGATCAATGTCTGATTTTCGATCAAATTGTGGTCGTGAATCATATGCAACTAGACAGAGAGAGGTGTCAGAATAGAAATTGATTCTGGTGACGGGTTGGGGTTGGGATCAAGTTTTGAAAGGATCTGTAGGAGGTGTGGCTTCTTCAAGTTCCAAATCATCAGCCTTAGAATCAGAATCAAACAATGGGTCATGGATACTAAGGTCGTAAATTGGCTCGTAATTATCTGGAAACAATGGTTCTTCGAAATCAGCGTATGATTTGAAATCATTGGAGAATTTGCGACAATCAATTTCTGAACCTAATTCATGATCAAGATTTCCACCAGTAAACAAATCATGATGCATGGAATCGTCAACATGACTTTGGTCTAACCTAGTCTCGAGTTCCAAGCTCAATGAGGTGTCCTTATTAGGCATAGGCTCTAGTTTTTTGCACTTAGGGTAGATCCAATCAAATCCCAACTCTTCCAACTCCTCTGATTCTGTTTTGGGCACTTAGGAGACAAGCACTGAGGAGACGATATATTATTACACATCTTCGAGGGGAATTTCCCACCTCACCACATCGAAACTCATCCAATCAACTTGTGTTTTTGAGCCGCTCATAAACTAGATTTTTGGGATAGCTTTTTCAGAACATAACACTTTTGACATATTTCTTCATTAAGCGCACTGAACCAGACTAGCGTGTGGATTTTGGGTTCTTAGGTTACCAAGTCCCGCAAACTAAAGGGTAGGCAATGAGGCCGAATAATCCCTAAGCCTTAGGCCTACTACATCAGCCTCGCACTTTCCTCAACCTCTTGAGGACTAATCCGAATCTTAACAAATATGTGAGTGTTTAAACCCTAAAACAGGTCCAGGAGGCCTAAGATCGATACTCTTCACTAATCTCCTAAGTTTTAGACTTCCAATTCTTAATTCATCATCCGATCCAACTTATAAGTTAGGTAAGTTCCATAGTCAATTTCAATGAACTCTCTCATTTTCTTCTTTTTGACTGCTCCTTTTTCTCTTTCTTTTTTCTTTCTTCTCTTCTCCTCTTTTCATTCAGCTTGAATTGACCTCTCCTTTCCTCTCTTTTTTTTTTTTGATTAAACTCCTCCATGAATTGATGTTCACAGTGCTTTGCACTTTAATACCCCCATGCCTAAGATTTGCAATGTCCACATTGTAAATTAGGTGGGTTCGAGTTCAATTCATATTGTACATTAGAACAAGTGGGTGGTGAATGGGTCGGAATGACTGTTGCGGACGATTTCTAACTTTGATACAAGTATCAAAGGTGGAGTTGGCTATTCGAATGGATGAACCCTAAAGTGCAATATGATGTCAGCAAAGAGATAGGTTATAAGGATTTCTGGTTTTTCAAAGATGTCAAGTTGCCTCCCATCAAGCGCTAAGTTTAACGCCATTGGCTGGGTGTAAGGAGCTCAAAGGGATATGTCATCTGCTGCATTATGATAGTGATAGGGGAAAATATGTGATCGTGGTGGATGAGAATTAGATGGACACAAATGAGTATCAAATTATGATGAAGAGTCATTCTAGAAAGTCTATGGTATGGGTCAAGTTGATTCATTTCTAGGTGGCCCTCATGGAGTTTCTATAGAGGAATTACTCAAAAGATGTAGTAATCATGGGGTTCTAAAGTAAGATCGTCGTGGGTCCCGGACCCAACAGAGGTGAATCTAGTCAACATATCCCAGATGTGTGGTTCCTCTTATGCAATGTGACCTAATGGATCCTTTTCTAATGAGTCAACTTGATTTTTCTCTAATGGGTGCAAGATCAATTCGTCAAAAAATGATTCGAAGATTGGGTCGTCTAATGATTCTTCTCTATAGTTTTCATTGCAATCAAAAGTGAATGTCTGGAGAGTGCCTTCTGGATCATCCAATTCCAAATCTGTAAAAGATTCATACTCTGGGTTATGGTCACTCTCGATATCCACCATGCCTAATTCTTGGAGATCCTCAAAATAATCATCATAATGAAATGTCTACAGATCTATGGAATAAAAATCCGAATCCCATCGATTGTTATCCTATTAACCAAAATCCATGTGCATGTCTGATTGTGCAGCAATCATAGGTCTTAATTGACCTAGATTAAGCTAGGACTTAGCATAAGTTAGGGTTATTCATGCATGCATATGCATTATCTGCATCTTTACTGCTTTCCTTTAGCTATGCATAAAATAATGTTATAATGTGCTGATTAAGTGCATTATGTCGATTGCAGGGAATAAGCTGATCAGGAGCTGGATCAGGAGTAACAGGAGTTGCAGCAGAGCTGGAGCAGAAGGCTTAGATTAGATGTAGGAATAATAATGTAAAGGAGTTAAAGGTTTGTTATGCTATTAAGTAGGAATAAAGTAGAAAAATGTGAAGAGCTTAGGTCCATCTTAACCCTAGGATAGCCTTGAGACTTCCCCAAGCCTTAGCCACCCTTAGATTAGGTCACAACAGCCTAGGAAGCCCTAAAACCCTAGTTCCAACTCTTATATGGACGTCCAGATAAGTTATAGGACATCCAGGACCCTTAGCCATCTCCCGCACACCTCAAACCTACTTCTGCAGTGTTATTGGACATCCAGACACTTTGTCAGACATCCAATTTCTACAGAATACCCAAAATAGAATCCAAAATCCCTCCTGAATATGATTGGACATCCAAACAAGTTTGAACTTCTGATTCTTGAGTATAAGACATCTGACACTATTATTAGATGTCTGATACTGCTCTCCAATTCCTATTTTGAGATTTAAGCCTTGATCTTGGATCTCTAGGTCCCTAAACCCAATTCCAATCCCATAGGAACCTAAATTAAGGTGTCCTAACCCTAGTACATCACCTCTAGACCTCTCTAAGGACCTAATTAGGTCCTCACTAAACCTAATTGACTTGGATCTTAGTCAATTCCATCAGCCTATTCAATTGGACTCATTGAGTCCAATTGAGCCTTGATCTTAGCACACACTGTCCAATTGGACTCAGTGAGAGTCTAATTGACCTAAACCAAAATTAATTGAGTTGTTTTACTATTAATTAAGTTTCCACACACCCAATTAAACTCGTATTAAGTTTAATTGCACTTTACCTTAGTGAATTAGGGTTTATAACCCTAATTTGAGACATACCTTGACCTAAACCCACTAGAACCTAACCTAATCAACGTAGCCACCTAAGTTTTGACCCACACACACCCACACACACCATCCATAGGAAAATACCTAGCCTAGAGTTCTCTAGAACTCTCTACCATGTGTGGTTGCCTTGGTTGCCAAAATTAGCAACCAAGAGCCATTCAATTTTTAGATCCACATTTGGTGGATCTAAAAACCACCTTTCATCCGCTCTCTCTCACTCTCCCATGAGATCCCAACATAGGCCTCTCTAGAGAATTCCATAATTCTCTAGAGAGCTTCGCTTAGGTCTATAAAAAGACCTAAGGGGTGGCCAAATGCACCCATTCACTCCATTGGTGCCATTCACTCCCACTTCCACTAAGCTAGCCACTCCACCTCCACGAGCTCACTACCACCACCAAGGAGGACATCATGCCGGGATGCTGGATCAACCCTACCTCACTCCAAGGGTTGGCCTAAGCTACATTGGCCACCCCTCATTCTTCTTTCGACCACTCCAAGGCCATTGGGGACCACCCCTGAATGCCCTTTTATTCTGTTAGATTTAGTTTAGGCTCTCCATTATTTTTACTGCTTTTATTACTGCTTAGTAGTGTAGTCTTAACTTCTCCCCCAATGATGCATGCGAAATTCCCTCATTGATTCTTGTATGCAGTCATTTTTTGGTAGCTAGATTTCCGTTTCAAGCATTTATGTATAAGCTTTCCTCTACAAGTTCATGTTGCAAACACTCTCCAAATGAATGAATGAAAAATATATTTTCATATATATATATATATGTCTATGTGTTGAGAATCACCATGAGCTCATTGCAATATCTTTTTTGTGATTAATGTTGCCTATTTCTAACTCCTAATATTCTTGCAACTAAGCATGTCGTACCTAAATACGTAATAATCACGAACCAGCATGCGATTCTAAATAAAGTAGAGCAATAGAAGATCGATTTCAGGAGTAAATAAATGCCTCCCAGAGACGAACGACCGGGACTCAAAGTCTTGTTATTTTTACAAACTTAATTTTTGATGAACATTTTTGCGCGACTATACTACGATTCTGATGACTTTCAAATGCGTGAGAACGGTTCCCATCAAATGGCGCTGTTGTCTGGGAGGCAACGTCATTTTCTATGATTTCGATCTTTGAAACTATAACTGAAAAATTTCTCTACTTTGTTTTTTATGTGCAGGAAAAATGGAAGAAAAATGGGATCTACACACACAACGAGCGCAAAGAACAAATCCAGGTGCACATCATCTCATTTTTAGATTAGATTTACTTTCTGCAATTCCCTTGGAAAATTCTTTGTGAAAAAAAAAGATTTTACTGATTTTTGTGAAAAAAAATCAAAAAGAAAAAATTTTTTTTTGAAAAAAATCTAGATTAGGTTTCCTTTTTGAATCTTAGGTTAGTTCGAAAAAGAAAAAAAAAAAGATATTTTCTTTGAATCTTTTGAAAAATTCTTTTTGTGAAAAAAAAACATGCAAAAGCTTTGAAAAAAAAAAGCATCTTTGGTGGAAAGCTTAGATTTCAAATTCAAACCTCTTTAAAAAGCTTTTCCACCATCTCCTGATTTTTTGCCAGATTTCAAGCTTGATTTAAAAATTTGATTGCCAAAAAATTAGTAAGCGAAAAATTCTGAAATTTGGGCTAAACCTTTATTTTCAAACCATCTTTCCAACGCCACCATTCATTTGAAAAAATTTTAAGGATACAATTTTTAAAAATTTGCGAAGTGCACAGGAATCAGACTCACCCAGATTCAAAACTTTTGAAATTTGAAAAAGTGATTATGAGCAATCCGCAAATCTATTTTTGCTAAAAATGGTGGAGTTTGAAAGCTAATCTAATTGGATTTATTTTTCATATTTTTTTCGAATTTTTGAAGGTCATTTGATACTGTTTCAAAGCAAAAAATCGACTAGGGGTCAAAATTCCAAATCTGACCCCCTGATATTCAAAATTCCTTAAAAGTTAGGTTAAAATAGTAAAAATTCTGAAAAAATATTCTCTAGAAAGCTAATTTAAAAAGGAATCTACTCGCAAAATTTCAAATTAATTAGATTCCAATTATTATTAGAGAACAAACATTACTTTTGTGGTCTGCTGAAACAGAAAAAGAAAAACCCTAGAAGTGCATGAAACTTAGGTTGAATCTTTAGGGTTACAATTAGAGACTACACTTTGGGATAACCTAGACTTAATCAAGTCTAGTTTGCCGATTATCTTAGTCACCTTATGGGCCACTCACCACAAACCCCACTGAAGAAAATGGGTTAAAACTAATTTTAAAACAGGAAATCAACCCGAGTTCATTGTCATACTACTGGGTGTTTTTAATCTCTCTTGCCAAACCTGGTGACTAAGTCTGCGGGGTAGTGTCAAACGACCATGGCTCGGGGGTCAACGGAACCAGAGGCATAAGCGAAAGGAAGAACCTTCCCCTTAGTTCCCCCGTAACCAGACTGGCTAGGTTAGCTTGAGAGGTGGGAATCACTTTCAGTTGGTTGAATGATGAACTTCTCTTTAGGAATTCAAACTTCTAACGAAAAATCTGGTCACTCGATCCATAAGGACCATTTGATTGACAGGGCCTTAGCCTTGTCCTGCTTGGCTACACCAACCCAGGGGTTGGGTGGTGTATGTAAGGAAGGAGGTCGCTTAGACCTCAACTGATTGGACCTTGGGAGATGCTCCTAAGGAGGTGAGTCACTTCTATCTGCTGAGCCACGATGGCTAACACTGGATCTAGACCTAATCAGGATCTAGAAGAGCTGGACCCATGAGCTTATCTGAGAGCCCGGGTCACTGAATCAGCTCAACCTTGGGATCAGAACCCAAGGTGGTGAAGATGACTTTTCGCTTCGCCTAATCCTTCTCCTCGGGTTACCGAAATGGTTAACCCATATCCTAACCCTAGATATTATGATCCATACCAGTCGGTCCCTCAAAGGACCTCATCTTATAACCTAGGATATGGATTTCATACTCCTGCTTCTCACCCATGGAATATGGGTAGACCTGATTCACCCCCTGGAACCCCTAAAGAGCTACCGGTGCATATGCGACCGCATTACAGAATACAGAGAGCTACAGCTAGTGCTAAGGAAAAGGTCGCATCCTATCTACATGAAATCTAGGCTATCATTGAGCCAAACCAAAGACAAAGCTGGATTCCGCATCAACAAGCTGTGATGGAGCTTCTTCAGGAAACAATAGAGATAATAAGGCTAATGAGACAAAATCGGGAAACTTAAGAACTACTACTTTTGAGATATCAAGTGGAAAATAGCCTTGAAGATCTTAAGGAATCCGAAACAATTACGCTAGAAGGACACATAGAAGATTCTTGGGAGTAGATACTGGAAGATCGCTCAGGGGAAAAAGAATCTAGCATGGATATGAGACAGGAGCAGGAAGTATGTTGAATGGGTTCATCTGAAATTGAGGAGGAAAGGACTGATATCTCCAGGACTGAGCCGCAATCAGATTATCCTGAATCCTGGGAGACACCTCTCGGGTTAGATAACCCAATCGAGACAAGGGAAGTAGATCCAATTGAGGATATGGATCTTGAGGCAAGCATTACATGTGACACTACTGATCAGCCAAAGCCACTTCCCATTGTAGGTGAACCTATGCTGGAGCCAACATCTTTTGATCTGCACTCTTCTTCTTTCACCTACATCCCTAATTTGGATGCTAGAAATTTTGAGATGACACTTTCTATCCCCGAGCATGACATCTGAAGACCAGAAATAGCTATGGATGTCGAAATTACTGAGGAACCCAATGCAGATGAGGGTGAAGCTTTGAGCAGAAGGAGCTGGGGACTCACTGACATGCGTGTGCACGTGTTTTGAAGTGTCATTATAGTTTGCACTTGCGATGTCGGTTTTCAATTAAAGAAACAGATGTGAGTCCAAGTGTCGATCTCAGGGAGGCGTAAAAACTGGATTCTTCTTATCACTTATTGTCATGAAAATCATGGGCTTTTGCTTGCGAAAAGGCGCGGGTGAAAAGCGAGAGAGAGTGAGAGAGAGATTAGGGTTAGAGTTGTTTCATTCGCAACATGCAACTTGAACAGAAAATAGAGCAAGCAATTGAATAGAAAACAACTTCATTAATCATGCAACTTTAGTTCATAATTACAACATTAGATAAATGCTTGAACAAAAGTAAAGTAAATCTTAAAAGAAGGGAAGAAAGAGAGAGAGAGGGGGGCGGCGAGGCAGCCACGGTGGTGGAGAGGGCTCAGTCGGTGGCTCGTCGTCTCCGGCGATTACAAAAGGGCTTAAAGGTAGCTAGGAGGGGGAAGAGTAGTTGCAAGTGGGGTGAATGCCTTGAATGGGTGGTTGGAAGGGGTTTAAATAGGGAGAAGGGCTTTCTAAATGAAGAAGGGGTTTTAGCGACGTCCGGGACGTCGCTAAAACCCTTCCCAAAACATTGGTGAAGACCCCTACCTGCCGGTCGCTCGCCTGCAGCTGTGCTTCTTCGCGCCTAATCCGTGTGCGCGTGCCATAAGCCATTCGATCAAAGATCGGACGGCTGGGATCTCGTGCGAGGTGCTCGCCTGGATTGTGCCCTTGCGCCTACGTCATTACGCACGTTTGGTCATGGCACATTTGCGAGCGCCACCTCTCGTGATCGCGTCCGTCCGCTACTGATTGGGCGGCCCAATTTCACCCGCTTGCGTCATCGTCTCCGCATTTCAGCTCCGCGTGAATCGAACCCGCGTCGTGTGAGCACGGGCGTGCGCTCCAATTGCTGCACTATGCCTGCTGCTTTGTCACGGCGAGGGCGAGCGTGCGTGCGGTTCTCAACCATTTGATCGAAGATCGACGGCTGAGATTTGTCCTCTAGGTGAAGGTGGAAGCGGGCAATGATCTGGATGAGACAAGCGGGCACCACGTGGCGCGTCGTGGGTCGTTGATCATCAGATCAACGGTCAGAACTTCTTGGGTCCATTGTAGGAGCTCCGGATGTCGGATTTGGTTGATTTCAAATCCGTTGGACTCCATTCGTCGCTCTAAATCCATCCGTGCGGTCCGATTGCTCATCTGAGGCTTGTTTGACAAGTGCTCATACAAATGGCCATTAATACTATTTTATAAGCAATCTTGACGTATGATGCATGAAATGCTCCCATTCTACTTATGTTGTGTTATCTGTGCATTTTATTCTTAAGATGGGCCCTATTTAACAGAATTATCACCCCAAGATGCAGTGTTATCATACCCCCATGCTTACTCCTTGCTAGTCCCTAGCAAGGTTTATTCTCGCCTTTATTTTCTGTCAGAATTTAAGAACTACTTAGACACTTCGTCACTTGTCAATAGGAGGAAATATACTAAGATGTTAATCTACAAAGACTAAGCAGCGCCTGGGTGTCTGCCAAAATACGAATCGCCTGAACCCTTGCTGTAATGTATGTAAATATATTCTTTTTTTTCTTATTTTTAAATTTTTTTGGAATTGAGAGTGGGTTGGTAACTTTTTACGGTACCCAACCTACCCAAAACTCAGACAAAACTCTAAGTGCTAAGCATCTTGGTGTGAAGATCATGATAGACTCATTCAATGGTAATTTAGATAGACTCCAGGTTTCTACGTTCCTAGGTGACCGGAAGATGAAGTGTTTTGCCTGAAGGTGTATTTGTTCGATCGGTAGCTTTCTCCCTACGTTTGTTTTAATTGGGGTCAACACAAGGATTTTTCCAGTGTATATCTCCCTGGCTTGTACTACTTCCCCGCTTCTTCCTTAAGTGTTTTGGTTCTTTTTGTCTAATTACTGAGCTGGGCTCTAGACAACCGACCAATGGGTTGTTACCCACGATCACTTGCCAGCCATACTCGTGCGGTGAAGTGTGGCTTATTTTGTTTTCTTCTTCTTTCTTTTTTGTTTCTTGGTAATTGGCTTCCCTAATCTCAAATGTACCTAGAGGCAATGAAAAAGAAGTGGTCCCGTGGCTAGGCTCCGGACAACCTGCCAATGGGCTGTTACCCACAACAACTTGCTAGCCATACCACCCTAGAGAGTTCATTAGCTACCCAATTTCTGTCAAAATCTCCGAGGAGTGAGTCTGTGTAAAAATGTGCAGATGCTTAGACTCAAAGTCTTTCTGAGTTAGAGGGTGAGTTGATAAGTCGTGTACTTATCACCTTATTTAATAGGTGGATTAGAGTAGCTTAAAGTTGCAAGGATTTGAAGCTAAATCCATATTTTAACAGACACCAGGGCTGATTAAGCCTGAAGGCCTAAAAAGTCTAAGTGTTCAAGTTCCTTTTGTATTATTTCCCACTATTGACAAGTTTCTAATGCCTAAGTTTCTTCCTAAATTCAATTTTTTTTTTATTCAGACTGATTAAATGAGCTCAGGATCATGCAATTTACCACCCTCCCCCCATGCTTAAGTTGGACAATGTCCTCATTGGCAAAAACATGGATGCAATAGGGGTTCAAAAAGATATTACCTGAGTGACATAAATTATCGGATCAATCTAAATCCTCTGGGTTACCTCCCAGGAAGTGCTGAGTTTAATGCATCCAGCTGGGCAGTGCTTTGTGTCATCCCTCAATGAGGGTGACACTCTCCTTTGGGGGAACTTGGGCTAGGAAGTGTTTCAATCTTTGACCATTAATTGTAACAGTGTGCCCAGTGTTTATATCAGCGATTTCAACCTCCCCATTAGAGTAAGGCTTAACCACCCTAAATGGTCCTATCCACTTGGACCTCAGTTTCCCTGGAAAGAGTTTTAGGCGGGCATCGAACAGCCAGACTTGCTGGTTAGACTCAAAGGTCTTTCTATGGATGAGTCGGTCATGGACGGCTTTCATTTTCTCCTTATATAGTCGACTATTCTCAAAGGCGTCCCGACGAATTTCTTTGAGCTCAAAGAGTTGGAGCATCCTCTACGCACTGGTTAACTGCGAATCCATGTTACATTGCTTGATAGCCCAGTAGGCCCGATGTTCTAATTCGACAGGAAGGTGGCAGGCTTTGCCAAAGACCAGGCGATAAGGTGACATGCCTATTGGGGTCTTGAAAGCGGTCCTGTATGCCCACAAGTCATCGTCTAGTCGTTTGGACCAGTCTTTCCTGTCAGGTCTCATAGTCTTTTGTAAAATGTTCTTGATTTGTCTACTGGAGACCTTGGTCTGCCCATTTGTTTACGGATGATACAAGGTAGCAATGCGGTGGTTAACCCTATATTTTCCTAGGGCACGAAATTGGGAGTGAATAAAATGACTTCCACCATCACTGATCATGGCCTTTGGTGTTCCAAATCGGGAAAAGATGTTCTGTTTAACAAAGTCCATGATAGTCCTGTGATCGCATCGGCAAGTGACGACGGCTTCAATCCATTTAGAAACATAGTCTACTGAGACTAGGTTGTACTCAAAGCCATTGGATGGTGGAAAGGGGCCCATAAAATCGATACCCCAAATGTTGAAGATTTTGACAATCAAGATGGGCTGGAGGGGCATCATATCTTTTCTGGTCATGGTCCCCAGTGTTTGGCAACTTGAGCAAGTCTTGGCAAAGTTGTGTGCATCCTTAAATAGGGAAGGCCAGTAAAATCCAGATTGCAGAACCTTCGCAGCCGTTTTCTTTCCAAAGAAGTGGCCACCACAAGCTTGGTCATTACAGAAAGATAGCACACTCTGAACTTCGTTCTCGGGGATACACCTCCTGATGATCTAGTTGGCACAAAGGCAAAATAGCATGGGATCATCATAGAAATAGTGCTTGGCCTCGGCCGAGAACCTGTCCCATTGCTATCTGGACCAGCTGTGCGGGGTCTGTCCTACAACCAAGTAGTTGACACAGTCAACATACCAAGGCAGTCTCTTGTCTTGCACAGCCAGAATGTGTTCATCAGGGAAGGTGTCAGATAAAGGCAAAGAGGGTCCAATGTGGTCTGGGTGAAGTCTGGATAAGTGGTCAGCCACCACATTCTTTGATCCGACCTTGTCACGGATTTCTCGGTCAAATTCCTGCAAGAGCAAGATCCATCTGATAAGCTTGGGTTTCGCGTCCTTTTTAGCCAACAGGTGCCGGATGGCTGAAAGGTCAGTATAGATGGTCACGTGGGATCCCAGCAAGTAAGGTTGGAACTTCTCAAGTCTAAAGACTACAGCGAGCAATTCTTTCTCTGTGACTGTATAATTTTGTTGGGCCTCATCCAATGTTTTGCTGGCGTAGTAGATCACCACAAGTTTTTTGTCTTGTCTTTGTCCCAGGACAGTGCCTATGGCAAAATCTGATGCATCACACATAATCTCAAAGTCCTGGGACCAATCCGGGGGTTGAAGTACAGGTGCTGTAGAGACTAAGTCCCAGAGCGTGTGATAAGCTTGGATGCAATCAGAGGACATGTGGAATATGGCCTCGTTGGCCAGAAGGTTGGTTAAGGGTTTGGAAAGCTTGGAGAAGTCTTTAATGAACCTTCGGTAGAAGCCAACATGTCCCAGGAATAAGCGAATCTGCCGGACCGAGCTAGGTAGAGGAAGTTTGGAAATCAAATCAACCTTAGCCCGATCCACCTCAATGCCCCTATGCGATACGATGTGACCGAGGATGATTCCTTCTTGAACCATAAAATGGCTCTTTTCCCAACTTAACACCAGATTAACCTCGATACATCATTTCAGGATTTTCTCCAAGTTGCTCAGACAGTGGTCGAATGAATTCCCAAATACAGAGAAATCATCCATAAAGACCTCTAAGTATTCACCCACCATTTCTGAAAAAATGGCTAGTATGCAACGCTGAAAGGTAGCAGGTGCGTTGCATAACTCGAATGGCATTCGACGGAATGCAAACGTGCCGTACGGGCAAGTGAATGTGGTCTTTTCTTGATCTTCCAATGCAATTGCAACTTGGTTATATCCTGAATATCCATCCACGAAGCAAAAATACTTTTGCCCTGCCAATCTTTCAAGGATTTGGTCAATGAATGGCAAGGGCAAATGATCCTTCTTAGTGGCTTCATTGAGCTTCTTGTAATCATTACACACCCACCATGTGGTGGTGGTGTGGGTGGGGATGGATTCGCCATGCTCATTGGTGACAACGGTGAACCACTTGAGTGGGGCTCACCCAGGGGCTATCAGAGATAGGATAGATGATGTCAACGTCAAGCCACTTGATAATTTCTTTCTTAACGACCTCCCACATGTTTGGGTTTAATCATCTCTGCATTTGGCGGGAGGGTCGTGCCCCATCTTCCAGGTAAATCTTATGAGTGCAATAGGCAGGGCTAATTCCTCTCAAGTCCGAAATGGTCCAATCAGTGGCGGCTCGATGCTTTGAAAGGGTCATGTCAACCTAAGTTCCTGATCCTTGGTTAGATGAGAATTAATAATCACAGGGAATGTCTAGTCATGTCCCAGGAAGACATACTTGAGATTCTCAGGTGGTGGCATAAGTTCGGGTGTGGGTGGAACAACAGTCGATAGAAAAGGGAAAGGCGGGAGTTGATCAACATTGATTTCCTCAAATGGTGTTATTTGATGGTAATTAGCCTTACAGAGGTCCACAGGTAGCGATGGTGATGGGTCAAAACAGTCGTTACAGGATTGGTGGTATGAGACAGAACTAGGGGTGAGGCATTCCTCGACCAGAGTTTCCACGGGATCATGTTCCTCAACACAATCGCAATCAAAAGACTTTGTCGCCTGGAAGATATCCAATTGCATTTTCTTGTCTCCAAAGGCGATTTCCATACATCCCATGTCACAATCAATGTTTGCCTTAGCCGTAGCAAAGAAAGGTCTGCCTAAGACTATGGGTGCGTTTTGTAATTTTTCAGGGACTTCCATGTCGAGCACCAAGAAGTCGACCGGGAAATAGAAGTTCTTGACCCACACAATCACGTCCTCGACAACCCCCTTCGAGGTCTTCACAGGTCTATCAGCCAGCTGGATGGTGACAGGTGTGGGTGTCAACTCTCCGAAACTAAATTGGTGGTATAGGGTTGTTGGAATCAGATTGATAGAAGCACCTAAGTCCAGGAGCGCTCTATCAAATGTCATGTCCTTGATATTGGAGGAAATCAAGGGTGCTCCTAGGTCAATTCGCTTGAGGGGAAGGTTGCTTGATATTACGAAACTTGCTTGCTCAGAGAGCACAACCTTCCTAGGTGCTTGAGGTCTTGGCTTACGTTTGGGTGTACAGGCATCCTTTAAAAACTTGGCGTAAGCTGGGATGTGCTTAACGGCTTCGAGGAGCGAACTATTAATCTGTACCTGCTTAAAGATCTCCAAAAGCTCTTCAGTTTCCAGAACATTCTTCTTCTTCTTGATTGTCTCCAAGGCCTCAGGATAAGGTGTCTGAACATGGATCGGATCTACTTCTAGGTCCTTGGGTTTTTCCAGTGCCTCTTCTGAGCCGAGTATTTCAGTGGGTGAAGTCTCGGGGAGAGTGGACCATTTGGGATACTGGGTTTTGGTGCTGCTTCTCAAGGTTACCACATTCGCAGAGGCATTGGGACCATGGGTTGATCCTTGAGAAGACGAGGACGAAGAAGCACCAAACCCAGGGGGTGTTTGTGGGGCTAGCTAAACCATGTGAGCTTGCCCGGGATTTCCCTGGAACCCTTGCGAATTGGGGCCTCTGTTAATTATGTTTCGCGGGTTCGGATGTGGTTGGGAAGGTAGGGATCCTTATTGTTTACAGTCCAAAAGTTAGCTTAACTGTCTCTTTACTAAGGTCATTTCCTCCAGATGTTTCTGGTTCATTTCAGCCATCATCTTTATTAGGGTGTCCATTTGGTTTTGTGGGGGAGGGGCCACCGTATTTTGATTATATGGGGGTCTAACTGGTGGTCCTTGCTGATATGGGGGCAAGTTTGGCTGCTGATTTGGCCTGGGCTGGTTTTGGAATTGCGGTGATTTCTGGTTTGTCCAACTAAAGTTGGGGTGATTACACCAGCCAGTGTTGTAAGTGTTGGAGAAAGGGTCAGGTTTAGCATAACCTTGGACAGCTAGTACATCTTCAAGGATAGCAGATGTCGATGGGGAGGGAAGAGAGTAATCAAGGGTTGAGGAAGCAAAGGCCCCTCCTTGGAACGTGGTCAGGGGTTGTTCTAGGTTTAGTTGGCTTAAGGGCTGGACCAAGTCAACATTATGTGCTCCCTTTGCTAAAGAGAAGGTCTGTAACGGGTTCCTGGTCTAGTTCAGTAGTTCGTCAATGTTTTTATCCACCAATTCCACTCGAGCTAGTTTCTTGGCAATGATGTCCATGTTAACCATTCTAGAATTTGCTTGTACCACATAAATCCCACCACGAGGTTGACTGGATCGGTTAAATTGGGTCATGGAGGCATTATTGAGTGAATTTTCGCTCATAGACTCAAAGAGCTCAAACGTGCTCTCCTCGTCCTTGTTCAGGAAATTCCCCCTGCATGAGGCACCGACGAAGTTCTGTAGGTTGCTGTCCAGACAATGGTAGAAAATCTGGGCCAATTGCCACCTTGGTACTTCGTGGTGTGGGCATTTCCTCAATAGTTCATTAAATCTCTCCCACGCCTCATGGAACTGCTCCCCACCCTGGAGTGTAAAGGTAGTAATAGCTCTTCTATGGGCATTGGTCTTTCCTATGGGGAAGAATTTCTTTAGAAATGCATTCCTCAGTTCTTCCCAGGTGGTGATGGGTCTACCTAGGGTTCTAAGCCAGTGAGAAGCCTTGTCTCTCAATGAGAAGGGGAACATCTCAATCAGAATAATGTCAAGGCTAATGTTCCTAGGTTTCACAGTTCATGCTATCCAGTCAAGATCCTGTAGGTACTGGAAGGGGTCCTCATTTGAGCTTCCATGGAAGTGGCTCTGGATCAGACTTAAGACATTTGGTTTTAGCTCAAAATCAACTGCCCCTTTGGGGATCCTAAGGTGTGTCTTGACTCTAATAGCAGAAGGATTGTAGAAATTGTAGAGGGGCCTCAGTTGATCCTGGAATAGTGGTAAATCAAGTGGCGGTTGCCCTTGTGGGCCTTGGAAAGGTGGTAGTGGTTGCCCTTGTGGGTTCTGTAACCGGTGTATGGCTTGCATGATGGTGTGGATCTGTTGCTACTGAAGCCGGTGGTTTGCATTAATCTGGTCTTGGATGATGGCCATTATTTCTGGTGGGGGTTGGTCCTCAACCTCATCTATCCTAGCTTCAGCCATGTTTCTAACAGAATCAAGTCACCTGGATTCCCATCCCAAAACAAACAATTCGAGATGCAGTGAGCGTCTCCCATGCATACACTAGAGAAGAATAGGAGGGGATGCGGAGAGCGACAGGTGCGAGAAGTGTGTGTTCAATCAAGCAAACAAGCCTAGTCCTTATGGTGTATTCCTTAGGAGACCTAGAAATCACAAAAAGGGTGATTAAGTTTGTAAGCACTGGACTCCCCTTCCCAAAGCTAATCTGGCCAGGTTGATTACGAGGGGATTGCAGGGAAGGTTCTTCCTTTGGCTTGCGCCGCCAGTTCCATAGACCCCACAACCACAGTCGGTTAACACTGCCCCGCAGCTTAGTCACCAGATTCTACCAAGAGAATGAAAGCCAAGTGCCCAGCGAACAAAACCTTGCCTCTTGAGACTTAACTCAGTCCTGCCTAGGGCACGTCTACTCAGTTTTAAAAGGGCTAGGATGGTGCTTGTGCTAGGGTTATGTGATGAGGCGTTGATTGGGGTGGTGCCTGCTAGTTTTTCACTTTCAGTGTGTGTGCTTCTATCAAAGCATGGTTTTCAAGCAAGGATTTGTTTTCAAGATGTGGTGTCTTTTAATGTTTCATCCTTACTTTAGTGTCTTTTAGGATTGACGTGCCTCAATGTTTTCAGACAAGTTTCAGTGGGCATGTCAAGTTTTGCACACAATTTGGTGGAAGTAGATTTCCTTTTATTGTGTAGAGGCTCTAAAACCCTAATGTACTCATCGTAATGATCATGCAGCTTCTATTAGATAAGTCATTTTTAGGGTTGAGTGGTGTGGCCCAAGTCAATCTAAGGTGACTTCGCAAACACCACTCAAAAAGAGAAAAAGAACACTCCAAGAATTTATTCAGAATGTTAGAGTGTACATTATTTTGTTGGGTGATGTGTTAAGGATGTGGGTCAGGTAATCATACACCATGCTAATTTCTTTTCAATTTTACAATTTTTTTAGTTTTTCAAGCAAACAAACAACCATGAGAGAAGAACTACTCACGACCGGTCCTTGTTGCGCCTACTCCCTTGTTACTGTCATGGGTTGCACTGCTTCGTCGTCCAAGCGCCGAATTCCTACAACCATCAAGTAAAAGGAGGCAAGGTGTTAGACGATGTGAGAATGGATGTACAATGGAAGTGATAAAACAAATCCGTTGCCTCCCTGGCAACGACGCCAAAAACTGACGTGCGCGTGCGCGTGTGTTTGGAAGTGTCGTTATAGTTTTCACTTGCGACGTCGGTTTTAAAGTAAAGAAATGGATGTGAGTTCAAGTGTCGGTCTCAGGGAGGCGTAAAAATCGGATTCTTCTTGTCTCTTATTGTCACGAAAATCACGGGGTTTTGCTTGCGAAAAGGCGCAGGTGAAAAGTAAGAGAGAGAGAGAGAGCGAGAGAGAGATTAGGGTTAGAATTGTTTCATTCGCAACATGCAACTTGAATAGAAAATAGAGCAAGCAATTGAATAGAAAACAACTTCATTAATCATGCAAGTTTAGTTCATAATTATAGCATTAGATAAATGCTTGAACATAAGTAAAGTAAAGCTTAAAAAAAGGGAAGAAAGACAGAGAGAGGGAGGGCGGCATGGCAGCCACGGTGGTGGAGAGGGCTCCGTCGGCGGCTCATCATCTCTGGCGATTACAAAAGGGCTTAAAGGTAGCTAGGAGGGGGGTAGAGTAGTTGCAAGTGGAGTGAATGCCTTGAATGGGTGGTTGGAAGGGGTTTAAATAGGGAGAAGGGCTTTCCAAATGAAGGGGTTTTAGCGACATCCCAGTGAAGACCCCTGCCCATCGGTCTCTCGCTTGCAGCCGTGCTTCTTCGCGCTTGATCTGTGTGCGTGTGCCATAAGCCGTCCGATCGAAGATCGGATGGCTTGGATCTCGGGCGAGGCGCACGCCTGGATCGCACCCTTGTGCCCACGTCATCGCGCGCGTCTAGTCAGGGCACATCTACGAGCGCCGAGTCTCGTGATCGCGTCCATCTGCTGCTGATTGAGCGGCCCAATTTCACCCACATGTGTCATCATCTCCACATTTTAGCTCTGCACGAATCGAACCCGCATCGCATGAGTGCGAGCGTGCGCTCCAACCACTGCACTGCGCCTGCTGCTTTATTGCAGTGAGGGCGGCTGTATGCACAGTTCTCAGCCATTTGATTGAAGATCGATGGCTAAGATTTATCCTTCGGGTGAAGGTGGAAGCGGGCGGCGATCTTGACGCAGCGAGCGGGTGCCATGTGGCACGCCGTGGGCCGTTGATCATCAGAGCAACGATCAGAACTTCTTAGGCCCCTTATAGGAGCTTCGGATGTCGGATTTAGCTGATTTTGAGTCCGTTGGACTCCGTTCGTCGCTCTGAATCCATCTGTGTGGTCCAATTGCTCATTTGAGGCCTACTTTGATAAGTGCTCATACAAATGGCCATTAATACTGTTTTATAAGCAATCTTGACGTATGATGCATGCAATGCTCCCATTCTACTTATGTTGTGTTATCTGTGCATTTTATTCTTAAGATGGGTCCTATTTAACAGAATTATCACCTCAAGATGCAGTGTTGTCATGCACCTATCATCCTAGTCAATCTAATAGATGGCTCGACTCTGAGCTTGAGGAGACAGCATCTGATGAATCAGAGATGGGTACTGATGAGGACGAAGTAATTTCTTACGAGGATTTCAGTGACCTCCCCACAGATCTTCTACTTTCATAGATACCCCCATATCACCCAGAGCCTGGAGAGGGCATGATCTTTGATGTCAATTATCATTATGAGGATCCCTATTACTCAGATTCTGGTTCTGAGATACATTTTGATCTACTCCCTCAGCAACTTTCTGCTGAATTGTGGGACATGATAAATTAGCTGAATCAACATCATGATCCCCCCTCTGATTATCCTCTATTTTCCACCACCACTCCACACTTTCTTATAGCTAGACTTTTTGGAGTAAAGGTGCACAATCAGCTGGTTTGCATCTCCGGACCACTGATTCTGGGAGCATACGAGCATATCTTTCTCTTAATCTTAGTCGGCTCCTATGCTAGAAATGACACATCTGATTGAGTTTTCGGCCAGTTGGAGGCGTTAAACTCAACACATATAGATACCATTCACTCCGCATTCTACCATCATTTATATATAACCATTTTTATACATAGCATATTTTTCTTTTAGCATATTTCCCTTTTCTATATTGCATGTTAATAGGTTGGCTGGTGCTGAATATAATTTCAGGAGCAATTACAGGTGATTTCTACCCATTCTCCCCTTGCAATATTTATTTTCTTTTATATTCATGCATGAGGATGCAAGAACTTAGGCATGGGGGGGTAGATACAGAAAAACTGAAAAAAAATTTTATGCCAACACTTAGGAAAACCTCAGAGCTGCATGTAAAACATACTTTAGGACCTTAAATAAAAGAACAACGGACTCCACCTCTAATGCTCGCATCGGAGCTAGAAATCATCCGCAACAGCCACTTCCGACTCACCCGCTCACCTTTTGTTCTAAATTTAGGGTCAAGCTGATTGTAACCTGATACGGGAAATTCACAAAGTACAAATTATATGAGGTTACATGTTTATAGCATATATAGATATTGCATTTATGAATAAGATTATTTTATTAAGAGAATGCATTAGGGATTTTATCCTCTAGTTGACTCCTGTAATCTGGAATCTAGTACAACTTTTCCCACACACGTAGAATTTGCAATGGATTCATCGTGAAGGCTAATAAACGTCATCAGTCTATCGAGAAGAAGCAGTGCTTCTTTTCTTGAACCCCTGGACAGTGTTTTGGGAGTCAGGCAGATTTTCTTCCAAAAATCCACCAAATAGTGTGAGATGAGAGTAGAGTGTACTGGTGCTCTAAGATTGGTGCGAGGAATCTGGAATCCTAGATAATTAGGTGATGATACTTTGAGTTTAGACAGTTTTCGCTCTCAATTTTCGCATATACATTTTTGTGCGAAATTGTGAGAGCCACCGAATAAGGTAAATATGCGGAGAGTGAGTTTTCATAAAACTAGGGCTAAGGTGGATGGTTACGACCATTCTTTATGGAATCCTTGGCTGAAGGAGGGTATTGATGTCAAGGTCAGAAATACACCATTCTATCCGTCTTTCCCAGTGTTGTGAATAGGCACTTCCACCAAATATGCTACCTAATGTCTCTTGAGTACCACCAATCCCTAATAATGCCTCCTCAATAAAGTTCATGGATGTATGCTAGTTGTGTTATGTTGAAAAAGAAAAAAAAAGAGTGAATATTTAATTCAGTTGCAATGAGGCAATACCACCAAATAAAATTAAGATCCACCAAATATGGTCTTAACCTATTTTTCTTGTGTTTCTGACCACCCAAATACTAGCTAAGGAATTCTGACTTAGTGTTAGGGTTATGAGAACTCAATTAAAGTGTTAATGCCTAGTGAGACCACCAAATACAAGTCATATATCTGAATCTGGTAAAGTTGTGAGCTCTAAGAAAGAAAAGAAAAAGAAAGAAAAAAAGAGTAAGAGAGAATGAATACAAAGGAATCAAAGAGAGCATAGTTTTTCTCATTTTCCTCTAAGTTGAGTTACTTAGTAATCCTGGAATCTAGATTCTGTAGTACTAGTCTCTATGTAGCACCAAGTGAGAGTGAGCCACCAAATATATAATCTTAGCCCTCAAAGATTCTCTACCTAAGCCTAAAGTCGGGGTGGAATTCATAGAATATCTTGAATACCCCGAGGGAAGAAGTCTGCCTATCCCGCTAGAATTTTTACTAGGGATCAAATATAGGCTTTAGAGGTGTATTAGTTTTCACTCGAATCCGTGGCAAAAGCTATATAGTTGCACTTTCACGATTGTCTGGATTTCTAGAGCATAGGATGAAAACAAAAAGGAGAAAAATCTCTAGGCATACACTCGATAAAATAATCAGTCCCTTAGGGACCCTTGCTGTAAATAATTTAGGCTTGCATTTGCTAGGGACTAGCAAGATTTAGGGATGGGGGTATGATTGCGCAACAATCATAGGTCTTAATTGACCTAGATTAAGTTAGGACTTAGCATAAGTTAGGGTTATTCATGCATGCATATGCATTATCTACATCTTTACTGCTTTCCTTTAGCTATGCATAAAATAATGTTATAATGTGTTGATTAAGTGCATTATGTCGATTGCAGGGAATAAGCTGATCAGGAGCTAGATCTGAAGTTGGATCAGGAATAACAGGAGTTGTAGCAGAGCTGGAGCAGAAGGCTTAGATTAGATGTAGGAATAATAATGTAAGGGAGTTAAAGGTTTGCTATGCTATTAAGTAGGAATAAAGCAGTAAAATGTTAAGAGCTTAGGTCCATCCTAGCCCTAGGATAGCCTAGAGACTTCCCCAAGCCTTAGCCACCCTTAGATTAGGTCACAACACCCTAGGAAGCCCTAAAACCCTAGTTCCAACCCTTATCTAGATGTCCAGATAAGTTATAGGACATCCAGGACCCTTAGCCATCTCCCGCACACCTCAAACCTACTTCTGCAGTGTTATTGGACATCCAGACACTTTGTCAGACATCCAATTTCTGCAGAATACCCAAAATAGAATCCAAAATCCATCCTGACTCTGATTAGACATCCAGACAAGTCTAAACTTCTGATTTTTGAGTATAAGACATCTGACACTATTATTAGATGTCTGATACTGCTCTCCAATTCCTGTTTTGAGATTTAAGCCTTGATCTTGGATCTCTAGGTCCCTAAGCCCAATTCCAATCCCATAGGAACCTAAATTAAGGTGTCCTAACCCTAGTACATCACCTCTAGACCTCTCTAGGGACCTAATTAGGTCCTCACTAAACCTAATTGACTTGGATCTTAGTCAATTCCATCAGCCTATTCAATTGGACTCATTGAGTCCAATTGAGCCTTGATCTCAACACACACTATCCAATTGGACTCAGTGAGAGTCTAATTGTCCTAAACCTAAATTAATTGAGTTGTTTTACTCTCAATTAGGTTTCCACACACCCAATTAAACTTGTATTAAGTTTAATTGCATTTTACCTTAGTGAATTAGGGTTTATATCCCTAATTTGAGACATACCTTGACCTAAACCCACTAGAACCTAACCTAATCAACCTAGCCACCTAAGTTTCGACCTGCACACACCCACACACACCATCCACACGAAAATACCTAGCCTAGAGTTCTCTAGAACTCTCTACCATGTGTGGTTGCCTTGGTTGGCAAAATTAACAACCAAGAGCCATTCAATTTTTAATTCCACATTTGGTGGATCTAAAAACCACCATCCATCCTCTCTCACTCTCCCATGAGCTCCCACCATAGGCCTCTCTAGAGAATTCCATAATTCTCTAGAGAGCTTCCCTTAAGTCTATAAAAAGACCTAAGGGGTGGCCAAATGCACCCATTCACTTCCTTGGCAAATTCACTCCATTGGTCCCATTCACGCCCACTTCCATTAAGCTAGCCACTCCACCACCACGAGCTCACTACCACCACCATGGAGGACATCATGCCGGGATGCTGGATCAACCCTACCTCTCTCCAAGGGTCAGCCTAAGCTACATTGGTTGCCCCTCATTCTTCTTCCAACCACTCCAAGGCCATCGGTGACCACCCCTGAATGCCCTTTTATTTTGCTAGATTTAGTTTAGGCTCTCCACTATTTTTACTACTTTTATTACTGCTTAGTAGTGTAGTCTTAACTTCTCCCCCAATGATGCATGCGAAATCCCCCCATTGATTCTTTTATACAATCATTTTCTGGTAGCTAGATTTCTGTTTCAAGCATTTATATATAAGCTTTCCTCTACAAGTTCATGTTGCAAACACTCTCCAAATGAATGAATGAAAAATATATTTTCATATATATATGTCTATGTGTTGAGAATCACCATGAGCTCATTGCAATATCTTTTGTGCGATTAATGTTGTCTGTTTCTAACTCCTAATATTCTTTCAACTAAGCATGTCGTACCTAAATACGTAATAATCACGAACCGACATGCAATTCTAAATAAAGTAGAGCAATAGGAGATCGATTTCAGAAGTAAACAAATGCCTCCCAGAGACGAACGACCAGGACTCAAAGTCTCGTTATTTTTACAAACTTAATTTTTGATGAACATTTTTGCGTGACTATACTATGATTCCAACGACTTTCAAATGCGTGAGAACGGTTCCCGTCAATGTCCTCAAGATCAAAGGTGAAAGCCTCTGCTACTCTCAATTTGTTGGAATCATGCTCGGCTAAATAGAGATCCTCCATCCTGTGGAAAACTTCCAGTTCTGGCTCTAGCTTTTCTACTATTGAAACGGTCATGACATCCTGAATCAAACCTAGTTGTTCTGTCAAGCATTTTGTTTTTCCTTTAGAAGATGGCTCGAAAATATTGATCTCAGTTCGCTTATCTCCAAAGGCAATTATCATGTGCCCTGATTCACAGTTGATTATGGCTCCTGCAGTAGGCAAGAAAGGTCTCCCCAAAATCAAGGGCATATCTTGAATTTGTTGTGGTGCATCCATGTCAAGAACTAAGAAATTTGTTAGGTAGCTAAAATCCATGACTCTAATTACCACATCCTCTAATTACCACAGCTAATTGCAGAGTAACAATAGTTGGTTTTAGCTATCCTACCTGTAGCTTCTCAAATAGGGTGGTAGGGATTAGGTTGACTGAAGGGCCAAGGTCCAGTACAACCCACTTGAAATTTGTACCACCAATCTTACAAGGGATCAGCAGGGTTCTTTGGTCAGATTTCTTACGAGGTAAACTATTTTGGATTATGGTACTCACACTTTCAGATAATACTACCTTCCCTTGTGATGGTTCTTCCACCTCTTTTTTGGATAAGTCAGGCGAGATGGAGTTGAGAGTAAGGGTATTAAGTAACGAGATAGTAACGTGTGCATTCCTCAATGGTCCTGTTTTGCTAGATTCAGACAATCCTCTAGTGTGGAGGTGGGATAAGATTTGGGATAGGGGAATGGATTGGCTATCTTGGGGGATGAGTTTATGTTTCCACCTCTTAGTTTTGTCCTCAACCTTGTTATGTTGATCATAGGTTGGGTGTGGTTTGGGAGATGGGCCTTGGGGCCTGGTCTTCTGATCTTTTCTCATGCCCACAACATTGATCATAGCGCAGTCATGATGTGGACGTAGAGGAGAGATAATTGCACCCTGTTGATGAATAGTAGGATGAGTCATGGTATGATTTGGATCAGCTCAGGTGGATGCTCCAAACATGTAGCTATGAGTCGATGGGCTTGGTAGCACGATTGACCTTGGATTTGATTCACCACGCATTTTTGGGTTGACATGTTGTTTGGATTTGGTAAAGTTTGAGATGGAAGTTGTTGACAAAGCAAAATCGGGTTTTAAAGTAAAGTGTTGTAATATAGTTGAAATTGCTTTGAAAACAAATAGATTTTATTACTTGAAGTTTAAGTCCGAGGTCGAACACAGGGAGCAAATTAAGGTTTAGAGATCAAGAGCACAACTTTGAGAAATTGAATATAATATGCAATGAAAACCAAAGTTATAGTGCAATAATGTAGACACACAAGTTTAAAGAAATCAATGTAAACAAGCACAAAAATTGGACGTCTTGATTGATGAATCAGACATCTTAAACTATGGTTGCTACAGTGTTGCACTTTTCTTCCTTCTTCTCTTCTCTGTCTCTATCTCTGGCTGCTCACTTTCTTCTTCTTCTTTCTCTTCTTCTGATCTCGTGCCTTAGTCTTTCTCTACTTCTTTTCCTCTGCCTTTGATTCTTTCAGCTGCTTTTCTTTCTTTTTCTTTCTTTCTTTCCCTGGCGGCTCCTTCCTTTCTTCTACCTTCAGTCATTCCTTCTCTTTTTCTCTCTTCAGCTCCTGCCTCTTCAACTCTTTCTTCTTTGGCCTTGTCTTCTCCTTCCTTAGCTTCCTCTAGCTTTAGCTTCTTCTTCTTCAGTCTTCACCTTCTTCTTCCTTGTCTTCCTCTTCTTCTCCTTTCCCTGCAAGAGCAAAACCTACCCGTACCTGCATGCACTCTCTTCTCCTCTTTCTCTCTTTGGTTCACTTTCCCAGAGCCACCATCTCCGGTAATCAGGTCGAGTACGCACCCGGGACCAGGTCCACCGGCGTGCAGTGGTGGGTGAGGAGTGCTGGGTTGGGTATACGGGTCACACGAGGTTTGCGGAGGTCGGGTCACAGACGAGGTGGGTGAAGGTGAGTGGGGCCACACCCCGTGGTTATGAGGCGATAAGCCCTATGTAGTTTTAGAATTTATTCAGCTGCAGGCGGACAAAAGTTTCTAAGCATGCGTCCGCAGCAGGGAACTTCTCTTGATTGCAACTGATGCTTCAACCTTCAGTGCCAATTGGCTGTCTAGAACTGTGCGCGGAAGTATTCCGCACCACGTAAGACTGTTGGCCTCGAGCGGGCAGACTTGGAGAGAGCTTGCAAGCAAGCTTCTCGCTTGCGTCAATGGCGGCGAACCTCCTATACCTATTAACACGCAAAAAGCCTCGTGGCCTCGTTAGAAAGCTCAAGAGGCTTCGCTGAGGCACGACAAGTGTACTGCGGGGGTCGGCATGGAGTGGGGCTACCAGAGTGCACATGCCTAGGGCACCCTGTGTGCATGTGAGTGGGTGTGTTCGAGGGCCCTTGTGGGTGAGTGATGGCATCTATGGAGTGAGGGTTTATGTTCAGTGAAGTGTTGTGGAGCTTATGGGATGGTTGGCGAGACGGATGGAGGTGTGGAGCAACGGGGATGCCTCACCGGAGGTCTGGCTGAAGATGGAGAGGGATATGGTGATGGAGTGCATCAAAGGGCATTTTCAAAAAATAAAGAGTGGAAAAATGAGTAGAAGGGAAAAGGGAACTTATCTGGGCGTAAGGAGATGAAGGGGGAGGCAGGGATGGCGGCCGACTTATATTGCCATCGCCGGAGACGAAGCACTCAGTGGAGGGAGGATGGTGATGATGAAGGGGCTGTAGAGGTGTCGGCGAGTGAGGCACGACGCGGACGAGCTGGAGGAAGAGGAACCAACCGCTAGGATTATGGCCAGGCGACAAGGTAAAGAGAGGGAGGTCACTGGAGCTTGCTGAGCCCTGGCCTGGGTTAGGTATACGAGTCATGCCAGGTCTGCAAAGGTCAGGTCAAAGACGAGGCGGGTGAAGGTGAGTGGGACCTCACCCATGGTTATGAGGCGACAATCCCTATGCAGTTTTACAATTTATTCAACTGCGGGCGATCAAGAGTTTCCGAGGTGGGACTATCTTCCCACCTCCCTTCGCGTGCGTCCGCAGCAGAGAACTTCGCTTGATTGCAGCTGATGCTTCGAACTTCAGTGCCAATTGGCTACCTGGAGTTGTGCATGGAAGTATTTCGCGCCACCTGGGATTGTTAGCCTAGAGCGGGCAGACCTGGAGAGAGCTTGCAAGCAAGCTTCTCACTTGCGTCAATGGCGGTGAACCTCCTTTACCTGCTAACACGCAAATGGCCTCGTGGCCTCATCAGAAACCTCAGGAGGCTTCACCAAGGCACGGCGAGTGTACTGTGAGGGTTGGCATGGCTTGGGGCTGCCGGAGTGTGCGTGCATAGGGCACCCTGTGTGCGTGTGAGTGAGTGTGCTCGGGGGCCCTTATGGGTGAGTGATGGCGTGTATGGAGTGAGGGTTTATGTTCAGTGAAGTGTTATGGAGCTTATGGGCTGGCTGGCGAGGCGGATGGAGGTGCGGAGCGACGGCGACGCCTAACCGAAGGTCTGCCTAGAGGTGGAGAGGGTGATGGTGATGGAGTGCGTCGAAGGGCATTTTCAAGAAATAAAAAGGGGAAAAATGAGTAGAAGGGAAAAGGGAACTTATCTGGGCGTAAAGAGATGAAGGGGGAGGCAAGGATGGTGGCTGACTTGTATTGTCATCACTGAAGATGAAGCGCTCAGTGGGGGGAGGACGGTGACGACGAAGGGGCTGCAGAGGCATCGGCGGGTGCGGTGCGTCGCGAACGAGCTGGAGGAAGAGGAACCTGCCACTAGTATTGTGGCTAAGCGACGAGGGAAAGAGAGGGAGGTTGCCGGAGCTTGCTGAGCCACTGGCCGAAGGAGAACGAGACCAATTTGAGGGATTTTTTGGCCAATTTCAAGTGTAGGAGATGCAGGGTGACTTGGGCCTGCTTATATAGGCCCTGGAGGATGGATCTGCGCTTGGAAGCCAAGCTTCCAAGCATAGCAAGCTCACTGAAGATGGCAACTTGAAAGGGACCCGAATCTCTCATGCATTCGCATGAGAGATTGGGCACCAAACAAAGCCTCAAATTGGGTTCATACTGGAGGAGATTTCTCAGAGAATCTCCCTTTTAATTTTGAAGGGGATTCTCTGAGAGATCAGGGAGATCTTGCCCTCGAAATATCGCCGGAGTAGGATTCCCTCCGCTATAATGGCGAAGGGACCTAATTGTAAAGAATGAAGAAGAAGCTAGGGGGGTTTCTGCAGAAGTTTTCAAAAGATAGGGGTAGAATGTTATTGGGTTGGACCTATTTGCAAAGTGGGTCAAGATGAATTCCCCTTAGGTCTAAATTTTGGTACAAACCTAATTTGTACCTAACAAATCCAATGGTGAAGTTGGATTTTTAGGTTTGACCACGTTTGTTTAGGAAATTTATGCAAAAACCTAATTTAGGGCAAATATTTGTCTGAGACCCCAATTCTTGGTCAAAATAGGTTCTAGTGGCCAAAATGAAGGTTCTAAACCCTAAAGAATATTTTTCTATGATTTTTAGAATGTTTAGGCAAATTTTATCCTAACCAAAACCTTGTTAAATCAAGTGGGTTTATTTTATGGTTACAAGAAGTCATTTAATTCCCAGAATTCACATGAACCCTTTTCTATCTGAACCAACCCACTTTTTATCTTGTTAAGACCATTTAACTTGTGTTTAGCTCATGAGAAAACCTGTTATTGTACTGTAATGGTAAAATTATAGTTTTACCCTTGTTTCTTGCTTTTCTCTTAGAATGGTTTTTCATGGAATTGGGACCTCCAGTTGGTTATGTAGGAGCATTTGTTCTCTTCTTTGGGTCAAAATGAGCTAGTTAGGGCTCTTGATGGTGTTCCCATCATACCCCCATGCCTAGCTTTTGCTAGTCCCTTAGCAAAATTTTAAGGTTTTAACTTCTGTTCTAGACCATAAGTTCCTTGATGTTCAGAGATTATGATGAGTGCTTTTTTTCTTTTTGATTAGGTTAGAATGCTGATAGTAGGCCTAGAATTACTCAAGTACCAACCAAGATCCACACCTGACCAGCTCTAGCCTCAGTTTGCCGCGAAGGTTTTTAAGTCCCACAGGAACTATCCTAAGGTTCATTGGACTCCGCAGTTAAAGCACCCATGCTTGTAACATATTTTAGCCTCGGTTCAGTTTGTAGCGCATTTTTTGTAAGAGAGAGATAGAGGATTTTCTTTGTTTGAAGAGTTTTCTCTCTCTTTTCTTTTTATTTCTAGCTTCGGATTGGCTTCTCAACATGGTCTATATCGGATTCCTCGTCCCTACCTTCAATCCTCGAAGGGTCCCTGGTAATCGATGCTTCGTGATAGCACCTCCCATGGAAACCCCCAAGATAATCCTACCCATGGTGTTTTGTAGCTAAATCCAAACCCTAGCAATCGACATTTCGTGATAATGCTGCGCATGGCATTTGAACCAGCACAGGGTGCTTACATGCCCCCGGTAGGATATGTAAATATCCTAGGAGATAAGCATCGAGGAGACGATATGTTATTGCGCATCTTCGAGGGGAATTTCCCACCTCTCCGCATCGGGAACTCGTCCAAATCAACTTGTGTTGATTGACCACTCCTAATCTAGGCGACTTTTTCAGAACACTTAAACGCTTTTGCGTGATTTTGATAATTATGCGCACTGAACCAGACTGTATGTGGATTGGGGTGCTTAGGTTACCGAGTCCTGCAAACTAGAGGTCAATTAACGAGGCCGAATACTCCCTAAGCCTTAGACCTAATACTTAAGCTTCGCATTTTCCCCAACCTCTTAAGGACTATCCAGATCTTAACGGATACTTGAATTTTTAAGCCTAGGAGTTTAGCCGAAGAGGCCTAAGATCAGTGTTCCTACTAATCTCTTTTGTGTCTCATTAGCACTTTTTTTTCCTTTCATTTTCTTTTTCTTGATATGGTTTAGAACTTAGTTAATCCCTTAATTTCTTGCTAATGACTATCTCTTCTTTTTTTCTTTTCATTTTGTGCTCCTTTTTTGACATTTTTCAACTTTTCCCCTTTTTCTCCTCATGATTTGTATGGCCTCAAAATTTTCTCCCCTCAAAATTTTTTTGTTCTTTTTCAAGATTTTTTCATTTATTTGGTGTTTTTGTGATATGTGATTTTTTTGTTGAAACCTTTTCCTATGAGATGAGTTTTCATGGTGTTTTGCACTTTCATACCCCCTCATGCCTACGATTTGCAATGTCCCCATTATAAATTAGGTGGGTTCGAGTTCAGCTTACATCATTCATTAGAATAGGTTTTGGGTGGGCAAACGGGTCGAGGTGACTGTTGCGAACGATTTTAAAACTCAGGTACGGGTACCTAAGGTGGGGTCGGCTGTTCTAATGGATGAACCCTAAAGTGTAATATGAATTCAGCATAGGAATGTCAAGAAGGGTTTAGGGTTTTTCAAAAATGATGAGTTGCCTCCTGTTAAGCGCTGAGTTTTACGCCATCGGCTGGACACAATGAGCTCAGGGAGAATGGAGGGTAAAGGATATCTTAGACAAATTTGTATCGGTCAAGTCAATGAACAATTTGAGTCTCTGATCGTTCATGATGAAAGGTTCTGAATCGTGGCTGAGTGGACTAATCTCAATGGCTCCATTTCCAAAGATTTGTCGGATGAGGTAGGGTCCGATCCATTTTGATCATAGTTTTCCTGGGAACAGTTTAAGCTTGGCATCAAAGAGTAGGACTTTTTGACCAGGGTGAAAGATCTTTCTAGATATGTGCTTGTCGTGAAAGGCCTTAACCCGCTTTTTGTAAATTTGCGAGTTCTCATATGCGTTGTGGCATAATTCATCGATGTCGCTCATTTGAAGCTTTCTATGGATTCCTATCTTACAAAGATCTAGGTTGCAGTTCCGTACTACCCAATAGGCTTTGTGCTCCAATTCGACGGGGAGGTGACATGCCTTGTCATACACTAATCTGAAGGGCGACATACCTAATTGGGTTTTGTGGGCGGTCCTATAAGCCCACAAAGCTTCCCGAAGTTGGGATGACCAGTCCTTCCTATCAGGTCAAACAGTAACTTGGAGGATTTTCTTGATCTCTCGATTTGATAGCTCAGCCAGACCATTAGTTTGGGGGTGGTATGGAGTAGAGATTCGGTGCAACACCTCGTATTTGGTCACCAGTGACCTAAACTGAGCGTTAATGAAATGGGTCCCTCCATCAGAGATTATAGCATGTGGAATCCCAAACCACGAAAAGATGTTCTGATGAATGAATTTGATAACCACCTTATGATCATTGGTTTGGGTCGGAATGGCTTCGATCCAATTGGACACATAGTCAACAACGAGTAAAATGTACTCAAAGCCGTCCAAAATAGGAAAGGGTCCCATAAAATCAATCTCCCATATGTCGAAGATTTCGCATACGAGAATCGGCTGTAAGGGAATCATATCACGATGGCTCATGTTGCCTAAGGTCTGGCAACGAGTGCATGCCCTACAGTGATTGTATGCATCTTTGAAAATCGTGGGCCAATAAAAGCCACATTAGAGGACTTTTGCTACGATTTTATGACCTGAGAAATGTCCACCGCATGCCTAATCATGGCAGAAGGACAGTATGTCCTGAATTTTTTCTTCCACGACACATCGTCGAATGATCTGATCAGCACCGATGCGGAAAAGATACGGGTCTTCCCAGAAGTAATACTTAGCATCGGAAAGCAATGTCTTTCTTGGTCTTTGGCCAATTGGATGGGATTTTATGTGATGCTAGGTAGTTTACTATATCAGCAAACCACGGAAGCCTTGTATTGATAGTTAGGAGGTGCTCATCAGGAAAATGTTCTGTGATGGGTCCGGAAGGGTCGATGATCTCAGAAGGAAGGTGAGACAAGTGATCAGCTACCATGTTCTATTTTCCCACTTTGTCACGAATCTCGAGGTCAAACTCTTGCAACAGCAAAATCCAGCGAATTAATCGAGGTTTCACATCCTTCTTTGCAAGGAGATGCCTCACAGCTGTGTGATCCGAGTAAATGATAACATGGGAACCCAAGAGATAAGATCTAAATTTTTCCATGGCAAATACTATGGCTAGCAACTCTTTCTCCGTAATTGTGTCTTGCTAGCGTAGTAGATGACCATGGGTTTCCCATCAATTTTTTGCTCAAGTACCGCTCCTACAGCGAAATTAGATGCATCACACAAGATTTTAAACGGTTGAGACTAATCAGGGGACTATAGGATCAGGGCTTGGGTAACTCGATCACGGAGGATTTCAAATGCTTAACTGCATTCCTTGGAGATTTCAAAAGGTACATCCTTAGAAAGCAGAGTGGTCAGGGGATGCACGATCTTCGAGAAATCAAGAATGAATTACCAGTAAAAACCAACGTGCCCTAGAAAAGATCAGATGTCCTTGATCGAGCTAGGCATAGGGAGTTTGGAAATCAAGTTCACCTTGGCTCGATCGACCTAAATGCCTTTTTCTGATATGAGATGTCCCGGGACAATTCCTTCAGGCACTATGAAATGGCTCTTTTCCTAGGAAAGAACCAGATTCACGTCAATGCACCGCCTGAGGATTTGGACCAAGTGCAGGAGGCAATCGTCAAATGATTCTCTGAATATTGAAAAGTCATCCATGAAGACTTCTAGATAATCACCTACCATATCTGAGAATATGGCAAGCATGCACTGCTGAAAAGTAGCGGGTGCATTGTAGAGATCGAACGGCATCCTTCTAAATGCGTACGTCCCGAAGGGGTAGGTGAAAGTGGTCTTTTCTTGGTCCTCCAGATGGATTGCCACCTGGTTATAACTGGAGTACCTGTCCAAAAAGCAGAAGAACCTATTTCCCGCTAGTTTCTCGAGGATCTGATCAATAAACGGTAATGAGAAATGATCCTTCTTCGTGGAGGAATTGAGTCTTCTATAATCAATGCAGACTCTCCATGAGTTCGCCACACGGGTCGGTATGATTTCTCTGATTTCAGTCGTGATCACGGTGAGTCTTGCCTTCTTAGGCACAACCTGGATTGGACTCACACACCGACTATCGGAGATTAGGTAGATGATCCCTGTATCTAACCACTTGATGATCTCCTTTTTCATGACCTCCTGCAGATTAGGATTCAAACATCTCTACATTTCACAGGAAGGTCGTGTGCCCTCTTTGGTGTAGATACGGTGTGTGCAGTAAGAGGGGCTGATACCAGTCAAATCATTGAGAGTCCATCCAATGGCTCTATGATGTTGCTGGAGAACAGTAATCAGATGGGATTCCTAGTCAGGTGTGAGTCTAGAGTTGATAATCACAGGAAACGTATGATTGGAACCCAACAAGATGTACTTCAGATGGTCGGGAAGAGGCTTGAGTTTCATAATAGGGTTGTCAGTAGCAGCAGGCGGTTCGGGGTGTGTGTCAGGAGCAAGGGTAGGAATTATGGGTGTATCTAGGTTAGGTTCGGACTCCTCTGATTACGGGTTTTGATCCTCTTGTGGTTGATCGGAAGTAATCAGGTTGTCCTCAATATACAGTTCCTCAACCACAACCTTGATATCACATATCTGTTCTATAACACCGTAATTAATCCCTTTTTGGGCCTTAAAGATGTCAATGTTTAATGTTTGGTTCCCGAATTTTAGTTCAATTTGGCCCTCCTCACAATTTATATTGGCCCTAGCAGTGGTTAGAAAGGGTCTCCCTAGTATAATTGGTGTATCCCTTGGGTTTTCTGGAGCATCCATATCCAAGACTACAAAATCAATCGAGAAATAGAAATTCCGCACCCTAACGATGACATCCTCAAGAACTCCTTTCGATGACTTAATAGATCGGTCAGTCAACTGCAATGTCACCTCTGTCGGTTTGAGCTTAGATTCATCAAGGTGGTCAAGGAGGGATGTAGGTATTAGGTTTATGGAGGCTCCTAGATCTAATAAAGCTCTGTCAAATTGGGTATCACCAATGGTACAAGAAATCAGGGGAGTACCTGGGTCTTTTCTTTAGGTGGGAGTTTACTCAAAATTACAGAGCTGGCTTGCTCTGATAGTACGATCAGACTCCCACTTTTGGTTCGCAGCTTACACCTGGGTGTACTCACGTCTTTCAGAAATCGTGCGTAAGCCGGTACATGGCAAATTGCATCCATCAAGGGGATGTTTATATGGACCTATTCAAAGAGCTTGACCAGATCCTCCTCAGGAGCCATGGGTTTGTTTGTCCTTTTTCCCTTGGTCAAGGCCTCAGAAAATGGAACCTTGGATGGTTCCTCTAGAATAGGTCCAGGTTCTTGATCTTGGACAGGGGTATCCTGGATAACTATCCTAGGGCTTGGGTTACTACCAAGCTGAAAGTGGCTTGGATAAGGTGGGTCTTGTGTTGCTTTGCCACTACGGGTTGTTACAGAATTTAGTCCTACCTGGTTTTGGTTCAGAGTTGGTAAAATAGGTGGCTGCTGTTGAAATCCCGCATACAATGTTGAAGCTTCCATCCCGTTGGGTGATGGAACAGAAGGGGCCTGATAAATCATGTGGGCTTGGCCAAGATTTGGGTTCATAATGCACCTCTGACTCGGCATGTTATTTGGATTTAGTAGAGGTTGCGAAGGGAGTGTGCTAAGTTGGCAGGAATTCGCCATCTGGGCGAGTTGATTTTGTACCTCTGTGATCTCATCCTTGTGCTATTTTTGCATAGCCGCATTCGTCTTCTGAATGTCAGCCAGAGTCTGAAGGATAAGAGTCATTTGATCTGTTTGGGTTGGCCCAGATTGATAGGTGGGGTTGGACCGAGGCTGAGGCGGCTGATACGGATGAGGAGCCTTTGGACAAGGTTGATAAGGTGGTCTTTGGTTATGATTATTTCCTGGCCATAGGAAGTTGGGATGATTCCGCCATCCAGGGTTATAGGTGTTAGAGAATGGGTCATTCTGGATGGCGTTGAGGTCCTCATAGATCTAAGGAACCTCAGGAAAGTCAGAGTACGAGGGTTCAGAGTTCCCCCAACTATAGTAGGTCAGATCGGAGTTTCCTCCAGTCCTAGAGTCAAACGGGGGTGGATACGGGTCCATCCCCTAAGAAGATCGGTGATAGATGTTATGCACAGCTTCCCTCCTAGAAGGTGGCTGTGCAAATGGGTTTTGCGCAGAGGTGGCTCACTGCAGATGTCGAGTCAGCTCATCCACCTTCTTCTTGATGATAGAGACCTTGTCCAACCAACTGGCCATCAATTCCAAGTCGACAGATGCAAACAGGCCCTCCATTTCGTGTGCTCCCCTTGGATTCGTCGATGCGCAGGCATTCATCCGATCAAATAAGCCCATGGAGTCATTATTGATGGAGTTCTCACACATATTCTCGAGAATCTCCCACATAGTGTCTTTGTGTTGACCCATGATATTTCCTCCGCAGGTTGCATTGACGAATAAGCGAATATCTTCACGGAGTCTCTAGTAAAAAGACTAGACTTGTTCCCATTTAGGAACTCCGTGATGGGGGCACTTTCACATGAGATCCAGGAAACGGTCCCATGCTTCATGAAGAGGTTCTCCAGTTTGCTGGGTGAAGTGTGTGATCTAGTGTCGTAAGGCATTCATCCGACCAACTGGGAAGAACTTTTTCAAGAATTCAGATTGCAGTTCAACCCATGTGTTGATTGGACGAGTTTAAGAGAGAAGGAAAACATCTTCATAAGAAGAATATCTCGATTTTGGACATCTGACCCAAAGGTTTGGGCTAGATGTTTGAGTTGTTTGATGTGCTGGAAGGGATCCTTGGAATTAAGCCCATGAAACTTTGGAATAGCATGAATCATGTTGGGCTTGAGTTCAGAATCAGGACCTCTAGCTGGGATTTGGACTCGAGGTTCTATCACCACCGTAGCGAGATTGTAGTGATCTCGCATCATAGGACGCTGCGGCAGGTTTACAAAGGCTTGGAATAAATCATTTAGGTGATGGAGTTGGTTCTCAAGATATTCTCTTCTACTGGTTGTGCCATGATGATGGAAGAAGGAGAATTGGGTTCTGATGAATCAGAGATGTCTATGTGGTGGGGTTGCTACACAAACATGGACGTCGAGGCCTGGCTTCGGCGGGAGTGAATCACTAAAGGAGGTCTTAAGGATGGCCTTAAGGATCTCCTACCGAACATGCACCGATGGTTTGGACGAGAGTAGAATGTGTTGAACCCAATCAAGACACCCAAAAATTTGGATGACTACAGAGGTTTGAGGCGGATGACACTCCTTAGTCAGAAAGTTGTCCACCTGAGAAATACCTGGGCAGCTAGAGAGGGAGAGTCCTACAAAGACCCCTACATGGTAGAGCGTCCCCACGAGTTACAGGGTTTCCCCCACCCAACCTCTCTTGTCACTGAGGTTCCAGGTAGACCAGAATGGGGACTTTGACCTCTTAAGTCTACCACTTTTATTTAAGAGCAAAGGTGCTTAAGATTTCACTTGAATTTTAGTTGTATTGAGTGCAAAAGTGACCTAATTTCAAGGTTGGTTGACCCAACAAGGGGTCAACTTCACCTATTTGTCCTTTGAGAAGTTTTAGGTCCTTTCTTTTAGGATTCAAGTGAAATTAAGAACCAGAATTTTTAGGGTTTCTCTTGAATAAGTCTCTTCAACCACGGCTTAGGCACACCTCGTTTTGGGTAGTTGATTCTTGCTTAAAAAGATGTGTCTCTAAAATCCTAAATTGGAATCCTTAATTTTGCTCTAATTTTGGTCCAATTTAGTTGCCAAAAATATGGTATCTAGGGCTCAATCAAGAAGGTGGTAGCCCTAGTTACCTTAAATGGATGCACAAACCAGTATTTGTTGTTGAACTCAAATCACGCAACTTTGGTGACTTAGCTAAAGATGGAAACTAGGTAGCCCTAATTGATTTTATCTTATTTTTTCTTTTTCAGAATGAGGGGGTTAAGAGAAAGGACTAATCAGAGATTACCTGCATTGGGTGTGTTTGTTGTGCGACCATCTTCCTTTGAGTCTTCTCCCCTAAAATAATCACAACAAAACAGATATATCAAGTTAGTACCAAATCAAAAATTGTAATCAAGATTTCTAAATTGCCCATTGCTCCTCGGCAACAGTGCCAAAATGTTGACAAAGCGAAATTGGGTTTTAAAGTAAAGCATTGTAATATAGTTGAAATCACTTTGAAAATAAATAGATTTTATTACTCGAAGTTTAAGTCCGAGGTCAAACACAGGGAGCAAATTAGGGTTTAGAAATCAAGAGCACAACTTTGAGAAATTGAATATAATATGCAATGAAAAACAAAGTTATAGTGCAACAAAAATTGCACGTCTTGATTGATGAATCGACGTCTTAAACTATGGTTGCTACAGTGCTACACTTTTCTTCCTTCTTCTCTTCTTTGATCTCTATCTCTAGCTGCTCACTTTCTTCTTCTTCTTGTTTCTCTTCTTCTGATCTCGTGCCTTAGTCTTTCTCTACTTCTTTTCCTCTACCTTTGATTCTTTCAGCTACTTCTCTTTCTTTTTCTTTCTTTTTTTCTCTGGCGGCCCCTTCCTTTATTCTACCTTCAGTCCTTCCTTCTCTTTTTTTTCTCTTCAGCTTCTGCCCCTTCAACTCTTTCTTCTTTGGCCTTGTCCTCTCCTTCCTTAGCTTCCTCTAGCCTTAACTTCTTCCTCTTTGGCCTTCACCTTCTTCTTCCTTGACTTCCTCTTCTTCTCCTTTCCCTTCAAGAGCAAAACCTACACTTACCTGCGTGCACTCTCTTCTCCTCTTTCTCACTTAGGTTCGCTCTCCCAAAGCCACCATCTCGGGTAATTGGGTCGGGTACACGCCTGGGACCAGGCCCACCGACGTACAGTGGTGGGCGAGGAGTGTTGGGTCGGGTATACGGGTCACACCAAGTCCGCGGAGTTCGGGTCACGGACGAGGCGAGTGAAGGTGAGTGGGAACTCACCCTGTGGTTATGAGGTGATAAGCCCTATACAGTTTTACAATTTATTCTACTACGGGCGGTCAAGAGTTTCCGAGGTGGGACTGTCTTCCCACCTCCCTTCGCGTGCATCCACAGCAGGGAACTTTGCTTGATTGCAGCTAATGCTTCGACCTTCAGTGCCAATTGGCTGCCTGGAGCTATGCGTGGAAGTATTCTGCGCCACCTAGGACTGTTGGCTTGGAGTGGGCAGACCTGGAGAGAGCTTGCAAGCAAGCTTCTCACTTGTGCCAATGGCGGCGAACCTCCTATACCTGTTAACACGCAAATGTCCTTGTGGCCTTGTAAGAAAGCTCAAGAGGCTTCGCCGAGGCACGACGAGTGTACTGCGGCGGTTGACGTGGTGTGGGGTTGCCGGAGTGCGTGTGCCTAGGGCACCCTGTGTGTGTGTGAGTGGGTGTGTTCGGGGTACCTTGTGGGTGAGTGATGGCGTGTATGGAGTGAGGATTTATGTTCAGTTAAGTGTTGCGGAGCTTATGGGATGGTTGGCGAGGCGAATGGAGGTATGGAGCGATGGGGACACCTCGCAGGAGGTCTGGCCGGAGGTGGAGAGCATAATGGTGATGGAGTGCATCAAAGGGCATTTTCAAGAAAAAAAGAGGGGGAAAATGAGAAGGGAAGAGAAAACTTATCTCGATGTAAAGAGATGAAGGGGGAGGCAGGGATGGTGGTCAGCTTGTATTGTCGTCGCTGGAGACGAAGCGCTCAGTGGGGGGAGGACGGCGACGATGAAGGGGTTGCAGAGGCATCGGCGGGTGCGACACGACGCGGACGAGGAGGAAGAGGAACCTGCTACTGGTATTGTGGCTATGCGATGAGGGAAAGAGTGGAAGGTCTCCGGAGCTTGCTGAGCCATTGGCCAGAGGAGGAAGAGACGAATTTGAGGGATTTTCCGGCCAATTTCAAGCGTGGGAGATGCAAGGTGACTTGGGTCTGCTTATATAAGCCCTGGAGGATGGATTTGTGATTGGAAGCCAAGATTCCAAGCACAAAAAGCTCGCCAGAGATGGCAACTTGAAAGGGACCCAAATCTCTCATGCATTCGCATGAGAGATTGGGTGCCAAACAGAGCCTCAAATTAGGTTAATACTGGAGGAGATTTCTCAGAAAATCTCCCTTTTAATTTTGAAGGGGATTCTTTGAGAGATCAGGGAGATCTTGCCCTTGAAATCTCGTCGGAGTAGGATTCCCTTCACTATAATGGTGGAGGGACATAATTGCAAAGAATGAAGAAGCTAGGGGGGTTTCTACAATAGTTTTCAAAAGATAGGGGTAGAAATGCAATTGGGCTGGACCTATCTGCAAAGTGGGTCAAGATGAATTTCCCTTAAGTCCAAATTTTGGTACAAACCTAATTTGGACCTAAGGAATCCAATGGTGAAGTTGAATTTTAGGTTTGACCACGTTTAGTTGGGCAATTACGTAAAAACCCAATTTAGGGCAAATATTTGTCTGAAACCTCATTCTAGGTCAAAATAGGTTCTAATGGCCAAAATGAAGGTTTTAAGCCTTAGAGAATATTTTTCTATGATTTTTAGATGATTTAGGTAAATTTTATCCTGACCAAAACCTTGTTAAATCAAGTGGGTCTGTTTTAGGGTTACAAGAAGTCATTTAACTCCCAGAATTCACATGAACCCTTTTCTATCTGAACCAACCCACTTTTTATCTTGTTAGGATCATTTAACCTATGTTTAGCTCATGAGAAACCCGTTGCTGTACTGCAATGGTAAAATTACAATTTTACCCCTTATTTCTTGATTTTTCTCTTAGAATGGCTTTTCATGGAATTGGGACCTCCAGTTGGTTATGTAGGAGTTTTTGTTCTCTTCTTTGGGTCAAAATGAGCTAGTTAGGACTCATGATGGTGTTCCCATCAGAAGTGCACTAGGTTGGCAAGATCCCACCATCTGTGTGAGTTGATTTTGAACCTCTGTGATCTTGACTTTGTGATATTTTTGCATAATCGTATTAGTCTTCTGGATGTTAGCTAGGGCTTGCAGAATCATGCTCATTTTCTCTTCCTTGCTAGGCTCGGATTGGTAATTCAAATTGTTCCTAGGCCAATCGAGCTAATATGGGCATGAAGCCTATGTTCGGGGCTAGAATTGAGATCTCAGATTTTAATTATTCCCTGACCATGTAAAGTTGGGATGATTACTCCATCCAAGGTTATAGGTGTTTGAGAAAGGATCATTCTGGATGACGTGGAGATCCTCGCAAGTCTGAGGAATCCCAGAGAAGTCAGAGTACGAGGGTTCAAAGTTCCCTCAACTAGAGTAGGTAGGTTTGGAGTTTCCTCAAAAACCAAGATTAGATGGGGATGGATATGGGTCCATCCCTGATGAGAGTGGTGGTAAATGTTATGCACAGCCTCCCTACTGAAGGGCGGTTGCGCATACATGTTTTGCTATGCTGCGATGGCTTTCTGTAGATGTCGAGTCAATTCATCCACCTTCTTCTCAATGATTGAGACATTGTCCAGGTGATTGGCCATCAGTTCCAAATCAACGGATGCTGATAGGCCTTGAGTCTCATGTGCCCCCCGTATGTTTGTTAATGCACGGGTGGTCGTCCGGTCAAACACACCCATAGATTCATTGTTTATGGAGTTCTCGCACATGTTCTCGAGAATCTCCCAAATGGTACCTTCACATGATGTTGCCACCACAGGTTACATTGACAAAGAGCTTGATACCCTCACAGAGTCCCTGGTAAAAGGACTAGACCTGTTTCCATTTAGGAACTCCATGATGGGGGCATTTCGGCATGAGATCCAGAAAGCGATCTCATGCCTCATGAAGTGGTTGTCCTACATTTTACGTGAAGTGCGTGATCTAGTGCCTCAAAGCATTCATCCAACCAACTAGGAAAAATTTCTTCAGGAATTCATATTGGAGTTCCACCCAAGTGTTGATCGGACAGGTCAGAGTTTGGTACCAGTGGGTTGCCTTATCCATGAGGGAGAAGGAGAACATTTTCATGAGTAAGATATCACGATTCTGAACAAGTGACCCAAAAATCTGGGCCAGATGTTTCAACTGCTAGATGTGTTGGAAAGGATCTTCAGAGTTTAGCCCATGGAATTTGGGGATAGCATGGAGCATATTAGGCTTGAGTTCAATATCAGGTACTCCAACTGGGACTTGTACCTGGGGTTCGATTGCTACCGCAGCGGGATTGTAATGATCTCACATCTGAGGATGTTGCGGTGGGTTCATAAATGCCTGAAATAGATCATTAAGGCACTGTACTTGATTTTGGAGATTGGGTTTTTCTTCTTGATTCTCCATGGATGTAGCTAAAGGAGATCTGAGCTCAAAAGCAGAAAAGTCGAAAGAGATATCAATCTGGTCAGAAGGTAGCACAAACAAGTGAGTCGAGGCTTGGCCTTGGAGAGAATGAATTGCTAATGGAGGTCTCAAGGGTGGTCTTAAGGACCTCCTCCTGAACATGCACTAATGAGCTAGATGAGAAACATAATGTGTAATGGACCCAATCGAGGCACCGAAAAAATCTTTGGATGACTAAGGAGGTTCGAGGCGGATGATACCTCATGATCAGAAAGTCACTCACCCGAGAAATACTTAGGCAATTAGGAAGGGAGAGCCCTACAAAGACCCCTACACGGTAGAGCGTCCCCATAGGTTACAGGGTTTCCCCCACCTGACCTTCCTTGTCACTGAGTATCCAAGTAGACCAGAATGAGTAACTTGACCCCTTAAGTCTACCAATTTTAGTCCTGAATTATGGTTCTTTGAATTTCACTTGAACTTTAGAATTGATTATAATTTGTGACCTAATTTGAAAATTGGTTAACCCACAAGGGAGGTCAACTTCACCTAACCTGCCCTAAAGTTTAGGATGATTTAGGTAAAGAACCCAAAATCACCCTGAGTGGTTTGCAAGCAGGTTATTAAGTCCTAAGTTTTAAGGATTCAATTGAATGTTACAGCCTTCTTTTTAGGGTCTTCTTGATTAGATTAATTCAATCAAGACTTGGGTGGTACACAATGTAGGAAATCAATTCTTTTTTAATATCAAGCAAGTGTGTTTTCCCCAAACCCTAAAATAGAAACCCTACCTTGGCTCTTTTCCAAGTCCAATTCTTTCCAAGTGTGGCACCTAAGGCTCAATCAAGAAGGTGACTAGCCCTAGGCACCTTAAGTCCCTAGTAGGTGCAGATATCTAGATGGGAATGTCTAAATAAATCAAATCAGGAAACTCAAGTGGTTAAGTCCAAGAAAGAATGCGAGTTGATCCCAATTGATTCTCTTTTTTTTAGTTCCTTCCAAAAATAGGGGCTTAAGAAGAAGGAAACGAGATTACCTACCCCTGGAGTGGCTGTCGTGTGGCAGATCTTCACATGTGTACCTCGCACAACCATAAAAAATCAGATAAAACGAGTTAGAATCAGATCAGAATTGTAATAAGTGAAATGAAGTTGTGTGTTGCTCCCCGACAACGGCACCAAAATGTTTATGGCAAAATCTTCATTGTTTAAGATATACGTTGTAGTATAGATGACAAAATCATGCACAACACTAAAATTAATAAAACTCAAAATCAGAAGTGAGTTTGAGGTCATTCGCAGGGAGCAATTGTGCAATTCAATTCACTAATCACAATTTATCAAGATAGATATGCAATAATAACCAATAAAAATATTCAAAATGATATGTTAATGGGAAACAAAATATCAGTGCAAAAAGATTGGGTTAAAATGATGATTCGAATCACCAGTTTAACCCTCAATGTTAAGCTCTTAATCTACTCAAATATTTGAACAGTAAACCTCAACTAATAATCCACGTCAGCTAAAGTAAATGTTTCAACAGTACCAGCAAAATCAACCTCAAAGCCTTAGCAAAAGCTAAGGCAAGTACCACAATAGAAGCACAAGGGCTTCTCCTCTTCAAGCCTCAAAAGAGGTACAACAGCAACCACAAAGGCTCAAGGACCTCTCAGAATTTTGCTAAGTATCCAGAGAGGAGAGAGGGCACAGATCCCAAGGTAGAGCAAAACTAGCCCTCCTCTCTCTGATTCTCTTTCTTTCATCTCAATCCAAACCCGGGTAATCGGGTAAACGAATCAACTCAGACCTGCCTGCATGTATGGCGAGCGAGGGCGTGTGTACGCATGTGTAAGGAGGGACCTCATCCTGTGCTCACTGTGGCAACCGAGCCACAGCACGAATCTCTTATGTATGTTGTTGGAGCTTTTGTAACGCACTATGTAGGACTCTCTTTGTCTCTGTTCCTCTGTGCTACTGAGGAGAGCTCCTTACAAATTAGGGTAATTGTAGTGGCTTCGTGTCCCAATTGAAACCCTAGGACGACTCTTGGAACTGGGCCACATTTTCTAAGGGCAGTAGCTGGGTGGATAGTGGCTGGAGTGGTGCTGCCAAGGTCGGAGAAGAAGGTTGCAGCGATGGAGCTCCGGTCAAACTTGAAAATGCAAGAACATGGCCTTATGGCCTCATCAAAAGAGTTTAAAAGGTTCGCCATGAAGCGACGAGTGCGGTGGTGGCAGTCGTCTGCCATGAGGAGGTCTGAGTTGTTCTGACGATGATGGAGAAGGTGAGCATGTGGTTGGTTGTTCGATGAGGCGTTGGGGTGCGTAGAACCCTAAATTGTTTAGGGATTTTGTGGGGAGAGTCGTGGCAGAGGTTTGGGAAGTCGTGCCAAGGGGTTTAGTGGCCTGTAGCATGCGGGAAGCTTCGTCGGAGCATCGCTAGAGCAGAGGAAGATGGAGGTGTTGCGATTGGTTGGTCAGTCGAAATAGGGAGAGAAAGAGATAGGACGATTTAGGGAGGAGAGAGGAAGAGAGAGAGTCTTAGAGAGGGAGATAGTGGGTGGAGGCGACCGGCTATGATAGGCCAGCGCTGGAGGAGTCGACGGCAATATAGAGGTGTGGAAGGAGAGGGAGATGTCGGCCGTGCTTCGCTGGTGACGGTCGCGAGGATGAGGGGAGAATGTTGAGCCAATCAATTTCACTGTTGGCTGACTCAACAAAGAGGATGGAGACGAAGGTGTGGACAGCCAGAGATGAGGAAGAGAGGGTCTTCCGGCTCGAAACTTCGCTAAGGGGCTTGGTTTCACAAGAGGAACCTATTTAAAGGCCTCAGAGGGTGTTCCAAGCAAGGTATGGAGCTTGGCGAACTCACAAACTTAGGGAAAAGGATCCTTGAGATTGCCAGTGTTCTCATGAGGATTCTAGAGAAAATTAGGGTCCAATATCTAGTCCAATCGATAGAGGATCTCTTAAGGATTCTTCCTTCCAAATTTGGGTGGATTTGACTGAGAATCGAACGAGAAAACCTCGCTCGAATCTTGGCGGGGGAGCTCCATTCACATTAATGGTGGCAGAGACCTTTTTGCAAAATTTACAATAAAGTTGGGGACCTGATCACAAATATTTTGAAAGTTGAGGGGCTAAATGTAAGAAATAGAGTTTGAAGAGCAAAATTGCAAACTAGGTCAAGATGGACTCTGATTAGGCCCAAATTTTGGTACCAACCTAATTTGGGCCCAAGGAATCTAATGACAAAGTCAGATTTCAGTTTTGACCAAGTTTGACTAGATAATTTGCATAGAAGCAAAAATTAAGGCAAAATCCTATTTGTGACTCTATTCAAGATTAAAATGGGTTTAGATGGTCAAACCAAAGATACCAAACCCCTTAAAATATTTTTCTATGAGTTTTAGGAAGTTTAGATGATTTTTATCCTGATCAAAACCACTTCAATTTAAGCGAGTCTAAAATTAGGATTTTATGTGCTGTTGTGGTTCTCGAAATGCATGAAACCTTGTTTCTGTCTACATGGACCCCCTATTAGTCTGTAATGCTCATTTGACCTTCAGTTTACCCCTGGCAAACCCCGTGGTTATCTTTGCTCATGATATGCTATTAAAATTATAGAATTAACCCTAGTTTCTTATTCTCTTCTCAAAACTAAATCATGTGGAGTTATAACCCTCAGATAATTATATAGGAGCATTTATCTTTCAAACCTGACTAAAAGTGGCTAGTTAGGGCCTATGATGGTGTTCCCATCAACCAGTAGTTCAGAATCAGGACATCCTACTCATGAAGATGTTCTCCTTCTCTCTTATGAATAAGGCTGCCCATTGGTATCAGGCTATGACTCCTCCAATCAACACATAGGAGGAACTCCAATTTGAATTCATAAAGAAATTCTTCCCAGTTGGTCGCACCAACACCTTGAGGCACCAAATAATGCATTTCATGCAAAATGCGGGAGAACCACTTCATGAGGCATGGGACCGCCTTTTGGATCTCATGCGGAAATGCCCCCATCATGGAGTTCCTAAATGGGAACAAGTCCAGTCTTTTTACTAGGGACTCCGTGAGGATATCAGATTATTTGTCAATTCAACCTATGGTGGCAACATCATGGGTCAGCATAGGGACACTATTTGGGAGATTATCGATAACATGTGTGAGAACTCCATAAACAATGAGTCTATGGGTGTGTTCGATCGGATGACCTCCCATGCATTGACAAACACACGAGGGGCACACGAGACATGCGACCTTTCCGCATTCGTCGATTTGGAGTTGGTGGCCAGTCGCCTAGATAAGATCTCTATCATTGAGAAGAAGGTGAACAAATTGACTTGACATCTATAGAGAACTACCACAACGCAATAGAACACGTATGCACAACCGCCCTAAGGTAGGGAGGCCATGCATAACATGCACCACCACTCATATTAGGGGATGGACACATATCCACCCCCATCTGATCCTAATTTTGGAGGAAACTTCGGATCATCCTACTCTAGTTGGGGGAACTTTAAACCCTCGTACTCTGATTATTCTGGAGTTCCTTAGACTTACGAAGACCTCCACACCATCTAGAATGATTTATTCTCCAACACATATAACCCTCGATCACACAACCATCCAAACTTCGAGTGGTCGAGAAATAGTCAGAACTCGAGACCTCAATTCCTACCTTGACAATAAGGCCAGCGACCATATCAACTCACTCAGCCTAGGCCCAACCCGAATTACCAATCCATGCCTACTAAGGAGGATCAGATGAATTTGATTTTGTAAGCCCTGGTTGACATCTAGAAGACCAATGTGGCTATGCAGAAACAACACAAAGAATAGATCACAGAGGTTCAAAATTAACTCACACAGATGGCTGGGACTCGCCATCCTGCTGCACTCCCTTCCCAACCTCTGTCGAATCCGAATAACGTGCCAAACTAGAGGTGCATTATGAATCCGAATCAGGGCCAAGCTCACTATGTTTATTAGACCCTTTTTACTCTATCACCCGATAGGATGGAGGCTTCCACATCGTATGTGAGATATCAGTAGTTTTTCAATGCGTAATTCGCATTTAAAATATTATTTAGTTGTAGTATAGCATGAGAACACATCGACAAATAAATTTTTAAAACTCCGATGAATACCAGGTCATTCGTAGGGAGGTGATGGTGGCTGGTGTAATGTGTGTAATGTGTGAATGACAATGATAACAATGACACCGATGATCTACAATGTGTATATAACACAATGGTTGTATGATGATGAATGATTATTGTTATGATCATGTCGTTGTAGTATAGGGTGTATAATATAACATTAAGGATGTCGTATAGTGGTGAGTATGGGTGAGACCAGTCATTACAACCATTATTATCATTTGCTTATTTATCTAATTTTTACTGGTTTTGTTCCAGGTCGTTCTCTGGGAGGCAATTTATTGAATTTAATTCGGTCACTCTTTGATTATCTCCAAAATTGTCTTCTTATTCAAAAAGAAACTTTACACTTAAAGAATGAATGAATGTTTTATTTACCTAGTTACTAAGAAGTGCTTGCAAAAATACTATGAACAAGCATCAAACAATCTATTATTATACTCTAAACTATGTATTTACAAGTTATACTATTAACACTAATATGTTAGTTCATACTACATTAGGATACCATAGTGTAAAAACTTAACTTACTAGTCTTTTATTTATAGTGACATATATATCAGTTTTAGTGACAAATATAAACATCGCTAAATCTCAGAAAACACTATATACAACCTAAAGAAGCAAACTGAGGTCTTTAGCGACGTTTATAGTGTCGTTTTATTCTGTTAGTAATTATGTGGGTTTACTTATACGTATGCATATTACTTATTCACTGCTGTATGTACAGTAAGTCTTTCTGTTCTTGTTATCTCTTGTGTTCCTTCTCCTAAGTCGTCTGTCCTTTCATTTTCTTCTGTGTTTAACTCTTGTCTCTTGAGGTATTTCAGAGGCTGCGGTGGAGACGGGGTAGGCTAACGTCCTTAGTGTAAAATGTGTTCAATTAGCGGGTGCGCTTTTCGAGGGATACACAGCACCTTACGGGTGGGACCATACCTCTACTAAGCGCGCCCTAATCTCAGATTAGGTGGCTTAGTTACGTTTTCAATCTCAGCGTCAGGCCTCAGCCAAATGCCACATACACGCTCACACACTCGGGCCCCCGACCCCACAGACATATCAAAGTTCAGCACACATCGGGTAATCGGACCGGACATAATAGGCAGTGTTTCGGGCGCCCTGCGCCCGTGACGACTGCTGATCCTATAGCATAAATTATATTTATATGGCTGCGTTTGGTTTGCAGCACACGATGTGGCGCTATTCCAGCGCCACATCGTGTGCTGGAAATCAGACGCAGCTGCATCTGTGCGCGTTTCTGGCCCTCGATTTGGGGGCCATAAATTATTAAAAAAATAAAATAAAATATGGTAAATAAAATATTTACGTAATACTACATAATTGATTAATTAATTTTGAATTTTAAATATTTTTACTATACAAATAAATTCGCTAAACTAGGCTGATTATACAGGTTGATTTAGGTGATTAAATAGTTAATTACTTATAAAATAATTAGTAAATGGTCTAATTGACCTTAAACAGTTTTAACTTACATACTTAAGTATTTAATACATATTTTTATTGTATTTTTATGAATTTATTTATGTTTTATTTAGGCTAAAATAGCAATTCTGTGTAGTTTATAATTAAAACTAAGTTACAGTAAGCTGTACTAGGTATAAATACACTTTAATTAGCTTAAATTACTTACTATATATATTATCCTAAGTTTATAGATGTATTTAATTTAATTATAGCTCTAAATTATTAATTTAGCTAAGTTAATCTATAATATAGCTACTAAATATGTAAATAGGAATCTGTTTATATATATATACATTATTAAGTAGATACATACATAATAGTTTAGTATATATACATATATTTACATAGATTACATATGTATATGGATTTATGTACAGGTTTTATACATATTTACAGTATAACTATGTATCTTACTTACATAATTAGGCTATATGTTATAGTTATAATACTATGGATAGGTATATTTATAGTTTTAAAATAAGTATGTACAATTAGGTTTTAGTAGGAAGTTAGGAAATTAGAGTTGATTGAGTGTTAGTGTTCAATTAAGACAGCAGCCACAGCTACTGTCAGAAGAGATGGAGAGAAGAAGAATGTATTTAGTATGTGTTGTTTACAGTGGCAGTGGCTTAAGCCACTGTCAAGTGGCTAACTGCTGCTGCAGTTAGTCCACTTAGAGAAAGGGGAACAAAAAAAATTCACAGATGAAAGGGGAATTTGGAGGAGAAGAGAATTTGGAGATGGAGGGAAATGTAGCTGCAAGTTGCAGCATGTTACTGTATAACTGGGAATAAGAGAAAATTCAAAACAAACTAAAAATTTTGAGAGTTGAAATCCAAATCTGATAAGGGTTTAAATCTCACGAAAATCTCATGTAAATTCAGCTCAAACACTCATTAGGAAAAACCCTATCAGAAGCATCCTTTCAGATCAAAACTCAAATGGCATTGAGTTAGTCTTCCTAATGCCATAGACAGCATGAAGGAAGACTTAGCTCAATCAATTAAAACCAACAACATACAATCCCAGTTTCTTGCAACCTTAAGGAGTATGGAAAACTCCTTAGGTTAGAGAATCACCATACAGAAATGATCATCAACACAAATAGTGTATGGCAGTTCTGAAATAGCAAAAAGAGACTAAGAATGCATTAAGGAAATTTAATGGAAGCTGGCGAATGCATTCAAAACAAAGTATAAACAGAATCATGAAAGGCTCTTCTGATTGGTTCTCTGTCACCAGAGAACTTCTCAGAGTCCTTGCCTACAAAGAAAACCAAAAATCCCTTCAATTTGTCAGATCTATCAAAACATTTCAGAGAGTAAAAATCCTTTAAAATCCAAATCAAAAGTGCTCTGACAAACTGAGGCAATCCATTTAAAACAGAGGGGCTGTTGTGAAACAAATGGAGTGAGTGAGAAGCCCCAAATGGTGCTTGTGATGCCACTTTCAGATCTGAGGCAGTGCACCATCAGATCTGAAATTGGGTCAGGATGTGTGGGTGATTGATGAAAAATTCGTCGTTAAAAGGAAAAACAAGAATCAGAATTTGGATGATGGAAAAACAAAACATGAAGAGGGAGATAAATTGAACAATGAACAGATGATTCTTCCCCTCTGATCTGGACTGATCAGAGGAGGTGAGGGAGGGGATCTAATACTAATTCTACTCCTAAGACTAATCTAACTACAGCTAACATTAAACACTAACAATTAAAACTAAATCTATTTTAAACTACTGCAAACTAAATCTAACACTACTTGTGCAGAATTAAAAACCTAAACTAAAAGGAAGAATGGGACCTATGGGTCCTTAGCCGGCGGCTAAGGAGGAAGAAAGGAGGAGGGTGACTCCAGCGGAGGGAAGAGTCTGCTAGTGAGACTCTAGGGTCGTCCTCAGGTGCTACGAAGTCCTTAGCGACGAGGAGGGTCAAGAGCAGGCGATGATTCCACAGCCGGTGGCTGTGAAATCAGGGTCTAGATGAGGAGGAGAGACTGGAGTGGACGAACTGATCGCTAAGAGATGTAGGAGGGAGCGATCCCTTGCGCGCGACACCACTGAGGTGCTTAAATAGCAGCTCAGTGACTGGAATCACCGCAAGGGTGAGGTTAATCAAAATTAAGCCGGCGGTGAGGATGAGATGGGTAGAGCGTGCGGCGAGTCGAGAGGGAAATCTGACCGTCAGATGTGATCTGGGAAGAGAGGTGAACGCACGCACCGAATCGCGTGAAGGTTCCAATAGAATCCAGCCGCAGATCGAGATCAAAAGTGCGATGGACAGTCGAGAATGGCTGTGTTCTTCGCGTGCTACAGTGCATGTGAAGAACACAGGCTTCTCTCTGAAATGAGGGAAAACTTGCAGGAAGACCCTTGAACGAAGGGGTAGAAGAATAGCATGCAGGTCCAAAAGTGAAAAGAACTATAACTGGAAGGGCCTTGCAGTCATACAGAAGGGTCCCTGTGGCTTGCAAAAAGGTCCAAGAAGGAGTTTTGAAGGGTAGAAATGTAATGCATGAAGGACCTAATTGTAATCTATTTATTTCTAAGCCTAAATGATGTCCAATTGCTTTCAAATTTTTACATGTGCTTAATTGAACATTTAAGACATTGATTTTACTTCTGATTTGTCTTTTAAAACTTGTTTATGTGTTCAATTGATGCATGGATCATCATTTGTTCTTTAGTTTTCAGAATATCTCATTTTTGTGACCTAATTAGGAGGTTTTAACACACATTAAAAGTTTTAGGTCTTTTCTTTAATTCCCACACTTAACCCTTTTTATATGTTAATTTGATATTGTTTTGCTTAGTGTCTAGCTTAATTTCGGCCTTTTAGCCATGATGAGTAGCCACTCATCAGGAGGCAATCACAATTTATGCAGAAGTGTTTCAATAAAAATAATCCTAACTATATATATGTATATATGTATAAAGAAAATATCCAGAGAATCAGAATTTTATTGCAATTAGATAAAGTTTTTCACAATAGAAAATGCTAGTAGTGACAGAGAGATAGATAGAAAGAGAGAGGGAGAGAGAGAGAAGAAAGTGGCAAAGAAATGACGTCGCTTGTGGGATGCTTGTGTGAGATGTGACAGCACCTCAAATCCAGAGCACCAGGATAAAGGTCAGAGTAGAGTTGTAGAGGAGGTGGAATATGTCTGAAGTTGATGGAAGAGAAAGATGCTTCAACTGGGGGGCCTTGGGCCTTCTTTGATAGCTTTTGTGGAGGGAAAAAATGGTATTTTTGCCCTTAATCTCATGTAACAACTCTTGTTTGATCAGATCCCTTGATTGGGAGATCAACGGATCAGATCTGGCCTCAAAAAAATTTCAAATTTGCCTCCATCGCACGGATTTAATCCCTGGCTGACATGTAGTGCCTGTTGCACCCTTGGATCACGATTGCACGACCCCGCTTCCTCCTCGTGCGCACCTGCAAGGCCCTTTTTAGCGCCTAATCCTCATCCATTTGATCGTGCTCGAGCACGCTTGCCTTGCCTTCTCGATCTTGCAAAGCGCTCTGATCGTGAGGACATTCGCGGAGCGCTCTGATTGTGCCACGTGGTCACGCCTAATGGGGACACCATCATGAGCCATAACTAGCTCATTTTGACCCAATTAAGTTAGTAAATGCTCCTACATAACTGCCAGAGAGTCACAAGTCACTACATAATCAGTTTGAGGGAAAAATAAGAAACTAGGGTTAAAAATATAATTTTACTAGCATATTGTGAATGCAGTACAACCACGGGTTTTCTCAAGGGTTGAATGAAGGTAAAATGGTCTTAAAAAGATAACAAGTGGGTTAGAACAATCAGAAAAGGGTTTACACATGTTCTTAGAATTAAATGACTTTTTGAAACCCTAAAAACAAACCCTCTTAATTAACAAAGGTTTTGATCAAGATGAAATTCACCTAAATCCTCTAAAATTAATAGAAAAATATTCTCTAAGGTTTGTAGCTTTCAATTTGATCATCAGAACTTGTTTTAACCCAGAATAGAGTTACAGACAGACATTTGCCCTAATTTAGATTTTTACATAAATTACATTGTCAAACATAGTCAAAACAAAAATCCAACTTTACCACTAGATTCCTTAAGTCCAAATTAGGTTGGTACCAAAATTTTGGCCCAAGATGAATTTGTCTTGACCTAGTTTGCAAATTGGTCCTATCTAATTACATTTCTATCCTTAACTTTTAAAATTTTTTCAAATAGGTCCCTAAATTTGTCATCATTCTCACAAAAAGGTCCCTACCACCATTAAACCTATTCCTACTTGCTCCAACGACCTTAAAATGGAAAGAACTCCCTGATTTCTTGGCGAATCCCTTTCAAATTTGAAATGGAAGTTCATCAAGAAATTCCCTTTTGAACCCGATCCTAAGCCCTAAAACCTACCCAATCTCTCATGCGAACGCATGAGAGATTTGGGTCTCAAGGGATTTTCTAATTCGACGAGCTTTCCAAGCTTCCCAAGCTCTAACCCTCTGATGGCCAATAAAAGACTCTCTAGATCACAACGGATTTTCGAAGCTTGAATTCGACCGAAGTAACACCCTCAATTTTCTTCTCTCCTCCTCTGGCCGAATAGCTCTTCAAGCTCTGACAACCTCCTTGCCTTCCCTCATCGTCTAACCGCAATACCAATGGCAGATTCTTCTTCCTTTCCTTCTTCCGCGTTGAGCAGCACCTGCTGGCATCTCTATCTCATTCATCCTCCCCGTCCACCCCTTATCAGTGTAGCTTCGTCTCCAGTGTTGGCCATACCTCAACTGGCGCCAACTCCGCTCTCCGTCGTCTACTACCTCTCCTAAGCAACTCCTCATCTTCCACTCTTCGTTTCCAGACATCCGCAACTTCGTTTCAACCATCGACAGGCCCTTCGCAACTTCCTTCCACCTCGCTGGCTGACCTCTGGCGAGCCCTAGCGGCTTCCACACTCGCCCAACCGCATCGCTTCCATGCTCCTCACCATTGCCTCGACTCACCGACCAAAACCCCTCAAGTAATTGAACGCATTAGCCTCTCTATCGCCTCCCCCAACTCACGCACCTCCATCCACCTTCCTCATGGTCATCAGGCCTCTCCAACTACATAAGTAGCATGCCACCGCCACCATCGACTTTGCTGCACTGTTGCGCACCTACTGAGCTATTCTGATGTGGCTTTGAAGTCATCTTTTGATTTTTTGGTACTCGCCACTGGTCGCCATTGACGCAGCTGCTTCGACAGAGCTCCAGCACATATTCTTGCAACACAGTTCCCAGGCACTCGCTCCAGGTGACATAGACTCAACCCAAGAAGTTTCCCCACTGATCAATTTGAGCCTTTGACCAAGTCCTCTATGCCAATTTGACAAAGGAAGCAGCTGCAGCTTTCACTGTCATGTGCGAAGAACAAAGGTGGGACTTTAGTCCCACCTCAGAAGCTGATGAGCCCCCGTAGCCAAATAAATTGACAAAGTGGTACGGGCTATTTGCCTCAGCATGCATAAGGGGTGAGGTCCCCGCACGCACCCCTCACACGCCTCGCCTACAACACCTTACACGCAGGTCTGGCAGATCCGTTTACCCACCTAGCCAAGCACTCCTCGGCTACTACCCACTACAGGCAGCCCTGGTCCTGGGTGCACGTGTACTCGATAACCCGACTATCCTGACAGAGGCCCTGGGAGGGCAGAGCCTAAGAGAGAAAGAGAAGGAGAGATCGCACAGGGTAGGAGGAGGGTTTTGCTGCAAAGAGAATTGGCTGACACTTAGCCAATTCAAGAAGTTTCCCCCTCTGTGCGAAGTAGCTGAATAGAGAAGAAGAAGAAGAAGGCTTGAGTAGCAGAGGAAGAAAGAAAGAGGAAGAGGAAGAAAAGAAGAAGAAGACGAGAAGGAGCCACCCAACAGAGAAGAAGAAGAAGACAAACATTGGCACTGTAGCACAGGGCTACTTAAGACATCTGATACTTTAATTGCATATATTTGTGACTTGATTTAAGTGTTATTTGTGAGGAGTAATTGGTGATTTAAATCACCATTTTACTCTATTCTTTTTGGCATATTGGTCCTGACATTATTGCAATTTTTATTCTTGATTTAAATTGTGATCTTGAGCTTTAAATTCCATATTGCTCCCTGTGTTCGACCTCAAAACCTTTTTGAGTAATAAAATTTATTTATTTGAGCGCTATTTTGGTTATACTACAACATGACAATCTTAAAACACCAATTTAGCACATAAACAATGCCTCTACCCTCCGATCGTGCAATTGCACCCACGCCCAGTGCCGCTTCAATTTCATGCAAAGCCCGGTTCGAACACACATCCACGCGTGCATGTGAGCCAATGCACTGCGCGAACCTTCTGTTATATATACTTGTTTGTTTCTATTTATACTTATCTAGCTGGACGGGCGACGTGGTGTGCTCATGACCGTTGGATGAAGATCCAACAACCACAGCTTGCAGTGTGGCATTCCTAGATGGCGCGGTGGTGAGGGAGTGGCTGTGATGGCGCCACATGGCACTATCATGGCCGTTCATCTTCTTTTCCTTGTATCTGGTGATATAGACCTCCAATCGAGTTGATTTTTGCATTGTTGGACTACAATTGTCAATCTAAATTCATCCATATGATTAGATTCTTTATCTGAGGCTCCAATCTTTGTCCTTTGGCCTTATGATCTACATTCTTTTATGGACTGCACAAGGTGCTGTGGTTGTCTGATTAAGACGATTTCAAAAGCATTGGACTCCCATCGTTGTTTTGATCAGCTCTGTCATCCATGACTTCAAGTAATCTACGATTAAAATAATCTCTTTTTTAGGTCATAAAATGATGATATTATCTATATGACTAATAAACTAGCTATCGTGCAAAGTACAATGCCTATGAATGCATTAATCCTAAGTTATTCTAGGTTCTAGCTTAATTTAGGTGATTTAGGTTGCATGATTATTGTGCAATCAGTAGTAGCCACCACTTTTGCCGACTCCAAACTCAAACCAGGTTGGCCTAAATGTTGTTACTACATGTAGTGAAAATCGACTCAGGATCCACCTTATCTTAGCCACTCTAGCCCTGGTAGTTCAGAGCCTACCCCTAGGATGGTCATCCAGGACACAGCTATCCCAAATCCAGAGCCTGAATCAATCCTAGAGGAACCAACAGAGGTTCCATTTCTTGAGGCACTGAGCAAAGGAAAAGGAAACCCAAACCCGTGGCACTTGAGGAAGACTTGGTCAAGCTCTTTGAACAAGTCCAAATAAACATCCCCTTGATGGATGCGATCCGCCACGTACCAACTTATGCATGATTTCTGAAGGACTTATGTACATGAAAACGTAAGCTGTGCAACAAAGACGAGAGTCCATTTGTATTGTCTAAGCAAGCCAACTCTATCATCCTGAGCAACCTCCCACAAAATGTGAAAGATCCTGACACCCCTTTGATCTCCTATAAGATCGGCAACCTAGGATTTGATCGAGCTTTATTGGATTTAGGAGCCTCCATAAATCTGATCCCGACATCCCTACTAATTCATTTCTAGGAAACTGAACTCAAACCGACTGAGGTGACCTTATAGCTAGCTGACAATTTAAATTAAGTCACAAGAGGAGTTCTTGAGGATGTTCTAGTTATTATACAAGACTTCTATTTCCCGATGGACTTCATTGTATTAGACATGGATACTCCTGAAAATCTAAGAGATACACTGATATCTTAGGGAGATCGCTCCTAGCCACAACTAAGGCAAACATCAATTGCGAAGAGGGCTAGATTGAGTTGAAATTAGGGAATAGGACATTAAGGATTGATATCTTTAAGGCCCAGAAAGGAATAAACTATAGGGCACTTGAGGAAGTTTGCGACATCAGTTCCTTAGTTGAGGACATGATTACAAGGGAAAACCCAATTCTCCCAGAGCCTCAACCACAAGAAGATCTTGACCCACAGATCGAGAAGCCTGAAGCTGATCAAAACCTACCCATAGCTTACACCTATTGAGATATCGAAAATCATCGTAGTTAGTGGGAAAATATTATGTCGTAGTATAACGACGAAAATCAAATTGACAACATTTAAATTTATAATCTTGAAAATCAAACATGAGTCCGAGGTCGTTCGCAGGGAACAAATATGGAATTCACAACACTAGTAGCAATTATAGATATGAGCATAATGATTAAGCATAAGAATGATATGCAATGAATTTACTCAAAATATATTCAATAATAGCAATTGTGTCTCAAAAATAAGTGGGATAAAAAAATATAAATCAAACCAAGAAATGGTGATTTGAATCACCAATTATATCCCCAAATTAAGCATATATCCCAAGGTAATCATAATCTCAAATCAATTTAAATATCTCAATAGTGTTTCCAACCACTTGCAATGTCAATACCAAGATATCCACGTTAGATAATATTTCAATAAGTCCATAGTGTTAGAACCAAGGGCAAGCCAATCAGATGTCAAGACCAAGCACTAGATGACTTAAACTCGCCAAAGCCTCAGCACAAGACAACGTAGAAATCTGCTAAGTGTGTGCATGCATCCCAAGGTACATGCACACACCCCAAGGCAAAGCCACCCACCACTCTCCTCAGAATCTCTTCTCTCCTCAATCGAGTAAACGGGTGAATAGTAGCGGGTTATCAGGTTGTGTACAATGTCCAGGATCACCGGCAGTGGATGGTAAGCGAGGAGTGCGTGGTCACATGAAGCGGGGACCTCACCCCTAATGTGTTGAGGCAATAAAGCCTTAGCATGAAAACAACTTATATGGTGTTGATAAATGTTAGTTCATCATCATTCTTATGCCATAAAACTAATCTAGCTCTTAGGGTTTTAACTCTATAAATGGGTTTTCGGGCCACATTTAGGCATTTACCTAGGTTAGGCATGCATTGCATTTTACTTATATTTTTTATGCATTTATCTGAGTGTCAGGATTAGGCAGAATGTCAGATCCCACATACTTTGGCACTCAAGAAGGCAGAAGATGAAGGAGAAGCATCTATCAACTAGATCTCAGCCAGATCCAGCTCATTCCAGCTGGATTTCTAGCTAGATCAACTCATCCCTAGCTCCATTTAGCTCATCTCAATTGCATGGTAGCTCTAGCTAGTTCACCTCAGATCCATTAAGCTCACCTCAGGATGGATGGTAGCTTAAACTAGCTCAAGACAGTTGATCCCAGCTCTGTTCTAGCTCTAACTCAGAACAATTCACTAAAAACTCAACCTGACTAGGACTAGCTACTGTCATCAACTAGCTAGACCTAGTCAGCTGAAGATGACCTCAACCAGCTCAGGCCAGCTTAAGTCCAGCTCCTGGAGGCTCAACTCAGCTCTACTTAGTTGAGTTGAGCTACTTGACCCAAGCTAGCTACTCTAGCTATATAGGTAATCTCTGGGAAGACTAGACCCATCTCACCTCAATTCATATTAGCAAAAACCAACTCATCTTAGCTTGTCTTAGGAGCTAGCAAAGAACTAGCAAGCTAAGTCAGCTAAGGTAGCTCATTGCAGTTCTCTTCAGTAGTCACCAGCTCCAGTGCAACTCCTTCCAGCTACTTCCAGCTCCTTTCCTCTGAAACCCTAGCTCCCTCTGCCTGCTATTCCACTCATCTACTAACTAAGCTAGCTTAGCTAGTCCACCTCCATGGCACCAAAACTTACTACCCTACTACCTAAGCTCCACCAAAAAGACCACCAACTCCTACTTTATTTTGGTGCCAACTATCCCTTCCATCACCACCCTACATCCACCATCAAAACCCATCTCCACCCTCCATTTTTTCCCTCCAAAATCAATACCTTCTAAAAGGTATTTGGGAGGGAAAACCAAGGCACCTCTTCATTTCCCTCCCATTTTTCCCTCCAAAAATATCCAAGCACCCCTTCATTTCCATCCAGAAAACACCATAGCCACCCCCCTTCCCATCCTATAAATACCCTACCCTACCACCACATAATTCCCATCTTCTCCCTTTGTATATTCCACCATTACACCACCTACACTAAGGCCAAGGAAGAAGAAGAGAAGATCAAGTGGGCAACCTACCCACCCCATTGGTGCCTTCTTCCTCATTCTTCTTCTCCCTTATAACATGCTAAGGAGGAAGCCTTCATCTAGGGGGATGACCAGGAAAGTGGAGGAACAAGGGTGGTTGACGTCCACCCTTGGAGGAGGCTTGGAGGAGGACCATTTGAAGGAAGAAGCCAAAGAGTTCTTTTCATTTGCAGGAGTAGTCACAGTTGAAGCAAGGGTTTCTTAAAGCTTCTACTAGAGGATACTGAAAGAGCGATCTTCGTTTTCGATAAAAGCTTTGGCATGAAATGACATGTCGTTGAATTTAATCGCATGATAGAAAATCACTTTTCAAAACATTTTAATTCTCAGAATCTAACCATGAAAATAGTTAAGTCATCTCCACAGGGAGGAATTAGTCTATTTAAACTAGTGAATCATGTCTTGGTGATTTGGGAATCTCAATGTGTATGCATACTAACTGGTGCATGTGTTTTCAACATAATTTCTTCATTTAAAGAATTAATCAATAATGTAAGGGTGCATAAGAAAAATCACCACCAATGAAATGCCAGGTAAAATAGTGATATTGATATAGGTAACTTCGTAAATATTAATTTCCTACAAGATAGAGCCTACTCACTATATCTAATATCCCATATTCAATATCATTCATGAGTAGAATTCAGCCATAAGTAATTAATCAAAAGTAAAGGGATATTCATGCAATTTGATGCAATATATTAAATCTGGAAAATAAATGAATAGTGCATTCGACAATGGCATATGTTGTAAATTTTAATGTGGCCTTCACTGTAGCAAAACAAGGAATTACTTCCCCTAGTGCTCGCGCAAAGAGGAGGGGATGAAGGACTGTGCAGAGCTTGGTGGAGGTTGCATGCGACGAGGGCTACGCATGGGCAGTGACGATGCGTCGAACGGTGTTCGATGGTCTCACCGGCGACGAGGACAACTGGTGGCGGCAGTGACGGTGCTTCAACGTGTGCGGGTAACTACTGACCTTCAGAGGGTGTGGCCGAACTCGTGGAGGTGCAGTGAGTCCGTTGGAGGCGCTGGTACAAAGCTTCGTGACCTCAAATGTTGGCTGTGTGGGGAGGGTCCGCTTGGAGCTTTGGGTTCTTCCAGTCAATGGAGAAGGAGAAGACGAAGATGGCTGCTGGCGGCGCACGCATGCATGCGCATGCGAGGAGCCCGGGTGGCTACTGCACAGAGGTGGATGGGTACGTGCACTTCAGCTGCGCACGCACGCGGCTGGAGAACAAGCTTCACTTGCTGCTGGTGCGCGTGGAAGGTGATGCATTGAGGAGGGGTGGCTGCACACGATGATGGTGGATGGCACGTGCTACATGCGAGGGCACACACGTTGTCGATTGCATAGAGGCTGCACTTGGCTGCGGGTCGATGATGGAAAAGAAGCCAATGAGGGTAGATGCGTGCAGTGCATGGCTGTTGGGTTAAGGTGAGGGGCGGGGGCATGAACGCACTGTCACTACGTGCATGAGTGGAGTTGGAGGCGAGGTTGGAGCACATAGTGATCCACGGTGTTGTCTAAAGTCCACGGTGTATGCCTGTTGCACGGTGGAGGAGAAGAGAAGATATCCCTACCAGGGGAAGAGTCTGATGGCGAGTGTCCTCTAGCCACTCTTCTTATCTACAATTTGTTGCTTCCGCCGAATCCTTCTCCAACCACCCGCGAAGGATATGAGTGGTTGGAGCGGTAGAATCTGTCAGGAAACTTCTTCATCAGACGTCTGATCAGACCTTCAGACGTCTTGAAAATGTAGATATCAATAAGTTCCTACTGGCGGTCCCAAACATCCGTCATTTTATCTAGACGTCTTATAGATGTAGAAATGGACATCTAAACTCATGTACCTAGCCTGCATTTATCAAATGAATTATATTATCATATCATATGTGGTTAAATGTAAAATAAACGCATAAAATTATATGCAGACTAAGGTAACTTACCATATATCTCCTAGTCCATTAACAACTAAGAGCAAATAATTAAATAGTACTTAGGCTAAATAATGGTCCATGAAAGTGGACTTGTCAAATGCTCCCATGCCTAAGTTTTGCTAGTCCCTAGCAAAAAGTGAAAAATAATAGAAGTAACCAGAAGGCACCTTCTTTTCTTATTTCAAAAATTTAGAGATCCAGACAAATTTGAAGTGATAATAGCCTAGGTAACGGATCCAAGTGAAAATAACCAAGTTATATTTGCAGTTAGTACTTATCCCTTGGTAAATATTTCTATCAGGATAGGCAACTACTTCTCTCGAGGATAAAGCAGAAAATAATCTATAAATTTGACCCCAACTTTTTGGCTTATGTAGGAGATATCGAGTTGAATGAATTTATATTTGGTAGCACACACTTATCTGATGCTATATGTAATCTAGTACTACAGACTCTAGATCTCTACACTATTAAACGAGTCAACTTGGAGAGAGGCTAACAACTATGCTCTCTTGATATTCCTTCTTTTCTTTCGAAGATAAAAAATCTCACCAGATTTAGTAAATGAACTCACTGTTTGATAGCCTCACAAGGCATTCATACTTCAACTAAAGTCCTAATAACTCTACAACTAAGTTAGAGTCCTCAACCATTATTCAGGCAATCAAAAATGCTGAAAGGTAGGTATGGGTCATATTTGGTGGATCACAATGGGTGTTTTTGTTCCTTCATAAACAACGTCATGAAGATAAACTTATAAACTTGGACTCTTTTCTTTTTCTTTTCTCTCTCTCTTTTCTTTTTTTTTCTAAATATAATTGTTTCTTTTCTTTTTCTTTTCTTTTCTTTCTTTATACATCAACATAACATGACACAGAATTTTATTTATGAGGAATTATTAGGGATGATAATGGTCAAGAGGATATTGTGTGGCTTATTTGGTGGAAGTGCCTACTCTTAGCATCGGGAAGGAATGGATAGGACAAGCGTATTTCTGACCTTTGACACTAATACCCTCCTTCAGCCAAGGACTCTATGAAGGATGGTCGTAACCATCCACCATAGTCATAGCTTTATTAAGACTCAATCTCTATGTATCTGCTTATTTTGTGACTCTCAGGAATTCACACAATGTACACACACAGGAACAGAGAGCAAAAACTATGCCTAACTCTGAGGTATCATCATCTAATTATCCAAAACTTAAGAGTCCTTGCATTAGACTTAGCACACCAATAATCTCTCTACTTTCTTCTCACAAATATGAGGTGGATCTAATAGAAGATAGTATGCTTGACTCCTTTTAACTGTCCAAGGGTTCAGTAGACTAAAAATGCTTATTGGTTCTCTTCAAAGATCCATTACCCAGTCTATGTGCAAGTGAATGTAACTGTACTGGATTCTAAACTTAAGAAACAATTCAAGAAGAAAAATCTTCAATGACACTTTCATGACAAAGATGTTTGCTAGGGCCTAACCAATTCAGCTCAAATTTTTTTTTCATATGTTAATGCACCTAACCTAAATGCATGAATACTACCTAAAATGCAAAATGCACCCCCCATGCCTAAATCCTACAATGTCCTCATTGTAAAATTAAAACAGGGGGAGAAAGGAAGGAAATCACCTAATGATGGTGTTATTTAGAACGTTGGGTTGCCTCCCAACAAACGCTACATTTTTTGTCAGCAGCCAGACTTATAGGGAACCTGTAAGTCTGGTTCCAAATAGAAAAAGCTAGGCCCTAAAAATATGCGTAACAGCGTGGGCCTAGAAAACAGGTAGCCATAGATGTTGGCAAGCTAATGATGTAACGTTATGCCAAATTCTCACCAGAAGACATGAAAGTAAATAACCTCATAGGCTACCTGGGGAGGTCTAGGAATAACAAAAGGAATATGAAAAGGGACCTCCCGAAATGGAATAAGTGGAGTATAACAAGAGTCCTCCAAAGCAGGAAGGGTTTTAAAAGATATAAACATTATTATTTCAAACCCTTGAATGGCAAGACTAAAAGTACAAGCATCAATCCACACTCGCCATTCTACCTGAGGATGTACTGGCCTGATATGTTCTCTAGAAAGAATGTACATGAGCATAGATCTGAGCCAAGGATCGGTTAGGGAGTGTAAGGATTGTTTGCGGTGTTTGAAGGTAATGATTAAATCCAATGAGGGCTTAGTCGATGTCAGGTCCAATTCCAACAACAATTCAGATTGTGTATTCTCCCTAACAATTGTAGAAAAATTTACATCACCCTACCTAGCATTAATGATCAGAGTCATAGTTTCACATTCCAGTATATGTGAATCAATGGTGGACTCCAAATTACATTCCTTTGATGGTAGGGTCAAAACAACAAAATCATTATCATTAATTTCATCCCCAAATTCATTTCATTCACTTGAGTTTTTGTTGGGGAGTATATGTGATTCACCAGTAAAGAGAGGAGTTGGATCGGTATCCTCAATTATTCCTGAAGGAGGATCCATCTTAATATTTTGGAGTAAGCCTATATCACTCAATTCTTTGTTCTTCTCGGGCATAAATCTTCAATTGACGTGTTTTGTCCCTGAGAGTTTCCCCTAGGCTTCTCACTATTGTGTTTGTCCTCCTCCAATATCAACTCTTGGTTTTGTGGAGGATGACTCTCAAAATCGAAAGGAGGGAAGAATCCAGATTTCACCAGATTATTTATATACTTAGGGGGCAAGTCCTCAAATAATACATAATCCCCCAGTGATTCACTCCAGATTCTAAGGTTAGGTTCCCCCATAGGGTTATCATCCTCCTCTAAAATAGACTCTTTGTACCCTTGAGACCAAAATTGATCCAATTCATCCTTCATTCCCTTAGGGTCTCTTTCATTGGGTGCATTTAAATCCTCAGAATGTTCGATGGTAGGTGTTGATTCCCAAAGTGGAGGGTCAGGATTAGGCTCACTAAGGGTAGAATGGGGTTCCACCAGATAGTTAATAGGGGAAGTGATAGAAACAATACAACCTTGACCCGGGTTATCAGGGGTAAGGAAAATACTGTCATTAGGGTCAAGTTCTTCAAGAGGTACCATCTTCCCTTTCTTTTGACTCCAATATAGCTCAGGTGGATAATTACTAGGATCGTTCTCCTCTAGGGGCCATGTCTCATTGGGAGAGTCTAAGTGATAGCTACTTAAAACAGGATCCCTATTGTCATTGGTTTCCTCAGAATTATTTTCATGATCATGGTCGTATGGGTAGGGATTAGAATTACTAGGAAGAGTGTAGTTAAGCTGTCTAATTTCTTTGTTCAATTGTTGACTATTCCTCAACATTTCTCCCATAGTTTCCATCATTTCCTTTTGTTGTTTTTGCATTTCTATCATAAAAGAGGAGAGGCTACTACTATCAGATTGGGGAAGATAGTCAATCTCAATCTCTAGTTGCCTAGGGGTATCGGTCCAACCTTGATATGGAAAATCATGAAGGGTGGGAGGGTTGGGTGTTTGCATAGTAGTAAGGATTCCAGGGTTGAAAAATCCTGCTCCTAGGCTCTACTCAAAAGTGGGAGCAATTATGCCAGTACCCCCAGGATAGGAATATAAACAATCCCATGAATTGTCAATCTACCCATCAAAGGATGGATACGCTCGGGGCATGGGATCCTGGTTAAAATGATGGGAGTAAGGATAGTCCATTTCTTTCAATTAAACAGGTTAAACCCTCTTAGGATTTAAAAGAAATCAGAAACTTCCTAGAGAGTTCTACCACTGTCAAAACAAATGCAAATACAATTGGATCTGTTTTTAGTAGATTCTAGGTCTTAGCTGTTCAGTTGGTGGCCAAACAAGTTTTACAAGAATTATGCTTCCTAAGCCGACCTTCGTTGGTGCCTACAACCTACTTGCAAGGGATGGAAGTCTCGAATCGAGCCCACGCACGAGGAACCGAAGTAACTTGGTGGATAGGCTTGTTGATTTATAACTCTCTTCCCATGTGTTGCAAAGAGGAGAGGTAGAAATTTATCTAGTGACCTTGTGTGTAAGGTGCACAGTGTATTAGGTGTGCAATCATACATTCATGTTTTGAGTTTTAAAATCTCGCAAACAAGATCCTTTTGCACACAATTTTAAGTCATAGTTTTAAGGTCCAACCTCTTAGTAGCCCTAATTTTTAAAGTGACCACTGAATTAATTTGATTCAAGCACTTTAGTGGTCTTAGATTTAGGTTCAATGCAGATACATGACAGTAATTGATGCTCAAGAAAAGGGCATACCTTACTCCAGCTTTCTTCAATGCAGGGATGTCTGCAATGCAATTAAGATAAACTAGATGCTGCTCATTCAGTCCTAGATGATCGCCCTATTGATATGCAGCTTCTAGTAGGCAGTTTGAATTTTTTCTTTTAAATAATAATATTAAGCAAACAAACCTAATCTAGCTAACTAACTAACATATATGCAGTTCAAACAATTTGACTAATCCTATAATCTAGATAAAATGGAAACATGCTCCCGAAAATATGCTTCTGCATACAGGAGCGATAAGAAATAAAGAAACACTGGGAACACATTTCCAAAAATGCCCAACAAGGGTCCACAAGACAGAAATTAATTTTTAATGTCAATCTAAACTAATTCTAAACTAAGATCTAATGACTAAATCAGAAAAAGGTTCCTCCATATGCCTACATGCGTGGGATCAAGGCCCACGAGCACTCGTTGCTGGTCACCAGGTGGCGTCAAGGTCCACCAAAAAGATCACCTCCGTCGTGCACGCCCACCGCGTTCGTTGTGTGTTTTTACATAGAAGAAGATCCACAATTAGTAATTCAGAAACACTTTCAAAATAGCATAAAAATAACAAAAATTCCAAAAAAATTAATAGGCATGTTGCCTCCCCGGCAACGGTGCCATTTGAAAGAGCGATCTTTGTTTTCGATAAAAACTTTGGCATGAAATGAAGTGTCATTGTATTTAATCACATGGTAGAAAATTGCTTTTCAAAACATTTTAATTCTCATAATCTAACCACGAAAATAGTTAGGTCATCTCCACAGGGAGGAATTAGCCTATTTAAACTAGTGTATCACGTCTTGTTTATTTGGGAATCTCAATGTGTATGCATACTAACTGGTGCACGTGTTTTCAACATAATTTCTTGATTTAAAGAATTAATCAATAATGTAAGGGTGCACATGCAAAATCACCACCAATGAAATACCAGGTAAAATAGTGATATTGATACAGGTAAGTCCGTAAATATTAATTTCCTAGAAGATAGAGCCTATTCACTATATCCAATATCCCATATTCAATATCATTCATAAGTAGAATTCAGCCATAAGTAATTAATCAAAAGTAAAGGGATATTCATGCAATTTGATGCAATATATTAAATCAGAAAAATAAATGAATAGTGCATTTGACAATGGCATATGTTGTAAATTTTAATGTGGCCTTCACTGTAGCAAAACAAGGGATTACTTCCCCTCATGCTTACGCGAGAGGAGGGGATGGCGGATCGTGCAGAGCCCGATGGAGGTTGCATGCAACGAGGGCTATGCGTGGGCGGTGACGGTGCATTGAACGGTGGCCGGCGATCTCGTCGGCAACAAGGACAACCGGTGGCAACGATGATGGTGCATTGACGTGTGCGGGCAACTACCGACCTTCAGAGGGTGTGGCCGAACTCGTGGAGGTGCGGTGAGTCCGTTGGAGGCGCTGGTACAAAGCTTCATGCCCTCAAACATTGGCTATGTGGGGAGGGTTCGCTTGGAGATTTGGGTTCTTCAGATTGGTGGAGAAGGAGAAGACAAAGATGACTGCTGGCGGTGCATGCATGCATGTGCAAGTGAGGAGCGCGGGTGGCTACTGTGCGGAGGTGGATGGGCACGTGCACTTCGGCTGTGCACGCATGCGGCTGGAGTGCGGGCTTTGCTTGCTGTTGGTGCGCATGGAAGGTGATGCGTTGAGGAGGGGTGGCTGCACGCGATGATGGTGGATGGTGCACGCTACACGTGAGGGCGCACACGTTGTCGGTTGCACAGAGGCTGTACATGGCTGCGGGTCAACAATGAAGAAGCTGATGAGGGTAGATGCGTATGCAGTGCATGGCTTTTGGGTTAAGGTGAGGGGTGGGGGCATGAACGCACTGTCACTACATGCATGAGTGGAGATGGAGGGAAGGTTGGAACATGCGGTGATCCACGGTGTTCTCTGAAGTCCACGGTGTACGCCTGTTGCACGGTGGAGGAGAAGAGAAGATATCCCCGCCAGGGGAAGAGGTTGATGGTGAGATCCTCTAGCTGCTCTTCTTATTTACAATTTGTTGCTTTCGCCGAATGCTTCTCCAACCACCCACGAAGGATGCGAGTGGTTGGAGCAGTAGAATCTGTCAGGCAACTTCTTCATCAGACGTCTGATCAGACCTTCAGACATCTTAAAAATGTAGATATCAGTAAGTCCCTGCTAGCAGTCCCAGACATCCGTCATTTTCTCCAGACGTCTTATAGATGTAGAAATGGATGTCTAAACTCATGTACCTAGCCTACATTCATCGAATGAATTATATTATCATATCATATGTGGTTAAATGTAAATTAACGCATAAAATTATATGCAGACTAAGGTAACTTACCATATATCTCCTAGTCAATTAACAACTAAGAGCAAATAATTAAATAGTACTTAGGCTAAATAATGGTCCACGAAAGTGGACTTATTAGATACCTCTCTTCTTTTATCTTCCATTTTATGTTTTCTATTAACTAGTAGTTTGTTGTTTTACAAGAAGCATTCCTCTACATGTACTTCAATTTCTAGCAGTGCCAGTTCATATTTTACCTTCCATGTTCACGTTTCAATTTTAATGTGTTTTTCTTGCTTTTAAGTAGCTTAGTGCACCACACCCCTTCTCTTCTAATTACCCTAGGCGCACTTGCCTAGGGTGAGCTTAGAGGAGAAGGCTTCATTATTGTCACTTAGGGTTAGTTGATAGGTGTAGTATAATCATCATCTCATTTTCCATTGCCCGATTGTTTTGAAAATTATAAAAACAACAAAAATCAAAATCACAAAAAGAAAGTGCAGATTTGAGAGGCGAGAGGGAGAACCAACTTTATGAGTAACAAATTGGCCTCCTTGGATGACCCTAGATATTCCACTATATAGGTATTACAAATTGTAAAAGTTGATTATGGATTATGCATACAATGACACTATTTTGCATTATTAACAAAACACATATTTTACACATCACTTTTTGGTGTCGTTGTTGGGGAGGCACGGCTTAGCCACATATTTTATCTCTCTTACTTTATTAGGTCTTCACGAATTTTGTTTTGTGTTTTGTTTAGGTGCAAACCAGGAGCGGGAGCGAGATTCAGATTCGCTTGGAGTGCGAAACTTCAAGTGAACTTGTCTTCCCATGTACTTCGGATTAGTACCGTTGGCCATCTACTGTATCATCATCAAAATCTCTTAAAAAAATTTTTAAATTTTCAAAAGAAATAAAAATAAGAATAATTAAAGGTGGTGGAACCCTAAAACTCACTAGGTTGCTTGTTTACTTCATTTTTCTACCACCTTTACCTTATTAGTGTCTGATTTTTGAAAATCCAAAATTCTATCTTGAATTTCAAAAATTAGGTTCAGGTAGTTAGGATGTTACGACCCGATTCCCGAATCCCTACGAGACACGAGAATCGGATCGACTCGACTAATCCCAAGACCCAGTCGTCCAACGAGAAAGTAACCAAAAGAGCAGTAAAATAAACCACATTCACCGTGCATATAACTAGCAGTAACAAAATACAGTAGTAAAGAAAAGAACTACTACAGTATACACCACCACAACAGTAAAGAAATAAACATGTACATAAACATGATGCTTACAATAAAAGAGCACAGGGGTAACAGAAACTACTCACTACAACAGAAGGAAAAGTACAGTGGGTACTACACAAGTAAAACTACTGGGCTCTACTAGGCCCAGCGCCCTCTGCAGCCGCTGGCTCTGGCTGCTCAACACCTGGTCCTGAAAAGGTGACAAAGGTGACGCATCAGCGAAATGTTGAGTAGAGTGGCAACTAAAAGCTAAGAAAATAGTAAGGCAGACGGTAGCTGTTATATTTTTAATTTCCTTCTTTATTTTTCTGTTTACTCATTATTGAGTTATTCCTCATATCTTTCTCTTGATCTTGAATGTTCCTCGTGGGAACGATCTTGATTGCAGTCTTTTCCGAAAAGTAGAAGTAACACGTGGTGCTCTCCTGGCTAGGAGAGTCCCCCGTGGTGGTCCTACCCTCAGTCAACCACCCCAAGGTCACTGACAGATGTAACGGTGACTATGGCACGCACGATAAACGCACAGGTAGCTACCCCGCACTAGCACGCGGTCAGTCGTTTCCGTTAACGGGTGCGCCCAAAGCACAGCACGGAACCAGTATAGGGCAGAGCCCTCTCAGTAACAGGGGTCCAACCCCTCCACAGTAACCAAACAGGGGTCTTGCCCATCCATAGTCCGCGCACCCTCGCCTGACTACCCTGCTTTGCCCAATGGGCCTAACAAGTCGGTGTAGGAGGGCTAACAGAACCCCAGGGCCTGTGGGGTAGCTAGTGCTCTCCTTACACTAGTAGCTCTCCTCGGTACTGTGTACACGAGGGCCAAAAGTTGGTACAAAGTGGCCAGACCTAACCCTGGGTCCCTGGGGCGATTAGCTCCACTCTGTACTAAACAGGGGGACAGTCTCTCGCCTTGGTACTCCATACTCAAGGGCCAGCTCACTTCCCCAATTCTATTCCATTCACTTTCCAGGAGTTCTACTCCTAATTCCCCGTAAGGTTCATGCTCTTTTAACTCAGCCAATTTAGGTTTCATCATTTCAGCTTTATATTCATATAGCCCATGTTCTCAACCATAATTATTCATTCATAAACAGGCAGCTGTTAGCCAATTATAGGCAGTTATCGTTTCCTTTCTACTTTTCCAAGACTGCAATGTATATATATTCAATCTAGTTTTCCAGTCCTAGGATTCATGCCATACCCTAGGATCTATCATTCAATCTAGTTTTCCAGTCCTAGGATTCATGCCATACCCTAGGATCTATCATTCAATCTAGTTTTTTTTTGTCCTAGGGTTCATTCAATACCCTAGACTCTATTAATTATTTCACAAGTGCATAATTTTTTATAAATAATTGAAAGGGCCACTCTACCTGCAAAATCGGGAGTACTGGGGGCGTGATCGGCAAGCCCACGCGCCTCCGCAACCCCCAGAGTCGCAAAGGAACAGGGTCCTAACACAAGGATCAATTACAAAGAGCTACTCAGAATAGGATACAATTACTGTAAATAGGTAGAGGATCTAAATCTGAGAAGAACAGAACTTGAAACGTGGAAAACGGACTTCGAACGGACCCTAAAAGGGTTAAAACGACAAGTCTGCCCAAAATTAGACATCTGGAACATCTTCCAGACGTCTTAAATGATTGCTCAGGTCATACCTTGATCTTGCGCGGTCCTTCAGACTTCCAGAAGCCTGCTGAACCATTTGGAGTTAGTTTCCAGACGTCCGACTGTCACTCCGGACGTCTGGGGACCCTCTCCGTTGTCTGGTGCTGTGCCCAGATGTCCAATCTATGTGGGAGGGCGTGCCCTTGCGCCTTCCCGAATGAGTCCTACACACATACGCGGCTGTCCTCAACACGAAATGATGCAAAAGCCTTCGACGGAACGGCTGCATGGCCGTACTCGCGAAAGAAGAAGGTAAAAATATCATACCTTTCAGACGTCTGGACCTCCCTCCAGACGTCCCTTGCGTCGTCTGGACGTATGTCCAGACGTTTGATTCTGGGAAATTTTCCCAGAATCAGGACCTCCTCGCCCTCCGCCCGCAGCGCATGACCGTGCCGCGCCGCTTTCGCTTGCTGCCTGAGCTGCAGCAGCTCCTCCCCCGCACCATGCACCTGCTGCGCACCCGCCGGTCGGCCCTGGCTGCTCCGACGAGCTCACAACCTCGTGATCGAGCTCTCTCCCTCACGCAGCAGCCCCTCCTTCCTACAAACGCACAGCAGCAGTTGCTGCTGCCCTCTCCTGCTCATTCTCTCGCTGACAGGAAGAAGGAGAAGAAGGAGGCGGTGGAGTGAGGGTGAGGGAGAGGAGAGGGGGTATTTGAAGGCAGCCGCGAGGAGAGAGAGAGAGAAAAAGGGCTACGTCTGCAAGGAGGAAGGAAAGAGAAGAAAGAGGGCAGCGATTCAATCTACGCGTGCATGCACGTAGACGTGAACCCGTATGCCGAAAAAATTAAATTTTAGATGTCTGGGAAGGCTTCCAGACGTCTGACAAGACGTCTGGACCACTTCCCAGATGTCTTAAACAACGTTTGATGCCAGGGTTATAACATAGGAGCTTCCTAAATTCACCAAATTTCACTTATGGAAGCCCCTTTCAATCAGAACCTTGAGTCAAATTTTCAAAAAATTTTATTGAATAGAATAAATTAAAAAATTCACGAACTGAACAAGGGTCAGACCTTATTTTCATACTATTTTCTTAATGTCTATGAATTTTATAAATTTTTCTACTCATCATATTTGGGCAAACTTTCTATTGCTTGAAACCTTGAGAAATTATCTACATGATATAAAATGCTCAAAAATTTTTGAGATTATTTGAGGTTTCTGCATAATCAATACCCTGGATCTATCAATTCTGACTCCTGACACCAGTAAGAAGAAAAATTCTAAAAAAATATCAAACAATTTTTTAAAATCACAAAAAAAATAATTTTTGAATTCCTTGTTTGATTTGCTACTAGGTGGTGATGTTATTTGCCATGTTTGGACCATAATCGCTCAATGACCGGTACACACTAAATAGGGGTTTTAAATGTCGTTGTAGTATACGTCATAAATATAAACCGTTGTCATATCAATTTTATTTATATACTTAATTTTTACTGGTTTATTCTAGGTTATTCATTGGGAGACAGTTATTGATATACATCACTCTCTAAGTCCAAAAACATTCTTTAATTCCAAAAATGTTGATTTTATTTACAAAAATGAATGAAAGAATAAATGAATAAAAGAATTTAGTTAATTAAGTACAAAGGAATGCATTAAAACACCTTAGAATGCTTGGAAATAAATGTACACGCACAAGCATTAAAAACTATGTACAATTACTTTATGTTAAGTATTTACAATTAACGTAGTTAATACCTAAGTATAGGTACAAAAATAGTTAATAATATTCACTATACAAACTCATTATAACATACCAACATTTATAATAACATATATATTATATATAGTAACATATATAAGTGTTGCTAAAACCATAGTAAACTATATACATAACATTAGGCAAAAACTATTATCTATACTAACATATAATCCTATGTACAGTGACATATATAAATGTCAGTGTAGCCTTAGTAACATATTTACACTACCTAAGGCAAAAGCTACTTACACTTACGTATATATACAGTGACAGACGTATTCGTCACTAAAGCCCTTAGGATTGTATATATAAATATAAGAACTCAAACACTTATACTAATCTATATCACTACCTATACTATTACATTATACATTATATTATTTATATACGTCTACATTATATATTATATACTTATATATACATACAGACACTCATAATACTTATATACACTCACACACATAACACAGAACTAACACACACAGACATTCACTAAGGCACACACTGGGCACAGAAAGTGCTAACACTTAGTTGATTTTTAGCCTTCTCCTCTTTTCTTTAGACCGATTCATTAGCCGGTTCAGACTGATTTTTAACCCAAAAATTAGTTTAATTGGTAGGCATCCTTTTTGAGGGATACACAGTACCCATTACTAGGTAGGACCAGACCTCTACTAGGGCAACCCTAGTTGTTATTAGGTGCATTTTTACCAATTTATAGCTCGTTAATGGGCCAACACAGGCCCACCCAGAGTGCACTGCCCCTGGCCCAATTCACCGCACACCAAAGTCTCATGCCAAATTCTCAAATCATGTTCGGAGGGATAGAGATGGGTAATGTGTATGTTCCGCCAAGTGCTTATGACGTCTGAAAGGGGTATATCATAAATTACTAATATGTCGATACAGGTGTTCCTGAGTTTCCGATATGGGACTAAACCGAGTGCCCAATTGGCGCTATAGTGCACGCAAGACACTGCTTGATGTGCTAACTTTAGCCCTCGAATTGAGAGCCATAATTTACTATAAATTAAAATTAAAATTTGGGATTTTAAAGCCCTTACATAGGGATACATAATTCCATAGTTACTTTACAAAATTAAGTTAGTTTATTATATAATTAAATTAGGTAAAGTTAGATGTTTTTACAAGCTAAATTAGAGTTCAATTTGTTAATTACAATATAAATTAGTTAATTAATTGTCAAATTACATAGTACAGTATTAATATACAAAATAAATTACTTATTACATATTTTTCTGACATTTTATAAGCTTTATTTTAATTTATTTAGATTTAAATACATGTTTTAGTTAGTTATACTTATAATAAACTATAAATACTAAAATACAGTATAAATATGATATAAATACGTTGAAAATACTTATTATAACATATTACAAGTATATAATATAAGTTATCTCAGTATTAACTTAATTTACTAATTTATTTTATTTTAACTTAATAAATTACCCAGTTAACATAATAAATTAATTATTTAGTATATATATATAATTAAATTATATTATAGCTGTTATAATATTTATAATATATATATAAATACATATGTGCAGTATGAAGTACAAATATATACATATAAACATGTTTATATAATTACTTTGTTATTATACATTAAGTTATCCTAAATAATTACTATATTATATAGAATACATATATAAGTCATTTATAGATATTTTATACATATTATACAATATTAGTTGTAACTTAGATTTAATTATTATATACAAGTATATACGTAGTATACATAGTATTTTTAGGGGTTTTTAGGGTTTTTCTAATTTTTATGAGCTTTATAGGCATAGTAGAGATAAGGGATGTGGGAGAAGAGATGTTTTTGGTGTTTTTAATGTTAATGTCTTTTATTAAATTCGAAGGTAGACTGAACCATTGGCTGGTATGTTCTACGAAGCTGGGGGTTCAGAATGCCTTGAAACTTGGCACACACCTAAAGTGTTTTCATACCTAGTTTTTTTTTATTTACAAAGTTCATACAAGTTAGGCCTTCAAAGGGTTTTCAAAGGGAACCTAAGGCCTAGAAAATAGTCCTAGTGGCTGGGAATGTAGTAAAGCTTCTCAAAACACTCAGCACACTATAATACAAGTGTATAAGAAATTAAACTTGATTTATGCAGTGATTTCATTAAAAATTCAATTTGGATAGATTTACACAATTGAAAGAGTTGACAGAGAATTAAAAATGAGATTTCAAGCACTCCAAATCAAATTAAAATCCCTTACAAGTACATGAATGCTTAAAAATGATGTACCAACATTACAGTGCATGTCAGCTCCTTACAACCTTCAAAACCCAACTCCAAATGCCTCTAAACAGATTCCATAGTAATTGCAGCTGCATCAAACATAGCAGTAGCAGCTATTAAATCTGATCTGTTGCATATGCTACCATTTGGTTGCTACTCAAATTGAAATCAGATGGTGCAGCAGCTGATTAGATGTCATATATTCATCTGCTATTAGACTCCAACAGCAACTGCTATTTCAATAGCAGTGATTAGCAGCAATTGCTGCTGAAGTTTGATACCAGAATCAAAATTAGGATCAAATTCTTTATCAAATCAGATCTAAAACCTTTAGTTACAATCAAAATACTTTCATCCTCAAATCCAGTTTACATCCATCAAAATCAGTGTAAACTCTTTTTCATCAAGGTCTAAAATCCATCTCTGAGTTATGAAATTTAAAACATATTAATCCAATCCATTCTCTTCATCATAGACAATAAAAGAGATAAATTGGATTAACAGTGAATCCTTTTCCCATTAAACTCAAAATCCAATCATAGATAATTAAAAATTTTCAGTTAAACCTTGACTTTAAGATTGAGAGAAATCTCCTAGATGAGATTAAAATGTTGCCTTGATTTGGGCATTTACCTTGAATTCATTACTGATCTGATCATCTGATCGTCTTGAACACCATTGATTGGTCATCAAGGTGATCTAGTGATCAGATTAGAATTCATTAGGTCCTCATTTAATCTCAAATCAGTAGCACTGATTATCCTTGATCAAACTACCCAAAAAAAAGCTTAAACTAAGTGCATGCTCATCCACAACTAAAAACCAAATTGAAAACCTTAGATCATTGCATGACACTTAATTAAGTGATTAAAAATCTTAGAAAGCTCGATTGAATCCAATGAAAACCAAATGAGTCCCAAATCATGAGATTTGGCATTAAAAGCAAATCTGAAAGAAAATTGAGTAATTTGAGACAATCAAATCTGATCGGGGGTCTTTGTGGATTTATGGGATGAGTGGGAGACCCCCTAAATGGTTTTTAGGTGCTAATTTCAGAGCTAGGAACCAAAATTCCAGATCTGAAATTAGGCCTTGATGAATGGGTGGTTTGCGAATTAAATTGTTGAGGAAATCAGAAAATGAGAGTAATAGGACGATAAGGGAGATTAATGGATTGAAATGGTCACAAAAAAACACCTCTCTAATCTGAATTGTTAAGAGAGGGTGAGATCAGATCTGGGCTACTCTACTCCTAGCTAATCTAACAACTCAGTGAATTCCATTATCTAATCTGCTCTTAAGCTAATCTAAATTACGCTAACTACACTAAAACTAATCTAGAAAGCAGGAAAACTACTCTACAAAATCATTAAATCATAACTAATCAGAGGAATGGGACCTTTGGGTCTCTACCTGGTCGATGGAGAGGAAGAAGAGAGGGAGGAGGTGCTCCAGCGGATGGAAAACTCGCTAGTGGAGTTCTTGGTCGCCCTTAGGTGCTACGATGTCCATAGCGATGAGGAGAATCAGAGAGGAAGGTGGAGCTTTACCTCCAGTATTAGTGAAACAAAGACAATATGAGGAGAGGAGCTAGAGTGGATGAATGACCGGCTCAAAGGGTGTAGGAGGGAGTTGATCTCCCCTTGCACGTGAGCTCAAGCAGGGGTTTAAGTAGCCTAGAGAGTGAATTATAACACCGCAGTGGTGCGATTAGGCACCAAGGGCACTGACGGTGGAGATGGAATAGCGAGTGTATGTGAGGTCCAAATCAAAATGTGGCCGTTGGATGGGATCTAGGCGAGGTGGTGACTCACGCTTCGAATCAATCTAGGCCACAAGATCAAGAGATCAAGGAGCGGACGGTCGATATTTCGTGTGTTCATTGGCTACAGTGGAGCGGCACTACATTAGGTGTAAAGGTGAAATTGTAGAGCACTTATGGGAGAAGGGGTATGAGTTTTATAGTCAGGCCCCTAAGTGGTGAAGAAGCAATGTAGAGCCATCCATAGGATTTTCAAATAGGCCCCTGCAACTTTCAAAACAATCACTAGAAGGTTTTAATGTGAATAAATGTTTATGACTTAAGGACCTAAGTGAGAAACCATAAATGCGAGGTCCTAATAATGTCCAAATGCAATCAAGTTTTTATTTGAGCATAATTGAATGTTTAGAAAGTTAATTTTACTTTTGATTTGAAGTTTTGAACTTAAATATTAGTTTAATTTGCAAATGGATCATTAATTTATATTAATGAATAGAATAACTCATTTAATGACCTAATTTTCCATTTTTAGCACAGATTTGATGTTTTAGGCCTTTTTCCTTATTTCTCACACTTAACCCATTCCATGTGTTAGTACAATAGTGTTTAACCTAGTTTCTAACTTAACTTGTGCTTTTTAGCTATGATGACCCACACCTCATCATACCCCCATGCTTAGGTTTTGTTAGTTCCTTAGCAAACTACTCATTAAAGTGCAAAGCATTTTAAGTATCAATAAGGAAAGTGTGATGAGATATCTATTTTTCTTTCCTTCTTTTCTCTAATTGTTGAGTGTTAAGTGTTAAGTGATGATCATTAAGCTGAAAGATTTTCCTTTGATAAACTGATGAGCCCATATTTATGGGCTAATTGGTTACTTAAATGCCTAAACATTAGATTAATATTGACATACAAATAGCATACAATAGGATGTAAATGGATTAATTTATATTTTTGACTTAATTACATAATTCATGCATTGCATTCATAATTAAATGCATTTGGAATTGACTTAGAATGGCATGTAATTAGGTGTATTACATGCATTATTTTGGTTTAACATAGAAGTTAAGAGTTTGCATATAAATAACCCATCATTTATTTATTTATTTATTTATTCTCTTCTTCGTTAACAGCACAAGGGATCGGCTGGCCACCATTGAAGACCAGTGAAGGCCTGGAAGAAGCAGATCTCCATCACTCCATTTGAAATGTAGATGGCTACAAGAGAGGGGAAGCTACTGCCATGCTTGGGGAGATGTCACCCCACCTCACCATCGTGCTTTCCATGCACCACCGTGGTCTCCACGGCTGAGCTCCACCACACTGTGGGTCGACAAGGTGACAGCTCGCCATGCCAAGTGGGTAGACTCGTGCCAATGCCATGCGCGTGTGTCTCCGACTGCCACGCAACCATCACCGTGCTTCACTAGTGTCAACATCACCACCACCACCACCACAATCACCAACTCAATGCCACTATTCATCATCTTCTGCTTTCTTCTTCTTCCTCTATTTCTTTTCACCTAAAAAGAACCCAACATTACCATACCTTCACCGCACCCACCAGAGCCCCTCTAGCTCACCCACTCACCTATAGACCATGTGCACAGTGCCTTCACGTGCACAACACCATGCGCGCCTCCTCGCCTTCGGCCTACGCAGGCAACTGAGCATACTGCCCGAGCCCTAGCCATGTAGGCGCGCTACACTTCAGCGTACAGCAGCCACGCGCGCATCCTTCGCCAACTTCTCGTGCACGCCACTCTCCTCGTGTGCGTGCCTCTGCGTGCAGTAGCTAGTAGCACTCTAATGCCTCCCATGCGTGCACACCATCCACTGCGAACCACACCTCCAGCAGCAGCAGCAAGCAACCACCGTCGCTGCTCCTCTCCACTTCATCTTGCCACCTCCGGTCACTATCAGCCGTGTTGCTACCACCACCGAATGCACGCCAGCCCTACCTAGCTCTAGTGAGCTCCTTCCTGTCGGCCATCACCTACCCTCCACGTGCACACCACTTGAAGGGAATCCCCTATTTCCCTTGGTATTAGTTTTTACATTATATGCCATTGCCACAATTTTGATTTTTATTTTATTAATTAAATGTTGTGGTGAGTTTATGCAAAGGACCTCCCTCTTTCTCGTAAATGCAATATCAGCTCATCTAATCATTGTTACATTGATTTAAAGGTGATTTTGATTCGATTTCTTGGGGAAATTAATTGTGAACATCTGCTTGGAAATTAATTATGAACATCTACTTTTGACCCGTGCAAGTTTTAATAGGCCTATTCCTCCCTGGGGACACAACCAGCTCCTTCTACGAGTGGTTTAATTTTAATTCAATACTTTGATTAGTCGATTTTCCACCACTTAGAAATATGACAAATCATTTTAACTATCATCTTCGAAAGTGAAAAATCAACTCGTCATAAACCAACTGCGTTTATATTTGGACATTGTGAGAACCTGTCGCTTAAGAAGACTGACCAGAACTTAAGACTAATATGACATAAACCATCTCTCGACCAACAAGGACTCTTGATATTTAAACCTTAAGTGCGATTTCCAAGACTCAGAAGGTTTTACAATACTCGGAAGCTAAGTGGTATGGCTGTGCTTAGTGATGGGCTAGGACTAAACAGGTGAATTTCAAAACTCAATCCCGGGGTTTCACGTCTTTTTAAGTCCAGGTTGGTCCTAGCTTCAACTCATGTTTTCAGATTGACTCTAAAAAATGAGGAAGACTCAAGCCCAACTCTTATTCCGTTGTGGCTCAAAGAATATTTGGTGGAAATAGGGTATTTGTATTGCACCTTGAAATATATATATATATATATTCTTTTTGGTGGAAAACTATTTACAGAACTTGGAGAACATACTTGACTTATTCCAAAGAATTTCTTTTTCTGAACCTTTTTTTTTGCACAAATAATTGTCTATATGTCTCAGACAACTTTATTTGGTAGAGCACACTATATTTAGTTGGTGAGTTCTTTGGTGATAAGAACTTCTCCTGGACACAAGACTAAAGACTAGGACAAACAATCTACCTGCACACACAGGTAAGGACTCCACCTTCCCTAATGAACACTAGGGTTGAACTTCAAATTCACAAGGTCTTTCCCAACACTGTGTAATGTGAACCAAGGTTACTTAGATTCCTAAGTCAAAGCAAACTAGCGAATCCTATACTGGTGACTCAGGTACAAGAATACATCCCAAGTTAATAGAGATTATGGTATATCTTGTCAAAGCTTAAAGTGTATGAAGACAAAGCTTGAGCGAATCAAGCTACAGTGGCCCGGAAAGTCTAACCAGCAAAGGTTGAATATCCATAAACACTTATTTTATTTTTGCTTTCAGCTATAAGATCATAATTAAACACTTAAATTCTTTCAATGTTTTTTTCTCTCAGAATTTTTCAATCTTTTGGAGTTCTCCCTCAACAATAAAGATTAGGTCAGGTCCCTTATTGTGTTTTTGGAATTTTTATTTTTGACATTTTTTGTATTTTTGACTTTGTAATTTTTTTTCAAATTTTTAAATTTTTTTTGGTATTTTTGATAATTCTATACTATATATACTACAGGTGTATCTACAATTGCATTTCAGTAAATGATTCATCATTTACACCCCCATGCTTAAATAATGCAATGTCCTCATTGTATAAATAGGATGGATGCAAATGCATGCTCTGCTTTTCACTATCTTAGACTAGGTGATGGAAGGAAGTCGAAATGAGGAGATAAAAATCTCTGTGCGAACGATTTCAAGTTTGATACAAGATTAGAGTGGAAAGTCAGGCTAAGAAGTGAAATGCATGACAAATGTGACAATGAATGTATGCTAAAAATGCAAAGGTAGACACCTAATGCAAGGAATGGGAAACAAGAAAGGTGAAAATAGTTATATATGAAGGATAGGTTTGCTAAGTTTAACGCTTTCAGCTAGGCGTAAACCCAGATGGTAATTCAAAATATTGGAGCAAAATAATAGAATTGACAAGTTTGAGATCATGTGCCTCAATGAAAGGTTTCAATCTTTGTCCATTGGTAGTGAAAGGTTCAGATTTGTCAATCTCAAGGGTGAACAATAGCTCCATAGTCAATTAGAATTAGAATCAGATACTTAGTGCAAGGCCCAAGTAGACAATGGGTATCAAATCAGAGATACATGGCTCAAGGTTTAAGTAGACAAAATCAAATCATCTCAGAATTACTTGGCTCAAGGTCCAAGTAAAGAAATAGTATATCCAGAAGAATCGACAACTTCCACCTCTTCAATCAGTTAATGCAAAGTCAAGATGAAGAAGATGAATTTGGGTTGGGAAGAAGAGGTGGTTGAGGTTGAGGATAGGTAATCTCTGTGAATTTGCTGACCACAAGAAATTTGGATGATAATGCCATCCAAGGTTATAGGTTTGTGAATAAGGGTCATTGTGAATGGCATGGAGCTCCTTCGAAGCTCCAGAAGGTGCAGGGAATTTAGAGTAAGGAGGAACAAAGGTTCCTTCAACCGATGAAGGATACGGAAATGGATAATCCGGTAGTGCAGGTTATGTCATAGATAGATTTGTTCACAGTTTCCCTCCCTGTGAGAAACTGAGAAGTGTGAGGTGCAAGGACTGAGAAGAACAAGATGATGAAGGTTTAAATAAGAATTTCCATACTTCATCTACTTTCTTCTCTATTAAGCCCACCTTATCCAGCTAACTAGCCACAATTTCTAAATCTCTGTTGCTGGATTGGGCTTTGTGTACCCTCGTATGTAGGTAGGAATGAGAGGACTTTTTTTAAAAACACTCATCAAAGCATTATTAATAGAATTTTCAGCCATGCCTTCGAAGAGCTCAAAAGCTGAGTCCTCGTCCCGACACAAAAAATTGCCTCCACAAGTGGCATCTACAAAATTCCTTGTGTCATCATGGAGACCATGATAGAAGATCTAGACCTATTGCGAGCATGGGACACCATGGTGAGGACATTTTCTAAGAAGCTCATGGAATCTCTCCCAAGCATTATGCATTTGCTCTCCAGAATTCTTGGTGAATATAGTGGTGACACACCTCAAAATGTTAGTGCGTCCTACAGGAAAGTACTTCTTTAGGAACTCATGTTTCAAAGAAGCCCAATCTTTTATTGGTGTAGTCCATGCGAAGGTTCTATACCAGAAGGCCGCCTTATCTTTTAATGAAAAGGAGAACAGTTTTATCAAAAGTGTGTGCTGATCATGACCTTGCAAACCCAAGGTTTAAACAAGGTTTTTCAACTCCTCTAAGTGCTGAAAAGGGTCGTCAAAAGCAAGACCATGGAAGTGAGGTATAAGTGCTATGATGTTTGGCTTCAATTTAACAGCACGACCCCTATCGGAATAACCTACCACAGGCATAGGTTATGCAACTGTGGGATTATAGTAATCCCGTAGTTAACATCTATGCGGTTGAGGTGGTGCCTGGGGATTCCTAAGTTGAGGTTGGGGGTTTGCTAAGAAATTAACAGTTTGTGCAAGCTGTTGCACCTGTTGGGTAAGGGTGTTCATCTGAAGTTGTGTTTCAAACAAGTGTTGAAGATGAGGCATAGGAGCTCTCTCCAGAGGTGGTTGATTAGGAAAGTTAGGATATGGAGGAGGTTGAAACCTATGGTTTGGTGGTGGTGGTGTTGGAGGATGATGTGTAGAGAGATGTGGAGGAAGTTCTTCGAAATACTCCAATTGTGTAGAATCATGATCATCCTCAGGATGGATGGAGTGGTGAATGGGAGTTTGAGGCCTAGGAGGTATAGAATTTGATGTGGAAGGCATATAAGTGGAAGCTTGGGCATCAGCACCCAAGGGAAGTACTAGTTCAGGGTTTTGGGATCTCTTACCTTCCATTGAGTCAGTTTTTGAAAATGAGTTTTTTTTTTTAAAAGTCACAACTTAAAGGGAAAGGTAAATCTCAATCAATAACAAAATCAGAAATCCTAATTAATCTCAATCAAAGACCAATCAAACAAGCAAGTGAGATAAATTGAATTTTTCCTAGAGTCTACTACGCAAAATAGTAGTATGCAAATAAATGTTTCATAACAATTGTATGCATCCTAGAGATAACCTAGCGAAGTGTAAACCTCTAAAATCCACCAGGATTTTGGATATGACTAGTGTGTAAATCTAGATCCTGTGGTTGCACAAGGAGATTAGATAGAAACCTATGTATTTGTGAACTTAAGTGATCATGTAGTGTGCATACGATAGCAATCAACAAAATTTCAGCGTACACACAGCCAAGGTTTCAAACAAGTTTTAGTGTCACCTTTTGAATTTAATTCAAGTAGTTAAAAGATGTTTTCTATGCAGCTTGTCTCGCCTTTTAGTTCTTTTCACACAAAAGATGGTCATTTTAATTTTAAGTCAATTATAGAGATGGCAAGAGCTAAGGAAGGATACAAGATGCATACCTGACTCTAGCAATTCTACAATTGATGTAATTTGACTTGTAATAAAATTTAGCAGGAAATGTGATCCTAAGTATGGATGCCTAGAATATGCTACTGCTAGATAAGGGATGAGATTTTTTTTGTATTTTTGATTTTATAATTTTTTTGGATTTTTGTATGCAACAAGCAAAAACAAAAGAAAAAGAAATTGATACGGAAAATCGCAATATGAAAAAACTGCATTGATGAGAGATGAGTAGAGAGATATAGAGAGAGTCCAAATAGAGAGTCCAAGTTATTACAAATATGTGTGAGAATAGGCTCTCACAACTTATGCCTAACAAATGTAATCCTATGAAATATACCTAAGTTTTAACTTTCTATCTACTAATCTAACAAAAGTGGGAAATGCAGCTCCAAGGAAATACTCCTCCAGGAAGTCGAGTCAGAAGCGCAGCGAATCTACCAGGAAGTTCACCCGGAAGAAGCACTACTTAGGTGCTGTAAAAACAACAAATGATTAATAAGCCAATTATATACAAAACAAATCAAAGAATATAATGAATAAAAGAATCTATATCTAAAAAAGAATATAAATGAAAGAATGGCCATATATAAACAAAAACAAAAATATTTACAATTGAAGAACAAAAGAATAATTTTGGAATATAAAGAGTTGCCTCCCCGACAACGGCGCCAAAAAATATGATCGCTCGACGACTAGTTCACACTAAAAATAGATTTTAAATGTTGTTGTTATAGTATACATCACAAATACAAACCATTGTCACATCAATTTTATTTATATACTTAATTTTTACTGGTTTATCATAGGTCATTCATTGGGAGGCAGTTATTGATATACATCACTCCCTAAGTCTAAAAACATTCTTTAATTCCAAAAATGTTGATTTTATTTCCAAAAATGAATGAAATAATTAATCAATAAAAGAAATTAGTTAATTATGTATGAAAGAATGAATTAAAATACATTACAATGCTTGGAAACAAATGTACACACACAAGCATTAAAACTATGTACAACTACTCTATTTTAGTTATTTACAATTAATATAGTTAATACCTAAGTATAGGTACAAAAATAGTTAATAATATTTCATATACTAACTCATTATAACATACTAACATTTATAATAACATATATATTATATACAGTAACATATATAAGTGTTGCTAAAACCTTAGTAAACTATATACATAACATAAGGCAAAAACTATTATCTATACTAACATATAATCTTATTTACAGTGACATATAGAAATGCCAGTGTAGCCTTAGTAACACATTTACACTACCTAAAGCAAAAACTACTTATACTAACATATATATACAGTGATAGATGTATTCGTCACTAAAGCCCTTAGGATTATATATATACATATAAGAGCTCAAAAACTTATACCATTCTATATACACTATCTATACTATTACAGTATACATTATATTATTTATATGTCTACATTTTATTATATACTTATATATATATAGACGCTCACAATACCTATATACACTCACGAAAATAACACACAACTAACACACACAGACATTCACTAAGGCACACATTGGGCATAGAGAGAGCTAACACTTAGTCAATTTTCAGCCTTCTCCTCTTCTCTTTAGATCGGTTCATTAGCCAATTCATACTAATTTTTAACCTAAAAATTAGTTTAATTGGCGGGCATCCTTTTCGAGGGATACACAGCACCCATTATTGGGTGGGACCAGACCTCTACTAGGGCCACCCTAGTCATTATTAGGTGCATTTGTACCAGTTTATAGCTCGTTAATGGGCTAACACAGGCCCGCGCAGAGTGCACTGCCCCTGGCCCAGTGCACCGCACACCAAAGTCTCATGCCAAATGCTTAAATCATGTTTGGAGGAATAGAGATGGGTAATGTGTATGTTGCGCCTGGCGTTTATGACGACTGGAAGAGGCATATCACAAATTACTAATATGTCGCTACAGGTGCTCCTGAGTTTCCAATTTGGGTCTAAACCAAGTGCCCAATTGGCATTGTAGTGCACGCTGGATGCTGTCTGATGTGCTGACTTTAACCCTCGAATTGAGGGCCATAATTTATTATAAATTAAAATTAAATTATGGGATTTAAAGCCCTTACATAGGGCTACATAATTCTATAGTTACTTTACAAAATTAAGTAGTTTATTATATATTTAAATTAGGTAAAGTTAGATGTTTTTACAAGTTAAATTAGAGTTCAATTTGTTAATTATAGTATAAATTAGTTAAGTAATTGTCAAATTAACATAGTACAATATTAATATACATAATAAATTATTTATTACAGATTTTTATGGTATTTTATAAGCTTCATTTTAATTTATTTAAATTTAAATACATGTTTTAGTTAGTTATACTTATAATAAACTATAAATACTGAAGTACAGTATAACTATGATATAAATATGTTGAAAGTACTTATTATAACATATTACAAGTATACAATATAATTTATCTCAATATTAACTTAATTTACTAATTTATTTTATTTTAACTTAATAAATTACCTAGTTAACATAATAAATTAATTATTTACTATATATATAATTAAATTATATTACAGGTGTTATAATATTTATATTATATATAAAAATACGTATGTACAGTATGAAGTACAAATATATACATATAAAGATGTTTATATAATTACTTTGTTATTATACATTTAAGTTATATAAATTAATATAAAATAACACAATAAAGTTATATATACATTAAGTTATCCTAAATAATTACTATACTATATAGAATACATATGTAAGTCATTTATAGATATTTTATACATATTATACAATATTAGTTGTAACTTAGATTTAATTACTATATACAAGTATATATGTAGCATACATAGTACTTTTAGGGGTTTTTAGGGTTTTTCTGATTTTATGAGTTTTATAGGTATAGTACAGATAAGGGATGAGAGAGAGAGAAAGATATGAAAGAGAAGAGTTGTTTTTGGTATTTTTAATGTTAATGTCTTTTATTAAATTCCAAGGTAGAATGAACTGTCGGTTGGTATGTTCTACCAAGCTGGGGGTTCAGAATGCCTTGAAACTTGGCACATACCCAAAAGTGAGGTGGTGACCTCACATGCCGAAGCACATGAAGCTTCGAATAAATCTAGGCCATAAGATCAAGAGATCAAGGAGTGGATGGTCGAGATTTCGTGTGCTCTTCAGTTATAGTGGAATGACACTACATCTCGTGTAAAGGTGAAATTGCAAAGAATCACTTATGGGCGAAGGGGTATGAGTTTTAAAGTCAGGCCCATAAGTGGTGAAGAAGCGATGCAGAGTCATCCCTAGGATTTTCAAATAGGTCCCTGCGGCTTTCAAAACAGTCGCTGGAAGGTTTTTAATGCGAATAAATGTTTATGACTTAAGGACCTAAGTGAGAAACCATAAATGCGAGGTACTAATGATGTCCAAATGCAATCAAGTTTTTATTTCAGCATAATTGAACATTTAGGAAGTTAATTTTACTGTTGATTTGAAGTTTTGAACTCAAATGTCTTTTCAATTTGCAAATGGAACATCAATTTATATTAATGAATAGAATGCCTCTTTTGATGACCTAATTTTAAATTTTTAGCACATATTTGATGTTTTAGGTCTTTTTCCTTTTTCCCATACTTAACCCTTTTCATGTGTTAATATAGTAGCGTTTAACCTAGTTTCTAGCTTAACTTGTGCATTTTAGCTATGATGAGCCACACTTCATCAAACCACCACCCCAAAATATTTTCAAAAAGAGATTCATTTAGGAGCTACATGCATAGGATTTTCCAACTTTAAGGTTTTTAATTCTCTCTTAGTCACATCAAATTTCAAAGGAATTGATCTCCACCAATAATAACTTATTTGCCATTATTTTGTGGAACATCAAAACCTTGTTTGAACATTTAATAAGAGAGAATCTTATAAGACATTAAATCTTAATCAAAACCCTAAAACACTTCAACAACCAAAAATCCTTGTTTACAAATCTATTTTAATTTGGCTTGGGCACCACTTCCAGCCCAATTCGCACAAAGAAAAAGAAATAATCAGGCATTACCCCCAACTAACACCCATCACATTCCTTGTGCACTTTAGCCTCCTAGAACTAATTAAAATCTGTAGCAATTTGACCCCTAGGGTTTCATCAAACTTAGGCTTTCTTCCTAGGTTTTAAGTTTTCTTTGTTGGTATCAATTCCTTCATCTATATCTAGTACTAGGCCGAGGGGCTGTGTCAAACGACCAGGCGTGAATTTATACAAGACCCCAGTGATTTTCCCTGGACATGCTTGGGCCTGACCCTCCCTTTATTTAGCCTAACCAGATTTGTTGAGGGAATGGATATCCACTATTGATTTTATATTTCCTAGATAGATCCAGTCTTAGGTTAATTTTTAGGGAGTTACATTTAAGTTAGGTCGAGAGTTTTGTTGCTTGATTGCACAATTCTCTCATTTCTCCATCCTCTCCTCCCCGTTTCTTCCATTATTGCATGGGCGATGATCCCAAACTACAAACTTGGAAAGACCACTTGATTTTGCCCCCACACAAAAAGACTTTTCCTGCATTTTTCTTCTTTGCATTTAAAAAAATGGAAAAACAAAGTAGGTCCTCTAACCCATAATCTAACCCGCATGCTGATTTTTCCATCCCCCATCTACCTACCTTAGAGCTACCTAATCAAGCCCCCTGCCTAATCTCTACTACATGATAGCTGAGCAGGTGGTTCAGCTACAACCAAATCAACAACAATTGACCAGGGCTATAACAAACCTAGCCAACCAAGGGAGATTTGTCATACCTACCAAGCTCCACAGGCTCCGCATCTAACTCCACCTAACATCCTCAGGAGAGAAAATCTGCATAAATTAAATACTTCCCTTGCTGAGTATAATCAATGTTTGGAGGCTTTTCATGGTTCACCGGGGAATTATACATATCCAAATCATATCCCCACTAAAAATATCTCCACTTTCTAGGAGCAATTTAAAAATTTTGCTAATTGGAGGAATTACCTGACTCACTCTTGGACCAATCCGGTCCCTCACCAACAACAAAACTTGTTTGGAGGGTATGGTTCAAATCAAACTTTCTATCAACATGGGCCATCTCAAGAAGACACTAATGCCTAGATGATGTAAAGCCTGTAGGGAATGCAAAGTAAGATGATAGAAGTAACCTGCGTTATTAACAATCTCCATAATCAAGTTGTGGTTACTCCACCCTAGAGACATGCAGGACAGTTACCATCCCCGCCCATACAGAACCTTGTCAATCAAAGGAACCAATATCTAGGTGGAAATCAAAATCATAACCACAATAATCAGCCTCCAATTAACTCGATACCTCAGCACCAACCTGGTTTCTATCAACAATAGCCCCCCCCACCTCCCCCTAGTGATAACCAAACTGCACATGCAGTTACATTGAGTAGGAAAACCACCACTGATTTAGGGTCTTCACATCAAATGGATGAAACCTACTCTCAACCTATGCAAATTGACTATCCTAACCCCAATCAAGAAGAAGACAAAGACACATCAAAAACACAAGATTCAAATCCTATTCCTTATCCTCAAGCACTGCAATCTAATCCTTCTAAGAGAAAGAAATCAGAGTCCTCTCACCAAGATCTTTTGGACTTATTTAGGCAAGTCGAGACTAGCATCCCCCTCCTATATGCCATCCCTACCTATGCTCATTTTTTGAAAGAAATATGTACTCCAAAGCGGCAGGCCCAGAATCTAGGAAGGGTGGTCCCTTCTGAGATAGTGAGCTCAATTGTATAGAGCAAGCTATCACTCACGAAAAAGGACCTGGGTGCACCACCCATTTCAATTGTCATAAATGACAACACCTTTTATCGTGCCCCTCTCAACTTAGGTGCCTTTATTAATCTCATCCCCTCGGTCTTATTCAAGGAATTTTGATTTAGTGAATTAAAACCTATTAAGGTTCAATTTTTATTGGCAGACTGATCTACCATTCAACTGTGGGGAATTGTCAAGGATATTATTGTCAAGGTCCAGAATTGTCTATTTCTGGTTGATTTTCTGGTTCTTGACATGGAGGTACCTGAGGTTCTCATAAATGCCCCTATCATCCTTGATGACCTTTTATGGTTACTGCAAAAGCTAATATCAATTGTCATTCTGGAAAATTGAATATAAGTTGCGGTAACCAGACTATCTCATTAGATATTTTCCAATCTTCCAGGAAGTCCATTGATCATGAATTTTTTGATGATGCTTATAATAAAATGGAAGCAGTAATTGAGAAATCTATGCTGATCAATTCCTACTCTGCTTTGACCACCATTGATCCAGATTTTATTGATTCATATTCTGAATATGATTATGTGGTCAAAGACATTTCAGATCAATTGGGGTTTGACCTTCATTCTTCAATTCTTCCTGATTTTCCACCCGACCCATCCACACTAACTTCACCCACCCTTCATCACACTGACTTCTCTCCCCCTCTCTTTCCATTGGACCTACTACTAGACCCGCCCGAGTATGGCCATCATCATGAACTCAAACAATGGTTAGAGTCGGGCCATTCTTCCATTTTTCCATCTCATTTTGATCCAAGTATTTTTACCAATCATCTTTTAAGGGATCCAGAGGAAGACCTTTCTCTTGAGGGCATTCATGTGCCCAATTTTCTACATGACTATCCATCTTCCGTGCATTACTTCACGCCCAACTGAATAGGCGTAAAGGATAGCACTAGATGAGAGGTAACCCATCATTTTCCTGCTTTTTTTTTCTTCTCTTTTCCCAGGTTTTGACCATCCTGAAATAGATCGGCTCTCACTAAGGCGATCTCTTTTCCCTCTTAAAGCATGAGGACATTGCATATCATAAGCATGGGGGGGTGTTTTTAAATTTTGACAATCGATTCATGATTTTCAACACATAAAAATATGCAATTTTCTTTCGTATGCATCTCATTATAGAAAAATTGTAAAACTCTTTGAGGAAAATTTTGAAAATCGGGACTAAGGTTGAAAGATTCATTTTAAGGTAGAATGAGATTTACTCTAACAATTAGGGACTGGAATCTGATCCAATGTTTTAAAATCTCTGAGTCTACTTTTAGACTAGATCAAGTATCTTTCTCTAAATTCCACCTGAACTCATGATGATTTAGGTGATTTGATCTCTTTTTGTGACTTGGAAACTATTTGGCTTAGTTTTCGACTCAAAAACTTGTGTCCCTTGCAAAATTCTTGTGACAAATTTCACACACAACCAACACTTAGAAACAAATTATAAAAATTAGAAAAGCCCCTTATTTAGACTTAGTGGAATCCGAAGCAGATATTGTTTTGAGTTCCTACCGCTGAGGAAGAAAATACCTCCATTGAGGATGTGATGTCAACATGTTACTGCCTCGGCACTACTTTGTATCTATATTTCATATCTTTAGATGGAGCATTAGGTGTATTTTTTGCAGCTCAAGTGCCTTGGATGGTGCTCTACCCATAGCGTTGAAGCAAGAGCTTGAGTTTACTTGGAGCGCCCCTTTACACCGTATTGTGTTTTGGGGTTGTGAGCTCTTGGGTGGAGTCTTGGATAGTACTATCTCGAAGTGTTGGCGTCAAAGCCCCCTTGAGGATTGGTAACAGAAATGATGATCCTGACACATCTATTATAGGATTAATCTGGGAGTAAGATAGGGGAGGCAAAAAAAAGAAGCTTCAAAAACATGACCTTATAAATATCCTTATAAATGTTGGCATTCACAAAGCACTGACACAAGGTTGTAAAGGATTATGCAAGTTGCGAGTAGGATTCAAGAGCCAAGGAAATCGTAACTGCAAAATGGTTTCGGGTCATTTAAATTAACAAAGAGTTAACTTGTGAATTATTGAAGGATACATTGATCCCAATTCATCTAAATTTTGGATCCAAAGACAAATCCCGATGTCTTATCTTCAACAAATCCCATACCTTTCATATTTTCAATTAACCAAGGCCCTGTAATCTTTTTCTCCTCAAAAGTAAATAAATTAATTTTTCCCAAAAATCTATTTTGTGAATTTAGTTTTGCTGAGACACTAGCAAAAGATAAGTATGGGGGTGTGATAAATGCCAGTTTATTATCATTCTTATGCCCTAAAACTAATCTAGATCTTAAGGTTTTAACTCCACAAAAGAGTTTTTAGGCTACATTTAGGCATTTACCTAGGTTAGGCATGCATTGCATTTCAATTGTATTTTTGATGTATTTATCTAAGTGTCAGGATTGGCAGAATGTCAGATCTCACATACTTTGGCACTCAAGAAGGCAAAAGATGTAGGAGAAGCATCTATCAGCTGGATCTCATCTAGATCCAGCTCATCCCAGCTGGATCCTAGCTCCTTCTAGTCGAATCAACTCATCCCTAGCTCTATTCAGCTCATCTCAGCTAAATGGTAGCTCTAACTAGTTCACCTCAGCTCCATTTAGCTCACCTCAGCTGGATGGCAGCTCAAACCAACTTAACACAGTTGATCCCAGCTCCATTCCGGCACCTCCAGCTTAGAACAATTCATTGGAAGCTCAACTTGACTAGGACTAGCTATTGTCATCAACTAGCTAGACCTAGTCAGCTGAAGATGACCTCAACCAGCTCAGGCTAGCTCAAGTCTAGCTCCTGGAGGCTCAACTCATCTTAACTTAGTTGAGTTGAGCTACTTGACCCAAGCTAGCTACTCCAGCAAGCTAGGTAATCTCTAGGAAGACCAGACCTAGCTCACCTCAACTCATATTAGTAGAAGCCAGCTCATCTTAGCTTGGCTTAGTAACTAGCAAAGAACTAGCAAGCTAAGACAGCTAAGGTAGCTCCTTGCAATTCTCTTCAGCGGTCACCAGCTCCAGTGCAGCTCCTTCCAGCTACTAGCTCCTTTCCTCTAAAATCCTAGCTCCCTTTACCTCCTTTTCCACTCATCTACTAGCTAAGCTAGATTAGCTAGCTTAGTTTACTTAGCTAGTCCACCTCCATGGCACAAAAACCTACTACCCTAGTACTTAAGCTCCACCAAAAAGACCACCTACTCCTACTTTCTTTTGGTGCCAACTGTCCCTTCCATCATGACCCTACATCAACCATCAAAACCCATCTCCACCCTCCATTTTTTCTCTCCAAAATCAATACCTTCTAAAAGGTATTCAGGAGGGAAAACCAAGGCACCTCTTCATTTCCCTCCCATTTTTCCCTCCAAAAATATCCAAGCACCCCTTCATTTTCCTCCAAAAAACACCATAACCACCCCCCTTCCCATCCTATAAGTACCCTACCCTACCACCACATAATTCCCATCTTCTCCCTTTGTATATTCGACCATTACACCACCTATACTAAGGCCAAGGAAGAAGAAGAAGAGAAGAACATCAAGGGGGCAACCTACCTGCCCCCTTAGTTCCTTCTTCCTCGTTCTTCTTCTCCCTTGTGCCACTCCAAGGAGGAAGCCTTCATCTAGGGGGATGGCCAGGCAAGAGGAGGAACAAGGGTGGTAGACGTCCACACTTGGAGGAGGCTTGGAGGAGGACCATTTGAAGGAAGAAGCTAAAGAGAAGTTCTTTTCAACTGTGAGAGCAGTTGCAGTTGGAGCAAGGATTTCTTGAAGCTTCTACTGCAGGATACCTCTCATCTTCTATCTTCCATTTTATGTTTTGTATTAGCTAGTAGTTTGTTGTTTTACAAGAAGCATTCCTCTACATGTACTTCAATTTCTAGCAACGCAAGTTCATATTTTACCTTCCATGTTCACGTTTCAATTTTAATGTGTTTTTCTTGCTTTTAAGTAGCTTAGTGCACCACACCCCTTCTCTTCTAATTACCCTAGGCGCACTTGCCTAGGGTGAGCTTAGAGGAGAAGGCTTCATTATTGTCACTTAGGGTTAGTTGATAGCCGTAGTATAATCATCATCTCATATTCCATTGCCCGATTGTTTTGAAAATTATAAAAACAACAAAAATCAAAATCACAAAAAGAAAGTGCAGATTTAAGAGGCGAGAGAGAGAACCAACTTTGTGACTAACAAATTGGCCTCCTTGGATGACCCTAGATACTCCACTATCTAGGTATTATAAATTGTAAAAGTTGATTGTCGGTTTATGTGTACGACACTATTTCGCATTATTAACAAAATGCATATTTTCCACATCAAGTGTCCGTAGCCCTCCCACATATGATGTGGAACCATCAGTCGAGAAGCTTTCCTTCATGTGTGAAGCTGCAGAAGACCGTCATGCAATTGCAACTGTAGCTGCTGCTTCTTCTCGAATTGGAAGCTTGAGAAGCTTCCTGGAAGTGGTCCACTCCAGCTGAGGGTAGTATTGGTGGTGATGATAGCTGGGTCACAGTGGACGGAGGTGGCATAATGTTGGTGATTCGGCAATGACCTAAAACTCAAAGTACGGGTGCTAGGCCCCAATTAGATGGTTTAGTAGGGTCGCCATGAGGTTAGGAGTGTAGTGGTGGTTTTAATTTGATGGTTCATGAGGTTTAGAGGGTCGGCTGGTGGCTGTGTGTGGTGATGGGAGTGGGCATGTTCGGCCGGTGGTTGGAGAGGTCAAAAGCTCCAATAACCTTGGGGCATTTGATCTCTGGGATGAGAGGAAGGTTTGAGTGGTGGTGGTTTGTGGTTTGTTTGTGTGGATCATCGATGCGAGCTCACCGGAGCTCATGTCAAAGGCGAAGAAGATGATGGGGGAGCGTGTTGTTCGGCAGTCGAAATGAGAAGATGTGGGTAGAATTTGAAGCTAGGTGGAGAGAGGGAATGAGGGAACCTAAACTAGAGACAAAAGGGTAGGGTTTTGTGCTGACATGCTTTACATGACGTGAAGAAGGTGAAGTTCTCCAGTGATGTGAGCGACAAGGAGGAAAGGGGTGGAGAGCCTCTCCTTTGGCTGGCTAGAGGTGGACGAAGGTGAGAAGGATGAAGGACTAGGCAATTTGGCTGTTGGCCAACCTGTGGAAGATGTCGAGGAGGCTTGCCAGAGCCAAGGTCAGAGACGATCGGAGGGTGGAGAAGACTTTTCTTGGCCTAAATCGAGCTCAAGAGCATGCTAGGATGTTGGGGAACTTAAAAAGGGCTTAAACGTGCCTCAATTAGGAAGAATTCACGAAGTAGAAATCATGAATTTGGAAAATAGGGATTAGGAGATTTCTGAGCTCGCTGGAGCTATGAGCATCAAATCAAGCATCAAGATCATGTTCAAATGATGGAGAATCTTCTTGTGATTGCTCCTAATTTTGGAAGTGTTTGGTTGTAGATTGAGAGAGAGAAATCTCAGATTGAAGGAGTTCAATCCATGGGTTTGATTTTGTTCAAACCTTAATGGTGGTAGGGACCAAATTGCAAAGAAGATGAATAATTTAGGGGCTTATTTGTAATAAATGTGAAACCTAGGGATTTGGATGTGAGAAATAAAGTCTTTAGGGACTAAAATGCAAACTATGCAAACTAGGTCAAGATGGACTCTGGTTGGGCCCAAATTTTGTTGTTAACATAATTTTGACCCAAGGAATATAATGATAAACTTGGATTTGATTTTTGACCATGTTTGAATGGGTAAATTGCATAGAAGCCCAAATTAGGGCAAATTCCTGTCTATAACCCTATTCTAGGTCAAAATAGGTTCAGATGGTCAAACCAAGGGTACTAAACCTCCTAAAATATTTTTTCATGAATTTTGGAAGGTTTATATTAATTTTATCATGACCAGAACCTTTCTAATTTAAGTGAGGTTGATAATTAGGATTTTTGGTCCTATTTTATCCCTTCTATCTCTCTTATAAAAAATGTATTGGAAAACTGAACCTGGACTTGATATGTCTACGGGCAGGTGCTTTAACCACTAGGGTCAATGAACCTCTAGTAGTCTCTATGGGCCTTAGAAACCTTCATGGCAAACCCAAGGCTAAGGTTGGTCAAGTTTGAATCTTAGCTGGTACTTGAGCACCTCTAGGCCTATTATTAGTATTTTGATTTAATTTCTAGAGATGCAACTCAGTAAGGCATCTTGACAGTTACATCTGGCTTAGAGATCTGGTTTGGTCCATAGAGCAAACGCTAGGTATGGGGGTATGATGGTAACACCATCACGAGTCCTGACTAGCCACAATTAGTCATATTCAATTGGTAAATGCTCCTACTTGATCATCTAAGGGTCACAATTCCACAATGATCTGATTTGGGAAGGAAGTAAGAAAACATGGTGAGGGTCACAATTCCGTAGTGATCTAATTTGGGAATTAAGAAAACATGGTTAATTCTGTTATTTTAACAGTACATCACAAATGCAGATTAACCAGGGGATTACTTGAGGGTTAATTAAAGTTCAATTGAGGATAAAATTCTAAAATGTGGGTTTACACTGACTGAATCAGGGTTTCACGCATTTCGAGGGTAAAACTAGTATTAAAAGTCCTAATTATCAACACCGCTTAAATTGAAAAGGTTATGCTATGGAAAAAATTAATCTAAACCTTCTAAAATCATGGAAAATATTTTAAGAGGTTTGGTACCTTCACTTTGACCATCTGAGCTTACTTTGACTTAGAACAGACTTTTAGATAGGAATTTACCCTCATTTGGGCTTCTATGCAATATGCCCACTCAAACGTGGTCAAAACTCAAATCCAAGTTCTCCTTTAAATTCCTTGCAACCAAATTAGGTTAATACCAAAATTTAGGCCTAATCAGAGTTCATCTTTACTTAGTTTTCATTTTAGCCCCTAAAAGCTCTATTTCTCACATTTGTACCCCTAGGTTTTCAAATCCTTTCCATTAGGCCCCTAGCTTCTCATCATTTTTCTCAAAATTATCCCTACTATTATGACCATCTGAATAGGATCTTCAAATCCTCATCGTCGACATTTAATTGAGGAATCAATTAAAGAAACCTCAATCTAAAATCGCTAAACTTGGCAAATTTCTTCCTCAGATCACGGCCTATCATTTAAGCCTTGTCACGAGATCAATCACCTCCAATTTTTCCACCGGTGAGCTTGGGAAACCCAAGTTCAAAGTTCGGTCTAGCCACTTGCCAAATGCCTCTGAATTAGCTTAATCTCACTCGATGCAAGTTCTATTTAAAGCACAACACATTCCCAAGTGCTTTCTCCTACAGTCTTTGCTGGAATTCCCCTAAAATTCTTCCTCCTTGCTAATGGAGAGGACCACCACCAGAGCTACTTGAAACCTCATTGTCACCCTCTACTACGTACGATAGGTAGAGGGATCTTCTTCCTCAAGCGCCTATGAAGCTTCCCATGAAGCTTCAGCTTCTTTAATCCCTTCTTCCACTCCGACCGCTTCATCGTCTTCCTCCACTCTAGCTTACCTCTGATAGCATCTCCCTTGCCTCCTTCCTCCTAATTAGTATAGGGCTTTTCTCTTTCTCTCTCTCAATTATGAATCTGGACCTTCTTGGCTCCTAATTACCTCTCCTCTTTCTTCCTCGATGCTGGCTACTTCACCGTCGACCACCTCCATCACTGGCACACCTTTGCCCATCACACACCCCATAACCACCACCACCAGCATCTCCTCGCCACAACAGAGCATCCCAGCTCCTCAATTTCACCATTCACCAACACTATCACCTCCCTCCATCACCGCCGACCGGAGCTCATCAGAGCTTCACCGCCGCACACCTTCGACTACTTGCACCTCCAATCACCTTAGGGTTTTTGTCCAATGAGTAGCATCGGACCTTTATGTGTGCTTAATTTAGGCTCTACGACCATATTTATGTCGTAGGTTCTTTGCTGTCACCGGTCACCATCTTCGTCTCCAGTCACCATCATCCAGCCACCACCGATCTTGCCCTTACTCCCAATCAGTGTAGAATAACTTCAAGGTCATTTCTAGACCCTCAATTGAGCGAAGCATCGGCAGCAATAGACTAAATTGAGCCACACTTATCCACGATTGCCATAACGAAGAAGTGTGGGATTTAGTCCCACATCGGGGTTTGACAAGCTCTTAAAGGTGTATAATATGTATTGTGTGGGCTACTCAGCTGCCCAGTACATGGGGGGTTGGGTCCCCCACGCACGTTTCACACACTTAGCCGCTATTCACGTCTGTAGGTCTGGTCCCTTGCTCACGAGCAGGTTACTATAACACAAATACCCTATGTCTGGATCCGAGGAGGAAAGAGAGGAAATTCTAAGGGAGGGGGATGGTTTTGCCAACACTTAGGCAATTCTAAGGTGATCTGAGCGTAAAGGCTAAGGCGTCTGTCGTGCCTTAAAGACATCTGATTTGAGATTACTGTGGAGAAATTGAATTTTGATCTGGTGCTTAGTTTGACGTGGCTAAGTAGTTAGTATTGAGATATTGAGTATTGATGGAAAAGCCATTCTCGCGCATTTGAAAGTCGTCAGAAATCGTAGTATAGTCACGCAAAAACATTCGTCAAAAAATGATTTCTAAAGATAACGAAACTTTGAGTCCCGGTCATTCATCTCTGAGAGGCGTTTGTTCAAATCTAAATTCAATCTTCTATCGCTCTACTTTATTTAGAATCGCACGCCAGTTCATGATTATTACATATTTAAGTACGACATGCTTGTTGCAATATATATCAGGAATTAAAAGTAGGCAACATTAATCACCCAAAAGATATTGCAATGAGCTCATGGTGATTCTCAACACATAGACATATATATATAGAAAAATTTCTTTCATTCATTCAAGAGAGTGTTTGCAACATGGAACTAGAGGAAATCTTGTACATGAAAGCTTAAAAGGCATAAACCTACCTAGCAGAAAATGATCACATACAGGAATCTACGAGGGGATTTTGCATGCATCATTGGGGCAGAATAAGGACTACACTACTAAGCAATAAATGAAAGTAGTAAAACTACGAAGAGCTAAGCTACCAATCTAGTAGAAAAGAAGGGCATTCGGAGGTGGGCTCCGATGGCCTTTGAATGGTTGAGAGGAGAAGGAGGGGCCGCCAATGGTGCCTAGGTTGGCCCATGGAGAGAGGTTAGAGAGGTGATCCAGCATCCTGGTGTGGAGATGGTGGTAGCCATGGTGAGCAACTCGTGGAGGTGAAGTGGAAGTGAATGTAGCTAACCTAAATGGAAGTGAATAATGCCAAGAGATGGAGGAAGCCAAGAATGTGGATCAGTGCAAATGGCCACCCCTTAGGTCTTTTTACGGACCTAAGGGAGTCTCTCTATAGAAGTGTGGAACTCTCTAGAAAGAGCTCCAAGAGTGGCCAGCCAAGTGGTTTTGAGATCCACAAAAATTGGATCTCAATTTGAATATCTCTTGGTTGCTAAATTTGGCAACCAAGAGTGGCGCCACTTGGAGAGAGTTCTAGAGAACTCTAGATGTGTGGGAGTGCGTGAATGGGTGTGTGTGTGTGTGTATGTGGTTGTGCCCTATGTGGCTAGGTGGTTTAGGTTAGGTCTTAAGAGGTTTAGGTAGGTGTATGCCTTGAATTAGGGTTACAGACCCTAATTGCTAAGGGGAGATTGCAATTAAACTTAACCCAAGTTTAATTGAATGAGTATGAACCTAATTGAGAGTGAAATAACTCAATTAGGTTGAGCTTAGGTCAATTGGACTCTCACTAAGTCCAATTGGACTTGTGTGGGTTGAGATCTGAGCTCAATTGGACCCTTTGAGTCCAATTGACTTAGGTGATGGTAATTGACTTTGATCTAAGTCAATTGGGTTTGGTGAGGACCTAATTAGGTCCTTAGGGAGGTCTAAAGGTGATGTACTAGGGTTAGGGTACAATTTAAGTTCCTATGGGGTTGGAATTACGTCTAGGGAGCTAGAGATCCAAGGTCAAGGCTTGAATCTCAAAACATGAACTGGAGAGTAGTTCCAGATGTCCAAAAATGGAATCAAACATCTTATACTCAAAAATCAGAAGTCCAGACTTGTTGTCTAGACGTCCAATCTGAGTCAGGGGGGATTCAAGGTTCTGTTTTTGGTATTATGCAGAAATTGGACATCTGACAAAGCGCCTGGACATCCAATAACACTGCAGAAGTGGGTTTGAGGTGTGCGGGAGTTGGCTGAGGGTTCTGGACATCCTATAACTTATCTGGACATCCAGATAAGGGTTGGAACTAAGGTTTTAGGGTTTCCTAGGGTACTGTGACCTATTCTAAGGGTGGCTAAGGCTTGGGAAAGTCTCTAGGCTATCCTAGGGCTAGGAAGGACCTAAGCTCTTCATAATTTACTACTTTATTCCTACTTAATAGAATAGCATACCTTAATTCCCTTACATCATTATTCCCTATATCTAATCTAAGTCTTCTGCTCCAGCTCTGCTGCAACACCCATTATTCCTGATCCACCTTCAGATCTACCTTCAGATCCAGCTTATTACCTGAAATTGACATAATGCACTTAATCAGCACATTATAACATTATTTTATGTATAGTTGAAAGAAAGTAGTAAAGATGCAAGTAATGCATATGCATGCATGAATTACCCTCACTTATGCTAAGTCCTAGCCTAATTTAGGTCAATTAAGACCTATGATTTATGCGCAATCTTACCCTCATGCCTAAATCTTGCTAGTCCCTAGCAAATGCAAGACTAAGTTATTTATAGCAAGGGTCCCTGAGGGACTGATTATTTTATCAAGTGTATGCCTAAAGATTTTTTCCTTTTTATTTTCATCCTATGTTCTAGAAATCCAGACAAATGTGAAAGTGCAGCTACGTAGCTTTTACAATGGATTCGAGTGAAAAACTAATTCACCTCTTAAGCCTATACTTGACCCCTAGTAAAAATTCTAGCGGGATAGGACTTCTTCCCTCGTGGTATTCAAGATATTCTATGAATTTCACCCTGGCTTTAGGCTCAGGTAGAGAATCTCTAAGGGGTATGGATGTTCATTTGGTGGCTCACTCTCACTTGGTGCTACATAGAGATTAGTGCTACAGAATCTAGATTCTGAGATTACTAAGTGATAAGTCCACTTTTGTGAACTATTATTTAGCTTAAGTACTATTTAATTAATTGTTCTTAGTTGTTAATCAATTAAGGGTTATATGGCAATTCACCTTGATGTGCATTTAATTTTATGCTTCAATTTTTACATTTAATAGCATACTTTATGATAATATAATTTATTTGATAAATGCATGTTAGGTGCAAGATCAGGAGTTAATTTTTACTTATATAAGACGTCTGGGACTTGGATTGGACATCTGGAATTATTAATTGCAAATCCGTGGCATCATATTTTTAAGACGTCTGATGCTCCATATAGATGTCTGATGGAGGAACCGACCGTACTTATCTACTGTTCCAACCACTTGCGATCGTCGCGAGTAGTTGGAGATACTTGCGGCTGAAGGAAAAGGAGGAGAGTGGGGTTCAAAAAGAGGCGGCGTCCTCCGAGGATAGGCGGATCTTCCTCCCCTAGCGGGGATCTTCTCCCTCTCACCACTGTGGAACAAATGCACTCTGTGTTTGAAGCTTTCACCGTGGTCTCTGCACCCTGCAACTTCCCTCCACAAGTGCCTGCCCGCTTGCCAACTTCTAGCGCCCCTCATCACCTTCCGCCCCCGTCGCATCAAGTGCTTGCAGGCACCGGACCATCAGCCTACCCACAACATGCCCACGCGCCTCCTTCCTGCAAGCAGACCGCAGCGCCCGCATGCCATCTCCCGCGCCTTCTCTCCCGCTCACGCGCCTTCAAGCCAAGCACCATCAGCGTACCCTCAACAGCAGGCGCTCTCTACCCGCCTTCACCCCACAGCGCCAGCACAACCCGGCCACACGCAAGCGACCTTGCAGCGCCCGCAGACACCGCACCTCCAACCGCGCCCTTGTGGCCAAGTGCAGTGTGCAACTGCGTCGTGCACCACCCTACAGCACGCACCACGCGCTCGCACGCAAGCCACCCTACTATTCATCTTCTTCCCCAAAAGAACCCATCGCCGGCCGTCCACCTCCAAGTGCAGCCATCTCCACCCACCACGAAGCTTCATTCCAACAGTGCCATCGACTCTGCCTTGCCCTCACAAGGCTGCCCACACTCGTGGCAGCCCTTCCCGTCGTCCCTACGCATCCCGCGCATAAGCCACCACCGATGGCATCCAAGGCTCCAACCGGCCGCCGCTGGTCACCTCCGTCGACGCCACGACCACCAACACGAAGCCCACATCCCGGCCGGTCGACTCCGAGCACCGCACCTCCAGCCGCGCCTTCTCCTCCGCGTGCGCATGAGGGAACGAAAACCCCTGTTTTGCTACAGTGATTTGTCCATTAATATTTACCTTAAATGCCATTGCGGAAGTTCCTATTCATTTATTTTATGCATTACATTATTGCAGTGAAATTGCATAGTCCTCCTTCTACTTCACCTAAATTATTTACACATATATATATATCACATGAATTATTGAATGCATGGATTATGGAGAACAAGTTATATTTTAGAAATTAATATTTATGGTGCTTACCAGTATAGGGATCACTATTTTACATGTTATTATATTATGGTGAATTTGCATAATAGCACCTACATTCTTGATTAATTAGTTAAAACAAGCATTTAGGTGAGAAGAAGAAAAGCACGAAGTAGGGAGCATATCTATTGAGTTTCCTGAATAAACGAGACACTATTTATTAATTTAAATAGGCTAATTCCTCCCTGTGGAGATGACCTAACTATTTGTGGTTAGATTTTGAAAATTTAAATGTTTTGAAAAGCGATTTTCTACCACGCGATTAAATACAACGACACATCATTTTATGATAAAGTTTTCAATGAAAATAAAGATCGCTCTTTCAAATGGCACCATTGCCAGGGAGGAAAAATGCATATTAATTTTTCAGGAATTTTATGTTATTTTTATGCTTTTTTAAAAGCTTTTCTAAACTACTAACTGTGGATTTTCTTCTGTGCAAAAACACACGACGAATGAGATGGGCACGTACGGTGGAGACGATCTTTTTGGTGGACCTTGACTCCACCTGGAGGATGACAACAGGAACACGTGGGCCTTGATCCCACGCATTTAGGCTTACGGAGAAGCCTATTTCTGATTTAGGCAGTTGGTCTTAGTTAGATTTAGTTAGATAAACATTAGAATTTAAATTACTGTCTTTTGGGCCCTTGTTGGGTATTTTTGGGAATATGTTCCCATTTATTTAGATTATAGGATTATTTGAATTATTTTAAACTGCATTTCAGTTAGTTAGTTAGATTAGGTCTGTTTGTTATTATTAATTAAAAAAACAAATTTGAACTGCCTGGTAGAAGCTGCATATCTATAGGATGATCATCTAGGACTGAATGAGCAGCATCTAGTTTATTTTTATTGCACTACATTCATTATTGCACGAAGAAAGCTGGAGTAAGGTACGTCTTCTCTTGAACATTAATTACTTGTCATGCATATGCATTGAACCTAAATCTAAGATCACTAAAGTGCTTGAATAAAATTAATCCAGTGGTCACTTTAAACAAATTGGGACTGTTAAGAGGTTGGACTTTAAAATCTGTGACTGAAAATTATGTGCAAAAGGATCCTGTTTGCGGAATTTCAAAAAAAAATCAAAACATGATCGTATGCTTGCACACTTGAGACACTGTGCACCTCACATAAGGTCACTAGATAAATTTCTACCTCTCCTCTTTTGCACCACAAGGGAAGTTAGTCAGAAATCAACAAGCCTATCCACCAAGTTACTTCGGTTCCTCGTGTGTGGGCTCGATTCGAGACTTCCATCCCTTGCGAGTAGGTTATAGGCACCAGCGAAGGTTGGCCTAGGAAGAATAATTTTTGCAAAACTTGTTTGGCCACCAACTAAACATATAACTCTAAGACCTACAATCTACTAAAAACAGATCCCGTTGAATTTGCGTTTGCTTTGACATTAGAACTCTCTAGGAAGTTTTCTTCTAAATTTTGCTAAAGCCTAAGAGAGTTAAAATTGTTTTGCTTAAAGAAATGGATTATTCTTACTCCTATCATTCATTTTATCAGAGTCAATACTTCCCATCTTTTAATCAGGATCCCATGCTCCGAGCGTATCCATCCTTTGATGGGTACATTGATAATTCATGGGATCATTCTCATTCTTACCCTGGGAGTACTAGCTTGATAACTCCCACTTTTGAGCAGAGCCTAGGAGCGGGATACTCCAATCCTGAAATCCCTACTTTCATGCAAACACCAAACCCTCCCACCGTTCATGATTTTCCGTATCGAGGTTGGACCGATACCCCTAGGAAACCAGAGCCTGAAATTGACTATCCTCCCCAACCTGATAATAGTAGCCTCTCCTCTTTTATGATAGAAATGAAAAAACAACAAAAGGAAATAATGGAATTAATGGGAGAGATGTTGAGGAATAGTCAACAATTAAATGAAGAAATAAGACAACTTAGCTACACTGTTTCCAATAATCCTGATCCCTACCCATCCAATCATGATCATGAAAATAATTCTGAGGTACTTAATGACAATAGGGATCCAATTTCATGTAGCGATCACTTAGACTCTCCTAATGGGACGCAGCCACTAGAGGACAACAATCATAGCGATTATCCACCTGAACTATATTGGAGTCAAAACCAAGGGAAGATTATTGTTCCTATCACTTCCCCTCTTGATTATTTGGTGGATTCCCATTCTACTCTTAGTGAGCCTACTCCTGACCCTCCACTTAGGGAATCAACACCCATCATTCAATATCCTGAGGATTCAAATGTACCTAATGAAGGTGACCCTAAAGGAATGGCGGATGATCAATTCTGGTCTCAGGGATATGACGAGTCTAATTCTGAAGATGAGGATACCCAAATAGAGGAATCTGGACTGAAAATCTGGAGTGATTCACAGGAGAATTATTTATCATTTGAGGATTTACCGCTAGAGGGTAGAAATAATATGATTAAATCTAGATTCCTTCTTTCTTTTGAGAGTCATCCTCCATCAAAACAGGAGTTGATATTAGAGGAGGACGAACAAATAATGAGAAGTCTATGGCAGACTCTCGGGGACAAAACACATCAATTAAGGATTTATACCCCGAGAAGAAAGACGAATTCAATGATATAGCCTTCCTCCAAAATATTAAGACTGATCCTCTTTTAGAAATAATTGAGGATACTGATCCAACTCCTAATGAATCACATATACACCCTGACAAATATTCCAGTGAACCAAACAAATCTGGGGATGAGCTGAATGATAATGATTCTTACATTTTGACCCTGCCATCAAAAAGTTGTAGTTTGGAGTCTACCCTTGATTCAAATATGACTCCAATCATTAATGCTAGGCAGGATAACTTGAAGTTGTCTACTACTGTTAGGGACTGTATACAATTCGAATCATTGTTGGAATTGGACCTAACACCTACTAAGCCCTCATTGGACTTAACCATTACCTTCCAACACTACAAACAACCCTTATACTCCCTTACCGATCCTTGGCTCAGATCTCTGCTCATGTACATTCTTACTGGAGAATATATCAGGCCAGTACATCCTAGAGTAGAATGACGAGTATGGATTGATGCTTGTACTTTTACTCTCGCCATTCAAGGGTTTGAACTAATAATGTGTATATCTTTTAAAACCCGTCCTGCTCTGGAGGATCCTTGTTATCCTCCAGCTATTCCACTTCGGGAGGTCCCTTTTCATATTCTATTTATTATCCCTAGACCTCCCAAGGTAGCCAACGAGGTTTTTCGCTTTCATATCTTCTGGCGAGCATTTGGAATTACATTGCATCATCAGCTCACCAACATCCGTGGTTACCTATTTTCTAGGCCTGCACTGTTACGCATATTCTTAGGGCCTAACCTTTTCTGTTTGGAACCGGACTTACAGGTTCCTTATAAGTCTGGCTACTTACAGAAAATGCAGTGCTTATTGGGAGGCAACCCAGCAAATTGTGTCAGGTGATATTTTTCCTTTCTCCTCTTATTTTAATTTTACAATGGGGACATTGTAGGATTTAGGCATGGGGGAGTGCATTTGCATTTTAGGAAGTATTTATGCATTTAGGTTAGTATAAAAAAAAAAAGAGCTAAATGGGTTAGTCCTTAGCAAAATACCTTTGTTATTGGAGGTTCTTCTTCTGGATTATTTCTTAAGTTTAGAATCCAGTGCATTTATTTTACGTGCATGTAGATTTGGTAATGGATCCTTGAGGAGAACCAATGAGCATTTGTTAGTCTACTGAACCCTTGGAAAATTCATACGGGGTGTGTACTTTGAGTGAATTCCTGAGAGTCACCAAATAAGGCAGATACACAGAGATTGAGTCTTAATAAAGCTATAACTATGGTGGATGGTTATGACCGTCCTTCATAGAGTCCTCAGCTGAAGGAGTGTAATAGTGTCTGATGAGAACCTCGTCATAAATCCTAAACTAGCACCATCTAACCCAGATTTGTAAGAAAATGCTCCTACATAACTATAGAAAGGCTTGACTCAGAGAAATTCTGCGTTTGTGAAGAAAACAGGAACTAAGGGGTAAAAATGCAATTTCACCAACTCAATCTGAAAACAGGGTAACTCAGGGTCCAAACATAGGTCAAACTGACCTAATAAGAAGAAAAGTGGGATGAGTTGATCCAATAAGGGCTACAACAACTCCAAGGAATTAAATGGCATCCTATAACCCTAAAAGCAAATCCAATTCAATTCACGAGGTTTGAGGCAAAGAAAAAATCTACTAAACCCTCTAAAATTCATAAAAAAATAATCTCTAGGGTTTAGAACCTTCAATTTGGCCTTAGGAACCCATTTTGACCTACATTGAGAACCATGCCCAATTAATGACTTAATTTGGGTTTTTACATAAATTGATCGGTCAGACAAGGTCTATTCTAGAAATAAAATTCACCATTATAATCCTTAGGTCCTAGTTAGTCATGTATAAAAACTTGAGCCTAAGAAGAGACCTTCTTGACTAACTTTACATTTTAGTCCTCATCTATTACTTTTTGACCCTCAACTTTTGAAACCCTCGCATTTTAGCCCCTAAGTATTCTTCGTTCTTTGCATTTGGGTCCTCCCTGCAAAACCCTGAGCAGCGCCATGCTCCGGCGACTTTGCACGGAGCATGGCGCCGCGCAGGGTGAGGGAGACCCTCTAACAAGACAACCGGGGGTTCCCTGTGACGTCTGCTGTCACAGGGACACCTCCATGGTCTCTGCGGCAGTCCATACCTCCCGTGCGAATGCACGGAAGGTATGGGTCTCCATCTCCGGCCATCCTCCGGCGAGGGAGGCACGTCGCCTCCCTCCGCCCTCCTCTCTGATTTCACCTCTATAAAAGCCAGCCCCGTCTGCCGAACTCAGCAGCTCGGTTCTGACGGAGAATCACCCACAGCTTTCCTCTCTTCCCACTCCAACAGAAGCCCTCTAGCTCCAGCGGTTCCTCCTCCTCCTCCTCGTCACTCTACCGTAATACCAGCAGCAGAGCTGCCTTCACCCACTCTTCCCGCATCGTGCCTTACCCAGCGCGAGCTCTCCCGCTCTCTCCTCGCCGCCGTCCCCTCTCTCTGGGCACCTTCTTCTCCGACGACAGTCGATACGACTGCCGCCCTGCTCCGTCCCTCTAAGTAGGTACAGTTGTCTCCCTTCCTCCCCTCTTTCTTTTCCCTACTTCAATTTGTTCAACTACCCTTCGACCGCGCCTGATCACCCTCACCTTCTCCATCTCCGGCCAACCTTTGACGAATCGCCCCCATCATTCCACCACTCCACACGACTCGCCGACCGACCCAAAACCTCCGCCTCTTCACGCTGAACCACTTCTGCCCCTTCATTTCCTGCCATTCGCTACCTAAAGACCCCCCGAACAAACCCATTCCCCCGGCCACAGTCCGACCTAGGGCAGCCCCTACACTCCGCCCCACAGCTCGCCACCACCCGCATGAGCTTCGTCGCACTCTGGCAAAGCTCCCTGCACCTTCTGACTAGGCCGAGAGGCCGTATTTCTGTGAACAGGTCACCCGTCCTCCACCGCCATTGCTGAGCAGGTGGAGCTTCTTCCACCTACAGCTGTAGCTTCACTCTCGCCCAGGCTTGCACTCCAGGATGCGCGGTTCGCCCCCACGCAGCTACCCAGGCCTGCAGCTGGGGTGAAAGCCTCGCAACAACCGTAATTGCCTGCAGCTTTCTCAGCTGCAGGCGCCAAATTGGGGTGGGACATTTAGTCCCACCTCGGTAGTTCTGAAGGCCGCGCACCCGCATAAATGAAAAAAGTGCTGTAGGCTTATCGCCTCGGTTACACGGGGTGAGGTCCCTCTCACCCGCATACCCAGCCTCGTTTGCGACCACCCCCCGCGGACCTGGCCCGACCTACACTCCTCGCCCACCACCGCACGCCGGTGGGCCTGGACCCAGGCGCGACCCATACCCAAATACCCAGCGGCTCTGGGAGAGATATCCTACGAGTGAAATCTGAGAGAGAGAGATGCGGGGGAGGGTAGGATTAGGTTTTTCCCTCTGACCAAGCTGTGAGTGTGCAGGCCGAGGCAGAGAAGAAGAAGAAGAAGAGAAAGAAGAAAAGCTTGGAAGCAAAAGAAAGAAGAAGAACAAAAGAACAGAAGAGGAAGAAGAAGAAGGAAGAAGACTGAGGAACTGAACAGAAGAAAAGAAGAGGACAAAGACGAGAGAAAGAAGAGAAGAAGAAAAAGCCAACAAGACAAATCTCTATCTCTCTCTCTCTCATTTTTGTAATAGAAACATCGTACTTCTAGAATACAGTTTGCTCCCTGAGTTCGACCTCGGGAAAACTTTTATTTCCGAGTAACAAATTATATTAAACTGGTAACCGCTTCTCTATACTATACTACGATGAAATATTAGAACTACAGACGAGAGGCGAGCTAGTTTTTGGCCCCGTTGCCGGGGAGCAACGGCTATTCTAGAAGTTATAAAATTTCTATTCATAAGTTTCTAATAAACTCTCTCTTTGGTGTAGGTACAGGAAGAAAGAAAGATGCAGCCGCACCACAGCCACTCGAAGGACAGGTAACTTCCTATTAAACCCTAAAATTTAAAGAGGAAAAACAAAAAAATAATAGGTATAACCTATCTTTCATACATAGTAATAGCTGCATGTTCTCAGAACCACTATTCCTGCACATAATTTTAAAGGTAATTAAGGGCTAACACCTCCCTGCCTGAGCCCTAATTACCCAAACAAGGAGTTAAATGGACCAAGTAGAGCCAACATAAGGTCAAACATTAGGATTTCAGAGACACACCCCTTAATCAAGAATTGAGAAAATCCAAAAGAGGTGTGCCCAAGCCATTGATTGAAAATAATTAACAAGGAAAATCCTAAACAATTGGCTCTCTCTAAACACTTGAATCCTAGAAAAACAAGGCCTAAATTCTCAAGGGAACCATTAGGTGAAGTTGACCCCTAGGGTCAACCAACCTTCAAATTAGGCCACCTTGTTTACAAAAACACCTAAGAGTTCAAGTGAAACCTTAAGCACCTTGATCTTAAAGTAAAAGAGGTAGACTTAAGAGCTCAAGATCCCCATTCTGGTCTACCTGGAACTGCAGTGACAAGAGAGGTCGGGTGGGGGAAACCCTGTAACCCATGGGGACGCTCTACCGTGTAGGGGTCTTCGCGGGACTCACCCTCTCTTGCTGCCCAAATAATTCTCAGGTGGACGATCTTTCTGATCAAGGGGTCCATCTGCCCCGCACCTCTATAGTCTTCCAACACATTTTTGGGTGTCTTGATTGGGTCCAGCACCTTCTAAACTCCTCTATTCCAACAGTGCATGAACGGTAGGAGATCCTTAAGACCACCCTTAAGATCTCCTTTAGGAATTCACTCTCGTCAAGGCCAAGCCTCGACGCCTGTGTTTGAACAGCAACCCTACCCCATCATTCTGTCATCTGATTCCGAACCAAGCTCTTCTTCTTCCCCCATCATGGCTCAGCCAGTTGAGGAAGAAAACAATCTGGAGCACCAGCTCCAGCGACTCAACGACCTCTTCCAAAACTTTGTGCACCCACCGCAGCGTCCTATGATGCAGGACCATTATAATCCTGCTGCGATGGCCATCGAGCCTCGAGTCAGAATCCCGACTGGAGGACCTGATTCCGAATTGAAGCCCAACATGATTCATGCTATACCTAAATTCCATGGGCTTAATTCCGAAGATCCCTTCCAGCACATCAAGCAGCTAAAACATCTGGCCCAAACTTTTGGGTCAGATGCGCAAAATAGGGATATTCTTCTCATGAAGATGTTCTCCTTTTCTCTTATGGACAAGGCCTCTCATTGGTATCAAACTCAGACTCGGCCGATCAACACTTGGGAAGAACTTCAGTCCGAGTTTTTGAAAAAGTTCTTTCCCGTTGGTCCTACCAACGCCTTGCGCCATCAGATTACTCATTTCACTCAACAAACAGGGGAACCTCTCCATGAGGCATGGGATCGTTTTCAAGATCTCATGAGAAAGTGCCCCCATCATGGAGTTCCTAAATGGGAACAGGTCTAATCCTTTTACCAGGGACTCCGTGAGGACATCCGTCTTTTCGTCAATGCAACCTGCAGAGGAAATATCATGGGTCAACTGAGGACACCGTGTGGGAGATTCTCGAAAACATGTGCAAGAACTCCATCAACAATGACTCCATGGGATTATTCGACAGGACGAATACCCACGCATCGACAAATCTTAGGGGAGCACATGAGATGCAGAGCCTGTCCGCATCAGTCGACTTGGAATTAATAGCCAGTCGATTGGACAAGGTCTCGATTATTGAAAAGGTGGATGAGCTGACTCAGCACCTGCAGCGAGCCACCTCTGTGCATTACCCCTTTGCACAGCCTCCTTCCACAAGGGAAACTGTGCAAAACATTCTCCATCGATCTTCTCCTAGGATGGATCCATCAAACGAATCCTTGACCGGAGGTACTTCCGATTCTTTCTACACCAGCCTAGGGAATACCATCCCCTCTTTCTCTGACTCTCTGGAGGTTCCTCAGACCTGCGAGGACCTCAATGCCATCCAGAACGACCCATTCTCCAATACCTATAACCCTGGATGGCGAAACCATCCCAACTTTCAGTGGGCGGGAAATCCCCAAACCCAAAGACCACCCTTTCAGCCCCTCCCACAACTCCCTCGTCCTTACCAGCCACCTCAGCCTCGGCCCAACCCTACTTATCCTTCAGGGCCAAATCAGGATCAAATGTCCCTTGTCCTTCAGACTCTGGCTGACATTCAAAGAACAAATGCGGCTATTCAAAAGCAACACAAGGATGAACTTACAGAGGTCCGAAACCAATTGGCCCAGTTGGCAAACTCTCGCCAGCCAGGCACTCTTCCTTCCCAACCTCTTCCTAATCCAAATAACGTGCCAACCCAGCGGCGCGTTATGAACCCAAACCCGGGCCAAGCCCATATGATTTATTAGGCCCCCTCTGTTCCTTCATCCGACGGGATAGAGGCTTCCACTTCTTTTGCAGGTTACCAGCAGCAACCTATCTTACCCAATCCCAACCAAAACCGGGCAGGACTTAATTCCTTAACAACCCGTAGTGGTAAGGAAACCCAAGACCCACCTCATCCAAACCACTCCAAGCCTGATAGCGATCCCAAGCCTAGGACAGTAATCCAGGACGTTCTTACCCCTATCCCGGATCCAAGACCTGGACCTATCCTAGAAGAACCAACCAAGATCCCGTTTCCCGAGGCCTTGACCAAGGGAAAGAAGACTACCAAGCCCATGGCACCTGAGGAGGACCTGGCCAAGCTCTTTGAGCAGGTCCACATAAACATCCCCTTGATGGATGCAATCCGCCATGTACCAGCTTACGCACGATTTTTAAAGAATGTGTGTACACCCCAACGTAAGCCGCGAACCAAGGGTGGGAGTCCAACTGTTCTGTCAAAGCAAGCCAGCTCTGTAATCCTCAGTAGACTCCCACCCAAGGCTAAAGATCCTGGTACTCCCCTGATTTCCTACAAGATAGGTGATACCCAATTTGATAGAGCTTTGCTAGACTTGGGTGCATCCATAAATCTGATACCCACATCCTTACTCAACCATCTTAAAGAATCTGAGCTAAAACCAACCGAGGTGACATTACAATTAGCAGATCGATCTATAAAGTCACCAAAAGGGATTCTCGAGGATGTTATTGTAAGGATACGGGATTTCTACTTTCCTGTAGACTTCATAGTCTTAGACATGGACGTACCTAAAAACCCTAGGGATACACCAATCATTTTAGGAAGACCTTTCTTGGCTACTACTAGAGCCAACATTAGCTGTGAGGAGGGCCAAATAGAGCTCAAATTTGGGAATCAAACCTTGAAAATTGATATATTTAAGGCCCAACAAGGAATCAATTACGGTGTCATCGAACAGATTTGTGACATTAGGGCTTTGGTTGATGAAGCACACTTCCAGAATGACCTGATTATACCTCATCAACCACAGAAAGATCTTGACCCACAAATAGAGGAGTCGAATCCAGATATAAACAACCCAGTAACTCCTACCCTTGAACCTCACGTCTATACTGAACCACCCGCCGCTGCTGATAACCCTATCCCCGAGTTGAAGCCTCTTCCTGCTCACTTGAAATGCATCTTTCTGGGTTCTAATCAGAACCTCCCTGTGATTATCAATTCCAACCTCAATCCTGAACAGGAATCCTGTCTGATTATTATCCTCCAGCAACATCGTAGAGCCATCGGATGGACTCTCGATGATTTGACTGGAATAAGTCCCTCTTATTATACTCATCATATCTATTCAGAAGAGGGCGCATGACCTTCTCGTGAAATGCAGAGACGTTTGAGCCCTAATCTGCAGGAGGTTGTGAAGAAGGAGATCATCAAGTGGTTAGATGCTAGAATCATCTACCAGATCTCCGATAGTTGTTGGGTGAGCCCGATTCAGGTTGTGCCTAAAAAGGCAGGACTCACCACTATAACGACTGAGACCGGAGAAATCATTCCTACCCGATTAGCCAACGCGTGGAGAGTCTGTATAGATTATCGCCGACCCAATTCCTCCACGAAGAAGGATCATTTCCCACTACCTTTCATTGACCAAATTCTTGAGAAACTAGCGGGAAATAGGTTCTTCTGCTTTCTTGACGGGTACTCCGGTTACAACCAGGTGGCAATCCATCCTGAGGACCAAGAAAAGACCACGTTCACCTGCCCCTTCGGAACATACGCTTTTCGAAGGATGCCTTTCGATATTTGCAATGCACCCGCTACCTTTCAACAGTGCATGCTTGCCATATTCTCAGATATGGTGGGTGATTATCTGGAAGTCTTCATGGATAACTTTTCAGTCTTTGGAGAATCTTTTGACGATTGCCTCCAACACTTGGTCCAAATACTCAGGCGGTGCATCGAGGTGAATTTGGTTCTTTCTTGGGAAAAGAGCCATTTCATGGTGCCTGAGGGAATTGTCCTAGGACACTTAATTTCAGAAAAAGGCATCCAAGTGGATTGAGCTAAGGTTGATCTGATTTCTCGCCTTCCTATGCCTAGCTCGATTAGGGACATCCGTTCTTTTTTGGGGCACGTCGGTTTTTACCGTCGTTTCATTCCGGATTTCTCGAAAATCGCGTACCCCTTGACTTCTCTTCTCTCTAAGGATGTACCCTTTGAAATCTCCAAGGAATGCACACTAGCCTTTGAAAACCTACGTGACCGAGTCACCCAGGCACCTATCCTACAATCCCCTGACTGGTCTCAACCCTTTGAGATCATGTGCGATGCATCTAATTTCACTGTAGGAGCGGTCCTGGGGCAGAAAGCTGACGGGAAACCCGTGGTCATCTACTACGCTAGCAAGACACTTGACGAGGCTCAACGTAACTATACGGTTACGGAGAAAGAGCTGCTAGCCGTAGTATTTGCCCTTGAAAAGTTTCGATCATATCTCCTGGGTTCCCATGTCATCATCTACTCGGATCACACGGCTATAAGGCATCTCCTTGCCAAGAAGGATGCGAAGCCCCGACTAATTCATTGGATCTTGCTGTTGCAAGAATTCGATCTTGAGATTCGCGACAAGGCAGGGAGGCAGAATGTGGTAGCCAACCATCTGTCCCGTCTTCCTTCTGAGATTATCGACCCTTCCAGACCTATCACAGAGCATTTTCCTGATGAGCACCTGCTGACTATCAGTACTAGACTTCCATGGTTTGCTGATATAGTAAACTACTTGGCATCTCATCAGACCTCATCTAATTGGCCGAAGGCCAAGAAAGATAAATTGCGTTCTGATACCAAGTATTACATCTAGGAAGATCCGTACCTTTTCCGCATAGGTGCTGATCAAATCATTCGGAGATGTGTCCCGGAAGAGGAATTCAACAATATCCTCTCTTTCTTCCATGACCAAGCATGCGGTGGCCATTTCTCTAGGCATAAAACAGCATCAAAAGTCCTCCAGTGTGGCTTCTACTGGCCTACACTATTCAAAGACGCATACAATCACTGCAAGGCATGCAGTCGTTGCCAGACCTTGGGCAACATGAGCCGTCGCGACATGATGCCTTTGCAGCCGATTCTCATATGCGAAATCTTTGATGTTTGGGGGATTGATTTTATGGGCCCCTTTCCTGTTTCGGATGGTTTCGAGTACATTCTTCTTGCTGTGGACTACGTGTCCAAATGGATTGAAGCCATACCGACCCGAACCTGTGATCACAAGATTGTTCTCAAATTCATTCATCAAAACATTTTCTCAAGGTTCGGAATTCCCCATGCTATAATCTCTAATGGGGGGACCCATTTTACAAATGCTCAGTTTAGGTCACTGATGACCAAATACGGGGTGTCTCACCGAATCTCTACTCCTTACCACCCCCAAACTAATGGTCTAGCTGAGCTGTCAAATCGGGAGATCAAGAAGATCCTGCAGGTCACTGTTCAGCCTGACAGGAGGGACTGGTCGTCTCGACTTCCGGAAGCATTGTGGGCCTATAGGATCGCCTGCGAAACCCAATTAGGCATGTCTCCCTTTAGACTGGTGTACGGAAAGGCGTGTCACCTTCCCGTAGAACTGGAGCATAAAGCCTATTGGGCAGTACAGAACTGTAATCTATATCTTTCAAAGGCTGGAACCCACAGAAAATTCCAAATCTGCGAGATCGATGAATTACGCCTAGACGCATATGAGAACTCGCGAATCTACAAGGAGTGGGTTAAAGCTTTCCATGACAAGCATATCTCGAGAAAGATCTTTCATCCTAGTCAAAAGGTCCTACTCTTTGATGCCCGACTCAAACTTTTCCCGGGAAAGCTGCGATCCAAGTGGGTTGGACCATATTTAGTCCGACAGGTTTTTGGAAATGGAGCTATCGAAATCAGTCCGCTCAGCCACGATTCTGAACCTTTCATCGTGAACGGTCAGAGACTCAAGTCGTTCATTGATGTGACTTCTAGTGATTTGGCTGAATCTTCCCTTATCCTCCATTCCCCTTGAGCTTATTGCGCCCAGCCGATGGCGTAAAACTCAGCGCTTAACAGAAAGCAGCCCATCATTTTCTGAAAATCTAAAACCCTTTTCACAGTTTTGTGCACTTAAATTTCACCCTTATAGACAGTCGACCCCACCTCAGATGCGTGCATTTGAGATTAGAAATCGTTCGCAGAATTCATCCCGACCCATTCACTCATTAAAACATCTGTCTTAAGGAATGAACTAAGTAAATAAAAACCCCCTAAGTCACAATGAGGACATTGCAAACCTTAGGCATGGGGGGGTATAAAAGTGCAAAAACTTGTAAAAAAAGATTTTAAAATAAAAAATTCACATATGCCAAAAACACCATAAAAATTAAAAATTTTTGAAAAAAAAAAAAGAGGAGAAAGGAAATTTTGTGGGAGAAGGGAAAAGGAGCATAAATTGAAGAAAAGAGTGATAGTCCTTAGTTAGAAACTAAGGAATTGACCTAAGTTCTAGACCTTATTCAAGAAAAGAAATGAAAAGTGCATGGTGAGATTTGTAAGAACACAAACTTTAGGCATTCTTGGATAAACTCTTAGTACCCATTAAGATCTAGACAATCCTCAAGAGGTTGAGGAAAGTGAAAAGCTTAAGTATTAGGTCCAAGGCTTAGGGAGTATTTGACCTCATTAACTAACTTATGGTTTACGGGACTCAGTAACCTAAGCACCCCAACCTCACACACAGCCTGGTTCAGTAAGCGTAAAAATCAAAATCACGCAGAAGCGTCACAAAATTCTGAAAAATACACCTAGAATAGGAGCGGCCGATCAACACAAGTTGATTTGGACAAGTTCCCAGCGCGGAGAGGCGGGAAATCCCCTCGAAGATGCGTAACAAAATATCATCTCCTCGGTGCTTGTCTCTTAGGATATTTACATATCCTACTGGGGGCATGTAAGCACTCTACTGGTTCAGATTCCATGGATGGCATTATCACGAAGTGTCAATTGCCAGGGTCTGGATTCGGCCACGGAACACCATGGATGGGATTATCTCGAAATCTCAATAGCCAGGGTTCCGGGGGTTGCCATGGGCGATGCTATCTCGAAGCATCGATTGCCAGGAACCTTTGAGGATTGATGATGGGGGCAAGGAATCTGATACAGACCGTGTTGAAAAGCCAATCCTAGGCTAGAAATAAAAAGAAAAAGAGAGAGAAAAACTCTCTAAACAGAAAAACTTTCTATCCCTCTCTCTTACAAAATGCACTGCGAATTGAACAAGGGCTACAATCATTTCAAGCATGGGTGCTTTAACCACGAAGTCCAATAAACTTCAGGTTAGTTCTTGTGGGCCTTAAAAACCTTTGCCAAAGACTAAGGCTAGGGCTAGACAGATCTGGATCTTGGTTGGTACTAGAGTACCTTTTAAGCCTATGGTCAGCATTCTAACCTAATCTAAGTTCAAATGAAAAAGCACTTATCTAAAGTTGTTAAAAACATCATGGTCTAGAACAAAGGTTAAAACCTTAGGTTTTTGCTAAGGGACTAGCAAAAGCTAGGCATGGGGGTATGATGAAAACCTCGTCATAAACCCTAAACTAGCACCATCTAACCCAGATTTGCAAGAAAAAGCTCCTACATAACTATAGAAAGGCTTGACTCAGAGAAATTCTGAGTTTGTGAAGAAAATAGGAACTAAGGGGTAAAAATGCAATTTCACCAACTCAATCTGAAAATAGGGTAACTCAGGGTCCAAACATAGGTCAAATTAACCTAATAAGAAGAAAAGTGGGATGAGTTGATCCAATAAGGGTTATAGCAACTCCAAGAAATTAAATGACATCCTATAACCCTAAAAAAAAACCCACTTCAATTCACGAGGTTTGAGGCAAAGAAAAAATTTACTAAACCCTCTAAAATTCATATAAAAATAATCTCTATGGTTTAGAACCTTCAATTTGGCCTTAGGAACCTATTTTGGCGTACATTGAGAACTATGCCCAATTAATGACTTAATTTAGGTTTTTACGTAAATTGACCGGTCAGACAAGGTATATTCTAGAAATAAAATTCACCATTAGAATCCTTAGGTCCTAGTTAGTCTTGTATAAAAACTTGAGCCTAAGAAGAGACCTTCTTAACCAACTTTACATTTTAGTCCTCATCTATTACTTTTTGACCCTCAACTTTTGAAACCCTCGCATTTTGGCCCCTAAGACTTCTTCGTTCTTTGCATTTGGGTCCTCCCTGCAAAACCCTGAGCAGCGCTATGCTCCGGTGACTTTGCACGGAGCATGGCGCCGCGCAGGGTGAGGGAGACCCTCTAACATGACAACCGGGGGTTCCCTGCGACGTCTGTTGTCACAGGGACACCTCCATGGTCTCTGCGGCTACCCATACCTCCCGTGCGAATGCACGGAAGGTATGGGTCTCCATCTCCGGCCGTCCTCCGACGAGGGAGGCACATCGCCTCCCTCCGCCCTCCTCTCTGATTTCACCTCTATAAAAGCCAGCCCCGTCTGCCGAACTCAGCAGGTCGGTTCTGATGGAGAATCACCCACAGCTTTCCTCTCTTCCCACTCTGGCAGAAGCCCTCCAGCTCTGGTGGTTCCTCCTCCTCCTCCTCGTCGCTCTACCGCAATACCAGCAGTAGAGCTGCCTTCGCCCACTCTTCCCGCGTCGCGCCGTACCCAGCGTGTGCTCTCCCGCTCTCTCCTCGCCACCGCCCCCTCTCTCTGGGCACCTTCTTCTCCGGCGACAGTCGATACGACTGCTGCCCTACTTCATCCCCCTTCCGTCCCTCCAAGTAGGTACAGTTGTCTCCCTTCCTCCCCTCTTTCTTTTCCCTACTTCAATTTGTTCAACTACCCTTCGACCGCGCCTGATCACCCTCACCTTCTCCATCTCTGGCCAACCTCCGACGAATCGCCCCCATCATTCCACCACTCCACATGACTCGCCGACCGACCTAAAACCTCCGCCTCTTCACGCTGAACCACTTCTACCCCTTCATTTCCTGCCATTCGCTACCTAAAGACCCCCCGAACAAACCCATTCCCCCGGCCACAGTCCGACCTAGGGCAGCCCTACACTCCTCCCCACACCTCTCCACCACCCGCACGAGCTTTGTAGCACTCTGGCAAAGCTCCCTACACCTTCTGACTAGGCCGAGAGGCCGTATTTCTGTGAACAGGTCACCCGTCCTCCGCCACCATTGCTGAGCAGGTGGAGCTTCTTCCACCTGCAGCTGCAACTTCGCTCTCGCCCAGGCTTGCGCTCCAGGACGCGTGGTTCACCCCCACGCAGCTGCCCAGGCCTGTAGCTGGGGTGAAAGCCTCGCAACAACCGTAATTGCCTGCATCTTTCTCAACTGCAAGCGCCAAATTGGGGTGGGACATTTAGTCCCACCTCGGTAGTTCTGAAGGCTGCGCACCCGCATAAATGAAAAAAGTGTTGTAGGCTTATCGCCTCAGTTACATGGGGTGAGGTCCCTCTCACCCGCATACTCGGCCACGTCCGCGACCACCCCCCGTGGACCTGGCCCGACCCGTATACCCGACCTGCACTCCTCGCCCACCACCGCATGCCGGTGGGCCTGGACCCGAGCGCTACCCGTACTCGAATACTCGGTGGCTCTGGGAGAGCTATCCTACGAGAAAAATCTGAGAGAGAGAGACGCAGGGGAGGGTAGGATTAGGTTTTTCCCTCTGACCAAGCTGTGAGTGTGCAGCCCGAGGCAGAGAAGAAGAAGAAGAGAAAGAAGAAAAGCTTGGAAGCAAAAGAAAGAAGAAGAACAAAAGAACAGAAGCGGAAGAAGAAGAAGAAAGAAGACTGAGGAACTGAAGAGAAGAAAAAGAAGAGGACAAAGACGAGAGAAAGAAGAGAAGAAGAAAAAGCCAACAAGACAAATCTCTATCTCTCTCTCTCTCTCTCATTTTTGTAATAGAAACATTGTACTTCTAGAATACAGTTTTCTCCCTAAGTTCGACCTCGGGAAAACTTTTATTTCCGAGTAACAAATTGTATTAAACTGGTAACCGCTTCTCTATACTATACTACGACGAAATATTAGAACTAAAGATGAGAGGCGAGCCAGTGTCAAAGGTCATAAATACGCCTGTGCTATCCATTCTTTCCCGGTGCCGAGAATAGGCACTTCCACCAAATAAGCCACACAACTTCCTCTTGACCGTCATCATCCCTAATAATGCCTCGTAAATAAAAGTCTGTATTATGTTGTGCTAATTAAAATAGAAACAAAAACAAGAAGAAATTAAAAAAAAAAAGAAAAGAAAGAGAGAGAGAGAAAAGAAGAAGAAAAAGAAGAAACAGAAAGAAGAAAAAGAAAAAAATAGTTATATTAGAAAAAAAAATAAAAAAAATAAAAAAAGTCAAAGTTTCTAATGTTTCTGAGGCAACAAAACACCTATCACGTTCCACCAAATATGACCCATACCTACCTTCTAATATTTCTGATCGCCTGAATACTGGTTGAGGACTCTAACTTAGTTGTAGAGTTATTAGGACTTTAATTGAAGTGTGGATGCCATGGGAGGCCACCAAATAGTGAGTACAATTTCTAAATCTGGCGAGATTTGTGATCTCAGAAAGAAAAAAAAGAGTGCCCAGGAACATTAAGAGAGCACAGTTATGTAGCCTCTCTCAGAGTTGACTTGTCTAATAGTCTAGAGAGTTAGAGTCTACAATACTAGACTATATGTAGCACCAGTTGAGTGTGTGCCACCAAATACAAATCTATTGAATTTGATATCTCCTACCTAAGCCAAACGCCGGGGTCAAATTTCAAATTATCGTCTGCTTTATCCCCGAGGGAAGTGGTTGCCTATCTCAACAGGAATTTTTGCCAAGGGTGATGTATGAACTCCCAATGCAAATCGACTCTTTCACTTGGATCCGTTACCTAGGCTATCAGCACTTCACATTTGTCTAGATTTCTAAAGTTTTGAAATAAGATCATAAGAAGTCTTCTGATTACTTCTATTATTCATTTTTGCTAGGGACTAGCAAAACTTAGTCATGGGGGCATTGATAAGTCCACTTTTGTGAACTATTATTTAGCTTAAGTACTATTTAATTAATTATTCTTAGTTGTTAATCAATTAAGGGTTATATGGCAATTCACCTTGACGTGCATTTAATTTTATGCTTCAATTTTTACATTTAATAGCATACTTTATGATAATATAATTTATTTGATAAATGCAGGTTAGGTGCAAGATCAGGAGTTAATTTTTACTTATATAAGACATCTGGGACTTGGATTGGACGTCTGGAATTATTAATTGCAAATCCGTGGCATCATACTTTTAAGACGTCTGATGCTCCATATAGACATCTGATGGAGGAACCGACCGTACTTATCTACCATTCCAACCACTCGCGATCGTCGCGAGTAGTTGGAGATACTTGCGGCCGAAGGAAAAGGAGGAGAGTGGGGTTCAAAAGGAGGCGGCATCCTCTGAGGATAGGTGGATCTTCCTCCCCTGGCGGGGATCTTCTCCCTCTTATCGCTGTGGAACAAATGCACTCTGTGTTTCAAGCTTGCACCGTGGTCTCTGCGCCCTGCAACTTCCCTCCACAAGTGCCTACCCGCTTGCCAACTTCCAGCGCCCCTCATCACCTTCCGCCCCCGCCACATCAAGTGCTTGCAGGCACCGCACCATCAGCCTACCCACAACACGCTCGCGCGCCTCATTCCTACAAGCAGACCGCAGCGCCCGCATGCCATCTCCCGCGCCTTCTCTCCCGCTCACGCGCCTTCAAGCCAAGCACCATCAGCGTACCCTCAACAGCAGGCACTCTCTACCCACCTTCACCCCACAGCACCCGCACAACCCGGCCACACGCAAGCGACCTTGCAGCACCCGCAGACACCGCACCTCCAGCTGCGCCCTTGTGGCCAAGCGTAGTGTGTAACTGCGCCGCGCACCACCCTGCAGCATGCACCACCTGCTCGCGCGCAAGTCACCCTCGCGTAGTGCCCACAGCCACCCTACTGTTCATCTTCTTCCCCAAAAGAACCCATCGCCGGCCGTCCACCTCCAAGTGCAGCCATCTCCATGTGCCACGAAGCTTCATTCCAACAGCGCCATCGACTCCGCCTTACCCATACAAGGCTACCCACACTCGCGGCAGCCCTTCCCGCCGTCCCTACGCATCCCGCGCGCAAGCCACCGCCAACGGCATCCAAGGCTCCAACCGGCCGCCGCCGGTCACCTCCGTCGACGCCACGACCACCAACACGAAGCCCACATCCCGGCCGATCGACTCCGAGCACCGCACCTCCAGCCGCGCCTTCTCCTCCGCGTGCGCACGAGGGAATGAAAACCCCTGTTTTGCTACAGTGATTTGTCCATTAATATTTACCTTAAATGCCATTGCGGAAGTTCCTATTCATTTATTTTATGCATTACATTATTGCAGTGAAATTGCATAGTCCTCCTTCTACCTCACCTAAATTATTTGCACATATATATATATCACATGAATGATTGATTGCATGGATTATGGAGAACAAGTTATGTTTTAGAAATTAATATTTACGGTGCTTACCATTATAGGGATCACTATTTTACATGTTATTATATTATGGTGAATTTGCATAATAGCACCTACATTCTTGATTAATTAGTTAAAACAAGCATTTAGGTGAGAAAAAGAAAAGCACGAAGTAGCGATCATATCTATTGAGTTTTCTGAATAAACGACACTATTTATTAATTTAAATAGGCTAATTCCTCCCTGTGGAGATGACCTAACTATTTGTGGTTAGATTTCAAAAATTTAAATGTTTTGAAAAGCGATTTTCTACCACGCGATTAAATACAACGACACATCATTTTATGATAAAGTTTTCAACGAAAATAAAGATTGCTCTTTCACTAAGTAACTCAACTCAGAGAAAGATGAGAAAAACTATGCTCTCTTTTGGTTCCTTTGTATTCATTCTCTCTTTCTCTCTCTCTTTTTTCTTTTCTTTTCTTTCTTTTTCTTAGAGCTCATAATCTCACCAGATTCACATGTATGATCTGTATTTGGTGGTCTCTCTTGGCATTAACACTTTAATTGAGTTCCCATAACCTTAACACTAAGTCAGAATTCCTCAACCAGTATTTGGGCGGTCAAAAACATAGAAAGATAGGTTAAGGCCATATTTGGTGGATCTCAAATTTATCTGGTGGTATTGTCTCAATGCAAATGAAATAAACACATTCTTTTTTTCTTGCTTTTTCTTCTTTTTCTCATTTTTCTTTCTCTTCATCGTTTTCTTTTTTTTTCAACAACACAACTAGCACCTATCCATGAACTTTATTGAGGAGGCATTATTAGGGATTGGTGGAACTTAAGAGACAATGGGTAGCTTATTTGGTGGAAGTGCTACTCACAGCACTGGGAGGGATGGATAGGATGGTGTATTTCTGACCTTGACATCAATACCCTCCTTCAGCCGAGGATTCCGTAAAGAATGGTCATAGCAATCCACCTTAGCCCTAGTTTTATGAAAACTTGCTCTCCGTGTATTTACCTTATTTGGTGGCTCTCAAAATTTCACACAAAATGTATACGCAGGAACCAAGAGCGAAAACTATGTCTAATCTCAGAGTATCATCACCTAATTATCTAGGACTCCGGATTCCTTGTACTAATCTTAGAGCACCAGTACACTCTACTATCATCTCACACTATTTGGTGAATTTTTGGAAGAAAATCTGCCTGACTCCTAAAACACTGTCCAAGGGTTCAAGAAAAGAAACACTACTTCTTCTCGACAGACTAAAGACGTTTATCAGCCTTCACCGTGAATCCATTGCAAATTCTACGTGTGTGTGAAAAATTGTACTGGGATCCAGATTACAGGAATCAACTAGAGGATAAAATCCCTAACGCATTCTCTTAATAAGATAATCTTATTCGTGGATGCACTATGTATATATGCTATAAACAATTAACCTCTTATATTTGTACTTCATGAAATTTCCCATTCGAGTTACATTCAGCTTGAACCTAAATTTAGAACAAAAGGTAAGCGAGTGAGTCGGAAGTGGTTGTTGCAGATGATTTTTAGCTCCAATGAGAGCATTGGAGGTGGAGTCAGTTGTTCTTTTATTTAGGGTCCTAAAGTACGTTTTACATGCAGCTCCGAGGTTTTCCTAAATGTTGGCATAAAAATTTTTGGTTTTCTTATATCTACCCCCCGTGCCTAAGTTCTTGCATGTCCTCATGCATGAATATAAACGAAAATAAATACAATAGGGAGTAAATGGGTAGAAATCACCTATAATTGCTCTTGAAATTATATATTCGGCACCGGTCAATCTGTCAGTATGCAATATGCAGAAAGAAAATATGCTAAAAGAAAGATATGCTATATATAAAAATGAATATGTATAGGATGACAGATGAAAGTGGGGTAGATGCTATCTATACATGCTGAATTTAATGCCTCCAGCTGGGTGAGAATATAATCACACATCCTCAATAAAATGAATGATCTCGTTAGGTGGAGGAGGTTCCTAGGCCAAAAATGGCTTGAGCCACTGGCCATTTACCGTGGCTATATGCCCAGATTTTGGGTTCTTGATCTTGACTGCCCCATTAGGATATGGATGAATCACAATATACGGGCCAATCCATTTAGACTTGAGCTTCCCTGCGAACAGTTTTAATCGTGAATCAAACAACTAGACTTACTGGTTGGGTGTGAATGCTTTCCTCCGGATGTGGCGGTCATGAAAGGCCTTGGTCTTATCCTTGTATATCAATGCGTTCTCATAGGCCTCCCGCCAGATCTCTTCTAATTCCCTGAGATGGAGTTTCCATTCTTGACCTTCTGCATCGAGGTCAAGGTTACATTTTTGCACCGCCCAGAAGGCGCGGTGTTCCAGCTCTACAGGAAGGTAACAGGCCTTGCCATATACCATACGATATGGTGACACTCCTAGTGGGGTCTTGTATGCGGTCTGATATGCCCAGAGTGCATCAACTAATTTATCAGACCAGTCCTTCCTGTCTGGTCTAACCGTCTTGATCTGACGGTTAGACACTTCAGCCTGCCCATTGGTCTACGAGTGATACGGGGTAGCTATACGGTGATGGACCCTATATTTCTTTAGTAATGACCTGAAGTAGGCGTGAATGAAGTGCCTTCCCCTGTCGCTAATCAGAGCATGGGGTATTCCGAATCTCACAAAGATGTACTATCATACGAAAGAAATGACAGTCTTGTGGTCAGCCCGTCTTGTTGGGATGGCCTCCACCCACTTCGAGACATGGTCAATGGCTAGTAATATGTACTCGAAGCCATGCGAGTTTGGAAAAGGGCCTATAAAATCAATGGCCCAGACGTCGAATACTTCTACAACAATGATGGGCTGGAGTGGCATCATGTCTCTCCTAGTCATAGAACCTACCGACTGGCATTGTTTGCAGTGTTGGGCGTATTCGTGTGTATCTCTGAAAATAGTTGGCTAGAAAAATCCCAACTGCAAGATTTTTGCAGCGGTTTTCCATCCTGAGAAATGACCACCACAAGCATCATTGTGGCAAAAAGATACCACACTGGGGATCTCAGAATCTGGGATGCATCTTCGAATAATCTGATCTGCTGCAATGCGAAAGAGTAGTGGGTCATCCCAGAGGTAGAATTTGGCCTCTGCAGTGAATTTGAGTTTCTAGTCCTTGGATAGGTTTGTGGGAATCTTGCCTGCGGCAAGGTAGTTTGTGATATCCGCATACCAGGGGAACTCAACAGAGTGAGCTGCCAAAAGAGATTCATCTGGAAATTGCTCGTGGATAGGCAGGGAATAAGGAATGTGGCCTAGGTCCAGTCTAGATAGGTGATCTGCCACAACATTCTGCTTTCCAACTCTGTCGCGGATCTCGATATCAAATTCCTGCAATAGAAGGATCCATCTAATAAGCTGTGGTTTGGCATCCTTCTTTGACAACAAATGCCGGAGGGCGGAGTGGTTAGTGAAGATGATGACTTTAGACCTGAGTAAATAAGATCTGAATTTCTCCAACCCGAATACTACTACTAGCAGTTCCTTTTCGGTGACAATGTAGTTGCGTTGAGCCTTATTCAGCGTCTTGCTAGCATAGTATATGACAAAAGGTTGTTTCTCCTGATGTTGGCCTAAAACAGCACTGACGGCAAAATCAAAAGCGTCACACATCATCTCAAAATTGAGCGACTAGTCGGGTGGTTAGAGAATCGAGGAATCAGAGACAGCGCTTCGTAAAGTCTCGAAGGCGCTGAGACACGAGGTGTCAAATTCAAATGGGACATTGGCAACAAGGAGATTCATCAAAGGTCGTGCAATTTTCGAGAAATTGCGTATAAATCTCCGATAGAAGCCGACGTGGCCCAAGAATGATTTGATTTGCTTGATCGAGCTAGGTGGCGGTAAGTAGGAAATAATCTCAGATTTAGCTCGATTGACCTCGAGGCCATTTTTAGGGATCCTATGCCCTAGTACTATGACATCCCTCACCATGAAATGGCTTTTCTCCTAGGATAGTACTAGGTTTACCTCAATACACTGTTTCAAGATCTTGGTGAGGTTATCAAGACAAGATGCGAAATCATCTCCGAAAATGGAGAAGTCATCCATGAACACCTCAACATAATCCCCAATCATGTCAGAGAAGATGGCCATCATACAATGCTGAAATGTGGCTGGTGCATTGCATAGGCCGAAGGTTATCCGCTTGAAAGCCAATGTTCCAAAGGGGCATGTGAATGTGGTCTTGTCTTGATCTTCTGGGCTAATCACTACTTGATTATACCCGGAGTATCCATCCAGAAAGAAAAAGAAACTACTTCTGGCTAACCGTTCCAAGATCTGATCAATGAAAGGCAAAGGAAAGTGATCCTTCTAGGTAGCCATGTTCAGTTTCCTATAGTTGATGCAGACCTGCCAAGATGTCACAGTGCGGGTCGGGATGGATTCGCCCTTATCATTTTTTACTACGGTGAGTCTTGCTTTCTTGGGCACTATCTAGATCGGGCTCACCCATTGGCTGTCAGAGATTGGGTATACAATACTTGCATCTAGCCATTTGATGATCTCCTTCTTAACAACCTCTAGCATATTCGGGTTAAGTCATCTTTGAGGTTGTCTTGAAGGTTTTACCCCCTCATCCGTGTAAATGTGATGAGTGCAATACAAGGGGCAAATACTGGGGAGATAGCAATACTCCACCCTATAGCAGCCCTATGGTCTTGTAGTGTAGAAATCAATTGATGCTCCTGTTCCTGTGTTAAGTGGGCATTAATAATGACTGGATATGTCTCACTTTCGCCCATGAACACATACTCAAGTGAGTCAGGTAAGGGCTTCAATTCAATCACGGGTGGGTCAGAGTCAGGAATGGGAGTGGGAGGAGCAAACTCGAAGGTGGGAATCTGCTGATCCGTGTGCACGTGAATTCTCGCTGATTCGCTTCCTGTGAAATAATTGGTTGTGACTACATTAACGGGAAACCCATTAGCTGTGGTCACGTCTTCCTGCAACAACAGGGGTGATTCAGTAATGTGTGGATCAGGATAGCTAGAGTCAGGCATGTTGTGGTTAGAAGCACACCCTAAACAATCAGATCCTTAGGGAGATATGTGTAGTGCAGTGGTTTCAGTTTTGTGTGGATTGAGGTCCAAGAACCCTAATAGTGCAGATGAATGAGACATTGGGTTGTCGCAAAGGAGCCTAATGTTACTACAGTATGCCGAATCTTCATCTTCACCATCCTCCTCTATTCGATCACAGTCAAAATTCTTTGCTGCCCTGAATATGTCAAGTTGATGTTGCTCACTACCTAAGGCTATCTCCATACACTCGGATGCACAATCATTGCTCGCTCAAGCTGTTGCTAAAATTGGGCGACCCAAAATAATTGGTGCATCTCGGAGATTAGGAGGAACTTCCATATCGAGAATGAAAAAATCTGCGGGAAAGCAGAACCTGTAGACTTTTACAATCATGTTCTCAACCACCCCCCTTGGTGTTTTTACTAATCTATCAGCCAGCTGAATCGTGGCCGAGGTGGGTTTTAACTCCCCAAATCAAAATCAATCAAATACGACAGTGGGAGTTAGGTTGATGGACAAACCCAGATCTAGAAGGGCCCGATCAAATGGAGAGTTTTGCAAGAAGCAGGATATGAGTGGGGTACCAGGGTCTCTCTTTTTCGGCAGCAAGTCAGCTAGAATCACGATGCTAGCCTCTTTTGACAGTACCGCCTGTTATCCAATTCTAGGCTATCACTTTGAGGTACAATAGTCCTTGAAGAACCTAGCGACAGTGGGGATGTGATCAATTACCTCGAGGAGGGGGACCTGGATATGTACTTCCTTAAACATTGACTTCGGGTCCTCAAAATTCCGCATGTCCTTTTTCCGTACTACATTTCATGTCAGAGCCACAGGAAAAGGGATGGGAATCTCAGGGTCGAGTGGCCTCTTACCCTTATCTACTACAGGTGGCTCCTAAGATGAACGAGTCGAACCCGCCTGCGGCGAAGGGTGGGAAAAATTAGGACCCGCCTGCCTATGTGGTGGGTCGAAAGTCTTCCTTCCGCTCCTTAATGAGACAGCATGTGCATCAGCTTGCTGTCCATGAGGTGGTGGGGGAGCGGAAGGGGCAGAGTATGCAGGGTTCTGCAAAGGCGGCTGGCCTTGCGCGTAACCAAATGGTGCAGGAGGCACCTGTAATATGGCGTGTGCCTGTCCCTATGGTGCATGAAACCTAGGCGGGGTGCCTTGGTTCAGCACATATCGAGTGTTCGGGACTGGTTGGGAGGGCAAGGCTCCCTGAGTCCTATGCTCTTGCAACAACTGGTTCTGCGTGTTCTGTATAGTCTGTATTTGGTCAGCCATCGCCTTCATGATCTGCAAGCTATCCTATGTAGATTTCCTCATTGATTCTTGCAGGTCCTCTTTTAATGCCTCCAAAGGGTCAGCCTGCTTTGGAGGGTGACTAGCAGCTTGGTGCAATGGTTGGTATAAAGAACGGGGTTGCTGCTGCCTAGGGTATGTGTCTTGTGCATTCCCGTATTGTCTGGTCTGGTAGTGTGGATCTTGATGTGATCTCTGTGAATTACCAGATTAAGAGAAGTTCGAATGCTGGCGCCAACCAGGGTTATATGTCTCTGAATATGGGTTATTATGCCAGTATCCTTGGATAGCACTAACATCCTCGTAAGCCGAAGATGTCTGAGACGTATATCTGTCAAGAGGATACGTGCTATAATCCGCAGGTGGTGCGTAACCCTAGTCTTAAGGTGCCAAATCTAGATTGTTTACAGGATACTGATATGCAAGATCTCGTAAATAAGGAGAAGATGCATCCCGAGTGAGTAGATTAACTCGAGCAGGAGGGGCTCGGGGTGCATAGGAGGGTCTTGAAGCAGCAAAGTTCATGTCAGATTGACCCTGACTAATCTGGTCAAACTTCTTCTCAATTAGGTTTATTCTATCTATCTGCTTGACGATGATATCCATGTCGGCTCGAATAGACTCGATGTGAGCCTCATGGACACCAACCCGCTGCTAACCAGGCTGCTGGAACTAGTTCATGGATGCGGCATTCATCGAGTTCTCCACCAAAGATTCGAACAACTCAAATGCGTTGTTCTCATCTTTCATGAGGAAATTTCCGCCACTAGATGCGTCGGCCAGATGCCGATGTGTGTCATCCAGCCCATGGTAAAAGATCTGAGCTAACTGCCATCTAGGTATACCATGGTGCGGGCATTTCCAGAGAAGGTCGTGAAATCAGTCCTAGGCTTCATGCAACTTCTCCCCAGCTCCTTGGGGGAAAGTCGTGATTGCGCGCCGCATCATGTTTGTTCGATTGATTGGGAAGAACTTTTGCAGGAATTCACGTCGTAATTCCAGCCAGGTTCCAATTGGCTTCTCAATGGTCTTGAACCAGTATGAAGCTTTGTCCCTCAAAGAGAATGGGAAAAGCTTCTTTAGAACAATCCCAAGATCAATATTCCTAGGTTGAATCATTTTTGAGAGTCGACTCAGGTCCTCTAGGTGCTGGAATGGATCTTCGCTTGAGTTCCCATAGAAGTGAGTGCTGATCAACCCAATCACATTGGGCTTGAGTTCAAACGCGTCTCTGGCTACGGGAATTCTGACTAAAGGTGCGACGATTGGTGCGGCTGGATCATAGAAATCCCGCAGTTGTTCTCCTTGTGGTGGGTGATGCATCCTACAAGCACCATCAAAATGCGGTCCATGCTCTGCCGATGCCACTCCTCAGATTCCACTACCCAAGCTTCCAAATAAGCCATCGAGTCCAGATTATCAATATCCTGACCCGGTCTAGGTCCAGGTCCAGGATTAGCCATTACGACTATGGGAGTAGAAGAAGTAGGGGGAGAAGATGGTCCTGGCGAGGTGACTCGCCTCCTTGGGAGTGGCTCCCAAGGTCCAACCAGTTGAGGTCTAAGCGACCTCTTTCCTTGCATACACCACCCAACCCCTGGGTTGGTGTAGCCAAGCCAGACAAGGCTAAGGTCCTATCAATCAGGTGGTCCTTATGAATCAAATGACCAGATTTTTTGTTTAAGTTTTAATTCCTGAAGAAAATTCATCGTACAATTGACTGAAAACGATTCTCGCCTCTTGGCTAACCCAACCAAGAGGTTGGAAGCACCCAGTAGTATGACAATGAATTCAGGTTTAATTCGTGTTTTAAAATTGATTTTAGCCCGTTTTCTTCAGTTGGGGTTTTCTTTTGGTGAGTGGCCCACATGGTGACCAAGCTCACCGGCTAAGTACTAGACTTGACTAAGTCTAGGTTAGCCCAATGTGGTCTCAAGATTGTAAACCTAAAGATTTAACCTAAGGTTCATGCAATTCTAGGGTTTTGTTCTGTTTCAGTAGATGATAAAAATAAAATTCATTTTCTTGAAAAAAATTGGAATCCAGTTAAATTGAAATTTGGCGAGTAGATTCCCTTTTCAATTATCTTTTCAGAGAATATTTTTTTGGAATTTTTACTATTTCAATTGAATTTTTAGAGATTTTTGAATATCAGGGGGTTAGATCTGGAATTTTGACCCCTGGTCGACTTTTTACTTCGAAATAGTATCAAATGACAATCAAAAATTTGAAAAAAATATGGAAAATAAAGCCAATGAGATCAGCTTTCAAATCCCACAATTTTTAGTCAAAATAGATTTGTGGATGCTTGAAATTACTTTTTGAAATTTGAAAAATCTTGAATCTGGGTCAGTCTGATCCTTTTGCACTTCGCAAATTTTTAAAAATTATGTACTTAGAATTTTTTCAAAAGAATGGTGTCATTTGAAAGATAGTTTGAAAATGAAGATCTAGCCTTAATTTCATAATTTTCTGTTCACTAAATTTTCGGCAATCAAATTTTTAATGGTGAAGCTTTTGAAAAGTGTTGAGTTTGAAATTCAAACTTTCCACCAAAAATATATATGTTTTTTTCAAAAACTTTTGAATTTTTTCTTTTTTTTTCAGAAATAACTTTTCAAAGGATTCAAAATATATTTTTTTCTGCCTTTTTAAACTAACCTAGGATTTAAGAAAGAAACCTAATCTAGATTTTTTTTCGAGTTTTCTTTTTTTTATTTTTTTTCTTTTTCATGAAAATAAATAAATTTTATTTTTTTTAAAAGAAATTTCTATAAGTAAATCTAATCCTAGGGTTCAGAAGAAAACCTAGACTAAGAAGAGATGTGCACCTGATTTCTTTTTCCATGCTTGACGCGTGCGCAGATCCCATTTTTTTTCTCTGTTGTCCTGCACATCCAAAAACAAAGTAGAGGAAGATTTGTCAGTGATAGTTTAAATGATCAAAATCAGAAAAAAATGATGTTGCCTCCCCGGAAACGGTGCCATTTGACTGAAAAGCCGTTCTCGCGCATTTGAAAGTCGTCAGAAATCGTAATATAGTCGTGCAAAAACGTTCATCAAAAAATGATTTCTAAAGATAGCGAGACTTTAAGCCTCGGTCGTTCGTCGCTGAAAGGCATTTGTTCAAATCTGAATTCGATCTTCTATCTCTCTACTTTATTTAAAATCGTACGCTAGTTCATGATTATTATGTATTTAAGTATGACATGCTTGTTGCAATATATATCAGGAATTAAAAGCAGGCAACATTAATCACCCAAAAGATATTTCAATGAGCTCATGGTGATTCTCAACACATAGACATATATATATATATATAGAAAAATTTCTTTCATTCATTCAAGAGAGTGTTTGCAACATGGAACTAGAGGAAAGCCTGTACATGAAAGCTTGAAAGGCATAAACCTAGCTAGCAGAAAATGATTGCATATAGGAATCTACGGGGGGATTTTGCATGCATCATTGGGGGAGAATAAGGACTACACTACTAAGCAGTAAATGAAAGCAATAAAACTACGAAGAGCTAAGCTACTAATCTAGCAGAAAAGAAGGGCATTCGGAGGTGGGCTCCGATGTCCTTTGAATGGTTGAGAGGAGGAGGGGCAGCCAATGGTGCCTAGGCCGACCCTTAGAGAGAGTTTGGTGAGGTGATCCAGCATCTTGGCATGGAGATGGTGGTAGCCATGGTGAGCAACTCGTGGAGGTGAAGTGGAAGTGAATGTAGCTAACCTAAATGGAAGTGAGTAATGCCAAGAGATGGATGAAGCCAAGAATGTGGATCGGTGCAAATGGCCACCCCTTAGGTCTTTTCATAGACTTAAGGGAGTCCCTCTAGAGAAGTGTGGAACTCTCTAGAGAGAGCTCCAAGAGTGGCCAGCCAAGTGGTTTTGAGATTCACAAAAATTGGATCTCCATTTGAATGTCTCTTGGTTGCTAAATTTGGCATCCAAGAGTGGCACCACTTGGAGAGAGTTCTAGAGAACTCTAGATGTGTGGGAGTAAGTGAATGGGTGTGTGTGTGTGTGTGTGGTCATGCCCTATGTGGCTAGGTGGTTTAGGTTAGGTCCTAAGGGGGTTTAAGTAGGTGTATGCGTTGAATTAGGGTTACTGACCCTAATTGCTAAGGGGAGATTGCAATTAAACTTAACCCAAATTTAATTGAATGAGTGTGAACCTAATTGAGAGTGAAATAACTCAATTAGGTTGGGCTTAGGTCAATTGGACCCTGATTGCGAAAATGCGTGGTTTGTTAATTAGGCAATTTAGTGTTGTTGCAACACGTAAATCCGCTTTGGCTTTTAAATTTGTAAGACCTAGATAGTGGGGTATCTAGGGTCGTCCAAGGAGGAAATATGTTTGCAAAATTAATTCTCTTGCTTATAAAATAGATCTCAACTTTCTTTTTGGTCTTTTTCAATATATCATTTTTATGTTTTTGAAATTAAGGCAACATGCGAAATTGTTGGCGAGAAAGTGACTTACAATTAACTCAATACACTACTTCTAAAGTGGCAAGTAGAGCCTCTCCCTAAGCTCACTCTAGGAAAGTGGAGGCCTAGAATAATTAGGGAGAGGGAGAGAAGAATGCTAAAAACAAAGCAATTAAAAATGAAACTAAAGAAATTGCAAAGAAGGCAACTAGATTAATGAGAAAGTGTTTTACAGAAAAACCTAGTAGATGAATGCTTCTACTACTAGAAAATTGCAATAAATAAAATAAAACACAAATCCTCTAGATAGATGGTGAAGAAGAGGGCTTCTTGCTCCAAGCCTGGTAGCTCCCGAGCTTGAAAAGAGTCCACCAACTCCTTCCTTGCTATGCTCCGCTAAGGTGATGTTCTCAAAAGCAAGCCCTAAGGGGGCATGCCCTAAGATTTTCTCCAAGGATGGACGTCCACCATAGGTCCTTCTCCTTTGCATGGCCATCCTCTTTGAAGTAGAAAAGTCCTCCTCCTTGGCGTGGCCCAAGTTGAATAGAGTGGGGAGAAGAAGGCACCAAAGGGGCTGGTGATGTGCCCCTTTAATCTTCTTCTCTACTCCTTCTTCTTGGCCGTAGGTGTAGGTGGGTATAGGTAGAAAAATACACTAATGGAGGATGCTCTAAAATGGTGGTAGGTAATGGGTTTATATAGAGTAGGAAGGGGGCTAAGGTGACTCTTGAAATGAAGGGCTAAGATGGGAAGATGGAGGTTGTTGGGGATCCTATGGCTAACGGCAATTGGCACCAACCCAAGGGACACTTAGGGGGTGGTTATGGGTGGTGGCACCCCTTGAAGTTGGTGACAAAATGGCTTCTAGAAGGGGGGCTTAGGTGGCACCAAGTAGGGTTCTAGAAGGAGGGGTAGGTGGGTGGCTAGGATGGGTTGTAGGGTTAGGTGTATGGTGGATGTGGGGGTAGATGTTGGTGCCAAAAAGGGGGGTAGTTAGGGTTTGGTTTTGGCACCAAAATTGGTGCCTTTTGGTGGTGATGATGGGGTGAAGAGGTGGCTAAGAGGTGGCACCAACTTAGAGTAGGATAGCTAGCTTAGGTAGGGGATAAGTTGGTGGAGCTAGCTAGGGTTGAGTTGAAGGTGGTGGATGGCCAAGGAGCTGGGTGCTAGCTAAGCTAAGCTAAACTAAGCTAGCTTAGCTAGCTATGGAGTAGAGGAGGAGGTATTGGAGCTAGGGTTTGAATAGAGGAGCTGAGGAGGAGAAGTCTGGAGCTGGAACTAGTGCTGGCAGTTGTTGAGGAGGCTGGCATGGAGCTACTCTAGCTAGCTTAGCTTGGTAGTTCTTTGCTAGTTGCTAAGACAAGATAAAGTGAGTTGGCTTCTACCATAATGAGCTGAGGTGAGCTGGGTCTGGTGCTCCTGGGGAGGATCAAGCTAGTTGAGGCAGCTAAGGTAGCTTAGCTCAACTAAGTTGAGCTAAGCTGAGTCCCCGGGAGTTGGACTCGAGCTTCCTGAGCTGGGATGAGTTCTTCTTTAGCTGGCTGGAGTTGAGTGGAGCTGGATGTAGCTGGACCTGAGCTGGGGTGAACTCCAGTCAACTCAGCTGAGCTAGCTAGAGCTCCCTATGGACTTGTGGGAACTGAAATGAGCTAGACTCAACTAGGTTGAGCTGGATCTGAGATGACTTGAGCTAGGGTGAGCTAAGATAAACTCTTTTGAGCTGCCATTTAGCTGAGAGTAGCTGAATGGAGCTGCGATGAGCTAACCCTAGTTCAAGTGATCTAGGTTCCAGCTGTGGTGAGCTGGATCAAGCTGAGTTCTAGCTAGTCTGAGTTCTCCTTCACCATTTTCCTTCTTGAGTGCTAGAGTTTTAGGGATCTGTATATCTGTTTATCCCTAACACTCACAAAAACATATTAAAAAGATAACAAAAAATGCAATGCATGCCTAACCTAATTTATGCCTAAATGCAACCTAAGAACCCGTTTGCAGAGTGAAATCCTAAGAGCTAGATTTGTTTTAATGCATAGGAATGATGATAAACTGGCGTTTATCACACCCCCATGCTTATCTTTTGCTAGACTCTTAGCAAAACTTCAATATTTTTGGAAGCAGAATTTTTGGGAAATCTAATTTTTTTCTTCTTTTGAGGAGAAAAAGATTAAGGGACCTTGGTTGATCTAAACACTGGAGGTACGGGATTTATTAAAGATAAACATTGGGATTTGTTTTTGGATCCAACCATTAGACAAAACGGGATCGATATATCCTTTAGAAAATTCACAACTTAACCCCTTGTTAATTCAAATGACTTGAAATTTTTATTTTTAGGATTTTTCTAGCTCATGAATCTGATTCGCAACTTGCAAAATCCTTTAAAACCTTATGTCCGTGCCTGTGAAAAGCCAACATTTATAAGGGATTGTTAATTTATTTATTATTACTTTTTTTTCTCCCCCATGCTTATTTTTAGCTTAGTCTTACAACAGATATGTCAGGATCATCATTCCCATTACCAATCTTCGAGGGGGCTCTGGCGCCAGTACTTTGGGATAGCACTATCCATGACACCACCCAGAAGCTCACAACCCCAAAACACGATGCAGTGTAAAGGGGCGCTCCAAGCAAACTCAAGCTCTTGCTCCGACACTATAGGTAGAGCACCATCCAAGACACTTGAGCTGTTAAAATGCGCTTTAATGCTCCATCTAAAGATATGAAATATAGATATGGAGCAGCACCGGGGCAGTAACATGTTGACATCGCATCCTCAAAGGAGGCATTTTCCTCCTTCTCAGCGGTGGGAACTCAAACCAATGATCTGCTTCAGACTTTTACTAAGTCCAAACAAGGGAGTTTCTTCAAATTTTTAGTTGTTTTTAAATGTTGGCTTGTGTGTGAAAATTGACACAAGAAGTTTCTCAAGACATGCAAGTTTTTTAATTAGAAACTAAGCCAAATACTTTCCACATTACAAAATAGGATCAAGTCACCTGAACTATCATTAGTTCAGGTGGAATTTTTAGATAAGGATATCTGATCTAGTCTAAGATAGACTCTAAAATTCTAATGATCAGATCCATATCCTCTTAGTTTGTTAAAGATTAAATCTTGTTGTATCAAAAGTGAATTTTTCGACCTTAGTCTTGATTTCAAAATTTTTTCTCAAAAAGTTTTCAACATTTTTCTTTTTTGGGTATGCAAGTAGGAAAATAAAATAACTAAAGAAAAATGCTTGTTTTTAGGTTTTGAAAAATTCTAAATCGATCGTCAAACTTTAAAAACACCCCCCATGCTTAAGATATGTCATGTCCTCATGCATTAGGAGGGAAAAGGGGTCACCTTAGTGAAGAACGATCGGGTTTAGGATGATCAAAACCTGGAAAAAGGAGAAAAAGGAAAGCAGGAAAAAAAATGATGGGTTACCTCCCATCCACTGTTATCTTTTACGCCATTCAACTGGGCGTGAAGGTATGCACGGAAGACGGAAAATCATGTAAATAGTTGGACACTTGGATGCTTGCAAAAAAGGTGTCTTCTTCTAGATCCCTAGAAAATTGATTAGAAGAAATATTGGGATCAAAGTTGGATGAAAAATGATAAGTGTAGCCCGAGTCTCGCCATGGTTTTAAATCAGGTTGGATGCCAAACTCGGGCGGGGTTGGTGGCAGGTTCGTAAGAAAGGAGTCGGGGAAGGGATGGTGAGGTTTGAGTGAAGTTAGTGTGGAAAAATTAGGTGCATGAATAGTGGGTGGGTTAGGGTGATTAGGGGGTGCATCAGGAATGGACTTGGGGTCAAGATAAGTCTCCAGATCACATATTTCGTCGACCATTGATTCGGAATAAGAATCCTCAAAAAAATTATGGTCGGTAAGGGTATCTATCAGCATTGTCTCCTCCACCATATTGGCAATTTTTGTATCTGAGTCCTCAAAAAAGTTATCATCATGGAATCTCCTGGAGGATTTGAAAATATCTAAAGTGATAGTTTGGCCGGCGCAAGTGATATCCATTTTGCCTATGTGGCAATTGATATTTGCCTTTGCAGTGGCCAGAAAAGGGCATCCAAGGATTATTTGGGAGTCCAGTAATGATTCAGGTACCTCAATGTCAAGAACCAGAAAGTCTGCAGGGAAGACACAATTCTAGACCTTGACCAAAACATCCTCGACAATCCCACAAGGTTTGATTATAGAGCGGTCGGCCAATTGCAGGGTAACCTCGACGGGTTTTAATTCACCAATATGAAATTCTTCAAATAAAATCGTGGGAATAATATTAACTGAGGCACCAAGATCAAGGAGGGCGCGATTAAAAATAGTATCATCAATAATTACTGAGATTAAAGGCGCCCCCGGATCTTTCATCTTAGGAGGCAGCTTGCTTTGTATGACAGAGCTTACTGTCTTCGAAAGATGCACCTGTCCTAGATTTTTGGCCTTCCTTTTAGGAGTACAGATCTCCTTCAAAAATTTGGCATAGGCAGGTATATATTTGATGGCATCTAGGAGAGGAATATTGATTTGCACTTGCCCAAATAGATCCATGAGTTCTTCTGTGGTGGGCTCAGATTTCTTTTTTTTTGTTGGTGGTGGGGTGGAGAGCTTGTGGGAAAGGGATAGGAATCCTATCTTGAGATTTTTGTATTTCATTTTCTTCCTGATGGGGAGGTGGGGAGTCAATTTACACAGGTATTTCACCAGGTTTGTGTGAAGGCCTGGGATCAGTGGTGATTTTCCCACTCCTCAAAGTAACTGCATGTGCAGTCGGATTATTATTTGGAGGAGGTGGGGGGGCCTGTTGTTGCGGAAACCTAGGAGGCTACTGAGGTGGTGGATCAGTAGGAGGTTGATGTGGGTAGTATTGATTTCTGCCCGGATATTGGTTCCTTTGGTGATTAGGGTTTGGCATGGGTTGGGATGGAAGATGTCTTGTAGGTCTTTGCATGGGAGTAACCCCAATCTGGTTGCTCAGATTTGTGATGGTGCGGGTTACTTTCATCATTTTTGTTTGCATTTCCTATAGGGTTCGCATCATCTGGGTATTGATGTCTTGTTGGGATGGCCCAGGATGGAAGGTTGGATTCGACCCATACCCATTAAAATGATCTAGTTGGGAAGGAACCTGATTATTGTAGGAGTAGTTTGAGTAATTTTTCCAATTGGAAAAATTTTTAAAGGACTCCTGGATGGCAGAAATATTTTGAGTGGGGTTAAGATCTGGATAGTTGTAATTCCCCAGTGAATCATGGGCAACCTCAGAATATTGGTAATAATCAGTAGTAGTGTTGAGATTATGCAAATTTTCTCTTCGTGGAAAGTTAAGTTGGGTTAGATGTGGACTATGTGGAGCTTGCGTTGATGTGGCTAGTCTTTCCTCAATTTTCTCTTGACTAATATGCATCTGGTCGAGTTTTTGAGCGATCATTTGAGGATTGTCTGGGGTGACAGGGATAGATTGAGTGCCTATTTCATGAACACCGAACTGCAGGTTTTGAGTTCTGCAAAATGTGTTCATGGAAGCTTGATTAAATGAGTTTTCACTCATTTCTTCAAAAAGGTCATAGGAACTTTTAGCATCTTTATTTAAGAAGTTGCCACTGCATGAGGCATCGACAAAATGTCGGATTTGATCTTCTAATCCATGATAGAAGATTTGCATGAGCTGTCATAAAGGAATCTCGTGGTGTGGGCAACTTCATAAGAGATCTTAAAATATTTCCTAAGAATCATGGAAAGTCTCACCAAAATTTTGGTGAAAGGTCGTAATAGATCTTCGCAAGGAATTAGTACGACCTATGGGAAAGAATTTCTTGAGGAAGGCGCTCTTGAGCTGAGGCCAAGTTGTGATGGGTCAGCCAATGGTCCTGAACCAATAAGCGGCCCTATCTTTAAGATATAATGGAAAAAGCTGCATCAGCCATATGCCTTCTTGCACATTTCGGGAACGGGTTGTTTGTGCAAGAAGAGTCAGTTCTTCAAGGTGGCTGAAAGGGTCTTCCCTAGGAATGCCATGAAAGTGTTTAATTAGGTTCAAGGCTGCAGGCTTGATCTCGAAGTCCCCCTCTCGTATGACCACCCCTGGTCGTTCCTCATAATAAGATGGATCATAAAAATCTTTTAGAGGAATAATAGGCTGCTGACAGGGTGGTGGGTTTGGCCTTTGATTGGCTAGGTTTTGGATGTTCCTAATCAATGTTTGTTGATTGGAATTTAATTTATCAATCTGCTCAGCCATCAATTTTAAAAGATCAGGCAGGGGGTCTTGATGTTGTGTTTGGGGTAATTTAAGATTAGGGAGCTCCAAGTGTAGGAAGTTAAAGGTGGGTGGGTTTTGGGTGGAAGGGTTAGAATTAGGGTTAGTAGTGGGGTTAGAGGCAAGATTAGAGGTGGAAGTGGAAGGGTTAGTGGACCCATTTTGTTGATTTTCCATTTTTTTAGAATGAGAAGAAGACAAAAAAAGTGGTCTTTTTGCGTGGGGGGCAAAATCAAATGGTCATTCCAGGTGTGGATTTTGAGACCGTCACTCATGCATAAAATGGAATAACGGGAGGGGAGGAGAAGAGAAAGAGATGAGAGAAATTGTGCAAATCCAACAACCAAAGCTAGACCTAACTTAAGTGTGACTCCCTAAAAATAAACCTAAGACTTGGTCTACATAGGAAATAAGTAATCAATAGTGAATACCTGTTATGTCAACAAATCTAGCCAAGTTGCTTAAGGGGAGGTTTGGGCCCAAACGTTTCCCAGGGAAAACCCCAGGTTCTTGTACAAACCCGCGCCTGGTCGTTTGACATGGCCCCTCAGCCTGAACACCTGATATAGATGACAAAATTGGTATTAACTAAAGAAAACTTAAGACATATATAGCAAGCCTAAGTTGATGAAGCCTTAGGGGTCAAGTTGTTACGGATTTTAGTTAGGTCTAGGATATTATAGTGCACAAAGAATGTGGAGGGCGTTTATTGGGTTGTTGCTCTATTATTTCAATTTTTTGTGTGTGTGCAAGAATTAGAGAGTGGCTCCAATGAAAAGCAAGTTGTCACACAATTATTGTATTTCTGTTTTTTAGGATTGGATTTAACTTAGTGTATTTTTAGGATTTTCTTTTTAAGTTTTCAAACAAGTTTGATATTCCACAAACAAGAGGAAATCAAGTTGTAAGGGTTAAGATATGTTTCCTTTTGTTGTTTGTTTCTAAAAATGAAAAAGTGACCCTAATCCAATTGGTCCTAAGACAGAAATTTAACTACCAATGAGTTTTTTTTAGGCTTTCTGTATTAAGTAGTGGTCCAAACAATTCAAACAACACCACTACTTTAAAGAGAATCAAACAAGGATTCTAGAAAAGATTTTTGTAAGATTTTAGGAATTTTTTTGATAATTATTTTGAATTTTTACTTGTATTGGTGTCAAAGTCCAGAAATGATACTTGTGAGTATTTTGGACTTTTCAGTATTACCACCGACCTCAGAAAATTTTGATGATTTTATATAATGTGTAAAATTTCAGAAGAATTATAGCAAGCTAAATTTCACAAAAATTGGCTGAGTATAAAAATTTTAAAAATTCGCAAACAGTAGCAAAACAGGAAGATTGGATGGTGTGATCCCTCCGCAGTCCACGAATTTTTAAAAATTAAATACAAATCCAATTGATCTAAAATTTTGAAAAGATGTTCCTAACTTAATTTGGAATTATTATATGAAATTTTATGATTTTAGAATGCCTACAGTGTTAAGAATTGATTTTTCAAGTCCGGATAGAAATCTGGACCTGAAAAATAGAACACCAATACTTGAAATGAAGTGGTGTTAATGGGGCAAACAAGCAATTAATAATTTTAAAATGCACCACTCCACTTAATTAAGTTGTTTAGGGTCCTGAAGGCTAAGTTTAGTGTATTTTGGTAGTTTTTTAGGTTAGGTGTAACAAGTAAGAAGAACCAACCTGAATGTTCGCGGGACGACAAGGAACTTTGAGCTTTCGCTTTCAAATACCCGCTTTCCCGCTGTAGTTCTTGCACACACAACAGAGAAGAAAGAGAAGGGGATGAGATCCCAAGCAAGAGAAGAAAGAATAAGCAAAGCCGTGCCTCCCCTGCAACGATGCCAAAAAGTGATTGCGAAAATGCGCGGTTTGTTAATTAGGCAATTTAGTGTCGTTGCAATGCGTAAATCCACTTTTGCTTTTAAATTTGTAAAACCTAGATAGTGGGGTATCTAGGGTCGTCCAAGGAGGAAATATGTTTGCAAAATTAATTCTCTTGCTTACAAAATAGATCTCAACTTTCATTTTGGTCTTTTTCAATATATCATTTTTATGTTTTTGAAATTAAGGCAACATGTGAAATTGTTGGTGAGAAAGTGACTTACAATTAACTCAATACACTACTTCTAAAGTGGCAAGTAGAGCCTCTCCCTAAGCTCACTCTAGGCAAGTGGAGGCCTAGAATAATTAGGGAGAGGGAGAGAAGAATGCTAAAAACAAAGTAATTAAAAATGCAACTAAAGAAATTGCAAAGAAGGAAACTAGATTAATAAGAAAGTGTTTTACAGAAAAACCTAGTAGATGAATGCTTCTACTACTAGAAAATTGCAATAAATAAAATAAAACACAAATCCTCTAGATAGATGGTGAAGAAGAGGGCTTCTTGTTCCAAGCTTGGTAGCTTTCGAGCTTGAAAAGAGTCAACCAACTCCTTCCTTGCTATGTGATATAGACACATCTATCTAGGATAAAATGCCTATTCATGCATGTTCCTAGGCTTAGATTTGCACTTCATGTTATAAATATTGCATAACATGCATCATTGTGCATTTAGAGTAGTTGTATATATTTTGTGTTAATTAGGTTCTTTTTATGGTCAGGAGAGGAGATGATTTATTTCAGGGCCTTGGATGGACGATCAGACCATACAGATCTGATTAATACGATGATCGGAGTCTAACGCCTTTGAAATCGTCCAGATCGGAGTCCCGTAGCATCACATGAAGCCTGAGGAAGATCAATGGCTAGGGGGCAATGCGACATCCATACGGGTTTCGGATGGAAAATCCGACCATACGGATGGATCCAGAGCGACGATCGCAGTCCGACATCGCAAAAATCATCCCGATCTGAGCACTGTGGCACCCTCTGCAATAAGAAGAAGACGGACGGAACAGATGGCGCCACGTGGCACCATCCAGGCCGCCCAAACCTGGCCAGCAGCCACCACCTACTCTCCCTCATCATCTACACCGTTAATCCTAGCCGTTGGAACAAGATCCAACGGCTGGGAAGCGTCTGCACCGATTTCCTCCTCGCGACACAAAAGGTGACGTGGCGCATTGGTTGACGCAGACGCTTGCAAAGGAGAGGCGTAGGTTCGATTCCTCGCAGCCCCTCCAATTTGCAATTGGGCGGGTGAGCTCAGCGCAGCGGCAGAGGCAGTGGCAGAGCGCACGCACACGCGCGGGCCAGCACATTGCAAGCGCACACGCCAGCGCACAGCACACGCACACAGTTGGGTGCGCGGTCAGCGCGGGTGAAGAGCGGGGCAGGCGGCACGGGCGCAAGGGGTAGTTGGCACCAGCTTTCAGCGACAACTGGACTAACCTACAGCGACGCTTACAGCCGTCGTTGTTTCATTACAAGCCAGCAGAGCCAGCTATGGGTGTGGGTGGAGGTGAGCTATCTACAGCAACGTTTCCAACGACGGTCTGGAGGTCTCTAGAGGTCCATTATCCATTTTTAGCCTCTTCTCCACCACTATAAAAGGGCCTTCACCCCCTCCCTTCCAAGCCATCTCTACCTACTCTACTCCCACCTACTCCCAAGCTCTAGCAAGCCTACCAACGCTCCATTAGAGCTTGTTCTCAAGCTCCCATGGTGCCTATTAGTGCAGCGAACCTTTGCCCCACCAAATATTCGTCCAACCTCTCATCTCCCTTCATAGGTCACCTCGGAGCTGTCCTCCCACCTCCATTCCGGTAGCAGATCACCTTCGTCTTCTCACCTCCATTCCAGAGCCACGCCGAAGCTTTCCTCAACACGATGTCCTCCAGCATCTCACCTCCGTCATCCCACTCCTCACCTCCTTCCTCCGAGCTTCCGCCAGGCGCCGTCGTCTCCCCGAATAGCCAATTCGGGAGATTTCCTCTCACCTCCCTCTCTTTTTTATGCTTTCATAGTAGATTGTAATACACATTGGATTGATATATAAATCATTTTCGTTCCTCATCTCTATCTTGTGCTTCATTTGCTTGTCTTTTATTTCAAAAACACAAAAAAAATAACAAAACCTGAAAATACCAAATAGAAACAAAACGAAACACGATTTTGGAGTAAAGTAAACGTCGCCTCCCTGTGTTCGACCCGGGACTCCCTTGGAGTTTCGGTATAAATTTTATCTGATCGACGTGTTTTGCAACTACGACGATGGGTTACTTGTAACCCTGGTTTCTAACACGCAAAACACGGCACGACCATTTTGGCGCCGTTGCCGGGGAGGCAACGGAATTTACTTTATTGTTTATTGCGTTTCTTTGCATTTACATAGCATTAACCCTAGTTGTCTTTGATCTACTGTCTTGCAGGTACCCTAGCATGGAGATCCAAGTGCGGTAGACCAGAGTAAAAGTGTGGGTAGAGTGTTTTGTAAGTATCCCACACACCACCCCCACCTTAGTTTTCATTCCATAACCGAATAACTCAAACCCAAATCAACTTAGGTGCTTTTTATGAACCCTAGGATAGATTTGGTTGTTTGTTTGCCACTTCCACTCACCTCGCCATCCACATAAATAAAAAAGTAAAAATAAAAAAAGTGTTATGCGATTGTGGGATTTTTTTGAAAACTACACACTTAACACCCACAACTTCTTATCCTAAGGCGCACAATCACTTTGATTCTACCACTTAACCGGGGTCTGACCTGTGGACTCGGTACACTTCAACTAAATACACATAAGTGAGTAGAAATCTGAATAGGTTAAAAATTCTTGTGTGCCTAAACTAAGTGGTGCAATAGGCCAATTGATTGAGCTGTTTGGGCCACACCACTCAATCTAAAACTAATCCATCAAGTAGCTTGCCACTTAGGGTTGATTCTTAGGGCTGAACCAGGCACTCCACATTATTTTTGATTTTTAAAGGAACATATCATCACCCGTGCTTTCAAAACTTGGAGTGTTCTACTAAACCTTGATTGAACCAACCTAAGGATTAAACCCTAAAAGCTACTAAACAAGGTTGAACTCTAAAAGACATATCATCGAATAACCTTGTTTAAGAACCTTGGTTGTGCACGCACACACATTTTAACTAATCATTAAGGGCACAACCCATTTAAAGGGCCCATCACATTCCTGAAGCACCATTGTCCCAAGCCTAACTAAAATTGATTAGACGTTGGCCCTAAGGATTGGTTCGCTTGTCGGGATCTAGATTGAGATTGTTCATGATTAACCTACTTATACTAGTCAATCTAATGTCTAGCTAGGGGAGTAGCGTCAAACGACCGTGGTTGGGGGGTACACTAGGAACCGGAGGCACAAGCCAAAGGAAGAACCTTCTCCCCAGTCCCTCCTTCTAACTGGTTGGATTGCCTGGACATAAGTAGAGTAAATCGTTTATAATCTTAGGACAGATTCTAAGAGTCTGTAGACCTTTAGGCTACCCAAACTAAGGATAGGCTTGTATTTTTGTATTGCAGGGCTCCCTTCACTTCTGATTTCCCTCCTTACTTCACCATGTACCCTTCCACATCCTACACACATTTTACAACCTATCCTCCTACCACCACTTATCCCCAAGATGATTACTATCCCAACTTGACTTATAATTACCCATCCATTAGCCAGGATGACTTTGATTGGGGATATGAATCTGGACCTCAGTGTCCAGGGCCTAACCCTGGACAACAAGACTATGATTATTATCCTTCCCAGAGCTATAATGATTATGGATCTCCATCCTTTGATGACCAAACCAACCCGATCTACAATCAGGAAGGATATAATGATTATAACACCTACCCTCCCCAGTATTCCATTGAAAATAGGTCATCACCCTTCTTTGAACAATCCAAGACGACCTACTACCAGGGAGGAACTCGAGAACCTCAACATCTTGACTCCCCTAGATTTAATCTGATCCCACCCAAACCTAAACCAAACCAGTCGGTTCAGGTGAACCAGATCCAGGATAGGGTGTTGGCTAATTTGAGGAACACTATACAATCTTTAGAAGCTCAGCCAACACCATGCACTGAAGCACTGGAGCCTATGATCAAAATGATTGATGAACTTAATAGTTCTCTATTGGATTTGCTCCAAAGTGTTAGGGATAGGGACTTGGGTGAGTTCCTTCTTGGGAAATTATCGAGGTTGAGGATGAAATTTGTGGTTGCACTAGTCAAATCTTGGGATGATTCTCAAGATGAACCTCCTTTAGGAGAGCCAATGTCTGAACCCGCTTAGGCGCCTGTTAGGGGGGATACATTTTCTGAGACTGGGGATGACCAGGATGGGCTTGAGCAACCATTTGAGGATGAACCGATTGATTCACCCGAGATCCCCGAGCTAGGGAGAGAGGAAAAATATGTCTTCATGGACCATAAAATGACATATGATTTTGAGACATATATAAATGAGGATCATCAATTCTTTGACTCTGAGGGTGAAGAATCTTTTGGTGAAGTCTCACTTGAACTTAAGGAAGAGGATTTTAGTGAGATAAATGGGCTTGAGGAATCTGACAAACCAGTTGATAGCCCAATTATTGAAGATTTGGATTTAGTTGGGGTTAACTTGGAGGATCCTAATCTTGATGATTCAATTAGTGACCCCAGTCCTCATCTGCACCCTGAAGAGATGACTTCTGAGATCTTTGTGCCCAAGTCGATCTTGATTCAGCCACGATTTTTGGACTTGGGCGAATCATATGGGGTGAATAATATGCTAGAGGTCCCGAAGCCTAAGCCCTTGATGTTGGAGGATAGAATTGTTGAAATAAAGATTTGGGAGGCTAATTCTGAGGGAAGTTTGATTTTGGATCTAAGGGTACCTATTGACTTAAGATCACCTACTTTCTATCAGGACCCTTACGATATCTTTCACGTGCAACCCAAGCTTGAAATAACTGATTATTTTTCTGAGCTATATGTTAAGTGGACAACAACACCTATTGAACCATCTTTACCCGTTGTTCGATACTTTGGTCTTGGGTTGCACACCACTAAACTGCAGGCCCGGCCCCACAAACACAACAACCTTCGGTTCTGGGTGATTTTCATCCAGAACCTGAGAACCACTCGACCCTGGGTCATGGGTCTGCACCATAATCTCGTCCACGTCTGTGGACATCTTCTGCTGGCGGGTTTCAGGATCAATATTTTGATTTTGATTCTGAACTGCACTTGTGAATTCTCAATCTCTTCTTTGTATGTATGCTATGCCTAGCTGAAGGCATTAAACTTAGCACGTGTGTATACACCCTTCTCTTTGCGGAGCTGACCAGATTTTCACGACACTTAGGTGATGTTCTGTTTACTCTACCCTTTTCATGTCTTTATTTTTACAATGAGGACATTGCATCATTTAGGCATGGGGGGGTGGATAATCAGTTCCTAAAATCATTATGTTAACTTTGTAGAATTTCTTTTAGTTTCTTATAAAATTAAAAAAAATTAAAAATAAAAAAAAAGAAAGAAATTAGGAAAAGAGAACTTAGGCATTTAGAAGTTATTAACTCTAGGAAATGATACAAGAGGACCTAAACACTTAGACTCTTCAGGTCTTCGGGCTTAATTAGCCCAGGTGTCCACTCGAATGTGGACTTCGTCTTGAGTCCTCGCCAATTAAAATTCATTTTAAGTTGGTAAATAAATTGGGATGATAAGTATACGACTTATCAACCCACCCTCTGATTTGGGGGGATTCTAAGGCTAAGCATCTATGCACTATTCGCACTAACTCACTTTTCGACAGTTTTTACGGAAATTGAGTAGCTAATGGACCGACTTGGGTGGTATGGCTGGCAAGTTGTCGGTGGTAACAGCTCATCGGCAGGTTGTCTAGAGCCCAGCCACAAGATCGTTTTCACTGTACTGCCTTTAGGTAAATCTTAGATCAGGAAAGCCACCTACTTATGAAAAAAAAAAGAAAAAAAAGAAGAAGAAAAAAAAAATTAATAAAACCACACTTCACCGCACGAGTATGGCTGGCAAGTTGTCGGTGGTAACAGCTCATCGGTTGGTTGTCTAGAACCCATCTCACAAACAAATAAATGCACAATAATTCCCAAAACACTTAGGGAAGAAGCGGGGAAGTAGAATAAACTAGGGAGATATATACTGGGTTCGCCCTTGTGTTGACCCCATAAATTAAAGAACTAGGGAGAAGGCTACCGATCGTAAAGATAAACCTTTAGGCAAGGTCACCTAGGGTCATAGAAACCCGAAGTCCGTTTTAACGGCCGTTTTGTGAATCTATCACTTTTTCACAAATATGCTTAGTGCTTAGAGTCCTTTTCGAGCCTTAGGTGGGTCGGGCAGCCGTAAAAAGTTATCTTGGAACTCTCAAACTCCAAAAGTACAAAAAAATTAAAAAAAAAAGAAAAAAATAAAAGAATGTATCTTCCCTTTTCAAATAAGGCGAGGACTTGGGTGGTCTGCATTCTGGCAGACACCTGGGTACTGTTTAATCTTCGTAGTTTAGAACCTTAGTTGAAATTTTCTATTGTTAGTAAACAACTTAGGCCTAAGCGATCGAGTCCTAATTTTGATAGCATGTAGTTTAATTTTGCTAGGGACTAGCAAAAGATAGGCATGGGGGTATGATATAGACACATCTATCTAGGATAAAATGGCTATTCATGCATTTCCTAGGCTTAGACTTGCACTTCATGTTATAAATATTGAATAACATGCATCATTGTGCATATAGAGTAGTTGTATATATTTTGTGTTAATTAGGTTCTTTTTATGGTCAGGAGAGGAGGTGATTTATTTCAGGGCCTTGGATGGACGATCAGACCATACGGATCTGATTAATACGATGATCGGAGTCTAATGCCTTTGAAATCGTCCAGATCGGAGTCCTGTAGCATCACATGAAGCTGGAGGAAGATCAATGGCCAGGGGGCAATGTGACATCCATACGGGTTTCGGATGGAAAATCCGACCGTACGGATGGATCCGGAGCGACGATCGCAGTCCGACATCGCAAAAATCATCCCGATCTGAGCACTATGGCACCCTTTGCAAGAAGAAGAACACAGACGGTCTAGATGGCTCCACGTGGCGCCGTCCAGGTCGCCCAAACCTGGCTAGCAGCCACCGCCCACTCTCCCTAATCATCTACAATGTTAATCCTAGCCGTTGGATCAAGATCCAACGGCTGGGAAGCGTCTGCACCGATTTCCTCCTCGCGACACAAAAGGTGACGTGGCGCATTGGTTGACGCAGCGGCTTGCAAAGGAGAGGCGCGGGTTCGATTCCCCGCAGCCCCTCCAATTTGCAATTGGGCAGGCGAGCTCAGCGCAGCGACAGAGGCAGCGGCAGAGCACGCGCGCACGAGCGGGCCAGCGTATTGCAAGCACGCACGCCAGCGCACAGCACATGCGCACATAGCTGGGCGCGCGGTCAGCGTGCATGAAGAGCGAGGTAGGCGGTGCAGGTGCAAGGGGCAGTTGGCGCCAGCCTTCAGCGACAACTGGACTGACCTACAGCGACACTTACAGCTGTCGCTATTTCATTGCAAGCCAGCAGAGCCAGCTATGGGCGTGGGTGGAGGTGAGCTGTCTACAACAACGTTTCCAGCGATGGTCTGGAAGTCGCTAGAGGTCCATTATTCATTTTTAGCCTCTTCTCCACCACTATAAAAGGGCCTTCACCCCCTCCCTTCCAAGCCATCTCTACCTACTCTACTCCCACCTACTCCCAAGCTCTAACAAGCCTACCAACGCTCCATTAGAGCTTGTTCTCATGCTCCCAAGGTGCCTATTAGTGCAGCGAACCTCTGCCCCACCAAATATTCCTCCAACCTCTCATCTCCCTTCACAGGTCACCTCGGAGCTGTCCTCCCACCTCCATTCCGGTAGCAGATCACCTTCGTCTTCTCACCTCCATTCCGGAGACACGCCGAAGCTTTCCTCAACACGACGTCCTCCAGCATCTCACCTCCGTCATCCCGCTCCTCACCTACTTCCTCCGAGCTTCCGCCAGGCGCCGTCGTCTCGCCGAACAGCCGATTCGGGAGATTTCCTCTCACCTCCCTCTCTTTTTTATGCTTTCATAGTAGATTGTAATAAACATTGGATTGATATATAAATCATTTTCGTTCCTCATCTCTATCTTGTGCTTCATTTTCTTGTCTTTTATTTCAAAAACACAAAAAAAATAACAAAACCTGAAAATACCAAACAGAAACAAAACGAAACGCGATTTTGGAGTAAAGTAAACGTCGCCTCCCTGTGTTCGACCCGGGACTCCCTTGGAGTTTCGGTATAAATTTTATCTGATCGACGTGTTTTGCAACTACGATGATGGGTTACTTGTAACCCCGGTTTCTAACATGCGAAACACGGCATGACCACTATGCTCCGCCAAGGTGATGTCCTCCAAAGCAATCCCTAAGGGGGCATGCCCTAAGCTTTTCTCCAAGGGCGGACGTCCACCATAGGTCCTTCTCCTTTGCATGGCCATCCTCTTTGAAGTAGAAAAGTCCTCCTCCTTGGCGTGGCCCAAGTTGAAGAGAGTGGGGAGAAGAAGGCACCAAAGGGGCTGGTGATGTGCCCCTTTAATCTTCTTCTCTACTCCTTCTTCTTGGCCGTAGGTGCAGGTGGGTATAGGTAGAAAAATACACTATTGGAGGATGCTCTAAAATGGTGGTAGGTGGTGGGTTTATATAGAGTAGGAAGGGGGCTAAGGTGACTCTTGAAATGAAGGGCTAAGATGGGAAGATGGAGGTTATTGGGGATCCTATGGCTAAGGGCAATTGGCGCCAACCCAAGGGACACTTAGGGGGTGTTTATGGGTGGTGGCACCCCTTGAAGTTGGCGCCAAAATGGCTTCTAGAAGGGGGGCTTAGGTGGCGCCAAGTAGGGTTCTAGAAGGAGGGGTAGGTGGGTGGCTAGGATGAGTTGTAGGGTTAGGTGTATGGTGGATGTGGGGGTAGATGTTGGTGCCAAAAAGGGGGGTAGTTAGGGTTTGGTTTTGGTGCCAAAATTGGTGCCTTTTGGTGGTGATGATGGGGTGAAGAGGTGGCACCAACTTGGAGTAGGATAGCTAGCTTAGGTAGGGCATAAGTTGGTGGAGCTAGCTAGGGTTGAGTTGAAGGTGGTGGATGGCCAAGGAGCTGGGTGCTAGCTAAGCTAAGCTGAGCTAAGCTAGCTTAGCTAGCAATGGAGTAGAGGAGGAGGTATTGGAGCTAGGGTTTGAAGAGAGGAGCTGAGGAGGAGAAGTCTAGAGCTGGAACTAGAGCTGGCAGCTGTTGAGGAGGCTGGCATGGAGCTACTCTAGCTGGCTTAGCTTGTTAGTTCTTTGCTAGCTACTAAGACAAGATAAAGTGAGTTGGCTTCTACCATAATGAGCTGAGGTGAGCTTGGTTTGGTGCTCCCGGGGAGGATCAAGCTGGTTGAGGCAGCTAAGGTAGCTTAGCTCAACTAAGTTTAGCTAAGCTGAGTCCCCAGGAGTTGGACTTGATCTTCCTGAGCTGGGATGAGTTCTTCTTCAGTTGGCTGGTATTGAGTGGAGTTGGATGTAGCTAGACCTGAGCTGGGGTGAACTCCAGTCAACTCTACTGAGCTAGCTAGAGCTCCCTGTGGACTTGTGGGAACTGAAATGAGCTAGACTCAACTAGGTTGAGCTGGATTTGAGCTGACTTGAGCTAGGGTGGGCTAAGATGAACTCTCTTGAGCTGCCATTTAGCTGAGATTAGCTGAATGGAGCTGGGATGAGCTAACCCTAGTTCAAGTGAGCTAGGTTCCAGCTGTGGTGAGCTGGATCAAGCTGAGTTCCAGCTAGTCTGAGTTCTCCTTCACCATTTGCCTTCTTGAATGCTAGGGTTTTAGGGATCTATATATATGTTCATCCCTAACAGTCACAAAAACATATTAAAAGGACAATAAAAAATGCAATGCATGCCTAACCTAATTAATGCCTAATTGCAGCCCAAAAACTCATTTGCGGAGTAAAATCCTAAGAGCTAGGTTTGTTTTAATGCATAAGAATGATGATAAACTAGCGTTTATCAGACTCTCAGTAAGTCCAATTGGACTTCTGTGGGCTGAGATCTGAGCTCAATTGGACCCTATGATTCCAATTGACTTAGGTGATGGTAATTGACTTTGATTTAACTCAATTGGGTTTGTTGAGGACCTAATTAGGTGCTTAAGGCGATCTAGAGGTGATTTACTAGGGTTAGGGCACCTTAATTTAGGTTCCTATGGGGTTGGAATTAGGTTTAGGAAGCTAGAGATCCAAGGTCAGGGCTTGAATCTCATAACAGGAACTGGAGAGCAGTTCCAGACGTCCAAAAGCATAATCAAACGTCTTATACTCAAAAATCAAAAGTCCAGACTTGTTGTCTGGACGTCCAATCTGAGTCAAGGGAGATTCAAGGTTCTATTTTTGGTATTCTGCAAAAATTGGATGTCTGACAAAGTGTCTGGACGTCCAATAACATTACAGAAGTGGGTTTGAGGTGTGCGGGAGTTGGCTAAGGGTTCTGGAAATCCTATAACTTATCTGGATGTCCAGATAAGGGTTGGAACTAGGGATTTAGTCTTTCCTAGGGTACTGTTACCTATTCTAAGGGTGGCTAAGGCTTGGGAAGTCTCTAGGATATCCTAGGGCTAGGATGGACCTAAGCTCTTCATATTTTACCGCTTTATTCCTACTTAATAGAATAGCAGACCTTAATTCCCTTACATCATTATTCCCTATATCTAATCTATGTCTTCTGCTCCAGCTCTGTCGCAACACCCATTATTCCTGATCCAGCTTCAGATCCAACTTTAGATCTAGCTTATTACCTGAAATTGACATAATGCACTTAATCAGCACATTATAACATTATTTTATGCATAGCTAAAAGAAAGCAGTAAAGATGCAAGTAATGCTTATGCATGAATGAATTACCCTAACCTATGCTAACTCCTAGCCTAATTTAGGTCAATTAAGACCTATGATTGCTACACAGTCAAGTACTATTGGGAATTGTGCTTAAGTTGTAGGGCTTAATTGGTGGTTTCAACTGCCATTTTTACTCATTATATTTTTTGTCCCTAACTTTTTGAGATACAATTTTTCTCTTAATTGAATATCATTTGATGCACTTGCATTATTTTCTCTGATTATTGTGATTGGTGAATTGATTTTTTGCACTTGCTCCCTGCAAATGATCTCTGAACTCATGATTTTTTTAGCATTATAAATTCAAATTTCTTATCGATTTTTGTCACTATACTACGATACGATATTTTCCTAAATATGACGATTTTCAATCACAACATATTCAAAATCCAAGGAAATTCTAATTACAAAATAATTTCGGGTCATTTGGATTAATAAGGAGCTAACTTATGAATTTTTGAAGGATACATGATCCTGATTTATCAAATTTTTGGATCTAAAGATGAATCCTGATGTTTTATCCTTAACAAATCCCGTGCCTTTTATGTTTTCAATCAACCAAAGTCCTGTGATCTTCTTCTCCTCAAAAGTGAAAAAATTAGTCTTTTTCGAAAATTTGTTTTGTGAAAATTATTTTGCTACGAGACTAGCAAAAGATAACTATGGGGGTGTGATAAACACCAGTTTATCATCATTCTTATGCCCTAAAATAGATTTAGCTCTTAGGGTTTTTACTCTACAAATGGGTTTTCAGGCTTCATTGAGGCATTCACCTAGGTTAGGCATGCATTGCATTTTATTTGCATTTTTGATGTGCTTATCTGAGTGTCAGAGATAGGCAGAAAGTCAAATCTCACATACCTTGGCACTCAGGAAGGCAAAAGATGAAGGAGAAGCACCTATTAGCTGGATCTTAGCTGGATCTAGCTCATCCCAGCTGGATCCCAGCTCATTCTAACTAGATCAACTCACTGCTAGCTCCATTCAGCTCATCTCAGCTAAATGGTAGCTCAAGCCAATTCACCTTAGCTCCATTCAGCACACCTCAGCTGGATGGTAGCTCAAACTAGCTCATAACAATTGATCCCAACTCCATTCCATCTCCTCCAGCTCAGAATAGTTCACTGGAAGCTCACCCTGACTAGGATTAGCTACTGCCATCAACTAGCTAATGACTCTATGTATAACGACAATAATTACATCAATTAGAATCAATCTCGAGGGTGCACACACATTAATATCATGTTATAGCAGGTCTAGGAGCAATGCATGCATATTGTATAACACCACTTTGATTGCTTATAATTAATGTTTAATGCCCATGTGTATAAGTGCATATTGAAACAAGCCTCAGATGAGCAATCAGACTACACGAATGAATCCAAATTGACGAATGCAGTCCAACAAAGCAATAATCATCTCAATTGAAGCCCTGTAGCGTCTGTTACAAAGAAAAGATGGTGGATGGCCCAGATGGTGCCATGTGGTGCCATCTAGGCTGCCCAATGACTGCCAGAAGCTCATCGCTCTCCTCTAGTGCAGCTTCATTGAATAATCTCATCCGTTGGATCTTGATCCAATGGCTGAGAACACATGAGGGAATTGCAAAAAAAGGTGACAAACTCGCGGGGATAGTGTATTTGTCAGCGCTTCAAACCACGACCGGCAGGCGTGAGCTCGAGCCCTCACGAGGCTCAAATCCGCAACACGCAAGCGGTGGGTGAAATAGGACCACTTGATCGAAGATGAATGCCGGAGATAGGGGCTACATGGTGCTCCCAGAGCGTGCAATTCACCTACGTGCCATCCTATGCACTATCCCACGTGCAATCATACGCATGGGGTGGGAGAGGTGCAATCTCGAGTGCACGGAAGGAGCCATCTAGACCCTTCATCTCTCATCAGACGGCTGATGACATAAGCACATAGATCGTGGTTGAGCGTGTGCGGATCGTGCGCTGCACATGTGCTGGACATGCATTGGCGTACAGCTGTCTACGCGACCAGTGCGTGCGGGGGCTGAACAAGCACGTGTTTAGGCAAGATTTTGGGTCAAATGATTTGGCGCAAGCTTATAAAAGGCCCTATGGACCCCATTGCAGGGGCATCTCTCAACATCATCTAGTAAGCACGTTCCCACCACCTTCTAGAGCTTAGAGCAAGCCCTTGGAGTTGCCGAGCCACTGATGGAAGCCCATCCACCATCGTGGCTATCTCAAAACTCCAATTGTCGCATTTAGTTGCTTGTTTTCTATTTCTTAAAGCTTTCATCTAGCATTGTAGTGAAACAATTTCACCTATTCAATATATATTAGTTTTTATTATCATCTTATGCTAGACTCTATTATGCTTCATCATGTCTACTTTCCATGCATAGTTACATATTGTTTCTCTACTACAAATTTCTAACCCTAGTCTCACTATCCCTCTCTCTCGCAAGCAAGCTAAATAAATATCTTCTGGCAACTAAGTGATTAATTGACCTGATTTTTGCCTCCATGTGTTCGATACTCGAATTCAATGTTCAAATTTCTTATTAAAATTGACGTTATAAATGCTTGCTACAATGAACAAATTATCTTCACGCATTTATTCAACGTCACTAGCTAGACCTAATCAGCTGTAGAAGTCATCAACTAGCTTAGGCCAGCTCAAGTCCATCTCCCAGAGGATCAACTCAGCTCAACTTAGTTGAGCTGAGCTACTTGACCTAAGGTAGCTACTCCAGCTAGCTAGGTAATCTCTGGGAAGACCAGACCTAGCTCACCTTAGATCAAAATAGAAGAAAGCCAGCTCAGATAAGATTGGCTTAGCTGCTAGCAAAGAACTAGCTAGCTAAGCTAGCTACTGAGCTCCACTTCAGCTCTCTTCAGCAAACATCAGCTTTAGTGCAATTCTTTCCAACTCCCTCCAGCTCCCTCTGGCTCCTCTCCCCTAAAACCCTAATCTACCTACCCTCTCCACTACTCATCTACTAGCTAAGCTAGCTTAACTAGCTTAGTCTAGCTAAACCACCCCAATGGCCATCAAAACCTAACCCCAATCCCCATCTATTTAGCTCCACCACTAACCCTACTTAGTCCACCTAGCTAACCTACTCCCACTCCACTTTGACCAACACACACACCACCCTTCAACCCACCACCAACACCAAGAGACACTTCAACCTTGGTGCCAAAAACACCTAACCACCCACCTCCATCTTGGCGCCAAACTAACCCTCATCCTAACCCTACACATCATCATACAAACCATCTCCACCCTCTAATCTTGGATCCACCTAGGACCCCTTTTAGAACACTATTTTGGCACCAATTAATGGTGTCCCTCCACCACCAAAAGACACCAACCACCACCATAACTACCCCCTCCCAACCCTTCACTTGGCGCCTACCTTTCTTAGCCTTAGGATCCACTTAACCACCCTCAAAACCCATCCTAGCCCTACACCTATCCACATGCCAACCAACCCTCTCCCTTCCTATATATATCCCACCTAACTACCACATTAAGGCCATCTTCTCCATTAGTTTTTCCTACCTACACCACTTACATCTCACGACCAAGGAAGAAGAAGAGAAAAAGATCAAGGGGCCAACCTACCCGCCCCCTTGGTGCCTTCTTTCTCTATCTTCCTCTCCCTTGTGCCACACCAAGGAGGAGGAGTTATTCACATAAGAGGGATGGGCAGGCAAGAGGAGGAGCAAGGTGGTTGACTCCCACCTTCGAGGATAGTTTGGAGGACTACATGAAGAAGAAGTCGAGGAGAAACCTTTTTAAGTGTGGGAGCAACCACACTTGGAGAGAGGCTATCCAAGAGTTCAACTAGAGGATCCCTTCTTCTTTATTTTTCCAATTTCTTGTATTAGCTAGTGTTTTAATATTTTCATGTAACAAGCATTCCTCTACCTGTCATACATTTTCCAAGCAATAAAAGATTTCATTGTTGCCTTCAATTTCTTGTTTTCTAGCTAGTGTATTTTTTTCTTGCTTCTAATAGTTGTAGAGCACACTCTTCTCTTGTAATTACCCTAGGCGCACTTGCCTAGGGTGAGTTTAGAAGAGAGGATTTCATTCCTTTCACTTAGGATTAGTTGATAGGTGTAGCTTTAATTAATCTTCGTTTTCAAGTACCCAATTGTTTTGAAAACCCTAAAAAACAACAAAACGAAAAATACAAAAATAATGTGTTGATTTGAGAAGCGAGACAGAGAACCATCTTTGTGACTAACAATTTGGCTTCCTTGGATGACCCTAGATACTCCACTATCTAGGAATATAAATTTAAAAGCTAATAAGTTTTGAGTGTTGCAACGAGATTAAAACCCCCATTTATAAAATCGTGCAAATCTCAAATCAGCTAGTCAACTGGATAGGGTGGGCTTAATAGAGAAGAAGGTAGATGAAGTATGGAAGTTCCTATATAAACCTCCATCTTCTTGTTCTCAACCACACACTTCTTCTTAGTTTCCTACAGGGACTTTTTGATTATTCATTTCCACATCCTTCACCAACTGGAGGAACCTTTGTTCCTCAATATGTTGAATTCCCTGCACCTCTTGGAGCTTCGGAGGAGCTTCATGCCATTCACAATGACCCATATTCATAAACCTATAACCTTGGATGACGTAATCATCCAAATTTCTCATGGTTGGGAAATACACAAAGGCCTAATTTCCAACAACCTTCTGCACCACCACTTCAAAACCCGATTCGAGCAACACCTCACTACTACAAGCACAACAATGCGGGTATCCACCGCGTGCCTACTAGCAAGCCCAACGCAGGCCCACCCAATACTATCAACCTAGGCCTACAGGAGATTTTCAGTTGGGGAATACCATGAAAGCTCTTGCTGACATGCAACAATAGAACTTTGCATTGCAGCAAAAGCAAGATGCAGCCTTAGCTGAGATGAGAGCTCAGTTAGAACACTTAGCTGCACCACGTCAAGCACGTACACTACTGATCGCTGATTGCACCGCAAAAATACACCTGCAATTGTGCCGTCTTGTGCTATTTCCTAGCATTACCAGTGCATATTAGGTTTCCATAGTCGCATTTGTGAAAATACATGCATGCATGTATTTAATTGAGAGGGGAGGAGAGTGAATAAAATGGCCTCTCAATTCACATTTTCTTCAAGTGCTTCTTCGCAAAATTTCCATCTTTATTTTTATTTCTATTTGATTTTGAATTTCTCCGCACAGCTGTAAGGAATGGCCTCTTCTTCTTCGCGCCATGTCCTGCTCAGCCATGCTCTGCACAGCCTCTCCCTGCCGGCCATGCACAGCCAGGGCTTGGCTGTGCATGCCTTCTTCCTCTATAAAAAAGGCACGGCTTCTTCTTGCAAGAGGGAGCCTGGTCCACCAAAAAAAAACCACACAGCAGCTCTTCCCTTCCAGGCCATCTCCTACCTCTCCCTCCATACGCAGTCGCTCCTCCTTGAGGAGACACTTTGCAGGCAGGAGCACCTCATAGTGGTGCACAACCACCACTGTGAGTCCACCACCGCCCAGCTCAACAGAGAGACGGTGGGCATGGTGGTTCTTTCTTTGTTTCAATGTTCAAGCCAACCCCGCCATTACCACAAAGCTTCAAGCTTTGAAGCTCAACCGGCCACCGCGCATGCCAGCCAACACCCGCAGGCCACCGCATGCCCTGTCGCGCTCCTTCGCCCGCGACCTAGCCCTCTCCACACGTCCTATCGCGAACCGCCTCTCCGCAAGCCAGCAGCCAGCTCCACTCTTCTGCGCGCACGCCAAGCCATCCATGCCCTCCGCACTCACAGCACCGGACGATGGCGGTTGCGCGGCTCGCCTGGGCACTGTAGCCATTGTTAACACGTTTCAGCGGAACACTATGGTTACAGTGCAGTGACCAGTAGGTTTCTCACTTATCCGGTCACCCGGCGCATCGCAACCACTGCTAGCTCGCACGCGCATCCCCCTAGCGTCCCGCTCCAGCACCCGTACCTGCACCCGCCCGCGTATCCGCCTACTTTAGCATCTGTGTCCGCGTCTCCCCTCACCATCTACCAGCGCTTGCGTCTGCCTGCACCCGACTCTTCGCGCAACGCTATACACTACGAGTCCTTCCTCCGCACCCACTTCCCTCCAGCGCACGCCTCTCCGCGCACCTACGCGCCTGCGCGTGCGCGTGAGACACTAGACGTTAGGCCCTGAGGCTGCAGACGACTTAACCTGCATTTCTTCACCAGCAGCGCTCTCTCTCTCTCTCTCATAGCACTCTCTCACTCTCTCTGCCGACACTTACACACACACACTCACACTCTCATACACACACACACATACCTATACTCTACTTTATACATATATATATACGTACATATATATATATATATACATATATCTATACATATATTAGTACTTATATAACTATGTATTAGTCTATATACATACTTACATATATATATATATATCTATATACTTATATGTATATACATATATATTTACCTATATACATATACTTATATACGTATAAATATATATATATATATACATATACATATATACATATATATATTACCTATACAACTAAGTATAAGTATAGATACGTATATATATATATACATGCATATATACACATATACTTATACATATATATATATATATATATATAAATATACATACATATATACATATATATCTATAACTATATATACACACATATATATATCTACATATATCTATATACATATATTACTATATATATATATACCTATATATAGATACATCTGTATAGTTATACATACATACATATACATATATATATACATATATATATATATATCAATACATATATCTATCTATACATATAGTTACATACCTATATATATATATACATATATATACATACATATATACAAATATATACATATATAAGTACACATATACCTATATAGTTATAACCATATATATATATATACATATAGATATATATATTTACATATATACATATATATTTTCATATCACACACCATACGTGGTATCGCGGGAATATCTGCACTAGTTGCTGATATTCCCTGATACACACGTACAAAAAGCGTGGTCGCACTCATCTTCCACCAATCCACCTTACACGCGGCACTTTGTCTTGTTGGTTGCGTCTTCCTAGACGACGACTGACTCGACACCGTGCTACACTCCATCTCTGCCTCCACCCCTTTATGCATATATAATATATACATATATATACTATATTTACTTTATTTCTATTTCTCTTTCTTTCCATTAAAAATATAAAAAAAGAAAAATATATAAAAGAGAAAAAATAATCCTTAACTTGCAGGTACTCAGTCTTGCGAATAGCAAGACCAGTTTGAAACCCTGATTTGGCTCAAAGCCAAGAACTTGATTTTGAGGGTGTGCCTCAAGGACAAAGATTATCAGAAAAAAATCTTAAATATAAAAACACCAAAAACATAATAAACGAACGGAAGAGATTCGTTGTAGGAAAGGCGTTGAAACTTCACTTCTAATCCCACTTCCCTGAGTCGACCCTGGGCCTAAAAGTGACCAAGATAAAATCAAGTAGGCCAGGTAAAAAAATTTTGTAAAGAGATGGTTAGGCTCAATTTAGGTTAACCACTATACTCATTATAACGATAAAATCACCATATTAACACAACCTATCTGGGTTCGACCACAACATCTTCCTTTCATGGCGCCGTTGCCGGGGAAGTGCGTATGCAAGTAAGTTTCTATTCCATTCCTTTCATTTTTCTCTTCTCTCTTCATGGGTGTTTTTGTTTATTGCTGTGCAGGTGAACCTATTGCAAGGAGAAGGCAAGCAGATGAAGTCAGAAATGTGGGTAGATCAAAGGTGGGAACGAGAGCGTGAAGACGCTGACACCGCACTGGAGCTTCGCACATGTGGTTGAACAAGTAGGTCTTTCTTTCTTAGCAACCTAGGTTAAATTGTAACCTTAATAAAAAAAAACTAAAAACTAGAAAAACTTCTTGGGATCTCTTGGGGCAAGTGGATTAAAATTCACTTGTTTAATTGATTGCCTTTACTCCCACTGCCCTGGGATTTCCCGCAAAACTTCACATAGCGAAAATCCAAGAATCTTGATTCTTGAATTTTTTGCCGTGTGAAGTATTCTTTGAGGCAAATAAAAAGATTGATTGCCACCCCTCTTTGCCTCATTTACTTGCAATTCGGGATCACCTTTTTGGTGGGGAGACTTGGAATTGAGTTGATTCCAACCCCACCGTGATCTTTCACGTGCTTAAGATTCGATCCCGAATACTTCAACCCCAACAATTTGATTCTCTTTATCTTTTGGTTGAGCTTTGTGTGTGGAAATCATTCTGGTGATTGGGAGCACTTGAATTGAAGTGTTTTGGCTCCCTTTCACACTAATCTAAAACTGATTCGTGCATCCACACATAGAAATCTCCATTTAGGGAAGCCCATTGCATTTTAGCATGCATTAACCAATTGACATTGAAGAAGGGTTTGTTGGGCTTAGAAGCAAACTTGTATTTTCTCAAAACCCAAAGATTGGTTGAATTGGTATTTCAGTGAAATCCTAAAATCCATACTACTTAAGGTTGAACTCTAAAAACCATTCACCAATTAAAACTTCAATTCGGGGAGATTTTCCCGTTGCATGCTTATTTTACACACTCTAAAAATCAATCACTTGGGCATTACCCGTAAAAAATGCCCTTCACATTCCAAGAAGCACTTGATCCTAAGCCTCTAAACTAGAATTGGTAGCAACTTGACCTTATTAAGGATTGGAGGTCTAACTACCTGCGTGTAGCGCCTACATGCTGGTGAGGGTTCCCGCATGCTATCGGGTGTCTAAGACTGGGGCAAATGGCCTTTCAATTTGGCCCGGTGGTTCCGTGGTGCTCGCATTCGGTTCCGTAGTTCGTGATAGTAGGTAACTTAGATCTTTAGGTCTAAGGGCACACTGTGGAGGTTAGGAATTTGATTGAATTGATTTGTCATCAAGTGTACCTTTGCAACGTCATTTCTCTCATCTCTTTTCCCTTCTTATCTCCCTAATTCTTCCTGCGGTAGTGCATGTTTGGGAGGAGGTCACAAAACCCTAAACTGTGTGAATTGTCTGATAATTTTAGAAAAGGAGTCAAATCGTCCTCCTCCTCCACAAACATGGCTCCACGCCTACCCCCAAATCCCGAGGGAGGAAACCGCCCTCAAAACCCACCAGGTGGTGGAGCCTTGGATCCCATAACCCATCTCCAAGCCCAAATGGAAATGTATAATGAACAAATTGAAGCCATTAGGGAAACATTGGAGGAAATGCAGAACCCTCCCAAACGGGAGGAGCCTAGGTCTCTTAGCTCCTATCAGAATCCCGCTGCTACAGAGACCATAAGACAAATTTGGATCCCCATGGGTGGGGATGACTTTGAATTAAAACCTAACATAATTGGCCTAATAAATTTTCACTTCCATGGTCTTGCAAGTGAAGATCCTTTTCTCCACTTGGAAGACCTAACCCGATTGGCTGAAACTATTAAACCTAGAAATATCGGGTTACCAATAGTCCTCATGAAAATGTTCCCATTTTCATTGCGGGATAAAGCGTCGCAATGGTTACGCACCCTTGGGAGAACCATCCACTCTTGGGAAGAGATGCAAACAGCGTTTCTCAAGAAGTTCTTCCCAATCAGGCGAACCAATGCACTTTGCCGTGCTATCACTTCATTTACGCAACAAAATGGCGAACAATTTCATGAGGCATGGGAGAGATATAATGACCTCCTCAGGAAGTGTCTGCACCACGGTCTGCCTGAGTGGCATATAGCCCAGATTTTCTACTATGGGCTAAATGAGACTTTGAAGTAGATTGCAGATGCTTCCTGCGGAGGGAATTTTATGAATAAAGACGAGAATGGAGCATTCGAATTATTTGAAAATATGAGTGAAAACTCAATGAACAATGCCTTCATTGTCGCCTTTAATCGTACCAGCCTGCCCCGTAATGTCCATGAAGTTGACACGGGACCCTCCCATTCATCCACTGATCTTAGACTTATCGCACAGAAATTGGATGAAGTCTCCGTCGTGTACAAGAAGCTGGATGAGCTTCTGGCCAACCCCGCCCGTTCTATGGCAAACATCCCCACCTCACCACTTCGTCACAATTCCAATTCTTCCAACACCAAGCTTATCCTGAGAAACCCTGTAAGACCTTCCTTACCGAGTGTCGCGTCGAGCGATTCGGTAAGTCGTGGATCTGGCTTCTGCGAGCCAGTATTTTGACATGGAGGACCAAGCCTCCGTGTGCTCGGATGCATATTTACATGTGGACACATCTTCTGGCATAGAAGATGCTTGTGCCCTGGGGAACAACCCGTTCTCTGCCACTTATAACCCAGGGTGGCGAAATCATCCAAACTTCACATGGTCCAACAACCCGCAGCGCCAAAACCCCGCGGGTGGACCAATGCGACCATCCACACCCGTCATCCCAAGGGCCCAGTCTAATCTTATGGCAAATCCGCCATCAGGTCCTTGCATACCGCAAGCAGAACACGCATCAAGTCCTCTTGACAAATTGATGCAAAAGATGACGGAAATGTCAAAGTGCCATGAAGAGAACATGACCTCTCTTCAGCACCAATTGGCACAGCAGAATGTTGAGATTAGCCAACTATGCATGGCGGCTCGATCTCAGGGCACTCTTCCCACCCAACCTGTTCCAAACTCGCGAAATTTCGTACCCCATGGTCCTCAACCACAGGTACGACCTTCTTAGGGGCAGGTTCATTAGATTCTGCAAGCTCTGGGCATTCCACTGGGATTTCAGGCTAATCCCGCTGCAGCACCTCACTCTTATGTCCCTATTGCGAACCCTCCTCCGCCGTATGATCCCACTGGACCCGCATCATCCAATGCTATCACTACGAGAAGCGGCAAGCAGACCGTTGATCTGCCTCGACCGGATCTTGGCCTGTCTTCTTCGTCGCCCTCTCATTCGGGATGCTCACCACATTCACGAGAGGATGATACACCAAAATTGGTCCCAGAATCAGTCCCATTCCCTAAGGCTCTACTGAGGGAGCCAAAAGGCAAGAAGAAAGACACGTAGGCCTCTGATAACCTGCGTAATTTGTTCAGGGATGTAGAAATCAAGGTACCCCTGCTCGAGGCTACCGACCACATACCTACTGTCACCCGATTTTTCAAAGACTGCACAACACTCATGCAACAATCAAAGAAAACCAAGAATCCGGTGGTTCTCTCGCCTCATGCGAGTTGTGCTATACTATCAAATCTACCACCGAAGCAGAAAGACCCGGGCACACCTCTCATTTCCTGCAGCATCCAAGGCTGCAATTTTAACCGTGCCCTGCTTGATATAGGATCTTCCATCAATCTTATACCGACCATCTTGCTCGAAAAATTTTCCTTGGGAAATCTGAAACCCACCCCTGTCACGTTACAGTTGGCAGATCATTCTGTCAAAATCCCGAAGGGTGTGGTGGAAGACGTGGTGGTTAGGGTCAACAGTCTCTGCTTTCCTGTTGACTTGGTTTAGATATGGAAGTTCCTAGCTCACTTTCTAATTGTCCGATCATCCTTGGTCGACCTTTCTTGGCCACAGCCCGCGCCCATATCGACTGCGAGTCGGGCTGTATTGAGATTGCTGTTGGATCTAAAAAGCTCAAGCCTACCATCTTCAAGGCAGCCAAGAACTTTGATTGCGATTGCATCGAGGATGACACGTCTGATGAAGACATGGCCATCAGCGCGTGTATTGGACTAATTGGGACCTATTCTGACTGCTGCGGATTACCTATAAACACTGACGACTGCCTGATCAACACATACTGTGACGTTCCCCCATCCCTCCCTATTCCCGTACCTTCTCCTAGCCAGACTTCTGACGAGGTTTTCTCCACTTCCCATACCTCGTGGTCTGAGTCATATTCGGTCTACTCACTGCCGGTCCACACTCTTGAAGACCAGATTGCCCTTTCTTTCTCGCCAAATCAGGTGGATTTACAAATCCACACTGGGACCTTGAGCCCACATACTTCTCACTGGGGCTATTCCTTTTTGGATCCAGCCATCCAAGAAGCCCCTCTTCTTGGCCAATCTGAGGGCCAATTTCTTCCTCTTGCCTTGTTCTCCGACCTGCCTGGGACACTCTCGTCCCAAGAAATGCTAGACCTTTCACCATCCACTCCCGAGTTGAAAGAGCTGCCTAGTACACTTAAATATGTTTTCCTGAGACCAAATGAAATGCTCCCTGTAATCATTAGCTCAAAATTGACGAGGGAGCAAGAGTGCAAACTAACTGAGGTCCTCATAGAACACAAGGCAGCTATTGGATGGTCTTTATCAGACTTATCTGGCATTAGCCCCTCCTACTGCACTCACCGTATATATACGAAGGAGGAGGCTTGACCTTCTTGTGAGATGCAGCGACGTCTCAACCCTAACATGCGGGAGGTCATTAAGAAAGAAATCATTAAGTGGCTAGATGCAGGTATAATCTACCCCATCAGCGGTAGCCCCTGGGTGAGTCTGATTCATGTTGTGCCCTAAAAGGCAGGACTCACCATCCATATCAATGACAGGGGCGAATCCATCCCTACACGCACTCCTACATCTTGGAGGGTGTGTGTAGATTATAGGAAACTCAATGCTGCAACTAAGAAAGGTCACTTTCCGCTACCTTTCATTGACCAAATCCTGGAGCAGTTAGTGGGAAATAATTTTTTCTCTTTCCTAGATGGATTCTCAGGATATAACCAGGTGGCAATTGACCCCCGGGACCAAGAGAAAACCACTTTTACCTGCACCTTCGTCACCTTTGCATTTAGAAGGATGTCATTTGGACTTTGTAACGCTCCAGCAACTTTCCAGAGATGTATGCTGGTGATATTCCATGACATGGTGGGTGACTTTCTCGAGGTCTTCATGGATGACTTTTCGATCTTTGGACCATCTTTTGATGAATGTCTTGCCAACCTGACCTGTATCCTTAGGAGATGTATTGATGTAAACCTCGTGCTTTCTTGGGAAAAAAGTCATTTTATGGTGCACGAGGGAATTGTTCTCGGGCATATCATCTCCGATAGGGGTATCAAGGTTGACAGAGCTAAGCTTGATGTGATTGTTGATTTACCAGTGCCTGGCTCTGTGAAACAAATCCGCTCCTTCCTGGGACATGTCGATTTCTATAGGAGATTCATCAAAGATTTCTCCAAGATTTCTCGACCTTTAACTCATCTCCTATCGACTGATGTACCCTTCGATATAGGCCTCGACTGCATACGAGCATTCACGCAGCTACGTAATGCTGTCACCAACGCCCCTGTTCTCCAGCCACCTGATTGGTCCCTTGACTTTGAACTCATGTGTGATGCTTCTGACCTTGCAGTCGGAGCCATCCTGGGACAAAGACGCGATAGACACCCTTCGTGGTGTACTACACTAGTAAGACGTTGGAGAAATTATACTACCACTGAGAAAGAACTATTGGTGATCATCTTTGGGCTGGAGAAATTTCGCTTTTACCTTCTGGGCTCACATGTTATTATTTTCACTGATCACGCGGCCATTCGCCATCTCATGCACAAGAAGGATGCCAAGCCTAGACTGATTCGTTGGATCCTTCTGCTCCAGGAATTTCACATTGAGATCCGTGATAAGGCCGGAGCCTAGAATGTTGTAGCTGATCATCTTTCCAGACTGGACCCTGACCATATTAGACTTACTTTGCCGATCAATGAGATTTTTCTGATGAGCACCTATTGGCAATTAATGTGGCAAGTGGACCTTGGTATGCTGACATTGCCAATTACCTTGCTTCTGGATCCCTTCCACGTGGCTGGCCTAAAAACCAGAGCGAGTGTCTCATGGCAGAAGCAAAGTATTATTTCTGGGATAATCCACTTCTTTTTTGGATAGGTACTGATCAAATCATCCGTCGTTGCATTCCTGACAGCGAATTCCCCAGTGTGCTATCCTTCTGCCATGATCAGGCCTGTGGAGGCCATTTCTCTGGGAGGAAAACTGCAGCCAAGGTGTTGCAGTGCGGTTTCTTTTGGCCCTCCCTTCACCAGGATGCACACAATTATGCCAAGCATTGCACTAGGTGCCAGTCGTTAGGGTCAATGTCACGTCGTGACATGATGCCCTTGCAACCCATCCTAGCTGCGGAAATGTTCGACATTTGGGGAATTGATTTCATGGGTCCCTTTCCTCCTTCCAATGGCTTTGAATTCATCCCCGTGGCCATTGACTATGTTTCGAAATGGATCGAGGCTATTCCCGCACGCCGTGCTGACCATGTTATATCGACTTGATTTGTCAAAGACCACATCTTTGCGCACTTTGGGATCCCTTGAGCCATTATCTCGGATGGAGGAAGCCACTTTACCCATGCGTCTTTTTGGGCACTTCTGAGGAAATACGGAGTCCACCATCATATCGCATCCCTGTATCATCCTCAGAGGAACGACCAAGCAGAAGTGTCGAACCGGCAAATCAAGCAGATTCTCCAGAAAATGGTTTGACCTGACAGTAAGGATTGGTCCGACAAGCTGATTGATGCACTTTGGGCGTATCAGATAGCCTTCAAGGCTCCCCTTGGTATGTCTCCTTATAGAATCGTTTACGGGAAGCCTTGTCATTTGCCCGTGGAGTTGGAGCACCTCACTTATTGGACGGTTCTCCAATGTAACCTCGACCCAGACCTATGTGGTCGAGAAAGGAAACTCCAACTCCAGGGGCTGGAAGAGCTCCGTCGTGAAGCCTATGATTCTACTTTAACTTTCAAACAACGCACTAAGGCTTTTCACGACAGCCGTATTCAGCGGAAAAAATTTGAGCCATCTCAAGAAGTTTGGCTCTACGATGCCTGGCTTAAATTCTTTCCTGGGAAACTGAAGTCCAAATGGACTGGTCCTTTTCTGGTCTCGAGACCATTTCCCAACGGTCTGTTGAAATTGAAGATCCCAAATCTGGGCATAAAGTTACGGTCAATGGGCAGTGTTTGAAACCCTATCTTACTCATGAACCTACCCCCGTTGGTGAAACTGTTGCCCTGCTGGAGCGTAACTAATCTTTTGCCTCATTCTAAGTCTAGCTGGGGATGTTAAATTCAACGCTCGTTGGGAGGCACCCCAACAACACTCACTATCCACCATCACTTTTCACGCCACTATCACAATCACTTCACTTTTCACTTCACCACCCACCATCCACCCACCCTACCACCCTGCTGTATACCCTGCACCTCAGCTCTTGTTACCCGATCTTTCGTCCTTGCTCTACCCTACCCTGCATGCATATGAGGACATAGCATCGTTTGGCATGGGGGGGTGGTAGGCATCCATAGGATCTGGGTATTTTAAGGTATCATGCAATTTCTATATATATATATATATAATAGTGCTTAGAAATGATCTAAAGGCTAAAACAAAAATACAATAAGTGTTTATGGATATTCAACCTCTGTTTTGAAGACTTTCCAGGCCACAGAAGCTTGATTCGCTCAGGCTCGGCTTAATTCACTTGAGCATTGACAAGATAGATCGGAATCTCTCCTAACTAAGGACGTATTCTTGTACCTGAGACACCAGTACAGGATCCATTGGTTTACTTCTACTTGAGAGCCTAAGTAATCTTGGTTCACACTACACATATCAAGAAAGACCAGGTGAACATAAGATCCAACCCTAGTGTTCATTAGGGAAGGTGGAGTCCTTACCTGTGCGTGCAGGTAGACTTTCTATCTCAGGCATTAGTCTTGTGTTTAGGAGAGACTCTTTCCACCAAAAAGAAACCCTCCCACCAAAAAAAAGAAAAGTGCACTCCTCCAAATAATGTTGTAAGAGATATACTGACACGTGTTTCAAAAAAAAAAAAAGATGCAAATAAGTCAGTATATCTTGCAAATATCTATAAAGTCTTCCTCCTAAAAAAAGTTCTTTAGGGCATGTCGCAAATACCCTATTTTCTTTGAGCCACAAATGTCAAAAAATGGGAGTTGAGTTTTCCGTCATCTTTTCAAGGGTCAACCCGAAGACACGAGCTGAAACTGGGACCAACCTTTACTTAAAAATTCATGAAACCCTGGGCTTGAGTCTTAATGTTCATCTCGTCAGTCTTGATCCTTCACTATGCACAAGCCATAATCTCTTGAGCTCTCGAGTACGGCAAAAACCTCCTGGGTCCTAGAAATCATACTTAAGGTTTAAATATCAAGAGTCCTGGTTAGTCGAGAGATGATCTATGTCACGTGAGACTCAAAGTACTGGTAGTCTTCTCAGCAATTGGTTCTCCCAATATCCAACAATAAACACACCTATGTCGCCTCAGAAGAAAATCTTCAACTTAAAGATCATTTCTAAATACAATACAAAAAAAAAAATGTTTTGCTAGGGAGTAGCAAAAGATAGGCATGGGGGTGTGATTGCACCGCAAAAATACACCTGCAATTGTGTCGTCTTGTGCTATTTCCTAGCATTACCAGTGCATATTAGGTTTCCATAGTCGCATTTGTGAAAATACATGCATGCATGCATTTAATTGAGAGGGAAGGAGAGTGAATAAAATGGCCTCGCAATTCACATTTTCTTTAAGTGCTGCTTCGCAAAATTTCCATCTTTATTTTTATTTCTATTTGATTTTGAATTTCTTCGCGCGGCTGCAAGGAATGGCCTCTTCTTCTTCGTGCCATGTCCTACCCAGCCATGCTCTGCACAGCCTCTCCTTGCTGGCCATGCACAGCCATGCATAGCCAGGGCATGGCTGTGCATACCTTCTTCCTCTATAAAAAAGTCACGGCTTCTTCTTGTAAGAGGGAGCCTGGTCCACCAAGAAAAAATCACACAGCAGCTCTTCCCTTCCAGGCCATCTCCTCCCTCTCCCTCCATACGTAGCCTCTACTCCTTGAGGAGACACTCTGCGGGCAGGAGCACCTCACAGTGGTGAACAACCACCACTGTGAGTCCACCACCGCCCAGCTCATCAGAGAGCCGGTGGGTGTGGTGGTTCTCTCTTTGTTTCAACGTTCAAGCCAACCCCGCCATTGCCACAAAGCTTCAAGCTTTGAAGCTCAACCGGCCACCGCATGCCCCTGCAACAGCCGGCCAAGCTTCACCGCGCACACCAGCCAACACCCGCAGGCCACCGCGTGTTCTATCGCACTCCTTCGCCTGCAACCCATCCCTCACCATGTGCCCTGTCGTGAACCGCCTCTTCGCAAGCCAGTAGCCAGCACCACTCTTCCGCACGTGCGCCGAGCCATCCACGCCCTCCGCACTCACAGCATCGGACGCAGGCGGTTGCGCGGCTCGCCCGGGCACTGTAGCCACTGTTCACGCATTTTAGCAGAACACTGTGGCTATAGTGCGGTGACCGGTAAGTTTCTCACTTATCCGGTCACCTGGAGCGTCGCAACCGCTGCTAGCCCGCACGCGCATCCCGCCACGCATCCCGCTCCAGCACCCGCCCACACGTCTTCCAGTGCCCGCACCCACCCGCGTATCCGCCTGCTTCAGCGTCTGCGTCCGCGTCTCCCGTCACCTGCTCCCAGCACCTACTTCTACCCACACTCGACTCATCGCGTAGCGCTGTGCGCTGCGGGTCCTTCCTCCATGCCCACTTCCCTCTAGTGCGTGCCTACGCGCCTGCGCAAGCGCATGAGACACCAGACGTCAGGCCCTAAGGCTGCAGACGACTTAACCTGCGTTTCTTCACCAGCAGCACTCTCTCACTCTCTCTGTCGACACTTACACACACACTCACACTCTCATACACACACACATACCTATACTCTACTTTATACATGTATATATATACGTACATATATATATTTATATATATCTATACATATATTAGTACTTGTATAACTATGTATTAGTCTATATACATACTTACATATATATATATATACTTATATATATATACATATATATTTACCTATATACATATACTTATATACGTATAAATATATATATATATATACAAATATACATATATATATTACCTATACAACTAAGTATAAGTAGATACATACATATATATATATATACATATATACACATATACTTATACATACATACATATATATATATATAAATATACATTCATATATACATATATATCTATAACTATATATACATATATTACTATATATATATACCTATATATAGATACATCTGTATAGTTATACATACATACACATACATATATATATATATCTATACATATATCTATCTATACATATAGTTACATACCTATATATATATACATATATATACATATATAAGTACACATATACCTATATAGTTATAACCATATATATATATATACATATAGATATATATATTTACATATATACATACATATTTTCATATCACACACCATACGTGGTATCGTGGGAATATCTGCACCAGTTGCTGATATTCCCCGATACACGCGTACAAAAAGCGTGGTCGTACTCATCTTCCACCAATCCACCATACACACGGCACTTCGTCCTGTTGGTTGCGTCTTCCTAGAAGATGACCGACTTGACACCGTGCTACACTCCATCTCCACCTCCACCCCTTTATACATATATAATATATACATATATATATATACTATATTTACTTTATTTCTATTTCTCTTTCTTTCCATTAAAAATATAAACAAAAAAAATATATATAAAAGAGAAAAGATAATCCTTGACTTGCAGGTACTCAGTCTTGCGAATAGCAAGACTAGTTTTGAAACCCTGATTTGGCTCAAAGCCAAGAACTTGATTTTGAGGGTGTGCCTCAAGGACAAAGATTATCAGAAAAAAATCTTAAATAGAAAAACACCAAAAACACAATAAATGAATGGAAGAGATTCTTTGTAGGAAAGGCGTAGAAACTTCACTTCTAATCCCACTTCCCTGAGTCGACCCTAAGCCTAAAAGTGACCAAGATAAAATCAAGTAGGCTAGGTAAAAAAATTTTGTAAAGAGATGGAAGGCTCGATTTAGGTTACCACTATACTCATTATAACGATAAAATCACCATATTAACACAACCTATCCGGGTTCGACCATGACATCTTCCTTTCAATCACCAAATAGCGTGATTTGTTAAAATGGGTTTGAATGTTGTTGTAACATGCAATTTTGATCGCTTTTAAAATTTGTAAAGATCGAGTACTCGATGAGTATTCTGGCCATCCCAAAGGAGGCAGAAGTGCAATTTGAAATTCATTTTCTTGAAGATCGGAAATTAACTTTCTTTTTGTATTTTTGAATATATAATTTTTAGGGTTTTTGTATGGGCAAAAAGTGAATGCGAAGAAGACGAGAAATGAATATGCTAATAACAAGGTAAGAAGTGCCTTATTTCTCCAACTCACTCCAAGCATGGGAGGCTTGGAATAATAGAGGAACAAGACACAACAAAAGAAATTAGAAGCTAACTTGAATAATAGTAGAGGGATGCTTCTTAAAGAAAAATTATTTTACAAAAAGGATTGGAGAGTTCACAAGGGAGAAGGGTTCTCACTTGTAATCTCCAATAAGAAAGCAAATGCTACAATGCAAAAATAAAAATGAGTAAAGTAAAGGAAAGCTTAGTGATGAAGAAAATGATGCTGCTGCATCACTCTTGCTCCAATTTTGGTTTCCCTAGAATTAAAGGAAGCTCCTTTCTTTGTCGTCCTCTTCTTAGCAAGCCGTAAGTGGGGCGTGCCTTGCTCCTCCTAGAGTGGATGGTTTCCACTCCTAAACTCCTCCTTAGGGTCAACATGGACCACCCTATGCTCTTCTCTTCCTAGATGTCCTCCTTGCCTGGTTGACTCCTTGGCTTGTCATGGACATAAGGTAGATGAAGATAGGAAGTTGAAGGCACCAGGAGGGCAAGAGCACAACTTTGATCTTCTTCTTCTTCTCTTCTTCTCCATGGTCATTAAGAATGGTGGAATGAAGGTGATAGTGATGTAGCCAAGGGTGAAGAATTATGGTAGTTATGGGTGGGGTATATAGAGTGGTAGGAAGGGTGGTAGGTGTTGTTAAAAGGGGATGGCTAGGATGGCTCATGGATGGTGGTTGTAGGATCCTAAGGCTAAGGTTGATGGCTCCAAAATGGAGGGCCATGATTGGTTGGTGCCAACCCTTGGTGGGGACTAGAGTTAAGGGTTGGCATGGAGCGTTGTAGGGTTAAGATTTACTTAGGTGATGGTGGTTATGTGATGGAAGGCTATGGTGGGTTAGCTCAAACTTAAGGGATGTATGGAGGTTGAGTTAAGGGGGTTTGGTGTGGGTTTATCGTGTGGTTGTGGGTTAGGTGTTTGTCACCAACTAATGGAGGGTGACGATAGGTTGGATGGGGTATGTGTAAGGTGGAGATGGGCTTCTAGGTTGGCACCAATTATGAGGAGGTGTGTAGGCATTCTGGCACCACCTTAGGTGGTGGTTATAAGGTGCTTAAGGTGGTGAAGAGGTGGGTTAAATGTTGGCTCCAAGGAGGGTTCTAGAAGGGGGTTATGTGGATGGTGACAATGGGTTTAAGGGAAGATGGAAGGTGGAGATGGAGGAATTTTAGTGGGAATTGTTGGTGCCATATCTAAGTAGTTGTGGGGATGGTTTTGGAAGGAATTTGGTGGTGTCCTTTGGTGGTAAAGAGGGGTGAAGGGGTGTGCGCTGTTGGTGCCAAAAGGGACTAGGAGTGGTTAGCTTAGGTGGTGTTATGACCCGATTTTCGAATCCCTACAAGACACGAGACCGAACCGACTCGACTGATCCCAAGACCCAATCGTCCAACAAGAAAGTAACCAAAAAGCAGGAAAGTAAACCACATTCACTATGCTAAGCAACTAATAGTAAAAGGTACAGTAGTAAAGAAGTAAAAATTGCTACAGTACATATCACCACCACAACAGTAGAAAGTAACAAGGTACAGGAACATAAAGTACAGAACGTAAAAGTACAGAACATAAAGGTACAAGAGTCTACTCACTACTACAAGGAGTACAACAAAAGAAACTACAGCTATTGGGCTCTACTAGGCCCAGCACCCTCTGCAGCCGTAGGCTCGGCTGCTCAACACCTGGACCTAAAAAGGGTTATGAGTACACAAAGTCAGTGAACGTTGAGTAGAGTGGCAACCAACTAACTAAAGCAGTAAAAGTGGACAGGTAGCTATTTATTCCATTTACTTTATTTCACAATTTATTCTTTTTCACCCATTATCTTATTTATCAGATCTCTTTCTTGATCTCGAATGTTCCTCGTGGGAACGATCTCGATTGCAGTCTTTTCCGAAGAGTAGAAGGCACACGTGGTGCTCTCCTTGCCGGGAGAGTCCCCTGTGCTGATCTTACACCTAGTCAACCACCCCAAGGTCAGGGACAAATGTAACAGTGACTACTGCACATGCGATAAGCGCACGGGTAGCTACCTCGCACTGACACGCGGTCAGTCGTTTCTGCTAACGGGTGCCCCCAAAGTACAGCACAGAACAGTATAGGGCCTAGCCCTCTCAGTAACAAGGGTCTAGCCCCTAGGAACCAAACAAGTGTCTTGTCCCTCCACAATCCGCGCACCCTCGCCTAACTACCCTGGTTTGCCTAGTGGGCTGAAGTGCTGACGGCAACCGGGTCTTAGTTTGTTATAACGTTGTAGTAAAGCCGGTTATTACCAACACTTCAAATATAAATTTTTTACTCGGAAAATAAAAGAGTTCCCGAGGTCGAACTCAGGGAGCAAGTTGTATTCTAGAGATATACATGTTTCTTTTACAAAATAAAGAAAGAGAGAGGGAAAGAATTTGTTGTTCTCTTCGTTTTCTCCTCGTGATGTTCTTCTTTCTTTCTTTCTTCAGAGCTCCTTCTTCTTCTTCTTCGTTCTGCAGAGGTGATGCTCCTCTTCAGATCTCTTTCTTCTTCTTCCTTGGTTTCTGTCTTGGCCTCTCTTCTTCTTTTTCTGCAATTGTGGTGACCCTTTCTCTTTTCCCTTTTCTTCTTTATGGCTGCAGAGCTTCTGCCTTCAGCTACTAAGTCTTCCTTTCTTCTTCTTCTGCATTGGCCGTTGCTCTTCTTTTCTTTCTTTCTCCTTACTGTCTCCTTTCCTGCTCTGGCTGCTGACCTTCCGTCGTCTGACCCGGTGCTTAGACGACTTAACTATGCATTTGCTACAGTGCAGCTCCTTCTTCTTCCGCGGGTCTTCTTCTTCGCCTGTGCCTGCACACTTCAGAGTTTTTCGTCAAGAGGCAAAACCTACTCTACCCTCCCCCCCCCGCGTCTCTCTTTCTCTTTGAAACCACTCCTGGGAAAGCTCTCCCAGAGCTACCGGGTAATCGGGTTCGGGTCACGCCCGGGTCCAGGCCCACCGGCGTGCGTGGTGGGCGAGGAGTGCAGGTCAGTCTTAGTCGGGTCGGGTCAGGTCCGCGGGGCGTGAACGCGGACGAGACCGGGTAACCGGGCAGGTGTAAGGGGACCTCACCCCGTGTACTGAGGCAGTAAGGCTACTGCACAAAATCAATTTAAACAGTGGAACGGGTGTGAGGCTTACCGATGTGGGACTAAACGCAGACCTTTCCTCGCGTGCGCCTGCTGGGAGACCGCGGCCTGGCTTCTGCAGCTGCGGCTTCGATTTGCATAGGTTGCTGGCTGGCTGCCTTCGCAAGACTCCCCGTACTCCGCAGCAGCTGGAGACCTGGAGTCCTCAAGCCTGGAGCGCGGGAGAAGCTGCTTCAATGTGCGTTAATGGCGGTCGAACCTCAAAACCTGTCGGACACGAATATGGCCTCGCGGCCTGATCAAACCACTGGGGAACCTTCGCCGTGGCACGGCGAAGGTGAGGAGCTGCGCGGCAGGCCGCAAGGTGGTGTCTGGCGGCAGCCCTGGGTCGGACTACAACCGGAGGAATGGGTTCGTTCGGGGGAGTGTTACGGAGGTGTGGAGCGGCAGTGGAGGGGTGGGGGGTGCTCAGTGTTATGAGGCGGAGGTTCGGTGAGGGTCGGCGAGCCGTGTGGGTTGCTGAGGTGATGGGAGCGGCTCGCCGGAGGATGGCCGGAGGCGGAGAAGGTGAGGGTGAACAGGAGCGGTCGAGGGTTTAATCAAATAAAAGACAGTGAGGAAAAGAATGAGGGGGAGATGGGGGGGAGTTCTGACCTAGCTACGGAGACGAAAGGGGCCGGGGCAGAGCGACAGTCGTATCGACTGTCGCCGGAGAAGAAGATGCCCAGGGGAAGGGGCGGCGGTGACGACGGGGCAGAGGCAGCGCGCGCCGGTATTGCGCGACGCGGGAAGAGCAGGGGACGAAGTCTCTGCTGCTGGTATTGCGGCAGAGCGAAGAGGAGGAGGAGGAAGAACCGTCGGAGCTGGTGAGCGTCTGCTGGAGGAAGAAGAGAAGAAAGTTGGGGATTTTCTCCGTCAGATCCAGGCTGCCCTGGTCGGTGGAGCAACGGGGGGTATTTATAGGGATCAAACAGGGAGGAAGGCGGAGGGAGACGACGTGTCTCCCTCGCCGGAGGATGGTCGGAAACAAGAACCCATACCGTCCGTGCGTTCGCACGGCCGGTATGGTGGGTTACAATGACCAGGGGGGTGTCCCTGCGACGGCTGACGACGCAGGGCACCCCCGGTTTACTTGCCAGGTCCCCCACCTCACCCTGCGCGGCGCCATGCTCCGCGCAAGGTCGCCGGAGCATGGTGCTGGCAGGTTTTGCAGGAGGGACCTGATTGCAAAGAACGAAGGAGAGTTAGGGGCCAAAATGCGAGGGTTCAAAAGTTGAGGGCCAAAGAGTAAATATATGAGGACCAAAGTGTAAAGTCGGTCAAGGAGGTTTCTTCTTAGGCTCAAGTTTTTATACATGACTAATTAGGACCTAAGGAATCTGATGGTGAATTTCATTTTCATATTAAACCTTGTTTGACCGGTCAATTTGCGCAAAAACCCAAATTAAGTTATTAATTGGGCATGGTTCTCAATGTAGGTCAAAATGGGTTCTAAAGGCCAAATTGAAGGTTCTAAACCCTAGAGATTATTTTTCTATGAATTTTAGAGGGTTTATTCTAATTTTACTTTGCCTCGAACCTTGTGAAGTGGGTTGTTTTAGGGTTACAGATTATCATTTAGTTTCTTGGAAGTGCTGTAGCCCTTGCTAGATCATCTCATCCCACTTTTATTCTTATTAAGCTGCTTTGAACTATGTATGGGCCCTGAATTACCCTGTATGCAGATTATACTGGTAAAATTGCACTTTTACCCCTTATGACTTATTTTCTTCTCAAACTCAGAATTCTCTGAGTTAAGCCTTTCCTTGAGATATGTAGGAGCTTTTATCCTTTGTATTAGGTCAAAATGAGCTAGTTATGGCTCATGATGAGGTTCTCATCATACCCCCATGCCTAGCTTTTGCTAGTCCCTTAGCAAAAACTTAAGGTTTCAACCCTTGTTCTAGACCATGAAGTTTTTAATAGTTTTAGATAAGTGCCCTTTTTTATTTGAGCATAGATTAGGTTAGAATGCTGACCAAAGGCCTAAAAGGTACTCTAGTACCAATCAAGATCCAAATCTGTCTAGCCTTAGCCTCAGTCTTTTAGCAAAGGTTTTTAAGGCCCACAAGAACTAACCTAAGGTTTATTGGACTTCGTGGTTAAAGCACCCGTGCTTGAAATGATTTTAGCCCTGGCTCAGTTCGCAGTGCGTTTTGTAAGAGAGATAGAAAGTTTTTCTGTTTGGAGAGTTTTCTCTCTCTTTTTCTTTTTAGTTCTAGCCTAGGATTGGCTTTTCAACACGGTCTGTATCAGATTCCTTGCTCCCATCATCAATCCTCAAGGGTTCCTGGCGATCGATGCTTCGAGATAGCACCGCCCATGGCAACCCCCGGAACCCTGGCTATTGAGATTTCGAGATAATCCCATCCATGGTATTCCGTGGCCGAATCCAGACCCTGGCAATTGACACTTCGAGATAATGCCATCCATGGAATCTGAACCAGCAGAGTGCTTACATGCCCCCAGTAGGATATGTAAATATCCTAAGAGACAAGCACCGAGGAGATGATATTTTGTTACGCATCTTCGAGGGGATTTCCCGCCTCTCTGCGCTGGGAACTCGTCCAAATCAACTTGTGTTGATCGGCCGCTCCTATTCTAGGTGTTCTTTTCAGAATTTTGCGACGCTTCTGCGTGATTCTGATTTTTACGCTTACTGAACCAGGCTGTGTGTGAGATTAGGGTGCTTAGGTTACTGAGTCCCGTAAACCAAAAATTAGTTAACGAGGCCGAATACTCCCTAAGCCTTAGACCTAATACTTCAGCTTTTCATTTTCCTCAACCTCTTGAGGAGTGTCCAGATCTTAATGGGTACTAAGAGTCTATTCAAGAATGCCTAAGGTTTGCATTCTTACTAATCTTATTATGCACTTTTCAGTTATTTTCTTGAATGAGGTCTAGAACTTAGGTTAATTCCTTAGTTCCTTACTAATGACTATCAACTTTTCTTATAATTTTGTGCTCCTTTTTCATTTTGTTTCTCTTCTCCTTCTCCTTCAGAAAATTTCCTTTCTCCTCTTTTCCTCTTATTCTTTTTCAAAAATTTTTAATTTTTATGGTGTTTTTGGCATATGTGAATTTTTTGTTTGAAACCTTTTCTTACAAGTTTTTGCACTTTCCTACCCCCCCATGCCTAAGATTTGCAATGTCCTCATTGTAACCTAGGGGTTTTTATTCAACTAAGTTCATACATTAGGATAGCTGTTTTGATGGGTGAATGGGTTGGGGTGACTGTTGCGGACGATTTCTAATCTCAGATGCAAGCACCTGAGGTGGGGTCGGCTGTCCTAAAGTGTGAACTTCAAGTGCAAAAAGCTGTCAGAAGAAGTTTCAGGTTTTCAAAGAGAATGACGGGCTGCCTCCCGTTGAGCGCTAAATTTGATGCCTTCAGCCAAGCGGGAAATGCGATGGAGAGGGGATGGTCAAATCAGCGGAGTTTTGTACGACAAGCACCTTGATTAAGAGCCTGGTTGGTCCAACCAGGTGCTTGTTCAGATCAACAGGCTGATGATGCAGCCCAAACCCAATCAATCTGGTGGGTTGATAGATGTGGATAAAAAGGTGTGGAGCCCACCATAAACTATGAAGCTCAGATGGATGTGGAAGTGTAAACGTAGGGTTTGGCTGAGTCGAATCAACCTGGTCAGAGTAGGGACCCGTAGAATAATCAATGAATGACACGGAAACCCTACAGGGGTGATCAGAGAATGATAGAGCATGGTATGTAGTCTGATCAATGTTCGAAACCCGATGTGGAAATGCAATCGGCTCGGTGAGAGGTGAATCTGAATAGAAATTGAGTCCGGTTGCGGGTCGGGGTTTGGGAGAGGTTTTGATCCGTTCTGTGTGTGCAGACGAGGTGGCCATTGTGTACGAGGGCTCTTCTAGAAACAGATGATATGTGGTTTTCTGTAGAGAGTCCTCTGGGTAACTATCAAATGCCGGAAGAGTGTTTGTAGGATGAAAGGAATCGGATTCGAGAAAAAATTTGGATTCTTGGTTGCAATCACTCTTGGCATTTTCTGTTTTTGGTTCCTGAGGATCGAAAAGGAATGATTCTGTGTTATCGGTGATCTCGGGAATCAGGACCTCAGAGTCGGAGTTAGAGTCATGTGAACTGAGGTCGTAGATAGGCCTGGCGTGTTCAGGAAGGGGAATCTCTCCGCATTTATAGTCAGATTTGAAATTGTCGGAGAGTTGGTGAAAATGAGATTCATGATCATGAACTCCACCACAGCAAAAATCATCAAATGTGGAATCAGCAGCCTGATTGGGGTCTAGCCTATATGTCAATTCTGGGCTCGAAAAGGTATTCTGTCTAGGCTCAAGCTCCAAGCTGGTAGGATAGACCCAATTAAAATCCAACTCATCCAACTCCTCAGTCTCTGTATCATAAATTGGCATGTTCTCTGGAAAATCGATCAGATTTTCTGAAGATGTTGGAGAGGGATATTCATCAAATAAAGGCCCAGAATCATATTTTGTAAAAATTTGATCTTTCTCATAAGGGGCCTCATAATCTTCCCAATAAGTTTCAGATCTAGGTTCTAGACTTAGGATGTGGGTAGAATTATTAGAACCTAAGTCCGAATAATCTTCGAGGGCCACCTTATCAAAATAAGGGGCGGAATTTATACCCTCAGAAGGTTCAGTTCTGATCTCATTATTGCAGGAGTTTTGAAATTCTAGGCTTGGCAATTCATGGTCTAAGTTTGGCTCATCATTGTGTTCTCCTGCAATATCCCAACCTAATTCAACATTGTCTTCTATCTGGGTTGGGATTTTACAACCACTTTGTGCCTCAATCCCGAGATCTGGGAAACTGGATTGTTCCTTAATATTGTTCCAAGATGGTTCATCCTCTGTTTCTGGTATATACGGGCATTTCTGGTTGATAATTTGTTCTATTGATTTCATCATTTCTACCCGTTTCATAAGGGCATCTTGGTGTTGTTCCTAAAGTACAGGATTTGTCAAGCATTGAAGGTATTCAGATTGGTGTAATTTTTCCATCTCAATGTATCCTGTCATGAGCATATCTCGGGTTGATCCTTTTGAAATTTCAGTCAATAGAATTTGGGCACAGTTTATGATGAAAGCTGTGGTTGTTGGGACATCAACCTGAATGTTTTCTACTGGTGTTGAGGGTTTGATTTCATAGATTTCAAGGGCATCCTCAATCATCTTATCTTTCATGGATCTCAGATATTCAGGTTTTTTGAATGGTAGTCTTGCTAGGTAATTAGGCTGCATAATTGGATCAGGTGGTGGAATCAAGAGATAGAATCAAAGTTTGAATCAAGATGGAAGAAGGGGATTTTGTTCAGAATCAGAGGAAAGAGGGGCTATGTGAATGATTTCTGCAAAAACAAAGGAGCCGAGGCTTAACCTCGGGGAGAGTGAATTTCTATAGGAGGTTTCAAGGACCTCCTGAAAAATACTGAAGGGCTGGATGAGATAAGCAGGTGCTGGACCCAATCAAGACACCCAAAAATTGTTGGGTGACTATAGAGGTTCGGGGCAGATGGACCCCTTGATCAGAAAGATCGTCCACCTGAGAATTACCTGGGCAGCCAGAGAGGGAGAGTCCCGCGAAGACCCCTACACGGTAGAGCGTCCCCACGGGTTACAGGGTTTCCCCCACCCGACCTCTCTTGTCACTGCGGTTCCAGGTAGACCAGAATGGGGATCTTGACCTCTTAAGTCTACCAATTTTAAGATCAGGGTGCTTAAGGTTTCACTTGAACTTTAGTCTTTTAAGTGCAAAGAGTGACCTAATTTAAGGTTGGTTGACCCAAGGGGTCAACTTTACCTCTTGTTTTCTTTGAGAGCTTTTAGGTCTTGTCTTTTAGGGTTCAAGTGTTTAGAGAGCCAATTGTTTTAGGTTTCCTTTTGAATAGGTATTTTCAATCAATGGTTTAGGCACACTTCTTTTGGATTTTCTCCATTCTTGATTTAAGTAGTGTGTCTCTAAAACCCTAATGTTGAATCTTATGTTGGCTCTACTTGGTCCAGTTAGTTCTTTGTTGGGTAATTAGGGCTCAAGCAAGAATGTGTTAGCCCTTAAATACCCTTAATAGTGTGCAGGACTAATGAGTTGAAAACATGCAACTCTTTATGGTTACTAAGTATGGAAGACAGGTTAGCCCTATATTGCTTGTTCTTTTCTTTTCTTCCTCTTTAGAGTTTAGGGGTTAATAGCGAGAGGAAAAATTTACCTGTCCTCGGAGTGGTTGTTGTGTGGTTGCTTGTCTTCTTGATTTCCTGTAGTTTTCTGCACAAAAGAGAGGAGATTATTAGAAATTAAAAAGAAACAGGAATGTTTAGCAACGGCGCCAAAATGAAGTGCTGACGGCAACCGGGTCTTAGTTTGTTATAACGTTGTAGTAAAGCCGGTTATTACCAACACTTCAAATATAAATTTTTTACTCGGAAAATAAAAGAGTTCCCGAGGTCGAACTCAGGGAGCAAGTTGTATTCTAGAGATATACATGTTTCTTTTACAAAATAAAGAAAGAGAGAGGGAAAGAATTTGTTGTTCTCTTCGTTTTCTCCTCGTGATGTTCTTCTTTCTTTCTTTCTTCAGAGCTCCTTCTTCTTCTTCTTCGTTCTGCAAAGGTGATGCTCCTCTTCAGATCTCTTTCTTCTTCTTCCTTGGTTTCTGTCTTGGCCTCTCTTCTTCTTTTTCTGCAATTGTGGTGACCCTTTCTCTTTTCCCTTTTCTTCTTTATGGCTGCAGAGCTTCTGCCTTCAGCTACTAAGTCTTCCTTTCTTCTTCTGCTTTGGCCGTTGCTCTTCTTTTCTTTCTTTCTCCTTACTGTCTCCTTTCCTGCTCTGGCTGCTAACCTTCCGTCGTCTGACCCGGTGCTTAGACGACTTAACTATGCATTTGCTACAGTGCAGCTCCTTCTTCTTCCGCGGGTCTTCTTCTTCGCCTGTGCCTGCACACTTCAGAGTTTTTCGTCAAGAGGCAAAACCTACTCTACCCTCCCCCCCCCCGCGTCTCTCTTTCTCTTTGAAACCACTCCTGGGAAAGCTCTCCCAGAGCTACCGGGTAATCGGGTTCAGGTCACGCCCGGGTCCAGGCCCACCGGCGTGCGTGGTGGGCAAGGAGTGCAGGTCAGTCTTAGTCGGGTCGGGTCAGGTCCGCGGGGCGTGAGCGCGGACGAGACCGGGTAACCGGGCAGGTGTAAGGGGACCTCACCCCGTGTACTGAGGCAGTAAGGCTACTGCACAAAATCAATTTAAACAGTGGAACGGGTGTGAGGCTTACCGATGTGGGACTAAACGCAGGCCTTTCCTCGCGTGCGCCTGCTGGGAGACCGCGGCCTGGCTTCTGCAGCTGCGGCTTCGATTTGCATAGGTTGCTGGCTGGCTGCCTTCGCAAGACTCCCCGTACTCCGCAGCAGCTGGAGACCTGGAGTCCTCAAGCCTGGAGCGCGGGAGAAGCTACTTCAATGTGCGTTAATGGCGGTCGAACCTCAAAACCTGTCGGACACGAATATGGCCTCGCGGCCTGGTCAAACCACTGGGGAACCTTCGCCGTGGCACGGCGAAGGTGAGGAGCTGCGCGGCAGGCCGCAAGGTGGTGTCTGGCGGCAGCCCTGGGTCGGACTGCAACCGGAGGAATGGGTTCGTTCGGGGGAGTGTTACGGAGGTGTGGAGCGGCAGTGGAGGGGTGGGGGTGCTCAGTGTTATGAGGCGGAGGTTCGGTGAGGGTCGGCGAGCCGTGTGGGTTGCTGAGGTGATGGGAGCGGCTCGCCGGAGGATGGCCGGAGGCGGAGAAGGTGAGGGTGAACAGGAGCGGTCGAGGGTTTAATCAAATAAAAGACAGTGAGGAAAAGAAAGAGGGGGAGATGGGGGGGAGTTCTGACCTAGCTACGGAGACGAAAGGGGCCGGGGCAGAGCGACAGTTGTATCGACTGTCGCCGGAGAAGAAGATGCCCAGGGGAAGGGGCGGCGGTGACGACGGGGCAGAGGCAGCGCGCGCCGGTATTGCGCGACGCGGGAAGAGCAGGGGACGAAGTCTCTGCTGCTGGTATTGCGGCAGAGCGAAGAGGAGGAGGAGGAAGAACCGCCGGAGCTGGTGAGCGTCTGCCGGAGGAAGAAGAGAAGAAAGTTGGGGATTTTCTCCGTCAGATCCAGGCTGCCCTGGTCGGTGGAGCAACGGGGGGTATTTATAGGGATCAAACAGGGAGGAAGGCGGAGGGAGACGACGTGTCTCCCTCGCCGGAGGATGGTCGGAAACAAGAACCCATACCGTCCGTGCGTTCGCACGGCCGGTATGGTGGGTTACAATGACCAGGGGGGTGTCCCTGCGACGGCTGACGACGCAGGGCACCCCCGGTTTACTTGCCAGGTCCCCCACCTCACCCTGCGCGGCGCCATGCTCCGCGCAAGGTCGCCGGAGCATGGTGCTGGCAGGTTTTGCAGGAGGGACCTGATTGCAAAGAACGAAGGAGAGTTAGGGGCCAAAATGCGAGGGTTCAAAAGTTGAGGGCCAAAGAGTAAATATATGAGGACCAAAGTGTAAAGTCGGTCAAGGAGGTTTCTTCTTAGGCTCAAGTTTTTATACATGACTAATTAGGACCTAAGGAATCTGATGGTGAATTTCATTTTCATATTAAACCTTGTTTGACCAGTCAATTTGCACAAAAACCCAAATTAAGTTATTAATTGGGCATGGTTCTCAATGTAGGTCAAAATGGGTTCTAAAGGCCAAATTGAAGGTTCTAAACCCTAGAGATTATTTTTCTATGAATTTTAGAGGGTTTATTCTATTTTTACTTTGCCTCGAACCTTGTGAAGTGGGTTGTTTTAGGGTTACAGATTATCATTTAGTTTCTTGGAAGTGCTGTAGCCCTTGCTAGATCATCTCATCCCACTTTTATTCTTATTAAGCTGCTTTGACCTATGTATGGGCCCTGAATTACCCTGTATGCAGATTATACTGGTAAAATTGCACTTTTACCCCTTATGACTTGTTTTCTTCTCAAACTCAGAATTCTCTGAGTTAAGCCTTTCCTTGAGATATGTAGGAGCTTTTATCCTTTGTATTAGGTCAAAATGAGCTAGTTATGGCTCATGATGAGGTTCTCATCATGGGCCTAAGAAGTCGGTGTAGGGTGGCTAGCTGAACCCTAGGCCCCGTGGGGTGGCTAGCTCTCTCCCTACACTAGTAGCTCTCCCCGATACCGAGTACGTGAGGGCCAAGAAGTCGGTACAGAGTGGCCAATCCTAACCTTGGGTCCAAACCCAAGGGCGGCTAGCTCCACTCTGCACTAAATAAGGGGACAGTCGCTCTCCTTAGTACTCCAAACTCAAGGGCTAGCTCACTTGCCCACTCACATTTCCAGATCCATTCCATTTATTTCCAGGAGCTCTACTCCTAATTCCCCGTAGGGTTCATGCTTATATTCCTCATGCCATGCCATACCAGGTTTCATCATTTCTATTTTCATTCTCAGGTTATACATATGTAGCTTGTATTGCTATCGTTCACATTTCCATGCACAGGTTATACACAGGTAGCTCGTATTTCCATCATTCACATTATCATTCTCAATTTATATACATGCAGCTCGTATTATGTCATTTAACATATACAACAGGAAAATTACATGCAACAGTTAGCTAGCACAAGTACTTCATATTTCACAGGCAACTGTTATTCATTTACAGGCAATTATTATCATTCTATCTACTAATTCAAGGCTGCAATTCAATCATCCAATATAGACATTTCAAGTATTTCTCGTCCTAGGATTCATGCCATTTCCTAGATTCTAATCATTCATTCCACACATGCATTTAGGTTTGTATTTAAATTAGGGGAAGCCACTCTACCAGTAAACCCAGGAGTATTGAGGGCTTGAATGGCAGGCTCACGTGCCTCAGTAAGCCCCGAACCCACAATGGAACGAAGTCCTATAACGATGAACAATCACAAAGGAACTATCATAATAGTATGGAAAGCCTTCTAACAAGTAGAGGAACTCACAAGGAACACATCGATATCTTATTTGCATAAAACGGACCTCAAACGGACCCTAAATATGTCAAAACAGGGTTATTGATGCAAAATCAGGCGTCTGGAACAACTTCCAGACGACTTAAAAGTGTCCAATATTGTTGGACGAGTGAGTTGCTACGGTAACGTGTTTGGTTTTTTTAAAACCTTGTCATTGTAGCTTAAAAGCGAAGAACTCGTGTTCAACAAATAAAATTTATGTCGAAATTGGAATTCTGGGTCGAACACAGGGAGGCTACGTCAATCTATATTTGCAATTATATTTTTTTAGAATTTTTCTTGAAAATCGAGGCGATGTAATGAAGCTATAACTACAATCAGACTAAAAAGGAAGAGAGAGAGAAAGAGAGAGAGAGAGAAAACATGCATTCAATAATTCAAAATGTTTATACAATAAAACCAAAAAGGAATTACACTAGAAAGCAGGAAATCCACTACACTAGAAAGCAGGAAAATTCTACACTAGAAAGCTGTAAAGAAGAATGGGGAGAGAAGTTATCCTCCTCGACGATCGCTTGGAGGATGAGTCGGACGGGACGATGCTTGGATGAAGGAGGATGGAGTGGAAGAAGGATGAAGCAGAAGAACGGGAATGGGGCAGCAATTGTCATCGTCACGGGATCCATTTCCGAATGGGGGACGAAAATTTGACTTTATGTTGCGAGGAGCATCCCGGGTGTGGGACAAGCTTCTCTTGAGCTTTGGAGAGGTAGAGAAGAGAAGGGATCAGAATTTCGTGTGGAGGGGATCTCCTTTTATAGTTGCAAGGAGTGATGGCAATTTGGTCATTACATCTTTAAAAAATTAATTCAGGACCTTTAGTGATGGATAAAATCATCGCTAAAGGTCTGAACGTGGGCATAGTGGGCGGCATGCGCGTGCCCACTCGCTTGCCCACATGCGTAACGCACGTGCACGTCCAGACGATCTCAGCCGTCCGATCGTGAGATCGGATGGCTTAAATGGCGCCTTCGCCTACCTCGCTGCGCACCTGCCCGCGTACGATCCCGCATCTTCGCCGCGCGTGCAATAGCGCGTGGGCGCTATCGGGGGCGTGCGATCGTTCAATCGCGATCCGACGGTCGATTGACGGCGTGCCCCCGCTCCAGATTTCACTTGGCGAGGCTCAAACGCTCACTCTCGCATTGCATTAGAGCGCTCGACGAACACATTGGGGGTGTGTTTGTGTCCAGCGCCTGACTTCAGCGCGAGCGTGTCGTAGCCGTTGGATCGTGATCTAACAGCGAAGAAGGGCGGATGTGTGGGCTTCAGTTGGTGCGTGCGGGCGATTGGGCGGCTGAGATGGTGCCACGTGGTGCCATCTTCTGGATGATGTAGATGGTGCCACGGATGTCGGATTGACTCGATTTTTTTGTCGTTAGGATGCGATCGTCGATCCGAATCCATCCGTGCAGTCGGATTTGTTGTTTGAAGTGCGAATTTACACCATCTTGGCCCTAGATCTTCTAGGGTTCCCCGGTCAATATCTGATGCTACAGATGCCTGATTAGGGCATTCTTGGAGTCGTTGAACTCCAATCGTCGCCTTGATCACATCTGTACAGTTGGATCTTCGATTCGAGGCCTCGATAAAAAGTTTTCCCTGTCCAAGCACATAAAGGAGACAATTAACCTCCATTTTATTCAAACTACTCTAAATGCTAGATGATGCATGTTATGTAATATTTATAGCATGCAATGCAATCCTATGCTTAAGAACATGCATAAGTAGACATCTTAAGTAGTGTAAAAGTGTTTACATCAAACCCCCATGCCTATCTTTTGCTAGTCCCTAGCAAAAACTATATGCTATTTATAAAAGAATCAGGTTGGATTATTTGGGCATGAGTTATTTTCAATCATTAAGAAAATGTCTACTTAGAATCTGAACTTTCAAAGACACAACAATGCCTGAGTATCTGCCAAAATGCAGACCGCCTCAAGCCCTTACCTTATTCAAAGAAAAATTTCTTTTTCACTTTTTTGTCTTTTCTAATTTTTTTTGGATTTTCAAGTTTTAGGGTTTAAGAGTGGCTTTCTACGGCCATTCAACTCACCCAAGATTTGATGAGAACCCTAATTTTTAAGCATCTTACTGTGAATGTGATAGACTCGTTAATCGGCAGTTAAAATGGACTTCGGATTTCTACGCCTCTAGGTGACCTCAAAAAGAATTCTACCTAAAGGTGCATCTTTACAACTGGTAGCTTTATCCCTACTTTTATTTTTTTACGGGGTCAACACAAGGGTGAATCCAGTGTATATCTCCCCAGTTTATTCTACTTCTCCTCTTCTTCCTAAGTGTTTTGGGAATTTTCAGTGCGTTTATTGAGCTGGGTTCTAGACAACCGATCGATGAGCTGTTACCACTGACAACTTGCCAACCATACTCGTGCAGCGAAGTGTGGCTTATTTATTTTTTTCTTTTCTCCTTTCTCTTTGATTTTTTTTTTTTTAAGTAGGTAGCTTCCCTGGTCTAAGATTTACCTAAAGGTAGCAAAAAGAGAAAGGTCCAGTGACTTAGCTTTGGACAACCAACCTATGGGCTGTTACCCACGATAACTTGCCAACCATATCACCTTAGAAGGTTCATTAGCTACCCAATTTCCGTTAGAATCGCCGAACAATGAGTCAGTGCAAAGAAAGTGTGTAGATGCTTAAAACTCAAAAATTCCCTCAAATCAGAGGGTGGGTTGATAAGTCGTGTACTTATCACCCAAACTTATTTACTCCAATTACGATAGAATTAAGATGGCAAGGACTCGAAAGACAAATCCACATTTTAATGGATACACGAGCTAATTAAGTCCAAAGACCTGAAGGATCTTTGTGTTCAGATCCTAATGTAAAATTTCCTAAGATTGAAAAGTCCTAATGTCCAACTAATCCTTCCTAATTTTGATTTTTTTTATGTATAAATTAGAAGAGAAAAATAATTTACATGAATTTCACAAAGCTGACCAAATGATTCAAAAATGAATCCACCCCCCAATGCCTAGCTAATGCAATGTCCTCATTGAGAAAGAGACATGAAAGAAAGGGTAGAATATGAAAGATGTCACCTGAATATGAAGCTTGTATCAGTCTTGTGTCATATGTACAACTACTAAGTTTAATGCCGTCAACTAGGTGAAGTCCAGCCAAAGAAGTCACAGAATGGCTAGAGCAACTATGTCTGAGATGGGTTCTGGAAGAATACGGTCAATAACAGGCTTCAGACGTTGACCGTTGACTTTAAATGTGTTACCCGTCTTTGGGGCAGAAATCTAAACAGTCCATTTGGAAAAATCTGGTCAATTATGAATGGGCCATTCCATTTAGATCTAAGTTTGCCAGGAAAGAGCTTATGTTTAGAATAGAATAACCAGACCTTCTGGTTCGGCTCAAAGCTCTTGCAGGAAATCAATTGATCATGTAGAGCTTTGGTCCGAGTCTTGTAGATCTTGGCATTCTCATAAGCATCATTTCTAAGCTCCTCCAACTCAGATAGTTGGAGTTTCCTAGTCTTCTAAGCTAAATTTAGATCTAAATTGCATTGTTTCATTGCCCAGAATGCCCTGTGTTCAATCTCTACGGGTAGATGGCATGCCTTTCCATACACCAAATGGAATGGAGACATGCCGATGGGCATTTTATACGCCGTACGGTAGGCCCAAAGAGCGTCCTCAAGCTTTTGAGTCCAATCCTTGCGATCAAGCCTAACCATGTTCTGCAAAATGTTTTTGATCACTCGATTGGAGATCTCGGCTTATCCATTCGTTTGGGGATGGTAAGGTGTGGAAATTCTGTGATTAACCCTATATTTGGCCAATAAATTCTGGAATTGGGCATTAATAAAATGAATGCCACCATCACTGATGATAGCCCTCAGAATCCCGAACCTACTGAAGATATTTTTCTTGACAAAATCGATGACCACCTTGTGGTCATTGGTTCTGGTGGGAATCGCCTCAATCCATTTGGACACATAATCAACAGTAACAAGAATGTACTAATGTCCAAATGAAGGGATAAAGGGTCCTATGAAATCGATGCCACAAACATCAACAATTTCGACAGGAAGAATTGGGTTTAGGGGATCATATCTCTCTTAGTTATGCTCCCGAGTGCCTGACATCGAGAACATGACCTTGAGAAATCCTGGGCATCCTTGAATAAAGACGGCCAATAGAAGCCAGATTGCAAGATTTTTGCAGCCGTCTTTTTCCCAGAGAAATGTCCACCACACTTAGATGCATGGCAGAACTCGAGTATACTATTGAATTCATTCTCCGGTATACATCGCTGAATAATCTGATCAGAGCCAACGCAGTATAGCTCAGGGTCCTCCCAGAAGTAGTATTTGGCCTCAGATTTGAGTCTATCCCATTGTTGCTTGGTCCAATCCTAGGGGATTTGACTAATGGGCAAACAGTTAACAATGTCAGCAAACCATGGGGTGTGGACACTTAAAACTGTAAGAATAGTTTCGTCCGAAAAAGTGTCAGCAATCGGAATGTCCGGACGAGAGGAATCACCTAGGAGTCTCAATAAATGATCTGCTACCACATTTTGTACCCCAGTTTTATCCTTGATTTCAAGATCAAATTTTTGAAGCAGAAGAATCCAACGAATAAGCTGGGGTTGAGCATCCTTTTTGGCCAAGAGATGTCTCAAAGCCGAGTGGTCGGTATAGATGATAACATGAGACCCTAAGAGATAAGCCCTGAATTTTTCCAAAGTGAACACTACAGCTAGTAATTCCTTTTTAGTAACAGTGTAATTCCTCTAGGCTTCATCTAGAGTTTTACTAACGTAGTAGATGACAGAGGGCTTTCTATCAATTTTCTGACCCAAGACAACCCTGACCATGTAATCAGAAGCGTCGGTCATGATCTCAAAAGGGGCTATCCAAATTGGTGGTTGCAAAACTGGAGCACATGTGATTGCCATTTTCAGGAAATCAAATGCCTTTCGGCATGATTCGTCAAAAATAAATGGTGTTTCTTTGGCAAGAAGATTGCTCAAGAGACGAGCAACCTTCGAGAAATCCTTGATGAATCTTCGACAAAATCCCACATGGCCAAGAAATGATCGGATTTGTTTAACAGATGTGGGAGGAGGAAGTTTAGCGATAGCATCAACCTTAGCTTTATCCACTTCAATTCCCCATTCAGAGATTACATGCCCCAAAACGATGCCTTCTTGGGTCATGAAATGACTCTTTTACCAGCTAAGGACCAATCATGTTTTGATACATCGCTTAAGAATCATTTCTAGATTAGCCAAATAAGAGTCAAATGATTCTCCAAAAATAGAGAAATCATCCATGAAGACTTCCATAAACTCTCCCAACATGTCTGAAAATATGGCTAGCATACACCTTTGAAAAGTCACAGGTGCATTGTATAACCCGAAAGGCATCCTACGAAAAATAAAGGTTCCATAGGAACAGGTGAAAGTAGTTTTTTCCTGATCCTCGAGATGGATAGGAACTTAGTTGTATCCTGAGTAGCCATCAAGAAAATAGAAGTACTTTTGCCCGGCTAATCTTTCCAAGATTTGATCGATGAAGGGTAGGGGAAAATGATCCTTTTTAGTGGTTGTGTTCAGCTTCCTATAATCAATACAAACCCTCCAAGAGGAAGCTGAATGAGTTGTGACAGATTCTCCTCTCTCGTTAGTCACAACGGTAATCCCAGCTTTCTTCGGAACAATCTGTATGGGACTTACCCACGGACTATCAGAGATTGGATAAATAATTCCTACATCGAGCCACTTGATTTCCTTTTTGACCACTTCTCGCATATTTGGATTCAATCTCTTATAGTAAGATGGCTCGATCCCCCTGAGGTCATGAATGGTCCAACCAATTGCCTCCTTATTTTCCTTCAGGACCTTGATCAATTTAATCTCTTGCTCCTTTGTCAATTTAGCACTGATAATCACAGGGAAAGTCTTCTGAGGTCCTAAAAATTGATATTTCAAATTCTTAGGCAATGGTTTCAGTTCAAGTTGGGGCGGGTTGATGATTGATGGTAGGGTAGATGCTGAAGATTCAATAAGAGGAAGAGGTTGTGAGTGAACAAAATCAATAACCTCTTTAGAAGATGGTAGGTCAGCCATAGAGGGTTGCTGGTCAAATTCGTCATCCAAGGAGGAACTTTTGATTGAAGAAACCATCAAACAAGTTTCAATGTTTTCATTATCCTCATCAAGTTCCTCAATAAATCCACAATCCTCAAATTTTTTGATCGCCTTAAAAATATCCAATTTCATTCGTTGATCCCCAAAGGCGATTTCCATGCTATCGCTTTCACAATTAATGTTGGCCTTAGCGGTAGCCAGGAACGGATGCCCCAGAATGATGGCCATGTTCCTCAGATTATCCTGTACATCCATGTCAAGGACAAGGAAATCTACAGGAAAATAGAAATCCTTGACCTTAACTATAACATCTTCAATAACACCTCGTGGGTTTGTGACTGAGCGGTCCGCTAACTGTAGCGTTACTAAAGTTGGCCAAAGTTCACTTAACCCAAACTTCTTGTAAAGAGAAGTCGGAATTAGGTTGATGGATGCACCCAGATCCAAAAGTGCTCTATCAGATGTATAATCTCCGATGACGCAAGAAATCAACGGAACACCAGGATCTCTCTTTTTCTGAGGGAGGTAGTGCAGGGTAACAGAATTAGCCTGCTTAGAGAGTACCACCTTCCTCGGAATAGATTCTCTCGACTTACGCTTTTGTGTGCATAAATCCTTGAAAAATCTTGCGTAAGCTGGTATGTCCTTGATAGCATCAAGGAGTGGGATATTGATCTCAACATTCTTAAATAGATTCAGAAGCTCCTCATTGCTATCAATAGACTTCTTTGATTTTATTAAGGCTTCAGGAAAAGGAACATGAGTTAGATCTTTGGAATTAGGTTCCTGAGCCTTGATCTCTCCTCCACGATTCTCCTTTCTCTCCTCTGGTTCTTCAGGATTCAAAAGATTAGAATAGTGTGGTTGTGGATCCTGAGTCTGCTTACCACTTCTCAAAGTGACAGAATTTGCAGATGCATAAGAATTTAGGTCTTGGGGAGGGTTAGGAAAGATTGGAGGGGCTTGATTAACCATGAATTGTTAATTTGCAGAAGAAGAAGAAGAAGACGAGGAACCCTGCTCAACCACCTGACCATGTGCATGTGGGTCCCTCTGATTTCCGTACCCATGGGCTTGGTTGCCCGAATTCATAATATTTCGCGGGTTGGGTACAGGTTGGGATGGTAGAGATCTGGGTTGACGAGAGTTAGCAATGAGCCTGGACTGCAAGTTGTCCAGCGAGGTTTTCATTTGCTGCATGAGCTAGAGCATGGATCCTTGCATCTCTACCATTTGACGGTTCAAATCAGCCTGCCTTGCGGGTTGACGGGCATTCCAAGCTAGCTGGTTGACCTGATTTGGAGGCAACTGAGTATATACTTGACCTTGACCCATTGGTCGTTGCGGAGCATAGTTGCTGAGTCAGAATTGGGTCTGTTGCCCCAGGTTTTTCCAAGAGAAGTTAGGGTGGTTTCTCCAACCTGGATTATAGCCATTATAGTAGGGGTTGGATCTAACATTCTCTTGTATAGCATAGACATCCTCATAGGGTGAGGATGGAGAGAAAGAAAGGGAAGGATCAGAAAAATTGGGATCAAAGGCCCCAGTTTGGAACTCGTGGGGTTCCGAAAAATGCTGACTCACAGGTTGATCCTCATCGAGTTGATTCATGAACTCCCGTCTAGAAGGAGCTCGTGAGGAATGGAATCCTGAATTTTGGGATTGAGTGGATCGAGAGTTGTTCATAGAATTGCCAGCCATCCACTCTTCCATTCTCTTAGCAACCAAGTCCACCTTATCAAGTTTGTTACAAATCAATTCCATATCAAATGAATGAGAGTCATGTACTTCATTGACATTTGATCTGGGCTGCTGGGATCGGTTAAATGTATCCATGTAGGGATGATTGATTGAATTCTCACTCATTTCCTCAAATAAATCATGTGCACTATCTGCATCTTTATTGTGGAAATTGCCTCTGCAATAAGCATCCACATGATTTCTAAGTTGCTCAGTCAACCCATGATAGAAGATTTGCACGAGTTGCCATTTCGGCACCTCATGGTGTGGACACCTTCGCAATAAGTCCTGGAATCGCTCCCAGGCCACATGAAACTGTTCCCCAAGCCATTGGGTAAAGGTTGTGATTGCCTGTCTCAAAGCATTGGTACATCCGACTGGGAAGAATTTCTTCAGAAAGGTCCATTTTAACTCATTCCAAGTTGTAATTGGTCTTCCTATTGTCCTATACCAATGCGCGGCCTTATCCCTAAGAGAGTGGGGGAAGAGCCTCATGATCATTTGCTCCTCGTTTACGTTTTGTGCCTTGGTGGTCTGGACCAAAGTGGTCAAGTCCTCCAAGTGCTGAAACGGATCTTCGGAGCCAAGCCCATGATAATATTTAATCAGGCTTAACACCTGGGGCTTGATTTCTACGACACCGGCTGGAATCTTGACACCGAGACGTTCCCCGTAATTTGAAGGATCATAAAAATCCTTCAAGGGTTGAGTGCCCTACATTCTTTGGAACTATTCCTGCATTCTCTGCATTTGTTCCAGCGACCTTCGAAATTCTTCCTGTGGATTTCCAAGCAGAGGAGGCTGTTGGTCGGCCATGGGATCAATTTGACCAAAATCCAACTTGCGTCTCCTAGAATGCTCTAATGGTCCTTCCAGTCGGGGATTCAATGACCGTCTTCCCAGCACAAACTACGAGAAGGTCGGAAGGACTGGGGATAGGGACCCTACAATGCAGCAAAACAAGGCTGTCCTTAAGTGGGGTAGCCTAAGGATCTACTGACTTCCAAAACCTGCCTTAAGACTGTAAATGATTTACTCTACTTGCGTTTGTTTAATCCAACCAGTTAGAAGGAGGGACTGGGGAGAAGGTTCTTCCTTCGGCTTTCGCCTCCGGTTCCTAGTGTACCCCCCAACCACGGTCGTTTGACGCTACTCCCTTAGCTAGACATCAGATTAATCAGTACAAGTAGGTTAATCAAAAACAATCTTAGACTAGGCCCTGAAGAGTGAATCAAACCTTAAGGCCAACGTCTACCCAATTTTATTAAGGCCTGGGATTGTGGTGCTTATGGAATGTGATGGGCCCTTAAAATGGGTTGTACCCTTAATGATTGATTAAGATTTGTGTAAGTGCATGCACAACCAGGATTTTCAAGCAAGATTATTTATGATGCGTCGATTTTAATGTTCAAATCTTTCTTAAGTAGCTTTTAGGGTTTCAAATTAGGTGGATTGCAATCAAGTTTCTAGGAAAACCAAGTTGTCAAACACAGGTGAGGATTGTTTTCCTTTAAAACCAAAAAGAAAGTGGAGTGCCTGGAATAGACCTAGATTGAAAACCCTAAGGAAGAGCTACTTGATGAGTTGATTTTAAGTAGAGTGGTGCGACCCAAACAACTCAAACAACTGGCCACAAATGCACCACTAAGTTAGGCACTCAAAGATGGTTAACCTAGATTGATTTCTACTCTTTTATGTGTTGCTCTGTGTGTACTGGTTCCACAGATCAGAACCCGATTGAGTAGAAACAAACCAATTTGATTAAATGCCTTGAATGTGGGTGTATGTTGTGTGTTTGTTGAAAATTGCCCAACAAGATTATCTTTTTATTTTTTATTTTTATATATATGAGGGTGGAAAGAATGTGAGTGAGAATCCAAACAACCAAACTATTCCTAGGATTTATGCAAACACCTAGGTTAATTGGAATTTGAATTTAATGTGGTGAATGAAATCTATGGAGGGGGAAAGAATGGGGAGCACTTACAGTTGTCTTCAACTACACTTTACTCTAGTCTACCGCTTGATGATTCCCTGATGGAGGTCTCTGCAAAACAATAGACACAAGAGAAGGCAAGTTAGAAAACAATAAAGTGCAAGAAATGAGAAAAATAGATCAGAAATTGTTGCCTCCCCGACAACTGCGCCAAAATGTTAAATGTGCGAGTTGCTACACTAACGTGTTTGGTTTTTTTAAAACCTTGTCGTTGTAGCTTGAAAGCGAAGAACTCGTGTTCAACAAATAAAATTTATACAGAAATTGGAATTCCGGGTCGAACATAGGGAGGCTACATCAATCTATATTCACAATTATTTTTTTTAGAATTTTTCTTGAAAATCAAGGCAATGTAATGAAGCTATAACTACAATCAGACTAAAAAGGAAGAGAGAGAGAGAAAACATGCATTCAATAATTCAAAATGTTTATACAATAAAACCAAACAAGAATTATACTAGAAAGCAGGAAATCAACTACACTAGAAAGCTATAAAGAAGAATGGGAGAGAGAAGTTATCCTCCTCAACGATCACTTGGAGGACGAGCCAGATGGGACGATGCTTGGATGAAGGAGGACGGAGCGGAAGAAGGAGGACGAAGCAGAAGAACGGGAATGGGGCAGCACATCGTTGTTGTCGTGGGATCCACTTTCGAACGGGGGATGAAAATTTGACTTTATCTCGCGAGGAGCGTCCCGGGTGTGAAATAAGCTTCTCTTGAGCTTTGAAGAGTTAGAGAAGAGAAGGAAGGGATGAGAATTTCATGTGGAAGGGATCTCCTTTTATAGTTACAAGGAGTGGGGGCAATTTGGTCATTACATCTTTAAAAACATTAATTCAAGACCTTTAGTGACGGATAAAACAGTCACTAAAGGTCTAAACATGGGTGTAGTGGGCGGCGCGCTCGCCCCTGCTTGCTTGCCCACGCGTGCAACGCACGTTCACATCCAAATGATCTCAGCCGTCCGATAGCGAGATCAGACGGCTTAAATCGCGCCTTCGTCTGCCTCGCTGCGTGCCTGCCCGCGTACGATCCCGCGTCTTCGTCGCACGTACAATAGCACGTGGGCGCTATTGGGCACGTGCGATTGTTCGATCGTGATCCGACAGTCGATTGACGGCATGCCCCTAGTCCATATTTCGCGTGGCAAGGCTCAAACTCATGCTCTCGCTTTGCGTTAGAGCGCTCGACCAACGCACTGGGGGCGCATTTGTGTTGAGCTCCTGACTTCAGCACGGGTGCGTCGTAGCCATTGGATCTTGATCCAACAGCGGAGAAGGGCGGATGCGTGGGCTTCAGCGGGTGCGTGCGGGCGATTGGGCGGCCAAGATGGTGCCACTTGGTGCCATCTTGGCCGTCCATCTTCTAGATGATGTAGATGGTGCCACGGATGTCGGATTGACTCGATTTTTATGTCGTTAGGATGCAATCATCGATTCGAATCCATCCGTGCGGTTGGATTTGTCGTTTGAGGTGTGGATTTACACTATCTTGGCCCTTGATCTTCTAGGGTTCCCTAGTCACTATCTGGTGCTACAGATGCCAGATTAGGGCGATCTTGGAGTCGTTAAACTCCAATCGTCGCCTTGATCACATCTGTAAGGTTGGATCTTCGATCCCAGGCCCCGATAACAAGGTTTTCCCTGTCCAAGCACATAAAAGGAGACAATTAGCCTCCATTTTATTCAAACTACTCTAAATGCCAGATGATGCATGTTATGCAATATTTATAGCATGCACTGCAATCCTATGCTTAAGAACATGCATAATTAGACATCTTAAGTGGTGTAAACGTGTTTACATCAAATATCGTACCTCAATCTCTGCATCCACCCTAGACGTCCAGGAACTCTTCTGGACCATCTGGACCCAGCTCCAGTCATCCGACCACCTCTTCGGATGTTTGGAAGTGATTCCAGCCATCTGGTAAGTCGCCTAGACGTTTGAGATGCATGGGAGGGCTTGTCCTACGCCTTCTCAAAGCAATTCCTGCATGAAATCCACCAAAACTCCTCAAAAAGGCATGCAACAGGGCAGCAGCGGAGCGACCTACATGGTCGTATTCGCAAAGAGGACGTACCTTCGTGAAGCCCTCTCCTCAGACATCTGGAACCGCCTCCAGACGCCTGCACCGTCGTCTGGACGGTGTTCCAGTCGTCTGATTCTGGGAAAAACCTAGAACCAGAACCTGCTTCCGCTCCCTCGCACCGCGCGTGGCTGCTCCTTGCTTCCTTGCTTGCAGCTCTGGCTACAGCAGGGTCAAGGATGATCTCCCCAACGCACTCCTCTTCACGCGCGTGCCGCTCCAGCCGTGTGCTCCCAGAGAGCTCCCGACGAGCTCACGAGCTCACTCTCCTCCTCCCCTCCTCATGCCGCTCCTCCTCGATGTTGCCCTCACCTCTCTCACTCGCGCTGGCTCTCTCACTGCAGTGGAGAAGAAGAGGGGAAGGTGGCTAGTGCAGGGAGAATGAGAGATGGGGAAGGGGTTTATAAGGTTGGGGGGTTTAGGGTTTATTGGAGGTGGGGAGAGAGAGAAAAGGAGGAAAATGAGAGTACTATCTGCATGCATCCCGCGCGCAGATGTGAGCTCGTACTCAAAATTTTTGATTTCCAGATGGGAGGGTGTCCAGACGTCTGACCCACAGTCCAGATATCTTAAATGGCTCAAATAGCATGGGTCTTAACATCATAACAAACTTAAAGGAAGTTTCATCCCCAAAACTTGAGCTAGCTAGGGTGCGGAAAAAGAACAATATACGCATAACAAACTTAAAGAGGACCAAAGCCAGTCCGAAAGGACATACCCTCAAAAATCTCTGGGTATCGCTCTCGCATCGTTGCCTCAGGCTCCCAAGTAGCCTCCTCGTACCTCTGGCTCCTCCACAAGACCTTCACCAGGGGTACATACTTCCGTCTCAAACTCTGGATGTCTCTGTCTAGTATCTGTACTAGTCGCTCGGGGTAGGTTAGGTTGTCACCCACCTCGACACTCTCGTGGCTCAGAACGTGACTGGGATCGGTGACGTACTTCCTAAGGTTGGACATGTGGAACACGTCGTGCACACCAGAAAGCTGGAAAGGAAGGGCAAGCCTTTAAGCAATGGGTCCTACCCGCTCTAGGACCTCAAAGGACCCCACAAACCTCGATGCGAGCTTCCCTTTCACCCCAAACCACTGCAGGCCTTTCATGGGTGAAACACGTAGAAAGACGTGATCCCCAACCTCAAACTGCACCTCTCTGCGCTTCCGATCGGCATAACTCTTCTATCTACTCCTGACAGTGCGAAGTCGTCTGTGAATCTGCTCAACCACCTCCTGGCTCTATCAGATCAGCAGGGGGCCAACCTCCCACTTGGTCCCCACCTCAACCCAACTCAAGGGCATAGTACACCTCCATCCGTACAGAGCCTCGTACAGTGCCATACCGATGCTTGAGTGATAATTGTTATTATATGCAAACTCTACCATGGGTAAGTGCTCCTCCCAAGAACCCCTCCAGTCCAATACACAGGCACACAGAAGGTCCTCAAGTATCTGTATCGTGCACTCTGACTGTTCGTCCGTCTGGGGGTGGTACGCCGTACTGAACCTCAACCGTGTCCTCAAAGCCTGCTGAAACTCAGCCCAAAATTGGGACGTAAAATGGGTATCCCAGTCGGATACAATCTCACGTGGGACTCCGTGTAGATGTACCATGTCACGAATATACCTCTCTGCCAACTATGCTGGTCCTAAGGTGATTCGGATCGGCAAGAAACGTGCTATCTTCATTAATCTGTCTATAATCACCCAGATTGCATCGTGTGCTCGTTGGGTAACGAGCAACCAAACCACCAAGTCCATGGTGATGCTCTCCCACTTCCACTCTGGCACTAGAAGTGGCTACAGCAGTCCTGCAGGCCTCTGATGCTCAGCCTTCACCTGCTAGCACACTAAACACTGCTGCACGAACTCACCTACATCCTGCTTCATCCCTTTCCACCAAAAGTCACATCTCAGATCATGATACATCTTCATGCTCTCGGGATGTATGGTGAACCTGGAACCATGTGCCTCAATCAGGAGCTCTCTTAATAACTCCTCATATCTGGGAATGCACAAAGGTCCCCTCATGTGCAGTACCTCGTCAGTAAAGGAGAAGTCTCCAGGGTCCCCTGATAGTACTCTGTCTCGCAACGACTGTAGGTACATGTCTATCATCTATCCTGTAATGATGCGGTCTATTAGCTTTGGTCTCTTCTGTCGTGTCACTATAACTACCCCACAGTGCCCCTGTAACTCTAGGGGTCGCCAACTGCCCAACTCCTCCATAAGCCTCCAACTCTGTGCCTGTAAGCTGACCAAGTGGGCGGGTGCCTTCCAGCTCAAGGCGTCAGCCACCACGTTTGCCTTCCCCAGATGGTAGGAGATGCTGTAGTCATAGTCCTTCAAGAGCTTTAACCAACATCTCTGTCTCATGTTAAGCTCCTTCTGATCAAACAGGTACCTGAGGCTCTTGTGATCTGTGAATATCTCAAAAGTCTCACCATACAGGTAGTGCCTCCATGTCTTCAGTGCGAAGACAACAACTGCCAACTTTAAGTCGTGGGTAGAGTAGCTATGCTCATAAGGCGTTAGTTGCCGCGAAGCGTAAGCAACAACGTGACCCCGCTGCATGAGCACCCAGCACACCCCCTAACCCCTGTAAAGAAGTGTCTATGTACACAACGAAACCGCCTCTGTTGTTTGGGATGGTAAGCACAGGAGCTAAAGTCAGCCTCTCCTTCAACTCCTGAAAACATGAATCACAAGCATCTGTCCAAGAAAAGGGCAAGTCCTTCCAGGTCAACTGTGTCATAGGACGTGCAATCTGTGAGAAACCCTTGATAAACTGTCGGTAGTATCCTGCTAGGCCCAAGAAACTGCGGATTTCTGTCACTGTACGTGGTCTCTCCCACCTGAGCACTGCCTCTACCTTGGTTGGATCCACAGCCAAGCCATCCCCTAAAATCACATGACCTAAGAAGGCCACCTACCTCAACCAGAGCTCGCACTTGCTGTACTTGGCATACAACCTACGTCATCTCAAAGTGTCCAGAACCATCCACAAGTGTTGTCTGCGCTGTGCCCAATCTCGCAAGTAAATGAGCACATCATCAATAAATACCACCACAAACTGATCCAGATACAATCTGAACACCCGGTTCATCAAATCCATGAAAGCAGCGGGGGTGTTGGTCAGCCCAAATGGCATGAACAAAAACTCGTAATGTCCGTACCGGGTGCGGAAAGCTATCTTGGAGACGTCAGTCTCCCTAATCCTCAACTGGTGGTAGCTAGATCTCAAGTCTATCTTGGAGAAAACTGTAGCACCACGCAACTGGTCAAATAAATCATCGATCCTCAGCAACGGATACCTATTCTTGATGGTGACCCTATTCAGCTATCTGTAGTCCACACAAAGGCATAGGGTACCATCCTTCTTCTTCACAAATAACACCGGGGCTCCCCACAGAGACGCACTGAGACTCACAAAGCCCTTCTCCAATAGGTCCTGCAACTGGGACTTGAGCTCTCATAGCTCAAGTGGTGCCATCCTATAGGGTGTTGTAGAAATGGGGTTGGTCCCCGATACCAGTGAGATCTCGAACTCGATCTTACGTTCAGGCGGTAGTCCTGACAGCTCCTTTCGAAACACGTCGGGGTACTCTCTGACCACCAGGATGCTCTGAAAGTTTGCCACGGGGCTGGGCTCCACCACTACACAAGCCAGAAAGCCCTCACACCCCTGGTCCAAAAGTCCCACTGCCCGAAGTGCAGAAATGCACCTGCAGACTCCATCCACTGACTGTTCGTGAAACTCAAAAGAAGGCATCTCCGGAATGGAGAAGACGATCTTCCTCTCAAAACAGCCCACCAAAGCATGGTAAGCAGACAACCAATCCATCTCCAGAATCACGCCAAAGTCCTCCATCGGTATCACAATCAGGTCAGTGGGGAGGCTGTATCCCCCAACATTGACCTTGTAGTTTGTGTAGACCTCCTCAGCTACAAACAGCGGACCACCCGGACCTCTGATCACAAACGGATTATCTAACAACACGCAATCTTGTCCCAAACTGACAGCAAAACTAGCAGCAACAAACGAGTATGTGGCACCGGAATCAAAAAGTGTGTAAACTAGTCTGTCGGAAATAGTAACCATACCTGCCACCACTGAACCTGAAGCTCTGGCATCTCTGTGTGTCAGGGCGTTGATACGCCCCTCAGCTCTTGGTGCAGAAGAAGCAGCCACACTCTACGTCGGTACCCTCCTGATGAGAGCCGCATCATGAGCCATAACTAGCTCATCTTGACCCAATAAAGAAGATAAAAGCTCCTACATAACCTAATAGAAGGCCTAAATGAAGGAATAAGTGTTCTGAGAAGAAAACATGAAATAAAGGTTAAAACTACAATTTTACCATTGCAGTAGATAAACAGGATTTCTCAGAGACAAAACATAGGTCAAATGGCCTAAATAAGATAAAAAGTGGGTTGAGTCAATTAGAAATGGGTTCATGTGTAATCTAGGAATTAAATGACATTTCGTAACCCTAAAACAGACCGGCTTAAATCAACAAGGTTTCGACCAAGATAAAAATCAAGTAAACCCTCTAAAAATCATGGAAAAATATCATCTAGGTTTTAGAACATTCAATTTGGCCTTTGGAACCCAGTTTGACCTAGATTAGGGTCCTAGTTCATCAATTAACCTATTTTGGGTTTTTACACAAAATATCCAATCAAACATGGTCAAACCTAAAATCCAACTTCACCATTGGATTCCTTAGGTCCAAATTAGGTTTGTACCAAAATTTGGACATAAGGGGAGGTCATCTTGACCTACTTTACAATTCAGTACACTCAAATCACATTTTAGTCCCTCACTTTTGAAAATCATTGCAGAGAGCCCCCTAACTTCCTCGTCACCTTTGCAATCAGGTCCTTCCACCATTAATGAGGCAGAATCCTTCTTCGATGAGGATTAGAGAGGGAATACTCTCTGATTCCACAGAGATCCCCTCCCAGAAATGGAAGGGAGATTCTCTGAGGAATTCCCTTCCATCTGAGGCCTATCACGATCTCTGATTTGATCCCAATCTCTCGTGCGAACACATGAGGGATTTGGGTATCCACCCACTTTCCTTCTCCAGTGAACCGTCGGAGATGATTGCACGCCCTCCATGCACTAGAAAGTTCGGCCGAATGCCTATAAAAGAACCCCCAAACCCGGCCGCCCAATTTTAGCTCGACCTGGCCGGGTTCCACCCCCAATTCGTCTCTTCTTTCCCAGCCAGGGAACCCAGCAAGCTCCAGCGAGCTCCCTTTCCTTTCCTCTTCGCTCTGCCACAAAACCAGTGGCAGAGACCTCTTCCTGATTATCCTCCGCATCGCGCAATACCCGTGCATGCTGCCTCAGAACCGTCGTCGCCGCCGTCTTCCTCCACTGGGCAGCTTCTTCTCCGGTGACAGCAGGTACAGCCTTCCGCCTCTCCGTCCCCCTTCGTCCCTTTAGTTAGGTTTAAACTATTCTCCTCTATCCCCTCTTTCATTCCCCTCACCTTATTTCATCAATCGACCCTCGACCGTTGCTAACCACCGTCATCTTCCTCGCCACCGACCAACCTCTGGCGAGTCACCCCCATCATTTTGTCCCTCCACACACCTTGCCAAAAGTCTCATAAGCTCCGCCTCACCACAAGGAACACTCTCCGCCCATCCACCATCCCTCTACGCCTCCACCACAGCCCCCCGAACACCTGCACACTTTTGGTCACAGGACGACCTAGGCACGCACGCCTAGGCTGTCCCACGACCTACTTCAATGTGCACGACCTTCACCGTGCCACGGCGAAGGTCCCCAGCTGGTCTGATTAAGCCGAGAGGCTTGTTTTGTGTTTGACATTATTTCAGCCCCTGCCGCCATTGACGGTGATGCAGAGCAGCTCCAGGCTTTAGGTGCAGCGGACTCGGGCAAGCAGTGCGAGGTTATCTGGTCTAGCAAGGAGCGCAGCGAAGTCCGCAGCCTTGGCAATCGAAGAAGAGTCTTCTGCGGGCGTGCGCGAGAGTGGGGCAGGACTAATAGTCCCACATCGGCGAAATACAAAGCGCAGGTGTAATTTAAATTGATTTTGTGTTACTGCCTATTCGCCTCCGAACGCACAGGGGTGAGGTCCCTCACCTAGCGCTCGCCTCATCCGCAGTTTCACCTCGCGGATCTGGTGGGCTCCAACCCGACCCATTCTGAGCACTCCTCGCGCATCACCCACACACCGGTGCACCTCGTCCCGGGTGCAAAATCTGACCCGATTACCTGCGGCTCTGGGAGAGCATCCTTTGAGTGAATTATAGAGAGAGAGAGAGACGTGCGGGTAGAGGGACAGGGTAGGTTTTGCTTCCACCTCTCTGTGCAGGCAGGCTGAGCGTTGAGGAAAAGAGACTAAGCCGCAAGGAAGAAGAAGCGAAGAAGTAGAAGAGGCTGAGTGAGGCAGAGAAGAGAAGGAAGAAAGAAGGATTGCAGAGAAGAGAAGAAGAAGACATAAGAGAAAAGAAGCAAAGGCAGGAAGAAGACCAAGGAAGAAGAAGCCCCGTAGATCAGAAGAAAAGAAGAAGAACCTACGAGGAAGAAGAGAAGATACCAAAGAAGAAGCCTTCGCAGAAGAGAGAAGAGAAGGAAGGAAGAGAGACTGCAGAGAAAGAAGAAGAAAGGCAAAGTGAAGACTGCAGAAGAAAGAAAGAAAAAGGGAAAACATTTTTAAGACGTCTGATCATAAGATCGGACGTCCAATTTCACTCTTTTGTCATAATTACTTTTTAACTGCATACATTCATATTTGAATTCAGGTTTTGAGTAAATTAGAGTGTTCAGTTACATTTGAGATTAGTAGTAAATTCCAATTGCTCCCTGTGTTCGACCTCGGATACTCTGGTTTTCGAATAATAAAAATCTTTATTTGTTGACGACGCTTGATCACCTGTACTACGAAGTAATTAACTGTTAAAACATGATCGAGCTGGTCGCTCCAACACCTCCCCACAACTGCTGTCCTCCCCCACTCACCTGGGAACCACAACCACCTGCTTGTCCTCCAGCACTCGGTGCAGGGAGCATTTACCGACCTCCAGCCCTAGACGGGTAGTCCCTCTTGATGTGGCTTGGCTTGCCAGACTGGTAGAAGAGGGGAACACGACTCCCACCTGATTAGCCCATATTTGTGGGCTATTTAAGTATTTAAGTGCCTAGACATTAAGTTAATTCTAACATTTATTTAGCATAAATTAGGATGTAAATATGTTAATTCATATTTCTAATTTAATTACATAATTCATGCATTGCATTCATATTTAAATGCATTTAGAATTAACTTAGAATTGCATTCATTTAATTAGTTAACCAATTAGGTACAATGCATACATTAATTTAAGTTAACATAAAAGTTGAGGGTTTGTATATAAATAACCATAATATTTTATCACTATTTTTTTATTCGACTTCTACGTGCAATGGCTGCATTTCTTCCTCTAGCTGTCGCAGTGAAGAACCCAATCAAGGAGGAGCGGATGTGTTGGATCTGGTCGGGGCAGCTGATTTCAAAAGAGAGGAGGAGGCAGCTGAGTTGAGGAGGCCTCCACCCACAACCCACCACTGTGTAGAGAGTTCGTCTCTCTTCCATTCCACATCGCTGGCCTCAACCATGGCGACGAGTCTCCACCACCATGGGCGTGTGGTGTGACAGGCCACATCGCCATCTAGAGCTCGTCCGCATTACCGTGAGCACCTCAGCGTACACCACCCTCGCCATCGTCACCAACAACCACAGCCACAGCTACTGTATTTTCATCTTCTCAGTCAGTTAAGACGTCTGGGAAATTTCCTGGACGTTTGAAGCTTCGACCCACACTCCAACAGCAAAAGGCCGCTCACTCCACTTCCGCGCCCCTCCAGTTGCACACTTGCATCACCTCCTGCAGCAGCCACGCACACACCCTGCTGCGCCCCAGCGCAAAACCCGCCAGCACCGCACGCTCTTCTCTGCACGTGCATCTCCTGCACACTTCCGCCCTACCTCCTGCAGCATCCACTCCAACGCCAACCACCAGCCCACGCATGCCTCTTCATCATCTCCAGCTTGCAGCCGCGCCCGCTCCTTCTGCGCCTCACCTCCACTCACGCATGCATCACACCACCCGGGCACACAGCAGCAGGACCGGCCGCTCCTTCACACCTGCGTCCCTCCAGCTGCACAAGACCGCCAGCCCACACATGCACTTCACCTCCAGCACTAACCGCCAGGCTACGCACGCACTTCACCTCCAGCGCCAACCACCAGCACACCCGCCTTGCAGCCTTGCGCGCCCGTCAGCGTGCAACAAGCCTGCCAGCCACAGCAAGCCCACTAGCACCAGCGGCCAACGTGCCCACAGCAGCAGGTGAGCACTCTTCTCTGCGCGCGCATCACCTGCCCAAGCCTGCCACCTGCAGCGCCTCTGCCACCTGCAGCACCGCCACATGCAGCACCGCCGTCACCAACGCGCCTCTTGCAGTGCGTGTGGCCTTAGTGCATACAACAGCAGCTTCCTCACGCACCATTTGCAGCAGCCACCGCACATGCCCATCTGCGCCTCCTCTAGCAGGTGTAGCCACCATCGAAAGCCACCTTCACCGGAGCTCCGTCCGGTCGGCTCCGACCACCTTGCAACTCGCCACCACCACCGCTGCGATGCCCTCGGTCTAAAGAACTTCTTGCGAGCTTTACGCCTCCAGCCGTTCCTTCCTCTTTGCACACAGCCAAGGGGAAGAAATCCCCTATTTTGCTACAGTACATGACCCATTAATATTTACATTTTCTGCCATAGTCATCTTTAATTAATATTTTATTAAATCTGCATTGCAAAAAATATCCGTTGTTCAAAATTGCCATTTCAGCATGTTCTCTTGATACTATCTTAATCTGAAAGTAGATTTGGCTCAGTTCTCATCGAAATTAACTACGAACATACGTTTTTAACTGGTGTGAATTTAAAATACGTCATTGCCTCCCTGTGGATATAATCCGCTCCTAATTGAGTTGTTATATTAATTGTTGATTAGTAGATTTTTCCACCACATAGAACTACAAACGACACGACATTTTATGTAACAAACGACTTTTAAAGCGAACAATCGACTCGTCAAGTGGCGCCGTTGCCGAGGAGGCAACAGATGCAATAATTTCACCTGATTTTATTTTGATTATTTCTTAATTGCACAGTGATTTGACCAATTATTATTTTTTCTGTGCGAGAAATTTGTGCAAGAATCAGCCATTGTGAGAGGCGACCCTTGACGTCGCCAGAGGAGGAATTGGTCGAGCTACTTTGAAAAGGAGGGGAAGGATGAGGACGCGACGATCATCTTTGTACATTTATTCATTAATTTAATTAGAGTAGGATTAAGACTTTAGGCTTAATTTTTTTTTTTTGCATTGCACATTTGGTTTGAAACTCTTGTTCTGGGGTATATTTTGAGGGGTTTGTTCCCCAATTTTGTTTTAGGCCCATGTTGGGTAATTTTTGGGAGCCTGTTCCCTTTTCTTTAGATTTAGGTTTTTTTTTTTAATTTATTTTGTGGATTGTTTACTTTTATTTGCTTGTGCATAAGTAGTTAAAAATAAAATAAAAAAACAAGCTACCTGCCCCTAGGATGAACCATTTAGGTCTGTATGAGTAGCCTCTAGATTTACTTCTCTGCATTGCGTGCATTCTCGCATCGTTGATTGCTGAAGCAAGGTATTCATTCTCTTACTTTGCATCTTATTCTTGATCACGCATTGCATTTGGGCTTAATTCAAAGACCACCTAATCTGTATTGAATGAATCTAACAAGTGGTCACATATTTTCTAGAAAAAGGACTAATTAAAGGAGGTACATTTTAAAAGCCAAGGATTTGATTTTTAAACTTGGCGTGCGATTCAAAATTCAAAATCTTTTGCGGTGTATGCACACTTATTTCGCTTGCACCACGGGACGCTTTTAGACACTCCTTAAGTTTGGAAATACTACGACAAGAGCCCTCCTATCGTTGGATTCTGACGTGTTCGGAACTTGAGATCAAAGGTGTTGTAACTCCAAAGAGGGGGATACCCTGTCACCGATTTTTGGGGGTAGTTGAGAAGCACCGCGAAAGCACAACTTCAAAGGAAGGCTTAGTCCTACTTGCATCCCTCGATCTTCCGTCTTTGGAGTTGCTCTACCATTTGAGATTTAGGGAAGAACACCTAAGCTCCAACTAGGTCTTCTTAGGCGAGTCGTAGGTCAACAGTAAGTGCGTAAATTGATTGAACAAATTATATTGTCACCTACAATCTGACTTAAATCAAAATCCTAAATTGGGAAAGACCTAAAAAGTCCTTTTTGATTTGTGTTTTGCTTGGGGAATTCTGATTGAGGTGTGAGTTAGAATGGACCACATTGATTTTCATCCTTTCACATCTTGCCCTCACCCTCACCCCCACTCTACATTCTTCTATCCCATACGTCGAGATGGTTCATCCCTTGATGGACATAATGACAATTATTGGGATCCTTTGTACTCCTATTATAGGAATATTGGCCTGGTTAAGCCCCAAATCAGTGGTTAAAACCTAGGAGCGGGATTTGCTTTGCCCAATATCCCACACACCAAAGAAATACCCAACCCACCCTCCCTGAATAATTATAATAGTTGGACAGACACTCCTGGGTACTATAAGCCTGATCCTGACTTCTCTCATGATAGAAATGACCTCTCCTCCTTGAAGATGGAAATACAGAAAATGCAAAACGAAATGATTGAATTGTTAGGAGAATCTTCGAGAGCAGGCCAACAAGAAAGAGATGAAATTAGCCACCCAATCTACCCCATTGAGGATGACGTACACCCCTCTGCAATAGATGCATCTCCCATGGGAGAGCTACACTTTAAGTTGGAGGGAAATTCTAGGGAGAATAGCTACTTTTTGAGGTTCGATTTTGAAACCTCCCCATTAGATGACAGTTCCTTGAGAGATCCACGCCTTAAGTGGGAGGAAGATACATATGAAAGTAGCTATGCATTGGATGAAGAAAGGTGGAAACCCGAGGAAGATGATGATAAGGTTGAGTATCCACCTGAATTATATTGGAGTCAAAAGAAGAGAATGATGGTACCATTGGAAAACCTCGACCCAGATGATAGTATTTTCATGACATTTGATGAAGTGGGTCGAAGTCAAGTTGTTAATCCTACCCTCCCTTCTGATCACGAGATGGAACTCAAGCTCACCCTTAGGGAACCTAACCCTGAAGAAATTGACCTATCTAAGGAGTCCAATGTTACCAGTATAAACCATTTACCTCAGATAGAGCACCCTAGGGGATCTGCTGAGATATTAGATGAGTCTAGGCCTCGGGTATATGATGAATTGTGTGATGAGGAGAAAGATGAATTATATGAGGAACCTACATTCAATATTTAGAGTGACACTAAGGGTGATTATGTCTTATTTGAAGAGTTAGCCCCTGAGGATGTCACAAATTTGACCAAATTAGGTTTCCTTAGCACACCCATTGATGATATTTCTCCTCATGATGGAATGATGGAAAATTTGGATGCAACTTCTAAGATTTATGTGGATTCACATATAGACTCCGGGGAAGATTTGAGTAACGAACAAAAACCTGGGGATGACATTGATAGGATAATCCCTAGATCTGTTGCTTCCAACCTGCCTTCATTCATTTCGAAGTCACATTATGATTCGCTTATATTTGAAAGTGAAATTGTGACTCCTGATGAAGAGCAGGAAGATACATGTGATGACGTAAGGAATACTAGGGATGCAATTGAGAATTTAGAAAGTGTTAGGGATGGACACCGAGCTGATTAAACCCAACATAGATCTTATGGCCATCCCACAACCTTGTAACTTGGACATCCTAGACAATCCTTGCCTTAGAGAATTGCTCACTTTCGTTCCGACCGGGGGGCTTAACAGACCAATATTTCCCATAATGGAGTATCGAGTATGGATTGATGATTTCTTTAGTAAATCCATTGCCCTGGGGGTTTATCTCTGCACCATTCCTTCCCCATTCCTTTTTGGAGGATCCTTATCATCCTTCCCCTACCCCTTTGGAGGCTGTTATACCTGTTTGTCCTTTAGAACCTCCTCTGGTGACCTGGGAAGATTTCATTCCCATCTTAGTTGGGTGAGCATTTGCTATCAGGATTCATCATCAGCTCGCCAACATCCTAGGTTACCTATTTTCTAGGCCAGCATTACTTTGCTCACTTTTAGAGCCTATTTCTGCAATCCTTGAACCTGATTTGCAGGTTCTTTGGCTATTCAGCATAACTTTGACCCAGGTAATATCCTTCTATGCAATGAGGACATTGCAGATTTTAGGCATGGGGGGGTGTACTTGGGGATATACATAGCATAGTGCATTCATTGCATACATTTGCATAAAAAAAAGTTTTGAGCTTAACTGGCTAGATCTTACAGTCTATTGCAAATCAAAACTCTAGGGTAGACTAAGTTAATTCTAGGGTCAAACTTTAAAGGCTAAATGAGCTACTAGCTTTAGACCTTTAGGGTCCTTTGTGGACTTGAAAACTTAAGTTGGAGTTAAGTTGCGGACCATTCCTAAAGAGGTTGAGGAAGGAAAGCTAGGGTTTGAGTTAAAAGGTGGGGTAGTACCTGGAGTCTTGTTCTACCTTTTGGTTTATGTGTCCTTGTAACCCAAGCATCAAAATTTCACACACTTGGTCTGGTATAAATAAGTAATCAACTTAATTCCTTTCTTAAAAGAGATTTGGTTCTCTTAGTTTTGACTTAGGAGAGGCTTGAAAACACAATTTGATTGGAAGAGTTCCCGCCACAGGAGAGGTGGAGTGTATACTCACCTTGAAGATGCGATGATAACATATTACCTCCTCGGCGCCTGTCTCCTAGGATATACATCCTACTAGGGGCATGTAAGCGCATTGTGCGGTTCAGGTACCATGGGCGGCCCTATCTCGAAGTGCTGATTGCCATAGACCTGAATTCGCTTAAGAAATCCATGGGCGATACTATCTCGAAGTGTCGATTGCTAGGAGTTCTTAGGGTCATTATGGGCGGTGCTATCTCGAAGCATCGAAAGCCAGGCACCCTTCGAGGTATGGTAATGGGGACAATGAATCGGACACAGACCTTGTTGATAGCTGATCCGAGGTTAGACTTAGGGGAATCAAACAAAAATAAAAAATATATATATATATAAATCCTTTTTCCTTTAACTCAAATAACTCAGACCAACACACATGCATGGATGCTTTAATCTCAGGGATTAATAAACCTTAGGGTAGAGTCAGAAATCAAGGAAACCTATGCCTTCAACTCGTCTTTAGCCGACCTAGTCTGTAACTTAGCAACTACTTGGGAACCTTAGGTCTAGAGTCTAAACTAAATATGTTTCTAAAAGAAGACCGATTGGGTTAACTAGTCTACTTGGAGTGCTAGGTTTTTGCTTGGATTTGCTAGGGACTAGCAAAAACTAGGCATGGGGGTATTTGATTAGCCCACATTTATGGACTATTTAAGTATTTAAGTGCCTAGACATTAAGTTAATTCTAACATTTATTTAGCATAAATTAGGATGTAAATATGTTAATTCATATTTCTAATTTAATTACATAATTCATGCATTGCATTCATATTTAAATGCATTTAGAATTAACTTAGAATTACATTCATTTAGTTAGTTAACTAATTAGGTACATTGCATATATTAATTTAAGTTAACATAAAAGTTGAGGGTTTGTATATAAATAATCATAATATTTTATCATTATTTTTTTATTCGTCTTCTACGTGCAACGGCTGCATTTCTTCCTCCAGCTGCCGCAGTGAAGAACCCAATCAAGGAGGAGCAGATGTGTTGGATCTGGTCGGGGCAGCTGATTTCAAAAGAGAGGAGGAGGTAGTCGAGCTGAGGAGGCCTCCACCTCCGACCCACCACTGTGTAGAGAGTTCGTCTCTCTTCCATTCCAGACCGTCGGCATCAACCGTAGCGACGAGTCTCCACCAACGTGGGAGTGTGGTGTGACAGGCCACACCACCATCCGGAGCTCGTCCGCATTACCGTGAGCACCTCAGCGTGCACCACCCTTGCCATCGTCACCAACAACCACCGCCACAGCCACTGCATTTCCATCTTCTCAGTCAGTTAAGACGTCCGGGAAATTTCTCGGACGTTTGAAGCTTCGACCCACACTCCAATAGCAACCGACCGCTCACTCCACACCCGCGCCCCTCCAGTTGCACACTTGCATCACCTGCTGCACCCCAGCGCCAAGCCCGCTAGCACCACACGCTCTTCTCTGCATGTGCATCGCCTGCACACTTCCGCCCCACCTCTTGCAACATCCACTCCAGCGCCAACCACCAGCCCACGCACGCCTCTTCATCATCTCCAGATTGCAGCCGTGCCTGCTCCTTTTGTGCCTCACCTCCACTTCACACTCACATCACACCACTCGTGCACACAGTAGCAGGATTGGCGGCACCTTCACACCTACGTCCCTCCAGCTGCACAAGACCGCCAGCCTACGCACGCACTTCACCTCCAGCGCCAACCGCCAGCCCATGCATTGCACTTCACCTCTAGTGCCAACCACCAGCCCACGCACGCACTTCACCTCCAGCGCCAACCACCAGCACACCCACCTTGCAGCCTCGTACACCCGCCAGCATCCAGCAAACCTGCCAGCCACAGCAAGCCCGCTAGCACCTGCAGCCAACGTGCACACAGCAGCAGGCGTGCGCTCTTCTCTGTGCGTGCATCACCTACACAAGCCCGCCACCTGTAGCGCCTTCGCCACCTGCAGCGCCCTCGTCACCAATGCGCCTCCAACAGTGCGTGCAGCCTCAGTGCCCGCAACAGCAACCTCCACGCCTGCCCATCCGTGCCTCCTCCAGCAGGTGCAGCCACCGTTGAAAGCCACCTTCACTGGAGCTCCGTCCGGCTGGCTCCGGCCACCTCGTGACTCGCCGCCACTACTGCTGCGAAGCCCTTGGTCCAAAGAACTTCCTCCGAGCTTCACGCCTCCAGTCGTTCCTTCCTCTTCACGCACAGCCAAGGGGAAGAAATCTCCTATTTTTCTACCGTACATGACCCATTAATATTTACATTTTCTGCCATTGTCATCTTTTATTAATATTTTATTAAATCTGCATTGCAAAAAATATCCGTTAGTTGTTCAAAATTACCATTTCAGCATGTTCTCTTGATACTATCTTAATCTAAAGGCAGATTTGGCTCGGTTCTTGTCAAAATTAACTACGAACATACATTTTTAACAGGTGTGAATTTAAATACGTCATTGCCTCCCTGTGGATACGACCCGCTCCTAATTGAGTGGTTATATTAATTATTGATTAGTCGATTTTTCCACCACATATAACTACAAACGACGCGACATTTTATGTAACAAACGACTTTTAAAGCGAACAATTGACTCGTCACCACCCTCAGTGGGTCCCTGCTAACGGCTGGGCGGGGTTCCAGTGTTGGCAGTTGGCCCCTGTTGGGGTCCCCCAAAGGTCGCTGACGGCCCCACAAAGCGTGATGGCTCTCTTGTGGGTGCCGCGTGCCTCCTCTCTCGCCGGCCCTATGAGTAGTCTGGTTGGTAGGGCCTCTTCCGTCCACTGTTAGAGTCACGTGCAGCTGGGTTGGTCTCCTCATAAGTCATAGCTACCTCCACCACTCTCAAGAACGTGGGCAGCTTCAAGGGTTTGACATACCCCTAAATGGCAGGCTATAGCCCCTCAGTGAACCTCCACAGGCTCTCCTTCTCAGTAGCCACAGCTAATGCAGCGAAATGAGACAGCTGTAGAAAACGCATACGATACGTGCTTACAGTCATCGTCCCCTGACGGAGAGTGTGAAACTCCCGCCTCCTCTGATCCTGCCACATCTGCGGGAAGTACTGCTCATAGAAGAGGGTGACAAACTGGTCCCATGTCGGCTCTGCCCTCTCCTGACCTCTGACTGCCCTCCACCACCTGTGTGACACGATCTCCAGCTGGTACATGGCAAAGGCCACGTGGCACTCCACAGGGGGGTGAAGGGTGTCGAACACCTTCTCAATCTGCTTTAACCAGTTCTCCGGCTCAGTCGGGTCCTCATCCCCCTTGAAGGATGGGGGCTTCAGCTTCCAGAACTACCCGAAAATCTTGTAATGTCATTGAAGTGGGGAAACAGCATGCCTCCAGGTAGGGAGGGCTCGTGCTCGAAAGTGTCAGAGTGCAGTGGGGGTGGTGGAGGACCACCCCCTCCCCCACATCCAGCGCTGCATCTGTCTCGTGGTCCCACAGAGGACTCCCCTTCCACGTCCCCAAGGAGAGGTGCCCGTGGAGGCGGGTAGAGCTCCTCTCGTACTATCTCGCGTATCAACTAGGTGAGGTCCTGGGCCTGAACGCTCGAAAGAAGTGCCTGATCCACAGAAAAGTCAGGCTCAACACGTCCGCCCCTCCAACCTCGTCCACAGCCGCGTTCGCGGCCTGCCTCAATGACTCCACGTCAAGGCATCTCCTGCAAGGAGACACGAACAACAGAACAAGAAGAAATCAATTCTAACGGACATTTAGCAGAAGAACCTCAAAACGGATGTCAAAAGGTGCATTGTGGTGGTTACTCTAGTCACAAGCACGTGAATTGGTTATTATCAAGCTAGTTGGTTCACTTCTCGGGATGACCTTGCTTTAATACCATCTTGTTATGACCTGGTTCTCGAATCCCTACAAGACACGAGATCAGATCGACTCAATTGATCCCAAGACCCAGTCATCCAATGAGAAAGAAACCAAAAAGCAAGAAAGTAAGCCACATTCACTATGCTAAGCAACTAACAGTAAAATGTATAGCAGTAAAGAAGTTAAAACTGCTACAGTACATGTCAACACCACAACAGTAGAAAGTAACAAGGTACAAGAACATAAAGTACAGAACGTAAATGTACAGAACATAAAGGTACAAGAGTCTACTCACTACTACAAGGAGTACAACAAAAGAAACTACAGCTACTAGGCTCTACTGGGCCCAGCATCCTCCACAGCCATAGACTTGGGCTGCTCAACACCTAGACCTGAAAAGGGTTATGAGTACACAAAGTCAACGAACGCTGAGTAGAGTGGCAACCGACTAACTAAAGTAGTAAAAGAGGGCAGGTAGTTGTTTATTCCATTTACTTTATTTCATAATTTATTCTTTTTCACCCATTGGCTTATTTATCAGATCTCTTTCTTGATCTCGAATGTTCCTCATGGGAACAATCTTGATTGCAGTCTTTTCCGAAGAGTAGAAGGCACACGTGGTGCTCTCCTGGCCGAGAGAGTCCCCCGTGGTGATCCTACACCTAGTCAACTACCCTAAGGTCACAGACGGATGTAACGGTGACTACGGCACGCATGATAAGTGCATGAGTAGCTACCCCGCACTGTTACACAGTCAGCCGTTTCTGCTAACAGGTGCACCCAAAGTATAGCATGGAATAGTGTAGGGCCTAACCCTCTCAGTAACAGGGGTGTAGCCCCTAAGAACCAAATAGGGGTCTCGCCCTTCCACAGTCCGCACACCCTCGCCTGACTATCCTAGTTTGCCTAATGGACCTAACAAGTCAGTGTAGGGATGCTAGCTAAACCCTGGGCCCCATGGGGTGGCTAGCTCTCCCCCTACATTAGTAGCTCTCCCTGGTACCGTGTAAGCGAGGGCCAAGAAGTCGGTACAGAGTGAACAATCCTAACCCTGAGTCCCAACCCAAGGGCAGCTAGCTCCGCTCTGCACTAAACAGGGGGACAGTCGCTCTCCTTGGTACTCCGTATTCAAGGGCTAGCTGCCGGCCCCACAAAGCGTGACGGCTCTCTTGTGGGTGCCGCGTGCCTCCACTCTCGCCGGCCCTATGAGTAGTCTGGTTGGTAGGGCCTCTTCCGTCCACTGTTAGAGTCACGCGCAGCTGGGTTGGTCTCCTCATAAGTCATAGCTACCTCCACCACTCTCAAGAACGTGGGCAGCTTCAAGGGTTTGACATACCCCTAAATGGCAGGCTATAACCCCTCAGTGAACCTGCACAGGCTCTCCTTCTCAGTAGCCACAGCTACTGCAGCGAAATGAGACAGCTGTAGAAAACACATACGATACGTGCTTACAGTCATCGTCCCCTGACGGAGAGTGTGAAACTCCCGCCTCCTCTGATCCTGCCACATCTGCGGGAAGTACTGCTCATAGAAGAGGGTGAAAAACTGGTCCCATGTCGGCTCTGCCCTCTCCTGACCTCTGACTGCCCTCCACCACCTGTGTGCCACGATCTCCAGCTGGTACATGGCAAAGGCCACGTGGCACTCCGCAGGGGGGTGAAGGGTGTCGAACACCTTCTCAATCTGCTTTAACCAGTTCTCCGACTCAGTCAGGTCCTCATCCCCCTTGAAGGATGGGGGCTTCAGCTTCCAGAACTACCCGAAAAGCTTGTAATGTCATTGAAGTGGGGAAACAGCATGCCTCCAGGTAGGGAGGGCTCGTGCTCGAAAGTGTCAGAGTGCAGTGGGGGTGGTGGAGGACCACCCCCTCCCCCACATCCAGCGCTGCATCTGTCTCGTGGTCCCACAGAGGACTCCCCTTCCACGTCCCCAAGGAGAGGTGCCCGTGGAGGCGGGTAGAGCTCCTCTCGTACTATCTCGCGTATCAACTAGGTGAGGTCCTGGGCCTGAACGCTCGAAAGAAGTGCCTGATCCACAGAAAAGTCAGGCTCAACACGTCTGCCCCTCCAACCTCGTCCACGGCCGCGTTCGCGGCCTACCTCAATGACTCCACGTCAAGGCATCTCCTGCAAGGAGACACGAACAACAGAACAAGAAGAAATCAATTCTAACGGACATTTAGCAGAAGAACCTCAAAACGGATGTCAAAAGGTGCATTGTGGTGGTTACTCTAGTCACAAGCACGTGAATTGGTTATTATCAAGCTAGTTGGTTCACTTCTCGAGATGACCTTGCTTTAATACCATCTTGTTATGACCTGGTTCTCGAATCCCTACAAGACACGAGATCGGATCGACTCAATTGATCCCAAGACCCAGTCATCCAATGAGAAAGAAACCAAAAAGCAAGAAAGTAAACCACATTCACTATGCTAAGCAACTAACAGTAAAAGGTATAGCAGTAAAGAAGTTAAAACTGCTACAGTACATGTCAACACCACAACAGTAGAAAGTAACAAGGTACAAGAACATAAAGTACAGAACGTAAATGTACAGAACATAAAGGTACAAGAGTCTACTCACTACTACAAGGAGTACAACAAAAGAAACTACAGCTACTAGGCTCTACTAGGCCCAGCATCCTCCACAGCCATAGACTTGGGCTGCTCAACACCTAGACCTGAAAAGGGTTATGAGTACACAAAGTCAACGAACGCTGAGTAGAGTGGCAACCGACTAACTAAAGTAGTAAAAGAGGGCAGGTAGTTGTTTATTCCATTTACTTTATTTCATAATTTATTCTTTTTCACCCATTGGCTTATTTATCAGATCTCTTTCTTGATCTCGAATGTTCCTCATGGGAACAATCTTGATTGCAGTCTTTTCCGAAGAGTAGAAGGCACACGTGGTGCTCTCCTGGCCGAGAGAGTCCCCCGTGGTGATCCTACACCTAGTCAACTACCCTAAGGTCACAGACGGATGTAACGGTGACTACGGCACGCATGATAAGTGCATGAGTAGCTACCCCGCACTGTTACGCAGTCAGCAGTTTCTGCTAACAGGTGCACCCAAAGTATAGCATGGAATAGTGTAGGGCCTAACCCTCTCAGTAACAGGGATCTAGCCCCTAAGAACCAAATAGGGGTCTCGCCCTTCCACAGTCCGCACACCCTCGCCTGACTACCCTAGTTTACCTAATGGACCTAACAAGTCAGTGTAGAGATGCTAGCTAAACCCTGGGCCCCATGGGGTGGCTAGCTCTCCCCCTACATTAGTAGCTCTCCCTGGTACCGTGTAAGCGAGGGCCAAGAAGTCGGTACAGAGTGAACAATCCTAACCCTGAGTCCCAACCCAAGGGTAGCTAGCTCCGCTCTACACTAAACAGGGGGACAGTCGCTCTCCTTGGTACTCCGTATTCAAGGGCTAGCTCACTTCCCCACTCACATTTCCAGATCCATTCCATTTATTTCCAAGAGCTCTACTCCTAATTCCCCGTAGGGTTCATGCTTATATTCCTCATGCCATGCCATACCAGGTTTCATCATTTCTATTTCCATTCTTAGGTTATACATATGTAGCTTGTATTGCTATCGTTCACATTTCCATACACAGGTTATACATAGGTAGCTCGTATTTCCATCATTCACATTACCATTCTCAATTTATATACATGCAGCTCGTATTATGTCATTTAACATATACAACAGGAAATTTACATGCAACAGTTAGCTCGCACAAGCACTTCATATTTCACAGGCAGCTGTTATTCATTTACAGGCAATTGTTATCATTCTATCTACTCATTCAAGACTGCAATTCAATCATCCAATACAGACATTTCAAGTATTTCTCATCCTAGGATTCATGCTATTTCCTAGATTCTAATCATTCATTCTACACATGCATTCAAGTTTGTATTTAAGTTAGGGGAAGCCACTCTACCAGTAAACCCAGGAGTATTGAGGGCTTGAACGGTAGGCTCACGTATCTCAGCAAGCTCCGAACCTGCAACGGAATGAAGTTATATAACGAGGAACAATCACAAGGGAACTATCAGAATAGTATGGAAAGCCTTCTAACAAGTAGAGGAACTCACAAGGAACACATCGGTATCTTATTTGCGTAAAATGGACCTCAAACGGACCCTAAACGGGTCAAAATAGGGTTATTGATGCAAAATCAGACGTTTGGAACAACTTCTAGACGTCTTAAAAGTGTCCAATATCGTACCTCAGTCTCTGCGTCCACCCTAGACATCCAGGAACTCTTCTGGACCATCTGGACCTAGCTCCAGTCGTCTGACCACCTCTCCGGATGTCTGGAAGTGCTTCCAGTTGTCTGGTAAGTTGCCTAAATGTCTGAGATGCGTGGGAGGGCATGTCCCATGCCTTCCCAAAGCAATTCCTGCACGAAATCCACAAAAACTCCTCAAAAAGGAATGCAACAAGGCAGCAGCAGAGCGGCATGCATGGCCGTATCTGTAAAGAGGACATACCTTCGAGAAGCCCTCTCCTCAGATGTTTGGAATCGCCTCCAGACATCTGCACCATCATCTGGGTGTCGTTCCAGACATCTGATTCGTGGAAAAACCTAGAACCAAAACCTGCTTCTGCTCCCTCGCGCCGCACGTGGCCGTGCCTCACCTCCTCGCCTGCAGTGCCGACTGCAGTAGGGTCAGGGATGATCTCCCCAACACACTCCTCTTCGCGCACGCACTGCTCTGGCCGTGCGCTCCCGGAGAGCTCCCATACAAGCCCACGAGCTTACTCTCCTCCTCCCCTCCTCACGCCCCTTTGCCTCGACACTTCCCTCACACTCACTCGCTCACATTAGCTCTCTTGCTGGAGTGGAGAAGAAGAGGTGGCTAGTGTGGGGAGAACGAGAGAGGGGGAAGGGGTTTATAAGGTTGGGGGGTTTAGGGTTTGCTGGAGGTGAGGAGAGAGAGAAAAGGAGGAAAACGACAGTATTGCCTGCGTGCAACCCGTGCGCAGACGTGAGCTCGTACTCAAAATTTTTGATTTCCAGACGTTTGACCCGCAGTCTATACGTCTTAAAAGACTCAAACAGCACGGGTCTTAATAGGTGGACTAGGTTTAGGGTTATTTGGTGGAGCTCAGATTAGGTGGGGTTTAAGGTTATGGTTGGAGGCTATGGAGGTTGACTAGCTAAGCTAAGATAGTTAAGCTAGCTTAGCTAGTATATGAGTGGAATATAAGGTAGAGGGAGCTAAGGTTTTGGAGGTGAGGAGTTGGAGGGAGTTGCGTTGAGCTGCATTAAAGCTGGATGAAGCTGATAATGATTGAAGAGGTTTTTTTAGGAGCTCAGTTACTTAGCTAGCTAATTCTTCTGCTAGCAGCTAAGATTGAGTAATAGAGCTAAATTGAGCTGGTCTCAACTTATCTGAAGCTGGGTTGAGCTGGACCTAACTTTATTGGGAACTCCTGAGCTAGCTTAGCTACTATGTTGACAAGTGGTAGCTAAACTAGAGGGAGTTCAGCTGTCATGGACTAAGTGGAACTAGGGAGAGCTAGAGTGAACTCATGTCAACTAGGTTGAGCTAGCTTGAGCTCTTAGTGAACTAATTGGAGCTAAGATGAGCAAGACTCAACTAAGTTGAGTTGGATCTGAGCTAAGCTAAGCTGAGTTGAACTACCTTGAACTGCCATCCAACTAAGATGAGCTGAATGGAGCCTAGATGAGTTAAATCCAACCTAATTGAGCTAGTATACAACTGTGATGAGCTAGATTCAGGTATGGTCCAGTTGGAATGAGCTTCCTCTTCACCTTCTGCCTTCCTGAATGCTAGGGTTTTAGTGATCTGGCTATCTGTTTATCCCTAATACTCAAACAAACATATCAAAAACACAAAAAAATATGCAATGCATGCCTATCCTAAATGACTCCTAAATGTAGCCCAAAAGCTCATTTGTGAAGGTAAAACCCTAAGAACTAGATTAGTTTTAAGGCATAAGAATGATAATAAACTGGCGTTTGTCAACTACCATCTCAAACAGAACCTAATCCTAGGAATGTACCTGCCCAGAGGTATGTTCAACCTAATCCTTCCCAAGGCCAAGCACATGTCATATCATAAGCCTTGCATGATTCTGATCCATTTTCACCTTACTCAGATCAGCAACCACCTCGTCTTCCTAACCCTAATTCATCTTCTTGACTCTGCATTCATTGATTGAGAGGTGGAAGTTGTAGATTTTCTGGATACATTCTGTTTCTCTACTTGGATCTTGAGCCAAGTATTTCTGATTTGATAGACATTCTTCACTTGGACCATGTACCAAGTATCTTGAGCTTATTCTGATTTTGATTCACATTTACTATTGAGCTTATTCTTCACCTTTGAGATTGACAACTTTCATCTTTTCACCATGATTTAAATCTTTCATTGAGCTCCATTGACTTATCAATTCTCTACCCTTTTTTTTTTGCTCCTAGTTTTTCTTGACACCTTTACCAGGTTTGTGTCAAGCAGAAGGTGCAAAATTTAGCAAACTATCTCTTGTATATAGCTGCTTTCATCTTTCTGATTTTTCCTTTCTTCCTTAGGTGTCTATCCTTGCATTTCTAGCATGCATTCATAGTCACATTTGTCCTACATTTCACTACTTAGCCTGACTTTCCACTCTAATACTTGTATCAAACTTGAAATCGTTCGCATAGAGATTTTTATCCCCTCATTCCAACTTCCTTCCATCACCTAATCTAAGTTAGTGAAAAGTAGGGCATGCATTTGCATCCACCCTATTCATACAATAAGGATATTGCAACATTTAAGCATCGGGGGTGTAAATGGTGAAATCATTTTTTGAGATACAATTATAGACACACCAATAGTGTATATAGTATAGTATTATTAAAAATAAAAAAATAAAAAATTTTGAAAAAAAAATTACAATGTCAAAAATACAAAAAAATGTGAAAAACAAAAATTCCAAAAATACAATAAGGAACCTACAGTACTTATTGTTGGGGGAGAACTCCACAAAATAATTTTAATGGAGAGAGAAGCTTTGAAAGACTTATAAGTGTTTAATTATGATCTTATAGCTAAAAACAAAAATAGAATAAGTGTTTAAGGACATTCAACTTTTGCTGGTTAGACTTTCCAAGCCACAGTAGTTTGATTCGCTCAGGCTCTGGCTTAATACACTTAAGCTTTGACAACATAAACTAGGATCTCTCCTAACTTAGGACATATTCTTGTACTTAAGTCACTAGTATAGGATTCGCTAGTTTGCTTTGGCTTAGGAGTCTAAATAACTTTGGTTTTCACTACACAGTGTCAAGAAAGACCAAGTGAACTTAAAATTCAACCCTAAACTATTCATTAGGGAAGGTGGAGTCCTTACCTGCGCGTGCATGTAGACCCTTTATCCTAGTCTTTAGTCTTGTGTTTAGGGGAAGCTCTTTCCAACAAATATATTTTCAGGGTGCATTACAAATACCCTATTTCCACCAAATATTCTTTGAGCCACAATGAAATAAGAGTTGGGTTTATGTCTTCACTCATTTTTTAGAGTTGATCCAAAGACATGAGCTGAGGCTAAGACCAACCTAGACTTAAAAAGACGTGAAACCCAAGGATAGAGTTTTAGGGTTCATCTGGTTAGTCCAAACCATTCATTCAGCACAACCATAACCTCTTAGCTTCTGAGCTTTGTAAAACCTTCTTGAGTCTTGGAAATTGTACTTAAGGTCTTAATATCAAGAGTCTTTGTTGGTTGAGAGATGGCCTATTGTTTAAATGCTCTAGATCGGGTTTTAAAGAATGTCACGTTGTAGTATAGTCGACAAAGCGTTCAAACAAATAAAGAATTTTTATTACTCGAAAATCGAAGTATCCGAGGTCGAACACAGGGAGCAATTGGAATTTACTACTAATCTCAAATGTAATTGAACATTCTAATTTACTCAAAACTTTAATTCAAATATGAATGTATGTGGTTAAAGAGTAATTAGGACAAAAGAGTAAAATTGGACGTCTGATCTTGTGATCAGACGTCTTAAAAGTGTTTTCCCTTTTTCTTTGATTATTCTTCTTCTTCTGATCTTGCTTTCTTTCTTCTTCTGTAGTCTCTTTTTCTTCTTCGTCTTCTGTCTTGGCCTCTCTTCTTCTTTCTCTTCTGTCTTCTTTCTCTTCTCTTTCTGCGAAGGCTTCTTTTCTCTTCTACCTTCTTCTTCTCATAGTCTCTACTTCTTCCTTCAGATCTACAGGTCTTCTTCCTACCTTGATCTTCTTCCTGCCTTTGCTCCTTTTCTTGCAGTCCCTTTCTCTCTACAGTCTCTCTTTCTTCCTTCTCTTCTCTTCTTCGCTCAGCTTCTTCTTCTGCTTCTCTTTGCGGCTAAGTCTCTCTTCTTCATCCAGCCTGCCTGCACAGAGAGGTGGAAGCAAAACCTACCCTACCCCTCTACCTGAACATCTCTCTCTCTCTGCAAAGCACTCGTAGGACGCCCTCCCAGAGCCACGGGTAATCGGGTCAGATTTCTCACCCGGGACAAGGCGCACCGGCAGGTGGGGTCATGCGCGAGGTGTGCTCAGTATGGGTTGGGTCGGATCCCGCCAGATCCGCGAGGTGAAACCGCGGACGAGGCGAGCGTGGGTTAGGTGAGGAACCTCACCCCTGTGCATTCGGAGGCGAATAACGTATAACACAAAAATAATTTATACCGCACCTGCACTTCGTATTTCAACGATGTGGGACTAAAGTCCCACCTTCTTTCGCTCACACCCGCAGACGATTCTTCTTCGATTGCCAAGGCTGCAGACGTCGCTGCGCTCCTTGCTGAGCCAGATCACTTCGCACTGCTCGCCCAAGTCCGCTGCACTTGAAGCCTGGAGCTGCTGACGCCTGGAACTGCTTTGAAGCCTCTTCAACCATCGTCAATGGCGGCAGGGGCTTAGATACTATCACACACAAAACAAGCCTCTCGGCTTAATCAGACCAGCTGGGCACCTTCTCCGTGGCACGGCGAAGGTGGTGCATGGTGAAGCAGGTTGTGGGACAGCCTAGGCGTGCGTGCCTAGGTCGTCCTGTGACCGGAAGTGTGGGGGTGTTCGGGGGGCGGTGGTGGAGGCGTAGAGGGATGGCGGATGGATGGAGGTTGTTCCTTGTGGTGAGGCGGAGCTTATGAGACAGTTGGCGAGCCGTGTGGAGGGGCAGAATGATGGGGGCGACTCGCCAGAGGTCGGTCGGAGGCGAGGAAGATGGAGGTGGTCAGCGACGGTCGAGGGGCAATTAAATGAAATAAAAGGGGGAAAAGAGAGAGGGGAAGATGGAGAATGTATTAAGCCTAACTACAGGGATGAAGGGGGACAGAGAGGTGGATAGCTGTACCTGCTGTCGCCAGAGAAGAAGCTACCCAGTGGGGGAGGACGGCAGCGACGACGGGGCTGAGGCGGCGTGGCGGGTATTGCGCGACTCGGAGGAGAGTCAGGAAGATGACTCTGCCACTGGTTTTGTGGCAGAGCTAAGAGGGAGGGGAGGGGGGCTCACTGGAGCTTGCTGGACCCTTGGTCGAAGAAGAAAGAGAAGTTGAGGTGGAAGTTCGGCCAAGTCGAGCTAAAAATGAGCGGCCGGGTTTGGGGGTTCTTTTATAGGCTCTGGGCCGTGCTTTCAGAGTGTGGAGGGCACGCCATCATCTCCGATGGCTCACCGGAGAAGGAAAGTATGTGGATACCCAAATCCCTCGTGCGTTCGCACGAGAGATTGGGTTCACACCAGGGATCATGATTGGCCTTAGATGGAAGGGAATTCCTCAGAGAATCTCCCTTCCATTTCTGGGAGGGGATCTCTGAGGAATCAAAGAGTGATCCCTTTCTAAACCTTGCCGGAGGTCAACTCTGCCCTAACAATGGCGGCAGGACCTGATTGCAAAGTTGGTGAGGAAATTAGGGGACTCTCTGCAATGATTTCAAAAGATAGCGACCAAATTGTGATTTGGGTGAACTAAATTGCAAAGTAGGTCAAGATGACCTCCCCTTAGGTCCAAATTTTGGTAAAAACCTAATTTTGACATAAGGAATCCAATGGTGAAGTTGGATTTTAGGTTTGACCTCATTTAACTTGACATTTTGCGTAAAAACCCAAATTAGGTCAATTAATGAGCTAGGACCCTAATCTAGGTCAAATTGGGTTCCAAAGGCCAAATTAAGTGTTCTAAACCCCAGGGGATATTTTTACATGAATTTTATAGGGTTTAATTGATTTTTATCCTGACTGAAACCTTTTTGATTTAAGCGGGTCTGTTTTAGGGTTACCAAATGTCATTTAATTCCTAGATTGCATATGAACCCATTTCTGATTGATTCAACCCAGTTTTTATCTCATTTAGACCATTTGACCTATGTTTTGCCTCTGAGAAATCATGTTTATGTACTACAATGGTAAAATTACAATTTTAACCTTTATTTCATGTTTTCTTCTCAGAGCACTTATTCCTTCATTTAGGCCTTCTTCTAGGTTATGTCGGAGCTTTTATTCTCTTTATTATGTCAAAATGAGCTAGTTATGGCTCATGATGAGGCTCTCATCACCTATGTCATATCAGTCTTGAGTTCTAATGAGTCTTCCTAGGTAACTAGTTCTCACAATGTCCAGACATAAACATAAGTTAGCTTTTCAGAAAAATTTTCAGCTTAAAGACCATCGCTAAACACTTAACAACTTGAAAAGATTAAATAGATATCTCATCACACTTACCTAGTTGATACTTAAATTCTTTGCACTTAACGAGTTGTTTGCTAGGGATTAGCAAAACCTAAGCATGGGGGTTTGATGAGGTGTGGCTCATCATAGCTAAAATACACAAGTTAAGCTAGAAACTATGTTAAACACTATCTAATTAACATAATAAATGGGTTAAGTGTGGAATTTAAGGGAAGTGACCTAAAACATCAAATTCATCTTAAAAATGCATAATTAGGTCAAATTAATAATATATTCAATTTACAAATACAAATTGATGATCCATTTACAAATTAAACACATTTCTGAACTCAAAAGTTCAAATCAAGGGTTGAATTAACTTCTAATATGTTCAATTAAGCTATCATAAAAATTCCATTGCATTTGGACATCATTAAGACCTTGCATTAATGACTTTACATTTAAGTCCTCATGCATGTACATTTTCTTAAGCTTATAACTTCCAGGGACCCTCCTGCAAACCTGTAGGGGCCTTTTTGTAAGAGACCAGGGACCACTCTGTGTTCTTTTTAGCCACTTATCAGCCTAGCTGTAAATTGTCTAGTGTTTGACTTTAAGGCTATCTCTATAATTTTCCCAACACACTTTTCCCCGCACATGCACTATAGCTATGAAGAAAACAGTGCATAGTTACCGTTGATTGTTTGTTCCTCTCATCCTATGGCATATCTTCATCCATTTTTCGCATGCTCTCATGCATAGCATTGCCTTTTCCCATAGATCTGATCCAACAGTGCATTTTTATTTAAAAACTCCCATGCAGCCATCTTCTTCAAATCCATCATCTGCCCTAACGAGCCAAATCTCACCCTTGCAGTCACTTGATTCACTCCCTCACCTACTTAGGCTCACCCCTGATCTCACATGAAGGGGATCGACCCCCTACTACACCTCTCGAGTCGGTCATTTCTTCTCCTCGGTTCTTCTCCTCATCTTGCCCAGTTCTATTGTAGCTACAGTGGAACTCCACCTCTTTCGACCTCTCCTTGCCGTAAAGGATCACACAACTCCCCAGGATGACCCAGAGCTCCACTAGTGGGCTTTCACTTCCCTGGAGTCCCACTCCCTTTGTTCTTCCTCTCCATCCATCAAGTGGAGACCCTCAGATAATGCTTTCTAGGGTAATTGTAGTAGTGGTTAGCGTAGTATAGATTGAGTAGAATTAGCTAGATAATTCATGGATTTAGTGGTTAATTAGGATTAGATTAGATTAGTGACCCCCACCTCCTCTGATCAATTCCGATTAGGGGAAACAAATTCACTGTCATCCACTTATTCATTTTTCTTCCCTAACATCTCATAGTCACCTTCTGATTTTCCTTGCAATTTAATTCACCATTCACCCATCCAACTAGGCCATTAATAGATCTAGAGCTCTCTAGCTCTTAGATCTATTACATGCACCAATTCCACCTAGGGGTCTCCCATTCATGTCAGAAATTCACAAAGAGCCCCCCTTATGTGTTGGTTGCCATGGTTTGCTCGATTGAAGTGGAATGTGGTTTATGCTTGAATCATGAATTAAATATCCAATATTTGATCATTAGGTTTTAATTGAGCGAATTGTCTTTGTTAGAGTTCAATTGATCCCATCGTAATGAATTAGAACTCGTTGAAATAAATTTTAATCGAGTATGTTTCTTATGCCCAATTTCATATTGAGTTATTGTTTTGTGCATTTTGAAGTAGTAGGAGCTTATATTTTGATGCATAGCTTTGAAGCTCCTACTGTGATCTAAATGGATCTGAAGCATCGGCCAGAGCTCCTATACACCAATCAATGGTGTATAGGATCTCTAGATGAGCAAATCATCTTGGTGAGCTTACATTAAAATGCCCAAGAGGGCGACATCTAAGTGAATCTACACATGATTTATCTATTGACCAGGATTTTGATTTAGTCTTAAACGGTTTTGGATGAAGGTTTTGAGTTGTGTTGCAAATGGATTAAACGTCTAGTTTGATCCACTCTCTTATGTTGTTTATGACAAGAAGGGTCTGAACTAGGGTTTTTAGAGTTCTTTGGACTCATGAATTGATTTCAATGGATTTCTGACCTTCTAAGAGTGCTTTCATGGATTTAAAGTGAATATCCTTGGATTTTATGCACTAAATTGAATAATTTTAGTAGCAGTAATCGTTGTTCTATTTATCTGATCTAGGAGTTTATCTTTGGAAATTAATCCTTGATTTCTAGTGGTCTTTGGAGGATAGGGTTGTTCCAGTTGTGAGCTTCCTTATTTTGATTCAAATCAGACCTAAGAAGGAGTGATTGAATCATGTCAAGCAACTGACAAATTAAATTGGTTCTAAGTTGAAATATTTGTAGCAACTGTTGATGATTTGTGGCTGAGATTTGGCTGAAATGGTTCTCTAGATTGAACAACACCTTGATCTGATTTTTCAAACTTAAGATTGATTCATTTTACCTCAAATCAGATCTTGAATGTTTGATCTGGGCTGTCTGAGCAGCTGACCAGTAGTTGAATTGAAACCATTGCAGCAGCAACTAATTTGAGAGATTTAGTGGGTTTTGAATTGAGTTTAAGTGATTTTTTCATGTTTTATATTGTTAAATCATCTTGTATAAGGATTCATATACCGTTATAACTCAGGTCTGATTTGAAAATTGGATTGCAATTGTTGTTTGATTTAATGTCAGCTGCTTGCAATTGTTTATACTATCCAAATGGTAAATTTAATGAAAATCAAGATGAAAGTGATGTTTAATTGATTCAATATCTTCCATGTGCTGTGCTGAATATCTGTGAATGCCTAAACTTATTTTTCAGCCTTTGAAACACCCTTAAAGGCTTTAGGTTCTTGTGTTCTAACTCATTTAGGCCTCTTTTGGAAGAGATTTGAAAAACATAACAAAATTCCAAAAAAATTGTAAATAAATAAAAGAAACATGTCTTGAGTAGGATTCGATATATTCATAGGTGTATGCGAAGTTTCAAAGTATTCCGAACCTCTGGGCTAGTAGAACATACCAACTGACGGTTTGGTCTACTCTAAAACCTAATAAAAGAAGCAAATTCAAAAATTCCAAAAAGAAACAATTCTTCTATCACCTCACCTTTTCTCTCTCTTCTCCCACCTCTATTAAATACAAAAATATCATAAAAATGCAAAAATACCCAAAAATATATAAAAATACATTTATATAGTATATATACTTGTAAATATGAATCATTTAATAAGTCAAATCTAAATATTGTAATATATGTAAATAATGTACATAAATAACTTAAAAATGTATTATATATATTTAAATAAGTATGTTAGATGAGTTACTGTATATATAACTTTATTATATAATTATATATTAACTTACAGTAGATTATATGTATGTAAATCAAAATAATTATAAATAAATATTTAAACCTGTACAATAGTATCTATTACTGTACATACACATTTAAGTATTTATTATATACCTTATTATACCTGTACATTGATTTATTTATATATTTATTATAGATAATTAGATTATTAAGTTAATTAGGTGAATTATTAAGCTAAAATAAGATAAATTAGGAAATTAACTTAATACTGAAATAATCCATGTTGTACACTTATATATATTAGTCTTAATTATTTTCATCCTATCTATAATATATTAATACTGTATAATAATATTTATAACTAAATTATGTGTATATCTATTTGTAACGTGTAATTAAATGTATATAAATTCAAATAATTGTTATAAAATAAATTTAAAATGTTTAATAAACACCCTATTATGTAAATTAACTATTTATAATGTCAATTTTATCATCAAATCATTAATTTATACATTAATTAAGAATTTAAGTTGTAAATCAATGTGTACACAACACTAAGTAATTTTTATATATAATTAAATAACTTATTTTTGTAAATTAGTTGTACAATTATGTAGCTTTATATAAGGGCTTTCAAACCCTATAATTTAATTTGAACTTGGATGTAAATTTGGCACTCAATTAGAGGCCTTAATTTGGCTTTAGCAATGCAAAATGTAGCCAATTAAGCCTTAAAGATGATACCACATCAGGCGCTGACAAGCACTGCTGGCCTTATATAATGAATTGCGTCTGAGCACTACTCAGTCATCAGCACTTGACGCACATATACCCCTTACCCATCTGACCATTTACCTAGGCATATTATGAAATAAGTATTGATTGTGGGGTTGGGAGCCCGGTTCTGTATAGTACTTGAGCTGGGTTTGAGCCGATTAAATGCACTAAAAAACACCTAAATAAAAACAAGGGATTGGTTCAAAGTAGTGGTCTGGTTCCACTCGTAAAGGTGCTGTGTATCCCACAAAATGAACTGACCCCGCCCATGTACAACTAATTTTCATATAAGTAATGGCCAAGCTCAGTATAAGTGAGGAAACTTAAGCCAAAAATGACTAAGTGTTGTCCGTTGAGAGTGAGTGAGCTGTGTGTGTAAGTGTATAGTGTATAAATATATGTATAAGTATATATATATATAAGTATAGTATATGTATAAAGATATATATAGTATATGTATAATAAATAAGGTATACATATCTACTGTAGATGACTGTGCATGCTGTATATATATATTGAGTATATAGAGTATATATATATTTGTTTTAGCCTTTTTATGTACATAAGTTTTTTGTGACAATTTTTGAAGGTTTTAGTCATGTTTAAGTATGTTAGTATAGCTTTATATAGTGATTTAGCTAAGTTAAAGTTTTGTACATTATCTATAGGGTACATAAATGTATGTATATATGTGTAGTAAATTATAAGCACTATATATTGAGTGTATATACTTAAGTAATAGTAGGATATATGTGTAAGTAGATATATTATATCTGTATATGTATTATAGTGTACATATGTATATATATATAGTTAGTGTATATAGTTAGAGTATTTGTTTGCCTTAGGTTGTAGATAATTTGTCTAAGGTTTAATATTAGTTAGTAGGTTTGTATATATGTTAGTATATTTGTTTAGTTATTTTTGTACCTAGATTTAGGTATTGATTAGTAAAATTTTATATAACTAACATAGAATAGCTTAAGTAGTTTTTCATGCACGTTTGATTGTAAATGTGTTTAATGCATGGTAGTTTGCATTAATTAATTCATTTTGTATATACTTAACTCAATTCATTATTTGATTCATTATTCATTTGTAAATACAATGGACATTTTGGAATAAAAAAACAAGTTTGGAACATATTGTGATGTATCTAATAACTGCCTCCCAGTGAACGACATGGAATAAACTAATAAAAATTATGTAAATAAATAAAATGACATGACATCTGTTTGCATTGTGACAATATACTACAATCAACAATGACATAACAACCACTAAATCACACTACTTTTAGCATGTAGATGGTATTTCATGACCAATGTTGATTGAGGGGCCATAAATTTGATAATTATACAGGAGGGGGGTGAATTGTATAATTCAAATACTCAATGAAAATAATGACAACCACAAAAATTAAATCCCCAAATAACATCAAGATTTACAGAGGAAACCTAAATCGGGAAAAACCTCTACCTAGTTGATCCCCAACTAGGATTTTCCTCTTGCTTTCTAAGGAAGAAAACTTGTAAACCTCGCTAATTAAACCAAGGGTATTGAACCTCGATCAGAATCCCTTCTTGTACAACCCACAAGAAGATATTTTGTTCTTCACTCACCAGAAGAATGGGAAGCCAACAACCCTGGCACCCAAATTACAATAAGTACAAGATAATAAAATTTATACAAGTTTTATTGAGCCAATGTGCATGTATATATCAATTGTAATAAGAGTAACTTAAAGTTCTTTTCAATTACCTTTAAATATACCTTGATGTAAGGGAAACAAAATTTTATACAAGTGATATACAAGTAGAACTTTAATAAACTTTTTATTACAACTTTCTTTTGATAGAAAGATAAATTTTATATTGAGGAAGTGTATATAAAAATGTTTAGAATTAATAATATGTTCAAGAGATGTAAGCACAAGATTCTAAAATAAAATATTTTGAATGATCAATTTTGCTTCTAAAGATAACAAGATATGTGTAACGACTCGGTTCCCGAGTCCCTACGAGACACGAGAACCGGACCGACTCGACTAATCCCAAGACCTAGTCGTCCAACGAGGAAGTAACCAAAAGACAGTAAAATAAACCACATTCAGCATGAATATAACTAACAGTAAGAAAGTACAGCAGTAAGGAAAGAAACTACTACAGTAGGTTCCACCACAACAGTAAAACAACATTTATCATATAACAAGAACTGCAGGTAAAGAAGGTACAGCGGAAACAAAAACTACTCACTAGAACAGAAACAAAAGAGTTACAAAAGGCTGTGGTAACTCTACTGGACCCTACTCGGCCCAGCGTCCTCTGCAGCCGCCGACCCTGGCTGCTCAACACCTGGTCCTGAAAAAGGTAACGAGTGTAACACGTCAGCAAAACGCTGAGTAGAGTGGCAAACTAACTAAAGGCAACAGTAGAGTGTACAGTAGCTGTTATGTTCTATTACTTCCTTTATTCACATCTTTCAAATTTTCTCACTATTTCATTTATTTCTCAGATCCTTTACTTGATCTCGAATGTCCTTGTGGGAACGATCTTGATTGCGGTCTTTTCCAAAAGTAGAAGTAGCACGTGGTGCTCTCCTGGCCGGGAGAGTCCCCCGTGATGATCCTACCCTCAGTCAACCACCCCAAGGTCACTGATAGACGTAATGGTGACTACGGCATGCGCGATAAACGCACAGGTAGCTAGCCCGCACTGGCACGCGGTCAGTCGTTTCCGTTAACGGGTGCGCCCAAAGCACAGCACGGAACCAGGGCAGAGCCCTCTCAGTAACAGGGGTCCAACCCCTCCACAGTAACCAAACCGGGGCCTTGCCACTCCACAGTCCGCGCACCCTCGCCTGACTACCCTGGTTTGCCCTAGTGGGCCTAACAAGTCGGTGAAGGTGGCTAGCAGAACCCCGGGGCCCGTGGGGTAGCTAGTACTCTCCTAACACAACTAGCTCTCCTCGGTACTACGTACACGAGGGCCAACAAGTCGGTACAGAGTGGCCAGTCCTAACCCCCGGGTCCCTGGGGTGCTAGCTCAGCTCTGCACTAAACAGGGGGACAGTTGCTCTCCTTGGTACTCCGTACTCAAGGGCCAGCTCACTTCCCCAATTCTATTCCATTCGCTTTCCAGGAGTTCTACTCCTACTTCCCCGTAGGGTTCCAAAACAGCTTATGTCTTACTTTCCAGTTTCACGTTCTTACCAACCATGATCCCAATCATGTTTCTTTATTCATAACAGGCAGCTGTGAATTCAATTTACAGGCAGCTTCATATATTCCTTTCCATTTTTCCAAGACTGCATTATTATATATTCCACTAGTTTTTCCATCCTAGGATTCATGCCATATCCTAGGGTCTATCATACAATCTAGTTTTCCGGTCCTAGGATTCATGCAACACCTAGGAACTATCATTCCATATATTTCTCATTCCTAGGATTCATGCAATGTCCTAGGTTCTAGTTATGGTTCCATACTCTAACAAATTTTTATTAATACTTAAAGCCACTCTACCAAGTACAACGGGAGTAATGGGGGCGTGATCGGGAATCCCGCGTGCCTCCGCGACTCTCAAGACTACAACTGAACGAGGTCCTATCACAAGGATCAAACACAAGGAGTGTCTCAAAATAGTGTATAGCTACTGTAGACGGGTAGAGGAATTAATTCTGAAACGAACGCAACTCGAATCGCGGAAAACGGAGCCCGAACGGGCCCTAAACGGGTCGAAAAAGACGATACTGTGCAAAATCAGACGTCTGGAACTCCTTCCAGACGTCTTAAACGGTGGATCAGAGAATTACCTGTTCAGCGTGGTTTCCCAGACGTCCAGAAGTCTGCGGGGACGTCTGTCCTATACCCCAGACGTCCGATGGTCCATACGGACGTCTGTAGGTCACTCCCGCCGTCTGGTACAACTTCCAGACGTCTGATTCGCAAAGGATGGCGAATCAGCGAACCTGCGCACAGCCAACCCCCCTCCCTCAGTACGGTCAATCGACAAGAAGGAAGAAGAAGGCGGAAAACTCACCTTTCAGACGTCTGTATGATCTTACAGACGTCGACCTTGCCGTCTGGCTATCAACCCAGACGTCTGATTCTGGAAATTTTTCCAGAATCAGAACCCTACTCGGCCTCCGCTCGCGACGCCGCCCGCGTCGCACCTCGCGCTCCTGCTGCTCAGACCGCAGTAGGTCCCTCTCCGCGTTGCTCCACGCCCCCTGTGCCCTTCGCCAGCCGGCCAAGTCGCTCCGGCGAGCTCACCCTCACGGCAGAGCTCTGCCCTCGCACGCCGCACCTCCGCGCTCACTGCGGCCGTCGCTGCCGCCCTCGCGTCCGCTCGCTCTCGTGCACAGGAAGGAGAAGAAGGAGGAGACTGTGGAGACGAGAGGGGAGGCGTGGCCCTTTTAAGGCCGCGCGAGGAGGAGAGAGGAGGTGGCAGGCCGCCTGCAGCCACAGAGAGAAAAAAAAAAGGGAATATGCGGTCTGCGCGCTCAGGCGCGCAGGCGACTCGCGTGTGTCAAAAATAACGGATTTCCAGACGTCTGGAAATGATCCCAGACGTCTTATCAGACGTATGGTTGTGATCCCAGACGTCTGGTCCGACGTCTGGGCCACCTCCCAGACGTCTTAAAAGACGTCTGGGGCACACATTCGTTACAATATAACAAACTCAAAGGAAGTTTCGTCCCTGAAACTTGCGCCAACTAGGGTGCGGGAAAAAGATGTCCAAATAACCATAACAAACTCAAAGAGGACCGAAGCCGATCCGAAAAGACGTACCCGCGAAAAGCTCCGGGTACCGCTCCCGCATTGCCGCCTCAGGCTCCCAGGTAGCCTCCTCGTACCGCTGGCTCCTCCACAAAACCTTTACCAGGGGTACTTGCTTTCGTCTCAACCTGTGGATGGCTCGGTCTAGGATCTGCACTGGCCGCTCGGGGTAGGTCAGGTCGTCGCTCACCTCGACGCTCTCGTGACTCAGTACGTGGCTGGGATCGGCTACGTACTTCCTGAGGTTGGACACGTGGAACACGTCGTGCACACCAGAAAGCTGCGGGGGAAGGGCAAGTCTGTAAGCAACGGGTCCAACCCGCTCCAGGACCTCAAAGGGCCCCACGAACCTCGGCGCGAGCTTCCCTCTCACCCCAAACCGCTGTAAGCCCTTCATGGGCGAAACACGAAGGAAGACGTGGTCCCCAACCTCGAACTGCACCTCTCTGCCTCTGCGATCTGCGTAGCTCTTCTGTATGCTCCTGACAGTGCGGAGTCATCTGTGGATCTGCTCAACTACCTCCTGACTCTGCCGGATCAACCTGGGGCCAACCTCCCACTTGGTCCCCACCTCAACCCAACTCAAGGGTGCCGTGCATTTCCGTCCGTACAAAGCCTCGTAGGGAGCCATGCCGATGCTCGAGTGATAACTGTTGTTGTATGCAAACTCCGCCAGGGGCAGGTGCTCCTCCCAAGAGCCCTTCCAGTCTAGTACACAGGCACGCAAAAGGTCCTTAAGTGTCTGTATCGTGCGTTCCGACTGTCCGTCCGTCTGGGGGTGGTAAGCCGTGCTAAACCTCAACCTCGTCCCCAAAGCCTGCTGAAACTCAGCCCAAAACTGGGACGTAAAGCGGGTATCCCGGTCGGATACGATCTCCCGCGGAACTCCGTGTAGTCGCACCACATCACGGATATACCTCTCTGCCAACTGTGCTGGTCCCAAAGTGACTCGGATCGGCAAGAATCGTGCCGTCTTCGTCAATCTATCCATTATTACCCAGACTGTGTCGTGTCCCCGCTGGGTAACAGGTAAGCCCACCACCAAGTCCATGGTGATGCTCTCCCACTTCCACTCTGGCACTGGAAGCGGCTGGAGCGGCCCTGTAGGCCTCTGATGCTCGGCTTTCACCTGCTGGCACACTAAGCACTGCTGCACGAACTCACCCACATCCCGCTTCATCCCTCTCCACCAAAACTCGCGCCTCAAGTCATGGTACATTTTCATGTTTCCGGGATGTATGGTGAATCTGGAACCGTGTGCCTCAGTCAGGAGCTCTCTCAACAGCTCCTCGTCTCTGGGGACGCACAACCGTCCCCTCAAGCGTAACACCTGGTCTGTGAAAGAGAAGTCCCCTGGGTCCCCTGATAGTACTCTATCGCGCAAAGACTGCAAGTACGGATCGGCCATCTGTCCCGTGATGATGCGGTCTATCAACTCTGGCCTGGTCTGCCGTGTCACCGTCACTGCCCCACAGTACCCTCGTAACTCTAGAGGTCGCCAACTGCCCATCTCCTCCAAAAGGCTCCAACTCTGTAACTGTAGACTGGCCAAGCGTGCGGGCGCCTTACGGCTCAAGGCGTCAGCCACCACATTGGCCTTTCCCGGGTGGTAGGAGATGCTGCAGTCGTAGTCCTTCAGGAGCTCCAACCAATGTCTCTGTCTCATGTTGAGCTCCTTCTGGTGAAAAAGATATCTGAGGCTCTTGTGATCTGTAAAAATCTCGAAGGTCTCACCGTACAAGTAGTGCCTCCATGTCTTCAGCGCGAAGACAACAGCTGCCAACTCTAGATCGTGGGTAGGGTAGGTATGCTCATGGGGCTTCAGTTGCCGCGAAGTGTAAGTGACCACATGACCCCTCTGCATGAGCACACCTCCTAACCCCTGCAAGGAAGCGTCCATGTGCACAACGAACCCGCCACTACTGTCAGGGATGGTGAGCACGGGAGCCGAGGTCAACCTCTCCTTCAGCTCCAGAAAACACGCCTCACAGGTGTCTGTCCAAGCGAAAGGCACATCCTTCCGGGTCAACTGTGTCATAGGACGCGCAATCTGTGAAAATCCTCTGATGAACCGTCTGTAGTAACCTGCCAGTCCCAGGAAACTGCGAATCTCAGTGACTGAACGCGGTCTCTCCCACCTGACCACTGCCTCGACCTTGGCGGGGTCCACCGCCAGGCCGTCTCCAGAGATCACATGACCCAAAAAGGTCACCTCCCTCAACCAGAACTCGCACTTGCTGTATTTGGCGTACAGCCTGCGTCGTCTCAGAGTGTCCAGAACCATCCGCAAGTGCTGTCCGTGCTGCGTCCGATCTCTAGAATAGATGAGTACATCATCTATGAAAACCACCACAAACTGGTCCAAGTACGGTCTAAACACCCGGTTCATCAGGTCCATGAAAGCAGCGGGGGCATTGGTCAACCCAAACGGCATGACCAAAAACTCGTAGTGTCCGTAGCGGGTGCGGAAAGCTGTCTTGGAGACGTCAGTCTCCCTGATCCTCAACTGGTGGTATCCAGACCTCAAGTCGATCTTGGAAAACACCGTGGCACCCCGCAACTGGGACTTGAGCTCTCGCAGCTCAAGCAGTGCCATTTTGTATGGCGCGGTGGAGATGGGGCTGGTCCCTGGTACTAGTGAGATCTCAAACTCGATCTCACGCTCGGGCGGTAGTACTGGTAACTCGTCTGGAAACACGTCGGGGTACTCTCTGACCACCGGGATGCTCTGGAAGTCTGCCACGGGGCTGTGCTCTGCCACCACACAAGCTAGGAAGCCCTCACACCCCTGGCTCAAAAGTCTCGCCGCCCGAAGTGCCGAAATGCACCTAAAACCTCCGTCCATTGGCTGCCCGTGAAACTCGAAAGAAGGCAACTCCGGAATGGAGAAGACAATCTTCCTCTCAAAACAGTCTACCAAGGCATGGTAAGCGGACAGCCAATCCATCCCCAGAATCACTCCAAAGTCCTCCATCTGTATCATAATCAGGTCAGCTGGCAGGCTATGTCCCCCGATGCTGACCTCGCAACCTGTGTACACCTCCTCAGCTACAAACAGCTGACCACTCGGACCTCTGATTACGAATGGATTCTCTAACAGTGTATAATCCTGGTCCAAACTAACTGCGAAACTGGCTGCGACAAACGAGTGCGTAGCGCCGGAATCGAAAAGCGTGTAAACGAGTCTGCCAGAAACTGAAACCATACCTACTACCACGGATCACGAAGCTCTGGCGTCCCCGTGTGTTAGGGCGTTGATACGCCCCTCAGCTCTAGGTGCGGATGAAGCGGCCACACTCTGCGTCGGACGGGTAGGTGCTGGCCGGTACCCTCCTCGCGACTGCGGTCCTCCTCCTCGCGCCTGGGAACCGCGGCCTCCTACGCGCCCTCCCGTGCTCTGCGCGGGAAGTATCTGCTGACCTCCTGCCCTAGATGGGCAGTCCCTCCTGAGGTGGCCCGGCTGGCCACACTGGTAGCAGAGGGGAACCCGACTCCCGCCCTCAGTGAGTCCCTACTGTCGGCTAGGCGGGGGTCCGGTGCTGGCGATTGGCCCCTGTCGAGGGCCCCTAAAGGCCACTGATGGCCCTGCACAACGTGACGGCTCTCCTGCGGACGCCACATGTCTCTGTTCTCGCCGGCCCTGTGAGAAGTCTGGCTGAAAGGGCCTCTTCCACCTGCCCTCGGTCTCTCGCGCGGACGGGTTGGTCTCCTCGTAAGTCATAGCTGCCTCTACCACCCTCGAAAACGTCGGTAGCTTCAGGGGTTTGACATACCCCCGGATCCCAGGCCGGAGCCCCTCGGTGAACCTCCAAAGGCGCTCCTCCTCAGTGGCTACCGCTGTCGCTGCAAAGCAGGACAGCTCCAAGAAACGCGTGCGGTACGCGCTCACGGTCATCGTCCCTTGGCGGAGAGTGTGGAACTCCCGCCTCCTCTGGTCCTACCACGTCTGGGGAAAGTACTGCTCGCAGAAGAGGGTGACGAACTAGTCCCACGTCGGCTCGTCCCTCTCCTGTCCCCGGACCGCCCTCCACCACCGGTGTGCCGCACTCTCCAGCTGGTACGTGGCAAAGGCCACGCGGCACTCCACCGGGGGGCGAAGGGTGTCGAAGATCTTCTCCAGCTGCTCAAGCCAGTCCTCTGCCTCGGTCGGGTCCTCATCCCCCTTAAAGGAGGGGGGCTTCAGCTTCCGGAACTGTCCGAAAAGCTCGAAGTGGCGCTGTAGGGGACGTGCTGGTGCACCTCCAGGCGAAGGTGCCTCGTGTACAGAAGTGTCGGAGGAAGGTGGGGGTGGCAGGGGCCCATCCCCTCCCTCGTGTCCAGCGCCGCGTCCGTCGCGTGGTCCCACAGAGGACTCCCCCTCTGCAACCCCAGGAGGAGGTGCTCGGGGCGGTGGGTGGAGCTCCTCTCGTACAATATCCCGTATCAGTCTGGCGAGGTCCTGGGCCTGGATGCCAGGGAGTGGTGGCTGGTCCACCGAGACGTCAACGACAGCACGTCCACCTCGCCGACCTCGCCCTCGGCTGCGCCCGCGGCCAGTCTCGCCAGTCCCGTGACGAGGCATCTCCAGCAAGGAGACGCGAAACAAAATGGAAACGTCAAAACAAACGGTACCTAATAAAACTTCTAAGAGCTCATGTCAAGAGACATGTTGTGGTGGCTACTCTAGCTATAAACATGTGAATTGGTTATTTTCCAGTCAGTTGATTCACTTCTCGGGACGACCTTGCTCTGAGACCATCTTGTAACGACCCGGTTGCCGAGTCCCTACGAGACACGAGAACCGGACCGACTCGACTAATCCCAAGACCTAGTCGTCCAACGAGGAAGTAACCAAAAGACAGTAAAATAAACCACATTCAGCATGAATATTACTAACAGTAAGAAAGTACAGCAGTAAGGAAAGAAACTACTACAGTAGGTTCCACCACAACAGTAAAACAACATTTATCATATAACAAGAACTGCAGGTAAAGAAGGTGCAGCGGAAACAAAAACTACTCACTAGAACAGAAACAAAAGAGGTAGAAAAGGCTGTGGTAACTCTACTGGACCCTACTCGGCCCAGCGTCCTCTGCAGCCGCCGACCCTGGCTGCTCAACACCTGGTCCTGAAAAAGGTAACGAGTGTAACACGTCAGCAAAACGCTGAGTAGAGTGGCAAACTAACTAAAGGCAACAGTAGAGTGTACAGTAGCTGTTATGTTCTATTACTTCCTTTATTCACATCTTTCAATTTTTCTCACTATTTCATTTATTTCTCAGATCCTTTACTTGATCTCGAATGTCCTCGTGGGAACGATCTTGATTGCGGTCTTTTCCAAAAGTAGAAGTAGCACGTGGTGCTCTCCTGGCCGGGAGAGTCCCCCGTGGTGATCCTACCCTCAGTCAACCACCCCAAGGTCACTGACAGACGTAACGGTGACTACGGCACGCGCGATAAACGCACAGGTAGCTAGCCCGCACTGGCACGCGGTCAGTCGTTTCCGTTAACGGGTGCGCCCAAAGCACAGCACGGAACCAGGGCAGAGCCCTCTCAGTAACAGGGGTCCAACCCCTCCACAGTAACCAAACTGGGGCCTTGCCCCTCCACAGTCCGCGCACCCTCGCCTGACTACCTAGGTTTGCCCTAATGGGCCTAACAAGTCGGTGAAGGAGGCTAGCAGAACACCGGGGCCCGTGGGGTAGCTAGTACTCTCCTAACACAACTAGCTCTCCTCGGTACTACGTACACGAGGGCCAACAAGTCGGTACAGAGTGGCCAGTCCTAACCCCCGGGTCCCTGGGGTGGCTAGCTCAGCTCTGCACTAAACATGGGGATAGTCGCTCTCCTTGGTACTCCGTACTCAAGGGCCAGCTCACTTCCCCAATTCTATTCCATTCGCTTTCCAGGAGTTCTACTCCTACTTCCCCGTAGGGTTCCAGAACATCTTATGTCTTACTTTCCAGTTTCACGTTCTTACCAACCATGATCCCAATCATGTTTCTTTATTCATAACAGGCAGCTGTGAATTCAATTTACAGGCAGCTTCATATATTCCTTTCCATTTTTCCAAGACTGCGTTATTATATATTCCACTAGTTTTTCCATCCTAGGATTCATGCCATATCCTAGGGTCTATCATACAATCGAGTTTTCCGGTCCTAGGATTCATGCAACACCTAGGAACTATCATTCCATATATTTCTCATTCCTAGGATTCATGCAATGTCCTAGGTTCTAGTTATGGTTCCATACTTTAACAAATTTTTATTAATACTTAAAGCCACTCTACCAAGTACAACGGGAGTAATGGGGGCGTGATCGGGAATCCCGCGTGCCTCCGCGACTCTCAAGACTACAACTGAACGAGGTCCTATCACAAGGATCAAACACAAGGAGTGTCTCAAAATAGTGTATAGCTACTATAGACGGGTAGAGGAATTAATTCTGAAACGAACGCAACTCGAATCGCGGAAAACGAAGCTCGAACGGGCCCTAAACGGGTCGAAAAAGAAGATACTGTGCAAAATCAGACGTCTGGAACTCCTTCCAGACGTCTTAAACGGTGGATCAGAGAATTACCTGTTCAGCGTGGTTTCCCAGACGTCCAGAAGTCTGCGGGGACGTCTGTCCTATACCCCAGACGTCCGATGGTCCATACGGACGTCTGTAGGTCACTCCCACCGTCTGGTACAACTTCCAGACGTCTGATTCACAAAGGATGGCGAATCACCGAACCTGCGCACAGCCAACCCCCCTCCCTCAGTACGGTCAATCGACAAGAAGGAAGAAGAAGGCGGAAAACTCACCTTTCAGACGTCTGTATGATCTTACAGACGTCGACCTTGCCGTCTGGCTATCAACCCAGACGTCTGATTCTGGAAATTTTTCCAGAATCAGAACCCTGCTCGGCCTCCGCTCGCGATGCCGCCCGCGTCGCACCTCGCGCTCCTGCTGCTCAGACCACAGCAGGTCCCTCTCCGCGTCGCTCCGCGCCCCCTGCGCCCTCCACCAGCCGGCCAAGCTGCTCCGGCGAGCTCGCCCTCACGGCAGAGCTCCGCCCTCTCACGCCGCACCTCCGCGCTCACTGCGGCCGTCGCTGCCGCCCTCGCGTCCGCTCGCTCTCGCGCACAGGAAGGAGAAGAAGGAGGAGACTGTGGAGACGGGAGGGGAGGCGTGGCCCTTTTAAGGCCGCGTGAGGAGGAGAGAGGAGGTGGCAGGCCGCCTGCAGCCGCAGAGAGAAAAAAAAAGGGAATATGCGGTCTGCGCGCTCATGCGCGCAGGCGACTCGCGTGTGTCAAAAATAACGGATTTCCAGACGTCTGGAAACGATCCCAGACGTCTTATCAGATGTCTGGTTGTGATCCCAGACGTCTGGTCCGACGTCTGGGCCACCTCCCAGACGTCTTAAAAGACGTCTGGGGCACACATTCGTTACAATATGTATATGAAGCAAGAACAAAAGATCAAAAATAGTACTCCCTTGAACTTCCTTCTCAAAAGTATGAAGAAGGCATGGAGGAAGTAGAGAAAAAGATCCTTCAAGGATCAGTGATGTTGGCGCACACAAGGAAGTAAAAGCTTGAAGACTTTTTGTTGAAGCACTAAGTTGGCGTGGAGTATGCTTCAATCAAAGCGTAAAATGGTGTAGAGTTTTCTTCTTTGAATGCACAAAAATGGTGTGGAGGTTTGAAGCAACTTCTCAAGAATTGTAATCGCAAGTTGAGAGTAGGAGAATGTTGTGTAAAAATGTGCTTTTGATAATGTATGTTATAAAAATGAATGAACCCATGTAGGATATATATAGAATAAAGACAGGAAGTTATGATCTCATGAAAGGATGTGAATCCAAGATATGCTCAGATAATAGTCATTTGTTGGAAATCAAGTATAACCATTTGGAGTCAGTTTAAGTGATTAGTTAATTGATTAATACACTCAGATTTGTCTTTAGAAAAATCACAGACTGTCGACAGAATCATAAAAGAGGTGGTTATTTGGGTAGTTTTTCTTTTGTATAAAGGTGTAACTACACATGTAACTTCCCATACGAAGGGATGCAATATACAAAATGGATAACTACTCTTCTAGAAAGTGTAACCACTCATTCTAGAAGAATAATTATTAATTTAAGATATATTTAAAATGAATTTTACACATGTTTTAGTAATTTCAATATTCTAGAAGTTATAACTACCATTTTAGAAGATTTATTTAGTATTATAAAATATTTTAGAGCATGTTATACGTATGGGATTTATTTTAAGTATTTGAGTTTATTTATTTATTTTATGCGTATGTAATATATCAGAAATATGACATTTAGGTATTTGAATTAATTTGTGCATGTGAAATGGATGTGTTTGGCTTTTAACAAAATATCTAAGAAATAACACAACATCAAATTGAAGCTAGGATTCATCAAAATGAATCTTCTAATATCTTCTTTTGCTGCAATCAACATCTTTAGATAACAACAAATCTTCCTTTCATCATTACTTTAATCTTCAACTTTATATCTATAACCACTTTATGATATGATATGATAATACATAAAACACCAAAATAAATGTAATTAGAACATACGTACTAACAATCTCCCAATTTTTTATGTTTTTGTCAATATATAAAGTTGTGTTGAAATATGTTAACTAAATTACATTAATTAGTTCATTTGCTCCCCTATCAAACATAATTTAATATCTCCTTAATCATCTACTAGATTACATTTATTAGTTCATTTGCTCCCTCTATCAAATATAATTTAATATTTCTTTAATCATCTAACACTTTTAATATCTATCTAATGCCTATCTAATGCTAGCATCTTTTCTTTGTAATACTTCTAGCCCTTTTTGACACAAAACATTGAAAAGTAAGTCATGCTAAGAAACACATAGATAAAAAGCATATAAAAGAGTTTAAAGGAAACATACAACCAAGCAAATAAGTTCATTACAATGCATCATGAAACTAAACTAGGAAAGAACTAACTAAACAACCAACTAAGTAGAGAGACAACCAAACTAGCAATAAAAGATAAACTAAGGGAGATGCTTCTTGGTATCCTTAATGTCCATATGAAGAAAGGAGATGTTCTCTTGAATGTTTTCAACGACCTTTGCCATTTGCATTTTGTCATCTTCATGGTGTCGCATGAGGAGTCCAAGTCTGGACATGTAGATGGGGTTGTAATCCGACTCCACATAATCCCAATCTTCATTGTAAGGATGGTCACCTTGCTCATTTGCATCAGGAATAGAATAGGAAATGAATTCAGGCACACTACGAAACGATGAAGGACCAGTTTCACTAGCAAGTTAATCTTCATGCTTTTCTTTACTTGCCATTCTCTTCAAAGTAGTACTATTAAAGTACTCAACATGCGTATCTATAGGATGACAAGAAAGAGGAAAGTGCAAATATACAAGAATATGAGTCAAGAGGGTACTAAAGGGTACAGAGGACATATGGATTGAGGCCATGTGGTTGAAGATAATCATGGGCCAATCCATTTTGTATTTATTGAGGATATAATAGACCAAGTATGCGTTGTGTTAGGCACAATGATTATATCTAGAAATCTTTCCAAAAATGTTTCAATCAATCCCCCAGTGAGAAGTTTTTCAACAAAGGTAAGTTTGGATGTGGCTAGGTCTTTGCTACTAGATTCTATGTCATCAAATTCAAGAAGAAATTGACAAACACTATGCAGAGGAATTTCTTGGGAAATAGATTCTACGGTATGGCCATCAAGATTCAATCTACAAATGGTAGCAATCAAAGATGGGGTGATTTCTAGATCAAAGTGAGGGAGAGAGGAAGTAATGTGTTCGAAATCTATCATGGTTAAGTTTGCATAAAACATCCTAACAAGAGTGGGATAAATGCCCTTAACACTTTTGGTAAAGTGGTGGCTAAAATAATAGGCTAAGTTTTGGTAGTTGATAAGTTCCTGAAGATCACACTCCTCAATGTCCCTAAAGTGTTCAAAAATAAGTGGTCTAAGGGCTTTCATCTTAGCTTTGTGAATGATCACATAAAAGGTGTCCTTAGCCTATTTGGAGATAAAAAGTTTGTCTGAGGAAGTCTTAGGGTTCGTTTGAGGTGTAGGCATAGGATTATGTGTAGTAGGTGGTGGCATCATTTGGGATGATGGATCATAGGTTTTAGTTCTTTTTGGTGGATGGCTAGCTTTCCTCTTGAGAGGCATATTGAATCAAAAGCTAATGTGTAAAAGGCAATATGTCATCCAATAGAACATCATGTGTCATCGCACAAAAAGAACAACAACAACAAAATTGCACAACAATCAATTTCAAATCGATTATCTAATCAGTTGATCAAGAAATAAACAAAAAGTGAAAAAGAGTTGGGAAAATATACCAAAGGGAGAGAGAGAGAAAATATTGAAGAAGGTTTCCACAGGAGTTGGTACCTTTGGCCTTGAGAGAATGGAGATATAGTGGAGAGGTGGAGGAAGAAAGAATGGCTTTGGATAGGATAACCGTTTGAAAAGAGAGAAAAGAGGGAAAAAGAAATCAAATGAGAGGGAGATATCCAAAAAGTAAGATGAGAAAATGTGAGGGTGAATGAGTGCCACTCATTTACAACATTTGAAATTTGAACATGGGCCACCTCTGACAGCTGTCAGATGTAACCAATCAAAAAGGAATTTGCTGGCTCAAAAGAAAATAAAAACAAACCATTCCACTTATGTGGACGCAAATAAAAGTAGAAATTAATCGATCGGCTAATCGATTAATTTCAATGATCTGTACAAAACAAAACATAAAAACAATACTTTGCTAAAACAAATAACTAATGTAAAGATGCAAATAGAACATATTGTAGCTTACAAACTAAACATAGATTCAAATGTTCTTCAAACATAAAAAAACAACACAAAAGCTTACAAATAAAAACATAAAAGAGAACTATTTCTTCTTCAAGTCTTCAATAGCCTTCTTTATTTCTTTAATGTTCTACTCCAGACTTAAGAATCGATCATCCATGAATTCTTTGAACTTCAGGAAATTATCTTGAAAACTTGTAATAACCTTTGCCATTTGCTCGTGGTCATCTTCCATCCTTCGCATAAGATTGCCAATTCCATTCATGCAAGCAAGACTAGTGTTATCATCCTCCATGAAATCCCAATCATAGTTGTACGGATTTTGAGGGTTATTATTTGGAATGGTGTAGGATGCAAGAATAGTGACTCCATATTGCATGAATCATGTAAGGAATTCAGAGAATTTTCTTCAATAGGTGGAGGACCATCATCGATAGGTGGAGTAATTTGATGAAATTGTCCAAGAATGAGTGAGTAATGAGATAAATAAACTTGTCAACATGATGGCATGCTAACGGAACATGATGAAAAATAAATAGACGGGATAACAATGTACCAAATGATAGAAAACCATCATGGGAATCAATCATATGGTTAAAGAACATCAAGGGCCAGTCCAATTGAATACTATGGATAATACAAAAGACAATGTAAGTGACTTTCTTGGAACAAATACTCAAATTGTAATTATTGCCAAAGTTCCAATCAATAATGAAAGCAAGAAATTGTGCAACAAGAAAAAGGCTCTTGGTTGGAAGTACTTGATTGAAAACATCATAAGAAGTAACTAAAAGAGAATGACAGACATCGTCAAATGAGATATCATTTTCAATACTGTCCCATGTTTGACTTTTCATGTTAGTTTTTCAAATATAGGCAATAGCTTGGATGTTAATCAACATTTGGCAACTGGGAATAGTAGAACTAAGAGCAAGAATTTTGTCCTCTGAGGTTTTATGTAATAGTTTAATGTTGGTATAAAAGATTTTAACCAGAGAAGGATAAATTCCGCAGAATGAATTTCCAAAGAAATTAGGACCAAAGAAGTGAAGCATCTTTTGAAAACTAAATAGAGACTTGATATTGTGATGATTTACATCTTAAAATCATTAAATAGAATAGGGCATTGAGGAAGAATCTGAGAGTAATAAATAGAAGATCATGATTTTACTCTAGATGAAATGTGATCAACATCACGAAGAGATCTTATGAAGCAAGTATTAAGATTGATGAGGTCAAATTTCTGAAAAGCAAGAACATAGTAACACAAAATTAGAAAACAATAATTGTTTGATCACCATGAAACAAAGTGTTTTCAAGAATAGAAACTACTTGTTGATTGCAATAAGATGTGAGTACACTATAGAGTGTTCATGGCTAAGAGAGAAATGAGTGAAATGAGAAAAGTTCTCTCTTAAAAAGGATTGGTAATCGTCCAAAGAAAAGGTGTTAGGTGGTTGCAAAAAGTTTTGAATTAGAAATTAATTGATTAAGTAATCAATTAATTTAGATAGACAAAAAAGATTTTAACAATTTATCAAATCATGATAACTTATTTTTGATCTATAAAGAGTCTTTAGAACATTAATCAAGATAGAGTATATAATCAGGAATAATAATAAGATCTTTTAATATAATCCAATAATCAAACAAATGAACAATCAATCAATCAATCAATCAAATAGTCAAACAATACATTCAAACATCATTCAAAGTACATATACCTAATTTTCTTTTAATTGTAGAGAATCTTTCTAAGGGTAAAGGTTTATTTAATATATTAGCTAATTGATCATTTGTAGTGACAAATTCTAAATTAATGTTACCTTTTAGTACATCATCCCTTAAGATATGATGTCTAACATCAATATGTTTGGTTTTAGCATGATGAACGGGATTCTTTAATAAATTAATCGCACTAGTGTTGTCACAAAATATTTTCATATTTGAAAATTTTAATCCTACATCATTTAATGTTTGTTTCATCCAAAACATTTATGAACATGCTACAACAACCAAAATATATTCAGCTTCTATGGTAGATAAGGAAACACAGTTTTGTTTCTTTGAAAATCAAGAAACAAGAGATTTGCCTAAGAAGTGACATGTTCCACTTGTACTTTTACGGTCAGTTCTACTTCTTGTGTAGTCAGCATCACTGACCTCATATATATTAAGAAAAGATGTTTTAGGATAAAATAAACCAAAGTTATATGTATCTTTTAGAAATCTAAAAATTCTCTTTACAGCATTTAAATGTGATTCTTTAGTCTTTGATTGATATCTAGCACATAAACATATAGAAAACATTATGCCAGAATGACTTGCTATTAAATAAAGTAAGGTTTCGATCATACCTCGATAAAGAGTTTGATCAACATCCTTACTACTTTCATTTATATCCAAATTGGTACATGTAGCTGATGAGTCCATTTTAATGCACTATTGTTACGCCTAAGTAATTCAATTCTAACATTGTATATTTGTTAATAATCACATTAGGTCATTAAATGATTGCATGTGTCATTATTTAAGTTTACATTTCTTTTATTGCTTATTATGTAATTATATTTCATACAGGATCCCGCAACAGCCACTCATCTTCTCCAATTAATCTACTCCATCAGGCTAATAATGGGGAAGAAGAGGGAGGAGGATCAATTGTGGAAAAGAATAGGGGGGGTGGAAAGATATTCCCCCCCCCCCAATATCTCAACCTACGGCCGTCCTCCTTCAACAGAACCCAACAAGCGCCGGCCATGTTTAGTAAGGGATTTTGAAAATCCCTTGACTCGTGCGGGGAGAGGAGATAAAAGAGGTTTTGGTGAGAGAGAGAGGGCTGAGTCTTCGCCTTCTTTCCCCCTAAGGGGATATCTCTTCTTCTCCACCTCCTCCACCATGGAGAGGGCGGGCACTGTGGAACCAGCAAGCACTGTGCACACCAACTTCCACCATCCTCTCCACTGCCACCACGCACCGCCAACCTCTCCAACACCGCGCAGCCGCAGCCCAAGTGCGCTCCTCATCCTCCCATGCCAGCCTGCCTCCACCGCGCACAAACAACTTCCTGCCTGCACTTGCACCCTCTACAGGCGCTGCACCAGAACCCACCGCGCGCTGCACCAGCCCCCACCGTGCGTAGCACACCAGCGTCCTTACGTGGCTAGTAGCCACACGTGCCACCACCTCCAAGTGCGCGTCACACAGTGCTCTAACAGCGCGCAAGGACGTGCATTGCAAACCGCGCTTCTCGTCTTCTTCGTCTTCCTCGTTCTTCCACTACTGCAATGAAGAGAGGAACCCACTGCCGCAGCCACACCCACGCCCTTGCACGCAGCACACCTCGCACCTCAGGCCACGCCTTATATCGTGCAATGCCTCAACGCACCCGCATGCAAGCACGCAGCCGCAGGCTACGCCACAAGCCACGTGTACAACCGTGCGACAGAACCCAACACCGGCGATGCACCTCCACCGTCCGGCTGTCGCACCACCTTCGTTATGATGCCTGGCCTCCGGCACACCTCCACCGAACTCCAGTCAGTTGATGATCGCCGCTCCACGTGCACGCACAAGAGAGGAGATTCCCCTGTTTTCGCCCTATTAAAAATTACAGGGTATGCCATTGTAAAAGATAATATTTATTTATTTATCTTATTATTATATTGTGATAGAATTGCATGAATGACCTTCAATTCTAATTGAATTGCATGCAGTCACATTACATTCATCTCATGACTCAGCTAACATGTATCTTTGTTATGGGGAACAAATTCTGATTTAGATAAATTTGATGACGCTTGTTAGTATTAAGATAGCCATTCTGGTATTTCCATAGTGGTGATTTTGCATACGTACCCTCATACTCTTGGTTAATTACCTAAATTGAGAATTTATGCTGGAAATAAGAACACTAATTAGCATGCACATCCATTGAAATTCCCGATTACTTGATGCATCATTACTCATTTTTGAAGGTTAATTCCTCCCTTTGGAGACAACCTAACTATTTGTGGTTAGATTCTAAAAATTAAAATGTTTTGAAAAGTGATTTTCTACCATGTAATTAAATACAACACATCATTTTATGTTAAAGTTTTCAACGAAAACGAAGATCGCTCCATCAAATGGCACCGTTGCCGAGGAGGAAACAGACGCAATAGATTCACTTTATTATTTTTGAATATTCTAAGTTGCGCAATTATCTAATCATTCTTTATCCTATTGTGTGAGGAATCTGACGGGGTGACAGGCACAGCAGAGCGATGACATTGACCTTGAACGATGAACACGGCGGAGATGATCTTTTTGGTGGACCTTGATGCCACCTGGTGGCCAGCAACAAGAGCACGTGGGCCTTGATCCCACGTGCATAGGCTTACGAAGAAGCCTCTTTCTGATTTAGTCATTAGAGCTTAGTTTAGATTTAGTTTAGATAGACATTAGAATTTAATTTCTTTCTTTTCAACCCTTGTCAGATATTTTTGGGAACGTGTTCCCAGTGTTTCTTTATTTCTTATCGCTCTTATATGCGGGAGCGTATTTTCGGGAGCATGTTCTCATTTATTTAGATTATAGGATTATTCAAATTGTTTGAACTGCATGTTGGTTAGTTAGTTAGATTAGGTTTGTTTGCTTATTATTATTATTAAAAAAAAAAATTGAACTGACTGCTAGAAGCTGCATATCTATAGAACGACCATCTAGGACTAAATGGGCAGCATCTAGTTTATTTTTACTATATTGCATATATTCTTGCACAAAGAAAGCTAGAGTAAGGTACGCCTTCCTCTGAGCATCAATTACTTGTCATGCATCTGCATTGAACATAAATCTAAGACCACTAAAGCGCTTGAATCAAATTAATTCAGTGGTCACTTTAAAAATTAGGACTGCTAAGAGGTTGGACCTTAAAATCTGTGATTTAAAATTGTGTGTAAAAGGATCTTGTTTGAGAAATTTCAAAACTCAAAACACGATCGTATGTTTGTACACCTGAGACACTGTGCACCTCACACATAAAGTCATTAGATAAATTTCTACCTCTCCTCTTTTACACCACAAGGGAAGTTACTTAGAAATCAACAAGCCTATCCACCAAGTTAATTCAGTTCCTCGTGTGTGGGCTCAATTCGAGACTTCCATCCCTTGCGAGTAGGTTATAGGCACCAATGAAGGTTGGCCTAGGAACGTAATTTGTGCAAAACTTGTTTGGCCACCAACTGAACATTTAATTTTAAGACCTACAATCTACTAAAAGCAGATCCCACTGATTTTGCGTTTGCTGTGATAGTAGAACTCTCTAGGAAGTTTATACTTATGTTCTGAATTCTTCTAAATCCTAAGAGAGTTAAAACTGTTGGCTTAAAGAAATGGATCACCCTTATTCCTATCATTTAGATTATCAGAGTCAATACTACCCATCTTTTAACCAGGATCCCATACCCCGAGCATATCCATCCTTTGATGGGTACATTGACAATTCATGGGATCATTCATATTCTTATACTGGGAGTACTAGTCCGATAACTCCCACTTTTGAGCAGAGCCTAGGAGTGAGAAATTCCAACCCTAGAATCCCTACTTCTATGCAAACACCCAACCCTCCCACCCTTCATGATTTTTCGTATCAAGGTTGGACCAATACCCTTAGGCAACCAAAGCCTGAAATTGACTATCCTCCCCAACCTAATGGTAGTAGCCCCTCCTCTTTTATGATAGAAATGCAAAAACAACAAAAGGAAATGATGGAATCTATGGGAGAGATGTTGAGGAATAGTAAATAGTTAAACGAAGAAATATGACAGCTTAGCTACGCACTTCCCAGTAAGTCTGATCCCTACCCATATGACCATGATCATAATTCTGAGGAAACCATTGACAATAGGGATCTAGTTTTATGTAGCTATCACTTATACTCTCCCAATGAGACACGGCCACTAGAGGAGAACGATCCTAGTGATTATCCACCTGAGCTATATTGGAGTCAAAAGCAAGGGAAGATGGTACCTCTTGAGGACCTTGACCCCAATGACAGTATTCTCCTTACCCCTACCAACCCAGGTCAAGGTTGTATTGTTCCTATCACTTCCCCTATTGATTATTTGGTGGAATTTCATTCTACCCTTAGTGAGCCTACTCCTGACCCTCAACTTAGGAAATCAACACCTACCATTCAGCATCCTGAGGATTTAAATGCACCCAATGAAGGTGACCCTAAGGGAATGAAGGATGAATTAGATCAATTTTGGTCTTAGGGATATGAAGAGTCTATTTCAAAGGACGAGGATGACCCAATAGAGGAACTTGGACTGAAAATCTGGAATGAATCACAGGGGAATTATTTATTATTTGAGGATTTACCTCCAAAGGATATAAATAATATGGTGAAATCCAGATTCCTCCCTTCTTTTGACAGTCATCATCCATCAAAATAGGAGTTGATATTAGAGGAGGACAAACAAAATAGTGAGAAGCCTATGGGAGACTCTCGGGGACAAAACACGTCAATTGAGGATTTATACCCTGAGAAGAATAATGAATTCAGTGATATAGGCTTGCTTCAAAACATTAAGACTGATCCTCCTTTAGGAATAATTGAGGATACTGATCCAACTCCTTTCTTCACTAATGAATCACATATACACCTCAACAAAAATTTGAGTGAACCAAATGAATTAGGAGATGAGCTTAATGATAATGATTCTGATATTTTGACCTTGCCATCAAAGAGTTATAATTTGGAGTCTACCCTTGATTCACATATACTGAAAGGTGAAAATATGACTCTAATCATTAATACTAGGTAGGGTAACGTGAAGTTGTCTACAATTGTTAGGAAGTATACACAATCTGAATCATTGTTGGAATTGGACCTGACACTGACTAAGCCCTCATTGGACTTAATCATTACCTTCCAACACTACAAACAACCCTTACACTCCCTAATCGATCCTTAGCTCAGATCTCTGCTCATGAACATTCTTTCTGGAGAACATATCAGGCCAGTACATCCTCAGGTAGAATGGTGAGTGTGGATTGATGCTTGTACTTTTAGTCTTGCCATTCAAGGGTTTCAAATATTATTGTTGATATCTTTTAAAACATGTCCTACTTTGGAGGATCCTTGTTATCCTCCACTTATTCCATTTTGGGAGGCCTCTTTTCATTTTCCTTTTGTTATTCCTAGACCTCCCCAGGTAGCCAACAAGATTTTCTACTTTCATGTCTTATGATGAGAATTTGGGATTACATTGTATCATCAGCTCGCCAACATCCATGGCTATCTGTTTTCTAGGTCCACGCTGTAACGCATATTTTTAGGGCCTAACTTTTTCTATCTGGAACTAGATTTACAGGTTCCTTATAAGTTTGGCTGCTGACAGAAAATGTAGCGCTTGTTGGGAGGCAACCCAGCGGTCTGAATAACACCGTTGTCAGGTGATTTCTTTCCTTTCTCCCCCTGTTTTAATTTTACAATAGGGACATTATAGGATTTAGGCATGGGGGGTGCATTTTGCATTTTAGGAAGTATTCATGCATTTAGGTTAGCATATAAAAAAAAGTTCTATTTTCTTGAGCTGAATGGGTTAGTCCCTAGCAGAATACCTCTGTTATTGGAGGTTTTTCTTCTTGAATTATTTCTGAAGTTTAGAATCTAGTACATTTACTTCACATGCATGTAGACTGGGTTATGGATCTTTGAATAAAACCAATAAGCATTTTTAGTCTACTGAACCCTTGGATAGTTAATAGGGAGTCAGGCATACTATCTTCTAATAGATCCACCTCATATTTGTGAGAAGAAAGTAGAGAGATTACTGATGCGCTAAGTCTAGTGCAAGGACTCTTAAGTTTTGGATAATTAGTTGCTAATACTTCAGAGTTAGGCATAGTTTTCGCTCTCTGTTCCTGTGTGCGTACTTTGTGTAAATTCCCGAGAGTCACCAAATAAGGCAGATACACAGAGATTGAGTCTTAATAAAGCTATGACTATGGTGGATCATTATGACTGTCCTTCATAGAGTCCTTGGCTGAAGGAGGGTAATAGTGTCAAAGGTCAGATATACACCTGTCCTATCCATTCCTTCCCGGTGCCGAGAATAGGCACTTTTACCAAATAAGCCACACAATATCCTCTTGACCATCATCATCCCTAATAATGCCTCATAAATAAAAGTCTATATCGTGTTGTGTTGATTGATAAAGAAAGAAAAAGAAAAAGAAAAAGAAGAAAAAAAAAGAAGAAATAATTATATTAAAAAAAAAGAAGAAAAGAAGAAAATAAAGAGAGAGAAAAGAAAAAGAAAAGAGTCCAAGGTTATCGTTGTAACATTGTTTCTGAGGCAACAAAACTCCTATCACGATCCACCAAATATGACTCATACCTACTTTTCAGTATTTATGATTGGCCGAATACTGGTTGAGGACTCTAACTTAGTTGTAGACTTATTAGGACTTTAATTGAAGTGTGGATGCCAGGTAAGGCCACCAAACAATGAGTACACTTACTAAATCTGGCGAGATTTAGGAACTCAGAAAGAAAAGAAAGAAAAGAGTGAGTACCAAAGAACATCAAGAGAGCACAATTGTTTAGCCTCTCTTCGAGTTGACTTGTCTAATAGTCTAGAGATCTAGAGTCTGTAGTACTAGACTACATGTAGCATCAAGTGAGTGTGTGCCACCAAATATAATTCCATTCAACTTGATATCTCCTACCTACACGTAAAGCCAGGGTCAATTTACAGATTATTTTCTGCTTTATCCCCGAGGGAAGTAGTTGCCCATCCTGATAAAAATATTTACTAAGGGATAAGTACGAACTGCAAATGCGAATTGGCTTTCACTTAGATCTGTTACCTAGGTTATCATCACTTTACATTTGTCTAGATATCTGAAGTTTTGAAATAAGAAAAGAAGAAATCTTCTAATTACTTTTATTATTTTTCATTTTTGCTAGGGACTAGCAAATCTTAGGCATGGGGGTATTTGATGAATCCATTTTAATGAACTATTGTTACGCCTAAGTAATTCAATTCTAACATTGTATGTTTATTTTTTTGAAACATCAAGGATTGTTATCATGAGTCGATAGCAATATGGAGGGTAGTATATTCCATATCAAAAAAATAATTACAGGTAAGATGCCCAACTATATATGAGAGACCAGCACTCCTTTACAATATTCTCACATCTCACCGATCTCTCCTGAAAAATTTATCATTACGAGCCCTCCACACACACCACAAAACAGCTGCCATAGACCCCAAAGGTCGACTAGGAGTGATGAACCTCTACCATACTGAATCCCAGGAGGGGAGGGGTTCTAAACAAACCAACCTCCAAATCTTATCCGTGATCAAACAGGAGGAGAAAATGTGTGATGCACTATCAGAATGAAACCCACATAGAGGGCAAGCATTTAGAATAGTCCCCATCCTTTTGTGTCTCAGATCACCAGTGATCAACCCTTCACCTCTGCATAGCCACAGGAATATTTGAACCTTTAGAGGAACTTTTAGGAGCCAAATCTTTCTGTCAATAGGGTCCCATTCCACCTCACTATTGGCTCTAATGACTTTCTCATATGCTTGCTTCACTAAAAAACTGCCCTGCCAGCAATAAGTATCTGTCTCATTAATCACAAGTTGCATCTGCTGTAGACTCGCCATCATTTTCTACCTCTCCTCCCACAGACGAGTGGCTGACCTGCACTGCTGTAGTCCTTCCAGCCACCAGCATCCCTCTTCCTGAGACCACAGACTGCTAACTATGGATTCCTTATCTGCAGCAGCAGCATACACCCTCGGATAAACCTCTTTCAGCAGGCCCAAGTCAGACCATCGCTCACTCCATAAGCTGAAGCCTCTGCCATCTCCGAGCTTGGGTTGCAGCAGATGCCAATAGCTGGTGACTGCAGAAATCACTGACTGCCAGAAGGGAGAAGGTTTCTTCGACTGAAGCCTTTGCAAACTGCTGTTAGAACCACCATAGCAGTCCCTGATCAGGTCCTCCATCAGCCCCTCCTTGCCATCTAGAATCCTGATGGCCCATTTCAGCAACAAGGCCTCATTGAATTCTTTAAGAGCTTTAATTCCCAACCCCCCAATCTCCTTAGGTCAGCAGATACAACTCCATCTGATGGGCTGCATGAATCTGCCCTCATGACCTGCACCCTTCCAGAATAATCTCTTCCTCATAGTATCCAATCTCTTCCAAATACATTTAGGGGCCTTAAAAATGCTGAAGTAGAACACCGGTATGGCTGTTATGACTAAATTGAGTAGGATTAATCTTTCACCTTTGGAAAGGAATCTACTACTCCAGCCCTTCAGTTTACCAGACACCCTCTCAAAAAGAACATTCCAATCTGATTTTTTCAGTTTTGTGGCCCTCAAAGGCAGACCAAGGTATCTCAGCGGCAATTTAGCACGGGGTGACCCCAAAACACCCTCCAACTCCCTCTGCTCCTGTTCATTCATGCCAAAGCAAATCAATATCGATTTATCCTTGTTCAGAAATAAGCCTGAAATGTCGCCAAAAATTTTTACTAGTAACCCCAGAGCATGTGCCTTAGACCTGGATCCTTCAACAAAAAACACCGTGTTGTCTGCATATTGTAAAATCAGGGCCAGGTTTCCCCTGTTAGACAGTGAGTACCCTTTAATAATACCCACCTCAGCCAATTTGCAAGCATACCTTGCAAGCCCATCCACCGCAAGGTTGAAGATCAATGGGGCTAGGGGACATCCATGTCTAATCCCCCGTTGAGGGGCTAGGGGACATCCATGTCTAATCCCTCGTTGAGGTTGGATCCATGCCCCACATGGCTTTCCATTGACCAAAGGCTAGAAAGAAGCTGTAGTGATACATCGTTTCATCCATTGGATCCAAAGAGAGGGAAATCCTCTTCTAAAAATCTCCCACATGTACGACCAAGAGATCGAATCATAGGCCTTCTAGAAATCCACTTTCCACATGAATGCCTTGCACTTCCTTCGATGCCATCCATTAACCATTTCCTGAGCCAATATGAAGGATTCTTGAAGAGATCTATTGGGCAAGAAGGTAGCCTGCACTTGATGAATCAGATCCTGTAGGACAACTCTCAGCCTATTAGCCAAGGTCTTGCTTATGATAAGGTAGATGGAATTTGAGAGGGAAATCGGCCTGAACTCAGAGAAGTGCTCTGCCCCCATTAATTTAGGCAAAAGAAATAGGTAAGACTTGTTAATCCTCTCAAAACCTGCATTCCCCACCTTAAATTCTCTGATAACATCCATCACCTCCTTAGCCACCACACCCCACATCTCCTTGTAAAAGAAAACCTGTACTCCATCAGGGTCCAAAGAGCCTTCCACATTTAGTTCACTGATTGCTTGCAAGGTCTCCTGTTCAGTAATAGGTGCCGTCAAGTGCTCAGCCTGTTCACTCAACACCCTAGGATCCTCATTTCCTGCCATTCTCCAAATCCCCCTCTTAGAAGCTCGAGATGCCTCTCTAAAATATTTGATGGCTTCAGATTTAATCTCCTTATCAGAAGAGACCCTATGTCCACCACATTGAACAGAGGAAATGAAATTAGCACGTCTTCGAGAACTAGTTGCAAGATGAAAAAACTTTGTATTGGCATCCCCCTCCTTAAGCCACAGCTGCCTGGATCTCTCCCTCCAATCGATTTCTTGTCTTAAATCTTCATCAATAACCACACCCTTCCACATTTTTCTTTTAGCCAACTCATCTTCAGACAACCAGCCAGCTTCTTCCTTGGAGTCCAACTCCTGAATTTTACTCAGCGCTTCCCTTCTCCTCTATCCCCTCAGCAGCCCAACAGTAGATCCATATTCTTTCAAGATCATGCGCAAACCAGACAACTTGGCTGACCGCCTGACTGTGGCAGATCCCTGGACCTCTTTAGCTCTCCACCAGGAGCTGATCATCTAGTAAAAACCCGGTTCATACAGCCATGAGCGTTTCATTTTGAAGTAGCATCCAACTTGGTTTTCTTCCCCACTGTTCCATACCAACGGGGTATGATCTGAAAAGGGTCAGCTCAGCCCACTCACATTTGACAATTGAAATCTAACAAGGATGTCCATATTCCCGAAGAATCTATCTAGCCTGGAAGCTAGCCCATTCCCATTGCGCCAAGTAAATTCCACGGCCGAGGAAGGATATTCATTCAACTGTAGAGATTGAACCATCATTTGAAACCCAATACCCAAACTGTCCATGCTGCCATTTCGCCTGTCAGCCCCAGTTAACACACAATTAAAGTCGCCACCCATCAGCCACATTCCCCCTACATCAAATCAGCCACCGCAAACCACTCCTCCCACAGCTCCTGCCTGGTAAATGCATTACAAGGACCATATACTCCAATAATCCAAATATATTCCTACCCATGTTGAATATGAACTTTGCATGTCAGCATATGTCTGGCTTTGTGAACCTCCAAACACTGAGCCCACCTCTTCCTCCACCAAATAGCAATGCCAACCAACCTCCCATTTGCATCAGTCTGCACACAATCATTCATCCCTGAGGCTATCAAATCGGACCATAGCCTATCAGAGTTACCTTCAATGTGTGTCTCTTGAATGAGTGCACAATCGATTCCCCATTCTCTCAAATACCTCATCAAGGATGCCCTCCGGCTTTTATTGCGCAACCCACGCACGTTCCAAGTGAGGATCCTCATCAATCCTCACTAGATCCCTCTCTCCTGAGGGAATGACATTTGCACACTTGCATGACCTTCGCAACCTCATCTTCATCCATCAGTATAATAGCCTTTGATTTTCTCTGCCGCAGGCTATACGGTGATCTCCCCTTGCCATTCTTTACACGAGATCCCCCTTCACATTTATGGTCTTCCTTCTCCTGCAGGTCCTGTTGATCCTTTACAGACCCAGACTGTGCACCCAAATTCCCCTGCTCCTCACTCTCCACACCAACAGACATTTCATCCCCTGCCATTGTGGGCGATGGTTCTGCCGTTTCCTTTCCGCCCACTTCCTCCTTTTCTTCAATCCGAAGCCCCCTCATCTCCCCTTCACAGCAGTCCTTACCAACCTCAGTACCTAAAGGTTCATCGCCATGAGCTGTGCACAGCTCCTACGCAATCGCATCCTCATTAGCTGTAGATCCAGATGACTTAAATCGCTTTGCTACAATATCCCCCACCACAAATTTCAGCCTCAGCATCCAGGAGCTTCCACCGCACCTCCAAATCAGATTGTCAGGTATAGAACCAGCGATGAAGAATCAACCTTCACACTCAGCAAACGTCCATTCCCCTCCAGCACTCTGACGACCGCATCCTCTACCACTATTGCAAGGCAGAAATCAATGTCGACACAACCTCCTTTGACCTCAAGTGTAGAGGCAGACCCTCGATCTCTAGTTTTCCCGTCCTATTCCCCACTCTCTGGGGTGGTCTCTCCGGCAAGGCTCCGTCGAAAGGAGAAACTAGTCTCCAAATTACCGTGCAGCCATCGTTGCAAGATATTCAAAAACACAACTTCTCGACATCCCCCATACCCAACCCAAAGAGAACATAGCATGTATTTGAAAGAAAAGAGATCTGCCATGAGTTGGTCGAAAGGGATGGAGAGGTTACCAGGGTGCGAACACTCTTTGCCGATGGTCTTTCAGACATAACCTTTCCCACCAACGCTCCACGCAAGGCCATCTCCGTAGCTTTGATGTTCTCTGTCATCGGCACCTCCACATCAGCCACAAGCCCCCTGGTTCATGTAGAGCTGGGGGCGGAGGCAAAATCTGCGCAGCCCTAAAATTCAAATTTCCCGAGGGTGGGAAAGGGCGAAAACCCCTCGGTCCCCCCACCTTCTACATGAATCCCTTTTGTGTCCAAATCCCCCACATCCTAGACAGACCATGGGGAATCGACAATTGGCGGCCATGTGTCCCCGCTGTCGACAATGGAAACACATAACCTTGCCGAGTAGCTTTGCGCCCCTTCTACCAGACCACCTCTCCTCCATCCCCCTTTCGCCGCAAGCTGCAGACACCCCCCGCTCCTTCCTCCTCCAGCCCTTAGGTCTCCAAATCTACCAACCTTCCCCCACCCTACTCCCGGCCGCCCTCGCCCCAAGATCGCCTGCCGTCGTGACAACCATCTTCCTCACAACTATCAACATTGTATGTTTGTTAATAATCACATTAGGTCATTAAATGATTACATGTGTCATTATTTAAGTTCACATTTCTTCTATTGCTTATTATGTAATTATATTTCTTAGAAGGTCCTGCAACAGCGCACTCATCTTCTCCAATTAATCTACTCCATCAGGCTAATAATCGGGAAGAAGAGAAAGGAGGATCAATTGTGGAAAAGAACAGGGGAGTGGAAAGATATCCCCCTCTCCCATAAATATCTCAACCTACGGCCGTCCTCCTTCAACAGAACCCAATAAGCGCTGGCCATGTTTAGTAAGGGATTTTGAAAATCCCTTTACTCGCATAGGGAGAGCAAATAAAAGAGGTTCTGACGAGAGAGAGAGGGCTGAGTCTTTGCCTTCTTTCCCCATGAGGGGATATCCCTTCTTCTCCACCTTCTCCATTGTGGAGAGGGTGAGCACTGTGGAACTAGCAAGCACTATGCGCACCAACTTCCACCATCCTCTCCACTGCCACCACGCACCGCCAACCTCTCCAACACCACGTAGCTGTAGCCCAAGTGTGCGCCTCATCCTCCCACGCTAGCCTGCCTCCATCGCGCGCAAACAACCGCCTGCCTGCACTTGCACCCTCTGCAGGCACTGCACCAGCCCCCACCGTGCGCAGCACACCAGCGCCCTCATGCGGCTAGCAGCCACACGTGCCACCGCCTCCAAGCACGCACCACGCAGCGTTCTAGCAGCGCGCAAGGACACGCACTGTAGATCGTGCTTCTCATCTTCTTCGCCTTCCTCGTTCTTCCACTACTGCAACAAAAAGAGGAACCCACTGTCGCAGCCGCGCCGCCCGTGCCCTTGCACGCAGCACACCTCGCACCTCAGGCCATGCCTTAGACCACGCAGTGCCTCAATGCACCCACGCGCGAGCGCACAGCCGTAGGCCACACACAGGCCGCGCGCACAACCGTTCGACAGAACCCAACACTGGCGACGCACCTCCACCGTCCAGCCGTCGCCGTCCACCTCCGGCCACCGCGCCACCTCCATTACGACGCCTGGTCTCCGACACACCTCCACTGAACTCCAGCCGGCCGATGATCGCCGCTCCACGTGCACGCACAAGAGAGAAGGAGATTCCCCTGTTTTCCCCTATTAAAAATTACAGGGTATGCCATTGTCAAAGATACTATTTATTTATTTATTTTATTATATTATTACGATAGAATTGCATGAATGATCCCCAATTCTAATTGAATTGCATGCAGTCACATTACATTCATCTCGTGACTCAGCTAACATGTATCTTTGTTATGGGGAACAAATTCTGATTTAGATAAATTTTATGATGCTTGTCAGTATTAAGATAGCCATTCTAGTATTTCCATAGTGGTGATTTTGCATACGCACCCTCATATTCTTGGTTAATTATCTAAATTAAGAATTTATGCTGGAAATGAGAACACTAATTAGCATGCACATCCATTGAAATTCCCGATTACTTGATGCGTCATTACTCATTTTTGATAGGTTAATTCCTCCCTGTGGAGATGACCTAACTATTCGTGGTTAGATTCTGAAAATTAAAATGTTTTGAAAAGCAATTTTCTACCATGCGATTAAATACAATGACACATCATTTTATGTTAAAGTTTTCAACGAAAATGAAGGTCGCTCTTTTAGTAGCCATTGGAGTACTCTTATGAATGCTCCATTTCAAATTTCTTTAATCTATCCAAACCCAAGTTTTGGATGGAACTCCAAACCCTCCTACTCTAATTGGGGGATCTTTGAACCCCCATATCCTGATTACTCTAGAACTACTCAACCCTACAAAGAGCTCCATGCCATCTAGAATGATCCTTTCTCTAACTCATACAACCCTGGATGGTGTAATCAATCGAATTTCTCCTAGTCGGGGAATAATTAGAACTCCAGACCATAATTCCATCCCCAACCACAAAATCTACAACCATATCAGCCCGCTCATCCTAGGTCCAACTCAAACTTTCAAACTGAGCCTAGAAAGGAAGATCAAATGAGTCTGATTCTCAAGACCTTGGCTGATACGTAGATGACCAATGTTGCCATTCAAAGGTAGCACAATGAGGAGATTACAAAGGTTCATTACCAACTTGCATAGATGGCTGGGACTTTCTAACTTGGTGCACTTCTCTCCCAACCTCTGTTGAACCAAAACAATGTGTCGAACCAGAAGCACATTATCAAGCTAAATCAGGGCCAAGTACATTACATCTATTAGGCCCCTTTTGTACCTCCACCTAATGGGTCAGAGGCATCTACTTCATACACAGGATATTAGTTGCAGCCCCTTATCCTGCCAACTCAAAATCCAAACCAAGCAGGCCTAAATTCAGTCATTACTTGTAGTGGCAAAACTACTCAGGACCCACCTAATCCTAGTCAATCTAGTTCGAGTAGTTCAAAACCTAAGCCTAGGATGGACATCAATGACAAACCCACCCCAGACGTAGAGCCTGAACCAATCCTAGAAAAGCCTAAAGATGTTCCATTTCCTGAGTCTTTGACTAAAGGAAATAGGAAATCCAAACCCGTGGCACCTAAGGAGGACTTGGTCAAGCTCTATGAGGAAGTCCAAATAAGCATTCGCTTGATGGATGCGATCTGCCACCTACCGGCATACACACGATTTCTGAAGGATTTATGTACATGAAAGCATAAGCCAAGAAATAAAGATGGGAGTCCAATTATATTATTAGGGCAAGCTAGCTCTATAATCATGAGTAAACTCCCACAGAAAGTGAAAGATCTTGGCACCCCTATGATCTCCTGGAAGATAGGGAACTTAGAGTTTGATCGAACTTTATTGGATTTGGGAGCATCCATAAACTTGCTTCCCACCTCCCTACTAGACCACTTTAAGGAAACAGAGCTTAAATGGACTGAGGTGACTCTGCAATTGGCTAATAGATTGATTAAGTCACCAAGAGGAATTCTCGAGGATGTGCTGGTTGGGGTGGAGATTTCTATTTCCTGGTGGATTTCATCTTTCTAGACTTGGATACTCCTAAGAATCTAAGAGACACACCAATCATCTTGGGGAGATCATTCCTAGCGACTGCTAAGGCGAATATCAATTGTGAAGAGAGCTAAATCAAATTGAAATTCAGGGATAAGACATTAAGGATAGGTATTTTTAAGGCCCAGAAAGGCATAAATTGTCATGCAATTGTGGAAGTATGTGACATAAGGTCTTTGGTTGAGGATCCAATTCTCGAGATGAACCCAATTCTCGAAGGATCTCAACCACAAGAAGATCTTGACCCAAAAATTAGGGAGCCCAAATCTAATTTAGACCTATCCCTAGCTTCCACCCTGTCCTTTGAGGCCAACCTCGAACCCCCACCCGCTACTGATAACTTGACCTTGGAGTTAAAACCACTCTCAGACCACTTGAAGTATGTGTTTTTGGGTTCAAATAAAACGTTTCCAGTGATTATCAATTCTTGACTTACTCCTGATCAGGAAATGAAGTTGATTTCTATTCTTTAGCAACATCATAGAGCCATTGGTTGGACTCTAGATGACTTGACTGGAATAAGTCCCTCTTATTGCACTCATCGTATTTATGTTAAAGAGGGATCATGACCTTCTCATGAGATGTAGAGAAGACTTAACCCAAATCTCCAAGAGATCGTGAAAAAGGAGATCAATAAGTGGCTCGATGCAGGAATCATCTACCTCATGTCTAATAGCTGCTGGATGAGGCCCATTCAGGTTGTGCTTAAAAAGGCAGGACTCATCTTGATTACAACTGAATATGGAGAAACCATCTCGACTCGAATTGCAAACTTGTGGAGATTTTGTATAGACTATTGGAAATTGAATACCTCCACAAAGAAAGTCCATTTCCTTCTCCTGTTTATTGACCAAATCTTTGAAAAATTGGTGGGGAATCAATTTTTTTGCCTTTTGGATGGGTACTCTGGATATAATCAAGTGACAATCCATCTTGAAGATCATGAGAAGACCTCTTTTACTTGCTCCTACTGGACTTATGCATTTTGTAGGATGTCATTTGGGCTATGCAATGCGCCTGCCACTTTTTAATGGTGCATGCTAGCCATATTCTTCGATATGGTAGGTAAATACTTTGAAGTCTTCATGGATGACTTGTCGATTTTCGATTAGAGGTTCAATGATTGCCTTTTTGCACTTAGGTTTAGATCCTCCAGCGATGCATTGAAGTGACCTGGTTCTCTCGTGGGAAAAGAGCCATTTCATGGTTTCTGAGGGCATCATACTTGGACACCTTGTTTCTGAGAAAGGTATCCAAGTTGACCGAGCAAATGTTAATTTGATTTCCAAACTTCCTTCGCCTTCCTTAGTCAAAGACATTCGATCATTTCTGGGGCACGTCGATTTTTATCAATGTTTTATATGTTTAGATCCTCCAGCGATGCATTGAAGTGACCTAGTTCTCTTATGGGAAAAGAGCCATTTCATGGTTTCTGAGGGCATCATACTTGGACACCATATTTCTGAGAAAGGTATCCAAGTTGACCGAGTAAATGTGAATTTGATTTCCAAACTTCCTTCGCCTTCCTTAGTCAAAGACATTCGATCATTTCTGGGGCACGTCGATTTTTATCAATGTTTTATATCTGATTTGTCCAAAATTGCATGCCCCTTGACGAATCTTCTCTCAAAGGACAATCCCTTTGAGATGACAAGTGTGTTCGCGCATTCGAAATCCTGCGCGACCAAGTAACCCAAGCTCCAATTCTACAATCTCCTGACTGTTCTCAGCCATTTTAGATCATGTGCGATGCATTTGACTACGTAGTAGGAGAGGTACTTAGGCAAAAAATTGATAGGAAACTAGTGTTAATATATTACAGTAGTAAGACACTGGACAAGGCTAAGCGTAATTATATAATTACGGACAAAGAGTTGCTGGCCATAGTATTTGGTCTGGAGAAATTCATATCATACCTCTTGGGGTCCCATGTCATTATCTACTGGGATCACATTGCTGTGAGGCACTTACTTGCGAGGAAGGATGCTAAATCGAGGCTTATTAGATGGATATTACTCTTGCAAGAATTTGACCTCGAGATACATGATAAGGTGGGAAAACAAAATGTGGTTGCTAACCATTTTTCTCGTCTTCCTTCTTCGATCATTGACTCTTTCAGACCTATTACTGAACATTTTCTAGATGAGCACCTTTTGAGCATTGATGCTGGACTTCCTTGGTAGGTTGATATTGTCAATTATTTGGATCCAACCGGATCCCATCTGATGGCCAAAAGCCAAGAAAGACAAATTGATTTCAAATGCCAAGTATTATGTCTGGGATGATCATATCTCTTCCACATTGATGCTAATCAAATCATCTGGAGATGCATTCCTGACTCTAAGGGCAATGAAATATTATCTTTCTGCTATGACCAGACCTGTGATGACCATTTCTCTGGGAATAAAACTGCCGCAAAAATCCTCCAATGCAGCTTCTATTGGCCCACACTCTTCAAGGATGCACACAATTACCATAGGGCATGCGCTTGTTACCAAACCTTAGGCAACATGAGCCACTGCAATATGATGTCCTTGAACCCGATTCTCATGTGTGAGATTTTTGGTATATGGGGGATTGATTTCATGGGCCCTTTCCAAAAATTTGAAGGGTTTCGAATACATCCTTTTGGCTATGGACTACATGTCCAAATGGATAGAAGTTGTTCTGACCCAAACCAATGACCACAAAGTAGTGCTCAAATTTATTAATGAGCACATCTTTTCCCAATTTGGTGTCCCGCACACAATCATCTCTAACGGGGGGACCCATTTTGTGAATGTGCATGATGTGTCCAATTTAATGGACTATTGTTACGCCTAAGTAATTCAATTCTAACATTATATGTTTGTTAATAGTCACATTAGGTCATTAAATGATTGCATATGTCATTATTTAAGTTTACATTTATTCTATTGATTATTATGTAGTTGTTTTATATTTCATGCAGGTGCCGCAACAGTGCACTCATTACAGGCTAATAATTGGGAAGAAGAGGGAAGAGGATCAATTGTAGAAAAGAGCAGAATTTCCCCCCCACTAATATCTCAACCTACGGCTGTCCTCCTTCAACAAAAGAAAACAGCGGTGGCCATATTTAGTAAGGGATTTTGAAAATCCCTTGACTCACGGGGGGAGAGGAGATAAAGAGAGAGAGGCAGAAGGGCTTGGAGGGAAAGACCACTGAGAAGTACTACGTGCACTACGGAACCAACAAGCACTGTGCGCCAACGGCCTCCATCGCCTACCTTGCGCCCCACAGGCGCTACACCAAAGCCTCACCACCCTTGTGCGCCCTGCAGGCGTTGCACCCACGCCATAGTCGTGCCCCATCACCCGCGCTACTGCCCTCACCATGCCAAGCAGCCTCTAGTTCCACCGCACTACCACAGCCATGTCGTTCAAAGCCTTTCACCGCACGACCCTTCCTTCTTTAGCCTGCCTGCGCCCGCATGCCCTACAGGTGCTGCACCAACCCTCACCAGCGCCCGCAGGCGCCGCATCAAGCACCCTACAGGCACACCCTTGCATCCCATGCCACAGCGCACCCTCTTCAGCCTCCACCACGCCCTCGCACCGCCTGCACCAAGTGCCCGCATGCGCCGCACCAAACGCCCGTAGGTGCCACACCATCTCCCTCCTGCCCTTATCGCTGTGCACCTTGCGCGCCCTGCAACCAGCCAAGCCCGTAGGTAGACCACGCCCGCAGGCAACCCACACTCGTAGGCCACACCACAACGTGCACTAGCACTCCCTTGAGCGTGTGACGGCCGCACGCATCCGTGCAGGCTATAGCAGCCTCACCATCCTCTCCACGAGTGGTGCTCCTCCTCTAATAGGGCCAACAAGCCGACGGCTATTCTCCACCGTCCGGTTGCTGCGTCATCACCATCACGAAGCACACGTCAAGGGGCACCACCCTATCGACTCTCGCCGGCAACCGTGCACGCCCGTCCAAGTGAGGAAGAGAGAGGAGAAATCCCATGTTTTCTCCTCAATTAATATTTACATTGAATGCCATTGCCATTGAGATATTAATATTTTATTTAGGCCACATTGCATTGATGCACTTATAGTTTCTTGAAATTACTTCACTTGTGTTATGTGCATCATTTAACTTTGAATTTCAAATAAGATTTGCATGCAAGTTGAATTTACATGATATGCCAATACAGATGCATCATATACATATTTTTGGAGCTTAATTCCTGATGTGAAAATTGCATAAATAACCCTGAACTTTTAAGGAAATTGTAAGCTCCATTTAAAATAGCATATTCCTCGCATTAAAGTTGCGAAACTGTCTGCAAATAGTATATTCCTCTACTCATGAATTTATTGGTCTATTCCTCCTTGTGGATGCGACATCTTTATTGTGGTTAAATTTGATATTTAGTTTTGATTGAGAGATTTTCCACCACATAAAACACGACATATCATTCTATTACTATCATAAATAAGCGAGAATCTCTCCATCAAATGGTGCCGTTGCCGGAGAGGCAACAAACGCAATAGATTCACGTTATTATTTTTGAATATTCTGAGTTGTGTAATTATCTGATCATTTTTTTTATTGTGCGAGAAATCTGATGGGTTGACGAGGCGCAACAGAGCGACGACATCAACCACGAGCTAAGCCACACGAGGAAAAGATGTAGGAGACCTGGATCCCACTTTCACAAGGGATTCTCCATCGTCACAAAATTTATTTCTGCCTTCTCGCCCTTGTAGTAATTAGGGCTAAATTTTTAGGGGTCACTCCCCACATTCCTTAGCTACTAGGGTTTACATTTTTCCACATGTGTGATTACATTTTCTGCTTGCTTGCCTTTAAAACCAACAAAAGAAAATATTGAGCTGCCTGTTTAGAAGTTGCATGCCCTTAGGTGCGTGCATTTAGGGGTGATTGAGCAGCACATTAGATCTTATTATTGCATTGCAAGCATATTAGCACAAAGATTGCTAGAGACAGGTAACCTTGCTAACTTTTGCATCCATCTCCTATTCACGCATTTGCATTCAAATTAAAATTCAAGACCACCAAGTTGTTTGAATTCACTAATTCAGTGGTCGCATAACTAAAAGTGGGACTGATAATCAGATTCGACCCTAAAATCAATTCACATTTGTTTTGATTCTAAGGGACTTGTCAGCGTATTGAAAAAATTAAAAAAGATTTGCGGTGTGATGCACACTTCTGACACTGAGCACACACATTAGGCACCGCACTAAGGCTCGATCCCTTAAGGCTATAGGCACTATCTCTTTATCGGTGCAAACCCTCCTATTATGCTTTGTGGTGGTGGTGGTACTATCTTTTGACCAAGTGTTTTGATACTTCACGGAGGGGTATCGCATATGCATTGCCTCAAAGGAAGGGTTCACCCTACTTGCATCCCTTTGTTCGTCCTTGGAGTAACTTCTCACTTGATCACCTGGGAGTATCATCCAAGCAAAGTATAGGTCCTAGGGCACTCGAAGGTTGAATTTAAGCATGTAATTGCATCGAAAAACTTGTTTGGCCATTTATATCAACCAATTCGACCTCCGCAACAAAGAAGGCTAAGATTTCAAGCCATCACCCCTCTTATACCACTTACGTGGGAACGGAGGGATAAGCCTTGACCTTTTGACTTATCTTTGGAGTGGAGGTCTCACTTACTCAATAAGAACCTGAATTGTGATTGATATTGTATGCTTGGTAGACGCTCTCTTGAGGGTAGTCTAGTGTTTGATCCTGAGCCTGAGAGAATTCTTAAGCTCACCTAGGAGAGAAAAGAGAAGGAATGGCTAATCAAGGAGCAAATCAACAAAGGACCCTAAGGGACTATTTTATTCCAACTAACCGACCCGCACAAGCACTGAGACGACCGGCAGGGGATAATCCATATGAGATCAAGAGCAGTACCATATCTTTGTTGCCCTCCTTTTATGGTACTACTAGGGAGGACCCCTACCAGCATTTGGAGGAATTCACCAAGGTCTGCTCCACAGTGAAGCTCCAGGGCTTTACTGATGAAGCCCTAATGAGAACTCTATTTCCTTTCTCCCTAAAGGATAAGGCCAAGCACTAGTATCATACCCTCGATGCAAGGGTAAATGATTGCGCCACCCTTAAGGGAGAATTTTTGAAAAAGTATTTTCCTATGAGTAAGACCAACCATTACAGAAGAGAGATTATGGGTTTTACTCAACAGGAAGGGGAGCAATTTCATGAGACTTGGGAGCACTTTAATGACCTTCTTAGGTTATGCCCCACCATCAGGTGCCAAGATGGCAGTTGGTCGAAAGGTTCTATAACGAATTATTTGAAAGGCATAGGCAAACCATCGTTGCAACCTATGCAGGAACCTTCATGACCAGAACTGAGGATGAAGCTTGGGCATTATTTGAAACATTAAGCGACAACTCCATACATCTGTCCTTTGCCTATCAAGAAAGAAAACCATCAATCTTGCAGTGGAAGACAGAGGCCCATGAAGCTGGGGCTTCTCAGGATTTGGCTTATTAGATTCAACTATTGAATAAAAACTTTGATAGGCTTTTAGCAAACCTCAGCATGAACCCGCAAGCAGCCTCTATCTTTCAGGCTTCAAGAGAATTCTCCATTTGCCAAAGCACAATGCACGCCACTGCGGAGTGCCATCAGGCACATCAATTCCCTAAGTTGATTCAGGCCGACTTAAACGCGGCCCAACTTTTCCACCCTCCTCACAATAACCCTTATTCTAATACCTATAATCAGAGGTGGTGGAACCATCCAAACTTCTCTTGGAAGCAAGGTGATGCTTCTAACTAAGGGAATACAAGACCCTTACCTCCCCAACCCATATACCAACCATCTTATGAAAACCCTCCTCAGAATAAGCCCTTTGAGATGGATGACTTAAAGCCATGATGAAAGTGATGCAAGAGCATCAGAATATGGTCATCCAATCTCAGAATAAGATGATTACTAATATGCAATCCCATATTGGTCATCTTATTGAGGCAGTTAGGCAACGTGATCCGAGGAAGCTGCCTAGCTCATTTGAGGAGAACCCTAAGGGCAAGGGGGTTGTATTTAGGGAGCATGCCCAAGCGATGACCGTGGTGAGGAGTGGAAAGAATATTGACAAGCCTATTAACACTCCTAAGGTTACGTCTCAGAATTCCCCTTCTACACCTGACCCAACTTCCATCTCCACCAAGGAAGAGCCACATTGCTCTCCCTCGCACAAAATCACCCACAATGAGGATGCCGTCCTTCCACCACCCCTTTCTCGCCATGACGACCCCTCTACCCAGATGCCGAGGGTGCCCTATCCAGAGCGCCTATCTGCTCCTGGGGAATCTTCTGTTGGCTCGTCTAGAGCCAAGGATAGGACGGAAGAGATTATGGATACTTTTAGACAAGTCTAGATTAACTTGCCTCTGTTGGAAGCTATTAAATAGATCCCGTCCTATGCCAAGTTTCTGAAGGACCTGTGCACCCAGAAGCACCGATCTAGGAAATAGGTCCAAACCAAGGTCATCCTACCTGACCATGTTAGCTCGATTCTCCAGCATGGAACACCCCCCAAAATGACGAGGCTCCGTATATTTCAATGGTTATAGGTAACCAACACATTGACGAGGCTCTACTCGATCTAGGTGTGGGGGTGAACATTTTACTGAGCTCTGTCTACGACCTTTTGGGAGGAGGCAAGCTAAGGCCTAGTCCAGTAATCCTCTAGGTTGCAGACAGATCACTTAAGACACCACAGGGATTGTTGGAAGATGTCCTTGTGAGAGTGGAGGATTTCTTCTTCCCTGTTGACTTTCTAGTGCTTGATATTGACCCATCAAATAAGCCCACAAAGTCATCCATTACTCTGGGTTGCCCCTTCTTGGCCACAGCCAATGCCTCTGTAAATTGTAGATCTGGGGCACTTAAAGTGGGCTTCGGGAACAAGAAGATCTGGTTGAATGTTTTTGATACTTACAAGCAATCTGGATTTGAAGATTGTTCCCAAATTGAAGTCGTTGATGAAATAATTGAAGAGACTACTCCAGCACTCTTATGTAGAGATCCCCTTTAGAAGGTCATATCTAAGGACCATCCCTTGATTATTAAAGAAACTTAAAGGGAAATGCCCGAATTAGAAGAGTTGCTGGGGATACACACTAAGTCTCTGTCCCCACCCTGGACCGTGAAGGTAGCTCTGCTACCTGAGGCAGGGACATCTCAACTAAAACCCTCAATCTAAAAGGCTCCTGAGTTGGAGTTGAAACCCCTCCCGAGCATAATAAAATATGCTTTCCTTGGCCCTAATAACACGTTCCCCGTTATTATCTCATCTGCATTATCTAAATTGCAGGAGGGAGCTCTGCTTGAGTTTTTACAAAGGCACAAGGAAGCAATTGCTTGGTCAATTACTGATATTAAGGGTGTTGATCCCTCTCTTTGAATGCATCATTATACACGGACGAGTCTGTGAAGCCTTTCCGAGACATGCAGAGAAGGCTCAATCCAAATATGCGAGAGGTTGTTAAAAAGGAGATTCTGAAATGGCTAGATGCAGGGATTATCTATCCCATTTTAGATAGTAAATGGGTCAATCCTATTCATGTAGTTCCCAAAAAGGTAGGAATCACTGTGGAGGAGAATGACCAAGGAGAGCTGGTGACCACAAGACCCTCAACTGGTTGGAGGGTCTGCATTGATTACCATCGTTTCAACACGGCTACCTAGAAAGACCATTTCCCTTACCGTTTATCGATCAAATTTTGGAACGATTGGTGGGGAACAAGTACTTTTATTTTCTTGATGGGTACTCTGAGTATAATCAGATAGCCATTTTTCCTGACGATCAGGAGCGTACCACCTTCACGAGCCTATATGGCACATTTGCATTCCGTCGAATGCCATTCGGGTTATGTAATGCTCCTGCCACTTTCCAACATTGTATGATGGCTATCTTTTCTGATATGATCGACGAGTTCATTGAATTTTTCATGGATGAATTCTCCATTTATGGCTCGTCGTTTGACCTATGCCATTTGCACCTTGATAAAGCCTTAACCCATTTGGAAGAGGTAAAGCTGGTGCTTAGCTGGGAGAAAAGCCACTTTATGGTCCAACAGGGCATTGTGTTAGGGCATATAGTTTCCAAGAGAGGATTAGAGGTGGACACCGCAAAAATCGATTCCATCTCTAAGCTTCCATTGCTCGCCAATGTTCGTCAAGTTAGATCTTTCCTTGGCCATGCTGTATTTTATAGGCGCTTCATTAGAGATTTCACTAAAATCTCTAAGCCACTCTACCTGTTAGTGAAGGATGTCTCCTTCGATTTTGATGATAGATGTGGCGATGCTTTCCAAGTCTTGAATAAAGCCCTTATTACCGCGTCGATTCTCCAAGCACCAGATTGGACCCTCCCATTTGAGCTAATGTGCGATGCTTCTGATTTTGCAGTGGGAGCGGTCTTAAGTCAAAGGGTTGATGGCAAACCTCATGTGCTGCATTATGCCAGCAAGACCATTACAGATCCTCAGCAAAACTACACGGTCGCTAAAAAGGAACTTCTTGCTGTAGTATTTGCTTTGGAAAAGTTTTGGTCTTATCTTTTGGGATCCAAGGTTGTGGTGTTCACTGATCATTCTGCCCTAAAGCATCTTCTTGCTAAAAAGGACACCAAACCTCAGCTAATTCGTTGGATTCTACTACTCCAGGAATTTGACCTGGAAATTAAAGACAAGAAAGGAGTTGAGAATGTGGTAGCAGATCATCTGTCTAGGATCCCTATTGAGGCATTGAACCCTGTTGGCAGTATTTAAGAGACTTTCCCTAATGAGTCTCTAATGGCTGTGGAAGCTAAAATTCCTTGGTTCGCTAACATAGTGAACTATCTGGTCACAGGCATTACCCTCAATACTTGGGACAAGAAGAAGCGAGACAAGTTTCTTGCTAACACTAAATTTTATCACTGGGAGGAACCCGAGCCTTTTAGAGTAGGCCCTGACCAGCTTTTTTGTCATTGCGTCCCTAATGAAGAACAAAGAAGTGTTCTGATTTTCTGCCATGACCTCCATTGTGAGGGACATTTTAGTGGGAAGAAGACTGCCCATAAAGTTCATCAGTCTGGCGTTTGGTGGCCCACATTATTCTGAGATGCACATACGTATGTGGGCGCATGTCTACATTGCCAACAGATAGGAACCATTGGAAAAAGGGATGAGATGCCCCAACAACCTATCCTCCCTATTGAGATCTTTGATATTTGGGGCATTGACTTCATGGGTCCCTTTCCTGTGTCCTTCGGATATGAATACATCCTTGTGGTTGTAGACTATGTATTGAAATGGATAGAAGGCATACCCATGCGAACCAATGACCATTCCGTAGTCTTGGGCTTTGTTAAGGCTAATATCATTTCTCGGTACGGGTGCCCAAGGATGATCATAAGTGATGGAGGACCTCACTTTAACAACGTACACTTCACAAGACTACTCCAAAATTTAGGAGTCAATCACATGATAGCCACACTTTACCATCCCCAAACGAGTGGACAAGTTGAAGTGTCTAATAGGGAGATTAAGCGAATTTTAGAAAAAACTGTCAGGCCCGATCGGAAGGATTGGTCTAAAAAACTAAATGATGCTCTTTGGGCCTATAGAACTGCATATAAGACTCCCTTAGGCATGTCTCCTTTCCATCTTATCTATGGAAAAGCGTGCCACCTTCCTGTTGAAATCCAACATAAAGCATATTGGGCTATTAAAAACGTTAACTTGAATCTAGATAAAGCGGGAAAGGCACATATGTTAGAATTAAGTGAGCTTGAGGAGCTTCGTAATGAAGCCTATGAAACTTCTCAAGCTTACAAGCAACATACAAAAGTCTTCCATGATAACCACATCATTAGAAAGACTTTTGAGCCCAACCAGTGGGTCTGGCTTTTCAATTCTAGACTTAAATTATTTCCTGGAAAGCTCAAGTCCTGCTAGGATGGGCCATATGTTGTTATCAATACTTTCCCTCATGGAGCTATAGAAATTCGAAACCCTAATTCATGTACGAGCTTTAAGGTAAATGGCCAGCGACTTAAACCTTATATTACTCTTTCAAATGGCCAGGTTTTGGATGCACTTCGGCTTGAGGAGCCTTAGCTCCTCCCAATCTCCTCTTAAGGTGATATTCTTCTATGTCTGCATTTTTCGAATGAGGACATTGTCAGTCATAGGCATGGGGGGGTATAACCTGAGAATGTTTATAGCATTTATAAATATTTGCATACACATATCTATATAATAAAAAAAAAACTCCTATTCTCTTGAGCTGAATGAGTTAGTCCCTGGCAAAATATCTTTGCATTGGAGATTTTTCTTCTTGAATTATTTCTTATGTTTAGAATCTAGTACATTTACTTCACATGCACGTAGACTGGGTAATGGATCTTTGAAGAAAACCAATAAGCATTTGTAGTCTACTGAACCATTGGATAGTTAATAGGGAGTTAGGCATACTATCTTCGAGTAGATCCACCTCATATTTGTGAGAAGAAGGTAGAGAGATTGCTGGTGCACTAAGTCTAGTGCAAGGACTCTTATGTTTTGGATAATTAGATGATGATACTTCAAAGTTAGGCATAGTTTTTGCTCTCTATTCCTGTGTGCATACTTTGTGAGAATTCCTGAGAGTCACCAAATAAGGCAGATACACAAAGATTGAGTCTTAATAAAGCTATGACTATGGTGGATGGTTACAACCGTCCTTCATAGAGTCCTTGGCTGAAGGAGGGTAATAGTGTCAAAGGTCAGAAATGTGCCTCTCCCATCCATTCCTTCCCGGTGCCGAGAATAGGCACTTTCACCAAATAAGCCACACAATATCCTCTTGACCATTATTATCCCTAATAATGCCTCATAAATAAAAGTCTGTATCATGCTATGTTGATTTATAAAAAAAGAAAAAAGGAAAAAGAAGAAGAAAAGAGAGAGAGAAAAGAAAAAGAAAAGAGTCAAAGTTTATAATGTTATCTATGTAACATTGTTTCTGAGGCAACAAAATACCTATCGCAATCCACCAAATATGACCCATACCTACCTTTCAATATTTCTGATCGCCTGAATACTGTCTAAGGACTCTAACTTAGTTGTAGATTTATTAGGACTTTAATTGAAGTGTGAATGCCATGTGAGGCCACCAAACAGTGACTACACTTACTAAATCTGGAAAGATTTGGGACCTCAAAAAGAAAAGAAAGAAAAGAGTGAGTGCCAAGGAACATCAAAAGAGCACAGTTGTTTAGCTTCTCTCAGAGTTGACTTGTCTAATAGTCTAGAGATCTAGAGTTTGTAGCACTAGATTACATGTAGCATCAGATGAGTGTGTGCCACCAAATACAAATCCATTCAACTCGATATCTCCTACCTAAGCCAAAAGCCAAGGTCAAATTATAAATTATCTTCTGCTATATCCCTGAGGGAGGTAGTTGCCTATCCCGACAGAAATATTTACCAAGGGTGAAGTACAAACTCCCAATGCGAATTGGCTTTTCACGTGGATCTATTACCTAGGCTATTATCACTTCACATTTGTCTGGATCTCTAAAGTTTTGAAATAAGAAAAGAAGAAATCCTCTTATTACTTCTATTAATTTTCAATTTTGCTAGAGACTAGCAATTCTTACGCATGGGGGTATTTGATGAGTCCATTTTAATGAACTATTGTTATGCCTGAGTAATTCAATTCTAACATTGTATGTTTGTTAATAATCACATTAGGTCATTAAATGATTGCATATGTCATTATTTAAGTTTACATTTATTATATTTCTTATTATGTAGTTATTTTATATTTCATGTAGGTCCCGCAACAGCGCACTCGTTACAGGCTAATAATTGGGAAGAAGAGGGAAGAGGATCAATTGAAGAAAAGAGCAGGGGGGTGAAAAGATATTTTCCCCCCCACTAATATCTCAACCTACGGCCATCCTCCTTCAACAGAAGAAAATAGCAGTGGCCATATTTAGTAAGGGATTTTGAAAATCCCTTGACTCGCGGGGGGAGAGGAGATAAAGAGAGAGAGGCAGAAGGGCTTGGGGGGAGAGACCATCAAGAAGTACTGCATGCACTGTGGAACCAGCAAGCACTGTGTGTCAATGCCCTCCATCTCCTACCTTGCGTGCCCCACAAGCGCTGCACCAAAGCCTCACCGCCATTACGCGAACTGCAGGTGCTGCACCCATGCCACAGTCGTGCCCCATCACCCGCGCTACTGCCCTCACCGCTCCAAGTAGCCTCCAGTTCCACCGCACTGCCACAGCCATGTCGTTCAAAGCCTTTCACTGCGCGACCCTTCCTTCTTCTTTAGCCTGCCAGCACCCGCACGCCCTACAGGTGCTGCACCAACCCTCGCCAGTGCTCCCTGACGCTGCACTAAGCGCCTTACAGGCACGCCCTTGCAGCCCACGCCACAACACGCCCTCTCCAGCCTCCACCGCACCCTTGCACGGCCTACACCAAGCGCCCACAGGTGCCGCACCAAACGCTCGCAGGTGCCATGCCATCGCCCTCCTGCCCTTACCGCAATGCTCCTTGCGCACCCTCCAGCCAGCCAAGCCCGCAGGCAGACCACGCCCGTAGGCCGTAGCTGCCCGCAAGCAACCCACGCCTGCAGGCCACACCACAACCCGCACTACCACGCCCTTGCGCATGTGATGCCTGCACGCATCCGCGCAGGTTGCAGCAGCCGCACCATCCTCTCCACACGCGGTGGTCCTCCTCCAACAGGGCCAACAGGTCGGCGGCTATTATCCACCGTCTGGTTGCCGTCAGCCACCTTCGGCTGCTGCGTCATCACCATCACGAAGCACGCGTCGAGGCACACCACCCCGTCGACTCTTGCCGCTAACCATGCACGCCCATCCAAGCGAGGAAGAGAGAGGAGAAATCCTATGTTTACTCCTCAATTAATATTTACACTGAATGCCATTGCCATTAGATATTAATATTTTATTCAGGCCACATTGCATTGATGCACTTATAGTTTCCTGAAATTACTTCACTTTTGTTATGTTCATCATTTAAATTTGAATTTCAAATCAGATTTGCATGCAAGTTGAATTTACATGATATGCCATTACACATGCATCATATACATATTTTTGGAGCTTAATTCCTGACATGAAAATTGCATAAATAACCCTAAACTTTTAAGGAAATTGTAAGCTTCATTTAAAATAGCATATTCCTCTCATTAAAGTCGCGAATGTGTCTGCAAATAGTATATTCCTCCACTCGTGAATTTATTGGTCTATTCCTCCATGTGGATGCAACATCTTTATTGTGGCTAAATTTGATATTTAGTTTAGATTGAGAGATTTTCCACCACTAAAACACGACATATCATTCTATTGCTATCATAAATAAGCGAGAATCTCTCCATTAGTGCACTCTAGTCTTTGTTGAAGAAATATGGGGTTTCGCATCATATTTCGACTCCATATCATCCCTAGACTAATGGACTAGCTAAGCTTTCCAATAGGGAGATCTAGAAAATTCGTTAGGTCACCATTTGACCTGATAGAAAGTGGTTAAATCAACTTCTGGAATCATTTTAGTCCTATAGGACCACTAATAAAACCCAGCTGGGGATGTCTCCACTTAGACTTGTTTACGAGAAGGCATGTCACCTTCGTGTAGAAATGGATCATGATAGAGAGATTCTCACTTAATTAAGAGGGTAGCAATGAAATGATAATGTTGTTGTATATGGCGTTGTGGAAAATCTCTCAATGAAAACTTAAATAAACTGAAATCTAACAACAAAATCAGGTTGAATCATAGGGAGGAACGAACCAAATAACTAGGAAATATTTCTACTAAGAATGATAATAAATATCTCCCATTTTTGTTCGAAATACCACACAAATGATTCCATATAAATATCCATCAAATCCATTGCATCAAGTTATTGCTTTTTGTATGATCTAGAGTAGAGTATACGCGTAGATGCGCGCATGTGTCCACGTGCTGTTGTACGCAAATCAGAGAGGCAGTGCAGTACGCGATCTCAACCGTTGATCTTCACAATCGAACGGTTGAATTTGAACACACACACGTGTGAGAAAAGGTGGTGCGAAGCATGCTTTTAAGCCATTCAATCAAAAGATCGAATGGTTGAGGAGAGGCCAGCGCAAGCGCACTTGATGGAAGGAGCAAGGTGGTGGGTGGGCAGTTGAGCGACCGACACATGGTGCAATCTGGAGCATTGCATGCGTATCAGGCGTGTTGGAGGTTCTTTTGAAGTGCAATCTAATATGTTGATCTCTCGATTGATGGATCTGATCGATCCAAGGCTGTTGCATGGTTTGGAGGGCCAAATACCTACTTTGCCCCTCATTTTGGCTATGAAAAGGACCCCAGAGCCCCCATCTGAAGGCATCACCTCCTCCATCTCTCCCTCCAGACACCTCCAAGCTTCTTCCAACTCCCTCTTCCTTTGAGGCATCCACCAAGACCACCTTGGTGCACCGCTACTTCCCCAACCTCTCCAAAGGCCACTAAGGACCACCCTTGGTGCCCTTGTCCTAGTTGCTTAGATAGTTATTTTTATTTCTAGTAGTTTAGTAATTTCATTTAGTTCTAGTTCTACTTATTTTATATTTGAACAATCAGATCTGAACAAATTTTCTATATATATATTTGATTATTCTAGCACTAGTTGGTTCTAAATCAGTATTACAATCAAGTCATTTTCTGCCTCCCTAAGTTCGACCAGGACTCACTGAAAGGGCGATCTTCGTTTTCGTTGAAAACTTTATCATAAAATGATGTGTCACTGTATTTAATCGTGTGGTAGAAAATCGCTTTTCAAAACATTTAAATTTTCAAAAGTAACCACGAAGAGTTAGGTCATCTCCACAGGGAGGAATTAGCCTAATAAATTCACGAGTCAAGGAATGCACAGTTCGCAAACTCTTCTGCAACTTTAATGCGAGGAAAATGCTGTTTTAAATGAAGTTTGCACTTTCTTTAAAAGTTCAGCAGTGTTTATGCAATTTCCACGTCAGAAATTAAGCCCCAAAAATATGTGTAAGATGCATGTGTACTGGCTTATCATGTGAATTCAACTTCCATGCAATTCTAATTTGAATTTCAAGATAGAAACATACACATAACACAAATAAAATAATTTCAAGAAAATATGAGTGCATCAGTGCAACGTGGCTAGAATAAAATATTAATGTAAACTTGACAATGGCATTGAATGTAATTTTTAATAGAGGGAAAAATAGAGGATTTCTCCTCTCTCCTCCTCGCATGCGTAGCCACTCACGGTTCATGGCGAGAATCTGCAGGGAGGTGCGGCTTGATGAGAGCTACGCAACGGTGGCAGCGGCGTGGCCGGAGGTGGCCGACGGCAGCTGGTGAAGGTGGCCGGAGAACCGGCCTGTTGGAGGAGACCGAGACTGCTGCAGCCGCACGATGGCCTACGTGTGCTTGCAGGTGCGGCGTGCGCCTGCAAGTGCGAGCGAGCAGTCTGAAGGTGGCGCCTGTGGGTGCAGCGTTGATGGGCAGGCACCTGCAGTTGGCGCCTGCGGGTGCGCTGATGGGCGGGTGGTGATGCGCCTGCAGATGGTGATGTAGTGCGGCTGCAGATGGTGCTGAAGGGAGGTGATGCAGTGCTGCGTGCGCTGGAGAGGTAGGAAGGCACGTGAGCAGGCGCTTGTAGAGGCTGGTGCATGAGCGGGTGAGCTTGGTGCTACGCCTAAAGTCGTAGGCGCACTGCAGTGGGCACTTGGCGGGTGCAGCAGGGCAAGGGTAAACGGTTGCAGGCTTGGTGCAGGGTGCCTGCGATTGCTCTGAAGGACGGTAAGTGGTGAGGCGTGTGGGCGTGCTGAAGGGAAGTGCGCCTGCAGTGAGGCGCGTGGTTGGGAGTGCCTGTAGTGAGGCGCACAGTTGGAGGTGGATGTGTTGTGCGGGAGAGGCGTGCGGTGGGGAGTTGGTCGATGGGCGTGCGCAAGGTGGTGTGGTTGGGTGCGCTGAGTACACAGTGCATGCGGTGGAGAAGGAGCGGTGGAGAAGATAAAGCCTTTCCCCACAAGGCTGGGGGAGAATTGCCTCCAGTCCATGTTGCCTCCTTTCTTTTTAACTCTTCCCTCTCTCCGTGTGCGCCAATCAAGGGATTTTCAAATCCCTTTTCCTATTTTTGGCCAGTGGGCATTGGAGGAGACGGCCGGAGGAAAGGGAAAAGTTCCTTCGGTTGTTGGGGAAATTTGCTCCCCAACCCTTGCTCTTTTTGAATATAATACCTGCACATAAAAATAACAAAATCATTACATATTAAGTCATAGAATGTTATAAATGTAAATTATGATGCATACAATTCTTCTACAACTTAATTGCAATTATTAGCACACCTTCAAGGTACTTAGGCTTAATATTAGTCCATTAAAATGGACTCATCAAATACCCCCATGCCTAAGATTTGCTAGTCCTTAGCAAAAATGAAAAATAATAGAAGTAATAAGAAGATTTCTTTTTTTTCTTACTTCAAAACTTTAGAAATCCAGACAAATGTGAAGTGCTGATAGCCTAGGTAACAGATCCAAAAGAGCCAATTCGCATTAGGAGTTTGTACATCACCCTTGTCAAAAATTTCTAATGAGATAGGTAACTACTTCCCTCAGGGATAAAGCAGACGATAATCTGTAATTTGACCTCAACGTTTGGCCTAGGTAGGAGATATTGAGTTGAATGAATTTGTATTTGGTGGCACGCACTCATCTGGTGCTACATATAGTCTAGTACTGCAAACTCTAGCTCTCTAGACTATTAGACAAGTCAACTCTGAGAGAGGCTACACAATTGTGCTCTCTTGATGTTCCTGGGCACTCTCTCTTTTCTTTCTTTCTGAGATCACGAATCTTGCCAGATTTAGAAATTGTACTCATTATTTGGTGGCCTCACATGGCATCCACACTTCAATTAAATTCCTAATAACTCTACAACTAAGTTAGAGTTCTCAACCAGTATTCAGGCGATTAGAAATACTAGAAGGTAGGTATGGGTCATATTTGGTGGAACGTGATAGGTGTTCTGTTGCCTCAGAAACAATGTTACATCATACACTTGGACTTTCTTTTTTTTGTAATATAACTTTTTCTTCTTTTTCTTCTTTCTATTTCTTCTTTTTCTACTTCTTTTCTCTTTTCTTCTTTTATATATATATATATTTTTTTTTTTTCTTGTTTTTGTTTCACAACACAATACAGACTTTATTTATGGAGCATTATTAGGGATGATGATGGTTAAGAGGAAGTTGTGTGGCTTATTTGGTGGAAGTGCCTATTCTCGGCACCAGGAAGGAATGGATAGGATAGGCATATTTCTGACCTTTGACACTATTACCCTCCTTCAGCTGAGGACTCTATGAAGGACGGTCGTAACCATCCACCATAGTTATAGCTTTATTAAGACTCAATCTCTGTGTATCTACCTTATTTGGTGACTCTTAGGAATTCACTCAAAGTACGTACACAGGAACAGAGAGTGAAAACTACGCCTAACTCTGAAGTATCATCATCTAATTATCCAAAACTTAAGAGTCCTTGCACTAGACTTAGCGCACTAGTAATCTCTCTACTTTCCTCTCACAAATATGAGGTGGATCTATAGGATGATAGTATGCCTGACTCCCTATGAACTGTCCAAGGGTTCCGTAGACTTACAAATGCTCATTGGTTTTCCTCAAGGATCCATTACCAAATCTACGTGTACGTGAAATAAATGTACTGGATTCTAAACTTAAGAAATAATTCTAGAAGAAGAACCTCTAATAATAAAGGTATTTTGCTAAGGACTAACCCATTCAGCTCAATTTTTTTTTTTCTTTATGTTAATTTAAATGCATGAATACTTCCTAAAATGCAAATGCACTCCCTCATTCCTAAATCCTACAATGTCCCCATTGTAAAATTAAAATAGGAGGAGAAAGGAAAAATATCACCTGAGATGGTTTGCTAGGTTGCCTCCCAACAAGCGCTGCATTTTCTGTCAGCAGCCAGACTAAGAAGGAACCTATAAGTCTGGTTCCAAACAGAAAAGGTTAGGCCCTAAAAATATTCGTAATAGTGTAGGCCTAGAAAATAGGTAACCACGGATGTTGGCGAGCTGATGATGCAATGTAATTCCAAATGCTTGCTAAAAGAAATGAAAATAGAAAATCTCGTTGGCTACCTGGGGAGGTCTAGGAATAAGAAACGGAATATGAAAAGAGGCCTCCTGAAACGGAATAAGTGGAGGATAACAAGGATCCTCCAAAGTAGGACGGGTTTTAAAAGATATAATCATTATTAGTTCAAACCCATGAATGGCGAGAGTAAAAGTACAAGCATTAATCCATACTCGCCATTCTATCCTAGGATGTACTGGCCTGATATATTCTTCACAAAGAATGTACATGAGCAGAGATCTGAGCCACGGATCAGTTAGGGAGTATAAGGGTTGTTTGTAGTATTGGAAGGTAATGGTTAAGTCCAATGAGGGCTTAGTTGGTGTTAGGTCCAATTCCAACAATGATTCAGATTGTGTACACTCTCTAACAGTTGTAGACAACTTCAAGTTATCCTTCCTGGCATGAATGATTGGAGTCATATTTGAATCAAGGGTAGACTTCAAATTACAACTTTTTGATGGCAGGGTCAAAATGTAAGAATCATTATCATTCAGCTCATCCCCAGGTTCATTTGGTTCACTAAAATATTTGTCGGAATGTATATGTGATTCATTAGGAGTTGGATCAATATCCTCAATTATTTCTAAAGGAGGATCAATCTTAATATTTTGGAGGAAGCCTATATCATTGAATTCGTTATTATTCTCAGGGTATAAATCCTTAATTGATGTGTTTTGTCCTCGAGAGTCTCCCATAGGCTTCTCATTATTTTGTTTGTCCTCTAATATCAACTCCTATTTTGATGGAGGATGACTCTCAAAAGAAAGGAGGAATCTGGATTTAATCATAATATTTCTACCCTCTAGAGGTAAATCTTCAAATAATAAATTCTCCTATGATTCACTCCAGATTTTCAGTCCAGGCTCCTCAGTTGGGGCATCCTCATCCTCTGAATTGGACTCTTCATATCCCTGAGACTAGAATTGATCATCCTCTATTCTCTTTGGGTCACCTTCATTAGGTGCATTTGAATCCTCAAAATATTGAATGATAGGTGTTGATTCCCTAAGTAGAGGGTTAGGAGTAGGCTCACTAAGAGTAGAATGGGATTCCACCAAATAACCAAGAAGGGAAGTGATAGGAACAATATAACATTGACTCGGGTTGGTAGGGGTAAAGAGAATACCGTCATTGGGGTCAAGGTTCTCAAAAGGTACCATCTTCCCTTGCTTTTGACTCCAATGTAGTTCAGGTGGATAATCAGTATGATCATTGTGCTCTAGTGGCCATGTCTCATTGGGAGAGTCTAAGTGATAGCTACCTAAAATTGGATCCCTATTGTCATTAGGTTCCTCATAATTATTTTCATGATCATGGTTTATTGGGTAGGGATCAGGATTATTGGGAAGCGTGTAGCTAAGTTGTCTTATTTCTTCATTTAACTGTTGACTATTCCTCAACATCTCTCCCATTGATTCCATTATTTCCTTTTGCTATTTTTGCATTTCTATCATAAAAGAGGAGAGGCTACTATTATCAGGTTGGGGAGGATAGTCAATTTCAGGCTCTGGTTGCCTAGGGGTATCTGTCCAACCTCGATACGGAAAATCATGAAGGGTGGGAGAGTTGGGTGTTTGCATGGAAGTAAGGATTTTAGGATTGGAAAATCCTGCTCCTAGGCTCTGCTCAAAAGTGGGAGTTATCAAGCCAGTACTCCCAGGGTAAGAATGAGAATGATCCCATGAATTGTCAATGTACCCATCAAAGGATGGATATGATCGGAGCATGGGATCCTGATTAACAGATGGGAAGTATTGACTCTGATAATCTAAATGATAGGAGTAAGAGTAATCCATTTCTTTAAGCAAAACAATTTTAACTTTCTTAAGATTCAGCAGAAACTTCCTAAAGAGTTCTATTGTCACAGCAAACGCAAATTCAACGGGATCTGTTTTTAGTAGACTGTAGGTCTTAGAGTTATATGTTTAGTTGGTGGCCAAACAAGTTTTGCAAAAATTACGCTTCCTAAGCCAACCTTCGCTGGTGCCTATAACCTACTTGCAAGGGATGGAAGTCTCGAATCGAGCCCACACACGAGGAACCGAAGTAACTTGGTGGATAGGCTTGTTGATTTTCGACTAACTTCCCTTGTGGTGCAAAGGAGGAGAGGTAGAAATTTATCTAGTGACCTTATGTGAGGTGCACAGTGTCTCAAGTGTGCAATCATATGATCGTGTTTTGATTTTCTTAAAATTCTGCAAACAGGATCCTTTTGCACACAATTTTCAGTCACAGATTTTAAAGTTCAACCTCTTAACAATCCCAATTTTTAAAGTGACCACTGAATTAATTTAATTCAAGCACTTTGTGGTCTTAGATTTAGGTTCAATGCATATACATGACAAGTAATTAATGCTCAAGAGAAGACGTACCTTACTCCAGCTTTCTTCGTGCAGTAATGAATGCAATGCAATAAAAATAAACTAGATGCTGCTCATTCAGTCCTAGATGGTCGTCCTATAGATATGCAGCTTCTAGCAGGCAGTTCAAATTTTTTTTTTTATACTAAACAAACAGACTTAATCTAACTAACTAATCGAAATTCAATTCAAACAGTTCAAATAATCCTATAATCAAAATAAATGGGAACACGCTCCCGAAAATACACTCCAGCATAAATAAAATGGCACTGGGAACACGTTCCCAAAAATACCCAACAAGGGTCCAAAAGATAGAAATTAAATTCTAATGTCTATCTAACTAAGACCTACTGCCTAAATCAAAAATAGGCTTCTCCGTAAGCCTATGTGTGTGGGATCAAGGCACACGTGTTCCTGCTGTCGTCCTCCAGGTGGCTTCAAGGTCCACCAAAAAGATCGTCTCCGCCGTATGCGCCCCTCACATTCGCCATGTGTTTTTGCACAGAACAAAATCCACAGTTAATAATTCAGAAAAGTTTTCAAAATAGCATAAAAATAACATAAAATCTCAAAAATTAATAGGCATTTTTCCTCCCCGGCAACGGTGCCATTTGAAAGGGCGATCTTCGTTTTCGTTGAAAACTTTATCATAAAATGATGTGTCATTTTATTTAATTGTGTGGTAGAAAATCACTTTTCAAAACATTTAAATTTTCAAAACTAACCACGAAGAGTTAGGTCGTCTCCATAAGGAGGAATTATCCTAATAAATTCACGAGTCAAGGAATGCACAGTTCGCAAACTCTTCTGCAACTTTAATGCGAGGAAAATGCTGTTTTAAATGAAGTTTGCAATTTCTTTAAAAGTTCAGGAGTGTTTATGCAATTTCCACATCAGAAATTAAGCCTCAAAAATATGTGTAAGATGCATGTGTACTAGCTTATCATGTGAATTCAACTTTCATGCAATTCTAATTTTAATTTCAAGATAGAAACATGCACATAACACAAATAAAATAATTTCAAGAAAATCTGAGTGCATCAGTGCAACGTGGCCAAAATAAAATATTAATATAAACTTGACAATGGCATTGAATGTAATTTTTAATAGAGGGAAAAACAGAGGATTTCTCCTCTCTCCTCCTCGCATGAGCGGCCGCGCACGGTTCATCGCGAGAATCAGCATGGAGGTGCGGCTTGACGAGAGCTACACAATGGTGGTAGCAGCATGGCCGGAGGTGGCCGGCGGCGGCTGGCGGAGGTGGCCGAAGAACTGGCCTGTTGGAGGAGATGGAGACTGTTGCAGCCGCACGGTGGCCTGCACGCGTTTGCGGGTGCGGCGCTCACCTACGGCGTGGGTGAGCAGTCTGAAGGTGGCGCCTGTGGGTGCGGCATTGATGGGTGGGCACCTGCAGTTGGCGCCTGCAGGTGCGCTGATGGGCAGGCGATGCTGTGCCTACAGATGGTGATGCGGTGTGGCTACAGATGGCGCTGAAGGGAGGTGATGCAGTGCTGCGTGCACTGGAGAGGCAGGAAGGCACGCAGGCAGGTGCTTGCAGAGGCTGGCTTGTGAGCGGGTGAGCTTGGTGCTGCGCCTGAAGTCGTAGGCGCGCTGCAGTGGGCGCTTGCCGGGTGCGGCTGGGCAAGGGTGAACGATTGCAAGCTTGGTGCGGGGTGCCTACGATTGCGCTGAAGGACGGTAAGCGGTGAGGCGTGCGGACATGCTGAAGGGAAGTGTGCCTGTAGTGAGGCACGCTGTTGGGAGTGCCTGCGGGCACCGCTGGAGGTGGATGTGCTGTGCGGGAGAGGCTCGCAGTGGGGAGTCGGTCGACGGGTGTGCGCAAGGTGGTGCAGTTGGGTGTGTTGAGTACACAGTGCATGTGGTGGAGAAGGAGCGGTGGAGAAGATAGAGCCTTTCCCCACAAGGAGGGGGGGGGGAATTGCCTCCAGTCCACGCCACCTCCTTTCTTTTTAACTCTTCCCTCTCTCCACGTGCACCAATCAAGGGATTTTCAAATCCCTTTTCCTATTTTTGGCTGGCAGGCGTTGGAGGAGACAGCTGGAGGAAAGGGAAAAGTTCCTCCGGTTGTTGGGGAAATTTGCTCCCCAACCCTTGCTCTTTATGAATATAATACCTGCACATAAAAATAACAAAATCATTACATATTAAGTCATAGAACGTTATAAACGTAAATCATGATGCGTACAATTCTTCTACAACTTAATTGCAATTATTAACACACCTTCAAGTCACGATTAAAGGTACTTAGGCTTAATATTAGTCCATTAAAATGGACTCATCACTCACCATCTTGTTAAATTTATTTGTTTCGACATAATTTCACACTATACTACGACGTAATCATCTTGAAATGTGATTTTACGACCAAATAGTGACTGGTCGAAGGAGGAGAACGGCCGGTGGGTATGGGTTCTATTGGCTATGGTGGAGCGTGCTATCGGCAATTATTGACGCGGGGAAGGGTTGATGGCATTACAGGGAGGTCATCGGTAGCAGTGACGTCAAGAACTAGGACCAGAGGTGATGGTTTGAGTTGGTCATGGAGGTGGGGTGTTGGGTTCTTTGGGTGTGACATGGGAAGGGGTTGGATGAAGCAGAAGAAAAATGAAGGAGAAGAGGAGATGAGGAAGTGTTGGCAGTGGGTGAGTGCGGCGGCAAGGGGTGGTAATGGTGAGGGCATGGGTAACGGCGGATGGTGGTCACTGGAGAGGTGGGTGGCTGTGCATGGGTAGTGTTGTTGGGTTATCGTGGGATGAAAGAGCAAGCAAAGGAAGGTGGAGGTAGATGAAGAAGGAAGAAGGAGGCAGTTAGAGTGGGGTAGTAGGATGCGGTGCATGTGTGCACGTTGTCACCGTGCACATACGATCGACGTTGAGGAGAGTACACTTATGGCCTCAATACGAAGTATAACTATGAATACTTTTTCTTTCTCTCCTTTTTTTTTATATTTTTTCTCTCTTTTTCTTCTTTTCTTTTTTCATAACTACCAACACATCACAACACGATGCAAACTTTTATTCATGAGGCATTATTTGGGATGATAATGTTCAAGAGGATATTATATGGCTTATTTGGTGGAAGTGCTACTCTTGGCACCAGAGAGGGATGGATAGTGAAAGCGTACTTCTGACCTTTGTCACTAATACCCTCCTTCAGCCGAGGATTCTATGAAAGATGGTCAGAACCATCCACCATAGTCAGTTTTATTAGAACACAATCTTTGCATATCTGCCTTATTTGGTGACTCTTAGGTATCCACTCCTATACACAATCATTTTCGCATATAGGAACTCAGAGCATAAACTATATCTAGCTTTGAGGTATCCTCATCTAATTATCCAGAACTTAAGAGTTCTTGCACTAGACTTAGCGCACCAATAGACTCTCTACTTTCACCTCACAAATGTTGGGTGGAGCTAATACAGGATAGTTTGCTTGACTCCCTATCTCACTGTCCAAGGGTTTAGGAAATGAAGCAATACTTGTCTTCAACAAACCTAAATGTCTTTTAATTTTCATAAAAAATCCATTACCAAGTCTACGTGCAAGTGAAGTAAATGTACTGAATTCTTAACTAAGAAAAAATTTAAGAAAAAAATCTTCAATGAAATCATCTTGATAAAAATCTTTTGCTAGGAACTAACAAATTCAGCTAAGGAAAATAAAAGATTTTTTTTTTTATTTTTTCATGAATGCTATTCAAAAAGATCAAAGATGTAAAATGCACCCCCCCATGCCTAACTCCTACAATGTCCTCACTGTAAAATTAAAACAGGGGGAGAAAGGAAGGAAATCACCTGATGAAGGCATTATTCTATATGTTGGGTTGTGATTGCACAACAATCATGGGTCCTAATCAACCTAAATAATGTCTGAACCAAGCCTAAATTGTGGATATTGCACTCATATCTTGCATATCATGCATTGCATCAGTGTATTTAGAATAAGATGAGATATCCTGCTAGTTAATGGTTTTTATTGCTATTTGCAGATAATAAAGTGATCCAGGATGCAAGAGATAGTGGAATAAAGCAATAAAGGAAGATGAAGACTGATCCAGATAAGAGGAGTGAGGAGGATAGCCTTATCCCTACCCTTAGAAACCCTAGGACAACCTTCCTAAACCCAAAACAGCCTCCATTAGGACACCTTAGCCTTAAAACCCAAACATGGATAGCACTATCCATTTTCTTATCCACCCTATCCCTCACCCAAACACTTATGAACCAAAACCCACCTTAGAAAACCTAAAACCCACTCTCCAGCACCTTTTAAGACAACCGGACATCTGGCTAGATGTCTAATTTCTGCAGAATATCAATCCAAGAAGCAAAAACTCATACTGACAAAGAATTGGACGTCCAATTTAATGTCTAGAAGTCTAATTTTGTAGTATAAGACGACTGACCACTATCCTGGATGTCTGATATTGCTCTCTAATTCCTGATTTTAGTGTTGGAAGCCCTAGCTTGCCTATTTTGACCAAGGAACAACACTAGACATCCTAGGAAACCTAATTAGAGACCTCCTAAGCCTAGTCCACTAACCATAGCCCTACTTATCCTATCCTTAACTCAATTGAACCATCCCATCCCTAATTGGGTGCATCTATAGTTGATTGGGTGCACCTGGACCCAATTAGATCCACCCAGGATCTAATTGACTCATACCTTTTAGTGTTCCCCTAGCCTAATCACATGCACACATCCAATTAGACTTGATCTAGACCTAATTAGGTTCACTCCTATCCAATTAGACTTTCCTAAGCCTAGTTTGGTCCATACCCACCTAATCTAGATTGACCTAACCTATTTAGCACCTAATCCTACCAAAACCTGCAACCTAGTCCTACGAAAAATACACACCCACACACACACACACACCTTCCTATTATACCCCTACCAAACCCATGCACACTCTCTTGGAAACCCTAAAAACTTGTGTCAAATCTAGATCCTAAAAAGGTGGCATTAGCTACTTTTGGAGCCACCAAAAGTGGCAACCAAATGGAGCCTTCCCATAAAAACAAAGAGAGAGCCACGAAATTGCTCTCCCATCTCCATTCACTCTCTTCCTCTCTCAACTTGCGACCACACCTCCTCCTCTCCCTCTTAAGGCCATCCTCCTCCTCCAAGGCTCCCTCCATGGACGGCTAGGAAAAAGCTCTCCTCCAAGCTTCTTCAAGGGTGGCAAGAAGAAGAGCATGAGGATGTAACACCATGTGGGTGTGCCTTCTTCCTCCACCATAGAGGGTCCACACCCCATTTTTTTTCCTCTTAAATGGCCATAGAAAAGACCATCTTCAAGGTCTTCTCAAGGATGACCATTAGTAGAGAAAGGGTGCAACACCCTCCTCTCTCCACTTGGGTGCGCTCACCCCCTTTCTTTCTTCTTCTTCTTAGACGACCATGAAGTCACAGCCATAGCCTCTGGGGCTGGCCATCTCTTGTTGGTAGGCATGTAGATGGGTTTGTATACCCAAGGTCTAGCCTACACCCTTACACAAGGCCGATGGCCCTAGTGGCAACTTTCCAGCATGAAGGATTTCTTCTATTTATTTTCTTTCTAGTGTAGATGATATGTGATAATCTTTTATGCATAAACAATATCATGATGTTTATATGATTGATTGTCCTCATGTTTGCTTGCCTATATGATACTTAGGTTTGTTCACACCATGCACGACCACCATGGCCTCATTTTGATGCACATAGTCACTTAGGTTTTTACTAGTTTATCTAGATCTAGGTTTCATTTCACTTTTCAAAATAAAGATCAAAAACACAAAGGACAAAAAGTCAAAAAATATTAGGTTAGATTTAGGTTAGAAAAGCCTATTCAAATCTTGACTTGTTTTCACACCTCCCAGAGACGAACAACCGGGACTCAAGTTTTCAAAAGAATAAAATCCATCGAGTTTCGATATTATAAATGTTTTTGTCAAGGGGATTTCACGACTATACTACGAAATTTTTGAAAACTTGCGATTTCCACGCTTGTCAAATGGTGTCATTGCTGGGGAGGCAACGTACAAGTTTAGATTTGGATTTGCTTAACTTTTGTTTGTTTTGATTATAGGTCAAGATGAGGATCCATGCACACATCAACCCGTGGTGAAGACCACAGGTATTTTCTTCATCCTCTAGTTTGTTGCTTTTTTAGGTTAAATATATATATATTCAAATTCAAATTTTCGGATTTGTATTTACAATTTTTTTTTTCTTTGGTGTGTGTGTTTTAACTTGGAAACTATTTAAACACACCAAAGTCAGATTTGGAAATCCGTCCAGAAATTATTGACGATTTAAAAAAATTTATTATCATCAAATTAGGCATCCAAAAATCTTGGGATTTGACCTGATGTTAGGGTTTCAAACAAGCTTTCCAAAGCCATCGTTTATTTGGAAAAATCAGTACTATGCGAATTTTAAAAATTCATATAGTGGAAGAGGGTTAGAATAGTCTGTACTCTAATTTTATGCAAATTCACACAGTAATTCTGACATTTACATAAATCAGATCGATTTGAAATTTGTGGTGTTGGAAAGCCACTGAAACCTAGTCTTTTCTATAAATTTTCAAAAAATTTTGGGTTTCATTTGATACTATTTCAAACTGCATTTCTCACAGGGGGTCCATCTGGTCTATTTGACACCCTGGATTATAAAAATTTGTTAAAAATTGTATGAAATAGTAAAAATCTTAAAAAATATTCTCTAAGAAACTTATTGAAAAAAGAAAATCTATACCAAGTTTCAATTTCTTTTACTTTATGTACTGATCTAGGGAGTGATTTCAAGTTAGAATAAGGTCTGACTGCATATTCTTAGAGAAGCATAAATCCTAGGACATACAACTTTAGGGTTTAAATTTTTTTATAGACCTAAACTGACTTGATTCAATTTAGTTTCCTAGTAGGTGAGGTTGATTTCTTGATTGACCCCCTCACTTACCTGAACTAAACTAATTTACATTTCAACTTAGGCAACCAATTAGGTCTATTTCACTTAGTAGTGGTGCATTAGGACCATTGTTTTCCTTGATTGGGTCACACCACTTCTACCTTATTGGACTTAAAAGCATCATATAGACCTATCTGATATTAGGGTTTCCACACTAAGGTAGAGCACATTTGCATGCCATACTAAAAGGAAATTCATATAACAATTGAGACTTGCAAAATCTGTTGCGTGCACCACTACAACCTTGTTTGAATTGACTTAAATAAGGAAACACTAAAATAAAAAAAATTAATACAAGCAGTTGAACCATAAAAGCCACTACACCAATTAAAGCTTGTACTGCAAACCCTTTGTCTGTGTACTTCACACTCTAAATCCAATTTTAAAGGCAACACCCCCAAAATGCCCAATCACATTCCAGGAGCACTCTAAGCCCAAGCCTAAAACTAAGTAGACGAGCCCTAGGCAAGACAACTTTACTTGGTAACCAAAATTTAATTGGGTAAAAATCAAGGTCTTGTCTATTTGGACCAACTAGTGACAAGAAAGGTCAGTGCGGTAAGTACGTTAACCTCTAGTGGTGTCCACCGTGCAGGGTGTCCTAGGGGGTCCCACCATTTTGGCTAGTCAAGTAATTCAAGGGTTGGTTTAACCCAGTTCCATTGCAGGATACCAGGTTTAAGTCCAATTAGGGTATACAATTTAAGGCTAGCTTGTTTGCTTGATTTGGGGCTCTCTCATCTTTCTTCCTAGGCCTTTGCCTTAATTCCACCAGCCCCTTGTAGCTGGTTGTGTCTTCCTAAGGAAGACTATCTTTTATCTCTATCTACGTCTTTTCTCAAATATCCATGAACCCATATCATTCTTTTGACCCTCAAGGTCCTCCATCTCCCAACCCAACCATGATTTCGACTCCTCCAAGTTGGGAGACTCATCCTAACCAGCTGGGATGTGATCATCCTTATCCCCCAGCTTATTTAGAGCCTGAACCTCATGGGTCCGACCCTTATCAAGATCAGAACCAATTGAATGCCATAGTTGCTGAATTCCGGGAATATAACAAGGACTATACAAATCAATGTGCCAAGCTCTTGGAGCAAATTAGATGATCTCAGGCACAATCTCAATCTTATCACTCTCCCAGGAACAAGAGACTTGGAACAACTAGCCTAGTGGGTCTAGTGACCCATATTTTGGATCCACTAGCTACTCTACTAATTCTTGCTACCATGAGGAGGCATCCTGGACTCAGCCAACCCAAAAGGCACCTTTGGACCTAATCCGTGATTTGGGTAGATCATTTGAGGAATGCACCGTTTCTGATACACTTGTACCTAATGATACATCACTAAGGAATTGGAATAATGGATCACAAGTATAGGACCACATAGCAGGTTCTCAATCAACTCCCTCTATAGTTAGCCCCACTCAGGGCGATACACCTATTGATTCATATCTGGATTCGTATAACCTTGAGTGGAGAGACAACCCTGATCTTTCATGGCCACCACAAAGATTGACTCAGACTGAGCATTAATCTAGGCCAGCTCAATATTCCACTCAAGCCACTTTAGGGCAACCATCTAGTCTAGCCCAACCTGTAACCACCCTTGAGGATATCATGAACATTTTGTTGGACTTTGAGAAGAAAAATGAAGAAAGGTTGACTAAGTTGGAAAATCAAGTGAAATCTCAAGGGGATAAAATCAAGAGACTTCAAGATCACTTTATCCCCGTATGCACACTCCTCTTCACTCATATTCTCCACCTATTCTTCTGACCCCTCCTCCAATCTATCATACATGCCTATGCAGGGGCCAACTCTTTGGCCTCTAAAAGGAAGAGGAAAGCTAAGAGCCCACCCAAACAATCTAATTTGGGCTCAACCAAAAGTCATAAGACCAAACCCACATCCAACTCTGACTCAGACTCTAGGAACAAAAAGAAGAAAAAGGATTCTGAAGTTGATTTGACTTATTTACCCTTTCCTGAGGCCTTAAAGAAAGAGTCACAAAAGAAGAAAAAGACTTGCACACCTAAATAGGTGGTTTTATCAGCCAACAAAAGTGCATTTGTTTTTGGCACTCTACCACCCAAAAAGACTGACCCTAGAAAACCTTTCATATCTTATGCCATCAAGGGATTCACCTTCAATAGAGCCCTTATGGATTTAGGGTCTGATGTAAACACGTTTACACTACTTAAGATGTCTATTTATGCATGTTCTTAAGCATAGGATTGCATTGCATGCTATAAATATTGCATAACATGCATCATCTTGCATTTAGAGTAGTTTGAATAAAATGGAGGTTAATTGTCTCCTTTTATGTTCATGGATAGGGCAAACTTTTTATCGGGGCCTCGGATCGAAGATCCAATCGTACAAATGTGATCAGGGCGACGATTGGAGTTCAACGACTCCAAAATCACCCTAATCAGACATCTGTAGCATCAGATAGTGACCGGGGAACCCTAGAAGATCAAGGGCCAAGATGGTGTGAATCCACACTTCAAATGACAAATCCGACTACATGGATGGATTCAGATCGACGATCGCAGCCTAAGGGTGCAAAAATCGACTCAATCCAACACCTGTGGCACCATCTACATCATCTAGAAGATTGATGGGCAAGATGGTGCCACGTGGCGCCATCTCAACCGTCCAACCGGCCCTCAAGACTGCCGTTGCTTCTCCAAAGGAAATCCACCGTGCGATCTGGGTCGTTGGATCTTGATCCAACGGCTATCAGCATGTGCCGATTAAATCATTTCCACGACCAACTCCCCTCCATAGTGCAGCGGGTGAGCGCCTTATTGTGAGGCACTGGCATGCGTTCGATTCCTCGCGAGCGGGCGAGCGGCGCAGGCGAGCGAGCGCGAGCAAGTGTCAAATCACGATCGAATGGCTGTGTGCGCCTGATACCGCCCACGTGCTATTGCACACGCGACGAAGACACGGCATCGCATGCGATGGGGCTCGTAGCACAAATGGGTGGAGGTGCGATCTAAGCCGTCTGATCTCGCGATAGGATGGCTGAGATTGGCTGGACGTGCGTGTGCGTTGAACGAGCGGGCAGGCGAGCGGGGGCACGCACGTCGCCCACTACGCCCACATTCGGACCTTTAGCGACGATTTTATCCGTCACTAAAGGTCCTGAATTAATGTTTTTAAAATTGGAATGACCAAAATGCCCCCACTCCTTGCAACTATACAAGGAGACCCCTTCCATACGAAATTCTCATCCCTTCCTTCTCTTCTCTCCCTCTCCAAAGCTCAAGAGAAGCTTGTCCCACACCTGGGATGCTTTTCGCGAGATAAAGTCAACTTTTCGTCCCCCTTTCGGAAGTGGATCCCGCGACGACGATGACGTGCTGCCTCGTTCCCGTTCTTCCTGCTTCGCCCTCCTTCGTCCTGCTTCGTCCTCCTTCTTCCAGGTGTCGTCCCGTCCGACTTGTCCTCCAAGCAACCGTCGAGGAGGATATCTCTCTCCCCATTCTTTTACTGCTTTCTAGAATAAATTTACTACTTTCTAGAGTAGATTTACTTCTTTCTAGTGTAATCATTTTCCTGCTTTCTCGTCGTGATATTTAGTGTAATGAACAATCCTTTCGATAATGAATTCCATGTGCATTCTATATCTCTTTTGATTTTTGTTTGTATTTTTCTCTCTCCCTTATTCTCTCTCTATCTCTCTCTCTTCTAATTATTGTAAATAATTAGATAGTTCTAATCAATTGAATTACTTTGTAACAAATAAAACAAACGTGAATTTTTTTTAAATCAAACGTCTGCCTCCCTGTGTTCGACTTGGGATTTCTATTCTGGTGTAAATTTTATTTGTTGAGCACGAGTTATTCACTTTCAAACTACAACGACAAGGTTTTTAAAACCAAACACGTTAGCGTAGCAACTCGACGTTCAACATTTTGGCACCGTTGTCGAGGAGGCGACAATTTGTTATTTTTTCTTCATGTTTTCTAACTTACAAATCATTTACTTCACTTCTCTCCTTTCTTATTGTGATTGCAGGTACTCTTTTGAGACAAGCAAAAGCAGTAGATTGGAGTAAAGTGCTGTGGAAGGTTTTGTAAGTTATCCCCCACCTCCCACCCATTTGATTTCATTTCACCACATAATAATACAAACATCAATCAACCTAGGTGTTCTTATAAACTCTAAGGTTAGATTGTTTGTTGTTTGACACCCATACCCACCCCAAACCCCACATTAAAAAAAAAGAAAAATAAAAAAAATCTCACAAAGGTACACAACCTCATATGATTTTCAAACTCAACCGGTAAACCAACCTTTGGAGCCGGTACACACATCCAAACACATAATTGAGTAGAAATCAGATTAGGTAATCACTTGTGTGCCTAATTAAGTGGTGCAAAAGGCCAATTGTTTGAGTTGATTGGGCCACACCACTTCAATTAAAATTAACTCATCAAGTAGCTACCACTTAGGTTCAACAATTAGGGATTTACTAGTCACTCCACATTCTTTTAAGTTTTAAAGGAAAACATCTCCACCTGTGCTTTCAAAACCTGGTGTGCCAGCAAAACTTGTTTGAAAACACCTAAAGTTGAATCCTAAAAGCTACTAAGCAAGATTTGAACTCTAAAATTCACCACATCAAAAAAATAATCTTGCTTGAAAATCACTGGTTGTGCACGCACACACAAATCAAGCAATCATTAAGGGCACAACCCATATAAGGGGCCCATCACATTCCAAAGCACATTCAAACCTAGCCCTAAATAAAATAGAGTAGACGTTGGCCTTAAGGATTCGACTTGCTCTTTAGAGCCCAAAACAAGATTATTTTTTATTAGTTTATTTCTACTGTTCAATCTGATGTCTAGCTAGGGGAGCAAAATCAAACGATCACGGCTGGGGGTTACACTAGGAACCGGAGGCGCAAGCCGAAGGAAGAACCTTCTCCCCAGTCCCTCCTTCTAACTGGTTGGATTGAACAGATAGAAGTATATCAAATCGTTCCTTTATCTCAAGATGGATTTTGGGAGTCTGTAGGCTAACCCACTTAAGGACAGGTTTGATTGTTTGTATTGCAGGGCACCTTTCTTCCTCCCGTCTCTCATGAATCCTTCCACATATTACACGCATTCCCACTCTTTCCCTCCTGTTTTGAATTATCCTCAATATGACAATTATTCCGACTCCTACTGTAATCAACCATCAGTTAGTTGGGATAACTCAGATTGGGGATACAGTTCCGGACCTCCGTGTTTAGGGTCTAACCCTGAACACTATGATTGTGATTTTTATCCTTCTTAGAGCCACATCGATTATAGATCGTCACCCTTTCATGAACAACCTAATACGATCTACAATCAAGAAGGATACACCGATCCTTGCCCATCCTCTACTTACACTATCTTTAGGTCATCACCACCTTTTGAATAATCTGAAATGACCTATTATCAGGAAGGGTATAACGAATCTCAATTCATTAATTCCCTTTCTTTGACCCCAAACCCGCCCAACCCTGAACTAGCAACTCATTTGGTTCAGGGTAACCAGGTTCAAGATAAGGTTCTGGCTAACTTGAGGAATATCATACAATCTTTAGAAGTTCAACCAATACCTTGCATTGAGAGATTGGAGCCCCTGATTGAAATGATTGATGATTTGAACAAGTCTTTGTTGGATTGGCTCCAAGATGTTAAGGATAAGAACCCGAGTGAGTTTCTACTTGGGAAGTTAGCGAAATTGAGGATGAGATTTGAGGTCGCTTTGATTCAATCATGGGATGATTCCAAGGATGAACCCTCTTCAGGAGAGTCAATTTCAGAACCCGTATAGGCACCTATTGGGGGGACACGTGTTACGAGGCTGACCAGATTGAATTAGAGCAACCAATTAAGGAAGATCTAATTTCTTCACCTGAGATCCCTGAGTCGGGGTACGAAGAAACGTATGTCTCCTTGGAACAAAAAGTGACAGATGATTTTAAGACATACATTAATATGGATTTCAATTCTGATGGTGAAGATTCAAGTTGCAAAGTCTCACGCAAGTTTACAGAACATGATTTTTGTGAGACAATTGGGCCTAAGGAATCTGAAAGATCATTTGATAGCCCAACAACTGAGGAAACTGATTTTATTAGGGCTCATATTATGGATCCAGAATCGCATTTTCTGGAGGATTCAATTCAATGCCCTGATTGTCAGTTACACCCTATTGAGCTTATCGATGATTCTGTTTCTGAGATAATTAGACCTAAGTCAATTCTGATTCAGCCACATCTTTTAGACTTGGAAATTTCAAATGGGGTGCAAGAGGTCCTGGAATTCAACATTCTGAATGAGGATAGGAGCTGGGAAATTTTGATTTGGGAAGCAAGTTCTGGAGGAAGTAGAAGATTGAGTCGAAGGGTTCCTATTAAGCTAAAACCATCAAACTAGAACCCTTACGACATTTGTTTTGAGGATGTCCAACCCAAGCACATATTCATTGATTATCCTTTGGAGCTTGAATTCTCTGTAACCTGACTTTTTTGGTCTTGGGTTGCATCCTCATAAATCGTAAGTCTAACCCCGCTTGCATACTGATTTTAGATTTTAGGTAATTTTTATCCAGAACCTGAGATATTCTCGATTATGGGGTATGGGTCTGCATCACAATCTGGTACACATTTGTGGACATCTGCTAGTAGGTCCAAGGTTTCATCCTTTTAATCTGATTCTGACCTTCACCTGTGAATTCTTCATTTCTCTTCTTTGTATAGTGTGCCTAGCTGAAGGCACTAAATTCAGCACATATACAGTTCTTTTTAGTTTCTATCTCAGAGCGGACCTGACATTCATGCAATTCAGGTGCTTTCTACACTTTCCACTCTGTTTTATGTCTTTTTAATACAATGAGGACATTGCATTAGATAGGCATGGGGGGGTGGATATTCATCTCTGAATTTATTCGTCAGCTCCGTATATTTATTTTATTTTATTAAAAAAAATTATGGAATTAGGAAGGAGAACTTGGGTTTAAGAAAATTTTCAATCTTAGGAAAAATTACATTATGATTTGAACACAAAGACCCTTCAGGCCTTTGGACTTAATCAGCCTGTGTATCCACTAAAATGTGGATTTGACTTTCGAGTCCTCGCCATCTTAATTATATTTTAATTGGAGTAAATAAGTTTGGGTGATAAGTACACAACTTATCAGCCCACCCTCTGATTTGAGGGAACTTTGAGTTTTTAGCATCTACACACTTTCTTTGCACTGACTCATTGTTCGGTGATTCTAACGGAAATTGGGTAGCTAATGAACCTTCCAGGGTGATATGGCTGGCAAGTTATCGTGGGTAACAGCCCATAAGTAGGTTGTCTAGAGCCTAGTCACTGGACATTTCTCTTTTTGCTGCTTTTAGGTAAATCTTAGAGCAGTGAAGCCACCTACTGAAAAAAAAAAATCTAATAGAAATGGAGAAAAGAAAAAAAAATAGAAATAAACCATACTTCGCCACACGAGTATGGCTAGCAAGTTGTCGGTGGTAACAGCTCATCGACCGGTTGTCCAAAACCCAGCTCAATAAATGCACTGAAAATTTTCAAAACACTTAGGAAGAAGCGGAGAACTAGAATAAACCGGGGAGATATACACTGGATTCACCCTTGTGTTGACCCCGTAAAAAAATAACAGTAGGGAGAAAGCTACCGATTGTAAAGATACACCTTTAGGTAGAATTCTTTTTTAGGTCACCTAGAGGAGTAGAAATCCAAAGTCTGTTTTAACTGTCAGTCAACAAGTCTATCACATTCACAATAAGATGATTAGAACTTAGGGTTCTTATCAAATCTTGGGTAAGTTGAATGGTCGTAGAAAGCCACTCTTAAACCCTAAAACTTGAAAAATAAAAAAAAATTAGAAAAGAAGAAAAAGAGAAAAATAAAATTTTCTTTGAATAAGGTGAGGGCTTGAGGTGGTCTGCATTTTGACAGATACTCGGGCACTGCTGTGTCTTTGAAAGTTTAGATCCTAATTAGACATTTTCTTAGTGATTGAAAATAACTCAAGCCCAAATAATCCAACACGATTCTTTTATAAATAGCATATAGTTTTTGTTATGGACTAGCAAAAGATAGGCATGGGGGTCTGAGTAAACACGTTTACAGTACTTAAGATGTCTATTTATGCATGTTCTTAAGCATAGGATTGCATTGCATGCTATAAATATCGCATAACATGCATCATCTTGCATTTAGAGTACTTTGAATAAAATGGAGGTTAATTGTCTCCTTTTATGTTCATGGACAGGGAAAACCTTTTATCGGGGCCTTGGATTGAAGATCCAACCGTACAGAAGTGATCAGGGTGACGATTGGAGTTCAACGACTTCAAGATCGCCCTAATCAGACATCTGTAGCATCAGATAGTGACCGGGGAACCCTAAAAGATCAAGGGTCAAGATGGTGTGAATCCACACTTCAAACAATAAATTCGACCGCACGAATGGATTCAGATCGACGATCGCAGCCTAACGGCGCGAAAATATACTCAATCCGACACCCGTGGCACCATCTACATCATCCAGAAGATGGACAGGCAAGATGGCGCCACGTGACGCCATCTCAGCCGTCCAACCGGCCCTCAAGACCACCGCTTCTTCTCCAAAGGAAATCCACCGCGTGATCTGGGCCGTTGGATCTTGATCCAATGGCCATGAGCATGCGCCGCTTAAATCATTTCTGCAACCAACTCCCCTCCATAGTGCAGCGAGCGAGTGCCTTATCGTGAGGCGCTGGCGCTTGTTGGATTCCTCGCGAGCGGGCGAGCAGGCACGGGCGAGCATCGGATCGCGATCGAACGGCAATGCGTGCATGATAGCGCTCATGCACTATTGTACGCGCAACAAAGACACAGCATCGCATGCGATGGGGCTCGCAGCACAAGCGGGCGGAGGCGCGATCTAAGCCGTCCGATCTCGCGATCAGACCACTGAGATCGGCTGGATGTGTGTGTGCATTGAACGTGTGAGCAAGCGAGCGAGCACACGCACGCTGCCCACTACACCCACGTTCGAACCTTTAGCGACGGTTTTATCCGTCACTAAAGATCCTGAATTAATGTTTTTAAAATTGGAATGACTGAAATGCCCCCACTCCTTACAACTATAAAAGGAGACCCCCTTCATACGAAATTCTCATCCCTTCCTTCTCTTCTCTCCCTCTCCAAAGCTCAAGAGAAGCTTGTCCCATACCCGGGATGCTTCTCGCTAGATAACGTCAATTTTTCGTCCCCCTTTCGGAAGTGGATCCCGCGACGATGACGACATGCTGCCTCATTCCCATTTTTCCTGCTTTTCCCTCCTTCGTCCTGCTTTGTCCTCCTCCATCCAGGTGTCGTCCCATCCGGCTCATCCTCCAAGCAACTGTCGAGGAGGATATCTCTCTCCCCATTCTTTTTACTACTTTCTAGAATAGATTTACTGCTTTCTAGAGTAGATTTACTTCTTTCTAGTATAATCATTTTCCCGCTTTCTCATCGTGATGTTTAGTGTAATGAACAATCCTTTCGATAATGAATTCCATGTGCATTCTATATCTCTTTTGATTTTGTTTATATTATTCTCTCTCCCTTATTCTCTCCCTCTATCTCTCTCTCTACTAATTATTGTAAATAATTAGATAGTTCTAATCAATTGAATTACTTTGTAACAAATAAAACAAATGCGAATTTTTTTTAAATCAAACGTCCGCCTCCCTGTGTTCCACCTAGGATTTCTATTCCGATATAAATTTTATTTGTTGAACACGAGTTCTTTCCTTTCAAACTACAACGACAAGGTTTTCAAAACCAAACACGTTAGCGTAGCAACTCGATGTTCAACAGGGTCTTCCATTAGCTTGATTCCTACTGCCCTTTTTGATCGCACCAGACTTGGAGATTTGCACCACACACCTGTCATCATTAGAATGGAAGATGGCTCCATCAAAACACCTACGGGGGTAGTTCAGGATGTGATTATTAAAGTGCATGGTCTTAGCTTTCCAGTCGATTTTATTGTCTTAGACATGAATATACTGGAGAAGCTAAGTAATTCACCCATCATTCTGGGTCGACCTTTCTTGGCTACGGCCAATGCACAGATTGACTATTACTCAGGATGTATGGAGATGAGTAGCAGCAATGAGAAAATTCACTTTGATATTTATGCAGCTGCTAAGAAAATGAAGTCAAGGTATTTTCTGGATGACACAGAAAGTGATTCAGAGGGTAATTCGGAAGAAACCATGGCAATTGACACCTAGGTAGGACCACACAACCCGAATCAAGAATCTACTAAATCACAAGAGTCGCCCTCAATACAAGATCAAATCTTTGATAGTATGGTCAACTATCTTGATCGAACTAGCCCAATTCAAACCCCTGCCCCTTGCAATGAATCCCAGATTACTCAATTGATCAAAATGATTCATGAAATAAAGTGTAGATTCGTCCCTAGCAGGAGGGGTGACGTAATAATTGCGGAAATAAAATATAAAACAATCTCACAAAATACAATCACACAAAGTACACAAAGATTTTTAGGTGGAAACCCAAACCGGGTGAAAACCACCAGCTAGCCCTCTCGAGTTAGGATTTTCCGATCAACCAAGTTGATCAAAATCCACTAAACGAATCACTTTAAACGAAGGTGATTCAACCTCAATTACAACCACGTTACAAGTGCGAGGGTAGCGTTCCTCAACCTCTTCTCTTCACGAGAAGGATTTTGTCTCGCGAAGGAGACAGGAATTCGCAAAGCGAATACCCAACCAAATAACAAAGATAAAACAAAAATCCTATAGAGCCAACAAAGTAATTTTGAACCTAAGCTTCTATAGGAATTAGGATGCTTCCCTTTGAAAGGAGTGCGTCGACGACGCGGATGCGTGAGCCACGCGACGGCGCAACGTCGCTCTCGTGAACTACCGCGGAGAGCAGGTGCGTGAAGGCTTGATGCTCTCTAGATGTAGAGCTTGAGCTTGGAGAGCAAGAGCTTGTTTTCTTGGACACAAAAGAGTGGAACTATGTTGCTTAGGTGTGTCTAGGTTTCTCTTGGTGTGTGTTGGTGTGTAAAGGCTCCCCTCTATTTATAGAGGCCTTAGGAAGGCTTTGGAAGGCTTAGAAAAGCTTCCATAGCCGTTGGGTACAAAACCCAAGTGAATCAGCCCAAAATCAGGAACAATCATTACACTGACAAGCTTATCAGACATCTGATTCTGGCATCAGACGTTTGGAAGACCACTTTAAGACGTCTGAAAATAAGGTCATACGTCTGATTTTGGGCGGGTCTCTTCCTGACTTGAATCAGATCTAAATAGGGTTCTAGTGCAAGTCCATCAGACGACATACAGGACGTCTGGCACTATGTCTGGACGTCTAGAAACCTACTTTTTCGTGGGAATGGATTTGCAATGGCTAGAAAATCTCTGAGAAGAGATTTTCGAGTCAGTTGAGGCAAAATGGTCAATTATTAGACGTCTGGAAGGGCTTAAGGACATCTGATAAGGCTCTAACGGTTGTATCCTCCAGTGTTTGCAAAGCGACCCAACGGTCCACTAATTGGACATCTGTCAAAGTCATCAGATGTCTCCTAAGACATCTGGTCTAAGGTCTGGGCATCTGATTTCATCAGATAGAACTAACTATATCCAGCCTAAATGTTATTAAACGTCTGAATAAACAGTCAGACGTCTTAAAACACATTATCGGACGTCTGATCTTGGAATTAGATGTCTGGAAATGCCGTTTGAACCCTATATTGATTTTCTAAGTTCTCTACAGAAAACCTAAGTATCCTAGGGTTGTGCCGGTGTTCCTAGGACTACTGTTAGGGTACTCTGAGGCTCTTTAACAAAATGTTCTAAGGAAATAAAGAGCAAGAAAATAAAGACAAAAGTACATGAAAGGAATAAATAGAATTTTATCCTATTCTTCTTGTCCTTACATCTTCAATCTATCGCTCCTCGCGAATCTCCTCTGTTCTCCATCAAGCTCCTCCAATCCTTCCTGGATGTGAGCTCGAATTCCGTCTAATCACGTATCCATTTGCAATTGGCCTGAAATCTAAGACTCCAAGTGCAAATGTTAAATAACATGTGTTTTGTTATCATCAAAATAAATGATCGTGGTGCTCTAGCACCAACAATCTCCCCCTTTTTGATGATGACAAAATCATAAATAATAATGCAAAAAATCCTCCCCCTTTTTGACATTATCAAAAAGGTTTGATTAATTTAAAATTTTTTATAACTCCCCCTTAAAGCATGCTCTTCTATAAATTTCTTTTAACAAAGGTAATGTCCTCCCCCTTTTTTATAACAACAAGATAGCTATTATTTTTCTCCCCCTTTCTAAAGGAAATTTAACTACCTTATATCTCCCCCTTAAAAATTGACAATTAGCTTATAATTTTTTTTGCTCCCCCTATCTAAATGCTTATGATAAAATGATAGGATAAATGGTTTTTACCTCACCTACCATGGCCAATAAAATGGCCCGAATGGTGGTGGTGGATGCCACATCGGATGGGACTCTCATCCGTAGCTTGGAGGCCTGTGCATCGGTGCCGGTCTCCAGTCTGGTGGTTGACGTGCGGCGGGTCCGTCGTTTGTTTGCCGTCGCGTCGGTCTTCTTGTTCTCCTCCTTGGTCTACTCCTTGGTTCTCCCAACTCGAGTTGACCAGCCTTGAGCTTGTAGGTCCAGTCCTTCGTGTTGTAGTTATCCCTGAAACCTACAAAACATGATTCCAATTCTTTCTTCGGTATCCAAGTGAGCTTGGATCTGGATCTGTTAGTAGGTCTCCTTGATGGAGATCCTTTCTCAACCTTAGGGCTATAAAAATTATCTACTTTGTTGATTAATTTGTTAGAGTTTTCCCTAAGACATGTAATTTCTTTTTCTATAATATGCATCTTAGTCTGTAAATCAAAAGTTTCTAACTTTAAACTATCATTTTCTTTAATCAATTTAATATTTTTATTAATTAGGTTTTTATTTTCTAGAAACAAATTTTCATTTTCAGAAGTGTTAGAACTAGGGCTTATTTCTAGATCCTTAAGTTTATTTTCTAGCCTTTCATTTTCAGATTTAAGAAAACTAAGGTTCTTTTTCATGCTTTTGTTTTCTATTTTTAGTGATTTACTAAGCTCATACAACTCATTAAAAGCATCTTGTAAATTCGAGTTTACCTCATTGTCGCTGTCGTTATCCGTGATGGCCATGAATCCAAGGCACGCGGTTTCCTTCTTCTCGAGATCTTCTTCCGAGCTCGTCTCCTCATGAGTGTCTTCTAACCTCCTCCATATCTTATGGGTGGTAGTACACTCTTGGATTTGCTCGAACTCTTTCAGACTCAACGTGCAATACAAGACATTCATTGCCTTTGCATTGAGGTTGAGATTCTGAACCTGATCTTCTGAGTAACCTCTTGCGGGTTTCTTGGGAATCACAAATGCGGATTCGCATTTTTCCCACACCTGGAAGTCGTAGGCCTGCAACCACATAGTCATACGGTTTTTCCAATAAACGAAATCTATACCTGCAAAGTATGGTGGTCGCGAGGTATCGTGACCTTCGGTGCACACGAATGCTTTTCCCTCCATATCTAGATCCTCACCAGTTTGTAACGCTGATAACGTGAGACCTGCTCTGATACCAATTGTAGTTTTCGTCCCTACCAGGAGGGGTGACGTAATAATTGCGGAAATAAAATATAAAACAATCTCACAAAATACAATCACACAAAGTACACAAAGATTTTTAGGTGGAAACCCAAACCGGGTGAAAACCACCACCTAACCCTCTCAAGTTAGGATTTTCCGATCAACCAAGTTGATCAAAATCCACTAAACGAATCACTTTAAACGAGGGTGATTCAACCTCAATTACAACCACGCTATAAGTGTGAGGGTAGCGTTCCTCAACCCCTTCTCTTCACGAGAAGGATTTTGTCTTGTGAAGGAGACGGGAATTTGCAAAGTGAATACCCAACCAAATAATAAAGATAAAACAAAAATCCTATAGAGCCAACAAAGTAATTTTGAACCTAAGCTTCTATAGGAATTAGGATGCTTCCCTTTGAAAGGAGTGCGTCGACGACGCGGATGCATGAGCCACGCGACGGCGCAACGTCACTCTCATGAACTACCGCGGGAGAGCGGGTGTGCGAAGGCTTGATGCTCTCTAGATGTAGAGCTTGAGCTTGGAGAGCAAGAGCTTGTTTTCTTGGACACAAAAGAGTGGAACTATGTTGCTTAGGTGTGTCTAGGTTTCTCTTGGTGTGTGTTGGTGTGTAAAGGCTCCCCTCTATTTATAGAGGCCTTAGGAAGGCTTTGGAAGGCTTAGAAAAGCTTCCATAGCCGTTGGGTACAAAGCCTAAGTGAATCAGCCCGAAATCAGGAACAATCATTGCACTGACAGGCTTATCAGACGTTTGATTCTAGCATCAGACGTCTGGAAGACCACTTTAAGACGTCTGAAAAAAAGGTCAGACGTCTGATTTTGGGCGGGTCTCTTCCTGACTTGAATCAGATCTAAACAGGGTTCTAGCGCAAGTCCATCAGATGACATACAGGATGTCTGGCACTATGTCTGGACATCTGTCACTATGTCTGGACGTCTGGAAACCTACTTTTTCATGGGAATGGATTTGGAACGGCTAGAAAATCTCTGAGAAGAGATTTTTGGGTCAGTCGAGGCAAAACGGTCAATTATCAGACGTCTGGAAGGGCTTAAGGACGTCTGATAAGGCTCTAACGGTCATATCCTCCAGTGTTTGCAAAGCAAGCCAACGGTCCACTAATTGGACGTCTGTCAAAGTCATCAGACGTCTCCTAAGACGTCTGGTCTAAGGTCTGGACGTCTGATTTCATCAGACAGAACAACTATGTCCAGCCTAAATGTTATCAAATGTCTGCATCAATAGTCAGATGTCTTAAAACACATTATCAGACGTCTAATCTTGGAATTAGACGTCTGTAAATGCTGTTTGTACCCTATATTGGTTTTCTAAGTTCTCTACAGAAAACCTAAGTATCCTAGGGTTGTGCCGGTGTTCCTAGGACTACTGTTAGGGTAGTTTGAGGCTCTTTAACAAAATGTTCTAAGGAAATAAAGAGCAAGAAAATAAAGACAAAAGTACATGAAAGGAATAAATAGAATTCTATCCTATTCTTCTTGTCCTTCCATCTTCAATCTATCTCTCCTCGCGAATCTCCTCTGTTCTCCATCAAGCTCCTCCAATCCATCCTAGATGCTAGCTCGAATTCCGTCTAATCACGTATCCATTTGCAATTGGCCTGAAATCTAAGACTCCAAGTGCAAATGTTAAATAACACGTGTTTTGTTATCATCAAAATAAATGATCATGGTGCTCTAGCACCAACATATAGAACCTAGTGTAAGAGAATATGATGATATACAAAAAGAGCTTCATAGAATCTGGGACGAGCAACAAAAATTAGAAACATTTGAATTTGGGTCAGGTGTGTCACAACTGATTTATGATTCGGTGGTGGTCATGCAGGATTTTGTTGATCAATCACCCGAGGTGGATGATATTGATAACCCTATTGAAGTTGAGAATGGAGATTTATTCGAGAATCTTGATCATGATTTGGGGCTTGAGTACCAATCATTTCATTTTGAGGAACCAAGTATTAAGGGACCTGAATACGATTTTGTTGTATTTGAGAAAACCCATGGAGACATTAGTGAATTAATTCAAATGATCACATACATAGAGAAACAAAATCAAAAAGACTGTAACAACTTCTCAATCAATGATTCAGCCCATTCCACTTTCACAAAGGGACTCACTACTGAATCTAATAACCAATTTCATCTAAGTGAAAAGAAGGAAATATCCCCTTATGAAAAGGATATTCAATAGATTGAAAGATTATTGGGGATTTCATATGATGAGTTATCGGCGGAAGCTAAAATTTTTGGGGAATCATGTGATAATTTGGAATTAGAATTGAAAATTTTTGAAGAGATAAAAGAAGAAGATGATACCCAAACATCTTTAGTAGAGACAGAGACTAATCACTGTACAATGATTTCCAGATCTAACCACACTACTTGGGTCATGCCTTCCATTCATCACCATTATCAGGACCCAAATGACTTTACCCCACATGACTCTACCCATACCCCTACCACCCACATTCTTCATCACTTATTTGGGATGCCTTCACCTTCATTTCTTCTAGGCACCCGTATTTATCTGTCTTTCTTCTGTAGCATCTGGCTACAGATAATCCCATGCCCCATCTACATATTTTTCCAATTATTTGGGTTTGGAATTCATGGATAGCTAGTCAACATTTGCGGCCCGCTGTTGGTGAATGAGATTAAAGTTCTTATCATTGTACTCGCCATTCTTAATACTGTATTGATATATCCTTTTTCAGTGTGCGCCTAGCTGGAGGCATTGATCTTAGCACTTATATATAACATATTTTATTTGTCATATTTTCGTTGTATATTCAATTTTAGGTGTTGGAATAAGTGGAACATCAAAATTCAGGAGCTATTCTAGGTGATTTCTACCCATTTACCCCTGTCTTAAGTAATTTTTCGTTATATTCATGCATAAGGACATGCAAGAAAGTGGGCATGGGGGGGTAGTAGTTGTAAACTGAAAATTTTTCTGCCAACACCTAGGAAAAACCTTTCGTACATCATGCTAATTGCACTTTAGGGTCCTTAAATTAAGAACAACCGACTCCACCACTAATGTTTGCATTGGAGCTAAAAATCGTTCGCAACAGCCACTTTTGACTCATCCATTCACCATTTTGTTGTAAGTTTAGGGTCAAGCTGTATATAACCCGAATTAGGGAAATTTTCGAAGTGCAACTTTGAAAGGTTACAAATAGTATTTGTATATTGCATTCATGAATGAGATTGTTATCAAGAGAATGTGTTAAGGATTTTATCCTCTAGTTGATTCCTGTAATCTGGAATCTAGTACAATTTTCACTCACATGTAAATTTTGCAATGGATTCACGGTGAAGATTGATGAATGTCTTTAGTTTGTCGAGAAAAAACAGTGCTTCTTTTCCTAAACCCCTGGACAGTGTTTTGGGAGTCAGGCAGATTTTCTTCCAAAAATCCACCAAATAGTGTGAGATGAGAGTAGAGTGTGCTGATGTTCTAAGATTAGTGTAAGGAATTTGGAAACCTAGATAATTAGGTAATGATACTCAGAGATTCGGCATAGTTTTTTCCCTTAGATCCTGTGTATACATTTTTGCAGGAAATTTTGAGAGCTACCAAATAAGGCAAATACGCAGATAGCGAGTTTTCATAAAACTAGGACTAAGGTGAATGGTTATGACCATTCTTTATGGAATCCTCGGCTGAAGGAGGGTATTGATGTCAAGGTTAGAAATACACTGTCCTATTCGTCTTTCCTGATGTCGTGAGTAGGCACTTCCACCAAATAAGCCACCCAATGTCTCTTGAGTACCACCAATCCCTAATAATGCCTCCTTAATAAAGTTCATGAATGTATGCTAGCTTGTGTTGTGTTGAAAAAAAATTATACATAGAAAAAAAATGAGAAAAAGAAAAAAAAAGAAAAAAATAAAATTTGAAAAAGAGAAAAAAAATAAAAAAAAGAAAAGTAGAAAAAGAGTTTATGAGTATGTAGTGCTTTCAATTGCATTGAGGCAATACCACCAAATAAAATTGCGATCTACCAAATAAAGCCTTAACCCACCTTTTCTGTGTTTCTGACCACCCAAATACTGGCCAACGAATTATGACTTAGTGTTAGGGTTATGGGAACTTAATTAAAGTGTTAATGCCAAGTGAGACCACCAAATACGGGTCATATGTGTGAATCTGGTAAGATTGTGAGCTCTAAGAAAAAGAAAGAAAAGAAAAAAAAGAAAAAAAGAAAAAGGGAGAATGAATACAAAAGAGAGCATAGTTTTTCTCGTCTTTCTCTGAGTTGAGTTAATAATTTGGGAATCTAGATTCTATAGTACTAATTTGTATGTAGCACCAAGTGAGAGTGAGCCACCAAATAAACAGATCCATTTCCCTCTGACATTCTCTACCTGAGCTTAAAGTCAGGGTGGAACTCAAAAAAATATCTTGGATACCCCAAGAGAAGTCTACCTATCTCGCTAGAATTTTACTAGGGGTCAAGCATAGACTTTAGAGGTGAATCAGGTCTTTCACTCAAATCCGTTGCGAAAGCTACATAGTTGCACTTTCACATATCTGGATTTCAAGATTTTTGGATGAAATAAAAGGAGAGAAATCTTTAGTCAATCTCTTTGATAAAAAGAATAAGTGATCCTTTAGGGATCGAATTTGTAAATAACTTAGCCACGCACTTAGTTTTGCATTTGCTAGGGACTAGCAAAGTTTAGGCATGGGGGTATGATTGCACAGCAATCATGGGTCCTAATCAACCTAAATAATGTATGAACCTAGCTTAAATTATGGATATTGCACTCATATCTTGCATATCATGCATTGCATCAGTCTATTTAGAATAAGATGAGATATCCTGCTAGTTAATGGTTTTTATCACTATTTGCATATAATAAAGTGATCCAGGATGCAGGAGATAGTAGAATAAAGCACTAAAGGAAGAAGACTAATCCAAATAAGAGGAGTGAGGAGGATAGCCTTATCCCTACCCTTAGAAATCCTAGGACAACCTTCCTAAACCCAAAACAACTTCCATTAAGACACCTTAGCCTCAAAACCAAAACATGGATAGTACCATCCATGTTCTTATCCACCCTATCCCTCTCCCAAATACTTAGGAACCAAAACCCACCCTAGAAAACCTAAAACCCACTCTTCAACACCTTTTAGGACGCCTAGACATCTGGATAAAAAACTAATTTCTGTAGAATATCAATCAAGGAAGCCCAACTCATACTGACATAGAATTGGACGTCTAATTTAATGTCCAGACATCCAATTTTGTAGTATAAGACGTCTGATTACAATCCTAGACATCTGATATTGCTCTCTGGTTCCTGATTTTGGTGTTGGAAGTCCTAGCTTGCCTATTTTGACCTAGGAACCCCACTAGACACCCTAGGAAACCTAATTAGAGACCTTCTAAGCCTAGTCCACTATCCATAGCCTTACTTATCCTATCCCTAACCCAATTGAACCATCCCATACCAAATTGGGTGCATCTACAGTTGATTGGGTGCACCTGAACCTAATTAGATCCACCCAGGATCTAATTGACTCATACCTTTTAGGGTTCCCCTAGCCTAATCACATGCACACATCCAATTAGACTTGACCTAGACCTAATTAGGTTCACTTCTATCCAATTAAACTTTCCTTCACCTAGTTTGGTCCATACCCACCTAATCTAGATTGACCCAACCTATTTAGCACCTAATCCTACCAAAACCCACAACCTAGTCCTACGAAAAATACACACCCACACACACACACATACACACCTTCCTATTCTACCCCTACCAAACCCATGCACACTCTTTTAGAAACCCTGAAAACTTGTGTCAAACCTAGATCCTAAAAAGGTGGCATTAGCTATTTTTGGAGCCACCAAAAGTGGCAACCAAATGGAGCCTTCCCATAAGGACAAAGAGAGAGCCACGAAATTGCTCTCCCATCTCCATTCACTCTCTTCCTCTCTCAACTTGTGACCACACCTCCTCCTCTCCCTCTCAAGGCCGTCCTCTTCCTCCAAGGCTCCCTTCATGGGCGGCTAGGAAGAAGCTCTCCTCCAAGCTTCTTCAAGGGTGGCAAGAAGAAGAGCATGAGGATGCAACACCATGTGGGAGTGCCTTCTTCCTCCACCATAGAGGGTCCACGTCACATTTGTTTTCCTCTTAAACGGCCATAGAGGTGACCATCTTCAAGGTCTTCTCAAGGACGGCCATTGGTAAAGGGTGCAACACCCTCCTCTCTCCACTGGGGTGCACTCGCCCCCTCTCTTTCTTCTTCTTCTTGGACGGCCATGAATGCTCACCCATAGGCTCTTGTGGCCGGCCATCTCTTGTTGGTAGGCGTGTAGACAGGTTTGTATACCCACGGTCTAGCCTACACCCTCACACAAGGCCGATGGCCCTAGTGGCAACTTTCCGGCGTGAGGGATTTCTTCTATTTATTTGCTTTCTAGTGTAGATGATATGTGATAATCTTTTATGCGTAAATAATATCATGATGTTTCTATGATTGATTGTCCTTATGTTTGCTTGCCTATATGATACTTAGGTTTGTTCACACCATGCACGGCCACCATGGCCTCATTTAGATGCATATAGTCACTTAGGTTTTTGCTAGTTTATCTAGATCTAGGTTTCATTTTGCTTTTCAAAGTAAAGATCAAAAATAGAAAAAAAAAAGCGCAAAAGACAAAATGACCAAAAATATTAGGTTAGATTTAGGTTAGAAAAGCCAATTCAAATCTTGACTTATTTTCACGCCTCCCAGAGACGAACAACCGGGACTCAAGTTTTCAAAAGAATAAAATCCATGGAGTTTGATATTATAATGTTTTTGTCAAGGGGATTTCATCACTATATTATGACGTTGTTTTCAAAAACTCGTGATTTCCATGCTTGTTGGGTTGTCTCCCAACAAGCGTCTGTAGCCAAATGGGTGGAACTTGAAAATCAGGTTGTAAATAGATAGACCTAGGCCTTAAAAATATGCATAAAAGCACAGGCTTAGAAAACAAGTAGCCGCAAATGTTAGTAAGCTGATGATGCAACGTGATTCCAAATGCTCGCCAGAAGACATGAGAACAGAGAACCTTGTAAGCTACTTGGAGAGGTCTAAGAATAACTGAAGGAACATGAGAAGGGACCTACCAAAATAGAATAAGTGGAGGATAACAAGGGTCCTTCAAAGTAGGTAGGGTTTTAAAAATTATATGCACCATTATTTCAGACCCTTGAATGGCGAGTGTAAAAATACAAGCATCAATCCAAACTTGCCATTCCACTCAAGGATGTACTGGCCGGATACTCTCCCAAAAAAGAATGTATTTAAGCAGAGACTTGAGCCAAGAGTTAGGTAAGGCATTAAGGTCTCTAAGTTGTGGGGTGGCGATGAGAGTTAAAGAGGGCTTGGAGGTTCAACATCCATCCTCAATAACCATTCAAGTTCCACAATGTTATCCTTAGCAGCCTCAGGAAATAAATCAAAACCATCCTGCCTATCATTGGTTAGCTCATCCTAGAATGGGGTCAAGTGCTCGCCCTCTAAATAGGAGAAATCAAGGGAGGCCCCTATTTCACTTCCATGTGAAGGTAGGTTGGAAGCAAGGAGATCAAGAGTTTCCTTAAAGCAAACATCCCCAAGTTCCTGTTCAATACTCAACTCGTGTCTATGGGATGTATAAATTTCCTCATCGGTTGTATCGATTGCTTCCATATCTTCGCAATTTTGGGGAGGATAGTTTTCAAGATCAAAAGTAGGGAGGAATCTGGATTTCACTAGATCATTCATATCTTCGGGGGGTAATTCCTCGAATAAAACATAATCCCCTTAAGATTCACTCTAGACTCTAAGTTCGGGTTCCTCCATTAGGTCATCATCTTCCACGAAAATAGACTCTTTATATCCTTGAGACTAGAATTGATCCAATTCATCGAAATCTTGGTCCATTCCCTTAGGGTTGTCTATGTGGGGCACATGTAAATTCCCATAATGTTGTATGGTAGGTGTTGGATGCCTAAGTATAGGGTCAGGATTGGGCTCACTAAGGATAGAATCGGGTTCCACCACATGATCAATATGTGAAGTGGCATGAACAACATGACCTTGACCCAGGTCATCAAAGGTGAGAAAAATACTATCAATAGGGTCAAGGTTCTTAAGTGGTACCATCTGATTGCGTAGCAATCATAGGTTCTAAAATGCCTAGATTAGGGTAGATGTCTAGCATAATTATAAATATTGCATTCATTCCTTGCATAGTTTGCATTTGTGTCATGTTTACTTATTTATAAATAATGCATTTTATGGACCTAATTATGATATAATATCTTATCATGTGATTGTAGGTCTATACGGTAATAATAAATCAAGAAAAAGAACAAGAAATAAGATGGAGGAAATGAGAAGAAAAGATCTAAGAAGTCAAAGAACAGAAAAAGAAATAAAAGAAGAAAAGAGGAAGATGAATAAACCCATGAACCCATCCACTATCAAATAAACCTATTCCTAAACCCACCTAATTAAGCCCCAAACCAATTTCTCTTTCCTAGTGCTAATTTCTCTATTATGGACCCACCTAGATCCTAATTAGACTCCACCTATTCCTAACCTTAGACACCCTAGGAAACCTATTTGAGATCTCCTAAATCCATATACACATACATAGCCATGTACGTAACTTAACCACACCCACACATACACATACACATACATGCACGCACATCACTATTGTATCCAAAAGAAAAATCCCACCAAATAATTATCATATCCCATGTACCATACAACACCCACCTACGTTACCCTCCACATACAATTTCTAAATACCTCGTACTCCCCAATCCTTCCCATGCCAACACCACTGATGCCCCTCCAACAAAATCCCCCTACGTAAATCCCATTTACCTCCACCATATTTCCAATTCCACCGAATTCTATCCCACGATCCCACATCTGTTTTATCCCATCTCCAACAAATCCACCATCGACTCTTCTATCCCAACAAATCTTACGTAAACCCCGCCCCCAACCGATTTTCCAAACATATAAAAAACCCTATTCCACCGAAATTCGAGAGGGATCCAATCTCTCTCTCCACGGTACTTTCCCTCCTCTCAATTCTTCTCTCCACTGTAAACCTCCTCTCCTCTGTTCTGTTCTCCTTCATCCTTCGGTCTCCTCCTCGTCTCCTTCCTCCTCCATCATCCACCAAGGTCACTCTTGGACCATTGCTGCTCCACCATGCATTCCAAAGGCCACCAAGGATTACTCATTGGTGCGCTCTTTTTATAGATAGTTTTTCTCATTAGTTTTTTTAGTTAATTTCTAGTAAATTTAGTTTTAGTAGTTTTAGTACTTATCTTATTGTCAAGTATTCAACTAGACGTGGAACCATTATATGATATCTGTAAATTTGATTTGCTTCAAATCTCTTCTGCTATTTCTTTCTAGTTTACTGTTAGAGTAGATCTTTATTTTCCAAATTAAAAATCCCATATATATATATATATATATTTTAGGAGTCAAGTTTGATTTAGGGGTCAACTTACAATATCGATTTCAAAATCGCATTTTTTTGCCTCCTTAAGTTCAACCAGGACTTACCAAGTTCTTCTTACATTTTATTTGTCAACATGTTTTCATACTATACTACAACAGATTATTTGAAACAAGGATTTCACGCCTCGGACAAATTGGCATTGTTGCCGGGAAGGCATGACGATTTTGAAATTGATATCTAGTTAGCCGTCTTATGTCTATTCTGTGTGTGCAAGTTCAAAGTGGGGATGAATCTTTGCATGCGTTGATCTATGTTCAAAGAAGATAGGTATACATAAATTTCCTTTCGAGGTTTTCTATTCTAAAAAAAAAAATCATTTCCTACTTTAGAGTCATAGAGTTAGTTAATCGAGTCTGCAATTTACTTTGAATTTTGCTTTAAAATTTTGACTTTAAAAAAAAACTCAAAAAAAATAAAAAAATACAAAATAAACTTAAATTTTCAAATTTAAGTTTGTTTGCTTATATTTTTGATATCCTTTTTGGTCAAGGGGACTAATAATAGCCTTTTATTCTTTAAATATCCTTGAACCTATTTTTGGTAATTCGGCTAGGATTTAAAATTTATTTTTAAAATTTGGTTAGCAAAAGTATAGACCTCTAAAAATTCTGAAATTTGCACCATAACTGAAAAATCAAATTATCTTTCAAACGCCACTATTTTTATAAGGAAATTCGATCTATGGAATTTTGAAAATTTCATACACTACATGGGGGTCAGAATTAATTATTTTAGAGTCTATCCAGATTTTAGAGAATTATTCTGACCCCTACATAGATCAAACTGAGTTGAAATTTATGTCATTTGAAGCCACTGAAATCTAGCCTGATCAGTAAACTTTTCAAAATTTTTGAGGTAGTGTTGATAGGGTTTTGATCTGAAATAAATTGGAGGGGTCGAACTGGACTATCTGACCCCTTGTTGATATAAAAATCATAACTATTTTTTTAGATATTATAAAATATTTAAAAAATATTCTTTGAAAAGATAATTGTAAAAGGAAGTTGTATACCAATTTTCATGCTATTTGGATTTCTATAATGATCTGAGAAACAATTTTATCCAAGAACAAGGTTTGCAGGCCTTAAAATGTAGAAGCATAAACCTTAGGCTTCCACCTTAAGGTTTACTTTTTGTCCTAGTGCCTTCAAACCAGACCTTAACCATTAGGCTAATAACTAATTAAGAAGGATTAAGTAGTCACTTAACTCCTTCCTGCACTTTCATTGTTGCCTAGGACTCTTAACTTGCCCTTATGTTGGTTTATGCACGGTTGAAGGTCGCTAAGACCTATCCAAGTTGGTCCTTGGGAGCCTCCCCCAAGGCAGCTATCTACCATACGTGGACAGCACCTCTCGCCTACTTGCTCTTCTCTTCCTTCTTCCTCAGCTACAATGCCTGAGCAAGATCCTCCTCTTCCCTTGAGGGGAATGAGGTCCAATTGATGGCCACGGTTGAGGCGAGATTGGCAACTCAAAATCAGCAGAACATTATGAGGTTTGAGGCCATCATCAATACCTTAGATAGGATGAAGAACCCTTGAGTGAAAACAACTGCAGGACCATTATGATGTGGCAGCACGTAATGTGTTGCCTCAAGTTTGGATGCCTGCAGATGGTGATGCATTCAAGTTAAAACCTAATGTGATAAGTCTAATTCAGACTTACTTTTATGGTAACTCGAATGAGGATCCATTTAGCACGAGGATTTGAGTCAGATTGCTGAGATAGTCCGACCCAGAAATGTAGCCATTGGGATTGTTCTCATGAAGCTTTTCCCTTTTTCTTTGAGGGATAAAGCTTCCTATTGGTTTAAGACCATAGGGGAACCGATCTACACATGGGAGGAACTATGTAGGGAGTTTCTCTAAAAGTTTTTCCCTATTGGTCGCACTAATGCAATGAGGTGGGCCATAACAACTTTCACCCAGCAGTCGGGTGAGAAGTTGCATGAGGCCTGGGAACATTTTCATGATCTTTTGAGGAAGTGTCGTCACCATGGGGTGCCTCGTTGGCACCTTGCCCAGGTATTCTACCATGAGCTAGATGAGACACATCAATGTTTGGCCGATGCATCTAGTGGTGGGAACTTCCTTGCCAAGAATGAGGCAGGAGCTTTTGAGTTATTTGAGTTCTTGATGGAAAACTCTCTCAATGCCACATCAATAAGCCAATTCTCACACCCTACCTAGCAGCACGTATCGGTCCATGAGGCCCAAGATGAATCCGCTTGGGATGATATAGACATTATTATGAAAAAGCTAGATAGTATGGATCTACTACATAAGAAGGTTGACGAGCTTTGTCAATCTTGTGTAGTGAGATCTGGGGTTGCATCTTTTGTGCCATCATCTATTCCATCTATCGCTCCATCCCGAGTACCTCCTACTAGACCTCATATTCTTACTCAAGATGCATTTGTCTACTCTTCTGCTACTTCTTCATGGGCTCCTTCCTATAGGGAGCCTATGAACAGTCTTGAGCTAGCATCTGCTGACCAAGTGAACCTTTATAGAGATGATATGAGACTTGAGTCATATGATATGTCATCTCAGGAATCTTCAACCTACGAGGATGTTAACACACTTCATGGTTATGGGCATAACAACCCATACTCAAAGACATACAACCAAGGTTGGCATCAGCATCCTAATTTCTCCTAAAGTGGAAATCAACAAAGACCTACTTCTGCTCCTTAGCACTAGCCTAGGCAGTATGGGAACTCTACACCTTCATTTCCTAGACAACAGCCAGTTCCATATCAACAATAGTCTTTGTCTATATATCAGACTATTCGCAATACTGCACCTAACCCTCCTTCTCAATCTAATGCATTGGAAGAGCTAAGAAAAGAAATTCGATCAATGGCAAAGAGTCATGTGCAATTAACAAACCAAGTTTAGAAAATACATGAGAATCAGTTTCAGATACTACAGGAGACTAGGATGCAGGGAGCCTTGCTCTCCTAACCTCTCCTGAACCCTAGGAATGTATAGAACCCAGGTCTTCCACTTAGGTATCCTACACCATAGGGTCAAGTACATGCAATACTTTAGGCACCTCCTGTACCACCTGGATATAATCAGCCTGGTTTGTTATCTAATCCCATCTAGAATGCTCCTTCCGCTCCTTCCCCACCTCATGAATAGTTTGCTGATGCAAAAGCTTTTACATTGAGGAGTAGAACTAGCACAAAAGATCCACCATATAGGTAGGCAGATCATGATTTATTGCAACCTCTTCCTTAGGATGGTTCTTCTTCCTACTCTTATTCTAATAAGGAAACACCTAAGGAAGACAAAGGAAAAAGACCAATGACCAAAGACCCTGAGATTCCTCTTCCTTTCCCTAGAGATGTCATTAGAGATTCATTGAGGCAGAGAAAGGGAGCTAAGAATCATGAGGACCTTGTGGCTATGTTCAAAGAAGTACATATTTAGGTTCCTCTTCTTGATGCCATAGATCACACTCCTGTTGTTGCCAAGTTCTTCAAAGACTACTGTACGCCAAGGCGACAGCAAAAGAGGGAACAAAACCCAAGGAGGTTTTGATCCAAGAAGCTAGTACGGTAATATTGAGTAATCTACTGCCTAAAAAAAACCCCGGTACACCTTTGATCCCTTGCTTCTTGTAGGATGCATTGTTTGATAGAGCTCTTCTTGATTTAGGTTCCTCTATTAATTTGACTCCTACTGCCATTTATGATCAATTTATATTTGGGGAGTTGAAGCCCACCTCTATTACTGTTCAGTTGCCGGAACAGTCAGTGAAGGTATCGAGAGGGGTTGTTGAGAATGTCATTATGAAAGTCTGTACATTCTGTTTTCCAATAGACTTCTTTATTCTTGATATGGAGGTTCCTTCTAATCTCCACGATGTACCTATTATTCTAGGTCGCCCATTTTGGGCGACTGCTCAAGCGAACATTGATTGTGCATCCAGATGCATGGAAATTGCCCTAGGGAATGAGAGATTGAGACTAGATATATTTAGGGCATTCAAAAAATTTTGATTGTGATCTAATCGAGGATGAGTATATGGATGATGATAAGGAGTATTGTGGAAACATTGGGCTTCTTTACAGTGATCCAATGTCTTATTCATCCTCGTTGTCATTAGGGTCGACTAATTCCTACCCAAGGACTAAGACTTCTGCTTTGTATATTTCACCTTTCCCTACAGCTAATTGCTTGTAGTGTGTATCTGTTCTAACCACAAAGAGCTCAAGTAACACCTACAAGTCGTGTGGAAGTGATGGACACATTTAATTAGGTTAAAATGCTTATTCATACGTGTTCCTAGACTTGGATTTGCATTTCATGTTATAAATATTGCATAGCATGCATCATCCTGCATTTAGAGTAGTTCTCTATATTTTAGGTTAATTACGTCCTTTTTATGGCCAAGAGGGAAGGAGATTTATTTCAGGGTCTCGGATTGACGATCCGAATGTATGGATCTGATCAGGATGATGATTGGACTCCAATGCCTCCGAGATCATCCTAATCAGAATCCCGTATCACCTTATGTGATCCTTGGAAGATCAATGGCCAGGAGGGCAATGCAACATCCTTACAGGCTTCGGATGAAAAATCCGACCATACGGATGGATCCAAAGTGACGATCGCAGTCCGACAGCATGAAAATCACCTCAATCCAAGCACCGTGGCATCCTCTACAATAGAAAGAAGATGGACAACCCAAATGGCGCCACGTAGCACCATATAAGCCGCTCAACATCGGCCATCAACGGCTACTGGTGCCCCCTCATCATCAAAGATCTCGCACTACAGCCGTTGGATCAAGATCCAACGGCTAAGGTTCCTCCGCACTCTCAACTCCCATGCTATCTTCGCGACCCAAATGCTCCCTTGCCTCAACGATAGCATGCGTGGTTTGAAACAAGAGGCGCAGGGTCGAATCTCGTCGAGCTTTCAATCCAGCCCAGTGGTAAGGCGTGCTTAATTTCAACTGCTTGATTGCAGACAAGCAGTCGAGATGCAACTATGTGGGTGCACGAATGACTGCCGATCTAGTGGAGGTGATCACGCAGGCATCGATGCACATCTCCACGCGCGATCCAATGCACTCGTTGGTAAGCGCATGAGTTGGCACCAACCTTCAGCGACAGCCTGGGCGGGCCTCTAGTGATGCTTACAACCGTCACTAATTGCTTGTAGGCACAAGGACAACTACCAGTGTGAGCGGTGGGGACGTGATCTTCAGCGATACCTGCAGGGTCTTTAGTGATGCTTGCAGCCATTACTACTGCCTTCTACACGAATTTCTTCTTCCCTCCACTATATAAACACCCCTACACCCCCCATTCCTCTTCATCTCTACGTACTCTACTCCCACCTACTCCTAAGCTCTAGTAGCCTACCAAAGCTCCATTAGAGCTTACTCTCAAGCTCCAAAGGCCTCCTATTAGTGTAATGTTCCTATTTCCTGCCAAATATTCATCCTTCATCCCACCACCTTCATAGGTTGCCTTGGAGTCGTCCTCCCACCTCCATTCCGATAGAAGATGCCTCCATCTCCTCACTTCCATTCTAGAGCCTCGATGAGGTATTTCCCTACTCGACATCCTCCTCCATCTCACCTCCGTCGTCCTCCTACATCTCACCTCCGTCATACTGCATGTCACCTCCTTCATCCAAGCTTCCACCAGGCACCGTCATCTCATCGAACAGTCGATTCAAGAGATTTCCTCTCACCCCTATCTCTTTTATGCTTTCGTAGATTATTGTAATAAACATTGGAGTGATATATCAAATTTGTTCTGTCTCATTTTGTGAACTTTTCTTGCTTGTATTTTTATTTCAAAAACACAAAAATAACAAAACTCAAAATACCAAAAAGAAACAAAATAAAGCGCGGTTTTCAAACAAAGTAAACATCACCTCCCTGTGTTCAACCTAGGACTCCCTTGGAGTTTCGATTATAAATTGTATTTGATAGACACATTTTGCAAGCTACGATGACGGGTTCTCCAAACCTTGATTTTAATTTGCTAATCCGCCGTCATCAAGAAGGCTTCCAGGCACACACCCAAGTGGTCAATTAGAGACCACACCACCCACTACTACTCCAATTGAAGACAACTTCACATCTCCAGGTGCACACGAAGATGCTAAGACGTATAGTCCAACATCATAGGATTAGAATCGGTTGAAGCCACATAAGTTGATTTTAACACACTAGCTATTTGCCTTAAGACACAATCGAGGGTGAGGTCCCTGCATGCCCCTCACTCAACCCAACCTGACCTTTGCCTACTCACTCCTTGGTTACTACCGACTGTCGGTAGCCCTAGACCTGGCTGCACGTGTATCCGAATACCCGATTACTACCCTGGTTTGAGAGAAAGAGAAAGGAAAGAAAGAGAGCACAGGGAAGGGGGTTTTTGCTCTTCAGGGTTCTTAACACTTGGTTGTTGGTGAGAAGTTGTTCCCCTTGTGCTGTGAAGGAAGAGAAGAGTTAAAGATGAACAGTGCCTTTATACTGTAGCATCTAAGTACTTAAGTCAGCTGATTAATAAACTTGTCATTTGATTGGGCATTATCTATGTTACTGGTGCATTATTTAAGTACTATGGTTAAGGTTAAATTGAGGCATACTTAATAGGAGGATTTAAGTAGTGATTCAAATCACCATTGTTTTCTATTCTTTTTTCTTTTTTGCCCTCATATTCTTGACATACATGAGAATTCATTGAATAGCTAATGTGACAGGTTACCATCCCTTGAATATCATTAGTTGGCTCAATTCCTTGTGTTCATTTACATATTAATTGAGATTAGCGCTTGAATTCCTATTTGCTCCCTATGTTGGACCTCGGACATCAATTCGAGTTATACATTTTATTTATTATAGAGTGATTGAGGCGTTACTATAATGAACGAATATTTAAAACCCTTAATAACCTTGTAAACAATGAGGACATACACGAATTTAGGCATAGGGGGTAGTACACTTACACAGAAGATTTTCTGCCAACACCTAAAAAAAGAAAAAAAAAAAAGAAAATAGCATTTATGCATAGCAATTATTCAAAAAGATTTTTATCAAGGAGGTTTTATTAAAGATTTTCTTCTTGAATTGTTTGTTAGTTTAGAATTCAGTGCATTTATTTCACTTGCACGTAGACTTTGTACTTGATCTTTTAGTTTATTGAGGAGAAGCAGTGCTTCTTTTCCTGAACCCTTGGCTTGTTAGTTAGGGAGTCAGGCAAACTATCTTTCAGTGGATCCACCGAACATTTGTGAGGTGAGAGTAGAGTGTTTACTGGTGCTGTAAGTCTAGTGTGAGGACTCTTAAGTTCTGCATTATTGGATAATGATACCTCAGAGTTAAGCATAGTTTTCGCTCTCAGTTCCTATATGCGAACATTATGTGTGAATTCTTGAGAGCCACCAAATAAGGTAGATACACAAAGAGAGAGTTCTAATAAAACTATGACTAAGGTGGATGGTTATGACCATCCTTTATGGAATCCTCAGCTGAAGGAGGGTGTTAGTGTCAAAGGTTAGAAATACATTATCTTATCCATTCCTTCCCGGTGCCAAGAGTAGGTACTTTCGCCAAATAAGCTACACAATATCCTCTTGAACACCATCATTTCCCAATAATGCCTCATAAATAAAAGTTGAGTTGCATTGTGTTATGTTGTGTTGCTAGTTATGAGAAAAAGAAAAAAGAAACAAAAAGAAAAAAATATAGAAAAAGAGAAAGAAAAAAAAAGAGAGGAGAATTCTAAAAAAGGGTTTTTGAGCTCATAGTTGTGTTTATGTGTTGATTCGTTATGAATAAATTTCATTGAGGCAACAATACCCACTACCATAAGTGATCCACCAAATATGACCCATACCTACTTTTCTGTATTTCTGACTTAGTTGTATGGTTCTCAAAACTTTATTAAATTATTAATTCCATGTGAGACCACCAAATATTGAGTGTCTTTACACAATCTGGTGAATTGTAAGCTCGAAAAAGAATAGAGAAAAAAAAATAGAGAGAGATAGTGAATGCAAAGGAACTAAAAGGGAGCACAGTTTGAGTCTCTCTGAGGGTTGACTTGTTTGATAGTCTAGAGATCTAGAGTCTATAGTACTAAGCTACTAATAAGTCCACATTAGTGGACCATTATTTGGCCTAAGTACTCCTTAATTATCTATTCCTAGTTCTTAATTGATTAGGAGTTAAATGGTAATTCATCTTAGTCTGCGTACAATTTTACATTTAACAACATATGGTATGATAACATAACCTATTTGATGGATGCAGGCTAGGTGCAAGAGTTATTGAAACAAGAAGGCATCATTCAGATGTCCATTTTTCTTCTATAAGACATCCTAAGCTCAGATCAGATGTCAGACAACCTCCATCGTGGACTCACTACTGTCTACACTTTTTAAGACGTCCAGAACTTGGTCTAGACATCTAATGAAGTTACCGCCAGACTTATTTGTCTGTTACAACCACTAGCAATATTCGTTGAGTGGTTGGAGAAGCTTTCAGCTGAGGAAACAAATAGAGGAGTTTTTTTAAAAGCAACAGTCGACCATCCTCTTGATCATCCATCCACCACCGTGGCTCAGGCATTCCCTATTCTCATAACGTGCGCCATGGCCTCCGCATCCCCAACATCACCCACGCCCTCGTCGTCGTTGCACACACGGTGACAACATGTGTGCATGCCATCAACACCATCAACCCACTCCATCAGCCACCCCAGCCTTCCCTTTCCTCTTCTTCTTCAACCTCCTGTCGTCTCCTTTATTTCACCTGCAACCCACTGCCCCCTATGCGCGCCCAACACCCGCATGCGAACAACTCCACTGACTGACCACTAGCATCGCCAATCCCCCTTACCGTAGCCACCACTACCACAGCCATCACCCACCTCCTCAGCCATCTTCTCTTCCTCCATCTTCTTCCACCACTTCCTCCCCTGCAACTTCATGCAAAAGAACCCAAAGTTGCTGCGGTCCCCAATGCCATATACATCACCTCAGGCCACCTTCTACTCCGCCAACAAGACCGAAGCGCTCTCCTTAACCTCTGTCGATGACCCGTGCTAGCCACACCGCCCTTCAGCAACCCCTTTTCTCATGTCGATGCACCTCTCCGCCGACGTTTTCTGATTGCACAATAATCATTTGAACTAAATCACCTGAATTAAGCTAGACTCTAGCATAACTTAGGAACAATGCATGCATAAGTGTCATAATTCGCATAATAGTTAGTTTGTTAGCTGCATAGATAATATTGTCATTTTACGCACTAAAGGAGATGAAATTAATTGCAGATGATTCAAAGCTGCAGATGGTAGATTAGACTGTATAGATCTAATCAGAACGATGACGGGAGTCCAACGCTTCTGAAATCGTCTTGATTAGACAACCAGAGCATCATGTGTAGCCCATCAAAGAATGGAGGTCAAAGAGCTAGATGATAGAGATGCAAGCCTTAGATGAAAGATGTGATTACACAGATGGATCCAGATCAACGATCATAGCACAACGGCACAAAAATCAACCCGATCAGAGGTCTACATCACCAAATACAAAGAAAAGAAGATGGACGACTAAGATGGTGTCACGTGGTGCCATCACAGCCACCCCTCACTGCCGACCCATCTCTAATGACCATCGCTCACCTGCTCTTGACTGTTGGATGGCATCCAACGGTTCACAAGCCACCACATTGCAGCTCCAACTGCGCCTCATCAAAGAAGTAGATCTCGATCGTTGGATCTTCATCCAATGGCCGAGAACGAGTTGCCTTAAAATGAAAATGCAACAAAGCGAAGGCATAGCGCAATGGTTAGCTCCTTCGCACTTAAGCAACCAACGCCCATTCGATCAGCGCCTCTAGCGAAATTGAAGGGGAGTTGGGCGTGAGCATAATTGGGCCATCAGATGGTGATCGAAGGGCAGAGGAGTGACCACGTGGCATGATCAGAGCATGACGCTACTGCACACACTCTTTGAGAAGGCTGTGCGGGCGAGTTTTAAGCCACCCGATTGTAAGATCGTTCGATTGAGGATTGGGCGCTAAAATTGAGCAAGTGGTGAGTGCAAAGAGCAGAGCAGGTGCGCAGGCAAAGCAAAGCCGTGCGATCTTGATTCAAGGCCCCAGAGTGCACCACGTGTCGCCACCAAAATCTACCCGAGCATAGAAGGTGATTTTGAAGGTGTTTTGAGGCTAAATCAGGTCCGTTGATCTCCTGATCGATGGATCAAATTAATCTGAGGTTGTTGCATGAGATGGAGGGCCAAAATACACTCTTTTCCCTCCATCAAAATTATAAAAGATGACCCAGGGCTCTCTATTGAAGGCATCTTCCATATCTTCCAGACATCTCTCTCTTCAAGCTTTTTCCATAGTCTTCCGCCTCTCTCCCTGCAACTCCAACCTTCGTCCCAGCACTCTAGATCTAAGGTGCTGCCGTATCTCGCACAAGAATCCCACAAGCAGAGTCGTCTATCTGCATCTCTCTCTCTAGTTACTGTTTAGCATAGCAATCTCTATTTTGAAAAACTATTTCTGAATGCAATACAATTTTGATTATATATCTAATTTCTATCATATATACATATATAAATATCTGCTAGAACTAGTTTTCTGAAGAGCTTCTGCACAAAATTGTGATTGCCTCCCTGTGAATGACTCGATACTCACTGGATTTTATAAATTTATTTGTTTCGTCACGATTTACATGGCAATGATAAAATCTACCATTCCAAACACGTCTCGCATTGATGGAACAGGTTGGCGCTATTGCCGGGGAGGCAATGAAAATTTTGGAAGCTTTTCGGTGCGTATTTGAGATTTCTAACTTCTTATTTTTTCGTTGATTTCGTGTATGCAACAAACAAAAAAATTTAAATCAGACACGGCAACGAAGAAAGTACGGGTTCAAATCTCAAGTACTCATAGGTTAGATTAGTTAGATTTTGAAAAATTATGATTTGCTTGAACGTTAGGATTAGTTAGAATTTGCTTTCTTAGTGAAAAAAAGTAAAAAAAAAATATTTCTCTCTTGTTAGTAATTTCCGGGCTGACAGAAACTCTAAACTTATAAATTCAATTCCCAAAGATCCGCATGTCCAAAAATTCTAAAATATTTACAGGACATGAGTTTTGAAGTTAAGAACAACATATCCAAATTTTGCATGAATCTGAGTTATAGAAAAATTTTAAAAATTCAAGTACTGATTTGTTGTCAAAATAATTATTGTTCCTGATTTTTCAGAGTTCAAATATCATACGAATTTTTATACAACTCAGATTGACTTGAAATTTGTGGCACTGAGTTTTTAAAGAAATCAAAAATTCAAGAAAAATCTGAAAAAATATGTCTTGCACGTTTAGTTACACGGATTATCTAATCACGAACTGGGGGTCAAAATAGGCTGCAAAACCCTCAGTACACTTTAAATCAGTAAAAATAGAAAACGTGCATTAAAATTCTTGAAAAAATATTTTTTGAGTGCCAAGTTAGTGGTGCTAGGACTAATTGATTGCATTGCTTAGGTCGCACCACTCATCTGATTTTTGGACTTAAAAGAATCATCTAGAACTAAAGGATAGAGCACACCTGCATTTACATACTTAAAAGAAATATATCCAACAATTGGAATTTTCAAAACTCTTGTGTGCCTCATCAAAACTTTGATTGAAGATATTAAATCAAGTGAACCCTAAAATTCCCTAACACAAGCATTTGAATCCTAAAATTCACTTCATCATAAAGAAATTGATTGTGAACCCCTTACCTGTTGATTGCACAGCAAAAATACACAAGTAATTATGCCATCTTGTGTTATTTCCTAGCACTACCATTGTATCTTAGGAAACTATAGTTGCATTTGTATATAAACACATGCATGCATTTATTGAGAGGGGAGGATAATACGAATAATTGGCCATGTAATTAACATCTTCATCAAGGGTTGCATTACAAATTCACCATTCTCATTTTTTATTTTGACTTTGAAATCTTCTTCCTCGCGTGGCTCAGGGCATGGGGCATGCACCTCTTCGTGCCATTCCTCTGCCGATAGCATGGCAGGACTTGCTCTGCCAACAGCATGGTAGTGGCATGCGTCTTCTTCTTTAAAAGGCCTTGCCTTCTCCCTTGCGCTGAACCTGGAACACACACCACCCCCAGACACCTTTCTCCAGTCCAATCTCTTCCCCTCTCCCTCTCCATACGCAGTATCTCTTCCCACTAAAGAGACACACTGCAGGCAGGAGAAAGCTCACAGTAGTCCCACAACCACTACTGTGAGTTCCACCACCGCCCAGCTCCTTCGTGAGCAGTTGGGCGTGGTGGTTTCACCCTCTGTTTTCACTGCTGAACACCCTTGCCGCCATTGTCAGAGCTTCAAGGTCGGAAGCTCTAACAGCAGCAACGGCCGCCAGCAGTAGCGTAGGCCACTACGCGCATGCCAGTAGACCTCTGCGAGCTTTCCCCACGTGTTTAGGCACTTCCCAGCGTGCCTGCGCATGCAGAACCAGCGCTACCGGTCACCCGCTCCCACGCGGCACTGTAGCCACTATTCATGCCTATCAGCGTGACACTATAGCCACCGGCTTGTTTCTCACCTAGCCAGTGGCACAACACTCTCTCTCTTTGCCAGCAACCCACTCCAGCCGGTCGCCTACGTCTGCGCCCGCACCCGCTCCTGCCCGCAGCGCTGTGCGCTGCGCTACGCAGTGTGCTGCGCTGCACTCCCGCACCCTCCTACGCGCGAAGACAGCGCGCGCGTTCCCTTGAATGCCTGCGTGAAGTGCTTGTGCGCCTGCGCGCGTCTGCGAGATCAGACGGTGGAAGGTTCTGCCAAACGACTTAAACTCCTCCCTCTCTCTCACAGCCACCCGCCAGTACGCACACACACACACTCACTTGTACACACTCACATGTACTCTCTCACACACACTTGTACACACACACACACCCTTCTAAACTCACATCTACACACACATATATTTATATATCCACTCACATATATACATAAATAAATAAATATATATATATATATATACATAGATACTTATATAAATATATCTATATACATATATACATATACATATCTATATACATATATTACTATATATATATATCTATTTGTAAATATATATATATTTACATATCTATATATATATACATAACCACATATATACCTATATAGTCATAACCCTATCTGTATATATACATATATATATATATATATCTTTACATACACATTACCTACCTGTATCCATACGCCCTTGCACTAGTCACTCCACCACACATTATATCGTGGGAATATCTGCACTAGTTGCTGATATTCCCCGATACCCGCGTAAAGCAAGCACCACCGCACACACTCCCACACATCCATCTTACACTCTACGCGGCACTTCATCTTGTTGGTTGCGTCTTACTAGACGTGGACCAACTCGATACTGTGCTACACGCCATTTCCACTTCCACCCTACACCTATATATATAATATATATATATAGAGACTGTATTTATTTCTCTACAAGCAACCTACCTTATTTTTATTTCTCTTTTGTTTCCTGCTATTAAAAAGATAAAAAAAAGAGTAAAAGAGAAAAGATAATCCTTGTCTTGTAGGTACTCGATCTTACAAATAGTAGGGCCAGTTCTTTTGGGAACCCTAAGTTGGCTCAAAGCTAAGGACCTGATTTTGAGAGTATGTCTCAAGGACAATATTATCAACAAAAAAAAAATCTTATATAGAAAAAAAAACTAGAAACATAATAAACACACGGAAGAGATACGTTTTAAGAAAGGCATAGAAACTTCTTCACCTTTAATTCCCGCCTCCCTGAGATCGACCCTGGGCCTAAAAGTGACCAAGATAAAATTAAGTTGGCCAGGTTAAAAAATTTTTGTAAAAGATGGCTAGACTCGATTTAGGTTAACCACTATACTCACTTCAATGATAATTTCACGATATTAACACAACCTATTCGAGTCCTACCACCCTTTTTCTGGCGCCGTTGTTGGGGAGGTGCGCATTGAGTTAAGTTTCTACTCCATTCCTTTGATTTTCTCTTCTCACACCCTTCTCTTCACAGGTGTTTTTGTTTGCTGGTGTGCAGGTAAACCAGTTGCAAGGAGAAGGCAAGCAGAGGAAGTCGGAGACATGGGCAGATCCAAGGTGGGAACGAGAGTGTGAAGTCGCCGTAGCCGCACTGGAGCTTCTCCCACATTGTTGAAAAAGTAGGTCAGTCTCTCTTATCAACTTAGGTTAACTTGTCACCTAAATTAAAAAAAAAGACCTAAAAAAACACTTCTTGGGATTTCTTGGGGCAACTGGATTAGAAATCACTTGTTTGCTATCACCCCCACTACCCTGGGATTTCCTGCCAAACTTCGCATAGCGAAGATCCAAGAATCTTGATTCTTGAATCTTTCGTCATGTGAAGTATTCTTTGAAGCAAGATTAAATAGATTGATTGCTATCCCTCCTTGCCTCATTTATCCACAATTCAGGATCACATTTTTTTTGGTGGGGAGACTTGGAATTGAGTTGATTCCAACCCCACCACGACCTTTCACGTGCCTTAGATTTGATCCTGAATATTTCAACCCCAACAATTTGATTTTCTTTACATTATCTTGTGGTTGAGCCTTGTGTGTGGAACATTATTTTGGTGGTGGGGAGCACTTGAATTGAAGTGCTTTGGCTCCCTTTAACACTAACCTAAAATTGACTTGTGCATCCACACATAGAAATTTCCACCTAGGGAAGCCCATTGCATTTTTAGCATGCATTAACCAACTCATATTGAAGAAGGGTTTGTTGGGTATAGAAGAACTTATATTTTCTGAAAACTTGGAGATTGGTTGAATTGGTAACTCAGCGAAATCTTAAAATCCATACTACTTAAGGCTGAAATTCTAAAAACCATTCACCAACTAAAACTTCAATTCGGGGAGATTTCCCCGTTGCATGCTTGGTTTACACACTTTCTAAAATCAACGCACTTGGGCATTACCTATATGCAACGCCCTTCACATTCCTGAAGCACTTGATCCTAAGCCACTAATTAAAACTGGTAGCAACTTGACCCTTATTAAGGATTGGAGGTCTAACCACCTGTGTGTAGTGCCTACGTGCCGGTGTAGGTTCCCGCATGCTATTGGGTGTCTAAAACTAGGGCAAATGGGCATTCAATCTAGGTCGGTGGTTCCGTGGTGCTTGCATTTGGTTTCGTAGGTTGTGATGGTAGGTAACTTAGATCTTTAGGTCTAAGGGCACACTGTAGAGGTTAGGACTTTGATTGCCTTGATTTGTCATCAAGTGTACCTTTGCGGCGTCATTTCTGTCATCCCCATTTTGAAACAACCCGATTCCAGAATCCCTACGAGACACGAGAATCGGATCGACTCGACTAATCCCAAGACCTAGTCATCCAACGAGGAATTAACCAAAAGAGTAGTAAAATAAACCACATTCAGCATGAATACAACTAGCAGTAACAAAATACAGCAGTAAGAAAAGGAAATACTACAGTATACACCATCACAGTAGGAGGGAAATAAACATGTACCTAACATAAAGTTTCGACAAAGAAAGTACAGGGAGTAACAAAGCAACTACTCACTACAGTGAAAAAAAAGTACAAAAAGTACTACAGGTAACTCTGCTGGACCCTACTAGGCCCAGCGTCCTCTGCAGCCGCTGACCCTGGCTGCTCAACACCTGGTCCTGAAAAGTAACGAGTGTAACACATCAGCGAAACGTTTAGTAGAGTGGCAACTAAAAGCTAAAGAAGCAGAAGAGTGCACAGTAGCTGGTATATTTTTACTTTCGTTATTTACATCTTTCTATTAAATTACTATTGATTTATTTCTCAGATCCTTCTCTTGATGTCGAATGTTCCTCGTGGAAACGATCTTGATTGCAGTTTTTTCTGAAAAGTAGAAGTAACATGTGGTGCTCCCCTGGCCAGGAGAGGCCCCCGTGGTGGTCCTACCCTCAGTCAACCACCCCAAGGTCACTCACAGACGTAACGGTGACTACGGCACACGCGATAAGCGCACGGGTAGCTACCCCGCACTGGCACGTGGTCAGTCGTTTCGGTTAACGGGTGCACCCAAGCATAGCACGGAACCAGTATAGGGCAGAGCCCTCTCAGTAACAGGGGTCCAACCCCTCCATAGTCCGCGCACCCTCGCCTGACTACCCTGGTTTGCCCAGTGGGCCTAACAAGTCGGTGTAGGAGGCTAGCAGAACCCCAGGGCCAGTGGGGTAGCTAGTACTCTCCCTACACTAGTAGCTCTCCTCGGTATTGTGTACGCGAGGGCCAGCAAGTTTGTGTACAGTGGCCAAACCCACCCCGGTCTCAACCTGAGGGCGGCAAGCTCCCCTCTACACTAAGAGGTAATGTGTGCTCTCTCTGGTACCATGTACCCAAGAATCAACACACTTCCACGTTTCACTTTCTTAGTTCCATTCTGTTCTCTTTCCAGGAGTTCTACTCCTAATTCCCCATAGGGTTCATGTTCTTTTTGGTTTGGCCATTTTAGGTTTACCGTTCCAGTTTTACGTTCATACAATCCATGTTCTTCATCATATTTCTTCATTCATAACAGGCAGCTGTTAAATCAATTTACAGGCAGTTATTATTTCATTTCCACTTTTCCAAGACTGTAATATTTATATATTCCACTAGTTTTCCAGTCCTAGGATTCATGTTGTACCTTAGGATCTATCATTCAATCTAATTTTCTAGTCCTAGGATTCATGCAATACCCTAGGTTCTATTATTCAATCTAGTTTCTCAGTCCTAGGATTCATGCAATGCCCTAGACTCTATTAATTGTTCCACAATTGTAACAAATTTTGTTAAGTAAATTAAAAAGCCACTCTACCAGCGAAACCAAGAGTACTGGGGGCGTGGTCAGCAATCCCGCGTGCCTCTGCAACCCCAAGACTGCAACAGAACAGGGTCCTAACACAAGGATCAATCACAAGGAGTTTCTCAGAATGGTATACAATTACTGTAAATGGGTAGGAATTTATTCTGGAAAGAACGCAACTCGAAACGTGGAAAACAGACTTCGAACGGGCCCTAAATGGGTCAAAAACGACGAAACTGTCCAAAATCAGACATCTGGAAGAGGTTCTAGATGTCTTAAAAGGTGGGTTAGGTCATACCTCAGTTCTGCGCGGTCCTTTAGACGTCCAAAAGCCCGTTGGAATGTCTGACCATGGTTCCCAGACGTCCGATTGTCACCCCGGACATCTGGAAGTCCTCCCCGTCGTTTGGCACTGCGGCCAGACGTCTGATCCGCGTGGGATGTCGAGCCCTCGCACCCTCCCGAGCAGAACCTGCACACACACACACCTGTTCTCAGCACGACGAAGCGCAGACGAAGTTGCGGCGGACGATTGCATGGCCGTACATGCGAAAAAGGTAGAAGATGAAATATCTTACCTGTCAGACGTCTTGAACGTCGTCTAGACGTAAGTCCAAACGTCTGATTCTGGAAAATTTTCCAGAACTAGAACCCGATTCGCTCTCCGCCGGCGACGCACGATCGCGCCGTGCCCCGTCCGCTTGCTGCCCGAGCTGCAGCAGCTCCCTCCGCGACACCCCACACCCATCGCTCCCCCACCAACTGGCTCTAGCTGCCCCGGCAAGCTCGAACCCTCGCGGTCGAGCTTCTTCCTTCCGCTCGCAGCCCTCCTTCCCGCACGCTCGCCGCGGCCGCTGCTGCTGCTCACTCGCTCGCTCGTGCTCTCGCACTGGTAGGGAGAAGGAGAAGGAAAAGGCGGAGGAGATGAGGGTGAGGGAGAGGTCGAGGGTGTTTTATAAGGCCGCGCGGGGAGAGAGAGAAAAGGGCGGTGCGTCTGCAGGAAGAGAGAGGGAAAGAAGAACGAAAGTGGCGGGTGCAGTCTGCGTGTGCACGTGCATAGACGCAACCCCGTACGCCAAAAGAATTTATTACCAGACGTCCGGAAAGTGTTCTAGACGTCTGGACAGACGTCTGGGCCACTTCCCAGATGTCTTAAAAACCTATTTGATGTCACGTTCGTCAAAATATAACAAACTCAAAGGAAGTTTCGTCCTAGAAACTTGTGCTAACTAGGGTGCGGGAAAGAACAACATATATAAACATAACAAACTCAAAGAGGACCGAAGCCAGTCCGAAAAGACATACCGGCGAAAAGCTCCGGGTACCGCTCCCGCATTGCCGCCTCAAGCTCCTAGGTAGCCTCCTCGTACCACTGACTCCTCCACAAAACCTTCACCAAGGGTACTTGCTTTCGTCGCAAACTGCGGACGGCTCTGTCAAGAATCTGTACTGGCCGCTCGGTGTAGGTCAGGTCGTCACCCACCTTGATGATCTCGTGACTCAGGACATGACTGGGATCGGAGACGTACCTCCTGAGGTTGGACACGTGGAACACGTCGTGTACACCAGAAAGCTAAGGAGGGAGGGCAAGCCTGTAAGCAACGGGTCCAACCCGCTCCAGGACCTCAAAGGGCCCTACAAACCTCGGCATGAGCTTCCCTCTCACCCCAAACCGCTGCAGGCCCTTCATGGGCGAAACACGAAGGAAGACGTGGTCCCCAACCTCAAACTGCACCTCTCTGCGTCTCCGATCCACGTAGCTCTTCTGCCTGCTCCTGACAGTGCAGAGTCTCCTGTGGATCTACTCAACTACCTCCTGACTCTGCTGGATCAACCTGGGGCCAACCTCCCACTTGGTCCCCACCTCGACCCAACTCAAGGGTGCTGTACACCTCCGTCCGTACAGAGCCTCGTAGGGAGCCATGCCGATACTCGAGTGATAACTATTGTTGTATGCAAACTCCGCCAGGGGCAAGTGCTCCTCCCAAGAGCCCCTCCAGTCCAGTACACAGGCACGCAAAAGGTCCTCAAGTGTCTGTATCGTGCGTTTAGACTGCCCGTCCATCTGGGGGTGGTAAGCTGTACTGAATCTCAATCGTGTCCCCAGGGCCTGCTGAAACTCAGCCCAAAAATGTGATGTAAAGCGACTATCCCGGTCGGATACGATCTCCCACGGAACTCCGTGTAGACGTACCACGTTGCGAATATAACTCTTTGCCAACTATGCTGGTCCCAAAGTGACTCGGATCGGCAAGAATCGTGCCGTCTTTGTTAGTCTATCCATAATGACCCAGACTACGTTGTGTCCTCGCTGGGTAACAGGTAAGCCCACCACCAAGTCCATGGTGATGCTCTCCCACTTCCACTCTGGCATTGGAAGCGGCTGTAGCAGCCCTGTAGGCCTCTGATGCTCAGCTTTCACCTGCTGGCACACTAAACACTACTGCACGGATTCACCCACATCCCGCTTCATCCCCCTCCACCAAAACTCGCGTCTTAGGTCGTGGTACATCTTCGTGTTTCCGAGATGTATGGTGAATCTGGAACCGTATGCCTCAGTCAGGAGCTCTCTCAACATCTCCTCGTCTCTGGGAACGCACAAACGTCCCCTCAGGCGCAGCACCTGGTCTATGAAAGAGAAGTCCTCTGGGTCTCCTGATAGTACTCCGTCGTGCAAGGACTGCAAGTACGGATCGGCCATCTGTCCTGTGATGATGCGGTCTATCAGCACTGGCCTAGTCTGTCGTGTCACAGTCACTGCCCCACCGTGCCCCCGTAACTCTAGGGGTCGCCAACTGCCCATCTCCTCCAAAAGGCTCCAACTCTGTAACTGTAAACTGGCCAGGTGTGCGGGCACCTTTCGCTCAAGGCATCAGCCACCACATTGGACTTTCTCGGGTGGTAGGAAATGCTACAGTCATAGTCCTTCAGGAGCTCCAAACAACGTCTCTGTCTCATGTTGAGCTCCTTCTTGTCAAATAGGTATCTGAGGCTCTTGTGATCTGTGAAAATCTCGAAGGTCTCACTGAACAAGTTGTGCCACCAGGTCTTCAGCGCGAAGACAATAGCTGCCAGCTCCAGGTCGTGGGTAGGGTAGGTATGCTCATGGGGCTTCAGTTGCCACGAAGCGTAAGCGACAACGTGACCCCTCTGCATGAGCACACCTCTTAACCCTTGCAAAGAGGCGTCCGTGTACACAACGAACCCTCCACTACAGTCAGAGATGGTGAGCACGGGAGCCGAAGTCAACCTCTCCTTCAGCTCCTGAAAACATGCCTCACAGGCGTCTGTCCAAGTGAAGGGCACGTCCTTCCAGGTCAACTGTGTCATAGGACACGCAATCTATGAAAAACCCCTGATGAACTGTCTATAGTAGCCTGCCAGTCCTAGGAAACTGCGAATCTCAGTGACTGTACGCGGTCTCTCCCACCTTAGCACTGCCTAGACCTTGGCTGGGTCCACTGCCAGGCCATCTCCAGAGATCACATGACCTAAGAAGGTCACCTCCCTCAACCAGAAGTCGCACTTGCTGTATTTAGCGTATAGCCTACGCCGCCTCAGTGTGTCCAGAACCATCTGCAAGTGCTGTACGTGCTGTGTCTGATCTCGAGAGTAGATGAGTACATCATCAATGAATACCACCACGAACTGGTCCAAGTACGGTCTAAACACCCGGTTCATCAGGTCCATGAAAGTAGCGGGGGCATTGGTCAGCCCAAACGGCATGACCAAAAACTTGTAGTGTCCGTACCGGGTGCAGAAAGCTATCTTGGAGACGTCTGCCTCCCTGCTGTCGGCTGGGCGGGGGTCCGGTGCTGGCTACTGGCCCCTGTCGAGGGCCCCCAAAGGCCACTGATGGCCTTGCAAAATGTGATTGCTCTCCTGCGGATGCCATGTGTCTCCTCTCTCGCCGGCCCTGGTAAAAGTCTGGCTGGAAGGGCCTCTTCCGCCCGTCGTCAGTGTCTCGCGCGGACGGGTTGGTCTCCTCGTAGGTCATAGCTGCCTCCACCACCCTCGAAAACGTAGGCAGCTTCAGGGGTTTGACATACCCCGTAATCGCAGGTCGGAGCCCCTCGGTGAACCTCTAAAGGCGCTCCTCCTCAGTGGCTACCGCTGTCACTGCAAAGCGGGATAGCTCCAGAAAATGCGTGCGGTACGCTCTCACGGTCATCGTCCCTTGGCGGAGAGTGTGGAACTCCCGCCTCCTCTGGTCCTGCCATGTCTCGGGAAAGTACTGCTCGTAGAAGAGGGTGACGAATTGGTCCCAGGTCGGTTCATCCCTCTCCTGTCCCTAGACCGCCCTCCACCACCTGTGTGCCGCACTCTCCAGCTGGTACGTGGCAAAGGCCACGCGGCACTCCACCGGGGGGCGAAGGGTGTCTAAAATCTTCTCAAGTTGCTCGAGCCAGTCCTCTACCTCGGTCGGGTCCTCTTACGAACGCGCGCTTCAGACGTCTTTTAAGACGTCTGGGAGGTGGCCCAGACGTCTAACCAGACGTCTGGAACCACTTCCAGACGTCTGGGAATCGGTTATTTTTGGCACGCGCGATTCGTATGCGTGCCTGAGTGCACAGACCTACGTACGCTCTCTCTCCCTCTCTTTTTCCCTCTCTCCTGCGGCCACAGACCCACCCTATCCCGCTCTCTCTCTCCGCCTCGCGTGGCCTTAGAAGGCCACGCCCTCCCCCTCACTCCCGTCACCTCCTCCCCCTTCCTCTTCTCCTTCCAGTCGGTGCACGAGAGCGAGTGCGAGTGAGCGGCTACGGCGACAACCGCGGCGGGTACAGGAGGAGGTGCTGCGTAGGGGAGGAGGCATCGGCCTTGACGGCTCGAGCCTGCCGAGGCAGCGGGAGCCGGCCGGCGGGGGAGCAACAGACGAGGGGTGGCGCGGGAGGCCTGCTGCAGCTCGAGCAGCAGGCGGAGCACTCGCAGCGCGGCCGTGCATCGCGAGCGGAGGGAGAGTGGCGCCCTGATTCTGGAAAATTTTCCAGAATCAGACGTCTGTGATTCCAACCAGACGACTGGGAAGATGTCTGGAAGACTGTCAAAACATCTGAAAGGTGAGTTATTTGCACTTCTTTGTTTTCTTCGACTGACCGTACTAAGAGAGAGAGGAAATGGGTACGCGCAGGTTCTGAGATTCGCATCCAACGCAAATCAGACGTCTGGCTGCAGTGCCAGGCGACGGGAACGACTTCCAGACGTCCTAGGTGACCATCGGACGTCTGGGAACTAGGCCAGACACCCCCGCAGGCTTCTGGACGTCTGAGAGACCATGCAGAGTAAGGTAACCCCTGATCCACTTTTTAAGACGTCTGGAATAAGTTCCAGACGTCTGATTTTGCACTGTTTCGTCGTTTTCGACCCGTTTAGGGCCCGTTCGGAGTCCGTTTTCTACGTTTCGAGTTGCGTGCTTTTCGGAATTACATCCTCTACCTGTCTACAGTAGCTATGTACTATTTTGAGAAACTCTGTGTGTTTGATCCTTGTGATAGGACCCTGTTCCGTTGCAGTCTCAGGGGTTGCAGAGGCACGCGGGATTCTCGACCACGCCCCCAGTTCGCCTGTTGTAACCGGTAGAGTGGCATTTAAGTTTATTAGCATAATCTGTTAAATTATGGAACCATAAATAGAACCTAGGACATTGCATGAATCTTAGGAATGAGAAACGAGATTGAATGATAGATCCTAGGGTGTTGCATAAATCCTAGGGCTGGAAAACTAGATTGTATGATAAATCCTAGGGTATGACATGAATCCTAGGATGGGAAAACTAGTGGAATATGTGAACACTGCAGTCTTTAGAATGTGGAAAAGAAATAATAGCTGCCTGTAAATTTGTTTAAACAGTTGCCTGTTATGAATAAATGAACATGATTAAGAATATGGGATGTATGAACGTGAAACTAGAAAGGTGAAATCGGAATGCGCTGAGTTAAAGAGCTGGAACCCTACGGGGAATTAGGAGTAGAACTCCTGGAAAGTGGATGGAATAGAATTGGGGAACTGAGCTGGCCCTTGAGTACGGAGTACTAAGGAGAGCAACTGTCCCCCTGTTTAGTGCAGAGCGGAGCCAGCCGCCCCAGGGACCCGGGGTTAGGACTGGCCACTCTATACCGACTTGCTGGCCCTCGTGTGCGTAGTACCGAGGAGAGCTACTAGTGTAGGGAGGTACTAGCTACCCCACGGGCCCCAAGGTTCTGCTAGCCTCCTACACCGACTTGTTAGGCCCACTAGGGCAAACCAGGGTAGTCAGGCGAGGGTGCGGGGACTGTGGAGGGGCAAGGCCCTTGTTTGGTTACTGTGGAGGGGTTGGACACCTGTTACTGAAAGGACTCTGCCCTGTACTGGTTCCGTGCTGTGCTTTGGGCGCACCCGTTAACGGAAACGACTGACCACGTACTAGTGTGGGTTAGCTACCCGTGCATTTACCACGCATGCCGTAGTCACCGTTACGTCTATCAGTGACCTTGGGGTGGTTGACTAAGGGTAGGATCACCACGGGGGACTCTCCTGGCCAGGAGAGCACCATGTGCTACTTCTACTATTCGGAAAAGACTGCAATCAAGATCGTTCCCACGAGGAACATTCGAGATCAAGTGAAGGATCTGAGAAATAGATAAATTGTGAAACAATAGAAAGATGTAAATAAAGGAAGAAAGAAAATTAAAACAGCTACTGTATACTTTACTGTTTCTTTACTTTAGCTGCCACTTTACTCAGCATTTTGCTGATGTGTTACACTCGTTACCTTTCAGGACCAGGTGTTGAGCAGCCAGGGTCAGCGGCTGCAGAGGACGCTGAGCCGAGTAGGGTCCAGTAGAGTTACCACTGTTCTCTTGTACCTCTTTTTGGTTCCACTGTAGTGAGTAGTTCTTGTTTCCGCTGTACTTTTCTTTACCTGCAGTTCATATTATGTTATGAATGTTGTTCTACTGTTGTGGTGGTACATACTATAGTGGTTTCTTTCCTTGCTGCTGTATTTTCGTATTGTTAGTTATATTCATGCTGAATGTGGTTTATTTTACTGCTCTTTTGGTTACTTCCTCGTTGGACGACCAGGTCTTGGGATTAGTCGAGTCAGTCCGGTTCTCGTGTCTCGTAGGGACTCGGGAATCGGGTCGTTACAAGATGGTATCAGAGCAAGGTCGTCCCGAGAAGTGAATCAACTGACTGGAAATTAACCAATTCACATGTCTATAACTAGAGTAGCCACCACAACATATCTTTTGACATGAGTTCTTAGACGTTTACGTTAGGTATCGTTCCGTAGTGACGTGTTCCGTTTTGTTTCGCGTCTCCTTGCAGGAGATGCCTCGTCATGGGACCAGTGAGGCGGGCCGCAGGCGCGGCCGAGGATGAGGTCGGCGAGGTGGGTGTGCCGTTGCCGATGCCCCAGTGGACCAGCCACTACTCCCGGGCGTCCAGGCCTAGGACCTCGCCCGGTTGATACGAGACATTGTACGAGAGGAGCTCCACCCACCGCCCCGAGCGCCTCACCCTGGGGCTGCGGAGGGGGAGTCCTCTGTGGGACCACTCGACGGATGCGACGCTGGACATGGGGGAGGGGATGGGCTGCCGCAGCCCCCACCTTCCTCCAATACTTCTGTGCACGAGGCACCGTTGCCCAGGGGTGGACCAGCATCCTCACTGCAGTGCCACTCCGAGCTCTTCGGGCAGTTTCGGAAGCTGAAGCCCCCCTCCTTCAAGGGGGATGAGGACCTGACCGAGGCAGAGGACTGGCTCGAGCAGCTGGAGAAGATTTTCGGCACCCTTCGCCCCCCGGTGGAGTGCCGCGTGGCCTTTGCCACGTACTAGCTAGAGAGCGTGGCACACAGGCGGTGGAGGGCGGTCCGGAGACAGGAGAGGGACGAGCCAACCTGGGACCGATTCGTCGCCCTCTTCTACGAGCAGTACTTTCCCCAGACGTGGCAGGACCAGAGGAGGCGGGAGTTCCACACTCTTCGCCAAGGAACGATGACTGTAAGCGCGTACCGCACACGTTTCCTGGAGCTGTCCCGCTTTGCAGCGACAGCGGTGGCTACTGAGGAGGAGCGCCTTTGGAGGTTCACCAAGGGGCTCCGGTCTGCGATTCGGGGGTATGTCAAACCCCTGAAGCTGCCTACATTTTCGAAGGTGGTGGAGGCAGCCATGACTTACGAGGAGACCAACCCGTCCACGCGAGATGCTGACGGCGGGCGGAAGAGGCCCTTTCAGCCAGACTTTTCACAGGACCGACGAGAGAGGAGACACGTGGCATCCGCAGGAGAGCCGTCACGTTTTACAGGGCCATCAGTGGCCTTTGGGGGACCTCGATAAGGGCCAGTCGCCAGCATCGGACCCCCGCCCAGCCTACAGCTAGGACCCACTGAGGGCGGGAGTCGGGTTCCCCTCTGTTACCAGTGTGGCCAGCCGGGCCACATCAGGAGGGACTGCCCATCTAGGGCAGGAGGTCAGCAGATACTCCCCGCGCAGAGCACTGGAGGGTGCGCAGGAGGCCGCGGTTCCCAGGCGCGAGGAGGAGGACAGCAGTCACGAGGAGGGTACCGGCCAGCACCTACCCGTCCGACGCAGAGTGTGGCTGCTTCGTCCGCACCTAGAGCTGAAGGGCGTATCAACGCCTTGACACACAGGGACGCCAGAGCTTCGGGATCGGTGGTAGCAAGTATGGTTTCAGTTTCCGGCAGGCTCGTTTACACACTTTTCGATTCCGGCGCTATGCACTCGTTTGTCACAGACAGTTTCGCAGTTAGTTTGGGCCAGGATTATACGCTGTTAGAGAATCCATTCGTAATCAGAGGTCCGAGTGGTCAGTTGTTTGTAGCTGAGGAGGTGTACACGGATTGCGAGGTCAGCGTCGAGGGACATAGCCTGCCAGCTGACCTGATTATGATACAAATGGAGGACTTTGGAGTGATTCTGGTGATGGATTGGCTGTCCGCTTACCACGCCTTGGTGGACCATTTTGAGAGGAAGATCATCTTCTCCATTCCGGAGTTGCCTTCTTTCGAGTTTCACGGACAGCCAGTGGACGGAGGTTTCAGGTACATTTCAGCACTTCGGACGGTGAGACTTTGGAGCCAGGGGTGTGAGGGTTTCCTAGCTTGTGTAGTGGCAGAGCCCAGCCCTGTGGGAGGCTTCCAGAGCATCCCGGTGGTCAGAGAGTACCCTGACGTGTTTCCAGATGAGTTACCAGGTCTACCGCCTGAGCATGAGATCTAGTTTGAGATCTCACTAGTACCAGGGACCAGCCCCATCTCCACTGCGCCATACAGGATGGCACCGCTTGAGCTACGAGAGCTCAAGTCTCAGTTGCAGGACCTTTTGGAGAAAGGTTTCGTGAGGCCCAGTGCATCTCCCTGGGGAGCCCTGGTACTATTTGTGAAGAAGAAGGATGGGACCTTATGCCTTTGTGTGGACTACCGACAGCTGAATAGGGTCACCATCAAGAACAGATATCCGCTGCCGAGGATCGACGACTTATTTGACCAGTTGCGGGGTGCCACGGTGTTTTCCAAGATTGACTTGAGGTCGGGATACCACCAGTTGAGGATCAGGGAGACCGACGTCTCCAAGACAGCTTTCCGCACCCGGTACGGACACTACGAGTTTTTGGTCATGCCGTTTGGGCTGACCAATGCCCCCGCTACTTTCATGGACCTGATGAACCAGGTGTTTAGACCGTACTTGGACCAGTTCATGGTGGTTTTCATAGACGATGTACTCATCTATTCTAGAGATCGGACGCAGCACGGACAACACTTGCGGATGGTTCTGGACACTCTGAGACGACGTAGGCTGTACGCCAAATACAGCAAGTGCGAGTTCTGGTTGAGGGAGGTGACCTTCTTAGGTCATGTGATCTCTGGAGACGGCTTGGCGGTGGACCCAGCCAAGGTCGAGGCAGTGCTCAGGTGGGAGAGACCGCGTTTAGTCACTGAGATTCGTAGTTTCCTGGGACTGGCAGGCTACTACAGACGATTCATCAGAGGATTTTCACAGATCGCGCGTCCTATGACACAGTTGACCCGGAAGGACATGCCCTTCGCTTGGACAAATGCTTGTGAGGCATGTTTTCTGGAGCTGAAGGAGAGGTTGACCTAGGCTCCCATGCTCACCATCCCTGACAGTAGTGGCTGGTTCGTTGTGTACACGGACGCCTCCTTGCAGGGGTTAGGAGGTGTGCTCATGTAGAGGGGTCACGTTGTCGCTTACGCTTCACGGCAACTGAAGCCCCATGAGCATACCTACCCTACCCATGACCTAGAGTTGGCAACTATTGTCTTTGCGCTGAAGACCTGGAGGCACTACTTGTACGGTGAGACCTTCGAGATTTTCACAGATCACAAGAGCCTCAGATACCTTTTTGATCAGAAGGAGCTCAACATGAGACAGAGACGTTTGTTGGAGCTCCTGAAGGACTACGACTGCAGCATCTACTACCACCCGGGAAAGGCCAATGTGGTGGCTGACGCCTTGAACCATAAGGTGCTCGCACACTTGGCCAGTTTACAGTTATAGAGTTGGAGCCTTTTGGAGGAGGTGGGCAGTTGGTGACCCCTGGAGTTACGGGGGCACTGTGGGGCAGTGACGATGACACGACAGACCAGGCCAGAGCTGATAGACTGCATTATCACAGGACAGATGGCCGATCCGTACTTGCAGTCCTTGCGCGACAGAGCACTATCGGGAGACCCGGGGGACTTCTCTTTCACAGACCAGGTGCTGCGCTTGAGGGGACAGTTGTGCGTTCCCAGAGACGAGAAGCTGTTGAGAGAGCTCCTGACTGAGGCACACGGTTCCAGATTCACCATACATCCCGGAAACACGAAGATGTACCACGACTTGAGATGCGAGTTTTTGTGGAGGGGGATGAAGCGGGATGTGGGTGAGTTCGTGCAGTAGTGCTTAGTGTGTCAGCAGGTGAAGGCCGAGCATCAGAGGCCTGCAGGGCCGCTATAGCCGCTTCCAGTGCCAGAGTGGAAGTGGGAGAGCATCACCATGGACTTGGTGGTGGGCTTACCTGTTACCTAGCGAGGACACGACGCAGTCTGGGTAATAGTGGATAGACTGACGAAGACGGTGCGATTCTTGCCGATCCGAGTCACTTTGGGACCAGCACAGTTGGCAGAGAGGTATATCCGTGATGTGGTACGACTACACGGAGTTCCGCGGGAGATCGTATCCGACCAGGATACCCGCTTTACGTCCCTGTTTTGGGCTGAGTTTCAGCAGGCCTTGGGGATGCGGTTGAGGTTTAGTACGGCTTACCACCCCCAGACGGACGGACAGTCTGAGCGCACGATACAGACACTTGAGGACCTTTTGCGTGCCTATGTACTGGACTGGAGGGGCTCTTGGGAGGAACACCTGCCCCTAGCGGAGTTCTCATACAACAACAGTTATCACTTGAGCATCGGCATGGCTCCCTACGAGGCTCTGTACGGATGGAGGTTTACGGCACCCTTGAGTTGGGTTGAGGTGGGGACCAAGTGGGAGGTTGGCCCCAGGTGATCCGGAAGAGTCAGGAGGTAGTCGAGCAGATCCACAGGAGACTCCGCACTGTCAGGAGCAGACAGAAGAGCTACGCGGATCGAAGACGCAGAGAGGTGCAGTTTGAGGTTGGGGATCACGTCTTTCTTCGTGTTTCGCCCATGAAAGGCCTGCAGCGATTTGGGGTGAGAGGGAAGCTCGTGCCAAGGTTTGTGGGGCCCTTTGAGGTCCTGGAGCGGGCTGGACCCGTTGCTTACAGGCTTACCCTCCCCCCGCAGCTTTCTGGTGTGCACGGCGTGTTCCACGTGTCCAACCTCAGGAAGTACGTAGCCGATCCCAGTCACGTACTAAGTCACGAGAGTGTTGAGGTGGGCGACGACCTGACCTACCTCGAGCGGCCAGTGTAGATTCTAGACCGAGCCGTCCGCAACTTCAGACGAAAGCAAGTACCCCTGGTAAAGGTTTTGTGGAGGAGCCAGCGGTACGAGGAGGCTACCTGGGAGCCTGAGGCGGCAATGCGGGAGCGGTACTCGGAGCTCTTCGCGGGTACGTCTTTTCGGATCGGCTTCGGTCCTCTTTGAGTTTGTTATGGTTATTTTGACGTCTTTTCCGCACCCTAGTTAGCACAAGTTTCGGGGATGAAACTTCCTTTGAGTTTGTTATATTGTTACGAACGCACGCTTCAGACGTCTTTTAAGATGTCTGGGAGGTGGCCCAGACGTCTGACCAGACGTCTGGAACCACTTCCAGAAGTATGGGAATCGGTTATTTTTGGCACGCGTGATTCGTCTGCGCGCTCCTGTGTACGCTCTCTCTCCCTCTCTTTTTCCCTCTCTCTTGCGGCCACAGACCCACCCTATCCCGCTCTCTCTCTCCTCCTCGCGCGGCCTTAAAAGGCCACGCCCTCCCCCTCACTCCTGTCACCTCCACCCCCTTCCTCTTCTCCTTCCAGTCGGTGCGCGACAGCGAGCGCGAGTGAGCGGCGGCAGCGACAGCCGCGACGGGTGCGGGAGGAGGTCCTGCAAGGGGGAGTAGGCATCGGCCGTGAGGGCTCGAGCCTGTCGGGGCAGTGGGAGCCGGCCGGCGGGGGTGCAGCAGACGTGGGGTGGTGCGGGAGGCCTACTGCAGCTCGAGCAGCAGGCGGAGCACTTGCAGCGCGGCCGTGCGTTGCGAGCAGAGGGAGAGTGGCGCCCTGATTCTAGAAAATTTTCCAGAATCAGACGTCTGTGATTCCAACCAGACAACTGGGAAGACGTTTAGAAGACTGTTCAGACGTCTGAAAGTGAGTTATTTCCGCTTCTTCATTTTCTTCGACTGACCGTACTAAGAGAGAGAGGAAATGGGTACGCGCAGGTTCTGAGATTCGCATCCAACGCGAATCAGACGTCTGGCTATAGTGCCAGACGATGGGAACAACTTCCAGACGTCCTGGGTGACCATCGGACGTCTGGGAACTAGGCCAGACGCCCCCGCAGGCTTCTGGACGTCTGAGAGACCATGCAGAGCAAGGTAACCCTTGATCCACTTTTTAAGACGTATGGAATAAGTTCTAAACGTCTGATTTTGCACTGTTTCGTCGTTTTCGACCCGTTTAGGGCTCATTCGGAGTCTGTTTTCTGCGTTTCGAGTTGCGTGCTTTTCGGAATTACATCCTCTACCCGTCTACAGTAGCTATGTACTATTTTGAGAAACTCCGTGTGTTTGATCCTTGTGATAGGACCCTGTTCCGTTGCAGTCTCGGGGGTTGCAGAGGCACGCGGGATTCCCGACCACGCCCCCAGTTCGCCTGTTGTAACCTGTAGAGTGGCATTTAAGTTTATTAGCATAATCTGTTAAATTATGGAACCATAAATAGAACCTAGGACATTGCATGAATCTTAGGAATGAGAAACGAGATTGAATGATAGATCCTAGGGTGTTGCATAAATCCTAGGGTTGGAAAACTAGATTGTATGATAAATCCTAGGGTATGACATGAATCCTAGGATGGGAAAACTAGTGGAATATGTGAGCACTGCAGTCCTGAAAATGTGGAAAAGAAATAATAGTTGCCTGTAAATTTGTTTAAATAGCTGCCTGTTATGAATAAATGAACATGATTAAGAATATGGGATGTATGAACGTGAAACTGGAAAGGTGAAACCGGAATGCGCTGAGTTAAAGAGCTGGAACACTATGGGGAATTAGGAGTAGAGCTCCTGGAAAGTGAATGGAATAGAATTGGGGAAGTGAGCTGGCCCTTGAGTACGGAGTACCAAGGAGAGCGACTGTCCCCCTATTTAGTGCAGAGCGGAGCCAGCCGCCCCAGGGACCCGGGGTTAGGACTGGCCACTCTGTACCGACTTGCTGGCACTCGTGTACGTAGTACCGAGGATAGCTACTAGTGTAGGGAGGTACTAGCTACCCCACGGGCCCCGGGGTTCTGCTAGCCTCCTACACCGACTTGTTAGGCCCACTAGGGCAAACCAGGGTAGTCAGGCGAGGGTGCGCGGACTGTGGAGGGGCAAGGCCCCTGTTTGGTTACTGTGGAGGGGTTGGACCCCTATTACTGAGAGGGCTCTGCCCTGTACTGGTTTCGTGCTATGCTTTGGGCGCACCCGTTAACGGAAATGACTGACCGCGTGCCAGTGTGGATTATCTACCCTTGCATTTACCGCGCATGCCGTAGTCACCATTACGTCTGTCAGCGACCTTGGGGTGGTTGACTAAGAGTAGGATCACCACGGGGGACTTGCCTGGCCAGGAGAGCACCATGTGCTACTTCTACTATTCGGAAAAGACTGCAATCAAGATCGTTCCCACGAGGAACGTTCGAGATCAAGTGAAGGATCTGAGAAATAGATAAATTGTGAAACAATAGAAAGACGTAAATAAAGGAAGAAAGAAAATTAAAACAGCTACTGTACACTTTACTGTTTCTTTAGTTTAGCTGCCACTCTACTCAGCGTTTTGCTGACATGTTACACTCATTACCTTTCAGGACCAGGTGTTGAGCAGCCAGGGTCAGCGGCTGCAGAGGACACTGGGCCGAGTAGGGTCCAGTAGAGTTACCACTGTTCTCTTGTACCTCTTTTTGGTTCCACTGTAGTTAGTAGTTCTTGTTTCCACTGTACTTTTCTTTACCTGCAGTTCATATTATGTTATGAATGTTGTTCTACTGTTGTGGTGGTACATACTCTAGTGGTTTCTTTCCTTACTACTGTATTTTCGTACTGTTAGTTATATTCATGCTGAATGTGGTTTATTTTACTACTCTTTTGGTTACTTCCTTGTTGGACGACCAGGTCTTGGGAATAGTCGAGTCGGTCCGGTTCTCGTGTCTCGTAGGGACTCGGGAATCGGGTGGTTACAGGTCCTCATCCCCCTTGAAGGAGGGGGGCTTCAGCTTCCAGAACTGCCCGAAGAGCTCAAAGTGGCGCTGCAGTGGAGATGCTGGTGCACCTCCAGGTAAAGGTGCCTCGTGCACGGAAGTGTCGGAGGAAGGTGGGGGTGGTGGCAGCCCATCCCCTCCCCTGTGTCCAGCGTCGCGTCCATCGTGTGGTCCCACAGAGGACTCCCCCTCCGCAGCCCTAGGGAGAGGCGCTCGGGGTGGTGGGTGGAGCTCTTCTCACACAATATCCCGTATCAGCTGGGCGAGGTCCTGGGCCTAAATGCCCAGGAGCAGTGGCTGGTAAACTGAGGCGTCGACAGCAGCATGCCCACCTCGCCGACCTCTTCCTCGATCGCGCCCGCGGCCCACCTCGTTAGTCCCGCGACGAGGCATCTCCTGCAAGGAGACACGAAACAGAACGAAAGCACAACAATATGGAACGATATCTAACGAAAAAGTCTAAGAGCTCATGTCAAAAGAAATGTTGTGGTGGCTACTCTAGTCATAGACATGTGAATTGGTTATTTTCCACTCAGTTGGTTCACTTCTCGGGACGACCTTGCTCTGATACCATCTTGTAACAACCCGATTCCCGAATCCCTACGAGACACGAGAATCGGACCAACTCGACTAATCCCAAGACCTAGTTGTCCAACTAGGAAGTAACCAAAAGAGCAGTAAAATAAACCACATTTAGCATGAATATAACTAGCAGTAACAAAATACAGCAGTAAGAAAAGGAAATACTACAGTATACACCACCACAGCAGGAGGGAAATAAACATGTACATAACATAAATTTTCGACAAAGAAAGTACAGGGAGTAACAAAGAAACTACTCACTACAGTGGAAGAAAAGTACAAAAAGTACTACAGGTAACTCTACTGGACCCTACTAGGCCCAGCGTCCTCTGCAGCCGCTGACCCTGGCTGCTCAACACCTGCTCCTGAAAAGTAACGAGTGTAACACATCAGCGAAACGCTGAGTAGAATGGCAACTAAAAGCTAAAGAAGCGTAAGAGTGCACAGTAGCTGGCATATTTTTACTTTTGTTATTTATGTCTTTCTATTAAATTACTAATGATTTATTTCTTAGATCCTTCTCTTGATCTCGAATGTTCCTCGTGGGAACGATCTTGATTGCAGTCTTTTTCAAAAAGTAGAAGTAACACGTGGTGCTCCCCTGGCCGGGAGAGTCCCCCGTGGTGGTCCAACCCTCAGTCAACCACCCCAAGGTTGCTGACAGACGTAACGGTGACTACGGCACGCGTGATAAGCGCACGGGTAGCTACCCCGCACTAGCACGTGGTCAGTCGTTTCCGTTAACGGGTGCGCCCAAGCATAGCACGGAACCAGTATAGGGCAGAGCCCTCTCAGTAATAGGGGTCCAACCCCTCCACAGTCAGCGCACCCTCGCCTGACTACCCTGGTTTGCCTAGTAGGCCTAAAAAGTCGGTGTAGGAGGCTAGCAGAACCTCGGGGCTCGTGGGGTAGCTAGTGCTCTCCCTACACTAGTAGCTCTCCTCGGAACTATGTACGCGAGGGCCAGCAAGTCGGTGTACAGTGGCCAAACCCACCCTAGTCTCAACCTGAGGGCGGCAAGCTCCCCTCTACACTAAGAGGTAAGGTGTGCTCTCTCTGGTACCACGTACCCAAGAAACAACACATTTCCACGTTTCACTTTCTCAGTTCCATTCTGTTCTCTTTCCAGGAGTTCTACTCCTAATTCCCCGTAGGGTTCATGTTCTTTTTGGTTTAGCCATTTTAGGCTTCACCGTTCCAGTTTTACGTTCATACAACCTATGTTCTTCATCATATTTCTTCATTCATAACAGGTAGCTGTTAAATCAATTTACAGGCAGTTATTATTTCCTTTCCACTTTTCCAAGACTGCAATATTTATATATTCCACTAGTTTTTCAGTCCTAGGATTCATGCCGTACCCTAGGATCTATCATTCAATCTAGTTTTCTAGTCCTAGGATTCATGCAATACCCTAGGTTCTATTATTCAATCTAGTTTCTCAGTCCTAGGGTTCATGCAATGCCCTAGACTCTATTAATTGTTCCACAATTGTAACAAATTTTGTTAAGTAAATTAAAAAGCCACTCTACCAGCGAAACTGGGAGTACTGGGGGCGTGGTTAGCAATCTCGCACGCCTTCGCAACCCCCAAGACTACAATGGAATGGAGTCCTAACACAAGGATCAATCACAAAGAGTTTCTCAGAATGGTATACAATTACTGTAAATGGGTAGAGGAATTTATTCTGGAAAGAATGCAACTCGAAACGTGGAAAACGGACTTCGAACGGACCCTAAACGGGTCAAAAACGACGAAACTGTCCAAATCAGACGTCTGGAAGAGGTTCCAGACATCTTAAAAGGTGGGTTAGGTCGTACCTCAGTTCTGCGCAGTCCTTCAGACGTCCAGAAGTCTGTTGGAACGTTTGACCATGGTTCCCAGACGTCCGATTGTCACCCCGAACGTCTGGAAGTCCTCCCCATCGTCTGGCACTGCGGCCAGACGTCTGATCCGCGTGGGATGGTGAGCCCTCGTGCCCTCCCGAGCAGAACCTGCGCACACACACACCTGTTCTCAGCACGACGAAGTGCAGACGAAGTCACGGCGGACGGCTGCATGGTCGTACACGCGAAAAAGGGAGAAGATGAAATATCTTACCTGTCAGACGTCTTGACGCCCCTCCAGACGTATTGAACGTCGTCTGGACGTAAGCCCAGACGTCTGATTCTGGAAAATCTTCTAGAACCAGAACCCGATTCGCTCTCCACCCGCGACGCACGGCCGTGCCGCGCCCCGTCCGCTTGCTACCCGTGCTACTGGAGCTCCCTCCTTGACACCCCACACCCGCCACTCCCCCATCGGCCTACTCTAGCTGCCCCGGCAAGCTCGAACCCTCGCGGTCGAGCTTCTTCCTTTCGCTTGCAGCCCTCCTTCCCGCACGCTCGCCGCAGCCGCTGCTGCTGCCGCTCACTCGCTTGCTCACGCTCTCGCACTGGCAGGTAGAAGGAGAAGGAAAAGGCAGAGGAGATGAGGGTGAGGGAGAGGTCGTGGGTGTTTTATAAGGCCGCACGGGGAGAGAGAGAAATGGGCGGCAAGTCTGCAGGAAGCGAGAGGGAAAGAAGAACGAAAGCGGCGGGTGCAGTCTGCGCGTGCACGCGCGGAGACGCAACCCCGTACGCCGAAAAAATTTATTACCAGACGTCTGGAAAGTGTTCCAGACGTCTGGACAGACATCTAGGCCACTTCCCAGAAGTCTTAAGACCCCGTCTGATGTCACGTTCGTCGCACTTTTCCCTTCTTATCTCCCTAATTCTTCCTACGATAGTGCATGTTTGGGAGGAGGTCACAAAACCCTGAATTGTTTGAATTGTATGATAATTCTAGAAGGAAAGGAACCGAACCATCATCCTCCTCCACAAACATGGCTGCAAGCCCACCCCCGAATCCCGAGGGAGGAAACCACCCCCCTCAAATCCCACCAGGTGGTGGAGCCATGGACCCCATGACCTGCCTCCAAGCCTAAATGGAAATGTATAATGAACAGATTGAAGCCATTAGGGAAACCTTGGAGGAAATGCAGAACCCTCCCGAATAGGAGGAGCCTAGGTCTCTTAGCTCCTATCAAAATCCCGCTGCTACAGAGACCAGAGGACAAATTCAGGTCCTCATGGGTGGGGATGATTTTGAATTGAAACCCAATATAATTGGCCTGATTAACTTTCACTTCCATGGTCTTGCAAGTGAAGATCCTTTTCTCCATTTGGAAGACCTGACCCGATTGGCTGAAATGGTTAAACCAAGAAACATGGAGTTATCAATTGTCCTCATGAAAATGTTCCTGTTTTCGCCGTGGGATAAAGCATCGCAATGGTTACACACCCTTGGGAGAACCATCCATTCTTGGGAAGAGATGAGAACAGCATTTCTCAAGAAATTCTTCCTAATCGGGCGAACCAATGCGCTTCACTATGCTATAACTTCCTTTACGCAACAAAATGGCGAACAATTTCATGAGGCTTGGGAGAGATATAATGACCTCCTCCAGAAGTGTTCGCACCACGGTCTGCCTAAGTGGCATATAGCCCAGATTTTCTATTATGGGCTAAATGAGACTTTGAAGCAGATTGCAGACACTTCTTGTGGAGGGAATTTCATGAATAAAGACGAGAATGGAGCATTCGAATTATTTGAAAACATGAGTGAAAACTCAATGAACAATGCCTCCATTATCGCCTTTAATCGTACCAGCCTACCTCGTAATGTTCACGAAGTTGACATGGGACCCTCCTATTCATCCACAGATCTTAGCCTTATCGCACAAAAATTGGATGAAGTCTCCGTCGTGCACAAGAAGCTGGACGAGCTTCTGGCCAATCCCGCCAGTTCTATGGCAAACACCCCCACCTCACCACTTCATCACAATCCTAATCCTTCCAATGCCAGGCTTATCCTCAAAAACTCTGTGAGATCTTCCTTACCGAGCGTCACGCCGAGTGATTTGGTAAGTCATGTGGATCTGGCTTCTGCAAGCCAGTATTTTGACACAGAGGACCAAGCCTTCGTGTTCTCGGATACATATTTACATGCGGACTTGTCTTTTGGCTTAGAAGATGCTTGCGCCTTGGGGAACAACCCATTCTCTACCACTTATAACCCAGGGTGGCGAAATCATCCGAATTTCGTATGGTCCAATAACCCACAGCACCAAAACCCCACAGGTGGACCAATGCGACTGTCCACACCCGTCATCCTAAGGGCCCAGTCTAATCCTGTGGCGAATCCGCCATTGGGTTTTTGCATACCGCAAATAGAACACGCATCGAGTCCTCTTGATAAACTGATGCGAATGATGACGGAAATGTCTAAGCGCCATGAAGAGAACATGACCTCTCTTCAGCACCAATTGGCGTAGCAAAATGCTAAGATCAGTCAACTACATATGGCGACTCCATCTCAGGGCACTCTTCCAGCCGAACCTGTTCCCAACCTGCGAAATTTCGTACCCCGTGGTCCTCAACCATAGGTACAACCTTCTCAAGGGTAGGTTCATCAGATTCTGCAGGCTCTGAGCATTCCACCGGGATTTCAGGCTAATCTCGCAGCAACTACACCTCACCCTTATGTCCCTATTGTGAACCCTCCTCCGCCTTATGATCCCACTGGACCTGCGACATCCAATGCGATTATTACGAGGAGTGGGAAGCAAACCGTCGATCTACCTCTACCTGATCCTGGCCCATCTTTTTCATCGCCCTCTCATTCGGGATGCGCACCGCATTCGTGAGAGGACGATACACCCAAACTAGTGCCAGAATTGGTCCCATTCCCTGAGGCTCTACTGAGGGAGCTAAAGGCAAGAAAAAGGATACGCAGGCCTTTGATAACCTACGTAATTTATTCAGGGATGTTGAAATCGAGGTACCCCTGTTAGAGGCTATCGACCACATACCTACTGTCGCCTGATTTTTCAAAGACTACACTACACCCAGGCGACAGTCAAAGAAAATAAAGAATCTAATGGTTCTCTCGCCTCATGCGAGTTGTGCCATACTGTCAAATCTACCAACAAAGTAGAAAGATCCAAGTACACCACTTATTTCTTGTAGCATCCAAGGCTACAATTTTAACCATTCTTTGCTTGATCTAGGATCTTCCATCATACTCGAGAAATTTGCCTTAGGAAATCTGAAACCCACCCCTGTCATGTTACAGTTGGCAGATCGTTCTGTCAAAATACCAAAGGGTGTGGTGGAAGACGTGGTGGTTAGGGTCAACAGTCTCTATTTTCCTATTGACTTTCTTGTTTTGGATATGGAAGCTCCTAGCTCACTTTCTGATTGTTTAATCATCCTAGGTCGACCTTTCTTGGCCACAACCCGTGCCCACATCAACTGCGAGTCAGGGTGTATTGAGATTGCTTTTGGATCTGAGAAGCTCAAGCTTAACATCTTCAAGGCAGCCAAGAACTTTGATTGCGATTGCATCGAAGATAACACGTCTGACGAGGACATGGCCGTCAGTGCGTGTATTGGACTAATAGGGACCTATTCTGACTGCTGTGGATTTCCTTTAAACACAAACGATTGCCTGACCAACACATATTGTGACATTCCCCCATCCCTCCCTTTTCCCGTACCTTCTCCTGAGCAGGCTTCTGACGAGGTTTTCTCCACTTCCCATACCTCGTGGTCTGAGTCATATTCAGGCTACTCACCGCCGATCCACACTCTTGAAGACCGAATTGCCCTTTCTTTCCCGCCAAATTCGGCAGAATTGCAACTCCACACTAGGACCTGGAGCCCAAATACTACTCATTGGGGCTATCCCTTTTTTAATCCATCAATCCAAGATGCCCCTCTTCTTGGCCAATCTGAGGGCCAACTTCTTCCTCTTGCCTTGTTTTCTTCTAATCCGCTTGGGACACTCTCATCCCAAGAAATGCCAGATCTTTCACCATCCACTCCCGAGCTGAAAGAGCTACCTAATATGCTTAAGTATGTTTTCTTGAGACTAAATGAAACACTCCCCGTAATCATTAGTTCAAAATTGACCAGGGAGCAAGAGTGCAAACTAAGAATGGTCCTTATGGAACACAAGGTAGCCATTGGATGGTCCTTATCAGACTTAACTGGCATTAGCCCCTCCTACTGCACTCACCGTATATATATGGAGGAGGAGGCTCGACCTTCCAGCGAGATGCAGCGACGTCTCAACCCTAACATGTGGGAGGTTGTTAAAAAGGAAATTATTAAGTGGCTAGATGCGGGTATAATTTTCCCGATCAGCGATAGCCCCTGGGTGAGTCTGATTCACGTCGTGCCCAAAAAGGCGAGACTCACCATCCGTGTCAATGACAAGAGCAAATCCATCCCTACACGGACTCCTACATATTGGAGAGTGTGTGTAGACTATAGGAAACTTAATGCAGCAACTAAGAAAGATCACTTTCCACTACCTTTTATTGACCAAATCCTGGAGCAGTTAGCGGGAAATAAATTTTTCTGTTTCCTGGATGGATTCTCTGGATATAACCAGGTGGCAATTGATCCCAGGGACCAAGAGAAAATGACCTTTACTTGCCCCTTCGGCACCTTTGCATGTAGAAGGATGCCGTTCGAACTTTGTAACACGCCAGCAACTTTCCAGAGATGTATGCTGGCAATATTCCATGACATGGCAGGTGACTTTCTTGAGGTTTTCATGAATGACTTTTCGGTCTTTGGACCCTCTTTTGATGACTGTCTTGCCAACCTGACCCATATCCTTCGGAGATTTATTGATGTGAACCTCGTGCTTTCCTGGGAAAAAAGTCATTTTATGGTACACGAGGGAATTATTCTCTGGCATATCATCTCCGATAGGGGTATCGAGGTTGACAGAGCTAAGCTTGGTGTAATTGCTGATTTACCTGTGCCTGGCTCTGTCAAACAAATCTACTCCTTCTTGGGACACGTTGGTTTCTATAAGAGATTCATCAATGACTTCTCCAGGATTTCTTGACCTTTAACTCATCTCCTATCGACCGATGTACCCTTTGATATGGGCCCTGACTGCATACGAGCATTCACGCAGCTGCGTGATGCTGTCACCAAGGACCCTGTTCTCCAGCCACCTGATTGGTCCCTCGACTTTGAACGCATGTGTGACGCTTCCGACCTTGCAATCAGAGCCATCCTGGGACAAAGACGCGATAGACACCCCTTCGTGGTGTACTACGCCAGTAAGATGTTGGACGAGGCCCAGCATATTTATACAACCACTGAGAAAGAACTACTGGCGGTCGTCTTTGGGCTGGAGAAATTCCGCTCTTACCTTTTGGGCTCGCATGTTATTGTATTCACTGACCATGTGGCCATTCTCCATCTCATGCACAAGAAGGATGCCAAGCCTAGACTGATTCGTTGGATCCTTCTGCTCCAAGAATTTGACATTGAGATCCGTGATAAGGCCGGAGCCTAGAATGTTGTGGCTGATCATCTCTCAAGATTGGACCTTGACCACATTGGACTTACCCTGCCGATCAATAAGGTTTTTCCCGATGAGCACCTATAGGCAATTAATGTGGCAAGTGGACATTGGTATGCTGACATTGCCAATTACCTTGCTTATGGTTCCCATCCACGTGGCTAGCCTAAAATCCAGCACGAGCATCTCATTGCAGAAGCAAAGTATTATTTCTGGGATAATCCACTACTTTTTCGAATAGGTGCTGACCAGATCATCCATCGTTGTATTCCTCACAGCGAATTCCCCAGTGTGCTATCCTTCTACCATGATCAGGCCTGCGAAGGCAATTTCTCTGGGAGGAAAACTGTAGCCAAGGTGTTGCAGTGTGGTTTCTTTTGGCCCTCCCTTCACCAGGATGCACACAATTACGCCAAACATTGCACTAGGTGCCAGTCGTTAGGGTCAATGTCATGTCGTGACATGATGCCCTTGCAACCCATCCTAGCTGCTGACATTTGGGGAATCGATTTCATGGGTCAATTTCCTCCTTCCAACGGCTTCGAATACATCCTCGTTGCTGTTGATTATGTTTCGAAATGGATCGAGGCTATTCCCATGCGCCATGCTGACCATGTCATTTCCACTCGATTTGTTAAAGGCCACATTTTTGCACGCTTTGGAATCCCTCGAGCCATTATCTCGGATGGAGGAAGCCATTTTACCCATGCTTCTCTTCGGGCACTTCTGAGGAAATATGGAGTCCACCATCATATCGCATCTCCGTATCATCCTCAGACAAACGACCAGGCTGAGGTGTCGAACCGACAAATCAAGCATATTCTCCAGAAAACGGTTCGGCCTAACCATAAGGATTGGTCTGACAAGCTGATTGACGCACTTTGGGCGTACCAGACCGCCTTCAAGGCTCCCCTAGGTATTTCTCCTTATATAATCATTTACGGGAAGCCTTGTAATTTGCCCGTGGAGCTGGAGCACCACGCTTATTGGGCGGTTCGCCAATGTAACCTCGACCCAGACATGTGTGGTTGAGAAAGGAAACTCCAACTCCAAGTGCTGGAAGAGCTCCATCGTGAAGCCTATGATTCTGCCTTAACTTTCAAGCAACGCACTAAGGCTTTTCACGACAGTCGAATTCGGCGGAAGGAATTTGAGCCATCTCAGCAAGTTTGGCTTTACAATGTTCGGCTCAAATTCTTTCCTGGGAAATTGAAGTCCAAATGGACTGGTCCCTTCTTGGTCTCGAGACCATTTCCCAACGGGGCCGTTGAAATTGAGGATCCCAAATCTGGGCATAAATTTACGGTCAATGGGCAGCGTTTAAAACCTTATCTTACTCATGAACCTGCCCCCATTGGAGAAACTATTGCCCTGCTGGAGGGTAACTAATTTCGTGCCTCATTCTGAGTCCAGCTGGGGACATTAAATTCAGCGCTCGTTGGGAGGCACCCCAGCAACACTCCTTCACTGTCACGTACACTTCACTTCGCACCTTTTCACTTCACCACCCACCATCCACCCACCCTACCACTCTGCGATATACCCTGCACCTCAGCTCTCGTTCCCTGATCTTTGGACCTTCCTCTACCCTACCTTGCATGCATATGAGGACATAGCATCGTTTGGCATGGGGGGGTGGATAGGCATCTATAGGATCTGGGTATTATATGGTATCATGCAGCTTCTATCCATCTATAAATATGTACATAGCAAAAAAAAAAAAAGGTGTTTAGTAATGATCTGAAGGCTGAAACAAAAATACAATAAGTGTTTAAGGATATTCAACCACTGTTTTAAAGACTTTCCAGGCCACAGAAGCTTGATTCTCTTAGGCTCGGCTTAATTCACTTGAGCATTGACAAGATAGATCAGAATCTCTCCTAACTAAGGACGTATTCTTGTACCTGAGACATCAGTACAGGATCCGTTGGTTTGCTTCTACTCGAGAGCCTAAGTAATCTTGGTTCACACTACACATATCAAGAAAGACCAGGTGAACATAAGATCCAACCCTAGTGTTCATTAGGGAAGGTGGAGTGCTTACCTGTGCGCGCAGGTAGACTTTTTATCCTAGGCTTTAGTCTTGTGTCTAGGAGAAACTCTTTCTACCAAAAAGAAACTCTCCCACCAAAAAAGTGTGCTCCTCCAAATAAAGTTGTAAGAGATATACTAACACTTGTTTCAAAAAATAAAAAAACTGTGAAAATAAGTCAGTATATCTCGCAAATATCTGTAAGTTCGTCTCCCTCAAAGTGTTTCAGGGCAAGTTACAAATACCCTGTTTCTACCATATATTCTTTGAGCCACAAATGTAATAAAATGGGAGTTAAGTTTTCCGTCATCTTCTTAAGGGTCAATCCAAAGACACGAGCTGAAACTGGGACCAACCTACACTTAAAGATTCGTGAAACCCCAGGCTTGAGTCTTAATGTTCATCTGGTCAGTCTTGATCTTTCACTATGCACAAACCATAATCTCTTGAGCTCTCAAGTATGGCAAAAACCTTCTGAGTCCTGGAAATCGTACTTAATGTTTAAATATCAAGAGTCCATGTTAGTTGAGAGATGGTCTATATCACGTAAGACTTAAAGTACTGGTAGTCTTCTCTACAATTGGTTCTCACAATATCCAACAAATAAACACACCCATGTCACCTCAGAAGAAAATCTTCAGCTTAAGATCATTTCTAAATACAATACAAAATGTTTTGCTAGGGAATAGAAAAAGATAGGCATGGGGGTATGATTGCACAGCAACAATACACCACTAATTATGCCATCTTGTGTTATTTCCTAGCACTACCATTGTATCTTAGGTAACTATAGTTGCATTTGTAAATAAACACATGCATGCATTTATTGAGAGGGGAGGATAATGCGAATAATTGGCCATCTAATTAACATCTTCATCAAGGGATACATTGCAAATTCACCATTCTCATTTTTTATTTTGACTTCGAAATATTCTCCCTCACGTAGCTCAGGGCATGGGGCATGCACCTCTTCGCGCCATTCCTCTACCGGTAGCATGGTTGGACTTGCTCTGCCAGCAGCATGGCAGTGGCATGCGTCTTCTTCTTTAAAAGGCCTTGCCTTCTCCCTTGCGCTGAGCCTGGAACACACACCACCCCCAGACACCTTTCTCCAGGCCAATCTCCTCCCCTCTCCCTCTCCATACGCAGTATCTCTTCCCACTGAAGAGACACATTGTGGGCAGGAGAAAACTCACAGTGGTCCCACAACCACCACTGTGAGTTCCACCACCGCCTAGCTCCTTCATGAGCAGGTGGGCATGGTGGTTTCACCCTCTGTTTTCACCACTGAATGCCCTCGTCGCAATTGTCAGAGCTTCAAGGTTGGAAGCTCCAGCAGCAGCAACGGCCGCCAACAGCAGCGTAGGCAACCGCGCGTAAGCCAACAGACCTCCACGAGCTTTCCCCACACACGTAGGCGCTTCCTAGCGCACCCACGCATGTAGAACCGGTGCTACCGGTCGCCCTCTCCCATGCGGCACTGTAGCCACTGTTCACACCTCTCAGCACGACACTGTAGCCACCGACTTGTTTCTCACTTAGCCGGTGGCACAACACTCTCTCTCTTCACCCACAACCCGCTCCAGCCAGTCACCCGCTTCTGCGCCCATGGCCGCTCTCCCCCGTAGCACTATGCGCTGCGCTACGCAGTGCGCTGCGCTGCACTCCCACACCCTCCTACATGCGAAGACAGCGCGCGCGTTCCCTCCAGTGCCAGCGTGAAGCACTTGTGTGCCTGCACGCGCGCCTGCGAGATCAGACAGAGGAAGCTTCTGCCAGATGACTTAAACTCCTCCCTCTCTCTCACAGCCACCCGCCAGTACGTGCACACACACACTTGTACACACTCACATGTACTCTCACACACACTTGTAGACACACACACACCTTTATAAAGTCACATCTACACACATATATATTTATATATCCACTCACATATATAAATAAATATATATCTCCATATATTTATATATATATATATATCTATATATATCTATATACATAGATACTTATATAAATATATCTATATACATATATACATATACATATCTATATACATATATTACTATATATATATATCTATTTGTAAATATATATATATATATATACATATATATATATATATATTTACATATCTATATATATATACATAACTACATATATACCTATATAGTCATAACCCTATCTGTATATAAAGATATATATATATATATATATCTTTACATACACATCACCTACCTATATCCATACACCCTTGCACTAGTCACTCAACCACGCATTATATCGTGGGAATATCTGCACCAGTTGCTGATATTCCCCGATACCCGCATAAAGCAAGCGCCACCACACACTCCCACACATCCGTCCTACACTCTATGCAGCACTTCGTCTTGTTGGTTGCGTCTTACAAGACGTGGACCAACTCGATACTGTGCTACACGCCATTTCCACTTCCACCCCCACCCCTATATATATATAGAGAGAGAGAGAGACAGAGAGAGACTATATTTATTTCTCTACAAGCAACCTACCTTGTTTTTATTTCTCTTTTGTTTCTTGCTATTAAAAAGATAAAAAAAATAATAAAATAGAAAAGATAATCCTTGTCTTACAGGTACTCGATCTTGCAAATAGCAGGGCCAGTTCTTTTGGAAACCCTAAGTTGGCTCAAACCCAAGAACAATTTGGCTCAAAGCCAAGGACCTGATTTTGAGGGTGTGCCTCAAGGACAATATTATCAACAAAAAAAAAATCTTAAATGGAAGGAGAAAACCAAAAACATAATAAACACACGAAAGAGATACGTTTTAGGAAAGGTGTAGAAACTTCTTCACCTTTAATCCTCGCCTCCCTGAGATCGACCCTGGGCCAAAAAGTGACCAAGATAAAATTAAGTAGGCGAGGTTAAAAATTTTTTGTAAAAGATGGTTAGACTCATTTTAGGTTAACCACTATACTCACTTCAATGATAATTTCCCCATATTAACACAACCTATTCAAGTCCTACCACCTGTGCACTCACACATTTGAAATCAATTTTAAGGGCAAACACCCCTTAACGCCTATCATATTTCAAAATAACATCAAACCCAAGAGTAAAATTGAGTAGACATGCCCTAGGCAAGACTAATAGTCTTGGGGACTTGAAATTAGATTGGGCTAAGGTCAAGGCCTTGTCTACTTAGACCCACTGGTGACAACAAAGGCTGGTGCAGTAACCACGTTAACCCTTTGTGGTGTCCCATCGTGTGGGGTGTCCTAGGGGGTCCCACCCTTCTGGCCAGGCAAGTAATTCAAGGGTTGATCTAACCCAGTCATGTTTTGGGGAGCCAAGATCAGGTCTATTTAGGTTTAACACTCTAAGGACCAGTTTGATTGCTTGCATTGAAAGGGTGGGGTATTCTCTCATCTGTCTTCTCCCTCTCATCTATAGACACTCTTCTGGTGCATGCAAGGTAAAGGATCTAAAAATCCTGATTTGCCACCACCATTAGAAAGAAATCCTAGGAGAAGACCTATTTATCCAGAATCTGAATTTGAACCCTCTGCAATGGCTAGTCACCACGAGGAAGAACAAAATTTGGATCTTATGACCCTCTTAAAAAGGAAGATCACTAAGCAGGGCCAACATCATGACCGACAAATGGAGGTCATAGTGCAAGCCATTACTCGACTCCAAAATGGAAGGGCAGACCGGCCTCTCCATGACTTTTGCAACCCTCCTAATGCCTAGCCTAAACCCTTTGTCTGGGTACCTCAGGATGGGGATGCTTTTGAACTCAAACCTCAGATTATCAATTTGATTCCCCACTTCCATGGCCGTGAGTTAGATGACCCCTTCCATCACCTTGAAGAGATACTACACATAGGAAGGACCTTTGGCTCTAGAAACATGAATGAAGGTACCCTGAAAATGAAAATGTTCCCATTCTCCTTGAAAGACAGAGCTACTCATTGGTTGAGAATGATTGGTAGACCAATCCTCACCTAGGAAGATTTGAGGAGCACATTCCTAAAGAAATTCATTCCCATAGGAAAAACCAATGCCCTTTAATAGCAGCGGAGATTCGGTGCGAAAAGGTTGGAGTTTGGAAAACCCATCGTTGTAATTTGATTTGCGAGAAAATCCATCGATCAGATAATATTTATAATCGAAACTCGAAAGGTGAGTCCCAGGTTGAACATGGGGAGGCGAATGTTTGGTTTGAAAAATACGCATTTCACTTTTATTTATTTTTGTCATTTTTATCTTTTCTAATTTTTTTGGTATTTTTAGCAAGAGATTAGGTCGATGAATTCTTATCTAACTAATTTACTTGCAAAATATAAGAGAGAGAGAGAGAGAGAAACAATCACATATATTTCTAAAGCAAATGTTTTCTACAACTAAGAAAGTGGGAAAGATTACACTACGAAAGCAATAAAGATAGAGATAAGTGAGAGAAATCTCCCTTGACGGTCACTTGGAGGACAACTCGCTCTGATGTCACCTGGAAAAAGGTGGTGAGGAGCTGGACGAATGAGGATGGAGGGTGGGGTAGGACGGTATCGCGGCGAGGATCTTCTTCTCGAAGGGAGGTAAGAAGATGGCTGCAGGATGCTCCACGAAGGGGCATGAGAGGAGGGAAAATATTTGATTCTACTCTAGAGGAGCACCCTGGGCTTGGGACAAGCTCTCTCTAGAGCCTTGGAGGTGGTGAGAAGAAGAAACGAAGAGATGAAGAAAAATGGGAGGGGTAGGGGTCCTTTTATAGTGGAGAAAAGGATCAATTTTGTATACAAGATATTTAATGATGGTCATAAACGTCGCTGAAGGTCCGCCGTAAATGTCGCTGAAGATAGCCCACGCTCCAACCAATTGCTGCGCTAGCGCGTGCTCCACGCGCCCGAGTCGCATGTGCACGTGCGCTATGCTGCTCCGCTACGTCAGCGCGCTCCCGCTACGCTTCTGCACTGGCATGCCTCCACGCATGCGTGCACCCCCAAGTTGCTGTGCGCGTGCAGTGGCATGTGCATGCACATGGGTAACCTGGGTTGCGCCATGTGGTGCGATCTAGGCCGTCCATCTTCTTTCCTTTGTAGGTACTGCTATAGAGGTTGGATTAAGTCGATTTTCATGCTGTTGGGTTGCAATCGTCAACCCGAATCCATTCGTGTGGTCAGATTTGTCGTTTAAAGCTCTAGATTTTGTCACCTAGTCCCTAAGTGCTAAGCATCTTGTGAAAGGGTGATAGGCTCACTAAGCGGCTGTTAAAATGGACTTCAGGTTTCTACGACCCTAGTTGACCTTAAGAGTTTCTGCCTAAAGGTTTATCTTTTCGAATGGTAGCTTTCTCCCTACTTTATTTTTTATGGGGTCAACATAAGGGCGAACCCAGTGTATATCTCCTTGGTTTATTCTACTTCCTCACTTCTTCCCTAAGTGTTTTGGGAATTATTGTGCATTTTTGTGAGCTGAGCTCTGGACAACCAGCCAATGGGTTGTTACCCACGACAACTTGCCAGCCATACTACCCTAGACGATTCATTAGCTACCAAATTTCTATAAAAATCATCGAAAAGTGAGTCAATGCAAATAGTGTGTAGATGCTTAGACTTAAAATCCCCTCAAATTAGAGGGCGGGTTGATAAGTCACGTACTTATCATCACAATTTATTCACCAAATTAAAGTAAAATTACTTGGCGAGGACTTAAGACTAAGTCCACATTCGAGTGGACAACTAAGCTAATTAAGCCTGAAGACCTGAAGAGTCTGAGTGTTCAGGTCCTAAAGTATCATTTCCTAAAGTTAATAACTTCCAAAAGCCTAAGTTCTCTTCTCCTAATTCTACTTTTTCCTTTTTTTATCTTTTTGAATTTTCAAATTTTTTTGAAAGAAAATAAAAGAAATTCTACAGAGCTAATGAAATAATTTCTGGATTAAATATCATCCCCTCCATGCCTAAATGATGCAATATCCTTATTGTAAAAACAAAGACATGAAAAGGGCGGAATAATAGAATCACTTGAATTTTGTGACAATTCGGTCAGCTTCGCAGAGAACGTGGAATATACACACGTGCTAAATTTATTGCCTTCAGCTAGGCATAAAATACAAACAAAGAAGAAATTAGGAATTCACAAGTGTAGCTCAGAATCAAAATAACAATATTGATCACAGGGCCTGTCAGTAGGTGTCCATAAATGTGGACCAGATTATGATGCAGACCCATGCCCCAAGGTCGAGTGGTTCTCAGGTTCTGGGTGAGAGATTGTTGAGCTTGCAGGGTCGGGCTTGTGGTTTTGTGGCATGCAACCCAAGACCAAAGTGTCGAACAATGGGTAGAGATGGTTCAATAGGTTTGGATGTCCTTTTATATTTCAACTCAAAAAGGTAATCAATGATTTTGAGCTTAGGTTGCATCCCAAAGATATCATAAGGGTCCTAGTAAAAAGTTGGTGGTTTTAGGTTAATAGGAACCCTTAGATCCAAAATTGTGTTTCCCTCTGAGTTAGACTTCCAAATTTTCATTGCCAAATTCCTATCCTCTAAAATCAATATTTTCGGGACCTTCAAATTGTTGTACACCCCATCTAAAGTACCCAATTCCAACATTTGTGGCTGAATTAGGATTAACTTGGGTACAACGATTTCCAAATCAAAATCAATCCCTTTAGGGTGTGGTTGAGGAATGAGGCTACTGATTGAATCTTCTAGTAAATGAGGATTTGAATGCTCCAAGTTAGCCCCAACCGAATCTAAATCTTAAATAATTGGACTATCAAATGGTTCGTCATACTCCTTGAGCCCGTTTACCTCACTAAAATCGTTTTCCTTAACTTCAAGTGAGACGTCACTCAGAGATTCCTCACCCTCGGAATTAAAGAATTCTTGATCCTCATTTATATTTGTCTCAAAATCATATGTCATTTCATGGTCCTCGAAGACATTTTTCGTCGTTCCCTAGCTCGAGGATCTCAAGTGAAGCAATCGGTTCATCCTCAATCAATTGCTCTCGACCAACCTAATCATCTCTAGTCTCAGAAAATGTAACCCCCCTGACAGGTGCCTGAGCGGGTTCATACATTGGCCCTCCTGAAGGGGGTTCATCTTGAGAATCATCCTAAGATTGGACTAGGGCAACCACAAATTTCATCCTCAACCTCGACAATTTCCCAAGTAGAAACTCACCCAAGCCCCTATCCCTGACATGTTGGAGCAAATCCAATAAAGAGCTATTCAGCTCATCAATCATTTTTATCATAGGCTCTAATACTTCAGTGCATGGTATTGGCTGAGCTTCTAAAGATTGGATGGTGTTCCTCAAGTTAGCCAACACCCTGTCTTGTACCTGATTCACCTGAACCGAATTGTTCGGTTCAAGGTTGGGTGGGTTCGGGTTAAATCTAAGGGTGTCAAGATATTGAGGTTCTCTAGGTCCTCCTTGATAGTAGGTCCCTTTGGGTTGTTAAAAAAATGGTGGTGACCTATATTCAGTGAAATACTGGGAATGATAGGTGTTATAATCATCATATCCTTCATAATTGTAGATTGGGTTAGGTTGATCATTAAAGGATGGAGATCTATAATCATTATAGGTGTGAGAAGGATGATAATCATAGTCTTGTTGTCCAGGGTCAGGCCCTGGACACTGAGGTCCGGATTCATATCCTCAATCAAAGTTATCTCAGCTAGTGGATGGGTAATTATAAGTCATGTCAGGATAGTAATCATCTTAGCTATAAGTGTTGGTAGGAGGGTAGGATGGGAAATGAGTGTAGGATGTGGAAGGATACATGGTAGAATAGGAGGGGAAATCAGAAGAAAGAAAGGTGCCCTACAATACAAGCAATCAACCCTATCCTTAGGTGAGTTGGCCTAAAGACCTACAAACTCCTTAGACCCATCTTGAGATCATAACCGATTGGGTCTACTTTCATCCGGTCAATCCAACTAGCTAGAAGGAGTCGGGGAGAAGGTTCTTCCTTTGGCTTACGCCTTCAGTTCCTAGTGTACCCCCCAGTTGTGGTCGTTTGACTCTCTTCCCTCAGCTAGACATCAGATGGACTAGCAGAAGTAGATTAATTGAAAAAAATCTCAGTTTGAGCCCTAAAGAGCAAATCAATTGTTATGGCCAACGTCTACTCAACTTTAACTAGGCTAGGGATGGTTGTACTCTTGGAATGTGATGGACCCTTTAGATGGGTTGTGCCCTTAATGATTGATTCAAATGTGTGTGTGTGCACAACCAAGTTTGTAGATAAGGTTATTTTATGATGTGATTTTAGGGTTTAACCTTGTTTAGTAGCTTTTAGGGTTTAATCTTAGGTGTATCCAATCAAGTTCAAGAGAACACTCCAAGTTTTGAAAGCACTGGTGATGATATATTCCTTTATAAATAAAAAAATAATGTAGAGTGCCTGGCTCAACCCTAAAGATTTACCTTAACTGGCAAGCTACTGATGAATGACATTTATCTTTAGTGGTGCAGCCCAAATAGCTCAATCAATTGCCCTGTTGCACCACTTAGTTAAGGCACACAGATGTTTTAACCTATTCAAATTTATACTCACTTATGTGTATTGAGTTGAAGTGTACCGTGTCCACAGGTCAAATGTAGAATCAAAGTGGAATGGTGTGCCTTAAGTCGAAAGTTGTGAGTGTTTAATGTGTGTCACTTTCAGTAAATCCCATAAGAGAAAAGTTTTTTTTTTATATATACATACGGGATGAGATGGGTGGAGGTGGCAAGCAAACAACTAGATCTATCCTAGGGTTTATAAAAAGCACCTAAGTTGATTTGGGTTTGAGTTATTAGTGTGGTAAAATGAAATCTAGGGTGAGGGTGGTGGGGGAAAACTTACAAATGTCTCTACCCACACTTTACTCCAATCTATCACCTTCAACTCCACGATCAGGTTCCTGCAAGACAATAAATTGAAGAAGAAAGATAGGTTAAAAAAATATGTAAGTGATGTGGGAAAATGCGAAAAAAACAAAGAGTGTTGCCTCCTCAGCAACGACACCAAAATGATAGCGGCGGAGATTCGTCATGAAAAGGTTGGAGTTTGGAAAACCTGTTGTTGTAGTTCGATTCGTGAGAAAGTCCATTGATCAAATAACATTTATAACTAAAACTCGAAAGGTTAGTCCTGAGTTGAGCATAAGGAGGCAAACGTTTGGTTTGAAAAATATGCATTTCAATTTTATTTGCTTGTCATTTTTTTCTTTTCTAATTTTTTTGGTATTTTTAGCAAGTAAGAGATTAGGTTGATGAATTCTTATCTAACTAATCTACTTACAAAATATAAGAGAGTGAGAGAGAAACAGTCACATATATTTCAGAAGCAAATGTTTCTACAACTAAGAAAGCGGGAAAGATTACACTCCGAAAGCAATAAAGATAGAGATAGGTGAGAGAAATCCCCCTTGACGGTTGATTAGAGGAAGGCTCGCTTTGACATAGCCTGGAGGAAGGTGGTGAGGAGCAGGAGGAACGAGGACAGAGCTAGAGGATGAAGGGCGGGGCAGGATGGCATTGCAGCGAGGATCTTCTTCCTAAATGGAGGTGAGAAAACGGCCGTGGGATGCTCACGAAGGGGGATGAGAGGAGGGAAAATATTTGACTCTACTCTAAAGGAGCATCCTTTGCTTGGGACAAGCTCTCCCTAGAGCCTTGGAGGTGGTGAGAGAAAGAAAGGAAGAGATGAAGAAAAATGAGACATTAAAATGATGTGTTTCTTACTCAACTCAGTAATTAAGTTAATTTCACTTAATTAAGAGTAGAGAAAAGTAACTTAGGTTAATTCGAAATTGTGTTGATTGTGTAGTATAGGGTCGAATTAACCTAACATTTTAGAAATTTTTACTGGTTGAGTCCAGGTCGTTCGTTGGGAGGTATATTTCATTCTAAATTCACCAGTTATCTTTATTTTTCTTTACAAGTTTAGGAGTTATATTTAAATTAATTTTAAGAACATGAATTTTACCAAAATATTGATTAAAATGAAATAATATGCAAAATTTCGTATGAGAACATATTTACAACATTTAAAGCATGTAAAACCTCTATTTATTTCAAATGATTTAAGGCAAGAAAGGGTTTATTTAATCAAAACATATGCCTTATTACAACAACTGAGAACAAAAAATAATTAAAATGATGTAAGAAAAATAAATTCTTCTTTATTTCTTCAGCCTCTCTTTTCTTCTTCTTTCTTTCTTTCTATCTTTTCCTTTTATTCTTTATTTTTTACTCTATCTCAAGCTCTCTTTCTTTTTCTCTTCTTCTACTCCTGCCTTCTTCTTCCCTTAGTCTTCATCTTCTTTTCCTCCTTAGTGCCTGTTCCTTCTCTTTGTCTTCTTTAACACTTAGCTACTGAACCTTAGCACTTAGCCATCAACTCTTCTTTACCTTAAGCCAGCTGAATCGGGTTTATTTCTTCTTTAACCAAAAATTATTTTTATTTACGGCGAGGTCCTTTCGAGGATACATAGCACCTTGAGATCAGGGTGGGACCAGACCCTACTCGATCCTCGCCTGATTTCATTATGGTTCGATTTCGATTTATTTTTCGGTTCATAGTTTCGAGCCAATCTGGCTCAACCGCCTCCCAGGCCTCGCCCTCCCAGGGCACACACTTGCTCACGCCCACTCGGGTGCACACCTGCAGGCACACATGCCCCCCCACACACACATATTCTCGTAATGCCAGATGATCAGATCACCCCAAGCGCTTGATGACTGGTTAGCCTATACAACAAATCAGTTTTATACTAAGGCGCGTGCTTGTGTCTTACCGATGTGGGACTTTGTTCCCCCCATCCTGACCTGACTTCAATCAACCATATCTTCCTACTCAAAGCTCTGTTCCAAGTAATTCAAGGCTTGTTGGAAAGCTCTAAGATAGATCTACAAGATTGCAGGGTCAATTTTAGGTTAAGAGAATGTTCTCCTCTTCAATTTGAAGAGTGAAACAAGGGGGTTCCTACGGGTTATACTGCCTGGAATTTGAGTTTATCTTCGCAGAGTCCACAGATGGACTTGTCTCTCTTATTTAAAGGTTTGAATAGTTTCTACATATGATTCTGCAGCTACAGGAGTGGGATTTGAAGCTCTTTAAGCTTCATGCAACACAGAGAAGCTTCAAGCTTCTCTGAAAGCTTCAGAGAATAGATTTCACAACTTAAAATAGGTAAACAGACACAGAAGAACATATCTGATCAATTTCAAATAGTTCTAAGGATTGAAACTGAATAATCTAAGTGGGATTTCTAATCAAAACTCATCAAAATATCACTGCTGTCAGTTTGGGTTCGAAAACAACCCAAACTGATAGGTTGTGAATTCCAACTAATTAACCCATCTGAGCTTATTTTAATCTCTTTCAGATCATTCAAAAGATTCTCAGAATCCATTTAAGCTTCTCAAATCATCAAATCATGCTCAGAACTCCAGAATCAGACTCAGTTTGACTGTGAAGGCTTAAAAATTTGACTTTCTGATTAGAGCCTTTTCACAGGGAATTAATGCCTAAAATAGCATCTCCTCAATCTCAGGAACTCATCGAACCTTTAAAATAGATGGTTAAACCCTAGAAATTAGGGTTTCAGGCTCACCGCTAGAGATTCAAAAGATGCTTGTTCGTCAAAAGAATCTAAGGTTTATTACAGTGGTTTGAAGGCATAATTGACTTCAGTTTATTGCACTGAAGCTTTTGAATCCATCAAGTGCCTCTTTTAAGCTACTATCATACTTCTCCAACTCTGCCGGAGTTGGAGAAGATGAACCTCAATCTACAGCTCAAGTCACTTAATCTTCAAATAAATGACCTTAGAATAATCATTGATCCATATTATATCATTCAGGAGCTTCACACTAAATTCCACAAGTTGAAGAACAGTTTTGACTCGCCAGAGCTCCGATAGTCCAGAAAAAGTGCAAACTGTGCACAGAATGGTTAAATGTGCCATTTTTAGTCTAAAAAGGTTTCTGAGGTTGCAAGGAACCTCAAAGACTCAATTAATTCTTCATTTGCTCATTAGAGTTAAGGTTTGACAGTAAAATTCATTTTTCAAAGGATCTGTGTTGGATTAAGCTCAGGACCTGTTTCACCACTCAATTGAGTGGTCAAAACAAGTCAACAAATACTTGCGATCATAAATATATATATATAATTAAGGATTTTAACTACTCGTGAGCCGCCATGGACAGCGAGCTCAGGAGCTTAATTACAAATTGGGCGTTTAAGTTATATGTGGTAATTCAACTTATTAAAATGTCAATTAGGGTCCTTAAGTTATGAATAAGTGATGGAGAACCCTATGAAGATGGTTCTAAACTCAGCTACTATCGCCATGGACAGCAACAGTAGTTGGTGGAGGTGAAGTGAATTAGGCAATTCATTGATCAAATTAGTGATTGAGTGGGCTAGAAGTGATTGTAAGGGTTAAAGGAAGGTGGACAGCGATTTCAAAAGTCAAAGCTAGGGCTCTGGCGAGCTCAAGGAGCTTGCTGGAGTCGGAGAAGATGACAACTAAAACTCTGACATTAACTCTAATCTAACTAACCATCTAACTAGCTAAACTACCTACCTAACTACCCTACTCCTACTCCTACTCCTAATCTACAGTTACCTGGATGAAGGGGTCAATAGGGTTCTGCCGAAGGCTCATGGCGGACCACAAAATCAGAGGGTGAAAAGAAGAATCTCCGGTGGGTGGATGTGAGGTGTAGCGGAGGACTCCTTGGTCATAGCCTGTGTCCATAGACGCGGCTGACCTTGATGGATCTCCTCGACTGATCAGAATGGATGGAGGAAGTCGGAGAATGAGATGGAAGGTCGCAGGAGTTGCAGACGAATAGCCTATTGGGTCAGCTCAGTGTTAGAAGAGAGAAGGGAGCCAACTTCTAGAAATCGGAGGGGTGAGGGGGTATTTATAGTGGTTGGTGACGCAGAGAGTGGTGGGGTTTGGATGAAGAAGGAGCTTGAGGAGCTTAACCTCCGACGTCGTCTCCGACGATGGTGAGGTTAACTCCCACCAAAAATTAGGATTTCTGATTAATACAGACCGGTGGATGAAGATGGAGTGGTGAGCCCAAGCTCCAAGAGCTTGGAGAAAGAAGGTTGATGTCGGCAGGGCAGTGATCGCGCGGTGACGTAACTCTTTATCGTCAGCCGTCCACTCAGGTGAAGAAGAAGACGAGAAGGGACTTAAATGCAATGAAACTTAAGGATCTATGTGAAAATTAAGGACCAAAATGTAAACCCAGGTTTTGAAAGTTTATTTTAACATAGATCTTTTTCAACTTTTTATATATGTTAGCAAATAAGGTAAATATTATGTTTTCACCTTGAATTTACATTTTTGACCTTTTTAAGTTAACTTATTAAATTAGGTAAAGTTACTTAAGTTATTATATACTTATTTATAAATTATGTTTAAATTACTTAACTTATTAATTAAGGGGATGATTAATAAGATTTCGAGTCCAATTATTAATTAAATTGTTAATAGTGTTAATTTAATGATAAAATATCATATTTAACTTATTTTAAAGTCCTTTACTATATATCTCTTATTTAATAATTAACCCTTATATGTTCATAACCTTAGCTAATTAACTAGGAAGACTAGTTAATTAGGGGTAATGAGAGATCATGATGAGTCTCTCATCAGTAGGGGTCCTTTTATAGTGGAGGAAAGGATCAATTTCGTATACAAGACATTTAGTGATGGTCAAAAACTTCGCTGAATGATCGCCGTATATGTCGTTGAAGATAGCTCACGTGCCCCCCAATCGTTGTGCTGGCACGTGCTCCACGCACCCGTGTCGCGCGTGTAACGCTGCTGCCGTTGCCTCAGCGCACGCATGCTGGGCATGCCTCCGTACGCACATGTGCCCATGCTGCTGTGCATGTGAGGTGGTGCGTGCATACGCATGGGTGGCCTGGGTTGCGCCACGTGGCGTGATTTGGGCCGTCCATCTTTCCTTTGTAGGGTTGCTACAGAGCTCGCATTGAGTCAATTTTCACACTGTTGGGCTGCAATCGTCGACCCAAATCATCCGTGTGGTTAGATTTGTTGTTTGAAGCTCTGTATTTTGTCACCTAGTCCCTCGGCCGTTGATCTTCCTCAGACTACATATGGCACTATGGGACTCCGATCAAGGCAATTTCAAAGACGTTGGACTCCGATCGTCATCCTGATCAGATCCGTACAATCGGATCGTCAATTTGAGACTCTAAATTAAATCCCCTTCTCCCCTTGTAATAAAAAGGATGCAATTAACCTAAATTATACACAACTACTCTAAATGCAGAATGATGCTTGCTATGCAATATTTATAATATGAAATACCTCAATGTCCGCCTTTAACAGAGCTAATCAACCAAGAAGAGGAGTTTATGAGGTTAACAATAATTCACACTCGATTGATTCAGAATTAATTGCACAACGATTAGACAAGGTGGAACTCATGGGAAAGAATGTGGAGAATTTGATAAGGAATTGGATAATCTTCTGAAGGGCGGGAGTTCCTTAGGTACACAATCTAGAGTAAATCCTATGCCTACCCATGGAGTGCCTATGTTAACCCATAACCAATTCCCCAACCCCCTAGGTTAGGAATTAGTGCACAACATCAATGACCTAACCATGGCTCCACCTATGAGCCAACTATACTTGGACCCATCTCTTTCTAGGTACTAAGGAGGGACCTTATTGCCCTCGAATTCTGAACTAGGTAGCCCGATGCCTAGTTATCTGGAGGATGTGAATGCACTCTAGAGTTACACTAGAAATGAGCCTTATTCAAACACTTACAACCCTGGAAGGCGCAACCATCATAACTTTGCTTGGTCAAGTTAGAAACTCGCCCAGGGTCCTAACTTGACTAAGCCAAACACTTATGGGCAACCTAGTATGTACACACAACCACACACATATCAGCCACAACCTACTCAAGAAAACAAGCCCTCTGATCTGAGTGTAGTCCTCAAAGAAATGAGAGAAATGAATCTAAGACATAAAGAAGAAATGAATCAATTGAGGATAGATTTGATGAGACGATTAGACAAGCTAGTTGATGCTAGACAACATGGGGTGTTGCCATCCCAACATGTCCCAAACCCAAGGAACTTAAATAGGGTTAACCAGCACAACACACAGGAGCAACAAGCATACATAATCCAGCCTGCTCTCTAGCACCCACCTAGTTTTGTTAACCCTGACCCAACACAGGCTGAACCCATTTTGCAAAACCCACCTTACCCTTCTAACCCTAATGCACATGCCTGTGCTATCACTTTGAGAAGTGGGAAACAAATCCAAGATCATTCTACATCAAAATCTTTCCAAGATCTTGAGGAGCCTAAATCTAACTTGGGAGACCAAGCTAATCTAGAAAACAAGACTCAGGATTTGAATACTCATGATTTTTCTCAAGCACCTTTTCCTGAAGCCTTGATCAAACCCAGGACAAGAAAACCAACCAATCTAAGGAGTGGCTTGAGATTCTAAAGCAAGTCCAAGTGAATATACCACTCCTTCAGGCTATTGAGAACATCCAGCCTATGCGAAATTTTTGAAGGAATTATGCACATCGAAACGCTAGACCAAATCATAAAAAAGGGTCATAATTTCTGAACAAGCTAGTGTCATCATCCTAAATAAGCTCCCTCCTAAAATGAAAGATCCAGGGACCCCCTTAATTTCATGTGAAATAGATAGTTTCATCCCGGATCGAGCCTTACTAGACCTTAGTGCCTCCATCAACTTAATCCCCACAGAATTATATGATGAGTTGAATTTGGGCCCCTTCCAACACACTGATGTGACCCTTCAACTTGCTGATAGGTCAACCAAAATTCCAAAGGGCCTTGTACAAAATGTGATTATAAAAGTGAGGGATTTTGAGTACCCTATGGACTTCGTTGTGCTAGACATGAAGGCATCAGAAAACCTGAATGACACCTCGATAATCTTAGGGAGACCTTTCTTGGCCACAACCAAGGCTCTAATCAACTATGAGATGGGGGTTATGCAGATCACCTCTGGAAGGAAAAATTGTCAACTCAATATCTTTAAAGCTTCTCAAAAGAATAAGGTGAATTGTGCTTCGATCGAGGTTGTAGGAACAATTGAACAAGTTTTGGCAATTCACACTAAAGATGATCTGAATCATGCCAAAGCTCAAGATCAGTATGAAAGGCAAGAAGGGGATGTACTTGAGAATGATTCTGATCTACCACCTCCTATAGAAACTCAAATTGAAAAGGACATTAAGGACATTGAGAAACTCTTGTGAGTAACTTATGACGATTTAGATGATAATGTGAAGAATCCTCAATACACTCACCCTGAGATCTAGGAACTATTAAATTTTGACAGAGTTCAAAAGAGTGGACAATCTAAGGACATGAACCAAGAAATAACCCTAGAAGTTCAACATATAATGGACTGGGGAAGAATTTATAAGCCAACTGGTTCAAATGGATGGCTTGAATCTGAGGGAGAAATGATTTTGGATGAGGAATAGATAATATCTGATGAAGATTTTGACGAATTTAGCACAACTCTACCTTTGCCCTCATATGACCCAGAGCCTAGAGAACTCATGATTTTTTATATCAACTACCATTATGATGACACTTATGACTCTGATTCAGAACTAGACTTAAATCTCAATCATGATCTCAATCCAGGCCCTCTACCACCTCTTCTTGATTTGTAGAACTAGATTGATGAATAGGCTCTGCATCCTGAACCTCGTCCACCTGACCCTATTTCACATTTCAAATCAGAAAGACTCTTTGGAGTAGGACTGCATCATCAGTTGGTTCGCATTTGTGGATTACTGATTCTTGGACCAAATGATCATATCTTTATACTAATCTTGAATCTCTCTGCAATAATTATTACTCCTTCTCTTGACCCACAAGATTGAATTACATATTTTTAGGTTTAGGTCCGACAAATGACATTAAACTTAGCACTGGTTGGGAGGCAACCAAGTATTCATTATAGGTAGTTTTGCATCCTCTGCATCCATGCTGACCTGGATTAACAAGCATAGTCAGGTGATATCCCCTCCTCTTACTTATTATATTTTGATTTTCATGCATACATTTCAATGACATTGTAATGAATAGGCATGGGGGGGTGGACATTGCATGTCTTATTTTTATTAAAGTTTTATTAGGGATTTATTCTTAAGTTGATTCCTGAGATTAGAATCCAGTACAATGTCACACTTACACATAGAATTTGCAATGGATCCTCTATGAAGACAAATAAACATCTTTAGTTCGTCGAGAAGAAGCAATGCTTCTTCTTTTGAGCCCTTAGACAGTAATTTGGGAGTTAGGAAACAATCTTCTAACAGATCCACCAAACAAGTGTGAGGTGAGAGTAGAAAGTCTACTAGTGCTCTAAGGCTAGTATGAGGAATCTTAACTTCTGGATAATTAGATAACGATACTTGGAGTTGGACATAGTTTCCACTCTCGATTTCTACATACAAATTCTTAGTGCGAATATTTTGAGAGCCACCAAGTAAAGTAAATACGCAGAGAGCATGTTCTGATAAAACTAGGCCTAAGGTGGATATTCACGACCATCCTTTACGGAATCCTCAGTTGAAGGAGGGTATTAATGTCAAGGTCAGAAATGCGTTGTCCTATCCATTCCCTTGCTGGTGCTGAGAATAGGCACTTCCACTAAATAAGCCACCCGATATCCTCTCGAACATTCCCAATCTCGAATAATGCCTCATAAATAAAAGTTCATATGCTATACTGCATGCATTAGTAGATATTTGGATGCAAAAGAAAAAAAAGGAGAAAAAGAAATATATATATATATATTTATAGAGAAAAAAAGAAAAGACAAAATATATATACATGAAAAAATTTAGAAAAAAAGAAAATGAGTTTATGAGTTAGAATTTATTTCAGGAGTAATGAGGCAACAACACCTACCACCCTCACAATTCACCAAATACAGCCTTGACCTACTTTTCTATATTTCTGGCTACCGGAATGCAGGTTGAGGAATTCTGACTTAGTCTTAGAGTTATGAGAACCTAATCAAAGTTATAATACCAGGAGAGACCACCAAATATAGTAACAAATCTAGTGAGGTTGTGAGCTCTAAAAGGAAGAAAAGAAAAGAGAAGAAAGAAGAAAAAGAAAAAGAAAGAAAGAGAAAGAGAGAGAATAAGTACAAAGGAACTAAAGAGAGCACAGTTTCTCCGCCTCTCATTGAGTTGAATTATTTAATAGTCTGAAAATCTATGTTCTAAAGTACTAGTCTATATGCAGCACCAGATGAATGTGAGCCACCAAATACAAATCTACTTATCTAGTTATCTTCTACCTAAGACAAAAATCGAGATTGAATTTACAGATTATCTTATAACCTCAAGGGGAGAAGTCTGCCTATCCCAATAGATTTTTACTAAGGGTCAAGTATGAGCTTTAGATGTGGGTTGACTTTTCACTTGTATCCATTACATAGTCTACAACAAAACACTTTCACGATTATCTAGATTTCTAAAGTTTTGGATAAAAACAAAAGAAATAAATCTCTAGTCAAACTCTTGATAAAAATCAGTCATATAGGATAACTTTGCATTTAGTCATGCATTTGCTAGGGACTAGTAAGATTTAGGTAGAGGGGTGTGATTGCACAGCAATCATGCAACCTAAATCACTTGAATTAAGCTAGATTCTAACATAACTTAGGAACAATGCATGCATAAGTGTCATAATTTGCATAATAGTTAGTATGTTAGCTGCATAGATAATATTGTCAATTTATGCACTAAAGGAGAGATGAAATTGATTGTAGATGATTTGAAGTCCTGGATGACAGATCAAACCTTATAGATCTGATTAGGAAGACTACAGGAGTCCAACTCTTTCGGAATCTTCTTGATTAGATAATCAGAGCATCATGTGCAACCCATAAAAGAACAGAGGTCAAAGAGCTAGATGATAGAGATCCAAGCCTTAGATAAAAGATCCAATTGCACAGGTGGATCCAGATCAATAATCGCAGTCCAACAACACAAAAATCAACCGAATCGGAGGTCTACATCACCAAATATAAAGAAAAGAAGATGGATGGCTATGATGGTGCCACGTGGCGCCATTACAGTCACCCCTCACTACCGGCCCATCTTTAAAGACCATCCCATACCTGCTCTCGATCATTGGATGGCCATCCAATAGTCCACAAGCCGCCACATCACAACTCCAGCCGCGCCTCATCAAAGAAGGAGAAGATCTCGACCGTTGGATCTTCATCCAACGGCCGAGAATGAGTTGCCTTAAAATGAAAATGCAACAAAGCAAAGGCACAATGCAACAGTTAGCACCTTCGCGCTTAAGCAACCAGTGCCCATTCGATCAGTGCCTCGCACGAAATTGAAGGGGTGTTGGGCACGGGTCCAATTGCACTGTCAAATGGCGATCGAAGGGAGGACGAGTGACCATGTGGCATGATCAGAGCACAATGTAGCTACACACACTCTTTGAGAAGGCTGTGCGAGCGAGCTTCAAGCCGTTCGATTGTAAGATCGAACGGCTAAGGTTTGGGCACTCAAATTGAGCGAGTGGCAAGCCCGAAGAGAGGAGCGAGAGTGCGGGGGCAAAGCAGAGCCGTGAGATCTTGATCCAAGGCCCTAGAGTGTGTCACGTGTCATCACCAAAATGCACCCAAACGTAGAAAGTGATTTTGAAGTTGTTTTGTGGCCAAATCAGGTCTGTTGATCTCCCTTCAATGGATCTAATTAATCTGAGGTTGTTGCACAAGATGGAGGGCCAAAATACCCTCTTTTCCCTCCATCAAAACTGTAAAAGAAGACCCAGGGCAGCCTGTTGAAGGCATCTTCCATACCCTCTAGACATCTCTCTCTTCCACCTTCTTCCACGATCTTCCGCCTCTCTCCTTACAACTTCGACCTTCATCCTGGTGCTCTGGATCTAAGGTGCTGATGCATCTCGCACAAGAATCCCACAAGCGGTGTCATCTATCTGCATCTCTCTCTCTAGTTACTGTTTAGCATAGCAATCTCTATTTTGAAAAACTATTTCTAAATGCAATACAATTTTGATTATATATCTAATTTCTATACATATATACATAGATAAATATCTACTAGAACTAGTTTTCTGAAGAGCTTCTGCATAAAATTGCGATTGCCTCCCTATGAATGACCCGGTACTCACCAGATTTTATAAATTTATTTGTTCCATCGTAATTCGCACTACAATGATAATATCTACCTTTCCAAACACGTCTCGTGTCGACGGAACACGCTTGTGGTTGCCATTGCCAACCACCTCCAACTGCACCTCTTACGCCATCATGTAACCCTCATCCTGACCGATCTCCTCTAAGCTCCATCCGGCCGGCGATCCTTCTTCCCATGCACACAGAAGAGAGAGGAAGAATTCTCTATTAATGGTGACATTAAAATTTACATTTCAATGGCATTGTTAAGAAATTTTGGATGGATTTTTATAGTGAATATATATTGAATGAATTTGCAGCCAGCCCCCTTGAGTTCTAGTAATATTGTCTGATTATCTATAATTGCATTTCCCTCCAATCTATTAGCCTCCCATACATTGCATGCTATACTACAATTGTAGGCAAATACCTGACTATCTCATTTTGATAAATTGGCGCAAGCAAAAATATTTCCTATGATACTTATAATTGCATGAAATATCCATCAGCTTTCTCTTCTTTGAGAAAATCATTTTTAACGCAAAAAGAAGGATCTGTGGCATGCCCAAGGATCAGTGTCTATTATCATATCTTCTGGTGAGCATTTGGGATAATGCTGCATCATCAGCTCACTAGCATCTGTGGCTACTTGTTCTCTAAGCCCGCACTTTTATGCATAATTTCAGGGCGTAGTTCTTTCTATTTGGAATCGAACTTGCAGATTCCCTATAAGTCTAGCTACCGATAGAAAATGCAATGCTTGTTGGGAGGCAACCCAACGTCTAGAATAATGCCTTCATCAGGTGAGTTCTTTCCTTTCTCCCCCTGTTTTAATTTTACAATGAGAACATTGTAGGATTTATGCATGGGAGGGTGCATTTTCCATTTTTGATCTTTCTTAGGCAGTATTTATGCAATAATAGATTTAAAAAAAGGGAACTTTTCACTTTGTTGAGCTAAAAGGGTTATCCCCAGCATTTTCTGTGGATGAATTCATTTAGGCTCTGGGTAGGATCAAATGAGAAGACCTTAAGTGTCTAACCTATGGAGATAAGTAAGAAACACTATCTTTGGATCTCTAGGGCTCTGAGAGCTTAAAAATCAAAGTATCCGTTAAGATGCGGATTGTTCCTCAAGGTTGAGGATGTTACGAGGCTAAGGTATTAAATCATGAACTTTCGAAGTATTTGATACCCTTGTTTGCCCTTGTGTTTGCAGGTTCTGGTAACCTAAGCATCTAACCTCACACACACTATGGTCTTATTTGGAATGCTTAATTAAGTGATCACCTTAATTATTCCTTTCTTGAAGAAAACTTGGTTCTCTAGGCTCTGACTTAGGAGAAGTTTGAAACACAAGTTGATTGGACGAGTTCCTACTATTTGAGAGGTGGAGTATATACTCCCCTTGATGACGCGATGATAACATGTCACCTCCTCGATGCCTGTCTCTTAGGATAACCATCTTATTGGGGGCACGTAAGTGCATTGTGCGATTTAGGTACGATGAGTAGCCCCATCTCGAAATGCCGATTACCACAAACCTGAATTCGCTTAAGAACACCGTGGGCAGCACTATCCCGAAGTGTTGATTGCCTTGGTTTCTTAGGGTCGCCATGGGCCGTGCTATCTTGAAGCATCGAAAGCTATGCACCCTTCAAGGTTTGGTGATGGGAACAATGAATCTGACACAGATTTTGTTGATAGCTAATCCAAGGTTAGACTTAGAAGAATCAAATAAAAAAATTACAAAAGAAAAATCACAAAAACATTTGCTTTTCTCTCTTGTGTTGGCCATCTTACCAACACAAATTTATTCACCTGCAAACTGAATAAAGACCACTTGCACTTATGCACGGATGCTTAAATCTCTGAGATCAACAAACTTTAGGGTAGGCTTAGGGGTCTGAGAAAACTCTGTCAGCGACCCAAAACCCATCCTGGCCAAGTTTGCATCTTGATTGGTACTTAGATACCTTCAAGTCTAGGGGTGGTATCTCGAACTAATTCCTAAAGATGAGGTATGACAAGGCACCCTGACGGTTAACTCCAGCCTAGAGTCTTTGGTGTTCTACACAAAGTTTGCTCAGGACTAGTAAAATTTAGGCATGGGGTATTTGATAGGTCTATGTTAGTAGACTAATTATTTGCCTAAATACTTGTTGGATAATTAATTAGGCTAGCAAGGAGCTTGGGGATTAATAGAAAATTAGATTAAGTTATTAAATGGAAAATGCTTTATTTTATGTGTTTAACATCAAATTTGATTTGGCATTTCACTTGCACATATGTTGTTTCCTTACAAATGCCAAAGACATCTAATTGGATCGAAAGGAAAAGATTAGGAAGAAGCTAACCATGCCTAATATTTTTCCACGAATCTCATCAAATACTGCGTTGCAGGTGTAATCTTCGCGAGCCGACCTTCCAATAATGGCCATGCTATTTGTGGCAAGTATTCAAAAGTGGTGAGATCTATGATGGATCAGGATCGTAGGGGAGAGGATACAAAGCTCCATCTTCTTCCTTCGGCAGGCTCTCCCACCTCCCCCCTCGGGCATCTTCCTCATTCACCCATCCTAATACCGTGGCTGAAGTGCACACCGTGGGACGTGCATGCACTATGGCTGCTACAAGCTTCGACGTTGCCTTTACACCTGTGCACCTAGTGATAGTGCGCGTGAGCTGCTTCTCCTCAACTCAACACCACCATAATCACCACCACCTATCTCCTTCATCCTCTTCATTTTGTTCTTCACCTTCTCCTCAAGACAACACCAACTACAACCCCCCACAAAGAACCCACCACCAACACACTCCACTGCCACTGCCACCACCCTTTCGAAACCACCACCTACTGTTCCTCTTCATCTTCTTTTTCTTCTTCATCCTCCCTGTTCCTCTCCCTTCCTCAAAGAACCCAACATCCCCATCGCACCCGCCGCCCGTAGGAGCACTTCCCGATCTCCATCCTTGATGCCGACCTCGCCAACATCGTCTCCATGCCCTGCCGTTGCACACCTCTAGCCGACAGCCCAATCTTACGCCCATGGAACCTATCACCATCATCTGCCCTCCGCTTCGACAGGCCACCTCTAGCTTGACACCAACACTACCATAGTGACGCCTTTGCACTGATGCATCTCCATTGACAGCCTCACCGCTGTTGATGCCCTTTCCCTTGCACGGTGGAAAGGAACTCATCTTCCCCTATTTTCCAATAGTAGCACCACTATTAGTCGGAATGTTGCAGTTGAAGGTAGCAATTGAAAATTTTAGTTAAGTTTAATAAATTTACATTGTGAAATTTTCTCTTGTGCAACCTCTGTCTTTAGTGTATTCTCATGTCTCTCACTCCCAATTCTACCTAAGGGCAGCAAGCTTAATCATGTTAGAGTATTAGCTTTCAGCTGATGTGCTTGGTTGAGAACACGGTGAGGTTATTCTCAAGAATATTATTTGCATGTAATCTCTAAAGTTTGAAAAGTATGTGTTATCTTTAGGTTTACATTAGATCTGATATGTCGCTTGATATATATACAGATATATGTAGATTTGATTTGCAACTAGTGTTATTTGGTGATAATTTGGGGAATTATTATTGAATATTGTCGTTACACCCAGTTGAGTTTGGAGTACTCTCGCATATATTGGCATAGTAAAAGACATATTTGGATTCTATGTACTTGGCTTTTATATAGTTGCTGCTCCGCCTTAGTTTTCTCTTGACCATCTCTGATTGATGGTGAAAAATATTGGTTAAAGTAACATTTGTGAGTTTATTGGGCTTAATTCCTCCCTATGGATACAATACTCTAAATTATTTTGGTTAGATTGAATAAATTAATGTTTTGATTGAGAGATTTTCTACCACCTAGACACACAATGACAAATCAATTTTATTGAAACCATTTTAATCAAGCGATAATCTCTCTGTCAGCTACATGTAGCACCAGATAAGTGTGATCCACCAAATATGAAACCATTTTACTCAGACATCTTCTACCTAAGCCAGAGTGCTGGAGTAGAAATTTCATATTATTTGTATCCCCGAGGGAAGAAGTTTGCCTATCCTGATAGATTTCTACTGAGGGTCAAGTACGAACTTTAAGCGTAGGTTGGCTTTTCACTTGGATCTATTTCTTAGGCTACTATCACTACACTTTCACATCAGCTCGATTCCTAGATTTTTGAAAGAAAATAAGAAAAAATCTTCCATCAAAATCCTTGATAAAATAATAAGCAATCCTTTGAGGGGCCAAGTTGTAAATAGCATTGATCATACACTTTCCATTCATTTTTTATTCATTCATTTGCTAGGGACTAGTAAAATTTAGGCATAGGGGTATGATTGCAGCAATCATAGGTTCTAAAATGCCTACATTAGGGTAGATTTCTAGCATAATTATAAATATAACATTCATTCCATGCATAACTTGCATTTGCATCATGTTTACTTGCTTATTTATAAATAATGCATTTTATGGACCTAATTGTGATATAATGTCTTATCTTGTGATTGCAAGTCCATACAAGAATAATGAATCAAGAAAAAGACTAAGAAATATGATAGAGGAAATGAGAAGAAAAGATCCAAGAAGCCAAAGAATAGAAGAAGATAATAAAAGGAGAAAAGAGGAAGAGGAATAAACCCATGAACCCATCCACCACTACATAAACCTATTCCTAAACCCACCTAATTAAGCCCCAAGACAATTTCCCTTTCCTAGTACTAATTTTCCTGTTATGGACCCACCTAGATCCTAATTAGACCCCACCTATTCCTAACCTTAGACACCCTAGAAAACCTATTTAGAGACCCCTAAATTCATATACACATACATATCCACCTACATAACTTAACCACACCCACACATACACATACATGCACACACATTACTATTGTATCCAAAAGACAATTCCCACCAAATAATTATCATCTCCCATGTACTGCACAACACCCACCTACGTTACCCTCCACATACGATTCATAAATACCAAGTACTCCCCAATCCTTCCCAAGCCAACACCACTGACCCCCCTCCAACAAAATCCCCCTACGTAAATCCCATTTACCTCCACCATATTTCCAATTCCACCAAATTCTATCCTACGCACCCACATTTGTTTTATCCCATCTCCAACAAACCCACCATTGACTTCTCTATCCCAACAAATCTTATGTAAACCCTACCCCCAACCGATTTTCCAAACATATAAAAAACCCCCTTCCACCGAAACTTGAGAGGGATCCAATCTCTCCCTCCACGATACTTCCCCTCCTCTCAATTCTTCTCTCCACCATAAACCTCCTCTCCACTCTCCGATTCTCCATCATCCTCCGACCTCCTCTTCATCTCTTTCCTCCACCGTCCACCAAGGCCACCCTTGGTGGACCGTTGTTGCTTCGCCACGCATTCCAAAGGTAACCAAGGAATACTCCTTGATGTCATCTTTCTATAGATAGCTTTTCTCATTAGTTTTCTTGGTTAATTTCAAGTAAATTTAGTTCTAATAGTTCTAGTACTTATCTTATTGTGAAACATTCAACTAGATGTGGAACCATTATATAGTATCTATAAAGTTGATTTGCTTCAAATATCTCATGCTATTTCTTTCTAGTATACAGTTAGAGTAGATCTTTATTTTCCAAATCAAAAATCCCAATATATATATTAGGAGTCGAGTCTAGTTTAGGGGTCAAGTTACGTTATCGATTTCAAAATTGCATCTTTTTGCCTCCTTAAGTTCGACCATGACTTACCAAGTTCTCGTTACATTTTTTTTGTCAACATGTTTTCGCACTATACTTTGACAGATTATTTAAAACTGCGATTTCACACCTCCAACACCATCTTCCCTTTCTTTTGACTCTAACATAGCTCGGGTGAATACTCACTAGGATTGTTCTCCTCTAGTGGCCATGTCTCATGGGGAGAGTCTAAGTGATTCTACTCCTCAAAATGAGATCCCTATTATCCGTTGTTTCCTCAAAATGATCTTGGTGTTAGGGGTAGAGAGGTAGGGATCAAAATCACTCATATGAGAGTAGCTAAGCTAACTAATTTCTTCGTTCAACCATTGACTATTCGCCAACATCTCTCCCATAGACTCCATCATTTCTTTCTATTATTTTTGCATTCTATCATAAAAGAGGAGAGGCTACTACTATCAGATTGGGGAGGATAGTCAATCTCAGGCTCAGGTTACCTAGGAGTGTTAGTCCAACCTTGATAAGAAAAATCATGAAGGGTGGGAGACTTAGGCATTTGCAAAGTAGTAGTGACTCCTAGGGTGGAAAATCCCACTCCTAAGCTCTAGTCATAATAATTGGAAGTTATTAGGCCAATACTCCCAAGATAGGAATAGGATTGATCCCATGAATTGTCATTGTACCCATCAAAGGATGCATATGCCTGGGGCATAGGATCATGGTTCAAAGATGGGAAGTATTGGTTTTGATAATCTAAATGATAGGAGTAAGGGTGATCCATTTCTTCAAGCCAAATAGGTTTAACTCTCTTAGGACTTAGAAGAAATCAGAAGTAAAAACTTCCTAGAGAGCTCTACCACTACCAATACAAATGCAAATACAATGGGATTTGCTTTTAGTAGATTCTAGGTCTTAGAATTAATTACTCAATTGGTGGCCAAACAAGTTTTGCTGTGATTATGAATCCTAGTCGACCTCCGTTTGTGTCTAGAACCTACTCGCATGAAATCAGAGCCTCAAATCGAGCTCACACACGAGGAATCGAAGTAACTTGGTGGATAGGCTTGTTGATTTCCAACTAACTTCCCTTGTGGTGCAAAGACGAGAGGTAGAAATTTATCTAGTGACCTTATGTGTGTTGTGCAACTTGTCTCAAGTGTGCAACACACATACACGTTTTGCATTTTGAAATCCCACAAATAAGTCCTTTTGCACACAAATTAAAGTCACTGAATTTAAGGTCCAACCTCAGAGTAGTCCCAATTTCTTTTAAGGTGAGCACTAAATTAATTGAATTCAAACACTTTAGTGGTCTTGGATTTAAGTCCAATTCAGATGCATGATAGGTATTTGATGCTAAAGAAAAGGCGTACCTTACTCCAACTCTCTTTAATGGAAGGTGTTTGTAATGCAGAAAGAAAAACAAGATGCTACTCAAACAATCTTATATGGTTGCCCTATAGATATGTAGCTTCTAGTAGGTAACTCAGAATTTTTTTTATTTTTATATCTAACCTAACAAGCAAAAATCCCAAGCTAAATCAACCATCAATCCACAAAAGGAAATAAAAAACCTAATCAACTAAACAAAGTGAGAAGACTTTCCCAAAAATGTCCTCCCGCATATAAGAGCCATAAGTAATAAAAGCACTAGGAACAGGTTCCCAAAAATGCTCAACAAGGGCCCACATGACAGAAATTAAATGTTTAATGTCTAAAAGAAAGAAACAGGTCTTCAGCTACCAATCCTCCCTCTTTCACGTGTATGGGATCAAGGTTCACATGCGATTATCCTCGAGGTGGTGACAAGGTCCACCAAGATGAGCGTCTGCTACATGCTCCTCCTCCATAAGATCGTACCTTGCATGAAAGAATGATAGATCAATGAATAACAATAAAAAATACTTGCAAGTTTACTAGGCATGTTGCCTCCCTGACAATGGCACCACTTAATAGAGAGATTCTCGCTTAATTAAGATGGTAGCAATAAAATGATAATGTCGTTGTATATGGCGTGGTGGAAAATCTCTCAATCAAAATATAAATAAATTGAAATTTAACCATGAAATCAATTTGAATCACAGGGAGGAATGAACCAAATAAACTCACAAATATTTCTATTAAGAATGATCCCAAATATCTCCCATTTTTGTTTGAAATACCACGCAAATTATTCCATATAAATATCCATCAAATCCCTTGCATCAAGTTATTGATTTTTGTAGGAATCAATAGTTTAGGAAGTAGCATGGGAGAAATAGAGAGAAAGGCATGGGCAAGTCTACAAATGCACCAAATAATATATCAAATAAATTATAGTGGCAATGGCAATTGTCATAAAATCTAATGTAACCCAAAATAGAGCAACAAAATGTGTGTGCTTGTGTGCGCGTGAGGATGCTTGGCCGACTGCGAGGAGTTTGGGGAAGGTCTGTCGGAGTAAGGGCTTCGCATTGATGATCTCGACGCTGGTCAAGATGGCTGCCGATGGCTAGTCAAAGGAGGAGAACGGCCAACAAGCATGGGTTCTGCCAGAGGTGGCAGAGTGTGCTACTGGCGATGTTGACATCAAGGAAAGGGTTGATGGTGCTAAGGGGAGGTGGTTGGTAGTGGTGACATCAAGAACGAGGACCAGAGGTGATGGTTTGAGGCTGTCATGGAGGTAGGGTGTTGGGTTCTTTACGTGTGACAGGGGAAGGGACTGGGTGAAGGAGAAGAGAAGATGAGGAAGTGTTAGCAGTGGGTGAGTGAGGTGACGAGGGGTGGTGATGGTGAGGGAGTGGGTAATTATGGATGGTGGTCACTGGGGACAAGGGGTGGCTATGTGTGGGTGGTGTTGTCAGGTTATCTTGGGATGAAAGAGTAGGTGGAGGAAGGTGGAGGTATATGAAGGAAGAAGGAGGCGGTCATAGTGGGGTAGTAGGGTGCTGTGTATGTGTACACGCTGTCACCGTGTACACACGATCGACATTGAGGAGAGGAGGAGTACATTTAAGGCTACAGTGTTTGCCTCTACCATGGTGCAGACTCGGCTCACAGTGTATGCTCTGGCCACGGTGCCAATGTTGGTGAGGGAGATGGTGGATCCCCTCAAGGGGAGAGAATGGCCTCCTTAGCAGAAGCCCCATATCTTTTACAGATATTGAGTGGTTGGGAGGATAGCGGAGGCTTCGAGGGATAGCACACGGCTGGCGATGCGTGCACTCAGTTACCATCAACAAGGTTGGTACCATGATTGATGGTCATCAGAGGTCCGAACTAAGCTCTTGACGTCTTATAAAATAAAATTGGATGACTGTCATTTTCAAATATAGCTTTGTCCAAAACTGGGAGGCCGATTGAAGCATGGAGTTGGTGTGTGCAGGTCCCATTTACGAATAATGCCCTCCATGTTTCAATAATCCTTTCATCTAGCCTACATCCACCAAATAGGTTATCATACCAATATGCTATTAAATGTGAAATTTGCACATAAAATTATACGTAGACTAAGATAAATTACCATTTAACTCTTAAGCAATTAGAATCTAGGAACTTATAATTAAAGAGTACTTAGGCCAAATAATGGTCCACTAAAGTAGACTTATCAAATCACAAGGACTACTGGGCAATACGAAAGTTCAATTTGGATCTCAGGAAGGTTGGAATCCACCGTCGTTTACAAATGAGCGAGATTGATGAATAATGCAATGATGCGTATGAGAACTCGTGTATCTATAAGGAGCGGATTAAGGCTTTTCATGACAAGTACATTACATGAAAATCTTTCTATCCTTGTCAAAATGTTCTTCTCTTTGATGCCCGACTTAAGCTCCTCATAAGAAAGCTAAGATTGAAATGGATCGGACCATTTCTTTGTAAGCACCTCTATTTTGATGCACCAAAATTATGTTTATTTCAAGACTAATATTTCAAGACTACATGGATCAGACTTCTCTCTTGGATCAAGATTAGATGGATGCAGATCTATGCTTTTACCTTTATTGAGTCTAGGAAATTGTTGTAAGGAACTTCAAAAAAAAACTTAAATGGATTTTCGCAGTTTTCTCTAAAAATCAGTTTCTAGGATTTTTGATCGACTAATAAGACTAACTGATCGACCAAATTGATTGATCGATCAACCAACTTAGTTAATCGATCAAACTAGCCCATTTTAGGAAGATGATTAATACCCTTTTGATCGACCAATTAAGCTAATTAATCGACCAATCATTGATCAATCAAATAACTAGATTGATCAACCAAATCTCTTTTTGATTGACTAATTTCATTTCCTTTTCGGGTCAAAGTTTTTAGTATAAATAGAGGTTGTACGCAGTCCTTTTTCTCATAACTTTCAATAGAAAATCCTCTTAAAAGAATAGAAGTTCTTGTGCTTCTATAAGTGCTTCTACGCTTTGATTTTCACACCTTTCAAAGCACATCGTTTCAAACCTTCGCTAAAATACTGGTTTGATTTTCATTGAGGTTCCATAGTTCTACATTATTCTTTTACATTGTTGTTTTGATTAACGGATCCCAAGTTGTTGGGTAAGATCCATTGTAGTTGTTGTTATGCTTCTCTTCAGGTTATAAGGAGAAGTGTTTGTAAAGAGGTTGTGCCACCCTCGTTCAAGTGGTATGATAGTGGATTGACTAGCCATGACTAGTTGAGAAAATCCTAAGCTAAGAGGCTTTGGTAGTGGTTTTCACTTAGTTTAGGTTTCCACTATAAATCCAGGTGTAATCTATGCTTAATTCTGTTGTGGATATATTTTTGATTCATAATATTAATTGATACTATTCACCCCTCCCCTCTAATATACTTTATGATCCACAGGCAACCCTCATTTGGTATCAGAGCTCAATTGTCTAGAAGATGTCCAAATCAACTGTTGACACGTATGCAGAGGGTTAATTGGCAGTTCGACCTCCATTATTTGATGGAACGAACTATGGTTATTGGAAGACCAGGATGCAAATCTTTCTAGAGTCAATGGACTTCAAACTATGGGATGTCCTTGCCTCCAACTACACATGCCCCGAGATCAAGGAGGGTGTGGCAATGACTCCGGATCAGAAGAAGATGGCAATGCATAATGCAAAAGCCATGAATGCAATCTTCTATGGGCTTCCAGAGCGGAGTTCAATAGAGTCTCTGCCTACAAGATAGCCTACGAGATTTGGAGCATCCTCGAAGTCACTCACGAAGGAACATCAAAGGTAAAAGAAACTTGTATAAATTTACTAACTCAAAAAGGTGAAACCATAAAGGAGATCTTTACAAGATTTACGGATTTACAAATATTGTAAATTTGCTATGAAGTCAATCAAGACATGAAAAATGAAGTCTTGGTAAAGAAGATCCTCCAATCACTCACTAGCAACTGGGAAACAAAGACCACTGCCAAACAGGAATCAAAAGATTTGTCTACGCTGAAACTAGATGATCTTATTGGAAGTCTGATGGCTTATGAAGTTCAGCTCCAACACATGAAGGAGCATGAAGGAGTCAACAAGAAGACTGTAGCTCTCGAAGACAATCAGCATTCTAAGGATTCATCAAGTAAAGACGAGGAGGAAGACATAGCCCTCCTTTCCAGAAAGCTTAGAAAGTTCCTCAAAAATAAGAGGAGCTAAAGGAAGAAGAAAGAAGAATCAAAAGCAGACACCATCATCTGCTATAACTGCAAGAGAAAAGGACATATCAAAAAGGATTGGCACTTCTGAAGGAGTCAGAAAAGAAGAAATTTCCTAGAAAGGAAGGGAAGAAGAATGCTTTTTTAGCGACATGGGATGAATTAGATTGAAGTTTGGAAGAAGAAGAAACCTCCGAAGAAGAAGCTCTTCTAGGACTAATGGCTCTAGAACATGAGGTAAACTCTTTCTCATAAGATGAATTATTAGAAGCATTTTTTGAGATGCATGATATAGCTAAGTCACTAAAATTAGAAAATAAAAACCTAGCAAAAGCATTAGGGGAAGAAAGAGCATAAAAATATATGCTTACTCAACAAAATAAAGAGTTATCTGCTGAAATCATCTCATTAAAATCACATATAGACAATTTGAAGGTAGATATAGATAACCTAAAAGAAAATTCTACTATTCTCTTAAATGATCTAGCTAAATTCACTAAAGGTAGTAGAAACTTGCATAAGCTATTAGGAACACAAATCCAGAGCAACACAAAATTTGGGTTAGGTTACATACCTAAAAACGACCATGAAGCATCTAGTTCTAGCCAAAACAACAAGAAAGGTAACTTGCCTAAATAGGCAGCATCTGCTAACCATCGTGTACCCAAACAAAAATTGTTACCAAAAGCACTTTTTCAATCTTGTTTTGTAGGTCAAGTAGACTATAAGAGATGGACATATCAAGAAATAAATGGAAATCTAAAGCCACTCTATAGATCAACTAAATCAAGACCTTACAAACCAATGACAAGATCGAGAAGAAAGAAGATGGATCATGGACAACAGATGTTCCAAGCATATAACCGGAGAGGAAGACCTATTCCTACAACTCAACTGCCAGGAAGGTGGTACTATCACATTTGGGAACAACCACAAGGGTCGTATTATTGGTACTGGCCAAATTGGTAACTCTTCCACTTCTTTTGATAACATACATTTAGTTAATGGACTAAAACATAATCTTCTTAGTGTAAGTCAAATATGTGATAAAAGATATAAAATCACTTTCAGTTCGGATGGATTTAAAATACAAGATAAGGCAACAAAACAAACTATCCTTAAAGGAAACAGACAAAAAGATATCTATACTGTCAACATCGACAAATGTGATAGTCTTGAATGTCTTGTCGCATCTAACGAAGAGGTAACACTCTAGCACAGACAATTAGGTCATGTTCACATGGGAAACATTAGCCGACTTATGAAACATGAACTTGTCAAAGGTCTACCAAAGATCAACTTCAAGAAAAGCAAAGTATGTGATTCTTGTCAAGTTGGTAAACAAACCAAAAATCCTTTCAAACCAAAAAGGATGGTTAGCACCTCTCGACCGCTGGAACTACTTCACTTAGACTTATTTGGACAAACCAAATCCAAAAGCCTCAGTGGGTGCAGATATTGTTTCGTCATAATCGATGATTTCTCTAGATTTACTTGGGTATCTTTCCTAAGAAGTGAAGATTTGACTATTGATGTTTTTAGTAAGCTTATAAGAAGACTATAGAATGAAAAAGGATCTGAAGTAATTAGGATTAGAAGTGATCACAGAGGAGAATTTGAAAATGAATCTTTTTCTAATTTCTGTGATAAATATGGGATAAAACATGAGTTTGCTTTCCCTAGAGCTGCACCTTAGAATGGTGTAGTTGAAAGGAAAAATAGGACCCTGCAAGAGTGTACCTGCACAATGTTATGCGAGTCAAAGCTGGCTCGATATTTTTGGGTAGAGGCTATAAACACTGCTTGCTACATCCAAAATAGATCCCTAATTAGACCAATCCTAAACAAAACACCTTTTGAACTCTATCATGGAAGAACACCTAGAATTTCCTACTTCAAGATATTTGGTTGTAGATGTTTTATACTTAACACCAAAGACAATCTTGATAAGTTTGATGCTAAGAGCTCAGAAAGAATTTTCTTAGGTTATTCAACTAGAAGTAAAGCCTATAGAGTTTTCAACAAGAAGAATTCAATTGTTGAGGAGAATATGCATGTAGCATTCGATGAAACACTATCTTAGCATAAATCTTCTGCAAATGATGATGATGACCTAATAGATGACCCATCAAACATTCTAGAAGAGAACATTTCAGATGAACTACATAAAGATATTTCATATATGAAAGATCATCGAAAAGAATTGGTGATAGGAGAATTGTCTAAAGGAGTTCAAACTAGATCTTCCATCAACACTTTAGCTTTCACAGCCTTTGTTTCTCAATTAGAACCCAAAACCTCTCCACGCGACCTTGAGCTTCTTGCACGCCAACCCGCCTCTCTCGCTCGTTGGCCATCCTCATCCACATCTCCATCCTCATCGTCCTCCCTTTGATCGACCAAAACTTGATCAATTATGGTACTCTCTAAATTAAATCAAATCCGTTTCTTTTAGGATTTTCTTTGAATATGGGATGTGCTATGAGTAGATCTGTTAATATTGTTGATTATTTGTGTGATTACTTGTGAAATCTTATAGTATTTGTGAGTTTATCACTTGGAGACAAACTTGATTTTTCGCGTCTGAACACTTTTGGTCAACCAAAATTATTGGTTGATCAACCAAAAGTCTATTTTTCCAGAACTCTATCTGGTTCATTTTTTATTGACCAAAAATCCTTATTTGATCGACCAACGTGCAATTTTAGCTTTGTTACAGCTCCAAAATGTGCACGTGCCTCCTCTTCTGCTCATCATGATGATGCGTTTGATCTATTTTTCATCACTGAGGCCGCACATGACCATTTTTCTCTCTTAGCCAAACTTTCACCGCATGCTGGTAGACCAGTCGATTTTGTTTAGTTCGAGTTTATCCTTCTTGGAATCCACGAAAAATTTGCATATCACTAGATTTTATGTCTTTTTGACCAGAACTTTTTGTGGGTTCCAAAAATAGCCACATACTCGGTGTTAACCCTATGGCTTGTCACTTATTTTATGCCAATTTGAACGATATAGGTGAGGGCTTCAACATCGAGTTGACCTCGAACATCTATGGCATAGAGGTTCTGGTCAATGTGGATGTTATTTCAGAGATTCTTGGTTGTCCGTCTATTGGTCCTACCTTTCTTGAGCTTCACCAGCAAACATAGACAAATACCATTAGGGAGACCATGCTCACTCCCTCACATTTTGACTTGGGTCATCCAGCCAAGTCCCCTTGTTTTCGTCGTCTTCGACAATTTCTTAATCATGTATTTCTTTGGAATTTTATGTCCAAATTGACTTCATTTGAGAACTACCCCGGCATTATGCTTATGACTCTTTATGCCTTTCTTAAGAACAAGCTGTTGAATTGGAACCACTTGATTCTATATTTAATGAGCAAGCAGCCCACCTACTCCTTCCAGTTTGGGACACTTCTTTCCCACATCTTCCTACATTTCAGTGTTCCCATGGATATTAATCATAAACAGTTTATCACTAGAGTCTCCATATTTGATGAGCTCACTTATACAAAGATGGAGCAAGCTAAAGGAGTCTGTGGTGAGGATGCAGCCCAAGAGCGATAGCAGCAGGAACCATCAGCAGTCCCTCCCCCTTTCCTGCCTTACGAGCACTTGACCGCAACCACCGCAACCTGTCGTCCTCCAGTGAGACCCTCTCCGTCCTTATACGAGCAATAGTAGGGCATTTTGGACAGACTTATTACATGTAGGGATTTTGTCAGTATACAGGATGTGACAGTTGGTATTTCTTTGATGATGCATCGGTAGAGAGAGACAGACATGGTGATGATGAGACATGGGCATCAGGTATCAGAATACCTGAATGCTCAAAGCCAGTTCTTGGATAGACTTGGAGAGTCTATTCATGGGTTTCAACAATAGCTTCACTGACCTCCTCATCCTCACTAATCTACTACCATGCTTCCATCATCAGCAGCACCTCCTCCTCCTCCTCTCCTACCACTGCAACAGCACCAGTAGACCAGTAGGTTACACGTCCTCGCAGGACATCTAGGCAGCCAACACCAAGATTATTAGCTCAGCACTACCTCCTCCGAGAGATCTGACTTGGTGGACCTCAAGTTAGATACCGACCTTCAAAGCATGATGGATGCCTTCATGGCATTGTTAGACAAGTTGCTTTAGCATTAGCTTTTGTTTTGATTAGCTTCATTGGATTGTAAAACTTTATATTCTGTGGACTATTTTTGTTCTGCTTATCTAGACTCTTTTATACTGTTGTTATATGCGTGGATATTATCTCTCTCAGATATACTTCACTATCTTGAAATTGCATGTTGAGATTATTGCTGCTTCATTTACATGCCTAAGGGGGAGTTAATTGAAATTGATAGTAGTATGTTTTACTTTTTGCTGAAACAAAAACGGGGGGATATTATGCATAATATTTCAATTCATAATTATAATTTTATTGTCATCAAGAAAGGGAAGAATGTAAGCACCTCTATTTTGATGCACCAAAATTATGTTTATTGCAAGATTAATATTTCAGAACTATCACGGATCAGAGCTTCTCTCTTGGATCAAGATCAAATGGATGCAGATCTATGTCTTTTACTTTTATTGAGTCTAGGATATTGTTGTAAGGAACCTCAAAATAAAACTTAAACAGATTTTCATGCTTTTCTCTAAAAATCAGCTTTTAGGGTTTTTGATTGACCAATAAGACTAATTTATCGACTAACCAACTTAATCGATCAAACTAGCCCATTTTAGGAAGGTGATTAATACCCTTTTGATTAACCAATTATGCTAATTAATTAACCAATCAGTGATCAATCAAATAACTAGATTGATCGACTAAATCTCATTTTGATCGATCAATCTACCATAATTGATCGACCAATTTCATTTCCTTTTTAGGTCAAATTTTTTGGTATAAATAGAGGTCGTGCGTAGCTCTTTTTCTCATAACTTTCAATAGAAAATCCTCTCAAAAGAATAGAGTTTCTCATGCTTCTATTAGTGCTTCTATGCTTCGATTTTCATGCCTTTCAAAGCACATCATTTTAAACCTCCGCTGAAATACTGGTTTGATTTTCATTAAGGTTCCATAGTTCTACATTGTTCTTTTAGATTGTTATTTTGATTAATGGATCCTAAGTTGTTGGGGAAGATCCATTGTAGTAGTTGTTGTTATACTTCTCTTTAGGTTATAAAAAGAAGTGTTTGTAAAGAGGTTGTGCCACCCTCATTCAAGTGGTACAATAGTGGATTGACTAACCTCCACTAGTCGAGAAAATCCTAAGCTGAGAGGCTTAGGTAGTGGTTTTCACCTGGTTTAATTTTTCACTATAAATCCAGCTGTAATCTATGCTTGATTCTATTGTGGATATATTTTTGATTCATAATATTTTTTAAGTGTTACTATTCACCCCTTCTCTCTAGTATACTTTACGATCCATAGGAAACCCTCATTCTAGTCTGGAGGGTCTTTGGAAATGGAGTTGTCGAAATCAGTGAACTTAGTCACAACTCAAACCCTTTTGTAGTAAATGGTCAAAGACTAAAACCATTCCATGAACTTATCAATTTGAATCTGGCTATTGAATCTTTTGATCTCCATTCCTCTTGAGCTCATTGCTCCCAGCTGATGGCATTAAACTTAACACTTAATAGGAGGCAACTCATGATTTGAAAACCCCAAGACACTTATTATCCTTGTTGAGTTGCATTCCTATTGCACTTTAGGGTTCATACTTTAGAATAACCGACTCCACCTCTAATATTCGTATTGGAGCTTGAAATCATTTGCAATAACCATTCCGACCCAACCACTCACCCTGTTTTAAAATATGAGCTAAGCTGAATTCAAACCCACCTTGTTTGCAATGAGGGCACTGCAAAACTTTGGCATGGGGGCGTATTAAAGTGTAAAATGATTAGAAATTTAATTCTTTTAAAGGGTTCTCATACACAAAAAAAAAGGGTGAAAGGGGAGCGAACTTTTGAGCTGAATTGCAAATCTATATGGAAGAAGAAGAGGAGAGAAACACTGAAAGAAAAAGAAGCAAAGCAAAAATTATGTTAGCCCCAGCAATTGAGTATGGATTAGTTACCTAAGTTCTAGGTTGGATCGGATGATGAATTAAGACTAGAAGTGCTAAACCTTAGGAAATAAGTAAGGGATACCAACTTTAGGCCTCTAGGGCTAGTTTGGGCTTAAAAATTCAAGTATTTGTTAAGATCTGGACTATTCCTCAAGAGGTTGATGGAGTTACAAAGTTGATGAACTAAGTCTAAGGCTTAGGGACTATTTAGCCTCTTTGTCTACCCTTTGGTTTGTGAGACTTGGTAACCTAAGCATCTACAAGCCACAAACCGGTCTAGTTCGGTGAACTTAATGAAGAAAAATTGCCAAAATGTGTTATGTTCTGAAAAAGAAAATGATTTCTCGAATATCTAACGTAGGAGCAGCTTGAAAACACAAGTTGATTAGAGGATTTCCCGCTACTGAGAGGAGTAAATACTCCCCTTGAAGACTTGTTATAACATATTGTCTCCTCGATGCTTGTCTCCTAGGATATTAAAATATTCTACCGAGGGCATGTAAGCGCTTGGTGTTGTTCAGGTGTCATGGAAGACATTATCCTGAAATGTTGATTGCCAGGGCCTAGATTAGCTACAAAATGCCATGGGTGGCACTATCACGAAGTGTCGATTACCAGGGTTCTGGGGTTGCCGTGGGCGGTGCTATCTCAAAGCATCGATTGCTAGGGACCCTTCAAGTAATGATGATGGGGACGAGGAATCTGATAATGACCGTGTTGAGGGCCAATCCGATGTTGGATCTAGGGGAATCACAAAAAAGTTACATAAAGAGAAAAACATCAAAAATATCTCCCTCTTTTTTGAAAAAGACACACTACCAAATTGAAACTAGACCTTGCTGCACGAATGCATGGGTGCTTTAACCGCTGGGGTCAACGAATCTCTGGGTAGATTCTGTGGCCTTAGAAACCTATATTATAGACCCAAAGCTAAGGTTAGTCAGGTCCGTATCTTGGCTGGTACTTGAGTACCTATAGGCCTAGAGTTGGTATTTTGAACTAGTCTCTAGAGGTATGGCACAATAAGGCATCCTGACGATAAAAATCCGATCTAGAGATATGATCTATTCCATGAGATTTTGCTAGGGACCAGCAAAAGTTAGGAATGGGGGTATGATGGTAACACTGTCATCTGCCATAACTAGCCTAATTTAACCAAAATCTAGAGATAAAAGCTTCTTAATAATCATCAGAAGAGCGTAATTTAGTTTTGAGTTGAATTTGAGAAGAAAAAAATTGAGTTAACTCTACTCTTTTAATGCATAATTACAAATGCAGATTAACTGAGGTGTTGATTAGTGCCTAATCTAAGGTCAAATGAACTTAAATTCTCAAGAAGTGGGCTTGAATTGATTGAATCAGGGTTTTCTAAGAATTGAAAATTACTTTAATAAGAAAAACCTTAATTACAGCTTCACTTAAATTGAAAGGATTTTGGTGGAAATAAATGTGGTATAAACATCCTAAAAATCATTGAAAAATATTTTATAAAGTTTGGAACCTTCACTTTGACTAAAGGAACCCATTTTGACCAAAAATAGTGACCAAGGTGGGAATTACATCATTTTGGGCTACAATGTAAATTACATAGGAAAACATAGTCAAAATCCAAATTTGATGTCACCATTAGATTTCTTGGGTCCAAATTGGGTTACCCATTAATTTTGACCCCAATCAGAGTTCATTTTGGCCTAGCATTTTAGCCCATTTATCCTTGTTTATTACATAAACCCTCTCATATTTTGAAAATTGTTGCACTTAAGTCCCTGACTGATGTCATGATGATGTCATCCGATCATCTTCATCAAACGTGCAAAGAAGCAATAGCAAAGATGCACCCAAATCTACAATCTTCAATCAGAGATTTGATCCCTCAAATCAACACCAAATTGCACCAAATTTGGTGGGATTAGTCTTGAGATCAATCTCCATCCATCTAGCTATGTCACAAGCTCCACTTGGAGCATATCTTCTCTGGTGAGCCGAGAATTGTGGAAGTTGATTGAATTCTCAAATTCAATCATTATGTCTGGTTTAATGAACTTGTGAATTTGAGGTCAATTGGCTTGAGACTCTCCTATTTAAAGCCCCCAACCTCTACAAGTAGATGGCGTGCTTGATCGTTTAATTCTCAACACAGTTAATTATGGTTATTAGTCTTAATTAATTGCATAAGGAATAGACTTAGGTAAACTTGAATTGTTAAATCATTATCATTGATTGTAGTATAGGGCCAAGTTAACCTACATTTTAAATTTAATTCTTTTAACTGGTTGAGTCTAGGTCGTTCACTAGGATGTATTAAATTTAATCAAATCACCATTTTTATTTTAAATTAACAAATAACTAAATACTAAAATATTTTAAGCATATGAACAATTGCAAAATATTGAACTTGAAACATGGCAATTATTCCATTATAAAAGAAAGTTACATGAATTATTTTACAATGAATAACAAAAGGAAACATTTATTACAAGTGTTACAAAAGATAAAGGCATAAACAGAATGTTTACAACTAATTACAATTGCCTTTGAACAATAAAACTCAAACACTTAACATTTATCTAAACTCAACTCTCAACCTATATTTATCAAATGTCTCTCAAATCCATTAGATGACTTAAGAATCAAAATTAGACTTAGAATTACATCATTAGACATCTACCTCAATCTTAATCATTTCTCTTAATCACTTATATTTAACTCTTCTCTATTTTATTCACTCAGCTTTCAGCACTTAACCATTTTCTCACTTATTTTTCTCAATACATAGCCGATTTCAGACTCTGTCTTAAACCCATTTTCTCTTCACTGTGCATCTCTTACACCACACTTAACCATTTCAGCCATGAAATCTCTCTTACATAGGTGAAAAGTTTGGTTTAATGGGTGAACCAGGTTCGTTCGTGGGATACACAACACCCATAGGGTGGGACCAGACCACTACTTGAACCCAACTCTAGTTTAATTATTGTGGATTTTAGAATTTTATTTGGCACAATATTGGGCCATATCAGGCCCACAAACAAGCTCATGCCCACCCAAGCCCATGTGCACACCCACGTGCATTGCACACGCACACCTGCACATCAACGACACGTGCCAAATCCAGACCAAATGCTCATTACATGCGCTCTGCACTGACAACCAGTTGAGCTTAATGCTCTTTCACTTTTATACCAAGGTAGGCCCTCACGTCTTTATGATGTGCGACAAAGGAAGTTGCATCTTTTTCAGTGCATCGCTGGCCAGTGTCAACTTCGATCGTGGATTCTAACTGGCATATTAGACCAAATCAAGCTATCAAGAGCTCGATTAAAAGCTTTTGTGATCCTCTCTCAATTGAGAGAGTCAATTTAAACTTTGGATCAGATTTGATCTATGCAATCAGAAGGTGAACATGGCCCTATCGTAATGAGCATAAACACGTTTAGAGTTGGATTTCAAGTCAAATGACCTGTGAATCATGTAATGCCCTCAATCGAGGGTTCAAAAAGCTTCAGGAGATCATTCCATAGGGTTTGAACAAGAATGGAGGTCTGTGAAGGTTTAGAAGCTTCAAAAGCTTCAAGATTCAGTTCTCGTTGTACAAAACTCTGATTTCAAATGAAATCAGACCAGTAGATGGATAAAAACCTCAAGACTTGGTTTGGATCATTTCTAAGGATTAACAATGACTAATCTAGGAAAGATTTGGCATTAATGCTCAACATGAACACCAAGAATAGCTTTGGATTTCAGAAACGACCCATATTGATCAACAAAGAAAATTTCTAACAAATCCCAATTAAACTCGCAAAAATGAGTTCCAAATGATTCATAGACATCACACAAACTCAATTAATCCTTTAAACCAGAAAATCAACCTTTAGAACTTCAAAATCGACTAATGTTCACCTATAAAGCTTGAAAAGTTGACTTTTAATTCAAGACTTCTCAAATCAAATTAAAGCCTTGGATATAGTAAATTCAACATTAGAAATCGATTAAGCACCTCAAAATCGAGTTTTAAACATTCTATAGTGTTATCAGGCTTCACTGCCTGAGATCAAGAGGAGGTGTGTTCGTGAGACCTAATCACAACTTCTTAGACATAATTAGCACCTGGAAAAGAATCTAGATGTCTTTCTTATGCTTCAGGATCAATTACCAAACTCTATCCTTTAATAGGCTTTTCTATCCAACTCCACCGGAGTTGGAGAAGACAGAGATCAATAGGGAGAAATCAACATTAAAACTCAAATCTAATAGGTGAATTCTATTTCTCTAGTCCAAATATGACATTTTAGGGCTTCTCATAAAGATCTAAAGATTGTGGCTCTAGTTTAGCATCACCGGAGCTTGTCAGAGCTCCAATGAAGATCAAGAGTTGTAATAAGAGATCGAATCTCCATAAAATAGACCAAGAATGGTCTCTAGAGATTCTTGAGTTTGCAAGAAACCTTAAGAATGAGTCAATTGAACTAGTTGATGATCAGACATATGAATTTAGCAAGTGTTTCAGTAACTGGGACTCTTGAGTTTGAACAAACTCAAAAGTTGCCCTCATGAGGGTTGGGTGATGGTATATGTGTATTCAATTAGATGAATTAACCTCTTCTGAGCTGCCATTGGCAGTGTGCTCAGAAGGTGAAATCAAAATTAGGTGTTTAGGTGATAAAGCATAATCGATCTAATTAAGAGTGGGGATGGGGTCCTAATCTGATGATTAGGTGATGGAGGGCCCTAATTGGGTGTGGAGATAGCCGAAAGCCTTCGCCATAGACAACGGCAATATCCAGTGAAGGTGGAGTGGGATCTAGCGATTAGATGATAGATTCAGTGAATTAGTGGCATAAAATTGATCATGAGGAAGTGTAGAAGGTGTTAGATGTGTCAAAAGATGAAATAGAGCTTCGAACAAGCTCAACGAGCTTGTCGGAGTTGGGGAAGACAATGTGAAAAGAACATTACCACTACACTAAACTAACTACTCTAATCTAAACTACGCTACATTAAGAATCTAAGTTTACTATTACTTGGAAGAAAGAGGTCAAAAGACTCCATTGAAGGTGCTTAACGGAGGAAGAAATCAGAGGGAAGGGATCAAAACTCCAACGAAGACGAAGTACGACATATAGAGGAGAACATGGTGGCATAGCCTCGTCAAAAGATGCGGCAGCAGACGACGAAGATGTGAAGGAAGTCAAACTCGGTGGAGAGTGACAAAAGAATAGGGTAGAAGTCACCAGAGGAAAGGAAGAATAGCCTAGGGCAACTCAAAATGGGGAAGAGGGCTAGGGAGTTGCTAACGTAGATCGGAGGTTGGATGGGGCATTTATAGGTGGCGACAATGGTAGAGGGGGATGTATCGGAACTATTATAGGTTTAGGTTCAATTTAACCACTGGCGTCATCTTCGATGCCGGTGAGCTTAGTCACATAGGTCAATTAGGATTCCAAGGTCATTCGGTCCATCGAATGGATTGAGGGAGGTGAGATAAGGCCGAATGATAATGGCGATGGGTGAACGGTGCTGGATAGGCGGTGATTGCGAGGTACGGACACCAGAGGTCATAGACCGTCCGAAGCTGAAGAAGATGAAGAAGACGATGTGTTCACAAGGGCATAAGTGCAATAAAAAGGACCTGATTGAAATGTAAGGGACTCAATTGAAATGTAAGTTAAGGACTTAAACATAAACAGTGACTTTTAAGGCTTATTTTAATTTATTTCTTTTTCAACTTTTTATTTATTATCACCAATTAGATAAATATTTTATTTATGCCTTGAAATTATATTTTTTCCATTTTTATCTATATTTATTTAAATGATAAGATTAATTAAGTTAATTACATACTTAGTTCTTTAAATTAATTAAGTTAAATAAAATACTTAATATCTAGATAAATGATTATGAATTCAGTCCTAATTAAGTAAATTATTATTAATATTAACTAAGCTTTAATTATGTATTTTTAACTTAATTTTGTAGGTCCTTGCTACTTAACCCCTATATTATAATTAACCCTGTATTTATTGTATTCTTAGGTAATTAGCTAAGTAAACTAGTTAATTAATGTTAATTAGGAGTCATGATTAGTCTATCATCATACCCCAAGCCAAGGTTTTGCAAGTCCCTAGCAAAATTAACCAAGAAATATGATGATTTAAGCATCAGGATGATTAAATAATTATAAATAACTCTATAGTAGAGGAATGCTTAGGTCAAAATGTTTTTAATATTTATATTTTTATATTTTTGTATTTTAAATAAATATCCATAAATAAACATAGCATTAACGGGAACCCTCTTACGATGGATTCAAAGCCCTAATTATCTTTCAGAAATCCATATTCATAAAATAGAATTTTGATGGATATTTCTCTCAAATTAGAACATTGAAAACCTGTTTATTCTCTGTATCCACTCTAAAGTCTAAAAATCAAAGAAGTCATGATGAATAAGATAACAAGACTCAAAGGCTGGAAGTTAAATTCTAACTCAAAAATTCAATAGACATAGATTAATCCTTAAGCTCATGAAATTCGACTTTTACCAACCTAAGCTTTTGCAAATTAACTAAACACCCTTCATTAATCAAATTTAGAGAAGAGTAAAAGCCCTAAACCAACCAGTCCACAACATCAAGGACAAACTTCTAGACCTAGGGTTTTGTCAATCTATCTCCTTTAGGCCTCAACCGCTAGTCTCCAAAACCCAATTTCTCAGGCTTCACTGCCCATTACAAGGTTCAGTAGCTATGAGTTTAAAGAATCTATGCTCATGAAATAGACTCATCCTACAGGCATCCGAAGTTGCAAAAATCAAGATTTTAAGACATCAATTTCCAATCCAGGTTTTTCCAATTCAAGCCTTTGGTTTGGCCTTACTCAGATTTGGTTGTTTTCTCCTCACCTTTTTTTATTTCGAGGTCAACGCTCTAGGAATACATTTCCCCAGTGGAACACTAGGTCTCTTATTCCTATATTTTATCTCCATATTTTTCCAATCCATTTTCTATAGGTTAAAATACCTATACGTAGCTGATGCGGAAAATGCATGATTTGAAATTAGGGTTTTTGATCGTTGTAACACGTAAATCCAATCTCTTTTAAAATTTATAATTAGACCAAGTACTTGGGAAAGTATTCAGGTCATCCTAACGGAGGTAGGAATGCACTTTAAATATTCTCACTTGATATTAGGAAATCAACTTTATTTTTAGGATTTTTAAATATAAGATTTTTTTTGGAATTTTGAAATAAAGCGGCAACATCAAAATGGTAACTGGGAAAGGCTACACCTAATTGCTAAGCTAAAACCTAAGTGACAAGAATTTCTTCTTTCTAAGCTCACCTTAGGTACGTGAAGACCTAGTGTAATTAGAAAGAGTGTGTGAGTGCACTATGGTAAAAGCAAGAAAATGCAACAAAACTTAAAAGAAAAGCAACTTTGATTAAGGAGAAAAGTGTTTTACAAGAAGACAAGTAGAGGAATGCTTCTACTCTGGAAATGAAAATACAAACAAATAAAACATGAATTCTCCTATGATGATGGTGAAGAGAAGATTCTTACTCCAAGCTCAACTGCTCCTGGGCTTGAAAAGAATCTCTCCAACTTCTTCTTTGTAGTGCTTCTCCAGAAGTGTTGCTTTCTACTTGGCAAGCCCTAGATGGGCATGCCCTTGCTTCTCGAAGGGTGGAAGAATTCCACCCAAAAGAACTCCTCCCAGGGTGGGCGTGCACCACCCTCAAGACCTTCTCCTACACGTCCTCCTACTTGGCTTGTCCTCTGTCTAGAGTGGGCACAAGAGAGAAGGGAAGAAGGGAAGGCACCAAGGGGACAGAGTGCCCCCTCAATCTTCTTCTTCTCCTTATCTTGGCCATGGAGATGATGGAATGAAGGTGGAAATATGAGTGGATTAATGAAGCCAAAGGTTAAGATTAATGGTGGTCAGTAGGGGGTATATATAGAAGTGGTGATGGGAGGTGTTGGTGTAGATGATGTGTACGATTAAGATGGGCTTATGAGGGTGGTTAGAAGATCTAAAGGACATGGTGTCTTGGCACCAAGGGAGGAGGTGTGTAGGTGGTGGTTATGGTGGTGGAGAGGCACCAATAATGGCGCCAACCATAGGAGGGTTAAGGGGTTGGTGGTTGTCTTGGAGAATGGAAGGTTAGGATATGTTGTGAGGTGGATGAAGGGTGGATAGGATGGTGTAAGTTGGCGCCAACATAGATGTTGGTTAAATGGGTTTTTCGTGCCAACTAGAAGATGGTTAGGATGGGGTTTATGGGTTAAGGATTTGGAGCCAAATTGGGTGGTGATGATGGCCTTAAGGGGTTAAGTGTAAGGTGGAGATTAAAATTCAAGTTGGCACCACTTTTGAAGAGGTGTAGGGGGTTTTTGGTGCCAACATAGGGGTGTGGCTAAGTGGTGGTTGTGAGTGGAAGGGTACTTCAAGTTGGAGCCAAAGGTGGGTGTTCTAGAAGGGGCTAGGTTGGCACCAACTTGAATGGTTGGATGAAGGGTTATAGGATGGATGAATGGTGGAGATGGAGCTATGTGGTGGCACCAAAAATAGGTGGTAGTTAAGGTGGTTTTGGCGCCACCTTTAGGTGGCTTTTGGTGGCGGTAGTGGGGCTAAGGGATGACTTAATTTGGTGCCAAATTGAAGGGGTGCATGGAGGCATGTTTTGGCGCCAAATTGAGTGGGTTAGGGTTAGGTTAAGTTGGGGTTAAGGAAGAGGATGGATGGCCATGGAGTGGAAAGCTTAGATGGAGTTAAGCTAAGCTAGCTTAGCTAGCAAAGTAGTGATGGAGGGAGCTAGGGTTTAGGGAGGAAGAGCTGAGGGAGAGCTATTTGGAGCTGCACTGGGGCTGATGGCTACTGAAGAGAATAGCAAGGAGTACCTTAGCTGGCTTAGCTTGCTAGTTCTTTGCTAACTGCTAAGCCAAGCTAAAGTAAGCTGGCTTCTACTGAATTGAACTGAGGTGAGCTGGGTCTAATCTTCTCGAAGATAACCTAGCTAGTTGGAGTAGCTAGCTTAGGTTGAATAGCTTAGCTCAACTAGGTTGAGCTGAGTGGAGTCTCTGGGAGCTAGACTTGAGTTGACCTGAGCTAGTTAAGGTCATCTTCAGCTAACTTGAGTTGAGTGGAGCTGGAAGTAGCTGGACCTGAGCTGAGGTGGACTCCTATCAACTTAGTTGAGCTAGCTAGAGCCCCTAGTGAACTGATTGGAGCTAAAAGGAGCTAGACTCAACTAAGTTGAGTTGGATCTGAGCTGACTTGAGCGAGGTTGAGCTAAGTTGAGCTACCCTAAGCTGCCATCTAGCTAAGATGAGCTGAATGGAGCTTAAGAGAGCAAACTCTAACCCAAGTGAGCTGATATCCAACTATTATGAGATGAATTTAGCTGAGTTCTAGCTGGATTGAGCTTCTTCTTCATCTGTTGCCTTCCTGAATGTTAGGGTTTTAGGGGTCTGGCTATCTATTCATCCCTAACACTCAAGTAAACGTGTCAAAAACAACAAAAGTAATGCAATGCATGCCTAACATAAGTGATGCCTAAATGTAGCCCATAAACCAGTTTCCGAAGTTGAAATCTTAAGAGATAGGTTTGTTTTAAGGCATAAGAATGATGATAAACTGGTGTTTGTTAGTAGCGAGGTGTTTTTATTGATGGAGGAAGGGGTACCATCCATATGTAGCGAGTTGCTTTATTTTGTAGATAAAAACTGCATAGGCATTCATTTGTAGTGAGATGATTAATTGTAGGGTGTATATAATTTTTTTTTTCAATTAATTTATTTTTTCCCTCCACATTTTTCTTACTAAAGTAAATACTCCAAGTCTTTTTTCTAGGTAAGTGGCATATCCTTCATCCTTTCAAGAGCCACCTGTGGAAATCCTTAGACTAAAGAGGATTTAGAATCGATCACTTAACCTCTGTGTTTTCATGGTCTCAAATGCCAGCAAGACAATTTTAATGTGTGCTAATTTTGGACGCTTAGGTTACTTAGCTTGCAAACCAGAGTGTGGACAACAAAGCCTTTCACTCTCAGGTCCCTTAAACCATTAGTATCAACTTGCGGGATCTATCAAGATGTAATTCGCCAAGTCTAGCCAAACATCATCGGTTGATTAAGCTAACTATAGCCCATTAGACCTTATCACTATTAGGTCTAATCAGCTCGATTGATTAGGCTAAGGATTCTACTAACTCTTCACTTAATCAACTCTAGGTATCTAGTCTCTTTACTCAACTTGGTGGTAAAAATAGATATTCAAAAATCAGAAGAATCTAACCTAGTCTTATTAACTAAGAAAGTTACAATTTAGTTCCAAAATTTAAGTCTTGTATAAAGTTTAGTAACATATTAGTTACTTTGTTTCATAATAAAGAGTGGAAAAAAAGAGATCATATTAAAGTTTCAGTTTCAGCTCGAGAAAAATCTCGTTCAAAATTTGCAAACAAATATGTGTTTTGAAAAGATATCTAAGAGAAAGTCAAAAGTAGGGATTTAATGCTCTTATTTAATATACACTATTTAGAATATAAATGAGCATATATATTATTATTTCTGACCTTATAAAATTTAAGCACTTAAATTTATTAATCATAAATATTTAAAGAAGGTATTTATAATTTCTTCTTTAAATCTTCTTAAGAAATTAATATAATCCCTCTACATTTTTATTTTATTTATTATTTTTTTATTATGTATTTTTATATTTTATGATTTATCAAATTTTCAAAATTTATCTATTTTTTAATTTTTTTAAATTTTTAGGTATTTTTACATTTTTCCTACCTTTTGTCTACCATTACACTTAGAGTTAAAGATTCACTTCACACTCCCCCAAGCCAAAATTTTACAATGTCCTCATTGTAAGAAAAGGGTGAAAAAGACTCTACACTTCACTAATATAGGGTGATGGAAGGAATTGTAAAGAGGAGATTAAAGATCTTTATGTGAACAATTTAAAGTCTGACCCAAGTCAGAGTGATCAGTTGGACTAAGTGAAGAGTAGGAAATAAGGAAGTGAGAGATAAAGTACAGACTCAAGTGTTAAGCTAGATAAAGTGTGTAAAGTAGGAAATATCTATGTACAAGTGCTAAGGTTTATGCCTTCAGCTAGGCGTAAACCTTAAAGAACATTAGTGAAGCGTAAAACAATCTCCAACAAGACCCAAAATGTCTGTTTCAAGATAGGATTTGAGACGTTGACCATTGACTTTGAAGGGTTGATTTTTGTTGGGTTCAGTGATTTAACAGCTCCGTTGTTGAATACTCTAGTGACTTCAAATGGATCTGTCCATTTGGATCTTAGCTTACCAGGGAAGAGTTTCAAATGGGCATCAAAGAGCAACACCTTCTGATCAGGTGCGAAAGACTTGCGGGAAATGTGTTTATCATGGAAGGCTTTCAACTTTTCCTTATACAACTTAGAACTCTCAAAGGAATCATTTTGGATTTCCTCAAGTTCACTAAGTTGCAACCTACGATGATCACCAGCCTTCGCAAGGTCAAGATTGCAGGCTTTAATTTCCCAATAGGCTTTGTGTTCAACTTCTATGGGAAGATGGTAGGGTTTCCCATAAATAAGTCTGTATGGTGACATGCCTATGGGTGTCTTGTGAGCAGTCCCATAAGCCCACAAATCCTCTTCTAATCGAGAAGACCAATCCTTCCTATCAGGTCAGATTGTCATTTGAAGGATCTTCTTGATCTCCTGGTTAAAGACCTCGGCTTACCCATTAGTTTGGGGATGATAAGGTGTAGCAATGCGGTGTGTGACACCGTATTTTCTAAGTAGATTCCTAAATTGGGCATTATTAAAATGGGATCCTCCTTTAGAAATGATAGCGTGTGGTACCCCAAAGAGAGAGATGTTATGACTCTGAACAAAAGGAATGGCAACTCTATGATCATTAGTGTGTGTGGGTACGGCTTTGATCCAACAAAAAGCATAATCGATAGAGACTAAAATGTACTCAAAGCTAGAAGAAGACAAAAATGGACCCATAAAATCTATGCCCCAAATGTCAAAGATTTCACAGACAACATTCGGGTTTAGAGGCATTATGTCTTTGCGTGAGATGCTACAAAGAGTTTGGCAGTGACTACATGTCTTACAATATGCCTGTGAATCCACAAAAAGAGTAGGCCAATAAAACTTGCCTTGAAAAACTTTTGCAGCAGTTTTACATCTTGAAAAATGACTACCACAAGCCTGGTCATGACAAAAGGAGAGGATAGAATCAATCTCAAACGAAGATACACAACGGCTGATGATCTAATCATTGTAGAGTTGAAATAGATACAGATCTTCCCAGAAATAGTATTTGGCTTCTAATTTGAATCGTGATTTGCGATTCCAATCCCAATCAAATGGGAATTGATGTGTAACCAAATAGTTAATGATGTCAGCATACCAAAGAAGATCAGTAGAGATAGATAAAAGATGTTCATCAGGAAAGTGCTCGGTGATTGGAGGAGATATCTCGATACTCTCAGAAGGAAGGTGGGAAAGTTGGTCGGCAACGACATTCTGTCATCCCACCTTGTCACGAATTTCTAGGTCAAATTCTTGCAAATGCAAGATCCATCTGATCAACCTAGGTTTCATGTCCTTCGATAAAAGGTGTTTGATCACAGAGTGATCAGAGTACACAATGATTCGAGACTTGAGGATGTAAGATCTAAACTTTTCTAATCCAAATACTATCGCTAGCAACTCCTCAGCAACTGTATAATTGTTCACAAACAAAATCGAGGTTTTAAAAACAGCATTGTAGTATAGCCGAAATCGCTTTGAAAACAAATAATATTTATTACTCGAATTTGAAGTCCGAGGTCGAACACAAGGAACAATATGGAATTCAATCTCAAAATTGCAATTTAAACACAGTATGAGCAATTTATAATGAAACTTCAAGTAATAATGATATATCAATGAAAGCTAAAGTCAATACTATAAAAAGAATGGAGTAAAATGGTGATTTGAATCACCAATTACTCCATACGATGATAGTTAAGAGATGCACAATATTAATTAAGAAGCTCAAATCAGACACAATATCAATTAACAATCTTAAAGAAATCTTCTTCTTAAACTCTTCCTCTTCTCTTCTTCTTTCTCTGCTTCTCTATTTGTGTGGGTCCTCTTCTTTCCCTTTTTCTTCCTTCTTTCTTCTCCCTTTCTATTCTTCTAATCTTCTTCTTTTGTCTTTCTTCCTTTGTAGCTCCCCTTCTTCTTTGGCTTCTGTCTCTTCTCCTTAGCTCTACGTGCCTCTTCATCTGCCTTGACTTCTCTTTTCTTTTCTTTCTCTTCTTCTCTTCATCACACATAGAGGGGGATCCTTCTTCAAACGGCTAAGTGTCATCCATTATTCTCGGTAGCCAAAACCCCCAACCCTACACTCTCTTTCCTTTCTCTATGGGCACTTCTCTTTCTCGCCTTCCCAAGGCCACATGCAGTATCAGGTAGTCGGATTTTGGCAAGAGCGTACCCAAGACCAGGGCTACTGGCGTAGGTGGTAGCTGAGGTGTAGGCTTAGGTGGGTTGAGTGTACTAGGTCCATGAAGGAGAGGTCGCGGATGAGGCACGTGAGGGGTGTGAGGGACCTCACCCCTTGTGTCTGAGGCGATAAGGTTAAAATAGAAAAATAATTTATGCGACCTCTTCTGCTCCAAAACCCATGATGTGGGACAATTTGTCCTTCCTTTTTTGCGTGCGCCTACAGGTGGCTTCTTTGTCCGATTGCAATAGCTATTGATGGTGTCTCACCCAATTAGAGACCTAGGCGCATGCCTTGAGGAAAGCCACAACACCTGGAGGGTGTGGCCTGGAGTTTGCATGGCTGTGAACTCGAAGAACACGGAAATGATGGGCGGAGGGCGAAGGAGGCACGATGAACACCTGAAAGGAAGAATAAGGCCTTGCGGCCAAAGTAAAACACTTCAGGACTTTCTTCGGATCATGACGAATGTGATGGTGGGTGTAGCGTAGAGTGAGAGTGCATGTAGGTGGCTGGTAGAGACGGAACTAGCCAGAGGATGATGGGTTGATCGGGGAGGTGTTTGGGTGGATGGAAAGACAAATAAGGAGAGGGGTTTGGTTGGTGGAGTTGAGGTGAAGGTTATGAGGTGGTTAGCAAGGTAGATGGAGGAGTGTAGTGGTGGATACGCCTCACTGGAGAAGCGGCTGGAGACGGAGAAGATGAGGGTGAACGGTGGTGGTTGGCGATTGTGTGTGTTTGTGAGGGTGGAAAAATGAAATAAAAAGAGAGAGGGAGGTAAAGAAGGGCTTAGTGAGCAGATAGAGAGGCGGAGGGCTCCAGTGTTGGTCAACCGAAGCTGGAGAAGGAGGAAGATGCGGCGGAGCAACAATGGCGATGTAGATGGAGGAACACCCTCCACTGGTTGGGGAGGGTCACGACGAAGATAGGAGTTTAGGCCGTCCAATTTGATAGTTGGACGGCCGAAGGAGGGAAATCAAGGGGTGTCACCGAAGCAGGGGTCTTTGGTGGTCGGAGAGGGTTTTTAAGGTCATTAGGCGCACCAAGACTTGCTAAAAATGCATAGTCGTGCGATGGTGTTTCTTTTATAGGTCGGAGAAAGCCCTTCCAAGCTTGTAAAGAAGCTTTCAAGCTTGGAAGGTGCTTGCAAAGTAGGATACCCTAGCCTTTAAAAGGTTCGCATGGTCTTTTGGGAAAGACTTAGAGCCCAAGGAATGGCTCAAATGGAAGGTAACTTTCCAAGGAATCCCCATATCAATTTTAGGAGGGATTGATTGAGAATCAAGTAAGAAATCCTCACTCAAAACTTGAAGGTGAAGGTTTCACCTTCCAAAAATGACATGGGGACCTGCTTGTGAAGAAGACAAAGAAGTTGGGGGGCTATTTGTAAGAGAATTCAAAAGTTAAGGATCTGAATGAGATAGAAAGAGTCTGACTAAACCAAAATGTAAACTTGGTCAAGGTGATCTTAGATTGGGCCCAAATTTTGGTACAAACCTAATTTAGATCCAAGGAATCCAATGGTGAAGTTAGATTTAGGTTTTGACTAAGTTTGACTGGGTAAGTTATGAAAAAACCCAAATTAGGGCAAATATCTGTCTGAGACTATTTTGGGTCAAGATGGGTTCTGATGGTTTAATTGAAGGTTCTAAACCCTAGAGAATATTTTTATATGAATTTTAGATGGTTTATATGAATTTTATCCTAACCAGATCCTCAGTTAATTAAGCAGGTCTGTTTTTAGGGTTTTAAAAGTCATTTAATTCTCAAAACATGTGCAAACCCTTTTTTGTCTGTTCTAACCGACTTGTTAGACTTTTAAGACCATTTGACCCTTAACTACCCTTTAGGAAAATCCTGTTTTGAGATTGTACTGCATTCTTGATATGATGGTAAAACTATAGTTTTAACCCTATTTTCTTGTCCTTCCCTCAGAATGACTTTGCAATGAAATATGGCTCTCTGGCAGTTATGTCGGAGCATTTATTGACTTAATTGGATCAAAATGAGCTAGTTATGGCTCATGATGGTGTTCCCATCATACCTCCATGCCTAACTTTTGCTAGTCCCTTAGAAAAATCTTATGGAATTACCTTTAGTTGTAGACCATATGCCTTTCTATGCTCAAAACTCTGATGTGTGGTTTCTTTTGTAGATTAGGTCAGAGTGCCGATAGTAGGCCTAGAGGTACTCAAGTACCAACCAAGATTCAGACCTGACCAACTCTAGCCTCAGTCTACCATGAAGGTTTCTAAGGCCCACAGGAACTAACCTAAGGTTCGTTGAACTCCGTGGTTAAAGCACCCATGCTTGTAACATGTTTTAGCCCAGGTTTTGTTTGCAGTACATTTTTGTATTAGTGAGATAGAAGAATTTTTATTTTTATTTTTCGAGAGTTTTCTCTATTTTTGCTTTTTATTTCTGGCCTTGGATTAGCTTTACAACACAGTCTGTATCGGATTCCTAGTTCCCACCATCAATCCTCTCAGGGTCTCTGGCCACCGATTCTTCGAGATAGCACCACCCATGGCAACCCCCAAAACCCTGGCTTTCAAGATAATCCCGCCCATGGCATCCTGTAGCTAAATCTAGACCCTAGCAATCAACATTTCGTGATAATTCTGCTCATGGCATCTGAACCAGCGCAAGGTGCTTACATGCCCCGGTAGGATATTTAGAAATCCTAGGAGACAAGCATCAAGGAGACAAAATGTTATTGTGCATCTTTGAGGGGAATTTCCTGCCTCTCCGCATTGGGAACTCGTCCAAATCAACTTGTGCTGATCAGCCACTTCTAATCTAGGTAACTTTTTCAAAACAGATTTAACGCATTTGCATGATTTTGATACTTAAAAGCGCACTGAACCAAACTGTGTGTGGATTGGCGTGATTAGGTTATCGAGTCTCGCAAACTAGAGGTCAGTTAACGAGGTCAAATAACCCTTAAGCCTTAGACCTAATACTTAAGCTTCACATTTTCCCCAACCTCTTGAGGACTATCCAAATCTTAGCGGATACTTGAATTTTTAAGCCTAGGATCACAACCCAAGAGGCCTAAGATCTGCATTCATACTAATCTCTTTTGTCTCTTAGTACTTTTTGTCTTTCATTTTCTTTCTTTTTTATTTGGTCTAGAATTGAGTCAATTCCTTATCTTTTACTAATGACTCTCTCTTTTTCATTTCTTTTCAAATTGTCCTCCTTTTTGACATTTTTATCTCCTCCCCTTTTTCTCCTTAAACATGATATGCAATCAATTCACTCAAAATTTCCTCCCTTCTCCTATTTTTGTTCTTTTTCAATTTTTCATTTTTTTTTTGCTTTTGGAACATGTGATTTTTTTGATGAAACCCTTTCTTGTGAAGTGATTTTCATAGCTTTTTGCACTTTAATACCCTCCCATGCCTATGATTTGCAATGTCCTCATTGTAAATTAGGCAGGTTCAAGTTCAGCTTAGATCATTCATTAGAACAGGTTTTGGATGGGTGGATGGGTCGGGATGACTATTGTGGACGATTTCAAGCTTGAGTACGGGTACTAGAGGTGGAGTCGGCTATTCTAATGGATGAACCATAAAGTGCAATATGAGTTCAGCATAAGATGTGTCAAGAAGGGTTTCAGGTTTTTCAAAAAAGATGACGAGTTGCCTCCTGTTAAGTGCTGAGTTTAACGCCATCAGTCGGGCACAATAAGCTCAGGGAGAATGGAGATCAAAAGGTACCTCAGCTATGTTCTTATCAATGAGTTCAATGAATGGCTTAAGTGGCTGACCGTTAATGATGAAGGGTTCTGAATCAAGGCTGGGTTGGCTGATTTCTATTGCTCCATTTCCAAAGATTTGTCTGGTAAGATATGGTCCAATTTATTTTGATCTGAGTTTTCCTGTGAACAGTTTGAGTTTGGCATCAAAGAGTAGGACCTTCTAACCAGAGTGAAAGATCTTTCGTATACTGTGCTTGTCATGGAAGGCTTTAACCTGCTCTTTGTAGATATGCGAGTTCTCATACGCATCATTGCGTAGTTTCTCGATCTCACTTAATTGCAACCGCCGGTGTATTCCAACCTTCACTACATCCAGATTGCACTTCCATACTGCCTAATAAGCCTTGTTCTCCATCTCGACGGGAAGGTGACATGCCTTACCGTACACTAATTTGAAGGGAGACATGCCTAATTAGGTCTTGTGGGTGGTCCTATAGGCCTACAAGGCTTCCGGAAGGCGAGAAGACCAATCTTTTCTATCAGGCTGAATAGTGACCTAAAGGATTGTTTGATCTCTCGATTCGACAGTTCTACCAGTCCATTAGTCTGGGGGTGGTAAGAAGTCAAGATACGATGCGACACCCCATACCTTTTCATCAGGGACTGGAAGTGCACATTGGTAAAATGAGACCCGCCATCACTGATGATGGCCTTAGGAACCCCAAACCTGGTAAAGATGTTCTCCTGGATAAATCGAAGGACAACTTTATGATCACTATTCTCGTGGGGATGGCTTCGACCCATTTAGAGACAATCAACAGAGAGTAGAATGTATTCAAAGCCATTAGATCTGGGAAAGGGTTCCATGAAATCAATTACCCATATGTCAAAGATTTCGCACACAATAATCGGGTTCAAGGGCATCATATCCAGCGGGCCCACATTGCCGAGGGTCTGACAATGAGCGCATGCCCTACAATACATCTGTGCATCTTTGAACAAAGTAGGCCAAAAGAACCCACACTGGAGAATTTTTGCTACGATTTTACGCCTAGAGAAATGGCCATCACAGGCCTGATCGTGACATAATGACATTACATCATTGACCTCGCCATTAGGAATGCATCTCTGGATCACCTGATCGTTGCCGATGTGGAAAAGGTATGGTTCCTCCTAAATATAGTACTTGGCCTCGGCAATCAATTTGTCTCACTTGGAAGTCGGCCAATCTAGCAGAACTTTCCCCGTAACCAAGTAATTTACAATATCAGCAAACCAAGGGAGATTGTGAATGGCTAGCAGGTGCTCATCCGGAAAATGCTCAGTGATTGGACCAGACGGGTTGATGGCAGAAGAAGGAAGATGGGACAAGTGGTCAACTACCACATTCTATTTTCCCATTTTATCGAGAATCTCGATATCGAATTCTTGCAACTGCAAGATCCAGCGGATTAGTTGAGGTTTCGCATCCTTCTTCTCAAGGAGGCGCCTCACTGTAGTGTAATCTGAGTATATGATAACACGGGAATCCAAAAGATATGATCTGAATTTTTCCAAGGAAAATACTATGGCTAGCAGCTCTTTCTCAGTAACTGTATAGTTACACTGAGCCTCGTCAAGTGTCTTGCTAGCGTAGTAGATGACCATGGGTTTCTCATCTATTTTCTGCCCAAGTACCACCCCTACAACATAATCAGATGCATTGCACATGATCTCAAAGGGTTGAGACCATTCAAGGGACTGCAAAAAAGGTGCTTGGGTAACTCAATGGCGTAGGATCTCAAACGCCTGAGCACACTCCTTGGAGATTTCAAAGGGGACATCCTTAGATAGAAGATTAGTCAGGGGGCATGTGATTTTTGAGAAATCAGGAATGAATCAATGGCAAAAATCGACGTGCCCTAGAAAGGATCGAGTATCTTTGACCGAGCTAGGCATAGGGAGTTTGGAAATCAAATTCACCATGGCTCAATCAATGTAGATGCCTTTTTCAGAGATGAGATGTGCCAGGATAATTTCCTCAGGTCCCATGAAGTGGCTCTTTGCCCAGGAAAGAATCAAGTTTACATCGATGCACCGCCTGAGGATTTGGACCAAGTGCAGGAGGCAATCATCAAATGATTCACAAAATACTGAGAAGTCATCCATGAAGACTTCAACGTATTCACCTACCATATCGAGAATATGGCAAGCATGCACCGCTAGAAAGTGGCGGGTGCATTGCAGAGACCGAACGGCATCCTTCAGAATGCGTATGTTCCGAAGGGGCAGGTGAAGGTGGTCTTCTCTTGGTCCTCAGGATGGATTGCAACCTGATTGTAATCGGAGTACCTGTCCAAAAAGCAAAAGAATCGATTTCCCGCTAGTTTCTCGAGAATTTGATCAATGAACGGTAGTGGGGAATGATCCTTATTCGTGGAGGAATTGAGTCTTTTATAAACAATGCAGACTCTCCACGAGTTTGCTATACGGGTCGGTATGGTTTCTCCAGTTTCAGTCGTGATGACGGTGAGCCCTACCTTCCTAGGCACAACTTGGATTGGGCTCACCCACTGACTGTCAGAGATCTTGTAGATGATCCCTGCATCTAACCATTTTATGATCTCCTTTTTCATGACATCTTGCAAATTTGGATTTAGGCATCTTTTCATTTCATGGGATGGTCGTGAGCCCTTTTCAGTGTATATGTGATGTGTACAATATGAAGGGCTGATACCAGTCAAATCATCAAGAGTCCATCCAATGGCTCTTCGATGCTGCTTGAGAATAGAAATCAGGCATGTTTCCTAATCAGGTGTGAGTCAGGAGTTGATAATCACAGGAAACATCTGATTGGAACCCAAAAAGACGTATTTGAAATGATCGGGAAGAGGCTTTAATTCCATAACTGGGTTGTTAGCAGCAGCGGGTGGTTCAGGGTGGGTGTTGAGAGCAAAGGAAGGAGCTATGGGTGTGTCTAGGTTTAGTTGGGTCTCCTCTAATTATGAGTTTTGATCCTCTTGTGGTTGATCAAAAATAGTCTGGTTTTCCTCGATAAAGTCCTCAACAACAGCTTCAATATCGCAAATCTGTTCTATGATTCCGTAGTTAATTCCTTGTTGGGTCTTAAAGATGTCGATCTTTAATGTCTTTCTCCCAAATTTTAATTCAATTTGGCCCTCCTCACAATTGATATTGGCCCTAGCAGTGGCCAAAAAGGGTCTCCCTAGTATGATCGGTGTATTCTTCATATTTTCAGGAGCAACCATGTCTAAGACAATAAAAAACAATTGAAAATAGAAATCATGTACCCTAACTATGACATCCTCGAGAATTCCTTTTGGTGACTTAATTGATCGGTCGACTAGTTGTAAAGTCATTTCTGTCAGTTTAAGCTCGGATTCCTTGAAGTAGTCTAGTAGGGATGTAGGTATCAAATTTATGGAGGCTCGTAAGTTCAATAAAGCTCGGTCGAATTGTATATCACCGATTGCACAGGAGATCAGACGGGTGCCTAGGTCTTTTGCCTTAGGCAGGAGTTTGCTCAAAATGACAGAGCTGGCTTGCTTCGATAGTATGATCAGGTTCCCGCCTTTGGTTCGTGGCTTACGCTTAAGTGTACACATGTCTTTCAGAAATCGTGCATAAGCCAGTACATGGAGTATTGCATCCATCATGGGGATGTTTATATGGACCTACTCAAAGAGCTTAATCAAGTCCTCCTTAGGTGCCAAGGTTTTGGTTGTCCTTTTTCCCTTGGTCAAGGACTCGGGAAGTGGAACCTTAGATGGTTCCTCTAGAATGGGTCCAAGTTCTTGATCTAGGATAGAGGTATCCTGGATGACTATTCTAGGGTTAGGGTTTGTATTACTAGGCTGGGAGTAGCTTGGATAAGGTAGGTCCTGTGTTGTTTTGCCACTATTGGTAGTAACAGAATTCAATCCTACCTGGTTTTGGTTTGGTGTGGGTAAAAGAGGTGCTTACTACTGATAACCCATATATGATGTTGAAGCCTCCATCCCGTCAGGTAATGGAGTAGAAGGGGCCTGATAAATAAAGTGAGCTTGGCCCTAATTTGGGTTCATAACCTAGCTCTGGTTCGGCATGTTATTCAGATTAGGTAGAGGTTGTAAAGGAAGTGCACCAGGTTGGCGAGGATTTGTCATCTGGGCAAGTTGATTGCAAACCTCTATGATCTCGTCTCTATGCTATTTTTGCATAGCCGCATTCGTCTTCTAAATGTCAGCCAGAGTCTGAAGGATAAGAGTCATTTGATCTGTATGAGTTGGCCCAGATTGATAAGTTGGGTTAGGCTGAGGCTGAGGTAGCTGATATGGACGAGGAGCTTGTGGTTAGGGCTAATATTGAGGTCTTTGATTTTGATTATTTCCTGACCATGTGAAATTAGGATGATTACGCCATCCAGGGTTGTAGGTGTTTGAGAATGGATCATTCTGAATGGTGTTGAGGTCCTTGCAGGTCTAAGGAACCTCAAACAAGTCAGCATATGAGGGTTCAGAGTCCCCCCAACAAGAGTTGGTGGGTCCGGAGTTTCCTCCGAAACTAGAATTAGACGGGGGTGGATACAAGCCATCCCCTGAGAAGATCGATGATAGATGTTATGCATAGCCTCCCTGCCAGAGGGCAGTTGTACGAACAGGTTTTGCGCAGAGGTGGCTCGCTGCAAGTGTCAAGTTAGCTCATCCACCTTCTCAATAAAAGAGACCTTGTCCAGATGACTAGCCATCAGTTCCAAGTCAACATAAGAGGATAGGCCCTACGTCTCATGTGCTCCCTTTTGATTCATCAAGGCAAGAGCATTCGTCCGATCGAACATGCCCATGGATTCATTATTGATGGAGTTCTTGCACATATTCTAGAGACTCCCACATGGTGTCTTTGTGTTGACCCATGATATTTCCTCCACAGGTTGCATTAACAAATAATCGAATATCCTTATGGAGTCCCTGGTAAAAAGACTGGACTTGTTCCTATTTAGGAACTCCGTGGTGGGGGCACTTTCGCATGAGATCCAAAAAATGATCCCACGCCTCGTGAAGCGGTTCTCCTGCTTGTTGTGTGAAATGCATGATCTGGTGCCGTAAAGCATTTGTCCAACCAACAGGGAAGAACTTTCTCAAAAATTCAAATTGAAGTTTCTCCCAGGTGTTGATTGGACATGTTTGGGTTTGGTACCAGTGAGCAACCTTATCCATGAGAGAGAAAGATAGCATTTTCATGAGTAGGACATCCTAATTTTGAGCTTCTGACTTGAAGGTCTGAGTTAGATGCTTGAGTTGCTTGATATGCTAGAAAGGATCTTCGACATTACGCCCATGGAATTTGGGAATGCATGAATCATGTTGGCCTTGAGTTTAGTGTCAGGACCTCCAGCAGGGAATTGTATTTGAGGTTTGATTACCATCGCAACAAGATTGTAGTGATCTCGCATCATTGGACGCTGTGGTGGGTTCACAAAGGCTTGGAATAGATCATTGAGGCACTGAAGCTGATTTTCAAGATTATTTTCTTCTGCTGGTTGTGCCATGATGATGGATGAAGGAGAATTAGGTTTAGATGAATCAGAAGAGATATCAATTGGATTGGGTTGTTGCACAAACAAGGAGGTCGAGGGTTGGCCCCGATGGGAATGAGTAGCTAAAGGAGGCCTCAAGGATGGTCTTAAAGACCTCCTCCCGAACATGTACCGATGGAGTAGATGAGAGATAGAATGTGATGGACCCAATCAAGACACCTAAAAAATTTTGGATGACTATGAAGGTTTGGGGTGGATGATACCCCTTAGTCAGAAAGCCATCCACTTGAGAATTACCTGGGCAGCCAGAGAGGGAGAGTCCTGCAAAGACCCCTGCACGATAGAGTGCCCCCAGGAGTTATAGGGTTTGATGAGAGCCTCATCATGAGCCATAACTAGCTCATTTTGACCCAATAAAGAAGATAAAAGCTCCTACATAACCTAGAAGAAGGCCTAACTGAAGGAACAAGTGCTCTGAGAAGAAAACATGAAATAAAGGTTAAAACTGCAATTTTACCATTGCAGTAGATAAACGGGATTTCTCAGAGGCAAAACATAGGTCAAATGGTCTAAATGAGATAAAAAGTGGGTTGAGTCAATCAGAAATGGGTTCATATGCAATCTAAGAACTAAAAGACACTTGGTAACCCTAAAACAGACCCGCTTAAATTAACAAGGTTCCGGTCAGAACAAAAAGCAAGTAAACCCTCTACAAATCATGGAAAACCATACTCTAGGGTTTAGAACACTTAATTTGGCCTTTGGAACCTAGTTTGACCTAGATTAGGGTCCTAGCTCTTCAATTAACCTAATTTGGGTTTTTACGCAAAATATCCAGTCAAACGAGGTCAAACCTGAAATCTAACTTCTCCATTGGTTTCCTTAGGTCCAAATTAGGTTTATACCAAAATTTGGACCTAAGGAGAGGTCATCTTGACCTACTTTGCAATTTAGTACACCCAAATCACAAATTGGTCCCTATCTTTTGAATACCGTTGCAGAGAACCCCCTAGGATTCTTCGCCTCCTTTGCAAACCGGTCCTGCCGCCATTGCTAGGGCAGAACCGAGCTCCGGCGAGGTTCGGAGAGGGATTGCTCTCTAATCCCTCAGAGATTCCCTCCCAGAAATGGAAGGAGAATTCTCTGAAGAATTGCCTTCCATTTAAGACCGATATCGATCCCTGGTGTGAACCCAATCTCTCGTGCGAACGCACGAGAGATTTGGGTATCCTAACTCCTTTCCATCTCCGGCGACCAACCTCAGGCAATTACGTGCCCTTCACGCCCTGCACACCAAGTCCAACGCCTATATAAGAACCCACAACTCCGGCCGAAGAGGCTGAGCTTGATTTGGCCGAGTTTCCCCCTTCAATTCCTCTCCTCCTGCTCGGCCAAATGCCCCAGCTAGCTCCGGCGAGCCCCCCTCCCCTACTTCTTCGCTCTGCCACAAAACCAGTGGCAGAGTTAGCTTCCTGACCTCCCTCCGCGTCGCGCAGTACCAGCGCACGCCGCCTCAGCCCCGTCGTCGCCGCCGTTCTCCCCCACTGGGCGTCATCTTCTCCGGCGACAGCAAGTACTGCTGTCCGCCTTCTGTCCCCTTTCGTCCTTACAATTAGGTTAGAACTCCTCTCCATCCTATCCTCTCTCTTTTCCCCCTGTTATCTCATCTGATTACCCCTCGACCGACGCTGACCACCCTCATCTTCCACATCACCGACCGAACTCCGGCGAGCCACCCACACCACTCCGCCACTCCACACGGCTCGCCAACCACCTCGTGAGCTCCGCCTCACCACCAGGAACTCGCTCCACCCCACAACTGCCACTCCAGACCTCCATAACCACCCCCCCGAACAACCCACCATCTCCGGCCACAGGTTAACCTAGGCGGGCACGCCTAGGCCGACCGGCAACCTGCAGCATCACCCACCGCCTTCGCCGTGCTACGGCGAAGGTTTCCAACTATTCTAATTGGGCCAATAGGCCGTTCTGTGGAAGTTCAGGTAAACGCTCCGGCCGCCATTAACAGTCGAAGCAGCAGGAAGCTTGCAGCAGCAGCAGGCGTCAGGCTTCCCAGGCGGCAGGTGCAGCAGACTCTCGCAAGTGTTGCGAGGTGACTGAGTTCAGCAAGGATCAGCAGCAGGGCCTTCAGCGTGGGCAATTGCACACGAGAGTCTGCGGGCGCACGCAAAGGAAGGGCGGAACGTTTAGTCCCACATCGTGGAATCTCAAGGCACAGGTATGGTATAAAGGTTTTTTGTGATATACGTTTACTGCCTCGAAAGCACAGGGGTGAGGTCCCTCACTGACCCCACCCGCCTCGTCCGCGGCCTGACCACGCGGACCTGGCGGATCCGACCCGACCTAGACCTACGCACTCCTCGCGCATCACACACCTGCAGGTGCGCCTGGTCCCGGGTACGATCCGACCCGATTGAGACTGTGGCTCTGGGAGAGCGGTTAGAGTGAATTGCTTGAGAGAGAGACACGCGCGGGTAGAGGGAGAAGGGTTAGGTTTTGTTCCCCTGTGCAGGCAGGCTGATTGCAGGAGAAGGACGTGGCCGCTGCAGAAGAAAGGAGAAGCAAGACAAAGAAGAAGAAGAAAGAAAGAAGTCTTCGCAGGCGAAGGAGGAAAACAGAAAGGTTAGAGGTCTTCGCAGGAGAAGAAGAAGAAGGACAAGGGAAGATTGCAAAGAGATCTGAAAGGCAAAGCAGAAGAAGAAAAAGAGAAAGAAAGATCACATTTAAGACGTCTGATACATAAATCAGACGTCTAATTCTATTTTTTTTTACATCTTTCTTAAAAACTCTTTGAATCAATTATATTTGCATTTAACAGTTGTATTCTTGGGTTTTACAAAGTACTGAGTTTGCTCCCTGTGTTCGACCTCGGATACTCTAGTTGTTCGAGTAATAAAATTATTTGTTTAAACGTTTTGTCGGTTCTACTACAACGTAATACGCCTTTAAATCCGCACAGAAATGTTGACAACATTTTGGCGCCGTTGCCGGGGAGCAACGGGCACTTGTAAAGCTTTTGAGTACAACTTTTCTATTTAATATCTGACTTAACTTCTCTTTTGTTGTGTTCAAACAGGGAAAGCAAAACAAAAAGGAAAGAATAGCAACTGCACAACAGACTGGAGCAGGTATTTCATGAGAAAATCTCTCCCGCAAGTCAACCACTCCAGGGCAGGTAATTTCTTTTCTTCCTTAATCATCCCCTAATCTTTGAAAGACAAAAGGAAGAAAATCAACTTAGGAATCAATTGCCTTCTTTATATAGTAATCACCATCTCTAAGGCAAAACATTTCTTGATTTTGCGAAAATTTCTGCAAATATTCTTGAAGTTGGAGTGATTTTTTTTTCCATCCCACAAATTCTTGTGCCTAATTGAAATAACGCTTAATCTTGGCGGACCACACACTTCTTGTTTATAAGTCCAAAGAGAACTTTTGAAAAAGAAAAAGAGGATTGGAAATAGAACCAAATTAGGGTTTCCACATTAGGGTCTTGAAGCGCTAGTCACACATGCCTGTGTAAAAAGAAATAAACCCTCCCGCATCAGTGTGCTACCCAAGCCCTTGATTGAAGAAAGTTAAATAAGACAAACCCTAAAATTGAGCTCTAAAATCACTTGAATCTTAAAATTTTCTTTTGACCTAATAACCTGGGAGTCAAATCAGGGTGATCTCTAGGCTCCGAGCTTAGAATCATTCTGCCATCTATAGGACAGGTCAGGTGAAGTTGACCCCTTGGGTCAACCAACCTCTAAATTAGGTTACAATACCAAAAACATCTAGAGTTCAAGTGAGAACCCTAAAAGCACCTTTGAAATAAAAAGTGATAGACTTAAGAGGTCAAGGTCCCCATTCTGGTTTACCTGGAATCTCAGTGACAAGAGAGGTCGGGTGGGGGAAACCCTGTAACCCGTAGGGACGCTCTACCGTGTAGGGGTCTTTGCGGGACTCTCCCTCTCTGGCTGCCCAGGTAACTCTCAGGTGGACGATCTTCGGATCCAGGGGTCCATCCGCCCCAAACCTCCATAGTCATCCAAACATCTTTTGGATGTCTTGATTGGGTCAAGAACATCTCCAGTCCTGCATCTTTTCTCTGTAGAGCACACACATTCATTTTCAGTGGGACTCGTTATTCAGATCTGATTGCTTCATAACACATCTTGAGTCAAACTCTGATCTTGATTCCACCACCTGATCCAAATATGCAGCCGAACCACCTAGGACTACCAGTCGAGAAACCTGAATATCAGAGATCCATGAGAGATAAAATGATTGAGGATGCCATGAGATTTTATGAAAATGAAGAAACCTCAACAACAGTAGGAAACATTCAGGTTGATGTCCCAACAACCACAACCTTTGTCATAACTTGTGCCCATGTACTATTAGCAGAAGCCAACAAAGGATCAACCCGTGACTTGCTCATTACTGCATACATTGAGATAGAAAAATTGCATAATAGTGAATACCTTCAATGTATGACAAATCCTCGACTTTGGAAGCAACACCAAGATAGTCTTGAAAAACGGGAAGAGATAATGAGATTAATAAAACAAGTGATTGATCAGAAATACCCGTACATACCGCCAACAGAGGATGAACTATCTTGGGACAACATCGAGGATAAATCTGATCTCGGGTTTGGGGCACAAAATGGTTGTGGATTCCCAACCCAGATGGAGTATAATGCACCTAATATTGAAGAAGGTTGGGAAGCTCCAAATGCAGGAAAAGACCATGATAAACCCATTTTAGAATCCCAAGACTCCTGCAAGTATGAGAGTAGAACTGAACCTCTCGCGGGTATAAATTCCGTCCCTTATTTTGATAAGGTGGCCCGCGAAGGTTATTCAGACCTAGATTCTAGTAATTCCACCCACATCCTAAGCCTAGAACCTAGATCTGAAACCTATATTGAAGATTTCAAGGCCCCATATGAAGAAAATCAATCTCTTAATGAAGAATATGATTCTGGGCCTCGATTTGATGAATATCCCTCGTCAACCTCCTCAGAAGAACTAATCGAGTTTTCGGAAGTCATGCCAATCTACGATACAGAAACCGAGGAGTTGGACGAGCGGGGTTTCGATTGGCTCTGCCCTACTAACCTTGAACCTGAGCCTCTTCCAGATAGGGACACCTTTGTAAGCTCGGAATTAACATTTAGGCTAGATCCCAGTCAGGCTGCTGAATATACAACATATGATTTATTCTATGGTGGAACTCATGATCTAGAATCTCATTCAAACTTTGATTTTCGCAAACTCTCCAACGATCTCGAATCTGACCATAACATCGGAGAAAATCTACCTCCTGATTATAACATGTCAATCTTCTTTGAAGCCACCTGCTCCACATATACAGCACCAATCAAAACCCGTTCCCCACCTCGACCCGCAACCGGACTCAATTTCTATTCTGATTCACCTCTCAATGAGCCGATTGTAGATGATTCAACTCCGTATCTATACCGGGTATCGGACACTGATCAGACCACAAATCAGGAGCCTCCATCCTTTGACCGTCCCTGTAGGGATTCCACATCTTACATTGATTATTTTTCGGAACCCTACCCCCACCAGGCTGATTCGACTGAGCCCGAACTCGAGTTTTCACTTCCATATCTATCAGAACATCACTGCATTTGGTGGGTCCCACATCTGCTAATCTACATCTATCAACCCACCAGACTTATTGGGTTTGGGCTGCATCATCAGCCCACTGATCTGAACAAGTACCTGGTTGGACCAACCAGGCTCTTAATCAAGGTGCTTGTTTTCCAAAACTCCATTGATTTGACCACTCCCTCTCCACCCCATTTTTCGCTCGGCTGAAGGCATTATATTTAGCGCTTAACGGGAGGCAACCCGTCATCTCAAAAATAGAGACCCGTCTGATTAGCCGTCTGTACTCCACGTCTATTGCACCTTGAGTTCAGCCTTAGACAGTTGATCCCACCTCTGGTACACGTATCAGAGCTTAAAATCATTCGCATCACTCATTCCCGACCCATTCACCCACCCGATATATCCTGTTCTAAGCCCCTGACCTCAACACTAATTCCCACCCTCTGTTTACAATGAGGACATTGCAAAACTTAGGCATGGGGGGGGTGATAAAGTGCATACATACAAAACCAAGAAAAAATCAGAAGGATTCTCACAAAAAAATTCACATATGTCAAAAACACAAAAAAATTGAAAAATTACGAAAAAGAACAAAAAAAATTGGGGAGGGAGGAAATGTTGTGAGCCATATAATCATAAGGAGGAGAAAAAGAGCAAAAATGAAGAAAGGAGCACAAAAGGAAAAGAAAAAGAAAAAGTCATTAGTAAAAGATTAAGGGGTTAACTGAAGTTCTAGACCGAGTCAAGAAAAAAAAAAAAAAAAAAAAAAAAAAAAGAAAAATGCTACAGAGTTATAACAAGAGATTAGCGGGAACGCTGGTCTTAGGCCTCTTGGGCTAGATTTTTAGCTTAAAAATTCATGTATCCGTTAAAATCTGGACAATCCTCAAGAGGTTGAGGAAAATGCGAAGCTTAAGTATTAGGTCTAAGGCTTAGGAAGTATTCGGCCTCGTTAACTGACCTCCGGTTTGCGGGATTCGGTAACCTAAGCACCCAAATTCACACACAGTCTGGTTCAGTGCGCATAAATATTCAAAACACGCAAGAGCGTTTAATATTCTGAAAAAGTCACCTAGATTAGGAGCAGCCAATCAACACAAGTTGATTTGGACAAGTTCCCAGCGCGGAGAGGCGGGAAATTCCCCTCGAAGATGCGTAACAACATATTGTCTCCTCGGTGCTTGTCTCTTAGGATATTTAAATATCCTACTGGGGGCATGTAAGCACTCTGCTGGTTCAGATACCATGGGTGGCATTATCACGAAATGTCGATCGCCAGGGTCTGAATTCGGCCACGGAACGCCATGGGTGGGATTATCTCGAAATCTCGAAAGCCAGGGTTCCGGGGGTTGCCATGGGCGGGATTATCTCGAAATCTCGAAAGCCAGGGACCTTTGAGGATTGATGATGGGGACGAGGAATCCGATACAGACCGTGTTGAGAAGCTAATCCGAAGCTAGAAATAAAAAAGAAAAGAGAGAGAAAAGCTCTCCAAACAAATAAATCTTCTATCTCTCTCTTACAAAAAACGCACTGCAAACTGAACTTAGGCTAAAAATATCTCAAGCACGGGTGCTTTAACCGCGGAGTCCAACAAACCCTAGGTTAGGTTCTGTGGGCCGTAGAAACCTTTGCAGAAGACTGAGGCTAAAGCGGAACAGGTCCGGATTTTGGTTGGTACTTGAGTACCTCTAGGCCTATTGTTGGCATTCCCACCTAATCACAAAAGAAAAGGAGAAGCACTTATCAATGTTGACAACATTCAGGGTCTAGAACGGAAGTTAAAACTTTGAAATTTTGCTAAGGGACTAGCAAAAGCTAGGCATGGGGGTATGATGAGAGCCTCATCATGAGCCATAACTAGCTCATTTTGACCCAATAAAGAAGATAAAAGCTCCTACATAACCTAGAAGAAGGCCTAACTGAAGGAACAAGTGCTCTGAGAAGAAAACATGAAATAAAGGTTAAAACTGCAATTTTACCATTGCAGTAGATAAACGGGATTTCTCAGAGGCAAAACATAGGTCAAATGGTCTAAATGAGATAAAAAGTGGGTTGAGTCAATCAGAAATGGGTTCATATGCAATCTAAGAACTAAAAGACACTTGGTAACCCTAAAACAGACCCGCTTAAATTAACAAGGTTCCGGTCAGAACAAAAAGCAAGTAAACCCTCTACAAATCATGGAAAACCATACTCTAGGGTTTAGAACACTTAATTTGGCCTTTGGAACCTAGTTTGACCTAGATTAGGGTCCTAGCTCTTCAATTAACCTAATTTGGGTTTTTACGCAAAATATCCAGTCAAACGAGGTCAAACCTGAAATCTAACTTCTCCATTGGTTTCCTTAGGTCCAAATTAGGTTTATACCAAAATTTGGACCTAAGGAGAGGTCATCTTGACCTACTTTGCAATTTAGTACACCCAAATCACAAATTGGTCCCTATCTTTTGAATACCGTTGCAGAGAACCCCCTAGGATTCTTCGCCTCCTTTGCAAACCGGTCCTGCCGCCATTGCTAGGGTAGAACCGAGCTCCGGCGAGGTTCGGAGAGGGATTGCTCTCTAATCCCTCAGAGATTCCCTCCCAGAAATGGAAGGAGAATTCTCTGAAGAATTGCCTTCCATTTAAGACCGATATCGATCCCTGGTGTGAACCCAATCTCTCGTGCGAACGCACGAGAGATTTGGGTATCCTAACTCCTTTCCATCTCCGGCGACCAACCTCAGGCAATTACGTGCCCTTCACGCCCTGCACACCAAGTCCAACGCCTATATAAGAACCCACAACTCCGGCCGAAGAGGCTGAGCTTGATTTGGCCGAGTTTCCCCCTTCAATTCCTCTCCTCCTGCTCGGCCAAATGCCCCAGCTAGCTCCGGCGAGCCCCCCTCCCCTACTTCTTCGCTCTGCCACAAAACCAGTGGCAGAGTTAGCTTCCTGACCTCCCTCCGCGTCGCGCAGTACCAGCGCACGCCGCCTCAGCCCCGTCGTCGCCGCCGTTCTCCCCCACTGGGCGTCATCTTCTCCAGCGACAGCAAGTACTGCTGTCCGCCTTCTGTCCCCTTTCGTCCTTACAATTAGGTTAGAACTCCTCTCCATCCTATCCTCTCTCTTTTCCCCCTGTTATCTCATCTGATTACCCCTCGACCGACGCTGACCACCCTCATCTTCCACATCACCGACCGAACTCCGGCGAGCCGCCCACACCACTCCGCCACTCCACACGGCTCGCCAACCACCTCGTGAGCTCCGCCTCACCACCAGGAACTCGCTCCACCCCACAACTGCCACTCCAGACCTCCATAACCACCCCCCCGAACAACCCACCATCTCCGGCCACAGGTTAACCTAGGCGGGCACGCCTAGGCCGACCGGCAACCTGCAGCATCACCCACCGCCTTCGCCGTGCTACGGCGAAGGTTTCCAACTATTCTAATTGGGCCAATAGGCCGTTCTGTGGAAGTTCAGGTAAACGCTCCGGCCGCCATTAACAGTCGAAGCAGCAGGAAGCTTGGAGCAGCAGCAGGCGTCAGGCTTCCCAGGCGGCAGGTGCAGCAGACTCTCGCAAGTGTTGCGAGGTGACTGAGTTCAGCAAGGATCAGCAGCAGGGCCTTCAGCGTGGGCAATTGCACACGAGAGTCTGCGGGCGCATGCAAAGGAAGGGCGGAACGTTTAGTCCCACATCGTGGAATCTCAAGGCACAGGTATGGTATAAAGGTTTTTTGTGATATACGTTTACTGCCTCGAAAGCACAGGGGTGAGGTCCCTCACTGGCGGATCCGACCCGACCTAGACCTACGCACTCCTCGCGCATCACACACCTGCAGGTGCGCCTGGTCCCGGGTACGATCCGACCCGATTGAGACTGTGGCTCTGGGAGAGCGGTTAGAGTGAATTGCTTGAGAGAGAGACACGCGCGGGTAGAGGGAGAAGGGTTAGGTTTTGTTCCCCTGTGCAGGCAGGCTGATTGCAGGAGAAGGACGTGGCCGCTGCAGAAGAAAGGAGAAGCAAGACAAAGAAGAAGAAGAAAGAAAGAAGTCTTCGCAGGCGAAGGAGGACAACAGAAAGGTTAGAGGTCTTCGCAGGAGAAGAAGAAGAAGGACAAGGGAAGATTGCAAAGAGATCTGAAAGGCAAAGCAGAAGAAGAAAAAGAGAAAGAAAGATCACATTTAAGACGTCTGATACATAAATCAGACGTCTAATTCTATTTTTTTTTACATCTTTCTTAAAAACTCTTTGAATCAATTATATTTGCATTTAACAGTTGTATTCTTGGGTTTTACAAAGTACTGAGTTTGCTCCCTGTGTTCGACCTCGGATACTCTAGTTGTTCGAGTAATAAAATTATTTGTTTAAACGTTTTGTCGGTTCTACTACAACGTAATACGCCTTTAAATCCGCACAGAAACGTTGACAACAGGGTTTCCCCCACCCGACCTCTCTTGTCACTGATGATCCAGGTAGACCAGAATGGGGACATGACCTCTTAAGTCTACCAATTTTAATTAAGAGCAAGGGTGCTTATGATTTCACTTGAACTTTTAAGATGTTTTTGTGAAAAGGTGACCTAATTTGAAGATTGGTTAACCCAACATGGTGGGTCAACATCACCTGTATTGTCCTTTTGAGAAATTTAGGTCCCTTTTTTTAGTGTTCAAATGAATTTAAGAGCCTGATTTTAGGGTTTTGTTTGAATAGATCAATTCAATTAAGGCTTTGGCACACATTGTTTGGAAAGATCAATTCTTGATTAAGCAAGTGTGTCTCTAAAACCCTAAACTAGAATCCTTAGTTGTTTCTGATTTGGTCCAATTTAATTTGTCAAAATGTGATACCTAGGGCCTAAACAAGAATGTGATAGCCCCAGATACCTTAGCTTCAAATGGGTGCACAGATCAGGGTTTGGATGTTGTCTAAATAGAATGTATCAAATTAGGCACTTGATGATTTGTCTAAGAATAGAATGCAAGTAGCCCTAATTGATTTTTCTTTTTTCTAGCTTTTTCAGATCATGGGTTTTAGAAGAAGGTAGATGGAGTTTACCTGCCCCTAGAGTAGTTGATGCACGGCTGATCATCCTTTAGTGAGTCTTTAAAGAAACAACACCAAAATGTCCACGAGCGAAATTGAGGTTTTAAAAATTGCGTTGTAGTATAGCCGAAATCGCTTTGAAAATAAATAATATTTATTACTCGAATTGAAGTCCGAGGTCGAACACAAGGAGTAACATGGAATTCAATCTCAAAATTGCAATTTAAACACAGTATGAGCAATTTATAATGAGACTTCAAGCAATAATGATAAATCAATGAAAGCTAATGTCAATACTTTAAAAAGAATGGAGTAAAATGGTGACTTGAATCACCAATTACTCCGCACAATTATAGTTAAGAGCTGCACAATATCAATTAAGAAACTCAAATCAGACGTAATATCAATTAACAATCTTAAGGAAATCTTCTTAAACTCTTCCTCTTCTCTTCATTCTCTGCTTCTCTGTTTGTGCTAGTCCTCTTCTTTCCTTTTTTCTTCCTTCTTTCTTCTTCCTTTCTGTTCTTCTACTCTTCTTCTTTTTCCTTTCTTCCTATGCAGCTCCCCTTCTTCTTTGGCTTCTGTCTCTTCTCCTTAGCTCTACGTGCCTCTTCTTCTTCTACCTTGACTTCTCTTTTCTGTTCTTTCTCTTCTCTTCTTCACACACAGAGGGGGATCCTTCTTCAAATGGATAAGTGTCAGTCGTTATTCTCTATAGCAAAACCCCCCAACCCTGCGCTCTCTTTCTTTTCTCTCTGGGCTCTTCACTTTCTCGCCTTCCAAAGGCCACACGCAATATCGGGTAGTCGGATTTAGGCAAGAGCATACCAGGGACCAAGGCTACTGGTGTGGGTGGTAGCCGAGGTGTAGGCTTAGGCAGGTCGGGTGTACCAGGTACGTGGAGGAGAGGTCGCAAACGAGGCACGTGAGGTGTGTGAGGGACCTCACCCCTTGTGTCTAAGGTGATAAGGTTAAAACAGAAAAATAATTTATAGGGCCTCTTCTGCTCCAAAACCAATGATGTGGGACTATTTTCCCTTCCTTCCTTGCGTGTGCTTACAGGTGGCTTCTTCGTCTGATTGCAGCAGCTATTAATGGTGTCTCACCCAATTAGAGACCTGGGCGCGTTCCTTGAGGAAAGCCACAACACTTGGAGGGTATGGCCTGAAGTTTGCATGGCCATGAACTCGAAGAACACGGTAGCTATGGGCAGAGAGTGGCGGAGACACAGAAAACACCTGAAAAGAAGAATACGGCCTTGCAGCCAAATTAAAACACTTCAGGACCTTTGCTGGATCATGGCGAATGTGATGGTGGGTGTAGCACAGAGTGAGAGTGCGTGTAGGTGGTTGGTGGAGACGGAACTGGCCGGAGGATGATGGGTTGTTCGGGGAGGTGTTTGGGGGGATGGAATGACAAATAAGGAGAGGGGTTTGGTTGGTGGAGTTGAGGCGAAGGTTATGAGGTGGTTGGCGAAGCAAATGGAGTGTAGTGGTGGATACACCTCGCCAGAGTAGCGGTCGGAGACGAAGAAGATGAGGGTGAATGGCGGCGGTTGGTGGTTGTGTGTGGCTGTGAGGGTGGAAAAACAAAATTGAAAGAGAGAGGGAGTTAAATAAGGGCTTAGCGAGCGAATAGGGAGGCGGAGGGCTCTAGTGTTGGTCAACCGAAGCTAGAGGAGGAAGATGCGGCGGAGCGACAACAGCGATGTAGATGGAGGAACACCCTCCCTCTGGTTGGGAGGGTCGCGACGAAGAAAGGAGGAGTTTAGGCCATCCAATTTGATGGTTGGACGGCCGGAGGAGGGAGATCCAGGGGTGTCACTGGAGCAGGGGTCTTTGTGGTTGGAGAGGATTTTTTAGGCCGTTAGACACACCAAGACTTGCTGCACGGTCGTGTGATGGTCTCTTTGATAGGCCAGAGGAAGCCCTTCCAAGCTTAGAAAGAAGCTTTCAAGCTTGGAAGGTGCTTGCAAAGTAGGATACCTGAACCTTTGAAAGGTTTGCATAGTCTTTTGGGAAAGACTTAGAGCCCAAGGCATGGCTTAAATGGAAGGTAACTTCCTAAGGAATCCCCGTATCAATTTTGGGAGGGATTGATTGAGAATCGAGCAAGAAATCCTCACTCGAAACTCGATGGTGAAGGTTTCACCTTCCGAAAATGGAGTGCGGACCTGCTTATGATGACGACAAAGAAGTTGGGGGGCTATTTGTAAGAGAATTCAAAAGTTAAGGGTCTGAATGAGATAGAAAGAGTCTGACTAAACCAAAATGTAAACTTGGTCAAGGTGATTTCAGATTGGGCCCAAATTTTGGTAAAAACCTAATTTTGACCCAAGGAATCCAATGGTGAAGTTAGATTTAGGTTGTGACTAAGTTTGTCTGGGTAATTTATGAAAAAACCTAAATTATGGTAAATATCTGTCTGAGACTGTTTCGGGTCAAGACGGGATCTGATGGTCAAATTGAAGGTTCCAAATCTTAGAGAATATTTTTATATGAATTTTAGTGGGCTTTGGTGAATTTTATCCTGACCAGATCCTCAATTAATTAAGCGAGTCTATTTTTTGGGTTTCAAAAGTCATTTAAATCTCAAAACACATGCAAAACCTTTTCTGTCTATTCTAACCCACTTGTTATACTTTTAGGACCATTTGACCCTTAATTATCCCCTGGGAAAGCCATGATTGTACTGCATTCATGATATGATGGTAAAACTATAGTTTTAACCCTATTTTCTTATCTTTCACTCAGAATGACTTTGCAATGAAATATGGCTCTCTGGTAGTTATGTAGGAGCATTTACTGACTTAATTGGATCAAAATGAGCTAGTTATGGCTCATGATGGTGTTTCCATCAAGAATTCCTTTGTGCATCATTAAGTGTCTTGCTGGTGTAGTAAATCATTGCAGGATTCTTCTCGATTATCTATCTTAATGTAGCTCATACTACGTAATCAGATGCGTTGCACATGATTTCAAATGGTAGTTTCCAATCAGGAGGTTGCAGAATAGGAGCCTGTGTAACTCTATTTCTTAAAGTCTCAAATGTAGCTATACACTCCTCATTCATGTCAAAAATTGTGTCTTTCATGAGGAGGCTTGTGAGTGGTCAGGCAATCTTCGAAAAGTCAAGAATAAATCTTTTGTAAAATCCAACATGCCCGAGAAATGAACTGATGCCCTTGATTGAGTTGAGAACTGGTAGATTTGAGATCTGATTTATCTTGGCTCGATCTACTTGGATACCTCGCTCAGATACAAGATGGCTAAGTACAATGCCCTCTACAACCATAAAATGGCTCTTCTCCCAGCTGAGGACAAGATTCACTTCAATGCAGTGCTTCAAGATCTTCGTCAAATTATCAAGACAAATATCAAATGTCTCCTCAAAGATGGACAAATTATCCATGAATACATCCATATATTCACCTACCATCTCAGAAAAGATGGCTAGCATGCACCTTTGAAAAGTTCCAGGTGCGTTGCAAAGCCCAAATGGCATCCTTTGGAAAGCAAAGGTTCCAAAGGGGCAGGTGAATGTTGTTTTCTCTTGATCTTCGGGGTGGATCGCAACTTGATTGTATCCAAAGTAACCATCGAGAAAGTAGAACTTATTACCAGCAAGTTTTTCAAGGATTTGATCAATGAATGGTAAAGGAAAGTGGTCCTTCTTTGTAACCGTGTTGAGTTTGCAATAGTCGATGCAAATCCACCATGAATTCGCAATTCGTGTGGGAATGGTTTCTCTAGATTCAGTCTTGATTATGGTGAGTCCTGCCTTTTTAGGCACCACTTGCATTAGACTCACCCAAGGGCTATCAGATATAGGAAAAATAATGTCAGCATCTAGCCACTTAATTATCTCTTTCTTTACAGCCTCTATAATATTCAAATTTAGTCACCGCTATGCTTCATGGGAAGGTCACGCCCCATTTTCAATATAGATGCGATGAGTACAATAATTAGGGCTAATCCCAGTGAGATCGTGTAGAGTCCACCAGATTGCCTTATGATCTCGCAAAATTGCGATCTATTTTGATTCTTGTGATTCAAAAAGATGTGAATTAATGATCACAGGAAAGGTTTGATCAGATTCGAGATAGACATACTTAAGTGTATCAAGCAATGGTTTGAGTTCAACCTTAGGTGTAGGATCAATAGCAGAGTTTGGGGCTGGATTTTCCACTGCAAAGAGGGATAAAGATGAGACAAGTGATTCAACCTCTAGATCGAGTAGAGATTCTGATAGCGGGTTTTCATCCTGAGGATAGATAATATCAAAAGAATGGTCTTCTAGTTCTAAGGAATTGGGCTCATCCTCAAGAACAAAAATAGATTTAATTTCCTCAGTCAACTTGCAATACAATCCTCGAGAAGCTCTAAATATATCCAGTTTAAGTGTCTTCTCCCCAAACTTTAATTCCATCTTTCTGGTTTCACAATCTATATTGGCCTTTGCAGTGGCTAAAAAGGGTGTCCCTAAGATAAGTGGGGTATCTCTAATGCATTTGGGTACTTCCATATCAAGTACAATGAAATCCACTGGAAAGTAAAAGTCTCAAACTCTATGATATCCTTCAAATTCCCTTTGGTGACTTAATAGATCTATCCACTAATTTTAAAGTCATATTGGTAGTATTAAGGTTTTCTATTTCAAAATGTTCTACCAAAGAGGATGGAATTAGGTTAATAGAGGCTCCTAAATCAAGGAGGGCTCTATCAAAGCACTGGTCCCCAATTATACATGAAATAAGTGGAGATCTTGGATCTTTCTTTTTCAAAGGAAGCGTACTCGAGATACTTGAGCTCACATGCTTAGAGAGTACCACAGTGCTTCCTTTCTTCGGCTTACACATAGGAGTACATAATTCCTTGAGAAATCTTGAGTAAGTCAGAATGTGCTTGATAGCATCTTAAAGTGGGATATTAATGTGACCCTACTCAAAAACCTTAATCAAATACTCATAAATTGTAACAGGTTTCTTTTGTTTCCTAAATTTCTTTAATGCTTTTAGGAATGGGATTTGAATATCCTATTCCACTGAGGGGTTACCTATATCACAGGAATCAGCAGGAATAGCAGGATCAAGTGAATCACCTCTCACAAGTGTAGAAACAGGAGCTATTCTAGATGTACTAAGGTCATAGGATTGTAAACGTGGATCTACGGGATCCTTAGTGGAAGTCCCATGGCAAGTTGTAACAAAGTTAATTCCAGCATGCAAAGAGAAAGTAGGAGAAGATGTGGAAGCTTGATTTTGGAAAGATGGATTCAACAACAAAGATTGATTCATTTGATTTGGAAATGATTGTTGTTGATTTAAGTACTCGTAATTGGGAGGTGTAGAGAGCAGGTTTTGATTCTGATTCGAGGGAATTCAATTCACAAAATGTGCTTGTCCTTGAGTCAGATGTTGACCTCCTGGGTTAAACCTAGGGTTTTGGATGTTCCTAGGGTTTGGAATTGGCTGGGATGGAAGGGCCCCTAGCTGACGAGATTTAGCTAGCTGTGTGATTTGGCCCCTAAGATCAGCCAATTCTACCAAACATTACCATTGGACCTTAGTAAGAGCCTCAGCATTCTGATGCTTGCTCTCATTCATAGCTCAGAAAATTTGATCAAGCTACGTGTCTCTATTTGGCCTTGAGTAGTTTTGCATACTCGTGTGAATGGGCTCGCATGTGTTGCTGAAACAGCAACGTAGGTAGGTTTTAACGGGTCTGATTCTGATATTGTGGTCTTTGGGAATGATTAGACCAAGAGAAGTTAGGGTGGTTTCACCATCTAGGATTGTAGGTGTTAGAATATGGGTTTGACCTTGTGTTGTATCCTTGAATGGTGTGTAAATCATAAGGATAAGGCATGTTTTCCACAAAAGAAGGAAGTGGGGAAAGAGGTGGGAATGATGGGACAAAGGTCCCTCCTTGGGTTGGTGAATGACTAGGGAGAAAACCAAAGGAATAAGGATCTCTTGAATCCAGATTATTCACAAATTCCCTCCTTGCAGGAATTTGCAAAATAGGGAAACATGTGGGATTCTGCGTAACGAGTAGAGGGGTAAGATTCTTCATCGTGTTGCGGACCTCGTCGATATGCTTTGCTATGATGTCGACTTTGTCCAGTTTTTCAATGATAATCTCTAAATCCCTTGAACTGGGTGGGTTTTCGCTCTCATGAATGCCCTTATGATGAAAGTTTTAATGAGGATTTTGGTGTGGGTTTCCTTGCATGAATTGTGACATTGATGCGTTGTTGATCGAGTTTTCCACCATCCCTTCAAACAATTTTGAGGCGGATTCTTCGTCGTGATTTAGAAACTTCCCTCCACAAGAGGCATCAACCAGGCTACGAATGCTCTCTTACAATCCATAATAAAAGATGTGCATGAGTTGCCAACGAGGGATGTCATTATATGGGCACATCCTTTGCAATTCATGGAAGCACTCCCACGATTCATGAATTGGTTTTCCTTGGTTTTGAGTAAAGGTAGTGATGGCTCGCCTAAGGGCATTGGTGTGACCTATAGGAAGGAACCTTTTAAGGAATGTAGATTCGTGTTTAGTCCAAGAGTTGATAGGTCGTACGATCGTGCGATACCAATAAGCAGCTTTGTCTTTTAAGCTAAAGGTGAACATTTTCATAAGTAGGATTTTCCAGCTTTGATTTTGAGGTCCAAGAGTTTGGGATAGATTCTTAAGATCTTCGATGTGTTGCAATGGATCCCCGGATGCATATCCATGGAAGTGTGGGACTAGACTAATGATGTTTGGCTTTAATTTAGGGTCATTTTCCCCAACGGGAATCCTAACATTATGCTCTACTTGGGCATTGGATGGGTTATAGTAATCATGGAGTAGAAGCCTAGGCAAAGGATGGGGAGGAGGAGGAGGATTAGGACTCACCTCAGGTCGATGAGCCTAAAGGTTCTAAAAAGTAGCCATCAACAGATTGATTTGACGATTCTACTTGAGCATTTACAGATTTTGGCTCAGGAGCGCCTTGTGAATATCAAAAGGTGGCATCTCCCCCTGCCCAGAAGAAGTAGGGATCTCAGGATTCCGGTTGATCCATAGAATCAAATGTAGAAAATGCAGAGAAAGGTGATGGGAAATTGGTTGCTTAATTGCAACCGGCCTCAGTAAACCTATCAAAGGAGAGACAAGAGGCAATTTCAGCGATCGCCTCTCGTTTATAAGCAGAAGAAATGTGCAAAGGCACAGTCACACCACTGTGAAATAGCGACAAGCAAAATTCAAAAACAACGCAAAAAGTAGGTTTTGTTCTTTTCAAAGGAAAAGAAGATCTAGAATACACGTAAAATATGGAAAGATGCAAGCAAGTAGTATATCAATACAAATACGCATCCTATGAGTGCCTACGAATGTGCATATCCTACAAGCTCAAAGGTCTAAGGTCTAGGATCGAGATCGCTCACTATTGTCTCCCCGGGGCTCTAGTAGTGAGACAGACTTCGTGATCTTCGACCAAAGCCCTAAGAGGTGCAAAGAGGAGAGGTAGAAGTAAAAGACTCGTGTAACTCTAGTGATCACGCTATGGGTGCCATAGCATGCAATAGAAGATAGCAATGAAAACCTACATGCAATTCTGCAAATAGATATATGTCATGAGTTTTATAAAGTCCTCTTTTTAGTTAATCTTTTGTAAATGATGGAAAGAAGTAATAAATGATTGCTTTTTTTCTCTTTTCAATCAAATATGTGCTCTTTTAGTCCAAAGACAAGGATCTATGTGGGTTTTTGCGTGTTTTCCTGCTGATGTGAGAGCTCAAATCCTGAGTCAGAACGATAACTACTAGCAAGTATATGTACTCCTAGGAGTGTATGCCTAGTGGTATGCTGCTGCTAGTTAGAAAGTATGTTTTTTTTTGTATTATTTTTTTTTATATTTCTAACCTAAATGCAAGAAAGCAAACCTAACTAAAAACTAGGGAAAAGAAATCTCAAAGTGGTATGTACAATGAATATGCAGGAAAAAATAGAAAACAAAAACTTGCCTTCCTCCTGAGAATACTTGTGAAGATATCCCTGAAAGAAGATAAAAAAAACAAGCAAAAATAGCTAGTTAGAAATGAACTATGTACAATGCAAATAATTAAAATGATAATGGCTAATATAATTACAAGTTACCTCTCGGCAACTGCTCCATTAAAATGATTGTTCAATTCTTAACGTAGTTAATTAAGGTTATTAGTCTTAACTAATTGCCTAAAGCATAAACTTAGGTTAACTTGAATTGTTAAATCATTGTCGTTAATTGTAGTATAGGATCAAGCTAACCTACATTTTAGATTTAATTCTTTTAACTGGTTCAGTTCAGGTTGTTCATTGGGAGGTATTAAATTTAATCAAATCACCATTTTTATTTTAAATTAACAAACAACTAAATACTAAAATATTTTAAGCATATAAACAATTGCATAATATTGAACTTGAAACATGGCAATTATTCCATTATAAAAGAAAGTTACATGAATGATTTTACAATGAATAACAAAAAGAAACATTTATTACAAGTGTTACAAAAGATAAAGGCATAAAAAGAATGTTTACAACTAATTATAATTGCCCTTGAACAATAAAACTCAACTATCAGCCTTACGTCTCTTAAACCTATTAGATGACCTAAGAATCAAAATTAGACTTCCAATTACATCATTAGACGTCTACCTCAATCTTAATCATTTCTCTTAATCACTTATATTTAACTCTACTCTCTTTTATTCACTTAGCTCTCAGCACTTGACCCATTTACTCTCTTCTTTTTCTCAATACATCGCCAATTTTAGACTCTTCTCTTCTCCTCACTCTCAACTCTTCGTCTCTATCTTAAACCCATTTTCTCTTCACTGTGCATCTCTTACTCCACACTTAACCATTTCAGCCATTAAATCTCTCTTGCTTAATTAAAATATTTGGTTTAATGGGCAAACCGAGTTTGTTCGTGAGATACTGATGTGCATATAGCTGATTAGCCTAAAATGTCTATTAATGCATGTTCTTAGTGCCACATTAGCATTATACATTGTAAATAGTGCACAACATGCATAATCATGCATTTAGGTCAAGTTGTATAAATTATATAGTAAGTGCCTCCTTTTTATGGCTAGGGATAGGGAAACTTGTTAATCGGGGCCTCAGATCAAAGATCTAACCATATGGATCTGATTAGGGCGACTATTGGAGTTCAACGACTCCAAGATCGCCCTGATCGCACATCTGTAGCACCAGATAGAGACCGAGGAACCCTAAAGATCAAGGGCCAAGATGGTGTTAATTCGCACCTCAAACGACAAATTCAACCACACGGATGCGTTTGAATCGACGATCGTAGCCTAACGGCATGAAAATTAGTCCAATCTAACACCCGTGGCACCATCTACAACACTCAGAAGATGGACGGCCTAGATGGCACCACGTGGCGCCATCATAGCTGCCCAACATTGGCCGCAGCTCTTCAAGCAATGCTTGATCTCAACCGTCGGATGAAGATCCAATGGTCGAGATCAGCCATGCACAAAATCATCATCGCGCCTCAACTGCATGTGTATCTGATGAGACACTCATCATGATCTCTAATTATCCCTAATTAACTAGTCTTCCTAGTTAATTAACTAAGGTTATGAACATATAAGGGTTAATTATAGAATAAGGGATATCTAGTCAAGGACCTTAAAATAAGTTTAAAATGGCATTTTATCATTCAATTAACATTATTAATAGTTTAGTTAACAATTGGACTCAAAATCCTATTAATCATTCCCCTAATTAATAAGTTAAGTAACTTAAATATAATGTATACCTAAGTATATAATAACTTAAGTGATTTTACTTAATCCAATAAATTATTCTAAAAAGGTCAAAAATGTAAATTCAAGGTGAAAACATAATATTTACCTTATTTACTAGCATATATAAAAAGTTGAAAAAGATCTAAATTAAAATAAACCTTCAAAACCTAAGTTTACAATTTCATCCTTAAAATTCATTACAATCGAGTCCTTATTTCTCACATAGGTCCTTAAGATTCATTACATTTAAGTTCCTTTCCTTCTTCTTCTTCAGCCGAATGAACGGCTAGCGGTAGAGAGTCACGCCACCGCATGATCACCTCCCTGCCGACATCAACCTTCTTTGTCCAAGTTCTTCCAGCTTGAGCTCACCACCTCCACTTCATCCACCGGTTTGGATTAACCGAAAATCCTATTTTTTAGTGGGAGATAACCTCACTGTCGTCGAAGATGACGACGGAGGTTAAGCTCCTCAAGCTTCTTCTTCGGCCAGACCCCGCCATTCTCGTCGCCGCCAACTACTATAAATACTCCCTCACACCTCGGATTTTACTCAAGTTGGCTCCCTTCCCTCTTCTAACACTGTAGCCGGCTTCGATAAGCTATTCGTCAAAAACTCTGGCGACTTTCCATTTCACTTTCCAACTTCCTCCATCCATTTTGATTAGTTGAGGAGATCCGCCGTGGGCCTCTACGTCTCTGACATAGGCGCTGACCCAAGGAATCCTCCGCTCCACCTCAAATCCACCCGCCGGAGATCTTTCTTCCACCCTCTGATTTTGTCATCCGCTATGAACCTTCGGCGAAACCCTATTGACCCCTTCGTCCAGGTAATAGTAGATTAGGAGTAGGAGTAGGCTAGTTTAGTTAGTTAGTTTAGGTAGTTAGATTAGAGTTAATGTCAGATTTTAGTTTCATCTTCTCCAACTCCGGTAAGCTCCTTGAGCTTGCCAGAGACTTAATTTCATCTTTTGAAATCACTGTCCACCTTCCTTTAACTTCCATAATCATTTCTAAATCACTTAATCGCCTAATTGATCACCTAATCGCCTAATTCAAATTTCACCTTCACCGACTACTATCACTGTCCATGGTGACAGTAATCAACTTAATTTCACCTCCATTGGGTTCTTCATCATCTATTCACCACTTATGAACCCTAATCGACACTATAATACATATTAATACCACATATAAATTAAACGTCCAAATATAATTAAGTTCCTGAGCTCGTTGTCAATGGCGGCTCAGGAGCAGTTCAAATCCTAAATTAAAAATATATTTATGAATATAAACATCAGTTGACTTGTTTTAACTGCTCAATCGAGTGGTTAAGAAAGTCCTAAGCTTTAAGCACTTAGATCCTTTAAGAAAACAAATTCACTGTCAAATCTTAACTCTAATGAACAAAATGGGAATTGAATGTGATACTGAGGTTCCTTGCAACCTCAGGATCCTTTCTAAATAAAAAATGGCAAGTTTTAACAATCTGTACACAATTTTGCCTTTTTCTAGACTCACCGGAGCTCCGGCGAGCTCCGGCGAGCCAAAACTGTGTTTCACCCTCTAGAATCTGTTGAGAAGCTCCAGAATGATAAAATGTGGATCACTGATTGTTTTAAAGATGTTTATTTGAGGATTTAACCACTAGAGCTATAGATATGAACTTCATGTTCTCCAACTGCGACAGAGTTGGAGAAGTTTGATAAAGAGATTTAAGTTGAGTTTAACCTAGAAGCTTCAGTGCAATGCACTGAAGCTATTTAAACCCTTAGAATAATGTAACAGCCTCTAATTTGTTCTGTCGAACACACACTTTTTGAACCTCAGGCGGTGAGCCTGAAACCCTAGGAATCAAGGCCAGAACACTTATTTGAAGATCTGAATAAGTTCCTGGTGTTGAGGAGACTATTCAAGGCTTTAATTTCTTGGGAGAAGGCTTTGAACAGAAAGTCAATTTTTGTGCCTTCATAGTCAAACTGAGTATGATAATTGAATTCTGAGCTCAATTTGAGGAACTGATGAGATTAAGTTGTTTCTAGGATCTTGTTTGATGGTTTTAAAGTGATTAAAGTGATCTTAGATGATTTATTATGTGAGAATTTGAATCCTATTAATTTGGGTTACTTTCGAACCCAAACTAACAGCAGTGCCATTTTGTTGAAATTTGAATTTGAATCCTACCTAGTTAAGTTTGTTATAACCCTTAGAATTAGTTTAAATCAATTAGAAACATTCTTAAGTGTCTGTTGCACCTATTTAAGTTTGAAAATCTGAACTCTGAAGCTTTCAGAGAAGTGAAGAGCTTCTCTGTTGTTCCTGAAGGTTTTGAGAGCTTAGAACTTACTCTAACAGATGCGGAATAACTTGTATAATCTATACAGACCTTTAAATAAGAAAGAAAAGTTCATCTGACGACTCTGTAGATGTTAATTTCATTTCCAGGTGATCAATAACCTGTAGAAACCCCTGATTTTATCTTTCAAATTGAAGAGGAAAACATCTTCAAAACCTTAAATTGACCCTGCAATTGCGTAGATTAACCTAAGAGCTTTCTAACAAACTTGAAATCACTCGATTTGGAGCTCTGGGTAGAAAGTTATGATCATTTGAAGTTGGGTCTGAAAGGGGTTAGATAGTCCCACATCACTAGTTTCTGAACACGCGCCTGGGAAAAACAGCAATTTGTTGCATGGGCTATCCAGTCGTCAGCGCTCGGCACACTGGTTACTGATCTGATCTGAGCATGTGCATGTGTGTGTGCGAGCTTGTGTGCCTGCGGGTATGCACCCTTCAGGGCGTGAGCGAGTGTGTGCCCTGGGAGGGCGAGAGTCCTAGGAGGCTAGGTTGAGTTGGATTGGCTCGAGACTATGGATGAAATATGAAATAAATCGAAATCGAACCTAATTGAGGTTAGGCGAGGACCGAGTAGGGTCTGGTCCTACCCTGGTCTCAGTGTGCTATGTATCCTCGAAAGGTCCTCGCTGCAAATAAAATAAATTTTGGTTAAAAAAGTAAAAAACTCGGTTCAGCTAAAAGTCTAAGGGGATTTAAAGAAGAGCCGCTGAAGGATGTTAAGGTTAAGGTAAGTGCAGAAGGCAGCAGCTAAACAAAGGAGAACATGCACTAAGGAAAGAGCTAAAAGCTGAAGTTAAGTGTTGAAGTTGAAGGCACGAAAGGAACTAGGAGCATAGGCACTACTACTAAGGAAAAGACTAAGGGAAAGAGAATAAGAGACAAGAAGAGAAGGCAGGAATAGAAGAAGAGAGGTAAGAAAAGAGCTCGAGAGAGAATAAAAATAAAGGAAAAGAAGAGAAAGAAAAGGAGAAGATAAGAGGCTGAAGAAAATAAATGAAGAATATTATTTCTCTTGCAACATTTTAATTACTTTTTGTTCTTAATTGTAAAAAGGCATTTTTTAATAGAACAACTTTTATTGCCTTAATTGCTTTGAAATAAAATAGAAAACTAACATGTTTACTTGTTAATAAAATACATCATTTGAGTAAATATGTTTTTCATATGGAATTTTGTATATTCTTTATAGTTTAAATATTTTGGCGAAATTCATGTTTTAAAATCAAACTAATTATACCTCCTAAACTTATAGAGAAATAAAAGAGAATTAGTGAATTTGGAAAATTATTATACCTCCCAGTGAACGACCTGGACTCAACTAGTAAAAATTTCTAAAATGTTAGGTTAATTCGACCCTATACTACACAACCGACACAATTTCGAGTTAACCTAAGTGACTTCTTCTACTCTTAATTAAGTGAAATTAACTTAATTACTGAGTTGAGTGAAAAGCACGCAGCGATTAAGGCGCTGCATAGGCGGGAGATGAAGGTTCGAATTACGCACAATGTCCCCTTCTCACGTGCAGGCGTGCCATCGTAACCGTGCGATCGGCATCGAGCGGCACGGATCAGCCGATAACACCCACATGCGATCAAACGCATAACACGCACGCCCGATCACACACGGGTGCGTAGCGCTAGCGAGGAGCAGTTTAAGCCGTCCGATCTTGAGATCAGACGGATGAGCGTGCGTGAACGTGCGCATGCGTTTGAGGCATTGAAGGTGAGTGGGCGCACGCGGCGTGCGCACATCGGCCACGTTCATACCTTTAGTAATGGATAAATCCGTCACTAAAGGTCCTGAATTAATGCTTTTGATGCTGAAATGTCCAAAATGCCCCCACTCCTTGCAACTATAAAAGGAGACCCCTACCCTACGAATTTCTCATCCCTTCCTTCTCCTCTCTCCCTCTCCAAAGCTTAAGAGAAGCCTGCCTCACACCTGGGATGCTGCTCAAGAACTAAAACCAAGTTTTCGACCCCGTTCTAGAAGTAGATCCCTCGACGATGACGACGTGCTACTTCATTCCCGTTCCTCCTACCTCGTCCTCCTTCTTCCCGCTCTGTTCCCTGTCTTCCAAATGTTATCTCGTCCGACTCATCCTCCAAGCAATCATTCAGGAGGATAACTTCTCTCTCACTTTTTTTTCCGCTTTCCAGAGTAGAATTTCCTTGCTTTCTGGTTGTAACAATTTCCCACTTTCTAGTGTAATCATTTCTCTCTTTCTTAGTTGTAAAAACATTATTCAATATCAAGTGATTGTTCTTTCTCTCTCTCTTATTGTTTATATTGCTTCCATTGTGATTATTTAGCCCTTTAAACAAAAATACAAAAAAAATACACAACTACAAATTGTGAGATCGACGTAGCCTCCCTGTGTTCAACCCAAAATTTCTCTACATATTTTTCGGTATAAATTTTATTTGTTGAACAGATTTCTTCACGACTCAAACTACAACGACGGGTTTTCAAATCGAATTGCGAACTCATAGTTTTCCGCATTCAACATTTTGGCACCATTGTCGGGGCGGCAACGATTTTTCGATCTTCTTTTTGCATTTGATGCAGTTTACTATTTTCTAACTTGCTTTATCTCGTGTCTATTGTTTTGTAGATACCTCTATTAGGGAATCGTCAAGCGGTAGATCGGAGTAAAGTGCAATTGAAGGCGACTATAAGTGCTTCCCATTCTTCCTCCTCCATAGATTTAATTTCATCATGTTAATTCAAATTCCAATTAACCTAGGTGTTTGCATAAATCCTAGGATTAGTTTGGTTGTTCAGATTTCCACCCACATTCATTTCACCCTTGCATGTAAAAAAAATCAAAAAGATATTTTTGTGGGGTAATTCAACATACACCCACATTCAAGGCACATAACCTAATTGATTCTTATCTACTCAATCGGATTCTGACCTATGGAACCAGTACACGTAAATCGATACATAAAATAGTAGAAATCAATCTAGGTTAATCATTTTGTGTGCCTTAGTGGTGCAATTGTGGCCAATTGTTTGAGTTGTTTGGGCCGCACCACTTAATACAAAATCAACTCACCAAGTAGCTTCCTCTTAGGGTTTTCAATCTAGGTTCATACTAGGCACTCCACTTTATTTTTATTTAAAAAGGAAAGTGATCTTCACCCATGCTTGAAAACCTGGTTTGCCTCAAACTTGATTGAATTAAACCTAATTCTAAATCCTAAAGGCTACTTAAGCAAGATTTAAACATTAAAATCTACTCATCACAAATAATCTTGCTTGAAAACCCTGGTTGTGCATGCACTCACACATACTCAATTGATCATTAAGGGCACAACCTATTTTTAGGGCCCACCACATTCCATAAGCACTACAATCCCAGGTCTAAATAAAATCAAGTAGACGTTGGCTTTAAGGACTGATTTGTTCTTTAGGGTCTAGTCTGAGATTGTTTACGATTAACCTACTTGTACTGATCAATCTGATGTCTAGTTAGGAGAGTAGTGTCAAACGACCATGGCTGGCAGGTACATTAGGAACCGGAGGCGCAAGTAGAAGGAAGAACCTTCTCCCTAGTCCCTCCTTCTAACTAGTTGGATTGAGTAGATGCAAGTAGAGTAAATCATATATAATCTTAAGGCGGGTTCAGAGAGTCTGTAGATCCTTAGGCTACCACACATAAGGACAGGCTTGTTTTGTTGTGCTGCAGGGTTCTTATCCCCAGTCCTTCCAACCTTTTCCTAGTTTATGCTGGGAAGAAGGTCATTGAATCCCCAATTGGAAGGACCACTAGAGTATTCTAGGAGGCATAGATTGGATTTTGGCCAAATTGATCCCATGGCCGATCAATAGCCTCCTCTGCCTCAGGATCCACAAGAGGTATTTCAAAGGCAGCTGGAACAAATGCAAAGAATGCAAGAATGGTTTTAGAGAATGAAAGGTGCTCAACCCTTGAAGGATTTTTATGATCCTTCAAATTACGGGGAATGTTCCAGCATCTAGATTCCTACCGAAGACATAGAAATCAAGCCCCAGGTGTTAAGACTGATCAAACATTTCCATGGGCTTGGCTCTGAAAACCCATTCCAACACTTGGAGGACTTGACCACTTTGGTCCAGACCACCAAGGCATGAAATGTGAAGGAGGAGCAAATGATCATGAGGCTCTTCCCCCACTCTCTTAGAGATAAAGCCGCTCATTGGTACAAGACTATAGGAAGACATATTGCAACTTCGAATGAGTTGAAATCAGCCTTCCTGAACAAATCCTTCCCTAATGGACGTACCAATGCGTTGAGACAGGCAATTACTACATTCACCCAGCAGTCGGGGGAGCAGTTTCATGTTTCCTGGGAGTGATTCCAGGACCTATTGTAGAGGTGTCCACACCACGAGGTTTCGAAATGGCAACTCGTGCAGATCTTCTACCACAGGTTGACTAAGAAACTCAGAAATCAAGTGGATGCTTCTTATGAAGGTAATTTCCTCAACAAAGATGTAGATAGCACACACGATTTGTTTGAGGAGATGAGCGAGAATTCAATCAATCATGCCTCCATGGATACTTTTAACAGGCCCTAGCAGCCCAGATCAAATGTTAATGAAGTCCATGACCCTCATTCATTCGATATGGAATTGATTTGTAATAAACTTGATAAGGTGGACTTGGTTGCTAAGATAATGGAGGAGTGGATGGTCGGAAACTCAATGAACAACTCTCGATCCACTCAATCCCAGAATTATGGATTCCATTCATTGCAAGCTCCTTCTGGATGGGAGTTCGTGAATCAACTTGATGTGGCTCAACTTGCGAGCCAACATTATTCGGAACCCAAGTTTCTCTGATCCCTCCCTTTCTTTCTTTCCATCATCACCCTATGAGGATGTCTATGCTGTACAGGAGAATGTTAGGTCCAACCCTTACTCCAATGCTTATAATCCAGGTTGGAGGAACCACCCTAACTTCTCCTGTAAAAACCCAGGGCAGCAGATTCAATTCCGACCCAGCAACTATGCTCCGCAACAACCAATGGGTCAGGATCATGTTTACACTCAGCTGCCCCCAAATCAGGTCAATCAGCCAACTTGGAATGCCCGTCAACCCGTAGGGCAGGCTGATTTGAACCGACAAATGGTAGAGATGCAAGGATCTATGCTCCGGCTTATGCAGTAAATGAAAACCTCGCTGGACAACTTGCAAAATGGGTTCATTGCTAATTCTCATCAACCCAAATCTCTACCATCTCAACCCATACCCAACCCACGTAATATCCAAAATCCAGGCAATCAATCCCATGGGTACGGGAATCAAAGGGATGCACACGCACATGCTCAGGTGGTTAAGCAGGGTCCATCTTCTTCTTCTTCCTCAAATCAACGGTTCTTAGCTAATGAAGCCCCTCTAATCTTTCCTAACCCTCCCCAAGACACAAACCCGTATGCATCTACTAATTCTGTTACTTTGAAGAGTGGTAAACAAACTCAAGATCTGCAACCACACTGTTCTGATTTACCGAATCCTGAAGAGCCTGAAGAGAGAAAGGAGAACTCTGGAGAAGAAATCAAGGCTCAGGAACCTAATTCCAAAGATTCGACTCATGTTCCTTTTCTTGAGGCCTTGATTAGATCAAGGAAGAAGAAGTCTGTTGATAGTAGTGAGGAGCTTCTGAATATTTTCAAGAATGTCAAGATCAATATCCCACTCTTCGACGCTATCAAACATATACCGGCTTATGCGAAATTTTTGAAGGATTTATGTACACAGAAGCATAAGTCGAGAGAATCTGTTCCGAGGAAGGTGGTACTCTCCGAACAGGCTAGTTCTGTTATCTTGCATCACCTACCTCAAAAAAAGAGAAATCCAGGTGCTTCTTTGATTTCTTGTGTCATCGGAGATTACACTTTTGATAGAGCACTTTTGGATCTGGGTGCATCCATTAACATAATTACGATTTCTCTTTATGAGAAATTTGGATTAGGTGAACTTCGGCCGACTTCAGTAACGCTACAGTTAGCGGACCGTTCGGTCACAAATTCGTGAGGCATTATTGAAGATGTTATTGTTAAGGTTAAGGATTTCTATTTTCCTGTAGATTTCCTTGTCCTTGACATGGATGTACCTGAAAATCTAAGGAACATGCCCATCATTCTGGGGCATCCGTTCCTGGCTACTGCCAAGGCCAACATTAACTGTGAAAGTGGTAGCATGGAAATAGCCTTTGGGGATCAAAGAATGAAATTGGATATTTTTAAGACGATTAATAAATTCGATGATTGTGGATTTATTAAGGAACTTGAGGACGATAATGTGAATATTGAGACTTGTTTGATGGTTTCTGCATTTGAAAATTCCTCCTCTGATGTTGAATTGGACTCGCAACCCTCTATGGCAGACCCGCCATCTTCTGAAGAGGTTATTGATTTTGTTCACTCTCAACCTCTTCCTCTTGTTGAGTTTTCATCAGCATCTTCCTTACCTTCAATCATCAACTTGCCCCAGGTTGAACTGAAACCATTGCCTAAGAATCTGAAATATCAGTTTTTAGGATCACAAAAGACGCTCCCTATGATTATCAGTGCTAAAATAACAAAGGAGTAGGAGATTAAACTGATTAAGGTCCTAAAGGAACTAAGGAGGCAATTGGTTGGACCATTCATGACCTTAGGGGGATCAAGCCATCTTATTGCAATTACAGAATATTTTTGGAAGATGGATCCCGCCCTTCTCGCCAGATGCAGAGGAGATTAAATCCAAATATGCGAGAAGTGGTCAAGAAGGAGATTATCAAGTGGCTCGATGCAGGAATCATTTATCTAATCTCCAATAGTCCTTGGGTAAGTCCCGTGCAAATTGTTCCCAAGAAAGCCGGGATTACCGTTGTGACTAACGAGAATGGAGAATCTGTCACAACTCGTTCATCTCTCTCTTGGAGAGTCTGTATTGATTACAGGAAGCTGAACACAACCACGAAAAAGGATCATTTCCCTTTGCCTTTTATTGATCAAATCCTTAAAAGACTAGTTGGGAAGAAGTACTTCTATTTCCTTGATGGCTACTCGAGATACAACCAAGTCCCTATCCATCTTGAGGATCAGGGAAAAATGACTTTCACCTGTCCCTACAGAACCTTTGCTTTCGAGAGGATGCCATTCGACTTATGCAATGCACTTGCGACTTTTCAAAGGTGTATGTTGGCCATATTCTCTGACATGGTGGGAGAGTTTATGGAAGTCTTCATGGATGATTTCTTTATTTTTGGAGAATCATTTGACTCTTGTCTAGCTAATCTTGAAATGATTCTTAAACGATGCATCAAAACATGACTGGTCCTTAGTTGGGAAAAGTCATTTCATGACACAAGAAGGCATCGTCTTGAGTCATGTAATCTATGAACGGGGAATCAAAGTGGACAATGCTAAGGTTGATGCTATCTCTAAACTTCCTCCTCTCACATCTGTCAAACAAATTCGATCATTTCTTGGTCATGTGGGATTCTACAAGAGATTCATCAAGGACCTTTCGAAGGTTGGTTGTCCTTTGAGCAATCTTCTCGCCAAAGAAACACCGTTTGATTTCGACGAATCATGCCGTAAGGCATTTATTTTTTTAAAATGGCAGTCACTTGTGCTCCGGTCTTACAACCACCGATTTGGACAACCCCTTTTGAGATCATGACCAACACTTTTGATTACGCAATCAGGGCTGTTTTGGGTCAGAAAGTTGATAGGAAGCCCTTTGTCATCTACTACACTAGTAAAACTCTGGACGAGGCCCAGAAAAATTACACTGTTACTGAGAAGGAATTACTAGCTGTAGTATTTGCTTTGGAGAAATTCAGGGCTTATCTCTTAGGGTCTCACGTCATCATATATACCGACCACTCAGCCTTGAGACATCTCTTGGCCAAAAAGGATGTCAAACCCTGACATATTCGATGGATTCTTCTGCTTCAAGAATTTGATCTTGAAATCAAGGATAAATCCAGGGTATAGAATGTGGTGGCGAATCATCTGTTGAGACTTCTAAGTGATTCTTCTTGACCGAACATTCCGATTGCTGATACTTTTCCGGATGAGACCATCCTTACAGTTTCAGGTGTTCAAACCCCATGGTTTACTAACATTGTAAACTATTTGACCGTTGGTCAAATCCCCCAGGATTGGACCAAGCAACAACGGGATAGACTCAAATCTGAGGCCAAATATTATTTCTAGGAGGACCTTGAACTGTACCGCATCAGCTCTAATCAGATTATTCACCGATGTGTTTCGGAGAATGAATTCAAGAGTATATTCGAGTTCTGCCATGCATCTGCATGTGGTGGACACTTCTCCGAGAAAAAGACGGCTGCAAAAATTTTACAATCTGGATTCTATTAGTCATCCTCATTTAAGGATGCCTAGGAATACTCGAGTTCATGTTCCCGATGCCATGCACTTGGGAGCATAACCAAGAGAGATTTGATGCCTCTAAACCCGATTCTTCCCATCGAAATCTTCGACGTTTGGTGCATCGATTTCATGGGACCCTTCCTCCCTTCATTTGGACATCAGTTCATTCTCATCGCTAGTGATTACATGTCCAAGTGGATCGAGGCTATTCCCACTTGAACCAATGACCACAAGGTGGTCATAGATTTCATCAAGAAGAACATTTTTAGTCGATTCGGGATTCCGAGGGCCATCATCAGTGATGGTGGCACTCATTTCACTAATGCCCAATTCTGTAATTTGCTGGCAAAATATGGGGTTAATCATAGAATCTCCACACCTTACCATCCCCAGACGAATGGATAGGTCGAGATCTCCAATCAGGATATCAAGAATATTCTGTAGAAAATGGTTACGCCTAATCGTAAAGACTGGATTCAAAAGCTTGATTCCCGAAAGAGCTTTAAGCCGAACAAAAAAGAGCTTTAAGCCAAACTAGAAAGTCAGGCTCTTTAATTCTCGACTTAAGCTCTTTCCCGAGAAACTCTAGAGGAGCATCCCGGGTTTGAGACAAGCTCTTAGAGCTTTGGAGGGGGTGAAAGAAGAGAGGAAGGGATGAGAAATATGTGGTGGTCGTAGGGCTATATATAGCTATAGATTGGAGGGGGTACAAAGGTCATTTCACTTTAAAACATTAAATCAGGGGTCTTTAGTGACGTATTTAAACGTCACTAAAGTCCCCAAACATGGGCTTAGTGCATGCCATCCTGCGCCCTTTCTCCTTCCTCGCACCTCAACGCTCACTGACCATGCATTCTCAGCCATCCGATCAAAAGATTGGACGACCTAAACGCACTCGAGCCCCTCTGACTTCGGACGTTGAGCGGCTGAGCATAGATCTCAACCGTCCGATCAGGATCAGACGGCCACGATAGCGATGCTACGACTTTGTCTTCACCTATTATGGCGCGACGTAGCCCCATTCCAAGCCACTGGATCCAGATCGAAGGGTCATCATCGTGCGCTTGCCCACCCTTTACATCGTGCATCTGATCACACGTACGTGGCGCACGTTCAATCATGCGTCCGACTGATCCGAAGATCTAGGCCGTTGGCATTAGATCGAGTGGCTGGATTTTATGCTTGCACGGGAAGAGATGTGTTGCGAACGATTCGAACGTGCACTCTCAGCTCCCGCAATGCCTTAACCGCTATGCTGTGCTTTCTTCTTTGTTAACTTTTTAACCGCGGCACATGCACTTGTGGTCGTTAAATCAAGATCCAACGACCCAGATTTGATCTTGTGTTGAGGAGAGAGTGAGAGTGTGGTGAGTCTTTAGACTTCTGCTGGGCCGGTTTGGGCAGTTGAGATGGTACCACGTGGTGCCAACTTGGCCGTCCATCTTCTGTCACTTCTAGAAGGTGCCACGAATGTCAAATTGGGCTGATTTTCATGCCGTTAGGCTATGATCATCGATCCGAACCCATCCGTGCGGTTGGATTTGTCGTCTACAGTGCAGATTGACACCATCTTGGCCCCTGATCTCAAATCTTCCTTGGACTATATCTGATGCTACAAACGTCCGATCAGGGCGATTTTGGAGTCATTGAACTCCGATCATCACCCTAATCAAATTCGTATAGTTGGATCTTCATTCTGAGGCCTTAATTAAAAGTCACCCTATTACCTGGTCACAAAAATAGAAAATTAACCTAAATTTTATACAAACTAACCTAAATGCAAGATGATGCATGTTATGCAATATTTATAATGTATGATGCAACTCTACACCTAAGAACACACAAAAATAGATAGTTTATGTGATATAAACATGCTTACATCGTTGACCAAGGACAACCCCTACTGCATAATCAGAAGCATCACACATGATCTCAAAAGGATGAGACCAATTTGAGGGTTGCAGTATTGGAGCCTTGGTAACCAGACCATGAAGTGTCGTATAGGCACGAACACAATCATCAGAGATCTGGAAGTCTACATCCTTAGAGAGGAGATTGGTGAGAGGTCAGGCTATCTTCTAGAAGTCCGCGATAAAAACCAACATGCCCGAGAGAAGATCTAGTCTGTTTAACTGACGAAGGTAGTGGTAGTTCAGAAATCAATTTTACCTTCGCACGGTCAACCTCTATTCCTCTCTCAAAAATAAGGTGACCTAAAACTAGTTCTTCTGGTACCATGAAATGTGATTTCTCCCAGGGAAGTACCAGATTCACATTTATGCATCTTTGCTGGACCTTAGTCAGGTGGTCTAAGCATGCATCAAATGTGCTCCCAAAGACCGAGAAGCCATCCATGAAGACTTCTAAATAATCACCTACTCAATCAAAGAAGATTGCAAACATACACCGCTGAAATGTGGCAAGTGCGTTGCACAATCTAAATGGCATCCTACGGAATGTAAAGGTTCCATAGGGGCAGGTGAAGATCATTTTTTCCTGGTCATCAGGGTGAATTGCCACCTGATTATAACCTGAATAGCCATCCAAAAAGCAGAAAAATCTATTCCCAGCCAATCTTTCCAGTATCTGATCAATGAAAGGAAATGGGATATGATCTTTCTTCATGGCTTGGTTGAGTTTTCAGTAATCAATACATACTCGCCACGAACTAGCAATTGATGTAGGGATGACTTCTCCAGATTCAGTGGTTATGATAGTAAATCCGGCCTTCTTAGGCACAACTTGAATAGGACTTACCCACTGACTATCTGATATAGGGAAAATAATTCCATTGTCTAACCACTTGATCATCTCATTTTTAACCACCTCCTGAAGTGTAGGATTTAATCTACCCTATGACTACCTAGTAGGTCTAGATCCTTCTTCACTAAAAATCCTATGTGTGTAGTAAGAAGGACTAATGCCAGTCAAGTCAGAGAGGCTCCATCCTATAGCCTGTCTATGTGCTCTCAGGATAAATAAGAGTCATGATTCTTGATCAGATGACAAGAAAGAGTTGACAATCATAGGATAAGTCTGATGAAGTCCTAAGAAAACATACTTTAAAGAATCAGAAAGAGGTTTGAGTTCAACAGGTACAAGATCAGATGAAGGAGCAGGTGTGGAGATCTCAAAAGAACCTAGAGACACTAAGGGAATAGGAGGTAAGTCCTCAATTTCTACAGTTGGTGTCTCAGTGAGAGTCAAGCCAGAGTCCAAATGGTGTTGAGGTTCTAAATTCAGCAAATCAATCAAAGTATCCTCAACTAACCTATCCAAAGAATCCAAGGAACATATTTCCTCAATTAAATTACAGGATGGTCCTCTTTGGGCTTAAAAAATATCAATCTTCATCTTTTGATCTCCAAATTTCAACTCTATTAGGCCCTCCTCACAATTGATGTTTGCCTTGGCCGTAGCCAAGAAAGGTCTTCCTAGTATGATAGGTGCACTCTGGATATCTTCAGGTACTTCCATGTCAAGGACTATAACATCTACAGGAAAATAAAAGTCATTGACCCACACTATAGCATCTTCCAACACTCCCTGAGGTGTCTTAACTGATCTATCAGCTAATTGCAAGGACACCTTAGTTGGCTTTAGATTGCCAACCTCGAAATGTGTCAATAGGGAAGTTGGGATAAGATTGATGGAAGCACCTAGTTCAAGTAGTGCTCTATTAAATGTGGTGTTACCTATCATGTAGGATAGGAGAGGGGTGCCTGGGTCTTTCTTCTTAATAAGGAGGTTAGAAATGAGGGAACTCACTTGTTCCAAGAGAATGACAGGTCCACTCCCTTTCTGAATTCTAACCTTACGCTTAGGTGTACATAGGTCTTTCAAAAAATTAGCGTAAGGGGGAATGTGGCGGATCGCATCCAACAAGGGGATGTTTATATGGACTTGCTCAAAGAGCTTGAGCAGATCCTCCTTAGGTGCCACACAAGGTCTCTTCTTCTTTTTGTCTTCACTCTTCTTTTCTAAAGCCTCTGGAAAAGGTACAAAAGTGGTAGTAGGAGGATCAATCATAGTCTCAGAAGAGTCAGGAATAGGTGAATGAGTAGGAGTGGAAGGTCCAAGTTGAGAAGTAGATTCAGGTAAAGGTGGATTAGATGTGGCTCTACCACTCCTGGTAGTGACAGCATTTAAATCATATTCTGGCGTAGACAAATCATCAGGATCAAAAAAGATAGGTGGTTGTAAATCAAAGGTAGGATCAGGATAGAAAGAATTAGGATTAGAATAAGGTTTAGGTTCATGCAAGGTTTGTGATATAAGGTGTGCTTGACCTTGCGAAGGAAGTTAGGTTTGTGCTTGAGATGGGAGTATGTGTGGGATTCCGTCAAGTGTGTTAGCTGGGCTCTCATCTCAGCTAGTGCCACGTCTTGTCTCTACTGCATAGCAATGTTTTGTTGTTGCATATCAGCAAGAGCTTTCATGATTGACCCCAATTGATCATCTTGTGTAGGCCCAGGTTGAGAGTATTGGGCAGACCTGGGTTGGGGTTGCTAGTAGGCACGCAGTGGATACCCGTGTGTTTGTGGAGGTGGTGCTCGGATCGGGTTGTGAAGTGGTGGTGCAGAAGGTTGTTGATAGGTAGGTCTATGTGAATTTCCCGACCATAAGAAATTTGGATGATTATGCCATCCAGGGTTATAGGTTTGTGCAAATGGATCATTGTGAATGGCATGGAGATCCTCTGAAGCTCTAGAAGGTGCAGGGAAGTCAATGTAAGGAGGAACAAAGGTTCCTCCAAACTGTGTAGGATATGAAAATGAATAGTCCAGTAGTGCAGGTTGTGTCACGGAAAGGTTATTCATAGTTTCGCTCCTTGTGGGAAACTGAGAAGTGTGTGGTGTAGGTGACTGAGAAGGAGATGATGAAGGTTTAGAGAGAAATTTCCATACTTTATCTACTTTCTTCTCGATTAAGCCCACCTTATCCAGTTGACTAGCCACTATCTCTGAGTCTCTACTGCTGGATTGAGCTACATGTACCACCGAATGTGAGTGGGAATGTGAGGCCTTTCTATTAAACACACTCATCGAAGCATTGTTAATAGAGGTTTCGGCCATGCCTTCGAAGAGCGCAAAGGCTGAGTCCTCGTCCCAACACAGGAAATTGCCTCCACAAGCAGCATCTACAAAATTCCTTGTGTCATCATGAAACCCATGATAGAAGATCTGGACCTATTGCCAGTGTGGGACACCATGGTGGGGACATTTTCTAAGAAGCTCATGGAATCTCTCCCAAGCCTTGTTCATTTGTTCTCCTGAATTCTGGGTGAAAGTGGTGATAGTACGCCTTAGAGCATTAGTGAAGCCTACAGGAAAGTACTTCTTTAGGAACTCATGTTCCAAAGAAGCCCATTTGTCCATAGGTGTATTTCATGCTAAGGTTCTAAACTAGAAGGCGGCTTTGTCATTTAATGAAAAGGAGAACATTTTCATTAAAAGTGTGTGTTGGTCATGGCCTTGTGGACCCAAAGTTTGAGCAAGGTTTTTCAGCTCCTCTAAATGCTGAAAAGGGTCCTCAGAAGCAAGTCCATGGAAGTGAGGAATAAGTGCTATGATGTTCGGCTTCAGTTCAGCAATATGACCCCCATCAGGATAACGTACCACAGGCATAGGTTGTGCAACTGCAGGATTATAGTGATCCTGTAGTTGATGTCTACGAGGTTGAGGTGGTGCCTGAGGGTTTGTAGGTTGAGGTTGAGGTTGGGGGTTTGCTAAAAGATTAACAGCTTGTGCATGCTATTGCACCTGTTGGGTAAGGGTGTTCATTTATAGTTGTGTCTCAAACAGGTGTTGAAGATGAGGCATAGGTCCTCTCTTCGGTGGTGGGTTACGAAAGTTAGGATATGGGGGAGGTTGGAACCTATGGCTTGGTGGTGGTGGTGGTGGTGGAGGTGGAGGATGTGTAAGAAAATGTGGAGGAAGTTCTTCGAAATCCTTAAACTGTGTAGAATCATGATCATCTTCATGATGTGTGGAGTAGTGGATGGGAGATTGAGGCTCAAGAGGTATAGGATTGGATGTGGAAGGCATAGAAGTGGAAGTGGTAGCTTGGGCATCAGCACCCAATGGGAGCACTAGCTCAGGGTTTTGGGATCTCCTACCTTCCATAGAGTCAATATTTTGAAAATGAATTTTTAAAAACAGTCACAACTCAATGGAAAGGATAAATCAAGCTTAATCTCACAAAAATCAGAAATCTCAATCAATCTCAATCAAAGCAAGACCAATCTAACAAGCAAGCGAGGAGAAATTGAATTTTCCCTAGAGGCTGCTACGAAAAGATAGTAGTACGAAAACAAATGTTTCAAGCAATTGTACGCATCCTAAGATAAACCTAGCGAAGTGCAGAACTCTATAATCCATTAGGAGTCTAAATAAGACTGGCATGCGAATTCAGATCCTGTGGGTGCTAAAGGAGATGAGGTAGAAGCCCATGTATATGATTCTTAAGTGATCGTGTTGTGTGCACGACAGCAATCAACACAATATCGGTGAAAAACTCAGACAGGGATTCAAGCAATTCTTATGTCTCCTTTTGAATTTGATTCAAGTGATTAGAATTTGTTTTCAATGCTGCTTGTCTCGCTTTCTTAATCTTTTCAAATAAGAAATGGTCTTTTTAGTTTTAAGTCAAATACAGGGATGGTAGGAGTTAAGGAAGGATAGAAAGTGCGTACCTGACTCCAGCAATTCTACAAGTAATGCACTTTGACTTGGTATTGAAATCTAGCAGGAAATGTGCAACCTAAGAATGGATGCCTAATAGATATGCTACTGCTAGATAAGGATGAGATTTTTTTTTGAATTTTTGAGTTTATTATTTTTTTTGGATTTGTGTATGCAACAAACAAAAACAAAGGAAAAGAAATAGATACGAAAAGCACACGAACGGAAAAACCACGTCGATGAGAGATGAGTAGAGAGAGAATAAGAGAGTGTAGAGAGTCCAAAGTTATTACAAAATGTGTGTGAGAACAGGCTCTCACAACTTATGCCTAACAAATGTATCCTAAGTAATATACCTAAATCTAAACTATACTATGCTACTCTACTAAAGCAAAAAAAAAAAACTACAGCTCCAAGGGCAAAAATTCCACTTGGAAGTCGGGTCAGAATCGCAGTGAATCTGCCTGGAAGACGACGCTACTCCTACTCCTTAGGTGCTGCAAAAATAATAATTGATTAGTAAAAGAATCAAAGAATTTATATACAAAAAAAAATAATGAATCAAAAATGTATATGCAAGAATAGAGGGTGATGGAGAGGGCGATTGGGAAGGAGGGTCATGGCAATGAGGGGCTGATGAGGGATGCTCGACCTGGAGATTGAAGATGTGGCATAGGAGAGAGAAGAGGGGGGATGCTCAGATGGGGAGGAAGGATGCAAGAAGGGGTCACACGGTGATGGGAGAGTGGAAAGAGGTCAATAGAGAGATTGTCTACTATCAATGACGATGATGAGGGCACATGACGGCAGTATGCCGTTACCCCGTGGTGTGCCTAGCTTGTAGTGGTCATGGGCACAAATGTAATTCATGTGCAACAAGCAGAGGGAGGACAAGTGACGGGGTCTCCTTGTGCCCTAAGAGAAGATACACAGGAGGTCCACCGCCACTGCCACCCTCCATCTTCATGGGTCACACCATTGATGTGGAGGTTCCAATGTCTGATGATATTAGAGTTACGAACTTGGTTCTGAGAGGGGCATTGGTCGGAGAGGTGATGATCGGAAACCCCTCCTTGGAGCAGCTTCAACGGTTGGTAAGTTCTCTATCATTGTCAGTAGAAGGTTGGAAAATCGCCATGCTTTCTCCCACGCGATTTTTGGTGTTTGGTCTGGGGATGATTGAGCAATTTTGAGTCTATGACAATTTTATGGAGATTAGTCTCGCCTTTTGATGGTGCATTGCCGGAACGTCCGCCGCAGAGGGTAGGTGTGCGATCTAGAAAGCTAGAAATCAAAGGGTTACCATTGCATCTAAGGTCAAGGAATGTGGTTGAATCCATGGTGGCTGGGTTTGCAAAATAGGTAGAAGGTGAAGAGGTAGGATTAGGGGAGGGAGATGGTCGATTGCTTTATGTCCATGTTGATGTATTTAGGGGAGGATCAATTCCGGAGAAAATCATCCTCCGGTGTGGAGGTAGCTCTTGGCTAATACGTCAGCAATTTGGATGCGAGGAGACACTCTTCTAGGAGTAGGAAGCGATGAAAACCTTTGCAGAGGCTATTAAGTACGACCTCATTGTAAACAAATGGGTCGTGACACCCCAGAGGAGGCTCCATAACCAAAAAAGAGAAAATACCTCCAACACATGGGAATAGAAGAAGATGAGATGGTGGATTCAAAGAATGAGCAATAGATGGTAGAAGAGGAAAGGTTAGAGGGGGTGCTTCAAGAGATCGCTGTTAACTCTTTGAAGAACCGCTCATCCTTTCATGCTACAGAAGGGCTGAAGTTCGGGGTGGGAACTACTTCTAAGTTTGGAGTTGGGAGATCCCCATACAAATTGAGACAAAGAAGAAATGCACATTCAGCAAGAATGGGTGAAAACTCCATCGCTACTGCTCTTAAAGTTGAAAAACTTCAATAGTCCAACAAAAGGGGATCCCAGGTTGAGTGATGCGAGTCCTCTCTTGGAATGTGCGTGAGTTGTGCGACAGAGCGAGAAGGACCTCGCTTATAAGGTATCTGAGGGAATGGGAGATCGATTATGCAATTATCCAAGAAATGCACATAGAGGATGAAAATGATTGTTTGTGGAGTGATCTGAAAGGAGAAGGCTTTTCTGACTGTGTGGCTTTAAATGCTCATGGGAGGTTAGGAGGTATAGCCTTTTGGCAGAAGAAGGCATGCCTAAATGTGATTGAAATTATTGACTCTAGGCATGAGATATCTTGTAGATGCAAGTTGATACAAGGGGAGAAGGAATTGTTAATCACTGGAGTTTATGGACCATGTGCTGCGAAACTTAGACCTGAATTATGGGAGGACTTATCGTCAGTTGCATCTCTTGCACAGGGGCTACCATGGTTAGCAGGTGGTGACTTCAATTGTACTCTGACTAGGATGGATAGATCGAGTGGTTCAATAGATACTGCCTCCATTGGTTTATGATGACTTTACAAAATCTGGGTCTTAATGAGTTCCCAACCTCTGTGGTGGACTTTACGTGGCGAAACAGAAGTGGTTTGATGTCAAAGCTTGACAGATTTTTTGGAAATGTGGAACAGATGGAGAATTTCCAAATGTCTTCTATCGCTGGGCTTCAACGACCCTTCTCAAAGCATACTCTTTTGGTCTGGGATAGTGGTGAGAATGTGCAAACTGACTCTTACTTCAAGTTCAAACGTTCATGGCTTAGAGAAGAGGGTTTTGGTGAAATATTGGAGGCCTGGTGGCGAGCTCAACAAGTGTAGGGTATGGCTACCATCAGGCTGGCATCAAAGCTTGCGTCCATGAGGCAAATGTTAAAGGAATATGGGTCAGCTGTTGCAACTTTGAGAGAACAAAAGTGTCAGGAAGCTCTCTTGGAGGTGCAGCGGCTGGATGAAAAGGAATCTATTTCACCACTATCTGACCATGAACAGGGAGTTAGGAGAAGGTGGTAGGAGGTTATAGCAGAGTAGGATTTGAAAAGAAAGGGATTGGCGAGAACTCTCTAGACAATTGTGGCTTAAAGAGGGGGATGCCAATATGAAATACTTTCATTTAGCAGCTAGTTCATGTAGAAGACACGACTTCATCTCCTTGATTGAGGTGGATGGTCAAAGAACCTCTTGTTTGCAAGAAATACGGGCTGCAGCTACCAGGTACTTCAGGGAAACCTCGTGGGCAATAGCTAGGGGAGAGTGGAGAATGGCAGGATCACTTTTTCCTCGAATCTCTGAGGAACAGGCCAGCAAGTTGGTGGTTCCAATGTCTGAAAGTGAAGTATTGGAAGCTATAAATGACTTGAATAATGAAGGTGCATGTTAAGACCCACGACATCAAACATTTTTTTTAAGATGTCTGGGACTTGGTTCAGACATCTGGTCAGACGTCTGGACGCCTTCCTAGACGTCTGGAAATAAATTTTTGCGACATACGATTGTGAGTCTGCGTGCGTGCGTGTGCAGACTGTGCCCGCCGACCTACAGGCATTTTCCTTCTCTTTTCTCTCTCTCCGACACCTTCAAATACCCTCTCCCCTTCCTTCTCCCTTACCCACCACTCCACCGTCCCCTCCTTCTTCTTCCAGTGTTAGCATGAGAGTGAGAGAGCGAGGGAAGCAACTGCTGCTGGGTGCGCGTGGGGAGGAGGAGGTGCAGCGAGAGGGAGAAGAGGCAGAGTGCATGAGGAAGAGAGAGCGAACCTGCCGAAGTAGCCCAAGGCCGGCCGACGGGCGCGCAGCGGGAGAGTGGTGCTGGGGAAAGTTACCCCGATGCTGCTGCAGCTCAGGCAGCAGGCGGGCGAGTGCGGTGCGGCGCGGTCGTGCGCAGTAGGCGGAAGGCGAGGAGGTCCTGATTCTGGGAAATTTCCCAGAATCAGATGTCTAGACCTATGTCCAGATGCCACGGGTGACGTCTGGAGTAAGATCCAAACTTTTGAAAGGTACGATATCCTCATCTTTTCCTTTTTTGCGGATGTGGCCATGCAGGCCGTTCCGCCGAAAGCTTTGAGACGTGTTGTGTTGAGAGTGTTTGTGTACGCATGCAGGTTTCATTTCAGGAAGGCGCATGGACACGCCTTCCCACACAAATTAGACATCTGGGAAAGTCACCAGACGGCGGAGAGCATCTCCAGACGTCCGGAGTGATAGACAGACGTCTGGAATTGGGTCCAGACGATTCAGTGGGATCCTGGACGTCTGAAGAATAGCTCAGAGTAAGGTATGACCTGGACCACCTTTTAAGACATCTGGAAGGTGTTCCAAACGTCTGATTCGAGGCAGAGTTGTCATTTTTGACCCGTTTAGGGTCCGTTCAAAGTCCGATTTCTGCATTTGAGATTCCGTTCTCAAAATTTGTTCCTCTATTTGTTTAAAATATTTTTTTTATCCTATTCTGAGTAGCTCCTTGTGATTGATCCTTGTGTTAGGACCTCGTCCGATTGCGGCTCTGGGGGTTGCGGAGGCACGCGGACCTACCGATCACGCCCCCATTACTCCTGATTTTGCAGGTAGAGTGGCTCCCTTTGGTTATTTACCAACATTAATGCATCTTTGAGATAAATAATAGATTCTAGGGTATGGCATGAATCCTAGGGTCCAAAAACTAGATTGAATGATACATTCTAGGGTATGGCATGAATCCTAGGGTATGAAAACTAGATTGAATGATAGATTCTAGGGTATGGCATGAATCCTAGGGTCAGAAAACTAGATTGAATGATAGATCCAAGGGTATGGCATGAATCCTAGGACTTGAAAACTAGATTGAATGATAGATCCTAGGGTGTGGCATGATTCCTAGGAATAGAAACACTGAAACGAATGTCGTGAATACATGAATTGTAGTCTTCGAAAAGTAGATAGAATAATAATAATTGCCTGAAATTGGGTGACAGCTGCTTGTATATAAATTAATATTAAATGTTGGAGACATGGGCTATATGAGAATAAAACTGAAATGATGAAATATAAAGATGGCTTGGCCAGAGAAATATGAGCATGGACGCTACGGGAAATTAAGAGTAGAGCTCCTGGAAGATAAATAGAATGGAACTGGGGAAGTGAGCTGGCCCTTGAGTACAGAGTACCAAGGAGAGCAACTGTCCCCCTATTTAGTGCAGAGCGGAGCTAGCCGCCCCAGGGACCCGGGGTTAGGTCTGGCCACATTGTACTGACTTTTGGCCCTTGCGTACACAGTACCGAGGAGAGCTACTAGTGTAGGGAGAGTGCTAGCCACCCCACGAGACCCGGGGTTCTGCTAGCTGTCCTACACCAACTTGTTAGGCCCACTGGGCAAACCAGGGTAGTCAGGTGAGGGTGCGTGGACTGTGGAGGGGCAAGACCCCTGTTTGGTTACTGTGGAGAGGCTAGACCCCTATTACTGGGAGGGCTCTGCCCTATACTAGTTCCATGCTGTGCTTTGAGCGCACCCGTTAATGGAAACGACTGACCGCGTGCCAGTGCGGGGTAGGTACCCGTGCGTTTATCGCACGTGCCGTAGTCACCGTTACGCCTATCAGCGACCTTGGGGTGGTTGACAGAGGGTACGACCACCACAGGGGACTCTCCCGGCCAGGAGAGCACCACGTGCTACTTCTACTTTTTGGAAAAGACTGCAATCAAGATCGTTCCCACGAGGGACATTCGAGATCAAGAGAAAGACCTGAGAAATAAACCAAGAAAGAGTAAAATAAAGAAAGAAATTAAAACAACAGCTACTTGTTTACCTTTACTATTTTTCTTAGCTAGCTGGTTGCCACTCTACTCAGCATTTCGCTGACGTGTCACCTTTGTCACCTTTTCAGGACTAGGTGTTGAGTAGCCAGAGTCTACGGCTACGGAGGGTGCTGGGCCTAGTAGAGCCCAGTATTTCTACTTGTGTTGTACTTGCTATACCATTTTTCTATTGTAGTGAGTATATTCTGTTACACTTGTACTCTTTTCTTGTAAGCATCATATTTCTATACCTGTTTTAATTCTCTACTGTTGTGGTGGTATGTACTGTAGTAGTTCTTTTCTTTACTGCTGCACTTTTGTTACTGTTAGTTACATGCATGATGAATGTGATTTATTTTACTGTTCTTTTGGTTACTTTCTCGTTGGACGACTGGGTCTTGGAATCAGTCGAGTCAGTCCGATTCTCGTGTCTCGTAGGGATTCGGGAATCGGGTCGTAACAAGATGGTATCAAAGCAAGGTCGTCCCGAGGAGTGAACCAACTGGCTGGAAAATAACCAATTCACGTGCTTGTAACTAGAGTAGCCACCACAACGTACCTTTTGACATTTATTTTAAGGTTACTTCGTTGAATATCAATTAGTTTTGATGTCTTTTCTGTTCCGTGTTCATGTCTCCTTGCAGGAGATGCCTCGACGAGGAGGTAGCGAGGTGGGCAGCGGACGCGACCGAGGATGAGGTCGGAGGGGTGGGCGCGTTGAGGCCGACATGTCAGTGGACCAGCCACTGCTCCGGTGCATTCTGGCCCAAGACCTTGCCCAGCTGATACGGGACATCATGCGAGAGGAGCTCCACCGGCCGCCACGAGTGCCTCTCCCTGGGGCTGCAGAGGGGGAGTCCTCTATGGGACCACGCGAAGGACATGGTACTGGACGCGAGGGAGAGGGTGGGCCTCCACCACCCCCACCTTCCTCCAGCACTCCCGAGCACGAGGCTTCTTTACCTGGAGGCGCACCAGCATCTCCACTTCAATGCCACTTTGAGCTTTTCAGATAGTTCCGGAAGCTAACGCCCCCCTCCTTTAAGGGGGATGAGGACCCGACCGAGGCGGAGGACTGGCTCGAGAAGATCGAGAAGGTTTTTGACACCCTTCGCCCCCTTGTGGAGTGCTGCATGGCCTTTGCCACGTACCAGCTGGAGAACGCGGCACGTAGCTGGTGGAGGGCGGTCAGGGGTCAGGAGAGGGATGAGCCGACTTGGGACTAGTTCGTCACCCTCTTCTGCGAGCAGTACTTTCCCCAGACATGGCAGGACCAAAGGAGGCGGGAGTTCCACACTCTCCGCCAGGGGACAATGACCGTGAGCGCATACCGCACGCGTTTCCCGGAGCTGTCTCGCTTCACAGCGACAACCGTGGCTACTGAGGAGGAGCACCTTTGGAGGTTCACCGAGGGGCTCTGGCCTGCGATTCGGGGATATTTCAAACCCCTGAAGCTGCCTACGTTCTCGAGGGTAGTGGAGGCAACTATGACGTATGAAGAGACCAACCCATCCGCACGCGACACTGACAACAGGTGGAAGTGGCCCTACCAACCAGACTTCTCACAGGGTCGGCGAGAGAGGAGACACGTGGTGCCTACAGGAGAGCCGTCACATTTTGCCAGGCCATCAGTGGCCTTTGGGGGCCCCCGATAGGGGCCAGCTGCTAGCATCGGACCCCCACCCAGCCGTTAGCAGGGACCCACTGAGGGCAGGAGTCGAGTCCCCCTTTGCTACCAGTGTGGCCAGCCGGGCCACATCAGGAGGGATTGCCCGTCTAGGGCAGGAGGTCAGCAGATGCTTCCCACGTCGAGCACTAGAGGGTGAGCAAGAGGCCGTGGTTTCCAAGCGTGAGGAGGAGGACAGCAGTCACGGGGAGGGTACCGGCCAACGGCTACCCGTCCGACTCAGAGTATGGCTGCTTCATCTGCACCTAGGGCTGAAGGGCGTATCAACGCCCTGACACACAGGGATGCCAGAACTTCGGGATCAGTGGTGGCAGGTATGGTTTCAGTTTCTGGCAGACTTGTTTACAGGCTTTTCGATTCCGACGCTACGCACTCATTTGTCGCTACCAGTTTTGCGGTTAGCTTAGGGCAGGACTATTTGTAGTTAGAGGATCCATTCATGATCAGAGGTCCGAGTGGTCAGCTATTTGTAGTTGAGGAGGTATACACGGGTTGTGAGGTCAATGTTGGGGGACATAGCCTTCCCGCTGACCTGATTATGATACAGATGGAGGACTTTGGCATAATTCTGGGGATGGACTGGCTGTCTGCTTACCATGCCTTGGTGGACTGCTTTGAGAGGAAGATCGTCTTCTCCACACCGGAGTTTCCTTCTTTCGAGTTCCACATGCAGCCAGTGGACAGAGGCTTCAGGTGCATTTCTGCACTTCAGGCCGCGAGACTTTTGAGCCAGGGGTGTAAGGGCTTCTAGCTTGTGTGGTGGCAGAGCCCAGCCCTGTGGTAGACTTCCAGGGTATCCCAGTGGTCAGAGAGTACCTCGACGTGTTCCCAGATGAGTTGCTAGAACTACCGCCTGAGCGTGAGATCGAGTTTGAGATCTCACTGGTACTGGGGACCAGCCCCATCTCCATAGCACCGTACAGGATGGCAGAACTTGAGCTACGAGAGCTCAAGTCTCAGTTGCAGGATCTTCTGGAGAAGGGCTTTGTGAGGCCTAGTGTGTCTTCATGGGGAGCCCCAGTTTTGTTCGTAAAGAAGAAGGATGGTACCCTACGACTTTGTGTGGACTACAGACAGCTGAATAAAGTTACCATCAAGAACAGGTATCCGCTATCGAGGATTGATAACTTATTTGACTAGCTGCGAGGTGCCACGGTATTCTCCAAGAACGACTTGAGGTCTGGATACCACCAGTTGAGGATCAAGGAGGTAGATGTCTCCAAGATAGCTTTCCGCACCTGCTACAGACACTACGAGTTTCTGGTCATGCCGTTTGGGCTGACCAATGCTCACGCTGCATTCATGGATTTGATGAACAGGGTGTTTAGATCGTACTTGGACTAGTTTGTGGTGGTATTTATTGATGATGTGCTCATCTATTCTAGAGATCAGACCCAGCATGTGTTGGTGCTAGAGCACCACGATCATTTGTTTTGATGATAACAAAACACTTGTTATTTAACATTTGCAATTTGAGTCCTAGATTTCAGGTCAATTGCAAATGTGGACGTGTTTAGACGGAGTTCGAGCTCGCATCCAGGACGGATTGGAGGAGCTTGACGGAAAACAGAGGAGGTTCTCGTGGAGCGACAGATTGAAGATAGAAGACAAGAAGAATAGGATAGATTCTTTTTTAATCCTTTCATGTATCTCTTGTCTTTATTTTCTTGCTCTTTTTATTTCCTTAGAATATTATGTTAAAGAGCCTCAAAGTACCCTAACAGTAGTCCTAGGAACACCTGCACAACCCTAGGATACTTAGGTTTTCTGTAGAATACTTAGAAAACCAATATAGGGCTCAAACAGCATTTCCAGACGTCTAATCCCAAAATCAGACGTCTGATAAAGAATTTTAAGACGTCTGACTGTTGTTTCAGACGTCTGATAACTGTTAGGCTGGACATAGTTAGTTGTCTGATGAAATCAGACGTCCAGACCTTAGACCAGACGTCTTAGGAGACGTCTGATGAATTTGCCAGACGTCCAATTAGTGGACCATTGGCTAGCTTAGAAAACACTCAAGATTATGGCCGTTAGAGCCTTATCAGACGTCCTTACGCCTCTCCAGACGTCTGATAAATGACCGTTTTGCCTCGGCTGACCCAAAATCTCTTCTCAGAGATTTTCTAGCCGTTGCAACATTTGGAAATCAATTCCCACAGTAAAAGTAGGTTTCCAGACGTCCTGTATGTCGTCTGATGGACTTGCGCAAAAACCCTGTTTAGATCTGATTCAAGTCAGGGAGAAACCCGCATAGAATCAGACGTCTGACCTTGGAATCAGACGTCTTAAAGTGGCCTTCCAGACGTCTGATGCCAGAGTTAGACGTCTGATAACCCTGTCAAATGAAATCATTGTCCTGATTTCGGCCTGATTCTCTTGGACTTTGTTCCCAACGGCTATGGAAGCTTTTCTAAGCCTTCCAAAACCTTCCTAAGGCCTCTATAAATAGAGGGGAGCCTTTACACACAAAATACAACATAAGAGACACTTAGAAAGACACAAGACACACTTAGCTAGACATTTTCACACTCTTGTGTCCAAGAAGTTCTTGCTCTCCAAGCTCAAGCTCTACATCTTGAGAGCATCAAACAGTTTGCGCGCCCGCTCTCCCGCTGTTGATAACGAGAGCGACGTAGCGCCATCGCGTGGCACACGCACCGCGTCATCGTCGACGCACTCCTTGCAAAGGGGAGTTTCCTATTTCCTATAGAAGCTAGGTTTAATTTTGTTGGCTCTATAGGACTGTTGTTTTATTTTATCTTTGTATTTTGGTTGGGTATTCGCTTTGCGAATTCCCGTCTCCTTCGTGGGACAAAATCCTTCTCGTGGAGAGAAGGGGTTGAGGAACGCTACCCTCGTACTTGTAGCGTGGTTGTACTGAGGTTGAATCACCCTCGTTCAAAGTGATTCGTTTAGTGGATTTTGATCAACTTGGTTGATCGGAAAATCCTAACTCGAGAGGGTTAGGTGGTGGTTTTTACCCGGTTTGGGTTTCCACATAAAAATCTTTGTGTACATTTTGTGATTGCTTATTTTTGTGAGATTGCTTTATATATTTTTGTTTCCGCAATTTTATTACGTCACCCCTCCTGGTAGGAACGGACCTTCAATTGGTATCAGAGCAGGTCTCATGAAATCGGCGTTACAAACCGGCGAGGATCTAGATCATGGAGGGAAGCATAGCCGCAGTCAGAATCTCCGAAGGGCAATCCACCGTCCGACCACCCTATTTCGACGGGAGGGACTTCGGATATTGGAAGTTGAGGATGAAGACGTGGCTTCAAGCCACGGACTTCGCTCTATGGGGATGTTGCGAAACCCCATACGAGATCCCGAAGCGACCCCAAGGAGGCTACTCGCAGGTGCAGATTCTAGAGCTCTCACTCAATGCAAAGGCAATGAATGCCCTGTATTGCGCGTTGAGTCCGGAAGAGTTCGAGAAAATCCAAGAGTGCACCACCGCCCACGAGATATGGAGGAGGTTGGAAGGCACTCATGAGGATTCCAGCTCGGAGGAAGAAGAAGAAGAAAAAGAAGAAGAAACCACTTGCTTTGGTTTCATGGCTAGAGGAACCAATAGCGACAGTGAAAGCGGAAGCGACTCCGACGACGAGGTAAATTTTGATTTACAAGAAGCTTTTAATGAATTATTCGAGATTAGTAAATCACTAAAAATAGAAAACAAAAGCATGAAGAAGAACCTTAGTTTTCTTAAAAATGAAAATGATAGGTTAGAAAAACAACTTAAGGACATAGAAGCTAGTCCTAAGGATGATAACCTATTATTAGATAATCATAACCTCATCAATGAAAATAATAAATTGATTGAGGAAAATGTTAGTCTAAAATTAGAAATTTCAGATTTAAAGACTAAAATGAACATTATAGAAAAAGAAATTGCATGTCTTAGGGAAAATTCTAACAAATTAATCAACAAAGTAGACAAGTTTTATAGCCCTAAGGTTGAGAAAGGATCTCCATCAAGGAGACCCTCTAACAAATCCGGATCCAAGCCCACTTGGATACCGAAAAAAGAATTAGAATCCTGTTTTGTAGGGTTCAGGGATGACTACAACATAAAGGACTGGACCTACAAACTCAAGGCTGGTCAACTTAAGTTGGGAGAACCAATGAGTAGACCAAGGAGGAGAACAAGAAGACCGACGAGACGGCAAACAAACGACGGACCCGCCGCACGTCGACCACCAGATTGGAGACCAGCGCCGATGCCCGGGCCTCCAAGCTACGGATGGGAGCCCCATCCGATGTGGCATCCACCACCACCATTCGGGCCATTTTATTGGCCATGGTAGGTGAGGTAAAATTCTTAACCCTATCCTTTTTATAAGCATTTAGATAGGGGGAGTTAAAAATGATGAGCTTATTGTCAATTTTTAAGGAGGAGATACAAGTTGGCTAAATTTCCTTTAGTAAGGGGGAGAAAAATAATAGCTATCTTGTTGTTATAAAAAGGGGGAGGACATTACCTTTGTTAAAAATAAATAGAAGAGCATGTTTTAAGGGGAAGTAATAGAAAATTTAAAATCAATCAAACCTTTTTGATAATGTCAAAAAGGGGGAGGATTTTTATGCATTATTATTTACGGTTTTGTCATCATCAAAAAGGGGGAGATTGTTGGTGCTAGAGCACCACGATCATTTGTTTTGATGATAACAAAACACGTGTTATTTAACATTTGCAATTTGAGTCCTAGATTTCAGGTCAATTGCAAATGTGGACGTGTTTAGACGGAGTTCGAGCTCGCATCCAGGACGGATTGGAGGAGCTTGACGGAAAACAGAGGAGGTTCGCGTGGAGCGACAGATTGAAGATAGAAGACAAGAAGAATAGGATAGATTCTTTTTTAATCCTTTCATGTATCTCTTGTCTTTATTTTCTTGCTCTTTTTATTTCCTTAGAATATTATGTTAAAGAGCCTCAAAGTACCCTAACAGTAGTCCTAGGAACACCTGCACAACCCTAGGATACTTAGGTTTTCTGTAGAATACTTAGAAAACCAATATAGGGCTCAAACAGCATTTCCAGACGTCTAATCCCAAAATCAGACGTCAGATAAAGAATTTTAAGACGTCTGACTGTTGTTTCAGACGTCTGATAACTGTTAGGCTGGACATAGTTAGTTGTCTGATGAAATCAGACGTCCAGACCTTAGACCAGACGTCTTAGGAGACGTCTGATGAATTTGCCAGACGTCCAATTAGTGGACCGTTGGCTGGCTTAGAAAACACTCAAGATTATGGCCGTTAGAGCCTTATCAGACGTCCTTACGCCTCTCCAGACGTCTGATAAATGACCGTTTTGCCTCGGCTGACCCAAAATCTCTTCTCAGAGATTTTCTAGCCGTTGCAACGTTTGGAAATCAATTCCCACAGTAAAAGTAGGTTTCCAGACGTCCAGACATAGTACCAGACGTCCTGTATGTCGTCTGATGGACTTGCGCAAAAACCCTGTTTAGATCTGATTCAAGTCAGGGAGAAACCCGCATAGAATCAGACGTCTGACCTTGGAATCAGACGTCTTAAAGTGGCCTTCCAGACGTCTGATGCCAGAGTTAGACGTCTGATAACCCTGTCAAATGAAATCATTGTCCTGATTTCGGCCTGATTCTCTTAGACTTTGTTCCCAACGGCTATGGAAGCTTTTCTAAGCCTTCCAAAACCTTCCTAAGGCCTCTATAAATAGAGGGGAGCCTTTACACACAAAATACAACATAAGAGACACTTAGAAAGACACAAGACACACTTAGCTAGACATTTTCACACTCTTGTGTCCAAGAAGTTCTTGCTCTCCAAGCTCAAGCTCTACATCTTGAGAGCATCAAACAGTTTGCGCGCCCGCTCTCCCGCTGTTGATAACGAGAGCGACGTAGCGCCATCGCGTGGCACACGCACCGCGTCATCGTCGACGCACTCCTTGCAAAGGGGAGTTTCCTATTTCCTATAGAAGCTAGGTTTAATTTTGTTGGCTCTATAGGACTGTTGTTTTATTTTATCTTTGTATTTTGGTTGGGTATTCGCTTTGCGAATTCCCGTCTCCTTCGTGGGACAAAATCCTTCTCGTGGAGAGAAGGGGTTGAGGAACGCTACCCTCGTACTTGTAGCGTGGTTGTACTGAGGTTGAATCACCCTCGTTCAAAGTGATTCGTTTAGTGGATTTTGATCAACTTGGTTGATCGGAAAATCCTAACTCGAGAGGGTTAGGTGGTGGTTTTTACCCGGTTTGGGTTTCCACCTAAAAATCTTTGTGTACATTTTGTGATTGCTTATTTTTGTGAGATTGCTTTATATATTTTTATTTCCGCAATTTTATTACGTCACCCCTCCTGGTAGGAACGGACCTTCAGCATGGACAGCAGTTGCGGATGGTTTTGGACACACTGAGACAACGTAGGCTGTACGTCAAATACAACAAGTGCAAGTTTTGGTTGAGGGAGGTGACCTTCCTGGGTCATGTGATCTTCGTGGATGGCTTGGCTGTGGACCCAGCCATGGTTGAGGCAGTGCTCAGATGGGAGAGACCGCGTACAGTTACTGAGATCCGCAGTTTCTTGGGACTGGCAGGCTACTACAGGCGATTTATCAGGGGCTTCTCGCAGATTGCACGTCCTATGACACAGCTGACCCGGAAGGATGTGCCCTTTACTTGGATAGATGCCTGTGAGGAGTGTTTTCAGGAGCAGGAGAGGCTGACTTCGGCTCCCATGCTCACCATCCCAGATAGTAGTGGCAGGTTCGTTGTGTACATAGACGCCTTTTTGCAGGGGTTAGGGGGTGTGCTCATGTAGAGGGGTCACGTTGTCGCTTATGCTTCACATGAGCATTGCTACCCTACCCAGGACCTGGAGCTGGTAGCTGTCACCTTTGTGTTAAAGACTTGGAGGCACTACTTGTACGGTGAGACTTTTGAGATTTTCACAGATCATAAGAGCCACAGATACTTGTTTGATCAGAAGGAGCTCAACATGAGACAGAGATGTTGGTTGGAGCTCCTGAAGGACTATGACTGCAGCATTTCCTACCACTCGGGAAAGGCCAATGTGGTGGCTGACGCCTTGAGTAGGAAGGTGCCCGCCCACGTAGCCAGTTTACAAGTGCAGAGTTGGAGCCTCATGGAGGAGATGGGTAATTGGCGGCCCCTAGAGTTACTGGGGCACTATAGGGCAGTGACAGTGACACGACAAACGAGTCCAGAGCTGATAGACCGCATCATCACAGGGCAGATGGCCGACTCGTACTTTCAGTCATTGCGTGACAGGGTGCTGTCAGGAGACCCTAGAGACTTCTCTTTTACAGACCAGGTACTGCGCATGAGGGGATGTTTGTGCGTTCCCAGGGACGACGAGCTGTTGAGAGAGCTCCTGACTGAGGCACATGGTTCCAGGTTCACCATACATCTCAGAAACACAAAGATGTACCATGATTTTAGACGCGACTTTTGGTGGAGAGGGATGAAGCGAGATGTAGGTGAATTTGTACAGCAGTGTTTAGTGTGCCAGTAGGTGAAGGCCGAGCATTAGAGGCCTGCAGGGCCATTACAGCCACTTCCAGTGCCAGAGTGGAAATGGGAGAGCATCACCATGGACTTGGTGGTGGGCTTGCCCGTTACCCAGCGAGGACACAACGCAATCTGGGTGATCGTTGACAGATTGAAGAAGACGGCACGTTTCTTGCCGATCCGAGTCACCTTGGGACCAGCACAGTTGGTAGAGAGGTATATCCGCGACGTGGTATGTCTACACGGAGTTCCGTGGGAGATCGTATCCTACCGGGATACCCGTTTTACGTCCTAGTTTTGGGCTGAGTTTCAGCAGGCCTTGGGGACACGGTTGAGGTTCAGTATAGCTTACCACCCTCAGACGAACGGACAGTTTGAGTGCACGGTATAGGCACTTGAGGACCTTTTGCGTGCTTGTGTACTGGATTGGAGGGGCTCTTGGGAGGAGCACTTGCCCCTAGTGGAGTTCGCATATAATAACAGTTATCACTCAAGCATCGGCATGGCACCCAACGAGGCTCTATACGGACGGAGGTGTACGGCACCCTTGAGTTGGGTTGAGGTGGGGACCAAGTGGGAGGTTGGGCCCAGGTTGATCTGGCAGAGTCAGGAGGTGATCGAGCAGATTCACAGGAGACTCCGCACTGTCAGGAGCAGACAGAAGAGCTATGCAGATCGGAAACGCAGAGAGGTACAATTTGAGGTTGGGGACCACATCTTTCTTCGCATTTCACCCATGAAGGGCCTACAGTAGTTTGGGGTGAAAGGGAAGCTCGCGCCGAGGTTCGTGGGGCCCTTTGAGGTCTTAGAGAGAATTGGACCCGCTGCTTACAGGCTTGCCCTTCCTCCCCAGCTTTCTAGTGTGCACGACATGTTCCACGTGTCCAATCACGTCCTGAGCCACGAGAGCGTCGCGGTGGGTGACGACCTGACCTACCCCGAGCGGCCAGTGCAAATTCTCGATAGAGCCGTCCGGAGTCTGAGACAGAAGCAAGTACCCCTGGTGAAGGTTTTGTGGAGGAGCCAGCGATACGAGGAGGCTACCTGGGAGCCTGAGGCGGCGATGCGGGAGTGATACCCAGAGCACTTTGAGGGTACGTCTTTTCGGACCGACTTTGGTCCTCTTTGAGTTTTTTATGCGTATATCGTTCTTTTTCTACACCCTAGTTAGTGAAAGTTTCGGGGATGAAACTTCCTTTGAGTTTGTTATGTTGTTAAGACCCACGACATCAAACGCTTTTTTAAGACGTCTGGGAGTTGGTCCAAACGTCTGGTCAGATGACTAGACGCCTTCCCAAATGTCTAGAAATAAATTTTTGCGGCGTACAATTGTGAGTCTACGTGCGTGCATGCGCAGACTGCACCCGACAACCTGCAGGCATTTTCCTTTTCTTTTCTCTCTCCCTGACGCTATCAAATACCCTCTCCCCCTTCCCTCTCCCTCACCTCCCACTCCACCGTCTCCTCCTTCTTCTAGTGTTAGCGTAAGAGTGAGATGTTGGTGCTAGAGCACCATGATCATTTGTTTTGATGATAACAAAACACGTGTTATTTAACATTTGCACTTAGAGTCTTAGATTTTATGTCAATTGCAAATGGAGACGTGATTAGACGGAATTCGAGCTCGCATCCAGGACCGATTGGAGGAGCTTGATGGAGAACAGAGGGGATTCGCGGGGAGCGATAGATTGAAGATGGAAGGACAAGAAGAATAGGATAGAATTCCATTTTATTCCTTTCATGTACTTTTGTCGTTATTTTCTTGCTCTTTATTTCTTTAGAACATTATGTTAAAGAGCCTCAAAGTACCATAACAGTAGTCCTAGGAACACCCACACAACCCTAGGATACTTAGGTTTTCTGTAGAGAACTTAGAAAACCAATATAGGGTTCAAAAAGAATTTCCAGACGTCCAATTCCCAAATCAGACGTCTGATAATGTGTTTTAAGACGTCTGACTGTTGATTCAGACGTCTGATAACATTTAGGCTGGACATAGTTAGTTCTGTCTGATGAAATCAGACGTCCAGACCTTAGACCAGACGTCTTAGGAGACGCCTGTTGACTTTTCCAGATGTCCAATTAGTGGACCGTTAGGCTGGCTTAGCAAACACTGAAGATCTGACCGTTAGAGCCTTATCAGACATCCTTAAGCCCTTCCATACATCTGATAATTGACCGTTTTGCCTCGACTGACTCGAAAATCTCTTCTTAGAGATTTTCTAGCCGTTGCACTCTCTTGGAAATCCATTCCCACGAAAAAGTAGGTTTCCAGACGTCCAGACATAGTGCCAGACATCCTGTATGTCGTCTGATGGACTTGCGCTAGAACCCTGTTTAGATCTGATTCAAGTCAGGAAGAGACCCGCCCAAAATCAGACGTCTGACCTTATTTTCAGATGTCTTAAAGTGGTCTTCCAGACATCTGATGCCAAAATTAGACATCTGATTACCCTGTCAATGCAATCATTATCCCTGATTTCGGCCTGATTCTCTTGGGCTTTGCACCCAACGGCTATGGAAGCTTTCTTAAGCCTTCCAAAGCCTTCCTAAGGCCTCTATAAATAGAGGGGAGCCTTTGCACACTAAGACACACCCAAGCAACATACTTTCCACTCTTTTGTGTCCAAAAAGAAGCCTTTCCTCTCCAAGCTCAAGTTCTTCATCTAGAGAGCATCAAGCTTTTGCGCACCCGCTCTCCCGCCGTAGTTCACCAGAGCGACGTTGCGCCGTTGCGTGGCTCATCGATTCGACGCACTCCTTGCAAAGGGGAGTTTCCTAATTCCTATATAAGCTAGGTTTAAAATTACTTTGTTGGCTCTGTAGGATTATTTGTTATCTTTGTTATTTGGTTGGGTATTCGCTTTGCGAATTCCCGTCTCCTTCGTGGGACAAAATCCTTCTCGTGAAGAGAAGGGGTTGAGGAACGCTACCCTCGCACTTGTAGCGTGGTTGTAATTGAGGTTGAATCACCCTCGTTTAAAGAGATTCGTTTAGTGGATTTGATCAACTTGGTTGATCAGAAAATCCTAACTCGAAAGGGTTAGGTGGTGGTTTTCACCCGGTTTGGGTTTCCACCTAAAAATATTTGTGTACTCGTGTGATTGAATTTTTTGTGAGATTGTTTATATTCTATTCCGTAATTTTTTACGTCACGCTGATCTCAACCCCTCCGAGTAGGGAAACAACATGAGAGAGTGAGGGCAGCAGCTGCAGCCGGGTGCGCGTGAGGAGGAGGAGGTGCAACGAGAGGGAGAAGAGGCAGAGCACGTGAGGAAGAGAGAGCGAGCTCGTCAGAGCAGCCCAAGGCTGGCCAACGGGGCACAGCGGTAGCATGGTGCTGGGGAAAGTTACCCCGGTGCTGCTGTAGCTCAGGCAGCAGGCGGGCGAGCGCGACGCGGTGTGACCGTGCGCAGCAGGCGGAAGGTGAGGAGGTCCTGATTCAAGGAAATTTCCCAGAATCAGACGTTTGGACCTACGTCCAGACGGTGCGGGTGATGTCTGGAGTGATATCCCAATGTCTGAAAGGTACGATATCCTCATCTTTTCCCTTTTTGCGGATGCAGCCATGCAGGCCGTTCCACCGAAAGCTCTGAGACGTGTTGTGTTGAGAGTGTTTGCGTACGCGTGCAGGTTTCGTTTTGGGAAGGTGCAAGGACATGCCCTCCCACATAGATCAGACGTTTGGGAAAGTCCTAGATGGCGGAGAGCATCTCCAGACGTCTGGAACTGGGTCCAAACAGTTCAGCAGGATCCTGGACGTCTGAAGAACAGCTCAGAGTATGGTATGACCTGGACCACCTTTTAAGATGTCTAGAAGGTGTTCTAGACATCTGATTCGAGGCAGAGTTGTCATTTTTGACCCGTTTAGGGTCTGTTCGAAGTCTGATTTCCGCGTTTGAGATTCCATTCTTCTTTGAATTTGTTCCTCTATTTGTTTAAAATATTCCTTATCCTGTTCTGAGTAGTTCCTTGTGATTGATCCTTATGTTAGGACCTCGTCCCGTTGCGGCTCTGGGGGTTGCGAAGGCATGCGGACCTACCGATCACGCCCCCATTACTCCCAATTTTGCGGGTAGAGTGGCTCCCTTTGGTTATTTACCAACATTAATGCATCTTTGAGATAAATAATAGATTCTAGGGTATAGCATGAATCCTAGGGTCTAAAAACTAGATTGAATGATAGATTCTAGGGTATGGCATGAATCCTAGGGTCTGAAAATTAGATTGAATGATAGATTTTAGGGTATGGCATGAATCCTAGGGTCAGAAAACTAGATTGAATGATAGATCCTAGGGAATAACATGAATCCTAGGACTTGAAAACTAGATTGAATGATAGATCCTAGGGTGTGGCATGAATCCTAGGAACAGAAACACTGAAACGAATGTCGTGAATACATGAATTGCAGTCTTGGAAAAGTACATAGAATAATGATAATTTCCTGAAATTGGGTGACAGCTGCTTGTATATAAATTAATATTAAATGTTGGAAACATGGGCTATATGAGAATAAAACTGAAGTGATGAAATATAAAGATGGCTTGGCTAGAGAAAAATGAGCATGAACCCTACGGGAAATTAGGAGTAGAGCTCCTGGAAGATAAATAGAATGGAACTGGGGAAGTGAGCTTTCCCTTGAGTACAGAGTACCAAGGAGAGCGACTGTCCCCCTGTTTAGTGCAGAGTAGAGCTAGCTGCCCCAGGAACCCGAGGTTAGGTCTGGCCACATTATACCGACTTTTGGCCCTTGCGTACATAGTATCGGGGAGAGCTACTAGTGTAGGGAGAGTGCTAGCCACCCCACGGGCCCCGGGGTTCTGCTAGCCGTCCTACACCGACTTGTTAGGCCCACTGGGCAAACCAGGGTAGTCAGGCGAGGGTGCGCGGACTGTGGAGGGGCAAGACCCCTGTTTGGTTACTGTGGAGGGGCTAGACCCCTGTTACTGGGAGGGCTCTGCCCTATACTGGTTCCGTGCTGTGCTTTGAGCGCACCCGTTAACGGAAACGACTGACTGCGTGCCAGTGCGGGGTAGCTACCCGTGCATTTATCGTGCGTGCCGTAGTCACCGTTACGCCTATCAGCGACCTTGGGGTGGTTGACAGAGGGTACGACCATCACAGGGGACTCTCCCAACCAGGAGAGCACCACGTGCTACTTCTACTTTTTGGAAAAGACTGCAATCAAGATCGTTCCCACGAGGAACATTCGAGATCAAGAGAAAGACCTGAGAAATAAACCAAGAAAGAGTAAAATAAAGAAAGAAATTAAAACAACAGCTACTGGCTTACCTTTACTGTTTTTCTTAGCTAACTGGTTGCCACTCTACTCAACATTTCACTGATGTGTCACCTTTGTCACCTTTTCAGGACCAAGTGTTGAGCAGCCAGAGTCTACGGCTGTGGAGGGTGCTGGGCCTAGTAGAGCCCTGATTGCACCGCAAAAATACGCCTGCAATTGTGCCGTCTTATGCTATTTCCTAGCATTACCAATGCATATTAGGTCTCCATAGTTGCATTGTAAAAATACACGCATGCATGCATTTAATTGAGTGAGGAGGGGAATGAAATAAATGGCCTCGCAATTCACATTTTCTTCAAGTGCTGCTTCGCAATATTCCCATCTTTATTTTTATTTTTATTTGATTTGGAAATCTTTCTTCCCGCGGCTGCTGTGCATGGATTAACTTCTTCCTCCTTGCGCCATGCTTCCCTGCAGCAGCCCTCTCCCTGCCAGCAGCAGCAGCCCACTCCCTGCCAAGCCATGTGCAAGCCATGCACAGCCAGGGCATGGTTGTGCATGGATTTCTTCTTCTATATAAAGTGGGCGGCTTCTTCTTCATGAGCAACCTGGTCCTCCACTTCAAAAACCAAACGCAGCACTTCCAGGCCACCATCCTCTCCTCCCTCTCCCTCCACATGCCGACCCTCCTCGGAGACACCCGGCAGACAGGAGCACCTCACGGTGGTGCACAACCACCACTGTAAGTCCACCACTGCCCAGCTAACCAAAGAGCTGGTGGGCGTGGTGGCTCTTCCCTGATTTCTTCGTTTCCAGCCATTCCAGCCATTGGAGCGGTAGCTTCAAGCTTTGAAGCTCAAAGCTCCGCACGCAGCAACACGCAGCAGCAGCCGCCCCACTCCATTCCGCAGAAGCTTGCAGGCCACCCACTCCATTCCACGCGCGCTTGCAGGAACCGTTGCCTCTCGCTTCTCCGCCCTATCGCGGTCTCTCTTCCTCCCGCAGTCGGCCACCGTGCGTCATTGCAGTGGCCGGCCAAGCACCCCAGCAGCGCCCGCGTCGCCGTCGCCCTCCCCCGCGCACGTCAACTCCCTCTCCGCGTGCTCTGTCACGGGCTTCTCCATGCCTGCAACCGGCCGGTGCAGACCTTCTTCCTCACGCGCCAGCCCGTGTGTGCCAGCTGCGAGCCGGCTGCACTCACAGCGCCTGTAGCTCCCGGTCACGCGGCTCGCCCGACCACTGTAGCCACTGTTCACGCCAGTCTACGCAACACTGTGGCTACAGTGGGGTGACCGGTGAGCTTCTCATTTAGCCGGTCACCCAGCGCGCCGCTACCGTCGTTCGCTCGTGCGCGCGTCTTACCCCGCGTCGCCCGCGCGCGCGTCTCGCCCCGCGTCGCCTGCACCCGTCCACGCGTCCGCCAGCCCGCATACGCCTACCTTCGCCCGCTCCCTTCTCTAGGGCCTGCCAGCACCCGCTCCTACCATTCGCGCTGCATGGTGCGCTAGGTTCCTCCTCTCCGCACCCATCGCCCTCCAGTGCACACGCCTCTCCGCACGCATATGCGCCTGTGCGCGCATGAAGCCATCAGACGTTGCGTGGAAGCTCCAGATGCCTTAACCTCAGCAGCGCCCTCTCTTTCCCGCTCTCTCACTCTCTCTCACAACACTCTCTTTACCGACGCTTGCACACACATACACTCACACTTCCACACACACACACACCTATACACTATTATATACATATATATATTGATATATATATACATATATTTATATACATATATATATACTTATATTTATACATATCGTAGTACTTATATACTTATGTATTAGTATGCATACATATATATATACGTATATCTATACATATATTAGCACTTATATAAATATGTATTAGTCTATATACATACACATATACATATATATATATACATATACATATGTACATATATAGCTACATACATATATATATATATACACCTATATATATATACATGTATATATACCTATATATTTAAAACCATATATACATATAGATATATTTACATATATACATAAATATATTTATATTTTCACATTACTTACCGTACGTGGTATCGTAGGAATATCTGCACCAGTTGTTCATATTTCCCGATACATGTGTACAAAAAGCGTGGTCACATACATCTTCCACCATCCATCCCAGACTCCACGCGGCACCTCGTCCTGTTGGTTGCATCTTTCTAGATGACGACTGACTCAACACCGTGCTACACTCCATCTCCACCTCCACCCTCACCCCTTTATACATATATAGTATAGATACATATATATATATAGATACTATAGTTACTTTACTTATTTCTCTTGCATGCCCATAAAAAGATAAAAAAATATATATAAAAGAGAAAAGATAATCCTTGACTTGCAGGTACCCGTCTTGCGAATAGCAAGACCCGTTTTGGAACCCTGTTTTGGCTCAAAGCCAAGAACCCAATTTTGAGGGTGTGCCTCAAGGACAAAGATTACCAGAAAAAAATCTAAATAGGAAAAACACCAAAAACACAATAAACGAACGGAAGAGATTCGTTGTAGGAAAGGCGTAGAAACTTGACTTGTAACTCCACTTCCTTGAGTTTGACCCTGGGCCTAAAAGTGACCAAGATAAAATCAAGTAGGCCAGGTTAAAAATTTTGTAATGAGATGGTTAGGTCCGATTTAGGTTAACCACTATACACACTTCAACGATAAAATCATCATATTAACAACCTATTCCAGTCTGACACCATACCTTTTCTGGCACCTTTGCCGGGGAAGTGCGCCTTCACCTAAGTTTCTATTCAATTCCTTTCAATTTTTCTCTTCTCTCTTCATGGGTGTCTCTATTTTTGGTGTGCAGGTGAACCTGTTGCAAGGAAAAGGCAGGAAAACGAAGTCGAAGACATGAGCAGATCCAAGGTTGGAACGAGAGCGTGAAGACGCCGACACCGTGTTGGAGCTTTGCACACATTGCTGAACAAGTAGGTCTTCTTTTCTTAGCAACTACAGTTAACTTTTCACCTTAATAAAAAAAAAATCATTAAAACAAAAACTAGAAAAACTTCTTGGGATCTCTTGGGGCAAGTGGACTAAAATTCACTTATTTTGATTGTCTTCACTCCCACCTCCCCGCGATTTCCTGCCTTACTTCGCATAGCGAAAATCCAAGAATCTTGATTCTTGAATTTTTCGCCATGTGAAGTATTCTTTGAAGCAAACACAAAAAGAATGATTGCATCCCTCTTTTGCCTCACTTAGCTACAATTCGGGATCACCTTTTTGGTGGGGAGACTTGGAATTGAGTTGATTCCAACCCCACCATGACTTTTCAACTTGCCAAAGATTCCATCCTGAATATTTCAACCCTAACAAATTGATTTTCTTTATCTTTTGGTTGAGCCTTGTGTGGAAATCATTCTGGTGATTGGGAGCACTTGAATTGAAGTGCTTTGGCTCCCTTTCACACTAATCTAAAACTGATTCGTGCATCCACACATAGAAATCTCCATTTAGGGTAGCCCATTGCATTTTAGCATGCATTAACCAACTGATATTGAAGAAGGGTTTGTTGGGCTTTGAAGAAATCATTGTATTCTCTCAAAAACCCAGAGATTGGTTGAATTGGTATTTCAGTAAAATCCTAAAATTCATACTACTTAAGGCTGAACTCTAAAAACCATTCACCAAATAAAAACATCAATTTGGGGAGATTTCCCCATTGCATGCTTGTCTTACACACTCTGAAAATCAATCACTTGGGCATTACCCGTAAACAACACCCTTCACATTCCAAAAGCACTTGACCCTAAGCCTCTAACTAAAATTGGTAGTAACTTGACCCTTACTAAGGATTGGAGGTCTAACTACTTGCGTGTAGTGACTACGTGCTGGTGAGGGTTCCCACGTGCTATCGGGTGTCTAAGACTGGGGCAAACGGCCTTTCAATCTGGCCCGGTGGTTCCGTGGTGCTCTCATTCGACTCTGTAGTTCGTGATAGTAAGTAAATTAGATCTTGAGGTCTAAGGGCACACTGTAGAGGTTAGGAATTTGATTGAATTGATTTGTCATCAAGTGTACCTTTGCGGTGTCATTTCTCTCATCTCTTTTCCCTTCTCATCTCCCCAATTCTTCTTGCAGTAGTGCATGTTTGGGAGGAGGTAACAAAACCCTGAACTGGTTGAATTGCCTGATAAATCTAGAAAAGAAGCCGAATCATCCTCCTCCTCCACAAACATGGCTGCACACCCACCCTAAATCCCGAGGGAGGAAACCACCCTCAGAACCCACCAGGTGGTGGAGCCTTAGATCCCATAACCCGCCTCCAAGCCCAAATGGAAATGTATAATGAGCAAATGGAAGCCATTTGGGAAACATTGGAGGAAATGCCGAACCCTCCCGAACGGGAGGAGCCTAGGTCTCTTAGCTCCTATCAGAATCCCGCTACTATAGAGACCATAGGACAAATTCGGGTCCCCATGGGCGGGGACGACTTTGAATTGAAACCAAACATAATTGTTCTAATAAATTTTCACTTCCATGGTCATGCAAGTGAAGATCCTTTTCTCAACTTGGAAGAATTAACCCAATTGGCTGAAATGGTTAAACCAAGAAATGTCGGGTTACCTATTGTCCTCATGAAAATGTTCCCATTTTCATTGTGGGATAAGGCATCGTAGTGGTTACACACCCTTGGGAGAACATCCACTCTTGGGAAGAGATGTGATAGCGTTTCTCAAGAAGTTCTTCCCAATCAGGCGAACCAATGCGCTTTCCCGTGCTATCACCTCCTTTACGCAACAAAACGACGAACAATTTCTTGAGGCATGGGAGAGGTATAACGACCTCCTTAGGAAGTGTCCGCACCACGGTCTGCCTAAGTGGCATATAGCCCAGATTTTCTACTATGGGCTAAATGAGACTTTAAAGCAGATTGCAGGAGCTTCCTGTGGAAGGAATTTTATGAATAAAGACGAGAATGGAGCATTTGAATTGTTTGAAAATATGAGTGAAAACTCGATGAACAATGCTTCCATTTTCGCCTTTAATCTTACCAACCAGCCCCAAAATGTCCACGAAGTCGACACGAGACCCTCCCATTCATCCACTGATTTAAGCCTTATTGCACAAAAACTGGATGAAGTCTCCGTCATGCACAAGAAGCCGGACGAGCTTTTGGCCAACCCCGCCCGTTCTATGGCAAACACCCCCAATTCACCACTTCGTCACAATCCAAATTCTTCCAACACCAGGCTTATCCTGAGAAACCCTGTAAGACCTTCCTTACCGAGTGTTGCGCCGAGCGACTCGGTAAGTCATGTGGAACTGGCTTCTGCAAGCCAATATTTCGACACGGAGGACCAAGCCTCCGTGTGCTCGGACGCATATTTACATGCAGACGCATCTTCTGGCATAAAAGACGCTTGCACCCTGGGGAACAACCCATTCTCTGCCACTTATAACCCAGGGTGGCGTAATCATCCGAAATTCGCATGGTCCAACAACCCGCAGTGGCAAAACCCTGTGGGTGGACCAATTCGACCGTCCGCACCCGTCATCCCAAGGGCCCAGTCTAATCCTATGGAGAATCTGCCATCAGGCCCTTGCATACCGCAAACCGAACACGCATCAAGTCCTCTTGACAAATTGATGCGAATGATGACGGAAATGTCAAAGCGCCATGAAGAGAACATGACCTCTCTTTAGCACCAATTAGGATAGCAGAATGCCGAGATCAATCAACTACGCATGGCGACTTGAACTCAGGGAACTCTTCCCGCCCAACCTGTTCCAAACCCACGAAACTTCGTACCACGTGGTCCTCAACCACAGGTATGACCTTCTCAAGGGCAGGTTAATCAAATTCTGCACGCTCCGAGCATTCCACCGAGATTTCAGGCTAATCCCGCTACAGCATCGCACTCTTATGTCCCTATTGCGAACCCTTCTCCGTCGTACGATCCCACTGAACCTGCATCATCCAATGCTATCACTACGAGGAGCGGTAAGTAGACCGTTGATCTGCCTCTACCTGATCCTGGCTCGTCTTCTTCATCGCCCTCCCATTCAGGATGCGCACCACATTTGCGAGTGGACGATACACCCAAATTGTTGCCAGAATCAGTCCCATTCCCTGAGGCTCTACTGAGGGAGCCAAAAGGCAAAAAGAAAGATACGTAGGCCTTTGATAACCTGCATAATTTTTTCAGGGATGTAGAAATCAAGGTACCCCTGCTCGAGGCTATCGATCACATACCTATTGTCGCCCATTTTTTTATAGACTACACAACACCCAGGCGATAGTCAAAGAAAACCAAGAATCCAGTGGTTCTCTCGCCTCATGCGAGTTGTGCTATACTGTAAAACCTACCACCGAAGCAGAAAGATTCGGGCACACCGCTTATTTCTTGTTGATAAGTCCACTTTTGTGAACTATTATTTAGCTTAAGTACTATTTAACTAATTGTTCTTAACTGTTAATCAATTAAGGGTTATATGGCAATTTACCTTGACCTGCATTTAATTTTATGCTTCAATTTTTACATTTAATATCATACTTTATGATAATATAATTTATTTGATAAATGCAGGTTAGGTGCAAGATCAGGAGTTAATTTTTACTTATATAAGACGTCTGGAATTATTAATTGCAAATCCGTGGCATCATATTTTTAAGACGTCTGATGCTCCATATAGACATCTAATGGAGGAACCGGCCATACTTATCTACCGTTCCAACCACTCGCGATCGTCACGAGTAGTTGGAGATACTTGCGGCCGAAGGAAAAGGAGGAGAGTGGGGTTCAAAAAGAGGCGGCGCCCTCCGAGGATAGGGTGATCTTCCTCCACTGGCGGGGATCTTTTCCCTCTCACCACTGTGGAACAAATGCACTCAGTGTTTCAAGCTTGCACTGTGATCTCTGCGCCCTGCAACTTCCCTCTGCAAGTGCCTGCCCGTTTGCCAACTTCCAGCGCCCCTCATCACCTTCCGCCCCCGCTGCATCAAGTGCTTGCCGGCATCGCACCATCAGCCTACCCACAACACGCCCGCACGCCTCCTTCCTGCAAGTAGACCGCAGCGCCCGCATGCCATCTCCCGCGCCTTCTCTCCCGCTCACGCGCCTTCAAGCCAAGCATCATCAGCGCACCCACAACAACAGGCGCTCTCTACCCGCCTTCACCCCACAGCGCCCGCACAACCTGGCCACACGCAAGCGACCTTGCAGCGGCCGCAGACACCGCACCTCCAGCCGCACCCTTGTGGCCAAGCGCAGTGTGCAACTGTGCCGTGCACCACCCTGCAGCATGCACCACCCGCTCGCGCGCCAGCCGCCCTCACGCAGTGCCCACAGCCACCCTACTGTTCATCTTCTTCCCCAAAAGAACCCATCGCCGGCCGTCCACCTCCAAGTGCAGCCACCTCCACACGCCACGAAGCTTCATTCCAACAGCGCCATCGACTCCGCCTTGCCCTCACAAGGTAGCCCTTCCCGCCGTCCCTACGCATCCCGCACGCAAGCCACCGCCGACGGCATCCAAGGCTCCGACCGGCCACCTCCGGTCACCTCCGTCGACGCCACGACCACCAACACGAAGCCCACATCCCAACCGATCGACTCCGAGCATCGCACCTCCAGCCGCGCCTTCTCCGCGTACGCACGAGGGAACGAAAACCCCTGTTTTGCTACAGTGATTTGTCCATTAATATTTACCTTAAATGCCATTGCGGAAATTACTATTCATTTATTTTATTCATTACATTATTGCAGTGAAATTGCATAGTCCTCCTTCTACTTCACCTAAATTATTTGCACATATATATATATCACATGAATGATTGAATGCATGGATTATGGAGAACAAGTTATGTTTTAGAAATTAATATTTACGGTGCTTACCAACATAGGGATCACTATTTTACATGTTATTATATTATGGTGAATTTGCATAATAGCACCTACATTTTTGATTGATTAGTTAAAACAAGCATTTAGGTGAGAAAAAGAAAATCACGAAGTAGCGAGCATATCTATTGAGTTTCCTGAATAAATGAGACACTATTTATTAATTTAAATAGGCTAATTCCTCCCTGTGGAGATGACCTAACTATTTGTGGTTAGATTTCAAAAATTTAAATGTTTTGAAAAGCGATTTTCTACCACGCGATTAATTACAACGACACATCATTTTATGATAAAGATTTAAAGGAAAACGGAGATCGCTCTTTCACCTGTAGCATCCAAGGCTCTAGTTTTAACCGTGCCCTGCTTGATCGAGGATCTTCCAAAAATCTCATATCGACCATCATGCTCAAAAAATTTTCCTTGGAAAATCTGAAACCCACCCCTGTTACGTTACAGTTGGCAAATCGTTCTGTCAAAATCCCGAAGGGTGTGGTGGAAGACGTGGTGGTTAGGGTCAATAGTCTCTATTTTCCTGTTGACTTTCTTGTTTTAGATATGGAAGTACCAAGCTCATTTTCTGATTGTCCGATCATCCTTGGTCGACCTTTCTTGGCCACAGCCCGCGCCCTTATCGACTGCGAGTTGGGCTGTATTGAGATTGTCGTTGGATCTGAGAAGCTCAAGCTTAACATCTTCAAGGCAGCCAAGAACTTTGATTGCGATTACATCGAGGATGACACGTCTGACGAGGACATGGCCGCCAGTGCGTGTATCAGACTAATTAGGACCTATTCTGACTGCTGCGAATTACCTGACGACTGCCTGATCTACACATACTGTGACGTTCCCCCATCCCTCCCTTGTCCCGTACCTTCTCCTAGCCATACTTCTGACGAGGTTTTCTCCGCTTCCCATACCTCGTGGTCTGAGTCATATCCGGGCTACTCACCACCGGTCCATACTCTTGAAGACCGGACTGCCCTTTCTTTCCTACCAAATCTGGCAGATTTGCAAATCCACACTGGGACCTTGAGCCCATATACTTCTCACTGGGGCTATTCCTTTTTGCATCCATCTATCCAAGAAACCCCTCTTCTTGGCCAATCTGAGGGCCAACTTCTTCTTCCCAACTTGTTCTTCGATTCGCCTGGGACACTCTCGTCCCGTGAAATGCCAGACCTTTCACCTTCCACCATCACTTTTCACGCTACTATCACGATATCTTCACTTTTCACTTCACTACCCACCATCCACCCACCCTATCACCCTGCTGTATACCCTGCACCTCAACTCTTGTTACTCGATCTTTCATCCTTTCTCTACCTTTCCCTGCATGCATATAGGACATAGCATTATTTGGCATGGGGGGGTGGATAGGCATCCATAGGATCTGAGTATTTTATGGTATCATGCAGTTCCCACCTATTTATAAATATACAAGAAAAGAAAAAAAAAATATATATATAATATATAATAATAATAATAAAAAAATGGTGTTTAGTAATGATCTGAAAGTTGAAACAAAAATACAATAAGTGTTTATGGATATTCAACCTCTGTTTTGAAGACTTTCCAGTCCACAGAAGCTTGATTCGCTCAGGCTCGGTTTAATTCACTTGAGCATTGACAAGTTAGATTAGAATCTCTCTTAACTAAGGACGTATTCTTGTACCTGAGACACCAATACAGGATCCGTTGGTTTGCTTCTACTTGAGAGCTTAAGTAAACTTGGTTCACACTACACATATCAGGAAAGACCAGGTGAACATAAGATCCAACCCTAGTGTTCATTAGGGAAGGTGGAGTCCTTACCTGTGCATGCAGGTAGACTTTTTATCCCAGGTTTTAGTCTTGTGTTTAGGAGAAACTCTTTCTACCAAAAAGAAACTCTCCCACCAAAAAGAAAAGTGTGCTCCTCCAAATAAAGTTGTAAGAGATATACTGACACGTGTTTAAAAAAAAAAAAAGATGCAAATAAGTCAGTATATCTCGCAAATTCGCTACCCTAAAAAAGGTTCTATCCTGTTCTCTTTGAGCCACAAATATCAGAAAATGGGAGTTGAGTTTCCATCATCTTCTTAAGGGTCAATCCGAAAACACGAGCCAAAACTGGGACCAACCTTTACTTAAAAATTCATGAAACCCTGGGCTTGAGTCTTAATGTTCATCTGGTCAGCCTTGATCCTTCACTAAGCACAAGCCATAATCTCTTGAGCTCTTGAGTATGGCAAAAACCTCCTGGGACCTGGAAATCGTACTTAAGGTTGAAATATCAAGAGTCCAGGTTAGTCGAGAGATGATCTTTGTCATGTGAGACTTAAAGTACTGGTAGTCTTATCTACAATTGGTTCTCACAATATCTAGCAATAAACACACCAATGTTGCCTCGGAAGAAAATCTTCAGCCTAAGATCATTTCTAAATACAACAAAAAAATGTTTTGCTAGGGACTAGCAAAAGATAGGCATGGGGGTATGATTGCACCGCAAAAATACGCCTGCAATTGTGCCATCTTGTGCTATTTCCTAGCATTACCAATGCATATTAGGTCTCCATAGTTGCATTGTGAAAATACACACATGCATGCATTTAATTGAGAGAGGAGGAGAAAGAAATAAATGGCCTCACAATTCACATTTTCTTCAAGTGCTGCTTCGCAATATTCCCATCTTTATTTTTATTTTTATTTGATTTGGAAATCTTTCTTCCCGCGACTGTTGTGGATGGATTAACTTCTTCCTTCTCGCGCCATGCTTCCCTGCAGCAGCCCTCTCCTTGCCAGCAGCAGCAGCCCACTCCCTACCAAGCCATGCGCAAGCCATGCATAGCCAGGGCATGGTTGTGCATGGCTTTCTTCTTCTATATAAAGTGGGTGGCTTCTTCTTCATGAGCAGCTTGGTCGTCCACTTCAAAAACCAAACGCAGCACTTCCAGGCCACCATCCTCTCCTCCCTCTCCCTCCACACGCCGGCCCTCCTCGGAGACACCCGACAGACAGGAGCACCTCATGATGGTGCACAACCACCACCATAAGTCCACCACTGCCCAGCTAACCAAAGAGCCGGTGGGTGTGGTGGCTCTTCCCTGATTTCTTCATTTCCAGCCATTCTAGCCATTGGAGCGGTAGCTTCAAGCTTTGAAGCTCAAAGCTCCGCACTCAGCAACAAGGGCAGCAGCAGCACGCAACAGCAACCGCCCCACTCCATTCCGCGCAAGCCTGCAGGCCGCCCACTCCATTTCGCGAGCTCCAGGCACCGTCGCCTCCCGCTTCTCCTCCCTATCATGCTTTCTCGTCCGCCCGTGGTCGACCACAGCGCATCACTGCAGCGGCCGGCCAAGCACCCCAGTAGCGCTCGCGTCGCCCTCGCCCTCCCCCACGCACGCCAACTCCCTCTTCGTGCACTCTGTCGTGAGCTTCTCCACGCCTGCAAATAGCCGGCGCAGACCTTATCCCTCGTGCGCCAGCCGCGAGCCGGCTGCACTCACAGCACCTGCAGCTCCCGATCACGCGGTTCGCCCAACCACTGTAGCCACTGTTCATGCTAGTCTGCGCGACACTGTGGATACAGTGGGGTGACCGGTGAGCTTCTCACTTAACCGGTCACCTGGCACGCCGCTACCACCATTCGCCCGCGTGCACGTCTCGCCCCGCGTCGCCCGCACCCACCTGCGCATCTGCGAACCCGCAGACGACTGCCTTCGTCCGCTCCCTTTGCCAGCGCCTGCCAGCGCCCGCTCCTACCATTCGTGCAGCACGGTGCGCTGGGTTCCTCCTCTCCGGGCCCATCGCCCTCCAGTGCGCGTGCCTCTCCGCACGCATAGGCGCCTGCGCGCGCGTGAAGCCATCAGACATTGTGTGGAAGCTCCAGACACCTTAACCTCAGTAGCGCCCTCTCTCTCCCGCTCTCTCTCTCTCTCTCTCTCACTCTCTCTCACAACACTCTCTTTACCGATGCTTGCACACAGATACACTCACACTTCCACACACACACACACCCTTATACACTATTATATACATATATATATATACGTATACATATATATATTGATATATATATAGATATATTTATATACATAAATATATATACATATATATATATACTTATATTTATACATATAGTAGTACTTATATACTTATGTATTAGTATACATACATATATATATAGATATATCTATATACCTATATATATATACATATACATATATATTTACATATATACATATACTTATATACATATATGTATATATTTATACATATATCTATACATATATTAGTACTTATATAAATATGTATTAGTCTATATACATAGACATATATATATATACATCTGTATACTTATATATATATACATATATATACACATATACTTATACATACATATATATACATATAATTATACATATATATATATATATGTATCTATACATATATCTATCTATACATATACTTATATATATATAATTACATACCTATATATATATACATATATACATATATAGCTACATACATATATATATATACACCTATATATTTATATACATGTATATGTACCTATATATTTATAACCATATATACATATAGATATATTTACATATACACATACATATAAATATATTTTTCCACATTTCTTACCATACGTGGTATCGTGGGAATATTTGCACCAGTTGCTGATATTTCCCGATACACGCGTACAAAAAGCGTGGTCACATACATCTTCCACCATCCATCCCACACTCCACGCGGCACCTCGTCCTGTTGGTTGCATCTTTCTAGACGACGACTAACTCGACACCGTGCTACACTCCATCTCCGCCTCCACCCCCACCCTTGTATACATATATAGTATAGATACATTTATATATATAAATACTATAGTTACTTTACTTATTTCTCTTGCATGCCCATAAAAAGATAAAATAATATATATAAAAGAGCAAAGATAATCCTTGACTTGCAGGTACCCCGTCTTGCGAATAGCAAGACCCGTTTTGGAACCCTATTTTGGCTCAAAGCCAAGAATCCAATTTTGAGGGTGTGCCTGATGAGACACTCATCATGATCTCTAATTACCCCTAATTAACTAGTCTTCCTAGTTAATTAGCTAGGGTTATGAATATATAAGGGTTAATTATAGAGTAAGGGATATTTAGTTAAGGACCTTAAAATAAGTTAAAAATGGAATGTTATTATTCAATTAACATTATTAATAATTTAGATAATAATTGGACTCGAAATCCTATTAATCATTCTCTTAATTAATAAGATAAGTAACTTAAATATAATGTATACCTAAATATGTAATAACTTAAGTGATTTTACTTAATCTAATAAATTAACCTAAAAAGGTCAAAAATGTAAATTCAAGGTGTAAACATAATATTTACCTTATTTACTAACATATATAAAAAATTGAAAAAGATCTAAATTAAAATAAACCTTCAAAACCTGGGTTTACATTTTAGTCCTTAATTTTCATTATAGTCGAATCCTTATTTCTCACATAGGTCCTTAGGTTTCATTACTTCTAGGTCCCTCTTCGTCTTCTTCTTCTCCAGCCAAACGAACGGCTGGTGGCAGAGAGTCATCCTACCACGCGATCACTGCCCTACCGACATCATTTCTCTTTGCCCAAGCTCTTGTAGCTTGCACTCACCACCTCCACTTGATCCATCAGTCTGGATTAACCGAAAATCCTATTTTTCAATGGGAGTTAACCTCACCGTCGTCGGAGATGACGACAGATGTTAAGCTCCTCAAGCTTCTTCGGCCAGACCCCGCCCCTCTCTTCACTGCAAACTACTACAAATACCCCCTCACACCTCTGATTTTAGCAAGTTGGCTCCCTTCCCTCTTATAACACTATAGCCGACTTTGATAGGCTATTCTTCCAAACATCCGGTGATTTCCCATTTCATCTTCCGACTTCCTTCGTCCATCTTAAGTAGCTGAGGAAATTTGCTGTGGTCTTCCGCACCTCTGACAAAGGTGCCGACCCTAGGATTCCTCCGCTCCACCTCAAATTCGCCCGCCGGAGCTCTTTCTTCAACCCTCTAATTTCGTCGTCTGCTATGAAACTTCAGCGGAACCCTTTGACCCCTTCATTCAGGAAACAGTAGACTAGGAGTGGGAGTAGGAGTAGGCTAGCTTAGTTAGTTAGGTTAGAGTAATGTCAGAATTTAGCTTCATCCCTTCCAACTCCGGTGAGTTCCTTGAGCTTGCCAGAAATCTTAATTTTGTCTTTTAACTCACTGTTCACTTCCTTTAACTTCCATGTTCACTTCTAAATCACTAAATAGTTTAATTGAATCACCTAAACGCCTAATTCAAATCTCACCTTCACCGACTACTTCACAGTCCATGGTGACAAAAGTCGATGTAATTCCACCTTCACTGGGTTCTTTCATCATCTATCACCACTAATGAACCCTAAGCGACTTTATATTACCTACTAATATCATCTTTAATTAAATGCCCAAATTTAATTAAGTCTTTAAGCTCGCTGTCCATGGCGGCTCAGGAACATTTCAAATTATAAATTAAACATATATTTATGATTAATAACATCTTTTGACTTGATTTAACCTCTCATTTGATTAGTTAAATCAAGTCCTAAGCTTAAACCACTTAAATCTTTTAAGAAACAAACTTACTGTCAAATCTTATATTTCAATGAACAAATGAAGAATTTAATGTGATAAAGAGGTTCCTTGTAACCTCAGGATCATTTTTGGATTAAAAATAGTTAATTTTGTTAATCTGTACATGCAATTTATATTTTATGGACTCACCGGAGCTCCGGCGAGCCCAAGTTGAGCTGCAGCCTCTTAAACTTGCTGTGAAGCTCTAGAATAATAAAATAAGGATTACTGATCATTTTTAAGAAATTTGTTTGAGGTTTCAATCACTGGAGCTTTAGATGTAACTTCTTCCCCAACTCCAATGAGTTGGAGAAGTCTGTTATAAAGGAATTAAGAAACACTTAAGGAGCTCAGAAGCTTCAGTGCGATGCACTGAAGCAATTTAAGTCTTTAAAACACTGTAACTACCACTGAATAACTCTGTCGAACAAACACTTATTTTAGTTCAGGCGGCAAGCCTGAATCCCTAGAAATTAAGCTTAGAACTCAAATCTGAAGATCTGAGTGAGTTCTAGATGATGAAGAGACTCTGATTTATGTGTTAATTTCTTAGGAAGAAGCTTTAAATAAAAAGTCAATTTTCGAGCTTCTATAGTCAAACCTGAGTTTAATAATGGTGTTCTGAGCTTGAATTGAGGAATTGAGATGTGGATGTTATTTTTGGAATCTTATTTGATGATCTGAAATCAATTTAAGTAAGCTCAGATGATATAATGTGTGAAGATTATGTTCCTGTCAATTTGGGTTACTCTCGATCCCAAACCAACAGAAGCACTATTATGTTGAAATTCAAACCTAAAACTACCCAGATTGATTAGTTAAAACCCTTAGAATTAATCTAAATAGATTAGGAACACTTTAAAGTGTCTGTTGCACTTGTTGAAAACTAAAAATTAATCTCTGAAGATTTCAGAGAAGAGAAAAGCTTCTCTGCAGGTTCTGTAGGTCTTGAGAACTTAAAATCTATCCAAACTAAAGCATAATTGCTTATATATTATGTATAGACCTTATAATAGATGAGAGAAGTCCATCTGAGGACTTCCCTGAGTTAAAACACTTTCCAATCTTTTTATAAAGCCCATAGAAACCCCTGATTTCATCCCTTAAATTAAAGAACAAAACATCAATAAAACATTAAATTGACCCTAAAATTGAATAAATTACCCTTATAGCTTTCCAACGAACTTTAAATCATCCAATTTGGAGCTCTAGGTAGAAAGTTATGATCGATTGAATTCGGGTCTAGAAGGGGAATGTTTGTCCACCTCGGATATCCACGAGTGCGCGCCTGGGTATAAAACTATTTTGTTCCTGTGGCTATGTAGTTGTCAGCGCTCGGCGCACCAGTTCCGATTCTGACCTAATCTAAGCATTGTTTTGAGTGTGGGCATTAGCCTACGGGTGTGTGCGCCCTTGGGGGCGTGTGTGTGGATGTGAATATGTGCCCTGGGAGGGCGAGTGTGTGGCCTAGGAGTCCGGGTTGAGCCGATGTGGCTTGAGACTGTGAACTGATTAAGAAATAAACCGAAACAAACCTATCCAAGATTAAGCGAGGACCGAGTAGGGTCTGGTCCCACCCTGATCCCACGGTGCTGTGTATCCTTAAAAGGACCTCGCCGCAAATACAAAAGCTTTTGGTTTAAAAAGTAAAAAAAACCCGATTCAACTGAAAGCTTAAGGAAAGAGAAGCCGCTGAAGGAAGCTAAGTGCTGAATGAGTGCAGACACTAAGTGTTAAGGAGAAAAACTAAGGGAAGAAGAGAAGGTAGGAGAAAAGAAAGAAGAGAAGGAAGATAAGAAGGCAGGAACAACATAAGAAGAAAGAGAGCTCGACAAAGAAGAAAATAAAAGAAAGAAGATTAGAGGCTGAGAATAAAAATGAATCAATACTTTGCAGAGAGATGAAGAGATAAATGAAATGTATCTTGCATACTTACTTTTTCTTCTTTATTGTAAAAGGCATGCTTTAATTGGATAATTTTTTAATTGCCTTAATGAAATAAAATTGAAAAAACTAGCATGTTTACTTGTTAATAAAGTATAACATTTTGAGTAAATATGTTTCATATGGAATTTTGTATGTTCTTCATAGCTTAAATATTTGACAAAATTCATGTTTTGAAAAGTAAAACTAGTTTTACCTCCTAAACTTAAAGAGATAAAAGAAAATTGGTGAATTTGGAGAAAAATTATTATGCCTCCCAGTGAACGACCTGGACTCAACCAGTAAAAATTTCTAAAATGTTAGGTTAATTCGACCCTATACTACACAATTAACACAACTTTGAGTTAACCTAAGTGATTTCTTCTACTCTTAATTAAGTGAAATTAACTTAATTACTGAGTTGAGTGAAAAGCACGTACCAGTGCCTCAAGGACAAAGATTACTAGAAAAAAATCTAAATAGAAAAAACACCAAAAACACAATAAACGAATAGAAGAGATTCGTTGTAGGAAAGGCGTAGAAACTTGACTTGTAACCCCACTTCCCTGAGTTCGACACTGGGCCTAAAAGTGACCAAGATAAAATCAAGTAGGCCAGGTTAAAAATTTTGTAAAGATATGGTTAGGTCCGATTTAGGTTAACCACTATACACACTTCAACGATAAAATCATCATATTAACAACCTATTCGAGTCCGACACCAAGCCCAGTAGTTCTACTTGTGTTGTACTTGCTGTACCATTTTTCTGTTGTAGTGAGTATATTCTGTTACACTTGTACTCTTTTATTGTAAGCATCATATTTCTATACCTATTTTAATTCTCTACTGTTGTGGTGGTATGTACTGTAGTAGTTCTTTTCTTTACTGCTGTACTTTTGTTACTGTTAGTTACATGCATGATGAATGTGGTTTATTTTACTATTCTTTTGGTTACTTTCTCATTGGACGACTGGGTCTTGGGATCAGTCGAGTCAGTCCGATTCTCGTATCTCGTAGGGATTCAAGAATTAGGTCATAACAGTGCACCAGGTCCAGATGGAGTCCAAGTCTTTTTTTGCAAAATCTTTTGGAATGTATTGAAAGAGGAGGTGATGGAGGTACTTAAGGAATTTGAAAGGGGTAACTACGGCTTTGACAAGATAAATCGATCTTATCTTTTTTTGCTTCCAAAGAAACAAGGAGTGGATAAATTCCTCGACGTTAGACTTATTGCATTGTCGAATTCTATTTATTTGGTGGTGTGTAAAGTCCTGGCCAATAGACTTCAAAGTGTCCTACAGGATCAAATCCTCCCAGTCCAGTCCGCTTTTCACCCCAATAAATCTCTGCAAGAGTCATTCATAATGGCTCAGGAATGGTGATGGATGGACCAGAGGAAGTGCAAAGCTTTTTTATGGAAAGCAGACTTCCGAAAAGCTTATGATTTGGTTTCATGGCCATATCTCTTGGAGGTATTCAAGAGGAAAGGGTTTCCTGCTATATGGCTGCAATGGATGAAAAGGTGCATCACCACCACATCCTTTTCTCCTTTTATCAATGGTAAACCATGTGGGGTGTGGATTCAACCTCAATGTGGGGTTCGACAAGGGTGTCCTCTTGCCCCTCTTGTCTTTAATCTTGCGATTGACACGCTTGTAAGATATGCATGTCGACTATCTGAAGTGGGTCTGATTAGAGGTTACTCCATCTTAAATAGGAGTGCCATGGCTCCGGTCTTGCAATATGCCGACAATATGGTATTCATTGTAGAAGGGAAAGAATAGGAAGCACAAGCTCTGTTTCATTTGGTGAAGATGTTCAGAGAAATATGAGGTCTGAAATTGAATGGGGATAAGTCGTCATTAGTCTATTTGGGTTAACAGGTGGAGAGCAAATGACCATCTCTTCGCTTTTGGGTATGCCCTTGCTCACACTCCCTATCAGGTACTTGGGTCTACCTCTGAAGTGTTCTAGATTGAAAAAAAGCGATTGGAATGTATTATTTGATAAAATTGCAATCAAATTGGAAGGTTGGAGCAGCCGCTATCTGTCTAAGAGGGCTAGACTCACCCTCTTGAACTCAGTGATAACCTCCATCCCTGTTTTCCTTTTCTCCCTATTTAAAGCACCTAAATCTATTTGGTAGCGCATTGATATTTTGAGAAAATGTTTCTTTTGGAAGTGTTCGAAGCATGAGGGGAGTTTTTTTCAACCCCTAAAGTGGGATCTACTATCCAGGTCAAAAAAACATGGTGGTTTAGGGATTAAATCTCTAAAAGAATTCAACGAAGCTCTACTCCTTAAATGGCAATCAAGCTTGTTAACGGTGACACTAAGAACTAGGCAATCTTGATTGGTGATAGATATGGCAAGCCACACAACTCGCTAAACAAACTTCATCCAGTCATACCGTCTCCATTCTAGGCTTCCGTGGTGCAGGCCATAAGGAATAACTGGCAGTTGTTTCAGCCGGTACTGGGTGATTGCAGTTACTTCAAATTCTAGCAAAAGTGGTCAACTCTGGGCGTGCTAAAAAATGCATATCCAAGAGCATACACAGATGCTAAAGACAAATGGGAACCAATCAATCGCTGTTGGTCAGAATCTGATGCATCTTGGCAGATTGAAGGGGCAGCTTCCAATAGGGATGGCACGATAACTTGGGAAGAGAAGGGAAGGCTGCAGCTAGACTTTATGGCATTTAGACCAATGGCTGGACTGGAGGATCACTATAGATGGATGGGGATCTTCACCCCAGCTAGATCATATGACAAGATTAGACTTCTGTCTAACTCGATGGAGGCAGATCTGATAGCAAGAAAGTCATGGCTCTTGAAAGTTCCAACAAAGGTCCAAATCTTCTTATGGTTGTGTAGGAGAGATGGATTGGTTACAGGGGACCTTAGACATAGAAGGATGGGCATGGCACTATATTCGTGTTTGCTTTGTGGACTTCCCACTAATAGCTCTATGCACATCTTCTCATCGTGTGTGGTGACGGATATAGTTTGGAGGAGAGTATGCGAGGAGCCACTACAAACGTGGGACATGCTATGGAAAATATTCTTGATGAAGGATAAGTTGCATATACATATGGCAACAGTGATGTGCATTTGGAGAGCGAGAAATGAGTTTTTATTTCAGGAGAGGCTAATATGTGTGGAACAAATTGTAAATGCATGTTGGTCCCTTATACGTATATAGGGATCCATTTTGTAAACTTATTTTTTTAAAATTAATAAAATGCTCTCCCAGATTGCTATTGTAGTACAATAGCTTTCCTTGTTGTTTCAATAAAAAAAGAATGTATATGCAACAAAGAATTTGAATAAAAGAATGACTATATACAAACAATGAATATGAATGAATGAATTTATATACAAAAGCAAAATTATCTACAAATTAAGAACTAAAGAATAATTTTGGCATATAGAGAGTTGCCTCCCTAGCAATAGTGCCAAAAATATGAAGCGATCGACCACGGTTCATATAAAAAGTGTCATTGTTGTAGTATATGTCACAAATACAAACCATTGTCGCGTTAATTTTATTTATTTCTTAATTTTTACTGGTTTATTCCAGGTCGTTCACTGGGAGGCAGTTATTGATATACATCATTCTCTAAGTCCAATATTATTCTTTAATTCAAAAAGATTAATTTTATATACAATTATGAATGAATGAATTAATAATTGAAGGAATGAAACAATTTATGTACACAAGAATGAATTAAAATGCTTTCAAACATCTATTTACAAATAACCATCAAACACTTCAATTAAATACTATATACTATCTATTTACATCTTATATTAATAATACTTAGATATATGTACCATAATAAGTAATAATATATACTATATTAACTTATCATACTAACATTTATAGTAACATATAATGTATGTACAACGGCATATATAAGCGTCGCTAAACCTTAGAAAAACTTTACACAAGAACTAAGGTAAAAATAGGATCTGTACTGAAGCTTATTCTATATACAGAGACATATACAAATGTCGGTGTAGCCTTAGTAACATATTTGCAATACAGAAGGCATACACTACTCATACTAAAAGATATATCTATATACAGTGACATATGTATTCATTACTAAAGTTGTTATGTTATTTATATACATATAAGAGCTCAAACACTATACGTATACCTATTATTTATTTACAATATACATATATACGTTTATTCTTATATATAGTATTCATATTTATACTACATATATATATATACGGCCGATCTTCTTTCTCTTCTATGTTTTATCATTGATTACTATTCATCTTTAATAGAAATTAATTTTTCTTTAATTGGTGGGTGGCCTTTTCGAGGGATACATAGCACCCTCGAGAGGTGGGACCAGACCTCTACTAAGAGCCACCCTAATTCGTTAATTAAGCCTCTTAATCTCGATTTATACTCAATATTGGACCCGCATAAGCCCACACACAGTGCCAGGCTCCCAGCCCGCACCGCACACACATCGTAGACCAATCTCATTTCAACCTTGAAGGGATATAAGGGGTATTAGTTTCAGGCACCCGATGCCCGTGATGACTGATGAGGATAGGAAGAAATTCAATAAAAGTAGCACCGGGCACTTGCAACTTACTGATATGACGCTATCTAGTGCCCCTTCATGCGCTGCTGCTTCCAACGCAATTGTCCTGATTTGCAATGTTTAGCCCTGGATTTGAGGGCCCAATTTCAATCCAATTTTAAATTAAAATATAAAGTTGGAAAGCCCTTATATAGGGCTATATAATTATATGATTTATTTACAAATATAATTATATTGACTATATAAATAAATTAGCTAAATTTTGTCAATAATACATCTTGATTTCAAGATTTATTTCTTAATTAACATATAAATTAGTTAATTAATGGTCTAATTAACCCTAAACAGAGTTAATACATATTTTTATTGTATTTTACAACATTTATTTGGATTTATTTACATTTAAATAGCTTATTTTAGGTTGTCTATAAATTAGGTTTAAATATTATAATACATTATAAATATAATTAAATTAGCTTAATTTACTTAAAATACATTAATATAAATGTACAATATAAGTTGGTTCAATTTTAACTTAAATTACTAATTTGTTTTAATTTAATCTAATAACTTAGCTAGTAACTTAATAAATTAATTATTTATTATATATACATAATTAAATTATGGTACAGGTGTATTAAGCTACATTATATATACATATATGTGTAGGTATAGCATTATTAGTAAATATGCTTATTTATAGAGTTTATTTAATTTACTTAGAGTATAGTACTTGTAAGTTAGTATAATTAATAAATAATTATATAAATAAGTTATGTACAATTTAAGTTATCTTAAATATTTAAGTTACATTATATAGTATATACATAAGTTACTTATACATAATATATACATATTTTACAATATATACCTAGATAGCTTAAGATATACCTTACATTTACAAGTATAAACATAGTATACAAGGTATGTTTGTGTATTTTTAGAGTTTTTCCACTTTTTATTGGTTTTATATTTTTCATAGAGATAGGAGATGACAAAGAAAGAGTGAGATGAAAAGAATGGAGATATTTTTGTTGTTTTTATAGTTGAGTTCTTTTATTAAATTCCAAGGTATACTGAACCGTCGGCTGGTATGTTCTACCAAGTCAGGGGTTCAGAATACCATGACACTTGGTATGTACTTAAAAATACACTTAATCTTCACCAAGATAGGTTTATTTTATCTTTTTTTTTGGATTTTTATATTATTTTTATTTATGTGCAAGTGAAACACATTCTCGGCCTAAGAAGGGTTTTTAATGTGAATCCGAAGCCTAGGAATGAACTCTAAGTGCTGAACATGCAGTTAAAACATTCAAATATAACCATTAAGATGTAAAGAAAATGTTCATGCACTTAAACATGATTTTCAATGAATTTTTACACTAATTTTCATCATTTGGATAGTTAGGAAACATATTTTAGCTGACAGAAGAAATTTAAATGAAACTACAAGTAATCAAATTCAATTAGGATCCTATTTCAGATGCATGAAAGCTTTTACAACAATGAATACATCAAATAAACAAGTCAACTCCTTAATCTCCTTCAAAATCCAGCATACTACCCTAAATTTCAAACCAAATCAGCCAGCTGAAATAATCAGCTACTGCAACAGCAACTGCAATAATGCTCCAGACGTCCTAAAATAGCTCAGATCATTACTGCAGTAAATCCAGAAATCAGAAATACCATCTGCAGCAGGTCTGGAGCAAGTCTGGAACCTTAATTCAGCTGATCAGACCTAAGTTCAGTATGAATTATCCCATATCAGACTTAAGAAAGTCTGGTTAGGGATACTTCATATCCAAATTCAGATCATGATTAGCGTTAAACACTAATATGCATCAAATTTGGAGTTGAAACTTTTATAGAAATGTAATTGTTGAAGCAGCATTTTGATGTGATTGGTTGGGATTCAGAACACAGAAACCTCTTAAAACTCTGACAAGGGCTAGAAATCACATAAAAATCTCTCTCAGATGTTAAACTCTGAATGAAAATCCCTTGTCAATGCTCTCGTTTCAAATCAGAGATAAATCTACTGATCTAACACCTTCCTAATGCTATAGACAGCATGAAAAAAGTGTTGGAATCAGGCCTTAAGGGATATTAAGAATCCCTTAGGTAAAAATCAAATTCTCAGAAACATATCCATATATAAAAATCCTTGGTAGAGCCTCCAATCAACAAGGTTGATTCTCCTTAGTTCTTTAAGTCCATGAAAGCCTCAATCATGACAAATCTGATCATGCAAACAAGAAGAGAGCTTCAAATCAGTAATGCTGATTATCCTTAGCTTTCACATCTAGAATCCATTCAAGAGCCATTTTTAAAGAGAAATAGGGTGTAAACTCATCTTCTATTCGAAATAAAAACAAGATGTATAAGAGTCATTGCAATACACCCAATTTCACCATTAAAAACATCAAATATGTTCTGAAAAATTTTGGAATTAATTCCCTCTTGAGGGAAGCTTGAAAACCACATAAAAATATGATTTATCTTCTTTCTTGTGCCATAGACAGCATGAAGAAAGAATCAAAATCCCATGATAAAAACAACTAAAATCAAACCCAAATCATCAGATTTTCATTCAAAACCAATAGAGGGACTTTGTGTATTTCATGAGACGGATGGTGAGTCCCTCAAGTGGATAATGAGCACTCAAATCAGATCTGAATACCCAAGAACATCATATCTGATTTGATGCTCTGATGGGTGGGTGACTGGTGAAAAACAAATGGGAATTAGTGAAAGTGAACAGTGAGATAAGGGGGGAGATTGGGAAATCGAAATGAATACAGGAAATTACCTCTTTGATTTGAATTAATCAGAGAGGGCGAGATCGAATCTAATCTAATCTACCACACAATTTGATCATCTAATCAACTACACTAAACTAATTACTAATCTAACTACTCTAGAAAGCATGTAAAATCCTAATTTAAAGGAAGAATGGGATGCCTGGGCTATAGCTAGTCACTGCAGCAATGAAGGGAGATGAGGACGACTCTAGCGAGGAATGGGATCCCTCGCCTACAACTGGTCACTGCAGCGACGAAGTTGAGGAGGAGAGCTGCGCCCCTATCACTGACGCAGCGGTGAATGGGGGAGAAAACTGGAGTGGATGAAGTGATCACTCAGGTGGGAGGGAGCAATCCCTCATGCGCGAGGCAGCGGAGCTCCTTAAGTAGAGGATCAGAGTGAAACACCTCACTACATGGTGGAATTAGACTCCTAGGGCATGGGTGGCATGGATTTGAGGAGAGGAGCACGTGCGATTTCAAATCAAAAAGCGGTCATTGGATGGGATCTGGGTGAGGTGGTGATCGCACACACAGAGTCGCACGAAGCTTCTAATCAAGGTAAGCCACAGATCAGACAGGGTGTAGAGGATCAATGGCTAGGATCTCTTGAGTTCATGCGATGCTACAGTGTTCACGCAGCTGTAGGTGGCACTGGGTTCTATTAAAGAAATTGCAAGGAAGACCCCTTGCGAAGGGGTAGAAAAATAACATAAAAGCCCATAAATGGTTAAGAAATATTACAGAGCAATCCTTGAGGGCTTACAAATTGGTCCCTATGGTCTTCAAGTAGGTCCTTGGGTAATTTTTTTATGAATGAAATATAATGGAAGGAGTTCCGAAATGTAAATCTATAATTTCAAGGTCCTAATGATGTCCAAATGCACCCAAGTTTTTATAGAAGCTTAATTGAACATTTGGGAAGTTAATTATACTTTTGATTTGAACTTTTAAACTCATTTGTGTGTTCAATTTGCACTTGGATTACCATTTGATCTTATTTAAAAGAATATCTCATTCATTGACCTAATTATGCATTTTTAACACAAAATTGATGTTTTAGGTCTTTTTCTCTATTTCCCACACTTAACCCTTTTTATGTGTTAATTTGATATTGTTTAACCTAGTGTCTAGTTTAACTTAGGCGATTTAGCTATGATGAGTTGCAACTCATCAGTCACCTAGGTCAATTAGAATTCCAAGGTCATTCGATCTATCAGATGGATTGAGAGAGGTAAGATAAGGCTGGACGGTGATGGCGATGGCTGAACGATGCTAGATAGGCAATGATTGCAAGGTACGAACACCGAAGGTCGTGGACCGTCTGAGGCTTAAGAAGAAGATGAAGAAGACGATGTGTTCATAGGGACATAATTGCAATAAAAAGGACCTGATTAAAATATAAGGGACCTAATTGACATAAAAGTTAAGGACTTAAACATAAATACTGACTTTTAAGGCTTATTTTAATTTATTTCTTCTTCAAACTTTTATTTATTATCATAAATTAGATAAATATTTTATTTATGCTTTCAAATTATATTTTTTCCCTTTTTAGATATATTTATTTAAATGATAAGATTAATGAAGCTAATTACATACTTAGTTCTTTAAATTAATTAAGTTAAATAAAATACTTAATATCAAGCTAAATGATTACGAATTGAGTTTTAATTATTAATTAAATTATTATTAATATTAATTGATCTTTAATTATGTATTTTTAACTTATTTTGTGGGTTCTTACTATTTAACCCGTATATTGTAATTAACCCTTTATTTAGTGTATTCTTAGAACTAATGTTAATTAGGAGTCATGATGAGTCTCTCATCAATGCTCAATCAGCCGAATTTTCCCTCCTTCCTCCTCGCCGATGGAATTTGAGCACCACTGGAGCTCCTTTGTCCACCTTCTTCACCCTCTGCCATGTACAATAGATTGAGGGGTTTTCTTCCCCCATGCTTCTACGAAGCTTCTTATGAAGCTTTTGACTCAAACTCACCTTCGACTCCGGCAATTCCCCATCCTTCCTTGCCAATGCACCGCTGATGACGTCCTCCTCTCTTTCTCTCTCAAAATTAGGTTAAGGCTTTCTCTCCTCTACTCAATTATGTTTAAGGAGCATTTAGGCACTGTTTATCAACTCTCCCTCCTCCGACATTAATGATGACAGTCACCACTACTGTTAAGACCCATGTTGTTTGAGCCTTTTAAGACGTCTGGATTGTGGGTCAGACATCTGGTCAGACGTCTGGACACCTTCCCAGACGTCTGGAAATCAAAAATTTTAAGTACGACCTCACGTCTACGTGCGGGCTGCATGTAGATAGTACTCTCATTTTTCCCTTCCCTTCTCTCTCTCTCCTTGCCTTCAGCAAACCCTAAACCCCTGACCTTATAAAACCCCTTCCCCTCTCTTGTTCTCCTCACACCAGCCACCTTCCCCTCTTCTTCTCCACTCCAGCGAGAGAGCCAGCATGAGCGAGTGCGCGAGAGTGACGGTGAGGAGGAGCAACGTGAGGTGAGGAGGAGGAGAGTGAGCTCACAAGCTCGCATAGGAGATCACTGGTGAGTGCACGGCCGGAGCGGCGCGTGTGCGAGGAGGAGGAGTGCATCGGAGGAGTCCTCCCCAATGCTGCTGCAAGCGAGGATGGGCGACGTGCGGCCACGTGCGACACGAGTGCAGTGGAAGCAAGTTCTGGTTCTGGGTTTTTCCCAGAATCAGACGTCTGGAGTGACCTCCAGACGATGGTGCGGACGTCTGGAGGTGGTTCCAGATGACTGAGGTTAGAGTTTCATGAGGGTACATTCCGTTTGCAGATGCGGCCATGCAGGCCGCTCTGCAAGAACACCTTGCATGCCCTTTTTGAGAAGATTTAGTAGATTTCATGTAGGATTCACTTCGGGAAGGCACGGGACATGCCCTCCCATGCATTTCAAATGTCTAAGCGACGTACCAGACGACGGGAAGCATTTCCAAACATCCAGAGAGGTGGTCGGACGTCTAGAGCTGGGTCCAGACGGTCCAGAAGAGTTCCTGGACATCTGAGGATTGGCACAGAGATTGAGGTATGATACTGGACACTTTTAAGACGTCTGGAAGTTGTTCCAGATGACTGATTTGAGTCAAAAGCCTTATTTTTGACCTGTTTAGGACCCGTTTGAGGTCTGTTTTCCACAAATAAGATACCAATGCATTCCTTGTGAGTTCCTCTACTTGCTAAAAGGCTTTCCATACTATTCTGATAGTTCCCTTATGATTGTTCCTTGTTATAGGACTTCATTCCGTTGTGGGTTCAGGGCTTGCTAAGGCACGTGAGCCTACCGTTCAAGCCCAATACTGCTTGGTTTACTGGTAGAGTGGCTTCCCTTAATTTAATTATAACCTAAATGCATGTGTGGAATGAATGATTAGAACCTAGGATATGGCATGAATCTTAGGATGAGAAATACTTGAAATGTCTATATTGGATGATTGAATTGCAGTCTTGAATGAGTAGATAGAATGATAACAATTGCCTGTAAATGAATAACAGCTACCTGTGAAATATGAAGTACTTGTGCTAGCTAACTATTGCATGTAAATTTTCTATTGTATATGTTAAATGACATAATAGGAGCTGCATGTATATAAATTGAGAATGGTAATGTGAATGACGGAAATATGAGCTACCTGTGTATAGTCTGTGTATGGAAATGTAAACGATAGCAATGCAAGCTGCATATGTATAACCTGAGAATAGAAATAGTAATGATGAAACCTGGTATGGCATGGCATGAGGAATATGAGCATGAACCCTACAGGGAATTAGGAGTAGAGCTCCTGGAAATAAATGGAATGGATCTGGAAATGTGAGTGGGGAAGTGAGCTAGCCCTTGAGTACGGAGTACCAAGGAGAGCGACTATCCCCCTGTTTAGTGTAGAGTGGAGCTAACCACCCTTGGGTTGGGACCCGGGGTTAGGATTGGCTACTCTATACTGACTTCTTGGCCCTCGCGTACATGGTACCGAGGAGAGCTACTAGTGTAGGGAGAGAGCTAGCCACCCTATGGGGCCTGAGGTTCAGCTAGCCACCCTACACTGACTTGTTAGGCCCACTGGGCAAACCAGGATAGTCAGGCTAGGGTACGCAGACTGTGGAGGGGTGACACCCCTGTTTGGTTCTTAGGGGCTAGATCCCTTTTACTGAGAGGGCTAGGCCCTATATTGGTTCTGTGCTGTACTTTGGGCACACCCGTTAAAGGAAACGACTGATCGTGTGCCAGTGCGGGGTAGCTACCCGTGCACTTATCACGCATGCCATAGTCACCGTTACATCTGTCCATGACCTTGGTGTGGTTGACTGGATGTAGGATCACCATGGGGGACTCTCTCGGCCAGGAGAGCACCACGTGTGCCTTCTACTCTTCGGAAAAGATTGCAATCAAGATCGTTCCCACAGGGAACATTCGAGATCAAGAAAGAGACCTGATAAATAAATCCAGTGGTGAAAAGGAATAATTAGTTAAAGAAAGTAATGGAAAAACAACAGCTACCTGTCCACTTTTACTGCTTTAGTTATTTGGTTGCCACTCTACTCAACGTTCGCTGACTTTGTGTACTCATAACCCTTTTCTTGTCCAGGTGTTGACCAGCCCGAGTCTACGGCTACAGAGGGTGTTGGGCCCAGTAGAGCCCAGTAGTTGTAGTTCTTTTGTTGTACTCCTTTTGTAGTAGTGAGTAGACTCTTGTACCTTTATGTTCTGTACTTTTACGTTCTATACTTTATGTTCCTGTGATTTGCTACTTTCTACTATTGTGGTGGTGATATGTACTATAGCAGTTTTTACTTCTTTACTGTTGTACCTTTTACTGTTAGTTGCTTAGCATAGTGAATGTGGTTTACTTTCCTGCTTTTTGGTTACTTTCTCGTTGGATGACTGGGTCTTAGGATCAGTCGAGTTGGTCCAGTCTCGTGTCCTGTAGGGATTCGGGAACCGGGTCATAACAACTACCTTCATTGTCCGCCCTCCTCTGCATTCCTCTCACCCAATCACCTTAGGCAAAAGCTTTCCCACACCTCCATAAAGCTTTTACCCAAGGTGATTGAATCTCACATCTCCTTCACCCTTTTCCATTCACGTTGATGGAGCTTCATTGAAGCTCCTTCGACCCACCACTCCATCCACCCTCACATTCGATTACCATAGGGATTTTGACCAGCGTGTCGCATCAGTGGTTTTGGTGTGCTTGATTTGGGCCATGGGGCCATATTCATGCTTGTAGGTACTCACCAGTTCTCTCATCTTCCCCTACGATGAACAACCATCTCCAGCGAGCTATCGACTAAGACCACCTCCTCTCCTTGCGTGGATTCACTTGGAGACTCCATCTGAACCATTGATTGCCGACCCATGGTCAAGCTTCATCCAATTGAGGAGCACCTCCTCTACGCTATGAAGATAAGGAAGACTAGGGATTATTAGTCCTACATCATGGATTCAAGGAGTTGGAAACACACCTATAAGGAAATTATCTCCTTAGCGCTTTGCTCAAGATCTCAGGGGGTCAGGTCCCCATCTCACATGCACTCATGCCGATTAATGAGTCTATCACATTCGCGAAAAAATGCTTAGAACTTAGAGTTCTTTTCAAGTCTTGGGTAGGTTGAGTAGCCGTAGAAAGCTACTACGAAACCCTAAACTCAAAAATCCAAAAAAAAATTAGAAAAGAAGAAAAAGATAAAGATCCTTTTTGTTTTGAATAAGGTGAGGGCTTGAGGTGGCCTGCATTTTGGTAGACACCCGAACACTATTGTGTCTCTGTAGTTCAGGTTTCAATTGAAACTCTTAAGAGTTGAAACATAACTTTTGCCCAAGAAATCTGATTCTAATTCTATTATAAATGGCATGTAATTTTGCTAGGGACTAGCAAAAGATAGGCATGGGGGTGTGATGCAAACATATTTATATCACATAAACTGTCTATTTATGCGTGTTCTTAGGTGCATAGTTGCATCATACATTATGAATATTGCATAACCTCCATCATTTTGCATATATTTTAGATTGTATAAAGTTTAGGTTAATTTTCTCTTTTTGTGGTCAAGTAATAGGGCAATATCATATCGGGGCCTCAGATTGAAGATCCAACCATACAGATCTGATCAGGGCGATGATTTGAGTTCAACAACTCCAAGATCACCCCTATCGGACTTTCATAACATTAGATACAATCTGAGAAAGATCATAGGTTAAGGGGCCAAGGTGGTGTAAATCCATACATTAGATGAAAAATCCAACCGCACATATGGGTTCAAATCGACAATAGCATCAGATGAAAAATCAATATAATCCAACATGCGTAGCACCATCTACAAGTCAAAGAAGATGGATAGCCAGGATGGTGCCACATGGCACCATCCTAACCATCCAACATCGGCCCAAGCCTACCGTACGACCTCTTCATGCGATGGCCATTGCATCTCAGCTATTGGATCTCAATCCAATGGCTAAGATCCTTCCTAGACGTGCCTACCCATATCTAAGAAGAGAGCTCAAGGGAAGATCTCAACCATTGGATTGAGATCCAACGGTCGAGAAAGCACACTAAGGAGATGAAAATGCAACAAAGTGGTAGCCGCAGCGCAGCGGCTGAGCTCTTCACACGTAAGGGGAGGGTGCGGGTTCGACCCCGCTCACCTCAAATCAGCGTGCACAAGCATCATCTAGCCGCAATTCGGTCGTTAGATGAAGACCGGGCAGCGGAGAACATGCGACGTGGTGCGCCTAGATGCGAGGAGCGTGAACATGCAATCTGACGCAGCACTACATGCGCCATCGCACACACAGGCACGCGGTAAGTGAAGAGGAGAGGTGCACATTTTTGGTCATCCGATCCTGCGATCGAAGAGCTGAGATGAAGAGAACGTGCGCATGCATTGAGCATGCAGGGAGAGGAGGAGGCGTGCATTTTAGGTCATCCGATCTCGCGATCGAACGGCTGAGATGAAGAGAATGTGTGCATGCATTGAGCGTGAAAGGAGAGGAGGAGTCACGGCGGGTGCACGCACATAAGCCTACGTTCAGGGTCTTTAGTGACGAATAAATCCGTCACTAAAGACCATGACATTAATGTTTTTAGATGAAATGACCTCTTTACCACTCCAATCCTCACCTATAAAAGGCCCTGCGGCCCCCACATATCAATGATTCATTCCTCTCTTCTCTCACCCCCTCAAAGGCTCTACGAGCTGGTCCCAAACCCGGGATGCTCCATTAGAGGAACAAAAATAATTTTCCATCTTCTCACCTCCTTCATGGAGCATCCTACGGTTGTCTTGTCACAGCTGTTCAGGAAGCGAATCCAACTATAACATCGTCCTGCCCCGTTCTCCATCATCCGTCGTCATTCTCCTTCATCCTGCAACTCACCACCTTCATCCGGATGCTCCATCAACACGACTCGTCCTTTAAGTAGCTGTCGAGGTGGATAATTTCTCATCGGCCTTCTCTTTACTACTTTCTAGAGTAGATTTACCTCTTTCTAGTTGTAATATTTCCACCTTTCTAGTGTAGTGATTAGTTGTAATGAACATTATTCTATGGTTATGAAATCCATATTTATTCTATCTCTATTTTGTCTTTATTTGTGTTATTCTCTCTCTTTTATTAATTATTCTTTAAGTAGATAGCTAGTTTAGATTTAATTCGACCAACTAATCTACTTCGTGACAACAAAACAAATGTGGTTTTTAATCAAATGTCTACCTCCCTATGTTCAACCTGGAATTTCTTTTGAGTTTCGATTAAAATTATCTGTTGACGGATTTTTCTCGCAAATTATGCTATGATGACGGGTTTTCCAAACTCGATCTTTTTACGGCAATTTTTTGCTTCAACATTTTGGCACCATTGCCGGGGAGGCGACGTTCTTTGATTTTTCACTTTTTCCGACTTATTGATCATCTACCTCACTTTTCTCCTTTTTTACTGTGATTGCAGGTACTCTCCTAAGGTGGGCAAAAGCGGTAGATTGGAATAAAGTGCTATTGAAGGGTCTGTAAGTAACCCTACCTCCCCACCCACTAGATTGGATTCCACCACCTAATAACAAAAACCCTAATTAACCTAGGAGCTTGCATAAACTCTAAGGTTAGTTTTGATTGTTTGTTTGACACTTCCACCCACCTCACCCTCCTTATATAAAAGAAAAAATTTTAAAAAAAATCTCTCAAAGGTATACAACATCTTTCGATTCTTCATACTCAACTGATAACCCGATCTTTGGGACCGGTACACTCACCAATGCATAATTGAGTAGAAATTAGATTAGGTAATTACTTGTGTGCCTAATTAAGTGGTGCATCAGGCCAATTATTTGAGTTGTTTGGGCTACACCACTTCAACTAAAAATAACTCATCAAGTAGCTACCAAATAGGTTCAACTTTTACGAATTTACCAGCACTCCACATGCTTTTAAGTTTTAACGGAAAACATCTTCACCTGTGCTCTCAAAACCTGGTGTGCCAACTGAACTTGATTGAATATACCTAAAGTTGAATCATAAAGCTACTAAGCAAGATTTAAACCCTAAAATTCACCACATCCAAAAATAATCTTGCTTGAAAATCGCTGGTTGTGCACGCACACACATATCAATCAATCATTAAGGGCACAACCTAGATAAAAGGGCCCATCACATTCCAAAACACATTCAAACCTAACCCTAATTAAAACAGAGTAGACGTTGGCCTTAAGGATTGGACTCGCTCTTCAGAGCTCAGATCAAGATTATTTTTGATTAGTCTGCTTCTACCGTTCATTCTGACGTCTAGCTAGTGGAGTAGAATCAAACAATCGCGGTTGGGGGATATCAAAGGAACCTGAGGCAAAAGCCAAGGGAAGAACCTTCTCCCCAACCCCTCCCTCTAACTGATTGGAGTGACCGAAAAGAAGTAAATCAAATCGTTTCTTCATCTCAAGATGGGTTCTAGGAGTCTGTAGGTCTTTAGGCTAGCCCACTTAAGGACAGGATTGATTGTTTATATTGCAGGGCACCTTTCTTCCCCCATTATGTAATGGATCCTTCCACATCCTATTCGCGTTTCCATTCCTACCCTCCCACCACTATCTGTTCCCAAGATGATTATTATCCCAACCAAATTTATTCTCATCCATCTTCTAGCTGGGATAATCCTGATTGGGGACACAGTTTCAAACCTCCATGTTCAGGGTCTAACCCTGGACACCATGATCTTGATTCTTATCCTTCTCCGAGCTACATCGATTATAGATCACCGCCCTCATTTGGACAACCTAATATGATCTACAATCAAGAAGGATATGTTGATCCTTACCCTTCCCTAGATTACACTGCATATAGGTCATCACCTCTTTATGGACAACTGATTACACAGCAAAAGTACACCAATAAATATGCCATCTTGTGTTATTTCCTAGCACTGCCATTGCATATTAGGTAGCTATAGTTGCATTTGTAAAATTGACACATGCATGCATTAATTTGAGAGAGGAGGATAATGCAAATAATTGGCCATGTAATTAACGTCTTCATCAAGGGTTGCATCACAATTTCACCTTCTTCATTTTTTTTATTGACTTTGAAATTGTCTCCCTCGTGCGGCTGAGGGCATGGGGTTGGTCTCTCTTCGCGCCATTCCTCTACCAGCAGCATGCTCTACCTGCTGCATGGCTGTGGTAGGCTTCTCCTTCTTTAAAAAGCCTGGCCATCTTCCTTGCGAGGAGAGCCTAGAACACAACACCCGCAGACACCTTCCTCCAGGCCATCTTCCTCCCCTCTCCCCTCCAAACACAGTCTCTCTTCACACTGAAGAGACACACTACGGGCAGGAGCAAGCTCACAGTGGTCCCACGACCACCACTGTGAGTTCCACCACCGCCCAGCTCCTTCGTGAGCAGGTGGGCGTGGTGGTTTCTCCCTCTGTTTCCACCACTCAACACCCTCGCCGCCATTGTCAAGAGCTCCAAGGACTGAAGCTCCAGCAGCAGCACAGCAGCCTCCAACAGCTGCGCAGCACCGTACGCGCCCATGCAAACCAGCCGCAGGTTCTCCCCACGCGCGTAGGCACCTTCCAGCGTGCCCGTGCACGTAGAACCGGCCGCAACCGGTTGTCCCTCCCACGTGGCACTGTAGCTACTGTTCACACCTCTCAGCGTGACACTATAGCTACAATGGGGTGATCGGAGAGTTTCTCACTTATCCGGTCGCCGCGCGCTCTCTCTCCTCGCCGCTACCGCCTCCAGCCAGTAGCGTGCGCTTACGCCTGCATTCGCATACGCCCGCACCCGTCTGCACCTGCTCCCGTTCCAGCCTGCAGCGTAGTGCATTGTGCTACGCAGTGCCCTGCGTTGCGCTCTCCCTCACACACCCGCATCCACTCCCGCCTGCGCACGAAGGCAACACGCGCGCCCGCTCTAGTGCCAGCGCGTAGCCCCTTGTGTGCCAGCATCTGTGCATGCTCCCGCGCCATCAGACGACGCTTGCGTCCGCCAGACGGCTTAAAATTTCCCGCTCTCTCTCTCTCACTCCTCCATTGTGCGCTCCCACACTCTCCAACAGACACCACACTCGTACACACACACACACTTGTACACTCACACTCACTTGTACACACCTATACATACTTATATATATATAGGTATATATATTTATATATATATATACATATTCATACCTATACAACTATATATAAGTATATATACATACATACATACATATATATATATTTATATATATATATATATATATACATACATATATACATATATATCTATAGATATAAATACATATATATGTATATATATATCTATATATATCTATAAACATATATACTTATACAAATATATCTATATACATATATACATATATATATCTATATAGTTAAATATATATACATATATATCTAGTCATAAATATATATATATGCCTATATATATATTTACATATCTATATATATATACATAACTACATATACACCTATATAGTTATAACCCTGTCTGTATATATACATATATATATATTCATACACATCACTCCACCACGCGTTATATCCCGGGAATATCTGCACCAGTTGCTGATATTCCCCGATACCCACGTAAAGAAAGCGCCTCCGCACACACTCCCACACATCCATCCTACACTCTACGCAACACTTCATCTTGTTGGTTGCGTCTTTCTAGACGTGGACCAACTCGAGACTGTGCTACATGCCGTTTCCACTTCCACCCCCACCCCTATATATATAATATATATATCTATATATATAGACTATATTTCTTTCTTTAAAAGCAATCTATCTTATTTTTTTTTATTTCCTGCTATTAAAAGATAAAAAAAAATGAGTAAAAGAGAAAAGATAATCCTTGTCTTGCAGGTACTCGGTCTTGTGAATAGTAGGACCAATTTTTTGGAAATCCTAAGTTGGCTCAAAGCTAAGGACCTGATTTTGAGGGTGTACCTCAAGGATAAAATTATCAACAAAAAAATCTTAAATCGAAAAAAGCCAAAAACATAATAAACGCATGGAAGAGATACGTTTTAGGAAAGACGTAGCAACTTCTTCACCTTTAATTCCTGCCTCCCTGAGTTCGACCCTGGACCTAAAATTGACCGTAAAATTAAGTAGGCCAAGTTAAAAATTTTGTAAAAAGATGGTTAGGATCGATTTATGTTAACCACTAAACTCACTTCAACGATAATTTCACCATATTAACATAACCTGTTCGAGTCCTGACACACCTTTTTCTGGCGCCGTTGCCGGGGAGATGCACATTGAGGTAAGTTTTTACTCCATTTCTTTAATTTTCTCTTCTCACACCCTTCTCTTCATGGGTGTTTTTGTTTGTTGGTGTGCAGGAAAACCAGTTGCAAGGAGGCAAGCAGAGGAAGTCGAAGACGTGGGCAGATCCAAGGTGGGAACGAGAGCGTGAAGTCGCCGACGCCGCACTGGAGCTTCACCCACATTGCTGAAAAGGTAGGTCTCTCTCTTAGCAACTTAGGTCAACTTGTCACCTTAATAAAAAAAAAAAACCTGAAAAAACTTCTTGGGATTTCATGGGGCAAGTGGATTAAAAATCACTTGTTTGATTGTTTGCCATCACTCTCACCGCCCCGGGATTTCCCGCCAAACTTCGCATAGCGAAGATCCAAGAATCTTGATTCTTGAATCTTTCGCCGTGTGAAGTATTCTTTGAGGCAAGATTAAATAGATTGATTGCCATCCCTCCTTGCCTCATTTATCCGCAATTCGAGATCACATTTTTGGTGGGGAGACTTGGAATTGAGTTGATTCCAACCCCACCACAACCTTTCACGTGTCTTAGATTTGATCACGAATACTTCAACCCCAACATTTTGATTTTCTCTTTACATTATCTTGTGGTTGAGCCTTGTGTGTGGAACATCATTCTGGTGATTGGGAGCACTTGAATTGAAGTGCTTTGGCTCCCTTTCACACTAACCTAAAATTGACTCATGCATCCACACATAGAAATTTCCACCTAGGGAAGCCCATTGCATTTTTTAGCATGCATTAACCAACTCACATTGAAGAAGGGTTTTTTGGGCATAGAATAACTTGTATTTTCTCAAAAACCCGAGATTGGTTGAATTGGTAACTCAACGAAATCTTAAAATCCATACTACTTAAGGCTTAAATTCTAAAAATCATTCACCAACTAAAACTTCAATTCGGGAAGATTTCCCCGTTGCATACTTGGTTTACACACTTTCTCAAATCAATGCACTTGGGCATTACCCATAAACAACGCCCTTCACATTCCTAAAGCACATGACCCTAATCCTCTAATTAAAACTAGCAGCAACTTGACCCTTATTAAGGATTGGAGGTCTAACTACCTGTGTTTAGCGCCTACGTGCTGGTGCGGGTTCCCGCGTGCTATCGGGTGTCTAAGACTGGGGCAAACGGCCTTTTAATCTGGCCCGGTGGTTCCGCAGTGCTCGCATTTGGTTCCGTAGGTCATGATAGTAGGTAACTTAGATCTTTAGGTCTAAGGGCACATTTTAGAGGTTAGGACTTTGATTGCCTTGATTTGTCATCAAGTGTACCTTTGCGGCATCATTTCTCTCATCCCCTTTTCCCTTCTTATATCCCCAATTCTTCTTGCGGTAATGCATGTTTAAGAGGAGGTCACAAAATCCTGAATTGTTTGAATTGTCTGATAATTCTAGAAGGAAAGAAGCTGAATCGTCATCTTCCTCCACAAACATGGCTGCACGCCCACCCCCAAATCCTGAGGGAGGAAACCGCCCTCAAAACCCACCACGTGGTGGAGCCATGGACCCCATAACCTGCCTCCAAGCTCAAATGGAAATGTATAATGAGCAGATTGAAGCCATTAGGGAAACCTTGGAGGAAATGCAGAACCCTCCCAAATGGGAAGAGCCTAGGTCTCTTAGCTCTTATCAAAATCCCGCTGCTACAGAGACCATAGGACAAATTCGAATCCCCATGGGTGGGGACGATTTTGAACTGAAACCAAATGTAATTGGCCTGATTAACTCCCACTTCCATGGTCTTTCAAGTGAAGATCCTTTTCTCCATTTGGAAGACCTAACCCGATTGGCTGAAATGGTTAAACCAAGAAATATCGGGTTACCAATTGTCCTCATGAAAATGTTCCCATTTTCGTTGCGGGATAAAGCATCGCAATGGTTACGTACACTTGAGAGATCCACCCATTCTTGGGAAGAGATGCGAACAGCATTTCTCAAGAAATTCTTCCCAATCGAGCGAACCAATGCACTTCGCCGTGCTATAACTTCCTTTACGCAATAAAACGGCGAACAGTTTCATGAGGCTTGGGAGAGGTATAATGACCTCCTCTGAAAGTGTCCGCACCACGGTCTGCCTAAGTGGCATATAGCCCAGATTTTCTATTATGGGCTAAATGAGACTTTGAAGCAGATTGCAGACGCTTCCTGTGGAGGGAATTTCATGAATAAAGATGAGAATGGATCATTCAAATTATTTGAAAACATGAGCGAAAACTCAATGAACAATGCCTCCATTGTCGCCTTTAATCGTACCAGCCTGCCATGTAATGTTCACGAAGTTGACACGGGACCCTCCCATTCATCCGCTGACCTTAACCTTATCGCACAAAAATTGGATGAAGTCTCCATCGTGCACAAGAAGCTGGACGAGCTTCTGGCCAATCTCGCTCGTTCTATGGCAAACACCCCTACCTCACCACTTCGTCACAATCCTAATCCTTCCAACGCCAGGCTTATCCATAGAAACCTCGTGAGATCTTCCTTACCGAGTGTCGCGCAGAGCGATTTGGTAAGTCATGTGGATCTGGCTTCTGCAAGCCAGTATTTTGACACGGAGGACCAGGCCTCCATGTGCTCGGATGCATATTTACATGTGGACTTGTCTTCTGGCTTAGAAGATGCTTGCGCCCTGGGGAACAACCCGATCTCTGCTACTTATAATCCAGGGTGGTGAAATCATCCTAATTTCGCATGGTCCAGTAACACGCAGTGCCAAAACCCTGCGAGTGGGCCAATGCAACCGTCCGCACCCATTATCCCAAGGGCCCAATCTAATCCTGTGATGAATCCGCCATCGGGTCCTTGCATACGGTAAACAAAACAATCATCAAGTCCTCTTGATAAACTGATGCGAATGATGACGAAAATGTCTAAGCTCCATGAAGAGAATATGACCTCTCTTCAGCACCAATTGGCACAGCAGAATGCTGAGATTAGTCAACTACACATGACGACTCGATCTCAAGGCACTCTTCCAGCCCAACTTGTTCCCAACCCGCGAAATTTCATATCCCGTGGTCCTCAACCACAAGTACGACCTTCTCAGGGGTAGGTTCATTAGATTCTACAGGCTCCGAGCATTCCACCAGGATTTCAGGCTAATCCCACTGCAGCACCTCACCCTTATGTCCCTATTGTGAACCCTCCTCTGCCTTATGATCCCACTGGACCCGCATCGTCCAATGCGATTATTACGAGGAGCGGTAAGCAAACCGTCAAACCGCCTCGACCTGATCCTGGCCCATCTTTTTCATCGCCCTCTCATTCGGGATGCGCACCGCATTCAAAAGAGGACGATACACCCAAATTAGTGCCAGAATCGATCCCATTCCTCGAGGCTCTACTGAATGAGCCAAAAGGCAAGAAAAAGGATACGCAAGCCTTTGATAACCTGCGTAATTTATTCAGGGATGTTGAAATCAAGGTACCCCTGTTAGAGGCTATCAACCACATACCTACTGTCGCCCGATTTTTCAAAGACTACAGTACACCCAGGCGACAGTCAAAGAAAACAAAGAATCCGGTGGTTCTCTCGCCTCATGCGAGTTGTGTCATACTGTCAAATATACCACCGAAGTAGAAAGATCCAGGCATACCGCTTATTTCTTGTACCATCCAAGGCTGCAATTTTAACCGTGCTCTGCTTGATCTAGGATCTTCCATCAATCTTATACCAACCATCATGCTTGAGAAATTTGCCTTAGGAAATCTGAAACCCACCCTTGTCACAATACAGTTGGCAGATCGCTTTGTCAAAATACCAAAGGGTGTGGTGGAAGACGTGGTGGTTAGGGTCAACAGTCTCTGTTTTCCTGTTGACTTTCTTATTTTGGATATGGAAGTTCCTAGCTCACTTTCTGATTGTCCGATCATCCTTGGTCGACCTTTCTTGGCCACAGCCAGAGCCCATATCGGCTGCGAGTCGGGCTATATTGAGATTGCCATTGGATATGAGAAGCTCAAGCTTAACATCTTCAAGGTAGCCAAGAACTTTGATTGCGATTGCATCGAGGATGACACGTCTAATGAGGAATGGCCGTCACCGCGTGTATCGCACTAATAGGGACCTATTCTAACTGCTGTGGATTGCCCTTAAATACAGACGATTGCCTGACCAACACATATTGTGATGTTCCCCCATTCCTCCCTTTTCCCATACCTTCTCCTAACCAGACTTCTAATAAGGTTTTCTCCACTTCCCATACCTCGTGGTTTGAGTCATATTCGGGCTACTAACCGCCGATCCACACTCTTGAAGATCGGATTTCCCTTTCTTCCCCGCCACATCAGGCGGAATTGCAACTCCACACTGGGACCTTGCACCCACATACTACTCACTGGGGCTATCCCTTTTTGGATCCATCTATCCAAGATGCCCCTCTTCTTGGCCAAACTAAGGGCCAACTTCTTCCTCCTGACCTATTTTCTTCTGATCTACTTGGGACACTCTCGTCCCAAAGAATGCCAGATCTTTCACCATCCACTCCCGAGCTGAAAGCGTTGCCTAATTCGCTTAAGTATGTTTTCTTGGGACCAAATGAAATGCTCCCTGTAATCATTAGTTCAAAGTTGACCAGGGAGCAAGAGTGCAAACTAACAAAGGTCCTTATGGAACATAAGGCAACCATTGGAAGGTCCTTATCAGACTTAACTGGCATTAGCCCCTCCTACTACACTCACTATATATATACGGAGGAGGAGGCTCGACCTTCCCACGAGATGCAGCGACGTCTCAACCCTAACATGCGGGAGGTCGTTAAAAAGGAAATTATTAAGTGGCTGGCTGTGGGTATAATTTACCCAATCAGCGATAGCCCCTAGGTGAGTCCTATTCATGTTGTGCCCAAAAAGGCATGACTCAACATCCGTGTCAATGACAGGGGTGAATCCATCCCTACACGCACTCCTACATCTTGGAGAGTGTGTGTAGATTATAGGAAACTGAATGCTGCAACTAAGAAAGATCACTTTCCGCTACCTTTCATTGACCAAATCCTGGAGCAAATAGCGGGAAATAAAATTTTCTATTTCTTGGATGGATTCTCTGGATATAACTAGGTGGCAATTGACCCCCGGGACCAAGAGAAAACCACCTTTACCTACCCCTTCGGCACCTTTGCATTTATAAGAATGCCGTTCGGACTTTGTAACGCGCCAGCAACTTTCCAGAGATGTATGCTGGCGATATTCCATGACATGGTGGGTGACTTTCTCGAGATTTTCATGGATGACCTTTTGGTCTTTGGACCCTCTTTTGATGACTATCTTGCCAACCTGACCTGTTTCCTTAGGAGATGTATTGATGTGAACCTCGTGCTTTCCTAGGAAAAAAGTCATTATATGGTACACGAGGGAATTGTTCTCAGGCATGTCATCTCCGATAGGGGTATCGAGGTTGACAAAGCTAAGCTTGATGTAATTGCTGATTTACTTGTGCCTGGCTCTATCAAACAAATCCGCTCCTTCTTGGGACACGTCAGTTTCTATAGGAGAATCATCAAAGACTTCTCCAAGATTTCTAGACCTTTAACTCATCTCCTATAGACCGAGGTACCTTTTGATATGGGCTCTGACTACATACGGGCATTCACGCAGCTACGTGAGGCTGTCACTAAGGCCCCTGTTCTCAAGCCTACGCCAGAAAGACGTTGGACGAGGCCCAACGTAATTATACTACCACTGAGAAAGAACTACTGGCGGTCATCTTTGGGTTGGAGAAATTCCACTCTTACCTTCTGGGCTCACATGTTATTGTATTCACTGACCACGTAGCCATTCGTCATCTCATGCACAAAAAGGATGCCAAGCCTAGACTGATTCGCTGGATCCTTCTGCTCCAAGAATTTGACATTGAGATCCACGATAAGGCCGGAGCCCAGAATGTTGTGGCTGATCATCTCTCTTGACTAGACCCTGACCACATTGGACTTACTTTGCCGATTAACGAGGTTTTTCCTAATGATCACCTATTGGCAATTAATGTGGCAAGTGGACCTTGGTATGTCGACATTGCCAATTACCTTGCTTCTGGTTCCCTTCCACGTGGCTGGCCTAAAAACCAGTGCGAGCGTCTCATTGCAGAAGCAAAGTATTATTTCTGGGATAATCCACTTCTGTTTTGAATAGGTGCTGATCAGATCATCTATCGCTGTATTCCTAACAGCGAATTCCCCAGTGTGCTATCCTTTTGCCACGATCAGGCCTACGGAGGCCATTTCTCTGGGAGGAAAACTGCAGCCAAGGTGTTGCAATGCGGTTTCTTTTGGCCCTCCCTTCACCAGGATGCACACAATTATGCCAAACATTGCACTAGGTGCCAGTCGTTAGGGTCAATGTCACATCGTGACATGATGCCCTTGCAACCCATCCTATCTGCTGAAATTTTCGACATTTGGGGAATCGATTTCATGGGTCCCTTTCCTCCTTCCAACGGCTTCGAATACATCCTCATTGCTATTGATTATGTTTCGAAATGGATCGAGGCTATTCCCACACGCCATGCTGACCATGTCATATCTACTCAATTTGTCAAAGACCACATTTTTGCACGCTTTAGGATCCCTCGAGCCATTATCCCGGATGGAGGAAGCAATTTTACCCTTGCTTCTTTTCGGGCACTTCTGAGGAAATATGGAGTCCACCATCGTATCGCATCTCCATATCATCCTCAGACGAACGGCCAGACTGAGGTATCGAACTAGCAAATCAAGCAAATTCTCCATAAAATGGTTCGGCCTGACCGTAAGGATTGGTCCGACAAGCTGATTAACACACTTTGGGCATATCGGACCGCCCTCAAGGCTCCCCTAGGTATGTCTCCTTATAGAATCGTTTACGGGAAGCCTTGTCATCTGCCCATGGAGCTGGAGCACCGCGCTTATTGGGCGATTCGCCAATGTAACCTCGACCCAGACCTGTGTGGTCAAGAAAGGAAACTCCAACTCCAAGAGCTGGAAGAGCTCCGTCGTGAAGCCTATGATTTTGCCTTAACTTTCAAGCAACGCACTAAGGCTTTTCACGACAGCTATATCCGGCGGAAGGAATTTGAGCCATCTCAGCAAGTTTGGCATTACAATGCCTGATTCAAATTCTTTCCAGGGAAATTGAAGTCCAAATGGACTGGTCCCTTCTTGGTCTCGAGACCATTTCCCAACGGGGCCGTTGAAATTGAAGATCCCAAATCTAGGCATCAATGGGCAGCGTTTAAAACCTTATCTTACTCATGAACCTGCCCTCGTTGGAGAAACTGTTGCCCTACTGGAGGGTAACTAATTTCGTGCCTTATCCTGAGTCTAGCTGGGGACATTAAATTCAGCACTCGTTGGGAGGAACCCCGGCAACACTCCTCCACTATCACGTACACTTCACTTTGCACCTTTTCACTTCACCACCCACCCTACCACCCTACTTTATACCCTGCACCTCAGCTCTCGTTCCCTGATCTTTGGACCTTCCTCTACCCTACCCTGCATGCATATGAGGACATAGCATTGTTTGGCATGGGGGGGTGGATAGGCATCTATAGGATCTGGGTATTATATGGTATCATGCAGCTTCCATCCATCTATAAATATGCACAAGAAAAAAGGGGTGTTGAGTAATGATCTGAAGGCTGAGACAAAAATACAATAAGTGTTTATGGATATTCAACCACTGTTTTGAAGACTTTCCAGGCCACAGAAGCTTGATTCGCTCAGGCTCGGCTTAATTCACTTGAGTAGTGACAAGATAGATCGGAATCTCTCCTAAGTAAGGACATATGCTTGTACCTGAGACATCAGTACAGGATCCGTTGGTTTGCTTCTACAAGAGGGCCTAAGTAATCTTGGTTCACACTACACATATCAAGAAAGACCAGGTGAACATAAGATCCAACCCTAGTGTTCATTAGGGAAGGTGGAGTCCTTACCTGTGCGCGCAGGTAGACTTTTTATCACAGGCTTTAGTCTTGTGTCTAGGAGAAACTCTTTCCACCATAAAGGAACTCTCCCACCAAAAGAAAAGTGTGCTCCTTCAAATAAAGTTGTAAGAGATATACTGACACTTATTTCAAAAAAAAAAAAAATTTGTGCAAATAAGTCAGTATATCTCGCAAATATCTGTAAAGTCTTCTCCCTAAAAAGTTTTTCAGCACAAGTTACAAATATCCTGTTTCTACCATATATTCTTTAAGCCACAAATGTGATAAAATGGGAGTTGAGTTTTCCGTCATCTTTTTAAGAGTCAATCCGAAGACATAAGCTGAACTTGGGACCAACCTGCACTTAAAGATTCGTGAAACCCTGGGCTTGAGTCTTAATGTTCATCTGGTCAGTCTTGATCCTTCACTATGCACAAACCATAATATCTTGAGCTCTCGAGTACGGCAAAAACCTTTCGAGTCCTGGAAATCAACTTAAGGTTTAAATATCAAGAGTCCAGGTTAGTTGAGAGATGGTCTATGTCACATAAGACTTAAAGTACTAGTAGTCTTCTTTGCAATTGGTTCTCACAATATCCAATAAATAAACACACCCATGTCACCTCAGAAGAAAATCTTCAGTTAAGATCATTTCTAAATACAATACAAAATGTTTTGCTAGGGGCTAGCAAAAGATAGGGATGGGGGTATGATTGCACAGCAAAAATACACCAATAAATATGCCATCTTGTGTTATTTCCTAGCACTACCATTGCATCTTCTGTAGTCGTATTTGCATTTGTAAAATTGACACATGCGTGCATTTATTTGAGAGGGGAGGATAATGCAAATAATTGGCCATATAATTAACGTCTTCATCAAGGGTTGCATCACAATTTGACCTTCTTCATTTTTTTTATTGACTTTGAAATCGTCTCCCTCACGCGACTCAGGGCATGGGGCTGGCCTCTCTTCCCGCCATTCCTCTGCCAGCAGCATGCTCTGCCTGTTGCATGGTTGTGGCAAGCATCTCCTTCTTTAGAAAGCCTGGCCATCTTCCTTGCAAGGAGAGCCTGGAACACAACACCCGCAGACACCTTCCTCCAGGCCATCTTCCTCCCCTCTCCCCTCCATACGTAGTCTCTCTTCGCACTGAAGAGACACACTGCGGGCAGGAGCAAGCTCACAGTGGTCCCACAGCCACCACTGTGAGTTCCACCACTGCCCAGCTCCTTCTTGAGCAAGTGGGAGTGGTGGTTTTGCACTCTGTTTCCACCGTTCAACACCCTCGCCGCCATTGTCAGGAACTCCAAGGACTGAAGCTCCAACAGTAGCGCAGCAGCCGCGCAGCACCTCACATGCCCGTGCAGATCGGCCGTAGGCTCTCCCCGCGCTCGCAGGTGCCTTCCAGTGCGCACGCGCACGCAGAATCGGCCGCAACCGGTTGTCCCTCCCGTGCGGCACTGTAGCTACTGTTCACGTCACTCAGTACAACACTGTAGCTATAATGCGGTGACCGGAGAGCTTCTCACTTATCCTGTCACCGCGCGCTCTCTCTCCTCGCCACTACCGCCTCCAACCAGTTGCACGCGCCTGCGCCAGCGTTCGCATACGCCCGCACCCATCTGCGCCTTCTCCCGTTCTAGCCCACAGCGCAGTGCGCTACGCTACACTCTCCCTCACGCGCCAGCATCCACTCCCGCCTGCACATGAAGGCAGCACGTGTGCCCACTCCAGCACCCATGCGTAGCCCCTTACGTGCCTGCGTCTGCACGAGCTCCCACCCCATCAGACGACGCTTGCATCCGCCAGACGGCTTAAAATTGCCCGCTCTCTCACACTCCTCCAGCGTGCGCTCCCACACTCTCCAGCAGACACCACACTCGTATACACACACACTTGTACACTCACTTGTACACACCTATACATACTTATACACACACACACACACACACACACACATATATATATACATACATATTCATACCTATACAACTATATATAAGTATATATACATACATACATAAATATATATATGTATTTATATATATATTTATACATATATATATATACATACATATATACATATATATCTATAGATATAAATACATACATATATATATACATAGATACTTATACAAATATATCTATATACATATATACATATATATATCTATATCTATATAGTTAAATATATATACATATATATCTAGTCATAAATATATATATACCTATATATATATATTTACATATCTATATATATATATACATTACTACATATACACCTATATAGTTATAACCCTATCTGTATATATACATATATATATATATTTTTTTTTTTCATACACATCACTCCACCACGCGTTATATCGCGGGAATATCTGCACCAGTTGCTAATATTCCCTGATACTCGCGTAAAGAAAGTGCCTCCGCACACACTCCCACACATCCATCCTACACTCTACACGGCACTTCATCTTGTTGGTTGCGTCTTTCTAGACGTGGACCAACTCGACACTGTGCTACATGCCATTTCCACTTCCACCCCCACCACTATATATATAATATATATCTATATATATATACTATATTTATTTCTTTAAAAGAAATCTATCTTATTTTTTTTAATTTCCTGCTATTAAAAGATAAAAAAAAGGTAAAAGGGAAAAGATAATCCTTGTCTTGCAGGTACTCAATCTTGCGAATAGCAGGACCAATTTTTTGGAAACCCTAAGTTGGCTCAAAGCCAAGGACCTGATTTTGAGAGTGTACCTCAAGGACAAAATTATCAGCAAAAAAGTCTTAAATAGAAAAAAAACCAAAAACATAATAAATGCACGGAAGAGATACATTTTAGGAAAGGCATAGCAACTTCTTCACCTTTAATTCCCGCCTCCCTGAGTTCGACCCTGGACCTAAAAGTGACCAAGATAAAATTAAGTAGGCCAGGTTAAAAATTTTGTAAAAAGATGCTTAGGCTCGATTTAGGTTAACCACTATACTCATTTCAACGATAATTTCACCATATTAACACAACCTGTTCGAGTCTTGACAACAACCTGAAATGACCTATTATCTGAGAGGGTATCAAGAACCTCAATTCGTTGACTCTCCTGGACTGAACCCAAACCCGCCCAACCCTGAACCAAACCATTTGGTTCAGGTTAACCATGTCCAAGATAAGGTGTTCGCTAACTTAAGGAATATCATACAATCTTTAGAAGCTCAACCAACACCTTGCCCTAAGGAATTGAAGCTTTGATTGGAATGATTGACGATTTTAACAAGTATTTGTTGGATTGGCTCCAGGATGTTAAGGATAAGGACCTGGGTGAGTTTTTCCTTGGGAAGTTATCAAAATTGCGAATGAGATTTGTGATTGGTTTAGTTCAATTTGGGATGATTCCTAGGATGAACCCCTATCAAGAGAGCTAATGTTAAAATCTGCTCAGGCACCTATAGGTGGGACATGTTTTAGAAGGCCAGGGTTGACCAGGTTGTTCTAGAGCAATCAAATAAGGATGAATTGAATTCTTCACCTAAGATCCCTGAGCTGGGGAATGAGGAAATGTATGTCTCCATGGAACAAAAAGTGATTGATGATTTTGAGACATAAATTAATGCAGATTTAGAATTCTTTGATTCTGAAGGTGAAGAATCATTATGTGAAGTCTCACCTGAGTTTACAGTACACAATTTCTATGAGACGACAGGCCTGAGGAATTCGATGAATCATTTGATGGCCCTAAACTTGAGGAACTTGATTCTATTGGGGCTCACATGGTGGATTCAAATCCTCATTTCATGAAGGATTTAATTCAAAGCCCCAATTCTCAATCACACCCCATTGAGTATATTGATGATTTTGATTTTGGGATCACTAGACCCAAGTCAATTTTGATTCAACCATAAATCTTGCACTTGGAAATTTTAAATGGGGTGATTATCATGCAAGAGGTCCCAGAATTTGAAGTCCTGATTGTGGAAGATAGGAGTTGGGAAATGAAGATTTGGGAAGCCAATTCCGAAGGAAGTAGAAGATTGAGTCTAAGGGTGCTTATTTGTCTAAAACCACCAACTTTCTACCAGGACACTTATGACATTTTGACTCAGAGGATGTCCAACCCAAGCATATATTCATTGATAATCCCTTTGAGCTTGATTTCTCTGTAACCTAACTTTTTGGTCTTTGGTTGCATCCTCACAAATCGCAGGCCTGACCTCGTTGCATTTCGATTTTGGATAATTTTTATCTAGAACCTTAGATATACTCGACCATGGGGTATGGGTCTGCACCACAATCTGGTCCACATCTGTGGACATCTACTGGTAGGTCTTGAGGTGAATCTTTTTATCCTGATTCTGACCTGCACCTTTGAATTCTTTATTTCTTCTTCTTTGTATAGTGTTCCTAGCTAAAGGCACTAAATTCAGTACGTATATAGTCTCTTTTTCATCTCGAAGCTGACTTGTTAATCACGAAATTCATGTGCTTTCTTCTATACTCCACTCTATTTTATGTCTTTTTAATACAATGAGGACATTGCATTAGATAGGCATGGGGAACTGGATATCATTATCTGAATCATCTTGTTAGCTCCGTAGATTCTTTTTATTTTCTCTTTATTTTTGAAAAAAAAATTGAATTAGGAAAAGAGAACTTGGCTCTAGAAATTTGTCAACCATAGGAATGATACAATATGACCTGAACACTTACCCTTCAGATCTTTGAGATTAATCAGCCTAGGTGTCCACTAAAATGTGTCCTTGTTTCTTGAGTCCTCACCATTCTAAATTTAAATTTTAATTGGCTAATAAGTTGGGCTGATAAGTACACGAGTTATCGACCAGCTGATGGGAACACCATCATGAGCCATAACTAGCTCAATTTGGTCTAATAAACTTGATAAAAGCTCCTACATAACCATCAGAGGGTCTTATAAGCATAATGTTCTATTTTAAGATAAGAAACCATGGTTATTTCTACAATTTTAACAACATTTTACAAACTACAGAATAACCATGGGATATTTTAGGGGTTTTTTAAAGTTCATATGGTCATTAATATCTAACAAGTGGGTCCATGAAGAATGAAACGGGTTTTCACGTATTTCAAGAATTAAATGACATATGAAACCCAAAAAATAGATCCGCTTAATTAAATAAGGTTCTGTTCTAGATAAAATTCACCTAAACCTTCTAAAAATCATAGAAAAATATTTCCTAAGGCTTGGTACCCTTGATTTGACCACTGGAACCCAATTTGACCAAAAATAGAGTCTTAGACGGACAGTTGCCCTAATTTGGGTTTTTATGTAATTTACCTAGTCAAACATTATCGAAACCAAAATCCAACTTTTCCATCAGATTCCTTGGGTCTAAATTAGGTCTTTATCAAAATTTGGACCCAATCGGAGATCATCTTAACCCAGTTTGTATCTCAGTCCTGACATACTCTTTTCATTACATAAAACCCTTACCTTTTTGATATCATTACAAATAGGTCCCTAACTTTTTCATCATCCTCACATTTAGGTCCCTGACACCATTGGTGTGAACATGTCGAGCTCCAGTGAGATTCGAACAAGATTCTTTCACTCGATTCTCAATCAAACAATCCCAAATTTGAACCGGAGATTCCTTGTGAAATTCCCTTCCAAATGAGACCGGTCTTGGATCCCAACTCCTTCCCAAAAGCTCATGAGAACCCTTTGAAAGGAAGGGTATCCAGCTTGATCGAAAAGCATTGAGTTCGTGAGCTTGTTTCCAAGCTTAGAACTCCATTTTATGGCCTAGAAATGATCCTACATCAAGTTCCTCACCTCCTTAGCAAAACTTAGCCTCAAAAATCCCCTATTCCTCCTTCTTCGGCCATCTTCAAAGTTTGCTCCAGCGACCTCCTCCATTCACCCTCGTCAGGCCATCCAACTATCAAATTGGATGATCTATTTTCTTCCCCTCATCTTCATGATCCTCTCCATCCAAAGAGAGGTCATTCCTCAGCCTCATTCGCCGTCATCTCCTCGCCATCTCCATCTCCTTCTCTAGCTCTGATTAATCCATGACCAGAGCTCCCTGGACTTCTCCCTCTCCACTAAGACACTCTACCTACTCCTCTACTCCCCTACATCATTTCCCCCTCATGTCACTCCCAATCGACCATGCAACACACCCTGACGCCCTCACCTTCTTCTGCTCCAGCGAAGCTCCGGCGACGCCTTCCCATCGCTCCACTGCACGAACCTCGCAACTACCACCTTCATTAGCTTCGCTGCAACCTCTCAGTCAAAAGCCCTAACTTTATTAAGGCTATTGACCACTCTACACCCCTGTTGAGCACACCCACCCCTACGCACCTTCTTCGACCTCACTACGCATGTACACACACCCGCACACTACACCACACACACCATTGCACTCGTTGTTCCACAGTGAAGCTTCTGAAATGGTTTGACTTGGCCACAAAGCCGTGTTCAAGGTTTCAAGTACTTCACCAGACCTCCATCATCGCCACCACCCTCTCCGGCTCCATCTAATGTCTTCTGGTGGTGTTCTTCACCAACACATCCAAGCGTTGCGACCCAGCTCCAAGAAGCACTCTAGGTTTGCAATCGAGCGAAGGCACACCTCCATCACCCCTAATTCGACATCCTTTCTACTGCAGCTTGCACACGACGAAGCCCTATGGGAGAGTCCCACATCATGGAAGGAGGAGCTTCTCGCGTAAGATAGTCTGAATTTGTTCGCCCGACCCCTTGCCCAAGACACGGGGGTCGAGTCTCCACGCATGCCTCACCTACCATTCACGTAGGCGGGTCTAGCCCATATCAGGATCCAGTTCCTTAGTGGTCGGACCCAGTTAGGTTGTTAATATGGTGATTTTATCGTTGAAGTGTGTATAGTGGTTAACCTAAATCAAGCCTAACCATCTCTTTACAAAATATATTTTTTTTTTACCTGGCCTACTTGATTTTATCTTAGTCACTTTTAGGCCCAGGGTCGAACTCAGGGAAGTGGGGTTACAAGTCAAGTTTCCACACCTTTTCTACAACGAATCTCTTCCATTCGTTTATTGTGTTTCTGGTGTCTTTTCCATTTAAGGATTTTTTCTAATAATCTTGGTCCTTGAGGCACACCCTCAAAATTAGGTTCCTGGCTTTGAGCCAAATTAGGGTTCCAAAATGGGTCTTGCTATTCGCAAGACGGAGTACCTGCAAGTCAAGGATTATCTTTTCTCTTTTATATATTTTTTTTATCTTTTTACTGCCATGCAAGAGAAATAGAAATAAAGTAAATATAGTATAGATATATATGTATATAATATATATGCACAAAGGGGTGGGGGTGGAGGTGGAGATGGAGTGTAGCACGGTGTCAAGTCGGTTGTTGTCTAGAAAGATGAAACCAACAGGACGAAGTGCCATGTGTAAGGTGGACTGGTGGAAGATGAACACGCTTTCTGTACGTGTGTATCGGGGAATATCAACAACTGGTGCAGATATTCCCGCGATACCACGTATGGCAAGTAATGTGAAAATATATATATATGTATATATGTAAATATATCTATATGTATATATATATATGGTTATAAATATATAGGTATATATATGCAGTTATATGTATACATATATGTATAAATATATATATATATATAAGTATATATGTACATATGTATGTAGCTTGATATGTATATATATGTATATATGTATATATAGTTATATAGATATATATGTATATATGTATGTATATTTATATATATATATATATGTATGTATAAGTAGGTGTGTATATATGTATATATATATATATATATATGTATCTATACTTATACTTAGTTATATAGGTAATAATATATATATAGATATATGTATATATATATATATGTGTGTGTATATAAATATATGTATATAGGTAAGTATATATGTGTATATATATATATATAAGTATATATATATATACATATATATTTACATATATATATATATAAGTATATAGATATGTATATATATATATATATGTATACTAATACTTAGTTATATACATACTACTATATATATAGATATAAGTATACAGCGCTGCATGGAAGGGCTGGAGCGGGCACTTGTAGGCACACGAGGGCGAAGGGAGCAGGCGACACGGGAGGGTGCGGGCGACGCAGGTGCATGCAGATGTGCGGGCGGGTGCTGGAGTGGGAACAGGACTGAACGCGGGCGCAGGTAGTGGCCGGTAGCGGCACTTTGGGTGACCAGATAAGTGAGAAACTCACCGGTCACCCTACTATAGCCACAGTGTTCCGCAGACTGGCGTGAATAGTGACTACATTGTATGGCCGAGCTGCGCGACCGGGAGCGGACGGTGCTGTGAGTGCGGACGGCTCGATGCACACGGAAGAGTGGCTCGGCTGCTGGCTTGCAGTGGGACCTCGCGACAGAGCATGCGGAGAGGGCTGGGTCGTGAGCGAAGGGGCGTGACAGGGCGCTTGGTGGCCTGCGGGTGTTGGATGGGGTGCGCGATGAAGCTTAGCCAGCCGCTGCAGTGGCGCGCGATGGCCGGTTGCGGGCGGACAGGCGAGTGCAGTGCGAAGAAGCAGGAGGTGAGGGCAGCCTACAATCATGCTTGGAAAGGGCTGGGAGGCTGCTGCTGCGTGCTGCTACTGTTGCGTGTGGAGCTTTGAGCTTCAAAGCTTGAAGCTCCAGCTCCAATGGCTGGAATGGCTGGAAAGTGAAACAGGGAAGAAGGCCACCACGCCCACAGGCTCTTGATGAGCTGGGTGGTGGTGGTTTCACGGTGGTGGGTGTGCACCACATTGAAGACTCCTGCCCGTAGAGTGGCTCCTTTGAGGAGGAGGTCCTGCGTATGGAGGGAGAGGGGAGGGAACGGTGGCCTGGAAGAAGAAGAGCTGCTGTGTTGTGTGGGGTTTTTTTGTGTGGAGGAATAGGCTCCCTTCAAAGGAAGAACCGTGGCTATTTTATAGAGGAAGAAGTCATGCCCAGCCATCAAGCCATGCACAAGCCATGCACAACCAGGCCCTGGCTGTGCATGTTGGCTTGTGCATGGCTTGGTAGCGAGAGGCTGCATGCGGCTGCAGGGAGTGGCGAGTAGGGAATGGCTGAGTCAGGAAAGGTGCAAAGAAGAAGAACTCTTCCTTGCAGCCGCAGGAAGAATTCCAAGTCAAATAAAAAAAAAATAAAAATAAAAAGATGGTGAATTTTGCAAAGCAGCACTTGAGGAATACATGAATTGCAAGGCCATTTTATTTACTCTCCTCCCCTCTCAATTAAATGCATGCATGCATGTATTTTCACAAATGCAACTATGGAACCCTAATATGCACTGGTAATGCTAGGAAATAGCACAAGATGGCACAATTGTAGGTGTATTTTTACGGTGCAATCATTCCTCAATCAATCGGGTTTGAGAAGAGAAAGAAAAAAGATAGAGAGGGGAAGGGGAGTTTTTGCCCTTTGCACCTCTGTTCTCAACACATAGTCTCCAAGAGGCTTTCGTGCCTTTGTGCTATGCTCGTGCCTCTCACTGAGGCTTGAAGAAGAAGAGAGGCCTTTGCCTCGGTTGTTGGTTCTAGGCTACTATGTTACATATTGAGATACTAACTGACGTGGAAATTGGTTGATATTCATTATTCAAACATTTCAAATAATTGCAATTAAATTGTCTAAGGTTAATTTGGTGATTCAAATCACCATTTTAATCCATTATTTTTTGCACATTGGTACTTGAATTATCGATATATCATTCTTGAATAGTTCTAAATCAAGTTTTGGTTGCAATTGCTTATATATTTTACTTAGAATTGTGATTTTGAGATTGACTTACTACTTGCTCCCTGCATTCGACCTCGGATTTCCATTCAAGCATAATTCTATTTGATTTCTCACTTTATCGGCTATACTATGACATATCATTTTTAAAACCCCGATTTAGAGCAAATAACATTTTGGCATCGTTGCTAGGGAGCAACGCACAATTTTATCTCTTGATTACGATTCCTAACTTGATACTAACTTGATTTATCTCATTTGATTGTGATTTGTGTAGGGATTTAGCCGAGTAAGATCAACCACACAACAACCACTCCAGGGGTAGGTAAACCGTGAATCCATCTTCATTAAGCCCGTGATCCTGAAAAGCTAAAAGAGGAAAGAAATCGATTAGGACTAACTTGCATTCTATTTTTAGATTAATCATCACAAGTTGCCTAATTTGGTACATTTTTAGAAACATCCCAAACCTGATTCTTGCACCTATTTAGGTATTTAAGACACCTAGGGCTACCACCTTTTTGATTGAGCCCTAGGTGCCAGATTTGGAATTAATTGATTAGACCAATTAGAGCCAGTTAGGGTTTCCATTCTAGGGTTTTAGAGACACACTTGCTTAAAAAATATTCAATCTTCCAAAATTGTGTGTCCTAAGCCTTGGTTGAACTTACCTAAACAAGAAAACCCTAAGAATCAAGCTCTAAATCTCACTTGAATCCTAAAAGCGGGGCCTAATATTCAAGGAAAAATCAGGTGAAGCTAACCCACCTTGTGGGGTCAACCAATCTTCAAATTAGGTCACCACTCACAAAAACATCTTAAAGTTTAAGTGAAATCTTAACACCCACGCTCTAAACTTAAAATTAGTTGACTTAAGAGGTCAAGTATCCATTCTGGTCTACCTAGACACGCAGTGACAAGGAAGGTCGGGTGGGGAAAACCCTGTAACCCATGGGGGTGCTCTATCGTGTAGGGGTCTTCTCAGGATTCTCCCTTCCTAGCTGCCCAGGTATTTCTCAGGTGGATGACTTTTTGATCTAGAGATATCATCCACCTCAAACCTCTATAGTCATCCAAAAATCTTTGGGTGTCTTGATTGGGTCCATCACACCTTCTATCCCTCATCTTCTCCATCAATACATGTTTGGGAGGAGGTCCTTGAGACAACCCTTGAGGCCTCCATTAGCTATTCACTCTCATCGAGGCCAAGCCTCGACCTCCCTGTTTGTGCAACAACCTGACCAGATCGATATCTCTTTTGATTCATCTAAGCCTAGATCTCCTTCATCCATAATCATGGAGCACCAAGCAAAAGAAGAAAACAATCTCCAGAATCAGCTTCAGCGCCTCAACGATCTATTCCAGGTTTTTATGAATCCACAGCAACGTCTTATTGTTGGCAGCGCTTGATCGTGTTTTAACAGTCAGTTGCGTCGTAGTATAGGTGACCAAGCGTTAACAACAAATAAGAATTTATTACTCGAAAACCTAAGTATCCGAAGTCAAACACAGGGAGCAAATGGAATTTATTCACAAATCTCAATAATGTAAATGAACACTTAGAATTACTCAAAATGTAATTCATAATATAAATGCAAGAGTTTATGAATTAAATTTATAGCAAAAATAAAAGAGTTGGACGTCTGATCATAGGATCAGACGTCTTAAATGATGGCCTCTTATTCTTCTCCTTGCAGCTCTCTTCTTCTTCTTCCTTCTTCTGATTTTCCTATCTCTGCTTCAATTGCTTCTCTTCTGCCTTCTTAGCTTTTTCTTCTCTCCTGCAATGTCTTTCTCCTTCCTCTGCGGGTCTTCTTCTTTCTTGCTTCTTCATCCTTAGCTCTCCTCTGGTATTTTCTCTTCCATCCTTCTTCTTTTTCTTCCCTTGGTCTGCCGCTCCTCTGCTACAGTGTGTCTCTCTTCTTCTTCTCCTTCTCTTGCTGCAGCTAAGTCCTTCCTCCTTTCCTTCTCTTACTACGCCTCTTCCTCCCTTAGCTTCCTCTTCCTGCACAATCACCACACAGCAAAACCTATTCCCCTACCCTCCCTACATGTCTCTCTCTCTCTCTCTATGTATCTCTCTTTGGTACACTCTCCTAGAGCCAGGTAATTGGGTCGGTCGTGTGCCCGGGTCCAGGCACAGCGGCGTGGGTATGGTGCGCGAGGAGTGCTCGGTAGGTTAGTCGGGTCAGGTGCCAGGTCCGCAGGGTCAATTCACAGCGAGGTGTGGTAAGGGTGAGGGACCTCACCCCATGTGTGTCTCGAGGCGAATAGAGTAAAACACAAAATCAATTTATCCCACGCGCCTCACTCCTGCATTCACGAGGTGGGACTAAATGTCCCACCCGCTTCTGCATGCATGCTCGCATGAGCTCCTTCTTCCAATTGCTACAGCTGGAGTCCTCGTAGTGCTAATTGCCTAGATAGATGAATGCGCGAGACCAACCCAAGCCTTCTGGACTTGGGACCCTGAAGTGCTTCAGCCTGGAGCAAGCTTGCGACCTTCTCAAGCCGTCGCTAATGGCGGTTGGTGCTCAGATCTGCCACACATGAATACGGCCTGGTGGCCCCATTAAAATACTTGGGAAGCTTCACCGTGCGAAGGCGAAGGTGGGATGGTAGGTGGCAAGCCGTGGGGCAGCCTAGGCATGCATGCCTAGGTCGTTCTGTGGTTGGGTTTATGGGTTAGGTCAGGAGGCGTTTAGGGAGGTGTAGGCGGTCTGTGAGTGAGTGGAAAATGTTCAGTGGTCGATGGCAGAGGTGAAGAGGTTGGTGGTGAGACGTGTGGAGGTGAAGAGGTTGGCCAGAGATGGGGAAGATGGCGGTGGACAGTGGCAGTCGAGGGGTAATTCATGAAATTGATTAAGGGGAATTGAAGAGGGGATAGAGAGGAGTAAGTCTAACCTAATTACGTGGACGAAGGGGGAGAGGTGGTGACCAGCGGTACCTGCTGTCGCCGGAGAAGAAGGTGTCTAGTGGAGGGAGATGGCGGCGACAACGAGGCTAGGGATGCTCGCACGAGTGTTACGCGATGCGGACGAAGATGGTGAGGACAACTCTGCCACTGGTATTGTGGCAGAGTGAAGAGAAAATGGAAGGAGGCTCACTGGAGCTCGCTGGACTACTTGACTGGAGGAGAAGATGAAAGTGGGGTGAATCTCTAGCCAAGTCGAGCTGAGGAGGTGTAGCCAAGGTTGAGGATCATTTTATAGGAAATGGCAGGGGCTCTTGTGCTTGGAAGACAAGCTTCCAAATGCAAGAGTCCTCACCGGAGTAGGAAATCTATTGGAGACCCAAATCTCTCGTACGTTCGCACTAGAGATTGGGTGCAAATCAGAGATTAGGATCGAGCTCAGATGGAAGGGAATTGCTCAGAGATTCTCCCTTCCAAATCTGGGAGATCTCTGAGGAATCAGGGAGTACTCCCCCTCCATTCCTCGTCATAGTAGGATTTCTCCCCATTAATGGTGGAGGGACCTATTTATAAGAGTGGCGAGGAAGTTAGGGGGGTCTGTGCAATGGTTTTCAAAAGATAGGGGCCAAAATATAATTGGGTGTACTATTTTGCAAATTAGGTCAAGATGACCTCCCTTTAGGTCCAAATTTTGGTACAAACCTAATTTGGACCTAAGAAATCCAATGGTGAATGTGGATTTTAGGTTTGACCACGTTTGACTGGATATTTTGTGCAAAAGCCCAAATTAGGTCAATTAATGTGCTAGGACCTCAATCTAGGTCAAAATAGGTTCCAAAGGCTAATTTTAAGGCTCTAAACCATAGGGGATATTATTCCATGAATTTTAGAGGGTTTAGTTAATTTTCATCCTAACCAAAACCTTGTTGAATTAAGCGGGTCTGTTTTAGGGTTATAAAATGTCATTTAATTCTTGGATTACACATGAACCCATTTCTGACTGAACCAACCTACTTTTTATCTTATTCAGATCATTTGACCTATGTTTTGCTTCTAAGAAATCCCATTTATGTACTGCAATGGTAAAATTGTAATTTTAACCTTATTTCATGTTTTCTTCTCAGAACACTTATTCCTTGAATTAGGTCCTTCTCTAGGTTATGTAGGAGCTCTTATTCTCTTTCATAGGTCAAAATGAGCTAGTTAGGGCTCATGATGAGGCTCTCATCATACCCCCATGCCTAGCTTTTTCTAGTCCCTTAGTAAAATTTTAGGGTTTTAACTTCTGTTCTAGACCCTGAGTGTCTATTACTAGTTATGATAAGTGTTTTTCTTTTTCTTTTGTTGATTAGGTTAAGAATGCTAACAATAGGCCTAGAGGTACTCAAGTACCAACCAAAATCCAGACCTGACCCGCTTTAGCCTCAGTCCTCCACGATGATTTTTAAGGCCCATAGAAACTATCCTAGGGTTTGTTGGATTACGTGGTTAAAGCAGCCGTGCTTGAGACATTTTTAGCCTAGGATCAGTTTGCAGTGCATTTTTGTAAGAGAGTGACAGAGGATTTATTTGTTTGGAGAGCTCTCCCTCTCTTTTATTTTTATTTCTACCTTCGGATTGGCTTCTCAACACGATCTATATCAGATTCCTCGTCCTCATCATCAATCCTCAAGGGTCCCTGGCAATCGATGCATCGTGATAGCACCACCCATGGCAACCCCAGAACCCTGGCTTTCGAGATTTCGAGATAATCCTGCCTATGGCGTTCCGTAGCCAAATCCAAACCCTGGCAATCGACATTTCGTGATAATGCCGCCCATGGTATCTGAACCAGCGGAGTGCCTACATGCCCCCGGTAGGATATTTAAATATCCTAAGAGACAAGCACCGAGGAGATGATATTTTGTTACTCATCTTCGAGGGAAATTTCCTGCCTCTCCGCACCGGGAACTCATCCAAATCAACTTGTATTGATCAGCCTCTCCTAATCTAGGCAACATTTTTAGAATATTAAAAATGCTTTTGCGTGATTTTGATATTTATGCGCACTAAACTAGACTGTGTGTGGATTGGGGTGCTTAGGTTACCGAATCCCACAAATCGAAGGTCAGTTAACGAGGCCGAATACTTCCTAAGCCTTAGACCTACTACTTAAGCTTTTTATTTTTCCCAACCTCTTGAGGATTATCCAGATCTTAGCGGGTACGTGAATTTTTAAGCCTAAGAGTCTAGCCCAAAAGGCCTAAGATCAGCGTTCCTGGTAATTTTTTTTTGCTGTCTCCTTTGTACTTTTTTCTCTTTTTTTGATGTGGTCTAGAACTTCGATTAATTCCTTAATCTCTTACTAATGACTATCTCTTTTTCTTTTTCATTTTATGCTCCTTTTTGTCATTTTTGCTCTTTTTCTCCTTATAATTATGTGGCTCACAAAGTTTCCTCCCTCCATTTTTTTATTCTTTTTTATAATTTTTCAATTTTTTTGTGTTTTTGACATATGTGAATTTTTTTTGTGAGAATCCTTCTAACTTTTTCTTTGTTCTGTATGTATGCACTTTATCAACCCCCATGCCTAAGTTTTGCAATGTCCTCATTGTAAACGGAGGGTGTGAAATAGTGTTGAGGTCAAGGACTTAGAACAGGATACATCGAGTGGGTGAATAGGTTGAAAGTGACTGATGCAGATGATTTTAAGCTCTGGTACGTGTAGCAGAGGTGGGATCAATTATCTAAGGCTGAACTCAAGGTGCAATGGACGTGGAGTATAGATGAATAATCAGGCGGGTTCTTTTTTGGAATGACAGGTTGCCTTCCGTTAAGCGCTAAATTCAACGCCTTCAGTCGAGAGGAAAATGGGGTGGAGAAGGAGTGGTCAAATCAGTAGAATTTTGTAAAACAAGCACCTTGATTAAGAGCCTGGTTGGTCCAACCAGGTGCTTGTTAAGATCAACAAGCTGATGATGCAGCCCAAACCCAATCAGTCTGGTGGGTTGATAGATGTAGATCAACAGATGCGGAACCCATTATATGCAATGAAGTTTTGATGGATGTGGAAATGAAAACTCGGGTTTAGGCTGAGTCGAATCAGCCTGCTCAGAGTAGGGTTCTGAAAAATAATCAATGCATGGTGTGGAAACCCTACAAGGGTGATAAGAGAATGATGGATCATGTTTTTCAGTCTGATTGATACCTGATGCTCGGTATAGATGTGGGGTTGAATCATCTGCAAACGGCTCAATGAGAGGTGAATCAGAATAGAAATTGAGCTCGGTTGCAAGTCGGGGTAGAGAATGGGTTTTGATCGATTCTGTATGTGTGGAAGAGGTAGCTTCAATGAGAATTGTGTATGAGGGCTCTTCTAGAAAGGAATGACATGTGGTCTCATGTAGAGAGTCCTCATAGTAACTTTCAAAATCAGAGTTAGAGAATGAGTCACGTGAGTTGAGGTCGTAGATTGGCTTGTTATAATCAGGAAGCATATTTTCTCCGATGTTATGGTCAAATTCGAAATCATCGGAGAGTTTGCAAAAATCACAATCTAAATGAGATTCAAGATCATGAGTTCCACCATAGAATAAATCATATGCTGTAGATTCAGTAGCCTGACTGGTGTCTACCCTAGATGTCAATTCTGAGCTTAAAAAGGTGTCCTTATCTGGTAGAGGCTCAGGTTCTAAGCTGGTAGGATAGACCCAATTGAAACCCCACTTGTCCAACTCCTCAATTTCTGTATCGTAAATTGGCATGACTTCCGAAAAATCGATTGGTTCCTCTGAGGATGTTGGCGAGGGATCAAATAGAGGCCCAAAATCATATTATTCATTGAAAAATTGATCTTCCTCATATGGGACCTCGAAATGTTCCCAATAGGTTTCATATATAGATTCTGGGCTTAGGATGTGGGTTGAATCACTAGAATCTAGGTCCAAATAACCTTCGAGAGTCACCTTATCAGTAAAAGGGGTGCAATTTATACCCTCGAGAGGTTTAGTTCTACTTTCACTATTGTAGGAGTTTTGGGATTCTATGCCTGGTGATTCATGGTCTAGAGTTGGCTCAACATTGTGTTCTCCTGCACTTGGAGCTTCCCAACCTTCTTCAATGTCAGGCACATTGTACTCCATCTGGGTTGGGAATACGCAACCTTTTTGTGCCTCAAACCCGAGATCAGATTGATCCTCAATGTTGTCCCAAGATGGTTCATCCTCTGTTTGTGGTATATACAGGTATTTTTGGTCGATAATTTGTTTTAATAATCTCATTATCTCTTCCCATTTTTCAAGATCATCTTGGTGTTGCTTCCAAAGTTGAGGATTTGTCATGCATTGAAGTTATTCAAGATTGTGCAATTTTTCTATCTCAATGTATCCTGTGATGAGCATGTCTCGGGTTGATCCTTTTGTGGCTTCTGCCAATAGCACTTGGGCACAAGTTATGATGAAGGTTGTGGTTGTTGGGACATCGACTTGAGCGTTTTCCACTGGTGTTGAGGTTTTGTCTTCTTTTTCATAGAATTTCAGGGCATCCTCAATCATCCTATCTCTCATGGATCTCCAATATTCAGCTTTCTGGAATGGTAGTCCTAAGTCGTTTGGCTGCATATTTGGATCAGGTGGTGGACTCAAGATGTAGAATCAGAGTTTTAATCAAGGTGTAGAATCAAGTTATGAAGCGAATAGATCTGCATAACGAGTCCCACTGAAAATGTATGTGTATGCTCTAAAGAGAATAAATGAGGGACTGGAGATATTTTTGACCCAATCGAGGCACCCAAAGACATTTGGATGACTATGGATGTTCAGGGCAGATGATACCCCTGGATCAGAAGGTCGTCCACCTAAGAATTACCTAGGCAGCCAGAGAGGGAGAGTCCTGCAAAGACCCCTACACGGTACAGCGTCCCCATGGGTTACAGGGTTTCCCCCACCCGACCTCTCTTGTCACTGAGATTCCAGGTAAACCAGAATGGGGGCCTTGACCTCTTAAGTCTACCACTTTTATTTCAAAGGTGCTTTAGGGTTTTCACTTGAACTTTAGCTGTTTTGATGTTGTGACCTAATTTGGAGGTTGGTTGACCCAAGGGGTCAACTTCACCTGACTTGTCCTAAATATGGCAGAATGATTCTAGGCTTGGGACCTAGAGATGACCCTAATTTGACTCCCAGTTTTTTAGGTCTAAGATTTTAAGATTCAAGTGATTTTAGAGCTCAATTTTTAGGGTTTGTCTTGTTTAGATATCTTCAATCAAGGGCTTGGGTCGTACACTGATGCTGGAGGGTTCATTTCCTTTTATACAAGCATGTGTGACTAGCACTCCAAAACCCTCCTGTAGAAACCCTAATTTGGTTCTATTTCCAATCCTCTTTTCTTCTTGAAAAAGGTTCTCTTTGGACTTAAAAGCAAGAAATGTGTTGTCCGCGGAGATTAATCGTGATTTCTATTAGGCACAGGAATTTGTGGGATAGGATCTAAAAAGAATCACTCCAACTTCAAGAAGATTTGAAAAAATTTTCGTAAAATCAGGAAATGTTTCCCTTAAAGATGGTGATTACCATAGAAAGAAGGCAATTGATTCTTAAATTAACTGCTTTCTTTTGTCTTTCAAGGATTAGGGGATGGTTTAAGGAAGAAAAGAGATTACCTGCCCTGGAGTAGTTGACCTGCAGGAGGGATCTTCTCGTGAAATACCTGCAAGATCACAACAAAGCAAAGTAGGACAAGTTAGTGTTCAATATGATCAAAAAAAGAATGCAAAGATTAGTGATAAATTGCACATTGCTCCCCTACAACGGTGCCAAAATGTTTGCAGTGCTTGATCGTGTTTTAACAGTTAGTTGCGTTGTAATATAGGTGACCAAGCATTGACAACAAATAAGATTTTATTACTCGAAAACCAGAGTATCTGAAGTCGAACACAGGGAGCAAATGGAATTTATTCACTAATCTCAATAATGTAATTGAACACTTAGAATTACTCAAAACTTAATTCATAATATAAATGCAAGAGTTTATGAATTAAATTTATAGCAAAAATAAAAGAGTTGGACGTCTGATCATAGGATCAGACGTCTTAAATGATGGCCTCTTATTCTTCTCCTTGTAGCTCACTTCTTCCTTCTTCTGATTTTCCTCTGTCTCTACTTCAGTTGCCTCTCTTCTGCCTTCTTAGCTTTTGCTTCTCTTCTGCAATGTCTTTCTCCTTCTTCTTCCTCTACGGGTCTTCTTCTTTCTTTCTTGCTTCTTCTGCCTTAGCTCTCCTCTGGTGTTTTCTCCTCCTTCCTTCTGCTTTTTCTTCCCTTGGTCTGCCGCTCCTCTGCTACAGTGTGTCTCACTTCTTCTTCTCCTTCTCTTGCTGCGGCTAAGTCCTTCTTCCTTTCCTTCTCTTACTGTGCCTCTTACTTCCTTAGCTTCCTCTTCCTGCACAATCACCACACAGCAAAACATATCCCCTACCCTCCTCGCACGTCCCTCTCTCTCTTTGTATCTCGCTTCGGTACACTCTCCCAGAGCCAGGTAATCGGGTCGGTCGCGTGCCCGAGTCCAGGCGCACCAGCGTGGGTGTGGTACGCGAGGAGTGCTCGGTAGGTTAGTCGAGTCGGGTGCCAGGTCCGTGGGGTCAATTCCCAGACGAGGCGTGGTAAGGGCGAGGGACCTCACCCCATGTGTGTCTCGAGGTGAATAGAGTAAAACACAAAATCAATTTATCCCACACGCCTCACTCCTGCATTCATGAGGTGGGACTAAATGTCCCACCCACTTCTGCGCAAATGCCCGCAGGAGCTCCTTCTTCCAATTGCTGCAGCTGGAGGCCTCGCAGTGCTAATTGCCTAGACAGATGAATGCGTGAGACCAACCCATTAAAATGTGCCTAGCCTTCTGCGGTGCCACTAGACAGATGAATGTGCCTAGCCTTCTGGACCTGGGACCCTGAAGTGCTTCAGCCTGGAGCAAGCTTGCAACCTTCTCGAGCTGTCACTAATGGCGGCTGGTGCTCAGATCTGCCACACATGAATACAGCCTGGTGGCCCCATTAAAATGCATGGGAAGCTTTGCCGTGCGAAGGCGAAGGTGGGACGGTAGGTGGTAGGCCGCGGGGTGGCCTAGGGGTGCGTGCCTAGGTCGCTCTGTGGCTGGGTTTATAGGTTAGTTTGGGAGGAGTTTAAGGAGGTGTAGGCAATCTGTGAGTAAGTGGAAAATGTTCAGTGGTCGATGGTGGAGGTGAAGAGGTTGGTGGTGAGACGTGTGGAGGTGTGGAGTGATGGATGTGTCTCGCCGGAGGTTGGCCGGAGATGGGGAAGAAGGCGGTGGACAGTGGCAGTTGAGGGGTAATTCATGAAATAGATTGAGGGGAATTGAAGAGGGGATAGAGAGGAGTAAGTCTAACCTAATTACGTGGACGAAGGGGGAGAGGTGGTGACTAGCAACACCTGCTATCACCGAAGAAGAAGGTGTCTAGTGGAGGGAGACCGCGGCGACGATGGGGCTAGAGATGCTCGCACGGGTGTTACGCGATGCGGAGGAAGATGGTGAGGACAGCTCTGCCACTGGTATTGTAACAGAGTGAAGAGAAAGAGGAAGGAGGATCACCGGAGCTCGCTGGACTACTTGACCGGAGGAGAAGAAGATGAACGTGGGGTGAATCTCTGGCCAAGTCAAGCTGAGGAGGTGCAGCCAGGGTTGAGGATTATTTTATAGGCAATGGTAGGGGCTCTTGTGCTTGGAAGACAAGCTTCCAAATGCAAGAGTCCTCACCAGAGTAGGAAATCTGTTGGAGACCCAAATCTCTCATGCATTCGCACAAGAGATTGGGTGCAAATCAGAGATTAGGATCGAGCTCAGATGGAAGGGAATTCCTCAGAGAATCTCCCTTCCAAATCTGGGAGATCTCTGAGGAATCAGGGAGTAATCCCCCTCCATTCCTCGTCAGAGTAGGATTTCTCCCCATTAATGGTGGAGGGACCTATTTGTAAGAGTGGTGAGGAAGTTAGGGGGGTATGTGCAGTTGTTTTCAAAAGATAGGGGCCAAAATGTAATTAGGTGTATTATTTTGCAAAGTAGGTCAAGATGACCTCCCCTTAGGTCCAAATTTTGGTACAAACCTAATTTGGACCTAAGAAATCCAATGGAGAAGTTGGATTTTAGGTTTTACCACGTTTGACTGGACATTTTGTGCAAAAGCCTAAATTAGGTCAATTAATGAGCTAGGACCCCAAACTAGGTCAAAATAGGTTCCAAATGCTAATTTGAAGGTTCTAAACCCTAGGGGATATTTTTCCTTGAATTTTAGAGGGTTTAGTTGATTTTTATCCTAACCAAAACCTTATTGAATTAAGCGGGACTATTTTAGGGTTATAGAATGTCATCTAATTCTTGGATTGCACATGAACCCATATCTGACTGAACCAACCCACTTTTTATCTTATTCAGATCATTTGACCTATGTTTTGCTTCTGAGAAATCCCGTTTATGTACTGTAATGGTAAAATTATAGTTTTAACCATTATTTTATGTTTTCTTCTCAGAACACTTATTCCTTGAATTAAGTCCTTCTCCAGGTTATGTAGGAGCTCTTATTCTCTTTCTTAGGTCAAAATGAGATAGTTAGGGCTGATGATGAGGCTCTCATCACCTATGATGCGAGATCATTGCAATCCCGTTACGGTGGTGATTGAACCTCGAGTCCAAATCATGGCTGGAGGTCCTAATATTAAACTCAAGCCCAACATGATTCATGGTGTTCCAAAATTTCATGGGCTTAATTATGAAGATCCCTTCCACCATATCAAGCAACTCAAGCATCTGGCCCAGACCTTTAGGTCAGAAGCTCAAAATCGAGATATCTTGCACATGAAGATGTTCTCTATTTATGAAACGAAATCGGTGTTGAAAAGATAAATTATGTTGCATTGCAGTATAAGTGAAATCATCTTGTAAACAAATAAGAATTTTATTACTTGAAAACTTAGGAATCCGAGGTTGAACACAGGGACTAAATTGGCATTTAAAAACTAAGAGCACAATCTCAAATTAATAAAATGTGATGTTTAACAATATTATGAAGCAACAGAATGAAATTCAATGTATATTAATGCTAAAGAGAAGAATAGAGATGTAAAAAGAAATAGAATTAATCTCTGGTCTTTTCTCTCTCTTTCTTTTCTTTCTTCTCTACTGTCTTCTTCTTTCTTCTTCTCTTTTCTTCCTTCTCTGAGTTCTTCTTCCTTTCTCTGCGCCTACTTTTTCTTCTGTCTTCTTCTTCTTTCTTTTCTTCCCTTGGTTTCTGCCTTCTTTGCCTCTGCCTTGGCTTGTTTCTTTGTCTTTCTATCTTCAGCCTTCTATTCTCTCTGTGGCTCCTTCCTTCTCTTCTTCTTTTCCTTCAGCTGTGCCTTCCTTCCGCTACCTGCTTGAAAATGCCTGAGGTGGGAATAAAAGTCCCACCTGCTTCTTCACGTGCGCCCGTAGGGGTCTTCTCCAGATTGTTGCAGCTACGGATGCTGGGGCTCCAATTACTGGGCGCAACTTGTTCACAGAGGGATTCCACACGTCTGGAACCTGATCTCTTGGATTAGGGCCACCTGGAGTGAGCTTGCAAGCAAGTTTCGCGTCTACTCTAATGGTGGTAGAGGTCGAACCTGCAAATCACGAATACGGCCTTGCGACCCTATCAAAGCACCTAGGTAGCTTTTCTGTGACACGGCGTAGGTGGTGCGGTGGGTGGCTTGGCGTAGAATGGCCTAGGCATGCGTGCTTAAGTCAAACTGTGGTCGTGAAAGTGCATGTGTTCAAGGAGAGTGTAGGGTGCATGTGGCAGTCAGTGAAGGGGTGAGTGATGATCAGTGGATGATGGCGAAGGTTCTGCAGTAGGTGGCGAGGCATGTGGGTGCATGGAGCAACGGTTGTGCCTTTGTCGATGGTCTGTCGGAGATGAGGAAGATGGAGGTGGTCTGTGGCTGTCGAAGGTGGTTTTGTGAAATAAAGAGGGGGAAAGTGAAAGGTAGGAAGAGAGGAACCTAACTGAGGGTATCTGGATGAAGGGGGAGATGGATGGCGGACAACGCATATCTGCTGTCGTCGGAGACAAAAGCCATGAGATGAAGAGGCGGCGATGACGAGAAGGTTGAAGAAGCACGCGCAGGTATGGCACGACACGGAGGAGCAAGGCGGAGAAGACTCTTCCACTGGTATGGTGGCAAAGCAACGAGAAGAGGGAGGAGAGATCACCGGAGATTGTGGGCTATTTGGCCGGAGATGGGAGAGGAAGAATTTTGGGGGTTTCTGCTGCCAAATCAAGCTTGAGATGATCGTCAGGGCCTGGGGCATCTTTTATAGGCATCAGTAGAGGGCCTTGTGCTTGGAAGGCAAGCTTCCATGCACGGCAACCTCGCCAGACTTGGAAGGTCGAGAGATGCCCATATGTCTCGTGCGTTCACATGAGAGATTGGGTGCAAATCGAAGCGCATAATTAGGTTCACACGGTCGGGAATTCCTCAGAGAATCTCCCTTTCAAATCTGAGAGGGATTCTCTGAGGAATCAAGGAGATATCCTTCTTGAATCCTCGCTGGAGTAGGATTCCTCTGCTGTAATGGTGGAGGGACCTAATTGCGAAGAGTGGCAAGGAAGATAGGGTGTTCTGCGTAATGATTTTCAAAAGCTAAGGGTCGAAATGTAATTGGGTGGACTGTTTTGCAAAGTAGGTCAAGGTGACCTCTCCTTAGATCTAAATTTTGGTAAAAACCTAATTTAGACCCAAGGAATCCAATGGTGAAGTTGGATTTTAGGTTTGATCACGTTTGACTGGGTATTTTGCACAAAAACCTAATTTAGGGCAAATGTATGATTAGGACCCCTATTTAGGTCAAAATAGGTTCCAAAGGCCAATTTGAAGGTTCTAAACCCTAGAGGATATTTTTCAATGAATTTTAGAGGGTTTAGTTGATTTTTATTCTGACCAGAACCTTATTGAATAAAGTGAGTTTGTTTTAGGGTTACAAGAAGTCATTTAATTCTTAGATTGCACATGAACCCTTTTCTGATTGAACCAACACACTTTTTATCTTTTTAAGACCATTTGACCTATGTTTAACCCCTGAGAACTCTCGTTGATGTACTACAATGGTAAAATTGTAGTTTTACCCTTTGTTTCTTATTTTCTTCTCAGAATAGTTATTCCTTGAATTAAGCCCTTTACTTGGTTATGTAGGAGCTTTTGTTCTCTTTTTTAGGTCAAAATGAGCTAGTTAGGACTCATGATGGTGTTCCCATCATACCCCCATGCCTAGCTTTTACTAGTCCCTTAACAAAATTTCAAGGTTTTAACTTCTGTTCTAGACCATGAATTCCTTTCACAATTTATGATAAGTGCTTTTCCTTTTTCTTTTGATTAGGTTAGAATGCCGACAGTAGGCCTAGAGGTAATCATGTACCAACTAAGATACAGACCTAACTAGCTCTAGCCTCGATCCTCCGCAAAGGTTTTTAAGGCCCACGGGAACTATCCTAAGGTTTGTTGGACTCCGCGGTTAAAGCACTCGTGCTTAAGACATATTTTAGCATCAGTACAGTTTGCAGTGCATTTTTTGTAACAGAGAGATAGAGGATTTATTTGTTTGGAGAGTTTTCTCTCTCTTTTCTTTTTATTTCTAGCTTTGGATTGGCTTCTCAACACAGTATGTATTGGATTCCTCATCCCTATCATCAATCCTCAAAGGTCCCTGGCAATTGATGCTTCATGATGGCACTGCCCATGGCAACCCCTAGAACCCTAGCTTTCGAGATTTCAAGATAATCCCACCCATGGCATTCCGTAGCCAAATCCAGACCCTAGCAATCAACATTTCGTGATAATGCCGCCCATGGCATCTAAACCAGCAGAGTGCTTACGTGCCCCTGGTAGGATATGTAAATATCTTAGGAGACAATCACCGAGGAGATGATATGTTGTTACGCATCTTCGAGGGGAATTTCTCACCTCTCCGCACTGGGAACTCGTCCAAATCAACTTGTGTTGATCGGTCGCTCCCAATTTGGGCAACTTTTTTCAGAACATTTAAACGCTTTTGTGTGATTTTGATAGTTATGCGCACTGAACCAGATTGTGTGTGGATTGGGGTGCTTAGGTTACCGAGTCCCGCAAATCAAAGGTTAGTTAACGAGGCTGAATACTCCCTAACCTTAGACATAATACTTAAGCTTCGCATTTTCCCCAACCTCTTGAGGATTATTCAGATCTTAGCGGATACTTGAATTTTTAAGCCTAAGAGTCTAGTCCAAAAGGCCTAAGATCAGCGTTCCTACTAATCACTTTTTGTGTCTCATTAGCACTTCTTTCCTATTTTTCTCTTTTTCCTTGATGTGTGGTCTACAACTTCGGTTAATTCCTTAATTTCTTACTAATGACTATTCTTTTTCTTTTTCATTTTGTGCTCCTTTTTATCATTTTACTCTTTTCTTCCTCATGGTTTGTATGGCCTCAAAAATTTTCTCTCCCCCCTTAGTTTTTTGTTATTTTTCAAGATTTTTTTCATTTTTTATGTTTTTTTGTGATTTTTGTTTATGAAACCTTTTCTTGTGATATGAGTTTTCATAATGTTTTTCAGTTTCATACCCCCCATGCCTACGATTTGCAATGTCTCCATTGTAAATTAGGTGGGTTCAAATTTAGCTTAGTTCATTCATTAGGACAGGTGTTGGGTGGGTGAACAGGTTGAGGTGATTGTTGCAAATGATTTCTAGACTCGGGTATGGGTACCTGAGGTGAAGCCGGTTGTTCTAATGGATGAACCCTAAAGTGCAATATGAATTCAGCATAGAAATGTCAAGAAAGGTTTTGGGTTTTTCAACGAATGACGGGTTGCCTCCCGTTAAACGCTGAGTTTTACACCATCGGTTGGGCGCAATGAGCTCAAGGAGAATGGAGGGTAAAGGATATCTCAAGCAAATTTGTATCGGTCACGTCAATGAATAGTTTGAGTCTCTGTCCATTCACGACGAAGGGTTCGAAATCAAGGCTGAGTGGATTGATCTCGATTGCTCCATTTCTAAAGATTCGTTAGACTAAGTAGGCTCCGATCCATTTAGATCGTAGATTTCCTGGGAACAGTTTGAGTCTGGCATCGAAGTGTAGGACCTTTTGACCAGGATGAAAGATCTTTCTAGATATGTGCTTGTCATAAAAGGCTTTAACCTGCTCTTTGTAAATTTGTGAGTTCTCATATGCATCTTGGCGTAATTCATCGACCTCACTCATTTAAAGCTTTCTATGGGTTCCATCCTTAGAAAGATCTAGGTTGCAGTTCTGTATTGCCCAATAGGCTTTATGCTCCAATTCGACGGGGAGGTGACATGCCTTCCCGTACACCAGTCTGAAGGGAGACATACCTAATTGGGTCTTGTGGGCTGTTATATAAGCCCACAAAGCTTCTGGAAGCCAAGATGACCAATCCTTCCTATCAGGTCGAACAGTAACCTGGAGGATTTTCTTGATCTCCTGATTTGATAGCTCAGCTAGACCATTAGTTTAGGGGTGGTAAGGAGTAGAGATTCAGTGCGACACCCCGTATTTGGTCATCAGTGGCCTGAACTGAGCGTTTGTGAAATGGGTCCTTCCATCGGAAATTATTGCACGTGGAATTCCAAACCGTGAGAAGATGTTTTGATGAATGAATTTGATAACTTTATGATCATTAGTTCGGGTCGGAATGGCTTCGATCCATTTGAACACATAGTCAACAGCGAGTAAAATGTATTCGAAGCCATCCGAGATAGGGAAGGGTCCCATAAAATCAATCCTCCAAATGTCAAAAGTTTCGCATACCAGAATCGGCTGTAAAGGCATCATATCTCGATGGCTCATGTTGCCTAAGGTCTGGCAACGAGTACATACCTTACAGTGATTTTATGCATCCTTGAAAATTGCGGGCTAGTAGAAGCCGCACTGGAGGACTTTTGCTGCGATTTTATGTCCTGAAAAGTGTCCACCGCATGCCTGGTCATGGCAGAAAGAGAGTATGTTTTTGATTTCCACTTCCACGACACATCGTTGAATTATTTAATCAGCACCAATGTGGAAAAGATACGGGTCTTCCCAAAAGTAATACTTGGCATTGGAAAGCACTTTGTCCTTCTTGGCCTTTGCCAATCGGACGGGATCTAATGTGATGCCAAGTAGTTTACTATGTCAGCAAAACATGGAAGCCCTGTATTGATAGTCAGAAGGTGCTCATCGGGAAAATGTTCCGTGATGGGTCTAGAAGGGTCAATGATTTCAAATGGAAGGTGGGACAAGTGATTAGCTACCACGTTTTATTTTCCCACTTTGTCACGAATCTCGAGGTCAAATTCTTGCAACAGCAAGATCCAGCAGATTAATCAAGGTTTCGCATCCTTCTTTACAAGGAGATGCCTCACAGCTGTGCGATTCGAGTAGATGATAACACGGAAACCCAGGAGATAAGTTCTAAATTTTTCCAGAGCAAATACTATGGCTAGCAGCTCTTTCTCAATAACTGTGTAGTTACGCTGAGCCTCATCAAATGTTTTGCTAGCGTAGTAAATGACCACGAGTTTCCCATCAATTTTATACCCCAAAACCACTCCTACAGCGAAATCATATGCATCGCACATGATCTCAAAGGGTTAAGACCAATCGGGGGACTATAGGATCAGGGCTTGGGTAACTCAGTCACGGAGGATCTCAAATGCTTGAGGGCATTCCTTGGAGATTTCGAAAGGTACATCCTTGGAGAGAAGAGTGGCCAAGGGGCGTGCAATTTTTGAAAAATCAGCGATAAATCGACGGTAAAAACCAACGTGCCCCAGAAAAGATCGGATGTCCTCCATCGAGCTAGGCATACAGAGTTTGGAAATCAAGTTTACCTTAGCTCAATTGACTTGGATGCCTTTCTCTGAAATCAGATGTCCCAAAATGATTCCCTCAGGCACCATGAAATGGCTCTTTTCCCAGGAAAGAACCAGATTTATGTCAATACACCGCCTGAGGATTTGGACCAAGTGCTGGAGGTAATCGTCAAATGATGCTCCAAATACTGAAAAGTCATCCATGAAGACTTCCAAATAATTGCCTACCATATCTGAGAATATGGCAAGCATGCACCGCTGAAAGGTCACGAATGCATTGCAGAGACCGAACGGCATCCTTCGGAATGCGTACGTCCCTAAGGGGTAGGTGAAAGTGGTCTTTTCTTGGTCCTCAGGATGGATTGCCACTTGGTTATAATCGGAGTACCCGTCAAGGAAGCAGAAGAACCTATTTCCCGCCAGTTTCTCAAGGATCTGATCAATAAACAGTAGTGGGAAATGATCCGTCTTCATGGAGGAATTGAGTCTTCTGTAATCAATGCAAACTCTCCACGAATTAGCTACACGGGTCGGTATGACCTCTCCGATTTCAGTCGTAATAACGGTGAGTCCTGCCTTCTTAGGCACAACCTGGATTGGACTTACCCACCGACTGTCAGAGATCGGGTAGATGATCCCTACATCTAACCACTAAATGATCTCCTTTTTCACAACCTCCTGCAGATTAGGGTCAAACGTCTCTACATTTATGGTGAAGGTCATGTGCCCTCTTCGGTGTAGATTCAGTGTGTGCAATAAGAGGGACTAATGCCAGTCAAATCATCGAGAGTCCATCCAATGGCTCTACGATGTTGCTGAAGAACAGTAATCAGACGGGATTCCTTGTCAGGTGTGAGTCTGGAGTTGATAATCACAGGAAACATTTGATTGGAACCCAAAAAGATGCATTTCAGATGTTTGAGAAGAGGCCTGAGTTCCAGAATAGGGTTATCAGCAGCAGCGGGCGATTCAGGGTGTGTGTCAGGAGCAAGGGAGGGAGTTTTGGCCGTATCTAGATCAGGTTTAGACTCCTCTATTTGTGGGTTTTAATCCTTTGGTGGTTGATCAGGAATAATCAGGTTGTCCTCGATATGCGGTTCATCAACCACAGCTTTGATATCACATATTTGTTCTATAACACCGCAATTAATCCCGTGTTGGGCTTTAAAGATGTCAATCTTTAGAGTTTGGTTCCCAAATTTTAGTTCTATTTGGCCCTCCTTACAGTTTATATTGGCCCTAGCAATGGCCAGGAAAGGTCTCCCTAGTATAATCGGTGTATCCCTTGGGTTTTCAGGTGCATCCATATCCAAGACCATAAAATCCACTGGGAAGTAGAAATCCCATACCCTAACAATGACATCCTTGAGTATTCCTTTAGGTGACTTGATGGATTGATCGGCTAACTGCAATGTCACCTGTGTCGGTTTGAGCTCGGATTCTTCAAGGTGGTCAAGAAGGGATGTAGGTATCAGGTTTATGGAGGCACCTAGGTCTAGTAAGGCTCTGTCGAATTAGGTATCACCAATTTTACATGAAATCAGGGGAGTACCTGGGTCTTTAGCCTTAGGTTGGAGTTTGCTTAAGATTACAAAGCTGGCTTGCTCTGACAGTACTATTGAACTCCTACTTTTGGTTCACAGCTTATGCTTGGGTGTACACACGTCTTTTAGAAATGGTGCATAAACCGGTATGTGGTGGATTGCATCAATCAAGGGGATGTTTATTTGGACATGTTCAAAGAGCTTGACCAGATCCTCCTCAGGAGCCATGAGTTTGGTTAGCTTCTTTCCCTTGGTCAAGGCCTTGGGAAATGGAACCTTGGTTGGTTCCTCTAGAATAGGTCCAGGTTCTTGATCTAGGATAGGGGTATCCTGGATAACTATCCTAGGGCTTGGGTTACTACAAGGCTTAGAGTGGTTTGGATAAGGTGGGTCTTGAGTTGCTTTACCACTTCGGGTTGTTACGGAGTTTTGTCCTGCCTGGTTTTGGTTTGGAGCTGGTAAAATAGGTGGCTGCTATTGAAATCCCATGTAAGATGTCGAAGCTTCCACCCTCTCAGGTGATGGAATAGAACAGGCTTGATAAATCATGTGTGCGTGGCCTGAATTTGGGTTCATAATGTGCCTCTGGGTCGGCACGTTATTTGGGTTTGGTAGAGGTTGCGAAAGAAGTGTGCCAGGTTGGCGGGAATTCGGCATCTGGGCGAGTTGATTGTGAACCTTTGTGATCTCGTCCTTGTGCTATTTTTGTATTGCCGCATTCGTTTTCTGAATGTCAGCTAGTGTTTGAAGGATAAGAGTCATTTGATCTACTTAGTTTGGCCCAGATGATAGGTGGGGTTGGGCCGAGGTTGAGGTGGCTGATATGGATGAGGAGCTGTGGACAGGGTTGATAGGGTGGTCTTTGATTATGAGAATTTCCCACCCACAGGAAGTTGGGATGATTCTGCCATCCAGGCTTGTAGGTATTGGAGAATGGGTCATTCTGGATGGCGTTGAGGTTCTCGCAGGTCTGAGGAGCCTCAGGAAAATCAGAGTATGAGGGTTCAAAGTTCCCCCAACTAGAAGAGTGGATCTGAGATCCCTCCGGTCCTAGAGTTAGACGGGGGTGGATATGGGTCCATCCCTTGAGAAGATTAGTGATAGATGTTCTGCACAGTTTACCTCACAAGAGGTGGCTGTGCAAATGAGTTTTGCACAGAGGTGGCTCACTGCAGATGCCGAGTCAGCTCGTCCACCTTCTCCTCTATGACAGAGACCTTGTCCAACTGACTGGCCATCAGTTCCAAGTCGACGGATGCGGATAGGCCCTACGTCTCATGTGCTCCCCTAAGATTTGTCGATGCGCGGGCATTCGTCCAGTCAAATAAGCCCATGGAGTCATTATTGATGGAGTTCTCGCACATATTCTCGAGAATCTCCCACACCATGTCCTCATGTTGACCCATGATGTTTCCTCTGTAGGTTGCATTGACGAACAATCGAATGTCTTCACGGAGTCCCTGGTAAAAAGACTGGACTTGTTCCCATTCAGGAACTCCGTAATGGGGGCACTTTCGCATGAGATCCAAGAATTGATCCCAAGCCTCATGAAGAGGTTCTCCCGATTGTTGAGTGAAGTGAGTGATCTGGTGGTGCAAGGCATTCATCCGACCAACGGGGAAGAACTTTTTCAAAAATTTGGACTGGAGTTCGACCCATGTGTTGATTGGACGTGTTTGAGTCTGATACTAATGAGGAGCCTTGTCCGTGAAGGAGAAACAAAACATCTTCATGAGCATAATATCTTGATTTTGTACATCTGACTCGAAGGTCGGGGCCAAATGTTGAGTTATTTGATGTGCTGGAATGGATCCTCAGAGTTAAGCCCATGAAATTTTGGTATGGCATGAATCATATTGGGCTTGAGTTCAGAATCAGGACCTCCAACTGGGATTTGGACTCTAGGCTCGATTGCCACTGCAGCGAGATTATAGTGATCTCGCATCATAGGACGCTGCAACAAGTTTACAAAGTTTTGGAATAGACCATTTAAGCACTGAAGTTGGTGCTCAAGGTTGTTCTCTTCTTCAATTGGTTGTGCCATGATGGAAGAAGGAGAACTCGGTTCTGATGAATCAGAGGAGAGATCTATGTGATGGGGTTGCTGCACAAACACGGGCGTCGAGGCTTGGTCCCAGCGGGAGTGGATTTCTAAAGGAGGTCTTAAGGATGGTCTTAAGGACCTCCTACCAAACATGCACTGAAGGATTTGATGAGATTAGAATGTGCTAGACCCAATCGAGACACCCAAAAAATGTTGGGTGGCTATAGAGGTTCGGGGTGGATGATACCCCTTAGTCAAAAAGGCCGTCCACCTGAGAAATACCTGGGCAGCCAGAAAGGGAGAGTCCCATAAAGACCCCTACATGGTAGAGCGTCCCCACGAGTTATAGGGTTTCCCCCACCTGACCTCTCTTGTCACTGAGATTCCAGGTAGACCAGAATGGGGACCTTGACCTCTTAAGTCTACCACTTTTAATTAAGATCAAGGTGCTTAGGGTTCCACTTGAACTTTAGATCTTTTTGACTGAAAAAAGTGACCTAATTTTAAGGTTGGTTGACCCAAGGGGTCAATCTCACCTCTTTGTCCTTTGAGAGCTTTTAGATCCTCTCTTTTAAGGTTCAAGTGAGCTAGGAGCTTGATTTTCTTTAGGGCTTTTCTTGGATAAATCTCTTCAAACAAGACTTAGGCAGACCTCCTTTTGAAAATTTTGATTCTTTGCTTAAGAGAAGATGTGTCTCTAAAACCCTAGATTGAAATCCTTAAGTTGGCTCTATTTGGTCCAATTTAGTTGCCTTAAAGATGGTACCTAGGGCTCAATCAAGAAGGTCCTAGCCCTAGTTACCTTAATTGGATGCATAATTCAAAAATGTGTTGAAATTAAAATCAAGCAACTTTGATGAATTACTAGATATAGAAAGCAGGTAGCCCTAGATTGATTTTTCTTTGTTTTCCTTTTCAGAATTGAGGGGATTAAGAGAAAGGGCTAATGAGAATTTACCTATTCCTGGTGTGATTGTTGTGCGGTTGTTTTCTTTTCTTCCCCTAAAACACTCACAACGAAAGAAAGAGATCAAGTTAGTACTAAATCAGGGGTTGTGATCAAAGTTTCTAAAATGCCCGTTGCTCCACGGCAACGGCACCAAAATGTTTACGCAGCGAAATTGGTGTTTAAAGATAAATGATGTTGTGTTGCAGTATAAGTGAAATCGTCTTGTAAACAAATAAGAATTTTATTACTTGAAAACTTAGGAATCTTAGGTCGAACACGGGGACCAAATTGATATTTAAAAACTAAAAGCACAATCTCAAATTAATAAAATGTGATGTTCAACAATACTATGAAGCAATAGAATGAAATTCAATGTATATAAATGCTAAAGAGAAGAATAGAGATGTAAAAAGAAATAGAATTAATCTCTGTCTTTTCTCTCTCTTTCTTTTCTTTCTTCTCTGTTGTCTTCTTTCTTCTTCTCTTTTCTTACTTCTCTGAGGTCTTGCTTTCTCTGCGCCTCTTTTTCTTCTACCTTCTTCTTTCTTTTCTTCTCTTGGTTTCTGCCTTCTTTGCCTCTGCCTTGGCTTCTTTCTCTGTCTTTCTATCTTCAACCTTCTATTCTCTCTGGGACTCCTTCCTTCTCTTCTTTTCCTTCAATTGTCCCTTCCTTTCTTCCTTAAGCTCCTTCTTCTGCCACTGCCTTCAAGTCTTCCTTAGCTTCCTTCCTTAGCCTCTCCTACCCATGGCCTTCTTTCCTACCTGCAGCTCCTTCCCTCAGCTTCCCTTCCTGCATAGAGAAGTGCAAAACCTACCCCTACCCTCCCCCGCATACGCACTCTCTCTTCTTCTCTCTTAGGTTCGCTCCCAGAACCAATCGAGTATATGGGTTGGGTCAAGTGCACCCGAATCCAAGCGCACCGGCGTGGGTGGTGTGCGAGTGCTAGGTTTATCTGGTCAGGCAGCCAGGTCCCCGTAGCGTGGGTCGCGGACGAGGCGGGTGAGCAGGCGAGGGGACCTCACCCCATGTTTAGAGGCAACAAGGAGGAAACACAAATTCAATTTATGTCACGCTACCTGCTTGAAAATGCCCGAGGTGGGACTAAAAGTCCTACCTGCTTCTTCTCATGCGCCCGCAAGGGTCTTCTCCTGATTGCTACAACTACGGATGCTGGGGCTCCAATTATTGGGCGCAACTTGTTCACAGAGGGATTCCACGCATCTGGAACCTGATCTCCTAGAGTGGGACCACCTGGAGTGAGCTTGCAAGCAAGCTTTGTGTCTACTCTAAAGGTGGCGGAGGTCGAACCTGCAAATCACGAATACGTCCTTGCGGCTCTATCAAAGCACTTAGGTAGCTTCGCCATGACATGGCGAAGGTGGTGCGATGGGTGGCTTGGCACAAAAAATGGCCTAGGCGTGCGTGCCTAGGTTAAACTGTGGCCGTGAAAGTGCGTGTGGCGGTCAGTGAAGGGGTGAGTGATGATCAGTGGATGATGGCGGAGGTTCTGCGGTAGGTGGCGAGGAGTGTAGGTGCGTGGAGCAACGGTTGCGCCTTCGCCAGTGGTTTGCCGGAGATGAGGAAGACGGAGGTGGTCTGTGGCTGTCGAAGGTGGTTTTGTGAAATAAAGAGGGGGAAAGTGAAAGGTAGGGAGAGAGGAACTTAACTGAGGGTATCTGAATGATGGGGGGAGATGGAGGGCGGACGACATCTATCTGCTGTCGTCGGAGACGGAAGCCCTGAGATGAAGAGGCGGCAACGACCAGAGGGTTGAAGAAGCGCACGCAAGTATGGCGCGACGATGAGGAGCAAGGCGGAGAAGATTCTGCCTCTAGTATGGTGGCAGAGCGATGAGAAGAGGGAGGAGAGATCGTCGGAGCTTGCGGGCTATTTGGCCGGAGATGGGAGAAGAATTTTGGGGGTTTCTGCAACTAAATCAATCTTGAGATAATCGTCTGGGCCTGGGGCATCTTTTATAGGCACCAGCGGAGGGCCTTGTGATTGGAAGGCAAGCTTCCAAACACGGCAACCTCGACGGACTTGGAAGGTCGAGAGATACCCATATCTCTCATGCGTTCTCATGAGAGATTCGGTGTGAATTAGAGTGCATAATTGGGTTCACCCGGTCGGGAATTCCTCAGAGAATCTCCCTTTCAAATTTGAGAGGGATTCTCTGAGGAATCAAGGAGATATCCTTCTTGAATCCTCGCCAGAGTAGGATCCCTCCGCTGTAATGGCGGAGGGACCTAATTGCGAAGAGTGGCGAGGAAGATAGGGGGGTCTGCACAATGGTTTTCAAAAGCTAAGGGTCAAAATGTAATTGGGTGGACTATTTTACAAAGTAGGTCAAGGTGACCTCCCCTTAGGTTAAAATTTTGGTACAAACCTAATTTAGACCCAAGGAATCCAATGGTGAAGTTGGATTTTAGGTTTGACCATGTTTGACTAGGAATTTTGTACAAAAACCCAATTTAGGGCAAATATATGACTAGGACACCTATTTAGGTCAAAATAAGTTCCAAAGGCCAATTTGAAGGTTTTAAACCCTAGAGGATATTTTTCCATGAATTTTAGAGCATTTAGTTAATTTTTATCCGGACCAGAACTTTGTTGAATAAAGTGAGTTTGTTTTAGGGTTACAAGAAGTCATTTAATTCTTAGATTGCACATGAACCCTTTTCTGATTGAACCAACCCACTTTGTATCTTTTTAAGGCCATTTGACCTATGTTTAACCCCTGAGAAATCTCATTGATGTACTGCAATGGTAAAATTACAGTTTTACCCTTTGTTTCTTATTTTCTTCTCAGAATAGTTATTCCTTGAATTAGGCCCTTTACTTGGTTATGTACGAGCTTTTGTTCTCTTTTCTAGGTCAAAATGAGCTAGTTGGGGCTCATGATGGTGTTCCCATCATTCTCCTTTTCTCTCATGGACAAGGCTGTTCACTGGTACCAAAGACTAACTCATCTGATCAACACATGGGTAGAACTGCAATCCGAGTTTCTGAAAAAGTTCTTTCCCGTCGGTCGAACAAATGCTTTGAGGCACGGCCGAATAAATGCTTTGAGGCACCAAATCATGCATTTCACGCAAAATGCAAAAAAATCGCTTCATGAGGCATGGGATCACTTTCTAGATCTCATGCGAAAGTGCCCCCATCACAGAGTTCCTAAATGGGAACAAGTCCAGTCCTTTTACTAGGGACTTAGTGAGGACATCAGATTGTTCATCAATTAGACCTATGGAGGAAACATCATGGGTTAACACGAAGACACCGTGTGTGAGATTCTCGAGAATATGTGCGAGAACTCCATCAATAATGAATCCATGGGAATGTTCGACCAAACGACTGCTTGCGCATTAATGAATACACGAGGAGCACACGAGATGCAAGGCCTATCCTCATTCTTCGATCTGGAATTAATGGCCAGTCACTTGCATAAGGTCTCAATCATCGAAAAGAAGGTGGACGAACTGACTCGACATTTGCAGCGAGCCACTTCTTCACAAAACCTATTTTCGCAACCACCCTCGGGAGGGAGGCTATGCATAACATCTACCATCAATCTTCTCAAGGGATGGATTCATATTCACCCCCGTCTGATCTAGGGTTCGAAGGAAACTCCGGATCTACCTACTCTAGTTGGGGGAACTCTAAACCCTCGTCTGATTTCTCTGAGGTTCCTCAGACCTGCGAGGACCTCAACACCATCTAGAACGATCAGAGATGATTTTGAGCCATTTATTGTGAACGGTCAGAGACTCAAACCATTCATTGAACTTACTGATCCAAACCTAGTTGTCTCTTTTGATCTCCATTCTCCCTGAGCTTATTGCACCCAGCTGATGGTGTTAAACTTAGCACTTAACAGAAGGCAACCCATCATCTTTAAAAAAAAAGAACCCGAAACCCTTTTGACGTATCTCTTTGCTAAAATCATATTGCACTTTAGGGATCATCCAGTAGAATAGCCAACTCCACCTTTGGTACTTGTATCAAAGCTTGAAACTATCCGCAACAGTCACCCTGACCCATCCACCCACCCTTTGACTCTATTCTAATATACGATCTATGTTGAACTTGAACCCACCTAATTTACAATGAGGGCATTGCAAATCATAGGCATGGGGGTATTAAAGTGCAAATCGTCGTGAAAATCAAATCACAAAAGGATTTTGTATAAAAAAAATTGGAGGTTGAGGAAAAAGAAGGTCCATTTTAGAGAAAAATGAGAAAAAGGAGGGAGGAAAATTAAAAAGAAAAGAAAGGAGCAAAAAGATAAAGAAAAAAATGGAGTCCCTTCAAAATAATACGAAACTTACATAACTTCTAGGTTATATCGAATGATGAATTAAGACCTGGAATGCTAAACCTTAAGGGATTAGTGGTGAATACCGACCTTAGGCCTCTTGGATCTATTCTGAGATTTAAACACTCACGTACTTGTCAAGATCCGAATTAATCCTCAAGAAGTTAAGGAAAATGCAAAGCTTGTGTATTAGGTATAAGGCTTAATGATTATTCGACCTTGTTAGCTAACATCTGGTTTTCTGGCCTCGATAACTTAAGCACCCTAAAATCACACATAGTCTGGTTCAGTGACCTTAAATATGAAATCATGCCAAAAAGCATTTATGCTGTTCTGAAAATGATTCTGAGACCTAGATTAGGAGCGACTCGAAAACACAAGTTAATTTGGATGAGTTCCCAATGTAGAGAGGTGGGAAATTCCCCTCGAAAATGCACAATAACATATCATCTCCTCGGTACTTGTCTCCTAGGATATCTAAATATCCTGCTGGGGGAATGTAAGCACCTCGTGTTGGTTCAAATGCCATGGGCAGCATTATCTCAAAATGTCGATTGCCAGGGTCTAGATTTAGCTACAAAATGCCATGGACGGCACTATCTCGAAGTGTCGAAAGCTAGGGTTCTGGGAGTTGTCATGGGCGGTGCTATCTCGAAGCATCGATTGCCAGGGGCTCTACAAGGATTGATGGTGGGGATAAGGAATCTGATACTGAGCGTGTTTAGGGTTAATCCGAGGTTGGATCTAAGGAAAAATATAATGAAAAGAAAAAGAGAGAGAAAGCTCTCCACAAATGAAAATCTTCTTCTATCTATCTCTTTTACAAAAGAAATGCACTGGCAAACTGAACCTGGGCTAACCATGTTACAATCATGGGTGCTTTAACCATTGGGTCCAACAAACCTTAGGATAGTTCCTACGGGACTTAGAAACCATCGTGGTAGACTGAGGGGAAACCTAGTCAGGTCTAGATATGGGCTGGTACTTAAGTACCTCTTGGCCTATTGTTGGTATTAAGATCTGATTCCTAGAGATGCGACTTAGTAGGGCATCTTGACGGTTACATCCGACCTAGATAACTGCCATAAGGTTTTGCTAAGGGACTAGCAAAAGCTAGGCATGGAGGTATGATGGGAACACCATCATGAGCCACAACTAGTTCAATTTGGTATGATAAAGTTGATGAAAGCTCCTACATAACCATTAGAGGGTCATATAAGCATAATGTTCTGTTTTAAGTAGATGATAAGAAACCAAGGTTATTTCTGCAAGTTTAACAACATTTCACAAACTACAGAATAACCACATGATATTTCAGGGGTTTATTAAAGGTCATATGTCAATATCTAATAAGTGGGTCCATGCAGAACGAAACGGATTTTTACGCATTTTAAGAATTAAATGACATCTGAAACCCTAAAAACATACATGCTTAACTAACTGAGGTTCTGGTCATGTTAAAATTATCCTAAAACTTCTAAAAATCATAGAAAAATATTCCCCAAGGTTTGGTACCTTGATTTGACCACTGGAACCCAATTTGACTTAAAATAGAGTCTTAGACAAATAGTTGCCCTAATTTGAGTTTCTTCACAATTTACCTAGCCAAACATGGTCAAAATCAAAATCCAACTTCGCCATCAGATTCCTTGGGTCCAAATTAGGTCTGTACGAAAATTTGGATCCAATGAGAGATCATCTTGACCCAATTTGCATCTCAATCCTAACAGTCATTACATAAAAGCCCTTACCTTTTTGACATCATTACAAATAGGTCCCTAACTTTTTCATCATCTTCACATTTTGGTCCCTACGACCATTGGTGTGAACACATCGTGTTTCGACAAGATTCGAGCGAGATTTTCTCGCTTGATTCTTAATCAAACAATCCCAAACATGAACCAGAGATTTCTTATGAAATTACGTTCCAAATGAGACTGGTCTTGGATCCCAACTCCTTCCAAAAAGCTCATGCGAACTCTTTTAAAGGAAGGGTTTCCAGCTTGAGAGAAAAGTATGGAGTTCGCGAGCTTGCTTCCAAGCTTAGAACTCCGTTCTATGGCCTATAAATGATTCTACATCAAGTTCCTCACCTCCTTAGAAAAACTTGGCCTCAGAAATCCCCTCTTCATCCTTCTCCAGCCATCTTCAAAGTTTGCACCAGTGACCTCCTCCGTTCACCCTCGTCCGACCATCCAACCATCAAAGTGGACAGCCTATCTTCTTCCCCTCATCTTCGCGATCCTCTCCAGCCAAAGAGAGGTCCTTCCACTGCCTCGTTCGCCGTCATCACCTCACTGTCTCCATCTCCTTCTCCAACTCTGGTCAAGCCATGATCGGAGCTCCCTAAACTTCTCCCTCTCCTCTAAGACACTCTACCTACTCCTCTACTCCCCTACATCTTTTCCCTATCATGTACACTCCCAATCAGCCACGCAACACACCCCGACGCCCTTACCTTCTTCCGCTCCAGCAAAGCTCTGGCAATGCCTTCCCTCCACTCCACTGCACGAACCTCGCTGCTACCACCTCCATTTGCTTCATCGTAACCTCCTAGTCAAAAGCCCTAACTTTATTAGGGCTATTGACCAATCTACACCCCTATCAAGCACACTCACCTTCACACACCTTCTTCGACCTCGCTACGCACATAAACACACCTGCAAACCACACCACACACACCATTGCACTCACTATTCCATGGAGAGTCTTCGGAACTGGTTTGACTTGGCCGCAAGGACGTGTTCATGCTTTCAGATACTTTGTCGGACCTCTGTTGCTGCCACCACCCCCTCCAGCTCCGTCTAATGTCTTCTGGTGGTGTTCTTCTTCACCAACACATCTAGGCATTGCAACCCAGTTCCAGGAAGCACTTCAGGTTTCCAATCGAGTGAAGGCACACCTCTAGCACCCCCAATTCAACATCCTTTCTACTGTAGCTCGCACACAGAGAAGGTGTTAAGACTCGTGCTGTTTGAACCTTTTAAGACATCTGGACTATGGGTCAGACGTCTGGACACCTTCCCAGACATCTGGAAATCAAAAATTTTGAGTACGAGCTCGCGTCTGTGCACGAGCTGCGTGTAGACAGTACTCTCATTTTTCCTTCTTCTCTCTCTCCTTTCTCCCCCTCTAGTGAACCCTAATCACCAACTTCATAAACCCCTCCTCCTCTCTCGTTCCCCCCACACCTGCCATCTTCCCCTTCTTCTCTACTCTAGCGAGAGAGCCGACGCGAGAAAGAGCACGAGAGCGACGTCGAGGAGGAGCGGTGTGAGGAGAGGAGGAGGAGACTGATTTTGCGAGCTCACGTGGGAGCTTGCCAGAAGCGCACGACCGAAGCGGCGCATATGTGAGAAGGAGTGCGTCGGGGGAGTCCACCCCAATGCTGCTGCTGCCAGAGCTGCAGGCGAGGAGGGGCAATGCGCGGCCATGCATGGCGTGAGCACAACGGAAGCAGGTTCTAGTTTTGGGTTTTTCCCAGAATCAATCGTCCAGAGTGACCTCCAGACGACGGTGCAGATGTCTGGAGGCGATTCCAGATGACTGAGGTGAGAGTTTCATGAAGGTATGTTCCCTTTGTGGATACGGCCATGTAGGCCGCTCCGCAGGAACACCTTGCATGCCCTTTTTGAGAAGATTTGGTGGATTTCCTGAAGGATTCACTTCGGGAAGGCACGGGACACACCCTCCCATGCATTTCAGATGTCTGGGTGACGTACCAGATGACGGGAAGCATTTCCAGACATCCGGAGAGGTGGTCGGACGTCTAGAGCTGGGTCCAGATGGTCCAGAAGAGTTCCTGGACATCTAAGGATTGGTGCAGAGCTTGAGGTATGATACTGGACACTTTTAAGATGTCTGGAAGTTGTTCCAGACATCTGATTTTGCATCAGTAACCCTGTTTTGACCTGTTTAGGGTCTGTTTGAGGTCCGTTTTACGTAATTAAGATACCATTGTGTTCCTTGTGAGTTCCTCTACTTGTTAGAAAGCATTCCATACTGTTCTGATAGTTCCCTTGTGATTGTTCCTTGTAATAGGACTTTGTTCCGTTGTGTGTTCGGGACTTGCTGAAGCACGTGAGCCTACCGGTCGAGCCCCCAATACTCCTGGGTTTACTGGTAGAGTGGCTTCCCCTAATTTAATTATAACCTAAATGCATGTGTGGAATGAATGATTAGAACCTAGGATATGGCATGAATCCTAGGATGAGAAACACTTGAAATGTTTGTATTGGATGATTGAATTGCAGTCTTGAATGAGTAGATCAAAATGATGACAACTGCCTGTAAATGAACAAAAGCTGCCTGTGAAATATGACATACTTGTGCTAGTTAACTGTTACATGTAACTTTCCTGTTATATACGTTAAATGACATAATACGACCTGCATGTACATAAATTGAGAATGGTAATGTTGATGATGGAAATGTGAACGATAGCAATACAAGCTGCATGTGTATAACCTGAGAATGGAAATAGAAATGATGAAACCTGGTATGGAATGGCATGAGGAATGTAAGCATGAACCCTATGGGGAGTTAGGAGTAGAGCTCCTGGAAATATATGGAATGTATCTGGAAAAGTGAGTGGGGAAGTGAGCTAGCCCTTGAGTATGGAGTATCAAGGAGAGCGACTATCCCCCTGTTTAGTGCAGAGCGGAGCTAGCCACCCTTGGGTTGGGACCCGGGGTTTGGATTGGCCACTCTGTACTGACTTCTTGGCCCTCATGTACACTGTACCAGGGAGAGCTACTAGTGTAGGGAGAGAGCTAGCCACCCCACGGGGCCCGGGATTCAGCTAGCCACCCAACACCGACTTGTTAGTCCCACTGGGCAAACCAAGGTAATCAGGCGAGGGTGCGTGGACTATGGAGGGGCGAGACCCCTGTTTGGTTCTTAGGGGCTAGACCCTTGTTACTGAGAGGGCTAGGCCCTATACTGGTTCCGTGTTGTACTTTGGGTGCACCCGTTAGCGGAAACGACTGATCGCGTGCTAATGCGGGGTAGCTACCTGTGCGCTTATCGTGCGTGCCGTAGTCACCGTTACATTTGTCTGTGACCTTGGGGTTGTTGACTGGGTGGAGGATCGCCACGGGGGCTCTCCCAGCCAGAGGAGCACCACGTGTGCCTTCTACTCTTCGGAAAAGTCTGCTATCAACTCATTCCCACGAGGAACATTCGAGATCAAGAAAGATACCTGATAAATAAACCAAGTGGTGAAAAGGAATAATTAGTTAAAGAAAGTAATTGAAAACAACAGCTACCTATCCACCTTTACTGCTTTAGTTAGTTCGGTGCCACTCTACTCAGCGTTCGCTGACGTTTTGTACTCAAACCCCTTTTCAGGTCCAGGTGTTGAGCGGCCAGAACCTATGGCTGCAGAGGGTGCCGAGCCCAATAGAGCTCAGTAGTTGTAGCTCTTTTGTTGTACTCGTTAGTAGTAGTGAGTGGACTCTTGTACCTTGTTGCCCTGTACTTTTACGTTCTGTACTTTATGTTCCTATACCTTGTTACTTTCTGCTATTGTGGTGGTGATATGTACTGTAGCAGTTTTTACCCCTTTACTGCTGTACCATTTTACTGTTAGTTGCTTACCATAGTGAATGTGGTTTACTTTCCAGCTTTTTGGTTACTTTCTCATTGGACGATTGGGTCTAGGGATCAATCGAGTTGGTCCGATCTCGTGTCCTGTAGGGATTCGAGAATCGGGTCATATCAAGATGGTATCAGAGTTAGGTCATCCTGAGAAGTGAACCAACTAGCTTGAGAATAACCAATTCACGTGCTTGTAACTAGGGTAACCACCACAACGTACCTTTTGTCATCCCTTTTGAGGTTCTTCTGCTAAATGTTAGTTAGAATTGACGTCTTCTTGTTCTGCTGCTCGCGTCTCCTTGTAGGAGATGCCTCGATGTGGAGTCATTGAGGTGGGCCGCGGACGCGGTCATGGACGAGGTCGAAGGGGTCAATGTGCTGAGCCTAACGTTTCTGTGGACCAGCCACTTCTTCCGAGCACTCAGGCACAGGACCTCGCCCATCTGATAGGTAGATAGTACGAGAGGAGTTCCACCTGCCACCACGGGCGCCTCTCCCTGGGGACGTGGAGGAGGAGTCCTCTGTGGGACCATGAGACAGACGCAGCGCTGGACGTGGGGGAGGGGGTGGTCCTCCATTGCCCCCACCATACCCTGATACTTCCGAGCACGAGCCCTCCCTTCCTGGAGGCGTGCCTGTTTCCCCACTTCTGCGACATTACGAGCTTTTCGGATAGTTTTGGAAGCTGAAGCCCCCTCCTTCAAGGGGGATGAGGACCCGACTGAGGCGGAGGACTGGTTAGAGCAGATCGAGAAGATGTTCGACACCCATCACCCCCCTGCAGAGTACCGCGTGGCCTTTGCCACGTAACAGCTGGAGAGTGCGGCACACAGGTCTTGGAGGGCGATCATAGGCCAGGGGGGGCAGAACCGACATGGGACCGGTTTGTCACCCTCTTCTGCGAGCAGTACTTTTCACAGATGTGGCAGGATTACAGGAGGTGGGAGTTCCGCACTCTTCGCCAGGGAACAATGACTGTTAGCACGTATCGTACACATTTTCTGGAGCTGTCTCATTTCGCTGCGACAGCCGTGACTACTGAGGAGGAGCAACTGTGGAGGTTCACTGAGGGGCTCTAGCCTGCTATTCGGGGGTATGTCAAACCCCTGAAGTTGCCCACATTCTCGAGAGTGGTGGAGGCAGCTATGACCTATGAGGAGACCAACCCAGTCGCGCGTGACACTAACAATAGACGGAAAAGGCCCTACCAGCCAGACTACTCAAAAGGCAAGCAAGAGAGGAGGCACGCGGCACCTGCAAGAAAGTTGTCATGCTTTGCGAGGCCGTCAGTGGCCTTTGGAGGCCCCTGACAGGGGCCAGCTGCCAGCACTGAACCCCCACCCATCCGTCAACAGGGACCTACCGAGGGCGAGAGTCAAGTTCCCTTTTGCTACCAGTGTGGCTAGCCAGGCCACATCAGGAGGGATTGCTCGTTTAGGGCTGGAGGTCAGTAGATGCTCCCTGCACCGAGCGCTGGAGGACGAGCAGGAGGCCATGGTTCCCAGGTACGTGGGGGAGGACAGCAGTCGCAGGGAGGGTACCGACCAGCGGCTACCCATCCAACGTAGAGTGTGGCTGCTTCTTCCACACTAAGAACTGAGGGGTGTATCAACACCCTGACACACAGAGATGCCAGAGCTTCAGGTTCAGTGGTGGCAGGTATGGTTACAGTTTCCGGCAAACTAGTTTACACAGTTTTTGATTCCGGCGCCACGCACTCGTTTGTTGCTGCTAGTTTTGCTGTCAGTTTGGGATAGGATTGTGTGTTGTTAGAGGATCCTTTTGTGATCAGAGGTCTGGGTGGTCAGCTGTTTGTAGCTGAGGAGGTTTACACAGACTGTGAGGTCAGGGTTAGGGGACACAGCCTCCCTGCTGACCTGATTATGATACCGATGGAGGACTTTAGCGTGATTCTGGGGATGGATTGGTTGTCCGCTTACCACGCTTTGGTGGATTGTTTTGAGAGGAAGATCGTCTTCTACATACCGGAGATGCCTTCTTTTGAGTTTCACAGACAGCCGGTGGACGGAGGCTTCAGGTGCATTTCTACACTTCGGGCGGTGAGACTTTTGGGCTAGGGGTGTGAGGGCTTTCTTGCTTGTGTAGTGGCAGAGCCCAACCCCATGGCAAACTTTCAGAGCATCCTGGTGGTCAGAGAGTACCTTGACGTGTTTCCAGAGGAGCAGCCAAGACTACCGCCTTAGCGTGAGATCGAGTTCGAGATCTCATTGGTACCAGGGACCAGGCCCATTTCTACAGCACCTTACAGGATGGCACCACTTGAGCTGCGGGAGCTCAAGTCCCCGTTGCAGGACTTATTGGAGAAGGGCTTTGTGAGGCCCAGTGCATCTCCGTGGGGAGCCCCGGTGTTATTTGTGAAGAAGAAGGATGGTACCCTACGCCTTTATAGGGACTACAGATAGCTGAATAGGGTCACCATCAAAAATAGGTATCCGCTGCCGAGGATTGATGATTTGTTTGACCAATTGCGAGGTGCCATGGTTTTCTCCAAGATAGACTTAAGGTTTGGCTACCACCAGTTGAGGATCAAGGAGACTGATGTCTCCAAGACAGCTTTTCGCATCCGGTACGGACATTACGAGTTTTTGGTCCTGCCGTTTAGGCTGACCAATGCCCCCGTTGCTTTCAGACCGTATCTGGATCAGTTTGTGGTGGTATTTATTGATGATGTGCTCATTTACTCGCGGGATCAGGCACAACACGGACAACACTTGCGGATGGTTTTGGATATATTGAGACGACGTAGACTGTATGCCAAATACAGCAAGTGCAAGTTTTGGTTGAGGCAGGTGACCTTATTAGGTCATGTAATTTCAGGGGATGGCTTGCCTATGGACCCAACCAAGGTAGAGGCAGTGCTCAGGTGGGAGAGACCACGTACAGTATAGAGATCCGCAGTTTCTTGGGACTGGCAGGTTACTACCGATGATTTATCAGGGGTTTCTTGCAGATTGCACGTCCTATGACACAGTTGACCCGAAAGGACGTGCCCTTTTCTTGGACAGATGCTTGTGAGGCGTGTTTTTAGGAGTTGAAGGAGAGGCTGATTTCAGCTCCTGTGCTTACCATCCCAGATAGCAGTGACAGTTTCGTTGTGTACACGGATGCTTTGTTGCAGGGGTTAAGGGGTGTACTCATGCAACAGGGTCACATTGTCGCTTACGCTTCGCGACAACTGAAGCCCCATGAGCATAGCTACCCTACCCAGGACTTAGAGCTGGCAACTGCCATCTTCACGCTGAAGACATGGAGGCACTACCTATACGGTGAGACTTTTGAGATATTCACAGATCATAAGAACCTCAGGTATTTGTTTGAACAGAAGGAGCTTAACATGAGATAGAGATGTTGGTTAGAGCTCCTGAAGGACTATGACTGCAGCATCTCCTACCATCCGGGGAAGGCCAACGTGGTGGCTAACGCTTTGAGCTGGAAGGCGCCCACCCACTTGGCCAGCTTACAGGCACGAAGTTGGAGGCTTATGGAGGAGTTGGGCAGTTGGTGACCACTAGAGTTACAGGGGCACTGAGAGAAATGGGGTGCGGCGAGATAACTAGGTTTTATTATAGCGTTGTAGTATAGCCAGTTATCGCCATCATTTCAGATATATAATTTTTTACTTGGAAAATAAAGAGTTCCCGAGGTCGAACTCAGGGAGCAAGTTGTATTCTAGTGGTAAAAATTCTTATTACAAAAATAAAGAGAGAGAGAGATGAGAATTTGGCTTCTTCTTCTCTTCTTTCTTCCTCTTTGGCTTTTGGTTTCCTCTTCTTTGTTTATCTCCTTGTGGTCTTCTTCTTCTGCCTTCTGTTCTTCAGATCTTCTTTTTACTTCTTTCTTTTGATCTTCTTCTCGTGCTCTTCTTCTGCTTTTGCTGTCAGGACGTCGTCTCTCCTTTCTTCTTTCTCTTTCTGCCTTCTTTATCTGCAGCAGTGGTGATGTTCTTCTTCTTTCTTTTCTGCCTTCAGAGCGTCGTATGATTTTCCACTCAGACGACTTAAGTCGCCGCTGCTACAGTGCCGCTCGGTGCTCCTTCCTTCAGTCTTCTTCTTCTTCTCTTCAGCCCTTCCACAGTCCCTGCACCTGTGCCTGCACACTCAAAGTTCCAATCAGAGATGGCAAAACCTACTCTACCCTCCCCCCCCGCATTTCTCTCTCACAGAAGCCGCTCTTAGGAAAGCTCTCCCAGAGCTGCTGGGTAGTCGGGTACGGGTCGCGCCCGGGTCCAGGCCCACCGGCGTGCGTGGTGGGCGAGGAGTGCCAGACAAGTCGAGTCGGGTCGGCCGGATCCGCGTGATGAGCTCGTGGATGGGGCCTGTGAGACGGTGTGAGAGGGACCTCACCTCGTGTGCTGAGGCGATAAGCCTCCAGCACGTTTTCAATTTGTATCGCTGCACCGCTCTAGAGCCTTCCGAGGTGGGACTAAATGTCCCACCCCAATTTAGCACCTGCGCAGCGGAACCAGCTGGTAACTGCGGCTTTATGCGAGGCCCTCGCCCCTGCTGCGAACCTGGGGCTCTTCGCGAAGGCACCCCACGCGACCTGGGATGCTGATCTGGGTGTAGCGAGGCTGCAGTTGCAGGCGGAGGCAGCTCCTTCTGCACAGCAATGGCGGCGGAGGACGGGTGACCTGTTCATAGCAAAACAGCCTTTCAGCCTAATCAGAAGGTACCGGGAGCTTCGCCAGAGTGCGGCGAAGCTCGTACGGGTGGTGGCGAGGCGTGGGGCAGCGTGCAAGGGCTGCCCTAGGTCGGACTGTGGGTCGGGAAGTGGGTGTGTTCGGTGGATTTGCAGAGGTCGGGTGGCGGGAATTGGAAGGGCGGAAATGGATCAGGGTGAGGAGGCGGAGATTATGTGCAGGTCGGCGAGCCGTGTGGGGTGCTGGAGTGATGGGAGCGGGTCGCCGGAGTGTGGCCGGGGGTGGAGAAGGTGAGGGCGATTGGTCGGAATCGAGGGCGACAGTAAGGGTTTAAAGTGAGGAAAAGGAAGAGGGGAGAAAGGTGAGAAGTTATACCTACTTAACAGGACAAGGAGGGGCCAGAACAGGCGACAGTCGTATCGACTGTCGCCGGAGAAGAAGCTGCCCAGAGGAAGGAGAGACGGCGAGGAGAGGGCTGGAGAGGCGCGCGTTGGGTGCAGCGCGGCGCGGGAAGAGCAGGGGAAGGCAGCCCTGCTGCTGGTAGTGCGGCAGAACGACGAGGAGGAGGAGGGAAAGAAAAACCGCCAGAGCTGGAGGGCTTCCTGTCGGAGTGGGAAGAGAGTGAAAAGAGGGTGTTTCTCTGTCAGGACCGAGCTGGGAAGAACGGTGGAGCGACGGGGGTATTTATAGGGGCCGAACCAGAGAGGAGGGCGGAGGGAGACGACGTGTCTCACTCGCCGGAGGACGCCGAAGGAAGGAGACCCATACCGTCCGTGCGTTCGCACAGCTGGTATGGTGGGTTGCAGCAACCAGGGGGGTGTTCCTGCAACGGCTGACAACGCAGGGCACCCCCATTTGACCTGGCAGGCCCTCCCCCTTACCCTGCGCGGCGCCATGCTCCGCGCAAGGTCGCCGGAGTGTGGTGCTGGCAGGTTTTGCAGGGAGGACCTGAATGTAAAGAACGAAGAAGAGTTAGGGGCCAAAATGCGAGGGTTCAAAAGTTGAGGGCCAAAAAGTAAATAGATGAGGACCAAAATGTAAAGTTGGTCAAGAAGGTTTCTTCTTAGGCTCAAGTTTTCATACGTGACTAATTAGGACCTAAGGATTCTGATGGTGAATTTTATTTCTAGATAAAACCTTGTTTGGTCGGTCAATTTATGTAAAAACCCAAATTAAGTTATTAATTGGGCATGGTTCTCAATGTAGGTCAAAATGGGTTCCAAAGGCCAAATTGAAGGTTCTAAACCCTAGAGATTATTTTTCTATGAATTTTAGAGGGTTTATTCTATTTTTACTTTGCCTCAAACCTCGTGAATTGAAGTGGGTTTGTTTTAAGGTTATAGATTATCATTTCGTTCCTTGGAATTGCTGTAACCCTTATCAGATTATCCCACTTTCCTTCTTATTTGGTTTGTTTGACCTATGTTTGGACCCTGTATGCAGATTATACTGGTAAAATTGCATTTTTACCCCTTATGACTTATTTTCTCCTTAAACTCAGAATTCTCTGAGTTAAGCCTTTCCTTGGGTTATGTAGGAGCTTTTATCCTTTGTATTAGGTCAAAATGAGCTAGTTATGGCTCATGATGAGGTTCTCATCATACCCCCATGCCTAGCTTTTGCTAGTCCCTTAGCAAAAACTTAAGGTTTCAACCCTTGTTCTAGACCATGAAGTTCTTAATAGCTTCAGATAAGTGCTTTTTCATTTGGGCTTAGATTAGGTTAGAATGCTGACCATAGGCCTAAAAGGTACTCTAGTACCAATCAAGATCCAAATCTGTCTAGCCTTGGCCTCAGTCTTTAGCAAAGGTTTTTTAAGGCCCACAAGAACTAACCTAAGGTTTATTGGACTTTGTGGTTATAGCACCCGTGCTTGAAATGATTTTAGCCCTGGCTCAGTTCGCAGTGCGTTTTATAAGAGAGAGATAGAAAGTTTTTTTGTTTGGAGAGTTTTCTCTCTCTTTCTCTTTTTAGTTCTAGCCTAGGATTGGCTTTTCAACACGGTCTGTATCAGATTCCTTGCTCCCATCATCAATCCTCAAGGGTTCCTGGCAATCGATGCTTCGAGATAGCACCGCCCATGGCAACCCTCGGAACCCTGGCTATTGAGATTTCGAGATAATCCCATCCATGGTGTTCCGTGGCCGAATCCAGACCCTGGCAATTGACACTTCGAGATAATGCCATCCATGGAATCTGAACCAGCAGAGTGCTTACATGCCCCCAGTAGGATATGTAAATATCCTAAGAGACAAGCGTCGAGGAGATGATATTTTGTTATGCATCTTCGAGGTGATTTCCCGCCTCTCTGCACTGGGAACTCGTCCAAATCAACTTGTGTTGATCGGCCACTCCTACTCTAGGTGTTCTTTTCAGAATTTTGCGATGCTTCTGCGTGATTTTGATTTTTACGCTTACTGAACCAGGCTGTGTGTGAGGTTAGGGTGCTTAGGTTACTAAGTCCCGTAAACCAAAAATTAGTTAAAGAGGCCAAATACTCCCTAAGCCTTAGACCTAATACTTCAGCTTCTCATTTTCCTCAACCTCTTGAGGAATGTCTAGATCTTAATGGGTACTAAGAGTCTATTCAAGAATGCCTAAGGTTTGCGTTCTTACTAATCTCATTATGCACTTTTCAGTTACTTTCTTGAATGAGGTCTAGAACTTAGGTTAATTCCTTAGTTCCTTACTAATGACTATTACTTTTTTCTCATATTTTGTGCTCCTTTTTCATTTTGTTTCTTTTCTCTTCTCCTTCACAAAATTTCCTTCTCTTTTCCTCTTATTCTTTTTCGAAAAATTTTTTAATTTTTATGGAGTTTTTGGCATATGTGAATTTTTTGTTTGAAACCTTTTCTTACAAGTTTTGCACTTTCATACCCCCCCATGCCTAAGATTTGCAATGTCCTCATTGTAACCTAGGGGGTTTTTATTCAACTTAGTTCATTCCTTAAGACAGAAATTTGGATGAGTGAATGGGTCGGGGTGAATTTTGCGAACGATTTCTAATCCCAGATGCAAGCATCTGAGGTGGGATCGGCTGTCTACAAGGGTGAACCTTCAGTGCAAAAAGGTGTCAGAAAAAGTTTTGGATTTTTTGGAAAATGACGGGTTGCCTCTCGTTAAGCGCTGAGTTTTACGCCATCGGCTGGGCGCAATAAGCTCAAGGGGAATGGAGGATATAAGATGCTTCAGCCAAATCAGTAGAAGTCACATCAATGAACGGCTTGAGTCTCTGACCGTTCACGATGAAAGGTTCGGAATTGTGGCTGAGTGGACTGATTTCGATAGCTCCATTTCTAAAAACTTGTCGGACTAAATATGGTCTGACCCACTTGGATCGCAGCTTTCCCAGGAAAAGTTTGAGTCGGGCATCTAAGAGTAGGACCTTCTGACCAGGATGAAAGATTTTTCTCAAGATATGCTTGTCGTGGAAGGCTTTAACCCGCTCCTTGTAGATTCGCGAGCTCTCATACGCGTCTAGGCGTAATTCATCGATCTCGCTGATTTTAAGTTTTCTGTGGGTTCCAGCCTTCGAAAAATCTAGATTACAGTTCCGTACTGCCTAATAGGCTTTATGCTCCAGTTCTACGGGAAGGTGACATGCCTTTCCGTACACCAATCTAAAGGGAGACATGCCTAATTGGGTTTTGTGGGCGGTCCTATAGGCCCACAATGCTTCCGGAAGTCGGGACGACCAGTCCTTCCTGTCAAGCCGAACAGTGACTTGCAGGATTTTCTTGATCTCCCGATTAGATAGCTCAGCTAGACCATTAGTTTGGGGGTGATAAGGAGTAGAGATTCGGTGAGACACCCCGTATTTGGTCATCAGTGACCTAAACTCAGCATTTGCGAAATGGGTCCCCCCATCAAAGATTATTGCACGAGGAATCCCGAACCTTGAGAAAATGTTTTGATGAATGAATTTGAGAACGATTTTGTGATCACAGGTTCGGGTCGGTATGGCTTCGGTCCATTTGGACACGTAGTCCATAGCCAATAGAATGTATTCGAAACCATCCGAAACAGGAAAGGGGCCCATAAAATCAATCCCCCAAACATCAAAGATTTCGCATACTAGAATCGGTTGCATAGGCATCATGTCGCGATGGCTCATGTTGCCCAAAGTCTGGCAACGACTGCATGCCTTGCAGTGACTGTACGCATCTTTGAACAGTGTGGGCCAGTAAAAGCCGCACTGGAGGACTTTTGATGCAGTTTTATGCCCGGCGAAATGGCCACCGCATGCCTGGCCATGGCAGAAAGATAGGATATTGCTGATTTCCTCTTCCGGGACACATCTCCGAATGATCTGATCAGCACCTATGCGGAAGAGGTACGGGTCTTCCCAAATGTAATACTTAGCATCGGAGCGTAATTTGTCCTTCTTGGCCTTCGGCCAATCGGACGAGATCTGATGAGATGCCAAGTAATTTACTACATTAGCAAACCATGGAAGGCTAGTACCGATAGTCAGCAGGTGCTCATCGGGAAAATGCTCAGTGATGGGTCCGGAAGGGTTAATGATTTCAGAAGGAAGACGGGACAGATGGTCAGCTACCACATTCTGCCTTCCCGCCTTGTCGCGAATCTCAAGATCGAATTCTTGCAATAGCAAGATCCATCGGATTAATCGAGGTTTCGTGTCCTTCTTTGCAAGGAGATGCCTCACAGCTGTGTGATCCGAGTAGACGATGACATGGGAACCCAGAAGATATGATCTGAATTTTTCTAGGGCAAATACTACAGCTAGCAGCTCTTTCTCAGTAACCGTATAGTTACGCTGAGCCTCATCGAGTGTTTTGCTGGCATAGTAAATGACCACAGGTTTCCCGTCAATTTTCTGCCCCAACACCGCTCCTACAGTGAAGTCGGATGCATCGCACATGATCTCAAAGGGTTGAGACCAATCAGGGGACTGTAGGATCGGGGCTTTGGTTACTCGGTCACGCAGGATCTCAAATGCTTGAGTGCATTCCTAGGAAATTTCGAAAGGTACATCCTTGGAGAGAAGACTGGTCAGGGGGCGCGCGATTTTTGAAAAATCAGGGATAAATCGTCGATAAAAACCGACATGCCCCAAAAAAGATCGGATGTCCTTGATCGAGCTAGGCATAGGAAGGTGAGAAATCAGATCAACCTTTGCTCGGTCCACTTGGATGCCTTTTTCCGAAATCGAGTGCCCCAGGACAATTCCCTCAGGCACCATGAAATGGCTCTTTTCCCAAGAAAGAACCAAATTCACATCGATGCACCGCCTGAGTATCTGGACCAAGTGTTGGAGGCAATCATCGAATGATGCTCTGAAAACTGAAAAGTCATCCATGAAGACTTCCAGATAATCACCTACCATATCTGAGAATATGGCAAGCATGCATCGCTGAAAAGTAGTGGGTGCATTGCAAAGACCGAAAGGCATCCTTCGGAAAGCGTATGTTCTGAAGGGGCAGGTGAATGTGGTCTTTTCTTGGTCCTCAGGATGGATTGCCACCTAGTTATAACCGGAGTACCCGTCAAGAAAGCAGAAGAACCTATTTCCCGCAAGTTTTTCGAGAATTTGATCAATGAAGGGTAGTGGGAAATGATCCTTCTTTGTGGAGGAATTGAGTCGGCGGTAATCTATACAGACTCTCCACGAGTTGGCTAATCGGGTAGGAATGATTTCTCCGGTCTCAGTCGTTATAGTGGTGAGTCCTGCCTTCTTGGGCACGACCTGAATTGGGCTCACCCAACGACTATCGGAGATCGGGTAGATGATTCCAGCATCTAACCACTTGATGATCTCCTTTTTCACGACCTCCTGTAGATTGGGGTTTAAGCGTCTCTGCATTTCACGAGAAGGTCGTGTGCCCTCTTCTGAATAGATATGATGAGTACAATAAGAGGGACTTATTCCAGTCAAATCATCGAGAGTCCACCCGATGGCTCTGCGATGTTGCTGGAGGACAACAATCAGACGGGATTCCGGTTCAGGACTGAGGTTGGAATTGATAATCACAGGAAGGGTCTGATTAGAACCCAAAAAGATGTATTTCAAGTGAGCAGGAAGGGGCTTCAGTTCGAGGATGGGGTTATCAGCAGCAGCGGGTGGTTCAGTATAGATGTGAGGTTCAAGGGTGGGAGTTACTGGGTTGTTCATATCTGGATTCGACTCCTCAGTTTGCGGATCAAGATCTTTCTGCGGTTGATGAGGTATAATTAGATCATTCTGGAAGTGTGTTTCATCAACCAAAGTCCTAATGTCACAAATCTGTTCGATGACACCGCAATTGATTCCTTGTTGGGCCTTAAATATATCAATTTTCAGTATTTGATTCCCAAATTTGAGCTCTATTTGGCCCTCCTCACGGCTAATGTTCGCTCTAGCAGTAGCCAAGAAAGGTCTCCCCAAAATGATTGGTGTATCCCTAGGGTTCTCAGGTGCGTCCATATCTAAGACTATGAAGTCTACAGGAAAGTAGAAATCCCGCACTCTCACAATAACATCCTCGAGAATCCCTTTTGGTGACTTTATAGATCGATCTGCTAATTGTAATGTTACCTCAGTTGGTTTCAGCTCAGATTCTTCTAGATGGTTAAGTAAGGATGTGGGTATCAGATTTATGGAAGCACCCAAGTCTAGCAATGCTCTATCAAATTGTGTATCACCTATCTTGCAGGAAATCAGGGGAGTACCAGGATCTTTAGCCTTGGGTGGGAGTCTGCTTAGGATTACAGAGCTGGCTTGCTCTGACAGAACAATTGGACTCCCATTCTTGGTTCGCGGCTTACGCTAGGGTGTACACACATTCTTTAAAAATCGTGCATAAGCCGGTACGTGGTGGATTGCATCCATCAAGGGGATGTTTATGTGGACCTGCTCAAAGAGCTTGACCAGGTCCTCCTCAGGTGCCACGGGCTTGGTTCGTCTGTTCCCTTTGGTTAAGGCTTCAGGGAATGGGACCTTGGTTGGTTCTTCTAGGATAGGTCTGGGTTCTTGATCTGGGACAGTGGTATCTTGGATAACTATCCTAGGGTCATGGTTATCAGGCTTGGAGTGGTTCGGATAATGCGGGTCTTGAGTTGTTTTACCACTACGTGTTGTTACAGAATTTATTCCGGCCTGATTTTGGTTTGGGTTTGGTAAGAGGGGTGGCTGCTGCTGAAATCCCGCATAAGAAGTTGAAGCTTCCATCTCATCTGGAGATGGAGTAGTAGGGGCCTGATAAATCCATTGTGCATGGCCTAAATTTGGATTCATAACGTGCTTCTGGGTCGGCACATTATTCGAGTTAGGAAGAGGTTGGGAAGGGAGTGTGCTTGGCTGGCGAGAATTTGCCAACTGGGCCAATTGAGTTCTAACCTCTGTAAGTTCGTCCTTGTGTTGTTTTTGAATAGCCGCATTCGTTCTTTGAATGTCAGCCAGAGTCTGAAGGATTAGGGACATTTGATCCTGATTTGGCCCTGATGGATAAGTAGGGTTGGGCCGAAGCTGAGGCGGCTGGTATTGACGAGAGGGCTGTGGGCGGGACTGAAACGGTGGTCTTTGGATTTGGGAATTTCCCGCCCACTGAAAATTGGGATGGTTTCGCCATCCAGGGTTGTAGGTGTTGGAGAATGGGTCGTTTTGGATGGCATTGAGGTCCTTGCAGGTCTGAGGAACCTCTAGAGAATCAAGGAAAGGGGGAATGGAATTCCCCGGGCTGGTGTAGATAGGATCGGATGATCCTCCGATCCGAGAATCAGATGGGGATGGATATGGATCCATCCTAGGGGAAGATCGGTGGAGAATGTTTTGCATAGTCTCCTGTGTGGAAGGAGGTTGTGCAAAGGAGTTACGCGTAGAGGTGGCTCGCTGCAAGTGCTGAGTCAGCTCATCCACCTTCTTCTCAATGATTGAAACCTTGTCCAATCGACTGGCCATTAATTCCAGGTCGACTGATGCGGACAGGCCCTACGTCTCATGTGCTCCCCTAAGATTCGTCACTGCGCGGGTATTCGTCCTGTTGAATAATCCCATGGAGTCATTGTTGATGGAGTTCTCGCACATGTTTTCGAGAATCTCCCACACGGTGTCTTCATGTTGACCCATGATATTTCCTCCGCAAGTTGCATTGACGAAAAGGCGGATGTCCTCACGGAGTCCCTGGTAAAAAGATTGGACCTATTCCCATTTAGGAACTCCGTGATGGGGGCACTTTCTCATGAGATCCTGAAAATGATCCCATGCCTCGTGGAGAGGTTCTCCTGATTATTGAGTGAAGTGCGTAATCTGATGGCGCAAGGCGTTGGTCCGACCAACGGGAAAAAACTTTTTCAAAAACTCAGATTGAAGTTCTTCCCAAGTGTTGATCGGCCGAGTCTGAGTTTGATACCAATGGGCAGCCTTGTCCATAAGAGAAAAGGAGAACATCTTCATGAGAAGAATATCCCGATTTTGCGCATCTGACCCAAAAGTTTGAGCCAGGTGCTTTAGCTGTTTGATGCGCTGGAAGGGATCTTCAGAATTAAACCCATGGAATTTAGGTATAGCATGAATCATGTTGGGCTTTAATTCGGAATCAGGTCCTCCAGTCGGGATTCTGACTCGAGGCTCAATAGCCACCGCAGCAGGATTGTAGTGGTCCCGCATCATAGGACGCTGTGGTGGGTGCACGAAGTTTTGGAAGAGGTCATTGAGTCGCTGGAGCTGGTGCTCCAGATTGTTTTCTTCCTCAACTGGCTGAGCCATGATGGGGGAAGAAGAAGAACTTGGTTCTGAATCAGAAGAGAGAATAATGTGAGGGGGTTGCTGCACAAATACGGGTGTCGAGGCTTGGCCTTGACGAGAGTGAATTTCTAAAGGAGGTCTTAAGGGTGGTCTTAAGGACCTCCTCCCGTACATGCACTGTTGGAAGAGATGAGTTTAGAAGGTGCTGGACCCAATCAAGACACCCAAAAATGTGTCGGGTGACTATAGAGGTGCGGGGCAGATGGACCCCTTGATTAGAAAGATCGTCCACCTGAGAATTACCTAGGCAGCCAGAGAGGGAGAGTCCGGCAAAGACCCCTACACGGTAGAGCATCCCCACGGGTTACAGGGTTTCCCCCACCCGACCTCTCTTGTCACTGCGGTTCCAGGTAGACCAGAATGGGGATCTTGACCTCTTAAGTCTACCAATTTTTACTTTAAGATCAGGGTGCTTAAGGTTTCACTTGAACTTTTAGTTCTTTGAGTGCGAAGAGTGACCTAGTTTAAGGTTGGTTGACCCAAGGGGGAATCTTTACCTCTTGTTTCCTTTCAGAGTTTTTGGGTCTTGTCTTTTAGGGTTCAAGTGTTTAGAGAGCCAATTATTTTAGGTTTTCTTTGAATAGGTATTTTCAGACAAGGGCTTGGGCACACTTCATTTGGTTTTCTCAATTCTTGCTTTAAGGAGTGTGTCTCTAAATCCCTAATGTTGGATCCTAGGTTGGCTCTATTTGGTCCAGTTAGCTCTTTGATGGGTAATTAGGGCTCAAGCAAGAATGTGTTAGCCCTTAAATACCGTTAATAGTGTGCAGGAATAATGGGTTGAAAACATGCAACTTTTTATGGTTACTAAGTATGGAAGACAGGTTAGCCCTATATTGCTTGTTCTTTTCTTCCTCTTTAGAGTTTAGGGGTTAATAGCGAGAGGAAAAAATTACCTGTCCTCGGAGTGGTTGTCGTGCGGTTGCTTGTCTTCTTGATTTCCTGTCGCTGCACAAAAGAGAGGAGATTATCAGAAACTAAAAAGAAACAGGAACGTTTACCTCTAGAATAGCCATTGCTCCCCGGCAACGGCGCCAATGAGAGAAATGGGGTGCGGCGAGATAACTAGGTTTTATTATAGCGTTGTAGTATAGCCAGTTATCGCCATCATTTCAAATATATAATTTTTTACTTGGAAAATAAAGAGTTCCCGAGGTCGAACTCAGGGAGCAAGTTGTATTCTAGGGGTACAAATTCTTATTACAAAAATAAAGAGAGAGAGAGAGAGAGGTGAGAATTTGGCTTCTTCTTCTCTTCTTCCTCTTTGGCTTTTGGTTTCTTCTTCTTTGTTTATCTCCTTGTGGTCTTCTTCTTCTGCCTTTTGTTCTTCAGATCTTCTTTTTACTTCTTTCTTCTGATCTTCTTCTCGTGCTCTTCTTCTGCTTTTGCTGTCAGGACGTCGTCTCTCCTTTCTTCTTTCTCTTTCTGTCTTCTTTATCTGCAGCAGTGGTGATGTTCTTCTTCTTTCTTTTTTGCCTTCAGAGCGTCGTCTGATTTTCCACTCAGACGACTTAAGTCGCCGCTTCTACAGTGCCGCTCGGTGCTCCTTCCTTCAGTCTTCTTCTTCTTCTCTTCAGCCCTTCCACAGTCCCTGCACACTCAAAGTTCCAATCAGAGATGGCAAAACCTACTCTACCCTCCCCCCCCCGCATTTCTCTCTCACAGAAGCCGCTCTTAGGAATGCTCTCCCAGAGCTGCTGGGTAGTCGGGTACGGGTCGCGCCCGGGTCCAGGCCCACCGGCGTGCGTGGTGGGCGAGGAGTGCCAGACAAGTCGGGTCGGGTCGGCCGGATCCGCGTGATGAGCTCGCGGATGGGGCCGGTGAGACGGTGTGAGAGGGACCTCACCCCGTGTGCTGAGGCGATAAGCCTCCAGCACATTTTCAATTTGTATCACTGCGCCGCTCCAGAGCCTTCCGAGGTGGGACTAAATGTCCCACCCCAATTTGGCGGCTGCGCGGCGGAACCAGCTGGTAACTGCGGCTTTACGCGAGGCCCTCGCCCTTGCTGCGAACCTGGGGCTCTTCGCGAAGACACCCCACGCGACCTAGGATGCTGATCTGGGCGTAGCGAGGCTGCAACTGCAGGCGGAGGCAGCTCCTTCTGCACAGCAATGGCGGCGGAGGACGGGTGACCTGTTCACAGCAAAACGGCCTTTCGGCCTAATCAGAAGGTACCGGGAGCTTCGCCAGAGTGCGGCAAAGCTCGTGCGGGTGGTGGCGAGGCGTGGGGCGGCGTGTAAGGGCTGCCCTAGGTCGGACTGTGGGTCGGGAAGTGGGTGTGTTCGGTGGATTTGCAGAGGTCAGGTGGCGGGAATTGGAAGGGCGGAAATGGATCAGGGTGCGGAGGCGGAGATTATGTGCAGGTCGGCGAGCCGTGTGGGGTGTTGGAGTGATGGGAGTGGGTCACTGGAGTGTGGCCGGAGGTGGAGAAGGTGAGGGCGATTGGTCGGAATCGAGGGCGACAGTAAGGGTTTAAAGTGAGGAAAAGGAAGAGGGGAGAAAGGTGAGAAGTTATACCTACTTAACAGGACAAGGAGGGGCCGGAACAGGCGACAGTCGTATCGACTGTCGCCGGAGAAGAAGCTGCCCAGAGGAAGGAGCGACGGCGAGGAGAGGGCTGGAGAGGCGCACGCTGGGTGCAGCGCGGCGCGGGAAGAGCAGGGGAAGGCAGCCCTGCTGCTGGTAGTGCGGCAGAACGACGAGGAGGTGGAGGGAAAGAAAAACCGCCGGAGCTGGAGGGCTTCCTGTCGGAGTGGGAAGAGAGTGAAAAGAGGGTGTTTCTCCGTCAGGATCGAGCTGGGAAGAACGGTGGAGCGACGGGGGTATTTATAGGGGCCGAACCAGAGAGGAGGGCGGAGGGAGACGACGTGTCTCCCTCGCCGGAGGACGTCGGAGGAAGGAGACCCATACCGTCCGTGCGTTCGCACAGCTGGTATGGTGGGTTGCAGCGACCAGGGGGGTGTTCCTGCGACGGCTGACGACGTAGGGCACCCCCATTTGACCTAGCAGGCCCTCCCCCTTACCCTGCGCGGCGCCATGCTCCACGTAAGGTCGCCGGAGTGTGGTGCTGGCAGGTTTTGCAGGGAGGACCTGAATGTAAAGAACGAAGAAGAGTTAGGGGCCAAAATGCGAGGGTTCAAAAGTTGAGGGCCAAAAAGTAAATAGATGAGGACCAAAATGTAAAGTTGGTCAAGAAGGTTTCTTCTTAGGCTCAAGTTTTTATACGTGACTAATTAGGACCTAAGGATTATGATGGTGAATTTTATTTCTAGATAAAACCTTGTTTGATCGGTCAATTTATGTAAAAACCCAAATTAAGTTATTAATTGGGCATGGTTCTCAATGTAGGTCAAAATGGGTTCCAAAGGCCAAATTGAAGGTTCTAAACCCTAGAGATTATTTTTCTATGAATTTTAGAGGGTTTATTCTATTTTTACTTTGCCTCAAACCTCGTGAATTGAAGTGGGTTTGTTTTAAGTTTACAGATTATCATTTCGTTCCTTGGAATTGCTGTAGCCCTTATCAGATCATCCCACTTTCCTTCTTATTTGGTTTGTTTGACCTATGTTTGGACCCTGAATTACCTTATATGCAGATTATACTGGTAAAATTGCATTTTTACCCCTTATGACTTATTTTCTCCTTAAACTCAGAATTCTCTGAGTTAAGCCTTTCCTTGAGTTATGTAGGAGCTTTTATCCTTTATATTAGGTCAAAATGAGCTAGTTATGGCTCATGATGAGGTTCTCATCAGGCACTGTGGGGCAGTGACAGTGACACGACAGATTAGACCAGAGCTGATAGACCGCATCATTACAGGACAGATGGCAGACACGTACCTATAGTCATTGCGAGATAAAGTACTGTCAGGGGACCCTGGAGACTTCTTCTTTACTGACAAGGTACTGCTCATGAGGGGACATTTGTGCTTTCCCAGAGACGAGGAGTTGCTAAGAGAACTCCTGACTAAGGCACACGGTTCCAGGTTCACCATACATCCCAGGAACATGAAGATGTATCATGATCTGAGACGTGACTTTTGGTGGAGAGGGATGAAGTGGGATGTAGGTGAGTTCGTGCAGCAACGTTTAGTGTGCCAGTAGGTGAAGACCGAGCATCAGAGGCCTACAGGGCCGTTGCAGCCACTTCCCTTGCCAGAGTAGAAGTGGGAGAGCATCACCATGGACTTGGTGGTGGGCTTTCCCGTTACCCAGTGAGGACACGACACAGTCTGGGTGATTGTAGATAGATTGAAAAAGACGGCATGCTTCTTGCCGATCCGAATCACTTTGGGACCAACACAGTTGGTAGAGAGGTATATTCATGACGTGGTACGTCTACGCGAAGTTCCGTATGAGATTGTATCTGACCGGGATACCCATTTTACGTCCCAATTTTAGGCTAAGTTTTAGCAGGCTTTGGGGACACGGTTGAGGTTCAGTACGGCGTACCACCCCCAGAAGGACGGACAGTTAGAGCGCACGATACAGACGCTTAAGGACCTTTTGTGTGACTGTGTACTGGACTGGAGGGGCTCTTGGGAGGAGCACTTGCCCCTAGCAGAGTTTGCATATAATAACAGTTATCACTCGAGCATCGGCATGGCACCCTACGAGGCTCTATAAGGAAGAAGGTGTACTGCACCCCTGAGTTGGGTTGAGGTGGGGACCAAGTGGGAGGTTGGCCCCAAGTTGATCTGGCAGAGTCTGGAGGTAATTGAGCAGATTCACAGATGACTTCGCACTGTCAGGAGCAGACAGAAGAGTTACGCCGATCGGAAGCGCAGAGAGGTGCAGTTCGAGGTTGAGGATCATGTCTTTCTACGCATTTCGCCCATGAAGGGCCTGCAGCAGTTTGGGGTGAAAGGGAAGCTTGCACCGAGGTTTATGGGGCCCTTTGAGGTCTTGGAGTGGGTAGGACCCGTTGCTTACAGGCTTGCCCTTCCTCCCCACCTTTCTGGTGTGCACGACATGTTCCATGTGTCCAACCTTAAGAAGTACGTCGCCGATCCCAGTCACGTTCTGGGCCACGAGAGTGCCGAGGTGGGTGACGACCTAACCTACCCCGAGCAACCAGTGCAGATATTAGACAGAGCCGTCTGGAGTTTCAGACAGAAGCAGGTACCCCTGGTGAAGGTCTTGTGGAGGAGCCAGAGGTACGAGGATGCCACCTTGGAGCCTGAGGCGAAGAGCGATACCCAAATCTTTTTGAGGGTATGTCTTTTCTAACTGGCTTCGGTCCTCTTTAAGTTTGTTTTGCTTATATTGTTCCTTTTGTGCACCCAAGTTAGCTCAAGTTTCGAGGATGAAACTTCCTTTAAGTTTGTTATGATGTTAAGACCTGTGCTGTTTGAACCTTTTAAGACGTCTCGACTGTGGGTCAGACGTTTGGACACCTTCCCAGATGTCTGGAAATAAAAAATTTTAAGTACGAGCTCACGTCTACACGCGGGCTGCGTGCAAAGAGTACTTTCATTTTTCCTTCTTCTTCTCTCTCTCCTTTCTCCCCCTCCAGTGAACCCTAATCCTCAACTTTATAAACCCCTCCCCCTCTCTCGTTCCCCCCACACCAGCCATCTTCCCCTTCTCCACTCTAGCGAGAGAGCCGACGCGAGCGAGAGTGCAAGAGCGGCATCTAGGAGGAATGGCGTGAGGAGAGGAGGAGGAGAGTGAGTTCGCAAGCTCGCATGGGAGCTCTTCGGGAGTGCACGGCCGGAGCGGAACATGCGCGAGGAGGAGTGTGTCGGGGGAGTCCTCCCCGACGCTACTGCAGCCAAAGCTGTAGGCGAGGAGGGGCGAGACGCGGCCATGCATAATGCAAGCGCAGCGGAAGCAGGTTCTAGTTCTGGGTTTTTCCCAGAATCAAACGTCTGGAGTGACCTCCAAACTATGGTGCGGACGTCTGGAGGCGGTTCCAAATGACTGTGGTGAGAGTTTAGCGAAGATACGTTCCCTTTGCGAATACGGCCATGCAGGCTGCTCCGTAGGAACACCTTGCATGCCCTTTTTGAGAAGATTTGGTGGATTTCATGAAGGATTCACTTCGGGAAGGCACGGGACACACCCTCACATGCATTTAAGATGTCTGGGTGATGTACCAGATGACAGGAAGCATTTCCAGACATCCGAAGAGGTGGTTGGACGTTTGGACTTGGGTCCAGAAGAGTTCCTGGACGTTTGAGGATTGGCGTAGAGCTTGACGTATGATACTAGACACTTTTAAGACATCTGGAAGTTGTTCCAGACGTCTGATTTTGCATCAGTAACCCTATTTTGACCCGTTTAGGGTCCGTTTGAGGTAAGTTTTACGCAATTAAGATACCATTGTGTTCCTTGTGAATTCCTCTACTTGTTAGAAGGATTTCCATACTGTTCTGATAGTTCCCTTTTGATTGTTCCTTGTTATAGGACTTCATTCCGTTGCAGGTTTGGGGCTTGCTGAGGCATGTGAGCCTGCCAATCAAGCCCCCAATACTCCTGGGTTTACTGGTAGAGTGGCTTCCCCTAATTTAATTATAACCTAAATGCATGTGTGGAATGAATGATTAGAACCTAGGATATGGCATGAATCCTAGGATGAGAAACACTTGAAATGTCTGTATTGGATGATTGAATTGCAGTCTTGAATGAGTAGATCGAAATGATGACAACAGCCTATATATAAACAAAAGCTGCCTGTAAAATATGAAATACTTGTGCTAGTTAACTATTGCATGTAACTTTCCTGTTATATACGTTAAATGACATAATACAAGCTGCATGTATATAAATTGAGAATGGTAATGTGGATGATGGAAATGTGAACGATAGCAATACAAGCTGCATGTGTATAACCTGAGAATGGAAATAGAAATGATGAAACCTGGTATGGAATGGCATGAGGAATATGAGCATGAACCCTATGGGGAGTTAGGAGTAGAGCTCCAGGAAATAAATGGAATGGATCTAGAAATGTGAGTGGGGAAGTGAGCTGGCCCATGAGTACGGAGTACTAAGGAGAGCAACCATCCCACTGTTTAGTGAAGAGTGAAGCTAGCTACCCTTGGGTTGGGACCCGGGGTTTGGATTGGCCACTCTGTACCGACTTCTTGGCCCTCACGTACACTATACCAGGGAGAGCTACTAGTATAGGGAGAGAGCTAGCCACCCCACGAGGCCAGGGGTTCAGCTAGCCACCCTACACCGACTTGTTAGGCCCACTGGGCAAACTAGGGTAGTCAGGTGAGGGTGCGTAGACTGTGGAGGGGCGAGACCCCTATTTAGTTCTTAGGGGCTAAACCCCTATTACTGAGAGGGCTAGGCCCTATACTGGTTCCGTGTTGTACTCTAGGCACACCCGTTAGCGGAAACAACTGACCACGTGCTAGTGCGGGGTAGCTACCCGTGAACTTATCGCGCATGCCATAGTCACCGTTACGTCTGTCCGTGACCTTGGGGTGGTTGACTGGGTGTAGGATCACCACGGGGGACTCTCCCGACCAGGGGAGCACCACGTGTGCCTTCTACTCTTCGGAAAAGACTGCAATCAAGATCGTTCCCACGAGGAACATTCGAGATCAAGAATGATACCTGATAAATAAACCAAGTGGTGAAAAGGAATAATTAGTTAAAGAAAGTAATTGAAAAACAGCAGTTACCTGTCTACCTTTACTGCTTTAGTTAGTTGGTTGCCACTCTACTCAGCATTCGCTAATGTTGTGTACTCATAACCCCTTTTCAGCTCCAGGTGTTGAGCAGCCAGAGCCTACGGCTGCAGAGGGTGCCGAGCCCAGTAGAGCCCAGTAGTTGTAGCTATTTTGTTGTACTTGTTAGTAGTAGTGAGTAGACTCTTGTACCTTTTTGTCCTGTACTTTTACGTTCTGTACTTTATGTTCCTGTACCTTGTTACTTTCTGCTGTTGTGGTGGTGATATGCACTGTAGCAGTTTTTACCCCTTTACTGCTGTACCTTTTTATTGTTAGTTTCTTAGCATAGTGAATGTGGTTTACTTTCCTGCTTTTTGGTTACTTTCTCATTGGACGACTGGGTCTTGGGATCAGTCAAGTCGGTTCGATCTCGTGTCCTGTAGGGATTCAGGAATCGAGTCGTAACAAAAGTCCTGTGGGATAGTCCCACATCATGGAAGGTGGAGCAGCCCACATGAGATATATTGAATTTGTCCTCCCGACCCCTCGCCCAAGGCATGGGGGTCAAGTCCCCATGCACACCTAAACGCACGCCTTGCCAGCCATTCACGTAGGCGAGTCTGGCCCAGATCCGGATCTGGTTACCTGATCAATTGGCTTTGAGAAGAGAAAGAAGAAAAAGAGAGGGGAAGGGGGGGCTTTGCCCTTTTGCACCTCTGATCTCAACACTTAGTCTCTGAGAGGCTTTTGTGCCTCTATGTCACGACCCGGTTCCCGAATCCCTACAGGACATGAGAATCGAACCGACTCGACTAATCCCAAGACCCAGTCGTCCAACTAGAAAGTAACCAAAAAGCAGTAAAATAAACCACATTCACCGTGCAAATAACTAACAGTAACAAAAGTACAACAGTAAAGAAAAGAACTACTATAGTACATACCACCACAATAGTAGAGAATTAAAAACATGTACAGAATATGAAGTTTACAATAAAAGAGTACAAAGTGTAACAGAAATACTCACTACTACAGAAAATGGGTACAACAAAAGGACAACTACTGGGCTCTACTAGGCCCAGCACCCTTCGCAGCCATAGGCTCTAGCTGCTCAACACCTGGTCCTGAAAAAGGTGACAAATATGACACGTCAGCGAAACACTGAGTAGAGTGGCAACCAGCTAGCTAAGAAAAACAGTAAAGGTGGACAAGTAGCTGTTGTTTTTAATTTCCTTCTTTATTTCCCTATTTACTCTTTCTTGATTTATTTCTCGGGTCTTTCTCTTGATCTCAAATGTTCTTCGTGTGAACGATCTTGATTGCAGTCTTTTCTGAAAAGTAGAAGTAGCACGTGGTGCTCTCCTAGCCTGGAGAGTCCCCCGTGGTGGTCCTACCCTCAGTCAACCACCCCAAGGTTGCTGACAGACGTAACGGTGACTACGGCATGCGCGATAGATGCACGGGTAGCTACCCCGCACTGACACGTTGTCAATTGTTTCCATTAACGGGTGCGCCCAAAGCACAGCATAGAACTAGTATAGGGTAGAGCCCTCTTAGTAACAGGGGTCCAGCCCCTCCACAGTAACCAAACAAGGGTCTTGCCCCTCCACATTTCGTGCACCCTCACCTGACTACCCTGGTTTGCCTAGTGGGCCTAACAAGTTGGTGTAGGACGGCTAGCTAAACCCCGGGCCCTGTGGGGTGGCTAGCTCTCTCCCTACACTAGCAGCTCTCTCTGGTACTGTGTACGCGAGGGCCAAAAAGTCGGTGCAAAGTGGCCAAACTAACCCCGATCTCGACCTAAGGGCGGCAAGCTCCCCTCTACACTAAGAGGTAATATGTGCTCTCTTTGGTACCACATACCCAAGAGACAACACACTTTCCCATCTACTTTTCTAGTTCCATTCCATTTATTTCCAGGAGCTCTACTCCTAATTCCCCGTAGGGTTAGTGCTCATGTTTCCTCAGGCCATGCCATACTAGGTTTCATCATGTCAATTTTATTCGCATATAGCACGTGTTTCCAACATTTAACCTTTCTTTTCCAATTTATATATAAGCAGCTCGAATTTAGTTTCCAAACAACAGGAATTACATGTAGCAGTTACTAGCAACAGTACTCTACATTTCACAGGCAGTTGTTATCCAATTACAAGAAATTATCATTATTCTATCTACTTATCAAGACTACAATTAAGGCATTCAAGACATTCGTTTCAGTGTTTCTGTTCCCAAGATTCATGCCACACCCTACGATCTATCATTCAGTTTAGTTTCCAGGTCCTAGGATTCATGCCATACCCTAGGATCTATCATTCAATCTAGTTTTCAGGTCCTAGGATTCATGCCATACCCTAGGATCTATCATTTATTTCAGAGATGCATTAATGTTTGTAAGTAACTAAGGGGAGCCACTCTACCCGCAAAATCGGGAGTAATGGGGGCGTGATCGGTAGGTCCACGTGCCTCCGCAACCCCCAAAGCCGCAATAGAACGAGGTCCTAACACAAGGATCAATTACAAGGAACCACTCAGAACAGGATACAAGTATTTTAAACAAGTAGAGGAACTAATTCTGAGAAGAACGGAATCTTAAACACAGAAATCGGACTTCGAACGGGCCCTAAACGGTTCAAAAATGACAACTCTGACTCAAATTAGACATCAGGAACACCTTCTAGACGTCTTAAAAAGTGGTCCAGGTCATTCCTCACTTTGCGCTGCTCCTCAGACGTCCAGGGATCCTGCTGAATCATCTAGACCCAGTTCCAGACGTCCGACCACCTCTCCGAACATCTGGAGACGCTCTCTGCCGTCTGGTGCCGTGCCCAAAAATATGAATTGCGTGGGAGGGCGTGTCCCCGCGCCTTCCCGAAACAAAACCTGCATGCGCGACGAAAACCTCCTCAACATGACACGTCTCAGATCCTCGGCGGAAAGGCCTGCATGGCCGTATCCGCAAAAGGAGGTAGAGGAGAAATTCCATTCCTCTCAATCGTCTGGAGCTCCCTCCCGACGTCGCTCGCATCGTCTGGATGTAGGTTCAGACGTCTGATTCTGGGAAAAATTCCCAGAATCAGAACCTCCTCGTCTTCTTCCTGCTACACGCGAGCTCGCCACATAGCTGCTCGCCCGCTGCTCAAGCTGCAACAGCACCAGGGGAGATCTCCCCAACATGACGCTCTTCCGCGTGCACGCTGGCCAGCCTTGAGCTGCTCTGGTGGGCTCTCTCTCTTTCTCGCGTGCTCTCCCTCTTCTCGCTCTTGCTGCACCTCTCCTCGCCGCACTGCACCCGGCAGCAGCTACTTCCCTTGATCTCGCTCTCTCGCTCTCACTAGAGGAAGGAGGAGAAGGTGGGGTAGTGAATGAGGGAGAGGGGAGGGGGTATTTGAAGGCGTGGGGGAGGGCGTCTGCAGGTTGGCGAGACGAGAGAGAAAAAGAAGAGGGCGATGGGTTTCAGTCTGCACGCGGCACGCGCGCAGACTCGCGATCGTACGCACGCCAAAATTTATTTCCAGACGTTTGGGAAGGCATCCAGAGGTCTGACCAGATGTCTGGACCAACTCCCAGACATCTTAAAGGGTGTTTGATGTCTCGGGTCTTCACACTCGGTGCTATGCTCGTGCCTCCCACTAAGGCTTGAAGAAGAAGAGAGGCCTTTGGCTTTGTTGCTGGTTCTAGGCTACTGTTGCATTATTGAGATACTAATTGACATGGAAATTGGTTGATATTCACTGTTCAAACATTTCAAGTAATTGTGATTAAATTGTCTAGGGTTAATTTGGTGATTCAAATCACCATTTTAACCCATTATTTTTGCACATTGGTACTTGAATTATTGATATATCATTCTTGAATAGTTCTGAATCAAGGTTTGGTTGCAATTGCTTATATATTTTACTTAGAATTGTGATTTTGAGATTGATTTGCTACTTTCTCCCTACGTTTTACCTCAGATTTCCATTCGAGCATAAATTCTATTTGTTTTCGCACTTTATCGGCTATACTACGACGTATCAATTTTAAAACCCCGATTTAGAGCGAATAACACCCGCCCTCTAATTTGAGGGGATTTTAAGTCTAAGCATCTACACACTATTTGCACTTACTCGCTTTTCGGTGATTTTTACGGAAATTGGGTAGCAAATGAACCTTTTAGGGTGGTATGGCTAGCAAGTTATCATGGGTAACAACCCATTGGTCAGTTGTCCAGAGCCCAGCCACACAACCATTCTTTTCCTGCTGCCTTTAGGTAAATATTAGATCAGGGAAGCTACCTACTTAGAAAAAAAGGAAAGGAAAAATATCCAAAAAGAGGAAAAGAAACATAGAAAAGAAAAAAAAAGAAATAATCCATACTTCACCGCATGAGTATGGCTGGCAAGTTATCGTGGGTAACAGCCAATTGGTCGATTGTCTAGAACCCAGCTCACAAAAATGCACGTTTAATTTCAAACACTTAAGAAGAAGCAGAGAAGTAGAATAAACTGGTAACATATACACTAGGTTCGCCCTTGTGTTGACCCCATAAAAATAAAAGTAGGGAGAAAGCTATCAATCATATAGATACACCTTTAGGTAGAATTTCTTTTAAGGTCACCTAGGGGCGTAGAAATCCGAAGTCTTTCTGATTGCTGATCAATGAGTCTATCACATTCACGAAAAGATGCTTAGAACTTAGAGTTCTCTTCGAGTCTTGGGTAGGTTGAGTAGCCGTAGAAAGCTGCTCCGAAACCCTAAACTCAAAAATCCAAAAAAAAAAAAAGAAAAGAAGAAAAAGAATAAGAAAAAATCCTTTTTGTTTTGAATAAGCGAGGCCTTGAGGTGGTCTACATTTTGGCAAACACCCAGGCGCTATTATGTCTCTGTAGTTCCGGTTTTAGTTGAAATTCCTAAGAGTTGAAAAATAACTTTTGCCCAAGAAATATGATTTTAATTCTCTTATAAATAACATGTAGTTTTGCTAGGAACTAGCAAAAGATAGGCATGAGAGTGTGATGTAAACATATTTATATCAAATAAACCGTCTATCTATGCATGTTCTTAAGCGTATAGCTGCATCACACATTATGAATATTGCATAACATGCATAATCTTGCATTTAGTTTAGATTGTATAAAGTTTAGGTTAATTTTCTCTTTTTGTGGTCAGGTAATAGGGCAGTATCATATCGGGGCCTCGGATTGAAGATCCAACTATACAGATTTGATCAGGGCGACGATCGGAGTTCAATGACTCTAAGATCACCCCGATCGGACTTCTGTAGCATCAGATACAGTCCAAGAAATATCAAAGGTCAAGGGGTCAAGGTGGTGTAAATCCATACATCAAGTGAAAAATCCAACCGTACGGATGGGTTCGGATCGACGATTGCAACCCAACGGTATGAAAATCGATCTAATCTGACATCTGTAGCACCATCTACAAGTCAAAAGATGGACGTCTAGGATGGTGCCATGTGGCACCATCCTAACCCCCTAACACCGACCCAAGCCTACTGCAGCACCTCTTCATGCAATGGCCAATGCATCTCAGCCGTTGGATCTCAATCCAATGCTAAGATCCTTCCTAGTCATGCCTGCCCATATCTAAGAAGAGAGCTCAAGGGATGCTCTCGACTGTTGGATTGAGATCCAACGGTCGAGAAAGCCGCGAAGAAGATGAAAATGCGACAAAGTGGTAGCCGTAGTGTAGTGGCTGATCGCTTCACACACGAGGGGAGGGCATGGGTTCGACCTCGCTCGCCTCAAATCAGTCGCGCGAGGATTGTTTAGGCATAATTCGCCATTGGATGGAGATTGGGCGACGGAGAACGTGCGACATGGTGCGCTCAGATGCGAGGAGCGTGAACATGCTATCTGACACAATGCTACACGTGCCATCGCACGCATGGGCGTCCGGTAAGTGAAAAGGAGGCGCGCATTTTAGGCCGTCCGATCATAATGAAGAGAACGTGCGCAAACATTGAGCGTGTGGGGAGAGGAGGAGGCACGGTAGGTGCACGCACATACGCCCACGTTCAGGGTCTTTAGTGATGAATAAATCTGTCACTAAAGACCTTGACATTAATGTTTTAAGATGAAATGACCCATTTACCCCTCCAATCCTCACTTATAAAAGGCCCTACGACCTCCACATATCAACGATCCCTTCCTCTCTTCTCTCACCCCCTCAAAGGCTCTACGAGCTGGTCCCAAACCTGGGATGCTCCATTAGAGTAACAAAAATAATTTTCCATCTTCTCACCTCCTTCGTGGAGCATCCCGCTGTTGTCTTCTCACCACCATTCGGGAAGTGGATCCCACCACAACGTTGCCCTACCCCATTCTCCGGCATCCATCATCGTTCTCCTTCATCCTGCATCTCACCACCTTCGTCCGGACACTTCGTCAACACAACTCGTCCTCCAAGCAGCCGTCGAGGAGGATAATTTCACACCTCCCTTCTCTTTACCACTTTCTAGTTGTAATATTTCCAGCTTTCTAGTGTAGTGATTAGTTGTTATGAACATTATTCTGTGGTTATGAAATCCATGTTTATTCTATCTCTATTTTATTTTTATTTGTATTATTCTCTATCTCTCTTCTATTAATTATTCTTTAAGTAGATAGCTAGTTTAGCTTTAATTTGACTAGCTAATCTGCTTCGTGACAACAAAACAAACGTGATTTTTAATCAAACGTCTGCCTCTTTGTGTTCAACCCAGAATTTCTTTTGAGTTTCAGTTAAAATTATCTACTGATGGATTTTTCTCGTGAGTTACGCTACAACAACGGGTTCTCCAAACCCAATCCTTTTGCAATGATTTTTCTACTTCAAAAAAATGCGTTAAAAGTAAAATTATTCAATTGACTTTGAGTTTTAACTTTATCTTTTATTTCTCAAATTACAAAATCTTTTAGATGATTTTTATCAAACTTCCATTCATTAGGAAGATTATGTATGTTATTTTCTTTCACATTTGGTATATCAAGAAAGTGATTATCACTTATATACTCTTGATTAAGAGTCGGTGGATCTTTAATAAATTTTACTTGAAGAGTTTCTTCCACAGCTAATGTATTCTTATTAAATACACAATATGCCTTACTTCTTGTTGAATATCCAATGAATATACATTCTTCTCCTTTAAGTTCAAACTTATCTAAATTTTCTTTAGTGTTAAGAATATAACATTTACTTCCAAACACTTTAAAATAATTTATTTTAGGTCTTTTATTAAAATACAGTTCATAAAAAGTCTTGTTTGTTAGTGGTCTAATTAGCACCCTATTTAGTAGATAACATGCAGTATTTGTTGCTTCTGCTAAAAAATATCTAGGTAATATAGATTCTATAGTAGAGTTCTAGCACATTCTTGTAAAGTTCTATTTTTACATTCAACTACTCTACTTTTTTATGGTGCTCTTAGAAAAGAAAATTCATGTTTAATTTCATGTTCTTCACAATAATTAGTAAATTATTGATTTTCAAATTCTCCTTCATGATATGATCTTATTCATGTTATTAAATAACCTTTTTCATTTTGTATCCTTTTAGAAAATATTTTAAAATATTCAAAGACTTAATCTTTATGTTTTAAGAAATAGACCCAAGTAAACCTCGAACAAGCAATTAATACTAAGCAATACCTACAATCATTTAAACTACCAATTTTAGTTTGACCAAATGAATTAATTGTAGAGGTCTATTAGTTGAAATTTTATTCCTATTTTTGAATGAACTATTATGAACTTTGCCTAATGTACAGCATCACATAAGGAATGTGTTTTATACCTTTTGTTTGGTAATCCTTTAACAAGATTAAACTTAACTAATTTATTCATATATTTATAATGATGTCCTAATCTTTTATGCCATAAAGAAATTTCATCATTAGATGCAATTAGACAATTAAAAGTGTTATTTTTATCTATTACAACAATACATATAAATGTTTTTTTATCTTTTCCTTCTAATAATACTTCTTTAGTGATTTCATCAATAATTTTAAATATTTTGGAATTAAAAACAACTTCAAATCCTTTATAACATACTTGACTTACACTTAATAAGTTATGTTTTAAACCTTTAACTAATACAACATTATTACAAGATGATTTACCTTTTCCAATTATTTCAGTACCAACAATTTTACATTTATAATTGTTTCCAAATGTAACCATACCTTCATCCTTGTGTTCCAAATGAGTGAATAAACCTTGATTTCCAGTCATATGTTTTGAACATCCGTTGTCCATGACCCATTTGCCTTTTGAATCCTACAAAAATTTGAGTAGGGCTTTTCTTTAAAACTTTGAATCCATCCTTCGATTTATGATAAATCCATTCCTTGTAATCAACATCTTTTCTTCCTATAAGACAAGAATTCAAAATATTCTTTGGTATCCATATTCTCTTAGATCCAGCAATGTTAGTTTTCTTCCATTCCTTTTGTGCAATGAAAGAAATTCCCTTATTTCCATTTTGACTAAGAAAATGATTATTACTAGATGAATTTGAGAAATTAGAAAAGCCAACACCAATTTTATTATTTTTAGGTATTTGCAAAGCAAGTAATTTATCATGATTTTCTTTTCTTTTTGTAAACATGCTAATATCACTTACAAGTTGCTCAGATTTATTTTTTAACATAACAATATCATTTTCTAGAATAGAAATCTTGTCTTTTAATGAATGAATCTCACATTTCATAATAGAATTTTCATCACTAAGATTTTTATTTTTAGCAATGCATCCTTTATTCTCAGATTTGAGCATTTTATATGAATCATAAAGATCACAAAATGCTTCAAGTAATTCTTCAAAAGAAAAATCATATATCTCATTTTCCAATGCCATCAAGCCAAAATATGATGCTTCTTCATTTGTTGAAGTATTATCTTCACTTCACTTGAGCTTGATTCAGAATCATCCCAAGTCGCTTGAAAGGCTTTCTTTTTCTTGAACCTTTTTGGAAACTTCTTTGAAAATGCCTCTTTCTTCTTTTTAAAGCTTTCTTTCTTGAGAAGTGGGCAATCCTTTTTCATATGTCCATCCTTTTTACAATTGTATCAAGTAATCGAATCCTCTTTCTTTTCTTTCTTTTCTCTTTCTGAAATTCTTTTTGGTTCTCAAGAATTTCCTGAACTTCTTAGATAACAAAGCAATATCCTCATCATCATCATCTGATGAGTCTTCACTTTCATTATCAACTTGAAAAGCTAATTGCTTTCTTTTTGGTTCTTCAGACTTTTTTTTTTGCATGATTTTACTCTCATAAGCCATCAAATTTCCAATAAGTTGCTCCATATTTAGATTGTCAACTTCATTTGCCTCCTCAATAATTGTCACTTTAGATTCAAAAACATTTGCAAGTGAATGCAAGATTTTACCTTCTAATTGACCTCTTACAAAGTTTTTCCCAATCCTTTAAGATTGTTGACAATATCAGTGAAGCGAGAATACATAAACTTGATTGTTTCTCCTTCCTACATCTCAAACTTCTCAAATTCACTAGTGAGCAAAACAATCTTTGAATTCTTCACCTTGCTTGTTCCTTCATGAGTAACTTGGAGTGTCTGCCAAATTTCATGAGCAGTAGTGCACTGAGAAACTCTATTAAATTATTCAGGATTGAGAGAGCAATAGAGTGCATTCATAGCCTTAGAATTTAGCACTAATTGTTTCTTCTAGTCATCAATATATTGTCCAGTTTCTGGCTTTGTATGTTTGTTGAAAGGATTTTCAACCATATACCATATAGCATAGTCGCCAAATTGCAGAAATATTTCCATGAGTTGCCTCCAATATGCATAATTTCTTTCATCAAATAGTGGTGTCTTTTAAATGGAAAAACCATTATTGCTAGAAGTAGAGACAATTTGTCTAGTTGCCATGGATCTTTATCACCTGAAAGTTTCTTTAGAAAAGTTTTGAAAAACAAGATCTGATACCAAATGATAATTATACAAGAGGGGGTGAATTGTATAATTCAAATATGAAATGAAAATAATGGGCACCACAAAAATTCAATCCACAAATAACACCAAGATTTATAGAGGAAACTTGAATTGGGAAAAACCTCTACCTAGTTGATCCTCAACTAGGATTTTCCTCTTACTCTCCAAGAAAGAAAACCACTAATGCTCACCACTTAAACTGAGGGTAGTTAACCTCTATCAGAATCCCCTTCCTGTACAACCTACAAGAAAGTAGTTTGTTCTTCACTCATCAAAAAAATAGGAAGCCAACAAACCTGGCACCCAAATTATAATAAGTACAAGATAACAAAATTGATACTAGTCCTATTGAGCCAATGTGCAAGTATTTATCAATTGTAATAGAACTAACAAAAAGTTGTTTTTAATTCCCTTTAGATATATCTTGATGTAAGGGAAACAAAATTTTATGCAATTGATATACAAGTAGAACTTTGATAAACTTTTTCTTACAACTTCCTTTTGATACAAAGATAAATTTTATATTGAGGAAGTGTATATGAAAATGTTTAGAATCAATAATATGTTCAAGAGATGTAAGCACAAGATTCTAAAATCAAATATGTTGAATGATCAATTTTGCTTCTAAAAATAACAACATATGTATATGAAGCAAGAACAAAAGATAAAAAATAATACTCCCTTGAACATCCTTCTCAAATGTATGAAGTAGGCATGGAGGAAGTAGAGAAGAAGATCCTCTTCAAAGATCAATGATGTTGGTGCACACAAGGAAGTAGAAGCTTGAAGACTTTTTGTTGAAGCACTAAGTTGGCGTAGAGCATGCTTCAATCAAAGCACAAAATTGTGTGGAGTTTTCTTCTTTGAATGCATGAAAATGGCGTGGAGCTTGAAGAAGCTTCTCAAGAATTGTAAACGCAAGTTGAGAGTAGGAGAATGTTCTGTAGAAATGTGCTTTCAATAATGTATGTTGTTGTAAAAATGAATGAACCCATGTAGGGTATATATAAAATAAAGATAGGAAGTTATGATCTCATGGAAGGGTGTGAATCCAAGAGATGCCAAGATTGTAGTCATTTGCATATGTTGGAAGTTGAGTATAATTGTTTGGAGTCAGCTTAAGTGATTAGTTGATTGCTTAATACACTCATATTTGTCTTTAGAAAAAGCAGAAAAAATTGATCAGTGAAATTAATCGATTAATTCTGCATCCAGCAAAATCATAAAAGAGGTGGTTATTTGGGTAGTTTTTCTTTTGCATAAATGTGTAACTACGCATGTAACTTTCCATATGAAGGGATGTAATGTTCAAAATGGATAACTACCCTTCTAGAAAGTGGAACCACCCATTCTAGAAGAATAATTATTAATTTAAGATATATTTACATGTTTTAGTAATTTGAATATTCTAAAAGTTATAACTGCTATTCTAAAAGATTGATTTAGTATTATAAAATATTTTAGAACATGTTATACATATGGGATTTATTTTAAGTATTTTAGAGATTATTTATTTATTTTATGCATATGTAATATGTTACAAATATTACATTTAGGTACTTGAATTAATTTATGCATGTGAAATTGATGTGTTTGGCTCTTAACAAAATATCTAAGAAATAATACAATATGAAATTGAAGCTAGGATTCATCAAAATGAATCTTTTAATATCTTTAGATAACAACGAAGCTTGCTTTCATCATTACTTTAATCTTCAACTTTATATCTGCAACAACTTTATGATATGATATGATAATATATAAAACATCAAAATAAACGTAATTAGAACCTAAGTACTAACAAAATTGACTTTGTGCTTGATTTTTCTTAAACCCATAATTTGGATTTGGATTAAACTAGTATGGTTTAACTTCTTGAGGATTAAAAAGTTCATAATAAGATGGTTTTGGATACCCTCCTTGATTATAGGTCATATTGAAGTAATCATTTGAGGCTAATCACTGATATTGAAAATTATTTTGAGAATATGAAGTTTGATCTTGATATTGGAATCCTGATTTATAATCAAATCCCCAATTTGAGGTAGAATTATCCGAGAAAGTTGATTTGAGTTGGGATTAAAATTATAATCATTTCAGGGATAGGTTTATGTTGGAGGATAAGAGTTGAAGTCGATGTGTGTATTAGAGGAATAGAGAGATGAGAAGAGAGACAAATAAGAGAAATTGTGCTCTAACTATACAAACAAGCAAATAAATCTAGCCTTAAAGTGTAAAAAACCTAATGGATCTAAAGCCTTAAGAGATGACCCAAATTGCAAATAATTCCACCTCTTTTCCTCAAATCAATTTAGCTAGGTTGAATATGGGTGGGATAGAGGGAGTGTTTCCAAAGCTTTTGCTAAGGTGCTAATTGGTAACCTCTTGCCCACTTAAGTCGTTTGACTTTTGGCCCTGTAGCGTAGTCATTGGATTTAATTAGAGGAATCAAGGCAAACTAGTTAACAATCCCAATCAAACCTTCAAGACCTAAGTTTATCCAACCTTAGGGGCATGTCTACTCAGTTTTCAGCTTGGGAATTTGTGCTTTGGAATGCAATGGGCATTAAGGGGTGGTTGCCCTTAAAGATTAATATCAATGTGTAATGTAGTGTAACACACAAGCGAACTAGCCTTTAATTTTTAGTTTTTGAGGCTTTCAGGATTTTTTCTTGCTTTAATGAGTTCTAAAGGGTTACCTTTCCTTTTTTCAGAGTTTCCAAGAACGTTATTGTTGGTGATGTAATTTCCTTTAAATAATTAAAGTCTAATGCAAAGATTTCACGAAGATTACACATAAAAGATATTGAATCCTCTAAAGGTAGTTTTAATCCAAGGATGAATGCCTTATTAACAATGTTAGTACTTAGGTTCTAATTACATTTATTTTGACATTTTATGTATTATCATAAAGTTGTTGTAGATATAAAATTGAAGATTACAATTATGATGAAAGAAAGCTTCATTGTTATCTAAAGATGTTGATTGCAGCAAATGAAGATTAAAAGATTCAATTTGATGATTTCTAGCTTCTCATACATTCAATTTGATGTTGTATTATTTATTTGAATTTTTGTTAAGAGCCAAACACATTTATTCACACACACAAATTAATTTAAGTACCTAAATGTAATATTCCTAGTGAATTACAAATGCATAAACATAAATAAATAAATTCTAAAATACTTAATATTAATCCCATTCGTATAACATGTTCTAAAATATATTATAATACTAAATCAATCTTCTATAATGGTAGTTATAACTTCTAGAATATTGAATTTAATAAACATGTGTAAAATGCATTTAAATATATCTTAAATTAATAATTATTCTTCTAGAATGGGTGGTTACACTTTCTAGAAGGATAGTTATCCATTTTGAACATTTCATCCCCTTCAAATGGGAAGTTACATGTGTAGTTACACCTTTATGCAAAAGAAAACTACCTAAATAACCACATCTTTCATGATTTTGTCAATTGCAAAATTAATCAATTAGTTAATCGATTAATTTCGCTAGTTAGTTTTCTACGATTTTTTCTAAAGGTATTAATCAATCAGCTAATCAACTAAGCTGACTCCAAACGGTTATACTCTAATTCTAACATGTACAAACGACTATTAACTTGGCAACTCTTGGATTCACACCCTTTCATGTGATCATAACTTCCTATCTTTAATCTATATATAGCCTACATGTGTTTATTCATTCTTACAACATTGGTTATCAAACGCACATTTCTACACAACATTCTACTACTCTCACTTGCAATTACAAATCTTAAAAGTTCAAGCCTCCATGCCATTTTTGTGCTTTCAAAGAAGAATACTCCATGCCATTTTGTGCTTTGATTGAAGCATACTCCATGCCAACTTAGTGCTTCAACAAAAGTCTTCGAGTTTCGACTTACTTGTATGCACCAACATTGGTGATCCTTGAAGAGGATCTTCTTCTCTACTTCCTTCACACCTACTTCATACTTTAAAGAAGGAAGTTTAAGGGAGTATTATTTTTTATCATTTGATCTTGCTTCATATGCATATCTTGTTATCTTTAAAAGCAAAATTGATTATACAAATTTTTGATTCTAGAATCTTATTTTTACACCTTTGAACATATTATTGATGCTAATAGACTTCCTAAGCATAAAATTTATATTTCTATCAAAAGGAAGTTGTAAGAAAATATTTATCAAAAGTTCTACTTGTATATCAATTGCATAAAATTTTGTTTCCCTTACATTAAGATTTATTCAAAGGGAATTAAAAATAAAGGATATTTCTAAGTCCTATACATTTGATTAAAGTACTTGCACATTAGTTGACTTGTATCAAAAATTTCTTATTCTTTCAACTTGTTGTAATTTGGGTGCTAGGGTTGTTGGCTTCCCATTCTTCTGGTAAGTGAAGAACAAAATACTTTCTTATGGGTTGTACAAGATAGGGATTACGATAGAGGCTCACTACCCTCAGTTGAAGTAGTGAAGTTTAGTGGATTTCTTGCTTGGAGAGCAAGAGGAAAATCCTTGTTGGGGATCAACTAGGTAAAGGTTTTTCTCAATTTGGGTTTCCTCTATAAATCTTGGAGTTATTTGTGGATTGAATTTTTTGCGGTTGCCATTATTTTCATTAAATATTTGAATTATACAATTCAACCCCCCTCTCGCATAATTATTAAATAAGATAGCTTCTAATAAAGTGTGAATTTTAGGGTGAGAGATTATTTTTTATTATTATTTTTTTAATGCAAAGATAAAGCAAATTATGGCCAACTAACTAAATATGTAGATTTTTTTATATTTTAAATGCACATTAAAATTTTTTTTTTTCATCTTTAGATGGCTAAACCTAGGTGTTGGAGAGACTTATCTACCTGGACGTATCTGGATTGGCCTAGGTGTAATGTCCCGAACCCCACCATGCAATTTAAAATGGTGAAATGTGAGCCGTCGAGTCAACCAAAACAGGATTACAGTCACCCAACACATAATCATAAAATATCAACATGCCAAACAAACCAATCATAATGCATTACGATAGGTAAAAAAAGCATAAAAGAACAAGCGATACAATCCATAGTAATCAAAACCAAAATCTAAAAGTGGAAAGAGAAAGATACAAGAAAACTATTTACTACAAGACCAAGAAAATAGAAAATACTAAATCGAATAGGACCCTTGATGTAATCCTTACGTCACAACATAAAATCACACCATTATCTGCTTTGAATACCCAGCAACGATGCCAAAAAATGATGTACCTTCTGGATCACTAGTTAATTAGAGTTAATTAGTCGTGTTGTACCATAGTCGCAATCCAGATGGATGTCACTTTATTTATATACAATTTTTACTAGTTTTATTCTAGGTCATTCACTGGGAGGCAATTATTGATATGCATCACTCTCTATGATCCAAAAACCATCTTTTATTCCAAAAATGTTAAGTTTATTTACAAATGTATGAATACTGAATGAAAGAATCAACGAATTAATTAATCTAAGTCAATTATGTACAACAATGAATCAATTAGTATTAATGACAATGCTTCAAGAATATTTACAAGTATCAAGGCATCAAAAATTTATCTAAACTACTCTAGCCTAATTGTGTACAACTATATCAAAGTAATGCCTTCATATAGGCATAAAAATATTAAATATACACTATACTAACATATTGATATCTACATTGACGTATATAATGTCACTAAAGGAACCTTGAAAACATATATGCAAAACTAAGGAAAAAATATTATGTATGTTATATTATACATATACTATAAATATACATACATTTGTACTTAATATATACACTTATACTAACTATACAAATAAACTAACTAATTAACTCTTAACACACACATACACCTAACACTTAAGCACACAACACACGCACACAGTACTACACAACACACATATATACAATTGCATACAACACCAAGTCAAATTTTTAACCTTAACCACAGTTAGTTTCTAACCAAAAAATTTTGAATTGGTAGGCCTGGTGGTTTGCAGGCTCAGTGGTTCAATAGAGGTCAGGTCGGTACCACTACTAAACCTAACCCTAGTTAATTTAATTGTGAATTTTTGTATAGTTTCAGGCCCATGTAGGCCCAATAAGCACAACTCCTAGCCACCCTCACCCATATAGGCCCACAATGCACACGCACACACCACTCACATAATGCTCAATTTGCCCCCTATGCTGAGGACGGGTAAGGTTGTGTGCGCATTTCATTTTATACGGGAGTGGGTAGTCATCAGTCAATGATGTGGCGTTAAATCTAGCGCTCAATTTTGCAATGCCAGCCATGGTTTTTTACCGATTTCAAGACTTAATTAAGGTACTGAATTAATAATTATTTCCAAATTAAATTATATGTACATGTAGTCTATATATAGGGATACTTATGGGTATAATTTATTTAAAGTAATTAAATATATAAATATATTTAAAGATTAGTTAAAGATAGGAATAATTACACTTTGATTTTGGATTTAATTCCTTAATTAAAGTAGAAATTAATAAATTAATGGTGCAATTAGTTTTTGTTACAACCCGATTCCCGAATCCCTACAAGACACGAGAATCGGACCGACTCGACTGATCCCAAGACCCAGTCGTCAAACGAGAAAGTAACCAAAAACCAGTAAAATAAACCACATTCACCATGCAAGTAACTAACAGTAACAAAAGTACAACAGTAAAGAAAAGAATTACTACAGTACACACCACCACAACAATAGAGAATTAAAAACAGGTACAGAAATATGAAGTTTACAATAAAAGAGTACAAAGGTGTAACGGAATTCTCACTACTACAAAAAAATGGGTACAACAAAAGTACAACTACTAGGCTCTACTAGGCCCAGCACCCTCCGTAGCCATAGGCTCTGGCTGCTCAACACTTGGACCTGAAAAAGGTGACAAGTATGACACGTCAGTGAAATGTTGAGTAGAATGGCAACCAGCTAGCTAAGAAAACAGTAAAGGTAAACAAGTAGCTGTTGTTTCAATTTCTTTCTTTATTTTACCCTTTCTTGGTTTATTTCTCAGGTTTTTCTCTTGATCTCGAATGTTCCTCGTGGGAACGATCTTGATTGTAGTCTTTTCCAAAAACTAAAAGTCGCACGTAGTGCTATCCTGGCTGGGAGAGTCCCTCGTGGTGGTCCTACTCTCAGTCAACCACCCCAAGGTCGCTGACAGACTTAACGGTGACTACGGCACGCGCGATAAACGCATAGGTAGCTACCCCGCACTGGCACACGGTCAGTCATTTCCGTTAACGGGTGCGCCCAAAGCATAACACGGAACCAATCTAGGGCAGAGCCCTCTCAGTAACAGGGGTCCAACCCCTCCACAGTAACCAAACAGGGGTCTTGCCCGTCCATAGTCCGCGCACCCTCACCTGACAATCCTGGTTTGCCCAGTAGGCCTAACAAGTCGGTGTAGGACGGCTAGCCGAACCCCAGGCCCTGTAGGGTGGCTAGCTCTCTCCCTACACTAGTAGCTCTCCCCGGTACTGTATACGCGAGGGCCACAGAGTCGGTACAAAGTGGCCAGTCCTAACCCCTGGTCCCAACCCTAGGGCTGCAAGCTCCACTCTACAATAAACAAGGGGACAGTCGGTCTCCTTGGTACTCCATATTCAAAGGGCCAGCTCACTTCCCCATTCACTTTTCCAGTTCCATTCCATTTATTTCCATGAGTTCTACTCCTAATTCCCCGTAGGGTTCATGCTCATGTTTCTCAGGCCAAGCAATACTAGGTTTCATCATTGCAGGTTTAGTCGCATATAGTACGTGTTTCCAACATTCAAACTTCTTTTCCTTTCCAATTTATATACAAGCAGCTCGTATTTAATTTCAATCAATAGAGATTACATGTAACGGTTACTAGCAACAATACTCTACACATTATAGGCAGCTGTTATCCAATTACAGGCAATTATCATTATTCTATCTACTTATCCAAGACTACATTTCAGGCATTCAAGACATTTGTTCCAGTGCTTTTGTTCCTAGGATTCATGCCACACCCTAGGATCTATTATTCAATCTAGTTTTTCAGGTCCTCGGATTCATGCCTTACCCTAGCATCTATCATTTATTTCAGATATGCAATGACATTTGTAATTAAGTAAGGGAAGCCACTCTACCCACAAAATCGGGAGTAATGGGGGCGTGATCGGCAGGTCCAAGTGCCTCCGCAACCCCTAAAGCCGCAATAGAATGAGGTCCTAACACAAGGATCAATCACAAGGAACCACTCAGAACAAGATAAAAGTATTTCAAACAAGTAGAGGAACCAATTTTGAGAAGAACAGAATCTTAAACGTGGAAATTAAACCTCGAATGGACCCTAAACGGGTCAAAAATGACAACGCTGACTCAAATCAGACGTCTGGAATACCTTCCAGACGTCTTAAAAAGTGGTCCAGGTCATACCTCACTCTCATTGCTCCTCAGACATCCAGGGATCTTGCTGAACTGTCTGGACCCAGTTCCAGACGTCCAACCACCTCTCCGGAGGTCTGGAGATGCTCTCCGCCGTCTGGTGCCTTGCCCAGACATCTAAACTACGTGGGAGGGTGTGCCCTCGCACCTTCCTAAAATGAATCCTGCATGCGCGACAAAAACTTCCTCAACATGACACATCTCAGAACCTCGTCGAAATGGCCTACATGGCTGCATCTGCAAAAGGAGGTGCAGGAGGAAATACATACCTCTCAGTCGTCTGGAGCTCCCTCCAGACGTCGCCTACGTCATCTGGATGTACGTCCAGACGTCTGATTCTGGGAAAAATTTCTAGAATCAGAACCTCCTTCATCTTCTTCCCGCTGCGCACGGCTGCGCCGCACTCGTCCGCCCACTGCCCGAGCTGCAGCAGCACCGGGGGAACCTCCCCAGCACAACACTCCTCCGCGCACCCACTGGCCGGCCTCGAGCTGCTCCGACGAGCTCTCTCCCTCACGGCACGCGTGCTCTCTCCTCTTCATTCCCACTGCACCTCTCCTCTCTGCCATTGCACTCGGCAGCAACGGCAGCTTTCTCTCACTCTCGCTCTCGCACTCGCACTGGAGGAAGGAGGAGATGGGTGGATGTGGTGAACGAGGGAGAGGGGAGAGGAGTATTTGTAGGCATGGGGGAAGGCGTCTACAGGTCGGCGAGGGGAGAGAAAAAGAAGAGGGCGGTGGGTTTCAGTCTACGCGCGGCACGCACGCAGACTCACGATCGTACGCACACAAAAATTTATTTCCAGACGTTTGGGAAGGTATCCAGACGTCTGGACCAACTCCCAGACGTCTTAAAGTGTTTTGATGCCTCGGGTCTTAACAACATAACAAACTCAAAGGAAGTTTCATCCTCGAAACTTGCACTAACTAGGGTGCGAAAAAAAGAACAATATACGCATAAAAAACTCAAGGAGGACCGAAGCCGGTCTGAAAAGACGTACCCTCAATGACCTTCGGGTACCGCTCTCGCATCGCCGCCTCAGGCTCCCAAGTAGCCTCCTCGTATCGCTGGCTCCTCCACAAGACCTTTACCAGGGGTACTTGCTTCCGTCTCAGACTCCGGACGGCTTTGTCGAGAATCTGCACTGGCCGCTCGGGGTAGGTTAGGTCGTCACCCACCTCAATGCTCTCATGGCTCAGAACGTGGTTGGGATCGGCAACGTACCTCCAGAGGTTGGACACATGGAACATGTCGTGCACACCAGAAGATGGGGAGGAAGGGCAAGCCTGTAAGCAACGGGTCCATCCCGCTCCAGGACCTCAAAGGGTCCCACGAACCTCTGCGCGAGCTTCCCTCTCACCCCAAACCCTACAAGCACTTCATGGGAGAAACGCGAAGGAAGACGTGGTCCCCAACCACAAACTGCACCCCTTTGCATTTCCAATCTGCATAGCTCTTCTGTCTGCTCCTGACAATGCGGAGTCGCTTGTGAATCTGCTCAATCACCTCCTGACTCTACTGGATCAGCCTGGGGCCAACCTCCCACTTGGTCCCAACCTCAACCCAACTCAGGGGTGCCGTACACCTCTGTTCGTACAGAGCCTCATAGGGTGCCATGCCGATGCTCAAGTGATAACTGTTATTATATGCAAACTATGCCAAGGGCAAGTGCTCCTCCCAAGAGCCCCTCCAGTCCAGTACACAAGCACGCAAAAGGTCCTCAAGTATCTATATCGTGTGCTCAGACTGCCCGTCCGTCTGGGGGTGGTATACAGTACAGAACCTCAACCGCGTCCCTAGGGCCTGCTGAAACTAAGCTCAAAACTGGGATATAAAATGGGTATCCCAGTCGGATACGATCTCCCGCGGAACTCCGTGTAGACGTACCACGTCGCGGATATACCTCTCTGCCAATTGTGCTGGTCCCAAGGTGACTCGAATCGGCAAGAAACGTGACGTCTTCGTCAATCTGTCAACGATCACCCAGACTGCGTCATGTCCTCGCTGGGTAATGGGTAAGCCCACCACCAAGTCCATGGTGATGCTCTCCCACTTCCACTTTGGCACTGGAAGTGGCTGCAACAGCCTCGCAGGCATCTGATGCTCGGCCTTCACCTGCTGGCACACTAAACACTACTGTACGAATTCACCTACATCCTGCTTCATTCCCCTCCACCAAAAGTCGTGTCTCAAATCATGGTACATCTTTGTGTTTCCAGGGTGTATGGTGAACCTGGAATCGTGTGCCTCAGTCAGGAGCTCTCTTAACTGCTCCTCATCTCTGGGAACGCACAACCATCCCCTCATGCACAGCACCTCGTCTGTAAAGGAGAAGGCCCCTGGGTCTCCTGAAAGTACTCTGTCACGCAATGACTGCAAGTATGGGTCGACCATCTATCCAGTGATGACGAGGTCTATCAGCTTTGGCCTTGTCGGTCGTGTCACAGTCACTAACCCACAGTGCCCCAGTAACTCTAGGAGCCACCAGCTGCCCATCTCTTCCTTGAGGCTCCAACTCCGTGCCTATAAACTGGCCAAGTGGGCGAGTGCCTTCCAGCTTAAGGCATCAGCCACCACGTTGGCCATTCTCGGGTGGTAGGAAATGCTACAGTCATAGTCCTTCAAGAGCTCCAACCAACGTCTCTGTCTCATGTTGAGCTCCTTCTGATCGAATAAGTATCTGAGGCTCATATGATCTGTGAAAATCTCAAAGGTCTCACCGTACAAGTAGTGCCTCCAAGTCTTTAGCGCGAAGATGACAGCTACCAGCTCCAGGTCCTGGGTACGGTAGCTATGCTCATGGGGCTTTAGTTGCCGCGAAGTGTAAGCGACAACGTGACCCCTCTGCATGAGCACACACCCTAATCCCTGCAAAGAGGCATCTGTGTACACAACGAACCCACCACTACTATCTGGGAAGGTGATCACGGGAGCCGAAGTCAGTCTCTCCTTCAGCTCCTGAAAACACGCCTCACAAGCGCCTATCCAAGTAAAGGGCACGTCCTTCCGGGTCAGCTGTGTCATAGGACGTGCAATCTGCGAGAAGCCCCTGATAAATTGCCTGTAGTAGCCTACCAGTCCCAAGAAACTGCGGATCTCAGTTACTGTACGCGGTCTCTTCCACCTGAGCACTGCCTCAACCTTGGCTAGGTCCACAGCCAAGCCATCCTCGGAGATCACATGACCTAAGAAGGTCACCCCACTCAACCAGAACTTGCACTTACTGTATTTGGCGTACAACCTATGTCATCTCAGTGTGTCCAAAACCATCCTCAAGTACTGTCCGTGCTGCGCCTGATCTCGAGAATAGATGAGCACATCATCAATGAATACCACCACGAATTGGTCCAAGTATGGTCTGAACACCCGGTTCATCAAGTCCATGAAGGCAGCGGGGGCATTGGTCAGCCCAAACGGCATGACCAAAAACTCGTAGTGTCCATACCGGGTGCGGAAATCTATCTTGGAGACGTCTGCCTCCTTGATCCTCAACTGGTGGTATCGAGACCTCAAGTCTATCTTGGAGAATACCGTGGCACCTCACAGCTGGTCAAACAATTCATCAATCCTTGGCAGCAGATAACTGTCCTTGATGGTAACCCTATTCAGCTGTCTGTAGTCCACACAAAGGCGTTGGGTACCATCCTTCTTAACGAACAATACCGAGGCTCCCCATGGAGATGCACTGGGCCTCACAAAGCCCTTCTCTAGAAGGTCCTGCAACTGAGACTTGAGCTCTTGTAGCTCAAGTGGTGCCATCCTGTACGGTGCTGTAGAAATGGGGCTAGTCCCCGGTACCAGTGAGATCTCAAACTCGATCTCACGCTCCGGCGGTAGTCCTGGCAACTCATCTGGGAACACGTCGGGGTACTCTCTGACCACCGGGATACTCTGGAAGTCTGCCACAGGGCTGGGCTCCGCCACCACACAAGCTAGGAAGCCCTCACACCCCTGGCCCAAAAGTCTCGCTGCCCGAAGTGCAGAAATGCACCTAAAGCCTTCATCCACTGCCTGCCCATGGAACTCAAAAGAAGGCAACTCAGGTATGGAGAAGACGATCTTCCTCTCAAAGCAGTCTACCAAGGCGTGGTAAGCGGACAGCCAGTCCATCACCAAAATTACGCCAAAGTCCTCCATCTATATCATAATCAAGTCAGGGGGATGGCTGTGTCCCCCAACATTGACCTCACAACCTATGTACACCTCCTCAGCCACAAACAACTGACCACCCAGACCTCTGATCATGAACGGATCCTCTAACAACATACAATCCTGCCCCAAGCTAACAACAAAACTGGCAGCGACAAACGAGTGCGTAGCGCTAGAATCTAAAAGCGTGTAAACAAGTCTGCCAGAAACTGAAACCATACCTACCACCACTGATCCTGAAGCTCTGGCATCCCTGTGTATTAGGGCGTTGATACACCCCTCAGCCCTAGGTGAGGACGAAGCAGCCACACTCTGAGTCGGATGGGTAGCCGCCGGCTGGTACCCTCCCCGCAACTGTCGTCCTCCTCCTGACACCAAGAAACCGTGGCCTCCTACTCGCCCTCCAGTGCTCGGCATGGGAAGCATCTGCTGACCTCCAGCCCTAGACCGGCAGTCCCTCCTGATGTGGCCCGGCTAGCCACACTGGTAGCAAAGGGGGACTCGACTCCCGCCCTCAATGGGTCCCCGCTGACGGCTGGGCGGGGGTTCGGTGCTAGCAGCTGACCCCTGTCAGGGGCTCCCAAAGGCCACTGATGGCCCAGCGAAGCGTGACGGCTCTCCCGCGGGCGCCACGTGCCTCCTCTCTCGTCAGCCCTGTGAGAAGTCTGGCTGGTAGGGCTTCTTCCGCCCGCTTTCAGTGTCACGTGCAGACGGGTTGGTTTCTTCATATGTCATAGATACCTCCACCACCCTCGAGAACGTGGGCAGCTTCAGGGGTTTTACATAACCCTGAATAGCAGGCTGGAGCCCCTCGGTGAACCTCCAAAGGTGCTCCTCCTCGGTAGCCACGGCTGTCGCTGCGAAACGAGACAGCTCCAGGAAATGTGTGCGGTACGCGGTCACGGTCATCGTCCCCTGGCGGAGAGTGTGCAACTCTCGCCTCCTCTAGTCCTGCCATGTCTGGGGGAAGTACTGCTCGCAAAAGAGGGTGACGAACTGGTCCCAAGTCAGCTCGTCCCTCTCCTTACCTCTGACCACCCTCCACCACCTGTGTGCCGCGCTCTCCAGCTGGTACGTGGCAAAGGCCACGCCACACTCCACAGGGGGCGAAGGGTGTCAAATACCTTCTCGATCTACTCGAGCCAGTCCTCCGCCTCGGTTGGGTCCTCATCCCCCTTGAAGGAGGGGGGCTTCGGCTTCCAGAACTATCCGAAAAGCTCACAGTGGCACTGAAGTGGAGAAGTTGGTACGCCTCCAGGTAAAGAAGCCTCGTGCTCGAACGTTCTGGAGGAAGGTGGGGGTGGTGGAGGCCCACCCTCTCCCCCACGTCCAGTGTCGTGTCCATCTCATGGTCCCACAGAGGACTCCCCCTCCGCAGCCCCAGGGAGAGGCACTCGTGGCGGCAGCTGAAGCTCCTTTCGCACGATATCCCGTATCAGCTGGGCGAGGACCTGGGCCTGAATGCCCGAGAGTAGTGGCTGGTCCACTGAGGCATCGGGCTCAACACGCCCGCCCCTTCGACCTCATCCTCGGCCGCGTCCGCGGCCCGCCTCGCTACCTCCTCGTCGAGGGATCTCTTGCAAGGAGACGCGAACACGGAACAGAAAAGACGTCAATATTGATTGATATTCAACGAAGGAACCTTAAAACAGATGTCAAAAGGTACGTTATGGTGGCTACTCTATTTACAAGCACGGGAATTGGTTATTTTCCAGCCAGTTGGTTTACTTCTCGGGATGACCTTGCTTTAATACCATCTTGTTACGACCCGGTTTCCGAATCCCTACAGGACATGAGAATTGGACCGACTCGACTGATCCCAAGACCCAGTCATCCAACGAGAAAGTAACCAAAAGCAGTAAAATAAACCACATTCACCATGCAAGTAACTAACAGTAACAAAAGTACAACAGTAAAGAAAAGAACTACTACTGTACACACCACCACAACAATAGAGAATTAAAAACAGGTACAGAAATATGAAGTTTACAATAAAAGAGTGCAAAGGTGTAACAGAATGCTCACTACTACAAAAAAATGGGTACAACAAAAGTACAACTACTGGGCTCTACTAGGCCCAGCACCATCCGCAGCAGTAGGCTCTGGCTGCTCAACACTTGGACCTGAAAAAGGTGACAAGTATGACACGTCAACAAAATGTTGAGTAGAATGGCAACCAGCTAGCTAAGAAAATAGTAAAGGTAAACAAGTAGCTGTTGTTTTAATTTCTTTCTTTATTTTACCCTTTCTTGGTTTATTTCTCTGGTTTTTCTTTTGATCTCGAATGTTAATCATGGGAACGATCTTGATTGCAGTCTTTTCCAAAAAGTAGAAGTCGCACGTGGTGCTCTCCTAGCTGGGAGAGTCCCCCGTGGTAGTCATACTCTCAGTCAACCACCCCAAGGTCGCTGACAGACTTATCGGTGACTATGGTACATGCGATAAATGCACAGGTAGCTACCCCGCACTGGCACGCGGTCAGTCATTTCCGTTAATGGGTGCGCCCAAAGCACAGCACGGAACCAGTCTTGGGCAGAGCCCTCTCAATAACAGGGATCCAACCCCTCCACATTAACCAAACAGGGGTCTTACCCCTCCACAATCCATGCACCCTCACCTGACTACCCTGGTTTGCACAGTGGGCCTAACAAGTCGGTGTAGGACGGCTAGCTGAACCCCGGGCCCCGTGGGGTGGCTCGCTCTCTCCCTACGCTAGTAGCTCTCCCCGGTACTGTATACGCGAGGGCCACAGAGTTGGTACATGCTACGAATAGGGCATCAAGCATCATTTAAGAAGTTTGGGAAGTGGCCAAAACGTTTGTCCAGACGTTTGGAAGCCTTCCCAGATGTCTGGTATTAAATTTTTTCGACGTACGGGTTTGCGTCTGCGAGCATGCGCGCGCAGACTGAACCCGCCGCCCACCTTCTTCTCTTTCCTCTCCCTCCCTGCAGATGTAGCCTTTTCTCTCTCTCTCTCCCTACGCTGCCTTCAAATAGCGCCTCTCCCTCTCCCTCACCCTCACTCCACCGACTTCTTCTCCTTCTCCCTGTCAGCGAGAAAGAGCGAGCGAGCGGGAGCGGCAGCAACCTGCTGCGGGCGTGTGGGGAGGAGAAGCTGTTGCGAGGGGAAGAAGAAGCTTGACCGCGCGAGCTTGCCGGGGCAGCTAGAGCCGGCCGGCGGGAGAGTAGCGAGCGTGTGGTGCCACGAAGGAGCTGCTACAGCTCAAGTAGCAGGCGGGTACGGCGCGGCACGGCCGTGCATGGCGGGCGGAGAGTGAAAAGGGTCTTGATTTTGGGAAATTTTCCCAGAATCAAACGTCTGGACTTACGTCCAGACGACGCAGAAGACGTCTGGAGGAAGGTCTAGACGTCTGACAGGTACAATATTTGTTATCTTCTCCTTCTTTCCCATGTACAGCCATGCAGCCATTCCGCCGAGTTCTTCTGCACCTTTTCGTGATGAGAGCGGGCGTGGGTGTGTGCAGGATTTGTTCGGGAGGGCACTAGGGCTCGCCATTCCACACAGATCAGACGTCTGGGCACAGCACCAGATGACGGAGTGGGCTTCCAAACGTCCGGGGTGACAATCGGACGTCTGGAAACTACGTCCAGATGTTCCAGTGGGCTTCTGGACGTCTGAAGGACTACGTAGACAAAGGTATGACCTGAGCTACCTTTTAAGATGTCTGGAATAAGTTCCAGACGTCTGATTTTTGACAGACTGGTTTTTTTGACCCGTTTAGGGTCCGTTTTCCGCGTTTCAAGTTTCATTTTTCCCAGATTTAATTCCTCTACCAATTTACAGTAGTTGTATACTGTTCTGAGTAACTCATTGTGTTGATCCTTGTGTTAGGACCCCATTCCTTTGCGGCTCTAGGGGTTGAGGAGGCGCACGGGATTGCCGACCACACCCCTAGTACTCCCGATTTTGCAGGTAGAGTGGCGCTTTAATTTATTTATCAAAAATTATACATTTATGAAATAATTAATAGAGTCTAGGGCATTGCATGAACCCTAGGGCTGAAGAATTAGATTGAATGATAGATCCTAGGGTATTGCATGAATCCTAAGACTGAAAAACTAGATTGAATGATAGATCCTAGGGTATTGCATGAATCCTAAGACTGAAAACTAGATTGAATGATAGATCCTAGGGTATTGCATGAATCCTAGGACTGGAAAACTAGATTGAATGATAGATCCTAAGGTATGGCATGAATCCTAGGACTGGAAAACTAGTTGAATATATACATTACAGTCATGGAAAAGTAGAAAGGAAATGATAACTGTATGTAAATTGGTTAACAGCTGCCTGTTTATGAACGAATAATTACTGTTGAGAACATGGGTTATATGGATATAAAGCTAGAACGGCGAAACCTAATTGGCTGAGTTAAAAGAGCATGAACCCTACGGGGAGTTAGAAGTAGAACTCCTGGAAAGTGAATGGAATAGAATTGGGGAAGTGAGCTGGCCCTTGAGTACGGATTACCAATAAGAGAAACTATCCCCCTGTTTAGTGCAGAGCGGAGCTAGCCGCCCCAGGTACCCGGTGTTAGGTCTAGCCACTTTGTACCGACTTTTGGCCCTCGTGTACACAGTACCGAGGAGAGCTACTAGTGTAGGGAGAGCACTAGCTACCCCATGGGCCCTGGGGTTCCGCTAGCCCTCCTACACTAACTTGTTAGGCCCACTGGGCAAACCAGCGTAGTCAGGCGAGGGTGCGCGGACTGTGAAGGAGCAAGACCCCTGTTTGGTTACTGTGGAGGGGCTGGACCCCTGTTACTGAGAGGGCTCTACCCTATACTTTTTCGGTGCTGTGCTTTGGGCGTACCCGTTAACGGAAATGACTGACCACGTGCTAGTGTGGGGTAGCTACCCGTGCTTTAATCGCGCGTGTCGTAGTCACCGTTACGTCTGTTAGCGACCTTGGGGTGGTTGATTGAGGGTAGGACCACCACGGGGGACTCTCTCGGCTAGGAGAGCACCACATGCTACTTCTACTTTTCAGAAAAGACTGCAATCAAGATCGTTCCCATGAGGAACATTCAAGATCAATAGAAGGATCTGAGAAATAAATCAATAGTGAATAAAGGGAAAAATATAAAGAAAGAATTAAAAATATAACAGCTACTGCCCACCTTACTGCTTCTTAGCTTTTAGTTACCACTCTACTCAGCGTTTCGCTGACGTGTCACCTTTGTTACCTTTCAAGGACCAGGTGTTGAGCAGCCAGAGTCAACGGCTGCAGAGGGCGCTGGGCCTAGTAGAGCCCAGTAGTGTTACTTGTAGTACCCACTGTACTTTCTTGCTGTTGTTGTGAGTAGTTTCTGTTACCCCTGTACTCTTTTCATTGTAAGCTTCATGTTTATGTATATGTTTAATTCTCTACTGTTGTGGTGGTGTATATTGTAGTATTTCTTTCTTTACTGCTATATTTTGTTACCGCTAGTTATATACATGGTGAATGTGATTTATTTTACTGCTCTTTTGGTTACTTTCTCATTGGATGACTGGGTCTTGGGATCAGTCGAGTAGGTTCGATTCTCGTATCTCGTAGGCATTCAGGAACCGGGTCGTTACAAGATGGTATCAGAGCCTGGTCATCCCGAGAAGTGAACCAACTGACTGGAAAATAACCAATTCACACGTCTGTAACTAGAGTAGCCACCACAACGTTTCTCTTGACATAAGCTCTTAGCCTTATTCGTTAGATATCGTTATATTGTCGTGTTTTCGTTCTGTTACGCGTCTCTTTATAGGAGATGCCTCGACGAATGACTAGTGAGGCGGGTTGCAGGCGCGGCTAAGGATGAGGTCGGCGAGGTGGGCATGTTGCAGTCGACGTCTCAATGGACCAGCCACTACTCCCGGGCATTCAGGCCCAGGACCTCGCCCAGCTGATACGGATATAGTGCGAGAGGAGCTCCACCTGCTGCCCCGAGCGCCTCTCCCTGGGGCTGCGGAGACGGAGTCCTCTGTGGGACAATGCAACGGATGTGGCGCTGGACGCGGGGGAGGGGATGGGTCGCCACCGCCCCCTCCTTCCTCTGACACATCTGTGCATGAGGCTTCCTTGCTTGGAGGTGTACTAGCATCTCCACTGCAGCGCCACTTCGAGCTTTTCGGGCAGTTCCGGAAGCTAAAGGCCCCATCCTTCAAGGGGGATGAGGACCAGACCAAGGCAGAGGATTGGCTCGAGCAGATTGAGAAGATTTTGACACCCTTCGCCCCCCGGTGGAGTGCCGCGTGGCCTTTGCCACGTACCAGCTGGAGAGTGCGGCACACAGGTGGTAGAGGGCGGTCAGGGGACAGGAGAGGGACGAGCCGACATGGGACTGGTTCATCACCCTCTTCTGTGAGCAGTACTTTCCCCAGACGTGGTAGGACCAGAGGAGGTTGGAGTTCCACACTCTCTGCCAGGGGACGATGTCCGTGAGTGTGTACTGCATGCGTTTTCTGGAGCTGTCCCACTTCGCAGCGACAGCAGTAGCCATTCAGGAGGAGTGCCTTTGGAGGTTCACCGAGGGGCTCCGGCCTGCTATTCAGGGGTATGTAAAACCCCTGAAGCTACCTACGTTCTCGAGGGTGGTGGAGGCAGCTATGACCTACGAGGAGACCAACCCGTCTGCGCGAGACACTGATAGCGGGCGGAAGAGGCCCTCCCAGCCAAACTTTTTCCAGGGCCGACGAGACAGGAGACACGTGGCACCCGTAGGAGAGCTGTCACATTTTGCAGGGCCATCAGTGGCCTTTGGGGGCCCTCGACAGGGGCCAGTTTCTAGCACCGAACCCCCGCCCAGCCGATAGCAGGGACCCACTGAGGGCGGGAATCGGGTTCCTCTCTGCTACCAGTGTGGCCTACCGGGCCACATTTGGAGGGACTTCCCGTCTAAGGTAGGAGGTCAGCAGATGCTTCTAACACCGAGCACTGGAGGGCAAGCAGGAGGCCGCGGTTTCCAGGCGCGAGGAGGAGGACCATAGTCACGAGGAGGGTACCAGCCAGCAGCTACCCGTCCGACGTTGAGTATCGTTGCTTCGTCCACACCTAGGGCTGAGGGGTGTATCAATGCCCTGACACATAGGGATGCTAGATCTTCGGGATCAGTTGTGGCAGGTATGGTTTCTGTTTCCGGCAGACTCATTTACACGCTTTTCGATTCTGGCGCTACGTACTCGTTTGTCGCAGCCAGTTTCGAAAGTAGTTTGGGCCAGGATTGTATGCTATTAGAGGATCCGTTCGTGATCAGAGGTCCGAGTGGTCTGCTGTTTGTAGCTGAGGAGGTATACATGGGTTGGGAGGTCAGTATTTGGGGACATAGCCTTCCCGCTGACCTGATTATGATACAGATGGAGGACTTTCGCGTAATTCTGGGGATGGACTGGCTGTCCGCTTACCACACTTTGGTGGACTATTTTGAGAGGAAGATCATCTTCTCCATACCAGAGTTGCCTTCTTTCGAGTTCCACGGTCAGCCAGTGGACGGAGGCTTCAGGTGCATTTCTGCACTTCGGGCAGCAAGACATTTGAGCCAGGGGTGTGAGGATTTCCTAGCTTGCATGGTGGCGGGGCCCAGCCCTGTGGCAGACTTCCAGAGTATCCTGGTGGTCAGAGAGTACCCCGACGTGTTCCCAGACGAGTTGCCAGGACTACCGCCCGAGTGTAAGATCGAGTTTGAGATCTCACTAGTACCAGGGACTAGCCTCATCTCCATCGCACCATACAGGATGGCAACCCTTGAGCTGCGAGAGCTCAAGTCTCAGTTGCAGGATCTTTTGGAGAAGGGCTTTGTGAGGCCCAACGCGTCTCCCTGGGGAGCCCCGGTACTATTTGTAAAGAAGAAGGATGGTACCCTACGCGTTTGTGTGGACTACCGACAGCTGAATAGGGTCACCATCAAAAACAGATATCCGCTACCAAGGATCGATGACTTGTTTGACCAGCTGCGAGGTGCCACGGTATTCTCCAAGATTGACTTGAGGTCTGGATACCACTAGTTGAGGATCAAGGAGGCAGACATCTCCAAGACAGCTTTCCGCACCCGGTACGGACACTACGAGTTTCTGGTCATGCCGTTTGGGCTGACCAATGCCCCCGCTGCCTTGATGGACTTGATGAACCGGGTGTTTAGACCGTACTTGGACCAGTTTGTGGTGGTATTCATTAATGATGTGCTCATCTATTCTCGAGATCAGACGCAGTACAGACAGCACTTGCGGATGGTTCTGGACACACTGAGACGACATAGGTTGTACGCCAAATACAGCAAGTGCGAGTTCTAGTTGGGGGATGTGACCTTCTTAGGTCATGTGATCTCTAGAGATGGCTTGGCAGTGGACCCAGCCAAGGTCGAGGCAGTGCTCACACGGGAGAGACCACATACAGTTACTAAGACTCAAAGTTTCTTGGGACTTGGAGGCTACTACAGGCGGTTTATCAGGGGTTTTTCACAGACTGCACGTCCTATAACACAGTTGACCCGGAAGGACGTGCCCTTCACTTGGACAGACGCCTGTGAGGCATGTTTTTAGGAGCTGAAGGAGAGGCTGACTTCGACTCCCGTGCTCACCATCCCAGACAGTAGCGGCGGGTTCATTGTGTACACGGACGCCTCTTTGCTGGGGTTAGGGGGTGTGCTCATACAAAGGGGTCACGTTGTCGCTTACGCTTCGTGGCAAATGAAGCCCCATGAGCATAGCTACCCTACCCACGACCTGGAGCTGGCAGCTGTTGTCTTCGAGCTGAAGACCTGGAGGCACTACTTGTACGGTGAGACCTTTGGGATTTTCACAGATCACAAGGGCCTCAGATACCTATTTGATCAGAAGGAGCTCAACATGAGACAGAGACGTTGGTTGGAGCTCCTGAAGGACTATGACTGCAGCAATTCCTACCACCCGGGAAAGGCCAATGTGGTGGCTGACGCCTTGAGCTGGAAGGCGCCCGCACACTTGGCCAGTTTACAGGTGCAGAGTTGGAGCCTTTTGGAGGAGATGGGTAGTTGGCGACCCCTAGAGCTACAGGGGCTCTGTGGGCCAGTGACTGTGACTCGACAGACGAGGCCAGAGCTGATAGATCACATCATTACAGGACAGGTGGCTGACCCGTACTTACAGTCCCTGCGCGACAGACTATTGTCAGGAGACCCGGGGGACTTCTCTTTCACAGACCAGGTGCTGCGCCTGAGGGGACGTTTGTGCGTTCCCAGAGAAGAGGAGCTGTTGAGAGAGCTCCTGACTGAGGCACACGGTTCCAGGTTCACCATACATCCCGGAAGCACAAAGATGTACCATGACTTGAGACGCAAGTTTTGGTGGTGGGGGATGAAGCGGGATGTGGGTGAATTCATGCAGCAGTGTTTAGTGTGCCAACAGGTGAAAGCCGTGCATCAGAGGCCTGCAGGGCCGCTACAGCCACTTCCAGTGCCAGAATGGAAGTGGGAGAGCATCACCATGGACTTGGTGGTGGGCTTACCTGTTACCCAGCGAGAACACGACACAGTCAGGGTAATCGTTGATAGATTGATGAAGACGGCGCGTTTCTTGCCGATCCGAGTCACCTTGGGACCAGCACAGTTGGCAAAGAGATATCCGCGACATGGTACGTCTACACGAAGTTTCGCAGGAGATCATATCCGACCGGGATACCTGCTTTACGTCCCAGTTTTGGGCTGAGTTTCAGCAGGCCCTGGGGACGCGGTTGAGGTTCAGTACAGCTTACCACCCCTAGACGGACGGATAGTGTGAGCTCACGATACAGACACTTGAGGACCTTTTGCGTGCCTGTGTACTAGACTGGAGGGGCTCTTGGGAGGAGTACTTGCCCCTGGCGGAGTTTGCATACAATAACAGTTATCACTCGAGCATCGGCATGGCACCCTACGAGGCTCTGTACAGACGGAGATGTACGGCACCCTTGAGTTGGGTTGAGGTGGGGACCAAGTGGGAGGTTGGCCCCAGGTTGATCCGGCAGAGTCAGGAGGTAGTCGAGCAGATTCACAGGCGACTTCGCACTGTCAGGAGTAGGCAGAAGAGCTACGCAGATCGGAAACGTAGAGAGGTGCAGTTTGAGGTTGGGGACCACGTCTACCTTCTTGTTTCGCCCATGAAGGGCCTACAGCGGTTTGGGGTGAGAGGGAAGCTTGCGCCAAGGTTCGTGGGGCCCTTTGAGGTCCTTGAGCAGGTTGGACCCATTGCTTACAGGCTTGCCCTCCCTCCTCAGCTTTCTGGTGTGCACGTGTTCCACGTGTCCAACCTCAAGAAGTACATCGCCGATCCCAGTCACGTCCTGAGTCACGAGAGCGTCGAGGTGGGAGACGACCTGACCTACCCCAAGCGGCCAGTGCAGATTCTTGATAGAGCTGTCCACAGTCTAAGACGAAAGCAAGTACCCCTGGTGAAGGTTTTGTGGAGGAGCTAGCGGTACGAGGATGCTACCTAGGAGCCTGAGGTGGCAATGCGGGAGCGGTACCCGGAGCTTTTAGCGGGTACGTCTTTTCGGACCGGCTTCGGTCCTCTTTGAGTTTGTTATGCATGTATTGTCCTTTCCCGCACCCTAGTTAGCACAAGTTTCGAGGATGAAACTTCCTTTAAGTTTGTTATATTGTTACGAATAGGGCATCAAGCATCATTTAAGGCATCTGGGAAGTGGCCCCGACGTCTGGCCAGACGTTTGGAAGCCTTCCCAGACGTCTGGTATTAAATTTTTTCGGCGTATGGGTTCGCGTCTGCGCGCATGTGTGCACAGATTCTACCCGCCGCCCACCTTCTTCTCTTTCCTCTCCCTTCCTGCAGACGCAACCTTTTCTCTCTCTCTCCCCACGCTGCCTTCAAATAGCGCCTCTCCCTCTCCCTCACCCTCACTCCACCATCTTCTTCTTCTCGTTCTCCCTGTTAGCGAGAGAAAGCGAGCGAGCGAGAGCGGCAGCAAACTGCTGCGGGTGTATGGGGAGGAGAAGTTGTTGCGAGGGGATGAAGAAGCTTGACTGCGAGGGTGCGAGCTTGCCGGGGCAGCTAGAGCCGACCGGCGGGAGAGCAGCGAGCGTGTGGTGCCGCGAAGGAGCTGCTGCAGCTCAGGCAGCAGGCGGGCGCGGTGGGAGGAGAGAGAAAAGGGTCCTGATTCTGGGAAAATTTCCCAGAATCAGACATCTGGACTTACGTCCAGACAATGCAGAAGACGTCTGGAGGAAGGTCCAGACGTCTGACAGGTACAATATTTGTTATCTTCTCCTTCTTTTGCGTGTACGGCCATGCAGTTGTTCCGTCGAGTTCTTCTGCACCTTTTCGTTATGAGAGCGGGCGTGGGTGTGTGCAGGATTTTTTCGGGAGGGCGCTAGCACTCGCCATTCCACACAAATCAGACGTCTGGGCACAGCAGCAGACGACGGAGAGGGCTTCCAGACGTCCGGGGTGACAATCGGACGTCTGGAAACTATGTCCAGACGTTCCAGCGAGTTTCTAGACATCTGAAGGACTATGCAGACAATGGTATGACCTGAGCTACCTTTTAAGACGTCTGGAATAAGTTCCAGACATCTGAATTTTTTACAGACTGGTTGTTTTGACCCGTTTAGGGTCCATTCGGAGTCCGTTTTCTGTGTTTCAAGTTTCGTTCTTCCCAGATTTAATTCCTCTACCTATTTACAGTAATTGTATACTGTTCTGAGTAACTCCTTGTGTTGATCCTTGTGTTAGGACCCCGCTCCTTTGCGGCTCTAGGGGTTGCGGAGGCGCGCGGGATTGCCGACCACACCTCTAGTACTCCCGATTTTCCGGGTAGAGTGGCCCATTAATTTATTTATCAAAAATTATACATTTATGAAACAATTAATAGAGTCTAGGGAATTGCATGAACCCTAGGGCTGAAGAATTAGATTGAATGATAGATCCTAGGGTATTGCATGAATCCTAAGACTGAAAAACTAGATTGAATGATAGATCCTAGGGTATTGCATGAATCCTAAGACTGAAAAACTAGATTGAATGATAGATCCTAGTGTATGGCATGAATCCTAGGATTGGAAAACTAGTTGAATATATACATTGCATTCTTGAAAAAGTATAAAGGAAACGATAACTGTCTGTAAATTGGTTAACAGCTGCCTGTTTATGAATGAATAATTACTGTTGAGAACATGGGTTATATGGATATAAAGATGGAATGGTGAAGCCTAATTGGCTGAGTTAAAAGAGCATGAACCCTACGGGGAATTAGGAGTAGAACTCCTGGAAAGTGAGTGGAATAGAATTGGGGAAGTGAGCTGGCCCTTGAGTACAGAGTACCAAGGAGAGCAACTGTCCCCCTATTTAGTGCAAAGCGGAGCTAGCCGCCCCAGGGACGCAGGGTTCCGTCTAGCCACTTTGTACCAACTTTTGGCCCTTGTGTACACTGTACCGAGGAGAGCTACTAGTGTAGGGAGAGCACTAGCTACCCCACGGGCCCCAGGGTTCCGCTAGCCCTCCTACACCGACTTGTTAGGCCCACTAGGCAAACTAGGGTAGTCAGGCGAGGGTGCGCGGACTGTGGAGGGGTAAGACCCCTGTTTGGTTACTGTGGAGGGGCTGGACCCCTATTACTGAGAGGGCTCTGCCCTATACTGGTTCCGTGCCTTGCTTTGGGTGCACCTGTTAACGGAAGCGACTGACTGTGTGCCAGTGCGGCGTAGCTACCCGTGCGTTTATCGCACGTGCCGTAGTCATCGTTACGTCTGTCAGGTACCTTGGGGTGGTTGACTGAGGGTAGGACCACCACGGGGGACTCTCCCGGCCAGGAGAGCACCACGTGTTACTTCTACTTTTAGGAAAAGACTGCAATCACGATTGTGCCCACGAGGAACATTCAAGATCAAGAGAAGGATCTGGGAAATAAATCAATAGTGAATAAAGGGAAAAATATAAAGAAAGAAATTAAAAATATAATAGCTACTGCCCACCTTACTACTTCTTAGCTTTTAGTTGCCACTCTACTCAGCATTTTGCTGACTTGACACCTTTGTTACCTTTTCAGGACCAAGTGTTGAGCAGCTAGAGTCGACGGCTGTAGAGGGCGCTGCGCCTAGTAGAGCTCAGTAGTGTTACATGTAGTACCCACTGTACTTTCCTGCTGTTGTTGTGAGTAGTTTCTGTTACCCCTGTACTCTGTTCATTGTAAGCTTCATGTTTACGTATATGTTTAATTTTCTACTGTTGTGGTGGTGTATACTGTAGTATTTCTTTCTTTACTACTGTATTTTGTTACTGCTAGTTATATACATGGTGAATATGGTTTATTTTACTACTCTTTTGGTTACTTTCTCGTTGGACGATTGGCTCTTGGGATCAGTCGAGTCGGTCCGATTCTTGTATCTCGTAGGGATTCGGGAACCGGGTCGTTATAGTGCAAAGTGGCTAGTCCTAACCCCGGGTCCTAACCCTAGGGCTTCAAGCTCCGCTCTACAATAAACAGGGGGACAGTCGCTCTCCTTGGTACTCCATACTCAAAGTGCTAGCTCACTTCCCCATTCACTTTTCCAGTTCCATTCTATTTATTTCCAGGAGTTCTACTCCTAATTCCCCGAAGGGTTCATGCTCAAGTTTCTCCAGCCAAGCGATACTAGGTTTCATCTTTGCAGGTTTAGTCACATGTAGTACGTGTTTCCAACATTCAAACTTCTTTTCCTTTCCAATTTATATACAAGCAACACGTATTTAATTTCAATCAACAGAAATTACATGTAACGGTTGCTAGCAACAGTACTCTACATGTCATAGGCAGCTGTTATCCAATTATAGGCAATTATCATTATTCTATCTACTTATCCAAGACTACATTTCAGGCATTCAAGACATTTGTTTCAGTGTTTCTGTTCTTAGGATTCATGCCACACCCTAGGATCTATTATTCGATCTAGTTTTTCAGGTCCTAGGATTCATGCCATACCCTAGCATCTATCATTTGTTTCAGATATGCAATGATGTTTGTAATTAAATAAGGGAAGCCACTCTACCCGCAAAATCGAGAGTAATCGGGGCATGATCGGCAGGTCCACGTGCCTCCGCAACCCCCAAAGCCGCAACAGAATGAGGTCGTAACACAAGGATCAATCACAAGGAACCACTCAAAACAAGATAAAAGTATTTCAAACAAGTAGAGGAACTAAATCTAAGAAAAATGGAATCTTAAACGTGCAAATCGAACCTCGAACGGACCCTAAACGGGTCTAAAACGACAACTCTAACTCAAATCAGACGTCTGGAATACCTTCCAGACGTCTTAAAAAGTGGTCCAAGTCATACCTCACTCTCGCTGCTCCTCAGACATCCAGGGATCCTGCTGAACAGTCTGGACCCAGTTCCAGACGTCCAACCACCTCTTCAGAGGTCCAGAGATGCTCTTCGTCGTCTAGTGCCTTGCCCAGACATCTGAACTTCGTGGGAGGGTGTGTCCTCGCACCTTCCCGAAATGAATCCTGCATGCACGACAAAAACTTCCTCAACACGACACGTCTCAGAACCTCGTCGAAACAGCCTGCATGGCCGTATCCGCAAAAGGAGGTACAGGAGGAAATACGTACCACTCAGTCGTCTGGAGCTCCTTCCAGATGTCGCCTATGTCGTCTGGATGTAGGTCCAGACGTCTGATTCTAGGAAAAATTCCTAGAATCAGAACCTTCTTTGTCTTCTTCCCGCTGCACGCGGCCGCGCCATGCTCGTCCACCCGCTGCCCGAGCTGCAGCAGCACCGGGGGAACCTCCCCAACACAACACTCCTCCGCGCACCTGCCGGCCGGCCTCGAGCTGCTCCGGCGAGCTCTCTCCCTCACAGCACGCGTGCTCTCTCCTCTTCCTTCTCACTGCACCTCTCCTCTCTGCCACTGCACCTGGCAGCAATGGTAGCTCGCTCTCACTCTCCCTCTCGCACTCGCATTGGAGGAAGGAGGAGATGGGTGGATGTGGTGAATGAGGGAGATGGGAGAGGAGTATTTGTAGGCATGGGGGAAGGCGTCTACTGGTCGGTGAGGGGAGAGAAAAAGAAGAGGGCGGTGGGTCTCAGTTTGCACGCGGCACGCACGTAGACTCACGATCTTACGCACACAAAAATTTATTTCCAGACGTCTGGGAAGGCATCTAGACGTCTGGACCAACTCCCAGATGTCTTAAAATGTTTTGATGCCTCGGGTCTTAACAACATAACAAACTCAAAGGAAGTTTCATCCTCGAAACTTGCACTAACTAGGGTGCGAAAAAAGAACAATATACCCTTAACAACCTCAAGGAGGATCGAAGCCGGTCCGAAAAGACATACCCTCAAAGAGCTCCGGGTACCGCTCCCGCATTGCCGCCTCAGGCTCCCAGGTAGCCTCCTCATATCGCTGGCTCCTCCACAAGACCTTTACCAGGGGTACTTGCTTCCGTCTCAGACTCCAGATGGCTCTGTCGAGAATCTGCACTGGCCGCTTGGGGTAGGTCAGGTCGTCACTCACTTCAATGGTCTCATGGCTCAGAACGTGGTTGGGATCGGCAACATACCTCCTAAGGTTGGACACATGGAATACGTAGTGCACACCAGAAAGTTAGGGAGGAAGGGCAAGCCTGTAAGCAATGGGTCCATCCCACTCCAGGAGCTCAAAGGGTCCCACGAACCTCGACGCGAGCTTCCCTCTCACCCCAGACCGCTACAAGCCCTTCGTGGGAGAAACACAAAGGAAGACATGGTCCCCAACCTCAAACTGCACCCCTTTGCATTTCCAATCTGCATAGCTCTTTTGTCTGCTCCTGACAATGCGGAGTTGCCTGTGAATCTGCTCAATCACCTCCTGACTCCACTAGATCAGCCTGGGGCCAACCTCCCACTTGGTCCCGACCTCAACCCAACTCAAGGGTGCCGTACACCTTTGTCCGTACAGAGCCTCATAGGGTGCCATGCCGATGATTGTGTGATAAATATTATTATATGCAAACTATGCCAAGGGCAAGTGCTCCTCCCAAGAGCCCCTCCAATCCAGCACACATGCACGCAAAAGGTCCTCAAGTGTCTGTACCGTGCACTCAGACTGCCCGTCCGACTGGTGGTGGTATGCTGTACTGAACCTCAACCGCATCCCCAAGGCCTGCTGAAACTCAGCCCAAAACTGGGACGTAAAACGGGTATCCCGGTCGGGTACGATCTCCCGTGGAACTCCGTGTAGACATACCACGCCGCGGATATACCTCTCTGCCAACTGTGCTAGTCCCAAGGTGACTCGGATCGGCAAGAAATGTGCCGTCTTCGTCATTCTATCAACGATCACCCAGACTGCATCGTGTCCTCGCTGGATAACGGGCAAGCCCACCACCAAGTCCATGGTGATGCTCTCACACTTCCACTCTGGCACTGGAAGTGGCTGCAACGGCCCCGCAGGCAACTGATGCTCGGCCTTCACCTGCTGGCACACTAAACACTACTGTTCGAATTCACCTACATCCCGCTTCATTCCCCACCACCAAAAGTCGTGTCTCAAATCATGGTACATCTTTGTGTTTTCGGGGTGTATGGTGAACCTGGAATCGTGTGCCTCAGTCAGGAGCTCTCTTAACTGCTCCTCATCTCTAGGAATGCACAACCGTCTTCTCATGCATAGCACCTCGTCTGTAAAGGAGAAGTCCCCAGGGTCTCCTAAAAGTACTCTGTCACGCAACGACTGCAAGTATGGGTCGGCCATCTATCCAGTGATGATGCAGTCTATCAGTTCTGGCCTTGTCTGTCAAGTCACAATCACTACCCCACAGTGCCCCAGTAACTCTAGGATCCGCCAGCTGCCCATCTCTTCCATGAGGCTCCAACTCCGTGAATATAAAGTGGCCAAGTGGGCAGGTGCCTTCTAGCTCAAGACGTCAGCCACCACGTTGGCCTTTCCCAGGTGGTAGGAAATGCTGCAGTCATAGTCCTTCAAGAGCTCCAACCAACGTCTCTGTCTAATGTTGAGCTCCTTCTGATCGAATAAGTATCTGAGGCTCCTATGATCTGTGAAAATCTCAAAGGTCTCACCATACAAGTAGTGCCTCCAAGTCTTTAGCGCGAAGATGATAGCTACCAGCTCTAGGTCGTGGGTACCGTAGCTATGCTCATGGGGCTTTAGTTGCCGCGAAGTGTAAGCGACAACTTGACCCCTCTGCATGAGTACACCCCCTAATCCCTGCAAAGAGGCATCCGTGTACACAACGAACCCACCACTACTGTCTGGGAAGGTGAGCACGGGAGCCGAAGTCAGCCTCTCCTTCAGCTCCTGAAAACACGCCTCACAAGCACCTGTGCAAGTAAAGGGCATGTCTTTCCAGGTCAACTGTGTCATAGGACATGCAATCTGTGAGAAACCCCTGATAAATCGCCTATAGTAGCCTGCCAGTCCCAAGAAACTGTGGATCTCAGTAACTGTACGCGGTCTCTCCCACATGAGCACTGCCTCAACCTTGGCTAGGTCCATAGCCAAGCCATCCTTGGAGATCACATGACCCAAGAAGGTCACCTCCCTCAACCAGAACTCGCACTTGCTGTATTTGGCGTACAACCTACGTCGTCTCAGTGTATCCAAAACCATCCTCAAGTGTTGTCCGTGCTGCGCCTGATCTCGAGAATAGATGAGCACATCATCAATGAATACAACCACGAATTGGTCCAAGTATGGTCTGAACACCCGGTTCATCAAGTCCATGAAGGCAGCGGGGCCATTGGTCAGCCCAAACAGCATGACCAAAAACTCGTAGTGTCCGTACCGAGTGAGGAAAGCTATCTGGGAGATGTCTGCCTCCTTCATCCTCAACTAGTGGTATCCAGACCTCAAGTCTATCTTGGAGAATATTGTGGCACCTCGCAGCTGGTCAAACAAGTCATCAATCCTTGGCAGCAGATACCTGTTCTTGATGGTAACCCTATTCAGCTGTCTGTAGTCCCCAAAAAGGCATTGGGTACCATCCTTCTTAACGAACAATACCGGGGCTCCCCATGAAGACGCACTGGGCCTCACAAAGCCCTTCTACAGAAGGTCCTGCAACTAAGACTTGAGCTCTCGCAGCTCAAGTGGTGCCATCCTGTACGGTGCTGTAGAAATGGGGCTGGTCCCTGGTACCAGTGAGATCTCAAACTCGATCTCACACTCGGGCGGTAGTCCTAGCAACTCATCTAGGAACACGTCGGGGTACTCTCTGACCACCGGGATGCTCTGGAAGTCTGCCACAGGGCTGGGCTCTACCACCACACAAGCTAGGAAGCCCTCACACCCCTGGCCCAAAAGTCTCACAGCCCGAAGTGCAGAAATGCACCTGAAGCCTTCGTCCACTGGCTGCCCGTGGAACTCGAAAGAAGGCAACTCAGGTATGGAGAAGACGATCTTCCTCTCAAAGCAGTCTACCAAGGCATGGTAAGCGGATAGCCAGTCCATCCCCAAAATTACGCCAAAGTCCTCCATCTGTATCATAATCAAGTCAGCAGGATGGCTGTGTCCCCTAACACTACCTCACAACCTATGTACACCTCCTCAGCCACAAACAGTTGACCACCCAGACCTCTGATCACGAACGCATCCTCTAACATACAATCCTACCCCAAGCTAACAACAAAACTTGCAACGACAAACGAGTGCGTAGCGCCAGAATCTAAAAGCATGTAAACAAGTCTTCCAGAAATTAAAACCTTACCTGCCACCACTGATCCTAAAGCTCTGGCATCCCTATGTGTTAGGGTGTTGATACGCCCCTCAGCCCTAGGCACGGACAAAGCAGCCACACTCTGAGTCGGATGGGTAGCCACTGGCTGGTACCCTCCCCGCGACTGTTGTCCTCCTCCTCGCCCCAAGAAACTGTGGCCTCCTACTTGCCGTCCAGTGCTCAGCATGGGAAGCATCTCCTGACCTCCAGCCCTAGATGGCCAGTCCCTCCTGATGTGGCCCGGCTGGCCACACTGGTAGCAAAGGGGGACTCGACTCCTGCCCTCAGTGGGTCCCTGCTGACGGTTGGGTAGGGGCCTGGTGCTGGCAGCTGACCCCTATTGGGGGCCCCCAAAGGCAACTGATGGCCCCGCAAAGCGTGACGGCTCTCCCGCGGGCACCACATGCCTCTTCTCTCGTCAGCCCTGTGAGAAGTCTGGCTGGTAGGGCTTCCTCCACCCTCTTTCAGTGTCACGTGTGGACGGGTTGGTTTCTTCATGTGTCATAGATGCCTCCACCACCCTTGAGAACGTAGGCAGCTTCAGGGGTTTGACATATCCCCGAATAGCAGGCCGGAGCCCCTCGATGAACCTCCAAAGGCGCTCCTCCTCGATAGCCACGGCTGTCGCTGTGAAACGAGACAGCTCCAGGAAACGTGTGCGGTACGCACTCACGGTCATCGTCCCCTGGCAGAGAGTGTGGAACTCCCGCCTCCTCTGGTCCTGCCATGTCTGGGGGAAGTACTGCTCGCAAAAGAGGGTGACGAACTGGTCCCAACTCAGCTCGTCCCTCTCCTTACCTCTGACCGCCCTCCAACACCTGTGTGCCGCACTCTCCAGCTGGTACGTGGCAAAGGCCACGCAGCACTCCACAGGGGGGCGAAGGGTGTCAAATACCTTCTCGATCATCTCGTGCCAGTCCTCCGGCTCTGTTGGGTCCTCATCCCCATTGAAGGAGGGGGGCTTCGGCTTCCGGAACTATCCAAAAAGCTCACAGGGGCGCTGAAGTGGAGAAGCTGGGACGCCTCCAGGTAAAGAAGCCTCGTGTTCGGAAGTTCTGGAGGAAGGTGGGGGTGGTGGAGGCCCACCCTCTCCCCCGGATCCAACGTCGTGTCCGTCTCATGGTCCCACAGAGGACTCCCCCTCCACAGCCCCAGGGAGAGGCACTCGTGGCGGCAGCTGAAGCTCCTTTCGTACGATATCCCGTATCAGCTGGGCGAGGTCCTGGGCCTAAATGCCTGAGAGCAGTGGCTTGTCCACTGAGGCGTCGGGCTCAACACGCCCACCCCTCCGACCTCGTCCTCGGCCGCGTCTGCGGCCAGCCTCGCTACCTCCTCGGCGTGGCATCTCCTGCAAGGAGACGCGAACACGGAACAGAAAAGACATCAATACTAATCGATATTCAACGAAGGAACCTTAAAACAGATGTCAAAAGGTATGTTGTGGTGGCTACTCTAGTTACAAGTGTGGGAATTGGTTATTTTCCAACTAGTTGGTCTACTTCTCGGGACGACCATGCTCTAATACCATCTTGTTACGACCTGATTCCCGAATCCCTACAGGACACGAGAATCGGACCAACTCGATTGATCCCAAGACTCTGTCATCCAATGAGAAAGTAACCAAAAAGCAGTAAAATAAACCACATTCACCATGCAAGTAACTAACAGTAACAAAAGTACAGCAGTAAAGAAAAGAACTACTACAGTACACACAACCACAACAGTAGAGAATTAAAAATAGGCACAGAAATATGAAGTTTACAATAAAAGAGTACAAAGGTGTAACAGAATAATCACTACAACAGAAAAATGGGTACAACAAAGGTACAACTACTGGGCTCTACTAGGCCCAGCACCCTCCACAGCTGTAGGCTTTGGCTGCTCAACACTTGGACCTGAAAAAGGTGACAAGTATGACACGTCAGCAAAATGTTGAGTAGAATGGCAACCAGCTAGCTAAGAAAATAGTAAAGGTAAACAAGTAGCTGTTGTTTTAATTTCTTTCTTTATTTTACCCTTGGTTTATTTCTCTGGTTTTTCTCTTGATCTCGAATGTTCCTCATGGGAACGATCTTGACTGCAGTCTTTTCCAAAAAGTAGAAGTCGCACGTGGTGCTCTCCTGGCTGGGAGAGTCCCCCGTGGTGGTCCTACTCTCAGTCAACCACCCCAAGGTCGCTGGCAGACCTAACGGAGACTACGGCACGCACAATAAACGCATGGGTTGCTACCCCGCATTGGCACGCGGTCAGTCGTTTTCGTTAATGGGTGCGCCCAAAGCACAGCACGGAACCAATCTAGGGCAGAGCCCTCCAGTAACAGGGGTCCAACCCCTCCACAGTAACTAAATAGGGGTCTTGCCCCTCCACAGTCCGCGCACCCTCACCTGACTACCCTGGTTTGCCCAGTGGGCCTAACAAGTTGGTGTACGACGGCTAGCTGCACCCAAAGCCCCGTGGGGTGGCTAGCTCTCTCCTACCCTAGTAGCTCTCCCCGGTACTGTATAGGTGAGGGCCACAGAGTCGGTACATGCTACGAATAGGGCATCAAGCGTCGTTTAAGATGTCTGGGAAGTGGCCCAGACGTCTGGCCAGATGTTTGGAAGCCATCCCAGACGTCTGATTAAATTTTTTCGACGTACATGTTCGTGTCTACGCGCATGCGCACGCAGACTGAACCTACCGCCCGCCTTCTTCTCTTTCCTCTCCCTCCCTGCAGATGCAGAATTTTCTCTCTCTCTCCCCGCACTGCCTTCAAATAGCACCTCTCCCTCACCCTCACTCGACCATCTTCTTCTTCTCCTTCTCCCTGTCAGCGAGAGAGAGCGAGCGAGCGAGAGTGATGGCAGCCAGCTGCAGGCGTGTGGGGAGGAGAAGCTGTTGCGAGGGGAAGAAGAAGCTTGACCATGAGGGTGCGAGCTTGCCGGGGCAGCTAGAGCCGGCCGGCGGGAGAGCAGGAGCATGTGGTGCCACGAAGGAGCTGCTGCAGCTCAGGCAGCAGGCGGGCGCGGTGCGGCACGGCCATGCGTGGCGGGTGGAGAGAGAAAAGGGTCCTGATTCTGGGAAAATTTCCCCGAATCAGACGTCTGGACTTACGTCAAAACGACGTAGAAGACATCTGGAGGAAGGTGCAGACGTCTAACAGGTACAATATTTGTTATCTTCTCCTTTCGCGTGTACAACCTTGCAGCCGTTCCGCCGAGTTCTTCTACATCTTTTCGTGATGAGAGCAGGTGTGGGTGTGTGCAGGATTTGTTCGGGAGGGCGCTAGGGCTCGCCATTCCACACAGATCAGACGTCTGGGCACAACACAAGACAACGGAGAGGGCTTCCAGACGTCCGGGGTGACAATCAGACATGTAAAAACTACATCCAGACGTTCCAGCGGGCTTCTGGATGTCTGAAGGACTGCATAGACAAAGGTATGACCTGAGGTACCTTTTAAGATGTCTGGAATAAGTTCCAGACGTCTGATTTTGGACAGACTGGTTGTTTTGACCCGTTTAGGGTTCATTCGGAGTCTGTTTTCCGCGTTTCAAGTTTCATTCTTCCTAGATTTAATTCCTTTACCTATTTACAGTAATTGTATACTGTTCTGAGTAACTCCTTATGCTGATCCTTGTTTTAAGACCCCATTCCTTTGCGGCACTTGGGGTTGCGGAGGCGCGCGGGATTGCTGACCACACCCCTAGTACTCCCAGTTTTGCGGGTAGAGTGGCCCTTTAATTTATTTATCAAAAATTATACATTTATGAAATAATTAATAGAGTCTAGGGCATTGCATGAACCTTAGGGATGAAGAATTAGATTGAATGATAGATCCTAGGGTATTGCATGAATCCTACGACTAGAAAACTAGATTGAATGATAGATCCTAGGGTATGGCATGAACCCTAGGACTGGAAAACTAGTTGAATATATACATTACATTCTTTGAAAAGTGGAAAGGAAACGATAACTGCCTGTAAATTGGTTAACAGCTGCCTGTTTATGAATGAATAATTACTGTTGAGAACATGGGTTATATGGATATAAAGCTGGAACGGTGAAACCTAATTGGCTGAGTTAAAAGAGCATGAACCCTACGGGGAATTAGGAGTAGAACTCCAGGAAAGTGAATGGAATAGAATTGGGGAAGTGAGCTGGCCCTTAAGTACGGAGTACCAACAAGAGAAACTATCCCCCTGTTTAGTGCTGACCGGAGCTAGCCGCCCCTGGGTCACGGGGTTAGGTCTAGCCACTTTGTACCGACTTTTCGCCCTCGTGTACACAGTACCGAGGAGAGCTACTAGTGTAGGGAGAGCACTAGCTACCCCACGGGCCTCGGTTTCCACTAGCCCTCCTACACTGACTTGTTAGGCCTACTGGGCAAACCAAGGTAGTAAGGCGAGGGTGCGCGGACTGTGAAGGTGCAAGATCCCTGTTTCGTTACAGTGGAGGGGCTGGACCCCTGTTACTGAGACGGCTCTGCCCTATACTGGTTCTGTATTGTGCTTTGGGCCAACCCGTTAACGGAAACGATTGACCGCGTGCCAGTGTGGGGTAGCTACCCGTGCTTTTATCGCGCGTGCCGTAGTCACCGTTACGTCTGTCAGCGATCTTGGGATGGTTGACTGAGGGTAGGACCACCACAGGGGACTCTCCCGGCCAGGAGAGCATCACGTGTTACTTCTACTTTTCGGAAAAGACTGCAATCAAAATCGTTCCCACAAGGAACATTCAAGATCAAGAGAAGGATCTGAGAAATAAATCAATAGTGAATAAAGGGAAAAATATAAAGAAAGAAATTAAAAATATAACAGCTACTGCCCACCTTACTGCTTCTTAGCTTTTAGTTGCCACTCTACTCAGCGTTTCGCTGACGTGTCACCTTTGTTACCTTTTCAGGACCAGGTGTTGAGTAGCCAGAGCTGGCGGCTGTAGAGGGCGCTGGGCCTAGTAGAGCCCAGTAGTGTTATTTGTAGTACCTACTGTACTTTCTTGCTGTTGTTGTGAGTAGTTTCTGTTACCCCTATACTCTTTTCATTGTAAGCTTCATGTTTATGTATTTGTTTAATTCTCTACTGTTGTGGTGGTGTATACTGTCGTATTTCTTTCTTTGCTGCTGTATTTTGTTACTGCTAATTATATACATGGTGAATGTGGTTCATTTTACTGCTCTTTTGGTTACTTTCTCATTGGACGGCTGGCTCTTGGGATCAGTCGAGTCGGTCCGATTCTCGTATCTCGTAGGGATTCGGGAACCGGGTCATTACAAGATGGTATCAGAGCCAGGTCGTCCCGAGAAGTGAACCAACTGACTGGAAAATAACCAATTCACGCGTCTGTAACTAGAGTAGCCACCACAACATTTCTCTTGACATAAGCTCTTAGACTTCTTCGTTAGATATCGTTATATTGACGTGTTTCTATTCTGTTTCGCGTCTCCTTGCAGGAGATGCCTCGACGAAGGACTAGCGAGGCAAGCCGCAGGCGTGGCCGAGGATGAGGTCAGCGAGGTGGGCGTGTTGCAGTAGACGTCTCAATGGACCAGCCACTGCTCCCGGGCATTCAGGCCCAAGACCTCACCCAGCTGATACGGGACATAGTGCGAGAGGAGCTCCACCCGCTGCCCCGAGCGCCTCTCCCTGGGGTTGCGGAAGCGGAGTCCTCTGTGGGACCACGCAACGGACGTGGAGCTGGACGCGGGGGAGGGGATGGGTTGCCACCGTCCCCACCTTCCTACGACACATCTGTGCACGAGGCGTCCTAGCCTGGAGGGGCACCAGCATCTCCACTGTAGTGCCACTTCGAGCTTCTCGGGCAGTTCCAGAAGCTGAAGGGCCCCTCCTTCAAGGGGATGAGGACCCGACCGAGGCAGAGGATTGGCTCGAGCAGATTGAGAAGATTTTTGACACCCTTCGCCCCCCAGTGGAGTGCCGTGTGGCCTTTGCCATGTACCAGCTGGAGAGTGCGGCACACAGGTGGTGGAGGGTGGTTAGGCGATAGGAGAGGGACGAGCCGACCTGGGATCGGTTCGTCACCCTCTTCTGCGAGTAGTACTTTCCCCAGACGTGGCAGGACCAGAGGAGGCAGGAGTTCCACACTCTCCGCCAGGGGACGATGACCGTCAGCGCGTACTGCACTCATTTTCTGGAGCTGTCCTGCTTCGTAGTGACAGCAGTAGCCATAGAGGAGCACCTTTGGAGGTTCACCGAGGGGCTCCAGCCTGCAATTCAGGGGTATGTCAAACCCCTGAAGCTGCCTACATTCTCGAGGGTGGTGGAGGCAACTATGACTTGTGAGGAGACCAACCCGTCCGCGTGAGACACTTACAGCGGGCGGAAGAGGCCCTACCAGCCACACTTTTTCCAGGGCCGATGAGACAGGAGACACGTGGCACCCGCAAGAGAGTCGCCACGTCTTGCAGGGCCATCAGTGGCCTTTGGGGTCCCGCGACAGGGACCAGTTGCTAGCACCGGACCCCCGCCCAGCCAACAGTAGGGACCCACTGAGGGCGGGAATCGAGTTCCTCTCTGCTACCAGTGTGGCCAGCCGGGCCACATTAGGAGGGACTGCCCGTCTAGGGCAGGAGGTCAGTAGATGCTTCCCCCACCGAGCACTGGAGGGCGAGCAGGAGGCCGTGGTTTCCAGGCGCGAGGAGGAGGACCGTAGTCACGAGGAGGGTACCGGCCAGCAGCTACCCGTCCGACGCAGAGTGTGGCTGCTTCGTTCGCACCTAGGGCTGAGGGGCGTATCAACGCCCTGACACACAGGGATGCTAGATCTTCGGGATCAGTGGTGGCAGGTATGGTTTGTGTTTCCAGTAGACTCATTTACACGCTTTTCGATTTCGGTGCTACGTACTTGTTTGTCGCAGCTAGTTTCGCAGTTAGTTTGGGCAGGATTATATGCTGTTAGAGGATCCGTTCATGATCAGAGGTCCGAGTGGTCAATTGTTTGTAGCTGAGGAGGTATACACGGGTTGGGAGGTTAGTATTTGGGGACATAGCCTTTCCGCTGACCTGATTATGATACAGATGGAGGACTTTGGCGTAATTCTGGGGATGGACTGGTTGTCCGCTTACGATACTTTGGTGGACTGTTTTGAGAGGAAGATCATCTTCTCCATACCGGAGTTGCCTTCTTCCGAGTTCCATGGTCAGCTAGTGGACGGAGGATTCAGGTGCATTTCTGCACTTCGGGCGGCGAGACTTTTGAGCCAGGGGTGTGAGGGCTTCCTAGCTTGCGTGGTGGTAGAGCCTAGCCCTGTGGCAAACTTCTAGAGTATCCCGATGGTCAAAGAGTACCCCGACGTGTTCCCAGATGAGTTGCCAGGACTACCGCCCGAGAGTGAGATCGAGTTTGAGATCTCACTAGTACCAGGGACTAGCCCCATCTCCACCGCATGATACAGGATGGCACCCCTTGAGCTGCGAGAGCTTAAGACTTAGTTGTAGGATCGTTTGGAGAAGGGCTTTGTGAGGCCCAGCGCGTCTCCCTGGAGATCCTCAGTACTATTTGTAAAGAAGAAGGATGGTACCCTACGCCTTTGTGTGGACTACCGATAGCTGAATAGGGTCACCATCAAAAATAGATATCCGTTGCCGAGGATCGATGACTTGTTTGACCAGCTGCGAGGTGCCACGGTATTCTCAAAGATCGACTTGAGGTCAGGATACCACCAGTTGAGGATCAAGGAGACAGACGTCTCCAAGATAGCTTTCCGCACCCGGTACGAACACTACGAGTTTCTGGTCATGCTATTTTAGCTGGCCAATGCCCCCGCTGCATTCATGTACTTGATGAACCGGGTGTTTAGACCGTACTTGGACCAGTTTGTGGTGGTATTCAATGATGATGTGCTCATCTATTCTCGAGATCAGACGCAGCACGGATAGCACTTGCGGATGGTTCTAGACACATTGAGACGACGTAGGTTGTACGCCAAATACAGCAACTGCAAGTTCTGGTTGGGGGAGGTGACCTTCTTAGGTCATGTGATCTCTAGAGATGGCTTGGTAGTGGACCCAGCCAAGGTCGAGGCAGTGCTCACATGGGAGAGACCGCGTACAGTTACTAAGACTCGAAGTTTCTTGGGACTGGTAGGCTACTACAGGCGGTTTATCAGGGATTTTTCACAGACAGCACGTCCTATAACATAGTTGACCTAGAAGGACGTGCCATTCACTTGGATAGACGCCTGTGAAGCATGTTTTCAGGAGCTGAAGGAGAGGCTGACTTTGACTCCCATGCTCACCATCCCAGACAGTAGCGGCGGGTTCGTTGTGTACACGGACGCCTCTTTGCAGGGGTTAGGGGGTGTGCTCATGGAGAGGGGTCACGTTGCCGCTTACGCTTCGCGGCAACTGAAGCCCCATGAGCATAGCTACCCTACCCACGACCTGGAGCTGGCAGCTGTTGTCTTCGCGCTGAAGACCTGGAGGCACTACTTGTACGGTGAGACCTTCGAGATTTTCATAGATCACAAGAGCCTCAGATACCTATTTGATCAGAAGGAGCTCAACATGAGACGGAGACATTGGTTGGAGCTCCTGAAGGACTATGACTGTAGCATTTCCTACCACCCGGGAAAGGCCAATGTGGTTGCTGACTCCTTGAGCCGGAAGGTGCCCGCACACTTCGACAGTTTACAGGTGCAGAGTTGGAACCTTTTGGAGGAGATGGGTAGTTGGCGACCCCTAGAGCTACAGGGGCACTGTGGGGCAGTGACTGTGACATGACAGACGAGGCCAGAGCTAATAGATCGCATCATCACAGGACAAATGGCTGACCCGTACTTGCAGTCCTTGCGCGACAGAGTATTGTCAGGAGACCCAGGGGACTTCTCTTTCACAGACTAGGTGCTGCGTCTGAGGGGATGTTTGTGCATTCCCAGAGATGAGGAGCTGTTGAGAGAGCTCCTGTCTGAGGCACACGGTTCCAGGTTCACCATACATCCCGGAAACACGAAGATGTACCATGACTTGAGACTCTAGTTTTGGTGGAGGGGGATGAAGCGGGATGTGGGTGAATTCATGCAGCAGTGTTTAGTGTGCCTGCAGGTGAAAGCCGAGCATCAGAGGCCTGCAGGGCCGCTACAGCCACTTCCAGTTCCAGAATGGAAGTGGGAGAGCATCACCATGGACTTGGTGGTGGGCTTACCTGTTACCCAGCGAGAACACGACATAGTCTGGGTAATCGTTGATAGATTGACGAAGACAGTGCATTTCTTGCCGATCCGAGTCACCTTGGGACCAACACAGTTGGCAGAGAGGTATATCCGCGACATGGTACATCTACATGGAGTTCCGTGGGAGATCGTATCCGACCGGAATACCTGCTTTACGTCCCAGTTTTAGGCTAAGTTTCAGCAGGCCCTGGGGACGCGGTTGAGGTTCAGTACAGCTTACCAACCCCAGACGACGGACAGTCTGAGCTCACGATACAGACAATTGGGGACCTTTTGCGTCCCTGTGTACTGGACTGGAGGGGCTCTTGGGAGGAGCACTTGCCCCTAGCGGAGTTTGCACACAATAACAGTTATCACTTGAGCATCGGCATGGCACCCTACGAGGCTCTGTAGGGACATAGATGTACGGCACCCTTGAGTTGGGTTGAGGTGGGGACCAAGTGGGAGGTTTGCCCCAGGCTGATCTGGCAGAGTCAGGAGGTAGTCGAGCAGATTCACAGGCGACTACGCACTGTCAGGAGCAGGCAGAAGTGCTACGCAGATTGGAAATGCAGAGAGGTGCAGTTTGAGGTTGGGGACCACGTCTTCCTTCGTGTTTCGCCCATGAAGGGCCTGCAGCAGTTTGGGGTGAGAGGGAAACTCGCGCCGAGGTTCGTGGGGCCCTTTGAGGTCCTTGAGCGGGTTGGACCCATTGCTTACAGGCTTGCCCTCCCTCCTCAGCTTTCTGGTGTGCACGACGTGTTCCACATGTCCAACCTCAGGAAGTACGTCGTCGATCACAGTCACGTCCTGAGTCACGAGAGCGTCGAGGTGGGAGACGACCTGACCTACCCCGAGCGGCCAGTGCAGATTCTTGACAGAGCCATCCGCAGTCTGAGACAAAAGCAAGTACCCCTGGCGAAGGTTTTGTGGAGGAGCCAGCGGTATGAGGGGGCTACCTAGGAGCCTGAGGCAGCGATACCCGAAGCTTTTCGTGGGTACGCCTTTTCGGACCGGCTTTGGTCCTCTTTGAGTTTGTTATGCTTGTATTGTCCTTTCCCGCACCCTAGTTAGCACAAGTTTCGGGGATGAAGCTTCCTTTGAGTTTGTCATATTGTTACGAATAGGGCATCAAGCGTCGTTTAAGACATCTGGGAAGTGGCCCAAACATCTGGAAGCCTTCCCAGACGTCTGGTATTAAATTTTTTCGGCGTATGGGTTCGTGTCTATGCGCATGTGAGAGCAGACTGAACCCGCCACCCACCTTCTTCTCTTTCCTCTCCCTCCCTGCAGATGCGGCCTTTTCTCTCTCTCTCTCCCCGGGCTGCCTTCAAATAGCGCCTCGCCCTCTCCCTCACCCTCACTCCACCGACTTCTTCTCCTTCTCCCTATCAGTGAGAGAGAGCGAGCGAGCGGGAGCGGCAGCAAACTGCTGCTGGCGTGTGGGGAGAAGCTGTTGCGAGGGGAAGAAGCTTGACCGCGAGGGTGCAAGCTTGCCGGGGCAGCTAGAGTCGGCCAGCGGGAGAGCAGTGAGCGTGTGGTGCCGCGAAGGAGTTGCTGCAGCTCAGGCAGCAGGTGGGCGTGACGCGGCACGGCCGTGCGTGGCGGGTGGAGAGTGAAAAGGGTCCTGATTCTGGGAAAATTTCCCAGAATCAGACGTCTGGACTTGTGTCTAGACGACGTCTGGAGGAAGGTCCAGACGTCTGAAAGGTACAATATTTATTATCTTCTTTCGCGTGTACGGCCATGCAGCCATTCCGCCGAGTTCTTCTGCACCTTTTTGTGATGAGAGCAGGCGTGGGTGTGTGCAGGATTTGTTCGAGAGGGCGCTAGGGCTCGCCATTCCACACAGATCAGATGTCTGGGCACAGGAGCAGATGACGGAGAGGGCTTCCAGAGGTCCGGGGTGACAATCGGACATCTAGAAACTACATCCAGACATTCCAGCGGGATTCTGGATGTCTGAAGGACTGTGCAAACAAAGGTATGACCTGAGCTACCTTCTAAGACGTCTGGAATAAGTTCCAGACGTCTGATTTTGGACAGACTGGTTGTTTTGACCTGTTTAGGGTCCGTTCGGAGTCCATTTTGCACGTTTCAAGTTTCGTTCTTCCCAGATTTAATTCCTCTACCTATTTACAGTAATTGTATACTGTTCTGAGTAACTCCTTGTGTTGATCCTTGTGTTAAGACCCCGTTCCTTTGCGGCTCTAGGGTTTGCGGATGCATGCGGGATTGCCCACCACGCCCCCAGTACTACCGATTTTGCAGGTAGAGTGGCCCTTTAATTTATTTATCAAAAATTATACATTTGTGAAACAATTAATAGAGTCTAGGGCATTGCATGAACCCTAGGGCTGAAAAATTAGATTGAATGATAGATCCTAGGGTATTGCATGAATCATAGGACTGGAAAACTAGTTGAATATATACATTGCAGTCTTGGAAAAGTAGAAGGGAAACGATAACTATCTGTAAATTGGTTAACAGCTGCCTATTTAGGACTGAATAATTACTGTTGAGAACATGGGTTATATGGATATAAAGCTAGAACGGTGAAACCTAATTGGCTGAGTTAAAAGAGCATGAACCCTACGGGGAATTAGGAGTAGAACTCCTGGAAAGTGAATGGAATAGAATTGGGGAAGTGAGCTGGCCCTTGAGTACAGAGTACCAAGGAGAGCAACTGTCCCCCTGTTTAGTGCAGAGCGGAGCTAGCCGCCCCAGGGACCCGGGGTTAGGTCTATCCACATTGTACCGACTTTTGGACCTCGCGTACACAGTACTGAGGAGAGCTACTAGTGTAGGGAGAGCACTAGCTACCCCACGGGCCCTGGGGTTCCACAAGCCCTCCTACACCGACTTGTTAGGCCCACTGGGCAAACCAGGGTAGTCAGGCGAGGGTGCGCGGACTGTGGAGGGGCAAGACCCCTGTTTGATTACTGTGGAGGGGTTGTACCCCTGTTACTGAGAGGGCTCTGCCCTATACTGGTTCCTTGCTGTGCTTTGGGTGCACCCGTTAATGGAAACGACTGACCACGTGCCAGTACGGGGTAGCCACCCGTGCGTTTATTGCACGTGCCGTAGTCACTGTTACGTCTGTTAGCGACCTTGGGGTGGTTGACTGAGGGTAGGACCACCACGGGGGACTCTCCCGGCCAGGATATATTTATATTGTTACTTCTACTTTTCGGAAAAGACTGCAATCAAAATCGTTCCCACGAGGAACATTCAAGATCAAGAGAAGGATCTGAGAAATAAATCAATAGTGAATAAAGGTAAAAATATAAAGAAAGAAATTAAAAATATAACAGCTACTTCCCACCTTACTGCTTCTTATCTTTTAGTTGCCACTCTACTCAACATTTCGCTGACGTGTTACCTTTGTTACCTTTTCAGGACCAGGTGTTGAGCAGCCAGATTCGACGGCTGCAGAGGGCGCTGGGCCTAGTAGAGCCCAGTAGTGTTACTTGTAGTACCCACTGTACTTTCTTGCTATTGTTGTGAGTAGTTTCTGTTACCCCTGTACTCTTTTCATTGTAAGCTTCATGTTTATGTATATGTTTAATTTTCTACTGTTGTGGTGGTGTATACTGTAGTATTTCTTTCTTTACTGCTGTATTTTGTTACTACTAGTTATATACATAGTGAATGTGGTTTATTTTACTACTCTTTTGGTTACTTTCTCATTGGACGACTGGATCTTGGGATCAGTCGAGTCGGTCCGATTCTCGTATCTCGTAGGGATTCGGGAACCGGGTAGTTACAGTACAAAGTGACCAATCCTAACCCCGGGTCCCAACCCTAGGGCTGCAAGCTCCGCTCTACAATAAACAGGGGGACAGTCTCTCTCCTTGGTACTCCATACTCAAAGGGCCAGCTCACTTCCCCATTCACTTTTCCAGTTCCATGCCATTTATTTCCAGGAGTTCTACTCCTAATTCCCCGAAGGGTTCATGCTCATGTTTCTCAGGCCAAGCGATACTAGGTTTCATCATTGCAGGTTTAGTCGCATATAGTACGTGTTTCCAACATTCAAACTTCTTTTCCTTTCCAATTTATATACAAGCAGCTCGTATTTAATTTCAATCAACAGAAATTCCATGTAACGGTTACTAGCAACGATACTCTACATGTTATAGGCAGCTGTTATCCAATTACAGGCAGTTATCATTATTCTATCTACTTATCCAAGACTACATTTCAGGCATTCAAGACATTTGTTTCAGTGTTTCTGTTCCTAGGATTCATGCCACACCCTAGGATCTATTATTCAATCTAGTTTTTCAGGTCCTAGGATTCATGCCATACCCTAGCATCTATCATTTATTTCAGATATGCAATGAAGTTTGTAATTAAGGGAAGCCACTCTACCCGCAAAATCGGGAGTAATGGGTGCATGATCGGCAGGTCCACGTGCCTCCGTAACCCCCAAAGCCACAACAGAATGAGGTCCTAATGATGAGTCATTAAAATGGACTAATATTAAGCCTAAGTATATTTAATAGTATAGTTTAAGTGTGTTAATAATGGCAATTAAGTTATAGAATATTTGTATGCCTTATAATTTGAGTTTATAACATTCTATAACTTAATTATTTTATTATTTTTGTGTGTAGGTAATAAAACCAGAAAGAACAAGGGTGGGGGGATAATTTCCCCAAACAGCCGATTCTTTTCCCCCTCCCCCGCCGGCCATTGGGGCTATCTTCTCCAACAGTGGCCGGCGAAAAACAGAAAGGGATTTGCAAATCCCTGGATTGGTGCACTGAGGGAGAGAGAGGATTTAAAAGTGAAGAGGCGGCGTGCACAAGAGCAATCTCCCCCTTGCGGGGAAAAACTCCACCGCATGCACTGTGCCCATGCTCTCTCCCTCAGCCACCACAGCGCCCGCATGCCACCTGCAGGCGCTCCTCACCGCACCTGCCCTACCGCGTGTCTTCACCCCACAGCGCCCGCACGCCACCTTTGTAGCCGCGCCTTAGCGCACCAGCTCACGCCCGCCAGTGCTTTCCATCTCCCTGCAACCGCGCACCGCTCATCTGCCATCCTGCACACCATCTGCCGGCCCGTACGACATCTCCAGCATCCCTCATCACCTACCGCTCGCGCGCCGGCACGCCACCTACAGGCGCTCCCTCTACCTGCCCGCATGCAAACTGCGTGCCCTAGCACCCTCTCGCCCGTGCACGCCTCCACCTTCAAATCTGCAGACCGTCTCACCCGTGCCAGACTTCCTCCAGCGCACCCCACCGCCAGCTGCAGCCAGACTTCCTCCAGCGCTCCTCCACGCCACCAGCAGGCGCTTCTTGCCTGCGCACCAGTGGGCGCACGCGCCCGCTCGATCAGTCGAAGCAGCAGCCGCCCTCCAGCAGATTGGCGTTCTTCATCTCCGGCCACCGCCTCTGACCACCTCCGCCGCCACCACTGCCACCGTCGGAAAGCCCCTGTCCTCGCCGTCCTCCTGAGCCTCGCAACTACCCCGCCGGTGCTCTCTCTCTCTCGTGAGGAAGAGAGAGAGGAAAAGCTCTGTTTTTGTTTGAATTAGAAATTACATTCATTGCCATTGCAGGCAATTTCATTTTTTTCTATTAATATTATATTCTAGCAGAATTGCATTCACGCATTCACAGTTCTTTTTAATTACATGGTATTAATATTGGCTAGTTTAAACATTGATTTTGGACTTGATCTAAGTACTAATTGTCTATAGTACACACCACATGAAAATTGCATTAATTCATCCTAAATTTATTGAGGATTTCTATGAGGGAAAACTGCACTTACACCCTTAACCTTTTAGGTTATTACAAACCTACTTTCCTTCACATTTTAAGTCCAATTTGAAAAGGAATTTCGCACTATCCGAAATAACATTAAATAATTAAGTATTGATTGCATCATTGCCTCCCTGTGGACACGACCCGCTCTTCTACGAGTGGTTATTTTCATTGTTTTTGATTTGTCGATTTTTTCCACCACTTAAATACTATAACGCTAAGTGAAAAGTCGACCTACCACCTAACACAAGGATCAATCACAAAGAACCACTTAGAACAAGTTAAAAGTATTTCAAACAAGTAGAGGAGCTAATTTTGAGAAGAATGGAATCTTAAACATGGAAATCGAACTTCGAACGGACCATAAACGGGTCAAAAATGACAACTCTGACTCAAATCAGACATCTGGAATACCTTCCAGACGTCTTAAAAAGTTGTCCAGGTCATACCTCACTCTCGCTGCTCCTCAGACATCCAGGGATCCTGCTGAACTGTCTGGACCCAGTTCTAGATGTCCAACCACCTCTCCGGAGGCCAGGAGATGCTCTCCGCCGTCTGGTGTCTTGCCCAGACATCTGAACTACGTGGGAGGGTGTGTCCTTGTGCCTTCTCGAAATGAATCCTGCACACGCCACAAAAACTTCCTCAACACGACACATCTCAGAACCTCGTCAAAACGGCCTGCATGGCCATATCCGCAAAAGGAGGTACAGGACGAAATACGTACCTCTCAATCGTCTGGAGCTCCCTCCAGACGTCGCCTATGTCGTCTGCATGTAGGTCCAAACGTCTAATTCTAGGAAAAATTCCCAGAATCAGAACCTCCTTCATCTTCTTCCCGCTGCTCGCGACCGCATCGCACTCCTTCGCCCGCTGCCTGAGCTGCAGCAGCACCAGGGGAACCTCCCTAGCACAATGCTCCTCTACGTGCCCGTCGGCCGGCCTCGAGCTGCTCCGGCGAGCTCTCTGCCTCACGACACGCGTGCTCTCTCCTCTTCCTTCTCACTACACCTCTCCACCATTGCACCCGACAGCTACGGCGGCTTGCTCTCGCTCTCGCACTCGCACTGGAGGAAGGAGGAGACAGGTGGATGTGGTGAACGAGGGAGAGGGGAGAGGAGTATTTGTAGGAGTGGGGGAAGGTATCTGCAGGTCGGTGAGGGGAGAGAAAAAGAAGAGGGCGGCGGGTTTCAGTCTGCGCATGGCACGCGCGTAGACTCGCGATCGTACGCACGCAAAAATTTATTTCCAGATGTCTGGGAAGGCGTCCAAATGTCTAACCAGACGTCTAGACCAACTCCCAGACGTCTTAAAGCGTTTTGATGCCTCGGGTCTTAACAGTTTATAAATTAGTTAATTTACATTAATAACTTATTATTACATTTTTTATTTATTTTTAGTGATTTAGTTCTATTTAGATACATTTAATTACACATTATATATATAAATACATAAATATACAATATAAATAAACTATAAACACATTGAACAAACTTAAATTTATAATATACAAGTATACAAAATAATTTATTTCAATAATTCATTAATTTACTAATTTAAATTATTTTAACTTTGTAATATACATACTTTAACTTATTAATATAATTATGTACAATATATAAATAAATAAATATACGGTTACATTACTATATAGTATAATTATGTTAGGTTATATATACAGTTATTAATATGATTACAAGTATGTACATAGTTCTTTATAATTACTTTGGATTATGTATATATAATATAAATATATATATATGTAATTATAATATATACTGTATAAATCATCATAAATATTTATTAGTAGAATATAATAAATATATAAATTATTTATATGCATAATAGATATATAACCTAATATATACAGTTAACTTAGTATCATATGTTTATATACAATGTATTTTTATAAATTTTTGGACTTTTTCAGTTTTTGTTTTTCTTTTTATGTTTTATAGAGATAAGGGAAGAGAGAAGAAAGGTTAGAAGAGAGAGAGAGGGCTCTTTTTGTCATTTTTCTTGTGTTTTTCTTTTATTCCATATCAGAAGAGATTTAAGTGTCTGCTGGTATGTTCCACTAGCAAGGAAACTCAAATCCTATTCTAGTTTGACACACACCTAAAACTAACCCTAATCTAATTCAAGACACATATTTTTTTGTAATATTTTTGTATTTTTTATGGTATTTACAATTTGGACAAAAGAGGCTTAAATGAGAGTTAAAACTTGGAACTCAAGCCTCCAAATTCAGATTTAAGGTTTGAAAATGGAAGGTATACATTCAAAAACATCCAGACATCATTCTATAATATGTTTTAACATGAAAACATGAATTTAACATCAAATTTCATCAAAATACAAGTTTGGATAGATTTACAACACTGAAATGCTGACAAAGAACTGATATGAGGTTCTACAATGAATTTCAATTCATTTCCAAGTAAATAAGAAGTTATCCCACTGCATGAAAGCTTGTTGCATCAAATTCTATCAATACCTGCTCTCAGAATGCTCAGATTTCTTAAAATTAATTCAAAACCCTTGACAACCACTCCCAGTATAGTTGCTACTGCTACTGTTCAACTGGCCTCATTCGGACCATCTTAGGTTTGATCTAAGGCAAAACAAGTCAACCTCGGAACTAGATCTAAATACTGTCTATCCCAACAAAAATATTTTATCCAAAAATCACTCTAAATCCAGGATCATATCCACTGAAAATCTTCATTCAGATAGAGAAGAAGAAAGAGCAGCAGCTATCAATTCAGATCTGATTAAAGTTTTAAAATCCTCATTTCACTTATCGCAATCCCTCACTAGAAGATCAGAAAACTACTTAGCATCAAATCAAACCGTTCTAAATCCACAAACCCAAATTTAATCCCTTCTCCTCCTCCATAGACAACTCGGGAGGGTTGGATCAAACTAAACCTAGGAATCACTTACAGTCAATTTAGAACCTTCATTAGGATCCTTTAAACCTCATTCAAACCTCATTCAATAGATTAAAACCCTTTTAAATCAAGAAACAATGTCGTCCAGGTGGGTTGTTAGTCTGTGGTCGCAGAGATGATATGATCATCTTACACCCATGTACACCATTGATTGGTGTTCAGGGAGGTGCTGCGACGATTCTGAAACCATTAGGTCATTGTGAGGACCTCAAATCTGTGCCTCAGATACTCATTGATTCCTCACTACCCAGCGGAAGATAAAACAGAGGTGCTGATCTAAATTAGGCACAAAATCAAACCTTGATGAAAATCAATTCAAAATAACTCAATCCAATCGCATTCAACTCAATTAAACATCTGCAAACTCCCTTCACATAATTAGATCAGATTAAAACCCACTTGCTTCTGAGATCCATCGGTCAACTTTGAAGACCAAATCATGCTTAATTGATCATATTAAGCATAATTTAGACCAAGGGGAGGGCTGATAGCGATTTCACGCGGTTTGTTAAAATACGTCGTTGTAATGCGTAAATCCGCTTTCGCTCTTAAATTTATATTCCTAGATAGGGGAGTATCTAGGGTCGTCCAAGGAGGCAATATGGTTGCAAAATTGATTCTCTTGCTCGGAATAAATCTCAACTTTCTTTTTGGTATTTTTTTCAATATATCATTTTTTTTGTTTTTAAGCTAAGGCAACATGCGAACTGATGGCAGAAAAAGTGATTTACACTTCAATTTAAATACTACTTCTACGTGGCAAGTAGAGCCTCTCCCTAAGCTCATCTAGGCAAGTGGAGGCCTAGAATAATTAGGGAGAGGGAGTGAAGAATGCTGAAAATAAGCTAATAGAAATGCAAACAAGAAATGCAAAGAAGGCAACTAGATAATTGATAAAGTGTTTTACAAAAGGCCTAGTAGAGGAAAGCTTGTACTACTAGAAAAATGAAAAAAAAGAAAAGAAAACACAAATCCTCTAGATAGATGGTGAAGAAGAGGGCTTCTTGCTCCAAGGTTGGTGGCTCCCAATCTTGAAAAGAGTCCTTCAACTCCTTCCTTGCAGTGCTCCGCCAAGGTGATGTCCTCCAAGGCAAGCCCTAAGGGGGCATGCCCTAAGCTTCTCTCCAAGGGTGGACATCCACCATAGGTCCTTCTCCCTTTCCTGGCCGTCCTCCTTGAAGTGGAAGAGTCCTCCTCCTTGGCGTGGCCCAAGTTGAAGAGAGTGGGGAGAAGAAGGCACCAAAAGGGCTGGTGATGTGCCCCTTTAATCTCCTTCTCTACTCCTTCTCCTTGGGCGTAGGTATAGGTGGATGTAGGTAGAAAAATACACTAATGGAGGATGCCCCAAAATGGTGGTAGGTGGTGGCTTTTTATAGAATAGGAAGGGGGCTATGGTGACCTTTGAATTGGATGGCCAAGATGAGTTGATGGAGGTGGTTGGAGATCCCATGGCCAAGGAGAGTTGGCGCCACCTTAAGGGACACCAAGGGGGTAGTTATGGGTGTTGACACCCCTTAGTGTTGGCGCCAAAATGGGCTTTCTAGAAGGCTATTAGGTGGCACCACCTTAAGGTTCTAGAAGGGGGGTATGTGGATGGCTAGGATGTGTTATATGGGTAGGTGTAGGGTGGATGAAGAGGCTGAAAGTTGGCGCCAAAATGGGGGTGGTTAGGGTGGTTTTTGGCGCCAACTTGAAGTGTCTTTTGGTGGAGATAATGGGGTGAAGGGGTGGCTAGGTGGTGGCGCCAACTTGAGTAGAGTAGCTAGCTTAAGTAGGCTTAAGTTGGTGAAGCTAGCTAGGGTTGACTTTGAAGGTGGTGGATGGCCAAGGAGCTGGTTGTTAGCTAAGCTAAGCTAGCTTAGCTAATGGAGGAGTAGAGGAGAAGGTGTTGGAGCTAGGGTTTGGAGGGAGGAGCTGAGGAGGAGAAGTCTGGAGCTGAAATTGGAGCTGGCTGCTGCTGAAGAGGCTGGCATGGAGCTATTCTAGCTGGCTTAGCTTGCTACTTCTTTGCTAGCTACTAAGCCGAGCTAAGGTAAGCTACCTTCTACCATAATGAGCTAAGGTGAGCTGGGTATGGTGTTCTCGGGGAGAATCAAGCTAGTTGAGGCAGCTAAGGTAGCTTAGCTCAACTGAGTTGAGCTAAGCTGAGTCCCCAGGAGCTGGACTTGAGCTTCCTGAGCTGGGATGAGTTCTTCTTCAGCTGGCTGGAGCTGAGTGGAGCTGGTTGTAGCTGGATCTGAGCTGGGGTGAACTCCTGTCAACTTAGCTGAGCTAGCTAGAGCTCCCTGTGGACTAGTGGGAGCTGAGATGAGCTAGACTCAGCTAAGTTGAGCTGGATCTGAGCTGACTTGAGCTAGGGTGAGCTAAGGTGAACTCTCTTGAGCTGCTATCCAGCTGAGATTAGCTGAATGGAGCTGGGACGAGCTAACCCTAGTTCAAGTAAGCTAAGTTCCAGCTGCGGTGAGCTGGATCAAGCTGAGGTGAGATGGATCAAGCTGAGGTGAGCTGGATTAGGCTGAGTTCCAGCTAGTCTGGGCTTCTCCTTCACCATTTGCCTTCTTAAGTGCTAGGGTTTTAGGGATCTATATATCTGTACATCCCTAACACTCACAAAAACATATTAAAAAGACAATAAAAAATGCAATGCATGCCTAACCTATTTTATGCCTAAATGCAGCCCAAAAACCCATTTGCGGAGTAAAATCCTAAGAGCTAGGTTTGTTTTAATGCATAAGAATGATGATAAACTGGCATTTATCAAGGGCCTTTGTGATCAGATGAGGTGAATGGGAGGCCCTCCAATTGAATTAGGCATGCTTTTACATCTGGAAGCTATAGAGATTCAAATCCAAGAGTACCATTGGCAGAGGAGGTAAATTGCGATTGAAACATTGAGAAATCGAGTGAAGGCAATCGTGAAATGAAGTGGAACATCAATGAATTGATGTGTGGGTGTGAATTTATCCTCTCTGATATGACTTGATCAAAGAGGGCAGATTGATAGTACACTACAACTAATCTAATCTAAGCTATTCTAAATAGAATTACTGATCAGATTCTACTCTAAATTAACTAGCTAATCCACGCAACACTAGGAAAGCATGTAAAATTGATCTAAGAAAGCATCAAATCCTAAACTAATTAGATCAATGGGACCTCAGGGTTTTCAGTCGGCAGTTGAAGAGGATGAAGAGGGGAAGGTCTCTGGCGGATGAAGAGCCAATTAGAGGAGCTGCAAGTTTGCCCATAAGAGTACGTCATCCTTAGCGGTGAGGAGGAATTGAGGAGGACAAGTTCCACCTCTGTCACAGGTGAAATTGAGTGAATGGGAGAGAAAAAGCAAGAGAGGAAGAATGGGCAACTCAAGGGAAGAAGGAGGGAGCTATGTGCCGCGTGCAGTGGCCCTTGGAGTGTTTAAATAGGTGCTAGAATGGCTCTAGTCACCACATTTGAGGGAAGGGTTCATTTGGTTTGGGCTATGGAGATTTGATGGTGGAGAGCGCAGGAACTTTTGCGCTAAAATATGGCCACAGGATGAGATCTGGATCCTGGTGCGAAGGTGCTCACACTAGGGATGAAGCTCTAGTGGAAGATCTACCTTTGATTGAGTGCGCTAAGCAATGGATGGTCACAGACTCTTGTGTTCTTCATTCATGAATAATTCGAATGTTGTTGCAACAAGTCTAAAAAGCATTTTGCTCGAAGAGTCCAAATAGGTGAAATGGTAGAAAAATTGTAGAAAACCCATAAGTGGTGAAGATCAATGCAGAGCGGTCCCTGAATGCTTACAAATGAGTCCTCGATGAGTTTTCATGTGAAGAGAGGAATATGCATGAAGGACCTATATGTAAAACATTGATTCCAAGGTCCTAATAAGGTTAAAATGCAGTGAAACTTTTATGGCAACTATTTTGAACATATTAGAAGTTAATCCAATAATTGATTTGTAATTTCAAGCTCAAATTGTGTTCAATTAGTATTCAAATCATACAATCACTTAATTAATAGATAATCTCTCCAAATTGACCTAATTATGCATTTTTAACACAAATTTGATGTTTTAGGTCTTATCCATTAATTCTCACACTTAACCCATTTATTATGTTAAAATGATAGTGTTTAACCTAGATTCTAGCTTAACTTGGGCATTTTAGCTATGATGAGCCACACCTCATCATTCCCCCATGCTTAGGTTTTGCTAGTCTCTTAGTAAATAACTCATTAAAGTGCAAAGCATTGTAGCATCAGCTAGGTAACTGTGATGAGATTTCTATTTAACTCTTCTTAAATGTTAAGTGTTTAGAGTTGATCTTTAAGTTGAATTTTTTCTGTATAGCAAATCGATTGTGTTTATGTAGTGGACATTGTGAGAACCAGTTGCTTAGGAAGACTTACCAAAACTCAAGACTTACATAACATAGACCATCTCTCGACCAACAAGAACTCTTGATATTTAAACCTTAAGTATGATTTCTAAGACTCAGAGGGTTTTACCATGCTCAAAAGCTAATAGGTCATTGTTGTGCTCAATGTATAATCAAGACTAACTTGATGAACACTAAGACTCAAGTTCAAGGTTTCACGTCTTTTTAAGTCCAAGTTGGTCCTAACTTCAGCTCATGTTTTTGGATCGACTCTCAAAATAATTGAAGACTCAAACCCAATTCTTATTGTGTTATGGCTCAAAGAATATTTGGTGGAAACAAGGTATTCATAATGCACCCTGAAAAATCTTTTTGGTAGAAATGTATACAATAAGAATTGGAGAACACACTGACTTCTTCAAACGAATGTCTCTTTTTCTATTCTTTTCGACTTTTTCTTAATTTTTCTTTCTACTTTTTCATTTTTCTGAAAGTAAATATCAGTATGTCTTCTACAACTTTATTTGGTAGGGCACACTAACTTTGGTGGGTGAGTACTTCGGTGGAAAGAGCTTCTCTTAAAGACTGGGATAAAAAGTCTACCTATACGCACAAGTAAGGACTCCACCTTCCTTAATGAACACTAGGGTTGAGAATTAAATTCATCTGGTCTTTCCCAACTCTATGTAGTGTAAACCAAAGTTACTTAGACTCTTAAACAAAAGTAAATCAACAAATCATGTACTGGTGACTTAGATACAAGAATATATCCTAAGTTAGGAGAGATCTTAGTCAATCTTGTCAAAGCTTGAGTGTATTATGCGTAAGCTTGAGTGAATCAAGCTTTTGTGGCTCGAAAAGTCTAATCCGCAAAGGTTGAATTGACATAAACACTTATTCTATTTTTGGTTCAACTATAAGATCATAATTAAACACTTGTGAAACTTTTTGATTCAGTTTTCCCTTTTAGAGTTTTCTGGAGTTTCTCCCTCAACAGTGAATATAGATTCCTTATTGTATTTTTGGAATTTTTTATTTTTATTTTTCACTTTTTTTGTGTTTTTTTTTATAATTTTTTTCAAAATTTTCAAAATTTTTCAATAATACTATCTATATACACTAAAGGTGTGTCTATAATTGCATTCCAGTAAATGATTTCACGATTTACCCCCCTACATGCTTAAATGATGCAAAGTCCTCATTGAATGATTAGGGTGGATGCAAATGCCTACTCTGTTTTTCACTATCTTAGTCAATGGTGACGAAAGGAAGTCAGAATGAGGAGATAAAATCTCTATGCAAATGATTTCAAGTCTGATGTAAATTAGAGTGGAAAGTTGGACTAGGTAGTGAAAGGTACGACAAATGTGACTACGCATGACGACTAAAAATCCAAGGATAGACACCTAAATAAAGAAATAGAAAACGACTATATACAACAGTGGTGCTAAGTTTTATGCCTTCACCTAGGTACAAACCTAATAAAGTTGTAATCAAATTGTAGGAGCAAAATAAATAGAGAATTGACAAGTATATGAAACTCAATGAAAGATTCAAATCATGGCATATGTAAGGGTGAAAATTTGTCAATCTCAAAGGTAAGGGTAGGCTCTATAATGAATGAAAATCAAAATCAAAATAATTGGTACAAAGTCCAAGTAAGGAACATGAATCAAATTAGAAGGCTTGGCTCAAGGTCCATGTTCAAATTTAGAATATGTCAAGAATCTACAGCGTCTACCTCTTCAAATCAATGAGTGTAGATTAAGATATGGAAGATGAATCAAGATTAGGAAGAAGAGGTGGTTACTAATCTGAGTAAGATGCAGAAGAATCAGAATTGTAAGAGAACAGGGAGGTTAGATTATAAAGGAACAAAGGCTCCTCCAGCTGGTAGGGGAAGATATGGCAATGAATAATCAAAAGGTAGTGTCAGATAGATTGTTCACAATTCCCTCCCTGTAGGAAACTGAAAAGAAGAAGATGTAGGTGACTTAGGCTTCAATACCCAAAGGAAGTACTAGTGATTGGTGTAAAGAATATCTACTATCCATGAGTTGATTTTTGAAAAGACTTTAGGAAGTAGTCACAAACTCAAGAAAAAATCAATCCAACCAAACAAAGTATCAATCTCAGAATCAAGACCACAAAAATCAAGCGAGACAAAGGTCTTGAATTTTTCCTAACGGTCTGCTACGAAAAATAGATTGTGCAAACAGATGTATCAATACAATCATACATGTCTTAAAATAAACCTAGCAACGTGCAGACCTCTAAATCCACCCAAAATTTGGATAAGACTGGTGTGAGAATCCAAACTCCTTTCGGTGCTCAGAGAGGAGATAGAAAAGTGTGTTTGTGTGCCTTATGTGATCGTGTAGTGTGTACATGATAATCAATCAACAAAATGTAGCGATAAAAACCACACGAGGTTTTAGAGAATTTAATTGTGTCGCACTTTGAATTAGGTTCTCCTCTTTAAGAATGTTTTTCAGGCAGTTAGGTCTTACTTAATCAATTTCAAATAAGGTATGGTCTTGATGTCTTATGTCCAATGCAAGGATGGCAAGAGCTAAAGAGGGATAGAAGTCATTCCTGGCTCCAGCACTCAACAGTTAATGCACATAGACAAAAAGTAAATATTGTAGGAATTGATGCAAACCTAAGATGGAGTGCCTGAGTCATGTTGCTGCTAGATAAGTAGAGATGAAATATTTTTGGTATTTTTGATTTTACAGAATTTTTTGGCTTTTTAAATGCAAGAAATGAAATCAAATTGAAAAATAAAGCGGGAAACCTAAAGTGAGAAAGGAAAACAAAAGAGTAAGTGTCCACAGTCTAAATTATTACAACCAATGTGTGAGAACAGGCTCTCACAGCTTATGCCTATACAAATAAACAAAGAATGGAAATAAAATCTAAACCTAAATCCTAGTGTCTAAACTAATCTAAACATGGTAACATAACTCCATCGAAGAAGTTCTAGAGTCGAAGAAACACTGGGAAGTTGGACCACCGGGAACTAGAGCAATTCTTCTTCAACTCCTCAAGTGCCATGAAAACAAAAGAAAAGTGATTAGTAAAATAATTATATACAAAACAAATAAATGAATCAAAGAAATAATTTTAATTAAAAGAATCAATATTTATAAAGAAATCAAAAATATGTACGAAATAAAGAACAAACAATAAATTTTTGGTGTATAGAGAGTTGCTTCCCAGGCAACGGTGTAAAAAAAAAGATTAGTGACAAAATTTGTACAGAAGGTAACTTCATAAAATCCCACCATTATTGAGTTTAAATCCCCAACAACAGTGCCAAAACATGATGTGCCTTCTAGATCACTAATTAATTAGGGTTAATTAGTCGTGTTGTAGTATAGTCACAATCCAGATGGATGTCATTTGATTTATATACAATTTTTACTTGTTTTAATCTAGGTTATTCACTGGGAGGCAGTTATTGATATACATCACTCTCTATGTTCCAAAAATCATCTTTTACTCCAAAAATGTTAAGTTTATTTACAAATGTATGTATAATGAATGAAAGAATCAATGAATTAATTAATCTGAATCAATTATGTACAACAATGAATCAATTAATATTAATGATAATGCCTCGAGAATATTTACAACTATCAGGCCATCACAAACTTATCTAAACTACTCTAAGCTAATTTTGTACAACTATATCTAAGTAATGCCTCAATATATGCACAAAAATACTAAATATACACTATACTAACATATACTACTATCTACACTGACGTATATAAGTGTCACTAAAGAAACCTTAAAAGCATATATATACAAAACTAAGGCAAAATGATTATGTACATTATATTATACGTATACTATATATATACATACATTTATACTTAATATATACACTTATTCTAACTATACAAATAAACTAACTAATTAACACTAACACACACATACACCTAACACTTAAGCACACAACCCATGCACAAAGTACTAAACAACACACATATATACAGTTGCATACAACACTTAATCAAATTTTTAACCTTAACTTAACCAGAGTTAGTTTCTAACCTAAAAATTTTGAATTGGCAAGCCTAGTGGTTTGCAGGATCAACAGCTCACTAGGGATCAGGTTAGTACCACTACTAAACCTGGCCTAGCTAATATAATTGTGATTTTTTTTATAATTTCGGGCCCATGTAGACCCAAAAAGCATGGCTCCCAGCCACCCTCGCCCTACATTGACAATCAGTAAGGTCGTGCACGCATTTCATTTTATACGGACGTGGGTGGTCATCAGCCAATGATGTGGTACTAAATCTGGCACTCAATTTTACTGTGCTAACCGTGGTTTTTTACTAATTTCAAGACTTAATTAAGGTACTAAATTAATAATTACTTTCAAATAAAATTTTATGTATTGTAGCCTATACATAGGGTTACTTATTGGTTTAGTTTATTTATAGTAATTAAATATCTATATATGTGTTTAAAAGTTAGTTAAAGTTAGGAATACTTACACTTTGATTTTGGGTTTAATCCTTTAATTAAAGTACAAATTAATAAGTAAATGGTACAATTGGTTTATAAATTAGTTAATTTACATTAATAACTTATCATTACATATTTTTTATTTATTTATGTGGTTTATTTCTATTTATATACATTTAATTACACATTTTATATATAAATACATAAATATACAGTATAAATAAATTATAAACACATTAGACATACTTAAAATTATAACATACAAGTGTTGCTATATACTTCATTTAATGGCTTTTTTTTCACTAAATTTCCAATATTGATTTACTTTAGTAACACTTTATTTTGCCATTTAATTGCCTTTATTGATATTATTTAGTAGCAATTATTTGTCTCTATATTGTCACTATTGATTTGCTTTAATGGCACTTTCTTATGTAGCTAAATTGTCACTGATGATTTACTCTAATGACACTTTCTTTTGCCATTTAATTGCCACTGTTGATTCACTTTAATAATATCATGGTATACCACTTAATTGCCACTATTGATATTCCTTAGTAAGAAATATTTTTTTTAACAAGCATGAAACATAAAGGAGATTAACATCAATTTTATTGATCCACAAATAATAAATTCTAATAAGAGCCCTTCAAGGGGATACATCACAAAATAAGAAAAATATAACAGCCTTGACCACTAAAATAATCCACTCTCAAGGGTGATACAAAGAAAAATACAAGAATAAACTGATAATACAATTGGAAACACATGTTCATTATGTCCATCAAGATCTCTTAAAAAAAATCATTAGTAACCATAGCTACCATTGTATTCTGATTTTTTGCCACAACTTTAATCTGATCATGAACAAGCTCCTTCTACTTATCACTTCCATGCTTTTTTGTCCATCATCTTAAATCTAATGAGTAAGCTTGTTGTCACGATCAAAGGATTCATAGCTCCAACTCGTAAATCTTGTATATATTTTATTGGTTGATCCTTCTCTATCTTGATGTCAATTAGTCCTTTTAGGAATTGAATTTGATAATTTGAAATCTTGAAAATGCAACAAAAGGAATTCTCCTAAGAAATTGCAATGATGGTAGAATTTGATTCAATAAATATATAAGCTATTCAATAAAAACTTCAACATAAAGATGACTTCAACATTATGTAGTAAGAAATATCATAGAAGCTGCCTGAAGACTTTTCTTTTTGGTAGGAAATTTTAGCTTACCACCCTTTTGGTGGCCTTATAAATCATTTTTAAGGTAACAAACCTATTTACAGAATCTAGAATGATAATTTCACTTGAGTGGTAAGCTATTATTAAATGTACTTTACAAACACATTCACATCCAATAAATATGCATTTAACACAGAACTCAATAGACTGCAACCATAGTCTAGCTAGGGCCACTTCAAGTTTGCCTACCTTGGCCCAGAATTTGATTGACATGGTTTATTAGACCCCATTCTTTGTTGAAATTGCTGCTTATTATTCAGCCTATTTCCCCTATGCAGGACCTTCTAGCATCAATTCTCCTAACAAGCTGGTGCAGAGATGCTTGGACATATATCATTGGGAATAAGTGGCAAAGTAAAGACCAAACATTTCCAGATAATTATTCACTCTAATGCTTTGTAGGATTGAACAATTGATAATTGAAAGTTACAATATTCTCTAGCATTCTGTAGTTTAGCTTTTGTGCACTCAAGAGTGTTCTTCAACTCTTCTTTTTCTCTTGTAGCCTCTCATTGAGAAACCTAAGAAGGGGCAATGACCTTGAATATCTTCATAGTGAATCTAAAACACCAAATAGAAAAGTGAACATCTATATTTATCCTTAAAAAATAACCTAAAATACAATAGAGACCCAAGATAAATTTAGAATGGACAAGATCAAATCTTGGATCACTCATGATGAGCTACAACATTTTGATTGGTAGGGTACTTGACACCAAATAATGGGCACTTAGGCAAGATTCAAGCTAAATTGTTTCTATGCAAATTATTTCTCATACAAAAACATTAGGCTTCTATTGTGTAATTATTATTGAATAACACTTATGTTGATGAAATGGTTACTGTAATATGTTCATAGTCATAGCTGAAGCTATGAATGGAAATGGATCACCAATAATCTCTTTACCAACATGTTCCTTTCTAGACAAACTAGTAGGTAGAAATCAGGCTTTCTACCTTGGATGTGAAGGTCAAGTATAAGATTTTGTTCGTGGTAGTTGATGTATACACATCCATTTAGGGTAAAATGCCTATTTATGCATGTTCCTAAGCTTATAGATGCATTCCATATTATAAATATTGCATAGCATGCATCATTCTGCATTTAGGATAGATTGTATAAATCATACATTAATTTGCTCCTTTTTGTGGCTAGGGACAACGAGATCTATTCTTGGTCCTCGGATTGATGATCCAACCATACAAATCTGACTAGGACGATGATCAGAGTCCAACACCTCTGAAATCACCTTTATCAGAGTCTCATAACGCATTATGCAGTCTGAGGAAGATCAACAGCCAAGGGGCTAGGTAATGCAAATTTAGAGCTTCGAACGAAAAATCCAACTACACAGATGTATCCGAATCGACGATCACAACCCAATGGCGTAAAAATAGATCCAATCCAACGTCCATGGGACAACCTACAAAGCAAAGAGGATGGGTGGCCACGATGGCGCCACTTGGTGCCATCATAACCGCCTAACGCTGCCGACCCTTGTCTTCTCTCAAGCATCCTTCAATCTGGACCGTTGGATTTTCATTCAACAATTGCAGATGCTTGCACCTCATTTCAACTTCTCGACATAAAGCCCCTCGTAGCACAATGCTTAAAGACATGGAGCACAAGAGGTTGCAAGTTCGTGACCCAATCCACGCCCCTCCTCAACTAATGCGGGGAATCAATTGAGCTGTTTGATCTAGGATGGATGGTGGAGATGCGAGCCATGTTGCGCATAATGCGAACGAGTGATTCAACGTACAAGGAAACTCGCAATTGTATGCACCCTAGTGTACGATCTCAAGCACGATCAACGCACTATCTCAGCCCTCCATCGATGATCCAATGGCCGTGACTCCAACCTTAGCAGTAGCTGTAGGCAACTGTGGGCATTCATAGTGGACCTTCAACGACATTTGAGGCAAGGCTCTAACGACGATTGTGAATGTCTCTATTGACCCATGACTTTATTTTGCCTCCTCTCCTCCACTATAAAAGGACCACTACCCCTCCCATTCTTCTTCATCTCTTCCTTTCTCTCCCTCACCACCTTTAATGCTTTAGAGAAAGCTTGTCCTAAGCTCGAAATGCTCCTCTAGAGTAGAAACCAAATAATTTTCCTCCCTTCTCACCCCCATTCATGGAGCATCCCGTGGTTGTGCTCTCACCACCTTTCGGAAGAAGATCCTCACTGTGACGCCATCCTGGCCTATCCTCCTTCCTCTGACACTGTTTCCTTCCTCCAGCCTCTCACCACCTTCGTCTAGGTGCCATCAGAGCGAGTCGTCCTCCAAGCGATCATCGAGGGGTGTTAAGACCTGTGCTATTTGAGCCTTTTAAGACATTTGGATTGTGGGTCAAACGTCTAGTCAAACGTCTGGACACCTTCCCAGACAACTGGAAATTGAAAATCTTTGGGTACGAGCTTGCGTCTGCACGCGTGCTGCGCGCAGACAGCACCTTCTCATTTTTCCTCCTTCTCTCTCTTCCTTTGCCTCCAAGCAAACCCTAAACCCAACCTTATAAAACCCCTCCTCCTCTCTCGTTCTCCTCACTTCCCAACCACATTCCTCTCTTCTTTCCCATAGTGAGCGAGAGCGCGGGACCAACGTGAGAAGGAGAGGAGGAGCAGCGTGAGAAGGAGAGGAGAAGGCGAGCTCACGAGATTGAGTAGGAGCTCACTGGTGAGCGCACGGTCGGAGCGGCATGTGCGCGAGGTGGAGTGCGTCGAGGAGGTCCTCTCCGACACTACTACAACCAGAGCTGCAGGCGAGGGGGCACAGCGCGGCCACACGTGGTGCGGGAGCAGTGGAGGTAGGTTCTAGTTCTAGGTTTTTCCCAGAATCAGACGTCTGGAGGTGGTTCGAGATGTCTAAGGAGAGGGCTTCACGAAGGTACGTCCTCTTTGTGGATACAGCCATGCAGGCCGCTCCGCCAATCCCCTGTTGCATGCCCTTTTGAGAAGATTGCGTGGTTTTGTGCAGGATTCGCTTCGGGAAGGCGTGGGACACGACCTCCCATGCATTTCAGATGTCTGGGTGACATACCAGACGACGGGAAGCGCTTCCAGACGTCCGGAGAGGTGGTTGGACGTCTGGAGCTGGGTCCAAACGATCCAGAAGAGTTCTTGGATGCTTGAGGATTGGCGTAGAGACTTAAGTACATTACTGGACCCTTTTAAGATGTCTGGAAGATGTTCCAGATGTCTGATTTGAGACAAAAACCCTATTTTGACCCATTTAGGATCCGTTTGAGTTACGTTTTACGCAAATAAGATACTGATGTGTTCCTTGTGAGTTCCTCTACTTGTTAGAAGGTTTTCCATACTATTCTGATAGTTCCCTTGTGATTGTTCCTTGTGATAGGACTTCGTTCCATTACAGGTTCAGGGCTTGCTAAGGCACGTGAGCTTGTCGTTCAAGCCCCTAATACTCTTCGGCTTACTGGTAGAATGGCTTCCCCTAAATTAATTATAACCTAAATGCATGTGTGGAATGAATGATTAGAACCTAGGATATGGCTTGAATCCTAGGACGAGAAACACTTGAAATGTCTGTAATGGATGATTGAATTGCAATCTTGAATGAGTAGACAGAATGATAACAATTGCCTGTAAATGAATAACAGTTACCTGTGAAAAATGGAATACTTGTGCTAGTTAACTGTTGTATACATTAATTGACATAATATGAGTTGCATGTATATAAATTGAGAATGGTAATGTGAATGATGGAAATACGAGCTACTTGTGTATAACCTGTATATGGAAATGTGAATGATAGCAATACGAGCTGCATATGTATAACCTGAGAATGGAATAGAAATAATGAAACCTGGCATGGCTTGGCATGAGGAATATGAGCATGAACCCTACGAAGAATTAGGAGTAGCGCCCCTGAAAATAAATAGAATGGATCTGGAAATGTGAGTGGGGAAGTGAGCTGGCCCTTTAGTATGGAGTACCAAGGAGAGTGACTGTCCCCCTTTTTAGTGCAGAGCGGAGCTAGCCACCCTTGGGTTGGGACCCGGGGTTAGGATTGCCCACTCTGTACCGACTTCTTGGCCCTCGCGTACACAGTATCGGAGAGAGCTAGCCACCCCATGGGGCCTGGGGTTCAGTTAGCCGCCCTACACCGACTTGTTAGGCCCACTGGGCAAACCAGTGTAGTTAGGCGAGGGTGCGCAGACTGCGGAGGGGTGAGACCCCTATTTGGTTTTTAGGGGCTAGACCCCTGTTACCGAGCGGGCAAGGCCCTATACTGGTTTCGTGTTGTACTTTAGGCGTACCCGCTAACGGAAACGACTGACCGCGTGCCAGTTCGAGGTAGCTACCCGTGCACTTATCGCGCATGCCATAGTCACCATTACATCTGTCCATGACCTTGGGGTGGTTGATTGGGTGTAGGATCACCACAAGGGACTCTCCCAGCCAAGAGAGCACCACATGTGCCTTCTACTCTTCAGAAAAGACTGCAATCAAGATCATTCCCACGAGGAACATTCGAGATCAAGAAAGAGACCTGATAAATAAACCAAGTGGTGAAAAAGAATAATTAGTCCAAGAAAGTAATTGAAAAACAATAGCTACCTGTCCACCTTTACTGCTTTAGTTAGTTAGTTGGTTGCCACTCTACTCACCGTTCGCTGACTTTGTGTACTCATAACCCTTTTCAGGTCTAGGTATTAAGCAGCTAGAGCCCACGGCTGCAGAGGGTGCTGGGCCTAGTAGAGCCTAGTAGTTGTAGCTTCTTGTTGTACTCCTTTCTGTTGTAGTGAGTAGACTCTTGTACCTTTATATTCTATTCTTTATGTTCCTGTACTTGTTACTTTCTACTGATGTGGTGGTGATACATACTGTAGTAGTTTTTACTTCTTTACTGTTGTACCTTTTTACTATTAGTTGCTTAGCATAGTGAATGTGGTTTATTGTCCTGCCTTTTGGTTACTTTCTCGTTCGACGACTGGGTCTTGGGATCAGTCGAGTTGGTCCGGTCTCGTGTCCTGTAGGGATTCGGGAACTGGGTCGTAACAAGGGGGATTCTTCTCAACTCATTCTATCTTTTATCACTTTCTAGTGTAGTCTTATACTTTGACATTAGTTGTAATAGACTCCAGATATATATTGATATTCTCTCTCTCTCTAATTAGTTGTAAATCCCTACCCACTATTCTATTTATCTAAAAATACAAAACAAAAATATGCAAAAGATAAAAACACCAAAAACAAATAAAATCGAAAGTGTGGATTTCACAAACCAAATGTTCGCCTCCCCGTGTTCGACCCAGGACTCACCTTGAGTTTTTATTATAAATTTTATCTAGTTAGCAGATTTCTACACACTGCGATGACGAGTTTTGCAACTCATCTTTCCGCGTATGAAATCTCACCCACCAGTAGTATTGTCACAAGCTACAAAATGCTCACAAATGAGAAGACCATTCTTTCTAAAAAAGAAAGCTTGGATAGTATAATGGTATCAAACTAAAACCAATAGAAGATAGTCACATTTAAATTTACTATTGAAAAATAAATATTATATCATACCTCAATTATGGAAGAAAGGCACAAACTTATATATTTCCTAAATAATGCAACAATTGCCATTAAAGTATTATAAACATGCCCGTGTGATTTTAATTAGTTTAACTTCAAGGTGGCACTAGATATACTAATTTGAATATGCCTTGACCTCCCCAACCCACATTATCTCAAGAAAGTAGGCCAACTACAATTTTAGTTTAAAGTTATAAATCAAACATGCCTTTCCCGTTGATGTGGAGTCTGGAAGACCCAAGGCTTTGAGTTGAGCTGAGCCAACAATATCAGCAAGTTTCTAGCATTCGATCTTGTCTGAATCTTCAAAAATCCTAGGTTTGACATCTGTTGTTCTATTATTGTCCATTGTTGCCTACAATTTCATTTTGAACTATAACATGGCTACTTAGAAAAGTTCTAGAAATGCTAATACTCGCAAAGATCAATGACTACTTATGTTGACACGCTTTCATCGAGTCTAAAATACTGTCAACAAAAGTGAAACAAAAGTGAATCAACATTTAAATTTATAAGCTCAAAAAAAAGAAATGAGTCCAAGGTCATTCGTAGGGAGAAATTATACCAAATCAATCACTAATCACAATATCAAGAATAATAGACAATTGAAATCAAAATGGTAATCAATATATATATTAGAAAAATATCTCTAAATGTCAGGTATCGAAGTGAAAAAAGAATAGGTAAAAATAGTGGTTTGAACCACCAAATTAACCCAAGAATTTAAGCTCTAATCAATCTTTAATAATTGAACAGTAACTCTCACTAATGGCAATTTCCATGTCAGGAGATGTGTCCATAGTATCAGAACCAAAGCAAGTAGCCCATTAGACATCAAGACAAAGACTCAGACTCGTTAACCTCAAGGCCACAGAAGAACCAAGGCACAAGCATAGAGGTACGAGGCTTAGCAACACTTATGAGTGGCTAAGTGTTGAACGAGGAGAGGAGGGGCATGAATATTGAGGATACTATGCAAAAACCCCCTCCTCATTAGATTTCTCTCTTTGACTTGAGTGAACAATAACCAAGTAATCAGGTGTAAACAATACCGGGTTATCGGATCCAAACCCAGACCCACGTGGCATGAGCATGGGCGAGGGCCTGTGCATATGCACATGTGTGGGGGACCTCACCCCTCGTGCATTTGAGGCACTAGCCTTTAGCATGAGATCCACTTATACATGGCTCACAGCATTCCCACATATGATGTGGGACTAAACATGAATGATCTTCTTTGCCCCTTTTCCATGAGCTGCAACCGAGAAGTTTTTGTCAATTGGACCTACACCTGCTACTTCTCATTTCCTTGAGAGCTAGGAAAGTTCCCTGATTGTAATCCACACTTGCTGGAGGTGGTTGCGAGGTTAGATGTGAACGGAGCACGGTGGACGACGGTGGTGGAGAGCAGAAGGCTGGAGAGAACCCAAACATCAAAATTTGAGCTAAATGCCCCAATTAGATAGCTCATGAAGGTCACCGTGAAATGAAGAGTGCGATGATGAAGGTGGCATGGTGAATAGTGGTCTGTGGAGGTTGAGCGAAGTTGGATGAGTCAATGGAAGCATGCGTCATTCGGTGGAGGTCTCCAGGGGTCGAAAGCTCCAATAAAGCTGGGGCTTTTGATCCTTGGGATAAGAGGGAAGTTGTGGTGGTGGCGGTTGTGTGGAAGGTTGAGTGAAGTGACCGGATGAAGCTCACCAGAGCTTCGAAAATCGTGAGGTAGACGAAGAGGGAGAGAGGTGAACAGTAGTGGAATCGAGGTGTTAAGGGACTAGGTCTAACCTAGGGAGATAGAGGGAGAGGTAGAATCTAGTCTAAGGGGCAAAGAAGGTAGGAATCGTGCCAACTTTGATTGGTCAGTGTTGAACGAACGAGTTGCTACGCTAACGTGTTTGGTTTTGAAAAACCTGTCGTTGTAGTATGAAAGCGAAGAACTCGTGTTCAACAAATAAAATTTATACCGGAATAAAAATCCCGGGTCGAACATAGGGAGGCTATGTCGATCTATATTCGCAATTATATTTTTTTAGAATTTTTCTTGAAAAGTGAGGCGATGTAATTACAAGGAAGCCATAACAACAATCAAACTAAACAAAAGGGAGAGAGAGAGAGGAAACATGCATTCAATAATTCAAAATGCTTATACAATAAAACCAAATAAGAATTACACTAGAAAGCGAGAAATCAGCTACACTAAAAAGTAGGAAAATTCTACACTAGAAAAGTGTAAAGAAGAATGGGAGAGAGAAGTTATCCTCCTCAACGATTTCTTGGAGGATGAGCCGAACAAGATGCCGCCTAGACGAAGGAGGATGGAGCAGAAGAATGGGATCGAGGCAGGAGGAACGAGAACAGAGCAGCACGTCGTCGTGGTCGCGGGATCCGCTTCTGAAAGAGGGACAAAAATTTGACTTTATCTCGTGAGGAGCACCCCAGGTGTGGGACAAGCTTCTCTTGAGCTTTGGAGAGGTAGAGAAGAGAAGGGATGCGAATTTCGTATGGAGGGGGTCTCCTTTTATAGTTGCAAGGAGTGGGGGCAATTTGGTCATTACAACTATAAAAACATTAATTTAGGACCTTTAGTGACGGATAAAATCGTCGCTAAAGGTTCGAACGTGGCCTTTGTGGGCAGCGCACGCACGCCCGCTCACCTTCTGGCGCGTAACGCACATGCACGTCCAGCTAATCTCAATCGTCCGATCACGAGATTGGACGGCTAAGATTGCACCTTCGCCCACCTCCTCTGCGTGCCCGCCCGCGTGAGAATCCACGTGACGCGCGGGCGTGAGTGGGCGCGTCATCCTGATTGAGTGCGCGTGGCTATTGGATCGCAATCGTGTGGTCGAATGGGCACGTGCTTCCACTCCAATTGCAGCGTGGCGCGAATCGAATGCGCCTGCACTTCGTGTTAGAGCGCTCGACCAACGCGCTATGGGTGCATTTATGTCGAGCGCCTAACTTAAGCGCGGGTGCGTCGCAACCATTGGATGTTGATCCAACGGTGGGGAAGGGCTGATACGGAGGCCTTCAGCAGGTGCGTGCAGACGATTGGGCTGCCGAGATGGCACCACGTGGCACCATCTTGGCCGTCCATCTTCTGGATGATGTAGATGGAGCCACGGGTATAGGATTGATAGGATTTTTGCGTTGTTAGGCTGTGATCGTCGATCCGAATCCATCCGTGTTGTCAGATTTGTCATTTGAATTATGAATTCACACCATCTTAGCCCTTGATCTTCTAGGGTTCCCCGATCTCTATCTGATGCTACAGATGTCTGATTAGGGCGATCTTGGAGTCGTTGAACTCCAATCATCGCCCTGATCACATCTGTGTGGTTGATCTTCGATCCGAGGTCTCGATAAAATGTTTGCCCTGTCCATAAACATAAAAGGATATAATTAACCTCCATTTTATTCAAACTACTCTAAATGCAAGATGATGCATGTTATGCAATATTTATAGCATGCAATGCAATCCTATGCTTAAGAACATGCATAAATAGACATCTTAAGTAGTGTAAACATGTTTACATCATACCCCCATGCCTATCTTTTGCTAGTCTCTAGCAAAAACTATATACTATTTATAGAAGAATCAGGTTGGATTATTTAGGCATGAGTTATTTTCAATCATTATGAAAATGTCTACTTAGGATCTGAACTTTCAAAGACACAACAGTGCCTGAGTATCTGCCAAAATGCCGACCACCTCAAGCACTCTCCTTATTCAAAGAAAAAATTATTTTTCTCTTTTTCTTCTTTTCTAATTTTTTTGGATTTTCAAATTTTAGGGTTTAAGAGTGGCTTTCTATGGCCGTTCAACTCACCCAAGATTTGATGAGAACCCTAAGTTCTAAGCATCTTATTGTGAATGTGATAGACTCATTGACTGGCAATTAAACGGACTTCAGATTTCTATGCCTCTAGGTGACTTAAAAAAAATTCTACTTAAAGGTGTATCTTTACAACCAGTAGCTTTCTCCCTACTTTTATTTTTTTACAGGGTCAACACAAGGGTGAATCCAGTGTATATCTCGATTTATTCTACTTCTCTGCTTCTTCCTAAGTGTTTTGGGAATTTTCAATGCATTTATTGAGCTAGGTTCTGGACAACCGGTCGATGAGCTGTTACCACTGACAACTTGCCAGCCATACTCGTACGGTGAAGTGTGGCTTATTTCTTTTTTATTTTTTTTTCTTTAAGTAGGTGGCTTCCCTGGTCTAAGATTTACCTAAAGGCAGCAAAAAGAGAAAGATCCAGTGACTGGGCTCTGGACAACCTACCTATGGGCTGTTACCCATGATAACTTGCCAGCCATATCACCCTAGAAGGTTCATTAGTTTCCCAATTTCCGTTAGAATCACCGAACAATGAGTCAGTGACAAGATAGTGTGTAGATGCTTAAAACTCAAAATTCCCTCAAATCAGAGGGTGGTTTGATAAGTCGTGTACTTATCACCCAAACTTATTTACTCTAATTAAAATAGAATTTAGGTTGGTGAGGACTCAAAAAATAAATCCACATTTTAGTAGATACACGGGCTGATTAAGTCAAAGACCTGAAGGGTCTTTGTTTTCAGATCATAATGTAGTATTTCCTAAGATTGAAAAGTCCTAATGTCCAACAATTCCTTCCTAATTTTTTTTATGTATAAATAAGAAGAGAAAAATAATTTTCATGAATTTCACAAAGCTGACCAAATGATTCAAAAATGAATCCACCCCCCCATGCCTAGTTGATGCAATGTCCTCATTGAAAAAGAGACACGAAAGAAAGGGTAGAATATGAAAGATGTCACTTGAATATGAAGCTCGTATCAGCTTTGTGTCATATGTACAACTGCTGAGTTTAATGCCATCAGCTAGGCGAAGTCCAACCAAAGAAGTCATAGAATGGCTAGGGCAACCATGTCTACGACGGGTTCTGAAAGAATACGGTCAATAACAGGCTTCAGGCGTTAACCGTTGACTTTAAATGTGTTACCCGTCTTTGGGTCAGAAATCTGAACGGCTCCATTTGGAAAAATTTGGTCAATTATGAATAGGCCATTCCATTTAGATCTAAGTTTTCCAGGAAAGAGCTTAAGTTTAGAATTGAATAACCAGACCTTCTGGTTCAGCTCAATGCTCTTGCGAGAAATCAGTTGATCATGTAGAGCTTTGGTCCGAGCCTTGTAGATCTTGGCATTCTCATATGCATCATTTCTAAGCTCCTCCAACTCAGATAGTTGGAGTTTCCTGGTCTTCCCAGCTAAATTCAGATCTAAATTGCATTGTTTGATCACCCAGAATGCCCTGTGTTCAATCTCTACGGGTAGATGGCATGCCTTTCCATACACCAAACGGAATGGAGACATGCCGATGGGCATTTTATACGTCATACGATAGGCCCAAAGAGCGTCCTCAAGCTTTTGAGTCCAGTCCTTGCGATCAGGCCAAACCATTTTCTGCAGAATGTTCTTGATCTCTCGATTGGAGATCTCGGCTTGTCTATTCATCTGGGGATGGTAAGGTGTGGAAATTCGATGATTAACCCCGTATTTGGCCAACAAATTCTGGAATTGGGCATTAGTAAAATGAGTGCCACCATCACTGATGAAGGCTCTCGGAATCTCGAACCTACTGAAGATATTTTTCTTAATAAAATCAATAACCACCTTATGATCATTGGTTCGAGTGGGAATCGCCTCAATCCATTTGGACACATAATCAACAGCAACAAGAATGTACTGATGTCCAAATGAAGGGAGAAAGGGTCCCATGAAATCGATGCCCCAAACATCGAAAACTTCGACAGGAAGAATTGGGTTTAGGGGCATCATATCTCTCTTAGTTATGCTCCCAAGTGCCTAACATCGAGAACATGACCTTGAGAAATCCTGGGAATCCTTAAATAAAGACGGCCAATAGAAGCCAGATTGCAAGATTTTTGCGGCCGTCTTTTTCCCGGAGAAATGTCCACCACGCCCAGATGCATGGCAGAACTCGAGTATACTGTTGAATTCATTCTCCGGTATACATCGATGAATAATCTGATCAGAGTCGATGCGGTATAGTTCAACGTCCTCCCAGAAGTAGTATTTGGCCTCTGATTTGAGTCTATCTCGTTGTTTCTTGGTCCAATCCTGGGCGATTTGACCAATGGCCAAATAGTTAACAATGTCAGTAAACCATGGGGTGTGGACGTTTAAAACAGTAAGAATAGTTTCGTCCGGAAAAGTGTCAGTAATCGGAATGTCCGAACGAGAGGAATCACCTAGGAATCTTGGCAAATGATCCACTACCACATTTTGTACCCCGATTTTATCCTTGATTTCAAGATCAAATTCTTGAAGCATAAGAATCCAACGAATAAGCTGGGGTTTAGCATCCTTTTTGGCCAAGAGATGTCTCAAGGCCGAGTGGTCGGAATAGATGATAACATAAGAACCTAAGTGTTCGTCACGCTTTTGATCGGGTTTAAAGAGAATGTCACGTTGTAGTATAGCCGACAAAGCGTTCAAACAAATAAAGAGTTTTTATTACTCGAAAATCGAAGTATCCGAGGTCGAACACGGGGAGCAATTTGAATTTACTACTAATCAAAATGTAATTGAACACTCTAATTTACTCAAAACTTAAATTCAAACATGAATGTATGCGGGTAAAGAGTAATTATGCCAAAAAAGAATGAAATTGGACGTCTGATCTTGTGATCACACGTCTTAAAAATGTTTTCCCTTTATTGCAGATATTTCTTTCTCTGCAGCCTTTCCTTTCTTCTCTTCTGTCTTGGCCGCTCTTTTCTTCTGCGTAGGCTCTTCTTCTTGCCTTGCTTCTTTTCTCTTCTTTCTTCTCTTCTTCCTTAATCTTTCTTCTTCCTTCTATCTTCTTCAGATTCTGTGTTGGCTTTCTGAGAAGGCTTCTTCTGCCTTGGTCTTCTGTTCTTCCTGCCTTTGCTGCTTTTCTCTTCTTTCTTCTCCTTTCTTCTCTTCTCTGCCTTCTTCTTTCTTCCTTCTCTTCTTTACCTTGTGCAGCTTCTTCTACTTCTTCTCTTCTTCTTCCTCGCGGCTAAGCCTTTCTTCCTCAACGTTCAGCCTACCTGCATAGAGCAAAACCTATCCCTTTCCCTCTACCCAAACGTCTCTCTCTGCAATTCACTCAAGGCCGCTCTCCCAGAGCCACACGGGTAATCGGGTCAGATTTCGCACCCGGGACTAGGCGCACCTGTAGGTGGGTGATGCGCGAGGAGTGCATAGGTTAGGGTCGGGTCGGATCCCGCCAGATCCGCGAGGTGAAACTGCAGACGAGGCAGGCGTGGGTCGGGTGAGAGACCTCACCCCTGTGCATTCGGAGGCGATAAGCAGAGAACACAAATTCAACCTAAAGCGTACCTGTGCGTTGTGTTTAGCCGATGTGGGACTATCTGGCCCGCCCCAATTTCGCGCGCGCCTGCAGAGCATTCTTCGTGCAATTGCCAAGGCTGGGAGCTTCACAGCGTCAATGCTGGCCCTGATCGCTTCGCAACTCCCGCGCGAGTCTGCTGCGCCTGGAGCCTGGAGCTACTGCGCCTGGAGCTGTTGCACCTGGAGCTTCTTCGACCGTCAAACACAAGCACAGCCTATTGGCCTAATCAAACCAGCTGGGCACCTTCGCCGTGGCATGGCGAAGATGGTGCACGGTGCTGCAGGCCGCAGGACGGCCTAGGCGTGTGTGCCTAGGTCAACCTGTGGCCGGAGGTGTGGGGTTGTTCAGGGGGTTACTGCGAAGGTGTGGAGTGGCAGTGGAGGGGTGGAAAGTGTTCCTTGTGGTGAGGCGGAGCTTACGAGAGGGTTGGCGAGCCGTGTGGAGGGGCGAAGTGGTGGGAGCGGCTCACCGGAGATCGGTCGGAGGCAAGGACGATGGAGGTGGTCAGGCAATGTCGGGGGGGCAATTAAATAAAATAATAGGGGGAAAAGAGAGAGGGGAAGATGGAGACTAGTTCTAACCTAATTATAGGGACGAAGGGAGATGGAGGGCGGACAACTATACCTGCTGTCGCCGTAGAAGACGCTGCCCAGTGGGGGACGACGGCGACGACGATGGGGCTGAGGCGTCATGCGCAGGTGCTGCACGACGCGGAGGGGAATCAGGAAGATAACTCTGCCACTAGTTTTGTGGCAGAGTGAAGAGGGAGGGGAGGGGGGCTCGGCGGAGCTTGCTGGGGACTTTGGCCAGGAAGGAAGAGATGAATTGGAGGTGGAAGCTCGGCCAAATCAAGCTGAAGATCTGCGGCCGGGCTTAAAGGTTCTTTTATAGGCACTAGGCTGTGCTTTCAGAGCGTGGAGGGCACGCATGTGCCTTTGATGGCTCGCCGGAGTAGGAAATAGGTTAAGATACCCAAATCCCTTGTGCGTTCGCACGAGAGATTGGGTTCACACCAGAGATTGTGATTGGCCGAAGATGGAAGGGAATTCCTCAGAGAATCTTCCTTCCATTTCTGGGAGGGAATCTCCGAGGAATCAGAGAGTAACCCCTCTCTAAACCTCGCCGGAGCTCGATTCTGCCCTAACAATGGCGGCAGGACCTGATTGCAAAGGTGGCGAGGAACTTAGGGGGCTCTCTGCAATGATTTTCAAAAGATAGGGACCAAGTTGTGATTTGGGTGTACTAAATTGCAAAGTAGGTCAAGATGACCTCCCCTTAGGTCCAAATTTTGGTATAAACCTAATTTTTACCTAAGGAATCTAATGGTGAAGTTGAATTTTAGGTTTGACCTCGTTTGACTGGATATTTTGCATAAAAACCCAAATTAGGTTACTTGAAGAGCTAGGACCCTAATCTAGGTCAAACTGGGTTCCAAAGGCCAAATTAAGTGTTCTAAACCCTAGAGGATATTTTTCCATGATTTTTAGAGGGTTTACTTGATTTTTATTCTGATCGGAACCTTGTTAATTTAAGCGGGTCTGTTTTAGGGTTACCAAATGTCATTTAATTCCTAAATTGCACATGAACCCATTTCTGATTGATTCAACCCTCTTTTTATCTCATTTAGACCATTTGACCTATGTTTTGCCTCTGAGGAATCCCGTTTATGTACTGCAATGGTAAAATTGCATTTTAAACCTTTATTTCCTATTTTCTTCTTAGAGCACTTATTCCTTCATTTAGGCCTTCTTCTAGGTTATGTAGGAGCTTTTATCTTCTTTATTGGGTCAAAAAGAGCTAGTTATGGCTCATGATGAGGCTCTCATCACTAAGAGATAAGCCCTGAATTTTACCAAAGCGAACACTACAGTTAGTAATTCCTTTTCAGTAACAGTGTAATTCCTCTGGGCTTCATCCAGAGTTTTATTAGCGTAGTAGATGATAGAGGGCTTTCTATCAATTTTCTGATCCAAGATAGCCCCAGCCGCGCAATCAAAAGCATCGATCATGATCTCAAAAGGAGCTGTCCAAATTGGTGGTTGCAAAACTGGAGCACAGGTGACTACCGTTTTCAGGAAATCAAATGCCTTTCGGCATGATTCGTCAAAAACAAATGGCATTTCTTTGGCAAGAAGATTGCTCAAGGGACGAGAAACCTTCGAGAAATCCTTGATGAATCTTCGATAGAATCCCACATGGCTAAGAAATGATCGGATTTGTTTAACAGATGTGGGAGGAGGAAGTTTAGCGATAGCATCATCCTTAGCTTTATCCACTTCAATTCCCCGTTCAGAGATTACATGACCCAAAACAATGCCTCCTTAGGTCATGAAATGACTCTTTTCCCAGCTAAGGACCAATCATGTTTTGATACATCGCTTAAGAATCATTTCCAGATTAGCCAAATAAGAGTCAAATGATTCTCTGGAAATAGAAAAATCATCCATGAAGATTTCCATAAACTCTCCCACCATGTCAGAAAATATGGCTAGCATACACCTTTGAAAAGTCGCAGGTGAATTGCATAACCCGAAAGGCATCCTACGGAAAGCAAAGGTTCCGTAGGGACAGGTGAAAGTAGTTTTTTCCTGATCCTTGGGATGGATAGGAACATGGTTGTATCCTGAGTAGCCATCAAGAAAACAGAAGTACTTCTGCCTGGCTAATCTTTCCAAGATTTGATCGATGAAGGGCAGGGGAAAATGATCCATTTTAGTGGTTGTGTTCAGCTTCCTGTAATCAATACAAACCCTCCAAGAGGAAGCTAAACAAGTTGTGACAGATTCTCCTCTCTCGTTAGTCACAACAGTAATCCTGGCTTTCTTTGGAACAATCTGAATGGGACTTACCCAGGGACTATCAGAGATTGGATAAATAATTCATGCATCGAGCCACTTGATGATTTCCTTTTTGACCACTTCTCGCATATTTGGATTCAATCTCCTCTACATCTGGCGAGAAGGCCGAGATCCATCTTCCAAGAATATTCTATGATTACAGTATGATGGCTCGATCACCCTGAGGTCATGAATGGTCCAACCAATTGCCTCCTTATGTTCCTTTAGGACCTTGATCAATTTAATTTCTTGCTCCTTTGTCAATTTAGCACTGATAATCACAGGGAGCATCTTCTGAGGTTCTAAAAATTGATATTTCAAATTCTCAGGCAATGGTTTCAGTTCAAGCGGGGGCTGGTTGATGATTGATGGTAGGGTAGATGCTAAAGATTCAACAAGAGGAAGAGGTTGCGAGTGAACAAAATCAATAACCTCTTTAGAAGATGGCAGGTCAGCCATAGAGGGTTGTGAGACGAATTTGTCATCAAAGGAGGAACTTTCGATTGAAGAAACCATCAAACAAGTTTCAATGTTTCCATTATCCTCCTCAAGTTCCTCAGTAAATCCACAATCCTCAAATTTAGTGATCACCTTAAAAATATCTAATTTCATTCCATGCTACAGCTTTCACAATTAATATTGGCCATAGCGGTAGCCAGGAACGGACGCCTCACAATGATGGGCGTGTTCCATAGATTATCAGGTACATCCATGTCAAGGACAAGGAAATCTACATGAAAATAGAAATCCTTGACCTTAACTATAACATCTTCAATAATGCCTCGTGGATTTGTAACTGAGCGGTCCGCTAACTGTAGCGTTACTGAAGTTGGTCGAAGTTCACCTAATCAAAACTTCTCGTAAAGAGAAGTCGGAATTAGGTTGATGGATGCACCCAGATCCAAAAGTGCTCTATCAAATGTGTAATCTCTGATGACACAAGAAATTAACAGAGCACCTAGATCTCTCTTTCACTGAGGGAGGTGGTGCAGGATAACAGAACTAGCCTGCTCAGAGAGTACCACCTTCCTCGAAATAGATTCTCTTGACTTACGCTTTTGTGTACGTAATTCCTTTAAAAATCTTGTGTAAGCCGGTATGTGCTTGATAGCATCAAGGAGCGGGATATTGATCTCAACATTCTTAAATAGATTTAGAAGCTCCTCAATGCTATCAACATACTTCTTCTTCTTTGATTTGATCAAGGCTTCAAGAAAAGGAACGTGAGTCAGACCTTTGGAATCAGATTCCTGAGCCTTGATTTCTCCTCCAGAATTCTCCTCCCTCTCCTCAGGTTCTTCAGGATTCAAAGGATCAGAATAGTGTGGTTGTGGATCCTGAGTCTACTTACCACTCCTCAAAGTGACAGAATTTGCAGATGCATAAGGATTTGGGTCTTGGGGAGGGTTAGGAAAGATTGGAGGGGCTTGATTAGCCATGAATTGTTGATTTGCAGAAGAAGAAGAAGAGGACGAGGAACCCTGCTCAACCACCTGAGCATGTGCATGTGGGTCCCTCTGATTTTCGTACCCATGGGCTTGGTTGCCCGAATTCATAATATTTCACGGGTTGGGTATGGGTTGGGATGGTAGAGATCCGGGTTGATGAGAGTTAGCAATGAGCCCGGACTGCAAGTTGTCCAGCGAGGTTTTCATTTGCTGCATGAGCTGGAGTATGGATCCTTGCATCTCTACCATTTGTCGGTTCAAATCAACCTGTCCTGCGGGTTGATGGGCATTCCAAGCTGGCTGATTGACCTGATTTGGAGGCAACTGAGTATATATATGACCCTGACCCATTGGTCGTAGCGGGGCATAGTTGCCAGGTCGGAATTGGGTCTGTTGCCCGAGGTTTTTCCAAGAGAAGTTATGGTGGTTTCTCCAACTCGGATTATAAGCATTAGAGTAGGGGGTGGATCTAACATTCTCTTGTATAGCACAGACATCCTCATAAGGTGAGGATGGAGAGAAAGAAAAGGAAGGATCAGAAAAGCTGGGATCAAAGGCCCCAGTTTGGAACCCGTGGGGTTTCGAAAAATGCTGACTCACAGGTTGAGCCACATCGAGTTGATTCACGAACTCCGGTCTAGAAGGAGCTCATGAAGAATGGAATCCTGAATTTTGGGATTGAGTGGATCGAGAGTTGTTCATAGAATTGCCAGCCATCCACTCTTCCATTCTCTTAGCAACCAAGGCCACCTTATCAGGTTTGTTACAAATCAATTCCATATCAAATAAATGGGAGTCATGGAGTTCATTGACATTTGATCTGGGCTGCTGGAACCAGTTAAATGTATCCATGGAGGCATGATTGATTGAATTCTCACTCATTTCCTCAAATAAATCATGTGCACTATCTGCATCTTTATTGAGGAAATTGCCTCTGCAAGAAGCATCCACATGATTTCTGAGTTGCTTAGTCAACCCATGATAGAAGATCTGCACGAGTTGCCATTTCAGCACCTCGTGGTATGGATAGCTCCGCAATAGGTCCTGGAATCGCTCCCAGGCCACATGAAATTGCTCCCCAGGCTGCTGGGTAAAGGCAGTGATTGCCCGTCTCAAAGCATTGGTATGTTCGATTGGGACGAATTTCTTCAGAAAGGCCGATTTCAACTCATTCCAAGTTGCAATTGGTCTTCCTATTGTCCTATACCAATGCGTGGCCTTATCCCTAAGAGAGTGGGTGAAGAGCCTCATGATCATTTGCTCCTCGTTTACGTTTCGTGCCTTGGTGGTCTGGACCAAAGTGATCAAGTCCTCCAAGTGCTGAAACGGATCTTCGGAGCCAAGCCCATGATAATGTTTAATCAGGCTTAACACCTGGGGCTTGATTTCTACGTTACCGGCTAGAATCTGGACGCCGAGACATTCCCCGTAATTTGAAGGATCATAAAAATCCTTCAAGGGCTGAGTGCCCTGCATTCTCTGGAACCATTCTTGCATTCTCTGCATTTGTTCCAGCTGCCTTCGAAATTCTTCCTATGGATTTCCAAGCATAGGAGGCTGTTGGTCGGCCATGGGACCAATTTGACCAAAATCCAATTTGCGACTCTTAGAAAACTCTAATGGTCCTTCCAATCGGGGATTCAATGACCGTCTTCCCAGCATAAACTAGGAGAAGGTCGGAAGGACTGGGGATAGGGACCCTACAGCACAACAAAACAAGGTTGTCCTTAAGTGGGGTAACCTAAGGATCTACTAACTCCTAAAACCTGCCTTAAGACTGTAAATGATTTACTCTACTTGCGTCTGTTCAATCCAACCAGTTAGAAGGAGGGACTAGGGAGAAGGTTCTTCCTTCGACTTTCTCCTCCGGTTCCTAGTGTACCCCCCAGCCACAGTCGTTTGACGCTACTCCCCTAGCTAGGCATTAGATTAATCAGTACAAGTAGGTTAATCAAAGACAATCTTGGACTAGGCCCTAAAGAGCGAATCAGACCTTAAGGCCAACGTCTAGTCAATTTTATTAAGGCCTGAGATTGTGGTGCTTATGGAATGTGATGGGCCCTTAAAATGGGTTGTGCCCTTAATGATTGATTGAGATTTGTGCAAGTGCGTGCACAACCGGGGTTTTCAACTAAGATTATTTGTGATGCATGGGTTTTAATGTTCAAATCTTGCTTAAGTAGCTTTTAGGGTTTCAAATTAGGTGGATTGCAATCAAGTTTCTAGGCAAACCAAGTTGTCAAACACGGGTGAAGATTGTTTTCTTTTAAAACCAGAAAGAAAGTGGAGTGCTTAGAATAGACCTAGATTGAAAAGCCTAAGGAGGAGCTACTTGATGAGTTGATTTTAAGTAGAGTGGTGCGGCCCAAACAACTCAAACAATTGGCCACAAATGCACCACTAAGTTAGTCACACAAAGATGGTTATCCTAGAATGATTTCCACTCTTTTATGTGTTGCTTTGTGTGTACCGGTTCCACAGATCAGAACCCAGTTGAGTAGAAACAAATCAATTCAATTAAGTGCCTTAAATGTCGGTGTACGTTGTATGTTTGTTGAAAATTGCCTCACAAGATTATCCTTTTATTTTTTTTTTCTTTTTATAAATGAGGGTGGAATGAATGTGAGTGAGAATCCAAACAACCAAACTATTCTTGGGATTTATGCAAACACCTAGGTTAATTGGAATTTGGATTTAATGTGGCGAATGAAATCTTTGGAGGGGGGAAGAATGGGAAGCACTTACAGTTGTCTTCAACTGCACTTTACTCCAGTATACCGCTTGATGATTCCCTGATGGAGATCTCTACAAAATAATAGACATAAGAGAAAGAAAATTAGAAAACAATCAAGTGCAAGAAATGCAAAAAGAAGATCGGAAATCATTGCCACCCCGGCAACGACGTCAAAATGTTGAACGAGCGAGTTGCTACGCTAACGTGTTTGGTTTTGGAAAACCTGTCGTTGTAGTATGAAAGCGAAGAACTTGTGTTCAACAAATAAAATTTATACTGGAATAAAAATCCCGGGTCGAACACAGGGAGGCTACGTCGATCTATATTTGCAATTATATTTTTTTAGAATTTTTCTTGAAAAGTGAGGCAACGTAATTACAATGAAGCCATAACAACAATCAGACTAAACAAAAGGGAGAGAGAGAGAGAAAGAGAGAGAGGAAACATGCATTCAATAATTCAAAATGTTTATACAATAAAACCAAATAAGAATTACACTAGAAAGCGGGAAATTAGCTACATTAGAAAGCAAGAAAATTCTACACTAGAAAGCTGTAAAGAAGAATGGGATACAGAAGTTATCCTCCTCGATGATTGCTTCGAGGACGAGCTGGACTAGACATCGCCTGGACGAAGGAGGACAGAGCAGAAGAACAGGATCGAGGCAGGAGGAACGAGAACGGAGCAGCACGTCGTCTTCGTCGCGGGATCCACCTCCGAAAGGGGGACGAAAATTTGACTTTATCTCGCGAGGAGCATCCCGGGTGTGGGAAAAGCTTCTCTTGAGCTTTGGAGAGGTAGAGAAGAGAAAGAAGGGATGGGAATTTCGTATGGAGGGGGTCTCCTTTTATAGTTGTAAGGAGTGGGGGCAATTTGGTCATTACAACTCTAAAAACATTAATTCAGGACCTTTAGTGATGGATAAAACCATCGCTAAAGGTCCGAACGTGGCCTTCGTGGGCGGCGCGCGCGCGCCCGCTCACCTTCTCTCGCGTAACACACACGCACGTCCAACTGATCTCAGTCCGATCGCGAGATCAGATAGCTTAGATCGCGCCTCCTCTGCACGCCCGCCCGAGTGCGATTCCGCTTTACGCGTGGGCGTGCGTGGTTACGTCATCTTGATTGAGCGTGCGTGGCCGTTGGATCGCGATCGTATGGTCGATCGGGCTTACACTTCCGCTCCAATTGCAGCACGGCGCGGATCGAACACGCACCTATGCTTCATGTTAGAGTGCTCGACCAACGCACTATGGGCGCGTTTGTGTCGAGCACCTAACTTAAGCGCGGGCGCGTCACAACTGTTGGATCTTGATCCAACGGTGGGGAAGGACTGATGCAGAGGCCTTCAGTGGGTGCATGCGGACGATTGGGCAGCCGAGATGGCGCAACGTGGCACCATCTTGGCCGTCCATCTTCTGGATGATGTAGATGGTGCTACCGTTGTCGGATTAACTCGATTTTTGTGTCGTTAGGCTGCGATTGTCGATCCGAATCCATCCGTGTGATCGAATTTGTTGTTTGAAGTATAGATTCACACCATCTTGGCCCTTGATCTTCTAGGGTTCCCCAATCTCTATCTGATGCTACAGATGTCTGATTAGGGCGATCTTGGAGTCGTTGAACTCCAATCGTCGCCCTGATCACATCTGTATGGTTGGATCTTCGATCCGAGGTCCCAATAAAAAGTTTGCCCTATCCATGAACATAAAAGGAGACAATTAACCTCCATTTTATTCAAACTACTCTAAATGCAAGATGATGCATGTTATGCAATATTTATAGCATGCAATGCAATCCTATGCTTAAGAACATGCATAAATAGACATCTTAAGTAGTGTAAACATGTTTACATTAGTCGGCGTCGAGGACGAAGGAAGTTCCGATGAAGGGTAGGGTGATGATGAAAGGAGTAGACGGCCTTTGCTTTGGCCGGAGAGAGGCGAAAGAAGGAGAGGAAGGTCATGGGCCACTTGATTTGGCCTTTGATTGACCGAACAGAAGAGGTTGACGAGAGTCGTCGGAGTCGCGGTAGAGGTGGTCGGAGGAGGGAAGAAATAAGAGAATTGGAATCGGGCTCAAATTGGTCCTGGGAGCTTCTACAGCTTATATAGAGCTCGGATTTGGGCTCAATCAAGAAGATTCAACATGAATTCATCATGATTTGGTTTGGATTTTCTCATGAATTTCTCAAGCTCACATGGGCTCCTTGCTTCATAAGGAATGCCGTGATCGTGTTTATTTTATGGAAGGTCTCTCAGCGAACAATCCTTCCATGTTTGGAAGGATTCCGTTGCAAGTTAATGGAGAGATCTTTGATTAAAGATTGCAAATGTTGGGTTCAAAGATCCTATTCACATGGAGGCGGCAAGGGCTTAGTTGTGAAGATGATGAGAAAGCTGGGCAGTTTTCTATAATAAAAGTTGAAACCGAGGGGCTTAAGTGTAAGAAATAGAGATTTTAGGGAATGAATTCCAAACTAGGTCAATATGGACTATGATTGGGCCTAATTTTTGGTCTTAACCTAATTTGGACCCAAGGAATCTAATGGTGAACTTGAATTTAAGTTTTGACCACATTTGACTGGGTAAATTGCATAGAAATCCAAATAAGGGAAAATTCCCGTTTGAAACTCTATTCTAGGCTAAAATGGGTTTAGATGGCCAAACCAATGGTGTCAAACCTCTTGTAATACTTTTCTATGAATTTTAGGAGGTTTAGATTGATTTAATCTTGACCAAAATCCTTCTGATTTAAGCAGGGCTAATCATTAGGGTTTTATGTACTTTTTTAGTTCTCGATATGCGTGAAACCCTGTTTCTATCAGTGTGGACCCACTTCTTGGTCTTTAATGCTCAATTGACCTATAATTAACCCCTGGGTGACCTCGTGGTTAATATGCATTTATGATGTGCTGTTAAAACAATAGAATTAACCTTGTTTTATTGTCTTCTTCTACAAGCAACTCATAGTGGAATTACTGTCCTCAGGCAATCATTTAAGAGCACTTATCTCTTGATTCTGACCAATTCAAGTTAGTTATAATGAATGATGGTGTTACCATCATACCCCCATGCCTAACTTTTGCTAGTCTCTAGCAAAATCCTATGCAAAGAACTAGTTCTCTAGACCATGTCTTTGTTGTTCAGATGCCTGATTTGCACTACTTCTCTAGAAATTAGATCAAAATACCAACAATAGGCCTAGAGGTACACAAGTACCAGCCAAGATCCAAAATTGACCATCTTCAGCCTTGGGTCTATCACAATGGTTTCTAAGGCTTACAAAAATTGCCTAGAGGTTCGTTGACCCCAACAATTAAAGCACCCACGCGTAGACGCATCAAGTCTAGGTTCAGTTTGCCAGTGCATTTTTTATAAGAGAGAGATAGAGATGGATTCTTTATTTTGAGAGTTTTTCTCTATTTTCTTTCTATATTCCCCTAAACCCAACATCGAATTGGCCTTAAACATGGTCTGTGTCGAATTCCTTGTCCCTACCATCAATCCTCGAAGGGTCCCTGGCATTCGATGCTTTCGGATAGCATCGCCCATGGCGACCCCCAGAACCTTGGCTTTCGACACTTCAGGATAGTGCCACCCATAGCTTCTGTAGCCAAATTTTGGCCTTGGCAATCGACATTTCAGGATAATCTCGCCCATGGCACCTGAACCAACACAAGATACTTACATGCCCCCAGTAGGATATTTAGATATCCTAGGAGACAAGCACCAAGGAGACAATATGTTCTTATGCATCTTCGAGGGGAGTATTTTTCATTCCACCTCTCTGCACTGGGAACTCGTCCAATCAACTTATGTCTTCTAGCCTTCCTAAGCTAGATCTTCGGGAAAACTTTTTTCAGAATGGACACTTTTGGCATTATTTCTTCATTAAGTGCACTGAACCAGACTAGTGTGTGAAATTTGGGTGCCTAGGTTGCCAAGTCTCACAAACCAAAGGACAAGCAACATGGACGAATAATCCTTAAGCCTTAGACTTAATACATCAACATCGCACTTTCGTCAACCTCTTGAGAACTAATCCAGATCTTAATTAATACGTAAGTGTTTAAGCCCTAGAATAGACCCAAGAGGCCTAAGATCAATACGCTTACTAATCTCCTTGTCTCTAGCACTTTAGGACTTAATCCTTATTTTGATTTGGTTTAGAACTTAAGTAGATCCCATAATCAATTGCTAGGACTGTCAATTTCATTTATGATTTTGCTCCTTTTTGCATTCTTTATATTTCTTCCTCCTTTCTCCATTTTTTTTCAATATGTATATTTTTGTGAGAACCCCTCAAAGAATTGAATTTCCCATTTGTCTTGTACTTTAACACCCCTCATGCCTAAGTTTTGTAATGTCCTCATTGTATACCAGGTGGGTATGAATTTAGCTTGGTTCAAGGATTAGAATAGGGTTACAGGGTGGATGAATGGGTCGGGATGACTGTTGCGGATAATTTCAAGCTCTGATATAAGTATCATAGGTGGAGTCGACTGTTCTAACGTTGAACCCTAAAGTAATAGGCATGCAGCTCAAAAAAGATGTTCAAAAGGGTCTCGAGTTTTTGGAAAGACGGGTTGCCTCCCGTTAAGCACTAAATTCAATGCCTTCAAGGTGGTCAAAGAGAAGGGGTGGTTAGATTGGAGGAATTTTGTAGAACAAGCACCTTGATGAGTAGTCTGGTTGGTCCAACCAGGTGCTTGCTCAGATCGATAGGCTGATGATGTAGAGCAAACCCAATCAGTCTGGTGGGTTGATGGAAGCAAATCAATAGGTTTGGAGCCCACCAGATGCTTTGTGGCTCGAATAGATTTGTGATAGACATGCATGAATTCATGATAAAATGCCTATTTATGATAGTTCCTAGGCTTAGCATTGCATATCATGGTATAAATATTGCATAAACACCCATTGCAGTGCAGTTAGGATAATTGTATATTATGTACATTAATTCTTTAGTCTTACATGGCCAGGAGGCAATGTGACAATCTTTACGAGCTTCGGATGAAGAATCCGACCATACAGATGGATTCAGAGCGACAATCGTAGTCTGTCAACACGAAAATCACCTCGATTAGAGCACTATAGAATTCTTTATAAGGAGAAGAAGATGGACGATCCAGATGGCGCGACGTGGTGCCATCCAGACCACCCTACATGAACCATGGCATCCCCAGCTTCACGCATGGAGTGATCCCAATCATTAGATCTCAATCCAACGACTAAGGGGCGCTCTACATCGCTCGACCTCAAGCATCTCTAGGAAGGCACCATTGTGACTGTTGGATCTTCATCCAACAGTCGAGACATGCGACCGCATCACCATCCACATGACAATCCATCTCTTTCGCTAAATGGTGAAGCACCTATTTTGCAAAGCAAAGGAGTGGGTTCGAACCGCAATCCGCCATGACCTCTCCAGCACTGGCTGAAATAGGACCACTCGATCTTGATCGAGTGGACGAGATTCTTTATGCGTGATCTGACGTCGCCCACCAACGTGAGGACGCATGCCAAATCGCACATGTGCAGTCAAAGGCGCTCGCTTAAGTTGACTGGATGCGCTGTCGATCGTTGGATCTTCGCAAAGGTGCAATCTGCATGCATTCAAAGCAGTGAAGGCGAGATCTGTGGGCGTCACTCGACCGTGCGATGCTTCATCCAATGGCTACCAGCGATGCATGCACGTTTGAATCAATGAGCATGCACGATCTCTGTGAGATCTCATCCATCCACACCCAATCCAACGGTTGTCAATCACCTCGCACTACGCCAGCTATAACCGCGCCTCTCCACGCCAGCCAAGGCGCTTGAATGAACAGAGACACCATCGGCGAGTCTCTAGCGACATTTTAAATGTCGTTAAAGACTCGAATGTGCAAACCACCTCCATTCCACCACTATATAAACACTCGTACACCCCACTTCCTCTTCATCTCTACCCACTCTACTCCTACCTACTCCTAAGCTCTAGTAGCCTACCAAAGCTCCATTAGAGCTTACTCTCAAGCTCTAAAGGCTTCCTATTAGTGTAATATTCCTATTTCCCACCAAATATCCATCCTTCATCCCACCACCTTCATAAGTTGCCTTGGAGTCATCCTCCCACCTCCATTCTGGTAGAAGATCGCCTCCATCTCCTCACCTCCATTCCAGATCCTCGGTGAAGCATTCCTCTACCCGACGTCCTCCAGCATCTCACCTCCATCGTCCTGCATCTCACCTCCTTCATCCAAGCTTCCACCAGGTGCTATCATCTCACCAAACAGTCGATTCAGGAGATTTCCTCTCACCCCTATCTCTTTTATGCTTTCATAGATTATTGTAATAAACATTTGCATGATATATCATAGTTGTTTCATCTCTCTTGTGATTTATCTTGCTTACTTCTATAAAAACAAAAGAAAAAAAAAACAAAACCCCAAAACACTAAAAAGAAACAAAACAAAATGAGGATTTCAACCAAAGTAAACGTCGCCACCCTGAGTTTGACTCGGGACTCCCTTGGAGTTTCGGTTATAAATTGTATTTGATAATGCATTTTGCGAGCTACGACGACAGGCTCTTAAAACCTAATTTCAGCCTCGCGAAGCATGACTCATTGATGTAAACACATTTATTGAGGGTAAAATGCCTATTCATCCATGTTCCTAGGCATAGATTTGCATTTCATGTTATAAATATTGCATAGCATGCATCATTATGCATTTAGAGTAGTTGTATATAATTTAAGTTAATTGCATCCTTTTTGTGGTCAGGAGAGAAGGGTATTTACTTCGAAGCCTCGAATTGATGATCCGACCATACGGATCTGATCAAGATGGCGATCAGAGTCCAATGCCTCTGAAATCACCTCGATCAAAGTCCCATAGCACCATATGCAATCCGAGGAAGACCAATGGCCAAAGGATTAGGTGACATAATTTGGCACTTCAAATGACAAATCCGAATGCCTGGATGGATTCGGGTCAATGATTGCAGCCTAACGACGTGAAAATCGACTCAATCCCACCTCTGTAGTAGCCCCTACAATGAAAAGAAGATAGAAGGCCCAAACTATGCCATGTGGCGCAGCCCAGGCCGCCCAGCGCATGCACGTGCCACCGCACGCGTGCAACAGTGCGAGTGTGTGCGTGCACGCGCAAGCGTGCATGCGCACAGCACAGTGCCCGTGCATGAAGCATGCACACGCATGGAGAGCGCCCAGCATAGCGCCAATGGAGCATGCAGCGGATCGTCAGTGATAGACTGGCAGACATACAGCGATGATTACAACCGTTGCTAATTCATCGCATGCCAGCAAAGGTAGCTGTGGGTGCCAGCGGGCATGAGCTGCCTACAGCGACGTTTCCATCAATGGTCTAGATGTCAGTAATGGTCTCATAGCTATTTTTTGCCTCTTCTCCTCCACTATAAAAGGACCTACACCCCCTCCCTTCCAAGCCATATATACCTACTCTACTCCCAGCTACTCCTAAGCTCTAACAAGCCTACCAACGCTCTATTAGAGCTTGCTCTCAAGCTCCCAAGGTGTCTATTAGTTTAGCGAACCTCTGCCCCACCAAATACTCCTCCAACTTCCCATCCCCATTCATAGGTCACCTTGGAGTTGTCCTCCCACCTCCATTCCAGTAGTAGATCACCTCCGTCTTCTCACCTCCATTCCGGAGCCATGCCAAAGCTTTCCTCTACCCGACATCCTCCTGTATCTCACCTCTGTCGTCCCGCTCCTCACCTCCTTCGTCCGAGCATCTGCCAGGCACCGTCGTCTCACCGAATAGTCGATTCGGGAGATTTCCTCTCACCCCCCTCTCTTTTTATGCTTTCGTAGATTATTGTAATAGACATTAATGCAATACATCACATTTGATTCCATCTCTATCTTGCGATTGCTTGTCTTTTATTTCAAAAACACAAAAAAAATAACAAAATCCTAAAACTCCAAAAAGAAACAAATCGAAGCATAGTTTTCAATTAAAGTAAATGTCTCCTACCAGGACTCCCTTGGAGTTTAGGTATAAATTTTATTTGATTAACATGTTTTCCAACTACGACAACGGGTTACTTGTAACCCCGATTTCTAACACACGAAACACGCCCGACCACTCATCAATATGGAAATATGAATCTAGGGTTTGGCTGAATCAGCTTAGTCTGATCAGAGTAGGGTTCCTCAAATGATAATGGATAAGTGGAAAATGTAAGAACTCTACTGGTGGGATCAGAGGAGGACACGATGTGGTTGTTGGTTTGATCAATGTCTGATTTTCTATCAAATTGTGGTGGTGAATCATATGCAACCAAATAGAGAGAGGTGTCAGAATAGAAATTGATTTCGGTGATGGGTCGGGGTTAGGATCAGGTTTTGAAAAGCTCTATAGGAGGTGTGGCTTCTTCAAGTTCCAAATCATCGGCCTTAGAATCAAAATCAAAGAATGGGTCATGGATACTGACGTCGTAAATTGGCTCGTAATCATCTAGAAACAATGGTTCTTCGAAATCAACGTATGATTTGAAATCATTGGAGAATTTGCAACAATTAGTTTCTGAACCTAATTCATGATTGAGATTTCCACCACTGAACAAATCATGATGCATGGAATTGTCAACATGACTTTGGTCTAACCTAGTCTCAAGTTCCAAGCTCAATGAGGTGTCCTTATTAGGCATAGGCCTGGGTTTTGGGCACTTAGGATAGATCCAATCAAATCCCAACTCTTCCAACTCCTCTGATTCTGTATTGTAAATCAGTGTGATCCGAAAAATCAATTCATTCCTCTGAGGAGTCTAGAGAGGTATACTCATCAAATATATGCCCAGCATCATAGTTTAGCTCTAAAATATGGTTCTCATTATGTTGAGCCTCATGATCATCCCAAATAGGCTAAGATCTAGATTCTAAGTCAGGGGTAGGAATTAGGTCACTAGAATCAGGGCTTAGTTCTATTGGGATGTCAGAATCACTCTCAAGGATTACCTTAACAGAATAAGATGTGGGAGTTACATCCTTGAGAGATTCTGAGTCAGTCTTATCACAGGTGTTTGGAAAATCTAGGCACAATGGGCCAGTTTTACAACTACTTATGGCTGGTTCATGATTGGGAACACCTGTAATTGGATCCACCCAACCCACATCAAGATCAAATATATCATTATGCACAAAATATGGTTCCATTTGGGTGGGGGGTCCATAACAACCTCTACTTTTGAACCCGGGCTCTGGGAAATTACACCGATTCTCAATATTGCCCCAACATTCATAATCAATTTCCGAGTGGTAATATGGGTATTTTTGATGAATGGCTTATTACAACAGATTTAACATATTTCAACATTTCTCAATGTCATCTTGGTGTATCTCCTAAAGTGGTGGATTTGTAAAATATTGTAAGCCCTTTATGCTATGAAATTCCCAGAATTTATTGAATTCTGATATCAAGGCATCATCGGTTGAACCACTTATCATTCATGTCAACATCAGATCGGCATGGTTCACAATGAGGGTTGTTGTCTCTGACACATTAGCCTAAATGCCTCTAAAGGGATTTGAGGTTTTGTAATACTCATCATGGTGTCTAAGAGTAGCTTTACTCATTTTCTCTTTCATGCTCATATGGGATTTAGGTGTTTTGAACACTCTTTTTACGTTGTCAGGTTGCATTTCCAAATCAAGTGGTGGATCAGGACGTAGAATCAAATTCAGGTCTAGATTGAATTGATTGGATTAGATCAGATTTTCCCCAAAAGATCAACTCTAATGGAGGCCTCTAGGTTAAACCTAAGGACCTCTCTTATGTATGTGCACTACAGAATAGATGAGGGACTGGATGTGTATTAGACCTAATCAAGTCACCCAAAAATTTTTGGATGATTACAGCTTTTTGAGGTAAATGCACCTCTTTAATAAAAAATCTACACACCCAAGAATTACTTAGGTAGATAGGACAGGAGAATCCCGTAAAGACCCCTACATGGTAGAGCATCCCCACAGGTTACAGGGTTTCCCCCACTTGACCTTCCTTTTCACTGAGATTCCAAGTAGACTGGAATAAATGAATTGAGACCTATGTCCACCAATTTTAGCCATAATTTGTGCCTTCAATTTCACTTGATTTAGAAGTTCTTTCAAATTGTGACCTAATTTGTTGGTTGGTTGATTCACAAAATGAACCAACTTCACCAGAGCTGCCCTAAGGTTGAGGATGAAATTTGGGTCAAGACCCAAATCACCTTGAATTGATTCTCAGGTTATTAGGTCCCAAATTTATGAGTCAATTGAATTTAGGTCTTTGATTTTAGGGTTCACTTGGATAGATCAGTTCAGACAATGGCTTGGGCGGTACAAAAATGCGCGAGGATCAATTTCCTTAATTGTAGGAAAATGTGTACTAGCACTTCACAACTCTAATATGGAAACCCTAATTGGTTCTACTTCCAAGTCCAATTTGAATTCCAAATATGGCACCTTGGACTCAAACAAGAAAGTGAGTAGTCCAACATGCTTAGAAATTTAGCACAAATCCCTAATAGGTACAAGAAATGTGATGGGGAATCTCTAATCAAATCATCTCAACTTCAATTAGATTTCAATCAATTTTCGCCAATCAGGAAACTTTTGCCTTTTAAATGATATTTACTAACAAAACAAGGCAAGTGGATCCTAATTGATTTTGTTTCCTTTTCTCTTCACAAGATTAAGAGATGGCTAGGGAAGAATAGAAATTTTACCTAACCTAGTGTGGTTGATTGCGTGGAAGTTCTCCTCGTGATGTACCTCGCAAAAAACATAGCAAAGCAGATAGGGCAAGTTAGTAATCAACTCAGAAAAATATGACTAGTGGTGAATTGTGCATTGCTCCCCGACAACAGCGCCAAAATGTTGACATGCTTTCGTTGAATCTAAAATACGCATTATAGTATAGTCAACAAAAGCGAACCAACATTTAAATTTATAAGCTCAAGAAACAGAAATGACTCTGAGGTCACTCGCAAGGAGCAATTATAGCAAATCAATCACTAATCACAGTATCAAGAATAATATGCAAGTCGAATCAAATTGATAATCAATATATATATCAGAAAAATACCTCAGAATGTCAGGTATCAAAGTGCAAAAAGAATGGGCAAAAAAGATGGTTTGAACCACCAAATTAACCTTAGAATTTAAGCACTAATCAATCTCAAATAATTGAACAGTAACTCTCAACCACTAATGGCAATTTCCACATCAAGTAGATGTGTCCACAGTATCAGAACCAAAGCAAGTAGCCCATCAAACGTCAAGACAAAGACTTAGATGCCTTAACCTCAAGGTCACAGAAGAACCAAGGCATAAGCATTGAGGCACGAGGCTCAGCAACACTCAATAGTGGCTAAGTGTTGAACGAGGAGAGGAGGGGGCACGAATCTAGAGGCTACAGTACAAAAACACCCTCCTCCTCAGTTTTCTCTCTCAAACCCAAGTGAACAATAATTGGGCAATCGGGTGTAAATAGTACTGGGTTATCGGATCCAAACCCAAACATGCATGGCGTGAGTGTGGGTGAGGGCACATGCATATGCGCATGCATGGGGGAATACCATTTTCGAAGATTTAATTTGCTACATATAAGAAAGGAAAGAACTCTTCATTTGCCAATAAAAAAACTTCCCCAAAAGAAGTTTTGGAAACCACATACAAGAGGAAAGGAAAAGAAAGAATGAGAAAATAAATAAAGAAAACTTTCCTTGTTTTTCTTTCTCTCTCCCTTAAATCTCTCCCTCAAATATCTCTCTAATTCTCTCTCTTTTCTCTCTTTATATAATAGGAAGGCGGCAAGGACAGGGGGTCATCACCTCTCTCACAAGAGGAAGTCCCTCTCCATATCCATCACCCTCCCTACGGGGAGGAAGACCCTCTCCACGAATAGCAACCACCGTGCGCTATCCACTACACCGCATTTGCTATTGTTGATGGATGATAGGGGAGTTTTCAGATGCGTTCATTGTAGTACACTCTTAAATTGCACAACAAGACATTTAAATTTATAAACTCAGAATCTAAAGGAAGTTCGAGGTCATTCGTAGGGAGCAAATGTGGAACTCACAAATTAATATTTAATTGGAATAAATGATGACAATAATAATAAATATGCAATGAATAAAAATAGTCCCGGCCAAGGGATAACTCATTCACCTCTATTAACTTATGAGCTGCATAACTAACTCACTCATACTCTTATCGCTCGTGCTACCCGACTAGGGTATCACTCACTCCTTAACTCAAGTTTACTTTAAGTATATCTTATCTTTTTCTTTCTTTTCCTCCCTATCGGTCGGTCCTTTATCCCTATTGGTCAGTCAGGTTTTAAAAGGGAATACTTGGCCGACTCAATCATGGCTTTACCTTTTTTCAAAAATCTGTCTGTTGGCTTTACCTTTTTCAAAAATCTGTATGTGCGTAGTTCTAGTTTTTGCCTAATTTACCAAGGAATGTTTTTGTTGCTTTTGGCAGATTGCTTACTACTAGGTTGGATCAGATGTCAACCTGTGGAGGCACCATTTGTGACTATTGGACAAATTTCCTCTTTAATTTGCTATTCAATGATTACAAATGTAGCTCAAGCGATCATGGAATAAAAAATGAAAGAGAATAAATACAATGGTGATTTGAATCACAACCTATTCTCTTTAATTAACCATGCATCCAATTACTCAAATTATTCAATAGTAATCCTCAATCAGAAATCAATATTAACTTAGGTACTCAAATAACTCAACGGTGCTAGCATCAATCTCTATCACACATCGCCCAAGGTATATCAGACGACTTAATAGATCAACAAAACATTGCCTCACAGAAGGCACACACAGGCACAAGGCTATTCAAAGAGCATTCTCTTCTTCTTCTTCTTCAAAGCCTTTAGAGACTAAGGCTTCTTCTTCAGAGGCTAAGTATGGAGAGCCTCTCTCTTCAGCACAGAGGCACAAGGCATACAAAGCAAAACCCTCCCCCCTCTCTCTCAGAAGTCTCTCCTCTCTTCTTTCTCAAACCCGGGCGTAATCGGGTATACTGTTGGGTATTCGGATCCTGAACAGGGAGTAGGCTTGCGGGCGTGTGTCGCAAGCGAGGTGTGCGTAAGCGGGTGAGCAGGGACCCGACCTCCATGTGAGTGGCAGACAACTTGCTTCACAAATACATGATATAGAACGTTGGCTACTGGTAGCTCCACGATGTGGCACAAAAATGCCACCCTTCCTTCGCGCAAGTGCAGTAATGGGCACTTCATCAAATTGAGGCAGTGACCAGGCTGGCGACTTCGATTGGAGGACCTGGGAAGGGTCCTGGACTCTTCTGCAGCACCTAGGATTGGAATTGGGCTTTGAACTTCGTTGGAGCATTACGGACTTGGCTGGAAACGATGGCAGCAATGGCGAATGATGACGAATACCTGCAATGAGGAATAAGGCCTCATGACCACGTCAAAGAATTTCAAGAGGTTCGCCTGAGGACTACAAAGGTGATGGCAGAGTCCTCGTGGCATGGGAGTTCATGTGGTGGTCAGGCAAAGTCGAGGAAGGTGAACAGTGGAGCTCAAGTTCAGTGGGTAGTTTGAGAGGCCAATCCCCTCAATTTCTTGAGCGATTTTGGCAGGTGAGGGATGACGGAGCTTATGGAGGTCATAGCAGGGTGTTTGGTGGCTTGTGGAGGGCGGTTGGCCTCGTCCGAGCTTGGACGGAGCGAAGGAAGACAAGGGTGAGATAGTGGATAGTCGGTCGATTTGAATTGGGGAAGGAGTCATTCTAACCTAAAGAAGGAGAGAGAGAGATTGGCCTAGTCTAAGGGATGAAAGGGAGGAAGTTGGCACCGACTATGATTGGCTGGTGCCGGGGATGATGAATTCTTCAGTGGTGGAACGGCGAGGAAGAAGGGTTCTGAATGCTCCTAATTTGGCTGTTGAGGAGCGGAAGAGGGAGATGAAGATGATCTCTCTGCCTATGGTATGTGGTAGAGGGCGATGAAGGAGGTTGGAGGAGACCGCTGGAGAGAGGACTATGTGAAGAGTTGTGGCCTGAACTGAGCTAAAGAACAAGGTTTGAGAATCTGGAGCTTTTATAGAGCTCTAGACTGATCTCTAGATCAAGAAACACGCCCAATTTGGCTTGTGATTGCAGCACAAGATACCCACGAATCTCGTGGGTTCGTTAGGGCTTTCAGACAAGATATGGGATCCCAAATTACCTTTAGATGATTCCTCACAATGTGAACACCAATCCCACCAAATTTTGTAGGATTTGGTGTTGATTTGAGTAGGATTAAGAGTAGTCAAAAGCCCCTTGGAGGTCGGTTGACCTCCGATGGTGGCAAGGGCTGATCTGCGAAGAAGATGACAGACTTATGGGGCTATTTGTAAATAAATTCAAAAGATATGGGCTTGTATGTGAAGAATAGAGTTTTAAGGGACTAGAATGCAAATTAGGTCAAGATGGACTCTGATTGGGCCCAAATTTTGGTACAAACCTAATTTGGACCCAAGAAATATAGTGGTGAAGTTGGATTTGAGTTTTAATCAAGTTTGAATGGACAATTTACTCAAAAACCCAAATTAGGGCTGAACTCTGTATGTGACTCTCTTTAAGGTCAAAATAGGTTCCAAAGGTCAAACCAAGGTTACCAAACCTCAAGTAATATGTTTCTATGAATTTTAGAAGATTTAGATGAATTTTATCTTGACCAAAACCTCTGCTATTTAAGCGGGTCTGAAATTAGGATTTTGGGAGCTGTATTGATTCTTGAAAATGTGACACTTTGTTTCTGTCTGTGTGGACCCTCTTATTAGACATTAATGATTATTTGACCTTCAATTAACCCCTGGGAAACCCTGTGGTTACTCTTCTTTCATGATATGCTACTAAAACTGTAGGATTAACCCTGATTTTGTGTCTTACTCTCAGAATGGATGTGTAGGGAATTACAACTCTCAGGTGATTATGTAGGAGCATTTGTCAGTTGATTATGATTAATTAAAGATAGTTATGGCTCATGATGATGTTATAATCAACTACCGCATCTATGATCACCACCACATCCTGCCCACGACATTCTAATCATTGTAATCAGTGGTGATAGCACCGGTATCCGCAACCGCGACGACTTGTCATCGATTGCGTTCGCCTCGACAATGCGACACCGCCACCGCATCCACAACTATAATTGCGACAAAGGGAAAAAGAACCCAAAGTCCACCATTGACACCCTCCGCGCAACCACCTCCACAGGCCTCGAATCTTAGCACCAATGACACCATTGACCTAACCTCGACCCCGCGAACTTGACTAAGCCCTCAGTCGCGCCAACTGCGGTCCACACGCATGCATGGATTGCCCCTGCCGTCGGCCATCCGTCTCGCTGTCCGATCACCTCTGGCCACCTCTGTTGACTCCATCACCACCTATGTGTAGCTCTCGACCATGCCGACCTCCTCCAAGCTTCCTGTGGCCCACCATCGTCTCCTCTTCATGCGAGCTCAAGAGGAAAAAATCCTCTGTTTTTGGGCAAATTTCTATTTACATCTCAATGCCATTGCCAACATTTGATTTTATGATTTTTGATTAATTTATTGTAGTGAAATTGCAGCCTTACACTTGTTCTACATATTTGTTCAACTCATGTGATACATCTCAATGCGCACCACATTGGGATTCAGACTTGCTCTTCAGTATGCATGTAATTAAAAATTACATGATATGCCATTACACATGCACTATTCAAATATTTTGGGAGCTTGATTTCTGACGTGAAATTTATGTAAACAGCCCTTGACTTCTTCATAAATCAAAATTCACATTCAGACTAGCATATCCATTGAATTGATTTAGCAAATGTTTCTACAAACATGATTGCTACATACCTGTGAATTTATTGCAATCATTCCTCCTTGTGGATATGACCTAATCCACCGTGGTTAGTTTTATTGATAAATATTTTTGATCTGGGATTTTTCCACCATGCAATTTTACTGCAACGACGTATTTTTCTAACATATATTTCTAAAAATGAGAACTCTCGATTAAATGGCATCGTTGCCGTGGACGCAACAGATGCAATAGATTTTCACGATTATATTTTAGGATTATTCTGAGTTGCACATTGATATGACCAGTTATTATTTTTTCTATGCGAGGAATCTAATGAGGCGACAGGTGTAGCTGAGCGACAATAACGACCTTGAGCGATACCCACACACGTGGAGAGGACGCAAGGAGGAGACCTGGATCCCGCTTCCATAGGGGATTCTCTTTCGTCGCCGAGTTTATTTCATTTCAATCTTCTCACCATTGTAGCATTTAGGGCTAATTTATGAGGGTTTGTCCCCACTTTCATTAGTAGCTAGGGGCTATTTTTTCTCTATGTGTGTGTCATTTTTGCCTTCTTTCACTAAAAAGAAAAAAATAAAAATATCGAGCTACCTATTTAGGAGTTGCATACCCTTAAGTGTGCACATTTGGGGGTGATTGAGCAACACGTTAGATCTCATTTTTGCATTACATACATATCTGCACGAAGATTGCTGGAGTCAGGTATATCATTCTATCTTTGCATCCAGCTCCTGTTCACGAGTTTGGATTAAATTTCAAGACCACCAAATTGATTTAATTGACCTAATTTAGTGGTCGCCTAACTGAAATTGGGACTACTAATCATATTTGACCATAAAATCAGACTCACATTTGATCTGATCAAAGGGGACTTATCTGCGATTCTTCTTAAAAATAAACTAATTTCTGGTGTGATGCACACTTCTGACATTGAGCACGTGCACTAGGCACTGCACTAGGTCTCGATCCCTTGAGGCTACAAGCATCGATCTCTTTATCGGTGCAGACCCACCTATTTCACTTTATAGTGGTGGTGCTATCTTTCGGCTAAGTGTTTTGATACTTCAAGGAGGGGGACACCCCTCAAAGGAACTAAAGGGTAGTTAAGAGGCACTGCTTACGCATCACCTCAAAGGAAGGGTTCGCCCTGCTTACATCCCTTTGTTCGTCCTTGAAGTAACTTCTCAATTGATCACCTGAGAGTATCATTGAAGCAAGGTATAGGTCCTAGGGCATGGGAAGGTCGACTTAGGGCATGTAATTGATTGTACAACTTCTTTGGCCACCAAGAGATAATGTAACCGACCTCTATTCTTCTCCAAAGAGCTTGTTAGGGATCTCAAGTCACAACCCCCTCTTATACCACTAAAGTAGGAAAGGACGGGTGCAAACTTGACCCCCATTTGACAACTTTTAGGGGTAGGTTGGAGGTTGTCTCAAATTTGCCCTAATAGAAAGGAGAGTCCTATTACCTTGTGTTTGATTGGGGTGTATTGTTCAAGTCATGTTTTCAAATGGATTACAATAACTATTTCACTTCTTACTTTCACCCCAGAACACCCAATCCCATTCCCAATCCCATGACCTATAGTTATCCACCATCTGATGAATAATGGGATCCTTTCCACTCCTACTATAGGAGCATTGGTCTGATTATTCCCCAATCCTATGATCATGAGCAAAACCTAAGAGAGGGATACACCATCCCTAACCCATCCATGACTATGCCCAACCCACCTACCTGTGATGATTCTTACACTCCCAATTGGATAGCAACTCCTAGGTATTATAACCCTGAGCTTGACTTTCCTCCTGAAAAGAATGATAGCCTCTCCACATTCAAGTTTGAAATGCAAAAACAACAAATGAAAATGATGGAATATTTAGGAGAGTCTTTGAGGACAAGTCAATAATTAAATGAAGAAATTGGCCACTTGATTTACTCCCTTAAGGTTGATTATAACCCCTCCACGCTAGAGGCATCTCCCTTGAGAGAGCCACGCCACAAGATGGAAGGGGACATTAGGGACTCAATCTTGGAGTATGGCTACCCTCTTGAGGATAATGTAGACCCTTCCCTACTTGATAACTTGTCTTTGAGAAGTCCTGACATTAAGGGGGTGGGAGGCTACATGGATACAATGGGAATTGAAAGGAGTAGCTAGTCACTGAATTGTGATATAGAATGGTGGTAGCCAGTAGAGGAGGACTCAGATTTTCCACTTGAGCTTTATTAGAGCCAATCAAAGGGGAAGATGGTCCCATTAGATGAACTCAACCTGAATGATAGTATCTTTGTTACATTTGATGAAATGGGTTGCAGTCAAATAGTAAACCCAACTCCTAGTCTAAATTTTGAGGTGGAATCTGTACCCCATACTAGGGATGCTGAACATATACCTTACACTTTTGACGACCTTGCACCTCAGTTAGATCTCCTTGATGATTGTGATTCTGAAGTTAACAAATTCCAGGAGTCTTGGATGTCGAACAAAATCATATTAGAGGGAAGTGATAATAACCACAATCCTCTATCTAGGGGACCAACACTTGTCATTGAATATTCTGAGGATTCACAAGTACCCAACATAGGTGACTATGAGTAAATTGATACTGAATTAGAAGACTTGGATCAATATTGGTCTCAGGGACATGAAGAGTTGATTTTTGAGGAAGACAAGGAAACACTTGATCTTGGCGTGGAAGATTTTCCCGAGTCTCAGGAGCAAGAGGGACGAAACGTAAAAGAGGATGATGATGACTTTGAGGGGATCGGACTTAGAGTATGGAGTGACTCTAGGGGAGAATATGTTTTGTTCGAGGACTTACCCCCTGAGGATCTTATTGATTTAGCCAAATCTAGATTCCTACATACCTTTGACTATCAAGATCATCCTCTCAAACATTTGGAAGAAATGGAAGCAATTACTACTCTTGAGGAAGGAATCTATACACCCCAGGGGCAGAATCTTAGCATCGAACAAGAACCTAGGGAGGTCATTGTTGAGGACACTCACAACCCTATTACTTCTAACTCACCTTTACATGAGAATCAAATAGGCGATAACCTTGATCAGTTCAATTTGAAAGATGAACATTTGGGCCCATTCCAAGATGCGCACACCAATGATAAGTAGCATGAAAATCAATAAGTTACTAAGGCTGCTTTTGATGACATTCAAGAATTGAAATCGTTGTCAAGGATGAATGCTGAATGGCTCAAACATTCTTTGATCCTCTTCCTGACCCTGCAACTGAGAGACTTACACTCCTGTAGAACCAGCTTCCTAAAATTTCTGTTCACATTCTTTATTAATGGGGGGATCACCAAACCAATACATCCTGTGGTAGAGTGGCGGGTATGGATCGACACTTGTCCATGTCAGCCCATCAATCTTAGCGTATCCTTCATCTCACCCTCTGTTTCCCACACATATCTACTTAAGGAGCCTTTGCCTCCTCGTCACACACTACCGGAGGTCACTACTCTTGTGTATCATGTAAAACCTCCAACAAGAGCTCAGGAGTACCCTATTTTCACCTGCACTTGGCGAGCATTTGGCATCACTCTTCATCACCAGCTTGCCAACATCTTGGATTATTTAGTCGTGAGGCTAGGTTTGTTACGTATCTTCCTTGGGACTCCTTCTACTTCACTTCTAGAGCCCGATTTGCAAGACCACACAACTCCACCTCAGGTAATATCTTTCCTTACATTTGCTTTCCAATGAGGACACTATCAAATTTAGGCATGGGGGGTATAACTTGAGGTTGTTCATAGCATTTATACATATTCTGCAAAAAAAAAAAGAAAAGAGAGAGGAAGGAGATAAAAATATTTGTAAGCTGAATTGCAAATATATTGAGAAGAGAGAGGAAAATGTGCAAAATTGTGCTGGTCCCAACATTTGGTTATCGAAGAGTACCTAAGTTCTAGGCTAGAATGAATAATTAATTAAGTCCTGAAGTGCTACAGAAATGGAGATAAGTAAGGGATACCAACTTTAGGCCTCCTGGGTCTGTTCTAGGGCTTAAACACTCACTTATTTGTTAAGATCTAGGTTGTTCCTCAAGAGGTTGAAGGAGTTGCGAGGTTGATGTATTATGTCTAAGGAACAGGAAGTATTCGACCCCACTTCCTGCCCTTTGGTTTGCGAGACTTGGTAACCTAGGCACCCAAAACTCACACACCAGTCTAGTTCAGTGAGCATAATGAAAAATAATGCCAAAAAGTGTGTATTCTTAAAATGTTTTCCCAAAAAGTTGACTTAAGAGTGGCTTGAAGACACAAGTTGATTGGACAAGTTCCCGATGTAGAGAGGTTGAATGAAAAATACTCCCCTCGAAGATGCATTATAACATACCATCTCCTTGGTACTTGTCTCCTAGGATATCTAAATATCCTATTAGGGGCACGGAAGCATCTTATGCTGGTTCAGGTGCCATGGGCAACATTATCTCAACATGTCAATTGCCAGGGTCTAAATTTAGCTACAGACACCATGAGCGGCAGTATCCCAGAGTGTCGAAAGCCAGGGTTCTGGGGGTTACTGATGGGAACACCATCATGAGCCCTAACTAGCTCATTTTGACCAAATGAAGAGAATAAAAGCTCCTACATAACCAACTGGAGGTCCTAATTCACTAAATAACCTTTCTGAGAGCAAAATAAGAAACAAGGGGTAAAACTGCAATTTTATCATTATAGTACAACAACGGGTTTTCTCAAGGGCTAAATAAAGGTTAAAAGGTCTTAACAAGATAAAAAGTGAGTTGGATTTGATAGAAAAGGGTTTGTGTGTATCCTGTGAATTAAATGACTTCTTGAAACCTTAAAACAAACCCACTTGATTAACCAAGGTTTTGGTCAAGAAAAAATTCACCTAAACCCTCTAAAAATCATATTAAAAATATTCTCTAAAGTTTAGAACCTTTAAATTGGCCATTGGAACCCATCTTGACCAAGAATGGGGTCTCAGACAGATATTTGCCCTAAATTGAGTTTTTTCATAAATTGCCCCATCAAACACCGTCAAACCCAACATCCAACTTCACCATTGGATTTCTTAGGTCCAAATTAGGTTTGTATCAAAATTTAGTCCTAAGGGGAACTCATCTTGACCTACTTTGCAAATAGGTTCAGCCTAATTACATTTCTACTCCTATCTTTTGTAACCCTTACAATCAGCCCTAACTTTCTTATCATCTTCACAAATAGGTCCCTCTACCATTATAGTGGAGGAATCCTACTCCAGCGAGCTTCGAAAGGAGGATTCTCCTTGATTGCTCAGAGAATCCCTCCCAAAATTGGAAGGGAGATTCTCTGAGTAATCTCCTCCAATCTGAACTCATCTGTGACCCCTAATTCCTACCCAATCTCTCATGTGAACGCATGAGAGATTTGGGTCTTTTGAAGCTTCCAACTCAGACGACGATGCCTTTCTTGGAAGCTTGGCTTCCAAGCACAAATCCTCCTCCAGAGGCCTATTTAAGACTCCCCAGATTCAACCGAGTCTCCTCAACTTGAAATTTGGCTGGATTCCCCCACATTCTTCTCTCCTCGCTGGCCGAAACCCTCCGCAAGCTCTGGCAGCTCCTCCCTCGTTCTCTCATCGCCCAACCACAATACCAATGATTGGGTTGGCTTCCTCTCATTCATCCGCGTCATGCAACACCGGCCAACGTCGCCTCTGCCCCATCTTCGTCGCCGCCTCATCTACGGAGATCTTCATCTTCCCCACATCCAGTGACCATGCCGGCATGGGTTCTCTATCACTCTTCATCCCTTAGAGGTAGATCTTTGACTCTCTCTCCTCCTGCACTCTCTCTCCTTCGCTTTATTTCTCAAAGACACCCCTCGACGCCACTGATCACCATCACCTTCTCCACCTCCGGCGATACCTCCAGCGAGGTGCTCCCATCGCTCTGCACCTCCATCCACCTCGCCAACCACCCTACAACTTCTGCAATGCCTCACTGATCATTTAACCCTACTTCATTCACTCCGTCGACCACCCAAAAGCACCCCTGAACACACCCACACACATGCACACAGTGAACCCTAGACACGCCACCATAGCCACCCACACACCACGCCAAGCACCGCAGTACACTCGTTGTGCCTCGGTGAAGCTTCCTGGATGATTTGACGTGGCCATGAGGCCGTTCTCATGTTTTCAGGTATCGACCACCGGTCGCCATTGACGGAGCTTGAAACTTTCTTGCTACGCTTCAAGTGCTGCTGCTCCAGGCGAGACCTCCAGGTTGTGTGGACTTGAGTCATGCACGCATCCACGCCCTCACGCAAAGACTCCAACCTCTGTAGCTTCACCAATTGGAAGCACCATTTGCTGCTGCAGCGTGCAAGGGAGGTGGGACAATTAGTCCCACCTGGGAATTGGAAGAGCAGTTGTGTGCGCATAAGTTGAATTTGCACCATTAGCTTATCGCCTCCAAATCATGGGGTGAGGTCCCTCTCCCCCCTCTTACGGCCTCGTCTGCGGCACTGCCCACGCGGACCTGGCCACGACCCGTTTACCCGACCAACTCACTCCTTGCTCACCACCCACGCCGTGAGCCTAGACCCGGGTCTCCATTAGGTCCGATTACCCGAACCGGTTGTGGCTCTAGGAGAGTGAACCAAAAATAGAGAAGAGAGAAAGAGAGGAGAGCTACGCAGGGGAAGGGGGGTTTTTGGCCTTGCAAAGTTTGGCTCCACACTTAGCCAAATCCAAAGAAGAAGGAAGAAGCCAAGGAAGAGAAAGAAGAAAGAAGACAGAGAAGAAGGAAGAAGCCAAGGAAGAAGAAGAAGAAAGAAGACAGAGAAGAAGGAAGAAGCTAAAGAAGAAGAGGCAGAAGGTAGAGAAAGAGAAGAAGGAAGAAAGTCAAAGAAAAGGCAAAGGAAGAAAGGGCCAGAGAAGAAGGAGCCAACGACAGAGAAAGAAGAAGAGAAGGAAGAAGAAGCCAAAGGAAGAAGAAGAAGAATCAAGAGAGAGAAATCAAAGTAAGGCAATGTAGCACACAACTTCCATTATTTTTAGGTACAATTCTTTTTATTCTTCAATTACTCATGCTTTACATTCCTAATCAGATTTTGAGTAGTATTATGTGTTCAATTTGCATTTATTCTTGAGATTAGTGCGTGAATTCCATTTGCTCCCCGTGTTCGACCTCGGACTTCAAATTTGAGTAATAAAATTGTATTTATTTTGAATGCTTTTTCAGCTGTACTACAACGCGATACTCTTAAACCTGATTCAGCGCTCGTAAACATTTTGGTGCCGTTGTCAGGGAGCAACACGCAATTCACCACTATTCTCTATATTATTTGATTATATTTGAGCACTAACTTGCCCTATTTTTTTATTGTGATTTTGCGAGGTACTTCACGTGGCGATTGCTTGTGCAAATCAACCACTCTAGGGAAGGTAATTTCTCTATTCTTCCCTAATCAACCTCCTAATCTTGGGAAGACAAAAAGGAAGCAATCAATTAGGAATCAACTGCCTTATTTTTCATAGTAATTATCATTTCAAAGGCAAAGTTTCCTAATGTGCAAAATTTTTTTTTAAATCTTATTGAAGTTGAAGCGATTTTTAGAGATCCTACCCCAAAATTCCTATGCCTACTAGGGATTACGCTTAATTTCTTATCTTATTGGACTACACACTTTTTGTTTGAAGTCCAAGGAGAACATTTGTGAAAATCAAAGAGGACTTGAAAATAAAGCCAATTAGGATTTCTACATTAGGGTTTTGGAGTGCTAGATCACACTTGCCTGCGTAAAAGGAAACAAACCCACCCGCATTTGTGTGCTACCCAAGCCCTTGATTGAAAAGATCTAATCAAGAAAAACCCTAAAATCGGGCTCTAAAATCACTTGAACCTTAAAATCTGTGGACCTAATAACCTGGGAGTAAAATCAGGGTGATTTTTAGGTCATGACCTGGGGTCATTTAGCCATCTTTAGGGCAGGTCAGGTAAAGCTAGACTACATTGTAGGCCAACCAACCTCCAAATTAGGTCACAAATCAAAACAACTGCTAATTCAAGTGAAATCAAAGGCACAAATTAGGACATAAAACTGGTAGACTTAAGAGGTCAAGTTATCCATTCTGGTCTACCTGGACCCTCAGTGACAAGAGAGGTCGGGTGGGGGAAACCCTGTAACCCGTGGGGGCACTCTACCGTGTAGGGGTCTTTGCAGGACTCTCCCTCTCTGGCTGCCCAGGTAATTCTCAGGTGGATGACTTTTTGACTAAGGGGTATCATCCACCCCGAACCTTTATAGTCATCCAATAATCTTTGGGTGCCTTGATTGGGTCAACATCACATCTAGTCCCTCATCCCTTCTATTTAGAGCACACACACATATTTTCATTGAGAATCTCTTCCAGATCAAATCACTTCATTCTAAAACTTGAATTTTGATTCTACATTTTGATTCCACCATCCAATTCAAAAATGCAGCCTGGTTACTTAGGAAGACCATTCAAGAAACCTGAATCACAAAGATCCATGAGAGATAGAATGGTTGAGGATGCCCTTGAATTTTATGAGATTGAGTACCAAACCTCAAAACCAATAGAAGACATTCAAGTTAGTGTACCAACAACAACAACCTTCATCATAAACTGTGCCCAATTGTTATTCACAGAAGCAACAAAGGGATCAACTCGAGACATTCTCATAACAGGATACATTGAGATAGAAAAATTGCATAACTTTGAATATCTCCAATGTATGACAAATTATGTACTTTGGGAAAAGCACCAAGATGATCTTGAAAAATGAGAAGATATGATGAAATTGTTAAAACAAGTTATCGATCAAAAATACCCATACATGCCCCAAATAGTTAATGAAACATCTTGGACTAAAATTGAGGATCAATCTGATTTCCCAAAGCTCGGGTTTGAGACACAAGGTTGCTGTGGATTCCCAACCTAGATGGAATACAACATGCCTGATCTTGAAGTAGGTTGGGAAGTCTCGATTGTAGGAGAACACGATTTTGAGCCAACCCTAGAACACCAACACCCTGGTTCACCAAGCATAGAATTTCTAGACTCCTGTAACAATGAGATGAAAGCAAGACCTCTCGAGGGTGTAAACTCCGCCCCTTATTCTAATAAGGTGACCCTCGAAGGCAATTCTGACCTAGATTCTAGTGATTCAACCCACATCCTTAGCCTAGAATCTAGATCTAAATCTTATTAGGATGATTACAAGGCCCCGTATGGCGACAATCAAAGTTTGAATTGGGATTATGATTCTGGGCCATTGTTTGATGAATGTCCCTCTCCAACATCCTCAGAGATACAAATTGATTTCTCGGAAGTCACACCAACCTACGATACAGAAATCGAGGAGTTGGAAGAGTGGGGTTTTGATTGGGTCTTCCCCACAAGATAAAAACCTGAGCCCATACCCTATAAGGACACTTTTTAAGCTCAAAATCTACAAATAGGCTAGACCCAAGTGAGGTTGCTAAATCTACATCTTGTGACTTATTCTATGGTGGAACCTCTGATCTCAAATTGAATTCAAAACTTGATTCTAGCAATTTCTCCGAAGATTTCGAATCTTACCATGATTTCGAAGAACCATTGTTTCCTGACAATTACGAGCCAATCTACAACCTCAGCTCTCATGATTCATTCTTCGACTCTGACTCTGAGGTCCCTAATCCCGAAATCACTGATCTAAATTCAGGTTCCATTGAGATGGAATCATTTCTTTTTGATCATCAAGAATCAAAACCAAAAAGTGTCGAGAGTGAATACAATACAGAATACGGATCGTTTCTTGACTCAGATTTTCTTCATCCTATAAACACTCTTCAGGCATTTACCTTCGAATTTGATGGCTACCATGCAGCCTATCTAAATGAACCTACCTGTAATTCCTTTGTAGAGGAGCCCTCATACACAATTCTTATTGATGCCACCTCCTCTACATATACGGAACCCATCCAAACCTGTTTTCAACCCCGACCTGCAACCAGACTCAATTTCTATTCTAATTCCCCTCTTACTGAGCCGATTGTAGATGATACACCTCCACATCTTTATCGAGTTCCGGACATTGATCAAACTACAAATCATGCTCCATCATTCTCTAATCACTCCTGTAGGGTTTTCGCATTACCCACTGGTTATTTTGAGGATCCCTACTCTGACTAGGTTGATTCGACTCAGCTAAACCCTGGATTCACACTTCCGCATCATTCCAAGCTCCACAGTATATGGTGGGTTCCACATCTCTTGATCTACATTTATCAACCCACCAGATTGAATGGGTTTGGGCTGCATCATCAGCCTGTTGATCTGAACAAGCACCTAGTTGGACCAACTAGGCTCTTGATCAAGGTGCTTGTTCTACAAAACTCAACTGATTTGACTACTCCCTCTCCATACCATTTCCCGCTCAGCTGAAGGCGTTGAATTTAGCGCTTGACAGGAGGCAACCCGTCATTCCAAAAACCCAAGATCCTTCTGATTATCCTTTTGTACTTCATGTCTATTGCACCCTAAGTTCGATTCTAGAACAGTAGGTCCCACCTCTGGTACACGTGCCAGAGCTTGAAATCGTCCGCAACAGTCATTCCCGACCCGTTCGCCCACCCGATAAATCCTGTTCTATTCCCCGAAACCAAAACTGTTTCACACCCTTTGTTTACAATGAGGACATTGCAAAACTTAGGCATAGGGGGGGTAAAGTGCAAACATACAAAAATCAAAAGTTCAAAAGGGTTCTCACAAAAAAATCACATATTCCAAAAATACCAAAAAAGTAGACAATCGTGAAAAAAGAACAAAAAAATGAAGGAGAAAAGAAAATTTTGAGGCCATACAGAACTTGAGGAGAAAAAGGGGAAAAGTGAAAAATGTCAAAAAAAGGAGCACAAAATAAATTGAAAAGAAAAGAGATAGTCATTAGTAAGAAATCAAGGAATTAACTGAGTTCTAGACCATATCAAGAAAAAGAAAATGAAAGAAAAAAAAAGTGCTAATGAAACACAGAAGAGATTAGTAGGAATGCTAATCTTAGGCCTTTTGGGCCATACTCCTAGGCTTAAAAATTCAAGTATCCGCTAAGATCTGGATAATCCTCAAGAGGTTGAGGAAAATGCAAAGCTTAAGTATTAGGTCTAAGGCTTAGGGAGTATTCGGCCTCGTTAACTGGCCTCTGGTTTGCAAGACTCGGAAACCTAAGCACCCCAATCAACACACAGTCTGGTTCAGTGTGCTTAAGTATCAAAATCATGCAAATGCATTTAAATTGTTCTGAAAAAGTCACCTAGATTAGGAGTAGCTGATCAACACAAGTTGATTTGGACAAGTTCCCGATGCAGAGAGGCGGGAAATTCCCCTTGAAGATGTGCAATAACATATCGTCCCCTCGATGTTTGTCTCCTAGGATATCTACATATCCTACTAGGGGCATGTAAGCACCCTGTGCTGGTTCAAATGCCATGGGAGACATTAACACGAAATGTCAATTGCTAGGGTCTGGATTTAGCTACAGAATGCCATGGGCGAGATTATCTCAAAATCTTGAAAGCCAGGGCTCTAGGGTTTGGCATGGGTGGTGCTATCCCGAAGCATCGATTGCTAGGGACCCTTTAAGGATTGATGATGGGGATTAGGAATCCGATACAAACCATGTTGAGAAGCCAATTTGAAACTAGAAATAAAAAGAAAAGAGAGAAAAAACTCTCCAAACAAAGAAAATTCCTCTGTCTCTCTCTTACAAAAATTCACTGCAAACTGAACCGAGGCTAAAATATGTTACAAGCATGGGTGCTTTAACCGCAGAGTTCAAGGGACCTTTGGATAGTTCCTATGGGACTTAAAAACCTTCACGGTGGACTGAGGCTAGAGCTGGTTAGGTCCAGATCATGGTTGGTAGTTGAGTACCTCTAGGCCTACTATCGGCATTCTAACCTAATCTACAAAAGAAAGCACACATCCCAATTTTGAGCATAAAAAAGATTACATGGTCTAGAATCGAAGTTAAAACCTTAAAATTTTGCTAAGGGACTAGCAAAAGAAAGGCATGAGAGTATGATGGGAACACCATCATGAGTCCTAACTAGCTCATTTTGACCCAATGAAGAGAATAAAAGCTCCTACATAACCAACTGGAGGTCCTAATTCACTAAATAGCCTTTCTGAGAGAAAAATAAGAAACAAGGGGTAAAACTGCAATTTTATCGTTATACTACAACAATGGGTTTTCTCAAGGGCTAAATAAAGGTTAAAAGGTCTTAACAAGATAAAAAGTGGGTTGGATTTGATAGAAAAGGGTTTGTGTGTATCCTGTGAATTAAATGACTTCTTGAAACCCTAAAACAAACCCACTTGATTAACCAAGGTTCTGGTCAGGATAAAATTCACCTAAACCCTCTAAAAATCATATAAAAATATTATCTAAAGTTTAGAACCTTTAAATTGGCCACTGGAACCCATCTTGACCAAGAATGGGGTCTCAAACAGATATTTACCCTAAATTGGGCTTTTTCATAAATTGCCCCATCAAACGTCGTCAAACCCAACATCCAACTTCACCATTGGATTTCTTAGGTCCAAATTAGGTTTGTATCAAAATTTATACCTTAGGGGAACTCATCTTGACCTACTTTGCAAATAAGTTCAGCCTGATTACATTTCTACCCCTATCTTTTGAAACCCTTACAATCAGCCCCCTAGCTTTCTTATCATCTTCACAAATAGGTCCCTCCACCATTATAGTGGAGGAATCCTACTCTAGCAAGCTTTGAAAGGAGGATTCTCCTTGATTTCTTAGAGAATCCCTCCCAAAATTGGAAGGGAGATTCTCTGAGTAATCTCCTCCAATCTGAACCCATCTGTGACCCCTAACTCCTACCCAATCTCTCATGTGAACGCATGAGAGATTTGGGTCTTTTGAAGCTTCCAACTCAGACGACGATGCCTTGCTTGGAAGCTTGGATTCCAAGCACAAATCCTTCTCCAGAGGCCTATTTAAGACTCCCCAGATTCAACCGAGTCTCCTCAACTTGAAATTGGGTCGGATTCCCCCACATTCTTCTCTCCTTGCCGACCGAAACCCTCCGCAAGCTCCGGCAGCTCCTCCCTCATTCTCTCGTCACCCAACCATAATACCAATGATTGGGTTGCCTTCCTCTCATTCATCCGCGTCGCACAACACCAGCCGAAGTCGCCTCTGCCCCATCTTCGTCGCCGCCTCATCTACGGAGATCTTCATCTTCCCCACATCTAGTGACCATGCCGGCATGGGTTCTCTATCACTATTCATCCCTTAGAGGTAGATCTTAGACTCTCTCCCTCCTACACTCTCTCTCCTTCGCTTTATTTCTCAAAAACACCCTCGACGCCACTGATCACCATCACCTTCTCCACCTCCGGTGATACCGCCAGCGAGGTGCTCCCGTCGCTCTGCACCTCCATCCACCTCGCCAACCACCCTACAACTTCCGCAATGCCTCACTGATCACTTGCCCCCACTCCATTCACTCCATCGACCACCCAAAAGCACCCCTGAACACACCCACACACATGCACACAGTGAACCCTAGGCATGCTACCACAGCCACCCACACGCCACGCCAACCACCGCAGGACACTCGTTGTGCCTTGACGAAGCTTCCTGGACGATTTGACGTGGCCGTGAGGCCGTTGTCATGTTTTCAGGTATCGACCACCGGCCGCCATTAACGAAGCTTGAAGCTTGCTTGCTGCGCTCCAGGTGCTACTGCTCCAGGCGAGACCTCTAGGTTGTGCGGATTTGAGTCGCGCACGCATCCATGCCCTCATGCAAAGACTCCAACCTCTGTAGCTTCGCCAATTGGAAGCGCCATCTACTGCTACTGCGCGGAAGAAAGGTGGGACATTTAGTCCCACCTCGGTACTGGAAGAGCGACCGTGTGCGCATAAGTTGAATTTTCACCATTAGCTTATCGCCTCCAAATCATGGGGTGAGGTCCTCTCCCCCCTCTCACAGTCTTGTCTGAGGCACTGCCCAAGCGGACCTGGCCACGACCTGTTTACCTAATCGACTCACTCCTCTCTCACCACCCACGTCTGTGAGCCTGGACCTGGGTCTCCGTTAGGTCCAATTACCCGAACCGGTTGTGGCTCTAGGAGAGCGAACCTAAAATAGAGAAGAGAAAAGAGAGGAAAGCTACGTAGGGGAAGGGGGGTTTTTGCCTTGGAAAGCTTGGCTCCACACTTAGCCAAATCCAGAGAAGGAAGAAGCCAAGGAAGAGAAAGAAGAAAGAAGAAGCTATGGAAGAGAAAGAAGAAAGAAGATAGGGAAGAAGGAAGAAACTAAAGAAGAAGAGGCAGAAGGCAGAGAAAGAGAAGAAGGAAGAAAGTCAGAGAAAAGGAAAAGGAAGAATAGGGCTAGAGAAGAAGGAGCCAACGACAGAGAAAGAAGAAGAGAAGGAAGAAGAAGCCAAAGGAAGAAGAATCAAGAGAGAGAAATCAAAGCAAGGCAATGTAGCACACAACTTCCATTATTTTTAGCTACAATTCTTTTTATTCTTCATATATTCATGCTTTACATTCCTAATTAGGTTTTGAGTAGTATTATGTGTTCAATTTGCATTTATTATTGAGATTAGTGTGTGAATTCCATTTGCTCCCTATGTTCGACCTCGGACTTCAAATTCGAGTAATAAAATTATATTTGTTTTGAAAACTTTTTCGGCTATACTACAACGCGATACTCTTAAACCCGATTCAGCGCTCGTAAATAGTTGCCTTGGGCGGTGCTATCTCAAAGCATCGACTGCTAGGGACCCTGCGAGGATTGATGGTGGGGACAAGGAATCCGGTACAAATCGTGTTTAGGGCCAATATGATGTTTGGTTTAGGGGAATTTAAAAACAAAGAGAGAAAACTATCAAAATAACATCTCTCTCCATCTCTTTTACAAAAAATGCACTGGCAAACTAAACCTAGACTTGCTGCACATATGCACGGGTGCTTTAACCGCTAGGGTCAACGAACCTCTGGGTAGTTTATGCAGGCCTTAGAAACCTTCGTTGCGGATCCAAGGTTGAGGCTGGTCAAGTCCGTATCTTGGCTTGTACTTGAGTACCTTTAGGCCTATAGTTGGTATTTCAATCTGATCTCTAGAGGTGCGGCATGATAAGGCATCTTGACGATAAAATCTAGCCTGGAGACTTGGTCTGATCCATATGATTTGGCTTGGGACTAGTAAAACTTAGGCATGGGGGTATTTGATAAGTCCATGTTAGTGGACTAAATTAGAGCCTAAGTACCTCATTATTAGAATAAAAATGTAACCTGAATCATGCATTGCATGGATGAATTTAATAAAGCTACAAAATTATCATTTCATGCATTGCATCAATTTTTACATCTTAATCAATTCGAGTGAGTATGGAAGGGGCAATCTGGATGGAAATATACCTCAATTGAAAATACCATTTTCAGAGATTTAATTTGCTACATATAAGAAAGGAAGGAACTCTTCATTTCCCAATTAAAAATCTTCCCCAAAAGAAGTTTTGGAAACCACATACAACAGGAAAGGAAAAGAAAGAAAGAGAAAATAAATAAAGAAAAATTTCCTTATTTTTCTTTCTCCCTCCCCCAAATCTCCCTCAAATGTCTCTCTAATTCTTTCTTTCTTTTCTCCCTTTATATAACAGGAAGCCGACAAGGACAGGGGGTCATCACCTCTCTCACGAAAGGAAGTCCCTCTCCATAGCCATCACCCTCCTCACAGGGAGGATGACCCTCTCCATGAACAGCAAGCACCGTGCGCCATCCAATACACTGCGTTCGCTACTGCGTCTACGATCACCATCATGTCTCACCTATGACATTCCCATCACCATGAATGGTGGTGACAGCACCAGCATCCGCAACTACGATGACTCATTATCGACTGCGTTCGCCTTGACAATGCGACACCGCCACCATGCTCGCAACTGCACTTGCAACCGGGTCTCTGACATCACCACCGTGCACCTTCCACTTCGGTTAAGTCATCCGCGAAGGTTCCTGGACGTCTGAAGTCTCGCACCTACGCCTCTTCACTTTTATTCTCGTTCTAGCCAAAGAGTCACCACAGCACGACCTTCCTCTATGCATAAATAGCCCACGCGTGCCATCACTTAGCAATAGCCACCACCCTCATGCACCGGCCCTGCTCTCTCCACTCCTTCCCTATCACGCACAGGACCAATGCCGCGCACCTCCACGAATGCACCTCCACAGAGGACCACCTTCATTTAACTATCGCACTCCATCTCTCTCTGATCGCAGGGCACGCTCATCCTTCTTAACGACCACAATAGCCATGAGCAGCCCCTCCATGACCTCCTCAATTTGCCCTCACATGCGCGGTCATGTTCATGCGCAGCCACAGAGATGCACCCAAGCCCTTCGCCTAAAAGACCCTTACGCACACTCCTCGTGTGCGTGTGCACGGCCACAAACCAACACCTAGCTTCCTCTTCTTCTTTTTCTTCTTCTTCTCAACTGGTAGAGGGAAAAAGAACCCAAAGTCCACTGTCAACACCCTCCGTGCATCCACCTCCATGGGCCTCGAATCTTTGCACCAACGACGCCATCAGCCTTACCACGACCCCACGAACCTGACCAAGCTCTTAGCCATTTCAATCGTGGTCCACACGCATGTGTGGACGGCCCCTGCCACCTGCCATCCTTCCCACCATCCGACTACCTCCGGCTGCCTCCTTCAATGCCATCACCACCCATGTGTAGCTCTCGACCACGCCAACCACCTTCAAGCTTCTTGCGGCCCGCCATCACCTCCTCTTCGCACGAGCTCAAGAGGAAAGAATCCTTTATTTTTGGGTTAATTTTTGTTTACATCTCCATGCCATTTCCAACATTTGATTTTATGATTTTTGATTAATTTATTATGGTGAAATTGCAGCCTTACACTTGTTCTTCTGGGTATTTATTCAATTCACGTGACACATCTCAATGCGCACCACATTTGGATTCAGATTTGCGCTTCAATATGCATGCATTTAAAAATTATGTGATATGCCACTACACATGCACTATTCACATATTTTTGGGAGCTTGATTTCTAACATGAAGTTTACGTAAACAGCCCTTGACTTCTCCATAAATCGAAATTCACATTTAGAGCAGCATATCCATTGAATTGATTTAGCAAATATTTCTACGAACATATTGCTACATACCCTGAATTTATTATAGTCGTTCCTCCCTTTGGATATGACTTAATCCACGGTGGTTAGTTTTATTGATAAATATTTTTGATCTGGGATTTTTCCACGATGCAATTTTACTGCGACAATTAATGCACATCTACTCACCGTTGCTCTCATTTCTTTAGAGATTTTGTCTGTTGAGTAACATTGGACCTTATTGTGGGCTTAATTTGGGCTGTGAGGTCGTGGTTGCATCTACAGGTACCTTGTCGTTGATGTCTTCTTCCCTGACTCTGAGCTGCTCCCTCCAATGAGAAATCACTAAGGAATCCACCTCCTCTCCATGAAAATACATCGTGGGAAACAACCTCAGCCGGGATTGAAGATCCAATGGCCAATTAATGCCCAATCAATTCACCATCACCCATGCATTGAAGAAGAAGAAGGTCGTGCGGCTGTGCGAGCGATATATTAGTGAAGGCATGCATTACCCCATCACTCGGTACTGGGGGTCGGGTCCCTATCACCCTCACATGCATGCGCTCGCATGCCACTCACACCTAGGTAGGTCTGGGCCTAGTCTGGATCCGAATAGAGAAAGAAAAGGAGGAAGAGGAGAAATTGTTGGGCCCAGAGGAAAGGGTCGATTTTGCTATTTTGGGCATATTTTGGGCTTGAATCATGATTGGCTTTGGGCTAAACTTTAAGACATTTGATGGGAGTAAAAGATGCTAAGTGTTAAGGGCTCTCCTTGTTAGTTGAAGACTAACATTTTTACTCTTAAACATTTCATTTATTTTTGAAGATTGAAGAGTTCATTCTTTTATCTATTTGAGATTGATATTCATTACATATTCTATTTCTCTTTATTTAGATTATTGCTCTCATTTTATATTCAATTGATTAGTGGTTAATTGTGTATTAATTGCTCCCTGAATGACCTCAGACTCACATTTGAAATTATAAATTTAAATGTTGATTCACTTTTGTTAACTATACTACAATGTATATTTTTAACTCGACGAAAGCGCACTCAACATTTTGGTGCTGCTGCTGGGGAGCAACGCGCAGTTCACTACTAGTCAAATTCATTCTGATTTGATTTCTAACTTGCTCTATTTGTTTGTTTTGAGGTAAATCACCACTCAGGATGATGAAGCTCGAATAAACCACACCAAGATGAGGTAGTCATTCTGACCACTTCCCAAATCCTCTCACTATCTTGGGAAGATAAAAAGGGCATAAAAATAAATTAGAATTCAATCTTGTCTTTACTTTTCTAGTAACATCATTTCAAGCAGGATTCCTCTTGATTTATCATGATTGATTGCGATTAGATTTGATTGATTTTGATTTGATTAGAGACACCGAATCTTAATACTTGATGATCAACCTATTAGGGACATAAAGCACCATGGACTATTCACCTTCTTGATTGGGTCTAAAGTGCCATATTTGGAATTAATTGGACTTGGAAATAGAGCCAATTAGGGTTTCTACATTAGGGTTTCAAGTGCTAGTACACACTTGCCATTCAAAAATAGAAACAAATCTTCTTGCATTTGTGTGCCACCTAAGCTCTTAGTGAATTGATCTTATCAACAAACCCTAAAATCAAGGCTCTATATTGACTTGAATCATTAAAAGTTGGGACCCAATAACCTTTTTGAGAACAAAATAGGGTGATTCGGGTGACTTGACTTGAATTTCATCATCAATTTTAAGGCAAGTCAAGTGAAGTTGGTTCACTTTGTGAATCAACCAACCTCCAAATTAGGTCACAATTTGAATCAACTTCTAAAATCAAGCGAAAATCCACGGCACAATTAGGTTAAAATAGGTAGACTTAGGTCTCAATTCACACATCTAGTCTACTTGGAATCACAGTGACAAGGTAGGGTGGAGGAAACCTTGTAACCTGTGAAGACACTCTACCATGTAGGGGTCTTTGCAGGGCTCTCCCTTCTTGACTACCTAAGTAATTCTCAGGTGTGGATTTCTGATCCAAAGGTCCATCTGCCTCAAACAACCTTAGTCATCCAATCCTTTTTTTAGGGTGCCTTGATTAGATCTAAGATATTTTCAGTCCCCCATCTATTTCTTTAGTTCTTGTACAGGAGGTCTTTGAGACCCATCTTGAGACCTCCACTAGTGGTTCATTCTCATTGGGGTCAATCCCTGACAACTTGTTTGGGTTCTCTTCTGATCCACTCGATATCTCTTTTGATCCATCTACATCTCAACCTAGTTCTCCATCTTCTGATTCCATGGAGAACCTATAACATGAAGGGGGTGAGATTCAAAACCTGCAAAACCAATTCCAGACTCTTACCCATATGATTCATGCATTGGCCAACCCTCGACCTCATTCACAGATGCGAGATCACTACAATCCCTTACTGTGGCAATCGAACCCAGGGCGCAAATTCTGGTTGGGGGACCTGATACTAAGTTGAAATTGAATATTATCAACTTGATCCCCACTTTCATGGATTAGGTTCTGTAGACCCTTTCCAAAACATCTAGGAATTAAAATATCTGGCCCAGACTCTCAGACTAAATGACCAAAATTGGAAAACCCTGCTCATGAAGATGTTCCCCTTCTCTTTGTAGGATAAGGCTACCCATTGGTATTGGTCTTGGACTCAATCGATCAATAGCTGGGAAGGTTTACAAGCTGAATTCCTCAAGAAATTCTTCCCAGTTGGATGCACTAATGCCCTGAGGCATCAAATCATGCATTTCACATAGAATGCAAGGGAACCACTTCTTGAGGCATGGGATCACTTTCTAGAACTCATGCGAAAATGCCTTCATCACAGAGTTCCTAAATGGGAACAGGTCTAGTCTTTTGACCAAGGACTTTGTGAGGATATCAGATTATTTGTCAATGTAGCCTGTGGAGGTAACTTCATGGGTAAAGATGAAGACACCATTGGGGAGATTCTTAAGAACATGTCTTTGAACTCCATAAACAATGAGTCTATGGGTATGTTCAACCGGACAATTACTCGTGCATTGACAAACACCAGAGGGACACACGGGAGACGAGACCTATCCTCATCCATCAATCTAGAGTTAATGGCCAGTCGATTGGATAAGGTCTCCAATATCGAGAAGAAGTTGGACGATTTCAATCGCCAACTCTAGAGGGCCACTTCTCAACAAAGCACGTATGAGTGTTCACCCACAAGAAGGGAGGCCATGCATAACATTCACCACCACTAATATTAGGGGATGGATGCATATCCACCCCCATTTGATCCTGGTTTTGGAGGAAACTCTAAGCCAACTTGCTCTAGTTGGGGCATCTTTGAACACCTATATTTTGATTAATTGGAGCTACTTAACACTACGAGGAGCTCCATGACATCCAAAATGATCCATTCTCCAACTCTTACAACCTTGGATGGTGTAATCATTTGAATTTCGCCTGGTCGGGAAATAATCAGAACTATTGACCTCAATTCCAACATCGACCACAAAATCCGTGACCATATTAGTCCACTCATCTTAAGCCCAACTCGAACATTCAAATCGGGCCTAGCAAGGAAGACCAGATGAGCCTAATTCTATAGACTTTGGATGATATGTACAAGACAAATGTTGCCATGTGGAGGTAGCATAATGCAAGAATTACAGAGGTTCACAACCAACTCGCACATATGGCTAGAACTCACTAGCCTGGTGCACTCCTCCCTTAACCTCTGCCGAATCCAAACAACACGTCGTACGAGAGGCAAGTTGCGAACACAAATCAAGGCCAAGAATATTACATTTATTAGGCCCCTTCTACACCTCCACCTGAAGGGTTAGAGGTTCTAATTTGTATGCAGGATATCAGCAGCAACCTCCTCTCCTGCCAACTCCAAATCCAAACCAAGAAGGCCTAAACTCTATCACCACACGTAGTGGCAAAACTACCTAGGACCCACCTTATCCTAATCAATCTGGTCTTCCTTGCTAGGCCAAAACCCACCCCAAATCCAAGGTGGATATTAAGGACAAACCCACCCCAAATCCAGAGCCTAAACCAATCCTAGAAGAACCTAAAGAGGTTCCATTTCTCGAGGCCTTGACCAAAGGAAATAGGAAATCCAAACCCATGGCACCTGACAAGAACTTAGTCAAGCTCTTTGAGCAAGTACAAATAACCATTCCCTTGATGGATGCGATTGCCACCTACCAGCTTACCCATGATTTCTAAAGGATTTGCGTACACCAAAGTCTATGTCGTGAAACAAAAAATGGGAGTTTGATTGTTTTGTTAGAGCAAGTGAGCTCTATAATTCTAAGTAAACTCCCACAAAAAGCAAAGGATCCTGGCACCCCTTTCATCTCCTGCAAGATAGGAGATATAGAATTTGATTGAGCTTTATTGTATTTAGGAGCCTCCATAAACTTGATTCCCACCTCCCTACTAGATCACTTTGAGGAAACCCAATTGAAACCGACTAAGGTGACTCTATAATTGGCTGACAAATCGATTAAGTCACCTCAAGGAGCTCTTGAGGATGTTATAGTTAGGGTATGAGACTTCTATTTTCCGATGGATTTCGTAGTTTTGGATATGGATACTCCTGAGAATTTGAGAGACACATCGATCATCTTGGGGAGACTGTTCCTAGCGACTACTAGGGTGAATATCAATTGCGAAGAGGGTGAGATTGAGTTAAAATTAAGGGATAAATCATTGAAGATCGATATCATTAAGGCCCAGAAAGGAATAAACTGTGGGGTAATCGAGGAAGTGTGTGACATAGGCTCTTTAGTTGAGGATCTAATTCCCGAGGTGAATCTAATTCTCCCAGAACCTCAACTACAAGAAGATCTTGACCCACAAATTAGGGAGCCTAAATCTAATTTAGACCTATCCTTAGCTTCCACCTTATCTTCAAAGGCTAACCCCAAACCCCCACCCACTGCTAATAACACAATTTTGGAGCTAAAACATCTCCCGGATCATCTAAAATATGTGTTTTTGGGTTTGAATCAGGCATTCATAGTAATTACCAACTCTCGACTCACTCCTAATTAGGAAAAGAAGCTAATTTCGATCCTCCAATAGCATTATAGAGCCATTGGTTGGACTCTAGGTGACTTGACTGGAATAAATCCCTCTTATTGCACTCATCATATCTATACTGAAGAGGGTTCATGACCTTCTTGCGAGATGCAAAGAAGAGTTAACCCGAATCTCTAGGAGGTTGTGAAAAAGGAAATCATCATGTGGCTCATGTAGGAATCATCTACCTGATCTCAGATAGCTGCTAGTTGAGTCCCATTCAACTGGTGCCTAAAAAGACGGGAGTCGCCGTATTATGACTGAATCTGAAGAAACCATCCCGACACGAATTGCAAACTCATGGAGAGTGTTGAAGCTATGAGTTACTATGCTAATGTATTTAGTTTTGAAAAAGCCGTCGTTGTAGTATGAAAGCGAAGAACTCGTGTTCAACAAATAAAATTTATACCAGAATAGAAATCTTGGGTCGAACTCAGGGAGGCTACATCGATCTATATTCGCAATTTTTTTTTTTTGTAGAATTTTTGTTGAAAAGTGAAGCGATGTAATTACAATAAAGCCATATTAACAATCAGAATAAATGAAAGAGAGAGAGAGAGAACATGCATTCAATAATTCAAAATGTTTATACAATAAAACAAGAGAAGAATTACACTAGAAAGTGAGAAATCAGCTACACTAGGAAGCAGGAAAATTCTACTCTAGAAAGCTGTAAAGAAGAATGGGAGAGAGAAGTTATCCTCCTCGACGATTACTTGGAGGACGAGCCGAACGAGACGTCGCCTGGACGAAGGAGGACGGAGCGAGAAGAAGGAGGTCGAGGCAAGAGGAACGAGAATGGGGCAGCATGTCGTCGTTGCCGAGGGATCCGCTTCCAAAATGAGAGTGAAAATTTGATTTTATCTCACAAGGAGCATCCCGGGTGTGGGACAAGCTTCTCTTGAGCTTTGGAGAGGTAGAGGAGAGAAGGAAGGGATGAGAATTTCGTGTGGAGGGGGTCTCCTTTTATAGTTGCAAGGAGTGAGGTCAATTTGGTCATTTTAATTTGAAAAAATTAAATCAGGGGTCTTTAGTGACAGATAAAACCGTCGCTAAAGCCCCATCGTGGGCATAGTGGGGCGGAGCACGTGCACCTGCTCGCCTCCTCTCGCTCAACGCCTTTACATGTTCTTCGATTCTCGGTCGTTCGATCGCGAGATCGAACGGCTGAGATGCACCCTCGCCCGTCATTGCACGCTCGCCACGTGTGATCTTGCGTAAGGCTTGAGCGTGCAATAGCTCATGGTCTAGATTGAGCGCCCATAGCCGCTCGATCGTGATCGAGCGGTCACTCACCCGCACCCTCGTAGCCGCTCACGCAGGCTCGAACGTGCGCCTCGCCTTCTCGTGAGTGCGTTTACCCACTGCGCTACAGCGGCGCTTGTGTCATAGAGATGAATTCATGTGCACGCGATCAGGATCGTTGGATTGAGATCCAACGGTCAAGGCAGCTCTTCAGGTGCGACTTTAGAGGATGGGTGCACCAGATGGGACGCAATCTCAGCCGTTGGATCAATCCAACGGTGGAGATTCATGGTTGCTAGCATCTTTAGAAGTTGAGGGCGGTCGATTAGGCGGCCAAGATGGCACCACGTGGCGCCATCTCGGTCATCCATCTTCTGAATGATGTAGATGGTGCCACGGTTGTCGGATTGAGTCGATTTTTGCGTCGTTAAGTTGCGATCGTCGATCCTAATCCATCCATGTTGTCGGATTTGTCATTTGAAGTGAGGATTTACACCATCTTGGCCCTTGATCTTCTAGGGTTCCCCGATCTCTATCTGATGCTACAGATGTCTGATTAGGACGATCTTAGAGTCGTTGAACTCCAATCGTCACCCTGATCACATATGTACGGTTGGATCTTTAATCCAAGGCCCCGATAAAAAGTTTGCTCTATCCCTGAACATAAAAGGAGACAATTAACCTCCATTTTATGTAAACTAATCTAAATGCAAGATGATGCATGTTATGCAATATTTATAGTATGCAATGCAATTCTATGCTTAAGAACATGCATAAATAGACATCTTAAGTAGTGTAAACATGTTTACATTAGAGAGTTTGTATTGACTATCGAAAGTTGAATACCTCCACGAAGAAAGACCTTTTCACTCTTCCGTTTATTAACCAAATCCTCAAAAAGGTACCGGCAAATTGATTTTTCTATTTTCTGGATGGGTACTCTAGATATAACCAAGTGGCCATTCATCCTGAAGATCAGGATAAGACCACCTTTACCTGCCCCTATGGTATGCCATTTGGGCTATGCAATGCGCCTGCCACTTTTCAGTGGTGCATGTTAGCCATATTCTTTGACATGCTAGGTAAATGCCTTGAAGTCTTCATGGATGACTTCTGCACTTGGTTTAGATCTCTAACAATGCATTGATGTGAATCTGGTTCTCTCCTGAGAAAAGAGCTATTTCATGGTTCCTGAGGGCATCGTGCTTGTACACCTCATATTTGTATCCAAGTTGATCAACCTAAAGGTGAATTTGATTTCAAAACTACTTGTACCTTCCTCGGTCAAAGATATTCAATCATTTCTGTGGTACGTCAGCTTTTATCGATGGTTCATATCTAATTTCTCAAAAATTACACACCCCCCAATGAATCTTCTCTCAAAGGACACACCCTTTGAGATGACAAGAGAGTGTGTTCGTGCTTTCGAGATTCTACATGATCTAGTAACCCAGTCTCCAATACTACAACCTCCTGACTGGTTTTAGCCATTTGAGATCATGTGCAATGTGTCTGACTATGCTGTAAGAGCTGCCCTTAGGCAAAAAGTTAATGCGAAATTCGTGGTAATATATTACACCAGCAAGACATTAGATAAGGCTCAGTGTAATTATACGATTACGGAGAAAGAGCTACTAGCTGTAGTATTCAGTCTAGAGAAATTCAGATCATACCTCCTGGGTTCCCATGTCATTATTTACTTTGATCACACTACTGTGAGGCACTTACGAAGAAGGATGCAAAGCCGAGGCTGATTCAATGGATATTGCTCTTGCAAGAATTTGACCTCAAAGTTCATGCTAAGGAGGGGAAAAAGAATATGGTTGCTGACCATTTGTCCCGTCTTCCTTCTTCTATCATTGACCCCTCCAGACCTATTACTAAGCATTTTCTGGATGAGCATCTTCTGAGCATTGATGCTGAACTTCCCTGGTACGTCGATATTGTCAATTACTTAGCATTAAACCAGATCCCATCTGATTGGCCAAAAGCCAAGAAAGACAAATTGATTTTAGATGCTAAGTACTATGTCAGGAAAGATCCTTATCTCTTTTTGATCAATGCTAATTAAATCATATGGAGATGCATTCTTGACTCCGAGGCCAATGATATTTTATCATTCTACCATGAGCAATCCTACAGTGGTCATTTCTCTTGCCACAAAATTGCAGCAAAAATCCTTCAGTGCAGCTTCTATTGGCCCACGCTCTTCAAGGATGTGCACAATTATCATAACGCATGCGCTCATTACCAGACCTTAGGCAACATGAGCCACCGTGACATGATGCCCTTGAACCCAATTCTTGTATGCAAGATTTTCGACATTTGGGGGATTGATTTTATGGGTTCCTTCCTGAATTCGAACGGCATCGAATACATTCTTCTTGCTGTGGACTACATGTCCAAATGGATAAAGTTCGTACCAACTCAAACCAATGATCACAAAGCTGTAATCAAATTCATTTATGAGCACATCTTTTCTTAGTTCGCTATCCCACACATGATCATCTTTAATGGAAGGACCTACTTCGTCAATGTGCACTTCAAATTGCTGATGAAAAAGTATGGGGTGTTACATCGTATTTCGACCCCATATCATCCCTAGACTAATGGATTGGCTGAGCTCTCTAATCTGGAGATCAAGAAAATTCTTCATGTCACTGTTCAACCTGATAGAAAGGATTGGTCGACCTGACTTCCAGAAGCATTATGAGCCTATAGGACCTCCCATAAAACCCAGCTAGGAATGTCACCGTTCAGCCTCATTTATGGGAAGGCATGTCACCTTCCTATAGAGATGGAGCATAACGCCTACTAGATAGTACGGAATGTTGGTGCTAGAGCACCACGATCATTTGTTTTGATGATAACAAAACATGTGTCATTTAATATTTGCACTTTGAGTCCTAGATTTCAGGTCAATCGCAAATGGATACGTGATTAGATGAAGTTCGAGCTCGCATCCAGGACGGATTGGACGAGCTTGATGGAGAATAGAAGAGATTCGCGAGGAGCGATATATTAAAGATGGAAGGAAATGAAGAATATGATAGATTTCCTTATTTTATACTTGTTATTTTTTTCATTTCTTTTGTTTCTCTTTATTTCCTTAGATAATTCATGTTAAAGAGCCTCAAAGTACCCTAACAGTAGTCCTAGGAACACCTCCACAACCCTAGGATACTTAGGTTTTCTGTAGAACACTTAGAAAACCAATATAGGGTTCAAATAGAGTTTCCAGACGTCTAATTCCCAAATCAGATGTCTGATAAAGTATTTTAAGACGTCTGACTGTTATTTCAGACATCTGATAACTACTAGGCTGGACATAGTTATTTCTATCTGATGAAATCAGACGTCCAGACCTTAGACCAGACGTATTAGGAGACGTCTGATGGATTTGCCAGACGTCCAATTAGTGGACCGTTGGTTGGCTTAGCATACACTCAAGAATATGACCGTTACAGCCTTATCAGACGTCCATAGGACTGTCCAGACGTCTGATAATTGACCGTTTTGCCTCGGCTGACCCAAAATCTCTTCTCAGAGATTTTCTAGCCGTTGCAACGTTTGGAAATCCATTCCCACAGAAAAAGTAGGTTTCCAGACGTCCAGACATAGTGCTAGATGTCCTATATGTCGTCTGATGGACTTGCGCTAAAAACCCTATTTAGATCTGATCCAAGTCAGGAAGAGACCCGCTCAAAATCAGACGTCTGACCTTGGAATTAGACATCTTAAAGTGAACTTCCAGACATCTGATGCCAGAATTAGACGTCTGATAAGCCTGTCAGAGTAATGATTGTTCCTTATTTCGGGCTGATTCTCTTGGGCTTTGTTCCCAACAGCTATAGAACCTTTCCTAAGCCTTCCAAAGCCTTCCTAAGGCCTCTATAAATAGAGGGGAACCTTTGCAACACATACACACACCTAGATACACTAAGAGAAACACAAGACACACTTAAGCAACATAGTTCCACTCTCTTGTGTCCTAGATAGCTCTTGCTCTCTAAGCTCAAGTTCTACATCTTGAGAGCATCAAGCTGTTGCGCACCCGCTCTCCCGCCGTTGTTCACGAGAGCGAAGTTGCGCCGTCGCGTGGCTCACGCACCGCGTTATCAACTCGACGCACTCCTTGCAAAGGGGAGTTTCCTAATTCCTATAGAAGCTAGGTTTATAATTACTTTGTTGGCTCTATAGGACTTGTTGTTTCTTTTATCTTTGTTATTTGGTTGGGTATTCGCTTTGCGAATTCCTGTCTCCTTCGTGAGACAAAATCCTTCTCGTGGAGAGAAGGGGTTGAGGTACGCTACCCTCGTTTAAGTAGTGTGGTTGTATTGAGGTTGAATCACCCTCGTTTAAAGTGATTCGGTTTAGTGGATTTTGATCAACTTGGTTGATCGGAAAATCCTAACTCGAGAGGGTTAGGTGGTGGTTTTCACCCGGTTTGGGTTTCCACCTAAAAAATACTTGTGTACTTGTGTGTTTGTCTAATTTGTGAGATTGTTTATATTTATTTCCGCAATTATTACGTCACCCCCTCCGAGTAGGGAACTTTCACGGAAGTTCAATCTGGATCTTAGGGAAGCCGGAATCCACCATCGTTTGCAAATGAGCGAGATCGATCAGTTACGTAGTGATGCGTATGAGAACTTGCGTATCTATAGGGAGCAGATTAAGGACTTTCATAACAAAGACATCTCACGGAAATCATTCTATCCTAGTCAGAAAGTGCTTGTCTTCGATGCCCGACTCAAGCTCTTTCTGGGAAAAATGAGATCAAAATGGATCACCTTTTCTTGTCTGGGGGATCTTTGGAAATGGAGTGGTCGAAATCAGTGAACCTAGCCATGACTCAGACCCTTTTGTAGTGAATGGTCAAACACTAAAACCATTCCTCAAACTTACCGATTCGAACTTGGTTGCTAAATTTTTTGATCCCCATTCACCATTAGCTGCATTGCACCCAGTTGATGGCATTAAACTTAGAGCTTAATGGGAGGTAACTCAACTTTTGAAAACCCGAGACCTTCTTACCCATCTTTGAGCTGAATTCTTATTGCACTTTATGGTTTGTACCTTAGAATAGCCGACTCCACCTCCGATATTTGTATTGGAGCTTGAAATCATTCGCAATAGTCATCCCAACCTGGTCACCCACCTTTCTAAACCTATTCTAAATTACAAACTAAGCTGAACTCGGACCCACCTAATTTGCAATGAGGGCATTGCAAGTCATAGGCATGGAGGGGTATTAAAGTACATAACGATGTGACAATCAATTCTTTTGAAGGGTTTCGTACAAAAAAAAAAGAGGTTGAAAGGGGAGGAAATCTTTTTGAACTAAATTGAAAAAACTATTTTTAGGACTAGAAAGAGGGGAAAAACAAAGAAAATAAGGAGCAAAAGAAAATCATGTTAGTCCTAGTAGTTGAGCATGGAACATACCTAAGCTCTAGGCTGGATCAGATGATGAATTAAGTCCTAAAGTGATAAAGAAAAGGAAATAAGTGAGGGATATCGACTTTAGGCCTCTTGAACCTATTTTGGGCTTAAAAACTTATGTATTTGTTAAGATATGGACTATTCTTCAAGAGGTTGAGGGAGTTGAGAAGCTGATGTATTAAGTCTAAGGCTTAGGGATTATTCATCCTAGTTGTCTGCCCCTTCTTTTATGGGACTTGGTAACCTAGGCACCTAAAATTCAGACCCTGGTCTGGTTCAATGAGCTTAATGATGAATAATGCCATAAAAGTGTTCTATTCTGAAAGAAATGATTTCTCGAAGATTTGACTTAGGAGGGGCTCGAAAACACAAGTTGATTAGATGAGCCATAGAGAGGAGTAAATACTCCCCTTGAGGACGTGTTATAACTTATCATCTCCTCGACGCTTATCTCCTAGGATATTTAAATATCTATAGGGGGCATGTGCTAGTTCAGGTGCCATGGGCGATACTATCTAAAATGTCGATTGCTAGGGCCTAGACTTAGGTACAAAACAACATGGGTAGCACTATCATGAAGTTTCAAATGCCAGGGTTCTGAGGGTTGCCATGGGCGGTGCTATCCCAAAGCATCAATTGCTAGGGACCCTTAGAGGATTGATGATGGGGACAAGCAATCTGATACAGACCGTGTTGAGGGCCAATCTGATGTTAGATTTAGGGGAATCAAAAAATAAAGAGCAAAAAATTCTCAAAAATCTCTCTCTTCTAAAAATATACTGGCAAGTTGAACCTAGACATTGCTGTACATATGCGTAGGTGCTTTAATCATTGGGGTCAACGAACCTCTAGGTAGATTCTGAGGCCTAAGAAACCTTCGTTGCCCACCCAAGGCTAAGGCTGGTCAAGTCCATATCTTGGCTGGTACTTAAGTACCTTTAAGCCTAGAGTTGGTATTTCCATTTAATTTCTAAAGAGGAGGCCAAAGTAGGTATCCTGATGGTAAAATCTGGTCTAGAGATCTGGTTTGTTCCATAGGATTTTTCTAGGAACTAACAAAAGCTAGGCATGAGGGTATGATGGTAACACCATCATCCATCATAACTAGCTTAAATTAGACAAATTCTAGTAGTAAATGCTCCTTGATACTCATCATAAGGTCATAATACTATTTTGAGTTGGGTTTGAGAAGAAGAGGTGAAAATAAGTTAACTCTATTGTTTCAACACCTGTTTACAATTGCATATTAACTAAGGAGTTAATCAGGGCTTAAACTAAGGTCAGATGAGCTTAATTTTCCACGGAGTGGGCCTGAGCTGACTGAATCAGGGTTTCCTGAGATTTGAGTATTAATATAATAATAAAAACCCTAGTTATACCCTCACTCCAATTAAACAGGTTCTGGTAGAAATAAATATAATCTAAACCTTCCAAAAATTATTGAAAAATATTCTATGAGGTTTGGATTCTTCACTTTGACCAAAAATAGACTTAGGTGGGAAATAGATGCATTTTGGGCTTCTATCTAAATTACCCAGTCAAACTTGGTCGAAACTCAAATCTAAGATCACCATTAGATTCCTTGGGTCCAAATTAGGTTAACTAAAGAATTTGAGCCTAATCAGAATCCATCTTGACTTAGTTTGTATTTTAGCCCAAAGTTTTCTATTTACTACAAAACTACCCCTAGGTTTCTGACTTTTATTACAACCTGGCCCCTAGCTTTGATTTCCCTTGCAGAAAAGCCCCTGCCCCCATCGTCTTATCCTTCTTCTTTGTTGTGTAAATGCAGTAGCCAAGTCTTTAAGAAACCCACTCATGGTAAGTTTTAATCAAGGAATTAACCCCTTAAATCTTCGTCAAATCCCACCAAATTTGGTGGGATTGTCAATCAGATTGTTCCCAATCCAATGGATAGGCTCTTAAAAGCTAATTTTCTCAGAATTGATCTGGCAAAGTTCGAGGATTGCAAGCTCAAGGTCAGCCAAATATGCAATGAAAACTTGTGTATTTTGGCTCAATGTTGAGGGAATCACCTCTATATAAAGCCCTTGCATTCACAGGCACAAATTTGTGCCCAATTTCATCGAAAATCTACTGTTCTTCCTCACCGCTGGTGTCTTTTGGAAGGACCACCGAACCCTCATCGATTACCTTCCTCACCCTCTTCCAGGTACAATAGGCAAAGGGGTTTTCTTTCCCTTGCTCCCACGGAGCTTCCCACAAAGCTTTGGACCTCGACTCTTCTTCTGCTTTGTCGAAATACTCATCTTCTTTCTCACTGGTGCACCACCAATGAGCTTCTCCCTTCTTTCTCTCGTAAAATTTCTTTAGGGCTTTTTTTTCCCTCATCCTCAATTAGGTATAGGGAGCGTCTTAGCTCTATTCTTCAGCTCCTCTATCTCTAACGTTGTTGACCACCACCACATCCACCTTAATTGACTGACCACATTTGCCTTCCTCTCACCCAATTGATTTGGGCAAAAGCTTCCCCTCACCCTCACAAAGCTTTTGCCCAAGCCAATTTTCCCCTACAACGAATCCATCACCCTCCACCATCATCAACGGTGAGCTTCTTTATAGTTCCACAGCCACACACATCCAGTCACCCTCGCTTTTGATTTCTTTAGGGCTTTTTTTTGGCGAATAGCATCGGACCTTACTATGGGCTTAATTTGGGTCGTGAGGCCGAGGTTGCATCTATAGGTACCTCACCATTGTTGTCTTCTTCCCTAACTCAGAGCTACTCCCTATGGCTAGAAATCACCAAGGAATCCACCTCCTCTCCATGAGGATACAACATGGGAAACAAGCTAGGTTGTTGGATTGAAGATCCAACGGCCAATTGACTCCCAATCAATCCACCATCACCCACGCAGCGAGGAAGAAGAAGGTCATGGGAGAATAGTTCCACATTATGAGCGTGTGGCTACTGCGAGTGATATATTGATGAAGGCTCACATTACCCCATCACTTAGTATAGGGGGTTGGGTCCCCATCACCCTCACGTGTACACCCTCGCTCGCCACTCACACCTAGGCAAGTCTAGGCCTAGTCTAGATCCGAATAGAAAAAGAAAAGGAGGAAGAGGAGGAATTGTTGGGCCTAGAGGAAAGGGCCGATTTTTTATTAATGTGTGTACGAGCCTTGGGCATAATTTGGGCTTGAATCATGATTGGCTTTAGGCTAAACTTTAAGACATCTGATGGTAAGTATTTAACATTTGATGGGCGTGAAAGATGCTAAGTGTTAAGGGCTCTCTCTCTTAGTTGAAAAATAAAATTTTTACCCTTAAACACTTCATTTACTTTTGAAGATTGAAGAGTTTATTTTTTATCTATTTGAGATTGATATTCATTGCAGATTCTATTTCTCTTTATGTCAAATTATTACACTCATTTTATATTCAATTAATTAGTTGTTAATTGCGTATTAATTACTCTTTGAGATGACCTCAGACTCACATTTGAGATTACAAATTTAAATGTTGATTCACTTTTGTTGACTATACTACAATGCATATTTTAAACTCGATGAAAACGCATTGAACAATAAGTTTGGTGCAAAAAGCAAGGAAGTAATCTTTCTAGGATACTCCTCTAGAAGTAAATCCTATAGAGTTTTTAATAAGAAAAATTTGGTAGTTGAAGAGACTCTGCATGTATATTTTGATGAATTGGATCAATTAGATAAAGCATCAATCAAAGATGATCATCAACCTCTAGATGATCCTTCAAATATTCCTGAAGACACCTCTAATGAACTTCCAATAGATTTAACCTACACCAAAGATCATCTTAAAGAATTGGTGATTGATGAAGTCTCAAAAGGAATTCAAACTAGATTGTCTTTTAATAACCTTGCACTTAGTGCTTTAGTAACCCAACTAAAACCCAAATCCGTGAAAGAAGCATTCACCGATGATTGTTGGATTGTAGCTATGCGAGAAGCATTGAACCAATCTGAAAGAAATGATGTTTCAAAATTAGTTCCTAAGCTAGAATCTCAATCTATTATTGGAACAAAATCAGTCTTTAGAAATAAGCTTGATGAATTAGGAAAGGTTGCAAGAAACAAAGCTAGACTTGTGGCTCAAGGCTATAATCAGGAAGAAGGAATCGATTTTGACGAAGCCTATGCTCCAGTAGCTAGACTAGAATCCATTAGAATGTTACTAGCTTTTTCTACTCATATGGGATTTAAACTATTCCAAATGGACATCAAAAGCACATTTCTCAATGGATTTCTAAATGAAGAAGTCTATGTGAAACAACCCCCTGGCTTTGAAAGTACAGAAAATCTTGATCATGTTTTCAAACTAAACAAAGCTTTATACAAACTTAAGCAAGCTCCTCGAGCTTAGTATGAATGATTAAGAAACTACTTAATAGAAAATGAGTTCAAAATGGGCTTAATTGATCCAACCTTATTTACTAAACAAAAAGATAACCAACTAATTCTAATCCAAATTTATGTTGACAACATAATATTTGGTGCTACTAACAATCTTCTATGCCAGAAGTTTGCGAAAGTCATGTAGGATTGATTCGAGATGTGCTTGATGGGAGAATTAAAGTTCTTCCTAAGGTTGCAAATTGATCAACTAGAAGATATAATTTTCATTTCGCATACCAAATACACAAAGGAGATTTTGAAGAAATTAGAAATGGGTAAAACAAAAGGAAAAGGCATACCAATGGCTACCACTATACAACTCGAAGAAGATGAGTCAAGTAAGTGTGTAGATCAAAAGCTATATAGAAGCATGATTGGATATTTGTTATACTTGACTGCTAGTAGAACTGACATACTCTTTAGTACTTGTCTTTGTGCTAGATTTCAAGTAAATCCTAAAGATTCCCACCTAAATGCCTTAAAACGGATACTTAGGTACCTACATGACACTATAGATCTTGGTATGTTCTATCCCAAATCAGTCACACTTGACTTACTATCCTATTGTATTGCTGATTATGCGGCAAGTTAAACTAATTGCAAGAGTACTAGTGGAATGTATTAATTTTTTAGAAATTCCCTAGTATCTTGGATTAGTAAGAAACAAAATAGTGTTTCCCTATCCACAATTGAAGTTGAGTACATTACTACCTCCTTAGCATGCTCACAGATCTTGTGGATGAACAAACACTTACAGATTTTGGACTAAACATTGAAAACACTAGGATTCTCTATGACAATACTAGTTCAATAAACCTATCCAAAAATCCCATTAAACATTCTAGAACAAAACATATAGTATGAGACATTGTTTCCTTAGAGATTATTCCCTAAAGAAGAAAATAATCCTAGAATTCATTCAAATAGAAAAACATTTAGTTGATATCTTCACAAAACCTCTAGCACAAGGAAGATTTATAGTAATAAGAGATTTAGGCTTAATAAGACTTGTTGAACATTGATTGATGTTTGTTGTTTTGTCTTGCAAGCCATTGGTCGATCAAACAATTATTTTGATCGATCAATAGTTGATCAATCAAATATTAATTCTAATCGATCAAGCATTGAAATTTTGGGCAAGAAATTTTCCTCTAAAATTTTCAACTTTTGATCGACTAAGTGTTGGTTTGATTGATCAAGTTCTGGGGGTGAATTTTCTCTCCATTGGAAATTCAATTTCAATTGTTCAACTCTTCTTTCTAATCGACCAAAATTGAATTTGGTCAACCAAAATGTGTTTTGATCGACCAAATCTGGGTGCATCTCATCTCGTCGAGATTCTTGTTTAGTGAATCTAATCACTTGATTTGATCACTAATCACTCGCTAATCTTTGATCTCGGTCATTAATTATTTTCTACCTTATTTGCTTTACCCATTCCCTACAAAAACAACCTTCTTACCACTTTTTTTAACCACTTCAAAACCTCTTCCAACAACCAAAACCCAAGGTCCCCACAAGCAAAATCATGGTCCCCTTCCCTCCTCCATCGACCACTGCTCCTCCTCCTTCGACCAAAATGCCGCCACCATCTCTGACCAAACATTGGCTGACCACCCATGGCCGCACCTCCTCCAACAACCTCTCCTTGCCACTGTCCCCTCCTTCGACTAGCCATCCCCCTCTGGCGACCCCTCCAGTGACTGACGACCACCTCTAGCCATCCGTCCTCCTCTTCCTTGCTGCCAAGCAGATTGATCCTTGTCGATCCCTGGTATAACCCTCTCCTCTACCTATTTTTTTCATCACATCTTGTCATTTTGATCTTGTTTTGATAAGATATGCTTGTGATTGTGATTTTCATGTTTTCCGGCCATTGTTCTTCATGTTATCCATGTTCTTCATTTGTTCTTCATGTTCTTATCGTTTGATCCGTTAAAATCTTTTTTTTTTCTGCACTGTCTATTTTCTATGGATCAATTTTTTATCTTTAATCGACCAGAAATTATCGTATTCTAACTGCTCTAAATTGATTTTGATCAACCACTTATTCATTTTGATCAACCAACCATTGTTGACCAAAAATACAACCTCATTGACTAAAACATCTCTGAAATTTCACTTGCTTCCTTTCGACTTTTTGATCAACCAAAAATGATCAACTAATTTATTCCTTCTGATCGATCAATTATCCTTTTTTAATCAACCAATCTGTGTTTTGATCGACCAGCTTGATTATTTTGATCGGCCAAAACTATAACAGACCTATTTTCCTGGCTCCTAAACGATCTCGTGCCTCCACCTCCACCCCCAGAGATGACACCTTTGATGGTATGCCATAATTTTTCTCTTTAGTCTCTCCTATCACCTCATGTTGGTCAACCCATTAACCTAGACTACTTCGAGTGCATCTTTCCAGGTCTTAGAGGCTGACTTACCTATCATAGGATAGGTTGCCTTTTTGATTGAACTTTTTATGCGGGTACGAGTGATGTGGATTTTATGCAGTCTGTAAAATGCAGGTTTTAGATGTTGTTGCAACGCGTATAACTGATCAACTTTGAAATTTATATTCCTAGATAGTGGTGGCATCTAGGGTTGTCCAAGGAGACCAATTTGTTAATCACATGAATTGGTTCTCTCTCTCGCCTTTTAAATCAACACATGTACTTTTGTATTTTTCATTTTGTTGTTTTTAGGATTTTTAGAAATAGTTGAGTAACGGATGTGAAGATGAAAGTATGCTAAAGCTACGCCTATCATCTACTCTAGAGTGTCAAGAACGTCTTCTCTTCTAAGCTCACCCTAAGCAAGTGCACCTAGGGTAATTAGAAGAGAGTTGTGGTGCACTACAACTATAAGGAAAAACACACTAAATAGAACAAGAATTTGGAAGGCAAAAAAGATTTATAATAACTAGACATGCAAAGTCACAAGTAGATGAATGCTTGAAACATAAACAAAATCTAGCTAATACAAAAAATAGAAAGTGATGAAGAACAAGATGAAGATCCTCCAGTAGAAGATTTAAGAAATCCTTGCTCCAACCGCAGCTGTTCCCATAGTTGAAAATAACTCCTCTTTGGCTTCTTCCTTCAAGTGGTCCTTCTCCAAGCCTTCTCCAAGGGTGGACGTCCAACACCTTTGTTCCTCCTCTTGCCTGGGCATCCCCCTAGATGAAGGCTTCCTCCTTGGTGTGGCACAAGGGAGAAGAAGAATGAGGAAGAAGGCACCAAGGGGGCGGGTAGGTTGCCCCCTTGATCTTCTTCTATTCTTCTTCTTCCTTGGTATTAGGTGTGGTGGAATATACAAAGGGAGAAGATGATATTATGGTGGTGGTTAAGGGGGGTATTAATAGGAAGGGAGAAGGGTGGTTGGCGTGGGATGTAGTGGAGGGCTAGGATTGATTTTGGTGGGTAGTTGGTGATCCTATGGATAAGGAGGATTGGCGCCAACCCAAGGGTCACATAGGTGGCAGTTATGGGTGCTTGCTAACCTTGGTGACCTTTGGTTTTGGCACCAAAATGGGCCTTCTAGAAGGGATCCTAGGTGGCACCAAGATTGGATGGGTACGATAGGTTTAGGTGTTGAATGGAGGGTTGAGATGGGAGGGGAATTTGGCACCAAAATGGAGAGGGTAGTTAGGCATTTCTGGTGCCAAAATCAAGGTGACTCTTGGTGGTGGTGGTGGGTTGAAAGGTGGTGAGTTAGGTGGTGCCAAGATAGATTGGGAGTAGGGAGCTTAGGTAGACTAGGTTTAGGGTTATTTGGTGGATCTTAGGTAGGTGGCTTTTAGGGTTAGGAAGGGATGCCAAGGAAGTAACTAGCTTAGCTAGCATAGTTAGTAGGGACTAGGGTAGAGAGCTAGAGGGAGCTAGGGTTTTGGAGGTGGTGAGCTGAAGGAGGCTGTCCTGAGCTACACTAGAGCTAGTGGCAGCTGAAGAGAGTTGCAAGGAGCCACCTTAGCTAGCTTAGCTTGCAAGTTCTTTGCTAGTTGCTAAGCCAAGCTAAGATGAGCTGGCTTTTGTTAATGTGAGCTAAGGTGAACTGGGTCTGGTCTTCCCGAAGGTTACTAAGCTAGCTAGAGTAGCTAGCTTAAGTCAAGTAGCTCAGCTCAACTAAGTTGAGCTAAGTTGAGCCTCCAGGAGCTAGACTTGAGCTGGCCTGAGCTGGTTAAGGTCATCTTCAGCTGACCAGGTCTAGCTAGTAGCTAGTCCTAGTCAAGTTGAACTTCCAGTGAACTCTTCTAAGTTGGAGGAGTTGGAATGGAGATGGGATCAACTGACTTGAGCTAGTTTGAGTTGCCATCCAGCTGAGGTGAGCTAAATGGAGCTGAGGTGAACTAGCTAGAGCTACCATTCAGTTGAGATGAGCTGAATGGAGCTAGGGTTGAGTTCATCCAGCTAGAAGGAGCTGGGGTCCAGTTGAATGAGCTGGATCTAGCTGGAATCCAGCTAAAAGGAGCTTCCTCTTCATCTTCTGCCTTCTTGAGTGCTAGGGTTTTAGGGATCTGACTATCTGTTTATCCCTAACACTTAAATAAACATGTCAAAAACACAACAAAATATGCAATGAATGCCTAACCTAATTGATGCCTAAATGCAGCCCAAAAAGTCATTTGCAAAGTTAAAATCCTAAGAGCTAGGTTTGTTTTAGGGCATAGGAATGATGATAAACTGGTGTTTATCAGTGAGGGGTAGTTGCATTAAGGACGTTGACCCTATGGCTTGTCACCTCTTCTACTCTAACCTTCATAACATTGGTGAAGGTTTTGACATTCAGCTTACATCAAATGTCTACGGTATTGAGGTTCTTGTCAATACTGATGTCTTATCTGAGGTTCTTGCTTGTCCCTCCTTTGGTCCCACATATCTTGAGTTGCACCATAACACCTCCTCCAAAGTTATCAAGGAGATGTTGATGACTCTCGAATCCTTTAACTTGGGCAAGCCCACCAAGTCACCATATTTTCATCCTCTCTCGCAATTCCTCAACTGTGCATTCCTTTGGAACTTCATGTCTAAATCTATCTCCTTTGAGAACTGTCTGGGTCCCATGCTCGTGGCTCTACATGCCTTCATGACCAATAGGGCATTTAATTGGAACCACTTCATTCTCACCTTCATGGAGAGGAAACCCACGAGTGTCTTCCCTTTTGGCACCCTGCTCTCCTATATCTTCCTTCATTTTAATGTCCCCATGGACATTAATCATAAGCAATTCATCTCTCATGTTTCCATTTTTGGAGAGCTTACATAATCCAAGATGGAATAGGAGCGCCAGGCCCGTCAAGATCCTTCTCAGGTGATCGTCACGAAATGAGTAAAAGGATTTTTACGTTATCATTGTAGTTGCGAATCGTGTTGAAGCAAAATAAATTTATAAATCAGAAAAAGTATTGATTCGTTCGTAGGAAGTCAAGACGAGATTCTTAAAGCCTTTTGTGCTAACTAATCTAACCTAATGAAAGCATACAAAGAGAGACAAGATATTCATTGTATTAACTTTTTATTACTACTTGCAAAAAGTTCTAAACTATGAATCAAAGCAAATATACTAAAGAGTAGAGAGGGAGGGAGATAGAGATAGATGAAGAGCGGAGCTACTTGAGGGATGCTTGTGCCAAGTACGACAGCACTTCAGATCCAGGGCACTGGGAAGATGGCTAGAGAGAGATGTTGAAGAGAGAGTGGACCCAGAGATGTGTGCCGATCAAATTACCTCTCAAATGGGGGCTCTAGGGTTCTTTTCATAGCAAAAATGAGGGTCAAATATAGACACATCTATTTATTTAGGTTAAAATGCCTAATCATGCATGTTCCTAGGCTTAGATTTGCATTTCATGTTATAAATATTGCATAGCATGCATCATTCCACATTTAGAGTAGTTGTATATATTTTAGGTTAATTAGGTCCTTTTTATGGTAAGGAGAGAAGGAGATTCATTTTAGGGCCTCGGATGGACGATCCGACTGCATGGACCTGATCAAGATGGCGATCGAAGTCTAATGCCTCTGAAATTGTCTACATCGGATTCCCGTAGCATCATATGAAGTCTGAGGAGATCAACGGCCAGGGGGCAATGCGACATCCTTACAGGTTTTGGATAAAAATCTGACTGTACAGATGGATCCGGAGTGACGATCATAGTCCGGCAATGCGGAAATCAACTCGATCGAAGCATCGTGGCACCCTCTACAACAGAAAGAAGATGGATGGCCCAGATGGCGCCACGTGGTGCCATCTAGGCCACCCAACACTAGCCAGCAGCAACCGCCCAAGCCTCTCCCATCCACACAATCAGATCTGGACCATTGGATCTTCATCCAATGGCCATAGGCATGCCATGTCTCTTAAATGGTTATGAGGTCTTCTTGACACAAAGACCTTCATAGCTCATTGGTCTCAAGTGCTGCACCTAATGAAGGGGTGCAGGTTCATGGCGCCATCTGGGCCATCGAACACCAGCCAGCAGCAACCACACAAGCCTCTCCCATCTACACCATCAGATCTGGGCCATTGGATCTTCATCCAACGGCCATAGGAGTGCCACGTCTCTTAAATGGTTATGAGGTCTTCTTGACACAAAGACCTTCATAGCTCATTGGTCTTAAGTGCTGCACCTAAAGAAGGGGCACGTGTTCGAATCCCTACAACCCCCCTAATTCTCAATCATATGTGCGTGCACACGCCAGCGCAGCAGCAAAGGTAGCAGCCACACAGCGCGAGCGCATTCACGCACTAATGATGCACTAGCACAGCATAGCCAACGTGAGCACTCAACACAGTGCGAGGAGTGAGTGACGCCAGCAAGGGTGTGTGTGATCTTTTTAGCGACATTTAGGGTGGGTCTTTAGTGACGTTTGCAGCTGTCACTAATGGCCCATACGAGTTATCAAAGGAATTGAAGGGCGGATCTTTAGCGACACATACGCAGGCCTTTAGTGATGTGAATCTTCAGCAACAGCTGCAAGGATTTTAGCGACGTTTATGGACATCAATAAAGACCCAGATGCAAATTTGTTCTTCCTCCTCCACTATAAAAGGACCTACCCACCACCATTCCAAACCATCTCTTCCTTTCTTCCTCTCACCACCTCCAAGGCTCTAGAGAGAGCTTGCCCCAAGCCCGGGATGCCCCTCTAGAGTAGAAAAGAAAATATTTTTCCCACGTCTCATCCCCATTCGTGGAGCATCCCGTGGCCATCCTCTAACCACCCTTCGGGATGGAGATCCTCGCCCGACGCCATCCTGCCCCACCCTCCATCCTCCAGCTCCATCCACATTCATTTCGCTCCTCACCACCTTCCTCCAGGCGACGTCAGAGTGAGTCATCCTCTGAGCGACTATCAAGGGGGATTTCTCTCACCTCATTCTATCTTCTACACTTTCATAGTGTAGATTTTCCTGCTTTCGTAGTTGTAACAAACATTCACTTATAATAGATGATTGTTTCTCTCTTTCTCTCTCTTTCTCTCTTATATTTTTGCAAGTAGATAAAGTTTTCATCAACCTAATCTCTTGCTTGATAAAAATACAAAAGAAAATAAAAAAGATTAAAATGACCAAAAACAAATAAAAGCAAAACGTGGATTTTTATAAAACCAAATGTTCACCTCCTCGTGTTTGACCTGGGACTCACTTTTTGAGTTTCGATTATAAATTTTATTTGATAGACATGTCTTGAGAGCTACGACGATGGGTCCTCCAAACCTCAATTTCAGTTCGTGAAGCGCGCCCCCATCATTTTGGCACTGTTGCTGGGGAGGCAACTTTCTTTGGTTTTTTTTTTCTTGTTTTTTCAGCCTTACATAACTTTTATCTCACTTTTTCTCTTATCTTACTATGATTGCAGGTACCCTTTCGAGGCAGGCCAAAGTGGTTAGAATGGAGAAAAGTGTGGATGAAGGTTTTGCACCCTCACCCACTAGTTCATTTCACCACACTAATAGCTCAAACCCAAATCAACTTAGGTGCTTTTTTATAAACCCTAGGATAGATTTGGTTGTTTGTTTGCCACCTCCACTCATCTCACCCCCACATATAAAAAAAACAAAAAAATATATACTATTCTCTTGTGGGATTTTCTAAAAGCTACACACTTAACACCCACAACTTCTCACCCTAAGGTGCACAATCACATCGATTCTACCACCTAATCAAGATCTAAACTGTGGACCAGGTACACTTAACTCAACACACAAATAAGTGGGTAGAAATCTAAATAGGTCAAACATTTCTGTGTGCCTTAACTAAGTGGTGCAATAGGCCAATCGATTGAACTGTTTGGGCTACACCACTTAAGATAAAAGCAATCTATCAAGTAGCTTGCCACTTAGGGTTGATTCTTAGGGCTGAACCAGGCACTCCACATTTTTCTAATTTCTAAAGGAATATTTCATCACCAATGCTTTCAAAACTTGGAGTGTTATCCTAACCTTGATTGAATAACCTAAAGATTAAACCCTAAAAGCTACTAAACAAGGTTGAACCCTAAAAGACACATCATCAAATAACCTTGTTTGCAAACCATGGTTGTGCACACATGCACATTTGAACTGATAATTAAGGGCACAACCCATCTTAAGGGCCCATCACATTCCAAGAGCACGATCATCCCAAGCCTAACTAAAATTGAGTAGACGTTGGCCTTAAGGATTGATTTGCTCTTCGGGGCTCAAACTAAGATTTTTTTCGATTAATCTACTTCTACTGGTCCATCCGATGTCTAGCTAGGGGAGTAGCGTCAAACAACCATGGCTTGGGGGTACACTAGGAATCGGAAGCATAGTCAAAAGGAAGAACCTTCTCCCCAGTCCCTCCTAACTGGTTGCATTGACTGGATAAAAGTAGACCAAATCGTTTATAATCTCAAGATGGGTCCTGGGAGTCTGTAGGTCTTTAGGCTAACCCACCTAAGGACATGGTTGATTGCTTGTACTACAAGACTCCTTTCTCTCTTCTGATTTCCCTCTTACGCCACAATGTATCCTTCCACATCCTACACACATTTCACATCCTATCCTCCTACCACCACTTATCCCCAAGATGATTACTATCCTAACTTGACTTGTAATTACCCATCCAATAGCTGGGATAACTTTGATTGGGGATATGAATCTGGACCTCAGTGTCCAGGGCCTAACCCCGTACAACAAGACTATGATTATTATCCTTCCCAAAGCTACAAGGATTATAGATCTTCATCCTTTGATCACCAAACCAACCTGATCTACAATCAGGAATGATATAATGATTATAACACCTACCCTCCCCAGTATTCCATTGAATACAGGTCATCACCATTCTCTGAACAACCCGAGATGACCTACTATCAGGGAGAAACCCAAGAACCTTGATATCTTGACTCCCCTAGATTTAACTCAAACCCACCCAAACCTGAACCAAACCATTTGGTTCAGGTGAACCAGATCCAAGATAGGGTGTTGGCCAACTTGAGGAACACCATACAATCTTTAGAAGCCCAGCCAACACCATGCACTGAAGAATTGGAGCCTATGATAAAAATGATTGATGAGCTGAATAGCTCTTTATTGGATTTGCTGCAAATTGTTTGGGATAGGGACCTTGGTGAGTTTCTTCTTGGGAAATTATCAAGATTGAGGATGAAATTTGTGGTTGCCCTAGTCAAATCTTGGGATGATTCTCAAGATGAACCCCCTTCAGGAGAGCCAATGTCTGAACCCGCTCAGGCACCTGTCGGGAGGGATACATATGTTGATATTGGAGATGACCAGGTTGGTCTAAAGCAACCCTTTGAGGATGAATCGAGTTTCTCACCTGAGATCCTAGAGCTAGGGAATGATGAAAAATATGTCTCCACGGACCATGAAATGACATATGATTTTAAGACATATATAAATGAGGATCATGGATTCTTTGATTCTGAGGATGAGGAATCTCTTAGTGAAGTCTCACTTGAGCTTAAGGAAAGTGATCTTAGTGAGACAAGTAGGCTTGAGGAATCTGATAAATCATTTGATAGCCCGACTATTGAAGATTCTGATTCTGTTGGGGTTAACTTGGAAGATCCAAATCTTAATGATTTAATCAGTGACCCCATTCCTCATCTGCACCCCAAAGAGCTAACTTTTGAGATTATTGTGCCCAAGTCAATCTTGATTCAGCCACAATTTCTGGACTTAGGTAAATCTTATGGGGTGAGCAGTATGCTAGAAGTCCCGGAGCCTGAGCTCTTGATGTTGGAGGATAGAATTGTTGAAACAAAAATTTGGGAGGCTAATTTTGAGGGAACTTTGAATTTGGATCTAAGGGTACCTATTGACCTGAAACCACCTACTTTCTATCAGGACCCTTATGATACCTTTCACGTGCAACCCAAGCTCAAAATAACTGATTATTTTTCTGAGCTGAACGTTAAGTGGACTTCCGCACCTATTGAACCATCTTTACTCATTGTCCGACACTTAGTCTTGGGTTGCACACCACAAAACCATAAGTTCAGCCCTGCAAGTTTAACAATCTTCAATTCTAGGTGATTTTCAACCAGAACCTTAGAACCACTCAACCCTAGGGCATGGGTATACACAATAACTTGGTCCACATCTGTGGACATCTTCTATTGGCGGGTCTGAGGATCAATATTTTTATTTGATTATGACCCGTACTTATGAATTCTTAATTCTTCCTTGTATGTATATTATGCCTAGCTGAAGGCATTAAATTTAGCACGTGTTTATATCTCACATTCCCAGTGGAGTTGACCAAATCTCTCATGATATTCAAGTGATATTCTGTGTACTCCGCCTTTTCATGTCATTATTTGTACAATGAGGACATTGCATCATTTAGGCATGGGGGGTGGATATTTAATCCTGAAATCATTTTTTTACCTCCTTAGAATTTCTTTTAGTTTCTTATAAAAAAAATTAAAAATTTGAAAAAGAAAAAAAGGAAATTAAGAAAAGTGAACCTAGGCATTTGGAAGTTATTGACTTTAGGAAATGATACGATAGGACCTAAACACTTAGACACTTCAGGTCTTCAGGCTTAATTAGCCTGGGTGTCCACTAGAATGTGGACTTGGTCTCGAGACCTCACTAAGTCAATCTCATTTTTAATTTGGTAAATAATTTGGGATGATAAGTATGCAACTTATCAACCCGCTGTCTGATTTGAGGGGATTTTAAGTCTAAGCATCTACACACTATTCGCACTGACTCACTTTCCGATAATTTTTATGGAAATTGGGTAGCTAATGAATCGACTAGGGTGGTATGGCTAGCAAGTTGTCATAGGTAACAACCCATTGGCCGATTGTCTAGAGCTCAGCCACAAGACCATTTTCTTTGTATTGCCTTTAGGTAAATCTTAGATCAAGGAAGCCACCTACTAAGAAAATAAAAGAAAAAAAATGAAACACCCAAACAGAAAAGAAAAAATAGAAAAAGGAGAAAAACAAAATAATAAAGCCACACCTCACCGCATAACTATGGCTGGCAAGTGATCGTGGGTAACAGCCCATTGGCCGGTTGTCCAGAGCCCAGCTCATAAAAATGCATAATAATTCCTAAAACACGTAGGGAATAAGCGGGGAAGTAGAAATAACTAGGGAGATATACACTGGGTTCGCCCTTGTGTTGACCCCATAAATAAAAGTAGGGTGAAAGCTACCAATCGAAAAGATAAACCTTTAGGCAAGGTCACCTAGGGTCGTAGAAACCCAAAGTCTGTCTTAATGGCCATTTTGTGAGTCTATCACCATTTCACAAAGATGCTTAGCACTTAGAGTCCTTTTCGAGTCTTAAGCAGGTTGGGTAGACGTAAAAAGTTATCTCGAGACTCTCAAACTCTAAAGATCCAAAAAAATAAGAAAAGAAGAAAAACAGAAAAAAATGTATCTTCTCTTTGCAAATAAAGCCAGGACTTGGGTGGTCTGCATTCTGGCAGACACCCGGGTACTGTTGAGTTTTCGTTGTCTAGGACCTTAGTTGAAACTTTATATTGTTAATAAACGACTAAGTCTAAGTGATCTAATCCTAATTTTGATATTACACATAGCATGTAGTTTAATTTTGCTAGGAACTAGCAAAAAATAGGCATGGGGGTATGATATAGACACATCTATCTAGGTTAAAATGCCTAATCATGCATGTTCCTAGGCTTAGATTTGCATTTCATGTTATAAATATTGCATAGCATGCATCATTCTACATTTAGAGTAGTTGTATATAGTTTAGGTTAATTAGGTCCATTTATGGTCAGGAGAGAAGGAGATTCATTTCAGAGCATCGGATGGACGATCCGACCATATGGATCGGATCAAGACGATGATCAAAGTCTAACGCCTCCAAAATTATCTACATCGGATTCCCATAGCATCATATGAAGTCCGAGGAGATCAACGGCTAGGGGGCAACGCGACATCCTTACAGGTTTAGGATTAAAAAAATGACCATACGAATGGATCCGGAGTGACGATCGTAGTCCGGCAATGTGGAAATCAACTCGATCCAAGCACTGTGGCACCCTCTGCAACAGAAAGAAGATGGATGGCACAAATGGCGCCACGTGGTGCCATCTAGGCCGCCCAACGTCGGCCAACAGCAACCCCCCAAGCCTAGCCCATCCACACCATCAGATCTAGGCCATTGGATCTTCATCCAACGGCCATGGGAGTTCCACGTCTCTTAAATGGTTATGAGGTCTTCTTGACAAAAAGACGTCCATAGCTCATTGGTCTCAAGTGCTGCACCCAAAGAATGGGTGAGGGTTCGAATCCCCGCAGCCCCCCTAATTCTCAATCAGATATGCAAGCACACGCCAGTGCAACAACAAAGGCAGTGGCCATGCAGTGCAAGAGCATTTGCGCGCTAATCACCCACAGCGTAGCACAGCCAACGTGAGCACTCAACTCGGCACGAGGAGCACGCGACGCCAGTGACGGTGTGCATACTCTTTTTAGCGACATTTAGGGTGGGTCTTTAGTGACGCTTGCAGCTATCACCAATAGCTTATGCGAGCCAGCAAAGGAATTTAAGGGCGAATCTTCAGCGACACATTCGCGGGCCTTTAGTGACGCTTACAACTGTCACTAATTGTCTGCGTGTGTCAGCAGGAGGAATTGAATGATGGATCTTCAATGACAGCTACAGACATTTACAGATGTCAGTAATGACCCAGATGTGAATTTGTTCTTCCTCCTCCACTATAAAAGGACCTACCCACCACCATTCCAAACCATTTCTTCCTTTCTTCCTCTCATCACCTCCAAGGCTCTAGAGAGAGCTTGTCCCAAGCCCGGGATGCTCCTCTAGAGTAGAAAAGAAAATAGTTTTCCCACGTCTCATCCCCATTCATGGAGCATCTCGTGGCCATCCTCTCACCGCCCTTCAGGAAGGAGATCCTCACTGTGACGCCGTCCTGTCCCGCCCTCCGTCCTCCAGCTCCATCCCCATTCATCCCGCTCCTCACCACCTTCCTCCAGGCGACATCCGAGCGAGTTGTCCTCCAAGCGACCGTTGAGGGGGATTTCACTCACCTCATTCTATCCTTTTACACTTTCATAGTGTAGATTTTCCTACTTTCGTAGTTGTAACAAATATTCGCTTATAATAGATGATTGTTTCTCTGTTTCTCTCTCTCTTATATTTTTGCAAGTAGATAAAGTTTTCATCGACCTAATCTCTTCCTTGATAAAAATATAAAAAGAAAGTTAAAAAGATAAAAATGACCAAAAACAAATAAAAGCGAAGCACAAATTTTTATAAAACCAAACGTTCACCTCCTCGTGTTCGACCTGGGACTCACTTTTTGAGTTTCGGTTATAAATTTTATTTGATAGATGCATTTTGCAAGCTACAACGATGGGTCCTCCAAACCCTGATTTCAATTCGCGAAGCATGCCCCCATCGGGGTCAAAGCAAGTATTTTAGGTCCCAAAACTGTGAAACACCTTTGGATTGATCAGATCTGTCAAATGAAAGATCAACAGCTTAGATCTCGCCTCAAAAGACCCTACATCGTGCCTTCATCGTGCAGCTTCGTAACAGAATGTGCCACATGGTGCCTTTACGGCCACTCGATCTACCACCTTGCCGCTCCTCACACACACGTAAGAGAGTTTGATTACAGCCATCCGATCTTACGATCGGACAACTTAAGATGCGCACTGCACTGCCTCGTCAATTTTGCACTCCACGTGCCTCGAATGCATGTGCTTTGCTTTCACGTGAAGGCAGTCACAGCTGCACAGCAGTCGCATTTGTGTCACGGTCATGTTTTCTCACATGTCCACTATCAGGGTTGGATGTTGATCCAAGGGCTGAGATTAATTCTCCCATGATAAAGTGCAGAGAGGCAGGTGACGTGGCTCAACGTTGGTTGTTGGATGACTCTCCTATGGCCTTGCTTCACTTTTCAGTGATTAAGGGTGTGGTAGGGGCTGTTAGGATGTCACTACGTGGTGCCATGCTAACCGTCCGTCTTCCTGCCTTTGTAGTTGGTGCTATAGGTCTCTGATTGAGTTAATTTTTGCGTCGTTGGACTATGATCGTTGATCCGGATCCATCTGTTCAATCGGATTTAGCATCTGAAGTTTATACTTACACCATCTTTCCCCTTGGCCTTCGATCTTCCACAAACTGCATGTGATTCTATGGAAGTTCAATCAAGATGATTTTGGAAACCTTGAACTCCAATCGTCATCCTGATCAAATCGTACGATTGGATTTATCATCCGCAACCCTGAATCATTCGCAATTAATATCACCTCTCAATTAGAACATAAAATATCATTATTATTTATAAGGTTAACAAATCAACTATGATGCAAAATATGTTGCTCATGCATGCATTATTCCTATGTTAAACTAGGATCTAACTTAATTCATGTAGATTAGATCTTATGATTGCTATGCAATCACACACCCATGCCTAAATATTGTTAGTTCCTAGCAAATGCAAGACTAAATGTAAAGTAGTCCTATATGACCAATTTCTATCAAGAGTTTGAATAGAGATCTATTTCTTTTGTTTACATCCAAAATTTTATAAATCCAGATAATCATGAAAGTGTAGTGTAATAGTCTTTGCAACGGATCCAAGTGAAAAGTCGATCCACATCTAAAGCTCATACTTGACCCTTAGTAATACTCTATTGGGATAGGCAAATTTCTTTCCTTGGGGTTATAAAATAATCTATAAATTCAACCCCAGCTTTTGTCTTAGGTAGATGTCTGAGTCAAGTGGGTTTGTATTTGGTGGCTCGCACTCCTCTAGTGCTACATATAGACTAGTACTACAGAACCTAAATTTCCAGTCTATCAAATAAATCAACTTAGAGAGAGGCAGAGAAACTGTGCTCTCTTTAATTCCTTGTACCCATTCTATCTCTCTTTATTTTTTTTTTGAAGCTCACAATCTCACCAGATTTGTAAATATATTTGGTGGTCTCTCATGGCATTAACACTTTAATTAAGTTCTGATAACCTTATAACTAATTCAGCAATCCTCAACCAGTTTTCGGGCAATCAGAAATACAGAAAAGTAGGACAAGGCTGTATTTGGTGGATCGTAATGGCAGTAGGTGTTGAACGTCGGGTTGCTACGCTAACATGTTCAGTTTTGAAAACCTTGTCGTTGTAGTTTGAAAGCGAAGAACTCATGTTCAACAAATAAAATTTATACCAGAATAGAAATTCTGAGTCGAACATAAGGAGGCGGACGTTTGATTTAAAAACTACGCATTTGCTTTATTTGTCAGGAAGTAATTCAATTGATTAAAACTATCTAACTATTTACAATAAATAGAAGAGAGAGAGAGTAAGAGAGAGAGAATAATACAAATAGAAATCAAAATGAGATGTAGAATGAACAAGGAATTCATCATTAAAGAGATTGTTTGTTTCACTAAACATTACAACTAGAAAGCAGAGAACAATTACACTAGAAAGCATAAAAGAATGGAGAGAGAAATATCCTCCTCGACGGTCGCTTGGAGGATGAGCCGGACTGGACGATGCCTGGACGAAGGAGGACGAAGCAGGATAAAGGAGGATGAAGCAGAAGAATGGGAATGGGGCAGCACGTCATCGTCGCGGGATCCGCTTCCGAAAGGGGGACGAAAATTTGACTTTATCTCGAGAGAAGCATCCTCGGTGTGGGACAAGCTTCTCTTGAGCTTTGGAGAGGGAGAGAAGAGAAGGGATGAGAATTTCGTGTGGAGGGGGTCTCCTTTTATAGTTGCAAGGAGTGGGGGCAATTTGGTCATTACAACTCTTAAAACATTAATTCAAGACCTTAAGTGATGGCTAAAACCGTCGCTAAAGGTCTGAACGTGGGCGTAGTGGGCAGTACGCGCGCATCCGCTCGCTTGCCCGCGTGCTCAACGCATGCGCACGTCCAGCTGATCTCAGCCATTCGATCCAAGATCAGACGGCTTAGATCGCACCTTCCCCCACCTGCGCTGCGCGCCCCATCGCATGCGATGCCACGTCTTCGCCGTGCGTGCAATAGCATGTGAGCACTATCGGGCATGCAGAGTCGTTCGATCGCAATCCGATGCTCGCCCGCTCCCGCTCGCCCGCGTCGCTTGCCCACTCGTTGTGAATCAAACGCGCATCTGAAGGCAGCCGAGCGCCTTATCCACTGCACTGCGTGCTTGGATGGGCGGGCGGCCGAAGTTTTGAATGCGCGTTCAGGACCATTGGATCAAGATCCAACAGCCCAGATTGCGTGTTGGATTCTCTTTTGAAACGCAGCGGCGAACCTGAGGGCCGGTTGGACAGCTAAGATGGTGCCACATGGTGCCATCTTTGCCATCCATCTTCTGGATGATGTACATGGTGCCACAGTTGTCAGATTGAGTCGATTTTCACACCGTTAGGCTGCGATCATCGATTCGATTCCATCCGTGCGATCAGATTTGTCATTTGAAGTGCAGATTCACACCATCTTGGCCCTTGATCTTCTAGGGTTCCCTGGTCACTATCTGATGCTACAGATGTCTGATTAGGGCGATCTTAGAGTCGTTGAACTCCAATCGTCACCCTGATCACATCTATATGGTTGGGTCTTCGATCTGAGGTCCCGATAAAAAGTTTGCCCTGTCCATGAATATAAAAGGAGACAATTAACCTCCATTTTATTCAAACTACTCTAAATGCAAGATGATGCATGTTATGCAATATTTATAGCATGCAATGCAATCCTATGCTTAAGAACATGCATAAATAGACATCTTAAGTAGTGTAAACGTGTTTACATCATACCATCATGCCTATCTTTTGCTAGTCCCTAGCAAAAACTATATGTTATTTAGAAAAGAATCAGGTTGAATTATTTGGGCTTGAGTTTATTTTCAGTCATTAAGAAAATGTCTACTTAGAATCTGAACTTTCAAAGACACAACAGTGCTCGAGTATCTACCAAAATGCAAGCCGCCTCACGCCCTTGCCTCATTCAAAGAAAATTTTATTTTTCTCTTTTTCTTCTTTTCTTTTATTTTTTTTTTATTTTCAAGTTTTAGGGTTTAAGAGTGGCTTTCTACAGCCATTCAACTCACCCAAGATTTGATGAGAATCCTATGTTTTAAGCATCTTATTGTGAATGTGATAGACTCATTGACCGATAGTTAAAACGGACTTCGGATTTCTACACCTCTAGGTGACCTAAAAAAGAATTCTGCCTAAAGGTGTATCTTTACAACCGGTAGCTTTCTTCCTACTTTTATTTTTTTACGGGGTCAACACAAGGGTGAATCCAGTGTTTATCTCCCCGATTTATTCTACTTCTCCGCTTCTTCTTAAGTGTTTTGGGAATTTTCAGTGCATTTATTGAGTTGGGTTCTGGACAACCGGTCGATGAGCTGTTACCACCGACAACTTGCTAGCCATACTCGTGCGGCGAAGTGTGGTTTATTTCTTTTCTCCTTTTCTTTTTGATTTTTTTTTTTTAAGTAGGTGGCTTCCCTGGTCTAAGATTTACCTAAAGGCAGCAAAAAGAGAAAGGTCCAATGACTGGGCTCTAAACAACCTACCTATGGGCTGTTACCCATGATAACTTGCCAGCCATATCACCCTAGAAGGTTCATTAGCTACCCAATTTCCATTAAAATCGCCAAACAACGAGTCAGTGACAAGAAAGTGTGTAGATGCTAGAAACTCAAAATTCCCTCAAATCAGAGGGTGGGTTGATAAGTCGTGTACTTATCACCCAAACTTATTTACTCCAATTAAAATAGAATTTAGGTTGGCGAGGACTCGAAAAATAAATCGACAATTTAGTGGATACACGAGTTGATTAAGTCCAAAGACCTGAAGGGTCTTTGTGTTCGAATCATAATGTAATATTTCCTAAGATTGAAAATTTTCTTAAACCCAAGTTCTCTTTCCTAATTCCACAAAAAAAAAATTAATAAAATAAAACAAATCTACGGAGCTGACGAATAAATTCAAAGATGAATATCCACCCCCCATGCCTATCTAATTCAATGCCCTCATTATATTAAAAGGACATAAAACAGAGTGGAATAGAGTAGAAAGCACCTGAATTGCATGAATGTAAGGTCTGCTCTGAGATTCAAACTAAAAAAAAAAATTGTATATGTGCTGAATTTAGTACCTTCAGCGAGGTACACTATACAAAGAAGAGAAATGAAGAATTCATAGGTGCAGGTCAGAATTAGAATAAACATAAGAATCCTCTGACCTGTCAGTAGAGGTCCACAGATGCGGACCAAATTGTGGTGCAGACCCATACCCCATAATCGAGAATATCTTAGGTTCTGGATAAAAATTACCCAAAACCTAAAATCAGTATGCAAGCGGGGTCGGGCCTGCGATTTATGAGGATGCAACCCAACACCAAAAAGTCGGGTTACAGAGAATTCAAGCTCAAAAGGATAATCATTGAATGTGTGCTTGGGTTTGACATCCTCAAAACAAATGTCGTAAGGGTCCTGGTTTGATGGCTTCAGCTTAATAGGCACCCTTCAATTCAGTCTTGTACTTCCTCCAGAACTTACTTTCCAAATCAAAATTTTCTGGCTCCTATCATCCTCATTCAGCATGTCAAATTCCAGGGCCTCTTGTATATTAATCACCCCATCTGAAATCTCCAAGTCTAAATGATGTGGCTGAATCAAAATTGACTTGGGTCTAATTATCTTAGAAATAGAATCATCGATAAGCTCAATGGGGTGTAACTGACAATCAGGGCATTGAATTGAATCCTCCAGAAAATGCGATTCTGGATCCGTAATGTGTGCCATAATAGGATCAGTTTCCTTAGTTCTTGGGCTTTCAAATGATCTTTCAGATTCCTCAGGCCCAATCATCTCACAAAAATCGTGTGAGACTTTGCAACTTGAATCTTCACCATCAAAATCAAGGAAATCAAGATCCATATTAATGTATGTCCCAAAATCATCTATCACTTTCTGGTCCATGGAGACATACGTTTCCTCGTACCCTGGCTCAAGGATCTCAGGTGAAGAAATCAGATCTTCCTTAATTAGTTGCTCTAATTTAATCTGGTCAGCCTCGTAACATGTGTCCCCTCCAATAGGTGCTTGAACGGGTTCTGACATTGGCTTTCCTGAAGAGGGTTCATCCTAGGAATCATCTCATGATTGAATCAAAGAGACCACAAATCTCATCCTCAATTTCGCTAATTTCCCAAGTAGAAACTCACCCAAGTTCTTATCCTTAACATCCTGGAGCCCATCCAACAAAGACTTGTTCAAATCATCAATCATTTCAACCAGGGGCTCCAATCTCTCAATGCAAGATATTGGCTAAACTTCTAAAGATTGTATAATATTCCTCAAGTTATCCAGAACCTTTTCTTGAACCTGGTTACCCTGAACCAAACGAGTTGGTTCAAGGTTGGGTGGGTTTAGGGTTAAAGCAGGGGAATTAATGAATTGAGATTCGTTATACCCTTCCTGATAATAGGCCATTTTAGATTGTTCAAAAGGTGGTGATGACCTAAAGATAGTGTAATCAGAGGATGGGTAAGGATCAGTGTATCCTTCTTGATTGTAGATCGTATTAGGTTGTTCATGAAAGGTTGACGATCTGTAATCGATGTGACTCTGAGAAGGATAGAAATCACAATCATAGTGTTCAGGGTTAGACCCTAAACACAGAGGTCCAGAATTATCCCCAATCTGAGTTATCCCAACTAACTGATGGTTGATTATAGTACAAGTCAGGATAATCGTCATGTTAAGGATAATTCAAAACAGGAGGGAAAGAGCAGGAATGCGTGTAATATATGGAAGGATTCATGAGAGATGGGAGGAAGAAAGACACCCTACAATACAAACAATCAAACATGTCCTTAAGTGGGCTAGCCTAAAGACCTACAGACTCCCAAAACCCATCTTGAGATAAAGGAACGATTTGATCTACTTCTGTCTGTTCAATCCAACCAGTTAGAAGGAGGGACTGGGGAGAAGGTTCTTCCTTCGGCTTGTGCCTCTGGTTCCTAGTGTACCCCCCAGCCGCGATCATTTGATTCTGCTCCCCTAGCTAGACATCAGATTGAACAGTAGAAACAGACTAATCGATAATAATCTCATTTTGGACTCTGAAGAGCAAGTCGAATCCTTAAGGCCAACGTCTACTCTGTTTTATTTAGGGCTAGGTTTGAATGCGCTTTGGAATGTGATGGACCCTTTAAATGGGTTGTGCCCTTAATGATTAATTGATTTGTGTGTGCGTGCACAACCAGTGATTTTCAAGTAAGATTATTTTTGATGTGGTGAATTTTAGGGTTCAAATCTTGCTTAGTAGCTTTTAGGATTCAACTTTAGGTGTTTTCAAACAAGTTTTGTTGGCACACCAGGTTTTGAAAGCACAGGTGAAGATGTTTTCCTTTAAAGCTTAAAAAGAATGTGGAGTGCCTGGTATGAACCTAAGTGGCAGCTACTTGATGAGTTGATTTTAATTGAAGTGGTGCGACCCAATCAACTCAAACAATTATCCTGTTGCACCACTTAATTAGACACACAAATGATTACCTAGTCTGATTTCTACTCAATTATGTGTTTGAATGTGTGTACAGGCTCCAAAGATCGGTTAACCGATTGAGTTTGAAAATCAGATGAGGTTGTGTACCACTGTGAGATTTTTTTTATTTTTGTTTTAATGTGGAGGTTGGGGGTGAGTATGGGTGTCACACAACAAATAATCTAACCTTAGAGTTTATAAGAACACCTAGGTTGATTGATGTTTGTGTTATTATGTGGTGAAATGAAATCTAATGTGTGGGAGGTGGGGGATAACTTACAAAACCTTCCACAGCACTTTACTCCAATCTACCGCTTTTGCTCGTCGCAAAAGAGTACCTGCAATCACAATAAGAAAAGAGAGAAGTGAGGTAAATGATTTGTAAGTTAGAAAATGCGAAGAAAAAATCAAAGATCGTCGCCACCCCGACAACGGTGCCAAAATGTTGAACGTCGGGTTGCTACCCTAACGTGTTCGGTTTTGAAAACCTTGTCGTTGTAGTTTGAAAGCGAAGAACTCATGTTCAACAAAAAAAATTTATACTGGAATAAAAATTCTGGGTCGAACACAAGGAGGTGGACGTTTGATTTAAAAACTACGCATTTGGTTTATTTGTCACGAAGTAATTCAATTGATTAAAACTATCTAACTATTTACAATAAATAGAAGAGTGAGAGTAAGAGAGAGAGAGAATATTACAAACAGAAATCAAAACGAGATGTAGAATGAACAGGGAATTCATCATTAAAGAGATTGTTTGTTTCACTAAACATTACAACTAGAAAGCAAAAATTAATTACACTAGAAAGCAGTAAATCTACTCTAGAAAGCATTAAAAGAATGGAGAGAAATATTCTCCTCGACAGTCGCTTGGAGGATGAGCCAGACGGGACGACGCCTGGACGAAGGAGGACGAAGCAGGATGAAGGAGGACGAAGCAGAAGAACGGAAATGGGGCAGCACGTCGTCGTCGTCGCGGAATCCACTTCCAAAAGGTGGACGAAAAATTGACTTTATCTCGCGAGAAGCATCCCGGGTGTGGGACAAGCTTCTCTTGAGCTTTGGAGAGGGAGAGAAGAGAAGGAAGGGATGAGAATTTCGTGTGGAGGGGGTCTCCTTTTATAGTTGCAAGGAGTGGGGGCAATTTGGTCATTATAACTCTTAAAACATTAATTCAGGACCTTTAGTGACGAATAAAACCGTCGCTAAAGGTATGAATGTGGGAGTAGTGGGTGGCACGTGCATGCCCGCTCACTTGCCCACGTGCTCAACGCACGCGCACGTCCAGCCAATCTCAGCCGTCCGATCATGAGATCGGACGGCTTAGATTTCGCCTTCGCCTGCCTGCGCTACGCACCCCATTACGTGCGATTCCGCATATTCGGGCACGCAGAGCCGTTCGATCACGATCTGACCCTCACCTGCGCCTGCTCACCCACTCTCTGTGAATCGAACGCACGTCTGAAGGTAGCCAAGCGCCTTATTCACTGTGTTGCACGCGTGGATGGGCAGGCGGCCAAAGTTTTGAACGCGCGTTCAGGATCGTTGGATTGAGATCCAACAACCTAGATTGCGCGTTGGATTCTCTTTCGAAAGGCAGTGGCGGACCTGAGGGCCAGTTGGACGGCTGAGATGGCGCCATGTGGTGCCATCTTTACCGTCCATCTTCTGGAAGATGTAGATGGTGCCACGGTTGTCGGATTGAGTCGATTTTTGTGTCGTTAGGCTGCGATCGTCGATCCGAATCCATCCGTGTGATCAGATTTGTCGTTTAAATTGCAAATTCACACTATATTCGCCCTTGATCTTCTAGTGTTCCCCTATCACTATCTGATGCTACAGATGTCTGATTGGGGCGATCTTGGAGTCGTTGAACTCCAATCGTCGCCCTGATCACATCTGTATGGTTGGATCGTAGATCCGAGGCCCCGATAAAAAGTTTGCCTTGTCCATGAACATAAAAGGAGACAATTAACCTCCATTTTATTCAAACTACTCTAAATGCAAGATGATGCATGTTATGCAATATTTATAGCATGCAATGCAATCCTATGCTTAAGAACATGCATAAGTAGACATCTTAAGTAGTGTAAATGTGTTTATATCAGTAGGTATTGTTGCCTCAATGTGCTTAACATAAAATGAAATAAGTACAACTCAACACTTTTTTTCTTTCAAGAATTTTTTTCTTTTCTTCTTTTTTTATATATTTATATTTACCAACACAATGCAATGCAGCACACATGCACATTTTTATTCACAAGGCATTATTCGGGATTAGAGATGTTCAAGAGGATATCAGGTAGCTTATTTGGTGAAAGTGCTTATTCTTGGCATCAGGAAAGGAATGGATGGGAAAGCATGTTTCTAAATATACTCTCCTTCGACCGAGGATTCCATAAAGGACGGTCGTAACCATCCACCTTAGTCCTAGTTTTATTAGAACCTATTCTTTACATATTTGTCTTATTTGGTGGCTCTCAAAAATTCAAACAAAAAATTTGTACATAGGAACCAAGAGCAAAAACTATGCCTAACTCCAAGTATCATTATCAAATTACTCAGAAACTAAAATTCCTTGTACTAAACTTAGAGCACCAATAGACTCTCTACGCTCACCTCGCAATTGTTTGGTGGATTTACTAGACGATGGTTTGCCTGACTCCCTAATTACTATCCAAGGGTTCAAGAAAAGAAGCAGTGCTTCTTCTTGACAAACTAAAGATGTCTATCGATCATCACAGTGGATCCATTGCAAATTCTACGTGCAAGTGTGAAATTATACTAGATTCTAAATTCAGGAATCAACTCAAGAATAAATCCCTAATAAAACCTTCTTCATAAAAATACTTTATGCATGAATGCAATATGTATAAATTTTTTTTTTTTAAGTTCTAACATAAAAATAAGACATGCAATGTTCACCCCCCCATGCCTATTCATTACAATGCCCTCAATGAAATATATGCAGGAAAACAAAAATTGAAATAAGCAAGAGGAGCGGATATCACCTGACTGAGCTTGTTAATTCAAGTTAGCTTGGATAGAAAAAATACCTATACAGAATACTAAGTTGCCTCCCAGCCAGCGCTAAGTTTAACGTCATTTGCCAAATCTAAATCGAAAAGAAATATGCACTTCAATATTGTGGGCAAAGAGAAGGAGTAATAACTGTTGCTGAGAGATTTAGAATTAATATGAAGATATGATCGTGTGTTCCAAGAATCAGTGATGCATAAATGTGAACCAACTGATAATGTAGCCCCACTCCAAAGGGTTTTTCTGCTTCGTGATAAAAATTGGAGAGAGAAAGATGGAGATGGAAAAAGCAAGGTTCATGGTGCTGACCCAACTCATTGATCCAATTCCAAAGTTCAAGAAGAGGTGGTGGAGGATCTGGATTGAAATCATGATTAAAATTTAAATCTTGTTCTAAATTAGAATCATAAGGATCCTTGTAACGGTGATTGATGTCAAAAATCATGAATTCTCCAGGCTCCAGATCATACGACGGTAAAGGTAGAGTTGTATTGAATTCCTCAAAGTCCTCATCAGAAATTACCTCTTCCTTACTAGAAATCTTTTCTTCCTCAGAATCAAGCCATCCATTTGAACTAGTCAAATTATAATTTCTTCCCCAGTCTATCATGATTTGAGCTTCTTTTTCTGAGGTTATTTCTTCCTTTTCCTCATATATGGAATCATGGTTTATGTCCTTTGCTTGTCTAATTTCTCAAATCTCCTCAAAATCCAACAATTCTTGAATTTCAAAATGGATATACTGAGGATTCTTTATGTCATCATCTAATTCATCATAAGATACTTCCAATAGTTCATCGATCCCACAAGCATCTTTTTCATAGGAGGATATCTCAATTTGATTATCTATGGGAGGTGGCAAATCAGAATCATCCTCAAGTAATTTGTTCTCCACATCACATCCTTGCCTCTCATATTGATCTTGAGACTTGCTAGAAAAATTTTTTTGAAGAAGAAAGGAAAGCAATCTAAATTGATAGCCATCTAGAGATTTTATTAATGAAATAATGAAAAACCAACATACATCAGCTCCTCCAATGCCGTATGAGAGCTTGACACTCATGTACAATTCGTACCATATTAATAGGTTTCTCTTGAAAAGGATAATCATTTCTCGCACGCCACACACACCATAAAACAGGTAGCCCACCGCCACAGACCCTATTCCACACACACGAGGAGAAAATGTGTCGCACACTATCTGTCTGAAAATGACATAGGTGACATGTTTGAGCAGGAACACCCATTCTTCGATGTCTCAAGTCGCTAGTAATGAGACCATCCCTCCTACAAAGCCACAAAAATATTTGTACCTTCAAAGAAATTTTAAGCTTCCATAACCCTGCACATATGGCGTTAGCTTCTTCATTTTGTATCCTTGTTACCATTTGATCGTAAGCCTTGGTAGATGAAAAATCTCCCATCCATCTATATGTATCAGTACCCCCATCGACTTGAAAGCTTGTACATCCTATAGTAGACGTGATCTCTCCCCCCATGTGTGACTCCCCTCTCTACAGCCCGTCTCCAATATCTCCCATCTATTCTCATCTTCATCCCAGAAGTCTGCAACTTTAGCCTCTCTATCAACAGCAAGACCAAAGACATGTGGATACTTTTGGTGCAGCAGTCCCAACGAAAACCGATTTTCCAACCATAACAGCAAGGATCGTCCATCCCCACATACCGCCTGGAACAAATTCCAATTCTCCTTCATAGCCACCACCACCAAACTCCAGAAAGGTTATGCCTTTGTGGGAAAAAGTCTATTCACCACAGAATGTGATTCACCATAAACCCCTCTAATCACCTCTACCCATAGTTTATTCTGCCATTGAAAAACTTTTATTGCCTACTTCAACAATAACGAATCATTAAACTCCTTCAGGGACCTAATTGCGAACCCCCTGCTCCTTAAGGATACACAAATTTGTCCCATTTTACTAGTTGGAAGAATCGTCCATCATGTTTTGCCACTTTCCAAAAGAAAGATTTCCTAATTATATCCAACCACTTCCAGATTGCTTTTGGAGCTCTAAACATAGAAAAAATGAAAACTAGCATCACTGTGATAACAGAATTTAAAAGGATCAACCTTCATCCTTTTGATAGATATTTACTGCTCTAGCACTCCAACTTTGCTGAGATTTTTTCAAATAGGAAGCTCTAGTCACTCTTCTTCATCTTTCCACTCCTCAATGGTAGATCGAGGTAGGTAATAAGCAGGAAGATGATTGGTGTGTGTAATGTCTCTGATAATTGATGGCACACATCTCTGTTCAATCCAAAACATACAAGAGAGGATTTTTCCCCATTCAATTTCAGACTTGATATCTCCCCAAAAATAGTCACCATATGATGAAGGATACGCACCTCCCGCACACCACCCTCTACAAAAAATATAGTATCATCTGCATACTGGAGCACCAGGGCCAAGTCCTGTCTGTTCGAGAGAGCATACCCCTTGATCATCCCTGTTTCTGAAAGCTTGAAGGTGAAGCGAGCTAAGGTATCCACTACCAAGTTGATTATCAATGGTGCAAATGAACACCCTTGTCTGACCACACATCTGGGTTGAATCCAAGCACCACATGGTCTACCATTGATTAATGGGAAAAAAGCAGAGGTAGAACACATCTTTTCATCCATCTAATCCAAATGATTGGAAAGCCTCTTCGTCTGAGTACCTCCAACAAGTATGGCCAAGAGATTGAGTCATAGGCTTTAGTGAAGTCGACCTTCCACATGAAGGCCTGGCCTTTCTCCTGCTCCATCCTGCCACCATTTCCTGAGCCACAATAAAGGATTCATGCAAAGATCTATTCAGAGGAAAGCCAATTGAATAGACGAAATCAATTCTTAGAGCACCACTCTTAGTCGATTTACGAAGACTTTTGGTAGAATTCAGATTATCCTTAGTGTGAATTGCCAAACCCTCCTCAATTGTTCCCGCAACCTCAATAGAACCACAATTTGATTTATTATTTTGGGAAGCTTTAAAGATATTAAGTTGACAAGTTTTCATTCCAGAGGTGATTTGCATATTCCCCATCTCACAGTTGATCAGAGCCTTGGCTAAGGCCAAGAAATGTCTTCGTAAGATTATCAGGGTGTGATTCAAGTTTTCTAATGCGTCCATATCTAAAACTAACCTTAAAACCATTCACTTTTATAATCACATTCTGGAAGAGTCCTTTGGAATCTTGGTTGACCTATCATCAAGTTAAAGGGTAACATCAGTGTGTTACAAGGGACCTAAATCTAATTCTTCATATAATTCTGTGGGGATTAAATTGATGGAGGCACCAAGTGATGGTAACACCATCATGGGACCCAACTAGCCATAATTAGTCAAGTTCAATTGCTAATAGCTCCTACTTAATCATCTGAGGGTCACAACTCTGTAACATTCTTATTTAAGAAGAAAATAGGGAAATAGGGTTAATTCTGCAATTTTAACAGCACATCACAAATGAAGATTAAGCACAGGGTCACTTAAGGGATAATTAAAGGTTAATTAAGCATAAAAGTCTAAAAAGTTGGTCCATACTGACTGAAATAGGGTTTCACGCATATAGAGAGAGAAAATAATACCAAAAACCCTAATTATCAACCTTACTTAAATCGAAGAGGTTCTGGTCATGATAAAATTAATTTAAACATCCTAAAATTCATAGTAAAATATTCTAAGAGGTTTGGTATCATTGGTTTGACCATCTGAAGCCATTTTGACCTAGAACTGAGTTTTATACGAGAATTTGCCCTAATTTTGGTTTCTTTGCAATTTACCTAGCAAACATGGTCAAAATGCAAATCCAACTTCACCATTAGATTCCTTAGGTCAAAATTAGGCTAACAGTAAAATATGGGCCCAAATAGGGTCGATCTTTACCTAGTTTGCATTTTAACCCCTGAAAACTTATTTCTCTCATTTAAACCCCTAGGTTTCAATTTTATTACAAATCAATCCCTAACTTGTCATCATTCTTGCAATTTGGTCCCTTTCGCCATTGTCAATGGGAACACACCTGTAGCAAGATTTGAGAGAGGAAATATCTCTCAAATCAGATCCCAATCCCTCCAAACTTGGAGGGATTAATCTTGACGAGTTGCCTAATTGATTAAACCTCCTCCGACCACCAAACACCTTCAAATCACCACTAGCACATTTGCCATGCTCAGTGATCCTTCTGAACTTGTTTAATTGGGGCAATTGGCCCATTTTTGTGCTTTCAGCATTTGTTGGACCTTTGTCGCTGCCACTGCCTTCTTCAACTACGTTCACTCCACTCCAGCCATAATCCAGCCAATAATTGCTCTCATTTGATGCGAACACATCAATTGCGGCTTCCCAGGTCTTCAATCGAGTGAGGTATCAGCAGCTATTGCCCCAAATCCTCGGGCACTCCAGCTACAACATGTGAGGATTTCACGTAAAGGAGAGGGTGCCTGATAGTCACACATCAGGTGGCCCTAATTTTTATTTTTGTTTATAGCAATTTTGTGGTGTTAGTTGTTCACCTCTGAGAGCATAGGGGTGAGGTCCCTTACGCACGTGCATATGCATGCCCTCACCGGTGCTCACGCCTCACGAGTCTAGGCTTGGATTCATTTACCTGATACTATTCACCCTGGTATAATTTGAGAGAGAGAAAGTGATCTGAGGTGGAGGGAGGGGGTTTTGTACTGTAGCACATTAGGACTCGTGCCACCCTCTCTATGCTCAGTGCTTAGCCTCTGCTACTTGCCTCACATGCCTTGTGTTTGTGAGGCCTTTGAGAAAATTAAGGCATCTAAGCCTTGTCTTGACAACTGATTGGTTGCACTATGGAGACATTTACTTGCATGGATTTATGATGGTGTTATGATACTGTTGAAATATTTGAGGGTTGGGTAGTGTGGGATTAAGTGCTTAAAATCTATGGTTAATTTGGTGGTTTCAACCACCATTTTTAACTCTTTCTTTTTATATTTTCTCCCTGACATTTGAGATATAGTTTTGCTCTACATTGAATATCATTTTTTATTATTGATTTCACTTGCATCATTATTCTTAATTACTGTGATTAGTGAATTGATTCTCCATATTTGTTCCCTATGAACGACCTCAGACTCACATTTGATTTTCAAGCTTATAAATTTAAATGTCGCATTCATTTTCGTCGCTATATTACAACGCGATCTTTTTACGATGCAACATTTTGACGTCGTTGCCATGGAGCAACATGCATTTCATTCACTGATTACAATTCTGATTTGGTAGTAACTTGATTTATCTGATTTGCTGTGATTTTGCAAGGGGAATTGGAAGATCGACCGCACGAGCAACCACACTAGAGGCAGGTAATCTTATTCCCCTCTTCTTTAAGCCCCTCATCTCTTGAAAAATTTGAAAAGAAAATCAGCTAGGATTAACTCACTTTATTTCATAGTAATCATCATCTGAGTTGCTTGATTTGATTTAATTTGGTTAGAGATCCCCATCTTAATACTTGCACCTGTTAGGGACTTAAGGTGCCTTGGGCTATTCACCCTCTTGATTGAGCCAAGGATACCAACTTTTGGAAAGAATTGGACTTGGAAAATAGAGCCAAATTAGGGTTTCCATACTAGGGTTTCAGGAATACACATTTTCCTGATTTAAAGATAACATATTTCTCACATCGTGTGTTACCTAAGCTTTGGTTGAATTGATCTAATCAAGGGAAACCTAAAATCAAAGCTCTAACAACCACTTGAATCACTAAAATTTGGGACCTAATAACTTGTTTGCAAACCAATTCACGTTGATTTGGGTTTTTGACCCAACCCATCCTCAACCATAGGGCTGGTCAGGTGAAATTGGTCCACTTTGTAGGTCAACCAACCTTCAAATTAGGTCACAAATCAAATCAACTATAAAGTTCAAGTGAAGTTCAAGGCACATACACAGGATTAAAATTGGTAGACTTAGGAGTCAAGCTTGCTCATTCCGATCTACTTGGATTCTCAGTGACAAGGAAGGTCGGGTGAGGGAAACCCTACAACCCATGGGGATGCTTTATCGTGTAGGGGTCATTGTGGGACTCTCCCTTCCAGGCTACCCAAGTAATTCTCGAGTGAGTGAGTTTCTGATCCAGAGGTATCATCTGCCTCGAACTTCCTTAGTCATCCAAAATATTTGGGTGCCTCGATTGGGTCCATTACACATTCTGTCCCTCATCTGGTTTCCTAGTGCATGCTCGGGAGGAGGTCCTTAAGAGCGAACTTGTGGCCTCCATTAGTAGTTCATTCTCATTGAAGCCAAGCCTCGACCCACTTGTTTGTGCTCCCGCCCAATTAGATTGAGATTTCTTCCAACTATTCCACTTCTGAGCCTAGCTCTCCATCATCTGCCTCCATGGACAACCAAGAAGAAGAACCCAATGTTCAGAATCAATTGCAGTGCCTCAACGATCTATTTCACTCATTCATGAACCCACCGCAGTGTCCACTGATGCGAGATCACTACAATCCTGCTGTGGTGGCGATCAAACCTAGGGTGCAAATCTCGGCTAGAGGACCTGATACTAAACTGAAGTCGAATTTGATTAATGCAATCTCCGAATTCCACTGCTTGAACTCTAAAGATCCCTTCCAACACATCAAACAACTGAAACATCTGGACCAAACCTTTGGACCAGATATTTAGAATCGGGACATCTTGCTTATGAAAATGTTTGCCTTCTCTCTTATGGACAAGGCTGCCCATTGGTATCAAACTTTGACCCGATCAATGACGAAGAGATTTTCGCTTATTTATGAAGATGATAACAATAAATTGATATGTCGTTGTGTTTTATGTGGTGGAAAATCTCTCAATCAAAAATTAAAATAAATATCAAATTTAACCATAATAAAAATGTCGCATCCACAGGGAGGAATAGAACCAATAAATTCACGAGTAGAGGATTATAATGTTTGCAGACAACTTCGCGACTTCAATGCGAGGAATATGCTACTCTAAATGGAGCTTGCAATTTCCATAAAAGTTCAAGGCTATTTATGCAATTTTCACGTCATAAATCAAGCTCCCTAAAGTATGTATATGATGCATGTGTAGTGGCATATCATCTAAATTTGACTTACATGGAAATCTGATTTGAATTTCAATGTTGAATGATGCACATAACATTAATTAAGTAAATCCACGAAACTATAAGTGCATCCATGCGATATGGCATGAATAAAATAATAATATTAAAGTGATAGTGGCATGCAATGTAACTTTTAATTGAAGTAAAAGTAGAGGATTTCTCCTCTCTCTTCCTCGCTTGAACGGCCATGCGTGCTTGGCGACAAGAGTCGACGAGATGGTGCACTTCGACGAGTGCTTCGCGATGGTGGTGACGCACAGCTGGAGGTGGTCGGACGGTGGGGGAGGACGCTGGCCTGATGATGGCAGGTGGCTGCTCGGGCTGTTGTGGCTGCACGCACGGGCGTATGTGGCTGCGTGATGGCATGCGCACAAGGATGCACTGCACTGCCTGCAAGTGCATGGCTACCTGCGAGCGTGCTACTGCAGGCGTGCTTCCTACCGATGAGTTGGGTTCCTTGCTGCAAACAATGGAGGCATGGAAGGAAGACGAAGGAGACAAACAGTGCGTGGCTGCGCTATGGCACGTGCACAAGTGCTTGCAGGTGTGCGGCTGCCTACGGGCATGCTGCTGCCTGCAGGCGGTCTTGGCCACGTCTGGTGCGGTGAGGGCGCTCTTGTAGGGCGCATGGAGGTTGTGGTAGTGGCGCGCTTGCAGGGCGTGCAGTGAAGGCGGTGTGTGCACTTGCAGGGGCTACGGTGGGAGGATGGTGGCACGCCTGCAGGGCGCGTGGTGGGGCAGTGCGTGCTCTGTACTTAGCGTGTGGTGAGAGAGGTTTACGGTGGTGGTGCTCACTGGTTCCACAATGCATGCCCTCTCCATGGTGGGGAAGGTGGAGATGATCCCCCTTGGGGGAAAGGAAGAAGAATCCTCCTCTCGCCAAGAGCCCTTTTATCTCCTCCCCCCTATTCGCAAGTCAAGGGATTTTCAAATCCCTTACTAAACTTGGTCGGCGGCTGTTGGTGTTTGTTGAGGCCGGCGGCTGTTAGGGGAAATTTATTTCACCCCCCTGGTCTTTTGCAAAATTGATCCTCCTCTCTCACTTTCGATTTTTTGTTAACTCTTAAATTAGGCTGATGGAGTGGATTAAGTGGAGATGAATAGGGTGCGCTGTGTGCGAGACCTGCATGAAATATAAAATAATTACATAATAAGTTATAGAATGCAATAAAATAAATGTAAACTTAAGTAATGATGCATGCAAACATTTTATGACCTAATGTGATTATTAACAAACATAAAATGTAAGAATAGAGTTAACTTAGGGGTAACAATAGTCCATTAAAATGGACTCATCAATCAACACATGGGAGAAACTCTAATCTAAAATTCTTCCCAGTTGGTCGCACCAATACCTTGAGGCACCAGATCACGCATTTAACGCAAAATGCAAGAGAACCACTTCATGAGGCATGGGACCAAATTTTGGATCTCATTCAAAAATGCCCCCATCACGAAGCTCCTAAATGGGAACAAGTCCAATCTTTTTACTAGGGGCTCCAGAAGGATATCAGGCTATTTGTCAATGCAATCTGTGGTAGCAATATCATGGGTCAGCATGAAGATACCATTTGGGAGATTCTCAAGAACATGCGCGAGAACTCCATAAACAATGAAGTATGGGTGTGTTCGATCGGACGACCACCCATGCATTTACAAACATGCGAGGGGCACACAAGACTCGATACCCATCTGAATCCGTCAATCTGGAGTTGGCGGCCCATCGCCTGGATAAGGTCTCTATCATTGAGAAAAAGTTGGACGAGTTGACTCGACATCTGCAGAGAGCCATCGCTACACAACAGAGCACGTATGTGCAACTACCCTCAGGTAGGGAGGCTATGCATAACATTCACCACCACTCTTATCTGGGGATAGATCCGTATCCACCCCTATCTGATCCCAGGTTCGAAGGAAACTCCGGACCTACCTACTCTAGTTAGAGGAACTCTGAACCCTCGTACTCTGATTTCTCTTGAGTTCCTCAGACCTATGAGGATGTCCACACCATCCAGAATGAACCATTCTCCAACACCTACAACCCTAGATGGTGCAATCATCCCAACTTCGCATGGATAGGAAATAATCATAACTTGAGATTGCAATTCCAACTGATGTGAATACATCTAAATAGCCAAAAATGTCTATTAATGCATGTTCTTAGTGTCATAGTAGCATCATGCATTGTAAATATTGCATAACATGCATAATCATGCATTTAAAACAAATTGTATAAATTGTATAGTAATTGTCTCCATTTATGGTCAAGGATAGGGTGACTTTTATCGGGGCCTCGGATTGAAAATCTAGCCGTACGGATCTAATCAGGGAGACGATTGGAGTTTAATGACTCCAAGATCGCTCTGATCGGACATCCGTAGCACCAAACAGAGACCGAGGAAGAATAAAGATCAAGGGCCAAGATGGTGCCAATCGGCACTTTAGACGATAAATCCAACTGCATAGATGGGTTCAAATCAATGATCGCAGCCTAACGGCATGAAAATCAGCTCAATCCGACATCCGTGGCACCTTCTACATGTCACAGAAGTTGGACAGCCATGACGACTCCATGTGGCGCCATCACAGACACCCAAATCGACTGCAGCACCACTCCCCATCTTCTAAAGGTGCGGTGAGGCGATATCTAGTCTGTTAGATCTTGATCCAACGGCTGTGAATCGTGCCTGCTTAAATCGTAATCGCAACAAAGAGGCATCGCTAGCACAGTGGTAGAGTGGTTTGCGCGAGCGTGCGACGCGCATTCAACTCGCCATTTGCAGCACCCGAGTGATTAATCGCAATCGCGCGATTGGCTGCAGCTGGCTCAAATCATCCAATCGCCCACACGCACGATCAATCTCTCAGCGCGCACGCCCGATCGCACGCAGGCGTGCAGTTAAGCACAGATGAAGGCACGCGTGAGGAGCAATCTGGGTCGTCCGATCTTACGATCGGACGACTAAGATTTCAAGGACGTGGGCATGTGTTTTATGCATGGCAGGCGAGGAGGCACGCGCGGCGCGAACATGTTGGCCACGATCAGACCTTTAGTGACGGATAAATACATCACTAATGACCTGATTTTAATGCTTCAAGCTTGAAATGACAATTTTGTCGTCAATTGCTACAACTATAAAAGGAGACCCGACCTCCACTTCTTCTTTATCCCTTCACTTCTCTCCCTTTCCAAAGCTCAAGAGAAGCTTATCCCACACCCAGAATGCTATTCAGAGCTAAATCCAATTTTCTCGCCCCTGTTCTGAAAGTGGATCCCGCGACAACGACGACATGCTACCTTAGTCTCGCTTCTTCCTACTTCGTCCTCCTTCCCGCTCCATCCTCCATCTTCCAGGAATCGCTCCGTCTGGCTTGTCCTCCAAGCATTCGTCGAGGAGGATAACATCTCTCTCCCTTCTTTTTAATCACTTTCTAGAATTGAATTTTCTACTTTCTTGTTGTAATCATTTCCCGCTTTGTAGTTGTAAAAACATTCTGATTATATCAAGTGATTGTTCTCTCTCTCTCTCTCTTTCTCTCTCTAATTGTTTATATCAATTCCATTGTAATTATTTCATTTTCAAACAAAAACACAAAATAAATATATAAATCATGGATTTTAGATCGACGTAGCCTCCCTGTGTTTGACCCGAAACTCAAAATTTCGATATAATTTTATCTGTTGACGGCTTTCTTCGCAAATCAAACTACAACAATGGGTTTTTCAAAACCAACTTCGATCGCATAGTTTTCCACGTTCAACACGAACCCCAACCACAAGCTTAGCAACCATATCATCCCACTCGGCCTAGGCCCAATCTGAATTATCAATCTGGGCCTTCAAGGGAAAATCAAATGAATTTTATTTTGCAAGGCCTGGTTGACATCCAAAAGACTAATGCGGCTATCCAGAAACAGCACAAAGACAAAATCATAGAGGTTCGAAATCAACTTGCATAGAGGGTTGGGTCTCACCAGCCTGGTGCACTCCCTTCTCAACCTCTACTAAATTTGAATAACGTGTTGAACCATAGATGCGTTATAAACCCAAATCAAGGATAAGCTTACTACGTTTATCAGGCCCCTTATGCTTCATCACCCGACAGGATGGAGGCTTCCACATCGTATTCGGGATATCAGTAGCAACCACCAGTTTTGCCGACTCTGAACCAAAACCAGGCTGGCCTAAATTCTATTACTACACGTAGTGGCAAATTGACTTACGAGCCACCTTATCCTAGCCACTCTAGACCTGGTAGTTCAGTGCTTAACCCTAGGATGGTTATTCACGACACACCTATCCCAGATCCAGAGCCTAAACAAACCCTAGAGGAACCTACAGAGGTTCCATTTCCTGAGGCCTTGACCAAAGGAAAGAGGAAACCCAAACCTATGGCACTTGAGGAATATTTGGTCAAGCTAAATAAACATCCCCTTGATGGATGCGATTGTCTACGTATTGGCTTACGTACAATTTTTGAAGGATTTATGTACACCATAGCATAAGCCACGAAACAAAGATGGGAGTCCGATCGTATTATCTGAGCAAGCCAACTCTATCATTCTAAGCAAACTCTTGCAAAAAGTGAAAGATCTTGACACCCCTCTAATCTCCTGTAAGATTGGCAACCTAGAGTTTGATCAAGCTTTATTAGATTTAGGAGACTCCATAAATATGATCCCTACATCCCTACTAGATCATTTCGAGGAAACTAAGCTCAAACCGATTGAGGTGACCTTACAGCTGGCTGATAGATCAATTAAGTCACTAAGAAGAGTTCTCGAGAATGTTCAAGTTAGGATACGAGATTACTACTTCCTGGTGGACTTCATTGCGTTAGACATGGACACTCCAAAAAATATGAGAGATACATTAATCATCTTAGGGAGACCATTCATGGCTATAACTAGGGCGAACATGAATTGCGAAGAGGGCCAGATCAAGTTGAAATTTAGGAACAAGACATTAACGATCGATATATTTAAGGCCCAGAAAGGAATAAACTATGGGGTGATTGAAGAAGTATGCGACATCAATTCTTTGGTTGAGGACCCGATTACAGAGGAAAACCCGATTCTCCCAAAGCCTCAATTTCAAGAAGATCTTGACCTACAGATAGAGAAGCCCAGAGCTGATCTAGACCTACCCTTAGCTTCTACCCTATCTTCTAAGGCCCACCCCAAACCCCCACCCACTGCTGATAACCCAGTACTAGAATTGAAGCCCCACCCAGATCATCTGAAGTACGTGTTCTTAGGTTCCAATAAAATGTTTCCTGTGGTCATCAATTCCCAACTTTCTCCTGATCAGGAAACAAAGTTAATTCTGTTCTCTAGCAACATCGAAAAGCCATTGGATGAACTCTTGATGACCTAACTGGGATAAGTCCCTCATACTACACACATCATATCTACATCAAAGAGGGCTTACGACCATCTTTAGAAATGTAGAGACGGCTGAATCCAAATCTTCAAGAGGTTGTGAAAAATGAAATATCAAGTGGTTAGACACTGGAATCATATACCCGATCTCCGACAGCCGCTGGGTGAGCCCCATCCAAGTTGTGCCTAAGAAGGCAGGGCTCACTATGATTACGACCGAATCTGGAGAGACCATCCCGACTCGTATTGCGAATTCATGGAGTGTCTGCATAGACTATCAAAAATTGAATGCCCCAACGAAGAAAGATCATTTCCCGCTCCCGCTCATTGATCAGATTCTCAAGAAACTGGTGGGAAATCAATTTTTCTGTTTCTTGGATGGATACTCCAGATATAATCAGGTGGCAATCTATCCCAAAGATAAAGACAAGACCACCTTTACCTACCCTATGGTATGTACGCGTTCTGCAGGATGCCATTTGGGCTTTACAATGCACCGGCCACCTTTCAGCGGTGCATGCTAGCCATATTCTTTGATATGGTAGGTAAATACCTTGAGGTCTTCATGGATGACTTCTTGATTTTTGGTGAATCCTTCGATGATTGCCTCCTGTACTTGGTCCAGATCCTTTAAAGATGCATTAAAGTGAACCTGGTTTTCTCTTGGGAAAAGAGCCACTTTAAGGTTCTTGAGGGCATCGTGCTTGGATACCTTGCCTCTAAGAAAGGTATCTAAGTTGATCGAGATAAGGTAAATCTAATTTCCAAATTACCTGTGCTGGCCTTGGTCAAGGACATCAGAATGTTTTTGGGCCACATTTGATTTTATCGTTGATTCATGTCTGATTTTTCCAAGATCGCGTGCCCCTTCACGAATCTTCTCTCAAAGGACACACCTTTCGAGATGACGAGTGAGTGCATTCATGCATTTGAAATCCTGTGTGATCGAGTCACCCAAACACTAATCCTGCAATCTAGTGACTGGTCTAACCCTTCGAGATCATGTGTGATGCGTCTGACTACACTGTAGGAGCGGTGTTGGGTCAAAAAATCGATGGGAAATTGACAGTTATATATTACGCCAGCAAGACATTGGACGAGGCTCAGTGTAATTACACGATTACAGAGAAAGAGTTGCTAGCTATAATATTTGGTCTAGAGAAATTCAAATCATACCTTTTGGGATCCCATGTCATCATTTACTTGGATCACACTTGAATCCGATCATCGTGTGCAAAATCTGACATCTAGGGAATTGATTTCATGGGACCCTTTCTAGGATCTAACGACTACGAGTACATCTTACTTGCTGTTGATTATGTCTCAAAATGGATCGAAGCCATCCCTACCAGAATGATTGATCATAAGGTTGTTCTCTGGTTCATTTAGGAGAACATCTTTTCTAGATTTGGGGTTCCTAAGGCCATCATCAGCGATGGTTGGTCTCATTTTGGAAATGTGCACTTTTAGTCCCTAATGAAAAAGTACGGGTGTCCCATTGTATCTCAACTCCTTATCATCCCCAAACCAATGGATTGGCTGAGCTATCCAATTAGGAGGTCAAGAAAATCCTTCAGGCCACTATTCGACTTGACAAGAAAGATTGGTCTACCCAACTTCCAAAAGCCTTTCCAGCCTAAAGGATCACCCATAAGATCTAGCTAGGAATGTCTCCCTTCAGACTCGTGTATGGGAAGGCATGTCACCTCCCTGTAGAAATGGAGCACAAAGCCTACTGGGTAGTACGAAAGTGCAATTTGGATCTCATGAAGGCTAGAATCCACCACCGATTGCAAATGAGTGAGATAGAGGAGTTATGCAATGATGCATACGAGAACTCACGTATTTTTAAAGAGCAGGTCAAAGCCTTCCATGATAGTCACATATCGCAAAAAACATTCCATCCTAGTCAAAAAAGTGTTACTCTTTGATACCAAGCTCAAGCTCTTCCCCAGAAAGCTAAGATCAAAGTGGATTAGACCATTTCTCGTTCAACGAATCTTCAGAAATGGAGCCATCAAAATCAATGAACTCAACCATGAATCAGAACCATTTGTTGTGAATGATCAGAGACTCAAACTGTTCCTCGAACTCACCGATTCGAATCTAGTTGTAGTATCTTTTAATCTTTATTCTCCCTGAGCCACATTGTGCTCAGCTGATGGCGTTAAACTTAGCACTTGACAGGAGGCAACCTGTCATTTTGAAAAACTCGAGACCCTTCTAACCATCTTTAAGCTGAAATCATATTGCACTTTAGTGTTCTTCCATCAGAATAGCCGACTCCGCCTTTGATACTTCTATCAGAGCTTGAAATTGTCCACAACAGTCATCCCGACACATTCACACCCACCAAACCTATTCTATTGTACGATCTAATCTAAACTCGAACCTACCTAATTTACAACGAGGACATTGCAAATCATAAGCATGGGAGGGTTGATGTATACACATCCATTTACATTAAAATTCCTATTTGTGCATGCTCCTAACCTTATAGATGCATTCCATATTATAAATATTGAATAGCAACCATCAATCTACATTTAGAATAGTTTGTATAAATTATAAGATAATTCGCATCCTTTTGTGGCAAGGAGAAAAGGAGATATATTTCAGGGCCTCGGATTGACGATCTAACCATACGAATCTGATCAGGGTGACAATCGGATTCCAACACCTCTGAAATCGCCTTGATCGGACCTTCGTGGCATCAAATGCAATCCGAGAAATATTAAAGGCCAAGAGGCAAGGTGGTGCTCATCCACACCTCAGATGACAAATCTGATAGCACAGATGGGTTCAGATCGACGATTGCAACCCAACGGTGATGATTGAGAGATTTTGCTTTGTAGAAATCTGTCAGAAAAAAATATGGCGTCACAGTAAATAATGTGATGGAAAATGTCCAATAAAAAATTAATAAAATTATACTTAAATTATACCACAACTTCAGGTCGTATCACAAGGAGGCACAAATGTAACGAAAGCATTCACATATGTCAATTTTAGCCATAGGTGTGAAATTCGTATCCAAAATGAGGTGTATAAAAGAGTTTAACAATAATAAGAAAGAGTAAGTATCATGCTGCAATTTTCACCTCAATAATATAATCAAATCTAGAAAGCAAAATTCTCACCAATGGCATCAAATGTAAAAAGTATTTGAAGCCAAAATAGAGGATTTAGTTCCTCTTGCAGTGTGTATGCTCAAGGCCACGGCGGTTGACGAGGAGTTTGAGGAAGGCTGACTACAACGAGGGGAACTCGATGATGGTCGCAGATCGATGAATGGTGACCGACGATGATCGGATGGTGGGAAGATGCTCATTGGTGGTGAGGCTTGGCACACACGCACGTGGACGACCATTGGCGATTTTGAGAGAATGGCTATGCTTGTGGAGGCGTGGAGAGCACGAGAAAGTTGATGGCATGGAGAATGGCGACTAGAGTTGGTGGCTGCGTCTGGGGGATCTGCGTGAAGCTTTGGGTCCCTCTTCTTCTCTGTCAGTGTAGAAGAAGAAGAAGAGGCGGAGGAGGAGTATGGCGTTGGGGGAAATTGCTCTATTGCTACTGGAGCAGCACTTGGAGTGCTACGGGTGGCCTGGTGGTGGCTATGCTTTTGCCGAGGTCGAGAGGAGATGGAGGGAGGCACGGTCGTGGTTGGCATCGTGGCACGGTTGCGGTGGTGGTAGTGGTTAGTCGAAGGCGGCAGATATAGGAGGTCGCGGAGGGTCACGGTGGTGATGGCTACCGTTATCGAGGCCACTACCAGTGGCAAGAATGGAGGCACGGTGGTGAAGAGGAGCCGCAATGGCGATGTCGTCATGGTCATCGAGAAGATGAGCAAAGTGCAGTGGTGGTGTCACAGTTGTCGTCGAGGCTCGCAGTAATGGAGTTGTTGGTGGCTCGTAGTGGTGCATGGTGGTGGATCTAGTGATGGCCCACGGTCATGAAGAGGAGGGTCTCTTCAAGGGGGGCTTCATCTCCTCTATTTGGAAGCAGAGGACAATTCTCTATGACCCATCAGGGAGGAGGTGTCCTCCCTTTGGCCTCATTCCCTACTATGAGAGAGAGAATAACAGCGTGGTTTCATGGAAACAAAAAACGAAGAGAGAAGTTAATCAAGGCAAGAGGAAATCATCAAAAAAAGACTTCCACCGAGATTTGCATTTTTTAAGAAATTGATGAGTCCTCTCTTATATTTCTTCTTTTAGCCAGATTCCCTCATTGATTATTCCTCAACCAAAATGTCATAATTTTTAATGTTACCTGTAAGATGTGATTTCAAATTATTTCCTACAATAAGCGTACTTAATTATATGTAACAAGCATCACGCCACGGAATTATGCAAGAATACTAAATCAAGACTCTACTGATTTTTTAGTGTATTGTACACTGGAAGTCCCATTTAATCTTAGAATTGATTATTCCTAGGCCCAATTAATGTCTCCTAAAGTAGACATATCAAATAACCCCATGCCTAAGTTTTGCTAGTCCTTAGCAAAATCATATGGGTCAGACCAAGTCTTTAGGCCAGATTTTATTGTCAGGATGCCTTGTCATGCCATACCTCTAGAGACTAGATTGCAATACCAACTATAGGCCTAAAGGTGGTCAAGTACCAGCCAAGATACCGACCTGACCAGCCTTAGCCTTGGGTTTACTACAAAGGTTTCTAAGGCCCGCAAAAACTGCCAGAGGTTCATTGACCCTAGCTGGTAAAGCACCCGTGCATATGTGTAGCAAGTCTCAGTTCAATTTGCCAGTGCATTTTCAATAAGAGAGATAGGGAGAGATATTATTTCGAGAGTTTTCTCTCTTTCTTTTTAAATTCCCCTAAACCCAACATCAGATTGGCCCTAAACACGATGTCTATCGGATTCCTTGTCCCTACCATCAATCTGTGCAGGTCCCTGGCAATTGATGCTTTGGGATAGCACTGTCCATGGCAACCCCTAGAACCCTAGCTTTCAACACTTCATGATAGTGCCATCCATGGCATTCTGTAGCTAAATTCTGACCCTGGCAATCGACATTTCAGGATAATGCCACCCATGCATCTGAACTAGCACAAGATGCTTTCGTGGCCCTGGTAGGATATTTAGATATCCTAGGAGACAAGCATCGAGGAGACGATATATTATAACGCATCTTCAAGGGGAGTATTTTTTCATTCCTGCTCTCCGCACTGAGAACTCATCCAATCAACTTGTGTCTTTGAGATGCTCCTAAGTCAACATTTCGGGAAAACATTTTTAGAACACACTTTTTGGCATTATTCTTCATTATGCACACTGAACTAGACTAGTGTGTGATTTTTAGGTGCCTAGGTTACCAAGCCCCGCAAACCAAAGGGCAGGCGACGGAGCGGAATACTCCCTAAGCCTTAGAATTAATACATTAGCCTCGCAACTCCCTCAACCTCTTGAGGAATAGTTCAGATCTTAACAAGTACGTGAGTCTATAAGCCCTAAAACTAACCCAGGAGGCCTAAAGTCGGTATCCCTCACTTATCTCCTCTTTAGCACTTCGGGACTTAATTCATCATCCGATCCAACCCAGAACTTAGGTGACTTTTCCATAATCAAATGCTGGAACTAACACGATTTTTCCTTTGTCTGTCTGTGTTTACTTTCTCTTTTACTTCCTCAATAATTTTGCACTTCAACCCACAAAGATTTCATCTCCTCCTTCACTTGTCCCCTTTTCATCTCTCTCTCTCTCTTCTTTTTTTTTTTGATGCAAGAAAAAGTCCTAATTTATGCATGCAAAATATATATAACTGTAATGTACAACCTCAGGTTATACCCCCCAAGCCCAGATCTGATAATGTCCTCATTGGAAAGCAAAAGCAAGGAAATTACTTTAGGTAGAGAGTGTTTAGAGCTAAGGCTCCTCCAATCTATATGTGTCCAATACCTGGCCATCAGAAAGAGTAACATACGGTTTCAAGCATTGGCCATTTACCTTGAAAGTCTCATTAAATGAGACATTCGGGATCTCAACTGCACCGTGCGAGAACACTTGCGTGACAATGCATGGCCCATCCCAATAGGACATAAGTTTCTCAGGGAATAGCTTGAGTCCAGGGTTGAAAAGCCAGACCCATTGGTTGGGCTCAAAGGTTTTGTAGAGGATGTGTTTATCATGAAAGACCTTCGTGCACTCTTTATAAGCTTGAGCAGTATCATCAGACTCACTTAATTCCTCAAGCTCAGTCAGTTCTAATAAGCATGCTTTGCCTGCGTTCTTGAGATCCATGTTGACATTCATAATAGCCCAATAAGCTCTATGCTCAATCTCAACAGCAAAATGGCAAGATTTTCCATACACTATACGGAAGTGAGACATACCAAAGGGGGTCTTGTAAGCAGTTATGTAAGCGCATAGAGCGTCATCAAGTTTCTTTGACCAATCTTTCCTATCGACCCTTACAGTTTTCTCCAAAATTTGTTTGATCTCCCTATTAGACACTTCAACCTGTCTGCTTGTCTGCGGATGATACAGGGTGGCCACCTTGTGGGTGACACTAATTAACGTGTTTCGTGTTGTAGAAATCGGGGTTTGGAGGAACCTATCGTCGTAGTCGCAAAGCTCATTATCAAATACAATTTTACCGAAACTCCAAGGGAGTCCTAGGTCGAATACGAGGCAACATTTACTTTGCTTGAAATCCACACTTAGTTTTATTTCTTTTTGGTGTTTTGGGGTTTTGTTATTTTTTTATTTTTTTGAAATAAAAAAACCAGCAAGATAAGTTCACAAAATGAGACGGAACACAACTATGATATATTACACAAATGTTTGTTATAATAATCTACGAAAGCATAAAAGAGAGAGGTGAGAAGGAATCACCCGAATCGGCTATTCAGTGAGACGACGACACCTGGTGGAAGCTTGGACAAAGGAGTTGAGGAGAGGGACGATGGAGGTGAGATGCAGGAGGATGCCGGGTAGAGGAATGCTTCACCGAGGCTCTGGAATGGAGGTGAGGAGGCTGAGGTGATCTGCTACCAGAATGGAGGTGGGAGGAGACGATAAATATTTGGTGGGGTAAGGGATCGTTACACTAATAGGGGACCTTTGGAGCTTGGGAATGAGCTCTTGGGAGCTTTGATGGGCTTCTAGAGCTCTAGAGTAGGTGGGTGTAGCAAAGGTTAAGATACCATGGAAGGGAATGGGTGTAGATCTTTATATAGTGGATGAGAGAAGGCTAAAATAGGCATAAGACAAATAGCGACATCCAGGACGTCGCTGTAAGTCCAGATCAAGTGTCGCTGTAGCTAGTTCATGCCCGCTCACACGCATGCTATGCTGGCCCTCCATCTCATGCGTTGATCGCGCTCGAGCCTCGTTGGCCGTCCATCTCACGTTGCCAACTACCATCGCGAGCATCCATCAAGCATCTGCGGGCGTGTCCTGATCCGAGCGAAGCAAATCCCCGCCCTTGGATGGCGGATGAAGGGCTTTAAGTGAACGGGAGAGAATGCTCTGGATCGCGCATCCAGTGTGCATACGATTGCACTTCCGCCCGCACATCGGATCTCACGTGCATGGGTCTCGCACAATAATGACACCACGTAGCTGCTTCCCTCGTCGCTCGATCATCCATCAATGGCTCAATTTCTTATCCGCGTGTGCTCAGTAGATAAAATCTGCTCGCAAGGCTTCGATGGTTCGGCCATGCATTGTGAGCCGAAGCACCGACCATTGCACTGAGGTTGGCTTTGTGCCTCTCTAAGGAATTAACACCCTGCTTGCTGTGCCCATTGGATCTTGATCCAACGGTTGCGATTGCGCAAAGCCCTCTCTCTTCTTGGCTTGAAGTAGGCAACGCAGCACTTTGACGACTGTTGGATTTGAATCTAATGGTCGAGACTTCATAGGTGCTGCTTGGGAGGAGGGGCTACGATCGGGCTAGAGGGTAGCGATGGTGCCACATGGCTCCATCGTGGTCATTCACCATATTCTTGTAGAGGGTGCTACGAAGCACTGATCGGCGTGATTTTCACATAGACGAACTGCGATCGTCGCTCAGGATCTATCTGTATGGTTAGATTTCTCATCTGAAGCTCATAAAGATGTCACATTGCCTCCTAGCCATATAAAGTGTTGGAATTAATGTACATAATGTACAGCTATCCTAAATGCAATGTAATGAATGTTATGCGATATTTATACTATGATACGTAATGCTAAGCCTAGGAACTATCATAAATAAGAAGTTTATCATGAATTCGTACGTGTTTATCAGACACCAAAACTTTTGAGTAGGTGGGTGAAGTGTGCCCTCCTGAAATGAGGTTCCCCATCACTAATGATCGTCCTCAGACAGCCAAATCGTGAAATGATATTGGCCTTAACAAAAGTTAGGACCACGGAGTGATCGTTGGTCCTGGTCGGAATAGCCTCTATCCACTTTGACACATAATCAACTGCCACAAGGATATATTCAAAGCCATGAGACGATGGGAAAGTGCCCATGAAATCTATGCCACAAATGTTGAATATCTCAACCAAAAGAATAGGTTGCTGGGCATCTCATCTTGCTTTCCAATCGTTCCAATCTGTTAACAATGAAGATATGCCCCCACATAAGTATGTGTCTCTTTGAAAAGTGAAGGCCACCAGAACCAAACTGGAGAACCTTATGCGCAGTTTTCTTTGCACTAAAGTGTCCTCCACAGTGTAGTGTGTGATAGAAATTCAAGACACTCTATTATCCCTCCTCTGGAACACACCTACGTAGTACCTGGTCATGGCCTGTTTTAAAGAGCTTGGGGTCCTCCCAGTGATAACACTTAGTGTTAGCGAGAAATCTATCTTGCTCATGCTTATTCCATGTACTGGGGCTTTCGCTAGTGACTATGTAGTTGATGATATCAGCATACCAAGGTGTCGTTGGTTGTACTGCCATTACCATTTCGTCAGGAAAGGCGTCATGAATGTCTCTTGATGGGGTTGAAGCCTCAACTGGGATCATGGATAAATGATCTATGACTACATTTTTGACCCCTTTCTTGTCACGGATATCAAGGTCAAACTCTCGTAGTAACAAAATCCAACGAATAGCCTAGTGATAAACACACATGAATTCAAGAAAAAATGCTTATTTATGATAGTTCCTAGCCTTAGCATTGCATATCATGTTATAAATACTGCATAACATCCATTGCATGGCATTTAGGATAGTTGTAGGTTTTGTATATTAATTCCTTCATTTTATATGGCTAGTAGGCAATGCGACATCCTTACGGACTTCGGATGAAAAATCCGACTGTACGGATGAATCCGGAGCAACGATCGCAGTCCGACAACGTAGAAATCACCTCAATCCAATAACCGTGGCATCCTCTGCAAACAATGAAGGGTGGGCGGTTTAGATGGTACCACATGGCACCATCTTGAGCGCCAAAAGTCACCCACCACATCTCCAAGGGTCGGCCATCAAGTGATATCAGCTGTTGGATGAAAATCCAACGGCTGAGAGCCTACCCTCACCACGTGGCCGTAACTCCTCTTTGCGACACACTTGTGGACATGGCACAACGGTGGGAGTGTTGGATCGCAACGGAGGGGCGCAAGTTCGAATCCCCGCAGCCCCCCCATTCCCAATCCTGCCAACACATGCGCCCACATGAAGCAGTAGCGGCAGCGCAGCGCCAGCATGCACCAGCAGCGTGCGTGCGCACGCCAACGCATGCCAGCGTGCACGCCAGGCAGGACCTCCGTGCAATCTCCGCACATGGGGTAGGCGCATGCTCGGTTGGCGCTAGCCTTCAACGACAGCTTGGCAGACATACAGCAACACTTACATCCGTGTTGCTAATTATTCCCGTGACAGCAAGGGTAGCTGTGGGTGTGAGCTGCCTGCAGCGACACTTACAGCGATGACTTGGAGGTCACTAATGGTCGCATGACTATTCTAGCCTCTTTTCATTCACTATAAAAGGACCAGCACCCCCTCCCTTCCAAGCCATCTCTACCTACTCTACTCCCACCTACTCCCAAGCTCTAGCAAGCCTACCAATGGTCTGTTAGACCTTGCTCTCAAGCTCCTAAGGCACCTATTAGTGTAACAAAACTCTACCCCACCAAATACTCCTCCAACCTCCCACGCCTATTCAAAGGTTGCCTTGGAGCCGTCCTCCCATCTCCATTCCGGTAGCAGATCATCTCCGCCTTCTCACCTCCATTCCGGAGCTACGCTGAAGCATTCCTCTACCTGACGTCCTCCTGCATCTCACCTTCGTCGTCTTGCTTCCCAACTCCTTCATCCGAGCTTCCACCAGGCGCCGTCATCTCACCGAAAAGCTACTTCGGGAGATTTCTTCTCACCTCCCTCTCTTTTTATGTTTTCTATATTATTGTAATTGACATTCATGCAATATATTAGATTGAATTCTATCTCTCTTGTGATTGATGTCATTTTATTTCAAAAACAAAAAAAAAAACAAAACCCTAAAACACCAAAAAGAAACAAATCGAAGCATGGTTTTCATACAAAGTGAACGTCGCCTCCCTGTGTTCAATTCGGGACTCCCTTGGAGTTTTGGTGTAAATTATATTTGATCACGAGTTTTGTAACTACGACGATGGGTTACTCATAACCCCAATTTCAAACACACGAAACCGGTGCGATCATTTTGGCACCGTTGCTGGGGAGGCAACAAAATTTACTTTATTGTTTTCTACGCTTCTTTGCATTTGCATAACACTAACCCTACTTGTCTTTGATCTATTGTCTTGCAGGTACCCTAGCATGGAGATACAAGTACGGTAGACCGTAGTAAAGTGCAGGTAGAGTGTTTTGTAAGTGTCCCCCACATTCCCCCTCCACTAGTTTCATTTCGCCAAACCCATAACCAAGACTTAATCTACTTAGGTGTTTGCATAAACCCTAGGATAGAATTGTTTGTCTTGTTTGCCATCTTCATCCACCTCACCCTCGCATTTTATAAAAAAAAGCAAAAAGATACTTTCTATGGGACGAATCAATTTACACACTTTATACATCCACATCAGAGGCACATAACCTGACTTGATTTTCATCTACTCAACCAGGATTCTGACTTGTGAACCTAGTACACGAATTCAATACATAAAAGAGTAGAAATCATATTAGGTTAATCACCTTTTTGTGTGCCATAATCAGTGGCGCATGTGAGCCGATTGATTGAATTGTTTGGGCCGCACCACCTAATCTAAAAGAGGTTCATTTTGTAGTTGCCCCATAGGATTCAATAATTAGGTCAAGCCAAGCACTCCATATTTTTCTTGATTTCTAAAGGAAAATACTTGAACACATGCTTTTAAAAACAAACTTGGTTTGCCTCACAAAACTTGGTTGAAAACACCTAATATTTGAATCCTAAAAGCTATTAAGCAAGATTCAAACTCTAAAACTCACCTCATCATTAATAATCTTGCTTGAAAACCTCTTGGTTATGCACATTCACACATTCCCAAACAAATCATTAAGGGCACAACCCATTAAGGGCCTATCACATTCCAGAAGCATCATTGTCCCAAGCCTAACTAAAATTGAGTAGACATTGGCTGTAAGGACTGGTTTGCTCTATGGGATCCAGATTGAGATTATTCACGATTAACCTACTTATACTAGTCGTTTGATGCTCCACCCCTAGCTAGACATTAGATTGAGATTATTCACGATTAACCTACTTATACTAGTCAATCTAATGTCTAGCTAGGGGAGCAGCATCAAACGACTGTGGTTGGGGGTTACACTAGGAACCGGAGGAGCAAGCCAAAGGAAGAACCTTCTCCCTAGTCCCTCCTTCTAACTGGTCGGATTGCCTGGACATAAGTATAGTAAATCGTCCATAATCTTAGGATGGATTCTGAGAGTCTGTAGACCTTTAGGCTACCCCATCTAAGGACTGGCTTGTATTCATGTGCTGCAGGGTTCCCTCTCTTCCCCATCCTTCTAACTTCATTCTAGTGTAATCTTGGATGGAGGTCATTGAATCCTAGATTGGAAGGACCTTTAGACCATTCCCGGAGGCGAAGGTTGAGCTTTAGCCAAGCAAATCTCATGGCTGATCAACAACCACCTCCCCCGCCCCCGAACTAGCACAAGCTGATTCAGAGGCAGTTGGAAGAAATGCAGCAGATGCAGCAATGGTTCCAACGTATGAATGGTCAAGGCGCTTGGTTTTTGTAGGATTTTTATGATCCTTCAAACTATGGGCACATCCCGGCATCATGATTCCAGTCGAAGGCATAGAAATCAAACCCCAAGTCTTAGCTTGATAAAGCATTTTCATGGGCTTGGCTCGGAGGACCCATTCCAGCACTTGGAGGATCTGACCACTTTGGTTTAAGCCACCAAGGCAAGAAAAGTGAACGAAGAGCAAATGATCATGAGACTCTTCCCCCACTCTCTCAGGGATAAAGCCGCACATTGGTACTGGACCATAGGAAGGCTGATAGAAACATGGGTTGCTCTTAAGTCGGCTTCCTTGAAGGAATTCTTCCCTATCGAAAGGACCAATGCCTAGCGGCTGAGGGAACCGTTTCATGGTGCTTGGGAGCGATTCCAAGAACTTTTGAGGAAATGTCCACACCACGAGGGGCCAAAATGGCAACCCGTGTAGATGTTCTATCACGGGTTGGTGGAGCAACTTTGTAGTCACGTGGACACTTCCTGCAGAGGCAATTTCCTCAACAAGGATGCAGATAGTGCATACGACCTATTTGAGGAAATGAGTGAGAACTCAATTAATCACGCCTCCATGGAAGCATTCAATCGGTCCCAACAACCCAAGTCAAGTGCTAATGAGATCTAAGATTCTCATTCATTTGACATGGAATTGATTTGTAAAAAACTGGATAAAATGGACTTGGTTGCTAAGAGAATGGAAGAATGGATGTCTGGGAATTCAGGAAACACTTCTATACCTACTCAATTCTAGAATTCAGGATTCCATTCCTCATGAGCTCCCACAGGGCAGGAGTTCGTGAACTAACTTGATTCTACTCAACTTGTGAGCCAGGATTTCTCGGAAGCTTATGGATTCCAAACTAGGGCCTTTGATCTCAGTTTTTCTGATCCTTCCTTCTCTACATCCTCGACCTATGAGGATGCGTATGCAATGCATGAGAATGTTAGGTCCAACCCATATTCCAACACTTTTAACTTGTTTGGAGGAACCACCCTAAATTCTCCTGGAAAAGTCAAGGGCAACAAACCCAAACTTGACCCAGCAACTATGCATCTCCTCCCTTGCATACACCAAGCAACCCTTGGGTGGTGTAGCCAAGCCAAACAAAGCTAAGGTCTGTCAATCAGATGGTCCTTAGAATCAGATGACCAGATGTTTCGTTGTAAGTTCGAATTCCTGAAGAAAAATTCGCTGAGAATCGACTGAAAGTAATCCCTGTCTCTCAAGTTAACCCGGCCAATCTGTGTACGAGGGGACTAAGCGGAAGGTTCTTCCTTCGACTTTCACCTCTGGTTCCTTTGTACCCCTTAGTCATGGTCGTTTGACACTACCTCACAGACTTAGTCACCAGGTTTGGCCGAAGAGGTTGAAATCTCCCATTAATATGACAACGAATTCAGGTTGATTTCGTGTTTTAAAATTTATTTTAACCCTTTTTTTTTTTATTCACTAGGGTTTGTGGTGAGTGGCCCACAAGGTGACCAAGCTCACTAGCTAGCCACTAGACTTGATTTAGTTTAGGTTAGCCCAAATATGATCTCTAGAAATTTGACCCTAAATGTTGAGCCTAGGGTTCATGCAAATTCTAATGTTTCAGCAGACCACAAGAATAAAACTAATTCTCTAAATACAAGTGGAATCGAAATAAAATGAAATTTGGAAAGTAGATTCCTTTGTCAATTATCTTTTCAGAGAATATTTTCTTGAAATTTTTACTATTTGAACCAAATAAATATGAATTTTTAATTGTTAGGGGGTCAGATTTGGAATTTTGACCTCTTGTCGATTTTGAAATATGAAATAGTATTAAATAAATTCAAAAAATTTAGGAAAATATGGAAATTAAATTTAATTTGATATGCTTTCAAAACCCACTATTTGTTGTCAAATCAAATTCGCGGATTGTTCAGAATTGCTATTTGAATTTTGAAAATTTTCATATTTGGGTTATTTTGACACCCTTGTAAGTCATGGATTTTTAAAAATTTTATACTTTGAATTTCTTCAAATGAACGGTGCCGTTTGAAAGATATTTTGAAACTGCAGCTCTTGCCTAAATTTTAGAATTTTTTGCTAAATGATATTTTGGCAAATGAATTTTTAATTCAGAAAATAAAGTCTAGTTAAATTTCAGTAGGTGGTGGAAAAGCTTTTAGAAGTGGTTTGAAATTCAAATTGAAACTTCCACAAAAAATGAATTTTTTTGTTTTTTTCTTTTCAAAAAAAGTTTCAAATTTTTTTGGAGGGAAAAACTTTTTTCAAATTCTTCTCTCCTTTCTTTTTTTTTTTTAAACAAAAGCTCAAACCTAAGATTCAAAAGAATCCCTAAATCTAAAACCTAATTTTTTTCCTTTTTTTTTCATGAAACTATGTAGATTTTTTTTTTCAAAAAACAAAATCTAACCTAATTTTCAGAAAGGGAAATCCTAAGACTACAAGAAAGATGTGCACCTGATTTTTTTTTGAAACTGCGCCCGATGTGTGATTCCACTTCATATTTTCCTGCACATCAAAAAGCAAGGAAATATTTGTCACTAAAAGTTCTAAGATCTAATGATACATGATTCAACCCAGGATGATCTCTTATGAGAATATTTTAAGTTGAGGACATTACATGACAATGAGTATTTACAATGTTGGTCAAACCCCATACTTTTAGAGAAACACCAAGATCTCATGGAAGCATGTGGTATAGCACTGGATGCATTATGTGAAGGCATTAATCAAAAATACCCATCAAAGGATAATAAGACAACTTGGAGCAACACTAAAGATCATCATTTCCCAAATCCCATGTTCGAGAATCAAGGTTATAATGGACCCCCAACCCAAATGAATTTAGATTCAAATTTCATAGCAATTAACATTTCTGATCTTGAGACGGGTTGGGAGGATCCGATTACAGGTGTTCATAATTTTGAGCCAGCCCTAGAAAATCAAGAGCCTTGTTCACTAAGCTTAGATTTCCCAGACACCTGTGATACTAAGATTGAATCAGAACCTCTCGAAGGTGTAAGTTCTGACCCTGATTTTGATAAGGTGACTCTTGAGAGCAATTCTAACATCCCTGTAGAGCCCAACCTAGATTCTAGTGATCCAACCCACACCATTAACCTAGAATTTGGATCTAAGCCTTATTGGGATGATTATAAGGCCCCGTGTGATGGAAATCAGATTTTGAATCTAGATTATGATTCTAGGCCTATATTTGATGATTACATCTCTTCATGCTCCTCAAAGACAGATCGATTTTTCGAAAGTCACGCCAATTTACGATACAGAAATCGAGGAGTTGGAAGAGTTGGGACTCGATTGGGTCTATCTTAGGAGCCAATAACTCGAACCCATGCCTAATAAGAACATCTTTTTAAGTTCGGATTTTGAGAATAGGTTAGATCCAAGTCAGGTTGCTGATTGTACATCTCTTAATTTATTCTATGGTGGAACCCTTGATCTTGAATCAAATTCAGAACATAATCTCGCAAGTTCTCCGACGATTTCGAATCTTACCCTGATTTCGGAGAACTTTTGTTTCCTGACAACTCTAAGCCAATCTACGACCTCAGCATACATGATCCATTCTTCGACTCTGACTCTAAGGTCCCTGACCCCGAGATCATTAATTCAAAATCAAGTTCCACTGAGATGGAATCATTCCTTTTTTATCCTCAGGAATCAGAAACAGTAATTGCCAAGAGTGTCTGCAATCTAGAATTCGAATCTTTCCTTGACTTAGATTTCCATAACCCTCTAAACATTCTTCAGGCATTTACATTTGATTTTGATGGCCATTATGAAGACTCTCTAGATGAACCTACCTTGGAATCCTTCCAAAAGGAGCCCTCACACAATTTTTATTGATGCCACCTCTTCTACACATACAGAGCCTTTCAAAACCCATTTTCAACCCAATCCGCAATCGGACTCAATTTCTACTTTGATTCTCCTCTAGATGAGCTGGTTGCACATGATTCTCCTCCACATTTTAATCGGGTTTTGGACTTCAATTAGATTGATAATCACATGCCATCTTTCTCTTGTCACCTTTGTAGGGACCTCACATCCTCTACAGATCCATTTTTATTCGAGGATCTCTACTCTGACCAGGCTGATTGGACTAAGCCAAACCTTAGTTTCACACTTCCACATCTACTTGAGCTCCACAACATCTAATGGGTTTCGCATCTACTAATTCACATCTATCAACCCACCAGATTGATTGGGTTTGGGCTGCATCATCAGCCTGTTGACTTGAACAAGCACCTGGTTGAACCAACCAGGCTATTGATCAAGGTGCTTGTTCTACAAAATTCATCTGATTTGACCACTCCTCCATACCATTTGCTACTCAGCTGAAGGCATTGAATTTAGCACTTAACAGGAGGCAACCCATCATTCCAAAAACTTGAGATTCTTCTGATTATCCCTTTGTACTTCACATCTATTATACTTTGAGTTCAGCTTTAGAATGGTTGACCCCACGTTTGGTACTCGTGCTAGAGCTTAAAATCCTCTGCAACAGTCATCCCGACCCGTTCACCCACCTGATTATCTTGTTCTAATCCTTGAGCCCAAACTAATTTCATACCCTCCAGTTTACAATGAAGACATTGTAAAACTTAGGCATAGGGGGTGTTAAAGTGTAAACTTACAAAAATTCAAAGTTCTGAAGGGTTCTCACAAAAAATACATATTCCAAAAAATAAAAAAATAAAATAGAAAAATGAAAAAGAACAAAAAAATTGAGAATGGGGAGGAAATTTTGAAAAAAATTAATTGCATATCATTCTTGAGAGGAAGAGAGGAGGCGATTTAAAATGTCAAAAATGAGCAACAATTTGAAATAAAAAGAGTTAGTCATTAGTAAAAGATTATGGAATCTATTTAAGTTCTAGACCAAGTCAAAAATAAGAAATAAAGTCGAAAGTGCTAAGAGATACAGAGATTAGTATGAGTTCTGATCTTAGGCCTCTTGGGCTATGTTTAGGCTTAAAAATTCATGTATCTGTTAAGATCTTGATAGTCCTCAAGAGGTTGAGGAAAATGCGAAGCTCAAGTATTAGGTCTAAGGCTTAGGGACTATTCGGCCTTGTCAACTAACCTCTGGTTTGCAGGACTTGGTAACCTAAGCACCCTAATCCACACACAGTCTGGTTTAGTGTGCCTAATTATCAAAATCATGTAAAGCGTTAATTCTATTATGAAAAGCCACCTAGATTAGTAGCGGCTAATCAACACAAGTTGATTTGGATGAGTTCCCGGTGCGGAGAGACGGGAAATTCCCCTCGAAGATGCGCAATAACATATAGTCTCCTTGGTGCTTGTCTCCTAGGATATCTAAATATCCTACTAGGGGCATGTAAGCACCTTGTGTTGATTCAGGTGCCATGGGTGGAATTATCCTGAAATGTCGATTGCCAAGGCCTGAATTTAACTATAGAATGCCATGAGCGGCATTATCTTGAAGTGTTGAAAGCCAGGGTTCTGGGGGTTGTAAAGCCAATCCAAAGATAGAAAAAAAGAAGAAAAAGAAAGAGAAAACTCTTCAAAAAAATGCAAAAAATTCTTATATCTCTCTCTTACAAAAACACACTGTAAACTAAACTGGGACTAACCATGTTTTAAACACGGGTGCTTTAACTGTGGAGTTCAATGAACCTTAGGTTAGTTTCGTGGGCCTTAGAAACCTTCGCGGCGGACTGAGGCTAAAGCTGGTCAGGTCTGGAACTTGGTTGGTACTTGAGTACCTCTAGGCCTATTGTTAACATTCTGACCTAATCTACAAAAGAAAGCACACATCAGAGTCTTAAGCATAAAAAGGCATGGTCTAGAATTTGAGTTAATTCCATAAGATTTTGCTAAGGGACAAGCAAAAGTTAGGCATGGGGGTATGATGATAATGTCATCATCAGTCATATTTAGCTTTAATTAACCATAATCAGGGAATAAATGCTCCTATATAATCGCCAGAGAACCATAATTCATTGCATATTCATTTTGTGAGAAATATAGTAAAATAGGGGTAAAAATACAGTTTCAACATCACATCTCAATTGCATAACAATCATGGGGTTTCTCAGGGGTTAATCAAAGGTCAAATGGACTTAAATGTCTAACAAGTAGGTCCATGCAAACAAAAATGGGTTTTCACCCGTTTCGAGAATTAAATGACATCTGCAACCCTAAAGATAGATCCACTTAATCTACTGAGGTTTTGGTCAGGATAAAATTCACATAAACCCTCTAAAAATCATATAAAAATATTCTCTAGGATTTGGTACCTTCAATTTGACCATTGGAGCCTAATTTGACCTAAAATAGAATATTAGATAGACAATTGCTGAAATTTAGGTTTTTGCATAAATTTCCTAGTCAAACTTGGTCAAAACCCAAATCTAATTTCACCATTGGATTCCTTGGGTCCAAATTAGGTTTGTATCAAAATTTGGATCCAATCTGAGATCATCTTGACCTAGTTTGCAATTTAGTCTTGTCTGACTCTTTTCTCTCACACACATGCCCCTAACTTTCAAATTCCTTACAAACATGCCCCTATCTTTGTCAACACTCTTTTCAAATAGGTCCCTCCACCATTACCGCAGAGGAATCCTTCTCCAGCGACCTTTCATTGAAGAGAACTTCTCTAATCAATGAATCCCTTCCGAAATTTGATGGGAGATTCCTTGAGAAGTCCTCTTTCCAACGCACTCGGCTTCAATCTCCACAACCTTCCCAATCTCTCATGCGAACGCATGAGAGATTCGGGTATCTCATAGGAATCCTTCTCCAGCGAACCTTCCAAGCTCCAACCGACTCCCTGAGGCCTATAAAAGGGTCCCCATGACAAACCGCTTTCCCTTCGGTGGAATTTGGCCAAAAATCCTCCACGTTCCTCCCTCCTCTCTGGCCAAATAACTCCTCGATGTCTGGCGATCTCCTCTGACTCCATCCTTTGTCCACTTGCAATACCGGCGGCGGTGGATTCATCTTCCTCATCTTCCTCCGCGTCGTGTCGTACCACCTGACGCCTCTCCCTCCGTCGTCCTCGCCGTCTTACCCTCACCAGAGCCTTCATCTTCCATGGTGCCGGCCTGCCAACGCCGGTGCCAACTCTACCCCTTCGTCTATTAGATTAGGGTTAGTTAAGTTAGTTTAGCATCTTAGGTTAGTTTTACACCCGAAAAACCCAAAAAGACCCCTCAACTTCGTGAATCACCCTCATCTTCTTCGTCTCTGACCGAACTTCCAGTGAGGCATCCTCGCTGCTACACCCCTCCATCCGCCTCACCACCACACCCTACACCTTCGCCTTGACTCCATGAACAAAAGCCCTCTCTTTATTTCACGTTTCACGCTCTCACGACCGCCCTTGAACACACCCATCACCGGCTTCTGATCGCACAACAATCATGCAACCTAAATCACCTGAATTATGCTAGATCCTTGCATAACTTAGGATTAATGCATTCATAGGCATCGTAATTTGCACAATAACTAGTTCATTAGTCATATATATAATATCGTCATTTTATGACCTAAAAGAGAGATGATTTTAATCGTAGAAGATTCGAAGTTGTGATTGTTAGATCAGACTGGACATATTTGATCAGAACGACGATGGGAGTCCAACACTTCCAAAATCGTCTTGATCAGACAACCAGGGCACCTTGTGCAGTCCATAAAAGAATAGAGATCATAAAGCCAAAAGACAAAGATCTGAGACTCAGATGAAGAATCTAACCACATGGATGAATTCAGATTGACGATCACAGTCCAACGGCACAAAAATCAACTCGATTGGAGGTCTACATCACCAGATACACGGAGAAGAAGATGAACAACCATGATGAGGTAACGTGGCGCCATCATAGCTGCTCCCTCACCACCGACCCATCTAGGAAGGCCGCACCGCACGTTGTGGGCTGTTGGATCTTCATCCAATGACCACAAGTATGCCACGTCGCCCACCCAGACCGGAGAAGCATAAATAGAAACAAATAAGCACATATAACAGAAGGTTCGCATAGCGTGTTGACTCACATGCGTGTGCAGAAGCGGTTCTCGTGCGTTCGAGCCAGGCGCTGCGCGAAATTGAAGAGGCATTGGGTGTGTGGGCGTGGGCGGAAGCGATTGCATGATCGAAGGGTGGAGGTTTGCCCACATGGCTCGATCAGTGCGCGTCGCGGGCAGATGTACAATCTCACGCGCTTGCTTCGGCGCAAAGGCAGCGGCTTAAGGATGCGCGATTTGAAATTGGAAGTACGCTGGCGTGAATATGAGCCGTTCGATCATACGATCGAACGGTCGAGGATCAGGAGCTAAAACGAGGCATGCGGGCTCACGTGAAGAAAGCTGAAGTGGGTGAGCATGTTCGAGGGAGAAGTGGAGTCGTGCGATCATCATCCAAACATCCAGAAGCCGCCACATGTCATCACCAGAGTGAATTCGCATCATAAAAAGGCTTTTGAAGGAGTTTTGAGGCCTAATTAGAGTTGTTGATCTCCCGATCGATGGATCTGATTAGCCAAGAGTTGTTGCAGGAGATTAAGGGGTAAAATACCCTTTTGGCCCTCTGCAAAAACTATAAAAGAAGTCCCAGGGCTCCCCAGTTGAAGCATTTATCTCTCTTTTCCATCAACTCCAGGCATATTCCACCTTCTCTGCAATTCTCCGTCCCTCTGCAACTCCGCTCTGACCTTTGTCCCGGCACTCTGGATCTTAGGTGCTGCCACATCTCGCACAAGCATCCCACAAGCGGCGTCTTTTCTCTGCCACTTTCTTCTTTCTCTCTCTCTCTCTCTCTTTCTATCTATTTGTCTCTATTAGCATTTTCTATTATGAAGAACTTTATCCAATTTGAATAAATTCTAATTCTCTGGATATCTGCTTTATACATATACATATCTAGTTAGAATTAGTTACATTGAAACGCTTCTGCGAAAATCAAGATTACCTCCCTGCGAACGATCTGGTACTCATCGGAGTTTTATAAATTTATTTGTTGACATGTTTTCGCGCTATACTACAACTAATTAACTTTTAAAACACGAATTACACGTCGAAAAAGTTGGTGCCGTTGCCGGGGAGGCAACGGATATTTTTGAAGCATTTCTTCATAGTGCTTATTTGAGATTTCTAACCTATTCTATTTGCGTGCACAGGAAGTGTAGAAATCCAAGGGAAAGATGCAACAAACGGAGAAATCATAGGTTCAAATCTCAGGTTAGTACTCGTAGGTTAGATTAGTTAGATTTAAAAAAAAATAGAAAAATTAGGTGTTTACTTGAACCTTAGGATTAGTTAGAATTTGCTTAATTATTATAAAAAAAAATCTCTTGAGTTCAAGCTAAAGTAAAACTTTATCTTAAAAATTCAATTCCTAGAGATCTATATGTCCAAAAATTCTCAAATTTCTACTAGACATGTATTTCAAAGTCAAGAACAACATATTCAAATTTTGCGCAAATTGTAGTTACATAAAAATTTAAAAAATTCACTCACTAATCTATTATCAATATGGTTACTGTTCCTGATTTTTCGGAGTTCTAAATATCATAGGAATTTTTATACAACTCCTATTGACTTGAAGTTTGGGGCACTGAGTTTTTGTGATAATCAAGAATTTTGGAAAAATATGAAAAAATTAATTCTTGTACATTGGTTTGCATGGATTATCAAATCACCTACTTAGGGTTAAAACAAACTACAAAACCCCCAGTACACTTTAAATTAGAAAAAAATAGGAAACATGCTTTAAAATTTCTTGAAAAATATTTTTAGAGTGCCTAGTTAGTGGTGCAATAAGACCAATTGATTGCATTATTTGAGTCGCACCACTTCTCTGAATTTGACTTAAAAGAACTTCTAGAACTATTTGCACTTAGGGTTCCACATTAAGGATAGAACACACCTGCATTTCCATATTTAAAGGGAATCTATCAAGCAAATTGGGATTTGTAAAACTCATGTGTACCTCATCAAAGCCTTGATTGAAAACATTAACTTAAGTGAACCCTAAAATCCACTAACATAAGCATTCGAATATTAAAATTCACTTCATCATATGAAATTTCTTGTGAACCCTGTTTGCCTGAGAACTTAACACATTTCAAAATCAATTTTAAGGGCAAACACCCCCTAATGCCCATCATATTCCAAAAGCATATCAAACCCAAACCTAAAATTTAGTAGACATGCACTGGGCTGGACTAATAAACTTGGGGAATTGAAATTAGATTGGGTTAAGGTTAAGGCCTTTTCTACTTGGATCCACTGGTGACAAGAAAGGTCGATGTAGTAACCACATTAACCTTTAGTGGTGTCCTGCCGTGCAGGGTGTCCTAATGGGTCCCACCCTTCTGGCCAGCCAAGTAATTCAAGGGTTGATCTAACCCAGTCGTGTTTTGGGGAGCCAGGATTAGGTCTAATTAGGGTTGACACTCTAGAGAGCAGTTTGATTGATTGCATTGAGCGGGTGAGGATTTCTATCATCTATCTTCTCTCTCATCTACAGACATTCTTCTAGTGCATGCAAGGTAGAAGATCTCAAAATCCTGATTTGCTACCACCATTAGAAAGAAATCCTAGGAGAAGACATATTTATCTAGGATCTGAATCTAAACCCTCTGCAATGGCTAGTCATCACGAGGAAGAAGGGATCGATAAACAAAATCTGGATCCTATGATTCTCTTACAGAGGCAAATAACTAAGTAGGGCCAGCATCATGACCGACAGATGGCAGTCATAATGCAGGCCATCACTCGACTCCAAAATGAAAGGGCAGACCAGCCCCTCTGTGACTTTTATAACCCTCCTAGTGCCCAACCTGAACCCTTTGTTAGGGTACCTCATGATGGGGATGATTTTGAACTCAAACCTTAGATCATTAACTTGATTTCCCACTTCCATGGTCGTGAGTCAAATGACCCCTTCCACCACCTTGAGGAGCTCCTACACATAGGATGAACCTTTAGCCCAAGGTACATGAATGAAGGTACCCTAATGATGAAAATGTTCTCATTCTCCTTGAAAGATAGAGCTGCACATTGGTTGAGAATAATTGGTAGACCAATCCTACTTGGGAAGACCTGAGAAGCACATTCTTAAAGAAATTCTTTCCCGTAGGAAAAACTAATGCCCTTAGATGTGCCATAACAACCTTTAAGCAGAACCCCGGGGAACAACTACATGAAGCTTGGGAGAGGTTCAATGATTTAACTAGGAAATGCCCTCATCATGGGATTCTGAAGTGGCACTTGGCCCATATGTTCTATTATGGGTTGAGTGATAATCTGAAGAATTTTGTTGAAGTGGCATGTGAGGGCAATTTCCTGAGTCGAGATGCTGAGGGAGCCTTTCAATTATTCGAGAATGAGTGAAAATTCCCTCAATGCCTCAATGTTTGCCTTTAACAGAGCCAATAAACTAAGGAGCGGAGTTTATGAAGTTAACAATAATTCAAACTTGGTTGATTTAGAGCTAATTGTACAACGATTAGATAAGGTGGAACTCGTGGGAAAGAATGTGGAGAATTTGGATAAGAAACTGGATAACATCTAAAGGGCAGGAACTCCATAGGTACACAGTCTAGATTAAATCCTATGCCTACCCAAGGAGTGCCTATATTAAACCACAACCAATTCCCCAACCCTCTAGGTTAGGAATCAATGCACAACATCAATGACCTAACCATGGCTTCACCTATGAGCCAACTGTACTTGGACCCATCTCTTTCTGGGTACCAAGGAGGGGCCTTGATGCCCTCAAATTTTGAACTAGGCAGCCAGATGCCTAGTTATCCTGAGGATGTGAATGCACTCCAAGGTTACACAAGAAATGAGCCTTATTCAAACACTTACAACCCTAGATGGTGCAACCATCGTAACTTTGCTTGGTCAAGTTAGAAACCCACCCAGGATCCTAACTTGATTAAACCAAACACTTATGGGCAACCTAGTAGGTATACACAACCTTGCACATATCAGCCATAGCCTACGCAGGAAAACCAGCTCACTGATTTGAGTTTGGTCCTCAAAGAAATACGAGAAATGAATCTAAGACATAAAAAAGAAATGAATCAATTGAGGACGGATTTGATAGGATGATTAGACCAGCTAGTTGATGCTAGACAACACGGGATGTTGCCATCCCAACCCATCCCAAACCCAACTTCAATAGGGTTAACCAGCACAACACACAGGAGCAACAATTACACCTAATTCATCCTACTCCCCAGCACCCACCTGGTTTTGTTAACCCTAACCCAACTCAGGTTGAACCCATTTTGTAGAAACCACCTTACCCTTCTAACCCTAATGCACATGCCTGTGCTATCACTTTGAGAAGTGGGAAACAAATCCAATATCCTTCTACATCAACATCTTTCCAAGATCTTGAGGAGCCTGAATCTGACCTGGGAAGCCAAACTAATTTAGAAAACAAGACTCGGGATTTGAATACTCATAATTTTTCTGAAACACCTTTTCTTGAAGCCTTGATCAAACCCAGGGAAAAGAAAACTGATCAATCTAAGGAGTGGCTTGAGATTCTAAAGCAAGTCCAAGTAAATATACCACTCCTTGAGGATATTGAGAACATCTCGGCCTATGCGAAATTTCTGAAGGAAATATGCACACTGAAATGCCAGGCCAAATCTTCAAAAAGGGTAGTGATTTCTGAACAAGCCAGTGCCATCATCCTAAATAAGCTCCCTCCTAAAAAGAAAGATCCAAGCACCCCCTTAATTTCATGTGAAATAGATGGATTCATCCTGGATCAAGCCTTACTGGACCTTGGTGCCTCCATCAACTTAATCCCCATAGAATTATATGAAGAATTGAATTTAGACCCCTTGCAACACACTGATGTGACCCTTCAGCTTGTTGATAGATTAACCAAAATTTCGAAGGGCCTTTTACAAAATGTGATTATAAAAGTGAGGGATTTTGAGTACCCTGTGGACTTCCTTGTTCTAGATATGGAGGCATCAGAAAACTTAAACCACACCTTGATAATCTTAGGGAGATCTTTCTTGCCCACGGCCAAGGCCCTAATCAACTGTGAGATGGGGATTATGCACATCACCTCTAGAAGGAAAAATTGTCAACTCAATATCTTTAAAACTTCCCAAAAGAATAAAGTGAATTGTGGTCCCATTGAGGTTGTAGGAACAATTGAACTAGTGTTGGCAATTCATACTAAAGATGATCCAAATCCTGCCAAAGCTCAGGACTAGCACGAAAGGAAAGAAGGGGATGTAGTTGAGGATAATTCTGATCTACCATCTCCCATGGAAAATCAAATTGAATAGGACATTGTGAGATTGAGAAACTCCTGGGAGTAACTTATGATGAATTAGATGATAATATAAAGAATCCTTAATACATCCACCCTGAAATTCAAGAACTTTTGAATTCTGAGGGAGTTTAAGAAAATGGACAATCTAAGGACATGAAGTAGGAAGTAACCCTATAAGAAGAAGTTCAACACATAATGGACTGGGGAAGAACTTATAAGCCAACTGGTTCAAATGGATGGCTTGACTCAGAAGAAGTAACTTGGATGAGGAAGAGGAAATTTCTAATGAAGATTTTGATGAATTTTACACAACTCTACCCCTATCTTCATATGAACCAGAGCCTGGAGAACTCATGATTTTCGATATCAACTACCATTATGAAGTCCTTATGATTTTGATTCGGAACCTGATCTAAATCTCAATCATGATCTCGATCCAGAACCTCTACCACCTCTTCTCGATCTATGGAACTAGATTAACAAACAGGCTCTACATCTTCAACCTCATCCACCTGACCCTATTTCATATTCCAAATCAGACTCTTTGGAATAGGGCTGCATCATCAGCTGGTTCGCATTTGTGGATCACTGATTCTGGGACCAAATAATCATATATTTCTACTAATCTTAAATTCCCCTGCAACTGTTATTACTTCTTCTCTTAACCCACAGTATTGAACTACATATTTTTGGGTTTAAGTCTGGCAAATGACGTTAAACTTAGCCTGTCTGGGAGGCAACCCAATATTCATTATAGGTAGCTCTGCATCCTCTGCATCCATACTGACCTAGATTAATAAGCATAGTCAGGTGATATCCCCTCCTCTTGCTTATTGTATTTTGATTTTCATGCATACATTTCAATGAGGACATTGTAATGAATAGGCATGGGGGGGTGGACATTACATGTCTAATTTTTATGTCAATAAAAAATGCATTTAAGCATAAAGAATTTTTATTAAGGATTTATTCTTAAGTTGATTCCTGAGTTTAGAATCCAGTACAATTTCATACTTACATGTAGAATTTGCAATGGATCCTCTGTGAAGATCGATTAACAATTTTAGTTTGTTGAGAAGAAGCAATGCTTCTCCTAAATCCTTGGACAGTAATTAGGGAGTCAGGCAAACTATCTTCTAATAGATCCACCAAATAAGTGTGAGGTGAGAGTAGAAAGTCTACTGGTGCTCTAAGGCTAGTATAAGGAATCTTAAACTTTGGATAATGAGATAATGATACTTAGAGTTAGGCATAGTTTTCACTCTCGGTTTCTGCGTATAAGTTCTTAGTGCAAATCTCTTGAGAGCCACCAAATAAGGCAAATACGCAGAGAGCGAGTTTTGATAAAACTAAGACTGAGGTGGATGGTCACGACCATTTTTTATGGAATCCTCAGCTAAATGAAGGTATTAATGTCAAGGTCAGAAATACATTGTCCTATCCATTCCCTTCCTGGTGCCAAGAATAGGCACTTCCACCAAATAAGCCACTCGATATTCTTTTGAACACCCATAATGCTGAATAATGCCTCATAAATAAAAGTTCATATGTTGCGTTGTGTTAGTAGATATTTGGATGCGAAAAAAAAAAGAAAAAAAAGAAGAAAAAGAGAAATATATATATATATATAATTTAGAAAGAAAAAGTAGAAAAGAAAAAGAGTTTCCAAGTGTTTTTAGAATTTATTTCAAATGTAATGAGGCAACAACACCTACCATCCTCATGATCCACCAAATACAATCTTGACCTACTTTTCTGTATTTTTGGCCGCCTGAATATAGGTTGAGGAATTCTGACTTAGTCTTAGAGTTATCATAACCTAATCAAAGTGTTAATGCCAGGAGAGACCACTAAATATATTGATAAATTTGGTGAGATTGTGAGCTCAAAAAGAAAGAAAAGAAAAGAAAAGATAAGAAAAAAAAAGGAAGTGAGAGAAAGAAAGAGAGAGAATGAGTACAAAGGAACTAAAGAGAGCATAGTTTCTCGCCTCTCTCTGAGTTGAATTATTTCATAATCTGGAAATATAGGTTCTAAAGTACTAGCCTACATGTAGCACTAGATGAGTGTTAGCCACCAAACATAAATCTACTTGACTAAAAAATCTTCTGCCTAAGCCAAAAGCCGAGGCTAAATATATAGGTTACTTTATAACCCTTGGGAAAAAGTTTGCCTATCCCAATAGATTTTTACTAAGGGTCAAGTATGAGCTTTAGATGAGGATTGGCTTTCACTTAGATCCGTTGCATAGGCCACAACAAAACACATTCACGATTATCTGGATTACTAAAGCTTCAGATAAAAACAAAAGGCATAAACCTCTAGTCAAACTCTTGATAAAAGTTACTCATGTAGGACCACTTTGCATTCAGTCATGCATTTGCTAGGGACTAGCAAGATTTAGGCATGGGGCTGTGATTGCACAGCAATCATGCAACCTAAATCACCTGAATTAAGTTAGATCCTAGCATTACTTAGGATTAATGCATTCATAGGCATCGTAATTTGCATAATAGCTACTTTATTAGTCATATAGATAATATTGTCATTTTATGACCTAAAAGAGAGATGATTTTAATCGTAGATGACTTGAAGCTGCGGATGTCAGATCAGACTGGACAGATCTGATCAGAACAACGATGGGAGTCCAACGCTTCCGAAATCGTCTTGATCAGACAATTAAGGAACCTTATGCAGTCCATAAAAGAATGGAGATCATAAAGCCAAAAGACAAAGATTTGAGTCTTAGATGAAGAATCTAACAGCAAGTTGTCGTGGGTTTGACGTCCTATTGGCTGGTTGTCCAAAGCCAAGCTCACAAAAATGCACAAATAATTCCAAAAACACTTAGGGAAGAAGTGGGGAAGTAGAATAAATCGGGGAGATATACACTAGGTTCACCCTTGTGTTGACCCCATTTAATTAAAAAAGGTAGGGTGAAAGCTACCAATTAAACAGATACACCTTTAAGTAGAAATTCTTCTAAAGGTCACTTAGGGCCATAGAAACTTGAAGTCTGTTTTAACGATCGCCTAGTGAGTCTATCACTTTTCATAAGATACTTAGAACATGAAGTTCTTTTTGAGTCTTAAGTGGGTTGGGTAGCCGTAGAAAGCTGCCCCAAAACTGTTAACTCAAAAAATCCAAAAAAATTAGAAAAGAAGAAAAAGTAGGAACAAAAGTGTATCTTCCCTTTTCAAAATAAGGTAAGGACTTGGGCGATCTGCATTTTGCCAGGCACCCAGGCACTATTGAGTTTTCGTAGTTTAGGACCTTAGTTGAAATTTCTTCTTATTAATTAACTTATGCTTAAGCGATCGAATCCTAATTCTATTCTTATACATAGCATTTAGTTTGATTTTGCTAGGGATTATCTAAAGATAGTCATGGGGGTATGATGTATACACATCCATTTAAGTTAAAATGCTTATTTGTGCATGTTCCTAACCTTATAGATGTATTCCATATTATAAATATTGCATAGCATGCATCATTTTGATTTAGAATAGTTTGCATAAATTATAGGTTAATTCGCGTACTTTTGTGCCTAGGAGAGGAGATATTTCAGGACCTCAGATTGATAATCTAACCATATAGATCTGATCAGGGCGGTAATTGGAGTCCAACATCTCCGAAATCGCCTTGATCGGACCTCCATAGCATCAGATGCAATCTAGGGAAGATTAAAGCCAAGGGGCAGGGTGGTTCTAATCTAGACCTCAAATAAAAAATTCGACCACAGATGGGTTCAGATCGAAGATCGCAGCCCAACAACGCGAAAATCGATCCAATCTGACACCTGTGGTGACATCTACGAGCTGAAGAAGATGGACGACAAGGATGGTGTCATGTGGCATCATCCCAGCCATCCAATCCTCCCTCAGTACTGCCACCCCTATTCAAAGGCACACCCATCATTTAATCTCAACTGTTGGATCTCAATTCAACGACTGAGATCCATCCTCGGTCGCGCCTCGTGAGTTGAAGGAGAGCGCTACGCTAAATCTTGACTGTTGGATCGAGATCCAATGGTCAAGATTGCACGTGTGCCCCATCATCTTGTTGACACAATTCACCCTTAGCACAATGGTTGGGAAGAGCATTCCCAAGAGGTAGATGCGAGTTTGAGTCTTCCCCTCTCGCACTCAAATTCCTCAGAGCATAAGAAAATGAAATTTGACCTCTCAATCGTGATCGAGTGGCCTAGATGCAGCCACGTGACCCCTCGGATCAGAGGAGGCACGATCCATGCATAATCCGATGTGCACTATATGCGCGATCCTCAACCATTGATCGCGTTATCAATGACTCTTTCCAACGAGTGCTCGCCTAGTGTAATCTTAAGAGTGCGATCCTCATGTGCTCTCGTCCGCATGATGGAGATTAGAGGGGAGCGGGTGCAGTATGTGGCACATCAAATGTGGAGGCACGATTCACACGTTGAGGTGCAATCCTTAGCGTGCATTGTCAGCCTTTAGATCTTGATCGAATGGTAGGGAAGCACTCTAGCAAACACCAACGAGGCACCAGCATGAGCGCACACGCCATGCAAGCAATGCGTGGGCTGTACCTAAGCGCCAGCGCATGGTGTGTGCATTCTTCTAGTGCATTGTTGCCCTTTTGAGCCAAATCATTTGGCATGAACTCTATAAATACCCTATGGCCTCCTCCTTTACAATCCATCTCTTCCTTTCTCTATCTCACCACCTCCAAGGCTCTAGAGAAAGCTTGTCCCAAGCCCAAGATGCTCCTTTAGAGTAGAAATTAAATATTTTTTCCTGCTTCTCACCATCATTCGTGGAGCATCCCGTAACCATCCTCTTACTTCGATTCTGAAGTAGATCCTCATCGCAACACTATCCTGCCCCATCCTCCTTCCTCCGACAACATTCTCCTTCCTCTAACTCCTCACCCCCTTCATCCAAGCACCGCTAGAGTGAGTCATTCTCCAAGCAGTCATTGAGGGGGGTTTCCTCAACTCATTCTATCTTTTATCGCTTCCTAGTGTAGTCTTATGTTTTTAGATTAGTTGTAATAGACTCGATTATATATTGATACTCTCTCTCTTTCTCTCTCTCTCTAATTAGTTGTAGAGTAGCTTAGTTAGATAAATCCCTGCTTACTATTCCATTTATCTAAAATGCCAAAAAAATTACAAATCCCCAAAACACTAAAAATAAATAAAATCAAAGTGCAGATTTTCGAAACCAAACGTTCGCCACCTCGTGTTCGACTTGGAGCTTAGCTTGAGCTTCGGTAAATTTTATTTAGTAGTGGATTTCTACGCACTATGATGATGGGTTTTCTAACTCAAAACTTTTTACCTATGAAATCTCACTTACAAGGGGTATTAAAGTGCAAAACACTATGAAATTTGATTCATGGAGGGTTTTCATAAAAAAAAAGGAGAAAGGAGAGGTCAATGTAGAGTTGAATTTAAAAAAATTGAGGAAAGAGAAAAGAAAAAGAAAAAAGTGACCAAACAAAAGAAAGAAAAGTGATAGTCCCCGTAATTGAATGGAACTTACGTAAGTTCTAAGCTAGATTGGATGATGAATTATGACCTGGAAGGCTAAAACTTAAGAGATTAGTGATAAGTACTGACCTTAGGCCTCTTGGGCCTATTCTAGGGCTAAAACACTTACGTATTTGTTAAGATCCAGATTTATCCTCAAGAGGTTGAGAAAAGTGTGAGGCTGATGTACTAAGTTAAGGCTTAGGGATTATTCGACCCCGTTGCTTACTCTTTGGTTTGCTGGACTTGGTAATCTAAGCACCCAAAAATCACATATCGGTCTGGTTCACACTTAGCAAAGAAATAATCCCAAAAGTATTCCATTCTGAAGAAAAGTTTTCCTGAACATTTGGCTTAGGAGCAGCTTGAAGACACAAGTTGATTGGACGAGTTCTCAACGCGAAGAGGTGGAATGAAAAATGCTCCCCTCGAAGATGCGTAATAACATATCGTCTCCTCAGTGCTTGTCTCCTAGGATATCAAAATATCCTATCGGGGGCATGTAAGCACCTTGTGCTGGTTCAGGTGCCATGGATAGGATTATCCCAAAATGTCTATTGCTAAGGCTTGAATTAGCTACAGAATGCCATGGGCAGTGCTATCCCGAAATGTCGAAAGTCAGGGTTGTAGGGGTTGCCATGGGCGTGCTATCCCAAAGCATTGAAAGCCAGGGACCCTTCGAGGATTGATGGTGGGGACAAGAAATCTAATAAAGACTGTGTTTAGGGCTAATTCGATGTTGGATTTAGGGGAATATAAAAGAAAAGAGAGAAAACTCTCAGAATAAAAATCCCTCTCTATCTCTCATATAGAAAATGCACTTGCAAATTGAACCAGGACTTGCTACAAATACACACAGGTGCTTTAACCACTGGGGTCAATGAACCTTTGGGTAGTTTTTGTGAGTCTTAAAAACCTTTGCAGCAAACATAAAGTTGAGGCTAGTCGGGTTTGGATCTTGGCTAGTACTTGAGTACCTCTAGGCTATTGTTGGTATTTTGTTCTGATTTCTAGAGATGCACACTACTAAAAAAATGGGTTATGCCGTCAATTACTTGCCGTCGATTTGGATAACCGACGACAAATATATTTTCCCCATCGGTTCTTAAAATAAGCGATGGCGAAGGTCTGTACTCGACTGAAGAAAAGGGGATGGGCGCGCAGTGGTCATAAATATTTACCGTTGGTTATTCAAGCGACGGTAAATATATTTTCTCCATCGCTTGTAATAACCGATGGTAAAAACACGGTTAAAAGTTGCACCTAAAATTTTGGAGGGATTTTCATTAGTTAGTGAAAGAAACGATGGAGAAAAGTAGGTTAAATTTACTGGCCAAAATTTGGGCGCATTGGCGGAGCTGGTGAAGTATGCCTTTGCCATCGGTTATTTTAATAAGCGATGCTGAAAAGACGGTTAAAATTTTTACTTAAATTTTGCACGAGATTTGTCACCTATACCATCGATTAGTGGAGGAACTGACGATGAAAGATAGGTTATATTTAGCAGCCAAAATTCTAGTCACGTACGAGGGTGAACTGAAATGAACCTTTGGCGTCGGTTTATAATATAACCAATGGCATATATCGGTTCATCTATCGCCCACAACCGAAATGCACACCGCCGCCTCCTCATTAGGTAACCTCCTTGACACCCTCCTCTTGCTCCTCCTCCAACCCGCTGCTCGTTGATTGCACGTGTTTTGAGAGTTTGAAATCACGGTTACGAGTAACTCGTCGTTGTAGTTGCAAAACTCATGATCAAATAAAATTTATACCGAAACACCAAGGGAGTCTCGGGTCGAACATAGGGAGGTGACATTTACATTAATTGAAAATCACGCTTCATTTTGTTTATTTTTGGTATTTTAGGGTTTTACTTTTTTTTGTTTTTGTTTTTGAAATAAGAGACAAGCAATCACAAGATAGAGATGGAATCAAATGTGATGTATTGCATGAATGTCTATTATAATAATCTATAAAAGCATAAAAAGAGAGGGAGGTGAGGAGAAATCTCCTGAATCGACTGTTCGGCGAGATGACAGTGCTTGGTGGAAGCTTGGACGAAGGAGGTGAGGAGCGGGACGATGGAGGAGAGATGCAGGAGGACGTCGGGTAGAAAAAAGCTTCGGCGTGGCTCCAAAATGGAGGTGAGAAGGCTGAGATGATCTGCTACCAGAATGGAGGTGGGAGGACGGCTCCAAGGCGATCTATGAATGGGGATGGGAAGAGGGATGAATATTTGGTGGGGAAGAGGTTCGCTACACTAACAAGAGTCTTGGGAGCTTGAGAGTAAGCTCTAATGGAGCGTTGGTAGTCTTGCTAGAGCTTAGGAGTAGGTGGGAGTAGAGTTGGTAGAGATGAACTGGAATGGAGGGTATAGGGGTGTTTATATAGTGGAGGGAAGAAGAGCATCCCGCGCATAGGCATTCAGCGACAGCTACAAGCATCACTAAATGTCTCTCAAGCTGTCGCCAAAAGATCTATGCCTCTTCAATGCCTTGGATGGTGCATGCACTGCGCAGGCCATTTAGTGATAGTTGCAAGTGTCACTAAAGGCTCACTCTTCTGTCGTTATAAAGCCTGCGCTCAAAACTCACGCCCGCACCTGTCATATGCGCAGCAATCGTCAACCATTGGATAAGGCGTGGACGACTATAATTATGAGAGGAGAGCACGTGCCTACCAGCATTTGAAATTCGCATCGCTGGTGCGTGCACTGGTAGCCGTTGGATGATGCATCGCACGGTCGTGACGCGCGCGCTTTGATTTGAATCTTGCACCTCGTGCGATTGTGAAGATCGGACGGCGGGCACTGCTCGCAGTCGACTTAAATACATGCCCCAGATGGCAGCGTGTGGTCTAGCATGCTCCTCCACATTGGCGGGAGGTGTTGGATCATGCTTGGGGAATCTCGACTTCTCGATTGCGATTGGGCGGCCCTATTGCAACTGGTACTATAGCGGGGTGGGGCGAATCGCGACTCGATCTCGCGCTTGCTCTTCGAGAGCGCTCGATCTCACCGTTACGCCACATCTGCGGGTGTGTTGCGAAGAAGTATTACGCCCGCACGATGAGGGTGGCCTCTCAGCCATTGGATTTTCATCCAACGACTGAGAGCACTTGATGGGCGGCCTTTGGAGATGTGCAGGCAACTTTAGGTGCTCCAGATGGTGCCACGTGGCAGCATCTGGACTGTCAACCCTTCATTGCTTGTAGAGGATGCCACGATGCTCAGATCGAGGTGATTTCTATGTTTTCAGACTCTGATCGTCGCTCTGGATCCATCCGTACGGTCGGATTTTTCATCCAAAGTCCATAAGGATGTTGCATTGCCTCCTGGCCATATAAAATGAAGGAATTAATATACAAAACATACACCTGTCCTAAATGCCATGCAATGGATGTTATGCAATATTTATAACATGATATGAAATGCTAAGCCTAGGAACTATCGTAAATAAGCAATTTATCATGAATTCATGTGTGTTTATTATACCCCCATGCTTACTTTTTACTAGTCCCTAGCAAAATTAAGCTAAATGCTATGTATAAACGTAGAATCAGGGTTCGAGTATTTAGGCAAAATTCATTGATTGCTTTAGAAAATCCCAACCCTAAGACCTAGTTACAAAAACGCAACAGTGCCTGACTATCTACTAGAATGTAGATCGTCCAAGCCCTCGCCTTAATTGAGAAGAGTAGATACAAAATTTTTTTCTTGTTTTTTTTTCTTTTCTAATTTTTTTGTACTTTTGGAGTTTGAGAGTTCCGAGATAACTTTTTATAGCTACCCGACCCACCCAAGACTCGAAAAGACTTTTCATCTGGTCATGGAGAGCTTTGGTCCTTGCCTTATAGATTCTGGCATTTTCATAAGCATCACTTTGAAGCTCCTCCAACTTAGATAGTTTGAGTTTTCTAGTTTTCCCGGTGAACTCAAGGTCCATATTACATTTCTTGATGGCCCAAAATGCCCGATGTTCAAGTTCTACGGGTAAGTGACACGCCTTACCAAACACCAGACAGAATGGAGACATATCGATAGGCATTTTGTACTGCGTACGGTAGGCCCAAAGAGCATCAGATAGCTTTTGGGTCCAATCCTTCCTATCAGGCCTAACGATTTTTTGCAAAATGTTTTTGATCTCCTAATTGGAGACCTCAAAATTTTCGTTCGTCTGAGGATGGTAAGGTGTGGGAATCTGATGATTCACTCCATATTTCCCCAATAAATTCTGAAACTGGGCATGAGTGAAATGTGTGCCACCATCACTGATAATTGCCTTAGGAACCCCGAATCGACTGAAGATATTTTTCTTCACAAAATCGATGACCACCTTGTGGTCATTGGTCCGAGTGGGAATTGTCTCAATCCACTTGGACACGTAATCAACATCAACCAGAATATATTGGTGTCCAAATGAAGGACGGAAGGGTCCCATAAAGTCGATACCCCAAATGTCAAAAACTTTGACGGAAAGAATTAGGTTCAGGGGTATCATATCTCTCTTAGCCATGTTCCCGAGTGTCTGGCATCGGGTGCATGACTTTGAGAATTCCTAGGCATCCTTAAATAATGACGGCCAATAAAATCTAGATTGCAAGATTTTTGCGGCTGTCTTTTCCTCGGAAAAGAGTCCACCACATGTGGATGTGTGGCAGAACTCAAGTATGCTATGGAACTCAATTTCCGGGACGCATTGATGAATAATCTGGTCTACGTCGATGCTATACAGCTCGGGATCGTCCCAAAAATAATATTTGGCCTCAAACACAAGTCTATCTCGTTGTTGTTTGGTCCAATCCTGGGGGATTTGATCAACAGCCAAATAATTGATAATATCCGCAAACTAGGGGGTTCGGATACCCAAGACTGTGAGGATAGTCTCATCCGGAAAAGTATTAAAGATCAGGTATCTAGATGAGGAGAATCAATTAGAATTCTCGAGAGGTGATCCGCCACTACATTTTGTGCCCCAACTTTATCCCTGATTTGAAGATCAAATTCTTGAAGCAGTAGAATCCAGTGAATAAGCCGAGGTTTCGCATCCTTTTTGGCCAAGAGATGTTTCAAGGCCGAGTGGTCGGTATGGATGATGACACGAGAACCTAACAAATAAGCCCTACATTTTTCTAAAGTAAAAACTACAGCTAGCAATTCTTTTTTAGTAATGGTATAGTTCCTCTAGGCCTTGTCCAGAGTCTTGCTAGCGTAGTAAATCATAGAGAGCTTTTTCTCAATCTTTTGACCCAAGACAACCCCGACGGTATAATCAGATGCGTCAGCCATAATCTCAAATGGGGCTGTCCAGAGCGGTGGTTGCAACACCGAGGCATGGGTGACTGCCATTTTTAATAAATCAAATTCCTTGTGGCATGATTCATCAAGCTCGAACGGCGTGTCTTTCGCTAGAAGGTTACTCAAGGGTTGAGCAACCTTCGAGAAATCCCTAATGAATCTTCTATAAAAACCCACATGCCTAAGGAAAGAGCGGGTCTGTTTTACGGATATGGGTGGAGGAAGTCTAGAGATAGCATCCACCTTAGCTTTATCAACTTTAATACCCTGACTAGAGACCACGTGACCTAGGACAATGCCTTCTTGAGTCATAAAGTGGCTCTTTTCACAGCTAAGGACCAGTTGTGTTTTGATGCATCTCTAGAGGATCAATCTCAGGTTAGCCAGGCATGACTCAAAAGAATCTCCAAAAATGGAGAAATCATCCATGAACACCTCAAGACAATCTCCCACCATGTCAGAAAAGATGGTCAGCATGCACCTTTGAAAAGTCGCAGGCACATTGCAAAACCTGAACGACATTCTAAGGAATACAAAGGTTCCGTAGGGACATGTGAAAGTTGTCTTTTCCTAGTCTTCTGGATGGATAGGGACTTGGCTATATCCCGAATAATCATCCAGGAAGCAAAATTATTTTTTCCCAGCTAACCTTTCAAGGGTTTGATCGATGAATAGCAAGGGAAAGTGATCCTTTTTAGTGGTTGTGTTTAGCTTCCTATAGTCAATATAGACTCTCCAAGCAGAAGCTAAACGAGTGGTGAAGGTTTCCCCTTTCTCGTTAGTCGTAACGATTATTCCTGCCTTCTTGGGAACAATTTGAACGGGGCTAACCCACAGACTATCCGAGATTGGGTAAATAATCCTAGCATCGAGCCACCTGATTATCTCCTTGTTGTCCACTTCTTGCATATTCGAGTTTAGTCTCCTTTGCATTTCGCGAGAAGGGCGGGATCCATCTTCCATGAAAATATGATGATTACAATAAGATGGCTCGATTCCCCTAAGGTCGTGGATGGTCCAAGCAATTGCCTCCTTGTTGTTCTTAAGGACCTTAATTAACCTCGATTCTTTCTCCTTAGTCAAATCAGCACTAATAATCACAGGAAGTGTGTTTTTAGGTCCTAAGAACTCATATTTCAAATTTTTGGGCTGTGGTTTTAATTCCAGCCAAGGTGGGTTTAGAATAGAAGGTAGGGAGGATGTTGATGAAGATTCATCAAGATGATCTAGTGGAAGAAGTTGGGAATGAACAAAATCAACAACCTCTTCAGGATGTGGTAGGTCTACCATGGAGGATTGTGGGTTGGGTTTGCTAAAGCTGATGGAGTCCTCGAGTGCACTGATTGTCATACAACTCTCAAGATCCTGATCCTGGAGCTCCTCAATGAATCCACAATCCTCTTATCACCTTAAAAATATCCAGAGTTAATTTCTTATCCCCAAAGGCGATCTCCAAACTACCACTTTCACAGTTTATGTTGGCCTTGGCGGTAACTAGGAACGGATGCCCAAGAATGATGGGCGTGTTCCTAAAATCATTAAGTACATCCACGTCAAGGATGAGGAAATCTACAGGAAAATTAAAATCCTTGACCTTGACAATTACATCCTGAACAACACCTCTCGGTGTGGTGACCGAACGGTCTGCTAATTGTAGCGTTATTGATGTTGGCCTGAGTTCACCTAACCCAAACCTCTCATAAAGAGAAGTTGGGATTAGGTTGATGGATGCATCTAGATCCAATAGTTCCCTATCAAAAGTATATTCCCTAATAATGCATGAGATCAAGGGGGCACCCAGATCTTTCTTCTTTTAAGGAAGGTGATGCAAGATCACAGAACTTGCCTGCTTAGAGAGAATCACCTTCCTCGGAGTGGGTTCTCTCGGTTTACTCTTTTGGGTACATAGTTCTTTCAAAAATTTAGTGTAGGCCAGGATGTGCTTAATAGCATTGAGGAACGGAATATTGATCTCTACGCTCTTAAATAAATCTAGGATCTCCTCGTTGCTATCCAGGGTTTTCTTCTTCTTGGTTTTCAATAGGGCTTCAAGGAACGAGATATGGGTGGAATTTTCAATTTCCATTCCCTCGACCTTATTGTCTTCTTCAATCTCCTCTTCTCTCTCAAGTTCCCCAGGGTTTTGGCATCTAGAAGTTAATTTAGGATCCTGGGTTTGCTTTCCACTTCTCAAGGTGGCAGAGTTTGCAGAGGCATATGGGTTTCGGTCTTGAGGTGGGTTAGTGAAGATTGGAGGGCCTTGGTTAGTCATGTAACCAGAAGAAGATGATGAGGGACCCTGCTCAACCACCTAAGCATGTGCCTGTGAGTCCCTTTGATTCTCGTACCCTTGGGCTCTATTGCCCTGATTTTTCACGTTGCGTAGGTTGGGTACGAGTTGGGATGGTAGAGATCCGGGTTGTCGGGTGTTAGCAATTAACTCGAATTGTAAGTTATCCAATGATGTCTTCATTTGCTGCATAAGCTGAATCATGGACCCTTGCATTTCCACCATATGCCGGTTTAAATTAGCTTGCCCTACAGATTGTTGGGCATTCCAAGATGGTTGAGGAATTGGTCTCGAGGGCAACTGGGTGTATACTTGACCCTGACCCATAGGTTTTTGAGATGCATAGTTGCTGGGTCGAGTTTGGGTCTGTTGCCCCTGATTTTTTCCAAGAGAAGTTAGGGTGGTTCCTCCATCCCGAGTTGTAAGTGTTAGAATACTGGTTGGGCCTAACATTCTCCTGCATTGCATACGCATCCTCATAGGACGAGGATGGAGAGAAGGAAGGATCAGAAAAACTGGGATCAAAGGCCCCAGTTTGGAACCCATAAGGTTCTGAGAAATCCTGACTCACAGGTTGAGCCGAATCAAATTGGTTCACGAATTCCCGCCCTGTGGGAGCTCGTGAGGAATGGAATCCTGAATTCTTGGATTGAGTAGGTATAGAAGTGTTTCCTGAATTCCCAGACATTCATTCTTCCATTCTCTTAGCAACCAAGTCCATTTTATCTAGTTTATTACAAATTAATTCCATGTCAAATGAATGAGAATCCTGGATCTCATTAGCACTTGACCTAGGTTGTTGGGATCGGTTGAATGCATCCATGGAGGCGTGATTAATTGAGTTCTCACTCATTTCCTTAAACAGGTCGTATGCACTAACTGCATCCCTGCTGAGGAAATTGCCTCCGCAGGAGGCGTCCACATGATTACGAAGTTGCTCAACCAACCCATGATAGAAAATCTACACGAGTTGACATTTTGGCACCTCGTGGTGTGGACACTTCCTCAAAAGTTCCTGGAATCGCTCCCAGGCACCATGAAATGGTTCCCCCAGCCGCTGGGTGGAAATGGGAATCGCCCGTCGCAAGGCATTGGTCCTTCCGATAGGAAAGAATTTCTTCAAGAAAGCTAACTTAAGAGCAACCCAAGTTTCAATCGGCCTTATCCTTGAAAGAGTAGGGGAAAAGCCTCATGATCATTTGCTCTTCGTTCACATTCCTTACTCTGGTGGTCTGAGCCAAAGTGGTCAGATCCTCCAGGTGATGGAATGAGTCCTCCGAGCCAAGCCCATGGAAATGCTTAATCAAACTTAAGACTTGGGGCTTGATTTCTATGTCTCTGGAGAGAATCATGACGCTAGTATGTTCCCCATAGTTTGAAGGATCGTAAAAATTCTTCAAAGGTTGAGCGCCCTGACCATGCATACGTTGGAACCATTGTTGCATCTGTTGCAATTCTTCCAACTGCCTCTAAATCAGCTCCTGCTGGTTTGGGGGTGGGGGAGGTGGTTGTTGATCAGCCATGGGATCTACTTGGCTATAGCTCAACCTCCTCCTCCTAGAATGGTCTAAAGGTCCTTCCAATCTAGGATTCAATAACCTCCTTCTAAGCATACACTGGAAGGAAGTTGGAAGGACGAGGAAAATAGGGAACCTTGCCGCACAAGAATACAAGCCTATCCTTAGATGGGGTAGGCTAAGGTCTACTGACTCTCAGAATTTGTCCTAAGATTATGGATGATTTACTCTACTTATGTCCAGGCAATCCGACCAATTAGAAGGAGGGACTGGGGAGAAGGTTCTTCCTTTAGCTTGCATCTCCAGTTCCTAGTCTACCCCCTAGCCACAGTCATTTGACGCTACTCCCCTAGCTAGACATTAGATTGACTAGTATAAGTAGGTTAATCATGAATAATCTCAATCTGGATCCCGATGAGCGAATGAATCCTTAGGGCCAATGTCTAATTGATTTTAGTTAGGCTTGGGAAATTGGTGCTCTGGAATGTGATGGGCCCTTAATGGGTTGTGCCCTTAATAATTTGTTTGAGAATGTGTGAATGTGCACAACCAAGAGGTTTTCAAGCAAGATTATTAATGATGAGGTGACTTTTATGGTTCGAATCTTGCTTAATAGCTTTTAGGATTCAAATATTAGGTGTTTTCAACCAAGTTTTGTGAGGCAAACCAAGTTTGTTTTTGAAAGCACGTGTTCAAGTATTTTACTTTAGAAATCAAGAAAAATATGGAGTTCCTAGCTTGACCTAGTTATTGAATCCTATGGGGCAGCTACAAAATGAACCTCTTTTAGATTAGGTGGTGCGGCTCAAACAATTCAATTAATTGGCTCAAATGCACAATTGATTAAGGCACACAAAAAGATGTAACCTAATATGATTTCTACTCTTTTATGTGTTGAATTCATGTACCGGGCCCACAGGTCGAAATCCTGGTCGAGTAGATGAAAATCAAGTTAGGTTATGTGCCTTTGATGTGGGTGTGTAGAGTGTGTAAATTGATTTGTCCCACAGAAAATATCTTTTTATTTTTTTTATAAGATGTGGGTGAGAAGGGTGAAGGTGGCAAACAAGACAAACAAAGTCTATCGTAGAGTTTATGCAAACACCTAAGTAGATTAGGTCTTGGTTATGATTGTGGCGATAATGACTAGTAGGGGGGAATGTGGGGGACACTTACAAAACACTCTACCTGCACTTTACTCTGGTCTACTGCACTTGGATCTCCATGCTAGGGTACTTGCAAGATAGTATATCAAAGACAAGCGGGGTTAATGATTTGTAAATGCAAAGAAGCGCAGAAAATAATAAAGTAAATTCCGTTACCTCCCCGGCAACGGCACCAAAATGATCGCACGTGTTTCGTGAGTTTGAATTCAGGGTTACGAGTAACCTGTCGTCGTAGTTGAAAAGCTCGTGATCAAATCAAATTTATACCAAAACTCCAAGGGAGTCTCGGGTCCAACAAAGGGAGGCGAGGTTTACTTTAATTGAAAATCGCGCTTCGTTTTGTCTATTTTTGGTATTTTAGGGTTTTGTTTTTTTTTTGTTTTTGAAATAAGAGACAAGCAATCACAAGATAGAGATGGAATCAAATGTGATGTATTGCATGAATGTATATTACAATAATCTATGAAAGCATAAAAAGAGAGGGAGGTGAGAAGAAATCTCCCGAATTGGCTATCCGACGAGACGACGGCGCCTAGAGGAAGCTTGGATGAAGGAGGTAAGGAGCAAGACAATGGAGGTGAGATGCAGGAGGACGTTGGGTAGAGAAAAGCTTCGGCGTGGCTCCGGAATGGAGGTGAGAAGGCGGAGATGATCTGCTACCAGAATGGAGGTAGGAGGATGACTCCAAGGTGACCTATGAATGGGGATGGGAAGAGGGATGAATATTTGGTGAGGCAGAGGTTCGCTACACTAATAGGAGCCTTGGGAGCTTGAGTGTAAGCTCTAATGGAGTGTTGGTAGGCTTGCTAGAGCTTAGGAGTAGGTTGGAGTAGTGTAGGTAGAGATGAAGAGGAATGGAGGGTGTAGGGGTGTTTATATAGTGGAGGGAAGAAGAGCATCCCGCGCATGGGCATTTAGCGATAGCTACAAGCGTCACAAAAGGTCGCTCAAGCTGTTGCCAAAAGATCCGTGCCTCTTCAATGCCTTGGCTGGCGCATGCACTGCACAGGCCATTTAGTGACAGCTGCAAGTGTCACTAAAGGCCCATTTTCAGTCATTGTAAAGCCCATGCCTAACGCTCACGCCTGCAGCTGTTATAGGCGTGGCAATCGTCAATCGTTGGATCAGGCGTGGACGACTGTGATTGCGAGAGGAGAGCGTGGCCTGCCAGCGTTTGAAATTAGCATTGCTGGCATGTGCGCTGGTAGCCGTTGGATGATGCATCGAACGGTCGAGACGTGGTTGCAGATCGTGTGCACTTTGATTTGAATCTCGTGCCTCACGTGTTTGTGAAGATCGGACGGTGGGTGCTACTCGCGGTCGACTTAAATGCACACCCTAGATGGCATGCGTGTGATCTGGCGTGCACCTTCGCGTTGGCGGTCGACATTGGATCACAAGTGGGAAATCTCGACTGCTCGATTGCGATCGGGTGGCCCTATTGCATCTGGCACTCTAGCGGGGCACGGCAAATCGTGACACGATCTCGCGCTTGCTCTTTGAGAGAGCTCGACCTCACCGCTGTGCCACATCTGCGGGTGTGTTGCAAAGAAGAATTGCGCCCGCACAGTGAGGGCGGCCTCTTAAGTATTGGATTTTCATCCAACGGATAAGATCACTTGATGGGTGGCCTTTGGAGATGTGCGGGCAGCTTTGGGCACTCTAGATGATGCCATGTGGCAACATCTGGACCGTCCACCCTTCATTGCTTGCAGAGGATGCCACGGTGCTCGGATCGAGGTGATTTCTATGTTGTTGGATTGCAATCGTCACTCCGGATCCATCCATACAGTTGGATTTTTATCCGAAGTCTGTAAGGATGTCGTATTGCCTCCTGTCCATATAAAATGAAGGAATTAATATACAAAACATACAACTATCCTAAATTCCATGCAATGGATGTTGTGTAATATTTATAACATGATATGCAATGCTAAGACTAGGAACTATCATAAATAAGCAATTTATCAGGAATTCATGTGTGTTTATCACTCGTCGTCCTCCTCGCCATCCTCGGCAACCTCCTTCCCGTCCGTGACACCCTCCTCCTTCGCCTTCTATGATGAGGTAATCCTCCTCCTCCTCCCCAACACCCTCCTACTCCTCCCCCTCCTACCATCCTCCTCTTCCTCCCTGACCCCTCGTACCGGCCTCCTCCTCCACCCTGACCACATCCTGCCAGTCTCCTCCTCCACCCTGCCCCCTGCCTGCCACCCCCTCCTATTGCCCCTCCTCTTCCTCCTCGACCCCCTCCTTCTCCTCCTCTTCCTCCCTGACCCGTCCTGATAGCCTCCTCCTCCACCCAAACCCCCTCCTGCCGGCCTCCTCCTCTACCCTGCCTCCCTCCTACCGCCCCTTCCTTCTCGACCCCCTCCTCCTTGTCTCCATCCTACCATCCTCCTCCTTCTCCATGATTCCTTTTGTCACCCTCCTCCTCCTTCCCGACCTCCTCTTACCGTCCCCTTCATCCTTCCCGACTCCTCCTCCCCGACCCCCTCCTCCTCCAACCCAAGCCCCTCCTGTTGGCCTCCACCTCCACCCTGCCACCCTCCTGCCGCCCCCTCCTGCTACCCCTCCTCCTCCTCCTGCCATCCTCCTCCTCCTCTTTGCCACCCTCCTCATCTTGCAGGGAATGCCCCTGCCCTCCCTCCTCTACCTGCCATCCCCTCCCCCTTCCTCCTCCTACTACTGCACCTTCCTCCATCCTCCTCTCCTTCTTACATCCACCCTCCTCTTCATCCCCTTCTAATCTTACTTTCTTTATATCAAATTAATATGTTAAGTTATTAATAACATAATGATTTATTATTAAATTTATTGTGCGTTATTGAATTTACAAATTGTTGGTGACGGTTACGCTCATCACACTTAGAGGCTGTAGTACATCTGAGGTATATTTCATTTATTTAAATTTATTTTTGTGATATTTTAGGATTATATTAGATGTGGGGTGTGCCCACATAATGTCATTTGTGTGAATGTATGGTGGGGTGTGCCCACATAATGTCGTTTGTTTCAATGTATGGTAGGGTGTGCCCACTTTTGTGCACTTTATGTTTTTGTGTGATGCACTGCTATTGTGGGGTGTGCCCACTTTTATTATGTCTGTTATTTTGATATGTAGGTTTATGAAAAAACTTAAAATTTAAGGGAAAACTCTGTCAAAATTTTTAAAATTCTTTAATGTTAAATGTATTAGTTGGTTGGGGATTTAGGGTTAGGTTGGGCTTTGGTTAGGTTATTGTATGGTCGAGCCTGGATAGGTTGTTAATATGGTGATTTTATCGTTGAAGTGTGTATATTGGTTAACCTAATTCGGACCTAACCATCTCTTTACAAAATTTTTAACCTGGCCTACTTGATTTTATCTTGTCACTTTTAGGCCCAGGGTCGAACTCAGGGAAGTGGGGTTACAAGTCGAGTTTCTACGCTTTTCCTACAACAAGTCTCTTCCGTTCGTTTATTGTGTTTTTGGTGTTTTTCTTATTTAGATTTTTTTCTGATAATCTTTGTCCTTGAGGCACACCCTCAAAATTGAGTTCTTAGCTTTGAGCCAAAATAGGGTTCAAAACGAGTCTTGCTATTCGCAAGACGGAGTACCTGCGAGTCAAAGATTATCTTTATTCTTTTATCTATTTTTTTATCTTTTTACTAACAGGAAAGCAAAACAGAAATAAAGTAAATACAGTATATATATATAGGTATATATTATGTATATAAAGGGGTGGGGGTGGAGGCGGAGATGGAGTGTAGCACGGTGTCGAGTCGGTCGTCATCTAGAGAGACACAACCAACAGGACTAGGTGCTGCGTGGAGTGTGGGATGGATGGTGGATGATGCATGCGACCACGCTTTTTGTATGCGTGTATCAGGGAATATCAGCAACTGATGCAGATATTCCCGCGATACAGCATATGGTAAATAATGTGAAAAAATATATATATGTATATATGTAAATATGTCTATATGTATATATGGTTATCTATAGGTATATATATGTATATAGATATATGTGTATATATATATGTATATATGTATGTATATATGCATGTAGCTATATATGTATATATGTATATGTACATATATATATATAGGTATGTAAATATATATATATATAAGTATAGATATATATATATATGTATAAGTATGTATATATAACTATATAGAGGTATATATATATATGTATGTATAAGGATATAGTAATATATGTATATGTAGATATATGCAGCTATATGTATAGATAGATATATGTATATATTTATGTATGTATATATGTATGTATAAGTATATATATATATATATATGTATATATATATATAAGTATATAGATGTATATATGTATATATATATGTGTATATAGGCTAATACATATTTATATAAGTACTAATATATGCATAAATATATATATATGCTTATATATATACGTACATACATACATACATATATATGTATATATACTTATATATATGCATACATACGTATATATATATATATACGTATATATATATATATACGTATATATATATATATATATATATATATATATGTATGTATGTATACTAATACATAAGTATATAGGTGCTATTATATGTATAAATATAAGTATATATATATATATATGTATATAAATATGTGTATATAAATATATGTATATATATATGTATAGATATATCAATATATAGGTATACGTATATATATATATATATATGTTTATAATAGAGTATAGGTGTGTGTGTGTGTGTGAAAGTGTGAGTGTAGGTGTGTGTCTGCGTCGGTGTAGAGAGAGTGAGAGAATGTTGTGAGAGAGAGAGAGCGGAAGAGGAGAGGCTACAGGTTAAGTCGTCTGCACGTGAAGGCCGTCGTCTGATGGCTTCCGCACGCGTGCAAGCACGTCTGCGCAAAGAGGTGCGCATGGGAGGATTGAGCGTGGAGAGAAAAGGCAGCGCCCAGCATTGTGCAGAGTTGCTGGAACGGGCGAAGGAAGGCGTGCATGAAGGGAGCGGGCGATGCAAGCGTTGGGAGAGGGCTGGCAGAAGCACGGGCGTGAGCGGGCAATGCAGGCGGAGACATGCAGGCGGGCACGTGCACGGGCGAACGGCGGTCGTGGTGCGCCGAGTGATCGGGAAAGTGAGAAGCTTTCCGGTCACACCACTATAGCCACAGTGTCACGATGACTCACGTGAACAATGGCTACAGTGGTTATCCACGCCGCGCGACCGGTATTGGGCGGTGCTATGAGTGTGGCCGGCTCGGCACGCGCGGCGGAGTGGTGTCGGCTGGTGGCTTGCGAGCGGAACCTTTCGACAGAGCACGCATTGGCGTGCGCGGTGGAGGGCGAGGGCGTCTGCAGCTTGCGCGGAAGCTTGCAGGTGCTGCAGGCAGGGCGAGGAGCGCTTGGCCGGCCGCTGCAGAGGCACGCAGCAGCCGGTTGTGGGTGGAATAGGGCTTGCGACAGAGCGGAGAAAGCGGAGGCGAAGAGGACCTACAGGCGTGGGCAGAGCGGCAGAGGCGCCTACAGGCGCACGCGGAAGTGGCTGGGGATGCTGCTGCTGCTGCAAAGCTGCGAGCTTCAGACCTTGAAGCTTGCAGCCATGGCTGAAATGGCTAGAATGGATAAAATAGTGAAGAAAGCCACCACGCCCACCGGCTCTTTGAAGAGCTGGGCGGTGGTGGTCTCACTGTGGTGGTGTGCACCACAGTGAGAGCTCTTGCCCGCCTGGTTTCTCCTCGGAGGAGGGCCGACGTATGGAGGGGAATGGAGGAGAGGACGGTGCTGGCTTGGAGATGGAGCTGCCTGTGGGATTTTGGCTGAGACCTGGCTTGTTTGCAAAGGGGAAGTAGTGGCCTTGTTATAGAAGATGAAAGCATGGCCATGCATGGCACATGCACGGCTACGACAGGGAATGGCAAGTGCAGGGAAGGGCTTGGCAGGGAGAGGGCGCTGCAAGGAAGCATGGCGCGCGGAGAAGAAGATGCAGCCGTGGGAAGGAAGTCAAAAATCAAAAAGAAATAAAAAATGGAGATGGAAATATTGCAAAGATGTACTTGAGAAAAGATGTAAAATGCAATGCCACTTATTTATTCTCCTGTCCTCTCAATTCGATGCATGTATACATGTATTTTTACAAATGCGATTATGGCACCCTAATATGCATAGGTAGTGCTAGGAAATAGCACAAGAAGGCACTATTGCAGATGTATTTTTGTGGTGCAATTAGTTATGTTAGGTTATGTGGACAACATTCGGTTTCCACTACACCGTGCATCCTTGCACCACCATCCTTGTCGAGAAGGGGATCTCTTCCGCCATTGCAGTCTCATGAGTTGTTGAGGTGGATGGTGGGGCGAAAGGCATCAAGTCGGATGTCGTCGTCATGTGGGGAGGGGAAGGGAAGGGGGAAAGGGAGGGATAGGATTTGGAAACACCTTAACCCTTGAACCATTTTTCAGCCTTCAAAGCCCATTTAAACTCCATCTGAGCTTTTGAACCATTTTTGAACCTTAATCAACACCTTAACCCTTTAAACAAATGCTTGAGATCCATAAATCGCCTCAGACCTGGGTGATGAAAGTGTTCATCCCAGATCTGATTCAAAGCAATAAATCTCCATTCTAACTTGTCGCAAATAATCTATGATATATCTAGAATTCAATACAACTTATATTAGGAATCTTTAGTTCCTAAAAACCCTAATTGATCCCCCTCCTTACGCTACAGACAATGTGAAGGAGGAAAATCACATCAGGTAATAAAATCAACTCAAAACCAATCAATACCTTCATTCAAATCTCTTAAGCATTGCTTAAACTCTAATAGACAAATTAAACAACTTTCAATTGCTCAAGCTGTCGCTCAAGAAGGCATTTGTCTTATGTTCATATAATTTATTATTCTGAAGCTACGTCATCCACTTTGTAGTTCTATTTGATTTATTATACATTTCTTTCTAGCATTTAATAAAAATAATTTTATTTCTTATCAGATGATTGCTTATGTTTATGTCAATTTCTTTGCAATTATTAGATGCACACACTTGCTAAAGAAGATATATGCGTGCAAGACCAAACATTAGGTATTATAACCTATAGGGTAAAAGTCCTCCGAGTCAAAATATGTCCAAATTACTCGTCCATCGAGACATATGATCATGTTATAAGGACAATGTAGGAAGTGTATGTATACCTTACTTACATGCATGATGTGTTGTCTTTATAGCATGTCATAAAAAGGTCCTTAAAGATTTGACCACAACGTAGTTTTGCTTGGTACATGTAAGCTTTTGCAGTGAAATTTCGGTTGCTTTTTCTTGCACTTCTCTGGTATACCAACTAATCTTATCTAGTTTCCTGTGGTGCCCTTAATTGGGTGTTAAAGGAAATCTAGCTAATGTTAGTATTGGGGGGTATACTAGAGAAGTGTGGGGAGATGCTGCCAAAATTTCACCGCAGTAAGGTTACATGTAATGAGCAAACCTAAGTTGTGATCAAATCTTTGACGATGGGCCATAAAGTGAAAATCTTAATCAAGATACACATCATTCGGTCCTTGCCCTTCCAAATAAGTGATTTGTTTACATTCAATTTTAAGTTACAATGGATAAATCTTGGATTGAATTGCGGGGTTTAGATTACACCAGATATAAGGATGGAGTAATTTCATTCCTAGATTGGACCTTTGATAACGATAGGAAGATATTTAGGCGAGGAGGTTAATTTGAGAATATCTTCTGCCAATGCGGAAGATGTTTGAACGGTTCATTGCATGATCGTAATACTGTGCTCGAGCACAGCATTTGTAATGGGTGGTGGTGGCATTACACTACTTGGGTAGCTCATGGAGAGTTGACTGAGAAAGTCATAAATAATGAGAACACTATTGACGAAGAGAACAATGAGGAAATTAGTGATAGCAGAGGTGAAGAAATACAAGACATGTTAAACGAGATGAGAGCAGGAGAGGATATAAATATAGATGAGGAAGATCCATTCAGCTGTGATCTGTTCTATGATGCTGTTAAGGCGGCTAAGGATCCTATTGCTTCTGGTGTTATGAAAATGTGTAAGTTGTCATTTTTGTTGAAGATGTTTCAACTGAAGGTTATGAATAGGGCGAGTGCTAAATTCATGTCAGAAATACTTCAGTTTATTGCTGAGCTATTGAATAACCCTAATGGTTTTTCGGCTTCATGGTATGAGGCAAGGAAACAAATTCTTAAGTTTGGTTTGGACTATCAGAAGATCGATGCTTATCCAAATGACTGCATTCTTTTCAGAAATGAATTCACAAACTTGAGTAACTGTCCCGAATGTGGACTTCAGAGACTTAAGGAAGGTCACAATGAAAGTAAGAGGAAACAACCTCAGAAGGTTCTTTATTACTTTTCACTGACACCTAGGCTTCAATGCCTTTTTATATCAACTAAAATTGCATGGTGGATGACATCGCATCAAGATTGTAAATCTCAAGATGGAAGAATACATCATCCTACTGATTCAGAGGAGTGGAAGAGATTTGACGAAAGAAACAGTTCATTCCGTTCAGAAGCAAGGAACGTGCGGTTGGGTCTTGCAAGCGATGGATTCAATCTATTTAAGAGTTTGTACCCGTCGTACAAAGTGGATTCATGAGTCATACTAGGAGAAACATGTAATCTTCCTAAATTCAAAAAATTTATAACTTTGTAAATATATATCACAATAATATCTTTTAATACATTTAGGATCAAATGATAGAATTAGTATATCCCATCGCTGACGAGACCTCTAACAGTGTCCAGCAGCCTTTGGATCCAGTGGAGGCATTTAGGAGAGTGATGCCATTGGACCATGATGGTTTCGTTCATAGTGTGGGGAGGGCATACTCGTTATTGACCTGGTATGGGAGGAAAGGTGTCGTCTCATCTAGTGTTGTCGATTAGTTGCATCAAAAGATTGACACACTATAGAGACGAGATGAGGAGAGGGAGAAGAGAGAGGAAGATATGAAGAATGAGATGAATGTGATCGATGATAAGCTTCAACAGGTTATAGCCCTTATTCAGAATAAGGGTCAGTCAGAGCATCCATCTTCTATGAATCCTAGCAGCTACAGACGAGATGACGACTCCATGGGTGGTGGAGGTGGCATTGGGGTAGCTACATTTTGAGTTTTATCCATTTTCTTTTCTTATGTAAATATATCCTTTTCAAACTTTTAATGTGCTACATTTTATATTAATGAAATATAAATTTCTGTTCATTTGCATTACTTGTTTTTCTATAAAAGCATGACTTTTAAGTATATTTAGTAGGTAGTTTCCATCTGCCGATAATAGAAAAACAATACTCATACATTTGTCGTTGCTTATTCAAATAGGCGACGGCAAAAATATTTTTACCATCATATATATACCATCACTCACTTAAATATGCGATGGCATATAAGCGACGGTAATAAAATTTTTGCCATCGCTTATTTAAATAAGCTATAGCAAAAATCATAACAAGGTAAATCAAAAAGTATGTTTATGTCGTCGGTGATAAATATAAGCAACGGTAATAATATTATTACCATCGGTCAGATATGTGATTGTAAACTAGCTTGAACAATGGAGTAAAGACAAAAAGGGCACGTAAATGCGCAAAGAAGTAACTTACATATACCGTTGGTTTTTATATAATAGACGGCAAAAATAATTGCTGTCGATTATGAAATGACATCGAAAACTTTAATTCGTCCGATGGTCATACAGTATTTCCATATCGGATTGTCTTTGTAACCGACAGTAAATGTAAACAGCGACGGTATTAATGGCGTCGCTTATTGTTGCCGGTTATAATGGATTTGCTGTCGATTTTGAACCGACAGCAAAAGTCATTTATGTTGTAGTGGTGGCTTAATAGGGCATCTTGATGGTTACATCCAGCTTGGAGATCTGAATTGGTCCATAGGATTTTGCTTGGGACTAGAAAAAGCTAGGTTGGGGGTATGATGGTAACACCATCATGGTCCTTAACTAGCCACAATTAGTCAAGTTCAAATGATAAAAGCTCCTACCTAATCATTTGAGTGTTACAACTCTATAACATTCTGATTTGAGAAAAAAATAGGGAAATAGGGTTAATTTTGCAATTTTAACCGCACATCACAAATGCAGATTAATCACGAGATCACTCAAGAGTTAATTAAAAGTCAATTGAACATAAAAGTCTAAAAAGTGCGTCTATACTGACTGAAATAGGATTTCACGTATTTCGAGAGCGAAAACAATACCAAGAACATTAATTATCAACCCTACTTAAATCGAAGAGGTTTTGGTCAGAATAAAATTAATTTAAACCTCCTAAAATTCAAAGAAAAATATTGTAAGAGGTTTGGTTCCCTTGGTTTGACCATTTGAACCCATTTTGACTTAGAATAGAGTTTCAGATGGGAATTTGCCCTGATTTGGGTTTCTCTACATTTAACCTATTCAAACGTGGTCAAAAGTCAAATCCAAGTTCACCATTATATTCCTTGGGTGACCTAGTTTACAGTTTAGCTCTCCAAAACTCTATTTCTCTCATTTAAACCCCTAGGTTTCAAGTTTATTGCAAATTAGTCCCTAACTTAATCATCTTCTTACAATTTGGTCCCTGCCACCACTGTCAGTGGGAACACACCTGTAGCGAGATTTAAGAGAGAAATTCTCTCTCAAATTAGATCCAAATCCCTCTGAAATTGGAGGGATTGATCTTGATGAGCTACCTAATCGATTGAACCAACTCAAGAATCCTAAATCTAATCCTAGAGCTTAGGTGAGCTTGAGAATTTTGGGAAACTCTTTCCCCTCAAACCATGGCTAAATTTGGCTCCTTAATTTAGAGCTCAGTTTTAAGCTTTATATAAAGCCCTGAAGTTCCCTACTCCCTCCTTAGCTAAGAATTGGTTGAAATTCTCTCTTCCTCCTTCTCCGACCACCTTCTTCTCCTCCTCTCTTCCTCACGCCTGCCTCTTCTAGCCAACCAACCGCCAACTTGGAAGGCCTAAACTCTTTCTCTTTTCCTCACACTCCTCACCAACCAAAGCACGAATGCCTCTTGCCTCTTCTTCCTCGTTGATTCTATCACCAGACTTCACCATCTTCTTTTCATCCTACCGGCCAACTCCAGACGCATCTCGACTCCTCTCACCTTACTAAGTTCCCTATTCTCTCCCTCTCTATCCCTAAATCACTTTCACTGTCTTAGACTCCACTTTTATCCACAAAACCACCCTTTCCCACTACATCTTCTTCACAGCCGACAAGAGCTCCAGTGAGATCAAACCGTGCCACCACGCATGCAAACACACCTCCACGACCTCCGTCGTGTCTCACTGAGCAGAAGCCCTTAAGAAATTTGGGGTTTTTGACTCTCATCTACCCTGTCGACCACACCCATCACCGTTCATCCCCTTCGACATTGACAGACCTCCTTTGACCACCAAACACCTTCAAACCACCACTAGCACATTCACGATGCTCCAACGATCCTTCTGATCTTGTTTAATTGAGGCGATAAGCCCATTTTCGTGCTTTCAGGGCTCGTCGGACCTCCGTCGCGGCCACTGCCTTCTCCGACTATGTTTGCTCCACTCCTTCCATCATCTAGCTAGCAACTACTCTTGTTTGATGCACACTCATCAACTGTAACTTCCCAGCTCTTCAATTGAGTGAGGCATCAATAGCTGTTGCCCCAATTCCTCGAGGACTTCAGTTGCAACACGTGAGGATTTCACACGGAGAGGGAGCCTGATAGTCCCACATTGGGCGGCCCTAATTTTTATTTTTGTTTATAACAATTTTGTGTTGTTAGATATCCGCCTCTAAGAGCACAGGCATGAGGTCCCTCACGCACGCATATACGCATGCCCTCGCCTATGCTCACGCCTCACAGGTCTGGGCTTGGATTCGTTTACCTAGTATTGTTCAGCTGAGTCTGGTTTGAGAGAGAAAGAGATCAGAGGAGGGGGGAGGGGGCTTTTATACTATGGCACATTGGGACTCGTGCCACCCCCTATGCTCAACACTTAGCCTCTGCTACTTGCCTCTCATGCCTTGTTCTTGTGAGGCCTTTGAGAAGATTAAAGCATCTAAGCCTTGTGTTGACGACTGATTGGTTGCACTATGGAGACATTTTGTTATGATACTATTGAAATATTTGAGGGTTGGGTATTGTGGCATTAAGTGCTTTAAATCTAGGATTAATTTGGTAGTTTCAACCACCATTTTTAACTTTCTTTTTATATTTTCTCCCTGACATTTAAGATACAGTTTTGCTCTACATTGAATATTATTTTTTTTTTATGGATTTCACCTGCATCATCATTCTTAATTACTGTGATTAGTGAATTGATTCGCCATATTTGCTTCATACGAACGACCTCGGACTTACGTTTGATTTTCGAGCTTATATATTTAAATGTCACATTGATTTTTGTTACTATATTACAACGTGTTCTTTTTATGATGATTTACGATGCAACACCAAGGTACAGTAAGGCTCACTCCAAGATAAAACCATCTATCTCACATGAAATTAAGGGGGTCCCCAGATCTTTCTTTTTAGGAGGGAGTTTATTTAAGATGATGGCACTAGCTTGCTCAGAAATTACGACCCTTTTTAATTATTTGGCCTGGCATTTCGATGTGCACATTTCCTTAGAAATTTCGCACAATCCAGGATATTCTCAATAGCTTCAAGGAGTGGTATATTTACTTGGACTTGGTTTAAAATATCAAGCCACTCCTTGGGTTGATTGGTTTTCTTTTCCCTGGATTTATTCAAGGCTCCAGAAAAGGGTTCTTGACAGAAATCATGAGTGTTCAAGTCCTGACCCTTGTCTTCTAGACTAGCTTGGTTTCCAGGTCAGATTCAAGCTCCTCAAGATGTTGGTTAGATTTGGATGTAGAAGAATAAGGATCTTGGATTTATTTCCTACTTTCAAGGTGACAACACAGGCATAAGAATTAGGGTTAGAAAGGTAAGGTGGGTTTTGCAAAATGGGTTGAGCCTGGGTTGGGTTAGGGTTAACAGAGTTAGGTGGGTGCTGGGGGCAGCTTGAACTGTATGTGCTTGTTGCTCCCGTGTGTGATACTAGTTGACCCTATTGAGGTTCCTTGTGTTGGGGATAGGTTGGGATGTTAGCATCCCATGTTATCTAGCATCTACTAATTGGTCCAATCATCTCATAAATTGGTCCTCAACTGATTCATTTCTTCTTTATGTCTCAAATTCATTTCCCGCATTTCCTTGAAGACTAAACTCAGGTCATATGGGTGGGTTTCCTAGGTAGGCTGAGGTTGGCAAGTTCATGGTTCTGTGTACCTACTAGGTTGCCTATAATTATTTTGCCTAGTCAAGTTAGGACCCTGGGCAGGTTTTTGACTTGACCAGGAAAAATTAGGATGGTTACTCCATCTAGGGTTGTAACTGTTCGAATAGGGATTAGTTCTAGTGTATCCCTCGAGTGCATTAACATCCTTAGGATAATTAGGCATCGGGATGCCTAATTCAGAATTTAAGGGCATCATGGTCCCTCCTTGGTACCCAGAAAGAGATGGGTCCAAGTAAAGTTAGCTTGTGAGTGGAGCCATGGTTAGGTCATTAATATTATGCACTAATTCTTGACCTAGAGAGTTGGGGGCTTGGGTGCGGGTTAACATAGAAATTCCTTGGGTAGGCATAAGGTTTACTTTGGAATGTGTACCTAAGGAATTTCGACCCTTCTGAAGGTTACCCAATTTCTTATCCATTTTCTCTACGTTTTTTCCAACAAGTTCCACCTTATCCAATTGTTGTGCAATCAGTTCTAAATTAACCAAATTCGAATCATCCTTAATTTCATGGACTCCACTCCTTGGTTGATTTGATCTGTTGAAGGCGGACATGGAGGCATTGTTGAGGGAATTTTCAAATATTCTCAAATAATTCAAAGGCTCCCTCAACATCTTTGCTTAGGAAATTGCCCCCACATGTTGCATCAACAAAATTCTTCAAGTTGTCACATAACCCATAATAGAAAATATGGGCCAAGTGTCACCTGGGAATCCCATGATGAGAGCATTTCCTATCTAAGTCATTAAATCTCTCTTAAGCCTCATGCAATTGTTCCCCAGGATTCTACTTGAAGTTTGTAATGGCACATCTAAGGGCATTTGTTTTTCTTATGGGAAAGAATTACTTCAGAAAAGCGTTTCTGAAATCTTCCCAAGTTAGGATTGGTCTACCAACAGTCCTCAACCATTGAGCAACTTTATCTTTTAAGGAAAATGGGAACATTTTCTTCATTAAGGTGTCCTCATTCATGTTCCTAAGGCCAAATGTCCTTCCTATGTGTATAAGTTCTTCAAGGTGGTGGAAGGGGTCCTCGAAGTTGTGGCCATGGAAGTGGGGAATCAGATTGATGATTTGTGTTTTAAGCTCAAAGTCATCCCCATCCTGAGGTATCCTAACAAAAGGTTCAGGTTGGGCATCATAAGGATTGTAGAAGTTTCTGAGAGGGTGGTCTGCTCTCCCATTTTGATGTCGAGTAAAGGCTTGTACTATGACCTTCATCTGTCTATCATGATGTCGGCCTTGCCTATCAATCTGCCTCTGTAAAAGAGCCGTTGGATCTAGATTTTCTACCTCCTCCTTAACGTCATCTTCCTCATGGTGACTAGCCATTGAAGAAGATTTAGATTTAGATCTTGGAAATCAGTTCTCCTAGGATTTCTTTCTAAAGGTGGTAGCAAATCAGGGTTTAGAGATCTTCTACCTTGCATGCACTAGAAGGATGTCTATAGATGAGAGAGAGAACACAGATGTAAGAATACCCACCCTCACAATACAAGTAGTCAAGCTAATCCTTAGAGTGTAAACCCTAATTAGACCTAATCCTATCTCCCCAAAATATGATTAGGTTAGATCAACCCTTGAATTACTTTGCTAGCAAGAAGGGTGAGACCCCCTAGGACACCCTGCATGGTGAGACACCACTAAGGGTTAACACAATTATTGCACCGACCTTTCTTGTCACTAGTGGATCCAAGTAGACAATGCCTTGACCTTAGTCCAATCTAATTTCAAGTTACCAAGCAGAGTAGTCCGACCTAAGGCACATCTACTCAATTTTAGGCTTAGGCTTGATGTGCTTTTCGAATATGATGGGCTGTAGGGGGGTGTTGCCCTTAAAATTGATTTCAAAATTGAAGTGCACAATCAAGGGTTCACAATAAAAGCTTAGTTGGTGTGGTTGCTTTTAGGTTTAAGTGCTTGTATTAGTGAATTTTAGGGTTCACTTGGGTAAATATATTCCAACAATCGTTCTGATGAGGCACACAAGAGGTTTTAAAAGTCCCAATTATTTGATAAATTTCCTTTAAGTATGGAGATGCAGGTGTGCTTTACCTTAATGTGAAACCCTAAGAGCAAATAATGCTAAATGATGAAATTTTAAGTCTCAAATAAGGTAGTGCGATGCAATCAATGTAATCAATTGGTCCTATTGCACCACCAACTAGGCACTCAACAAATATTTCTTTGAAGAATTTCAATGCACGTTTTCTATTTTTTTCAAATTTAAAGTGTACTGGGGTTCTGTAGTCAATTTTGACCCCCTGTTAGTGATCGAATATTTCGTGTAATCAAACATGCACCAAATATTTTTTTCAGATTTTTTTGGGATTCTATATTATCACAGGAATCCAATGAACAAATTTTAGATAAATCAGAGTTGCATAAAAGTTCTTGTGATTTTTTGAAGTCTAAAAAATTAGGAACAACAAAATTGATGGTAGTTCAGTTCACGAATTGTTAAAATTTTTGTGTAAATCAGAATGTTACGAAATTTGGATATTTGTTTTTGACTTCAATACCCACATTCGGTAGAAATTTAAAAATTTTTGGATGTGTAAAATTTTGGGAATTAAATTTTGAAAATGAAAGTTTGTTGCAGCCCGAAATGTAGGTGGTTTTGTTGATTTTCAAAAGATAATACCCACCAACAAGATATTTTTGTTTTTTTGGAAAAGCAAGTAAATACTAAACTAAGGATGAAGCAAAGAAACTTCTTTTTTTGGATTTTTTTTTCTAAAAGGAAATCTAACCTAATCTAAGATATAAGTACCTACCTGAGATTAAAAACCTACAAATTTTCCATTTTTGCATTTCTTCTTGAATTTCTACACTTCCTGCACACATGAAATCAATAGAAATAAAGAAGGTTAGAAATCTCAAATAAGCACTAAGGAGAGCTTCAAGAATAACTCCGTTGCCTCCTAGTAATGGTGCTAATTTGTTCGTCGCAAAGTGCCTAAAAAGATTTCTACATTATTGTTATAGTTGTGAATTGCGTCGAAGCAGAATAAATTTATAAATAAGAAATAGTAAGTCCTGAGTCATCCACAGTGAGGCAAAACGAGATTCTTAAAGCCTTTCGTACTAACTAATCTAACCTAATGAAAGCATATAAAGAGAGATAAGATATTCATGGAATCAACTTTTTCTTGCTAATTGCAAAAAGTTCTGAACTATGAATCAAAGCAAATATACTAAAGAGTAGAGAGAGAGATAGATAGATAGATAGATAGAGATAGATGAAGAGCGAAGCCTCTTGAGGGATGCTTGAGCGATGTACGACAGCACTTTAGATCCAAGGCACCAGGAAGAAGGCCAAAGAGAGATGCTATAGAGAGAGAGGAGCCAGAGATGTGTGTAGGTGGAATTACCTCTCAAATTGGGGCTCTAGGGCTCTTTTTATAGCAAAAATGATGGGCAGAGTAGGTATTTTGGGCCCCAAAATCGTGCAACACCTTTGGATTGATCAGATCCATCAATCGGAAGATCAACGGCTCATATCATGACTCAAAAGACCCTTCATCTCGCCTTCATTGCAAGATTCACACCAAAACACGTCATGTGGTGCCTCCACGGCCGCTTGATCTACTACTTCGCTGATCCTCGCATGCGTTTGATTTTAGCAATTCGATCTTACGATCGGACGGCTTAAGATGCACATTGCACAGCCTCGTAAATTTTGCACTCCACACACCTCGAACGCACGCGCTTCACTTTCACATTAACATGGTGGTTGTTGTGCTGCGGTCATGTTTGAGTCGCGGTCTTGTTTTCTCATGTGGCTGCTCTCAACTGTTGAATGTCGATCCAAGAGCTGAGATTAATTCTCCCTTGATGAAGTGCAGAGAGGGGGTGACGTGACTCAACGATGGTCATTGGATGATGATGCAATGGCCCTGCTTCACTCTTCAGTGGTTGAAGGCGTAGTAGAGGCCGTTGGGATGGCGCCACGTGGTGCCATCCTTACCGCCCATCTCCTTGCCTTTGCAGTTGGTGCTATAGGGCTCCGATTGAGTTAATTTTTGCATCGTTAAACTGCGATTGTTGTTCTTGATCCATCCGTGTGGTCAGATTTAGCATCTGAGGTTTGGATTTGCACCATCTTGCCCCTTGGTCTTCGATCTTTCATGGAGTATATGTGATGCTATGGAAGTCCGATCAAGACAATTTCAGAAGTGTTGGACTCAAATCGTCGTCCTGATCAAATCCGTATGGTTGAATTTATCATCTGCGGCCTAAATCATCTGCAATTAATATCTCCTCTCAATTAGAACATAAAATATCATTATTATTTACAAGGCTAACAAATCAACTATGATGCATAAGATGCTACTCATGCATGCATTACTCCTAAGTTAGTCTAGGATCTAACTTAATTCGAGTAGATTAGGTCCTATGATTATTGTGCAATCATCAGGCAGCAACTTCCTCCTCTCAGCCTCCTTCTTAGGTTGATCCTTCCTCTACTCCACCTCCATACTCTCCCTACTAGCATTCCGATGCTTACTGGCCGCTTGTTGCTATACCCTCACCTTCGTTCTACATCACAGAGTGGCCCTACCTTGATAGGAAGTTTACCAGGTTTGACACTTTGGGAGATCAGGACGTGATGAATGACATCTCTTTGATGATGCATCGCAAGAGAGAGACAGAACAGGTGATGATGGAGCATGACACTTAGGTTTCTGCGTATATGTGTATTTTCATTTTTTGCCATATACTGCTACTAAACATATGCAACATACAAAACATACAACATAAATAATATAAAATTTTTTTCAACATACAACATGCAACATAAAACATTCAACATACAATATATATATATATATATAAACCTAATGAAAAGAGTATGTCATAATGTCAAAATATGCATAAGCAAAATACGAAACCTATCTAATGAAAAGATAAATAATCTAAACCTATGCCTCAACTCCTACCCCTTGTCCTGCTCCACCACCTCCATGGTCGTCATTGTCTCTACGAGGAGGGTAGTGATAGGAAGTGTGATCCCGATTGCTTCCCCGTAATAATGCCATCATCTCTCTCATCTCCACTCTCTGTTGCTCCATCTCCTTTGTCTACTCCATGAATTTCCTGGCATCTTGCCAAGCTTGAGTTTGTTGGTGGAACTATGAGGTGACATTATGGAGCAGTGTGGTGACATCATGGAGCTGTGTTTGCATCTACTGGACGACAGCTACTGTCGCTGACCCCTTCCACCCATACCAGCTAGAAATCGTCTGACTCCCCCCACTACGAAGAAAGCCTCCATGCTCCGAAGGCATGACGCTCCTAAAAGCCTCCTCAGGTGTCATAGGAGGGTGCTATTGAGTGCTAGAAGTAGCGTCTATAGGGGGGTTAATTAAGTTCATTATTTCTCCCTACAAATTACAATAATTTAATGTCATATTAAAGTAAGTATAAAAATTAAAGTAGTTGATAAATAATGTTACTTACATGCTTTGTCTGGTGTATCGATGTTCGCCTGCCGTTGGTAGTGGCCTTGCTATGAGTAACCTCTTATACACCAACCCGATGTAGTATGGCACCATTGTGTGATTGTGCCTGTAAATATATTTCAAAGATTTGCAGGTAATAGTTATAATTAAAACTTTAATTAAAAACATGAAAGTGACATAATTATAAGGAATTACTTACATATTTAGCCATAACATTATCTATACTAGTTTGACCCAAACATGGGTCTGTGGTGGAGCTTTGGTCCTATTTACCTTGTTCCTCTTCACCTGATCCTGTATATATAACATATTGTAATGGGAAACACACTACAACAAAAATGGTCAAAGGTGACGAATATTTTATAAAGACGATGGATAAATTGTCGTTAAATGACTTGCCAATGAATAATTTATTCCTTGACACATTCGTTGCTATACGAGCCGTTATTAAATCTACAACGAATAATATATCCATTGGCAAATTCAAACAACGAATAAAATCAAGACTAAAATCATCATGTACTTTAAATTTAGCGATGTATATTTTCGTTATCTTTACTTTCTTTTAACAACGATTTTTTTGGTCACCTTATGAATAACTTTCCAATAATTAATTCATCGTAATATAAAAATGATACAAAAGTTTATTAATCATCCATTAAAAAACTCATAGTGTGTCATACTTATAGTTTATATTGATTAGCTTTAAAATAAAATTTTATTTTACAATTCCACCAAAATATTCCTTACAAATTGAAATTTTCAAATGAAAACTTCACATAAAATACACCTAAAAATTTGTAAACATGCTTCGTTCCAACATATATTTGAAGGGATTAAAATGTTTATTAGTTTCCAAAAAATTATTTAGATATATAGTTTTCAAAATAAACTCCAAGAGTTCCTTTCAACCAATATAGCTAGAATTTTACAAAAACTAATTGTTTCTGCACTATTCAGTCTCATCACTCCATGAATTGGTCTCAAACTCTCCTTCAGAATCTCCACTTGCATCCCTATCAAAGAAAGCACATGTGCATCATTGTCATGATGTTGCAATAACAAGTAGCCATCAAAAGAATAGAGATTGCATTCGTTTATGCACCTCGAGTATACAAATTTAGCAGTGTAAATCTGAATAGCAGAGAGGTATGGTGTATAATATTGAACCACAGTCTCCCCATTATTGAGTTGGATGGGAGATCCAACACCATAAACACTCCACTCATTGTATCAATCCCATAGGTCCCTAGATTGAAATATTGAATTGTATCTTTGCCAAGTGGTTGCCATTCTGAATTCAGATTCTTCAGGCAATTCTGATTCAGAAAAGCTATAACCAACAATCTTTATGTCAAAAAGAGGAAAGTAAACATAACATAAAACAAGATAAATACATTAAAGACCACATCCATAGAGACCAAAACACTATATGTCATCTAATACAATTGGTCAACAAACATAATGACCTACTACTATCAGCCAAGATAACAAGTGCAATTGATAATCTTAAACTTTCATATGTGCAATTTGCATATTCAATTAAGAAGATGACAGTAAAAACAAAATCAAACCAATCAAGATTTCATATTGAACACCTTAATTACTAATGGTTACCGAATACCTCATTTCATAATCCTAAAATACTTGAAGACAAGTAGAGAATTTTGCAACACTTTTTTTCTTAGGAGGCATATACATCATTAAAATTTCTCAAACCCACTATGTAACCTCCTAAAAAGGGGGCTCTAGCATGCACTTTATCCAGCATCCTATCTTGTCCCCCATTCCTAAAACCCATGCTAGATAAAGATATTTGGATGGGGAAACCATTGTCCTTATGAAAATATGAATCCGATTTTAGACAAAGATCTAAAAGAATATGCTTCCTTCTTACAAAAAAGAGAATAAGCTTCCATATTTGGGTATGGATTGCGTGGTTCACCAGTTGCAAAAGCCCATCGTTTCTTCTAACCATACTTTTAGATTTTCAACCAATTTGACAACCTGAGAGAGTAATCACAATTACTTGTAATAAACAAAATAATAACCAGAAAAAAATGTATATGTATAAATGAAAATTCAGTAACAATATTACGTCATCAACTCTGGTCTTAGGAAGCTAGGTTTTATTCATCTCCTAATTACTTATTATCTGCATGGCATTTTCAGTTATGAAATAAGTACAACATTGTTTCAGACCTCTGGTATATAATAACCATTGTTTACTTTGGATCTTCCTTGTAGTGTAGGTGGAAGTTGTGGATTCTTTTGAAATTTGCCTTAAAATTCTTAGGACCAGGCCATCTAGCAAATGCAAGAGGACCAAATCATGTAAATCAATGTCACACTATGAGACATTTAATGAGTAAATATAACATGGCTAGGTGTAAATAAAAATACATACTTGATCAGATAAGGACGGCATCATTGGAGCTAATCACACATAAAACATTGGATGTGCATTTTAAACTGAACTTGAATGTGAGTTAGTGCTGGAAAGAAAATCAGAGTTGTTTAGTCCAGGTGGTGAACAATGAATATGGTAGACAGTAAGATACCAGACAAGGTATCAAATGTTTGAGCATTCGAGTACTGATTTCATATTTACAAGATAGTGGCATAGTGTTACAACTGAATCCAAAGGGAGAAGGCCCCTTGGGTAGTAAGTCCAAGAGGAGCATGGACATGAAAGCCTCTACTATTTATCTATAGGTTGCTATGATAGAAACAGGCTCCCAATATCCTAAACATGTTGCAATTCCAAGTCACCACAGCATGGGAGTGAAAGGTTTGCCTTAGCTGAAGGCACTAAATATTCGATGCTTTAGAAGTTTAATTTGGATGGTAAATTAACCATTAGTTTTTGAGGAAAAGTTAGATACAACAAGGAAGCATTGATAATTAGCAAAGATGTGCATGCTTAAAATTTTAAAAAATTTACATTAAAGTTCTTTTGTCAGTAAGAGCTTAAAGATGCTACTACTCATCCATCAATTCCTTCATTCCTTTGACACAAGTTCAAAGAATTACCTTTTGAAGCTCCACAAGATTGTTTTAGGCATGCTGGCAAGCTTCTGGGCATGCAGTTATTAAGCTCCTGGGCAAGTAGATAAAAAAATAGGAGGTTTAGAGTACAAATTCTTTAATTTTTACTCTAAACTTTTCTTAGGGGTATGAAACTTAATAAATTAAATTTTACGGAGGCATATACATCATTACAATGGGTACATATGTATATATGAAAGCAATGGGGATATATACATATCTGCCAAATTTAACAAGAGCATATACATCAAAAACCCTAATTAAATATTAAAAAATGGCAAATGTGTAATTTCTCATATTTACAATGGCATCTATGTAATGATCTCTACCTTCTGTTATCCAATTACAAAGTCATGTCTAATTCATCGATACTTGTTGGTATGCCTCCTCATAAGCATCTCTAGTCAATTCCTACACAACTTCTCAAGCTTCTATTAGTTAGGTGCTTGACAACTATAACAAATGAAGGTTTTAGATAATGATGGGAACACTATCATGAGCCCTAACTAGCTCATTTTGACCCAATGAAGTCAATAAATGCTCCTACATAACTAATTGAAGGTCATAATTCATTGCATAACCTTTCTGAGAGAAACACAAGAACAAGGGCTAAAATTGTAATTTTACCTGCTTATCATGAATGCAATACAACCATGAGTTTTCTTAAGGGTTGAATAAAGGTCAAATGGTCTTAACGAGATAACAAGTGGGTTGGATCAAATAGAAAAGGGTTTATGTGTGTTCTGAGAATTAAATAACTTTTGAAATCCTAAAAATAGACCCACTCAATTAACCAACATTATGGTCAGGATAAAATTCACTTAAATCCTCTAAAAATCATATAAAAATATTCTCTAAGGCTTAGTACCTTCAATTTGGCCATTAGAACCCATTTTGATCTAAAATGGAGTCTCAGACAAATATTTACCCTAATTTAGGTTTTTGCATAAATTACCCAGTCAAACGTGGTCAAAACCAAAATCCAACTTCGCCATTGGCTTTCTTAGGACCAAATTAGGTTTTTACCAAAATTTGGACCCAAGATGAGTTTTCCTTGGCTTAGTTTGCAAAAAGGTCTTGTTTGATTACATTTCTACCCCTAACTCTCAAAAATAGTTGCAAATAGCCCCTAACTTCTTTGTCGTCTTCACACTTAGGTCCCTCCACCATTATCTCGGAGGAAACCTACTCTGGCGACCTTTGACAGGGATATCTCCTTTATTGCTTGGAGAATCTCCTCCAAAATTGGAAGGGAGATTCTCTGAGAAATTTTCTCCAGTATGAACCCATTGATGAGCTCTAATTCCCTCCCAATCGCTCATGCAAACGCATGAGAGATTTGGGTATCTTAACAGCTCCCAAGTCCGGAAATCTTCCAAGCTGCTTCCCAAGCCCTAATCGCCCCTTAGATCCTTATTTAAAGAAGCCCAGATCCTCCCAACTTCTCTACTCTCGAATTCAGCCGTGAATTCCCTCAATTCATCTCTCCCTCACATTCGAAGGCTCCTCGACGTTCGGCGATCCCCCCTGCTCCTTCTCGTCATTCGTTCTCCATACCTGTGGTGGATTCCTCCTCCTTGTTCTTCGCGTCTCGCTGTACCAATAGACGCCACTTCCTTCTTCATCCTCGTCGTTCTCACGTCACCGGAGCTGCCTTCGTCTCCGGTGTCGGCCACTCCAGACTCGACGCTCACATTGCCCCCCTTCGTCCATCAACCTCCTAGCTATGTCTCTTCTCTCTTCTACGCTCTTTTCCACTCTTTACTTTCCAAATCCGCCACTGACGCCCCTTCGAACCTCCATCTCCTCCATCTCCGGCCACCCCCTCCGGCGAGGCCATCCCACCTCAACAGGCCACCAAAACCCTCACCGACAAGCCCAAAACCTTCGCCACACCTCACTAAGCATTTCCCCCTTCTTCATTCACCCATCCGTCCACTCACAAGCACCCTCGAACACACCCACTCATACGCACATAGTTTGCCTTAGGCACGCACTCACAACCACTGTCATGCCACGCCACCACCCCCAGCACATTCCCCATGCTCCAGCGATGCTCCCTGTACGCTTTGACGTGGCTGAAAGGTTGTTCTATTGTTTTTAGGTATCACACCCTGTCTGCCATTGGCGAGCAAGCTTGTAGCTTACTTGAGGCGACCCCAGGTGTTGCCACACCCAGGTTAAAGTCCCAGGGCACGCGGAAGTCTCTTGCGCATGCACCCAGGCCTCAATTGCAGTCGCAAGCCTCAGTCGTTGAGGCAATTGTGAAGGATGCTCCTTGCTGTACTGCGTGGAAGGAAGGTGGGACATTTAGTCCCACCTCGGATACGAAGAGGCACCCACACCTGCATAAATTGCAAAAATGCCATAAGTGTTCGCCTCAGTTACCATAGGGGGAGGTCCCTCTCACCTTCAATCGATCTCGTCCGCGACACTGCCTCCGCGGACCTGGTTTGACCTGACCCGACCTACACTCGCTCACCACCAAATGCCGGTGAGCCTGGACTCGACTATGCGCCTGACCTGATAACTCGGATACTTGTGGCTCTGGGAGAGTGGATCCTAAGAGAGAAAAAGAGAGGAGTGTCGCGTGGGTAGGGGGAGGGTTTTGCTATAGGGATCTTCGGCCGACACTTAGCCGAATTTTGAAGAAGAGAAGGCCAGGGTTGAAGGTAAAAGGAAGAAGAAGAAGAAGAAGGGAGGCCAGAGCAGCTAAGGGCCAAGGAAGAAGAAAGCCAAAGGCAAAGGAAGAAGAAGAAGGCTTGGATAGGTTGTAGCTGAGAAAGAAAGGAAGAAGAAGAAGCAGGGCTGAAGAAAGAACTAAAGAGGAAAAGAGAAGATAGAGAAAGCAAACACAACTGAAGTAGAGAAAAAGAAGAAGAAGAAGAAAGGAGAAGATAGAGAAAGCAAACACAGAGAAGAAGAAAAGAGAAGAAAAGAAGAAGAAGGCAGACAACTTTGAGTCGTCTGATTTCCTCATCAGACGACAGATCATTAGTTCTCATTGCATATACATTTACATTGAGTTCCTTAGTGATATTGTAGGAGTATTTGGTGATTTAAATCACCATTTTACTCCCATATTTTTACACATTGCTACTGTTACTATTGCAATCTCTTTTAATTTTGAATTGTGATCTTGATTTCTAAATCCCATATAGCTCCCTGTGTTCGACTTTAGAACTTTTTCGAGTAATAAAAATTGTATATGTTTTCAAAGCGATTTCGATTACACTGCAACGTGATTATTTTAAACATCGATGTCGCTTCGTAGAACATTTTGGCACCGTTGCTAGGGAGCAACGGGAAATTTAGAATTCTTGATTGCAATTTCTGATACAGATACTAACTTGCTATATCTCTTTGCTATGGTTGTTTCAAGGAGAAGATACATTGAAGAAAGTTAGCTGCACATCAAACACACTAGGGGTAGGTAAATTCTGATTACTCTCTCTCTCTTAAGCCCTTGTTTCTAAAAAGGTTAAAAAGGGAAAAATCAATTAGGGCTACTTGGTTTCCATTCTTAGATAATTCATAATAGTTACCTGATTTGATTTCAACAACAAAACCTGATTTGTGCACCCACTTAAGGTAACTAGGGCTATCACATTCTTGTTTGAGCCTTAGATACCACATTTGGCAAACTAAATTTGACCAAAATTAGAGCCAAGTAAGGATTTCAAGTTAGGGTTTGAGAGATACACTTACATAAGAAAGAATCAACTTTCCTAAATGATGTGTGCCTAAGCCTTGGTTGAATTGATCTATTCAAGCAAACCCTAAAAATCACGCTCTTAATCTCACTTGAATCCTAAAAGAGGGATCTAAAACTTCTCAAAGGAAAAATAAGTGAAGTTGACCCACCTTGTTGGGTCAACCAATCTTTAAATTAGGTCACTTTTGCACTCAATACATCTTAAAGTTCAAGTGGAATCTTAAGCATCCTTGCTCTTAATTAAAATTAGTAGACTTAAGGGGTCAAGTCCCCATTCTGGTCTACCTGGAACATCAGTGATAAGAGAGGTCAGGTGGGGGAAACCCTGTAACCTATGGAGGCACTCTATCGTGTAGGGGTCTTCACGGGACTCCCTCTCTGGCTACCTAAGTAATTCTCAGGTGGATGGCTTTCTGACTGAGTATCATCCGTCCCGAACCTCTATAGTCATCCAAAATTTTTGGGTGTCTTGATTGGGTCCATCACATTTTATTCTCATCCAGTCTATCCATGCATGTTTGGTAGGAGGTCCTTAAGACCATCCTTAAGGCCTCCTTTAGTCATTCACTCCCGTCGAGGCCAGGCCTCGACTTTCGTGTTTGTACAGCAACCACATCACATAGACATCTCTTATGATTCATCTAAGCCTAATTCTCCTTCATGCATCATCATGGCACAACCCGCATAAGAAGAGAATAACCTCGAGAATCAACTTCAGCGCCTTAATGATTCATTCCAAGCCTTTGTGAATCCACCGCAGCATCCTATGATGCGAGATCATTACAATCCCACTGTGGTGGCGATCGAACCTCGAGTCCAAATCCTGGCTAGAGGTCCTGATACTGAACTCAAGCCCAACATGAATCATGCTATTCCAAAATTTCATGGGCTCAATTCCGAGGATCCTTTCCAGCACATTAAACAGCTCAAGCATCTGGCCCAGACCTTTGGGTCAGATGTTCAGAATCGGGATATTCTTCCCATGAAAATGTTCTCCTTCTTTCTCATGGACAAAGCAACTCACTGGTATTAGACTCAAATGTGTCTAATAAACACATGGGTTGAACTACAATTCGAGTTTATGAAAAGGTTTTTCCTAGTTGGTCGGATGAATGCTTTACGACACCAGATTGCGCACTTCACACAACAGCCTGGAGAACCACTTCACGAAGCATGGGATCATTTCCTGGATCTCATGCGAAAGTGCCCCCATCACAGAGTTCCTAAATGGGAACAAGTCTAGTCTTTTTACTAGGGACTCCGTGAAGATATTCGTTTATTCGTCAATGCAACTTGCGGAGGAAATATCATGGGTCAACACGAAGACACTGTGTGGGAGATTCTCGAGAATATGTGCGAGAACTTCATCAATAATGACTCCATGGGCTTATTCGACCGGATGAATGCCTACACATCGATGAATCCAAGGGGAGCACATGAGACGCAGGGCCTGTCCTCATCTATCGACTTGGAATTGATGGTCAGTCGTTTGGATAAGGTCTCTATTATAGAGAAGAAGGTGGATGAGCTAACTTGACATCTGCAGCGAGCCACCTCTACGCAAAACCCATTCGCACAGCCGCCCGCTGGGAGGGAAGCTGTGCATAACATCTACCACCGATCTTCTCAGGGGATGGGCCCATATCCACCCCCGTCTAACTCTAAGGTCAGAGGAAACTCTGACCCTGCCTACTCTAGTTGGGGGAACTTTGAACCCTCGTATTCTGACTTTTCCGAGGTTTCTCAGACCTTCAAGGACCTCAACACCATCCAGAATGACCCATTCTCTAATACCTATATCCCTGGATGGCGAAATCATCCTAATTTCAAGTGGGTGCGAAACAATCAGAATCAGAGACCACCATATCAACCCGGCCACAAGTTCCTCGTCCATATTAGTCGCCTCAGCCTCGACACAACCCCACCTATCAATCTGGGCCAACTCAAGGAGATCAAATGACTCTTATCCTTCAGACTCTGGCTAACATTCAAAAGATGAATGTAGCTATGCAAAAATAGCATAAAGACAAGATCACAGAGGTTCGCAATCAACTTGCCTAGATGGCGAATTCCTGCCAACCTGGTACACTCCCTTCGCAACCTCTGCCGAATCTGAATAACGTGCCGAACCAGAGGCATGTTATGAACCCAAATCTGGGCCAAGCCCACATGATTTATCAGGCCCCTTCAGCTCCATTGCCTGACCGGATGGACGCTTTGACATCATACTCTGGATTTCAGCAGCAACCACCTATTTTACCTACACGAAACCAGAACTAGGCAGGACTAAATTCAGTTACAACTTGTAGTGGCAAAGCAACACAAGATCCACCTTACCCAAGCCACTAATAGCCTGGTAGTAGCCCAAACACTAGGATAGTCATCTAGGATATCCCTATTCCAGATTAAGAACCTGGACCTATTTTAGAGGAACCATCCAAGGTTCCATTTCCTAAGGCCTTGACAAAGGGAAAGAGGATAACCAAACTTGTGGCACCTGAAGAAGACCTGGTCAAGCTCTTTGAATAGGTCCATATAAACATCCCCTTGATGGATGCGATTCACCACATACCGACTTATGCATGATTTCTGAAAGACGTGTGTACACCCGAGCGTAAGCCGCGAACCAAAAGTGGGAGCCTAATCATATTGTCGGAGCAAGCCAACTCTGTCATTTTGAGCAAACTCCCACCTAAGGCAGAAGACCCAAGTACTCCCCTGATTTCCGGTACAATTTGTGATATCCAATTTTATAGAGCTTTATTGGATCTAGGAGCCTCCATAAACCTAATACCTACATCCCTACTTGACCATTTTGAGGAATCTGAGCTCAAACCAACAGAGGTGACCTTACAGTTGGCAGATCGATCTGTTAAGTCACCTAAAGGAGTTCTTGAGAATGTTATTGTTAGGGTTCAGGATTTCTATTTGCCGATGGATTTCGTAGTCTTGGATATGGATGCTCAAGAAAATCTGAGGAACACACCAATCATAGTAGGAAGACCCTTTCTGGCCACTACTAGGGCCAACATTAATTGTGAGGAGGGCTAAATTGAATTGAAATTTGGGAACCAGACACTAAAGATCAACATCTTTAAGGCCCAACAAGGGATTAATTGCGGAGTTATAGAACAAATATGTGATATCGAGGTTGTGGTTGACGATCAGTTTATCGAAGAAAACTTAACTACTTCTGATCAACCACAAGAGGATCAAAACCTGCAGTTAGAGGAGTCTGAACTCAACCTAGACACACCCATAACTCCTTCCCTTACTCCTGAGACTCACCCTGAACCACCCGTTGCTGCTGATAACCCTATTTTAGAACTGAAGCCTCTTCCCAAACATTTAAAGTACATCTTTTTGGGTTTCAATCAGACGTTTTCGGTGATTATCAATTCCAGACTCACACCTGACCAGGAATCCCATCCGATTTCCGTTCTCCAGCAACATCGAAGAGCCATTGGATGGACTCTCGAAGATTTGACTAGTGTTAGCCCCTCTTACTGCACACACTGCATTTATACTGAAGAGGGCCCATGACCTTCCCATGAAATGCAGAGACGTCTGAATTCTAATCTGTAGGAGGTCATGAAAAAGGAGATCATTAAGTGGCCAGATGCTGGGATCATCTACCCGATCTTCGATAGTTGGTGGGTGAGTCCAATCCAGGTTGTGCTTAAAAATGCAGGACTCACCGTGATCATGACTGAGACTAGGGAAATCATACAGACCTGTGTAGCAAATTCGTGGAGTCTGCATTGATTACAAAAGACTCAATACCTCCACGTAGAAGGATCATTTCCCACTGATTAGCCCAAATTTGTGGGCTATTTAAGTATTTAAGTGCCTAGATATTAAGTTAATTCTAACATTTATTTCGCATAAATTAGGATGTAAATAGATTAATTCATATTTCTGATTTAATGGCATAATTCATGCATTGCATTCATATTTAAATGCATTTAGAATTAACTTAGAATTGCATTCATTTAATTAGTTAACCAATTAGGTGCATTGCATGTATTGTTTTAAGTTAACATAGAAGTTAAGGGTTTATGCATAAATAACCACAATATTTTATTCTTTTATTCTTTTTCTCCTTTGCACAGGTAACTCCTCCAGCTTCAGCTCTGCCTCCTCCTCCTCCTACGCATCACATTCATGCTACGACATTTTGAATTTGAAACCAGTGTGACTGTGGCTACAAAAGGAGAAGGGAGAGCTGCCGTTGAGAGGAGGTCCTCACCCCTATTCATCACTGTGCAGAGAGTGCACCACTCTCATCCACTCCACCACCACCGGCCTCAACCATGGCTGCAAGTCTCCACCACCGTGGGCATGTGGTGTGACAGGATGCACCGCCATTCGGAGCTTGCTCACATCACCGTGATTGCACGTTGCTCCACCATGAGCACACATAGGCGTGCATGCTACATCTTCACTGCCATCACCAGCATCCACCTCCATCTTTTTCCCATCGTCTATTTTTCCTCCACTCCACCAAAAGGAACCCAAAAACCACGCCACTTCCACGTGCAGCTCTTAGCTGTTGAACACACTTGCCTGATCCCCATCGCATCCACCTTCAGCCCTGCCAAGTGCCACCGTGCGTCCATTCTCCAGTGCACACACCAACACCGCGTGCCATCTGCCCGCGCACACGCCAGTTGCTCACTGCAACCCCCCAGCACCCCCCGCTCCATCAGACCACACTTGTGCCTCCTCGCCTCCACCAGAACCTCCAGCAACACCTACAACCTACCGTGCTCTCTCATATCACCTCCAGTGCATACGCCAACACCACGCGCCATCTGCTCACACATGCCTTCACCTTCAGCGCACCCATGCCTGTGCTCCAGCAGTCCATCACTCCAGCGCCTCCCTGCAGCACCCACAGCGGCACCAACATATCCACCGCACATGCCTCCGCATGCCTGCAGAGAGCCCACGTGCATGCGCCGCGTGCGTCTGCAGCGCCTGCAGTGCCCGCACGCTGCTCTCCTTGTGCCTGTAGCATGTGCGGCTAGCAGTAGGCTCCTCCACCGCCGTCTCTCCTTTCCTCCGGTAGGCCGGGCTTCGGCCATCTCACGACGTGCCATTGCCACCACCACGAAGGCCTCGCTTCAGCCGACCTCTTGTAGGAGTAGCTCCTTGAATGAGCCTCTCTCCTGATCGCTAGGAGGAGAGAGGTAGAATCCTCTGCTTTTTCTCTAATTAGTAATTACATTTCATGCCATTTCCAGGAAAAGGAATTTTGATTTATGATTATTTTATTATGGTGAAATTGCGACTGCATACTCAAGCTTTCTTACAATTGCATGGCTTTTGTGATTAACATTGTTTGACATTGGTTTTGGATTAAGATGTGCACAAATTTTCTCTAATGCATGTCAATTGGAAACTGCATAAATTCATCACATATTTATTGAATATTTCAGTGAGGAAAAATTGCACATCTACCATTACATTTTTGGGTTATTGTACATCTTCTTTCCATCGCATTTCATGTCAGATTTGACTATGGATTTTGCATTAGATTGAATGAATACGAAATAATCAAGATTTTATTGCATCATTGCTTCCCTGTGGAAACGACCTGCTCATCTACAAGTGGTTTAATTTTAATTTTTATTATTTTGTTAAGCGATTTTATACCACTTTGATCCTACAATGATAAATCATCTTAATACATTATTCGAAAGCAAAAACCATCTTAACAAATGGTGCCGTTGATGAGGAGGAAACAGGCTGAATTAAATCGCATTCATTCGTTCACATTGGTTTAAATTTTGAATCATATTTAACTCTGAATTTTTTGTCTGATGTGAGTGCAACGATCTGCGACACACATTCTATGACTCGCAATCACACCAGCCATCGTGAGATGTGACCCTTGACGTCGCCAGAGGAGAAATTGTTCGAGCTACCTTGCAATGAACTAGATCACTAGAAGGACGAGGATGCGACGATCATCTCTGCACATTTAGTCGGTGATTTGATTGGAGTAGGATTAAGACTTTAGACTTAATTTTTCATTGCACATTTGGTTTGAAACCCTTGTTCTAGGGTACAGTTGAGGGGTTTGTTCCCCGATTTTGTTTTAGGCCTGTGTTGGGTAATTTTTGGGAGTCTGTTCCCTTTTCTTAGATTTAGATTTTTAATTTATTTTGTGGATTATTTACCTTTAATTTGCTTGTGCATAAGTAGCTAAAAAAAAAACACGAGCTACCTACTAGAAGCTACTTGCCCTTAGGTCGAATCATTTAGGAGTGAATGAGCAGCATCTAGATTTAATTCTTGTCTTGCATATTTCATGAAGAATGCTGGAATCAGGTATGCACTTCTAACTTTGCATTTCTACCTGTCATGCAAATGCATTTGGGACTAATTTCAAGACCACCTAATCTATATTGAATAGATCTAACAAGTGGTCACATATTTTCTAGAAAAAGGAGTAATTAAAGGAGAGGCATTTTAAAAAACCAAGGATTTGATTTTCAAACTTGGCGTGCGATTCAAAATTCAAAATCTTTTGCGGTGTATGCACACTTATATCTCTTGCACCACGACATGCTTTTAGACACTCCTTAGGTTTGGAAATACTAGGACAAGAGCCCTCCTATTGTTGGATTCTGAAGTATTTAGAACTTGAGATCAAAGGTTTTGTAACTCTAAAGAGGGGGATACCCTGTCACAGATTTTTGGGGGTAGTTGAGAAGCATCACGAAAGCACAGCTTCAAAGGAAGGCTTAGGCCTACTTGCGTCCCTTGATCTTCCGTCTTTGGAGTTGCTCTACCATTTGAGATTTAGGGAAGAACACCTAAGTTCCAACTAGGTCTTCTTAGGCGAGCCATAGGTCGACAATAAGTGTGTAAATTGATTGAACAAATTGTATTATCAGCTACAATCTGAATTAAAATCAAAAGCCTAACTTGGGAAAGACCTAAAAAGTCCTTTTTGAATTGTATTTTGCTTGGGGAATTCTGATTGAGGTGTGAGTTAGAATGAACCACATTGATTTTCATCCTTTCACATCTTACCCACACCTTCACCCCCACTCTGCACTCTTCGATTCCATACGCTGAGATGGTCTGTCCTTTGATGAACATAATGACAATCATTGGGATCCGTTTTACTCCTATTATAGGAGTATTGGCCTGGTTAAGCCCCAAACCAGTGAGCAGAACCTAGGAGTATGATTTGCCTTTCCCAATATCCCACACACCATAGAAATACCCAACCCACCCTCCCTGAATAATTATAATGGTTGGACAGACACTCCTGGGTACTGTAAGCCTGAGCTTGACTTCTCTCATGATAGAAATAACCTCTCCTCCTTGAAGATGGAAATACAGAAAATGCAAGATGAAATGATTGAATTGTTAGGAGAATCTTTGAGAGCAGGCCAACAAGAAAGAGATGAAATTAGCCACCCAATCTACCCCATTGAGGATGACGTACACCCATCTACAATTGATGCATCTCCCGTGGGAGAGCTACACTTTAAGTTAGAGGGAAATTTTGGGGATTATGTAAGGGAGAATAGCTACTTTTCGAGGATCGATTTGAAACCTCCCCGTTAGATAACACTTCCTTGAGAGATCCACGCCTTAAGTGGGAGGAAGATGCATATGAAAGTAGCGATGCATTGAATGAAGAAAGGTGGCAACCCGAGGAAGATGATGATAAGGTTGAGTATCCACCTGAATTATATTGGAGTCAAAAGAAGGGAATGATGGTACCATTGGAAAGCCTCAACCCAGATGATAGTATTTTCGTGACATTTGATGAAGTGGGTTGAAGTCAAGTTGTTAATCCTACCCTCCCTTCTGATCACGAGATGGAACTCAAGCCCACCCTTAGGAAACCTAACCCTGAAGAAATTGACCTATCTGAGGAGTCCGATGTTACCGGTGTAAACCATTTACCTCAGATAGAGTACCTTAGGGGATCTGCTGAGATCTTAAATGATTCTAGACCTCGGGTATATGATGAATCATATGATGAGGAGAAAGATGAATTATATGAGGAACCTACATTCAATATTTGGAGTGACACTAAGGGTGATTATGTCTTATTTGAAGAGTTAGCCCCTGAGGATGTCAGAAATTTGACCAAATTAGGTTTCCTTAGCACATCCATTGGTGATATTTCTCCTCATGATGAAATGATGGAAAATTTGGAAGAAACTTCTAAGATTTATGTGGATTCACATATAGACTCCGGGGGAGATTTGAGTAAAGAACAAGAACCCGAAGATGACATTGATAGGATAATCCCTAGATCTGTTGCTTCCAACCTACCTTCATTTGTTTCGAAGTCACCCTCTGATTCGCTTATGTCTGAAGGTGAAATTTTGACTCCTGATGAAGTGTAGGAAGATACTTGCGATAGTGCAAGGAATGCTAGGGATGCAATTGAGGATTTGGAAAGAGTTTTAGGGATGGACACCGAGCTAATTAAACCCAACCTAGATCTTATGGTCATCCTGCAACCTCCAAACTTGGACACCCTAGACAATCCTTGCCTTAGAGATTTACTCACTTTTGTTCTGATCGGGGGGCTTAACAAACCAATATTTCTCGTAATGGAGTATCGGGTATGGAATGATAATTTCTTTAGTCAGTCCATTGCCCTGGGGGTTTATCTCTGCACCATTCCTTCCCCATTCCTTTTGGAGGATCCTTGTCATCCTCCCCCTACCCCTTTGGAGGTTGTTATGCCAGTTTATCCTTTAGAACCTCTTCTGGTGACCTGGGAAGATTTTATTCCCATCCTGGTTGGGCGAGCATTTGCTATCGAGATTCATCATCAGCTCGCCAACATCCTAGGTTACCTATTTTCTAGGCTGGCATTACTTTGCTCATTTTTAGGGCCTATTTCTGTGATCCTTGAACCTGGTTTGCAGGTTCTTTGGCTATTCGGCTGCTAACAAAAGAATGGCAGCCCATCTCTGACCCCGGTAATATCCTTCTATGCAATGAGGACATTGCAGATTTTAGGCATGGGGGGGTGTACTTGGGGATATACATAGCATAGTGCATTCATGCATTTAATTAAAGCATTCTGTATTGCATACATTTGCATTAAAAAAAATAATAATAAAATAAAATAAAAAAATAAAAAATTTTGTAATTATTGAGCTTAATTGGCTAGGCCCTGCATTCTTAAGCAAATCAAAACTCTAGGTTAGTAAGTTGATTCTAGGATCGAACTTTAGAAGCTAAGTGAGCTACTAGCTTTAGACCTTTAGGGTCCTTTGTGGACTTAAAAGCTTAAGTAGGAGTTAAGTTGCGTACCATTTCTCAAGAGGTTGAGAAAGGAAAGTTAGGGATTGAGTTAAAAGGTTGGGGTAGTACCTGGAGTCTTGTTCTACCTTTTGGTTTACGAGTCCTTGTAACCCAAGGATCTAAATTTCACACACTTGGTCTTGTGTAAGTGAAATTTGGTTCTCTTAGTTTTGACTTAGGAGAGGCTTGAAAACACAATTTGATTGGAAGAGTTCCTACCGCAGGAGAGGTGGAGTATATACTCACCTTGAGGATGCGATGATAACATATTACCTCCTTGGCGCTTATCTCTTAGGATATCCATCCTACTGGGGGCATGTAAGCACATTGTGAGGTTCAGGTACCATGGGCGGCCCTATCTCGAAGTGCCAATTGCCACAGGCCTGCATTCGCTTTAGAAATCCATGGGTGATATTATCTCGAAGTGTCAATTGCTAGGAGTTCTTAGGGTCGTTATGGGTGGTGCTATCTTGAAGCATCGAAAGCCAGGCACCCTTCGAGATATGGTGATAGGGACAATGAATCCGACACAGACCTTGTTGATAGCTGATCCGAGGTTAGACTTAGAGGAATAAAAAATATATATATATTATTAAAAAAAATCATTTTTCCTTTAACTTAAATAACTCAGACCAATACACATGCATGGATGCTTTAATCTCAGGGATCAATAAGCCTTAGGGTAGAGTCAAAAATCAGGGAAACTTGTGCCTGCAACTCGTCTTTAGCCGACCTAGTCTGTAACTTAACAACTACTTGGGAACCTTAGGTCTAAAGTTTGAACCTAATATGTTTCTAAGGGAAGACCGATTGGGTTGGCTAGTCCACTTGGAGTGTTAGGTTTTGCTTGATTTTGCTAGGGACTAGCAAAAACTAGACATTGGGGTATTTGATTAGCTCATATTTGTGGGCTATTTAAGTATTTAAGTGCATAGACATTAAGTTAATTCTAACATTTATTTAGCATAAATTAGGATGTAAATAGATTAATTCATATTTCTGATTTAATTACATAATTTATGCATTGCATTCATATTTAAATGCATTTAGAATTAACTTAGAATTGCATTCATTTAATTAGTTAACCAATTAGGTGCATTGCATGCATTGTTTTAAGTTAACATAGAAGTTAAGGGTTTATGCATAAATAACTATAATATTTTATTCTTTTACCTCATATCACCTCCAACGCACACGCCAACACCAAGCACCATCTGCCCGTGCACGCCTTCATCTTCGGTGCACCCACGCTTACGCGCCAGCAGTTCACCACTCCAGCACCTCCCTGCAGCACCCGCAGTGGTGCCAACAGATCCATCGTGCACACCTCCACGTGCCTGTAGAGTGCCCGTGCACCCACGCGCTCGCACCGCGTGTGTCTGCAGCACCTGGAGTGCCCGCACGCTGCTCTCCTTGCGCCTGTAGCACGTGCGGCTAGCAGCAGGCTCCTCCATCGCTGCCACTTCTTTCCTCCGGCAGGCCGGCTCCGGCCATCTCATGACATGCCACTGCCACCGCCACGAAGGCCTCTCTTCAGCCGACCTCTTGTAGGAGTAGCTCCTCGAATGAGCCTCTCTCTCGATCGCAAGGAGGAGAGAGGTAGAATCCTCTGCTTTTGCTCTAATTAGTAATTACATTTCATGCTATTGCCAGGAAAAGGAATTTTGATTTATGATTATTTTAGTATGGTGAAATTGCAACTTCAAACTCAAGCTTTCTTATAATTGCATGGCTTTTGTGATTAACATTGTTTGACATTGGTTTTGGATTAAGATGTGCACAAATTTTCTGTAATGCATGTCAATTGGAACTACATAAATTCATCACATATTTATTGAATATTTCAGTGAGGAAAAATTGCACATCTACCCTTACATTTTTTATTTATTGTGCATTTTTCTTTCCGTCGGATTTCATGTTAGATTTGACTATGGATTTCACACTAGATTGAATGAATACGAAATAATCGAGATTTTATTACATCATTGCTTCCCTGTGGACACGACCCGCTCATCTGCGAGTGGTTTAATTTTAATTTTAATTATTTTGTTAAGAGATTTTCCACCACTTTGATCCTACAACGATAAATCATCTTAATACATTATTCGAAAGTGAAAATTGTCTTATCACCCACTACTGTTTATTGATTAGATCCTCGAAAAACTAGCAGGAAATAGATTCTTCTACTTTTTGGACAGGTACTTCGATTACAACCAGGTGGCACTTATCTAGAGGACCAAGAGAAGACCACTTTCACTTGCCCCTTCGAAATGTACGCATTCCGAAGGATGCCTTTCGATATCTGCAATGCACCCGCTACTTTCCAACCGTGCATGCTTGCCATATTCTTAGATATGGTAGGTGATTATCTGGAAGTCTTCATGGATGACTTTTGAATTTTTTGTGAATCATTTGATGATTGCCTCCTACACTTGGTCTAGATCCTCAGGTGGTGCATTGAAGTGAATTTGGTTCTTTCATGGGAAAAGAGCCATTTCATGGTGCCTGAAGGAATTGTCCTGGGACATCTCATCTCAGAAAAAGGCATCCAGGTTGATCGAGTCAAGGTGAATCTAATTTCCAAACTCCCTTTGCCCAGCTCGGTTAAAGACATCCGATCTTTCGTAGGGCATGTCAGTTTTTACCATCGATTCATACCTGATTTTTTGAAAATCGTGTGCCCCCTGACTAATTTGCTATCTAAGGATGTTCCTTTTGAAATCTCCAAGGAGTCTACTTAAGCGTTTAAGACATTGCATGATCGAGTTACCTAAGATCCGATCCTACAGTCCCCTGATTGGTCTCAACCCTTTGAAATCATGTGCGATGCATCTGATTTCGCTGTAGGAGCGGTACTTGGGTAGAAAATTGACGGGAAACCCGTGGTCATATACTACGCTAGCAAGACACTTGACGAGGCTCAGCGTAACTACACAGTCACTGAGAAAGCTACTAGCCATAGTATTTGCCTTGGAAAAGTTCAGATCATATCTTCTGGGTTCCCGTGTTATCATTTACTCTAATTACACAGCTGTGAGGCATCTCCTTGCGAAGAAGGATGTGAAACTTCGATTAATCCGCTAGATCGTGCTGTTGCAAGTGTTTGACCTCGAGATTTGTGTCAAGGAGGGAAAATAGAGCATGGTAGCTGATCACATGTCCCGTATTCCTTTTGACATAATTGACCCTTTTGGACCAATTACGGAACATTTTCCTGATGAGCACCTCCTGACTATGAGTACAGGGCTTCCATGGTTTGCTGATCTAGTAAACTACCTGGCATCACATCAGATCTCATCCGATTGACTGAAGGCCAAGAAAGACAAATTGCTTTCTGATGCCAGGTACTACTTTTGGGAAGACCCGTATCTTTTCCGCATTGGTGCTAATCAAATCATCCAACGATGTGTCCCGGAAGTGAAAATTCAGGGCATCTTTTCCTGCCATGACCAGGCATGCGGTGGACACTTCTCTGGTCGTAAAATCGCAACTAAAGTCCTCCAGTACGGCTTCTATTTGCCACGATTTTCAAAGTCGCATACAATCACTATAAGGCATGCACTCATTACCAGACCTTTGGCAACATGAGCCACCGCGATATGATGTCCTTACAACCGATTCTTGTATGTGAAATCTTTGATTTTTGGGGGATTGATTTTATGGGACCCTTTCTTATTTTGGAAGGCTTCGAGTACATTCTACTTGCTATTGGCTACGTGCTCAAATGGATCGAAGCCATTCTAACCCGAACCAACGATCATAAGGTAGTTATCAAATTTATTCATCAGAACATCTTTTCTCGGTTCGGGATTCCACGTGCTATAATCTCTGATGGAGGGATGCATTTCACTAATGCTCAGTTCAGGTCACTGATGACTAAATACGGGGTGTCACACCGAATCTCTACTCCTTATCACCCCCAAACCAACAGTCTGGCTGAGCTATCGAATTGGGAGATCAAGAAAATCCTCCAGGTCACTGTTCGACCTGACAGGAAAAATTGGTTATCCTAACTTTCGGAAGCTTTGTGGGCTTATAGGACTATCCACAAAATCCAATTAGGTATGTCTCCCTTTAGATTGGTGTACGGGAAGGCATGTCACCTCCTCGTCGAATTAGAGCACAAAGCCTATTGGGCAGTATGGAACTATAATCTTGATCTAAGGCAGGAACCCACAGGAAGCTTCAAATAAGTGACATCGATGAATTTCGCCATGATGCGTATGAGAACTCGCGAATTTACAAAGAGCAGGTTAAGGCTAGTCACGATAAGCACATATCCAGAAAGATCTTTTTCCCTGGTCAAAAAGTCCTACTCTTTGATGCCAAACTCAAACTGTTCCCAGGAAAACTCAGCTTAAAATGGATCGGATCTTACCTTATCTAACGAATCTTTGGAAATGGAGCTGTCGAAATCAGTCAACTCAGCCACGATTTAGAACCTTTTGTTGTGAACGGTTAGAGACTCAAACTGTTCATTGAACTTACCGATACAAATTTGACTGAGACATCTTTTACCCTCCATTCTCCCAAGCTCATTACACCCGGCTGATGGCGTAAAACTCAACACTTAATTGGAGGCAACCCATCATTTTTTGGAAAACCCGAAACCTTTCTTGACACATTCCTATGTTGAACTCATATTACACTTTACGGTTCATCCATTAGAACAGTCGACTCCACCTTTGGTACCTGTACCCGCGCTTGAAATCGTCCGCAATAGTCATCCCGACCCATTCACCCACCCAACACCTGTTCTAATGAATCATCTAAGCTGTACTTGAACCCACTTAATTTACAATGACATTGCAAATCGTAGGCATGGGCGGTATTAAAGTGCAAAATGCCGTGAAAATCATCTCACAAGAAGGGTTTCATCAAAAAAATCACATATTCCAAAAATACCAAAAAATAAAAAAATCTTGAAAAAGAACAAAATATAAGAGAAGAAAATTTTGAGGGCATATAAATTTTGAAGAGAAAAAGGGGAGGAGTCAAAAATGCCAAAAAGGAACATAAGTTGAAAAGAAAAGAAAAAGAGGCAGTCATTAGTAAGAAATTAAGGAATTGACTTAGTTTTAGACCATATCAAGAGAAAGAAAATGAAAGGCAAAAAATGCTAATGAAACAAAGAAGAGATTAGTAGAAATGCTATTATTAGGCCTTTTGGGCTATGATCATAGCTTAAAAATTCAAGTACCCTCTAAGATCTGGATAATCCTCAAGAGGTTGGGGAAAATGCGAAGCTTAAGTATTAGGTCTAAGGCTTAGGGAGTATTCGGCCTCGTTAACTGACCTCTGGTTTGTGGGACTCAGTAACCTAAGCACCCCACTCAACACACAGTCGAGTTCAGTACGTTTAAGTATCAAAATCACGCAAATGCATTTAAATTGTTCTGAAAAAGTCTCCTAGATTAGGAGTGGCTGCTCAACACAAGTTGATTTGGACGAGTTCCCAGTGTCGAGAGGCGGGAAATTCCCTTCGAAGATGTGCAATAACATGTCGTCTCCTCGATGCTTGTCTCTTAGGATATTTACATATCCTGCTGAGGGCATGTAAGCACCCTGTGTTGGTTCAGATGCCATGGGCAGCATTATCCTGAAATGTCTATTACCAGGGTCTGGATTTAGCTACAAAACACCATGGGTGGGATTATCTCAAAATCTCGAAAGCCAAGGTTCTAGAGGTTGCCATGGACGGTGTTATCTCGAAGCATCGATTGTCAGGGACCCTTCGAGGATTGATATGGGGACTAGGAATCCGATACAGACCATGTTGTGAAGCTAATCCGAAGCTAGAAATAAAAAGAAAAGAGAGAGAAATTCCTCTGTCTCTCTCTGACAAAAACACACTGCAAACTGAACCAAAGCTAAAACAAGTTACAAGCATGGGTGCTTTAACCACAGAGTTCAACAAACCTTAGGTTAGTTCCTGTGGGCCTTAGAAACCTTCGCGGTAGACTGAGGCTAGAGCTGGTTAGGTTCGGATCTTGGTTTGTACTTGAGTACCTCTAGGCCTACTATCGGCATTCTAACCTAATCTATAAAAGAAAAGCACACATCACAGTTTTGAGTATCAAAAAATTTCCTGGTCTAGAATTAAAGTTGATACCTTAAAATTTTGATAAGGGACTAGCAAATGCTAGGCATGGGGGTATGATGGGAACACCATCATGAGCCCTAACTAGTCATTTTGACCCAATGAAGTCAATAAATGCTCCTACATAACTAATTGAAGGTCATATTTCATTGCATAACCTTTCTGAGAGAAACACAAGAAACAAGGGTTAAAATTGGAATTTTACAAGCTTATCATGAATGTAGTAAAACCACAGGTTTTCTCAAGGGCTGAATAGAGGTCAAATGGTCTTAACAAGATAACAAGTGGGTTGAATCAAACAGAAAAATGTTTGTGTGTTTTGAGAATTAAATAACTTTTGAAACCCTAAAAATAGATCCACTTAATTAACCAATGTTCTGGTCAGGATAAAATTCAGTAAACCCATTAAAAATCATAGAAAAATATTATCTAGGGTTTATTACCTTCAATTTAGCCATCAGAACTCATTTTGACCTTAAATGGAGTCTCAAACAGCTATTTACCCTAATTTGAGTTTTTGCATAAATTACCCAGTCAAACGTGGTCAAAAAAAAATCCAACTTCACCATTGGATTTCTTAGGTCCAAATTAGGTTTGTATCAAAATTTGGACCCAAGATGAGTTTGCCTTGACTTAGTTCGCAAAAAGGCCCTGTTTGATTACATTTCTACCCCTAACTTTTAGAAACCCTTGCAAACAGCCCCCTAACTTCTTTGTCATCTTCACACTTAGGTCCCTCTACTATTATCACGGAGGAAACCTACTCCGATGACCTTTGACAGGGAATATCTCCTTGATTACTTAGAGAATCTCTTCCAAAATTGGAAAGGAGATTCTCTGAGAAATTATCTCCAGTATGAACCCATTGATGAGCTCTGATTCCCTCTCAATCTCTCATGTGAACCATGAGAGATTTGGGTATCTTAATAGCTCCCAAGTCCGGCAACCTTCCAAGCTTGGGAAGCTTGCTTCCCAAGGCTTAACTGCCCCCCAGATCCTTATTTAAAGAAGCCCAGATCCTCTCGACTTCTCCACGCTTGAATTCAGTCATGAATTCCCTCAATTCATCTCTCCCTCTCATAGCTGAAGGCTCCTTGACATTCGTTGATCCCCCCTGCTCCTTCTCGTTGTCCATTCGCCATACCTACAACAGATTCCTCCTCCTTGTTCTTCTCTGCATTTTGCCGTACCAGCAGACGCCACTTCCTTCTTCATCTTGTCGTTCTCACCTCACCGGGGTCGCCTTCATCTCTGGCATCGGCCACACCAGACCCGACACCCTCACTGCCCCCCTTCGTCCATCAACCTCCTAGCTATGTCTCTTCTCTCTTCTACTCTCTTTTCCACTCTTTACTTTCCAAATCCGCCATTGACTCCCCTTCGCACCTCCATCTCCGGCCACCCCTCCAGTGAGGCCATCCCACCTCCACAGGCCACCAAAACCCTCGTCGACAAGCCCGAAACCTTCGCTACACCTCACTGAGCATTTCCCCGTTCTTCATTCACCCATCCATCCACTCACAAGCATCGTCGAACACACCCACTAACAGTTTGCCCTAGGCATGCACTCACGACCACTATCACCCCACACCACCACCCCCAGCACATTTGTTGTGCTCCAGTGAGGCTCCCTGAATGCTTTGACGTGGCCGAAAGGCTATTATGTTGTTTTCAGGTATCAGACCCTATCTGCCATTGCCGAGCAAGCTCGTAGCTTGTTTGAGGCTGCCCTAGGTGCTGCCACACCCAGGTTAAAGTCCTAGGACACGCGGAAGTCTCTTGCGCACGCACCTAGGTCTTCAATTGCAGTCGCGAGCCTCAGTCGTTGAGGCAATTGTGGACGCTCCTTGCTACACTGCGTGGAAGGAAGATGGGACATTTAGTCCCACCTCGGATACGAAGAGGCGCTTGCACCCGCATAAATTGCAAAAGTGCCATAAGCTATTCGCCTCAGTTACCATGGGGTAAGGTCCCTCTCACCTTCACCCGGTCTCGTCCACGACATTGCCTCCGCGGACTTGGCCTAACCCAACCCGACCTGCACTCCTCGCTCACCACCACATGCTGGTGAGCCTGGACCTAGGTACACGCTCAACCTGATAACCCGGATACCTGTGGCTCTGGGAGAGTGGATCCTAAGAGAGAAAAAGAGAGGAATGTTGCGTGGGTAGGGGGAGGGTTTTGTTGTAGGGATCTTCGGCTGACACTTAACCGAATTCTGAAGAAGAAGAGAAGGCCAGGGTTGAAGGTAGAAGGAAGAAGAAGAAGAAGAGGAGGCCAGAGCAGCTAAGGGCCAAGGAAGAAGAAAGCCAAAGGCAAAGGAAGAAGAAGAAGTCTTGGATAGGTCGTAGCTGAGAAAGAAAGGAAGAAGAAGAAGCAGGGCCGAAGAAAGAGCTGAAGAGGAAAGGAGAAGACAGAGAAAGCAAACACAGTTGAAGCAGAGAAAAAGAAGAAAGGCGAAGACATAGAAAGCAAACACAGAGAAGAAGAAAAGAAGAAGAAGAAAGCTGACAACTTTAAGTCGTCTGATTTCCTCATCAAACGACAGATCATTAACTCTCATTGTATATACATTTACGTTGAGTTCCTTAGTGATATTGTAAGAGTATTTGGTGATTCAAATCACCATTTTACTCCCATATTTTTGCACATTGCTGCTGATATTATTGTAATCTCTTTTAATTTTGAATTGTGATCTTGATTTCTAAATCCCATATAGCTCCCTGTGTTCGATCTCAGAACTTTTTCGAGTAATAAAAATTATATTTGTTTTCAAAACTATTTCGAGTATACTGCAACGTGATTATTTTAAACATCGATTTCACTTCATAGAACAGACAATAAATCAACTTTTTTTTCTAAAAAGAGGCAATAAATCAAAATCCAGCAAAGGCTCTTTCACATGAAAATAGGCCCAACTTCATGAGTCACAATACATACGGTGAATGGAGGAGGAAATAATGAAACAACTTGACCCTTATCTTTGCCACATAGAGGTAAGTCCACCTGTTGACTTAATGAATGAAATTGGGAAAAACATGCTTCTCCACCAATGGCTATGATGTTTGTTGAACGATTACGAATCGCTACGCTAACATGTTCGATTTTGTAAAACTTGTCGTTGTAGATCGGAAGCGAAGAATTCGTGTTCAACAAATAAAATTTATATCGAAATGAAAATTCCGGGTCGAACATAGGGAGGCAGACGTTTGATTTAAAAAGTACGCGTTTCTTTTTATTTGTCACAGAATAATTCAATTTAAAACAATCTAATTATTTACAATAAATAGAAGAGAGAGAGAGTAAGAGAGAAAGAGAATATTACACAGAGAAATCAAAATGAGATGTAGAATAAACAAGGTATTTTTCATTAAGGAGATTGTTCATTTCACTCTTACAACTACAAAGCATAAAATAATTACTCTAGAAAGCGATAAATTTACTTTAGAAAGCATTAAAAGAATGGAGGGAGAAATGTCCTCCTCGACGATTTCTTGGAGGATGAACAAAACTACACTAGAAAGCAGTAAATCTATACTAGAAAGCAGTAAAAAGAATAGGGAGAGAGAAATCCTCCTCGACGGTTGCTTGGAGGACGAGCCGGATGGGACAACGCCTGGACGAAGGGGAACAAAGCAGGATGAAGGAGGACGAAGCAGAAGAATAGGAATGAAGCAGCAAACCGTCGTCGTCGCGGGATCCACTTCCGAAGGGGAACGAAAATTGGACTTTATCTCGCGAGAAGCATCCCGGGTGTGGGACAAGCTTCTCTTGAGCTTTGAAGGGGTAGAGAGGAGAAGGAAGGGATGAAAATTTTGTATGGAAGGGGTCTCCTTTTATAGTTGCAAGGAGTGGGAGCAAAATGGACATTACAACTTCAAAATAATAAATAAGGGGTCTTTAGTGATGGATAAAACCGTCACTAAAGCCTCCTTCGTGGGCGTCGTGGGCAGCTCGCGCATGCCTGATCGCCTGCTCGCGCACGCAATGCCTGCGCACGTCCGCTGGTTCTTAGCCGTCCGATCGCGAGATCAGACGGCTTAGATCGCGCTTCACCCACTGCAGCCCGCCCGCTTAGCATGTCAGATTGCACGTCTGCGCCGCGCGTTCAATCGCGCGTCGGCGCTATCGGGCACGCGCAGTCGTCCGATCTCCATCTGACGCTTCACGCGCCTGCTTGCTTGCGCCCAATTTGAGGCTCGCGGGACTCGATCCCGCGACCTCTGCTTCTCTCGCAGATGCGTCACCGCTGCGCTACGCCTTCGAAAGGGTTGCGCGGATGAATTAGCCAGCCGCATCGACAGCCGTTGGATCTTGATCCAACGGTAGAGAATCGACGTGCTGATTGAAGAAGAAAAGGTGCGGCGGTGCTGGAGGCCATTTGGGCGGCTGAGATGGTGCCACGTGGCGCCATCTTGGCCGTCCATCTTCTGGAAGTTGTGGATGGTGCCACGAATGTCGGATTGACTCGATTTTTGTGTCGTTGGGTTGCGATGGTCAATCTGAATTCATCTGTGTGGTTGGATTTGTTATCTGAAGTGTGGGTTTTCACCATCCTAGCCCTTGATCTTATAGGGTTCCCCGGTCACTATCTGATGCTGCGGATGCCTAATTAGGGCGATCTTGGAGTCGTTGAGCTCCAATCGTCGCCCTGATCACATCCATACGGTTGGATCTTTGATCCAAGGCCCCGATAAAATGTTTGCCCTATCCAAGCACATAAAAGGAGATAATTAACCTTCATTTTATTCAAACTATTCTAAATGCAAGATGATGCATGTTATGCAATATTTATATCATGAAATGCAATCCTATGCTTAAGAACATGCATAAATAGACATTTTAAGTAGTGTAAATGTGTTTACATCATACCCCAATGCCTATCTTTTGCTAGTCCCTAGCAAAAACTATGTGATATTTATAAAAGAATTAGGTTGGATTATTTGGACCTAAGTTATTTTCAATTATTAAGAAATTTTCTACTTAGGAACAGAACTTTCAAAGACACAATAGTGCCCAGGTATCAGCCAAAATGCAGACTGCCTCAAGCCCTCGCCTTATTCAAAGAAAAATTTCTAATTTTTTTGGATTTTCAAATTTTAGGGTTTAAGAGTGGCTTTTTATGGCCATTCAACTCACCCAAGATTTGATGAGAACCCTAAGTTTTAAGTGTCTTATTGTGATTGTGATAGACTTGTTGACCGGTAATTAAAATGGATTTCGGATTTCTACGCCTCTAGGTGACTTCAAAAAGAATTCTGCCTAAAGGAGTATCTTTACAACTGGTAGCTTTCTCCCTACTTTTATTTTTTTACGAGGTCAACACAAGGGTGAATCCAGTGTATATCTCCCCGATTTATTATACTTCTCCGCTTCTTCCTAATTATTTTGGGAATTTTTAGTGCATTTTCTGAGTTGGGTTCTGGACAACCGGTCGATGAGCTGTTACCACCGACAACTTGCCAGCCATACTCATGCGGCGAAGTGTGGCTTATTTCTTTTTGTTCTTTTCTCCTTTTCTTTTTTGATTTTTTTTTTTTAAGTAGGTGGCTTCCCTGGTCTAAGATTTACCTAAAGGTAGCAAAGAGCAAAAGGTCCAGTGACTGGGCTCTGGACAACCTACTTATGGGCTGTTACCCACGATAACTTGCCAGCGATATCACCCTAGAAGGTTCATTAGCTACCCAATTTCCATTAAAATCGTCGAACAACGAGTCAGTGCAAAGAAAGTATGCAGATGCTTAAGACTCAAAATTCCTTCAAATCAAAGGGTGGGTTGATAAGTCGTGTACTTCTCACCCAAACTTATTTATTCCAATTATAATAGAATTAAGATGGAGAGGTCTTAAAGACAAATCCACATTTTAGTGGAAACACAGGCTAATTAAGTCCAAAGACCTGAAGGGTCTTTGTCTTCAGATCTTAATGTAGTATTTCCTAAGATTGAAAATTTTCTTAAACCAAAATTCTCTCTCCTAATTTTGATTTTTTTTTAATAAAAGAAAATAAATTTACGGAGCTGACGAATGAATTCAGAGATAAATATCCACCCCCCCATGCCTATCTACTGTAATGTCCTCATTGTATTAAAAAGACATAAAATAGAGTGGAAAAGCGAAGAAAGCACCTGAATTACGTGAATGTCAAGTCTGCTCCGAGATGAAAAATTAAAAAGAACTGTATATGTGCTGAGTTTAGTTCCTTCAGCTAGGCACACAATACAAAGAAAAGAAATGAAGAATTCACAAGTGCAGGTCAGAATTAAAATAAACAGAAGAATCCTCTGACCTATCAAAAGAGGTCCACAGATGTGGACCAGATTGTGGTGTAGACCCACACCCCATAATCGAGAATATCTTAGGTTCTGGATAAAAATTATCCAAAACCTGAAATCAGAATGCAAGCAGGGTCGGGCCTGCGATTTATGAGGATGCAACCCAAGACCAAAAAGTCGGGTTATAGAGAATTGAAGCTCAAAAGGATAATAGTTGAATGTGTGCTTGAGTTGAACATCCTCAAAACAAATGTTGTAAGGGTTCTGATTTGATGGTTTCAGCTTCAAAGGAACCCTTCGACTCAATCTTCCATTTCCTCCAAAATTAACTTCCCAAATCAAAACTTCCTAGCTCCTATCCTCCTCATTCAGCATATCAAATTCCAGGACCTCTTGTATATTCATCACCCCGTCTGAAATCTCCAAGTCTAAATGATGTGGCAGAATCAAAATTGACTTGGGTTTAATTATCTCAGAATTAGAATCATCAATAAGCTCAACAAGGTGTAACTGATCATTGAATTGATTCCTCCAGAAAATGCGATTCTGGATCCGTAATGTGTGCCCTAATAAGATCAATTTCCTCAGTTATTGGGCTATCAAATGATCTATCAGATTCCTCAGGCCCAATCGTCTCACAGAAATCGTGTTCAGAAAACTCGCGTGAGACTTCGCAACTTGAATCTTCACCATTAGGATCCGTATCAATGTATGTCCCAAAATTAGTTGTCACTTTGTGTTCCCCAGAGACATACGTTTCCTCGTAACCCAGCTCAGGGATCTCAGGTGAAGAAATCAGATCATCCTTAATTGATTGCTTTAATTTAATCTGGTCAGCCTTGTAACACGTGTCCCCCCCAATAGGTGCCTGAGCGGGTTCTGTCATTGGCTTTCCTGAAGAGGGTTCCTCCTGGGAATTATTCCAAGATTGAATCAAAGCAACCACGAATCTCATCCTCAATTTCACTAATTTCCCAAGTAGAAATTCACCTGGGTTCTTATCCTTAACGTCCTGGAGCCAATCCAACAAAGACTTGTTTAAATCATCAATCATTTCAATTAGGGGCTCCAATCTCTCAATGCAAGGTATTGGCTGAACTTCTAAAGATTGAATGATATTCCTCAAGTTAGCCAGAACCTTATCTTGAACCTGGTTAACCTGAACCAAACGAGTTGGTTCAGGGTTGGGCGGGTTTGGGCTCAATGCAGGAGAATTAATGAATTGAGATTCGTTATACCCTTCCTGATAATAGGTCATTTCAGATTGTTGAAAAGATGGTGATGACCTAAAGGCAGTGAAATTAGAGATGGGTAAGGATCGGTGTATCCTTCTTGATTGTAGATCGTATTAGGCTATTCATGAAAGGAAGACGATCTATGATCGATGTAGCTCTGAGAAGGATGGAAATCAGAATGAAAGTGTTCAGTGTTAGACCCTAAACACGGAGGTTTGGAATTGTTTCCCCAATCTGAATTATCCCAACTAACTGATGGTTGATTATAATACGAGTTGGGATAATCGTCATGTTGAGGATAATTCACAACAGGAGGGAAAGAGCGGGAATGCGTGAAATATGTGGAAGGATTCATGAGACAAGGGAGGAAGAAAGGCGCCCTACAATACAAACAATCAAACCTGTCCTTAAATGGGTTAGCCTAAAGACCTACAGACTCTCAAAACCCGTCTTGAGATAAAGGAACGATTTGATCTACTTCCGTCTGTTCAATCCAACCAGTTAGAAGGAGGGACTGGGGAGAAGGTTCTTCCTTCGGCTTGCGCATCCGGTTCCTAGTGTACCCCCCAGCCACGATCGTTTGACTCTGCTCCCCTAGCAAGACATCAGATTGAACAGTAGAAACAGACTAATCGAAAATAATCTCATTCTGAGTTCTGAAGAGCGAGTTCAATCCTTAAGGCCAACGTCTACTCTGTTTTATTTAGGGCTAGGTTTGAATGTGCTTTGGAATGTGATGGGCCCTTTAAATGGGTTGTGCACTTAATGATTGATTGATTTGTGTGTGCGTGCACAACCAGTAGTTTTCAAGCAAGATTATTTTTGATGTGGTGAATTTTAAGGTTCAAATCTTGCTTAGCAGCTTTTAGGATTCAACTTTAGGTGTTTTCAAACAGGTTTCCTTGGCACACCAGGCTTTGCAAGCACAGGTGAAGATGTTTTCCTTTAAAGTTTAAAAAGAATGTGGAGTGCCTGGTAAATCCCTAGGAGTTGAACCTAATTGGCAGCTACTTGATGAGTTTATTTTATTTGAAGTGGTGCGGCCCAATCAACTCAAACAATTGGCCTGATGCACCACTTAATTAGGCGCACAAATGATTACCTAATCTGATTTCTACTCAATTATGTGTTGCTTTATGTGTACCGGTTCCACAGATCAGAAATCAGTTGAGTAGAAACAAATCAATTCGGTTAAGTGCCTTTAAATGTGGGTGTACGTTGTGTGTTTATTGAAAATTGCCTCACAAAATTATCTTTTTATTTTTATTTTATATAAATGGAGGTGGAATGAATGTGAATGAGAATCCAAACAACCAAACTATTCCTAGGATTTATGCAAACACCTAGGTTAATTGGAATTTGGATTCAATGTGGCGAATGAAATCTATGGAAGGGGAAAGAATGGGGGATAACTTACAAAACCTTCCACAGCACTTTACTCCAATCTACCGCTTTTGCTCGTCTCAAAAGAGTACCTGCAATTACAATAAGAAAGGAGAAAAGTGAAGTAAATGATTTGTAAGTTACAAAATGCAAAGAGAAATCAAAGATCGTCGCCTCCCCGGCAACGGCGCCAAAATGTTGAACGATTACGAATTGCTACGCTAATGTGTTCGATTTTGGAAAACCTATCGTTGTAGTTTGAAAGCGAAGAATTCGTGTTCAACAAATAAAATTTATACCGAAATGAAAATTCCGGGTTGAACACAGGGAGGCGGACATTTGATTTAAAAACTACGCGTTTCCTTTTATTTGTCACATAATAATTCAATTTAAAACTATCTAATTATTTACAATAAATAGAAGAGAGAGAGAGAGAGTAAGAGAGAAAGAGAATATTATACAGAGAAATCAAAATGAGATGTAGAATAAACAAGGAATTTTTCATTAAGGAGATTGTTTATTTCACTCTTACAACTACAAAGCATAAAATAATTAATCTAGAAAGCGATAAATTTACTCTAGAAAGCATTAAAAGAATGGAGGGAGAAATGTCCTCCTCGACGATTGCTTGGAGGATGAACAAAACTACACAAGAAAGCAGTAAAAAGAATAGGGAGAGAGAAATCCTCCTCGATGGTTGCTTGGAGGACGAGCTGGACGGGACGACGCCTGGACGAAGGGGAACAAAGCAGGATGAAGGAGGACGAAGCAGAAGAACGGGAACGAAGCAGCACACCATCGTCGTCGCGGGATCCACTTCCGAAGGGGAGCGAAAATTGGACTTTATCTCGCGAGAAGCATCCCGGGTATGGGACAAGCTTCTCTTGAGCTTTGGAGGGGTAGAGAGGAGAAGGAAGGGGTGAAAATTTCGTATGGAGGGGGTCTCCTTTTATAGTTGCAAGGAGTGGGGGCAAAATGGACATTACAACTTCAAAATAATAAATAAGGGGTCTTTAGTGACAGATAAAACCGTCGCTAAAGCCTCCTTTGTGGGCGCCGTGGGCGGCTCGCGCGTGCCTGATTGCCTGCTCACGCACGCAACGCCTGAGCACGTCCGCTGGTTCTTAGCCATCCGATCTCCATTTGATGCTCCACACGCCTGCTTGCTTGCACCCAATTTGAGGCTCGTGGGACTCGATCCCACGACCTCTGCTTCGCCCGCGGCTGCGTCACCACTGCGCTACGCCTTCGAAATGGTCGCGCGGATGAATTAGCCAGCCGCATCCACAGCCATTGGATCTTGATCCAACGGCAGAGAATCGACACACTGATTGAAGAAGAAAAGGTGCGGCGGTGCTGGAGGCCGTTTGGGCGGCTGAGATGGTGCCACATGGTGCCATCTTGGCCGTCCATCTTCTGGAAGTTGTGGATGGTGACACGAATGTCGGATTGACTCGATTTTTGTGTCGTTGGGCTGCAATCGTCAATCCGAATTCATCCGTGCGGTTGGATTTGTCATCTGAAGTGCGGGTTTTCACCATCCTGGCCCTTGATCTTCTAGGATTCCCCGGTCACTATCTGATACTACAGATGCCTGATTAAGGCGATCTTGGAGTCGTTGAACTCCAATCGTCACCCTGATCACATCCATACGGTTGGATCTTTGATCCAAGGCCCCGATAAAATGTTTGCCTTGTCCAAGCACATAAAAGGAGACAATTAACCTCCATTTTATTCAAACTACTCTAAATGCAAGATGATGCCTGTTATGCAATATTTATATCATGAAATGCAATCCTATGCTTAAGAACATGCATAAATAGACATTTTAAGTAGTGTAAATGTGTTTACATCAATGTTATAGTCAACTGGATCAAACTAAGCTAAGATTAAACTCAACTATAGACCTATCACATGATATCCTGTCATTTGGCTTCTCATCTATTTGCATGTAATATCAAAATCTTTCCTACCGTCCAAGCCAAGTCTGGATAAATGTCACAAATGTTCTCAATTCCTCCCAAAAACTCCCTTGCTCTGCCTTTACATTTTGCCAATAGCCAAACTAGAAAGTTCCTATCTACTACCGTAATGCTACTTGAAACTAAATCCTCCATCGAAAAATTATCTTCTTTCCACAAAATCAGATGTGTACTCAATAGCTCAACAGAGATCTGAGTCCTAAAATCTCTCCAATGATTCCCACCAACTAGGCCTCTTGTTCTTGATGCAGTCAGTCAAGATCCTTTAGGGCTAGTTATCCTATTGGTGTTTACGTGAAGGGGGATTAAAGGGGGGATATCCCCTATTTCAAGGGACGAAGAGAGTGACCTTTTCACCAATATCGAGTTAAGGCAAACTTTTGCTCTTTAACACTTAGATCAGGAAACAACTACACCTGGTTGCCTTTTGCCATTCTTGAAGGATTCTGAAAAATTTTACACAATAGAGGAATCTAGCCAAGAGAAACTGAAACGGTGCCAAATCTCCTGAGTGAACTTGCAGCCAAACAGTAAATGCTTGAAATCCTCATATGTGATTGGAGAAACGATCGAAGAACAAAGGAAGAGAGATCAATGGAGATATATATTACTAAGTGATTGTAGCCACTACGTAAGCCGCAGGGCCACCACGATAGCCTCTCAGAGCTGCCGCCTCCCCTGCTCCTCCAACGTCGTTTGTATCCCCTCGAAGTGGAGGCGGACTAATGTGTCTTCGTCCCCTTGTCACAGAGTGGCGTTGAGGCATCGGCCAGCTTGATCGCAGTGTCGGGGATTGCGACCGTCGCCATGTGGAGCCAAATCTGCTCCTCCGGAGTGACATACACCTCCCTCGACTCCAGCTTCACCACAGGCCTCCTCGAGCTCTAGGTCATTCTCCCCCAATTGCTGTTGTGCCACCGTGAAGGCCTCCCAAAGCTTCTACTCCCCTGCTCCTCTAGCGTCGCCCATAGGACCTCAAGGTCAATGACCAGCACGGTGACCTTGGCATCAATCTCAAACCCTACGATTGAGGAGCAAGGGGGGAAGGGTGGCATAGGAAAGGAAGAGGAGGAGGTAGAGGAGGGGAAGGGTGCATCCATGGTGGCATAGGAGAGGCGAGGGAGGAGCGAGGGGGGGGCAGCGAAGAAGTAGAGGGGAAGGGGTTAGGGTTTGGGAGGGCCATGGAAGTAGAGGGGGGAGGGCAGTGGGAGAGGTGGTTGGAGCTTGTCGGGTGGGGGATGGGGTTTGGAGAGGGGGGCTTTAATGTTGGGAAAATTACATATAGAGTCTTATATTATTTTTAATAAATAATAATTTAATGATGATTATTCGTCGCTATCAATAAATAATAGCAACGATTTTCTTTCGTTGTCATGTTTAATGACAAATATATAAAATCGTTGTTAACTTTAGAAGAAATAATAACGAATAATCTAAATCGTTGTTACATTTAAGATATAATGACCAACATTAGTAATCATCATTACTTTTTTGTCGCCTTTAACCCATTTTGTTGTAGTGACAATTAAATCATTTATCTCCAAATGCTCTTAGAAGTATTTGTAACTACCTCCATCTCATGCTTATTCCAATGCTCACAGCATTCTTTTCACACATTTATTGCTATTGTAGGAGGCACGTTCCTCAATGCCTCCTTGTTTGACGACATTCTATTGTAATACTTAATTATACAAATAAATTATCAAAATAAATTAATTAAGTAAATAATAAAAAATGAGAAATATTACAAATTTCACCTTTCTCTTCGTTGCCATCATCAAATCACGATGTCGTCTCATGGCATGATTAAGGATGTACTTGGTGACATTCGAATCATCATCCCAATCAAAGATCGCCTGTAATATTACAAATAGTATAAATGAATTAAATATTATTAAAGTAAACTTATATATATACATTAATATATAATTATTTACCTCCATATTATGAATAAGCTGCCTCTTGACCTCCCTGCAGACCCTCTTCTAGTTAAAACAATAAAGGGGGACAAGCTTCTTTATCATCCTAGATAGTCTGCAAGTGAAAGTAGGATAGTCTGGATCTTCTCTAGCTTCGTTGATATGCACTTTGATTCTCGTCCCCTTTGGAAGTGCATATAGATGTGCAGTTCTTGTCGGACCCCTTCCTTTTATTATTACCTGATAAGAAAAATATAATTAAAAATTAAAACATTAGAAGTAAATTTTAATACGATATTATCGATTATTCTTACCAGCATAATTGGTCCATGCCTCAACCTAAGGGTCCTACTGAGGTGGCCTTGTACCTCAGCATCGTCCTCATCCTCCTCGTCCTCATCCTCGTCATCGTCAGGGTAGTGGGCAGCAACCTTTGGCTCTGGTTCTCACACTACATTGGTAACCACCCTCTTGCCCTTGTTCTTGTACTGTTGAGCAAGATCACCAGGTCGGATATATTCACACTGCCTCGTAAATGTGGGATTAGGTACCATGACAATTGGCTGTACTTGGGGAGTACGTAGAGGGATGCACTCAAGAACGGATGAGGGAGTTTGGGTGTGGGGGGGGGGGGGGAGCAGGGTAGGGTGGGCTGGGTGGAAGGAGGCTGTCTCATCCTTACCTGCTAAGGTACCTTGGTCATCCTTACCCCTATTAAAAAATTTCTTGAATTTCATCTGCATATATATTAAAAAAACATAGTATTTGTATAAGTATTAAGAAATAAATAAATAAAAATAAAAAAATATGAAAAAAATTTGATAGAGTTTCTCCTTTATTACAGATATTTTCCAAAATTCTGTAAAAAGGAAATGACACATTCTACATGGTAGAAAATCACACATTCTATAGTAAAACATAAACATAATGGAACTTTGAAAGCATAAATATAAACATAAGGAATGCAAGATATCTTTACAAGAACAAAAAAGAAAAGTCAAATTGACTAAAGAGCAGTCAAAGTTTTGACTTTTATGGATTAAAAAAATCATGGAGCAGTCAAAATTTTTTTCCTTAACTCGTTATCACTTCCTAATCCAGCAACGTGAGAGTTTACACAAATTGAAAAACATAATGAACAACTTGACTAAGTTTCTTAGATGATACTCCTTGAACTGTGTGTGTGTTTACATTTATGCCTCTGAAACTAAAAAAAAAAGACTAGTTAAAGGCTTCAACTTTGCTACTATGAGATATATGAGACAATTCATTGCAAGCTCAAATAATAATTTAAGGTAGGCAAGAAAAATGGTATAAAAGATAATTATACTTTATATATCAATATCCATTGCACCTGCACCAACTTCTTGTAAGTATTCTTGATAAGCATCCGCTTCTAGTACTTCATGCTTGACATCTTTTTGTGCATCAAAATATTCATGTGGAATTGTCCGTACAGATATGATCTAACCATTTCTACTATTGTCAGGCACGTAAAAGACTTGAGATACTTGACATGCTAATGTAAATTGTTTTGAAGAATGAAGAATTCGACGATTCTTATTCAAACTTTAAAAACCATGCTTCTTGTCAAGTTTGAAGCCAATGCCTTCTTTAGACACGTCGAACCAATTGCACTTGAAAAGGACAAGTCCACGATCATATATGAAGCTCATCTTAATGATTTCTTTGATATGTCCGTAGTAGCCATCAAAACCAGTGTTCAAATTGCAACTACAACAACATCAGCTTGCTGCGTGGCCTTTGTATCATCTATGGATTTTATCTTGAATCTGAATACATTTATAATATAACCTGAATGGTAATGTCCATAACTCAACGATTGATCCGATATTATGTTAAAGTCCTCCAACCATCGTGAGTCATTCTCTTCTTTTATTTGAATAATATGTTGTTTAAACCACTCGAGAAAGTCAACCTCGCACGTTTCAAGATGTGAACACTCCTTAAATTCATTATCAAATGTATCAACTTCTAGAATCTACTTAAGAATGTATAAGTGAACTAGACGATGATTGATTCCAGAGATTGATTTGTACTCTATGTCGAGGATAAACCTTCTTAGCATATCAAATATGGAATGACAATCTTCATCATTCTCATTGTACCCTCCATCATAATTTGTCTGTAATTGATTAAATCGATTGTCTGTCTCATCCATATACACGGCACAGAAGTTAATGGACTCTTCTACAAGATATGCTTCCACAATAGATCCTTTAGGCTTAGCCTTAATTTAACACATAATCTTTAAGTTTCTTTAGAACTTGTTCAACTAGATACAACCATTTGTATTGCACAAGCCCAACAAGTTTCACTTCATTTGCAAGATGTAGAGTTAAATGAACCATGACATCAAAGACCGTTGGAGGAAATATCTGCTTCATTTTACATAATGTGACGATTATTTGCTTATCTCAATACTCTAATCTACAATTTTCAAACAAATAGCTGATGTAAACATATTTACACTACTTAAGATGTCAATTTATGCATGTTCTTAAGCATAGGATTGCATTGCATACTATAAATATTGCATAACATGCATCATCTAGCATTTAGATTAGTTTAAATAAAATGGAGGTGAATTGTCTCCTTTTATGTTCATGGATAGGGCAAACTTTTTATTGGGGCCTCGGATCGAAGATCCAACTGTACAGATGTGATCAGGGCAACGATTGGAGTTCAACGACTCTAAGATCGCCCTAATCAAACATCTGTAGCATCAGATAGAGACCGGGGAACCCTAGAAGATTAAGGGCCAAGATGGTGTCAAACCACACTTCAAATGACAAATCCGACCGCATGGATGGATTCAGATCGACGATCGCAGCCTAACGGTGCGAAAATCATCTCAATCCGACAACTGTGGCACCATCTACATCATCCAGAAGATGGATGGCCAAGATGGCACCACGTGGCACCATCTCAGCTGCCCAATCGGTCGCTACACTCACCGTACCCTCTCTTCTTCATCGCTTCTTCGCCGTTGGATGTGCATCCAACAGCTGTGGATGCATGTGCCTGAATTCATCTCCGCGACACAAGAATCGCTGTAGCGCAGCGGGTGAATGCACTTGCGAGAAGGCGAGGAGCGCGTTCGAGCCTATACGAGCTACATTTGAGGCACGGGTAAGAGAGCTCTGCGATCGCTCGATCGTGATCGAGCGGCTGCGGGCGCTCAATCCGTTCCACGCTCTATCGCACGCCTGTGCATGACACGGGATCACACGTCGGCGGGCACGTGCTGAGGAGCCGACGTAGGCGCGAGATAAGCCGTTCGATCGCTGAGATCAGCAGTGCGTGGACGCACGTTACACGCCCGAGCAGGCGAGTGGGCACGTGCGCTCCGCCACATGTCGCCCACGATGGGGCTTTAGCGATGGTTTTACCGTCACTAAAGACCCCTTATTTAATGTTTTGTTATTTAAAAGACCAATTTGCTGTTATTCCTTGCAACTATAAAAGGGGACCCCCTCCACATGAAATTTATATCCCTTCCTTCTCTTCTCTCCCTCTCCAAAGCACAAGAGAAGCTTGTCCCACACCTGAGATGCTTCTAGTGGGATAAAGTCAATTTTTCGTCCCCCTTTCGTAAGTGGATCCTGTGACGACGACGACGTTCTGCCCTGTTCCCGTTCTGCCTTCTTCATCCTCCTTCATCCTGCTTCGTTCTCCTTCGTCCAGGCGTCGTCCCGTCCGGCTCATCCTCCAAGTGACCATCGAGGAGGATATCTCTTTCCCATTCTTTTTACTGCTTTTTAGAATAGATTTACTGCTTTCTAGAATAGATTTACTGTTTTCTAGTATAATCATTTTCCTGCTTTCTAGTCGTAATGTTTAGTGTAGTGAACAATCTTCTAATAATGAATTCCTTGTTCATTCTACATCTCTTCTTGGTTTTTGTTTGTAATATTCTCTCTCTTTTACTCTCTCTCCCTTATATATATTGTAAATAGTTAGATAATTCTAAACAATTAAATTACTTTATGACAAATAAAACAAACGCGTGTTTTTAAATCAAACGTCTGCCTCTCTGTATTCGACCTGGGATTTCTATTCCGGTATAAATTTTATTTGTTAAACACGGGTTCTTCACTTTCATGCTACGACGATAGGTTTTCAAAATTTTGGCGGAGCATTCAACATTTTGGCGCTGTTGCCGGGGAGGCGACGCTCTTTGATTTTTCTTCACGTTTTTACTACTTACGAATCATTTACCTCACTTCTCTCCTTTCTTATTATGATTGCAGGTACTCTTTTGAGATGAGCAAACGCGGTAGATCAGAGAAAAGTGTTGTTAAAGGTTCTGTAAGTTATCTCTCACCTCCCACCCATTACATTTCATTTCACCACATAATAACACAAATATCAATCAACCTAGGTGTTCTTATAAACTCTAAGGTTAGATTGTTTGTTAATTGACACCTGCACCTGCCCCAACCTCCACATTAAAAAGAAAATTAAAAAAAAAGTCTCACAGAGGTACACAACCTCATCTGATTTTCAAACTCAACCGATAAACCGATCTTTGAAACCGGTACACACATTCAAACACATAATTGAGTAGAAATAGATTAGGTAATCATTTGTGTGCCTAATTAAGTGTGCAACAGGTCAATTGTTTGAGTTGATTGAGTCACACCACTTTAATTAAAATCAACTCATTAAGTAGCTACCAGTTAGGTTTAACTATTAAGGATTTACCAGGCACTCCATATTCTTTTTAAGCTTCAAAGGAAAACATCTTCACTTATGCTTTCAAAACCTGGTGTGCCAACAAAACTTGTTTGAAAATACCTAAAGTTGAATCCTAAAAGCTATTAAGCAAGATTTGAACCCTAAAATTCACCACATCAAAAATAATCTTGCTTAAAAACCACTGGTTATGTACGCACACACACATCAATCAATCACTAAGGGCACAACCCAGATAAAGGGCCCATCACATTCCAAAGAACATTCAAACCTAGCCCTAAATAAAACAGAGTAGATGTTGACCTTAAGGATTCGACTCGCTCTTCAGAGCCCAGAACAAAATTATTTTCAGTTAGTCTGTTTCTACTGTTCAATATGATGTCTAGCTAGGGGAGCAGAATCAAACGATCACAGCTAGGGGGTACACTAGGAACCTAAGGTGAAAGCCGAAGGAAGAACCTTCTCCCCAGTCCCTCCTTCTAACTGGTTGGATTAAACAGATAGAAGTAAATCAAATCGTTCCTTTATCTCAAGACGGGTTTTGGGAGTCTGTAGGTCTTTAGGCTAGCCCACTTAAGGACATGTTTGATTGTTTGTATTGTAAGGTGCCTTTCTTCCTCCCGTCTCTCATGAATCCTTCTACATATTACACGCCTTCCCGCTCTTTCCCTCCTGTTTTGAATTATCCTTAACATGACGATTTTCCCGACTCGTACTGTAATCAACCATCAGTTAGTTGGGATAACTCGGATTGGGGATATAGTTCCGAACCTCCGTGTTTAGGGTCTAACCCTGAACACTATGATTGTGATTTCTATCCTTCTTAGAGCCACATCGATTATAGATCGTCACCCTTTCATGCACAACCTAATACGATCTATAATCAAGAAGGATACACTAATTCTTACCCATCCTCTGATTACACTGCCTTTAGGTCAACACCACCTTTTGAACAATCTGAAATGACCTATTATCAGGAAGGGTATAATGAATCTCAATTTGTTAACTTTTTTGCACTGAACCTAAACCCACCCAATCCTGAACCAACTCATTTGGTTCAGGGTAACCAGGTTCAAGAGAAAGTTCTGGCTAACTTGAGGAATATCATACAGTCTTTAGAAGTTTAGCAAATACCTTGCATTGAAAGATTGGAGCCTTTGATTGAAATGATTGATGATTTGAGAAAGTATTTGTTGGATTGGCTCCAGGATGTTAAGGATAAGAACCCGGGTGAGTTTCTACTTGGGAGGTTAGCGAAATTGAGGATGAGATTTGTGGTTGCTTTAGTTCAATCGTGGGATGATTCCCAGGATGAACTCTCTTCAGGAGAGCCAATGTCAGAACCAGTTTAGGCACCTATTGGGGGGGACACGTGTTACGAGGCTAACCAGATTGAATTAGAGCAACCAATTAAGGATGATCTGATTTCTTCACCTGAGATCCCTGAGCCAGGGTACGAGGAAACGTATGTCTCCATGGACCAGAAAGTGATGGATGATTTTGAGACATACATTAATATGGATTTCTATTTCTTTGATTTTGATGGTGAGGATTCACGTTGCGAAGTCTGATGCGAGTTTACATAATATGATTTCTGTGAGACGATCGGGCCTGAGGAATCTGATAGATCATTTGATAGCCCAATAACTGAGGAAACTGATCTTATTAGGGCTCACATGACGGATCCAGAATTGCATTTTCTAGAGGATTCAATCCGATGCCATGATTGTTAGTTACACCCCATTGAGCTTATCAATGATTCTGCTTTTGAGATAACTAGATTCGAGTCAATTCTAATTCAGCCACATCTTTTAGACTTGGAGATTTCAGACGGGGTGATTAATATGTAAGAGGTCTCGGAATTTAACATTCTGATTGAGGAGGATAGGAGTTGGGAAGTTCTGATTTGGGAAGCTAACTTTGGAGGAAATAGAAGATTAAGTCTAACGGTTCCAATTCATCTGAAACCATCAAATCAGGACCCTTATGACATCTGTTCTGAGGATGTCCAACCTAAGCATACATTTAACGATTATCCTTTTGAGGTTGAATTCTCTGTAACTCGACTCTTTAGTCTTGGGTTGCATCCTCATAAATCACAGGCTCAACCCCGCTTGCATATTGATTTTAGGCTTTGGGTAATTTTTATCCAGAACCTGAGATATTCTCGATTATGGGGTATGGGTCTACACCACAATCTGATCCACATTTGTGGACATCTGCTGACAGGTCAGAGGTTTCTTATGTTTATTCTGATTCTGACCTGCACTTGTGAATTCTTTATTTCTTTTTTTTTTTGTATAGTGTGCCTAGTTGAAGACACTAAATTCAGCACGTATACAGTTCTTTTTAGTTTTTATCTCGGAGTGGACCCGACATTCACGCAATTCAGGTGCTTTCTACGCTATTCCACTCTGTTTTATGTCTTTTTAATACAATGAGGACATTGCATTAGATAGGCATGGGGGGGTGGATATTCATCTCTGAATTTATTTGTCAGCTCCGTAGATTTGTTTTATTTTTTTTCTTTTATTAAAAAAAATTGGAATTAGGAAAGGGAACTTGGGTTTAAGAAAATTTTCAATCTTAGGAAATACTTCATTATGATTTGAATACAATGACCCTTCAGGTCTTTGCACTTAATCAGCCTGTGTATCCATTAAAATGTGGATTTCTTTTTCAAGTCCTCACCACCTGAATTATATTTTAATTGGAGTAAATAAGTTTAAGTGATAAGTACACGACTTATCAATCCACCCTCTGATTTGAGGGAACTTTGAGTTTTTAGCATCTACACACTTTCTTTACACTGACTCGTTATTTGGTAATTTTAACGAAAATTGAGTAGCTAATGAACCTTCTAGGGTGATGTGGCTGGTAAGTTATCATGGGTAACAACCCATAGGTAGGTTATCCAGAGCCCAGTCACTGAACCTTTCTCTTTTTGCTACCTTTAGGTAAATCTTAGACCAGAGAAGCCATCTACTTAAAAAAAGAGACTCAAAAAGAAAAGAAAAAGAAAAAAAAGAAAATAAAAGAGAAAATAAAAAAATAAACCACACTTCACCGCACGACTATGGCTGACAAGTTGTCGGTGGTAACAAATCATCGACTGATTGTCCAAAACCCAGCTCAATAAATGCACTGAAAATTCCCAAAACATTTAGGAAGAAGCGGAGAAATAGAATAAACTAGGGAGATATACATAGGATTCACCCTTGTGTTGACCCCATAAAAATAAAAGTAGGGAGAAAGCTACCGGTTGTAAAGATACACCTTTAGGTAGAATTCTCTTTTTAAGGTCACCTAGAGGCGTAGAAACTCGAAGTCCGTTTTAACCATCGATCAACGAGTCTATCACATTCACAATAAGATGCTTAGAACTTAGGGTTCTCATCAAATCTTGGGTGAGTTGAATGGCCGTAGAAAGCCACTCTTAAACCCTACAACTTGAAAATCCAAAAAAATTAGAAAAGAAGAAAAAAGAGAAAAAGAAATTTTTCTTTGAATAAGGCGAGGGTTTGAGGCAGTCTGTATTTTGGCAGATACTGAGATACTGTTGTGTCTTTGAAAGTTCAGATCCTAAGTAGACATTTTCTTAGTGATTGAAAATAACTAATGCTCAAATAATCCAACCTAATTCTTTTAAAAATAGCATATAGTTTTTGCTAGGGACTAGCAAAAGATAGGCATGGGGGTATGATGTAAACATGTTTACACTACTTAAGATGCTATTTACGCATGTTCTTAAGCATAGGATTGCATTGCATACTATAAATATTGCATAACATGTATCATCTTGCACTTAGATTAGTTTAAATAAAATGGAGGTTAATTGTCTCCTTTTATGTTCATGGATAGGGCAAACTTTTTATTGGGGCCTCGCATCGAAAATCCAACTGTACAGATGTGATCAGGGCAACGATTGGAGTTCAACGACTCCAAGATCACCCTAATCAGACATCTGGAGCATCAGATAGAGATTGGGGAACCCTAGAAGATTAAGGGCCAAGATGGTGTGAAACCGCACTTCAAATGACAAATCCGACTGCATGGATGGATTCGGATCGATGATCGCAGCCTAATGGCGTGAAAATCGACTCAATCTGACACCGTGGCACCATCTAAATCATCCAGAAGATGGACGGCCAAGATGGAGCCACATGGCGCCATCTCAGCCACCCAACCGGCTGCTGCACTAGCTGCACCCTCTCTTCTTCGTTGCTTCTTCGCCGTTGGATGCGCATCCAACTGCTGTGGATGCGCGTGCCTGAATTCGTCTCTGCGACACAAAAGCTGCTGTGGCGCAACGGGTGAACGCGCTCACGAGAAGGCGAGGCGCGCATTCGAGCTTGCGCGAGCGGCATTTGAGGCACGGGTGAGCGGGCTCCGCGATCGCTCGATCGCGATCGAGTGGCTGTGGGCACTCAATCCATTCCAGGCTCTATCGCACGCTTGCGAGTGACACGGGATCGCACGCGAGTAGGTGCATGCTGAGGAGCAGGTGGAGGCACGAGATAAGCCATTCGATCTCAAGATCAGACGACTGAGATCGGTAGTACGTGGACGGGCATTACACGCGCGAGCGCTCTGCCACACGTCGCCCACGATGGGGCTTTAGCGACAGTTTTATCTGTCACTAAAGACCCCTTATTTAATGTTTTGAGATTTAAAAGACCAATTTGCCCTCATTCCTTGCAACTATAAAAGGAGACCCCCTCCACACGAAATTCTTATCCCTTCCTTCTCTTCTCTCCCTCTCCAAAGCTCAAGAGAAGCTTGTCCCACACCCAGGATGCTTCTCGCGAGATAAAGTCAATTTTTTGTGCCCCTTTCGGAAGCGGATCCCGCGACGATGACGATGTGCTGCCCCGTTCCCGTTCTTCCTGCTTCATCCTCCTTCGTCCAGGCGTCGTCCCATCCAGCTCATCCTCCAAACGACCATTGAGGAGGATATCTCTCTCTATTCTTTTTACTGCTTTCTAGAATAGATTTACTGCTTTCTATAATAGATTTACTGTTTTCTAGTGTAATCATTTTCCTGCTTTCTAGTCGTAATGTTTAGTGTAATGAACAATCTTCTGATAATGAATTCCTTATTCAGTCTACATCTCCTTTTGGTTTTTGTTTGTAATATTCTCTCTCTCTCTTACTCTCTCTCTCTTATATTTATTGTAAATAGTTAGATAGCTCTAAACAATTAAATTACTTTGTGACAAATAAAACAAACGCTTGTTTTTAAATCAAACATTCGCCTCTCTGTGTTTGACCCGGGATTTCTATTCCGGTATAAATTTTATTTGTTGAACACGAGTTCTTCGCTTTCATACTACGACGATAGGTTTTCAAAACCAAACACGTTAGCGTAGCAACTCGGAGCGTTCAACAATAGCTTTGAAATATTGGCTCATCTCTGTAAATGAATCCACAACTAGATCACGTAGCACTCTATGAATAGCTAGTGGGAACAAAACTTGCATGTAAACGTGACTATTGTGACTCTTTAATAAACTAATTTTCTTTTGAGCCTTATTTACACGACGAGAAATTTCTGAAGAATAGCCATCTGGGACCCGTACTTTTAAGAAGGTAAAAACTCTCTCTCATTGATCAATATTTTGGTTGTAAATGACTTCCGGAAAGTCATAACTGTCATCTTCCTTTTCAATAACATGTAACTCTAGATGAATGCTTAAAGTTATCATGTCTTTTCTCATTTTCACTATATCCGATGGTCTATCAGTTAAGTTGAACACATCCAAAATGTTGTCCATAACATTCTTCTCAATACACATCACATCAAAATTATGTCAAATAGTTAGATCTTTTCAATACAGGAGTTTCATGAAGAAAATGCTCTTCTTAAAATCGGTATGTTTCAAAGTTATTTGATCTTTCTTGAATAGATGATCTAATCGTATGTTGCCAAGTTGTAATTTCTCCATTATTTGAAAACCTGACAACCTTATTGAATTTGTACTTATTTTATTCCTTGGATTCTTGGAAGAATACCGACAAGTTTTACCGTCGAACTTGTCCTTAAACACTATTGTTCGCCATCTATGCTCAATTGGCAGGAATCTACGGTGTCTCAAATAACTCAACTTGCTGATTTTAGGTAATCAAAGATGATGAGTGTCATCCATACATACTGGAGAAGCAAACTTTCCCTTTGTACTCCATCCCTACAAATTTGCATATGTGGGAAAGTCATTAATGGTCCACAATAATGCAGCATGCATATTAAAGAATTCTTTTCTGTGCATCATATGTACGAATACCGTTACACCATAGCAGTTTCAGTTTATCTATCAATGGTTGAAGATAAATGTCAATTGCATTTCATGGCTGCTTTGGATCGAGGATCAAGAGGGTCAATGTTAATCGTGCAAAATCGATGTTTTAAAAGATGTGCTCATTGTAGTATCCTCTAAATCGCTCAATCAACAAATACAATTTATAACTTGAATATCTAGATATGAAGTCCGACATCGAATACAGGGAGCAAATAGGAATTCACATGCTAATCTTAATTAATAAATAAATGAGCATAGGAAATTAAGCACAATAATGATATTTCAATAAATATTAATCTGTCACATTAAGATATTCAATGAAGCTCAATGTATTTCAAGACCAAAAAGATAACTAAGAAAAAATAATGGTCATTTAGATCACCAATTATTAGCCTAAGCACATGTATTAATTATTCAAATAATGCTACAGTAGTTTCAACTGTGCAACTTAGGTACTTAAATGTTTCAACAATACTAGCATTAAACCCAAATCAGACATTTGGCAGGTGTATCAAACGACTTAACTGTCACCTGCTACAATGTCTTCTTCTTTCTTCTTCCTCAAGCACGGCTTCCTTCTTCTTCTCTTCTCTTTCCTTCAGCCCTTCCTTTCTCAAGTCTTCTTTCGTAGCCTTCTCTTCCTCTCTTGATGCACAAAGGCTTCTCACCTTTCCTCGCGGCTAAGTGTTGAGCCTCCTTCCTTTAGAGCAAAACCCTCCTCCCTCGCTCTCTCTTTCCTTTCCTCCTTTCTCTTTTCTCTTAAACCAGGGTAATCGGGTATTTGGGTATGAGCACCCAAGTCCAGGTTCACTGGCAGTGGGTGATGAGCGAGGAGTGAGGGCCTAGGTCGGGTAGGGTCAGTGAAGGGTGAGTGGGGACCTCACCCCCAAGTGCTGAGGCGATAAAGCCTAAACGGAAAATCAATTTATGCGGCTGTAGTGCTTCTTCTCTGACCAATGTGGGACTATCCCCACTCCTCTTCCTCGCGTCTGCGGTAAAGATGAAGATGCGTCGAATTAGCGTTGAAGTCACGGGCAAGGCCTCTAATTGAGGACCTGAGAGAGTTCCTAGTGGTCACCCGCACCACCTGGAGGTGCGACCATGAACAATCATGGTTAGAGCACCACGAATGGAGCAGAGGGATGACACGGCGGTGGAGGTCCGACAAACTACCTGAAATAGAGAATAAGGCCTGTCGCCCTTGTCAAAATAGTTCAAGAGGTTCACTGGAGCACAACGAAGATGATGGCGGTGTCCCCGTGCTGTGGGAGTGCGTGGAGTGGTCAGACGGAGGTGGAGGTGCCATGAGGATGATGGGTTGGTCGACGGCATGTTTAGGTGGACGAAAGGATGAAATAGGAGAGGGGTTTTGTGCAGGTGGATGAGGCGGAGATTGTGGATTTGTTGGCCAGGCATTTGGAGGTGCGTAGCATGTGGAGGACCTTGTCGAAGGTGCGTCTAGAGGTGAAGACGAAGGTGGATGGCGGTTAGGTCGAGGGGTTGTTTTTGGGTTTTGAATAGTGCAAACTAACCTAGAATTCTAAAAGAACCTAAGTACCTATTTTAAGGGGATGAAGGAGGTACGATGGGCACCAGTTGTGGCTTGCCGGTGCCATGGAAGATGAAGTTCTCCGAAGGGGGACAGTAAGGATAGGAGGGAGATGGCATTTGCAGTTACCATAAGACGTAGACGATCGTGGGGAAGAAGAATCCACCCACTATTGTCTGTAAGGGTGGACAAGGAAGGTGGATAGGGGCTCGTCGAGGCTTGGTCAGAGAGGGGTCGGAGGTAGGGAAGAAGAGATTTTGGCCCTAAAGCTAAGGATGTAAGGTTTGCAATGTGGGTCCTTTTATAGGCCATAGGGTCGAGCTTCAAGCTTGGAAACAAGCTTGAAAGCTCGAAAATTAGGGGCTTAGGTTTAGGAATTTCCAAGAGTTCGCATGAACTCTTGGATGATTTAGGCAAGTCATGGAAGAGCTTAAATGGAAGGGGATCTCCTCAAAAGTCTCCCTTCCAATTTTGGAAGGGTTTCTCCGTGAAATCAAGGAGATCTTCCTAATTGAAGATCAGCTCTAGGTGGGTTCACATAGCCATGGCAGTAGGGACCTGCGTGTGAAGAAGACAACGAAGTTAGGGGGTATTTGTAAGGATTTCAAAAGTTAAGGGCCATTGTGTGATAAAAAGAGTGTTTGGACTAAAATGCGAACTAGGTCAAGTTGATCTTTGATTAGGCCCAAATTTTGGTATAAACCTAATTTGGACCCAAGGAATCTGATGGTGAAGTCGGATTTTGATTTTGACCAAGTTTGATTGGGTAAATTACATAGAAACCCAAATTAAGACAACTGTCTATCTAAGACTGTATTTTAGGTCAAATTGGGTTCCAATGTTCAAATCAAGCATACCAAACCTTAGGGAATTTGCATTGTATTTAGTGATTGATAATACCAAACCTTAGGAATCATGGTTTTATTTCATTCTTTGGCTGTTTTGTAACCCTTATATCTAGTGAATTTCCCACTTTAAATCTCTCAACACCACACTGTGGACAACTAATCAACTCTACATATTCATTTCTATATAACACACAATCATTTGGATAAGCATCAGTTTTCTTGCAATTTAAACTAAGTTCACGAATCTGTTTCTTTACTTCATACCATGTCTTTAAATAACCTTTCGAATCATTTAAAAGCTCTCTAATGAATTCAAGCACCTCGAACATCAATTTAGAGGTCGCTCTATTCATAACCTTCATCCGAAATAACTTCAAAAGAAATGACAACTTAAAAATGGATGTGATATAGGGAGCAATAGGTTCATCTGTTGGCCTAATAGCATTATAAAATTGATTACAAGTTTCCACGCTAGCAGGATCATCAACTCCTGCTCTCATCTTATCAAGCATTTCATCGATGTCATCAGCTTCAATATCAGCAGCTGTCTCATCAAAATCTATCAGAGATCGTCTGACTTCCTCTGCAAGATCCTCTCCATGAGCAATCCACTTAGTATAATGCTGCCACCAACCATTGCAAATCATGTGCTCGTATACAGTGTTCCTATCATTTGAATATCCATTCAAGCACATCCTACATAGGAAAAATGTCCTGTCGAACTTGTCTCCTCATCTGAATGACTTCTATCGTCATGAAATGCCCAATCAAGGAACTCTCTCACTCCATTCTTGTATCGAGAGTAATTCGAGTTTCTCAAACTAATCCAAGACTTATTTATGATAATCTACAAAAATGAAATAAAATCACCCATTAATTATGACATAATTTTATAACAGTGCTTGTATTATGATTAGGGCTTTCACTTAATAGCCCATCTTTGAAGATTTGATCACAACGGTACTTGTTACATGTAACTAGTGTCCAGAAAAATTTTGGTAGCATCTCCTCGTACTTCTCCAATATACCCACGAAGATTAACCTTAACTACATTCCCAATAACTCCCATTTAAGGGTGCATTACGAATGTAGATAAGATCAATTGGCATACCGTAGAAGAGCGAAAAGATACTACCGAAATTTCTCCAAACATCGGTTCCATGTAACAAGTATTCCTAAGTTGAGATCAAATCTTCAAGGACTCCCCTTTGTTTAGAACTTCTCTGAACAAAGGATGACGACTCTTATGGCATGCTATAAAGACAAAGCTTCATGAATGTAAGTGAGGTATACAAACACTTTGCATTGTTCGTATAACATGATCATAAGTGTCGATGGACAAATATTTTGACATTATTATCCTCTCCCAAAACCTATAACCTAGGGGTTAGAATACCTATTGTTTGACCTCAAGTGCATGTAGATTTGTGCAAGTGTGTGTATCTATAATGAATGCATTAAAGAAACAACATCAAACAAACATAAAGTAGGTACATAATAGAATCAAATCCAATTTGTTAAATCAATCAACCATGCATAATAAAATCAAATAAATAGTTAGAAAAAAGTAGGTACACCCCACAATCAATCAAACACATTCAATTTACTAAATCAAGTGGTTACACCCCATAATCATAAAAAAAATTCACATTCTAAACTTAAGTGGGCACACCCCACATTGTAAACATAATTAAAAATTCACATTCTAAGCCTAAGTGGGCACGCCCCACATTCTAAACATAATTAAGTTGGCACACCCCACATTCATTTACAAATGAATTAAGACAACTTAATTTACACCTCAACGAAGTGCATGAATCACAGAGAAGGTGTCCGATGACACGAGATACCTAAATCAAATTAAAAATATTTATAAGTAAATAAATAAAATAAATTTAAAAAATTAGCCAAATTTGACATTTAATTAATATAAAAATTTTAGGATTAGGGGGGATAGCAATGGGAGGAGGAGGAGGAGGGGATGTGGATGGGTGGATTCGAAGGAAGGCTACGGATGGTGATGAGGAGGAGGGGCAGTGGCTGATGGGAGGAGGAGGGGTGGTGGCGCATGGGAGGAGGAGGTGGGGCTGGGGTTGTGGATGGGAGGAGGAGGGGCGGCGATGCATGGGAGGAAAAAGAAGGGGGCGTGGATGGCAGGAGGAGGACGAGGGGCGGCGCCTCATTGTTAAAGGAGGAGGGGCATGCAAGGGGATGAGGAGGAGGAGCATGCGAACAGGAGGGGGCTGTGCGCGGTGAGGAGGTGGCGCAACTAGGAGTTTGAGGAGGAGAGCCTTACGAGGAGGAGATTGATGTTGATGGAGAGGATGAGTGAATAGGGCGTAGGGGGTCAGAAACTAGTCGTAGGGCACAGGTACTTTTCATGATGGTGTTTGTGAAAACCATCGTTTAAAGTTGGGTAGGGCACGAAGAAATGCCGCTTGACCAAAATTCAGAATCAATATATACGACTGTTTTTGTTAAACTGTCACATATATTGAAGTACGCATTTTAAATGATGGTTACAAGGTAGAACCGTTGTCTATAATATGACAGTTTTTATAAAAACCAACATATATTGTGGTACTCATTTTACATGACAGTTTTAAAATAAACCAATGTATTAAAAGTGTCGCGAATACCCCATTTTCTAGTAGTGACTAGTAGCTAAGCTCCATGGAATTAAGCTGCCATGAGTTGGAAGGAGCTGAAGATGAGCTAGAATGAGCTAAGATCTAGCTGAGATGATCTACATTGAACTTATATCTTCTTTTAGGGTTTGTACCTTTCACATTGCTAGGGTTTAGGTGATTTCGACTGTATTTTCATTCCTAGTAAACAAATGGAACACATAAGAACATGAAATGATGCTAATGCATGCCTAAACCCTAGAATGCATGAAATGCTAAATGCAACCTAATACCATAATGCAATGTAGAAAACCTAGGAACTAGATGTGATTTTTAGCCTAAGATTGATGATAAATTAGTGTTTATTAAAGAGATCTCTCCGAAAGGGTAGGGGCAAGGGTAACTTTGTAACAAAGGATTCAGGGGGGGGGGGGCACGATCACGATTTCTTCCAATAGTTCCCTCGAGCTAGCAGCCAGACACCTCCCCCACACCATGTAGTTTCTACACCCGACGGAAAAATTTACCCATCCAGGAAAAGGTCTCTGCCATTGTCGCCCCCAAAAAATCGCAAACAATAGGCAATGAATGTCGCGAGGCATGAACGTTAAGCCTTGAGAGCATAAAAACAGTCTTCCCAAATAAAAGATCACATGAAAAAGTGAAAATGGCAAGAACCAACCAAACATTGAATGCGGCGGCGTGCACAAGCCGTGCGCTATGCGCGCAGAGTGAATGCACGAGTCATGCTCTTCTAGGGGAGAGCTCTCTCCGAAATGGGTAGGGGCAAACTCCGTATCGAACGATTTGGGGGGGCACAGTCACTTATTTCCCTTGATAGTTCCCTCGAGCTAGCAACCAAGCACCACCCCACACCATGCAATTTTTGCACCCTACGAAAAAATTTACCAAGACAAAAAATGGTCTTTGTCATTGCCACCCCTAAAAAATCACAAACAACAAGCAACAAATGTCGCAAGACGTGAACGTTAAGCCTTGATAGCACCAAAATAGTGTTGCTACGCAAAGGATCATGTGAAAAAGTGATATTGGCACGGACCAACCAAACATGGAACACTACGGTGCGTAGGCCATACGCCGTGTGCGTACAGCAATAGTGCACTGGGCACATCATGCTTTCCTATGGGAGAGCTCTCTTTAAAAGGGGCAGGGGCAATCCGTATCGAAGGATTTGGGGGGCACAGTAATGAATTTCCTCTAGTAGTTCCCTTGAGCTAACAGCCAAGCACCTCCCCCGTACCACAGTTTCTGCACCCCATGGAAAAATTTACCCAAGCAGAAAAGGATCTCTATCATTGCCGCCCCCAAAAAGTTGCAAAAAATATGCAACAAATGTCGTAAGATGTGAACATTAAGCCTTGAGAACACAAAAACAGTGTTCCTAAGCAAAAGATTACAGGAAAAAGCAAAAATGGCACAAACTAACCAAACATCTAATGCCATAGCGCACTGATAGAATGCCGTTTTCGTGCATTTTAAAGTCGTCAAAAGTCGTAGTATAGTCGCGCAAAACATTCGTCAAAAATATTATTTTGTAAAGTAACGAGACTTGAGTCCCAGTCGTTCGTCTCTGGGAGGCGTGTTTCTATTTTTGAAATCAATCTTAAAGCCGCTATACTTAATATTCTGGTGCGCAATATATAGGCGGTTAAAGAACAGGCACTTAAATCATGCAAATAAAATAATCATTTTGCTCATGGTGATTTCCAACACATAAAGAGAGATATATATATAAATGCATTTTCATTCATTCATTGGGGGAGAGTTGTTTGTACAGGAAATATAGAGGAAAGCTTATACAGGAATGCTTGAAATTAAACCTAGCTACTAGAAAACGATTGCATACAAGAATCGACGGGGGGATTTCGCATGCATCATTGGGGGAGAAGAGAAACTACTTTACTAAGCAGTAAATGAAAGTAGTAAAACTTATGAAAAGCATGATCTAGAGATAAAAGAGTAGAGGGCATTCAGGGGTGGTCCCCGATGGCCTTGGAGTGGTCGAGAGGAGAATGAGGGGCGGCCAATGTAGCTTAGGCCGACCCTTGGAGAGAAGTAGGGTTGATCTAGCATCTCGGCATGGTGTCCTCCATGGTGGTGGTAGTGAGCTCGTGGAGGTGGAGTGAGTGGCTAAGTGGAGGTGGAGTGAATGGCACCAATGGAGTGCAATTGCCAAAGAAGTGAATGGGTGCCAATGGCCACCCAAGGGGTCTATCTTCTTATAGACCTAAGGGAAGCTCTCTAGGGAATTATGGAAATCTCTAGAAGGCTTATGGTGGGAGGACGTGGGAGAGAGAGAGAGAGGGTGGATGGTGCTTTTTAGATCCACCAAATGTGGATCTAAAAATTGAATGGCTCTTGGTTGCTATTTTTGGCAACCAAGGCAACCACACATGGTAGAGAGTTCTAGAGAACTCTAGGCTAGATATTTTCGTGTGGATGGTGTGTGTGGGTGTGTGTGGGTAGGTTGATTAGGTTGGGTTCTAGTGGGTTTAGGTCAAGGTAGGTCTCAAATTAGGGTTATAAACCCTAATTCACTAAGGTAAAGTGAAATTAAACTTAATACAAGTTTAATTGGGTGTGTGAAAACTTAATTGAGAGTAAAACAACTCAATTAAGTCAGGTCTAGGTCAATTGGACTCTCACTGAGTCCAATTGGACAGTGTGTGCTGAGATCAGGGCTCAATTGGACTCAATGAGTCCAATTGAATAGGCTAATGGATTTGACTAAGATCCAAGTCAATTAGGTTTAGTGAGGACCTCATTAGGTCCTTAGGGAGGTCTAGAGGTGATGTACTAGGGTTAGGGCACTTTAATGTTGGTTCCTATGGGGTTGGAATTGGGTTTTGGGACCTAGAGATCCAAGATCAAGGCTTAAATCTCAAAACTGGAATTGGAGAGCAGTATCAGATGTCTAATTATAGAATCAGATGTCTTCTACTAAAAAATCAGAAGTCCGGACTTGTTTTCTGGACGTCCAATCAGAGTCAGGAAGGATTTCAGGTTCTATTTTGGGTATTCTGCAGAATTGGACGTCTGACAAAGTGTCTGGATGTCTAATAACACTGCAGAAGTGGGTTTGAAGTGTGCAGGAGTTGGTTAAGGGTCTTGGACATCTTAAAACTTATCTGGACATCTAGAGAAGGGTTGGAACTAGGGTTTTAGGGCTTCTTAAGGTGTTGTGACCTAATCTAAGGGTAGCTAAGGCTTGGGGAAGTCTCTAGGCTATCCTAGGGCTAGGATGGACCTATGCTCTTCACATTTTACTGCTTTATTTCTACTTAATAGAATAGAAAACCTTTAACCCCCTTACATTATTATTCCTACATCTAAACTAGGCCTTCTACTCCAGCTCTGCTACAACTCCCGTTATTCCTGATCCAGCTTCAGATCCAGCTCTTGATCAGCTTATTCCCTGCAATCGACATAATGCAGTTAATCAGCACATTATAACATTATTTTATGCATAGCTAAAGGAAAGTAGTAAAGATGCAGATAATGCGTATGCATGCATGAATAACCCTAACTTATGCTAAGTCCTAGCCTAATTTAGGTCAATTAAGACCTATGATTGCTACACAATCACGCACACAAGTCACGAGTCATGCACAAACATTGAACACGCATCGCGCATGTCATGCTCTCCTAGGGGAGAGCTCCCTGTGAAATGGGTAGGGGTAAACTTTGCATCAAAGTATTTGGGGGAGCACGATAACTTATTTCCTCTGGTGGTTCCCTCAAGCTAGCAACCAAGCACTGCCCCACACCATGCTTATTCTACACCCCATGGAAAAAATTACCCATCCAGAAAAGGGTCTCTGCCATCGCCACCCCCAAAAAATAGTAAACAATAAGCAACGAATGTCGCGAGACATGAATGTTAAGCCTTGAGAGCACAAAAGTAGTGTTCCTACCCAAAAGATCACATGACAAAGTGATATTGGCATGGACCAACCAAACATCGAACACAACGGCGTGCGGGTCGTGCGATGTGTGAACACAACGACAGTGCACCAGGTGCGTCGTGCTCTGTTACGGGAGAGCTCTCTTCGAAAGGGATAGGGGCAACTCTGTATCGAAGGATTTCGAGGAGCATGGTCATGAATTTCCACCGATAGTTCCCTCAAGCTATTAGCTAGGCACCTACCCCACACCTTGCACTTTCTGCACCCCATTGAAAAACTTACCCATCCAAAAAAGGGCTTCTCCATTGCGACCCCCAAAATATTGCAAGCAATAGTTAACAAATGTCTTGAGACATGAGCGTTAACCCTCGAGAGCACAAAAACAGTGATCTCGCGTAAAAGATCACACGAAAAAGTGAAAATGGCACAGACTAACCAAATTTTGAACGCAACAGTGTGCACAGGCCACATGTAGTGTGTGCCCAATGACCACGCACCATGTACAGCCAATGACCGTGTGCCTTGCGCAATATGCCCTCCTAAGAGAGAGCTTTCTCCAAAATGGGTAGGGGAAACTTCGTATCGAAGGATTTGGGGGGGAACGGTCATGAATTTCCTCCAATAGTTCCTGAAAAGATGATTCTCACTTAACAAGATGATAATTAAAATGATTTGTCATTATATTTCTAAGTGGTGGAAAATTGACTAATCAAAGGATTAAATTAAAATTAACCACTCGAGAAGAGTGGATCATATCCGAAGGAAGGAAATGGCCTATTAAAATTTTCTAAAGTCTTTCACAAAAGTTCACAATTGAAGTCATGGAAAGTCAATGCCAAAGCCCCTCTCAAATGAGGCATATAGGGCTCACATATGTTGATAAAGTAATTAAAGAAAGGAGGAGGTTTCTCTTCACAAAATGGCCAGCATATAATACTAATATCCTAAATCTTAAAATCCCATAATGGCATCTAAATGTAAAAACAAATAGAGAGGGAAATAGGGGATTCTTTCGTGCTTTCGATATGGGCATGGTTCACCATGGCTAGAGGCAAGGTTGACGATGAAGGATGAGTGGGATGAGGGCTTCGTGATGGAGTCGTCAGCAAGTCAAATGGTGGCCACCGGTGGCCGAACAACTAAGTGATGGCCGGCGTTGAGAGGTTCTGCCAATGGAGGTGTGTGTGATAGTCGACAGTCATGGATGCCGAGGAAGGCACAGTGGCGCGTGGGCTTCGTGATGGCAGTTGATGTAAACATGTTTATATTACATAAAATGTCTATTTATGCATGTTCTTAAGCATAGAATTGCATTACATACTATAAATATTGCATAGCATGCATCATCTTGCATTTAGATTAGTCCGAATAAAATGGAGGTTAATTGTCTCCTTTTATGTTCAGGGACAGGGCAACTTTTTATCGAGGCCTTAGATCGAAGATCCAACCATACAGATCTAATCAGGGTGATGATTGGAGTTCAAGGACTCCAAGATCGCCCTAATCAGACATCTGTAGCATCAAATAGAGACCGAGGAACCCTAGAAGATCAAGGGCCAAGATGGTGTGAATCTGCACTTCAGACGACAAATCCGACCGCATGGATGGATTCGGAATGACTATCGCAGCCTAACAGCACGAAAATCAACTCAATCTGACACCCGTGGCACCATCTACATCATCCAGAAGATAAACGGCCAAGATGGCACCACGTGGCGCCATCTCGATCGCCCAACCGACTGCCCTCAACCTCTGAAGCTTCTAGTGTCCACGCCTCTCCACCGTTGGATCAAGATCAAATGGTTTAGAGTGGATCCCAACCGGCGCTCTTAATCTCTGAAGCCCATTGGAAGAAGCGATCTCGACCATTGGATCTCAATCCAACGGTCCAGGGTGCGTGCCACGAAGATGCACCGCCTGCCCATGCACGCACGCAGCGTAGTGGATAAGGCGCTCGCTCGCGATTGGGCACAGGTTCGAGCCGCGAGGAGCAGGCGAAGGGGGTGAGGGCGAGCGAGCATGAGGAGTGCACGATCTCGATCGATCGACTGTGTGTGCCCGATAGCGCCCACATGCCATTGGACGCGTGGCGAGAACGCAGGATTGCACGTGGATGCACGCATAGATGAGGTGTGGCGGGGATGCATCCTCAGCCGTTCGATCTCACAATCGAACGGCCGAGATTTAAAAATCGTGGATGAGCGTTTAAAGAAAAGAGGCGAGCGGGCACGCGCACGCTGACCCACTACGGCCATGTTCAAGACTTTAGTGACAGATTTATCCATCACTAAAGGTCTTGAATTAATGATTTTCAACATAAAAAGACCAAATTGCCCTCACTCCTTGCAACTATAAATGGAGACCCCCTCCATACGAAATTCTCATCCCTTCTCTTCTCTCCCTCTCCAAAGCCCAAGAGAAGCTTGTCCCACACCTGGGATGCTCCTCGAGAGATAAAGTCAAATTTTCACCCCCATTTCGGAAGTAGATCCCACGACGACGACGATGTGCTGCCCCGTTCTCATTCTTCCTACCTCGACCTCCTTCTTCCCGCTCCGTCCTTCGTCTTCCAGGCGTCGTCCCATCCAACTCATCCTCCAAGCGATCATCGAGGAGGATAACTTCTCTCTCCCATTCCTCTTTCCAACTTTCTAGAGTAGAACTTTCCTACTTTCTAGTGTAATAGTTTTCCTGCTTTCTATTGTAATTTCCCACCGGTTTAGTTGTATAAACATTTTGAAATATTAAGTGCATTTTTTCTCTCTCTATTATTCTGATTATTTACATTGCTTCATTGTAATTATTCCACTTTTCAACAAAAACCTTAAAAGGATATAATTGTAAATTTAGATCGACGTAGCCTCCTTGAGTTCGACTTGGGATTTCTATTTTGGTATAAATTTTATTTGTTGAACATGAGTTCTTCACTTTCAAACTACAACGACAAGTTTTCAAAACCAAATACGATAGCGTAGTAACCTGCAGCTTCAACATTTTGGTGCCGTTGTCAGGTGATGAGTGGCTACTCATCATGGCTAAAAAGCTGAAATTAAGCTAGACACTAAGCAAAACAATATCAAATTAACAGATAAAAAGGGTTAAGTGTGGGAATTAAAGAAAAAGACCTAAAACTTTTACTTTGTGTTAAAAACTCCTAATTTGGTCACAAAATGAGATTTTCTAAAAACAAAATACAAATGATGATCCATGCGTCAATTGAACACATAAATTAGTATGAAAAGCCAAATCAGATGTATAATCAATGTCTTAAATGTTCAATTAAGCACATATAAATATTTGAAGGCAATTGGACATCATTTAGGTTATGAAATAGATAGTTGACACTTAGGTCCTTCATGCATTACACTTTGACCCTTAAAAACTCATTTTTGGACCTGCTTGTAAGCCGCAGGGACCCTTTTGTAAACCTGCAGGGCCCTTCCAGTTCTTGTTCTTCTCACTTATGAGCCTACATGCAATATTACTACCCCTTCATTCAAGGGTCTTCCTGCAATTTTTCCCTCATTTCAGAGAGAAGCCTGCTGCTCTTCACACGCACTGTAGCGCGCGAAGAACACGGCCAATCTCAGCCGTCCGTCGCTCTTTAGATCTTGATCTGCGGTTGGATTCGATTGGAACTTTCGCGTAATTCGCTGCGTGCGTTCACCTCTCTCCCCAGATCTCATCTGACGGTCAGATCTTGTGGTCAGTTGACCGCGCACTCTGCCCCTCACATCCTCGCCGCCGGTTGCATCTTGTTTATTCTCAGCTGCACGGTGATCTCAGCCACTGAGCTACTATTTAAGCACCTCAGTGGTGTCGCGCGCAAGGGATCGCTCCCTCCTACACCACTTAGCGATCAATTCATCCACTCCAGTCTCTCCTCCCCATCCAGCCTCTGATTTCACAGCCCCGGCTGTGAAATCATCACCTTCTCTCGACACTCCTCATCGCTAAGGACTTCGTAGCACCTGAGGACGACCCTGGAGCCTCACTAGCAGACTCTTCCCTCCGCTGGAGTCATCTTCCTCCTTTCTTCCTCCTTAGCCACCGGCTAAGGACCCATAGGTCCCATTCTTCCTATTAGTTTAGGTTTTTAATTCTGCATAATTAGTTTTAGCTGTAGTTAAGTAGTTTAGAGTAGAATTAGCATAATTGTTAGTGTTTAATTTTCGCTGTAGGTTAAAGTAGCTGTAGGAGTAGAATTAGCTTTAATTCCCTTCCCTCACCTCCTCTGATCAGCCCAGATCAGAGGGGAAGAATTCATCAAATCATTTTTCAAATTATCTCCCTCTCCATGTTTTTTCACAATCCACTTCTGATTTCTTTGTAACGACAAGTTTTTCTCATCCTTCACCTACACACCATGATCCAATTTCAGATCTGGTGGTTTACAACCTTAGATCTAAAATTGGCATCACAAGCACCTTTGGGGCTTCTCACTCACCCCATATTTGTTCACAAAAGTCCCTTGATTTTGGGTTGAATTCTTCAGTTTGTCAGATTTCTTTTCAACATGGATTTTAAGGATTTTTGCTTTCTGGATTTCATTGGCTGATCTGACATATTGAAGAGGATTGGAATTTCCTGTTGGCAAGGACTCTGAGAGAATTTCTGGTGACAGAAACTATCTCAGAAGAGCCATCCATTATCTGTTTTGCTATGTTTTGAATGCATTTACAAGTTACTGTGAATTCCCTTAATGAATTCTCAGTACTATCTTGATAATTTAGAATTGCCACACACTATCTGTTTTGATAATTAATGTGATAATACTATGGTGATTTGTATGGTGAATTCCTAACCTAAGGAGTTCTCAATACTCCTTATAGTTGACAGAAACTGGGATTTGATTTTGTGGTTTTAATTGGCTGAATTAATTCTTCCTTCATGCCGTCTATAGCATTAGGAAGAGCTAATTCAGTGTTATTTTTGGTTTTAATCTGAAATGAGGTTTTTGATGAGGGTTTTTGGGCATTTGAATTAAGACATTTTGTGATTTTCGTGAGGAATTAAACCCTTGTCAGATTTGGGATTCACTTATCTACTTTACAGTTGATTTTGATTGCTTTTAATCCCAGTACACAGTAAACTGCTACATCTTGCAGCTACATATCTTCCTCCACTCTAAACTCTTCCCTTCTCACCATTTGGATTCGTCTCTCTTTTCAAATGGACTAACTGCAGCAGTAGTTAGCCCATTTAACAATAGCCTAGGCTGCTGAAAGAAACACTGAATTCTTAACACTCTCCCCCTTCTCCACCCATCTGACAGTGGCTGATGCTGCTGTTAGAAAAAGAAAATTAAACTTAATCAATCCTTCATTCCTAAGCTCCTACTGAAATCTAATTGTACATACTTAAATCTAATACTGTATATATACATATACTACTAACTATAACTATAATGTACATAATACCTACGTAAGTATAGATACATATATATTGTATACTGTATAAACTTATATATATCTATATACATATGTAATTTATGTACATATATGTAGAAATACTAAATTATTACATATATAATTACTGAATTATGTATGTATATGTACTGATTTGCATTTATTCTATTATAGCCATACTATAGATTAAATTAGCTAAACTAATAATTTAGAGTTATAACTAAGTTAAGTAAATCTATAGACCTAGGTTAGTATATAGTAAGTAATTTAAGCTAGTCAAAGTATATTCATATCTATTGTAGATTAATGTTAATTAGTTTTTAAGATAAATAGCCAAGAGCTGCTATTTTAACTTAAATAAAGCATAAACAAATTTGTAAAAATATAATAAAAATATGTATAAAATACTTAAGCATATAATTTAAATCTGTATAAGGTCAATTATACCATTTACTAACTAATTTATAAGTAATTAACTAATTAAGCATCTAAATCAGCCTATACGAACAACCTATTTTAATGGATTTATTTGTATAATAAACCTAATTAAAATTCAAAATTAATTAACCAATTATGTAGTATTATGTAATAGTTTAATTTTCATATTTTATTTTATTTTTTTTAATAATTTATGGCCCTCAAATCGAGGTCCAAATGTGCTTCCAGGCGCAGCTGCACTCGATTTCCAGCGTAGATGTGGCGCTGGAATAGTGCCACATCATGCGCTGCAAATCGCACGCAGCGCCATAAGAAGAATTCGTGTTTCCATTAGGCAGTCGTCATAGGCGCTCGAAACACTGCCTATACATACAGGATCCGATTTCCATTGAGCATATGATCTGAGCATTTTGTCTGAGATGTGATGAGTATACGAATGTGTGTGGGGCCGGGGGCCCGAGTGTGCGTGTGGCGTGGGGCTGAGGCCCTACGCTGAGTCTGGAACATAATTTAGCCGCCTAATAAATGTTAGGGCGCGCTTAGTAGAGGTTTGGTCCCACCCTTTGGGTGCTGTGTATCCCTCGAATGGCACGCCCGCAAATTAAACACATTTTGAATTTGCTTAATAAAAGCTAATGACGACTTAAGTGTATATAACAGAAAAAGATATACATATGTACACGTAGTATAGCCCTATTATTTGTATAAGTAAACTTATATAATTACTAACAGAATAGAATGACATTATAAACGTCACTAAAGACCTCAGTTTTCCCCCTTAGATTGTATAGTGTTTTCTGAGATTTAGCGTGCTTATGTCTATCATTAAAACTGCTGTATATGTTACTGTAGATAACAGACTAGTAAGTTAAGTTTTTTCACTATGGCATCCTAGTGTATTAGGTACTATCATGTTAGTATTAATACTATAACTTGTAAATACATAGTTTTTAGTATAGTAATAAATTGTTTGTTGCTTGTTTTTAGTTAGTTAATTTTTACAAGCATTACAATTAACTTTTAGTAAGTAGGCAAACCATTTTTATATTCATTCATTCTTTAATAAGATGTAAAGTTTCTTTTTGGAATTAGAGGATAATTTTGAGATCAAAGAGTGACCGATGTAATTGAATAAATTGCCTCCAAGTGAACGACCTGGAACAAAACCAGTAAAAATTAGATAAGTAAATAATAATAATGGTTGTAATGATTGGTACTCACCCTAACTCACCACTTTGACACTCTTAGTGCAACATTACTACAACGAACACATCACACAAGCATTGCCACCGTTTATTTTTATTATTTTTTTTGGTGCCGTTGCCGGGGAGGCAACGCTCTTTACACCAAAATTACCCTTTAATTCATTTGTATATAGAAATTCTTCATTTCATTTCATTCATTGATTGTAATTGCTTTCTTCCATTGATTTATTTGTGTATACATTCCTTTATTCTTTTACTAATCATTTATTTTTCCATAGCACTTGAGGAGGAGAAGCAGTATCATCATCCAGGTAGTGGTCGTCTTCCTAGTGGAGTCGCTGCGCTCCTGACCCGTCTTCCTGGTGGAGTTTGCCTCGGAGTAGCTATACGATTAGTAATAGTAGTAGTTTAGTTTAGATAGTTTTAGGTATATTAATTAGGATAAAGTGTTAGTCATAAGTTGTGGGAGCCTGTTCTCACACATTCATTGTAATAATTTTAGACTGTCTGGACTTTTATTTTCTACTTCTCCCTCATCGATACGGTTTTTCGATTGCGATTTTCCGAATCGATTTCTTTCCTTGTTTTAGCTTGTTGCATATAAAAAAAAAATCAAAAATAAAAAAAAATCTCATACTTATCTAGCAGTAGCATAACCTTAGGCATCCATCTTAGGTTACACACTTTTCTGCTAGATTTTAATTCAAGTCAAATCTGCATTTAGAAGATTGCTGGAGTCAGGTACGCATTCCTTACCTTACTCTAACTCCTGTCATCATTGCATTTGACTTAAAATTGAGAAGACCATCTCTTGTACTGAACTGAGTAAAAAGTGAGACGAGCAGCATAGAAATCATATTATAATCACTTGAATTAAGTCAAAAAGGAGATATTAACTTTGGGTGAAACCTTGATTGAGATTTTCATCGCCTTGTGTTGAATGTTATCGTGCACACAACACGATCACTTAAGGCCACAACACATGGGTTACCTCATCTCTTTCTGCAACCACAGGATCTGGATTCGACGCTAAGTCTTATCCAGATTCCCAGTGGATTTTAGAGGTCTGCACATCGCTAGGTTTATCTTAGGATACGTACAATTGTTTGAAACAATTGCTTGCGTACAACATAATTTTGCATAGCAGCCTCTAGGAAAATTTTTTTTTCGATTTATCTTGCTTGATTGGTCTTCCGAATGAATTAAGATTTAATTGGGATTTTTCCGCTTTCTGTGAACATGGTTAAAATTTTTCCCATTGAGTTGGAACGAGTTGTAGTAAACGTGATTTCTAAAACCAACTCAATGGAAGGTAGGAGATCCCAAAACCCAGAACTTGTACTCCCCTTGGGTACTGCTACCCAAGCTACTGCATCTTTCTCTTTGCCCTCCACTTCTAATCCTTTACCTCCCGAGTCTCAAAATCCTATTCACAATCCCATTCACCAAGAGGATGATCTTGAGTCGTCACAATTTGAGGATTTTGGAGAACTTCCTCCAGACTTAGTTGCACATCCTCAACCACAGCAACCACCTATCCCTAGGTTCCAACCTCCACCTTATCCTAATTATCCTAATCCACCCCCGGAGAGAGGACCTATGCCTCATCTTCAGCACCTTTTCGATACACAACTACAAATGAATACCTTAACCCAACAGGTGCAACAGCTTGCTCAAGCTGTAAATCTTTTAGCTAACCCCCAACCACAACCACTTCAACCAAGAAATCCCCAGGCACCACCACAACCCTGTAGACCTCAACTACGGGATTATTATAAACCCGCAGTTGCCCAACCAATGCCTGTGGTACGTTATCCCAATGGGGGTCGTGCTGCTGAACTGAAGCCGAACATTATAGCACTCATTCCTCACTTCCATGGACTTGCTTCTGAGGACCCTTTTCAGCATTTAGAGGAGCTAAAGAATCTTGCCCAAACTTTGGGTCCGCAAGGACATGATCAGCACACGCTTTTGATGAAAATGTTCTCCTTTTCATTAAAAGATAAGGCAGCCTTTTGGTTTCGAACACTTGCACAGACTACACCTATAGATTCCTGGGCTTCTTTAGAACATGAGTTCTTAAAGAAGTACTTTCCTGTAGGCCGTAGTAATGCCTTAAGGCGTGCCATCACTACATTCACTCAAAATTCAGGAGAACCAATGCACGAGGCTTGGGAGAGATTCCATGAGCTTCTGAGAAAATGCCCCCACCATGGTGTCCCACGCTAGCAATAGGTCCAGATCTTCTACCATGGGCTCCATGATGACACACGAAATTTCGTAGATGCCGCTTGTGGAGGCAATTTCTTGTGTCGAGACGAGGACTCAGCCTTTGAGCTCTTTGAAGGCATGGCCGAAAACTCTATTAATAATGCTTCAATGAGCATGTTTAATAGAAAGTCCTCACATTCCCACTCACACACTGGGGTACACGATGCCCAATCCAGTAGCAAAGACTTAGAGATAGTGGCTAGTCAACTGGATAAAGTGGGCTTAATCGAGAAGAAAGTAGATGAAGTATGGAAATTTCTCTCAAAACCCTCATCTTCTTCTTCTCAGTCACCAGCACAAAACACTTCTCAGTTTCCCACAGGGAGGGAAACTGTGAATAAACTTTCTGTGACACAAACTGCATTACCGGATTTTCCATTTCCATATCCTTCACCGGTTGGAGGAACCTTTGTTCCTCCCTACACTGACTTCCCTGCACCTTCTGGAGCTTTGGAGGAGCTCCATGCCATTCACAATGACCCTTTCGCACAAACCTACAACCCTGGATGGCGCAATCATCCAAAATTTCTCGTGGTCGGGAAATTCACAGAGACCTCCTTTTCAACAACCTTCTGCACCACCACTGCACAACCCGATCCGATCACCACCTCCACAATCACACGGATATCCACCGCATGCCTACCAGCAACCCCAACCCAGGCCCACCCAATACTCTCAATCTGGGCCTACACAAGATGACCAGTTGGGGTCTATCATGAAAACTCTTGCTGATATGCAACAACAGAATATTGCTATGCAGCGGAAACAGGACGCAGCCTTAGCTGAGATGAGAGCCCAGCTATCACACTTGACGGAGTCCCGTCAACCACATTCACTCTCATCTCAAGCACAACCCAACCCTAGGAACATACCTGCTCAAAGGTATGTCCAACCTAGACCAGCAATGCAAGACCAAGCACATGTCATTTCACAACCTATGCACAACACTGAATTCTTCACTGACTCAAATTAAGATCAAAATGGACTGGACCTTTCAAAATCTTGAGATTATTTGACAATGGAGCCGTTGAGATCACTGAAATTGACAAATCTGAACCCTTTACTGTAAATGGTCAAAGATTGAAACCTTTCATTGAGCCGCATGATCTCAGACTTGTCAATTCCACCATTTCGCTCCTACATTTTGAACTACCAACTAAGTTTTCGCCTAGCTGAAGGCATTAAACTTAGCAAAACCTATCCTTGTACATAGCTATTTTTCACCTTTCTTACTCTTTCCTTTATTTGTATATAGTGTCTACCCTTGCATTTTGAGCATACTTTCATTGGCACACATGTCATGCATTTCACTTCCTAGCCCGACTGTTCACTCTGATCCTAGATCAGACTTATAATGGTCCGCACAGAGATTTTTTCTTCTCATTCTGACTTCCATCACCCAGTCTAGGATAGTGAAAAGCAGAGCATGCATTTGCATCTACCCTATTCATTCAATGAGGACATTGCAACATTTAAGCATGGGGGGGTGTAAATGGTAAACCATTTAAACCAAAATGCAATTGTAGACACACCTATAGTACATATAGTATTATCAAAAAATATATATATACTTAAAAAATTGAAAAATTTTGAAAAATTTTTGAAAAAATTACAAAGCTAAAAATACAAAAAAATAACAAATCAAAAAATTCCAAAAATACAATAAGGGACATGTACTTTTTTTTTCAAGGAAGGACATTAATTTCAAGAAGGGAGAGAGAAAAAGATAAAAGATAAGTGTTTAACTATGGTCTTTTAGTTGAAAACAAAAAAATTAGAATAAGTGTCTATGGACATTCAACCGTTACTGGTTTAACCTGTCGGGCCAAAAGAGCTTGATACAAGCTTGGGCTTAATTGACTTCGAGCCTTGACAAGATAGACCACAGTCTCTCCTAACTTTAGGACAAATTCTTGTACCTGAGTCACCAGTATAGGATTCGTTGGTTTGCTTTGACTTAGGAGCTAAGTAACCTTGGCTTACACTACACAATGTCAGGAAAGATCACTTGAACCTAAACCTCAACCCTTGTGTTCATTAGGGAAGGTGGAGTCCTTACCTGTGCGTGCAGGTAGACTCTTTGTCCTAATCTTTAGTCTTGTGTCTAGGAGAAACTCTTTCCACAAATAAATTCACCCACCAAATACTGTGTGCTCTACCAAATAAGTTCCGGAGACATACTGTTCAAAAAAAAAAAAAGTTCTTGCAAGAAGAAGCAAGTATGTTCTCCAAAAATCTGAGAAAAATAATTGTTCCACCAAAAATGCTTTCGGGGTTCAAAACAAATACCCTGTTTGTCCACCAAAAAAATTCTCCTCTGAGCCACAAACACAATAAGGGTTGGGTTTGGATACCATCAATTCTTAAGAGTCATCCGAAAACATGAGCTGAAGTTAGGACCAACCTGGACTTAAAAAGAAGAGAAACCCCGGGAGTGAGCTTTAGAATTCACTTGGTTAGTCCTGACTTATCACAAAGCACAACCACAACCTCATAGCATTCTGAGTCAGTGTAAAACCCCCTGAGTCCTAGAATTCGACTTAAGGTTTAAATATCAAGAGTCCTTGTTGGTTGAGAAATGGTCTATGTCATTTAAGCCTCAAGTTCTGGTAGGTTATCCTCAATAATAAGGTTCTCACAATGTCCAAAACATAGTTGGTTTATTGAAAAAATTTTTTAGCCTGAAGATCATTATCATCAAACACTTAAAAATTTTTGAAAGAAGAAAAAGATATCTCGACACACTTACCTTGCTGATACTTAAATTGCCTTATACTTCAACCGATTGTGTGCTAAGGGACTAGCAAAATGTAAGCATGGGGGTATGATGAGTGGCTACTCATCATGGCTAAAAGGATGAAATTAAGCTAGACACTAAGCAAAACAATATCAAATTAACAGATAAAAAGCGTTAAGTGTGGGAATTAAAGAAAAAGACCTGAAACTTTTACTTTGTATTAAAACCTCCTAATTAGGTCACAAAATGAGATTTTCTAAAAACAAAATACAAATGATGATCCATGCGTCAATTGAACACATAAATTAGTATGAAAAGCCAAATCAGATGTATAATCAATGTCTTAAATGTTCAATTAAGCACATATAAAAATTTGAAGGCAATTGGACATCATTTAGGTTATGAAATAGATAGTTGACACTTAGGTCCTTCATGCATTACACTTTGACCCTTAAAAACTCATTTTTGGACCTGCTTGTAAGCCGCAGGGACCCTTTTGTAAACCTGCAGGGCCCTTCCAGTTGTTGTTCTTCTCACTTATAGGCCTGCATGCAATATTTCTACCCCTTCGTTCAAGGGTCTTCCTACAATTTTTCCCTCATTTCAGAGAGAAGCCTGCTGCTCTTCGCATAAACTGTAGCGCGCGAAGAACACGGCCAATCTCAGCCGCCCGTCGCCCTTTAGATCTTGATCTGTGGTTGGATTCTATTGGAACTTTCGCGCAATTCGGTGCGTGCGTTCACCTCTCTCCCCAGATCTCATCTAACGGTCAGATCTTGTGCTCAGCTCACCGCGCGCTCCGCCCCTCACATCCTCACCGTCGGTTGCATCTTGTTTATTCTCACCTGCGCGGTGATCTCAGCCACTGAGCTACTATTTAAGCACCTCAGTGGTGTCGCGCAAAAGGGATCGCTCCCTCCTATACCACTTAGCGATCAATTCGTCCACTCTAGTCTCTCCCCATCCAGCCTCTGATTTCACAGCCCCGGCTGTGAAATCATCACCTTCTCTCGACACACCTCGTCTCTAATGACTTTGCAGCACCTAAGGATGACCCTGGAGCCTCACTAGTAGACTCTTTCCTCTGCTGGAGTCATCTTCCTCCTTTCTTCCTCTTTAGCCACCGGCTAAGGACCCAGAGGTCCCATTCTTCCTGTTAGTTTAGGTTTTTAATTCTGCATAATTAGTTTTACCTGTAGTTAAGTAGTTTAGACTAGAATTAGCATAATTGTTAGTGTTTAATTTTCGTTGTAGGTTAAAGTAGCTGTAGGAGTAGAATTAGCTTTAATTCCCTTCCCTCACCTCCTCTGATCAGTCCAGATCAGAGGGGAAGAATTCATCAAATCATTTTTCAAATTATCTCCCTCCATGTTTTTTCACAATCTAGTTCTGATTTCTTTTTAACGACAAGTTTTTCTCATCCTTCACCCACACACCCTCATCCAATTTCAGATCTGGTGGTTTACAACCTTAGATCTGAAATTGGTGTCACAAGCACCTTTGGGGCTTCTCACTCACCCCATATTTGTTCACCAATGCCCCTTGATTTTGGGTTGAATTCTTCAGTTTGTCAGATTTCTTTTCAACATGGATTTTAAGGATTTTTGCTTTCTGGATTTCATTGCCTGATCTGACATATTGAAGAGGATTAGAATTTCCTGTTGGCAAGGACTCTGAGAGAATTTCTGGTGACAGAAACTATCTCAGAAGAGCCATCCATTATCTGTTTTGCTATGTTTTGAATGCATTTACAAGTTACTGTGAATTCCCTTAATGAATTCTCAGTACTATCTTCATAATTCAGAATTGCCACACACTATCTGTTTTGATAATTAATGTGATAATGACTATGGTGATTTGTATGGTGAATTCCTAACCTAAGGAGTTCTCAATACTCCTTATAGTTGCCAGAAACTGGGATTTGATTTTGTGGTTTTAATTGGCTGAATTAATTCTTCCTTCATGCCGTCTATAGCATTAGGAAGAGCTAATTCAGTGTTATTTTCGATTTTAATCTGAAATGAGGTTTTTGATGAGGGTTTTTGGGCATTTGAATTAAGACATTTTGTGATTTTCGTGAGGAATTAAACCCTTGTCAGATTTGGGATTCACTTATCTACTTTACAGTTGATTTTGATTGATTTTAATCCCAGTACACAGTAAACTGCTGCATCTTGCAGCTACATATCTTCCTCCTCTCTAAAATCTTCCCTTCTCACCATTTGGATTCATCTCTCTTTTCAAATGGACTAACTGCAGCAGCAGTTAGCCCATTTGACAGTAGCGTAGGCTGCTGAAAGAAACACTGAATTCTTAACACTCTCCCCCTTCTACACCCATCTGACAGTGGCTGATGCTGCTGTTAGAAAAAGAAAATTAAACTTAATCAATCCTTCATTCCTAACCTCCTACTGAAATCTAATTGTACATACTTAAATCTAATACTGTATATATACATATACTACTAACTATAACTATAATGTATATAATAACTATGTAAGTATAGATACATATATACTATATACTGTATAAACTTATATATATCTATATACATATGTAGTTTATGTACATATATGTATAAATACTGAATTATTACATATATAATTACTGAATTATGTATATATATGTACTGATTTGCATTTATTCTGTTAAAGCCATACTATAGATTAAATTAGCTAAGCTAATAATTTAGAGTTATAACTAAGTTAAGTAAATCAATAGACCTAGGTTAGTATATAGTAAGTAATTTAAGCTAGTCAAAGTATATTTATATCTATTGTAGATTACTGTTAATTAGTTTTTAAGTGAAACAGCCAAGAGTTGCTATTTTAACTTCAATAAAACATAAATAAATTCATAAAAATAGAATAAAAATATGTATAAAATACTTAAGCATATAATTTAAATCTATATAAGGTCAATTAGACCATTTACTAACTAATTTATAAGTAATTAACTAATTATGCATCTAAATCAGCCTCTACAAACAGCTTATTTTAATGGATTTATTTGTATAATAAACCTAATTAAAATTCGAAATTAATTAACCAATTATGTAGTATTATGTAAATACTTTAATTTCCATATTTTATTTTATTTTTTTTAATAATTTATGGCCCTCAAATCGAGGGCCAAATGTGCTTCCAAGCGCAGCTGCACTCGATTTCCACCGCAGATGTGGCACTGGAATAGCGCCACATCGTGCGCTGCAAATCGCGCACAGCACCATAAGAAGAATTCGTGTTTCCATTAGGCAGTCGTCACGGGTGCCCGAAACACTGCCTATACATACAGGATCCGACTTCCATTGAGCATATGATCTGAGCATTCTGTCTGAGATGTGATGAGTATACGAATGTGTGTGGGGCTGCGGGCCCGAGTGTGCGTGTGGCGTGGGGCTGAGGCCCTGCGCTGAGTCTGAGAACATAATTAAGCCGCCTAATAAAGGTTAGGGCACGCTTAATAGAGGTTTGGTCCCACCCTCTGGGTGCTGTGTATCCCTCGAATGGCGCACCCGCAAATTAAACACGTTTTGAATTTGCTTAATAAAAGCTAATGACGACTTACGTGTATATAACACAAAAGATATACATATGTACACGTATTATAGCCCTATTATTTGTATAAGTAAACTTATATAATTACTAACAGAATAGAATGACACTATAAACGTCGCTAAAGACCTCAGTTTTCCCCCTTAGATTGTATAGTGTTTTCTGAGATTTAGCGACGCTTATGTCTGTCATTAAAACTACTGTATATGTTACTATAGATAACAGACTAGTAAGTTAAGTTTTTTCACTATGGCATCCTAGTGTATTAGGTACTATCATGTTAGTATTAATACTATAACTTGTAAATACATAGTTTTTAGTATAGTAATAAATTGTTTGGTGCTTGTTTTTAGTTAGTTAATTTTTACAAGCATTACAATTAACTTTTAGTAAGTAGGCAAACCATTTTTATATTCATTCATTCTTTAATAAGATGTAAAGTTTCTTTTTGGAATTAGAGGATAATTTTGAGATCAAAGAGTGACCGATGTAATTCAATAAATTGCCTCCCAGTGAACGACCTGGAACAAAACCTGTAAAAATTAGATAAGTAAATAATAATAATGGTTGTAATGACTGGTACTCACCCTAGCTCACCACTTTGACACTCTTAGTGCAACATTACTACAACGAACACATCACACAAGCATTGCCACCGTTTATTTTTATTACTAGGGAGGCGATGCATTTTGATTCTTTTCACGTTTTCCAACTTACGAATCATTTACCTCACTTCTCTCCTTTCTTATTGTGATTGCAGGTACTCTTTTGAGATGAGCAAAAGTGGTAGATTGGAGCAAAGTGTTGTTGAAGGTTCTGTATGTTTTCCCCCACTTCCCACCCATTAGATTTCATTCCACCACATAATAACACAAACATAAATCAGCCTAGGTGTTCATATAAACTCTAAGGTTAGTGTTGTTTGTTTGTTTGACACCTACACCCACCTCAACCTCCACATTTAAAAAGAAAAAATAAAAAAAAAATCTCAGAGGTACACAATCTCATCTAATTTTCAAACTCAACCGGTAAACCGATATTTGGAATTGGTACACACATCCAAACACGTAATTGAGTAGAAATCAGATTAGGTAATCACTTGTGTGCCTAATTAAGTGGTGCAACAAGTCAATTGTTTGAGTTGATTGGGCAGCACCACTTCAATTAAAATCAACTCATCAAGTAGCTGTCGCATAGGTTCAACTCTTAGGGATTTACCAGGCACTCCACATTTTTTTTAAGCTTCAAAGGAAAACATCTTCACTTGTGCTTTCAAAATCTGGTGTGCCAACAAAACTTGTTTGAAAATACCTAAAGTTGAATCCTAAAAGCTACTAAGTAAGGTTTGAATCCTAAAATTCACCACATCAAAAATAATCTTGCTTGAAAACCACTGGTTGTGCACGCACACACAAATCAATCAATCATTAAGGGCACAACCCAGATAAAGAACCCATCACATTCCAAAGCACAATCAAACCTAGCCTTAAATAAAACAGAGTAGACGTTGGCCTTAAGGATTTGACTAGCTCCTCGGAGCCTAGAACGAGATTATTTTTGATTAGTCTGTTTCTACTATTCAATTTGATGTCTAGCTAGGGGAGCAGAATCAAACGATCGCGACTGAGGGGTACACTAGGAACTGGAGGTGCAAGTCGAAGGAAGAACCTTCTCCCCAGTCCCTCCTAACTTGTTGGATTGAACAAACATAAGTAGATCAAATCGTTTCTTTATCTCAAGACGAGTTCTGGGAGTCTGAAGGTCTTTAGGCTAGCCCACTTAAGGACAAGTTTGATTTCTTGTATTGCAGGGCACCTTTCTTCCTCCCGTCTATCATGAATCCTTCCACATTTTATATGCATTCCCATTCTTTCCCTCCTGTTATGAGTTATCCTCAACATGACGATTATCCCGACTCATACTATAATCAACCATCAGTTAGTTGGGATAACTCGGATTGGGGATACAGCTCTGGACCTCCGTGTTTAGGGTCTAACCTTGAACACCATAATTATGATTTCTATCCTTTTCAGAGCCACATCGATTATAGATCGCCAGCCTTTCATGGACAACCTAATACGATCTACAATCAAGGAGGATGCACTGATCCTTACCCATCCTCTGATTACACTGCCTTTAGGTCATCACCACCTTTCGAACAATCTGAAATGACCTATTATCAGGAATGGTATCATGAATCTCAATTCGTTAACTCCTCTTCACTGATCCCAAACCCGCCCAACCCTGATCCAAGTCATTTGGTTCAGGTTAACCAGGTTGAAGATAAGGTTTTGGTTAACTTGAGGAATACCATACAATCTTTAGAAGTTCAGCCAATACCTTGCATTGAAAATTTGGAGCCCTTGATTGAAATGATTGCTGATTTAAACAAGTATTTGTTGGATTGGCTCCAGGATGTCAAGGATAAGAACCCGGGTGAGTTTCTACTTGGGAAGTTAGCGAAATTGAGGATGAGATTTGTGGTTGCTTTAGTTCAATCGTGGGATGATTCCCAGGATGAACTCCCTTCAGGAGAGCCAATGTCAAAACCTGCTCAGGCACCTGTTGGGAGGGAGATGTGTTACGAGGCTAACCAGATTGAATTAGAGCAACCAATTAAGGATGATCTAATTTCTTCACCTGAAATCCTTGAGTTGGGGTACGAGGAAACATATGTCTCCATGGACCAGAAAGTAATGGATGATTTTGGGATGTACATTAATACGGATTTTGATTTCTTTGATTCTGATGGTGAAGATTCAATTTGCGAAGTCTCACGTGAGTTTACAAACCACAATTTTGGTGAGATGATTGGACCTGAGGAATCTGATAGATCATTTGATAGCCCAATAACTGAGGAAACTGATCTTATTGGGGCTCACATGATAGATCTAGAATCACATTTTTTGGAGGATTCAATCCAATGCCCTGATTGTCAGTTACACCCCATTGAGCTTACTAACGATTTTGTTTTTGAGATAACTAAACCCAAGTCAATTTTGATTCAGCCACATCTTTTAGACTTGGAAATTTCAGACGGGGTGATTAATATGCAGGAGCTCCCGGAATTTGACATTCTAAATGAGGAGGATAGGAGCTGGGAAATTTTGATTTGGGAAGAAAACTCCATAGGAAGTAGAAGATCGAGTCTAAGGGTTTCAATTCATCTGAAACCATCAAACCAGGACCCTTACAACATTTGTTCTGAGGACGTCCAACCCAAGCACACATTCATTGATTATCCTTTGGAGCTTGATTTCTTTGTAACCCGACTTTTTGGTCTTGGGTTGCATCCTCATAAATCGTAGGCCTGACCCCGCTTGCATATTGATTTTAGATTTTGGGTAATTTTTATCCAGAACCTGAGATATTCTCGATCATGGGGTATGGGTCTGCACCATAATCTGGTCCACATTTATGGACATCTGCTGGCAGGTCAGAGGGTTCATCATTTTATTTTGATTCTGACCTGCACTTCTGAATTCTTTAATTCTCTTCTTTGTATAGTGTGCCTAGCTGAAGGCACTAAATTCAGCACATATACAGTTTTTCTTTATCTCGGAGTGGACCTTTCATTCACCCAATTCAGGTGCTTTTTACTCCATTCCACTCTATTTTATGTCTTTTTAATACAATGAGGACATTGCATTAGATAGGCATAAGGGGTGGATATTCATCGCTGAATTATTTCGTCAGCTCCATAGATTCGTTTAATTTTCTTTTATTTAGTTAAAAAAAAATTGAATTAGGAAGGAATACTTGGGCATTAGGACTTTTCAATATTTGAAAATATTACATTAGGATTTGAACACAAAGACCCTTCAGGTCTTTGGGCTTAATCAGCCCGGGTATCCACTAAAATATGGATTTGTTTTTCAAGTCCTCTCCAATCTGAATTCTATTTTAATTTGAGTAAATAAGTTTGGGTGATAAGTACACGACTTATCAACCCGCCTTCTAATTTGAGGGAACTTTAAGTCTAAAGCATCTACATACTTTCTTTTCATTGACTCGTTCGACGGTTTTAACGAAAATTGGGTAGCTAATGAACCTTCTAGGGTGATATGGCTGACATGTTATTGTGGGTAACAACCCATAGGTAGGTTGTCCATAGCCCAGTCATTGGACTATTCTCTTGACGCCTTTAGGTAAATCTTAGACCAGGGAAGGCACCTACTTAAAAAAAAAAAAGAGATAAAGTCAAAAAGAAAAGAAAAAGAAAAGGAGAAAAGAAAAAGAAAACAAAAGAAATAAACCACACTTCGTCGCACGAGTATGGCTAGCAAGTTGTCGGTGGTAATAGCTCATCGACCGGTTGTCCAGAACCTAGCTCAAGAAATGCACTGAAAATTCCCAAAACACTTAGGAAGAAGCGGAGAAGTAGAATAAATCAAGGAGATATACACTGGATTCACCCTTGTGTTGATCCCATAAAAATAAAAGTAGGGAGAATGTTACCAGTTGAAAAGATACACCTTTAGGCAAAACTCTCCTTTTAAGGTCACCTAGAGGCATAGAAACCCGAGGTCCATTCTAATTGTCGATCAACGAGTCTATCACATTCACAATAAGATGCTTAGAACTCAGGATTCTCATCAAATCTTGGGTGAGTTGAATGGCCGTAGAAAGCCACTGTTAAACCCTAAACTCAAAAATCCAAAGGAATTAGAAAAGAAGACAAAGGGAAAACTAAATTTTTCTTTGAATAAGGCGAGGGCTTGAGGCGGTTTGCATTTTAGTAGATATCTAGGCGTTGTTGTGCCTCTGAGAGTTCAGATCCTAAGTAAACATTTCCTTAATGTTGAAAATAACTTATTCCCAAATAATCCAACCTAATTATTTTATAAATAGCATATAATTTTTGCTAGGGACTAGCAAAAGATAGGCATGGGGGTGTGATGTAAACATGTTTATATTACATAAAATGTCTATTATGCGTGTTCTTAAGCATATAATTACATTACAAACTATAAATATTGCATAGCATGCATCATCTTGCATTTAGATTAGTCTGAATAAAATAGAGGTTAATTATCTCCTTTTATGTTCAGGGACAGGGCAACTTTTTATCGGGACCTCGGATCGAAGATCCAACCATACAGATCTGATCAGGGAGACTATTGGAGCTCAACGACTCCAAGATCATCCTAATCAGACATCTGTAGCATCAGATAGAGATCAAGGAACCCTAGAAGATCAAGGGCCAAGATGGTATGAATTTGCACTTCAGACAACAAATCTGACCGCACGGATGGATTCGGACTGATGATCGCAGCCTAACAGCGTGAAAATCGACTCAATCTGACACTCGTGGCACCATTTACATCATCCAGAAGATGGACAGCCAAGATGGCACCACGTGGAACCATCTCGGTTGCCCAACCGGTTGCCCTCAACCTCTGAACCGTTTAGAGCCCATGCTTCTTTGCTATTGGATCAAGATCAAATAGCTAAGAGTGGATCCCAACCGATGCTCTCAATCTCTGAAGCCCATTAGAAGTAGCGATCTCGATCGTTGGATCTCAATCCAACAGTCCAGGGCGTGCGCCACAAAGATGCACTGCCCACCCATCCATGTGCACAGCGCAGTGGATAAGGTGCTCTCTTGCGATTGGGCGTGGGTTCGAGCCGTGAGGAGCAGGCGAGGGGGTGCAGGCGAGCAGGAGTGAGGAGTGCACGATTATGATCGATCAACTGCACGTGCCTGATAGTGCCCACGCGCCATCGGACGTGCGGCGAGAACGCAGGACTGCACGCGAATGCACGCATACATGAGGCGCGGTGGGGATGCATCCTCAGTCGTTCTATCTCATCTTCGAGCGGTTGAGATTTAAAGATCATGGACAAGCGTTTAAAGAGAGGAGGCGAACGGGCGTGTGCGCGCTGCCCCACTACGGCCACGTTCAGGACTTTAGTGACGGATTTATCCGTCACTAAAGGTCCTAAATTAAAGATTTTCAACATAAAAGGACCAAATTGCCCTCTCTCCTTACGACTATAAAATAAGACCCCCTCCATACGAAATTCTCATCCCTTCCTTCTCTTCTCTCCCTCTCCAAAGCTCAAGAGAAGCTTGTCCCACAGCCGGGATGCTCTTCGAGAGATAAAGTCAAATTTTCGCCCCCATTTCAGAAGCGGATCCCACGATGACAATGACGTGTTGCCCCATTCTCGTTCTTCCTGCCTCGACCTCCTTCTTCTCACTCCGTCCTTCGTCTTCCAAGCGTCGTCCCATCTGGCTCGTCGTCCAAGCGATCGTCTAGGAGGATAACTTCTCTCTCCCATTCGTCTTTCCAGCTTTCTAGAGTAGAATTTTCCTACTTTCTAGTGTAATAGTTTTCCTACTTTCTAGTGTAATTTCCCACTGGTTTAGTCGTATAAACATTTTGAAATATTAAGTGCATGTTTTCTCTCTCTCTATTATTCTAATTATTTACATTGCTTCATTGTAATTATTCCACTTTTCAACAAAAACTCTAAAAAGATATAATTGCGAATTTAGATCGATGTAGCCTCCGTGAGTTCGACCCGGGATTTCTCTTTCGGTATAAATTTTATTTGTTGAACACGAGTTCTTCGCTTTCAAACTACAATGACAGGTTTCCAAAACCAAATACGATAGTGTAGTAACTCGTAGTCTCAACAGTAGTGCTTGCGATGCGATCGGTGGCCTGAGGTGGCCATTAGGTGGTTGTGGTTGTGGGTTCCTCTAATAGAGTTGTAGTGTATTGGTTGAAGAAGGTGAACGAAGAAGTGGAGGTGGGCTCGTGTGGACGCAAGGCATGAGCACGCGAGGAGCGGCGAGGAGTTTGCTGCTTGTGGCTGCACGTGGGCATGCACGTGAGGGATCAATGGTGGAGGAAGTGTGGCGGCTTGTGGCTTTAGCAGCCGTTGCTCGCTTGAAGTTTCCGTGAATAGGTCGTGCATGATGATGGGACCTCAAGGTGGCGAATGTACGTAGAGCTTACGTGGTGCGCTGCTGCATGTAGGAGAGATTGATGAAAGCTGGGCATGCACTGGTGTGTGCGGAGATGGCGAGGAGGGGGCGTAGGTGGTGCTGGTGGTGATGGGTTCTCTTGAGGTGGAAGAGAAATAGAGGAAGAAGAAGAATGAAGAAGAAGGCGATGGAGATGGTAGTGGTGCTTCGAGTTGGTGGTGTTGTGTGGTGGAGCTTGAGGAGGAGTGGTAAGGAGTTGGTGATTGATGAGAGCCTCATCATGAACCCTAACTGGCACAATTTAATCTAAATAAGTGTGAAGAAGCTCCTACAAAACCTAAAGAGAAGCTTAACTCAGAGAATTCTGAATTAAAGAATAAGGCAAATCATAAGGGGTAAAACTGTAATTTTACCAATACAGTACACAAACAGGGTAACTAAGGGTCTAAACACAGGTCAAATAAGCTTAATAAGGAAGGAAGTGGGATGATTTGATCTGAAAAGGGTTATAGCAACTTCTAGGAATTAAATGACATTCTGTAATCCTAAAACAAACCCACTTTAATTTATGAGGTTCGAGGTAGGATAAAAGTAAACTAAACCCTCTAAAATTCATGGAAAATATTCCCTAGGGTTTAGAACCTTCAATTTGGCCTTTGCAACCTATTTTGACCTAAAATGAGAACCATGCCCAATTTATGACCTAATTTGGGTTTTTGTGCAAATTGACTGATCAAACGTGGTCAAACCTACAATCAAATTTCATCATTAAAATCCTTAGGTTCAAATTAGGCTGGTATAAAAATTTGGACCTAAGAAAAGACCATCTTGACTGACTTTACAAATTGGTCCTCTTGAATTACTTTTTGACCCTTATCTTTTGAAACCCTTACACATTGCCCCCTATCTTTCTCGTCATTCTTTGCGCAATGGTCCTTCCTACCATTCTAAGCAGGCACCATACCGCCGGCAACCTTGCGCGGAGGATGGCGCCGCGCAGGGCATGGCACCCGTTCTCAGGAATGAACGGGGGTTCCCTGCGTCGTCCTCTGTCGCAAGGACCCTCCCCTGTGTCCTGCAACCGCCCATGCCTCTCATGCGAACGCACGAAAGGCATGGGTCTCCATCTCCAACCATCTTCGGCGAGCTTCGCACGTCGCTCCCTCAGGCCAATCTCTGTGCCATCGCCCTTTTAAGGAGCGGTAGGGGCTGCCGTCTACTCCAAGCTACTTCTGGCGAAGAAAACTCCTCTATTTCATCTCCCCTCTCTCTGGTCAGATTGCCCTAGCTTCCGATGAACTCTCCTCCTCCTCCTCGTCGCTCTGCTTCCATACCTGCAGCAGAGCCCACTCTGCCTCATCGTCCTACGCCAGGCCTCACCAGCTGGCATCCTCAGATCTCTTCCTCGTCGCCGTCACTCCTCCCCGGGCTCCTTCGTCTACGGTGCCGGCAGGTACGCGTCGAGCGCCACCTCCCTCCCTCTTCGTCAATTAGGCAGGTAAAAACTTTCCCTTCTCTCTCCCTGTTATTTCCCCCTTCCTAATTTACTGTTTCAACCGACCGACCACCACTGTCCATCATCACCTTCTCCATCTCTAGCCGCCCTCCGGCGAGGCGTACTCGCCACTCCGTGCCTCCATCTACCTTGCCAGCTACCCCTTAAGCTCCACACCACCTCACTGACATCGAATCCACCCTCCATTCACCACCTAGCACCTCCAGACCACCCCCCGAACACACCCACTCTCATGCATGCAGAGTGCCCTAGGCGCATGGCCACAGCACTCTTGCGCCTCGCCAACCCCCGCACCGCACTCGCCGCGCTCTGGCAAACCTCCCTGGACCTTTTTGACGTGGCCAAGAGGTCGTTTGCGTGTTTCAGGTTTCGCCCTCCTCGCCGCCATTAACGAGCAGCAAGAGCTTCTCCGCAGGCAGCTCCAGGTTACCTTAGCTCCAGGCATGAACTCCAAGTGACACGGAAAGAAGTCACGCCCACACCCAGAAATTCAATTGGGGTCGCAAGTGTCAGCTGCTGCCCCAATTGCTTGAAGTCTTCTTTGCAGGCACCCGAGATCAGAGGTGGGACTTTAGTTCCACCTCAGAAGTCTATGGGTGCAAGCCCATACATAAATTGAAAAAATGCTATTGGCTGGTTGCCTCCGATAGCACTGGGGTGAGGTCCCTCACCTACTCACTGGGTCTCGTCCGCGACATGCCCACGCGAATCTGACCCAACCCGACTTCCCACTCCAGTGCACTCCTCGCGCACCACCCACGCCGGTGCTCCTGGACCTGGGCACGCGACCCGACCTGATTACCCGACTCTGGGAGAGCTTCCCAAAGAGTGATTCAGAGAGAGAGAGATGCGGGGAAGGGGTAAGGGTAGGTTTTGCGCTAACGTTTGTGTGTGTGCGTAGGAAGGAAGAAAGGAGAAGAGGAGCAGTGGCTAGGACTTAGCAGAAGAAGGAAGGAGAAGAGAAGGGGAAGCCAAGAAGAAAAGGAGAGGCTGATTAGTTAAGGCATCTGATTTCTGAATCAGACATCGGCGAAAAGAGGACAGTAGCAGTAAGAGAGGAAAGAAGAAGAAGGAGGGCCAGAGTAAACGAAAGAAGAAGAAGAAGAAAGAGGAACCACAGCTGCTGAAGAAGAAGAAAGAAGAAGGTAGGTTGAAGAAGAACAAAGAAGAAGCAAAGAAGAAGAAGAAAGAAGAAGAAAAGAAGAAAGAAGAAATAGAGAAGAAGAAAAGAAGAATACAAGTTGAAGAGAAGAGTAGCTGAAGAAAGAGAAGAAGAAAAAGCCAATTACCCTCTTTCTCTTTCTTTCTCTCTCTCTCTTAATTTTTGTAAAACCTTTTATATATATTGTGAATTTATAGGCTTCTAGAATTTTGGTTTGCAACCTAAGTTCGACCTCAAGAAACTTTTCATTCCGAGTAATAAATTGTATTAGACTGGTAACTGTTTTTGTCATATACCACAACGACTATAATAACCACAAAGATGAACAAAACGGCAACCAGTGATGGTGGTGGATCTGTTGGGTTCGTGGGGAAGGAGATGAAGGTGGAGGAGATGGTGTCGTTGGCAGTGGAAGCGATGATATTGGGGTTGGAGTAGCGAACAGAAGATGTCGATGAAGGTGCATGGTATGATGATGCGAGGCTTGGTAGACGGCGGTGTGGGCGGTCACCCCACACTCCCCCGGTAGCGAAGCTCTCGCCGCAATTGAGGCCCACAGTGTGGAATGGACGAGCTCTAAACTCTACACTGCACGGTGGGGGAGTCGGGTGGTGGCCTACTGAGCATGGCAACCTCCTACTATCCTTTGTAGCTACAGCTACTTGGATTTGAAATGGAGCGTGAGCATTGAAGGCTCTAGATCCACTTTTCAAAGGGGATGAATGCTCGCAGCTGATGGTGTGGTGTCGATTGTAAGAATTTCCTTGCATAGAAAGAAAGAAATAAGTAAATTAAAGAAAAGATTGGCTTCTTTATATACAAAGCCTAAAAGAATGTTTAAATCTTATTTCTTCTTAAACAATGCATGTAATGTATGCATGTAAGCTAAATAATAACTAGCCTACTTAAATTCTAATGCCTGCTAAATAATTTATATATGAATGTAATGCATACAAGCAAATATATATAAACTACATTACTTACATCTTAATGCATGCTATGAATATGTTATTATTAATCTAAAGTCCAGGCGTTTAAGTAACACCACAAATATGGGCTCATCAATTCCCTTGAGCTAGAAACCAGGCATCTCCCCCACACCATGCAGTTTCTAAAGGTTCCTATGGGAAGGGGTGAGATTTGTGTGATGCGAAAAATAAGCGGAAATAATGTAAAACAATCTCACAAAAATTAATCACACAATTGCACAAATGATTTTTATGTGGAAACCAAAATCGGGTGAAAACCACCACCTAACCATCTCAGTTAGGATTTTCCGATCGACCAAGTCGGTCAAACCCACTAACGTACTACTTAAACGAGGGTAGTACAACCTCTTACAACCATGCTACTTTATATGAGGGTAGTGTACTTCAAGCCCCTTCTCTTCACAAGAAGGTTTTTGTCTCACGAAAGAGACAGGAATTTGCAACGCGAATACCTAACCAATTTACAAAGATAAATTACAACGCAAAACCTATAGAGCCACAAAGTATAAATCCTAAACTTAGAGTTTGATCCCTTGAGATGGAGAGGGCAATTGGGAAGGAGGGTCATGGGAATGGGGGGGCCGATGAGGGATGGTCGACCTAGAGATTGAAGATGTGGCGTAGGAGAGAGGAGGGGGGATGCTCAGATGGGGAGGAAGGAGGCGAGAAGGGGTTGCATGATGATGGGAGAGTGGAAAGAGGTCAATAGAGAGATTGCTTGCTATTGATGTTGACTGTGAGGGCACATGGCGGCGGTATGCCGTTACTCCCTGGTGTGCCTAGCTTGTGGTGGTCATGGTCACAAACCTGATTCCTGCACGACGAGCAAAGGGAGGACAGGTGAGGGGGTCTTCTTGCGCCTTAAGAGAAGATACACGGGAGGTCTGCCACCACCGCCACCCTCCACCTACATGGGTCACACCATTGATATGGAGGTTCCAATGTCTGATGATATTAGGGTTACAAACTTGGTTCTGAGAGGGGCATTGGTCGGAGAGGTGATCATCGGAAACCCCTCCTTGGAGCGGCTTCAACGGTTGGTAAGTTCTCTATCATTATTAGTAGAAGGTTGGAAAATCACCATGCTTTCTCCCACGCCATTTCTGGTGTTTGGTCTAGGGATGATCGATGTGGAGTGCCTTAGATTCAATCGAGCAATTTTGAGCCTATGACAATTTCATGGAGATTGGTCTCGACTTTTGATGGTGCATTGCCGGAACGTCCGCCGTAGAGCGTAGGTGTGCGATCTGGAAAACTAGAAATCAAAGGGTTACCATTGCATCTAAGGTCAAGGAATGTGGTTGAATCCATGGTGGCTGGGTTTGCGAAACTGGCAAAAGGTGTAGATTTAGGATTAGGGGATGGAGACGGCTGACTGCTTTGCATCCATGTTGATGTATTTAGAAGAGGATCAATTCTGAAGAAAATCATCCTCCGATGTGGAGGTAGCTCTTGGCTGATACGTCTTCGATTTGGATGCGAGGAGACACTCTTCCAGGAGCAGGAAGTGATGAAAACCTTTGCAGAGGCTGTTAAGGACGACCCCATTGTGAAACAAATGGGCTGTGACACCCCAAAGGAGGCTCCAGAACCAAAATAGAGAAAAGACTTCCATTACATGGGAATAGAAGAATATGAGATGGTGGATTCAAAGAATGAGCAGCAGATGGTAGAAGAGGAAAGGTCAGAGGGGGTGCTTCAAGAGATTGCTGTTAAGTCTTTGAAGAATCGCTCATCCTTTCATGCCATAGAAGGGCTGAAGTTTGGGGTGGGAACTACTTCTAAGTCTGGAGTTGGGGGATCCCCATACAAATTGAGACAAAGAAATGCACATTCAGCAAGAATGGATGAAAACTCCATAGCTACTACTCTTAAAGTTGAAAAACTTCAACAGTCCAACAAAAGGGGATTCCAGGTTGAGTGATGCGAGTCCTCTCTTGGAACGTGCATGGGTTGAGTGACAGAACGAGAAGGGCCTCGCTTTTGAGGTATCTGAGGGAATGAGAGATCGATTGTGTAATTATCCAAGAAATGCACATAGAGGATGAAAATGACTGTTTGTGGAGTGATTTGAAAAGAGAAGGCTTTTCTGACTGTGTGGCTTTAAACACTCATAGGAGGTCAGGAGGTATAGCCTTTTGGTGGAAAAAGGCATGCCTAAATGTGATTGAAATTATTAACTCTAGGCATGCGTTATCTTGTAGATGCAAGTTGATATAAGGGGAGAAGGAATTGTTAATCATGGGAGTTTATGGACTATGTGCTGCAAACCTTAGACCTGAATTATGGGAGGACTTATCCTCAGTTGCATCTCTTGTGCAAGGGCTGTCGTGGTTAGCGTGTGGTGACTTCAATTGTTCTCTGACTGGGATGGATAGACCGAGTGGTTCAATGGACACTGCCTCCATTGGTTTTATGTTGACCTTACAAAATCTGAGTCTTAATGAGTTCACAACCTCTGGGGTGGACTTTACGTGGCGAAATGGAAGTGGTTTGATGTCAAAGCTTGATAGATTTTTTGGAAATGTGGAACTAATGGAGAATTTCCAACTATCTTCTGTTGCTAGGCTTCAACGACCCTTCTTAGACCATACTCCTTTGGTCTGGGATAGTGGTGAGAATGTGTAAACTAGCTCTTACTTCAAGTTCAGACAGTCGTGGCTTAGAGAAGAGGGTTTTCGAGAAATGTTGGAGGCCTGGTGGCGAGCTCAGCAAGTGCAAGGTACGGCTACCATCAGGCTGGCATCTAAGCCTGAGTCCATGCGGCAAATGTTAAGGAATCTATTGCACCATTGTCCGACCATGAACAAGGAGTTAGGAGAAGGCGGCAGGAGGCTATAGCAGAGGAGGATTTGAAAAGAGAGATGGATTGGTGAGAACGCTCTAGACAATTGTGGCTTAACGAGGGGGACAACAATATGAAATACTTTCATTTAGCAGCTAGTTTACGTAGAAGACACAACTTCATCTCCTCGATTGAGGTGGAAGGTCAAAGAACCTCTTGTCTGCAAGAAATACGGGCTGCAGTACCAAGTACTTCAGGGAAACCTCGCGGGCAGCAGCTAGGGGAGAGTGGAGAATGGCAGGATCACTTTTTCCTCGAATCTCTAAGGAACAGGTTGGCAAGTTGGTGGTTCCAATGTCTGAAAGTGAAGTATTGGAAGCTATAAATGACTTGAATAATGAAGGTGCACCAGGTCCAGATGGAGTCCAATTTTTTTTTTACAGAATCTTTTGGAATGTATTGAAAGAGGAGGTGATGGAGGTACTTAAGGAATTTGAAAGGGGTAACTACGGCTTTGACAAGATAAACTAGTCTTATCTTTTTTTGCTTCCAAAGAAACAGGAAGTGGATAAATTCCCTGACTTTAGACCTATTGCACTGTCGAATTCTATTTATTTGGTGGTGAGTAAAGTCCTAGCCAATAAACTTCGAAGTGTCCTGCAAGATCAGATCCTCCCAGTCCAGTCTGCTTTTCTCCCCAACAGATCTTTGTAAGAGTCATTCATAATGGCTCAGGAAATGGTGATGGGATGGCACCGGAGGAAGTGCAAAGCTTTTTTATGGAAAGTAGACTTCCGAAAAGCTTATGATTCGATTTCATGGCCATATCTCTGGGAGGTATTCAAGAGGAGAGGGTTTCCTGCTATATGGTTGCAATGGATGAAAAGGTGCATCACTGCATCCTTTTCTCCTCTTATCAAAGGTAAACCATGTGGGGCGTGGATTCAACCTTAATGTGTGGTTCGACAAGGGTGTCCTCTTGTCCCTCTTGTCTTTAATCTTGCAGTTGACATGCTTGCAAGATATGCATGTCAACTATCTGAACTGGGTTTGATTAAAGGTTACTCCATCTCAAATGGGAGTGCCATGGCTATGATCTTGCAATATGCTGATGATACGGTATTCTTTGTAGAAGGGAAAGAACAAGAAGCACAAGCTCTATTTCATATGGTGAAGATATCTAAAATTGAATGGGGACAAGTCATCATTGGTCTGTTTTGGGTTAATAGGTGGAGAGCAAATGGCCATCTCTTCCCTTTTGGGTACGCCCTTAGTCACACTCCCTATCAGATACTTGGGTCTACCTCTAAAGTGTTCTAAACTGAAAAAAATCAGTTGGAATGTACTGTTTGATAAAATTGCAATCAAATTGGAAGGTTGGAGCAGCTGCTATCTGTCTAAGGGGGGTAGACTCACCCTCTTGAACTCATTGATAACCTCCATCCCTGTTTCCTTTTCTCCCTATTTAAAGCACCTAAATCTATTTGGAAGCACATTGATATTTTGAGAAAATGCTTCTTTTGGAAGGGTTCGAAGCATGAGGGGAATTTTTTTCAGCCCCTGAAGTGGGATCTACTGTCCAGGCCAAAAAAACATGGTGGTTTAGGGATTAAATCTCTAAAAGAATTCAACGAAGCTCTGCTCCTTAAATGGGCAATCAAGCTTTTTAACGGTGACAGTAAGAATTGGGCAATCTTGATTGGTGATAGCTATGGCAAGCCACACAACTCGCTGAATAGACTTCATCTAGTCAGACCGTCTCCATTCTGGACTTTCGTGGTGCAGGCCATAAGGAACAACTGCCAGCTATTTCATTCGGTCCTGGGAGATGGTAATTCCTTCAAATTCTAGCAGGAGGAGTGGTCAACTTTGGGCATGCTCAAAAATGCATATCTAAGAGCATACATAGCTGTTGAAGACAAATGGGAACCAGTCAATTGTTGTTGGTCAGAATCTAATGCGTCATGGCAAATTGAAGGGGCTGCTTCCAATAGGGATGGCACCAGAACTTGGGAAGAGAAGGCAAGGCTGCAGCTAGACTTGAAGGCATTTAGATCGGTGGCTGGACTAGAGGATCACTACAGATGGGAAGGTATCTTCACCCCAGCTAGAGCATATGACAAGATCAGACTTTTGTCTAACTCGGAGGAGGCAGATCTGATAGCAAGAAAGGTATGTCACTTGAAAGTTCCAACAAAGGTCCAAATCTTCTTATGGTTGTGTAGGAGAGATGGATTGGTTACAGGGGACCTTAGACATAGAAGGATGGGTATGGCACTACAGTCGTGCTTGCTTTGTGGACTTCCCGCTAACAGCTCTAGGCACATCCTCTCATCGTGTGTGGTGACGAATATAGTTTGGAGGAGTGTATGCAGGGAGGCACTACCCGCATGGGACTTGCTATGAAAAAAATTCTTGACGAAGGATAAGTTGCATATACATATGGCAACAGTGATGTGATGCATTTGGAGAGTGAGAAATGAGTTTTTATTTCAGGAGAGGTCGGTATGTGTGGAACAAATTGTAAATGCTTGCTGGTCCCTCATACGTATATGGAGATCCATTTTGTAAACTTATTTTTTTATAATTAATAAAGTGCTCTCCCAGATCGCTATCGTAGTACAATAGCTTTCCTTGTTTCAAAAAAAAAATAAATCCTAAACTTGGCTACTATAGGTAAAGATTATTTCCCTTTGTTGGAAGTGCATCGACTTGACCCAGATGCGTGAACCACGCAGTGGCACTTCGTCGCTCTCGTAACTCTTGATGTGGAACTAAAGCTTGGAGAGTTAGGGCTTCTTCGTAAGATCAAATTGACACTGTATAGTGGTTTCTCTAGGTGTGTGTCTTCAAGGTAAGGGGTCTCTTCTATTTATAGATGGCTTAGGAAGGCCTAGAAAGGCTTTAGATGCCTTAGGTAGCCGTTGGGGATCATCCCAAGGCAAATCAAGCCGTATCAGAATCATTAATGATTCTGATAGGGTCATCAAACGTCAGGTTCCATGAACTATCTTGAGCTGGGAGGAGCTGGAATGGAGCTGGGATCAACTGACTTGAGCTAGTCTGAGCTACCATCCAGCTGAGGTGAGTTGAATGGAGTTGAGGTGTACTAGCTTGAGCTACCATTCAGCTGAGGTGAGCTGAATGGAGCTAAGAATGAGTTGATCCTGCTAGAATGAGCTAGATCCAATTGAGATCTGGTTGATTTGTGCTTCCCCTTCATCTTTTGCCTTCCTGAGTGCCAAGGTTTGTGGGATGTAACTCTCTACTTATCCCTGACACTCAAATAAACATATCAAAAATACAAAATAATGCAATGCATACCTATCCAAATTGAATGCCAAAATGCAATTGAATAACCCATTTGCAAAGTTAAAACCCTAAGAGCTAGGTTTGTTTTAAGGCATAAGAATGATGATAAACTGGTGTTTATCAGCGCATAGTGAATGCACATTGCGTGCATCGTGCTCTCCTAGGGGAGACCTCTCTCTGAAATGGGTAGGGACAAACTTCGTATGGAAGGATTTAGGGCGGCATCTTCACATATTTGCTTTGGTAGTTCCCTAGAGTTAGCAGCTAGGCAAAACCCCGTACCATGCAATTTTTGAACCCCATGGAAAAATTTACCTAGCTAGAAAAGGGTCTCTGCCATGCCACCCCCCAAAAACTGCAAACAACGGGCAAGGAATGTCACGAGATGTGAACGTTAAGACTTGACAGCACAAAACTATGTTCCCATGCAAAAGATCACATGAAAAAGAAATAATATTAGAGACCAACCAAATATTGAATGTGACGGTACACAGGCCGCGTGTCGTGTGCACACAGTGACAGCACACCATGCGTATCATGCACTCATATGAAAAAGCACTATCTGAAAGGGGTAGGGCCAACTTTCTATCGAAGGATTTGGGGTGGCACTATCATGAATTTTATCTGGTAGTTCCCTCAAGGTAGAAGCTAGGCACCTCCCCCACACCATAGAGTTTCTACATCCCATGAAAAAATTTACCCATCTAAAAAGGGGTCTCTACCATTCCTTCCCCCAAAAAATCACAAACAATAGGCAACGAATGTTGCGAGACGTAAACGCTAAGCCTTAAGAGCACAAAAATAGTGTTCTTGCGCAAAAGATCACATGAAAAAGCAAAAATGGCATGGACCAACTAAGCATTGTACGTGGTAGTGTACGTAGGCCATGTGTGTGTGCACCCAGTGATTGCACGCTGTTGAAGTGGGAGTCGTTGCAAAGGGGATTGGATTTTGAAAAATCCATCGCCGTAGTATGATTTGCGAAGAAACCCGTCAACAAATAAATTTTTACCGAAATTTGTAAAGAAATTCCAGGTCGAACACAGGGAGGCTACGTCGATCTAAAATCCGTGATTATATTTTTTTGGTATTTTTGTTTTAAAAGTGACATAATCATAATGAATTTGATATTAACACTAAAAGAGGGAGAGAGAGAACAATCACTTTGCAATTGAATATTATTTCTACAACTAGAATGCAGGAAATGATTACAGCTAGAAAGAAGGAAATTCTCTAGAAAGCAATAAAGAAGGGAGAGAGATGTTATCCTCCTCGACGGTTGCTTGGAGGAAAAGCCGGACAGGGCGATGCGTGGAAGACGGAAGACGAAGAATGGAGTAGGAAGAACTAGGGGCGAGGCAGGGTGTCGTCGTCATCGCAATATCAACTTCCAGAACGGGGGAAGAAAACTTTGATTTTGGCTCTAGAGGAGCATCCCGGGTTTGGGACAAGCTTCTTTAGATTTTTGGAGAGGGAGAAAGGTGAAGGAAGGGATGAAGAAAGTGTAGGGGTCGTAGGGCTATTTATAGGTGAGGTTTTAATGGGCAAATAAGTCATTTTACTTTAAAAAACATTAAATCAGGGTCTTAAGTGACGGATAAAACCGTCACTAAAGCCCAAATCGTGGGCATAGGTGCCGCGCACACTGCGCCTGCTTCTCTCCCCTCACCATAATGTACACACATGTACGTGCATTCTTAGCTGTCCAACCTTGCATCCGACGGCTCAGATCGCATCGCGCCCGTGCCTCTTCAACGTAAGCACCCCCTCGCATGCGATCCTCGCTCATCCATGTAGCCATGTTGCATGTCATCTGACTGAAATCAACCACTCCATGCTGGCGCCTTGATTTGAGGTGCAGTGGGGATCGAACCCACGCCCTCTTCATTGTGGATGGCCTCGAGGCCAACGCGCCAAGCCACCCTTTGAGGTGCGCTTTGGATCCAAGTGCACTCGTTGTTAGCCGTTGGATCGAGATCCAATGGTTGAGATCAACCGAGCGAGTGAGGAGAGAGAGAGGGCGTGACGGTCCTCACCAATTTGGCTGGGCCGGTTTGGGCGGCCAAGATGGCGTCATGTGGCGCCATCTTGGCCATCCATCTTCTGTGACTTGTAGAAGGTGCTATGGATATCGGATTAGGCCAATTCTCACGTTGATAGGTTGCAATCATCAATCCAAACCCATCCGTGCGATCGGATTAGTCATTTGAAGTGCGAATTGACCTCATCTTGACCCTTGATCTCTGACCTTCCTCGGATTATATATGATGCTACGAAAGGCTGATCGGGGCGATCTTGGAGTCGTTGAACTCCAATCGTTGCTCTGATCAGAGCCGTATGATTGGATCTTTGATCTGAGGCCCCGATTAAAAGTCGCCCTGTCCCTGGCCACCAAAAAGAAGAAATTACTATACAATTTGTACAATTTGACCTAAATGGATGATGATGCATGTTATGCAATATTTACAATGCATGATGCTAATATGATACCAAGAACCTGCATTAATAGACATTTCTGGCTATTCAGATATATGCACATCACACCCCCATGCCTATCTTTTTCTAGTCCCTAGCAAAAACTATATACTATTTATAAAAGAATTAGGTTGGATTTCTTGGGCGAAAGTTATTCTTCAACACTAGGAAATTTTTACTAAGAACCTAAACTACAAAGACACAACAGCGCCTGGGTGTCTGCCAAAATGCAGACCGCCTCAAGCCCTCACCTTATTCAAAGGAGGATCTTTTACTTCTTTTCTTTTCTAATTTTTTTGGATTTTTGAGCTTAGGGTTTCGAAGCAACTTTCTACGACCACTCAACCCACCCAAGACTTGAAGAGAACGCTAAGTTCTAAGCATCTCTGGGTGAAATGTGATAGACTCACTGATCGGCGATTAGAACAGACTTCGGGTTTCTACACCCCTAGGTGACCTTGAAAAGAAATTCTGCCTAAAGGTGTATCTGTTCGACTGGAAGCTTTCTCCCTACTTTTATTTTTATGAGGTCAACACAAGGGTGAACTCATTGTATATATCCTCAGTTTATTCTGCTTCTCCGCTTCTTCCTAAGTGTTTTGAAATTTAACATGCATTTCTTGAGCTGGGTTCTAGACAACCTACTAATGGGCTGTTACCCATGATAACTTTCCAGCCATACTTGTGCGGTGAAGTGTGGCTTATTTCTTTTCTCCTTTTTTATACTTTTTTCTTTTCTTTTTTGATTTTTTTTTTAAGTAGCTGGCTTCCCTGATCTGAAATTTACCTAAAGGCAACAGGAAAAGAATGGTCGTGTGACTGGGCTCTGGACAACCTACCAATGGGTTGTTACCCATGATAACTTGCCAGCCATACCACCCTAGAAGGTTCATTAGCTACCCAATTTCCATAAAAATCGTTGAAAAGCGAGTCAGTGCAAATAGTGTAGAAGCTTAGACTTTAAATCCCCTCAAATCAGTGGACAGGTTGATAAGTCGTGTACTTGTCACCGCAACTTATTTAACCAATTTGAAGTAAATTCAGAATGGCGATGACTCAATAAGCAAATCCACATTTTAGTGGACACTCAGACTGATTAAGCCCGAAGACCTGAATGGTCTAAGTGTTCAGATCCTACTATATTATTTCCTAACGTTGAGAAATCCTAATGCCCAATTATTCTTTCCTAATTCAAAAAAAAATTATTTTTTTAGTAATAAAGAAATAAAAAATAAGTTGAATTTACAAGAATTCCACAAAGCTGACAAAATGATTCAGAAATGAATCCAACCCCCCCATGCTTAGTTGATGCAATGTCATTGAAAATAAAAGGCATGAAAGGAAAGGTAGAATGTAGAAGATATCACCTGAATATGATTCTCGGGTCAGCTTTGAGTCAGACTGTACATGTGCTGAGTTTAATGCTATTAGCTAGGTGAATTCCAGCCAAAGAAATCATGAAATGAGTAGAGCAACCGTGTCTGAGATAGGTTCTGGAACAATACGATCAACAAAAGGCTCCAGATGTTGACCGTTGACTTTAAAAGAATTGCCCGTCTTTGGGTTAGAGATCTGAACGACCCCGTTTGGAAATATCTGATCGACGATGAACGAGCCATTCCATTTTGACCTAAGTTTGTCAGGAAAGAGCTTAAGTCAAGAATCAAAGAGCTAGACCTTCTGGTTTGGCTCAAAACTCTTTCGGGATATCAATTGGTCATAAAGAGCTTTGGTCCGAGCCTTATAGAATTTGGCATTCTCGTATGCATAGTTTCTAAGCTCCTCCAACTCCGATAGTTGGAGTTTCTTGGTCTTTCCGATTAAACTCAAATCCAAATTACATTGCTTGATTGCCCAGAATGCCCTATGTTCAATCTCTACGGGTAAATGGCACACCTTTCTATACACCAGACGAAATGGTGACATGCCGGTAAGCATTTTGTACACTGTACAGTAAGCCCAAAGAGCATCCTCAAGCTTGTGAGTTCAATCTTTACAATCAGGTCTAATCATTTTCTGCAGAATATTCTTGATCTCCCGATTGGAGATCTCGGCCTGTCCATTCGTCTGGGGGTGGTAAGCTGTGAAAATTCTGTGATTTACCTCGTATTTTGCCAGTAAACTACGAAACAGGGCATTAGTGAAATGAGTACCACCATCGCTGATGATGGCCCTAGGAATCCCAAACCAACTGAAGATGTTCTTAAAGAAATCGATGATCACCTTGTGGTCATTGGTTCGGGTGGGAATGGCGTCAATCGACTTGGACATGTAATCAACAGCGATGAGAATATGCTGGTGTCCAAATTATGGGAGGAAGGGTTCCATGAAATCGATGCCCCAAATGTTGAAGATTTCGAAGGGAAGAATCGGGTTCAGAGGCATCATATCTCTCTTAGTTATGCTCCCAAGTGCCTGGCATCGGGAACATGACCTCGAGAATTCCTGGGCATCCTTGAATAAATGCAGCCAATAGAATCCAGATTGCAAAATTTTTGTAGCCGTCTTTTTCCTGGAGAAATGTCCACCACATGCAGATGCATGACAGAACTTGAATATACTTTGGAATTCATTCTCCGGAACACATCAGCGAATAATCTGATCAGAGTCGATGCGGTACAGTTCAAGGTCATCCCATAAGTAATATTTGGCCTCAGATTTGAGTCTATCTCGTTGTTGCCTGGTCCAATCCTAGGAGATTTGACCAATGACCAAATAATTTACAATGTCTGCAAACCACGGGGTTTGGACACCTGATATTGTAAGAATAGTTTCATCTAGAAAAGTATCAGTAATTGGAATATCCAGATGAGAAGAATCACTTAGAAGTCTCGAAAGATGATCCGCCACCACATTTTGTGCCCCAGATTTATCTTTGATTTCAAGATCAAATTCTTGAAGTAGAAGAATCCATCGAATAAGCCAGGGTTTGGCATCCTTTTTGGCCAAGAGATGTTTCAAGGCCGAGTGGTCGGTGTAAATGATGACGTAAGATCCTAAGAGATAAGCCCTGAATTTCTCCAAAGCAAATACTACAGCTAGCAATTCCTTCTCAGTAACAGTGTAATTCCTCTGGGTCTCACTAGAGTTTTGCTAGCGTAGTAGATGACAGAGGGCTTCCTGTCAATCTTTTGACCCAAAACAGCCCCGACTGCATAATCAGAAGCATCGGTCATGATCTCAAATGAGGCTATCCAAAGCGGTGGTTGCAACACCAGAGCACAAGTGACTGCCGTTTTAATAAAATCAAATGCCTTATGGCATGAATCGTTGAAATCAAACGGAAAATCTTTGGCGAGAAGGTTGCTCAAAGGGTGAGCAACCTTAAAGAAGTCCTTGACGAACCTCCTATAGAATCCCACATGACCAAGAAATGACCGAATTTGTTTGACAGATGTTGGAGGAGGAAGTTTGGAGAGAGCATCAACCTTAGCTTTGTCAACTTCAATTCCCTGTTCATAGAAAACATGACCCAAGACGATGCCTTTTTGTGTCATGAAATGGCTCTTTTCCCAGCTAAGGACCAATCTAGTTTTGATGCATCCTTTAAGGCTCATTTCAAGATTAGCTAGGGAAGAATCAAACAATTCTCCGAAAATAGAGAAATCGTCCATGAAGACTTCCATAAACTCTCCTACCATGTTAAGGAATATGGCTAGCATACACCTTTGAAATGTCGCAAGTGCATTGCATAAGTCGAATGGCATTCTACGGAAAGCAAAGGTTCCGTAGGGATAGGTGAAAGTCATTTTTTCCTGATCCTTGAGATGGATAGGGACTTGATTGTATCCCAAGTAACCGTCTAGGAAACAGAAGTACTTTTGCCCGGTTAGTCTTTTAAGGATCTGATTAATAAAGGGCAAAGGGAAATGATCTTTTTTCGTGGTTGTGTTCAGCTTCCTGTAATCGATACAGGCCCTCCAAGAGGAAGCTGAACGAGTTGTGATAGAATCCCCTTTCTCATTAGTCACAACGGTAATCCTGGCTTTCTTGGGAATAATTTGCATGGGACTTACCCAAGGATTATTTGAGATTGGAAAAATGATTCCTGCGCCGAGCCACTTAATTATTTCCTTCTTGACCACTTCTCGCATATTAGGGTTTAATCTCCTTTGCATTTGGTGAGAAGGGCAGTATCCATCTTCCAAGAATATTCTGTGATTGCAGTATGATGGCTTGATCCCCCTAAAGTCATGAATGGTCCAACCAATTGCCTCCTTGTGTTCCTTTAGGACCTTGATCAGTTTAATCTCCTGCTCCTTAGTTAATCTAGCACTGATAATCATAGGGAGCATCTTTTGAGATCCCAAAAATTGATATTTCAAACTCTCAGGCAATGGTTTTAGTTCGAGCTGGGTCGGGGTTAGGATGGAAGGTAAGGATGATGCTGATGAAGATTCATTAAGAGGAAGAGGTTGGAAGTGAACAAAATCAATAACTTCTTCAGAATGTGGTAGGTTTGCCACAGAGGGTTGCGAGTCAGATCCATTACAACAGGAGAAACTTTCAATTGTAGAAACTGCCATACATGTTTCAATATTCAAGTTATCTTCCTCAAGTTCCTCTATATATCCACAATCTGAACATTTATTAATCACCTTAAAAATATCTTATTTCAATTTCTGATCCCCAAAGGCAATTTCCATGTTACCACTCTCACAGTTGATATTGGCCTTAGCGGAAGCCAGGAACAGACGCCCCAAAATGATGGGCGTGTTCCTTAAATTCTCAGGTACATCCATGTCAAGGACAAGGAAATCTACAGGAAAATAGAAGTCCTTAACCTTGACAATAACATCCTCAATAACGCCTCTTGGATTTGTGACCGAACGGTCTGCTAATTGCAGTGTTACTGAGGTCGATCGAACTTCACCTAATCTGAACTCTCGTAAAGAGAAGTCAGAATTAGGTTAATGGATGCACCTAGATCCAGAAGTGCCCTATCAAAGGTGTAATCTACGATGATGCAAGAAATCAAAGGGACACCTGGATCTCTCTTTTTCGGAGGAAGGTGATGCAGGATAATAGAACTAGCTAGCTCAGAGAGTATCACCTTCCTCGGAATAGATTCCCTCAAGTTACGCTTCTATGTGCATAAATCTTTTAAAAATTTAGCATAAGCCAGTATGTGTTTGATAGCGTCGAGGAGCAGCATATTGATTTCGACATTCTTGAATATATTCAAGAGCTCCTCGTTACGATCAACAGGCTACTTCTTGCTAGGTTTAATCAAGACCTCAAGAAAAGGAAAATGAGTCAGATCTTTGGAATTAGGTTCCTGAGCCTTGATTTCTTCTTCAGAGTTCTCCTTTCTCTCCTCATGTTATCCAGGATTTGGTAGATCAGAACAAGGTAGTTTTGGGAACTAGGTTTGCCTTCCACTCCTCAAGGTAACAGAGTTAGTAGATGCATAAGGGTTTGGGACTTGGAGAGGGTTAGGAAATATTGGAGGGGCTTCATTGGCCAGAAATCTCAGATTTGATGAAGTAGAAGAGGAAGGACCCTGCTCAACCACCTGAGCAAGTGCATGTAGGTCCCTTTGATTCCCTTACCCTTAAGCTTGATTGCCTGGATTCTGTATATTACACGGGTTAGGTATGGGTTGAGATGGCAAAGATCCGGGTTGACGAGAATTAGCAATGAACCCGATTTACAAGTTGTCTTGCGAGGTTTTCATTTGCTACATAAGCTGGAGAATAGAACCTTGCATCTCTACAATCTAACGATTTAAATCAGCCTGCTCTACAGGTTGACAGGCATTCGAAGCTGGCTGATTGACCTGATTTAGGGGCAACTGAGTGTAAACATGACCTTGACTCATTGGTCTTTGCGGAGCATAGTTGCTGGGTCGAAATTATGTCTACTACCTCGGGTTTATCCAGGGGAAGTTAGGGTGGTTCCTCCAACTAGGATTATAAGCATTGGAGTAAGGGTTGGACCTAACGTTCTCCTGTACAGCATAAACATCCTCATAGGATGAGGATGGAGAGAAAGAAAGGGAGGGGTCAGAGAAACTGGGATCAAAGCCCCCAGTTGGGAACCCGTGGGGTTCCGAACAATGCTGGCTCATAGGTTGAGCCGCATCCAGTCGATTCACAAACTCCCGTCATGAAGGAGCTCACGAAGAATGGAATTCCAGATTCTGGGATTGAGTGGATCGAGAATTTTTTGCAGAGTTTTCCGCCATACACTCCTCCATCCTTTTGGTAACTGATGTAAACATGTTTACATTGCATAAGATGTCTATTTATGCTTGTTCTTAAGCAAAGAATTCCATTGCATACTATAAATATTGCATAACATGCATCATCTTGAAAAACAAGAGGAGTGATTTCGCTGAAAGAAGAGAGAGAAGCTCCGATGAAATTTGAATTCTCCTTTGGGTGGGAAGCTCTGGCGAGGATGGCCAACTGCCTGAAGGGGCCCGATGCTCGTGCCGACGGCTCTGATGGATGGGCAGTATCGTGCTCGTGGTCTTGGCGTAGGATTGCACGTGGCGCCCAGATGTCTGATGGGGCTAGGACTCTGGACAAGAGGGGCTATCAAGGTGGCTGGGGTCGAAGTAGAAGGGAGGTGATTTGTTTCAGATGTCGGCTTCAGGGGCACTTGGCGGCGACCTGTCGGCGGCCATTGCTTTGTCTTGCTTGTGGAGGCTTTGGTTACAAGCGGGACGCCTGCCTAACGTCTCGCGGTGGTACTGGGGGCAGGGTGTACACTGCACCTTCGCTTCCTAGGGGTGCGACGCAGATGCCTCTTCCACCCCCGCTTCAACTCTCGAGGGGCACACTATGGATGTGGAGATTCCCCTGACCGAGGACATTAAGGCAGCGGAGCTGGTCTTGCGTGGTTCTTTGGTTGGGGAAGTGATGGTGGGTACTCTTTCGCTGGACAGAGTTCGGCAATTGTTGAGATCTCTTCCCTTATCAACTGATTCTTGGAAAATTGCAGTTATCTCTCCGTCGCGGTTTGTGTTGTTTGATGTGGGTGTGGTAGATGTAGAGAAGTTCTGTTTTCAGGCTAGCAAATTGGGTGGATTGTCAGTGATCTGGCGGCTGGTATCCACCTTTGATGGTTCTTTGCCTGAGCATCCCCCTCAAAGAGCAGCTTCCAAGTCTGGTTCTCTTGAGATCAGAGGTCTGCCTTTGCATTTGAGGTCTAGGAAGGTGGTGGAAAATATGGTTGCCGGGTTCATGTCTGTGGCTGAGGATGCTGATGTTGGTCTGTCTGAAGGAGATGCTAGTGCTCTGAAAGTGAGGGTGAATGTCTTCAGGGCTGGCTCCATCCCTGATAAACTGACTCTCAGGTGTGGGGGTAGCTCTTGGATGCTCCTATTAAACTTTCATGTGGCAAACAGGGATGTGGAGTCAAGTCATCACCCCCCCTCTTATGCTAAGGTGCTAAAAACCAAAGCTCCTTCCTTACAACAAAACTATGCTAGTCAGGAGGTGGTGGCAGAACACACTAAAAGTATGGAATTGGTAGATGGGGTGGGGAGCTTGAGAGTTGAGGAGATGAGGACTGAAACTCTAGAGGTTGTGGGTGGAGTACCTCTGATCCAAGAGGAAGCTGCAGTGGTGGCTAAAGAAGGGGTGGAAGTAAATGTAATTAATGAAGCAATGGCTGAAGACCTGAAAACTCCAACTAGTGATCCTACTGATTCTGCTCTGGTGGATTCCTCTGTGAACTCCTTTGACTTGCAGCATTACTCTCCCGTGGCTGATGAATTGCACTTAAAGTCTAATACTCCTTCTACTTCTAGGATTGGGAAACCTCCTTACAAGCTAAGGCTAATAAGGCACACTCCTACACAAAAAGTTGATGAATCTGTCATTGCAGCTGTGATGAAGGTTGGCAGAGCATCTGCAGCTAAGAAGGGGACAGACCTGACTCCCAAATGAGGATTCTTACCTGGAATGTGCGTGGGCTGCACGATAGAAGTAGGAGGGGGTCTTTGCTTAGTTATCTGCGAGAATGGGAGATTGAATGTGCCATCCTCCAAGTGACACACATTGATAGTGAATCTAGCAGGGCATGGATGGAGATGAGAGCTGGTCTTGCAAATGACCTTGTGGTGATCAATTCCAATGGCAAATATGGGGGAATTGCCTTCTGGTGGAAGAAGCATATGCTGCGTTTGGAGGAGGTTTCTGTGGCTAGGCACCTTTTGACTTGCAGATTCAAAAGAGGCTAGGGGGACAATGATTTCTTTGTGATAGGTGTGTATGGTCCTAATGACCCTAGCAGGAGGCAGGAGCTGTGGGAGGATTGGAGCCTAGCTGCAGATTTTGTAAATGGGGGGGTTTTGGCTTGTAGGAGGGGACTTCAATTGTATTTTGATGGGGAGTGACAGACCCAATGGGGTGGTGGACAGCTCTGCCACTGGATTCCAGTTGATGGTCCAGCCTTGGGATTGTGTGAGTTCCCCACTTCAGGTGCTGAATTCACTTGAAGGAATGGTAATGGGCTCATGTCCAAGATTGATAGGTTTTTTGGCAATGCTGAGCTGATGAATCTCTTCCAGATGTCCTTTGTTTGTGGTCTTGAAGGTCCCTTCTCTGACCATACACCCTTAGTATGGGACAATGGTGAACAGGTGTTGGCTGGTTCTTATTTCAAATTTAGGAAGTCATGGCTGAGGGAGCCAGGATTCAGGGACATTTTGCTCGCTGGTGGAGGACACAACAGGGTGAAGGCACGGCTACCTTCAGATTGGCTTCCAAGATTGTGGCTTTGAAAGGTATGCTGAAGGAATATGGGGATATTGTCTCTGTCCTCAGACATCAGAAACGTCGAGAGGCCATGCTGAAGATTCAAGAACTGGATACCAAGGAAGCTGTGGCTCAGCTATCTGAGCTGGATTCTGCAGATAGAAAGAGGTGGCAGGGGGTGGTGGTTGAAGAAGACCTGAAACTGGAGATGGATTGGAGGGAACGATCAAAGTAGCTGTGGTTAAGTGAGGGGGATGCAAACACTAAATTCTTTCACATGGCTGCCAGTTCTAGGAGAAGAACTAATCTGATCTCTTCAATTGTTAAAGAGGGGTAGAGAATTACCTCCATCTCTGATATTAGAGCTGAGGCTATCAGGTATTTCAAGGAATCTTCAAGAGCTGCAGGTAGGGGTAGTTGGAGGATGGCAGCTAGTGATCTACCCAAAATTACTGAAACTCAGAGATCCAACCTGATTGAACCTATGTCTGAAGCTGAAGTCTTGAAGGCCATTAAGGATCTCAATTGTGAAGGATCCCCTAGTCCTGATGGAATCCAACTTTTCTTCTACAAAGAATTATGGGACATTGTGGGCACTGAGGTTATGGAAGTGATTAGAGAGTTTGAGAATGGAAATTTTGGCTTTGAAAGAATAAATAGGTCCTATCTATTTCTTTTGCCAAAGACCCCGGGTGCTGAATCTTTTCAGGTGTTTAGACCTATTGCCCTCTCTAACTCTTTGTACTTGGTGATTGGCAAGGTCCTGGCCAATAGATTGAGGCCTGTTTTGCAAGATTTGATCCATCCTGCTCAATCAGCCTTCCTCCCTGGTAGATCTCCACAAGAATCATTTATCATGGCCCAAGAGATGATTTGTGGTTAGCACAAGAGAAAATGCAAGGCCTTCTTTTGGAAGGTTGACTTTCGTAAAGCTTATGACTCCATCAGTTGGCCTTATCTGTGGGATGTGCTTAAAAGAAGGGGCTTTCCTTTTGCATGGATCCATTGGGTAAAAAGATGTATCACCACTGTCTCCTTCACCCCTTGATAAATAGAAAGCCCTGTGGATCGTGGATTCAGCCCCAATGTGGTATCAGGTAAGGATGTCCCCTAGCTCCCCTAATTTTCAATTTAGCAGTTGACAGCTTGGCTTGGTATGCTTGTAAGCTTGCTGAAGCTGGTCTTATTAGAGGATATTCTTTATCGTGCAGGAGTAATCTGGCTCCCATTCTTTAGTATGCAGATGATACTATTTTTTTTGTTGAAGGGTCTATGGATGAAGCATTGGCTTTGCATCATATGATTAATATCTTTGGTGAGCTCTCTGGCTTAAGGTTGAATAGGGAGAAGTCTAGTTTGGTCTGCTTTGGCTTACCTGAGGTGGAGCATGGAGCTTTAGCGGCTATTTTGATGACTCCCCACATCAATCTTCCTATCAGATATCTAGGGCTACCTTTGAGGTGTTCCAGGATGAAGAAGAGTGATTGGAGTTGCCTTTTTGACAAGATATTAGTGAAATTAGATGGATGGCATAGCAGTTTCCTTTCCAAAGGTGGAAGACTTATCTTGCTCAACTCGATGATCACCTCCATCATTGTTTTCTACTTTTCCATATTTAAAGCACCTAAGTCCATTTGGAAAAGGTTGGATGTGATGAGGAAGAGGTTCATTTGGAAGGGAGCTAAACATGAGGGCAGATTCTTGTAGCCACTCAAATGGGATCAGATTTGCTGTCCAAAAGATAGGGGTGGACTTGGGATTAAATTCCTGAAACACTTTAATGATGCCTTGCTACTTAGATGGGCTATTAAACTTTTGCAAGGAGATCTGAAGCCGTGGACTGTCCTAATTAGAGACAGATATGGTGCATCCAACAATGTGCTATCCAGACTTCAGCCTAGCAGTCCTTCTCCTTTCTGGAAATCAGTGACAAGGGCATTGGCTGATCACTTCCACCTGCTGTAGCCAACACTTGGAGATGGCAGGTCCTTCAGTTTCTGGAAGGAGGGGTGGTCTGGACTGGGTGTCTTGAAGGAGCTCTATCCAAGAGCTTTTGCAGCAACATCTGACAAGGATGCCACTGTCAACAGGGTCTGGTCTTGCAGCAACAACAGCTGGAATCTAATTGATGAGGATTCCAGTAGGAGAGCTACTTGACTATGGGAAGAAAGGAGTAGGCTAATTTCAGACCTTGAGAGCTTCAGACCTAGGCCTGGAGTGGAGGACAAATACCTTTGGGAGGGGCCTTATAGTGTGCAATCTGGCTATAACAGAATGTTGAGCCTTGAATGTGGTTGGAGATGCAACTTCATTGACAAGAAGATCTGGTTGTTAAAAATTCCTCTCAAGGTACAGATATTTCTTTGGCTATGTATAAGAGATGGATTGATCACAAATGATCTGCGACATAGAAGGTTGGGAACTGATCACCATGTTTGTTTTTTGTGTGAGATGAATACTGACATTGTAAATCACCTCTTTTCTTCTTGCCTTATCACTGATGCTATTTGGAGAAGGACATGTCAGGAGCCATTACCAGAGTGGGATTCGATCTGGCATGGGTTTGGTGTGAGAGGGAAGCCACATTACACATGGCTGCCACTATTTGGTGTGTATGGAAGGCAAGAAATGAGAGACTTTTTCAGGAGAGGCCGGTGTTGTGTGAAAGTATTATAAGAGAGTGTTGGTCCCTCATACATTTTTGGGGATCTCTTTCGTAATTTATCTTACTTGTTTATATAATATATTACTCCGGATTGCTATCGTAAGATGATAGCTTTCCTTTTTGTTTAAAAAAAAAAACATGCATCATCTTCAATTTGGATTAGTTTGAATAAAATTGAGGGTAATTGTCTTCTTTTATATTCAGGGATAGGGCAAAATTTTTATCGAGGCCTCGGATCGAAGATCCAACTGTACAGATTTGATCAGGGCGACGATTGGAGTTCAACGACTCCAAGATCACCTTAATCAGACATCTGTAGCATCAGATAGAGACCAGGGAACCCTAAAAGATCAAGGGCCAAGATGGTGTGAATCCTCACTTTAGACGACAAATCTGACCACACTGATGGATTCAAATCGATGATTGCAGCCTAACAGCGTGAAAATCGATTCAATCCGACAACCGTGGCACCATCTACATCATCCAGAAGATGGACGACCAAGATGGCACCACGTGGTGCCATCTCAGCCACCCAACTGGCCGCTACACTCTTCGCACCCTCTCTTCTTCGACGATTTTCCGTTGTTGGATGAGCATCCAACGGCTGTGGATGCGTGCACATAAATCGTAAGCGTGACAGAAATGCGCTTGTAGTACATTAGTCAAACACGCTTACGTGACGCAGCGACGCACGTTCGAGCCTACACAAGCGGCATCTGAGGGGCGGCGATGGAGCTCAATTGATTGCTAGATCTTGATCGAGCAGTCGCGCATGCGCGATAGCGCTCACGCCACATCAAACACCCCCGCGTAACGCAGGATCAAGCGCGGTTGAGATGCGGTGAGGATGCATCTCAGCAGTTCGATCTCGCAATCGAACGACCGAGAATTCATGTGCGGGAGGTGAGCGGGTGCGCGGGCGCCGCCCACGAAGGCCACGTTCGGACCTTTAGCGACAATTTTATCCATCACTAAAGGTCTAGAATTAATGTTTTTCAAATTAAAAAGACCAAATTGCCTTCACTCCTTGCAACTATAAAAGGAGACCCCCTCCATATCAAAATTTCATCCCTTCTTTCTCTTCTCTCCATCTCCAAAGCTCAAGAGAAGCTTGTCCCACACCCGAGATGCTTCTCAAGAGATAAAGTCCAATTTTTGCCCCCTTTTGGAAGTGGATCCCGCGATGACGACGACGTGCTGCCCCGTTCTCGTTCTTCTTGCTTCGTCCTCCTTCGTCCTACTCCATTCCCCGTCTTCCAGGCATCGTCCCATCTGGCTCATCCTCCAAGCGACCGTCCAGGAGGATAATTCTCTCTCCATTCTTTTTAATGCTTTGTAGAGTAGATTTACTGCTTCCTAGTGTAATTGTTTTCTGCTTTCTAGTCGTAATGTTTAGTGTAACGAATAATCTTTTTGATAATGAATTCCATGTTCATTCTACATCTCTTTTTGGTTTTGTTTGTAATATTCTCGCTCTCTCTCATTCTCTCTCTCTCTTCTATTTAGTGTAAATAGATAGATAGTTTCTAATCAATTAATTCACTTCGTGACAAATAAATTAAATGTGTATTTTTAAATCAAATGTCTGCCTCCCTGAGTTTGACCCGAGATTTCTATTCCGATATAAATTTTATTTGTTGAACACGAGTTCTTTGCTTTCAAACTACAACGATAGGTTTTCAAAACCAAACATGATAGTGTAGTAACTCATAGCTTCAACATTTTGGTGCCATTGCCGAGGAGGCGACGCTCTTTAATTTTTTTGCATTTTACAACTTACGAATCATTTACCCTACTTTCCTTTCTTATTGTGATTGCAAGTACTCTTTTGAGACGAGCAAAAGCAGTAGATTGGAGCAAAGTGTTGTTGAAGGTTCTGTAAGTCTTCCCTCACCTCCAACCCATTTGTTTTCATTTCACCACATAATAACACAAGCATCAATCAACCTACGTGTTCTTATAAACTCTAAGGTTAGTTTTGTTTGCTTGTTTGACACCCATACCCACCTCAACCTCCACATTTAAAAAGAAAACTAAAAAAAAATCTCACAGAGGTACACAACTTCATCTGATTTTCAAACTCAATTGGTAATCCGATCTTTAGAATCGGTACACACATCTAAACACATAATTGAGTAGAAATCAGATTAGGTAATCACTTGTGTGCCTAATTAAGTGGTGCAACAGGCCAATTGTTTGAGTTGATTGGGTCGCACCACCTCAATTAAAATCAACTCATCAAGTAACTGCTGTATAAGTTCAACTCTTAGGGATTTACCAAGCACTCCACATTCTTTTAAGTTTTAAAGGAAAACATCTTCACCTGTAATTTCAAAACATGGTGTGCCAACAAAACTTGTTTGAAAATACCTAAAGTTGAATCCTAAAAGCTACTAAGCAAGATTTGAACCCAAAAATTCACCGCATAAAAAATAATCTTGCTTGAAAACTACTGGTTGTGCACGCACATACACATCAATCAATCATTAAGGACACAACCCAGATAAAGGGCCCATCACATTCCAAAGCACATTCAAACCTAGCCCTAAATAAAACAGAGTAGACGTTGGCCTTAAGGATTTGACTCACTTTTCAGAGCCCAGAATGAGATTATTTTCGATTAGTCTGTTTATACTGTTCAATTTGATGTCTAGCTAGGGGAGCAAAATCAAATGATCACGGCTGCGGGGTACACTAGGAACCAAAGGTGCAAGCCGAAGGAAGAACCTTCTCCTTAGTCCCACCTTCTAACTGGTTGGATTGAACAGACAGAAGCAGATCAAATCGTTCCTTTATCTCAAGATGGGTTCTAGGAGTCTGTAGGTCTTTAGGCTAGCCCACTTAAGGACAAGTTTGATTGCTTATATTGCAGAATGCCTTTCTTCCTCCCATTTATCATGAATCCTTCCACATATTATACGCATTCCCTCTCTTTCCCTCCTGTTTTGAGTTATCCTCAACATGACGATTATCCCGACTTGTACTGTAATCAACCATCAGTTAGTTGGGATAACTCGGATTGGGGATACAGTTCCGGACCTCCGTGTTTAGGGTCTAACCCTGAACACTATGATTGTGATTTCTATCCTTCTCAGAGCCACATCGACTATAGATCGTCACCCTTTCATGGACAACCTAATACGATCTACAATCAAGAAGGATACACTGATTCTTACCCATCCTCTGATTACATTGCCTTTAGGTCATCACCACCTTTTGAATAATCCGAAATGACCTATTATCAGGAAGGGTATAACGAATCTCAATTCTTTAACTCCTCTACACTGATCCCAACCTCGCCTAACCTTGAACCAAGTCATTTGGTTCAGGTTAACCAGGTTCAACATAAGGTTTTGGCTAACTTGAGGAATTACATACAATCTTTAGAAGTTCAGCCAATACCTTGCATTGAAAAATTGAATCCTCTGATTGAGATGATTGATGATTTGAACAAGTATTTGTTGGATTGGCTCTAGGTCGTTAAGGATAAGAACCCGAGTGAGTTTCTACTTGGGAAGTTAGCGAAATTGAGGATGATATTTGTGGTTGCTTTAGTTCAATCATGGGATAATTCCCAGGATGAACTCCCTTCAGGAGAGCCAATGTCAGAACCCGCTCAGGCACCTATTCGGGGGACACGTGTTACGAGGTTGACCAGATTGAATTAGAGCAACCAATTAAGGATGATTTGATTTCTTCACTTGAGATCTATAAGCTAGGGTACGAGGAAACGTACGTCTCCATAGATCAGAAAGTGACAGATGATTTTGGGACATACATTAATACGGATCTTGATTTCTTTGATTTTGATGGTAAAGATTCAAGTTGCGAAGTCTCATGCAAGTTTACAGAACATGATTTCTGTGAGATGATTGGGCCTGAGGAATCTGATAGATCATTTGATAGCCCAATAACTGAGGAAACTGATCTTATCAGGGCTCACCTTACGAATCCAAACTCGCATTTTCTTAAGGATTCAATCAATTGCCCTGATTGTCAGTTACACCCCATTGAGCTTATCGATGATTTTATTTTTGAGATAACTAGACCCAAGTCAATTCTGATTCAGCCACATCTTTTAGACTTGGAAATTTCAGACGGGGTGATTAATATGCAAGTGGTCTCGGAATTTGACATTCTGAATGAGGAGAACAGAAGCTGGGAAGTTCTGATTTGGGAAGCTAACTCCGGAGGAAGTAGAAGACTACATCTAAGGGTTCCATTTCATCTGAATCCATCAAACCAAAACCCTTATGACATTTGTTCTGGGGATGTTCAACCTAAGCATACATTCATTGATTATCCTTTCGATATAGAATTCTCTGTAACCTGACTTTTTGGTCTTGGGTTGCATCCTCATAAATCGCAGGCCCAACCCCGCTTGTATACTGATTTTAAGTTTTGGGTAATTTTTATCCAGAACCTTAGATATTCTCGATTATGGGGTATGGGTCTGCACCATAATCTGGTCCACATCTGTGGACATCTGCTGGTAGGTCAGAGGTTTCATCTTTTTATTCTGATTCTGACCTGCACCTGTGAATTCTTTATTTGTCTTCTTTGTGTAGTGTGCCTAGTTGAAGGCACCAAATTCAGCACGTATACAGTTCTTTTTAGTTTTTATCTCGGAGCGGACCCGACGTTCACGCAATGCATGTTTAGTGTAACGAATAATCTTTTTGATAATAAATTCCATGTTCATTCTACATCTCTTTTTGGTTTTTGTTTGTAATATTCTCTCTCTCTCATTCTCTCTCTCTCTTCTATTTAGTGTAAATAGATAGATAGTTTCTAATCAATTAATTCACTTCGTGACAAATAAATTAAACGCGTATTTTTAAATCAAACGTCTGCCTCCCTGAGTTCGACCCAGGATTTCTATTCCGGTATAAATTTTATTTGTTGAACATGAGTTCTTCACTTTCAAACTACAACGACAAGTTTTCAAAACCAAGTCCACCTTATCTAGTTTATTACAAATCAGTTCCATATCGAATGAATGAGAGTCGTGGACCTCATTAACATTCGATCTGGGTTGTTGAAACCGGTTAAAAGTATCCATAGAGACATGATTGATTGAATTTTCACTCATTTCCTCAAACAAATTGTGCGCGCTATTTGCGTCTTTGTTGAGGAAATTACCTCCGCAAGAAGCGTTCGCGTGATTTCTGAGTTGCTCAGTCAAGATGTGGTAAAAGATCTGCACGAGCTGCCATTCTAGCACCTCGTGGTATCGACACTTCCACAATAAGTCATAGAATCGCTCCCAGGCAACATAAAACTGCTCCCCCGACAGCTAAGTGAAGGTAGTAATTGCCCGTCTCAGAGCATTGGTGCGTCCGACAGGGAAGAATTTCTTCAAGAAAGTCCATTTCAGATTGTTCCATGTTGCGATCGACCTTCCTATGGTCATGTACCAATGAGCGGCTTTATCCCTAAGAGAGTGGGGAAAGAGCCTCATGATCATCTACTCTTCATTCACGGTTCACGCTTTGGTGGTCTGGACCAAAGTGGTCAAGTCCTCCAAATGCTGAAATGGGTCTTCAGAGCCAAGCCTATGAAAGTGTTTGATCAGGCTTAACACCTGGGGCTTTATTTCTACATCTCTGGAAGGAATCTGGACGTCGAGATGTTCCCCGTAATTTAAAAGATCATAAAAATCCTTCAAGGGCTGAGCACCTTGCATTCTCTGGAACCATTCTTGCTTTCTTTGCATTTATTCTAGCTGCCTTTGAAACATCTCCTGTGGATTCTAAGGTAGAGGAGGTTGTTGATCGGCCATGAGATCAATTTGGCCAAAATTCAATCTACGCCTCCTTGAATAATCTAATGGTCCTTCCAATAGGGGATTCAATGACCTCCTTCCAATCATAAACTAGAAAGAGGTTGGAAGGACTGGGGATAAGAACCCTGCAGCATAACAAAATAAGCCTGTCCTTAAGTTGGGTAGCCTAAGAATCTATAGACTCTTAGAATCTGTCTTAAGATTATAGACGATTTTCTCTACTTCTATCTAGTTAATCCAACCAGTTAGAAGGAGGGGCTGGGGAGAAGGTTCTTCCTTCGGCTTGCGCCTCCAGTTCCTAGTGTACTCCCCAACCACAATCATTTGATTCTACTCCCCTAGCTAGACATCAGATTGACTAGTACAAGTAGGTTAATCGTAAACAATCTCAATTTGTGCTCCGAAGAGCGAATCAGTCCTTAAGGCCAACTTCTAGTTGATTTTACTTAGGCTTAGGATTGTAGTGCTTATGGAATGTGGTGGGCCATTAAAATAGGTTGTGCCCTTAATGATCGATTGGATATGTGTGAGTACATGCACAACCAGGGTTTTCAAGCAAGATTATTTGGATGAATGGATTTTAAGGTTCAAATCTTGCTAAGTAGCTTTTAGGGTTTAGAATTAGGTGAGTTCAATCAAGTTTCAGAGGCAAACCAGATGTTCAAACATGGGTGAAGATCTTTTCCTTTTGAAATCAAAAAGTAAAGTGGAGTGCCTGGTATTGACCTAAATTATAAAGGGAAATAAAACAATAGAAACAAGAAAGTGTGTGAAATGCGGAAACAATAGAAGAGAAATAAAAGCAAGTTAGAAGACAATAAAGTGCTTGAAATGCGGAAAGAAAATCGAGAATCGTCGCCTCCCCAGCAACGGTGCCAAAATGTTAAAGTGGGAATCATCGCAAAGGGGATTAGATTTTGAAAAACCCGTCATCGTAGTATGATGTGCGAAGAAACCCATCAACAAATAAATTTTTACCGAAATTCGTAAAGAAATTCTGGGTTGAACACAGGGAGGCTACGCCGATCTAAAATCCGCGATTATATTGTTTTGGTATTTTTATTTTACAAGTGAGATAATCACAATAAAAAAGAGAGAGAGAGAGAAACAATCACTTTGCAACTGAATATTATTTTTACAACTAGAAAGCTAAAAATGATTACAACTAGAAAGCAGGACATTCTATTCTAGAAAGTAATAAAGAAGGGAGAGATATGTTATCCTCCTTGATAGTTGCTTGGAGGAAGAGCCGGACGGGGCGACGGCTGGAAGACGGAAGACAAAGAATAGAGCAGGAAGAACTGGGGGCGAGGTAGGGCGTCGTCGTCGTCACGAGATCAACTTCCAGAATGGGGGGAGAAAACTTTGATTTTGGCTTTAGAGGAGCTTCCTGGGTTTAGGACAAGCTTCTTTAGAGATTTGGAGTGGGAGAGAGGTGAAGGAAGGGATGAAGAAAGTGTGGGGGTTGTAGGGCTATTTATAGATGAGGTTTGAATGGGCAAATAGGTCATTTTACTTTAAAAAATATTAAATCAGGGCCTTTAGTGACAGACAAAACCGTCACTAAAGCCCAGATCGTGGGAGTAGCTACCGCGCACACTGCGCCTCCTCCTCTCCCCGCACCACAATGCACACACACGTACGCACATTCTCAACCATCCGATCTTGCATCCGATGGCTCAAGTCGCATCGCGCCCGCACCTCTTCAATGCAAGTGCCCACCCACACATGATCCTCGCTCATCCATGCATCCACATTGCATGCCATCTGACCGCTCGGGTCGCAACCAATGGCTGAAATCAGCCACTCCGTGCTCGTGCCTTAATTTGAGGTGCAGCAGGGATCAAACTCGTGCCCTCTTCGTTGTGGATGGCATCTAGACCAACGTGCCAAGTTGCCCTTTGAGGCACGCTTTGGATCCAAGCACACTCGCTCTCAGCCGTTGGATCAAGATCCATCGGCTGAGATTAGCTGAGCGAGTGAGGAGAGACAGAGGGTGCGGTGGTCCTCACCAATTTGCCATGGCTGGTTTGGGTGGTCGAGATGGCACCACGTGGCGCCATCTTGGCCATCCATCTTCTGTAACTTGTAGAAGGATCCACGGATGTTGGATTTGGCCAATTTTCACACTGTTAGGTTGTGATTATCGATCCGAACCCATCCGTGCAGTTAGATTAGTCATTTGAAGTGTGGATTGACCCCATCTTGGCCCTTGATCTAACATTCCTCGGATTATATCTGATGCTACGGAAGTTCGATCGGGGCGATCTTGGAGTCGATGAACTCCAATCATCGCCTGATCAGATCCGTATGGTTGGATCTTTAATCCGAGGCCCCAATTAAAAGTCGCCCTATCCCTGGCCGCCAAAAAGAAGAAATTACTATACAATTTGTACAATTTGATCTACATGCATGATGATGCATGTTATGCAATATTTACAATGCTTGATGCTAATATGATACTAAGAACATGCATTAATAGACATTTTTGGCTATTCAGATGTATGCACATCACACGTCTTAGTCATTATGCCCTCCTAAGGGAGAGGTCTCTTCGAAAGGGGTAGGTGCAATTTTGTTTCGTAGGGTTTGGGGGGCACGGTCATAAATTTCCTCCAATAGTTCCCTTGAGCTAGCAGCAAGGCACCTTCCCCACACCATGCAGTTTTGGCACTCCACAGAAAAATATACCCAGCCAAGAAAGGGTCTCTGCCATTGCCACCCCCAAACATTGCAAACAGTATGCAGCAAGTGTCATGAAACGTGAATGTTAAGCTTAGAGAGCACAAAAAATGTGGTCTCATACAAAAGATCACGTGAAAAAGTGAAAATGGCACGAACCAACCAAACATTGAACGTGGTGGCACGCGCACGTCATGGTTTCCTAAGGGAGAGCTCTCTCAAAAGGGGTAGGGGCAACTCCATATCGAAGGATTTGGGGGGTTATGGTCACAAATTTCCTTTGGTAGTTCGCTCGAGCTAGCACCTAGGCACCCCCCCACACAATGTAGTTTCTGGACCCCACAGAAAAATTTACCAACCAGAAAATTCCTTTGCCATTACCACCCCCAAAAAATTACAAACAATAGGAAACAAATGTCGCAAGACGTGAACATTAAGCCTTGAGAGCACAAAAATAGTGTTCCCATAAAAAAGAGCATGTGAAAAAGCGAAAATGGCATGAACCAACCAAATGTTGAACGCGACAGTGCACGCAAACCATGCTCCGTGCACCCACAACAAATGTGCGTCACGCACATCAAGCTGTCCTAGGGGAGAGGTCTCTCCGAAAGGGGTAGGGGCAACTCTGTATCAAAGGTTTTCGGGGGGCATGATCACAAATTTCCTCCGACAATTCCCTTAAGCTAGCAAGCTGGCACCTCCCTACACCATTCAGTTTTTGCACTCCACGAAAAAATTTACCCAGCTAGGAAATGGTCTTTGCTATTGCTGCCCCCAAAAAATTGCAAACAATGGGCAACGAATGTCGCGAGATGTGAACATTAAGCCTTGACAAAAATAATGTTCTCATGCAAAAGATCACGTGAAAAAGCGAAAATGGCATGGACCAACCAAACATCGAAGGTGGTGGCACACGCAGGTCGCTCACTGTGTGCCCACAGCAACCGCACACCAATTGTGTCATGCTCTCATAGGGGAGAGCTCTCTCTAAAAGGGGAAGGCACAACTCTTTATTGAAGAATTTAGGGTGGCACGGTCACGAATTTTCTCTGGTAGTTTGCTCAAGCTAGTAGCTAGTCACCTCCCCCACACCATACAATTTCTGCACCCCATAGAAAAATTTATCTAGCTAGAAAAGATCTCTACCATTGTCGCTGCCAAAAAATCGCAAATAATGGACAACTTGAGACATGAATGTTAAGCCTTAAGAGCACCAAAACATTTTTCTCACACAAAAAATCACGTGAAAAATGAAAATGTCATGAACCAACCAAACGTCGAACTTAGTGGTTCGTGTAGGCCGCACATTGTGTGCCACTCACGTCATGCTCTCATAGGGGAGAGCTCTCTGAAAGGGGCAGGGGTAACTCCATATCTAAGGATTTAGGGGGCCATAGTCACGAATTTCCTCTGGTAATTCCATCGAGCTAGCAGCTTGGCAACCTCCCCCACGCCAAATAGTTTCTACACCCCATGAAAAAATTTACTCAGCCAAAAAAGGTCCCTAGCATTGCTGCCCCCAAAAAATCACAATCAATGGGCAACAAATGTCATGAATTGTGAACGTTAAGATTTAAGAGCACAAAAATAGTATTCCTGCAAAAAAATATCATGAGAAAAAGAAAAAAAAGGCATGGACCAACTGATGTAGACACATTATCTTGCTAAAAATGCCTACTTATGCATGTTCCTAGGCTCATAGAACATTCAACTTTATAAATATTGCATAACGTGCATCATCATGCATTTAAAATAGATTGTATAATTTGTACACTAATTTTCTTATTTTAATGTTAGGGGATAGAGTGATACATTTGTGGTTGTCGGATTGAAGATCCAATTGTACTAATCTAATGAGGGTGACGATTGAAGTCCAACACCTCCAAACTCTCTTTGATTGGACCTCCATAGCATCATATGCTATCTGAAGAAGATCAATGGCTAGGGGGCAAGGTGACACAATTTAGAGCCTTAAATGATAAATCCAAGTGCACAAATGGGTTCAGTTCGACGATCACAGTCCAACAACGTGAAAATTGACCGAATTCGGCATCTGTAGCGCCACCTTCATGCCAAAAAAGATGGACGACTAGGATGGTACCACATGGCACCATCTTAGCTGCCCAAACCCACCCTCAGGCCACTGCCCCTCCTCAAAGGTGCTTCTATCGTGCAATTTCAGTAGTTGGATTCGCAACCAACTTCTAAGATGAGCTCCAGCACTGGTCCTTCACATTTCCAAAGGGGCTTCCCTCGCAAGATCTAGGTTGTCGGATATCCATCCAATGGCCACTATGCATCCATGTCGCTCCCTCACCCCACGCCATATGCTGTATAGGAGATCACGACCATTCAATGGCCATGATCGCACGGCCACAATAAGCGTAATGACATCTTCAGGACATAAAGGTGCCTTTAGTGTAGGGGTGAGTAAAGGCGGTCCCAAGCATCAGGTGCAGGTTTAACACTCCTTGGTTGCCTTTTAATCCACAGCTCGTATGGTGCATCGATTGGGGCCGCTCAATCATGATCAAGTGGTGCAGATCAAGCCATGTGGCACGATGGATGGGTGGAAAGCCATACACGCAAGATGACACACATTTGAATGCCCCTTTGCACGATCTGAAGCGCGAATGAGGCGAGATTTGAGCCCTCCGATGGAGATCTGATGGACATGATCCTTCCATGCCATGCTTAGTTGTGCTAGTGCGAAGCAAGCAACATGCACACGCTGTCCGTGCACTGCGTGCAACTACGAGTGCGGCATGCATGTGGCGTAGCATTTGATGCATATCTGAGAAAACCATTTGCCAAGGCCCTATATATACCCATACACCCCCTTCTTTTTCTTCATCCCTTCCCTCACCTCTCTCACCCTGAAAAACTATGAAATTATTTACGAGATCATGACACTACAAGAAAAGTCACTATTGGAGATATTAAACTTGCGGCTGTTGCGAAACTGTTAGTAATAGTTGCACATTAGAGATGGTTATATATTCGAATGTTGCTATAAACCATCTCTAACTATTAAGGGAATGCTAAATCTCAATTGGTGATGATTGTTAGATCACCGTCGCCAATGCATATCGATGTGTGAAAATATTTGCTCCCTCATTAGGCGGGACTAGTCATCGCTTTCACATTCACAACGGTTAATCCTAAAACCATCGTAAATGAACATTCAAGAAGGTTTTAGAAACCCTCGCAAAATGTTATTGCTAGGTAAAAAGAATGAGTTCCCACATGAGGCGGAAAAGGTGATTTACTCACATTTATCGACAGTTGAAGAGATCAACCATTGCCAATGTGAGCCGCCTAGAAAATATCTATACTCACATTTGCGATGGTTGATCGGATCAACTGTCGCCAATGGTGAAGATAAGTCCGCAACCGCACCCTTTCCCCCTCCCCCTCCCTCAAAACAGTTCTTCCTTGCTCGAGCCACCCCCTTCCCAGCCTCTCCTTGGCCCGCTGTTGACTCCTCCTCCCTCCAGTGAGCCACCCCCTCCCTAGGCTACACCCTTTCCTCCCGGAGGCACTGTCCCCTCCCCGGCCACCCTCCCTACCCTTGCGCCCTCCCCTCCTCCACCACCCCCCATAGCCGCCCCTCACCATTGCCCCCCGCGTCGCCCCACGCAGCCTCCCTTAGCCACCCCTCGTGCCTCCCAAGCTCCTTGCCTACCCATGATGTGGAAAATACACGTTTTGTTAAAAGTAGGTTTTGATGTCGTTGTAACGTGTATCATTGCAATCAACTTTTACAATTTATATTCCTAGATAGTGGAGTATCTAAGGTAGTCCAAGGAGGCCAAATTGTTAATCACAAGAATTGATTCTCTCACTTGCCTCTCAAATCCACACTTTTGTTTTTTTATTTTGATTTTTGTTGTTTTTAAGGTTTCAAAAACAATCGGGTATTTTGATGCGAAGATGAACTAAATATTAAGCCTATCACTAAATCTAAGTGATAAGAAAAAATCCACTTCTAAGCTCACCCTAGGAAAGTGTGCTAATGGTAATTACAAGAAGGTGTGGTGCACTAAGCTACTAAAAGCATGAAAAACACATTAACAGAAATTGGAAGGTAAATTAAAATCTTGTATGGCTAGGATTTCGAGTACATGTAGTGGAATGCTTCTTAACAAGAATAAAGTACTAGCTAATACAAAATATAAAGTAGAAGATAAAAAAAGAGGGATCCTTTAGCAGAAGTTCTGGATGGCCCTTGCTCCAAGTGTGGTTGCCCCACACTTGTAAATAGTTTTCCTTAACCTCTTCTAACTCCTCCAAGCTGTCTCCTCAAGGTGGGCATCAACCACCTTGTTCCTCCTCTTGCCTGGCCATCCCCTCTATGTAGATGACCTCCTCCTTAGCATGGCACAAGAAAGAAGAGAGAAGAAGATGGACACTAAGGGGGCAGGTAGGTTGCCCCCTTAATCTTCTTCTCTTCTCCTCCTCTCTTAACCGGGGATATGGTGCAGTAATGGTGGACCTAACTAATGGAAGAGATGATTTTTGGGTGGTGGTTAGGTGGGGTATATATAGGAATGGAGAGGGGAGTTGCCGTGACTTTTGGATGTAGGGTTAGGATTGGCTTTGGTTGGTGGTTGGTGATCCTATGGCCTAGGATAGTTGGCGCCAATCCTAAGGGTGTTATAGGTGGTAGTTGTGGGTGGTTACCACCCTTAGTGGCTTTTGGTTTCGGCGCCAAAATGGGTCTTCTAGAAGGGGGTTTTTAGAGGGAAAAATGGAGGGTGGTGATGGCATTTAAGGGTGGATGGATGGGTGAGATGGAAGGGTTTTTGGAGGGAAAAAATGGTGCCAAAAGGGAGGTGGTTGGAGGTGGCTTTCGGTGCCCCTTTTGGTGTCCTTTGGTGGAGGTGTGGGTTGAAGGGATGTATGTTGGTTGGCACCAACCTGGGTAGAAGTAGGTGGACTCAAGTGGACTTGAAGGGTTAATTGGTGGAGCTTAGGTTAGGTGGGGTTTTAGGGTTAGGTATTGGTGCCATGGAGGTAGACCTCACTAAGCTAAGCTAGCTTAGCTAGATTAGCTAGTAGATAGTTGGGTAGGAGGTAGAGGGAGTTAGGGTTTTGGAGGTGAGGAGCTGGAAGTTGCTGGAAGGAGCTACACTGGAGCTGGTGGCTGCTAAAAGGAACTGTAAGGAGCTACCTTAGCTAGCTTAGCTTGCAAGTTCTTTGGTAGCTGCTAAGCCATGCTAAGGTGAGCTAGCTTCTACTGATATGAGCTGAGGTGAACTAGGTCTAGTCTTCCCAGAGATTACCTTGCTAGCTAGAGCAACTAGCTTAGGTCAAGTAGCTCAGCTCAACCAAGTTGCGCTGAGTTAAGTCTCTGGGAGTTGGACTTGAGTTGGCCTGAGCTGGTTGAGGTCATCATCGACTGACTAGGTCTACCTAGTCGATGGCAGTAGCTAGCCCTAGTCAGGTTGAGCTTCCAGTGAACTATTCTGAGATGGAAGACCTGGAATGGAGCTAGGACCAACTATCTTGAGCTAGTTTGAGCTGCCATCCAACTGAGGTGAGATGAATGGAGCTAAGGTGAACTAGCCAGAGCTGCCATTCAACTGAGATAAGTTGAATGGAGCTAGGGATGAGTTGATCCAGCTAGGAGCTAGGATCCAGTTGGGATCCAGCTAATAAGTGCTTCTTCTTCATCTTTTGCCTTCCTGAGTGGTAAAGTATGTGGGATCTGACATTCTGCCTAATCCTGACACTCAGATAAATACATCAAAAATACAATTAAAATGAAATGCATCCCTAACCTAAGTAAATACCTAAACGCAGCCCAAAAACCCGTTTATGGTGTTAAAACCCTAAGAGCTACATTAGTTTTAGGGCATAAGAATGATGATAAAGTGGCGCTTATCAACCCTCTGCACCGCCCGCACTCCCTGCCCGCCTCCCGCACCTCCCCGCTCTACCTACCCGACCCCCGCTCGCCCCTCGCTACCCCCTGCTCCCTGCCCGCATCGCCCCCCACTCCTACCCACCCCCACGACCCTGCGACCCCGCCCCCACGGCCCCCTCAGCCCTCGATCCTTTCCTGCCCCCCCTCCCCCCTCGTCGACCCCCCGCACCGCCCTCCATCTCCAACCATCTCCTCCTCCTCCAATCCCCACAATCACCCTAAACTTTGATAGTTAATTATATGTTATCAATTTTTATTTAATTTTTTTGTTAATTTCTTATTACAATTTGATATATATTATTTTGATTTGTGTAATTTGATTTAGGTTACGCTCCTCGTCAGACACATTCTCACAGATTCACATGTTTCGTCGAGGTATGAATGTGTGATTTATTACATTAATGAATTATGAATGCTCACGAATGTGGGGTGTACCCACTTAATTTTGTGAATTATGTTTTGAATGTTCATGAATGTGAGATGTACCTACTTAATTCTATTTAGTATGTTGTGTATGTGAATGAATGTGGGGAGTTCATACATGATTTCTTTTCGTGCATTTGTTGAATGAATGTGGTAGTTATTAATGTTTAATTCTATATGCTTATTATGGGAAGAAGTTTATATTGCAGGGGAAGTTTGAACGGGGATTTCGCTTTTCAGAATGATATGTCAAAAAAATACATCATCACAAAAAAATCGCAGGGTGGAAAAATCCCAAATAAAAAATATTTATCAATAAACTAATCACAATGGATTAGGTCGTATCCATAGGGAGGAACGACTGCAAGAAATTCATGAATATTTTTCCCTCATATTTGCCCAATCGAGTGCGGGATCCGTTCCCAAATCCACTGTGAAGTAATGCGAAAAGAAGAAGATACACAACAACTCAACAATACAAGGTTATGTGCGTAATTTTTCCTCAATGAAAGAATTTAATAAAGATGAATCAGTAGTGGCATCTCATGTAATTTGCAATTGCATGCGTACTAGAAAGAAATTGAGCAAATCCAAATCAAAATCTAATGTGAAATGATGTGCATAACATGAGCAAAGAAATATGATAAAGAATGAGTACGATATTGCAATTCCACCTCAATAAAATATTCAAAAGTTAAAAATCAAATTAGTGGCAATGACATGAAATGTATTAACCAATCAAACCAATAATAGAGGATTTCGTTTCCTTGATCGTGCGCAAAGAAGAGTGGACGGCTAGCCATGGGAAGCTTTAAGGAGGTCGAGGATGCAGTGGGCTTCGCGATGGCGGTGGTCCCACAACGGGAGGTGGCTGGAGGCAGCTGACCAACAAGAAGGTTGGCCAATGATGTGGAGCCTCATCGGCAGTTGTCGAACGTCGGGTTGCTACGCTAACGTGTTCGGTTTTGAAAACCTGTCGTCGTAGTATGAAAGCGAAGAACTCGTGTTCAACAAATAAAATTATATCGAAATGGAAATTCTGGGTCGAACACAGGGAGGCGGATGTTTGATTTAAAAAATTCGCATTTGTTTTATTTGTCACGAAGTAATTCAATTGATTAGAACTATCAACTATTTACAATAAATCGAAGAAAGAGAGAGAGAATATTACAAACAAAAACCAAAATGAGATATAGAATAAATATGGAATTTCATCATCAGAATGATTGTTCATTATACTAGAAAGCGGGAAAATGATTACACTAGAAAGCAGTAAATCTACTCTAGAAAGCATGAAAAGAATGGAGAGAGAAATATCTTCCTCGACGGTTGCTTGGAGGATGAGTCAGACGGGACGATGCCTGGACGAAGGAGGATGAAGCAGGACAAAGGAGGATGAAGCGGGAAGAACGGGAATGGGGCAGCACGTCGTCGTCGTCGCGGGATCAGCTTCCGAAAGGGGGACGAAAAATTGACTATCTCGCGAAAAGCATCCCGGGTGTGGGACAAGCTTCTCTTGAGCTTTAGAGAGGGAGAGAAGAGAAGGAAGGGATGAGAATTTCGTATGGAGCGGGTCTCCTTTTATAGTTGCAAGGAGTGGGGGCAATTTGGTCATTACAACTCTTAAAACATTAATTCACGACCTTTAGTGACGGATAAAATCGTCGCTAAAGGTCTGAATGTGGGCGTAGTGGGCGACGCATGCGCACCCGCTCGCTTGCCTGCGCGTTCAACACTCGTGCACGTCCAGCCGATCTCAGCCATCTGATCACGAGATCGGATGGGTTAGATCGCGCCTTCGCCTGCCTGCGTTGCGCGCCCCATCGCGTGCGATGCTGCATCTTCGCCGTGTGTGCAATAGAGCGTGAGTGCTATCAGGTGCTTAGAGTCATTCGATCGTGATCTGACGCTCGCCCACACCCGCTCGCCCACTCACTGCAAATCAAACTCGTGTCTGAAGGCAACTGAGCGCCTTATCCACTGCGCTGCGCGCATGGATGGGCAGGCGGCTGAAGTTTTGAATGCGTGTTCAGGATCGTTGGATCGAGATACAACAACCCAGATCGTGCATTGGATTCACTTTGGAAAGGCAGAGGCGGACCTAAGGGCCGGTTGGATGGCTGAGATGGTGCCACGTGGCGCCATCTTGGTCGTCCATCTTCTGGATGATGTAGATGGTGCCACGGTTATCTGATTGAGTCGATTTTCATGCCGTTAGGCTACGATCGTCGATCTGAATCCATCCGTGCAGTCAGATTTGTCGTTTGAAGTGCAGATTCACACCATCTTGGCCCTTGATCTTCTAGGGTTCCCCGATCACTATCTGATGCTATAGATGTCTGATTAAGGCGATCTTGGAGTCGTTGAACTCCAATCGTTGCCCTGATCACATCTGTATGGTTGGATCTTCGATCTGAGGCCCCAAGAAAAAGTTTGCCCTGTCCATGAACATAAAAGGAGACAATTAACCTCCATTTTATTCAAACTACTCTAAATGCAAGATGATGCATGTTATGCAATATTTATAGCATGAAATGCAATCCTATGCTTAAGAACATACATAAATAGACATATTAAGTAGTGTAAACATGTTTACATCAGCAGTCGTGTGGTCTGTCATTGGCGAATCTGAGTGCGTGGCCATGCACGTGAGGGTGCAGCGAGTCCGGTGGATGCGCCGGTGCATCGAATGGAGGGCGGAGAGGTCGACTGTGTTTTGGTGATTTTGGGTTCTTTTCCTCCTCTATTAGTTGAGAAGAAGAGGAAGAAGAAGAAGAGGAGGAGGCTGACTGCCATTGCTTGCTGGTCGTGCATGCGCATGCGAGGATTGCGCGTAGTTGGTTGCTCTCGTGGGAGGGCACACGGTCGGTGGTGAGGGAGGAGTCGACGATAGGGGTCCTGTTCTACATGAGGAGGTTGAGGGGCGCGGAACTGTGGCCTCACGAGGGCAGGCAATGGTGTGTGGTCGTGCGGGCTACGTGAGGGCCTAGGTGTGCATCCATAAGCGAGTGGCTAAGTGGATGCGGCTATGGGCATGCACTATGAAGGAGGAGGAGGCAAGCCTCACACTATCGAGAAGGTAGAACCTCTATTGGCACCAGTGCGTGCGTTGGGCATAGGCTGATGTGGGCACTATGGCACGCGGAGGAGATTTGGTTGCTCAATTGTCTAAAGGAGGAAGAAGATTGCGGAAGGGAAGGATGCAGTGGCTCTACACATCCAGGAAGGCTCTTAGACATCTTAAGTAAGGGGGATGGCAAACAGTGGTGAAGATGGATGTTTGTAGCATGGGAAGGAGAATGGCACAGTGGTCGTAGTCAAGTGGAGTTTGCAGTGGTGTAGCCGAGTTGTCGAGGTAAATGCAGATAATGGCAAGTCGTCGTGGTTGCGGATGTCGGTGCTATCACCACCGACTGTGGTGGAGTTGGAGAGGACGTAGGCGAGGTGTAGTGGTGGTTGGTTTAGGTGGAGAGGGAGTTCCTCCCCACGAGGAGGATGATGCCTCCTTGTCGTCTTCTTCCCTATTACATATATAGAGTGAAAGAGAAAGAATCAGAGAGAGAATCATGATTTCATGAGGGAAAGCATGCCTGATATTTTATGTGAACAAAAGAAGCAAGAGAGTGGTTTTAAGGAAAATAAGGAAGGGAATGCCATTGATTAATTGAGAGATATATAGGGATGCACCAAAAAAGATTCCCTCCCTATTTTTGTTAAAATAAAATCCCAGCATTATGGTATCTCAAATTGAGATTGATGTGATGCCCTTGCCTCTAAAGTGAATAATTAATCCTTCCATATAAAGATTAATGCAATTAATGCATGAAATGATAAATCTAACGTTCACATGATTTTGTCAATAACATCATGCTTTAAATTAATCTCTTCTTCTAATTACAATATTCTTAGGCTCTAATTTAGTACACTAAAGTAAACTTATCAAAGTTCTGTCAAAAATTTTAATAATTGAAGAAGTTGAGGGGAAGAAAAGAGAAAGAGAGAGTACAAGAGATGAGAAGCAATTAGGTAGGACAAGTTTAGATAAAGAAGAATGGGAAAATTTGAAGAAAGTAGAAAAGGAGAGGAGAGTAGAGTAGAGGAGGGAAGAGGAGGGGAAGGATAAGGAGAAGAGGGAAAGTGAGGAGAAAAAAAGAGGCGAGGCAGGGAGGGGTATAGGAGGGAAAGGAGAGGAGAGAAAGGGAGGCAAGGAGGTATGGTGTAGGAGGGAAGGGAGAGGAGAGAAAGGAAGCGAGGTAGGGTACTTTAGGGTATATTTATCTTTTATGTATAACTTATTATTTTTATTGCAGATTGTATGATTTTAATAAAGTTATAGATACAAACACTTGCACAAATGTAGATGCACTTGAGGCCAAACAATAGGTATTCTAACCCCTAGGTTACAGATTTTAGGAGGGGATAATCGTATCAAAATACTTGCCCGTTGACACTTATGATCATGTTATACGGACAATGTAGAGTGTGTGTATACCTCACTTACATGCACAAAGTTTTGTTTTTATAGTATGCCAAAAGAGTTGTCATCCTTTGTTCAAAGAAATTCTGAACAAAGGGGGGTCATTGAAGATTTGATCACAACTTAGGGTTACTTGTTACATAGAACCAATGTCTAGAGGAATTTCGGTAGTTTCTTTTCGCTCTTCTCCGATATACCAATTAATCTTATCTACGTTCCTAAAGCACCCTTAAATGAGAGTTATTGGGAATATAGTTAACGTTATCTTGGGAGCTATACTAGAGAAGTGCAAGGAGATGCTGTCGAAATTTCTCCACACACCGGTTACATGTAACAAGTAATGTTGTGATCAAATCTTCAAAGATGGGCTATTAAAGTGAAAATCATAATTAAAATACATATATATATTTATATAACATTTCAATGTTTATTCATAATTAGTGGGTGATTTAGGTATATGTAAGAATAGCTTTTTTTTCATAATATGACATTAACTTGAGACCTTTTGTTAATAATTATTTAGGTCATTATTGACAAGTCTTAGATTAGTATGAGAAATTCAGATTACATTCGATATAAGAATGGAGTGAGGGAGTTCTTGGATTGGGCTTTCCATGATGATAGGAAATCACTCAGACAAGGGGAACTTCTACAGTTGATTTTCTGTCCTTGCCGAAAGTGCTTAAATGGAGAAGTACATGATCGTAACACTGTGTAAGAGCACGTAATCTGTAATGGTTGGTGGCAACATTACAACAAGTGGATGGCTCATGGAGAATTCGTCATAGAAACTTAGGAAACTGATTCAATGAATGTTGATGAGGAGCCTATTGGTAATATTGAAGGTGATGGGATCAAGGAGATGTTGGATGAATTTAGAGCAGTAGATAACATCGTAGACGATAGTGACATGTTAAGAAGTTGTAACAACTTTTATGGTGCTATTAAGGCAGCCGATGAACTAATTGCTCCTGGAGTGAGCTCTATGTCAAGGTTGACATTTCTATTGAAATTATTTCGGGTGAAAGTTATCAATAAAGCCACATCTAAATTAATGTCTGAGGTGCTTGAATTTTTCAGAGAGCTCCTATCTTAACCGAATAGTTATTCGGAGTCATGGTATGATGCGAAGAAATAGATTAGGGTACTGGGCTTAAATTGCAAAAAGATTGACGCCTGTCCAAATAATTTCATATTGTTCAAAAGTGAATATGCTGGTCTTGATACTTATCCGAAGTGTGGTGCATCAAGATATAAGGTTGGAAAATCTATGAATCAACATGGCAAGAAATAGGCAGAGAAGATCCTGCGAGACTTTCCATTGATTCCTAGTCTTCAACGCCTATTTATATCAAATAAGACTGCAAAATTGATGGCATGGCATAACAGAACAAATCACGAGATGGCCGCATTCGTCACCTCGTAAATTCTGATGAATGGATAAAATTTGATAACAAACATGTATCATTTGCAGAGGAATCACGTAGTGTAAGACTGGATTTTGCAAACGACGAATTTAATCCATTTAAGAATATGTATCCGTCATATTCAATATGGCCAGTGGTGATGGTAACTTACAACCTACATCCTTGGTTGCATAAGTGATCGTAGTTTATGATGCTGACATTGTTAATCCCAGGCCCAAAGCAACCAGGAAATGTTATAGATATATACTTGCAACCATTGGTGGATGAATTGAAACTATGGTGGGATAATGACATTCAGACATACGATGCAGGAAAGAAGAATTCTTTATCATGCATGCTGCATTGCTGTGGACTATCAATGACTTTTCAGCATATGCAAATTTGTCTGGATGGAGTACAAAAGGAAAATTGGCATGTCCAATTTGTATGGAGACACACATCATCTCTGATTACTTGGAAGCAGCAAGTTGTGTTACTTGGGTCACCGTAAATTCCTTCCAATTGACCACAGATGGCGAACAACACAGTTCAAAGACAGATTTGACGACAAATCTTGTTAATATTCCTCTAAGAATACAAGAAATAAGCTAAGCACAGATTCTATTATGTTGTCAGGAGTAACAATAATACAGAAATTGCAAGAAGTTGGAAACATAAGATTGGGACAACTTTTTAAAAAAGACCTTACAACATTAAAGCATTTAGGCTTTAAGAAGAAAAGCATTTTCTTCATACAACTCCCATATTGGAAAGATCTGACAGTCTGGCACAACCTGGATGTGATGCACATAAAGAAAAATGTCATGGACAATAAGTTGGATGTCCTAACTTTAATGGATAGTCCAAAAGACACAATAAAAACAAGAAAAGGCATGGACATTTCGGGCATTCATCTAGAGCTACATACGACAAAGAGGCATGATGGCAGTGTTGAATTCCCAGATGCTATATACAGCTTAAATCATGAACATATTCAGAAAATATTCTCATTTTTTAAGGAGATACGGTTGTCGAATGGCTACTCATCACAGTTATCATGTTGTGTTAATGAATCTCAAAAGAAAATTAATGGGTTAAAAAGTCATGACTCGATGTTTATATGCAAGTGTTTTTCCCATTGGCCATACATGGAGTCTTACTTGATCCCATTGTGGATGCTTTTACAAACATGAGTCGATGTGTCAAAGCTATCTGTTCAAAGACTTTAGATGCTGAAATGCCATGTGATGGGAACACCATCATGAGCCATAACTAGCTCATTTTGACCTACTTTACAAACAGGTCTAGCCCAATTATATTTCTACCCCTAACTTTTCAAAACTTCTACAGAAATCCTCCTATTTTTATCTTCATTCTTTGCAATTAGGTCCCTCCGCCATTATAGTGGAGGGAATCCTACTCCGGCGGGGTATCGAGGGAAAGATCTCCCTGATTCCTCAGAGAATCCCCTTCAAATTTGAAAGGGAGATTCTCTGAGAAATCTCCTCCAGTTTGAACACAATCAGAGGCTTAATTTGGCATCCAATCTCTCATGTGAATGCATGAGAGATTTGGGTCACCATCGACCTTCCAACTCCAGGAAGGTTGCCGTGCTTGGAAGCTTGGCTTCTAAGCACAAGACCTTCTGTCAGGGCCTATAAAAGCATGCCCAGATCAACTCACAACCTCCAAGCTTGAAATTGGCCTGAGAAACCTCCTATTTCTTCTCTTCCCCCACCGGTCAATAACTCAGCAAGCTCCGGCAACCCTTCTCTCTCTCGTCGCTCTATCGCAAACCAGTGGCAGGGTCCTCTCTATCCTCTTTGTCCACGTTGCGCCGCACCAGCTGACATCCCTGCAACCACCTTGTCGTCGCCGTCCTCCTCCCACTAAGTACTTCGTCTCCAGCAATGGCAATACGAGCTGGCTGCCTCCTCTACGTCCCCCTTCGTCTATTTTCACTCAGCTAAGTCTCTCTCCCTTCTCATCATTTTTCTGACTTTTATTCTTGTAAACATGCCTCAACGCTAAAAACCACCACCACCTTCTCCACCTTCGGCCAAACTCTGGTGAGGTGTTCCCACCACTCCACACCTCCATCCGCCTCGCCAACCACCCCACAAGCACCGCCACACCTCACTGACCCTAGATCCTCACTCCACTCACCGCGCCAAGCCCCCAGAACTCCCCCCGAACACACCCAATTCCACACGCATAGGGTGACCTAGGCACGCACGCTCCGGCCACCCCACACCACACCGACCCTCGCACTGCCTTCACCGTGTCTAAGCGAAGCTGTCTGAACTTTTTGATAAGGCCACAAGGCCATTTACTTGTTGAAAGGGTTAGAGGTCCTCGCTACCATTAGCGCAAGCAAGGAGCTTGCTTGGGAGCCTCCTCCAGGACTCCTCGCTGCAGGCAACATGTCCCAGGTCGCGTGGACTCCACACACAACCCCAGCCAAGCGATTAGCACTGAAGACTGAGGGGGCCGCTGCAATCAGGGAAGCTTTTGCTGCGGGTGCTCGCAAGAAAGGTGGAATGTTTAGTCCCACCTTGGAAGTGGAGGAGCGGATGTAGCGACATAAGAGGAAAAAGTCACAGAGGCTTATTACCTCCTGACCACAGGGTGAGGCCCCACTCGCCCTCACAGCCTCGTCCACAACCCGCTGCTAGCGGACCTGGCCCTGACCCGTATACCCGACCAACCTGCACTCCTCGCCCACTACGCACACCGGTGGGCCTGGTCTTGGGCGCGCATACCCGACCCGATTACCTGAGAAGGCTCTGGGAGAGTGAGCGTAAGAGAGAAAGAAGAGAGATCGCGGGGGTGGGTAGGGGTAGGTTTTTCTCTCGCAGGCAGGAGAAGAAGCCAAGGAAGAAGAGGATTGAAGCTAGCAAAGGCTAAGGAAGGAGAAGGCAAGGCTGAAGAGGAAGAGCTAAAGGAAGGAGCTGAAGTCAGAAGAAAGGGAAGCCGTAGAGATAGAAGGAAAGAAAGAAGAAGAAGAAGAAGAAACCAAAGCTAAAGGTAGAAGGAAATAAAGGCAAGAGAAGGCTAAGGCACGAAGAAATCAGAGAAGAAAAGAAGAAGGAAGCCAGACAGATCAAAGACAAAAGATCAGAGACAGAGAAGAGAAGACGAAGAGAAATAGCACAGCACTGTAGCAAACACTAGTTTAAGACATCTAATTCACAAAATCAGACGTCCATCATTTTTTGTGCTCTTCATATACATTGATATTTTGTGGCTATATTTACATTTTGCATTAACTCTAATTTTCATTGCTTATTATGTTCAATTTCTCAAAGTTGTGTTCTTGATTTTTAAACCCCAGTTTGCTCCCTGTGTTTGACCTCGTATTTACAATTTCGAGTAATAAAATTTATTTGTTTTCGAGCGATTTTAACTATACTACGACGCATTGATTTTAACATTGATCTCACCTCGCTAAAACATTTTGGCACCACTGCCGGGGAGCAACGGGCGATTTAGAAATCTTGATCACAATTTCTGATTTGATACTAACTTGATACATCACTTTTGTTGTGATTGTTTCAGGGGAGAATATTCAAAAGAAGTCGGCCGCACAATAACCACACCCGGGGCAGGTAATCTCTAATTAGCCCTTTCTCTTAATCCCCTCATTCTGAAAAGGAAAAACAAAGATAAAAATCAATTTAGGGCTACCAGCTTTCCATATTTAGCTAAGTCACCAAAGTTGCCTGATTTTGATTTCAACAAATATTGACTTGTACATCCATTTAAGGTAATTAGGGCTACACCTTCTTGATTGAGCCCTAGATACCATATTTGTGGCAACTAAATTGGACCAAAATTAGAGCCAATTTAAGGATTCCAATTTAGAGTTTTAGAGACATCTTTCTAAGCAAGAATCAACTATTCCAAAAAGAGGTGTGCCTAAGCCTTGATTGAAGATACTTATTAATGAGAAACCCTTAAAATTCAAGCTCTTAATTTCACTTGAACCCTAAAAGAAAGGACCTAAAGCTCTCGAAGGACAAATAGGTGAAGTTGACCCCCTTATTGGGTCAACCAACCTTGAAATTAGGTTACTTTTGCACTCAATACATCTGAAGTTCAAGTGGAATCCTAAGCACCTTTGATCTTAAATAAAAGTGGTAGACTTAAGAGGTCAAGGTCCCCATTCTGGTCTACTTGGAATCTGAATGACAAGAGAGGATGGGTGGGGGAAACCCTATAACTCATGGGGACGCTCTACCGTGTAAGGGTCTTTGCGGGACTCTCCCTCTTTGGCTGCGCAGGTATTTCTCAGGTGGACGGCTTTTCTGACTAAGGGGTATCATCCGCCTCGAACCTCTATAGTCATCCAAATTTTTTGGGTCTCTTGATTGGGTCCAGCACCTTCTACTCTCATCCAAACCTTCGGTGCATGTTCGGTAGGAGGTCCTTAAGACCATCCTTAAGACCTCCTTTAGTGATTCACTCCCGCCGAGGCCAAGCCTCGACGTCCGTATTTGTGCAGCAACCCCACCACATAAACATCTCCTCTGTTTCATCAAAACCAAATTCTCCTTCTTCCATCATCATGGCACAACCAGTTGAAGAAGAGAATAATCTTGAACACCAATTCCAGTGCTTGAATGATCTATTTCAAAACTTTGTGAGATCACTATAATCCCACTACGGTGGCGATCAAACCTCGAGTCCAAATCCCAGTTGGAGGTCCTGATTCTGAGCTCAAGCCCAACATGATTCATGCTATTCCAAAGTTTCATGGGCTTAACTTCGAGGATCCTTTTCAACACATCAAACAACTCAAACATCTGGCCCAGACCATTGGGTTAGATGTACAAAATTGGGATATTCTTCTTATGAAGATGTTTTCCTTCTCTCTCATGGACAAGGCAGCTCATTGGTATCAGATTCAAACGCGTCCAATCAACATGTGAGTTGAACTACAATCTGAATTCCTGAAAAAGTTCTTCCTAGTTGGTCGGACGAATGCCTTACTCCACCAGATCACACACTTCACCCAGCAATCTGGAGAACCTCTTCATGAGGCATGGGACCGTTTCTTGGATCTCATGCGAAAGTGCCCCCATCATGGAGTTCCTAAATGGGAACAAGTAAAGTCGTTTTACCAGGGACTCTGTGAAAACATCCGCTTATTCGTCAATGCAACCTGCGGAGGAAATATCATGGGTCAACAGGAAGACACTATGTGGGAGATTCTTGAGAGTATGTTCAAGAACTCCATCAATAATGACTCCATGGGCTTATCCGACCAGATGAATGCCCACGCATTGATTGCACCACAAAAATACACCTGCAATTGTGCCGTCTTGTGTTATTTCCTAGCATTACTAGTGCATATTAGGTTTCCATAGTCGCATTTGTGAAAATACATGCATGCATGCATTTAATTGAGAGGGGAGGAGAGTGAATAAATTGGCCTCGCAATTCACATTTTCTTCAAGTGCTGCTTCACAAAATTCCATCTTTATTTTTATTTCTATTTGATTTTGAATTTCTCTGTACGGCTGCAAGGAATGGCCTCTTCTTCTTCACGCCATGTCCTGCTCAGCCATGCTCTGCACAGCCTGTCCCTGCCAGCCATGCACAGCCATGCACAGCCAGGGCATGGCTGTGCATGCCTTCTTCCTCTATAAAAAAGGCACGGCTTCTTCTTGCAAGGGAGCCTAGTCCACGAAAAAAAACCCACATAGCAGCTCTTCTTCCCCAGGCCGCCCCCTCCCCTCTCCCTCCATACGCAGGCCCTCCTCCTCTGAGGAGACACTGCGAGCAGGAGCACCTCACAGTGGTGCAAAACCACCACTGTGAGTCCACCACCGCCCAGCTCATTAGAGAGCCGGTGGGCGTGGTGGTTCTCTCTCTGTTTCAACGTCCAAGCCAATTCAGCCATTGGAGTAGGAGCTTCAAGCTTTGAAGCTCAAGCTCCGCACAAGCAGTAGCAGTAAGGCAGCAGCAGCTGCAAGGCCCTCCAACGCATGCCAATAGGCCACCCTCGCCTCCATCGCGCGCCTTCAAGCACCCTCGCCTCCCGCTTCTTCGCGCAGCACTCTCCTTTCCGCCTGTAACCAGCCAGCGCACCCCGCCCACGCACGCGTCAACTCGCGTGCACCAACCGTCCACGCCACCCGCACTCACAGCACCGGACGCAGGCGGTCACGCGGCTCGCCTAGGCACAATAGCCACTGTTCACGCGTTTCAGCGGAACACTGCAGCAACAGGGACGTGACCGGTAAGTTTCTCACTTATCCGTCACCCGACGCGCCGCAGCCGCTACTAGCCCGCACACGCGTCCCTCCCCGAGTCCTGCTCTAGCTCCCGCACGCACGCCTGCCAGCGCCCGCAGCCGCCCGCGTATCCGCCCGCTTCAGCGTCTTCGCCCGCATACGCTCACATGCTCCCAGCGCCTGCGTCTGCCCGCACCCGACTCTTCGCGCAGCACTGTGCGCTGCGGGTCCTTCCTCCGTGCCCACTTCCCTCCAACGTGCGCCTCTCCATGAGCCTACGTGCCTACGCGTGCACGTAAGACACCAGACGTTGACCCTAAGAGCGCAGATGGCTTAAACGCCCCCTTCACTCCAGCAGGAAGCCCTCTCTCTCTCTCAACACTCTCTCCTTCTCTCTCTGCAGATACACATACACACACACTCACACTCTCGCACACACACACTCTCACTTATATATTATTATATACTTATATATATATACATATACATATATATATTGATATATATACATATATTTATATACATATATATATACATATATATATATATATACACTTATATCTATACATATAGTAGTACCTATATACCAAAGTGTTAATATACATGCATACATACATACATATATATATATATATACTTATACATACATACATATATATATATATATACATATATTTACATACCTATATATATATACATATAAATATATATATACACACATATAGCTACATATATACCTATGTATTTATAACCATATATATATATAGATATATTTACATATATACATATATATATATATATTTTCACATTACTTACCATACCTTATATTGCGGGAATATCTGCACTAGTTGCTGATATTCCCCGACACACGTGTACAGAAAGCATGTTTGCACTCATCTTCAACCCATCCACCTTACATTCCACGTGGCACTTCGTCCTGTTGGTTGCATCTTCCGGAACGACGATCGACTTGACACCGTGCTACACTCCATCTCTACCTCCACCCCCACCCCTTTATACATATATAATATATACATATATATATACTATATTTACTTTATTTCTATTTCTCTTTCTTGCCATTAAAAAGATAAAAAAAATATATATAAAAGAGAAAAGATAATCCTTGACTTGCAAGTACTCAGTCTTGCGAATAGCACGACCAATTTTGAAACCCTGATTTGGCTCAAAGCCAAGAACCTGATTTTGAGGGTGTGCCTCAAAGACAAAGATTATCAGAAAAAAATCTTAAATAGAAAAACACCAAAAACACAATAAACGAATGGAAGAGATTCGTTGTAGGAAAGGCGTAGAAACTTGACTTCTAACCCCACTTCCCTGAGTTCAACCCTGGGCCTAAAAGTGACCAAGATAAAATCAAGTAGGCTAGGTAAAAAAATTTTGTAAAGAGATGGTTAGGCTCGATTTAGGTTAACCACTATACACATTTCAATTATAAAATCACCATATTAACACAACCTAACCGGGTCCTGACCACAATCTTTCAATGGCGCCGTTGCCGAGGAAGTGCGTATGCAAGTAAGTTTCTATTCCATTCCTTTCATTTTTCTCTTCTCTCTTCAGGGGTGTTTTTGTTTATTACTATGTAGGTGAACCTGTTGCAAGGAGAAGACAGGCAGATGAAGTCGGAAACGTGGGCAGGTCCAAGGCGGGAACGAGAGTGTGATGACGTCGACACCGCACTGGAGCTCCGCACACGTTGCAAAACAAGTAGATCTTTCTTTCTTAGCAACCTAGGTTAACTTATCACCATAATAAAATAAAAAAAAATGAAAAACTAGAAAAACTTCTTGGGATCTCTTGGGGGCAAGTGGATTAAAATTCACTTGTTTGATTGATTGCCTTTACTCCCACCACCTTGGGATTTCCCGCAAAACTTCGCATAGCGAAAATCCAAGAATTTTGATTCTTGAATTTTTCACTATGTGAAGTATTCTTTGAGGCAAATAAAAAGATTGATTGCCACCCATCTTTGCCTCATTTACCTGCAATTCGGGATCACCTTTTTGGTGGGGAGACTTGGAATTGAGTTAATTCCAACCCCACCACAACTTTTCACTTGCATAAGATTCGATCCCAAATATTTCAACCCCAACAAATTGATTTTCTTTATCTTTTGGTTGAGCCTTGTGTGTGGAAATCATTCTGGTGATTGGGAGCACTTGAATTGAAGTGCTTTGGCTCCCTTTCACACTAATCTAAAACTGATTCGTGCATCCACACATAGAAATCTCCATCTAGGGAAGCCCATTGCATTTTAGCATGCATTAACCAATTGACATTGAAGAAGGGTTTTTTGGGCTTAGAAGAAAACTTGTATTCTCTCAAAACTCGGAGATTGGTTGAATTGGTATTTCAGCGAAATCCTAAAATCCATACTACTTAACGCTAAACTCTAAAAACCATTCACCAATTAAAACTTCAATTTGGGAAGATTTCCCTGTTGCATGCTTGTTTTACACACTTGAAAAGTCAATCACTTGGGCATTACTCGTAAACAATGCCCTTTACATTTCAGAAGCACTTGATCCTAAGCCTCTAACTAAAATTGGTAGTAACTTGACCCTTATTAATGATTGGAGGTCTAACTACCTGCATGTAGTGCCTACGTGCTGGTGAGGGTTCCCACGTGCTATTGGGTGTCTAAGACTGGGGCAAACGGCCTCTCAATCTGGCCCGGTGGTTCCGCGATGCTCGCATTCGATTCTGTAGTTCGTGATAGTAGGTAACTTAGATCTTTAGGTCTAAGGGCACACTGTAGTGTTAGGAATTTGATTGAATTGATTTGTCATCAAGTATACCTTTGCGGCGTCATTTCTCTCATCTCTTTTCCCTTCTTATCGCCCTAATTCTTCCTGCGGTAGTGCATGTTTGGGAGGAGGTCACAAAACCCTGAACTGTGTGAATTGTCTGATAAATCTCGAAAAGAAGTCAAATCATCCTCCTCCTCCACAAACATGGCTGCACGCCCACCCCCAAATCCCGAGGGAGGAAACCGCCCTCAAAACCCACCAGGTGGTGGAGCCTTGGATCCCATAACCCACCTCCAAGCCCAAATGGAAATGTATAATGAACAAATTGAAGCCATTAGGGAAACATTGGAGGAAATGCAGAACTCTACCGAACGGGAGAAGCCTAGGTCTCTTAGCTCCTATCAGAATCCCGCTGCTACAGAGACCATAGGACAAATTCGGGTCCCTATGGGCGGGGATGACTTTGAACTGAAGCCTAACATAATTGGCCTAATAAATTTTCACTTCCATGTTCTTGCAAGTGAAGATCATTTTCTCCACTTGGAAGACCTAACCCGATTGGCTGAAACTGTTAAACCTAGAAATATCAGGTTACCTATAGTCCTCATGAAAATGTTCCCATTTTCATTGCGGGATAAAGCATCGCAGTGGTTACGCACCCTTGGGAGAACCATCCACACTTGGGAAGAGATGTGAACAACGTTTCTCAAGAAGTTCTTCCCAATCGGGCGAACCAATGCGCTTCACCGTGCTATCACTTCATTTACGCAATAAAACGGCGAACAATTTCATGAGGTATGGGAGAGATATAATGACCTCCTCAGGAAGTGTCTGCACCACGGTCTGCCTAAGTGGCATATAGCCTAGATTTTCTACTATGGGCTAAATGAGACATTGAAGCAGATTGCAGACGCTTCTTGCGGAGGGAATTTTATGAATAAAGACGAGAATGGAGCATTTGAATTGTTTGAAAATATGAGTGAAAACTCAATGAACAATGCTTCCATTGTCACCTTTAATTGTACCAGCCTGCCACGAAATGTCCATGAAGTTGACACGGGACCCTTCCATTCATCCACTAATCTCAGCCTTATCGCACAAAAATTGGATGAAGTCTCCGTCGTGCATAAGAAGCTGGACGAGCTTCTGGCCAACCCCACCCGTTCTATGGCAAACACCCCCACTTCACCACTTCCTCACAATCCCAATTCTTCCAACACCAGGCTTATCCCGAGAACCCCGTAAAACCTTCCTTACCAAGTGTCGCGCCGAGCGACTCGGTAAGTCATGTGGATCTGGCTTCTGCGAGCTAGTATTTCAACACGGAGGACCAAGCCTCCGTGTGCTCGGACGGATCTTTACATGCAAACGCATCTTCTGGCATAGAGGACACTTGCTCCCTGGGGAACAACCCTTTCTCTGCCACTTATAACCCAGGGTGGCAAAATCATCCAAACTTCGCATGGTCCAACAACCCGCAGCGCCAAAACCCCTCAGGTGGACCAATGCGACCGTCCTCACCCGTCATCCTAAGGGCCCAGTCTAATCCTATGGCGAATCCGCCATTAGGCCCTTGCATACCGCAAGCAGAACACGCATTAAGTCCTCTTGATAAATTGATGCGAATGATGATGGAAATGTCAAAGCGCCATGAAGAGAACATGACCTCTCTTCAGCACCAATTGGCACAGCAGAATGCTGAGATCAGTCAACTACGCATGGCAACTCGATCTCAGGGTACTCTTCCTGCCCAGCCTGTTCCAAACCCACGAAATTTTGTACCCCGTGGTCCTCAACCACAGGTACGACCTTTTCAGGGGCAGGTTAATTAGATTCAGCAGGCTCTGAGCATTCCACCGGGATTTCAAGCTAATCCTGCTGTAGCACCGCACTCTTATGTCCCCATTGCAAACCCTCCTCCGCCATATGATCCCACTGGACCCACATCGTCCAATGCTATCACTACGAGGAGTGGTAAGCAGACTGTTGCTCCTCCTCAACCTGATCCTGGCTCGTCTTCTTCATCGCCGTCTCATTCGTGATGTGCACCGCATTCGCGAGAGGATGACACACCCAAATTGGTGCCAGAATCAGTTCCATTCCCTGAGGCTCTACTGAGGGAGCCAAAAGGAAAAAAGAAAGATACGCAGGCCGTTGATAACCTGCGTAATTTGTTCAGGGATGTAGAAATCAAGGTACCCCTGCTCGAGGCTATCGACTGCATACCTACTGTCGCCAGATTTTTCAAAGACTACACAACACCCAGGCGACAGTCAAAGAAAACCAAGAATCCAGTGGTTCTCTCGCCTCATGCGAGTTGTGCTATACTGTCAAACCTACCACCGAAGCAGAAAGATCCGGGCACACCTCTCATTTCCTGTAGCATTCAAGGCTGCAATTATAACCATGCCCTACTTGATCTAGGATCATCCATCAATCTTCTACTGACCATCATGTTCGAAAAATTTTCCTTGGGAAATCTGAAACCCACCCCTGTCACGTTACAGTTGCAGATCGTTCTGTCAAAATCCCAAAGGGTGTGGTGGAAGACGTGGTGGTTAGGGTCAACAGTCTCTATTTTTCTGTTGACTTTCTTGTTTTAGATATGGAAGTTCCTGGCTCACTTTCTGATTGTCTGATCATCCTTGGTCGACCTTTCTTGGCCACAGCCCGCACCCATATCGACTGCGAGTCGGGCTGTATTGAGATTACCGTTGGATCTGAAAAGCTCAAGCTTAACATCTTCAAGGCAGTCAAGAACTTTGATTGCGATTATATCGAGGATGACACGTCTGACAAGGACATGGTCGTCAGTGCGTGTATCAGACTAATTGGGACCTATTCTGACCGCTGCGGATTACTTGTAAACATTGACGATTGCTTGACCGACACATATTGTGACGTTCCCCCATCCCTCCCTATTCCCGTACCTTCTCTTGACCAGACTTCTGACAAGGTTTTCTCCGCTTCCCATACCTCATGGTCTGAGTCATATCTGGGCTACTCACCGTCGGACCAAACTCTTGAAGACCGGATTGCCCTTTCTTTCCCGCTAAATCAAGCGGAGTTGCAAATCCACACTGGGACCTTTAGCCCACATACTTCTCACTGGGGCTATTCCTTTTTGGATCCATCTATCCAAGTTGCCCCTCTTCTTGGCTAATTTGAGGGCCAACTTCTTCCTCCTGACCTGTTCTCTGATACGCCTGGGACACTCTCATCCCAAGAAATGCCAGACCTACCACCATCCACTTTTGAGCTGAAAGAGCTGCCTAGTACACTTAAATATGTTTTTCTGGGATCAAATGAAATGCTCCCTGTAATCATCAGTTCAAAATTGACCAGGGAGCAAGAGTGCAAACTAACTGAGGTCCTCATAGAACACAAGGCAGCCATTGGATGGTCTTTATCAGACTTATCTGGCATTCGCTCCTCCTACTGCACTCATCGTATATATACGGAGGAGGAGGCTCGACCTTCCTGTGAGATGCAGCGACGTCTCATCCCTAACATGCGGGAGGTCGTTAAGAAGGAAATCATTAAGTGGCTGGATTCGGATATAATCTACCCAATCAGCGATAGCCCCTGGGTGAGTACGATTCACATTGTCCCCAAAAAGGCAGGACTCACTATCCGTGTAAATGACAGGGGAGAAACCATCCCTACACGCACTCCTACATCATGGAGAGTGTGTGTAGATTATAGGAAACTCAATGCTGCAACTAAGAAAGATCACTTTCCGCTACCTTTCATTGACCAAATCCTGGAGCAGTTAGCGGGAAATAAATTTTTCTGTTTCCTGGATGGATTCTTAGGATATAACCAGGTGGCAACTGACCCCCAGGACCAAGAGAAAACCACCTTTACCTGCCCCTTCGGCACCGTTGCATTTAGAAGGATGCCGTTTGGACTTTGTAACGCACCAGCAACTTTCCAGAGATGCATGCTGGCGATATTTCATGACATGGTGGGTGACTTTATTGAGGTCTTCATGGATGACTTCTCGGTCTTCGGACCATCTTTTGATGAATGTCTTGCCAACCTGACCCGTATCCTTAGGAGATGTATTGATGTAAACCTCGTGCTTTCCTGGGAAAAAAGTCATTTTATGGTGCACGAGGGAATTGTTCTCGGACACATCATCTCCGATAGGGGTATTGAGGTTGATAGAGCTAAGCTTGATGTCATTGCTGATTTACCTGTGCCTGGCTCTGTCAAACAAATCCGCTCCTTCCTGGGACACGTCGGTTTCTATAGGAGATTTATCAAAGACTTCTCCAAGATTTCTCGACCATTAACTCATCTCCTATCAACCGACATACCCTTCGATATGGGCCCCGACTGCATACGAGACTTCACGTTGCTACATAATGCTGTCACCAAGGCCCCTATTCTCTAGCCACCTGATTGGCCCCTCGACTTTGAACTCATGTGTGATGCTTCCGACCTTGCAATCGGAGCCATCCTGGGACAAAGATGCGATAGGCACCCCTTTGTGGTGTACTACGCCAGTAAGATGTTGGATGAGGCCCAGCGTAATTACACTACCACTGAAAATGAACTACTGGCAGTCATCTTTGGGCTGGAGAAATTCCGCTCTTACCTTCTGGGCTCGCACGTTATTGTTTTCACCGATCACGCGGCCATTCGCCATCTCATGCACAAGAAGGATGCCAAGCCTAGACTGATTCGTTGGATCCTTTTGCTCCAAGAATTTGACAATGAGATCCGCGATAAGGCTGGAGCCCAGAATGTTGTAGCTGATCATCTTTCGAGGCTGGACCCTGACCATATTGGACTTACTCTACCGATTAATGAAATTTTTCCTAATGAGCACCTATTGGCAATTAATGTCGCAAATGGACCTTGGTATGCTGATATTGCCAATTACCTTACTTCTAGATCCCTTCCATGTGGCTGGCCTAAAAACCAATGCGAGCGTCTCATGGCAGAAGCAAAGTATTATTTCTGGGATAATCCACTTCTTTTTCGAATAGGAGCTGATCAAATCATCCGTTGCTGTATTCTTGACAGCGAATTCCCTAGTGTGCTATCCTTCTGCCATGATCAGGCCTGCGGAGGCCATTTCTTTGGGAGGAAAATTGTAACCAAGGTGTTGCAGTGCGGTTTCTTTTGGCCCTCCCTTCACTAGGATGCACACAATTATGCCAAGCATTACACTAGGTGCCAGTTGTTAGGGTCAATGTCACGTCATGACATGATGCCCTTACAACCCATCCTAGCTGCGGAAATCTTCGACATTTGGGGAATTGATTTCATGGGTCCCTTTCCTCCTTCCAACGGCTTCGAATTCATCCTCATGGCTGTTGACTATGTTTCGAAATGGATCGAGGTTATTCCCACGTGCCATGCTAACCATGTTATATCCACTCGCTTTGTCAAAGACCACATCTTTGCATGCTTTGGGATCCCTCGAGCCATTATCTCGGATGGAGGAAGCCACTTTACCCATGCGTCTTTTTGGACACTTTTGAGGAAATACAGAGTCCACCATCGTATCGCATCCCCGTATCATCCTCAGACAAACGGCCAGGCAGAAGTGTCAAACCAGCAAATCAAGCAGATCCTCCAGAAAATGGTTCAGCCTGACCGTAAGGATTGGTCCGACAAGCTAATTGACTCACTTTGGGTGTATCGGACCGCCTTCAAGGCTCCCCTTGGTATGTCTCCTTATAGAATCATTTATGGGAAGCCTTTTCATTTGCTCGTGGAGCTGGACCACCGCGCTTATTTGGCGGTTCGCCAATGTAACCTCGACCCAGACCTGCGTTGTCGAGAAAGGAAACTCCAACTTCAGGAGCTGGAAGAGCTCCATCGTGAAGCCTATGATTCTACTTTAACTTTCAAACAACACACTAAGGCTTTTCACGACAGCCGTATTCGGCGGAAGGAATTTGAGCCATCTCAGCAAGTTTGGCTCTATGATGCCCGGCTTAAATTCTTTCCTGGGAAACTGAAGTCCAAATGGACTGGTCCTTTCCTGGTCTCGAGACCATTTCCCAACGGGGTCGTTGAGATTGAAGATCCCAAATCTGGGCATAAATTTACGGTCAATGGGCAGCGTTTGAAATCCTATCTTACTCATGAACCTGCCCCCGTTGGTGAAACTGTTTCCTTCCTGGAGGGTAACTAATTTCTTTGCCTCATCCTGAGTCCAGCTGGGGACGTTAAATTCAGTGCTTGTTGGGAGGAACCCCAACAACACTCACCATCCACCATCACTTTTCACTTCACTGTCATGCTCACTTCACTTTTCACTTCACCACCCACCATCCACCCACCCTACCACCCTACTGTATACCCTGCACCTCAGCTCTCGTTACCCGATCATTCGTCCTTTCTCTACCCTACCTTGCATGCATATGAGGACATAGCATTGTTTGGCATGGGGGGGTGGATAGGCATCCATAGGATCTAGGTATTTTAGGGTATCATGTAGTTTCCATCTATCTATTTATATATATATACACAAAAAAAGGGTGTTTAGTAATGATCTGAAAGCTGAAACAAAAATACAATAAGTGTTTATTGAAATTCAACCTCTGTTTTGAAGACTTTCCAAGCCACAGAAGCTTGATTCGCTAGGCTCGGCTTAATTCACTTGAGCATTAACAAGATAGATCAGAATCTCTCCTAACTAAGGACGTATTCTTGTACCTGAGACACCAGTACAGGATCCGTTGTTTGCTTCTACTTGAGAGCCTAAGTAATCTTGGTTCGCACTACACATATCAAGAAAGACCTGGTGAACATAAGATCCAACCCTAGTGTTCATTAGGGAAGGTGGAGTCCTTACCTGTGCGCGCAGGTAGACTTTTTATCCCAGGCTTTAGTCTTCTGTTTAGGAGAGACTCTTTCCACCAAAAAGAGACTTTCCCACCAAAAAGAAAAGTGTGCTCCTCCAAATAATGTTGTAAGAGATATACTGACATGTGTTTCAAAAAAAAAAGATGCAAATAAGTCAGTATATCTCACAAATATCTGTAAAGTCTTCCCCTACAAAAATTCTTCAGGGCAAGCTACAAATACCCTGCTTTCTTTGAGCCACAAATGTCAAAAAATGGGAGTTGAATTTTCCATCATCTTTTTAAGAGTCAATCCGAAGACATAAGCTGAAACTGGGACCAACCTGTACTTAAAAATTCGTGAAACCCTGGTCTTGAGTCTTAATGTTCATCTGGTCAGTCTTGATCCTTCACTATGCACAAGCCACAACCTCTTGAGCTCTCGAGTACGGCAAAAACCTCCCGAGTCCTGGAAATCGTACTTAAGGTTTAAATATCATGAGTCCTGGTTAGTCGAGAGATGATCTATGTCTTGTGAGACTTAAAGTACTGGTAGTCTTCTCTGCAGTTGGTTCTCACAATATCCAACAATAAACACACCTACGTCGCCTCGGAAGAAAATCTTCAGCTAAAGATCATTTCTAAATACAACAAAAAAATGTTTTGCTAGGGACTAGCAAAAGATAGGCATGGGGGCATGTTTGCACCGCAAAAATACACCTGCAATTGTGCCATCTTGTGCTATTTCCTAGCATTACTAGTGCATATTAGGTTTCCATAGTCGTATTTGTGAAAATATATGCATGCATGCATTTAATTGAGAGGGGAGGAGAGTGAATAAATTGGCCTCACAATTCACATTTTCTTCATGTGCTGCTTTGCAAAATTTCCATCTTTATTTTTATTTCTATTTGATTTTGAATTTCTCCGTGCGGCTGCAAGGAATGGCCTCTTCTTCACGCCATGTCCTGCTCAGCCATGCTCTGCACAGCCTCTCCTTGCCAGCCATGCACAGCCATGCACAGCTAGGGCATGGCTGTGCATGCCTTCTTCCTCTATAAAAAAGGTACAGCTTCTTCTTGCAAGGGAGCCTGGTCAACGAAAAAAAACCCACACGGAAGCTCTTCTTCTCCAGGCCGTTCCCTCCCCTCTCCCTCCATACGTAGGCCCTCGTCCAATGAGGAGACACTCTGCGGGCAGGAGCACCTCACAGTGGTGCACAACCACCACTGTGAGTCCACCACCGCCCAGCTCATCAGAGAGCTGGTGGGCATGGTGGTTCTCTCTCTGTTTCAACGTCTAAGCCAATTCAGCCATTGGAGAAGGAGCTTCAAGCTTTGAAGCTCAAGCTCCGCACAAGCAGTAGCAGCAGCAAGGCGGCAGCAGTCGCAAGGCCCTCCAGCGCATGCCTGTAGGCCGCCCTCGCCTCCAACGCACACCTGCAGGCGCCCTCGCCTCCCGCTTCTTCACACAGCACTTGCCTTTCCGCCCGCAACCAGCCGACGCACCCCTTCCACGAGCGCGCCAGCTCGCGCGCACCAGCCGTCCACGCCACTCGCACTCACAACACCGAACGTAGGCGGTCGCGCGGCTCGCCTGGGCACTGTAGCCACTGTTCACATGTTTCAGTGGAACACTGTGGCTACAGTGGGGTGACCAGTAAGTTTCTCACTTATCCGGTCGCCCGGTGCTCCGCAATCGTTGCTAGCCCGCGCGCGTGTCCCGCCCCGCGTCCCGCTCCAGCGCCCGCCTACGCGTCTGCCAGCGCCCACACCCACCCGCGTATCTGCCTGCTTCAGCATCTTCGTCCACGTATGCTCACCCACTCCCAGTGCCTGCGTCTGCTCGCACCCGACTCTTCGTGCAGCGCTTTGCGCTGCGGGTCCATCCTCCGCACCCACTTCCCTCCAGCGCACGTCTCTCCGCGCGCCTACGCGCCTGCACGTGCGCGTGAGACACCAGACGTCGACCCTGAGCGCGTGGACGGCTTAAACGCCCCCTTCACTCCAGCAGGAAGCCCTCTCTCTCTCTCTCTCTCACAGCACTGTCTCCCTCTCTCTCGGCAGATACACATACACACACACTCACACTCTCGCACACACATTCTCACTTATATATTATTATATACTTATATATATATACATATACATATATATATTGATATATATACATATATTTATATACATATATATATACATATATATATATACTTATATCTATACATATAGTAGCACCTATATAACTAAGTATTAATATACATACATACATACATATATATATATATATATACATATTTACATATATACTTATACATACATATATATATATATACATATATTTACATACCTATATATATATACATATATATATACATATATATATATATACACATATAACTACAAATATACCTATATATTTATAACCATATATATATATAGATATATTTACATATATACATATATATATATATATTTTCACATTACTTACCATACCTTATATTGCGGGAATATCTACACTAGTTGCTGATATTCCCCGACACACGTGTACAGAAAGCATGTTCGCACTCATCTTCCACCCATCCACCTTACATTCCACGTGGCACTTCGTCCTGTTGGTTGCATCTTCCTGAACGACGATCGACTTGACACCATGCTACACTCCATCTCCACCTCCACCCCCACCCCTTTATACATATATAATATATACATATATATATACTATATTTACTTTATTTCTATTTCTCTTTCTTGCCATTAAAAAGATAAAAAAATATATATATAAAAGAGAAAAGATAATCCTTGACTTGCAGGTACTCAGTCTTGCGAATAGCACGACCAATTTTGAAACCCTGATTTGTCTCAAAGCCAAGAACCTGATTTTGAGGGTGTGCCTCAAAGACAAAGATTATCAGAAAAAAATCTTAAATAGAAAAACACCAAAAACACAATAAACGAATGGAAGAGATTCGTTGTAGGAAAGGCGTAGAAACTTGACTTCTAACCCCACTTCCCTGAGTTCAACCCTGGGCCTAAAAGTGACCAAGATAAAATCAAGTAGGCTAGGTAAAAAAATTTTGTAAAGAGATGGTTAGGCTCGATTTAGGTTAACCACTATACACATTTCAATTATAAAATCACCATATTAACACAACCTAACCGGATCCCGACCACAATCGTTCACGCATCGATGAATCCAAGAGGAGCACATGAGACGCAGGGCCTGTCTGCATCCGTCGACTTGGAATTGATGGCTAGTCAATTGGACAAAGTCTCTATTATAGAGAAGAAGGTGGATGAGCTAACTCGACATCTGCAGTGAGCCACCTCTACACAAAACCCGTTTGCACAACCACCTCTTGGGAGGGAAACTATGCATAACATCTATCACCGATCTTCTCAGGGGATGAACCTGTATCCACCCACGTCTGACTCTAGGACCGGAGGAAACTCCGATATGACCTAGTCTAGTTGGGGGAACTCTAAACCCTCGTACTTTGATTTTGTTGAGTTTCCTCAGACCTGCGAGGACCTCAATGCCATTTAGAATGACCTATTCTCTAATACCTATAACCTTAGATGGTAGAATCATCCCAACTTCCTGTGGGCAGGAAATACTCAGAATCAAAGACCACCTTATCAACCCCGTCCACAAGCTTCTTGTCCATATTAGCCACCTAAGCCTCGACCCAACCCCACCTATCAATCTAGGCCAACCCAAGCAGATCAAATGACTGTTATCCTGCAGACTCTGGCTGACATTCAGAAGACAAATGCGGCTATGCAAAAACAGCACAAGGATGAGATCACAGAGGTTCGCAATCAACTCACCCCGATAGCGAATTCCCGCCAACTTGGCACACTCCCTTCGCAACCTCTACCGAATCCTAATAACATGCCAAACCAGAGGCACTTTATGAACCCAAATCCGAGCCAAGCGCACATGATTTATCAGGCCCTTCTGTTCCATCACCCGACAGAATGGAAGCTTTGACATCTTATGTGAGATTTCAACAGCAGCCACCTATTTTACAAACCCCAAACCAAAACCAGGCAGGACTAAATTCTGTGACAACCCGTAGTGGTAAAACAACACAAGACCCACCTTATCCAAGCCACTCTCAGCCTGGTAGTAACCCAAGCCCTAGGATAGTTATCCAGGATACCCCTGTCCCAGATCAAGAACCTGGACCTATTCTAGAGGAACCAACCAAGGTTCCATTTCCCCAGGCCTTGACCAAGGGAAAGAGGACAAACAAACCTGTGGCTCTTGAGGAGGATCTGGTCAAGCTCTTTGAACAAGTCCATATAAACATCCCCTTGATGGATGCAATCCTCCATGTGCCAGCTTACGCACGATTTCTGAAGGGTGTGTGTACACCCAAGCGTAAGCCGTGAACCAAAAGTAGGAGTCCGATCGTACTGTCAGAGCAAGCCAGCTCTGTAATTTTGAGCAAACTCCCACCTAAGGCTAAAGACTCAAGTACTCCCTTAATTTCATGTACCATTGGTGATACCCAATTTGATAAAGCCTTATTAGATTTAAGTGCCTCCATAAACCTAATACCTACATCCCTCCTTGACCACCTTGAAGAATCTGAGCTTAAATCGACAGAGGTGACATCACAGTTGGTTGACTGATCTATTAAGTCACCCAAAGGAGTACTCGAGAATGTCATCGTTAGGGTACGAGATTTCTATTTCTTGATGGATTTTGTAGTCTTGGATATGGATGCACCTGAAAACCTAAGGGATACACCAATTATACTAGGGAGACCTATCTGGCCACTGTTAGGGCCAATATAAATTGTGAGAAGGGCTAAATTGAACTGTAATTTGGGAACCAAACACTGAAAATTGACATCTTTAAGGCCCAACAAGGGATTAATTGTGGTGTTATAGAACAAATATGTGATATCAAGGCCATGGTTGATGAACCATATATTGAGGACAACCTGATTACTTCCAATCAACCACAAGAAGATCAAAACCTGCAATCAGAGGAGTCCGAATCTGACTTAGATATACCCATAACTCCTTCCCTTTCTCCTGACACACACTCTGAACCACCCGCTGTTGCTGATAACCCCGTTCTGGAACTCAAGCCTCTTCCCGACCATCTGAAGTATGTCTCTTTGGGTTCTAATCAAACGTTTCCTGTGATTATCAACTCCAGACTCACCAACCAGGAATCCTGTCTGATTACTGTTCTCCAACAACATCGTAGAGCCATTGGATGGACTCTCGATGATTTGACTAGTATCAGCCCCTCTTACTGCGCACAGCGTATCTACACCGAAGAGGGCACATGACCTTCCCGTGAAATGCAGAGACGTTTGAATCCTAATCTGCAGGAGGTCATGAAAAAGGAGATCATTAAGTGGTTAGATGTAGGGATCATCTACCCGATCTCCTACAATCGATGGGTGAGTCCAATCTAGGTTGTGCCTAAGAAGGTAGGACTCACCATTATCACGACTGAAATCGAAGAAGTCATACCGACCCGTGTGGCAAATTCGTGGAGAGTCTGTATTGGTTATAGAAGACTCAATTCCTCCACGAAGAAGGATCATTTTCCACTCCCGTTTATTGATCAAATCCTCGAGAAACTAGCGGGAAATAGGTTCTTCTGCTTTTTGGATGGGTACTCCAGTTATAACCAGGTGGCAATCCATCCTAAGGACTAAGAAAAGACCACTTTCACTTGCCCCTTCGGGATGTACGCATTCCGAAGGATGCCATTCGGTCTCTACAATGCACCCACTACTTTTCAGCAATGCATGCTTGCCATATTCTCAGATATGGTGGGTGATTATCTGGAAATCTTCATGGATGACTTTTTAGTATTCAGAGAATCATTTGATGATTGTCTCTTGCACTTGGTCCAAATCCACAGGCAGTGCGTTGACGTGAATCTGGTTCTTTCCTAGGAAAAGAGCCATTTCATGGTACCTAAAGGAATTGTCCTGGGACACCTCATTTCGGAAAAAGGCATCCAAGTCAATCGAGCCAAGATGAACCCGATTTCCAAACTCTCGATGCCTAGCTCAATCAAGGACATCCAATCCTTTCTGGGCCACGTCGATTTTTACCGTCGATTCATTCCTGATTTCTCAAAGATTGCGTACCCCCTGACCACTCTACTCTCTAAGGATGTGCCTTTCGAAATCTCCAAGGAATGCACTCAAGCATTTGAAATCCTCCGTGATCGAGTTACCCAAGCCCCGATCCTCCAGTCCCCCGATTGGTCTCAACCCTTTGAGATCATGTACAATACATTTGATTTCGCTGTAGAAGCAGTACTCGGGCAGAAAATTGAGAAACCCGTGGTCATATACTACGCTAGCAAGACACTTGATGAGGCTTAGCGTAACTACACAGTTACTGAGAAAGAGCTACTAGCCATAGTATTTGCCCTGAAAAAATTCAGATCTTATCTCTTGGGTTCCCGTGTTATCATTTACTCTGATCACATAGCTGTGAGGCATCTCCTTGCAAAGAAGGACGTGAAACCTCGATTAATCCGATGGATCTTGCTGTTGCAAGAGTTTGACCTCGAGATTTGTGACAAAGTAGGAAAATAGAACGTGGTAGCTAATCACTTGTCCCACCTTCCTTTTGAGATCATCGACCCTTCCAAACTCATCATGGAACATTTCCCTGATGAGCACTTTCTGGCTATCAATACAAGGCTTCCATGATTTGTTGATATAGTAAACTACTTAGCATCACATTAGATCCCATCCGATTGGCTGAAGGCCAAGAAGGGCAAACTGCTTTCCGATGCCAAGTATTACTTCTGGGAAGACCCGTATCTTTTCCGCATCGGTGCTGATCAGATCATTCGACGATGTGTCGCGAAAGTGGAAATTCAAGACATATTGTCTTTTTGCCATGACCAGGCATGTGGTGGAGCGAAAGTCCTCCAGTGCTGCTTTTATTGGCCTACAATTTTCAAAAACACGTACAATCACTGTAGGGCATGTGCTCGTTGCTAGACCTTAGGCAACATGAGCCATCGTGATATGATGCCCTTGCTGCCAATTCTTGTATGCGAAATCTTCCACATATGGGGGATTGATTGCATGGGACCCTTTCCTGTTTCGGACGGCTTCAAGTACATTTTACTCGCTGTTGACTACATGTCCAAGTGGATTGAAGCCATTCCAACCTGAACCAATCATCATAAAGTGGATGTCAAATTCATTCATCAGAACATCTTTTCATGGTTCGGGATTCCACGTGCTATAATTTCTAATGGAAGGACCCATTTCACTACTGCTCAATTCAGGTCACTAATGACCAAATACAGGGTGTCACACCGAATGTCTACTCCATGCCACTCCCAAACTAATGGTCTAGCTGAGCTATTAAATCAGGAGATCAAGAAAATCCTCCAGGTTACTGTTCGACCTGATAGGAAGGACTGGTCATCCCGACTTCCGGAAGCTTTTTGGGCTTATAGGACCTCCCACAAAACCCAATTAGGTATGTCTCCCTTCAGATTTTTGTATGGGAAGGCATGTCACCTCCCCGTAGAATTGGAGCACAAAGCCTATTGGGTAGTACAGAACTGCAACCTAGATCTTTCTAAGGTAGGAACCCACAGAAAGCTTCAAATGAGCGAGATCGATGAATTACGCCACGACGCGTATGAGAACTCGCGAATTTACAAAGAGCGGGTTAAGGCCTTTCACGACAAGCACATATCCAGAAAGACCTTCCATCCTGGTCAAAAATTCCTACTCTTTGATGCCAAGCTTAAATTGTTCCCAGGAAAGCTATGATCAAATTGTATCGGACCCTACCTTGTCCGACGAATCTTTGGAAATGGAGCCATTGAGATCAGTCAACTCAGCCACGATTCAGAACCTTTCATCATGAACGGTCAGAGATTTAAACCGTTCATTGACTTGACCGATACAAATTTGGCTAAGATATCCTTTACCCTCCATTCTCCTTAAGCTCATTGCACCTAGCCGATGGCGTAAAACTCACCGCTTAACTGGAAGCAACCCGTCGTTCTTGAAAAACCTAAAACCTTTCTTGACATTCTTATGCTGAATTCATATTGCACTTTAGGGTTCATCCATTAGAACAGCCGACCCCACCTTATGTACCCGTACCCAAGTTTAGAAATCATTTGCAACAGTCACTGCGACCTGTTCACACAGCCAAAACCTGTTCTAATGAATGATCTAAGCTGAAGTCGAACCCACCTAATTTACAATGGGGACATTGCAAATCGTAGGCATGGGGTGGTATGAAAGTGCAAAACGCTATGAAAACTCATTTCACAAGAAAAGATTTCAACAAAAGAATCACATATCACAAAAACACCAAAAAGAAAAAAGAAAAAATCTTGAAAAATAACAAAAAAATTCTAAGGGGAGAGAAAATTTTGAGGCCATACAAATCATGAGGAAAAGAGAAAAATGTCAAAACAGGAGCACAAAATGAGAAAGAAAAGAACAAAGAGAGATAGTCATTAGTAAGAAATTAAGAGATTAACTGAAATTCTAGACCATATCAAGAAAAAGAAAAATGAGGAAAAAGTGCTAATGAGACACAAAAGAGATTAGTAGGAATGCTGATCTTAAGCCTCTTGGGCTAGACTCTTAGGCTTTAAAATTTAAGTATCCGCTAAGATCTAGATAGTCCTCAAGAGGTTAGGGAAAATGCGAAGCTTAAGTATTAGGTCTAAGGCTTAGGGAGTATTCGGCATCATTAACTAACCTTTGGTATATGGGACTCGGTAACCTAAGCACCCAATCCACACACAGCCAGGTTCAGTGTGCATAACTATCAAAATCACGCAAAAGCATTTAAGTGTTTTGAAAAAGTCACCTAGATTAGGAGCGGCCGATCAACACAAGTTGATTTAGACGAGTTCCCGACATGGAGAGGTGGGAAATCCCCCTCGAAGATGCATAATAACATATCGTCTCCTCGGTGCTTGTCTCGTAGGATATTTACATATCCTACTAGGGGCACATAATCACCCTGTGCTGGTTCAGATGCCATGGGAGTCATTATCACGAAATGTCGATTGCCAGGGTCTGGATTTAGCTACAGAACGCCATGGGTAGGATTATCATGAAATCTCAAAAGCCAGGGTTCTGGGGGTTGCCATGGGCGGTGCTATCACGAAGCATCGATTGCCAGGGACCCTCCGAGGATTGATGATGGGGACGAGGAATCCGATATAGACTGTGTTGAGAAGCCAATCCGAAGCTAGAAATAAAATGAAAAGAGAGAGAAAACTCTCCAAACAAAAAATTCCTCTGTCTCTCTCTTGCAAAAAAATGCACTGCAAATGAACCAAGGCTAAAATACATTACAAGCACAAGTGCTTTAACTGCGGAGTCCAACGAACATTAGGATAGTTCCTGTGGTCCGTAAAAACCTTCGCAGAGGATCGAGGCTAGAGCTAGTCAGGTCTGGATCTTGGTTGGTACTTGAGTACCTCTAGGCCTTCTACGGCATTCTAACCTAATAAAGAAAAAAAAGCACTCATCATAATTTGTGAACATTAAGGAAGTCATGGTCAAGAACAGAAGTTAAAACCTTAAAATTTTGCTAAGGGACTAGCAAAAGCTAGGCATGGCAGTATGATGGGAACACCATCATCAGCCCTAACTAGCTCATTTTGACCTAGAAAATGGAACAAAAGCTCCTACATAACCAACTGGAGGTCCTATCTTAATGAATAACCATTCTGAGAGAAAAGTAAGAAACAAGGGGTAAAACTGTAATTTTACCATTGCAGTACAACAACGGGCTATCTCATGGGCTAAACATAGGTCAAATGGTCTTAACAAGATAAAAGGTGGGTTGGTTGAAACAGAAAAGGGTTCATGTAAATTCCAGGAATTAAATGACTTCTTGTAACCCTAAAATAGACCCACTAGATTTAGCAAGGGTATGGTCAGAATAAAAATTACGTAAACCCTCTAAAAATCATGTAAAATTATCTTTTAGGGTTTAGAACCTTCAATTTGGCCCTTAGAAATTATTTTGACCTAAATTGGGGTCTCAGTTAAATGCTTATCTTAAATTGGGTTTTTGCATAAATTACCCTATCAAACATGGTCAAACCTAAAATCCAGCTTCAGCATTGGATTCTTTAGGTTAAAATTAGGTTTGTACCAAAATTTGGACCTAAGGGGAATTCACCTTGACCTACTTTGCAAATAGGTCCAGCCCAATTACATTTCTACCCCTAACTTTTGAAAACTTCTACAAAAATCCCCCTATCTTTATCTTCATTCTTTGCAATTAGGTCCTTCTGCCATTATAGCGGAGGGAATCCTACTCCGGCGAGGTATAGAGGGAAAGATCTCCCTGATTCCTCAGAGAATCCCCTTCAAATTTGAAAGGGAGATTATCTGAGAAATCTCCTCTAGTTTGAACACAACCAAAGGCTTGATTTGGCACCCAATCTCTCATGTGAATGCATGAGAGATTTGGGTCACCTTCGACCTTCCAACTCCAGCAAGGTTGCCGTGCTTGGAAGCTTGGCTTCCAAGCACATGATCTTCTGCCAGGGCCTATAAAAGCATGCCCATTTCAACCCGCAACCTCCAAGCTTGAAATTGGCCTGAGAAACCTCCTATTTCTTCTCTTTCCCCTCCGGTCAATAACTCAGCAAGCTCCGGCGACACCTCTCTCTCTCTCTCTCATCACTCTGCCGCAATACCAGTGGCAGGGTTCTCTCTATCCTCTTCATCGTGTCGTGCCACACCAGCCGACGTCCCTACAACCCCCTCATCGTCGCCATCCTCCTCCCACTAAGTACTTCATCTCCGGCAACAACAATATGAGCCGACTGCCTCCTCCGCATCCCCCTTCGTCTATTTTCACTTGACTAAGTCCTTTCTCCCTTCTTATCATTTTTCTGACTTTTATTCTTGCAAACACGCCTCGACGCTACAAACCACCACCACCTTCCCCACCTCCAGCCAAACCTTCAGCGAGGTGTTCCCGTTGCTCCATGCCTCCATCCGCCTCGCCAAACACCCCACAAGCACTGCCACACCTCATTGAACCTAGATCCTCACTCCACTCACCGTGCCAAGCCCCTAGAACCCCCCTGAACACACCTACTTCCGGTCGCACAGGGTGACCTAGGCACGCACACTCCGGCCACCCCACTCCACGCCGACCCTCGCACTACCTTCGCCGTGTCTAGGCGTAGTTTTCTGAACTTTTTGATAAGGCTACAAGGTCGTATTCTTGCTGACAGGGTTAGAGGCCCTCGCTGCCATTAGAGCAAGCAAGAAGCTTACTTGGGAGCCTCCTCCGGGACTCCTCACTCTAGGCAACAGGTCCCAAGTCTCGTGGACTCCCTTCGCGCACAACCCCAACCAAGCAATTGGCACTGAAGATTGAGGGGGCCGCTGCAATCAGGGAAGCTTTTGCTGTGGGTGCTCACGAGAAAGGTGGGACATTTAGTACCACCTCTGAAGTGGAGAAGCGGATGTAGTGACATAAGAGGAAAAAGTCACCAAGGCTTATCGCCTCCTAACCACGGGGTGAGGTTCCACTCGCCCTCACAACCTCATCCATGAACCACTGCCCGCGGACCTGGCCCTGACCCGTATACCTGACCAACCTGCACTCCTCGGCTACCACGCATGCTGGTGGGCTTGGTCCTGGGGGTGCATACCCGATCTGATTACCTGAGAAGGATCTGGGAGAGCAAGCGTAAGAGAGAAAGAAGAAGAGAGATCGTGGGGGCGAGTAGGGGTAGGTTTTGCTCTCGCAGTCAAGAGAAGAAGAAGCTAAGGAAGAAGAGGGTTGAAACCAGTGAAGGCTAAGGAAGGAGAAGGCAAGGCTGAAGAGGAAGAGCTAAAGGAAGGAGCTCAAGTCAAAAGAAAGGGAAGCCGCAGAGACAGAAGGAAAGAAAGAAGAAGAAGAAGAAACCAAAGCTAAAGGCAGAAGGAAATAAAGGCAAGAGAAGGATCAGGCACGAAGAAATCAGAGAAGAAAAGAAGAAGGAAGTCAGACAGATCAGAGACAGAAGATCAGAGATAGAGAAGAGAAGAAGAAGAGAAATCGCACAACACTGTAGCAAACACTAGTTTAAGATGTCTAATTCACAAAATCAGACGTCCATCATTTTTTGTGCTCTTCATATACATTGATATTTTGTGGCTATATTTGCATTTTGCATTAACTCTGATTTTCATTGCTTATTATATTCAATTCCTCAAAGTTATGTTCTTGATTTTTAAACCCCAATTTCCTCCCTGTGTTCGACCTCGGATTTACAATTTTGAATAATAAAATTTATTTTTTTTTTAGCGATTTCAACTATACTACGATGCATTGATTTTAACATTGATCTCACCTCGCTAAAACACCATGCTACTAAGACAAACAAGTTGCCATCACATTGTGTAAAATGGAACAGATTTTTCCCCTAGCCTTTTTTGACATAATGGTGCATTTAATAATACATTTGGCAAATGAAGCAAGGATCACAAGGCTAGTTCAATATAGATGGATATATCCTATAGAGAGGTATTCGAGAAAACCAAAGGATTACGTGTTAAATAATGCTAAGCAGGAAGGGTCAACTGTCGAGGGATATTTAGTTGAGGAATCCATGAACTTCTGTAGCATGTATCTGGGTGAGATAGACCATGAATTCAATCATTTCAAGAGAAATTTTGATGGAGGATACAATGAACATGACAGAGATTATCTTTCTATTTTCGAAATTCCAGGAAGGTCAATTCTGCACACAAAATTTCTTGAGATTCCAAAAGTAGATCAGCAATAGGTACACTTGTATATATTAAAGCAAATTCTTGAAGTCGGCCCTTTCTACAATGAATTTAAATAATCATGACATCCAAATGCATGCAATCTACTCTTTCCTGAGTGGTTTAAGCAGTGTGTTGCTAAATTGAAAGAAAATAACTACCCGCGGTGGGTTGAAGATTTTGACGTAATATCTGATCATTCGTTCAGTTATGGACATTACCATTCTGGGTACATCATAAATGGCCTCAGATACAGAATCAAATCTATTGGTGATGTAAAGGCTACACAGCAAGCTAGCGTTGTTGTTCCTTGCAAATTAGTCGACGGGTGTGATGGTTATTATGGACAAATTGATGAAATTCTCGTGATTAGCTTCAAATATGATCGCAAACTTGTCCTCTTCAAGTGTGAATGATTTGATGTTTTCAAGAAAGGTGTCAGGTTTAAGGTTGATAAGAAACACAAGTATATAAGTTTGAATAATAACCATTGAATTCTTCAGAACACTAAACCGTTCACCTTAGCCTGTCAAATCTCTCAAGTCTTCCATGTGACTAATAATAACAAAAGTGGATGGATAATTCCTGTTAGAACAATGCCACATAGTTATTAATTCTCAGAAGGAAGGGGAACCTGAATTAGAACCTGAAGCATATCAAGAACTTCAACAACCAGATTTAGATTCAAATACAACAAACATTGATATATAAAGTATAATTTACAAACCTTTTTCTATAATAAAAATTTACTCATAAATCATTCTTATACTGATATAATAATTTGTTTACTCTTATTATAGGTTGTTGACACAGTTCTGCTAATTTTTTTCTTCTACATGACCAGTATTGTTTTAGGGTAACATTACAAACTGCTTTCAGTTATATGGATGTTTTTCATATGAGTTATATATTTATGTATTTTTTTGTCACTAATTATTATTTTTTGTGTTGTGTAGATGGTGAAACTAAAGAAGTGGGCTTCTCATCGGAGGAGTCCTGACACCACCCTCGATACCCAAGACCCCAGTACCATACAGCCTCCTTCAACATAGCCACCTATGACATAGCCTCCCCGTACATGACCTCCCCACACCCAGACCTTCCTTACCCAGCCTACTCCCACCCAAGACCCCTACGCTCTTACCACCGATACATATTAGTACCCACTCCCAATTTCGTCTCCCCTCCCCCGTACACACATATATATCCGTCCTGGTCCACTTGCACGGTCCCTTTCTACAGGGAAGGGGAAGAAGCCAGTCATCCTTGAGTTTGTGATGTTACCCGAGCCTGAGGATGAGGTTGACAGTCACGACCTTGACTAGGACAAGGGGGATAGGGACGCGTATAGGACTCCCATGACAACGAGGATGAGGAGGGGGATGAGGAGGATGGGGACGAGGAGGGGAACGAGGGGGAGAACGAGAGGGATGCTGAGGTTAGCCACCCTGAGGTAAACATAGGCCCTGATCAAGTAGGGCCAAGTACTACTTGTAAGTAAATTGTTATTTTCTATATTTTAAAAAGTTTTAAATTGGTATTTACTCTTCATTCGTAATATTATTGTTATTAATTTCAGTGAAAAAGAAAGGAAGAGGCCCGATGAGAAATAGGGACTTGGAGGCTATACCAAAGGGCATGAGTGTGAAGGTGAAGATCACACTCCGTGGGGAAGATCCCAACTACCCTCCTTTTAGCAATAGGCTCTCCAAGGTTGTGAAGAGCATCATCCCCTTTGAAGGGAACACCATCATAGGCCCTAACTAGCCACTTTTAGTCAAGATTGAAAGATAAATGCTCCTACAAAACCATCTGAGGGTTATAACTCCACATCATTTTATTTTGAGAAGAGAGTCGGAAACTAAGGATAATTCTGTAATTTTAACAGCATATCATGAACATAGAATACCCACAGGGTTTGTCAAGGATTAGTTAAAGGTCAAATGAGCATTAAAGTTTAATAAGAGGGTCCATGCAGATATAAATGGGGTTTCACACATTTCAAGAACCACAATAGCTTATAAAATCCTAATTTTAGACCTGCTTAAATTGAAGTGGTTCCAGTCAGGATAAAAAATATATAAACCTTGTAAAATTCATATAAAAATATTCTAAAGGGTTTTGTATCTTTTGTTTGACCATCTAAACCCATTTTGCCCTTGAACAAAGTCGCAAACGAAATTCTACCCTAATTTGGGTTTCTATACAAATTTCCCAGCTAAATAGGGTCAAAACTCAAATCCAACTTCACCATCAGATTCCTTATGTCCAAATTAGGTTTGTACCAAAATTTGGCTCCAATCAGAGTCCATCTTGACCTAGTTCACATTTTAGTCCATTTAAACTCAATTCCTCTCAATTAAGCACCTAACTTTCAAAATATTTACGATCAAGTCCCTAACTTTATTGTCATTTTTGCAAAAAATTCCCTTCCACCATTAGTGTTAATGGAGCTCCCCCTCCGAGATTCAAGTGAGCTTTTCTCACTCGATTCCCAGCCAAATCCTCCCAAAATTGAAACGGAGAATCCTTGAGAGATCCTCTATCGATTAGACCAAGTCTTGGACCTTGATTCGCTCTAGAATCCTCATGCAAACACTCGCAATCTCAAGGATCATTTTCCGTAAGTTTGCTAATTCGCCAAGCCTCCTACCTTACTTGTAACACCTTCTGAGGCCATTAAATAGGTCCCTCTTGAGAAATCGAGCTCCTTAGCAAAGTTTGCAGCTGGAAAACCCTCTCTTCCTCTTCTCCGACCATCCGCACCTTCGTCTCCGACGATCCTCTCTATCCTCTTAGTCAAGTCGACTAGTGGTCAAATTGAATTGCTCAACATTCTCCCCTCGTCCCCACAACTGTCGCTGGCCAAAGCGCAACCGCTATCTCCCTCTCCTTCCTTGCCGCTGTATCCCTGTCGACTCCTTCTCCGACTCTGGCCTATCACAGCCAGATGCCTCCATCCACATCCTCCTTCTCTAAGTATCTCTTTCTCTTCTTCTCTCCTTCTTGATCTTCTACAGCTCGTTAGATCCTAGGTTCACACACCACACTGCTCACATCACTTCATCATCCACTGCTCTGGCCAAGCCTTTCGCGAGTCCCTCCGCGCACCACACCTCCAAACACCCTCGCACCACCTCCACTAGCTCTGCCAAGACTCACCCTCCAAAAGCCCTAAATAAATTTAGGGTTCTATGCACTCCAACGCCCCACAGAACAAACCACCTCACAGTCACCTTCTCCATCACCGTTAGAACTCCTCAGACCTCTTCATGCCACACGACTGCCACCGCTGCATTTGTCACCTCACGACGAACCTTCTGAATGCTTTTCATGAGGCCGTAAGGCCGTGTTCTTGGTTTCAGGTGCTGACTGGACAACCATCATTGCCACCTCCTTCTCAGACTTCGTTCACCATTTTCTAGTCGCATTCTTCACTACTTCCATGCCCAGGTTATGTGGAACATCTCCAGGATTCATCTTAGCTCCTTAATTAGGGTTGTAGGCTACGTTCTCCACTCCAATCAGAAGAAGCATCAGTTGTTGTTGCGCGAAATAGGAGCACCTCACTTTAGTCCCACATCGTGGGCTGAGGTGCTCGCGACTAGATACAAGAGACAAAGTTGCTCTGGGCTTATCACCTCAGTGAGTGCAGGGTGAGGTCCCTCCTTGCACGTGCACACACACTCCCTCGCTTGCCATACACGTAGGCGGGTCTAGGCTTTAGATCTAGTTACCCGGGTTTGATTTGAGTAGGAGAGAAAGTGAATCAAAGAGAGAGGAGGGGGCAGATTTTGCTTTGCCTCAGGATTTGTGGCCCCCCCTCAGCTCTCTATACTTAGCTTCTAAGGAGGCCCTTAAGCCTTTGTTGGGTCTCTACTATACCATGCCTTAGCTCCTGAAGCTCTTAAGAGAGACTTGTGATCTTGAGGAAGGCCCTTGTGCCTTCTGTGGTGCTGTGCCTCATCTGATATGGAATCTAAAAGCCTTGTCCTGTCGTCTGAGACATCCTGCTGGTTACTGTTGAAACATTTACTTGAGCTAACGTGGATTATTAGCTTAAGATTACTATTGAAATATTTAAGTAGATTGTGAGCTTAACATTGAAGGTTAAATTGGTGATTCAAATCACCACTTTAACATGTTCTTTTTGCACTGATACTTCTGAGGATTTTATTGATTTCAATCGCATATATTTTCTTGCTAAATTGTGATTGGTGAAATGAATTGCACAATTGCTCCCTGCAAACAACCTCAGACTCACTTTATAAATTTAAATGTTTTGCGTGATTTTGTCAGCTATACTACGACGTATATCTTAAACAACGACGACTTCACGTAAACATTTTGGCGTCATAGCTGGAGAGTAATGTGCTGTTTCATTTCATTGATTACAATTCTGATCTGATTCTAACTTGTTTTATCTTATTTGTTGTGGTTGTGTGAGGTACACAAGAGAAGATTAGCTGCACGACAACCATTACAAGGGCAGGTAATCTTGTCTCCTTCTTCTTAAGCCCTATTTCTAGAAGGAAATAAAAAGAAGAATCAATTAGGATCAACTTGCATTCTTTCTTAGACTTAATCACTTGAGTTTCCTAATTTGATTTACTTAGACATCCCCCTCTAGATTTCTGCACCTACTAGGGACTTAAGGTGTCTAGGGCTATTCACCTTCTTGATTGAGCCCTAGTTGCAACTTTTTGAAAGAATTGGACCTGGAAATAGAACCAATTAGGGTTTCCATTTTAGGGTTTCAGGAAAACACACTTTCTTGAATTAAAAGAAAATTGATTTCCCGCGTTGTGTGTCACCCAAGCCTTGATTGAATTGATCTAAGCAAGAAGACCCTAAAAGAAGGCTCTAACATTCACTTCAATCCATAAAACTTAGAACTTAATAACCTGCTTGCAAACCACTTAGGGTGATTTTGGGTTCATTACCCAACTCATCCTAAATTTTACGGCAGGTTAGGTGAAGTTAGCCCACCTTGTGGGTTAACCAACGTTCAAATTAGGTCACAAAACACAATCAATTCTAAAGTTCAAGTGAAATTCAAAGCACCATAATTTAGGAATAAAATTGGTAGACTTAAGGGGTCAAGTTGCTCATTCTGATCTACTTGGATTCTCAGTGACAAGGAAGGTCGAGTTGGGGAAACCTTGTAACCCGAGGTGATGCTCTGCTATGTAGGGGTCATTTGGGGGCTCTCCCTTCCTGGCTGCCCAAGTACTTCTTAGGTGACTTTCTGATCAAGAGGTATCATCTGCCTCGAAGCTCCTTAGTCATCCAAAGATTTTTAGGTGCTTCGATTGGGTCCATTACACATTTTGTTTCTCATCTGGCTCATTAGTGCATGTTCGAGAGGAGGTCCTTAAGACCACCCTTAAGACCCCCATTAGCAGTTCATTCTCGTTGTGGCCAAGCCTTGACTCACTTGTTTGTGCTACCATCTGACCAAATTGATATCACTTCCAACACTTCTGCTTTTGAGCCCAGATCTCCTTCATCTACATCTATGGAGAATCATGAAGAAGACCTTGATTTCTAGAATTAGCTACAACACCTCAATGATCTAGTCCATGCACACATCAATCCACCACCGCGTCCTCAAATGCGAGATCACTACAATCCCGTTGCGGGGGAGATCGAGCGCAGGGTACAAATCCTAGTTGGAGGACCTGATGTTGAACTCAAGCCAAATATAATCCATGTTATCCCTAAATTCCATGGCTTGAACTCTGAAGATCCCTTCCAGCACATCGAGCAACTAAAACATCTGGCCCAGACCTTCGAGACTGCCATACAAAATCAGAACACCCTGCTCATGAAGATGTTCTCCTTCTCTCTCAAGGATAAAGCTGTCGATTGGTTTCAGACTCTGACTCATCCAATAAATACATGGGAGAAACTCCAAACTAAATTCTTACAGAAATTCTTCCCCATTTGTCAGACAAAGCTTTAAGTCACCAAATCACGTACTTCTCACAAAATGTAGGAGAACCACTTCATGAGGCATGGGACCACTTTTTGGATCTCATGTAGAAATGCCCCCATCACTGAGTTCCTAAGTGGGAACAAGTCCAGTCTTTTTACCATGGGCTCCGTGAGGATATCAAGCTCTTTGTCAATGTAACCTGTGGTGGAAGCATCATGGGTCAGCATGAAGATACAATTTGGGAGATTCTCGAGAACATGTGCGAGAACTCCATAAATAAAGAATCATTGGGTGTGTTCGACCGGACGACCACCCATGCATTGACAAACATGCGAGGGGCACACGAGCCTCAAGGCCTATCCATATCCGTCGATCTGGTGTTGGTGGCCAATCGCTTGGATAAGGTCTCAATCATCAAGAAAAAGGTGGATGATTTGGCTCAACATCTGCAAAGAACCATCGCCTCACAGAACATGTATGTGCAACTGCCCTCCAGTATGGAGGCTGTGCATAACATTAACCACCACTCTCATCAAGGAATGGACCCATATCCACCCCTGTTTGATCTTGGTTTTGGAGGAAACTCTAGGCCTACTGCTTTAGTTGGGGGAACTGTAAACCCTCGTACTCTGACTTCTTTGGAGTTCCTCAGACCTGCGAGGATCTCCATGCCATCCTGAATGATCCATTCTCAAACACCTATAACCCTGGATGGCATAATCATCCCAACCTCGCGTGGTCGGGGAATAATAAAAATTTGAGATCTTAATTCCAATCCTGACCACAGGCTCCACACCCATATCAGCCTAGGCCCAATCTGAATTATCAATCTGGGCCTTCAAGGAAAGATCAAATGACTCTGATTCTATAAACCCTGGCTAACATTCAAAAGACCAATGCGGTTATGCAAAAACAACACAAAAATAAGATCACCGAGGTTTGAAATCAGCTCGCACAGATGGCGAATTCTCACTAGCCTATCGTACTTCCATCTCAGCCTCTGCCAAATCCTAATAACGTGCCAAACCAGAGGTGCATTATGAACCCGAATTAGAGCCAAGCTTACTTTGTTTATCAGGACCCTTCTGCTCCATCACCCGACGAGATGGAGGCTTCAACATCATACTTAGGATATCAGTAGCAACCACCACTTCTGCTGACTCTGAACCAAAACCAGGAGGGACTTAATTTTGTTACCACCCGTAGTGGCAAGTCGACTCAAGATCCATGTTATATGAGCCACTCTCAGCCTGGTAGTTCAGAGCCTAACTATTCCATCAATGCTAGATGCATTAGAAAAGTCAGATATTATCGCTGTAGTGCGAATGCAATGAAACAAATGAATTAATAAAAACAGGGAGTACCGGGTCGTTCATAGGGAGGCAATCACAATTTATGCAGAAGCTCTTCAGAAAACTAGTTATAACTGGTATTTATATATGTATATATGTATAAAGAGGCATCGGATATCCATTAGATCAAATTTCATTGCATTACTAAAGAGTTTCCTTTTCACAGTAGAAATTGCTATGCAAAATGTAGAGATAGAGAGATAGCAGATAGATAGAAAGAGAGAGAGATAGAGAGACATGCAGATAAACGACACCACTTGTTGGATGCTTGTACGAGGTGAGGCAGCACCTCAGATCCAGAGCGTCGGGACAAAAGTCGGAGTTGTAGAGAGAGTCGGGAGACCATGGAAGAAGGTGGAAGAAGAGGTAGATGTCCAACAAGGGGGGCCATGGCTCCTCTTTTATAGGTTTGATGGAAGGCAAAGAGGGTATTTTGGTCCTCCATCTCATCCAACAACCTCAGATTAATTCAATCCATCGATCAGGAGATTAATGGTCCTGATTTGGCCTCAAAACACCATCAAAATCACCTTCTACGCTCGGGTGCATTCTGGTGGTGACACATGCTACACTCTGGGGCCTTGGATCAAGATAGCACGGCTCTACTTCGCTTGCGTGCACTTGCTCCTCTCTTCGCGCTCACCACTCGCTCAATTTAAGCGTCCAATCCTTAGTCATCCTTAGCCTTCTCAAAGCCTGCATGCATTGAGCGCTTGTCGTGGAGTGCTTCGATGGCAACACGTGGTCGCTCCTCCACCCTTTGATCTCCATCTGATGGCCCAATGTCGCCAGCATGCAACACCCCATCAATTTCACATGAGGCATGGATAGAATGGGCACCGGTTGCTTAAGCGCAAAGGTGCTAACCACTGCGTTTTCCCTTCGCTTTGTTGCATTTTTGTTTTAAGGTAACTCTTTCTCAGCCGTTGGATAAAGATCCAACAGTCGAGATCTTCTCCTTCTTTGATGAGGCATGGCTAGAGCTGCGACATGACGGCTTGTGGACCGTTGGATGGCCATCCAACAGTCGAGAGCGAGCGAGGGATGGTCTTTAGAGATGGGTCGATGGTGAGGGTTGGCTGTGATGGTGCCACATGGCACCATCATGGCCATCCAACTTCTTTTCTTTGTATTTGGTTGATGTAGACCTCTGATTGGGTTGATTTTTCCGTCGCTGGACTGCAATTGTTGATCCGGATCCATCTGTGTGATTGGATTTTTCATCTGAGACTTGGATCTTTGTCCTCTGGCTCCATGTCCTCTATTCTTCTATGAACTACAGAAGATGCTCTGGTTGTCTGATCGAGACAATTTTGGAAGCGTTGGACTCTCGTCGTCATTCTGATCAGATCTGTACCGTCTGATCTGTCATCCGCAGCTTCAAAACATCTGCGATTAATTTCATCTCTCATTTAATGCATAAAATGACAATATTATCTCTATGACTAACAAACTAACTATTATGCAAATTATGATGCTTATGCATGCATTGTTCCTAAGTTATGCTAGAATCTAACTTAATTCAGGTGATTTAGGTTGCATGATTGTTGTGCAATCACTGACCCTAGGTTGGTTATCCAGGATACCCCTATCCCATATCCATAACCTGAACCAATCTTAGAGGAACCTACAAAGATTCCATTTCTTGTGGCCTTTACCAAGGGAAAGAGGAAACCCAAACCCATGGCATTAGAGGAAGATCTGGTCAAGCTCTTTGAGCAAGTCTAGATAAGCATCCCCTTGATGGATGCAATCCACCATGTACTACTTACGTGAGATTTCTGAAAGATCTATGTACACCAAAGCGTAAGCCACGAAACAAAGACGGGAGTCCGATCGTATTGTTTGAGCAAGTCAACTCGATCATCTTCAGTAATCTCCCACAAAAATCAAAAGATCCTGGCACCCCTTCGATCTTATGTGAGATCGGTGATTTAGAATTCGATCAAGCATTGTTGGATTTAGGGGCCTCCATAAACTTAATACCTACATCCCTACTAGACCATTTCAAGGAAACTGAGCTTAAACTGACTGAGGTGACCTTGCAGTTAGTAGACCGATCAATCAAGTCACTGAGAGGAATTCTTGATGATGTTCTAGTTCAGATCTGTAATTTTTGTTTTCCAGTGGACTTCATCTTGTTAGACATGGAAACTCCTAAAAACCTAAGGAAAACACCGATCATCTTAGGGAGACCATTCCTAGCCATAGCTAGGGCAAATATCAACTGCAAAGAGGACTAGATCGAGTTGAAATTTGGGAACCAAACACTAAAGATTGACATCTTTAAGGCCCAAAAAGGAATAAACTATGGGGTAATCGAGGAAGTGTGCAACATCAATTCTATGGGTGAGGATCCACTTGTGGAGGAAGACCCGATTATCTCTGATCCTCAACCTCGAGAAAATTTTGACCCACAAATAGAGGAGCCTAGAGCTAATCTAGATTCACCCTTAGCTCCAACTTTATCTTCTGAGGGCCATCCTGAACCCCCACCCGCTGCTGATAACCCAATTATGGAGTTGAAACCTCTCCCAGATCATCTGAAATATGTGTTTTTAGGTTCCAATCAAATGTTTCCTGTGATCATCAATTCCCGACTCACATCTTATTAAGAGACAAAGCTTATTTTTATTCTCCAGCAGCATTGGAGAGCCATCGGATGGACTCTCTATGATTTACTAGCATCAGTCCCTCGTATTGCACACACCATATCTACACCGAAGAGGGCTCACAACCATCTCGAGAGATGGAAATAAGACTCAATCCAAATTTGTAGGTCTTGAAGAAAGAGATCATCAAGTGGTTAGATGCTAGTATCATCTACTCGATCTTTGATAGTCGCTGGGTGAGCCTGATCTAGGTTATGCTTAAGAAGGCAGGACTCACCGTTATCACAACTGAATCTGGAGAGACTATCCCAACTCGCATTGCAAATTCATGGAGAGTCTACATAGACTATCGGAAATTGAATGCCTCCACAAAGAAAGATTATTTCTTGCTTCCGTTCATTGACCAGATTCTCAAAAAACTAGCAGGAAACAATTTTTCTATTTCTTGGATGGTTACTCTAGATATAATCAGGTGGCAATTCATCGCGAAGATCAGGAAAAGACCACCTTTACCTACCCCTACGGGACGTACACGTTTCATAGGATGCCATTCGGGCTATGCGATGCACCTGCTACCTTTCAGTGGTGCATGCTAGCCATATTCTCAGATATTGTAGGTAATTACCTTGAGATCTTCATGGACGACTTCTCAATATTCATTGAATCTTTTGATAAATGCCTCTTGCATTTGGTCTAGATCCTCAACAAATGCATTGAAGTGAACTTGGTTCTATCTTGGGAAAAGAGCCACTTCATGGTTCCTAAGGGCATCGTTCTTAGACATCTTATCTCTAAGAGAGTATCCAAGTCGATCGGGCTAAGGTGAATCTGATTTCCAAATTACCTATGCGTAACTCGATCAAAGATATCAGATCGTTCTTGGGGCACGTCAATTTTTACCATCGATTCATATCTGACTTTTTGAAATTTGAGCTCCCTTTGACGATTCTCCTCTCGAAGGACACACCTTTCAAGATGACAAGTGAGTGCATTCACGCATTTGAGATACTACGTGACTGAGTCACCCAAGCACCGATCCTGCAATCTCCTGACTGGTCTCAACCCTTCGAGATCATGTGCGATGCATCTAACTACGCAGTAGGAGTAGTGCTGGGTCAGAAAATCAATGAGAAATCGGTGGTCATATATTATGCCAGCAAGACATTGGACGAGGCTCAATGTAATTATTCGATTACAGAGAAAGAGCTGTTGGCTGTAGTATTTGTTCTGGAGAAATTCATATCGTACCTCCTGGGTTCCCATGTCATCATATACTCGGATCACACTATAGTGAGGCACTTACAAAGAAGGATGCGAAGGTGAGATTAATCCGCTAGATCTTGCTGTTGCAAGAATTCGATTTTGAAATTTGCAACAAGGCAAGAAAGCAGAATGTGGTAACTAACCATTTGTCTCGCCTTCCTTCTTCGGTCATTGACCCATCCAGACCTATTACCGAGCACTTTCCGGATGAACATCTCTTGGCCATTAACGAACTTCCTTGGTTTGCTGACACCATGAACTACTTGGTTGCAGGGAAAGTCTCGCCAGATTGGGCAATTTCCAAGTAGGACAAGCTGATTTCCGACACCAAGTACTATGTCTGGGAAGATCCGTATCTTTTCCATATCAATAATGACCAAGTGATATAGGGATGCATTCCCGATGACGAGGTCAACGATGTCATCTCATTCTATCATGACCAGGCCTGCGATGACCATTACTTTGGGCGTAAAACTGCAGTGAAGATCCTCCAGTGTGGGTTCTTTTGGCCAACAATGTTCAAAGATGCACAATCCTATTGTAGGGCATGTGCCCGTTGTCAGACCCTCGGCAACATGGGCCCACGTGACATGATGCCCTTAAATCTAACCATAGTGTGTGAAATCTTTGACATATGGGGAATTGATTTCATGGGACCCTTTCCAGGATCTAATTACTTCGAGTACATCTTACTCATTGTTGATTACGTCTCAAATTGGATCGAAGCCGTCCCTACCCAAACAAGTGACCACAAAGTTGTTCTTCGGTTCATTCAGGAGAACATCTTTTCCAAATTTGGGGTTCAGAAAGCCATCATCACCGATGGTTGGTCTCATTTTGCAAATGTGCACTTCTAGTCCCTGATAAAAAGTACGAGGTGTTGCATCATATCTCGACTCCTTATCACCCCCAGACTAATAGATTGGTTGAACTGTCAAATTGAGAGATCAAGAAGATACTTCAGGTCACTTTTCGGCCTAACAGGAAGGATTGGTCTATGATGGAGGCATGTTTTGCAAATTAAAATGAGGGTTCGAAGGACCCGTCGTCGTAGCTCGCAAAACGCGACTATCAGATAAAATTTATAACCAAAACTTGGAAAGTGAGTCCCGGGTCAAACACAGGGAGGCGAACGTTTGGTTTTATAAAAATCCACGCTTCTCTTTTATTTATTTTTGGTCATTTTTATCTTTTTCAATTTTTTTGGTATTTTTAACAAGCAAGAGATCAGGTCAATGAATTCTAACTAATCTATTTGCAAAAATATGAGAGAGGGAGAAAGAGAGAGACAACCATCCATTCATAAAGAATTGTTTGTTACAACTAAGAAAGTGAAAGAAAAATAAAAAGAGGTGAGAGAAATCCCCTTCGACGGTCACTTGGAGGACGACTCGCTCTGACTTTCTTGGAGGAAGGTGGTGAGGAGTGGGACGAACAGGGACAGAGCGGAAGGATGGAGGGCGGGTGGTCGTTAACTTTCTCAACACAGTTAATTAAGTTAATTATGCTTACTTATGTGCAAAAAAAAGTAACTTAGGTCAACTTGAATTCATGTCGATTAAGTAGAATAGGGTCAAATTAACTTAACATTTTAGATTTTATTTCTTTTTAACTCGTTGAGTTTAGGTCGTTTGCTGGGAGGCATAACTTAATTTAAATTCACCACTAAATCCTAAGCTACTTATGGGAATTATAATTAAATTTACCTTAAGAATATGAATTTTGCTTAAGGATTTCTAATTGAAAATAATGTAAAATTCCATAAGGAAAACACATTTACACATATGATTTACTATTACAAACAAGTAAACATGTTTATTTCTTTTAATTCTTCTTATTTACAAGAGATTAAGGCAAGAAAAAGTAATTCCAATGTATATATGCCTTATTACAACATTAAGCTAAAAAAAAAATTAGTAGAATACAAGAAATTAAACCACTATTTATTCTTCTTTGTCTTTAGCCTCATCTTTCTTCTCTTCTTCTATCTTTCTCCCTCTCTTTCTCTTTTTACTTTTCTCTTAATCTTTTTCATTTCTCGAGCTCTTCTCTTGTACATCTTTTCTTCTTAATCTTTCTTCTTATCATTTGTTCTGCCGGTTAACTTTCCTTGCTCTTTTGCCTGTCTATTATATTCAACCTTAGTGAACTCTCCTCTTCTCCTCTTGCTTTGCAACCCTTCTCTTCCTTTGCAGCTCTTTTGAACCAAACCGGTTTGAACCCTTTGTTTGAACCAAAAATTAGGTTTTAAGGTTGGCGGCTCGGATCAGTCGAGGATACACAGCACCCCTCTCAGGGTGGGACCAGACCCTACTGGATCCAAGCCTAATTTTTATTCGATTTGGTTTATTTCTGGTTCAGCATAGTCTTGAGCCTATCTGGCCCACAGCCTCCCAGGCCCACATGCACATGCCCTCACGAGCCCACACTTGCACGCCCACAGGCGCACACACCCGAGCACATGCACCGCACGCACCCACATACACACCCATATGCTCATTTTTGTGCCCTACGCTGATGACTGAATAGCCCCGTACACTTTTTAGTTTTATACTAAGGCAGGCGCTTCTGTTTCGCCGATGTGGGACTAACCATTCCCCTCCAAAACCAAACTTTGGTTGATGATTCCAGCCAGCACAGAGCTCCAATTCGAGCAAATAAAAGCTCGCTAGAAAGCTCTAAGGCTGCACTACACGATTATAGTATCAATTTGATACTCAGGGAAGGTTTTGCTCTTCGATTTGAAGGGTAAAAAGTCTGGGTTGCTATGGCCATACTGGCCTGTAGAAGGGTGTTTCAACTCTAAGGTCTTGTAGAATGGCTTTCTGACCTCAGACAAGATGCTAAACTGATTCAGAAAGTATTTCCACAACTATAGGTGAAGGAAAGGAACTCTGAGGAGCTTCAGGAAGGTGAAGAAGCTTAAGAGCTTCGCTAAGGAGCTTTAGAACTCCATTTCAAGTTTTGATCAGTCCAATAGATAGCTAGAGATCTACTTCATCGACTCAAACAACCTCTAAAGGTTGTTAAGGATCTATTTGGGCAGATTATTCATTTGAAATTCATCAAAAACTCACTGTCGTCAGTTTGGGTTAAAAAACAACCCAAACCAAACAATAATAAATTTCTTCTATGAAACTGATCAAAGCTCATCCAAATTGAATTTGAATCATTTAAAATCATCCTAGAAATCATTTCCACCCATCAATTCCTTTCACTGAATCCTAAATCCACATTCCAGACTAAAAGTTGACCATTAAACCTTGAAATTTGACTTTCTAAATTAGGTCATCTCAGATGAAATTAATGCATTAATTAACTTCTCTTTCACCCCAGGAATAGATTCAGATTCTCAGAAGGAAGTTTCAACTTGGATTTCTAGGGTTTCAAGCCTGTCACCTGAGATCCTAAGTGAGTTTGTTCGACAGAAGAAACTAAGGCCTATCTCAGTGATTGATCTATTGGATTGATCTCAGGGCATCCTTCTGTTGCTTCTAGACTTTTAAAATGAAGCTTAACCCTAACCAACAGTCATCTCCAACTCTGCCAGAGTTGGAGAAGACAGAGGTCTAGATGGAGCTCTACGTCTTAAAACCTCAAACAAAATGCTTCAGAATGCTCAGTAAACCTCAAATACATGATCTGGAGCTACACACAAAGTTCTATGGCTGAAGAGTACATATGATTTGCCGGAGCTCACCAGAGCTCCGGTGAGTTCAGAAAAAGGCTAAAAGTGTATAAATGACATTAAAATGTGTCATGAACAATCTGAAAAGCTTCCTGAGGTCACAAGGAACCTCAGGAACACATTGATTTCTTCAATTAACAATTTAATTGAAAGTTATGCAATGAATTCACAGTGATTAGATTCTGAGTTTGATTGGGCTCAGAACCTGTTTTCTCACTCAATTGAGTGAAGGAAACAAGTCAAAAGGAAGTGACGATGGAATTTAAGTGGTTAATTAATGATATGAACTCATCCTGAGCCGCCATTGACAGTGAGCTTAAGAGAGTATATGAAATTAAGCGTTTAAATTATAGATGATTATTATTCAAATTAAAGTGAAGATAGGAGCCCTTAAGTGATGGTTAAGTGGTGGAGGGCCCTAGTGGAGGTGAATTAGGCTCAGCTACTTTCGCCATGGACAGTGGAAGCAGCTGTTGAAGGTGGAAATGGTTTAAGTGACTAGGTGATTAAATCAAGGAATTAAGGTGATAGAAATGTTCATGAAAGATTAAGGAAGGTGATCTATGTTTTAAAAAGACAAGATTTCTCTAGACAAGCTCAATGAGCTTGCCAGAGCTAAGGAAGATGATTGAGAATCTGACATTACATCTATCTAATCTAGCTAACTAACTACTCTAATTAAACTACTTACCTATTCTACTGTTACCTGGATGAAGGGGGAAGAAGATCTCCGTCGATGGTCCTTAACGGAGAAGGAAATCAGAGGGTCAGGGAAGAAGTCCGTTGGGTGTAGCGGAGTGAACCAGAGGAACTCCAGCGTCAGCACTGTGTCAGAAGACTTGGCTGACGTCGGCGAAGATCCAAAGCAAGCAAAGGTGGACGGAGGAAGACGGAGGAAGTGGAGGAAGGTTGCCAAATTTTGGAAGGAATAGCCTATCGGTTAGCTTAGTAGAAGAAGTGGGAAGGGAGCTAACTTGCTGAAATCGAGTGTAGAGGGGTATTTATAGCTTGCGGGGGCTGAGGAGGGTGTATCTGGACGAAGAAGAGTCTAAGAGTGGAGTAACCATCGATGTCTTCTTCGATGCCAGTGAGGTTATCTTCAACCCCTAAATGGGATTGCAGCTTCATCCAGACAGATGGATGAAAAGGGAATGGTGAGCACAAGCTCCAGGAGCTTGGAGAGGAAGGAATGACGCTAGATACGCGGTGATCAGTGGGTGAATGCACTCCTATCGTTAGCTGTCGAGGAGGCTGAAGAAGGAAAGAAGAGGAAGAGGTTTTTAGGGACTTTCTTGAAATGAAAATTGAGGACCTAAGTGAAGAACAAGGGCTCGATTGAAATAAAATACAAGCACTAAAATGTAAACTAAGGTTTTCAAGGTTATTTTAATTTAAATCTTTTTCAACTTTTTATATATGATTATAAATAAGACAATTATTATATTTAAACCTTGAATTTACATTTTTGACCTTTTTAGCTTAATTTATTTAATTAAGGTTACTTAAGTTATTACATGCTTAGGTATAAATTATACTTAAGTTAGTTAACACATTAATTAGATAAATTACTGATGATATTTCGAGTCCAATTATTAATTAAATTATTAATAATGTTAATTGGATAATAATATGGAATTTTAAACTTATTTTAAGGTCCTTTACTATTTAGTCCCTTATTTAATAATTAACCCATATATTTACATATTCCTGGTTAATTAACTAGGAAGACTAGTTAATTAGGGGTAATTAGAGACCATGATGAGCTTCTCATCAGCGGGGCAGGATGGCGTCGCGGCGAGGATCTTCTTCCCGAAGGGCGGTGAGAGGACGGCCATGGGATGCTCCACGAATGGGGATGAGGGGAGGGAAAACTACTTGGCTCACTACTCTAGAGGAGCATCCCAGGCTTGGGACAAGCTCTCTCTAGAGCCTTGGAGGTGGTGAGAGGAAGAAAGGAAGAGATGAAGAAAAATGGGAGGGGTAGGGTTCCATTTATAGAGGAGGAAAGAATCAAATTCGTATACAAGACATTTAGTGATAGTCATAAATGTCGCTGAAGATATGCCGCAAACGTTGCTGAAGATCCTACCCACATGGCCCTACTGCCGCACCGCCGGCGCACACAATACTCGCCCTTGTCGCACGCATACGCACGATACGCGTTGCTACCTCCGCCCCCGTGCTACACTGCTGTGCTCGTCGTTGCCCTTGCACATGCATGTACCTACGCTGCTGTGCATGTGCGATGGCACGTGCATGCGCATGGGCGGTCTGGGTTGCACCACGTGGCATAATCTGGGCCGTCCATCTTCTTTCCTTCGCAGGGGATGCTACAGAGGTCGGATTGAGTCGATTTTTGCACCGTTGGGCTGCAATTGTCAACCCGAATCCATCTGTGTAGTTGGATTTGTTGTTTCATTCTCCAAATTGTATCACCTAGTCCCTTGGTCGTTGATCAACCTTGGATTGCATATGGTGCTACGGGACTCCTATTGAGGCAATTCGAAGGCGTTGGAGTCTGATAGTCGTCTTGATCAAATCCGTATAGTTAGATCGTCAATCCGAGGCTCCGAAATAAATATCCTTCTCTCCTTACCACAAAAAGGATACAATTAACCTAAATTATATACAACTACTCTAAATGTAGAATGATGCATGCTATGTAATATTTATAACATGAAATGTAAATCTAAGTCAAAGAACATGCTTGAATAGGCATTTTACCCTCAATAATTGTGTCTACATCATACCCCCGTGCTTATCTTTTGTTAGTCCCTAGCAAAATTAAACTACATGCTATGTATAAAAATAGAATTAGGATTCGATCGCTTAGGCCTAAGTCATTTATTAATAATAGAAAATTTCAACTAAGATCCTAAACAACGAAAACTCAACAGTACCCGGGTGTCTGCCAAAATGCAGATCGCCCAAGTCCTCACTTTATTTGAAAAGGGAAGATACACTCTTTTCATTTTTCTTCTTTTCTAATTTTTTGGACTTTTGAAATTTGTGAGTTTCAGGATAACTTTTTACGGCTACTCGATCCGTCCAAGACTCGAAAAGGACTCTAAGTGCTAAGCATCTAGTGAAAAGAGTGAAAGACTCATCAAGCGACCGTTAAAACGGACTTCGGGTTTCTACGACCCTAGATGACCTTGCCTAGAGGTTTATCTTTTCGAATGATAGCTTTCTCCTTACTTCTTTTATTTATGTGGTCAACACAAGGACAAACCCAGTGAATAATCCCTAGTTTATTCTACTTCCCCGCTTCTTCCCTAAGTGTTTTGGGAATTATTGTGCATTTTTGTAAGTTGTGCCTTGGACAACCAGCCAATGGGCTATTGCCCATGACCACTTACCAGCCATACTCGTGCGGTGAAGTGTGGCTTTATTATTTTCTTTTTTTTATTTTCTCCTTTTTCTTTCTTTTTCTTTTCTTTTTGGGTGTTTCTTTTTTTTCTTTTTTTTCTAAGTAGGTGGCTTCCCTGATCTAAGATTTACCTAAAAGCAGTATAAAGAAAACGGTCTTGTGGCTGGGCTCTGGACAACCGGCCGATGAGCTATTACCACCGACAACTTGCCAGCCATACCACCCTAAATAGTTCATTAGCTACCCAATTTCCGAAGAAATCGCTGAAAAGTGAGTCAGTGCAAAAAAGTGTGTAGATGCTTAGGCTTGAAGCCCCCTCAAATCAAAGGGTAGGTTGATAAGTCATATACTTAGCACCCCAATTTATTGACCAGTTTAAGATAAAATTATTTGGCAAGGACTCGAGACTAAGTCCACATTTGAGTGGATACCCGGGCGAATTAAGCCTGAAGACCTGAAGAGTCTAATTGTTCAAGTCTTATCGTATCATTTCCTAAAGTTAATAACTTCCAAAAGCCTAAGTTATCTTCTCTTAATTCTATTTTCATTTTTTTTTAAGAAACTAAAAGAAATTCTATGGCATTAACAAAATGGTTTCAAGATTAAATATCCACACCTCCATGTCTAAATGATGCAATGTCCTCATTATACAAATAAACACATGGAAAGGTAGAGTAAACATAATATCACCTGAATAATGTGAGAAATCTGGTCAGCTCTGTAAAGAATGTGAGATGTAAACACATGATAAATTTAATGCCTTTAGCTAGGCATACAATACAAATAAAGAAGAGGTTAAGAATTCATAGTTACGGGTCAGAATCAGAATTAAAATATTGATCCTTAAGCCTATCAGTAGGAGATGTCCACAGATGTGGACAAAGTTGTGGTGTAGACCCATGCCCCAGGGTCGAGTGATTCTCAGCTTCTAGATGAAAATCACCTAGAATCGAAGGTTGTTGTGTTTGCGGGGCCAGGCCTACGGTTTAGTGGTGTGCAACCCAAGACCAAAGTGTCGAACAATAGGTAAAGATTGTTCAATAGGTGCAGTTGTCCACTTAACATCCAACTCAGAAAAATAATCAGTTATTTCAAGCTTGGGTTGCACGTGAAAGATATTGTAAGGGTCCTGGTAAAAAGTTGGTGGTTTTAGGTCAACAGGAAGCCTCAGATCCAAAATCAAAGTTCTCTCAGAATTAGCTTCCCAGATTTTTAATTCTAAATTCCTATCCTCCAAAATCAATATTTCTGGGACCTCCAAATCGTTGTATACCCCATCTAAAGTACCCAAGTCCAATAATTACGGCTGAATCAGGATTGACTTGGGCGTAATGATTTCAAAATCTATCCCTTCAAGGTGTGTTTGAGGGTGGGGTTACTAATTGAATCTTCTAGAAAATGAGGATTCGAATCTCCAAGTTAGCCCCAACTGAATTAAAATCTTCAATGAATGCGCTATCAAATGGTTCGTCATGCTCCTCAAGCTCGTTTGTCTCACTAAAATCATCTTCCTTAAGCTCAAGTGAGACTTCACTAAGAGATTCCTCACCCTTGAAATCAAAGAATCATGATCCTCATTTATATATGTCAAAATCATATGTCATTTCATGGTCCGTGGAGACATATTTTTCGTCATTCCCTGGCTCTAGGATCTTGGGAGAGAAACTTGATTCATCCACAATGGGTTGCTCTAGCCCAACCTGGTCATCCCCGATTTCAGAAAATGTATCCCCCCAGACATGCACCTAAGCAAGTTCAGACATTGGCTGCCCTGAAGGGGGTTCATCTTGAGAATCATCCCAAGATTTGACTGGGGCAACCATAAATTTCATCCTCAACCTCAACAATTTCCACAGACGAAACTCATCCAACTCCCGATCCCTAACACTTTGGAGTAAATCCAATAGAGAACTATTAAGTTTATCAATCATTTTGATCATAGGCTCCAATGCTTCAGTGAATGGTGTTGGCTGAGCTTCTAAAGATTATATAGTGTTCCTTAAATTAGCCAACACCCTATCCTAGACCTGGTTCACCTGAACCGACTGGTTCGGTTTAGGTTTGGGTGGGTTTGGATTCATTCTAGGGGAGTTAAGATATCGAGGTTCTTGGGTCCCTCCCTGATAATAGGTCATCTCAATTTGTTCAAAGAATGGTGGTGACCTATATTTAGCATAATTCTAGGGAGGGTAAGTGTTATAATCAGCATATCCTTCATGGTTGTAGATCTAGTTAGGTTGATCATGAAAGGGTGGAGATCTATAATCATTGTAGCTCTAAGAAGGATAGTAATCATAGTCTTGCTGTCCAGGGTTAGACCCTAGACACTGAGGTCCAGATTCATATCCCCAATCAAAGTTATCTCGACTAGTGGATGGGTAATTACAAGTCAAGTTGGGATGGTAATCATCTTGGGGATAAGTGGTGGTAGGAGGATAGGATGTGAAATGAGTGTAGGATGTGGAAGGATACATGGTAGAATAGGAGGGAAATCAGAAGAGATAAAAGAGCCGTGCAATACAAGCAATCAACCATGTACTTAGGTGGGTTAGCCTAAAGACTTACAGACTCCCAGGACCCATCTTGAGGTTATAAACGATTTGGTCTACTTTTATCTAGTCAATCCAATCAGTTAGACAGAGGGACTGGGGAGAAGGTTATTCCTTTGGCTTACGCCTCTGGTTCCTAGTGTACCCCCCAACTGCAATCGTTTGACGCTACTTCCTAGCTAGAATTCAGATGGACCAGCAAAAGTAGATTAATCGAAAAAATCTCAGTCTAAGCCCCGAAGAGCGAATCAATCCTTGAGGCCAACATCTACTCGATTTTAATTAGGCTTGGGATGATTATGCTCTTGGAATGTGATGGGCCCTTTAGATGGGTTGTGCCCTTAATGATCAATTCAAATGTGTGTTCGTGCACAACCAGGGTTTGCAAATAAGGTTATTTGATGATGTGTCTTTTATGATTTAACCTTGTTCAGTAGCCTTTAGAGTTTAATCTTTAGGTTTGTTCAATCAAGGTTCAGTAGAATACTCCAGGTTTTGCAAACACTGGTGATGATGTATTCCTTTAGAAATCAGAAAAAATGTGGAGTGTCTGGTTCAGCCCTAAAAATCAACCCTAAGTGGTAAGCTACTGATGAATCACTTTCAATTTGAGTGGTGCAGCCCAAATAAATCAATTAATTGGCCTATTCGTACCACAGATTAAGGAACACAAAAATGCTTAACCTAATCAGATTTCTACTCACTTATTTGTGTGTTGAGTTAAGTGTACTAGGTCCACAGGTCAGATCCCGGTTAAGTGGTAGAATCAATGTGATTGTGCACCTTAGGGTGAGAAGTTGTGGGTGTTAAGTGTGTAGCTTTCAGAAAATCCCACAAGAAAAGAATATTTTTTTTTTCTTTTTTCTTATATATGCGGGGGTGAGATGAGTGGAGGTGGCAAACAAACAACCAAATCTATCCTAGGGTTTATAAAAAGTACCTAAGTTGATTTGGGTTTGAGTTATTAGTGTGGTGAAATGAACTAGTGGGTGGCGGTGGTGGGGATAAACTTACAAAACCTTCATCCGCAATTTTCTCCGATCTAACCGCTCTGCTCCACCTCGGATGAGTACCTGCAATCATAGTAAGATCAGAGAAAAAGTGGGATAAAAGTTAGGTGAGGCGGAAAAACACGAAAAAAAAACCAAAGAGCATTCACGGGTCCTCTGAACCCTCATTTTAATTCACAAAACACGCCTCCATCATTTTGGCACCGTTGCTTAGGCAACGGTGCCAAAATGATGGAGGCATGTTTCACGAATTAAAATGAGGGTTCAGAGGACCCGTGAATGCTCTTTGGTTTTTTTTTCGTGTTTTTCCAAAATGATGGAGGCATGTTTCGCGAATTGCAATGAGGGTTTGGAAGACCCATCGTCGTAGCTCATAAAACATGTCTATCAGATAAAATTTATAACCAAAACACGGAAAGTGAGTCCTGAGTCGAACATGAGGAGGTGAACGTTTCGTTTTATAAAAATCCACGCTTCGCTTTTATTTGTTTTTGGTCATTTTTATCTTTTCTAATTTTTTTGGTATTTTTAGCAAGCAAGAGATCAAGTCGATGAATTCTAGCTAAACTACTTACAAAAATATAAGAGGGAGAGGGAGAAAGAGAGAGAGAGAGGCAATCATTCATTCATAAAGAATTGTTTGTTACAACTACGAAAGCAAAAATTCTACACTAAGAAAGTGAAGGAAAAATAGAAAGAGGTGAGAGAAATCCCCCTCGACGGTCGCTCGGAGGACAACTTGCTCTGACGTCGCTTGGACGAAGGTGGTGAGGAGCAAGACGAACGGGGACGGAGCCGGAGGACAGAGGGCGGGGCAGGATGGCATCACGGCGATGATCTTCTTCCCAAAGGGTGGTGAGAGGATGACCACGGGTTGCTCCACGAATGGGGAAGAAGGGAGGGAAAACTATTTGGTTTTCTACTCTAGAGGAGCATCCTGGGCTTGGGACAAGCTCTCTCTAGATCCTTGGACGTGGTGAGAGGAAGAAAGGAAGACATGAAGAAAAATGGGATGGGTAGGGGTCCTTTTATAGTGGAGGAAAGAATCAAATTCGTATACAGGACATTTAGTAACGGTCATAAATATCGATGAAGATCCGCCGCAAATGTCGCCGAAGATCCCGCTCACGCACCCCTGCTGCCGCATCACTGGCACGTGCTGTACGCACCCTTGTCGCACGCACATGCGTTATACGTGCCATTGCTCTTGCGGTTGCATGCCTCCGCGCACACACGCGCACCCTTGCTACTGTGCGTGTGCGATGGCGTGTGCGTGCGCATGGGTGACTTGGGTTGCACCACGTGGTGCAATCTGGGCCATCCATCTTCTTTTCTTTGTAGGGGATGCTACAAAGGTTAGATTGAGTCGATTTTTGCGTTGTTGGGCTGCGATCGTTGACTCAAATCCATCCGTGCGGTTGGATTTGTCATTTGATGCTCTGGATGGCATCACCTAGTCCCTCATCCGTTGATCTTCCTTGGATTGCATATGGTGCTACGAGACTCTAATCGAGGTGATTTCGAAGGCGTTGGACTCCGATCGTCGTCTTGATCAGATCCGTACAATCGAATCGCCAATCTGAGGCTCCAAAATAAATATCATTCTCTCCTGACCATAAAAAGGATGCAATTAACCTAAATTATATACAACTACTCTAAATGTAGAATGATGCATGCTATGCAATATTTATAACATGAAATATAAATCTAAGTCTAAGAATATGCATGAATAGGCATTTTACCCTCAATAGTTGTGTCTACATCAATCTACCCACCTTCCGGAAGCTTTGTGGGCCTATAGGTCTGCCCAAAAGACCCATTTAGGTTTGTCTTCCTTCAAACTCATGCATGAGAAGGCATGTCACCTTCCCATAGAAATGGAGAACAAAGCCTATTGGGCAGTACGGAAGTGCAATCTAGATCTTATGAAGCCTAGAATCCACCACCGGTTGGAAATGATCAAGATCGAGGAACTACGCAATGACGCATACGAGAACTCCTAAATCTACAAAGAGTGGGTAAAAGCCTTCCTTGTCAGGCACATTTCACGAAAATCTTTCCATCCAGGTCAAAAAGTATTACTCTTCAATGCCAAACTCAAGCTCTTCCCAAGAAAACTCAGATCAAAATGGATTGGGCCATTACCTATGAGATGAATATTTGGAAATGGAGCGGTCAAAATCAGTGAACTCAGCCACGAATCAAAACCTTTTATCATGAATTGTCAGAGACTCAAACCGTTCTTCAAACTCACTGACTCGAATTTGGCTACAGAATCTTTTGATCACCATTCTCCTTGAGCGTCATTGCACCCAGCTGATGGTGTTAAACTTAGCGCTTAACAGGAGGCAACCCGCTATCTTTGAAAAACACAAAACCCTTCTGACATATCTCTTTACTAAAGTCATATTACACTTTAGGGTTTTTTCCATTAGAGCAGCCGACTCCACCTTTGATACTTGTATCAGAGATAGAAATCGTCCACAGCAGTCATTCTGACCCCTTCACCACCCACCTGTTCTAATGTACAATCTGAACTGAACTCGTACCCACCTAATTTACAATGAGGACAATGCAAATATTAGGCATGGGGGGTATTAAAGTGCAAAACGCTATGGAAATAAATTCATGGAAGGGTTTCATGCAAAGAAAAGAAAAAAGGAGAAAGGAGAGGTTAATTCAAGCTGAATGGAAAAAGGAGAAAGAACAAAAGAAAATGAAACAGACAAAGGAGCAATCAAAAAGAAAAGAAAATGAGATAGTCCCTTAAAATTGAGTATGGAACTTACCTAACTTCTAGGTTGTCTCGGATGATGAATTAAGACCTGGAAGGCTGAAACTTAGGAGATTAGTGAAGAGTACCGATCTTAAGCCTCTTGATCTGTTTCAGGGTTTAAGCACTCATGTATATGTTAAGATCCATATTAGTCTTCAAGAGGTTGAGGAAAGTGTGAGGCTGATGTAGTAGGTCTAAGGATTAGGATTATTTAGCAACATTGCCTGCCCTTTGGTTTGCGAGACTTGGTAACCTAAGCACCCAAAATCCACACACTAGTCTGGTTCAGTGTGCTTAATAATGAAATCATGCCAAAAGTGTTCTATTTTGAAAAGTTGTCCTGAAAATTTAGCTTAGGAGCTACTCAAAAATGCAAATTGATTGGGTGAGTTCCTAGTGTGGAGAGGTAGAAATTTTCACTCTAGGATGTGTAATAACATATCGTCTCCTCGGTGCTAGTCACCTAGGATATCTAAATATCCTACCGGGGGCATGTAAGCACTGTTGGTGCTAGGACACCACAATCATTTATTTTGATGATAACAAAACATGTGTTTTTTAACATTTGCATTCGAAGTCTTAGATTTTAAGATATTTGCAAATGGAGATGTGTTTAGATGGAGTTCGAGCTCGCATCCATGGTGGATTGGAAGAGCTTGATAGAGGAGAAGGAGCTTCGTGAGGAGTGAAAGCTTGAAGAAGGGGGAGATGAAGAATAAGATAGATTTCCTTTCTTATTTCATTGTACTTTATTTTTGCTCTTTATTTCTTTCTTAGATCTTATGTTAAAGAGCCTCAAAGTACCCTCAAAGTAGTCCTAGGAACACTTGCACAATCCTAAGATACTTAGGTTTTCTTAGAAAACATAGAAAACCAAGTTAGGCTTTAGATATCCTTTTCAGACGTCTAAACTGAATATCAAATGTCAGATAATGACTTTTAAGATGTCTGACTGTTGACTTAGATGTCTAATAACTTAGTCTGGATTTAGTAGGTTTTGTCTATTGAAATCATACGTCTAGACCTTAGTCTAGACATCTTAGAAGACGTTTGATGAAGTTTCCAGACGTCCAATTAGTGGAACGTTGGCTAACAAAGTGATCGTTGATGTTATGATCGTTAAGCTTCTATCAGATGTCCGTAGAGGACCCCAGATGTCTGATATGTGACTGTTTTGCCTCGACTGACCCAAAATCACTTTGTGAGATATTCTAGCCGTTAACCTATCTTGGGAATCCATTCCTACACTTTATTAGGTTTCCAAACGTTCAGACCTAGTGCTAGACATCCTGTATGTCGTCTGATGGCTATACACTAGAACCTTGTTTAGTTCTGATGAAAGTCAATAAGAGAACCCGTCTAGAATCAGAAGTTTGACTTAGTTCCCAGATGTCTCAAACAAGTTTTCCAAACATCTGTTACCTGGACCAGACATCTGATGACTATGTCAGAATCATAAATGATTCTAATTATGCCATGTTTTTCCTTGGGTTCAACCCCAATGGCTATGGATGCCTTCTAAGGCCTTCCAAAGCCTTCCTAGGCCCTTTATAAATAGAGGAGGACCCTTGCCTTATAAAGACACACCTAGAGGAACTACTTTCCACTATATTGTGCCAAATTGATCTTAAGAAGAAGCTCTAGCTCTCCAAGCATTCGTTCCACACCTGAGAGCTTCGTCCTGCTATGTACCTGCTCTCCTGCCAACGTTACGAGAGCGTTGTTGTGCCAAAGCATGGTTCACGGACCCATGTCGTCATGCCAACGCACTCCAACTTAAGGAAAGTTTCTTCACCTATAGTAGCTAGGCTCATTTATATACTTTGTTGGCTCTATAGGTCTATTGTATTTTTTCTTTATTATTGATTGGGTATTCGCGTTGTGAATTCCCGTCTCCTTCGCGAGACAAAAACCTTCTTGTGTGGAGAAGGGGTTTTGAGGTACACTACCCTCGTTCAAAGTAGTGTAGTCGTAAGAGATTAAGCCACCCTCATTGAAGTGACTTGTTTAGTGGATTTGATCAACTAGGTCGATCGAAAAATCCTAACTCGAGAGGGTTAGGTGGTGGTTTTCACCCAGTTTGGGTTTCCACCTAAAAATCCTAACTTGGTGTGATTGCATGCTTTTGTGAGATTGTTATATTTTATTCCACATTTTTTTACATCACACATATCTCACCCCCTCACGTAGGGAATTACAATTTGTATCAGAGTGGGTTCTTGCTTTTTGGTGTAACAACCTGGCAAGAAGATCATATAGGGAAGCAACTCTACGATAAGGATTCTAGAGGGGCAGTCTACCACTAGAGCACCATTCTTTGATGGGAACAACTACCCATACAGGAAGCTACGGATGAAGACTTGGCTACAAGCCAACGACTTCACCGTCTAGGCCAAATGCGAGACGTCGTTCGACATCCCAGAGAGACCCGCCACGGGATACTCGCAGCAGCAAATTTGGGAGCTATCTCTGAATGCGAAGACCATGAATGCCCTCTACTGCATGCTCAGCCCAGAGGAGTTCAATAGAATCTCACAGTGTGCCACCGCATACGACATCTGGCACACACTCGAGGTAACTCATGAGGGTACCTCCAAGGTAAAGGCTTCTAAGATTAATATTTTATCACAAGATTTTGAATTTTTTTCTATGAGGCCTAACGAATCTTTGAGTGAGATAAATACTAGGTTCACTGTCATTGTGAATGGGTTAAAAGCATTAGGGAAGACCTTTGTCAATGGAGAGCTTCAAGGAAAGCTTCTCTGCTTCCTTGGACCAGAATAGGAGCAGAAGATTATTGCCATCGAGGAGGTGAACGAGGTGGAGGAGCTCAACATAGAGGATCCCCTAGGCAATCTGATGGCCTACGAGCCAAAGCTGAAGCAGAAGAAGGATACACCGGAGTCGAAGTCGAAGAAGGCCCTTGCCTTTAGAACCGCATCGGATAGCGAGATAAGTTTCGATGATGAAGACCTTAAGTTCTTACTTAAAGAAATTTCCAAGTTTTGTAGGGAATCAAAGAAAGAAAAGGAGAAGAAGGAAAAGGAAAGCCCGAGACGTTCCTACCACTGCAACGAAAAGGGTCATCTATGACCAGAGTGCCCTCTTCTCAAGAAGGAGAAGGAGAAGAAGAAGAAGAAGGCATTCCAAGCAACTTGGGATGACTCGAGCTCGGAGGAAGAAGAGGAGAATCCCGAGGAAGAAATTGCTTGCATAGGTTTCATGGCCACTGCAAGTAATAGCGAAAACGACTACGACGAGGAGGTAAAATTGGATTTACAAGACGCATTTGATGAGTTATTTGAAATTAGTAAGTCACTTAAAGTGGAAAACAAAAGCATGAAAGAGAAACTTAGCTTTTTAAAATCTGAAAATGATAGGTTAGAAATAAAACTTAAGGACCTAGAAAGTAGTTCTAGTCCTAAAGATGATGATTTGTCATTAGAAAATCACAACCTAATCATTGAAAATAGCAAATTGATTGAAGAGAACACTAATTTAAAATTAGAAGTTTCTAGTTTAAAAACCAAGATGCATATTATAGAAAAAGAGATTGCATGCATTAGGGAAATTTCTAACAAATTGATCAATAAAGTAGATAATCTGTCTAGCCCCAAGGTTGAGAAAGGATCTCCTTCAAGGAGACCCGCTAACAGATCCAGATCCAAATTGACTTGGATACAGAAGAGACAAGTAGAATCTTTGTTTTGTAGGTTTCAAGTGAGACGACATCAAAAATTTGACCTACAAGATCGAGAATGGTCTACTCAAGCTAGGTGGACCAACATCAAGACCAAGGAGGAAGACCAGAAGATCGACAAGAAGACTGACGAGACGACGAACAACTGACCAAGCCATCGCACGTCGACTGCCTGATTGGAGACCGGCGTCAATACCTGGACCTCCAAGCTATGGATGGGAACCCCATCCGATTTGGCAGCCACCACCATTTGGGCCATTCTACTGGCCATGGTAGGTGAGGTAACCCTTAACCCTATCTTTTTTTCACTAGCATATAGATAAGGGGAGTTAAAATAAATAAGCTATTTGTCCATCCTTATGGGGGAGGTTTTAAAAATGACATAGCTATATTTCTTTTAGAAAGGGGGAGATAATCATAGCTATCCTGCTTTTATGTAAAAGATGAAATTAGAAAAGCATGTTTTAAGGGGGAGTTATAGGAAAATTAAAATTTGTAATACCTTTTTGATAATGTCAAAAGAGAGGAGGATTTTATGCATCACTATTTCTAGTTTTGTCATCATCAAAAAGGAGGAGATTGTTAGTGCTAGAGCACCACAATCAATTATTTTGATGATAACAAAATATGTGTTATTTAACATTTGCATTTGAAGTCTTAGATTTCAGGATATTTGCAAATAGAGACGTGTTTAGATGGAGTTCGAGCTCGCATCCATGGTAGATTGGAAGAGCTTGACAGAGGAGAAGGAGCTTTGCGACAAGTGAAAGCTTGAAGAAGGGGGAGATGAAGAATAGGATAGATTTCCTTTCTTGTTTCATTGTACTTTATTTTTGCCCTTTATTTCTTTCTTAGATCTTATGTTAAAGAGCCTCAAAGTACCCTCAAAGTAGTCCTAGAAACACTTGCACAACCCTAGGATACTTAGATTTTACTTAGAGAACATAGAAAACCAAGTTAGGCTTCAAACAAATTTTTCAAACATCTAAACTGAATAGCAGATTCTGATAATGACTTTTAAGATGTCTGACTGTTGACTCAGACGTCTAATAACTTAGGCTGGACTTAGTAGGTTTTGTCTGTTGAAATCAGATGTCCAGACCTTAGTCCAGATGTCTTAGAAGATGTTTTATGAAGTTTCCAGATGTCCAATTAGTGGAATGTTGGCTAACAAAGTGATTATTAATGTTATGACCGTTAGGCTTCTATCAGACACCCGTAGAGGACCCCAGACATCTAATATGTGACCGTTTTGCCTCGACTGACCCAAAATCACTTCGTGAGATATTCTAGCCGTTAACCTATCTTGGGAATCCATTCCTACACTTTATTAGGTTTCCAGACATCCTATACGTTGTCTAATGGTTATACACTAGAACCCTATTTAGGTCTGATGAAAGACAGTAAGGGAACCCGTCTAGAATCAAACATCAGACTTAGTTCCCAGACGTCTTAAACAAGTTTTTCAGGCATCTGATACCTGGACCAGATGTCTAATGACCCTGTCAGAATCATAAATGATTCTCATTATGGCCTGTTTTGCCTTGAGTTCAACCCCAATGGCTATGGAAGCCTTCTAAGGCCTTCCTAGGTCTTCTATAAATAGAGGAGGATTCTTGCCTTGTAAAAGCACACCTAGAGAAACTACTTTCCACTATATTGTGTCAAATTGATCTTGAGAAGAAGCTCTAGCTCTCCAAGCATTCGTTCCACACCTGAGAGCTTCACCTTGCTGTGCACCCGCTCTCTCGCCATCTTTACGAGAGCGTTGCTGTGCCAAAGCGTGGTTCACGCACCTGCGTCGTCACACCGACGCACTCCAACTTAAGGGAAGTTTCTTCACCTATAGTAGCTAGGTTCATTTATATACTTTGTTGGCTCTATAAGTCTGTTGTATTTTTTCTTTGTTATTGATTGGGCATTCGCGTTGCGAATTCCCGTGTCCTTCGCGAGACAAAATCCCTCTTGTGAAAGGAAGGGGTTTTGAGGTACACTACACTCGTTCAAAGTAGTGTGGTTGTAAAAGGTTAAGTCACCCTCGTTGAAGTGACTTATTTAGTTGATTTGATCGACTAAGTCAATCGAAGAATCGTAACTCAAGAGAGTTTGGTGGTGGTTTTCACCTGGTTTGGGTTTCCACCTAAAATCACTTGTGCATTGTGTGATTGCTTGCTTTTGTGAGTTTGTTATATTTTATTCTATATTTTTTATGTCACGCATATCTCACCCCCTCACGTAGGGAATTATAAGCACCATGTGCTGGTTCAGGTGCCATGGGTGGGTGTTGAAGTAGCAGTCATCGCAAAGGGAATTGGATTTTGAAAAACTCATCGCCGTAGTATGATTTGCGAAGAAACCCGTTAAGAAATAAGTTTTTACCAAAATTTGTAAAGAAATTCCGAGTCGAACATAGGGAGGCTAGTCAATCTAAAATCCACGATTATATTTTTTTGGTATTTTTATTTTAAAAGCGAGATAATCACAATGAATTTGATATTAACACTAAGACAGAGAGAGAAAGAGAGAGAATAATCACTTTACAACTGAATACTATTTTTACAACTAGAAAGTAGGAAATGATTACAACTAAAAAGCAGGAAATTCTATTCCAGAAAGTAGTAAAGAAGAGAGAGAGATGTTATCCTCCTCGACAGTTGCTTGGAGGACAAGTCGGATGGGGCGACGCTTGGAAGACGGAGGACAAAGACAGAAGATGAAGAACGGAGTAGGAAGAATCAGGGGAGAGGTAGGGCGTCGCAGTCCTCGCGGGATCCACTTTCGGAATGGGGGGAGAAAACTTTGATTTTGGCTTTAGAGGAGCATCCTGGGTTTAGGACAAGCTTCTTTAGAGCTTTGGAGAGGGAGAGAGGTGAAGGAAGGGATGATTGAAATGTAGGGGGCGTAGGCCTTTTTATAGGTGTAGAGGTTGGGGGCAAAAAGGTCATTTTTTGTTAAGAACATTAATGCAAGGGCCTTTAGTGACGGATTAAAAGCATCACTAAAGCCCTGATCGTGGCCTTACATGCGTGCCTGCCCATGTGCCTCTTCCTCTTTTCCTCCTCAAGGCACGCGCATGTCTTTTGATCCTCAGCTGTCCGATCTCGAGATCGGATAGCTTAAACGTGCCATGCCCAATCTCCTTCAACGCTTGATAAGAGGTGACACGGCCTCCTTCATCGTCGTTGGATCGAAGACCAACACCTTAGGATGAACGCTCGCTAGCCTTCACAACAACACTTTCGATGACGTGTTCGTGCTCCTCGCATCTGGGTGTGCCACGTTGCCCACATCTGCATTGTCCACTTGCCATCCAACGGCCTAATTTAGCTACTCACGAGCCCACTCCATGAATTGAGGTGCAGCGGGGATTGAACCTGAGCCTTGTGCTCGACTGCTGCGTTGCAGCTACTGCTTTATCGCATTTATGTTTTAAGCGCGCACGTCCATGGCAGTTGGATCAAGATCCAACGGCCCAAATCTTGCCTCGCCCACACCTTCAGAGGTTGAGAAGAGGTGCTATGGCCAGTTTACGTGGCTGTAATGGAGCCACGTGGTGCCATGATGGCTATCCATCTTCTGTGAGTTGTAAATGGTGCCACGGATGTAGGATTGGAATGATTTTCATGCTGTTAGGCTGCGATTGTCGATCCAAACCCATCCGTGCTGTCAGATTTGTCATCTGATGTATGGATTTACACCATCTTTGCCCTTGATCTTTGACCTTCCTTGGATTATATCTGATGCTACGGAAGTCCGATCAGGACAATTTTGAAGTCGTTGAACTCCGATTGTCACCCTGATCAGATCCGTACGGTTGGATCTTTGATCCGAGGTCCCTGATTAAAGTCGCCTGTCCCTAGTGATGAGAGCCGCATCATAAGCCATTACTAGCTCATTTTGACCCAATAAAGAAGATAAAAGCTCCTACATAACCTAGAAGAAGGCCTAAATGAAGGAATAAGTGCTCTGAGAAGAAAACATGAATTAAGGTTAAAACTGTAATTTTACCATTGCAGTAGATAAACGGGATTTCTCACAGGCAAAATATAGGTCAAATTGTCTAAATAAGATAAAAAGTAGGTTGAGTCAATCAGAAATGGGTTCATGTGCAATTTAGGAATTAAATGACATTTGGTAACCCTAAAACAGACCTACTTAAATCAACAAGGTTTTGATCAGGATAAAAATCAAGTAAACCCTCTAAAAATCATGGAAAAATATCCTCTATGGCTTAGAACACTTAATTTGGCCTTTGGAACCTAGTTTGACCTAGAATAGGGTCCTAGCTCATTAATTTACCTAATTTGGGTTTTTATGCAAAATATCCAGTCAAATGAGGTCAAACCTAACATCCAACTTTTCCATTGGATTCCTTCCGTCCAAATTAGGTTTATACCAAAATTTGGACCTAAGGGGAGGTCATCTTGACCTACTTTGCAATTTAGTACACCTAAATCACAATTTGGCCCCTATCTTCTGAAAATCATTGCAGAGAGCCCCCTAATTTCCTCATCACCTTTGAAATCAAGTCCTGTCGCCATTGTTAGGGCAGAATCGACCTCCGGCGAGGTTTAGACAGGGATTACTCTCTGATTCCTCAGAGATTCCCCCCCAGAAATGGATGGGAGATTCTCTGAGGAATTCCCTTCCATCTAAGGCCAATCACGATCTTTGGTGTGAACCCAATCTCTCGTGCGAACGCACGAGGGATTTGGGTATCCACCCTCTTTCCTTCTCCGGCGAGTCGGCGAAGGTGATTGCGCGCCCTCCACGCACTAGAAAGTTCAGCCAACACCTATAAAAGGAACCCTAGACCCGACCGCAGATCCTCAGACTTGTTTTGGCGGAGATTCCCCCAAATTTTCCTCTCTTCCATCTCCGGCCAAGAAACCCGCAAGCTCCGGCAACCTCCTCCCCTCCTTCTCGTCGCCCTGCTGCCATACGAGTAGCAGAGTCCACTTCGCCTCTTTCTCCTACGTCGCGCAGTACCAGGCGCGCGTTCTCCTGACCTAGTCCTCATCGCCGCTCCCTCCCTCAGGGTTCTTCTTCTCCGACGACAGCAGCTAAGCGCCGTCCATTCCCCTGCCTCCCTCCCTTCCAGAACACTCCAGATACCTTCTCCATCTTCCCCTCTCTCTTTTCCCCCTTTTATTTCATTTAATTGCCCCGCGACCGTCGCTGACCACCCTCATCTTCCACGTCACCAACCGACCTCCAGCGAGCCACCCCCATCATTCCGCCCCTCCGCATGGCTCGCCAACCGTCTCATAAGCTCTGCCTCACCACAAGGAACAATCTCCGCTCATCCACCATCCCTCTACACCTCCACCACAGCGCCCGAACAACCCCACACTTCCGGTCACAGGTCGACCTAGGCACGCACGCCTAGGCCGTCCCATGACCTGCAGCACCGTGCACCACCTTCGCCGTGCCATGGCAAAGGTCCCCAGTTGGTCTGATTGAGCCGAGAGGCTTGTTTTGTGTGTGACAATATCGAAGCCCCTGCCACCATTGACGACGGTTAAAGAAGCTTCAAAGCAGCTCCAGGCGTCAGAAGCTCCAGGCCTCAGGTGCAGTGGACTTGGGCAGCCAGTGCGAAGACATCTGGTCCAGCAAAGAGCGCAGCGATGTCCGCAGCCTTGGCAATCGAAGAAGAATCTTCTACGGGCGCGCGCGGGAGCGGGGCAAAACCAATAGTCCCACATCGGTGAAACGCGAAGCGCAGGTATACTTTAAATTGTTTTTGTGATATTGCCTCGTTGCCTCCGAACGCACAGGGGTGAGGTCCCTCACCTTATCCCACGCTCGCCTCATCCGCGGTTTCACCTTGCAGATCTGGTGGGCTCCGACCTGACCCAACCTGAGCACTCCTCGCGCATCACCCACCTGCCGGTACGCCTGGTCCCGGGTGCGAAATCCAACCCGAATACCCGTGGCTCTAGGAGAGCATCCTTGAGTGAATTTCAGAGAGAGTGAGAGACGCGCGGGTAGAGGGACAGGGTAGGTTTTGCTTCCACCTCTCTGTGCAGGCAGGCTGAGCGTTGAGAGACATAACCACAAGGAGAAAAAGAAGCAGAAGAAGAGGCTGAACAAAGAAGAGAAGAGAGAAGAAGAAAGGACTGCAGAGAGAAGGAAGAAGACCAAGGAAGGAGAAGATTTTGCAAGAAAGAGAAGTTCAAGGAAGAAGAAGACCTGTAGATCAGAAGAAGGCGGAACCTATGAAGAAGAAGAAGGCAGAAGAGAGAAGAGCAAGCAAAAATCTGGGAAGGCCAAGGCAGAATCAAAACAGGAAGAAGAATAGTTGCATTTAAGACGTCTGATATAGAAATCAGACGTCTGATCCTGTTATCTTTTAGCAATTCTTTTTATAACTCTCTCTCTTTGAATCAATTATTCTTCATTTAAAAGTTGCATTCCTTAGTTTTAAAAGTACTGCGATTGCTCCCTATGTTCGACCTCGAATACTCTAGTTTTTCGAGTAATAAAATTCTCTATTTATTTGAACGCTTTGTCAGCTATATTACAACGTATTATCTTTTAAAACCCGATCGAGCGCAACAAACATTTTGGTGCCGTTGCCGGGGAGCAACGGGCACTTTTAAAGCTTTTGATTACAACTTTTCTATTCAATATTTGACCTAACTCCTCTCTTTTGTTGTGTTGAAAACAGGGAAAGCAAAAAGGAAAGAAGAGCAGCTGCACAACAGACACTCCAAGGAACAGGTAATTTCCATAAGCCCTCCCTCTTAACTCTCTCAAAATCTGAAAAGAAAAAAAAGAGAACAATCAACTTAGGGCTACCTGTTTCATATTTAGTAACTCATCAAGTTGTCTGATTTTCATTTTAACACATTTTTATCTGCTCATCCAACTAAGGTAACTAGGGCTAAAACTTTCTTGATTGAGCCCTAGGTGCTAAATTCTGAGGCAACTAAATCGGACCCACTAGAGCCAATTTAAGGATTAAAAAGCTAGGGTTTTTAGAGACACACCTTATCTTAAACAAAGAAACAAATTTTCCCAAAAGAGGTGTGCCTAAACCGTATTTCAAAAGATCTACACAAGAAGAACCCTAAGCAAATTAGGATTTTAATCCATGTGAACCTTAAAAAGAAAAGGACCTAAAAGCTCTTAAAGGAACAAAAGGTGAAGTTGATCCCTTGGGTCAACCAACCTTAAAATTAGGTCACTTTTTCACTCAAAATACTTACAAGTTCAAGTGGAACATTAAGCACCTTGATCTTAAAGTAAAAAAGGTAGACTTAAGAGGTCAAGGTCCCCATTCTGGTCTACCTGGAACCGCAGTGACAAGAGAGGTCAGGTGGGGGAAACCCTGTAACTTGTGGGGAAGCTCTACCATGTAGGGGTCTTTGTGGGACTCTCCCTCTCTGGCTGCCCAGGTATTTCTCAAGTGGACGACCTTTTCTGACTAAGGGGTCCATCTGCCCGAACCTCTATAATCACCCAACAATTTTTGGGTGTCTTGATTGGGTCCAGCACCTTCTAATCTCATCACATCCTTCGGTGCATGTTCGGTAGGAGGTCCTTAAGGCCACCCTTAAGACTTCCTTTAGAAATTCACTCTCGTCGAGGCCATGCCTCGACACCCTTGTTTGTGCAGCAACCCCTCCACATAAATCTTTCATCTGATTCAGACCCTGGTTCTCCTTCTTCTTCCATCATGGCACAACCCATTGAAGAGGAGAATAACCTTGAACACCAACTTCAACGTCTTAATGATCTCTTTCAGAACTTTGTAAACCCACCGCAACGACCTATGATGCGAGATCACTATAATCCCGCTGCGGTGGCGATCGAACCTCGACTACGAATCCCGATTGGAGGACCTGATTCTGAACTGAAGCCCAATATGATTCATGCCATACCAAAGTTCCATGGGCTTAACTCTGAGGATCCATTCCAACACATTAAACAACTCAAGCATTTGGCCCAGACCTTCGGGTCAGATGTGCAAAATCTGGATATCCTACTCATGAAAATGTTTTCGTTCTCCCTCTTGGACAAGGCCGCACATTGGTATCAAACTCAGACCCATCCGATCAACACATGGGAGGAACTGCAGTCCGAATTTTTAAAAATATTCTTCCCCGTTGGCCGGACGAATGCCTTGCGCCACCAGATCACTCATTTCACTCAACAATCGGGAGAACCTCTTCACGAAGCATGGGATCGATTCTTAGATCTCATGCGAAAGTGCCCCCATCACGGAGTTCCTAAGTGGGAACAAGTCCAGTCTTTTTACCAGGGACTCCGTGAAGATATTCGTTTATTTGTCAATGCAATGTGCGAAGGAAGCATCATGGGTCAACATGAGGACACGGTGTGGGAGATTCTCGAAAACATGTGTGAGAACTCCATAAATAATGACTCCATGGGCTTATTCGACAGGACGAATGCCCGCGCATCGACGAATCTAAGAGGGACACATGAGATGCAGGACCTGTCCAATTCCGTCGACTTGGAACTGATGGCCAGTCGGTTGGACAGGTTTCTATCGTAGAAACGAAGGTAGACGAGCTAACTCGGCATTTGCAGCAAGCCACCTCTGCGCAAAATTCTTTTGCACGACCACCTCTGGAAAGGGAAACTGTGCAAAACATCTATCACCAATCTGCCAAGGGGATGGACCCATATCCACCCCCGTCTGCCTCTCCGACCAGAGTGACCTCCGATCCATTCTACTTGAGTTGGGGGAACTCTGAACCCTCGTATTCTAACTTTCCTGAGGTTCCTCAGAACTACGAGGACCTTAATGCCATCCAGAATGACCCATTCTCCAATACCTACAACCTTGGATGGAAAAATCATCCTAACTTTCAGTGGGCAGGAAATTCTCAAAGACCACCATATCAACCCCGTCCACAAGCCCCTCGTCCATATCAGCCGCCTCAGCCTTGGCCCAATCCCACCTACCAATCCGAGCAAAACCAGGATCAACTGACTCTTATCCTTCAAACACTGGCTGACATTCAAAAAACAAATATGGCAATGCAAAAACAGCACAAGGACGAGATCACAGAGGTTCGCAACCAACTAGCCCAGATGGCAAATTCCCGCCAACCTGGCACCCTTCCTTCGCAACCTCTGCCCAACCCAAATAACGTGCTAACCCAGAAGCACGTTATGAATCCAAATTCAGGCCAAGCACATTTGATTTATCAGGCCCCTATTGCTCCATCGCCAGACGGGTTGGAAGCTTCGACATCTTATGTGGGATTTCAGTAGCAGCCACCCCTCCTACCAAACCCAAACCAGAATCAGGCCGGATTAAACTTTGTAACAACACGTAGTGGTAAAACAACCCAAGACCCACATTATCCGAACCCTCCAAGCCTGATAATAGCCAAGACCCTAGGATAGTCATCCAAGATACTACTGTCCCAGATTAAGAACCTGGACCTATCCTGGAGGAACCAACTAGGATCCCATTTCCTGAGGCCTTGACCAAAGGAAAAAGGATAACTAAACCCGTGGCCCCCGAGGAAGATCTGGTCAAGCTCTTTGAACAGGTCCAGATAAACATCCCATTGATGGATGCAATTCGCCACATACCGGCTTACGCAAAATTCTTGAAAGACATATGTACCCCTAAACGTAAGCCACGAACCAAGGTTGGGAATCCAATCGTACTGCCAGAGCAAGCCAGCTCTGTCATCTTGAGCAAACTCCCACCCAAGGCTAAAGACCCAGGAACTCCCTTGATTTCTTGTAAAATTGGTGAAACCCAATTTGATAGAGCCTTACTAGACCTAGGTGCCTCCATAAATTTATTACCTACATCCCTCCTTGACCACCTTGAAGAATCTAAACTTAAACCCACTGAGGTGACATTGCAGTTAGCCGATCGATCCATCAAGTCACCTAGAGGAATACTCGATGATGTCATTGTTAGAGTATGAGATTTCTATTTCCCGGTGGACTTCATAGTACTGGACATGGATGCACCTAAGAACCCAAGGGACACACCAATCATATTAGGGAGACCCTTTTTTGCCACTGCTAGGGCCAACATAAACTGCGAAGAGGGCCAGATAGAATTAAAATTTGGGAATCAAAACCTGAAGATTGACATTTTTAAGGCCCAACAGGGGATTAATTGCGGGGTTATAGAGGAAATATGTGATATCAGAGCCGTGGTTGATGAATTGCATATAGAGGACAACCTGACTATCCCTGACCAATCACTAGAGAATCAAAACCCGTTAACAGAGGAGTGTGAACATGATCTAGACACACCAATGACTCCTACCCTTGTTCCTGATACAATCCCTGAACCGCCCACTGCTGCTGAAAATCCTGTCATGGAACTCAAGCCCCTTCCCCAGCATCTGAAGTATGTCTTTTTGGATTCGAATCAGATGTTTCCTGTGATTATCAACTCTCGACTCACACCTGACCAGGAACTCCGTTTGATTTCTGTTCTCCAGCAACATCGTAGAGCCATTGGATGGACTCTCGATGATTTGACTGGTATAAGCCCTTCATACTGCACACATCGAAACTACACAGAAGAAGGCACACAACCTTCAAGAGAAATACAAAGACGCCTAAACCCTAACCTACAGGAGGTTGTGAAAAAGGAGATCATAAAGTGGTTGATGCAGGGATCATCTACCCGATCTCCGACAGTCGTTGGGTGAGTCCAATACAAGTGGCGCCTAAAAAGGCAGGACTTACCATCATCACAACAGAAATCGGAGAAGTCATTCCTACCCAAATGGCTAACTCATGGAGAGTCTGCATTGATTACAGAAGACTCAATTCCTCCACGAAGAAGGATCATTTCCCACTACCGTTTATTGATCAGATCCTCGAAAAACTAGTTGGAAATAGGTTCTTCTACTTTCTTGACGGGTACTCCAGTTACAACCAGGTGGCAATCCATCTAGAGGACCAAGAAAAGACCACATTCACCAGCCCCTTCGGGACGTACGCGTTTCGAAGGATGCCATTCGATCTCTGCAATGCACCTGCAACTTTTCAGTGGTGCATGCTTGCCATATTCTCAGATATGGTAGGTGATTATCTGGAAGTCTTCATGGATGACTTTTCAGTTTTTGGAGAATCATTTGACGATTGCCTCCAACACTTGGTCCAAATACTCAGGCGGTGCATCGAGGTGAATTTGGTTCATTCCTGGGAAAAGAGCCATTTCATGGTGCCTGAGGGAATTGTCCTGGGACATTTAATCTCGGAGAAAGGCATCCAAGTGGATCGAGCTAAGGTTAACCTGATTTCCAAGCTCCTTATGCCTAGCTCGATTAAGGACATCCGATCTGTTTTGGGGCACGTCGATTTCTACCGTCGATTTATCCCTGATTTCTCCAAAATCGCGCGCCCCCTGACCAATCTTCTCTCCAAGGATGTGCCTTTCAAAATTTCCAAGGAATGCACTCAAGCATTTGAGGTCCTACGTGACCGAGTCACCCAAGCCCCAATCCTACAGTCCCCTGATTGGTCTCAACCCTTTGAGATCATGTGCGATGCATCTGACTTCGCTGTAGGAGCGGTTTTAGGGCAGAAAATTGACGGGAAACTTGTGGTCATTTACTACGCCAGCAAAACAATAGATGAGGCTCAGCGTAACTATACGGTTACTGAGAAAGAGCTGCTGGCCGTAGTATTTGCCTTAGAAAAATTCATATCATACCTTCTGGGTTCCCGTGTTATCATATACTCGGATCACACAGCTGTGAAGCATCTCCTTGTAAATAAGGACGCGAAACCTCGATTAATCCGATGGATCTTGCTGTTGCAAGAATTTGACCTCGAGATTCGTGACAAGGTGGGAAAGCAAAATGTGGTAGCTGATCACTTGTCCCGCCTTCCTTCTGAAATAATTGACCCTTCCGGACCTATCACAGAACATTTTCCTGGTGAGCACCTCCTGACTATCAGTACAAGTCTTCCATGGTTCGCTGATATAGTTAATTACCTGGCATCACATCAGATTCCATCCAATTGGCCGAAGGCCAAGAAGGACAAATTGCGTTCCGATGCCAAGTATTACCTATGGGAAGACAAGTATCTATTCCACATTGGTGCTGATCAGATAATTCGACGATGCATCGCGGAAGCGGAAATCAAAGACATACTCTCATTTTGCCATGACCAGGCATGCGGTGGACATTTCTCAGGACATAAAACCGCATCAAAAGTCCTCCAGTGTGGCTTTTACTGGCCCACAATTTTCAAGGATGCATACGATCACTGTAAGGCATGTTCCCGTTGCCAGACTCTGGGCAACATGAGCCATCGAAACATGATGCCTCTACAACCGATCTTGGTATGCGAAATTTTTGATATTTGGGGGATTGATTTCATGGGACCCTTCCTGATCTCGGATGGCTTCGAATACATCTTACTCGCAGTTGACTATGTTTCCAAGTCGATAGAAGCCATTCCGACCCGAACCAATAATCACAAAGTTGTCATAAAATTCCTTCATCAAAATATTTTCTCAAGGTTCGGGATTCCGCATGCTATAATTTCCGACGGGGGGACCCATTTTACAAACGCTCAGTTCAGGTCACTAATGACCAAATACGGGGTGTCACACCGAATCTCTACTCCTTACCACCCCCAAACTAATGGTCTAGCTGAGCTATCTAACAGAGAGATCAAGAAGATCCTTCAGGTTACTGTTTGACCTAATAGAAAAGATTGGTCTTCTTGGCTTCTGGAAGCATTGTGGGCCTATAGGACCGCCCACAAGATCCAATTAGGAATGTCTCCCTTCAGACTAGTGTATGGGAAGGCATGTCACCTCCCCGTCGAGTTGGAGCATAAAGCCTACTGGGTAGTACGGACCTGTAATCTGGATCTTTCTAAGGCTAGAACCCATAGAAGATTTCAAATGAGTGAGATAGATGAATTACGCCATGACGCATATGAGAACTCGTTAAAGAACGGGTTAAAGCTGTTCACGACAAACACATTTCTAGAAAGGTCTTTCATCCTGGTCAAAAGGTTTTACTCTTTGATACCTAACTCAAATTATTCCCAGGAAAGCTAAGATCTAAGTGGGCCGAACCCTACCTAGTCCGACAAATCTTCAGAAATGGAGCCATTGAAATCAGCCCACTCAGCCACGATTCTGAACCCTTTGTCGTGAACGGTCAGAGACTCAAGACATTCATTGACACGACCGATATAGATTTGGCTGAGTCATCCTTTACCCTCCATTCCTCTTGAGCTCATTGCGCTCAGCCGATGGCGTAAAACTCAGCGCTTAACGGGAGGCAACCCGTCATTCTTTGAAAAACCCGAAACCTTTTCTGACATCTCTATGCAGAATTCATATTGCACTTTAGGGTTCATCCATTAGAACAGCCGACTTCACCTCAGGTATCCCTACTCGAGATTAAAAATCATTCACAACAAGTCACTTCGACCCATTCACTCACTACACACCTGTCCTAATGCATGAACTAAGCTGAAATCGAACCCATCTAATTTATAATGGGGACATTGCAAATCTTAGGCATGGGGGGGTGTGAAAGTGCAAAATGTCAGGAAAATTCATATCAAGAAAGGGCTTCAATAAAAACATAAAAAAAAGAGAGAGACTTGATGGAGGGGAGGAATAATTCAGGGTCATACAAATGAGAAGAGGGAAAAAGTAAAATGACAAAAAGGAGCACAAAATGAAAATGAAAAGAAATAGTCATTAGCAAAAGATTAAAGGGTTAACTGAAGTTCTAAACCAAATCAAGAAAAAGAAAAAAAGTGCTAAGGAGACATAACAAGAGATTAGCGGGAACGTTGGTCTTAGGCCTCTTGGGCTAGATTTGTTAGCTTAAAAATTCATGTATCCGTTAAAATCTGGATAATCCTCAAGAGGTTGAGGAAAATACGAAGCTTGAGTATTAGGTCTAAGGCTTAGGAAGTATTCGACCTCGTTAACTGACCTCTGGGTTGCGGGATTCGGTAACCAAAGCACCCCAAATTCACACATAGTTCGGTTCAGTGCGCATAAACACTCAAATCATGCAAAAGCATTTAATGTTCTGAAAAAGTCACCTAGATTAGGAGTGGCCAATCAACACAAGTTGATTTGGACGAGTTCCCGATGCGGAGAGGCGGGAAATTCCCCTCGAAGATGCGTAACAACATATCGTCTCCTCGGTGCTTGTCTCTTAGGATATTTAAATATCCTATTGGGGGCATGCAAGCACTCTGCTGGTTCAGATACCATGGGCGGCATTATCACGAAATGTCGATCGCCAGGGTCTGAATTCGGCCACGGAACGCCATGGGCGGGATTATCTCGAAATCTCGAAAGCCAGGGTTCTAGGGGTTGCCATGGGCGGGATTATCTCGAAATCTCGAAAGCCAGGGACCCTTGAGGATTGATGATGGGGATGAGGAATCCGATACAGACCGTGTTAAGAAGCTAATCCGAAGCTAGAAATAAAAAGAAAAGAGAGAGAAAAGCTCTCCAAACAAATAAATCTTCTATCTCTCTCTTACAAAAAATGCACTGCAAACTGAACTTAGGCTAAAAATGTCTCAAGCACGGGTGCTTTAACCGTGGAGTCCAACAAACCCTAGGTTAATTTTTGTGGGTCGTAGAAACCTTTACGGAGGGCTGAGGCTAAAGCAGGTCAGGTCCGAATTTTGGTTGGTACTTGAATACCTCTAGGACTATTTTCGACATTCCTACCTAATCACAAAAGAAAAGGAGAAGCACTTATCATGATTGTTGACAGACACCCTAGGTCTAGAACGGAAGTTAAAACCTTAAAATTTTGCTAAGGGACTAGCAAAAGCTAGGCATGGGGGTATGATGAGAGCCTCATCATAAGCCATAACTAGCTCATTTTGACCCAATAAAGAAGATAAAAGCTCCTACATAACCTAGAAGAAGGCCTAAATGAAGGAATAAGTGCTCTGAGAAGAAAACATGAATTAACGGTTAAAATTGTAATTTTACCATTGCAGTACATAAACGGGATTTCTCAAAGGCAAAATATAGGTCAAATGGTCTAAATAAGATAAAAAGTGGGTTGAGTCAATCAGAAATGGGTTCATGTGCAATTTGAGAATTAAATGACATTTGGTAACCCTAAAACAGACCAGCTTAAATCAACAAGGTTTCGATCAGGATAAAAATCAAGTAAACCTTCTAAAAATCATGTAAAAATATCCTCTAGAGTTTAGAACACTTAATTTGGCCTTTGGAACCTAGTTTGACCTAGAATAGGGCCCTAGCTCATTAATTGACCTAATTTGGATTTTTACGCAAAATGTCAAATCAAACGAGGTCAAACCTAAAATCCAACTTCACCATTGGATTCCTTAGGTCCAAATTAGGTTTATACCAAAATTTGGACCTAAAGGGAGGTCATCTTGACCTACTTTGCAATTTAGTACACCCAAATCACAATTTGGCCCCTATCTTTTGAAAATCATTGCAGAGAGCCCCCTAATTTCCTCACCACCTTTGCAATCAAGTCCTGCCGCCATTGTTAGGGCATAACCGACCTCCGGCGAGGTTTAGAGAGGGATTACTCTCTGATTCCTCAGAGATTCCCCTCCAAAAATGGAAGGGAGATTCTCTGAGGAATTCCCTTCCATCTAAGGCCAATCACGATCTCTGGTGTGAACCCAATCTCTCATGCGAACGCACGAGGGATTTGGGTATCCACCCTCTTTCCTTCTCCGGTGAGCCGGCGGAGGTGATTGCGTGCCCTCCACGCACTAGAAAGTTCGGCCAACACCTATAAAAGGATCCCCAGACCCGGCTGTAGATCTTTAGACTTGTTTTGGTGGAGATTCCCCCAAATTTTCCTCTCTTCCATCTCCGACCAAGAAACCCGCAAGCTCCGACGACCTCCTCCCCTCCTTCTCGTCGCTCTACTGCCATACCAGCAGCAGAGCCCACTTCGCCTCTTTCTCTCGCGTCGCGCAGTACCAGGCACGCGTTCTCCTGACCTCGTCCTCGTCGCCGCTCCCTCCCTCAGGGTTCTTCTTCTCCGACGACGACAGCTACGCATCGTCCACTCCCCTGCCTCCCTCCCTTCCAGAACACTCCAGATACCTTCTCCATCTTCCCCTCTCTCTTTTCCCCCTTTTATTTCATTTAATTGCCCCGCGACCGTCGCTGACCACCCTCATCTTCCACGTCACCGACCGACCTCCGGCGAGCCGCCCCTGTCATTCTGCCCCTCCACACATCTCGCCAACCGTCTCATAAGCTCCGCCTCACCACAAGGAACAATCTCCGCCCATCCACCATCCCTCTACACCTCCACCACAGCCCCCCGAACAACCCCACACTTCCGGTCACAGGTCGACCTAGGCATGCACGCCTAGGCCGTCCCATGACCTGCAGCACCGTGCACCACCTTCACCGTGCCACGGTGAAGGTCCCCAGCTGGTCTGATTGAGCCGAGAGGCTTGTTTTGTGTGTTACAGTATCGAAGCCCCTGCCGCCATTGACGACAGTTGAAGAAGCTTCAAAGCAGCTCTAGGTGTCAGAAGCTCCAGGCCTCAGTTGCAGTGGACCCGGGTAGCCAGTGCGAAGACATCTGGTCCAGCAAAGAGCGCAGCGACGTCCGCAGCCTTGGCAATCGAAGAAGAATCTTCTGTGGGTGCGCGCGGGAGCGGGGCAGAACCAATAGTCCCACATCAGCAAAACGCGAAGCGTAGGTATACTTTAAATTGTTTTTGTGATATTACCTCGTTGCCTCCGAACGCACAGGGGTGAGGTCCCTCACCTTATCCGACGCTCGCCTCATCCACGGTTTCACCTCGCGGATCTGGTGGGCTCCGACCTGACCCAACCTGAGCACTCCTCGCGCATCACCCACCTGCCGGTGTGCCTTATCCCGGGTGCGAAATCCGACCCGAATACCCGTGGCTCTGGGAGAGCGTCCTTGAGTGAATTTCAGAGAGAGTGAGAGACGCGGGGGTAGAGGGACAGGGTAGGTTTTGCTTCCACCTCTCTGTGCAGGCAGGTTGAGCGTTGAGAGACTTAGCCGCAAGGAGAAAAAGAAGAGAAGAGAGAAGAAGAAAGGACTGCAGAGAGAAGGAAGAAGACCAAGGAAGGAGATGATTTCGTAGGAAAGAGAAGTTCAAGGAAGAAGACCTGTAGATCAGAAGAAGAAGGAACCTACGAAGAAGAAGAAGGCAGAAGAGAGAAGAGCAAGCAAAAATCTGAGAAGGCCAAGGCAGAATCAAAACAGGAAGAAGAATAGTTGCATTTAAGACGTCTGATATAGAAATCAGACGTCAGATCCTGTTATCTTTTAGCAATTCTTTTTATAACTCTCTCTCTTTGAATCAATTGTTCTTCATTTAAAAGTTGTATTCCTTAGTTTTAAAAGTACTGAGATTGCTCCCTGTGTTCGACCTCGGATACTCTAGTTTTTCGAGTAATAAAATTCTCTATTTGTTTGAACGCTTTGTCGGCTATATTACAACGTATTATCTTTTAAAACTCGATCGAGCACGACAAATACCTAGCCACCGAAAAGAAGAAATTACTATACAATTTGTACAATTTGACCTAAATGCTTGATGATGCATGTTACGCAAAATTTACAATGCGTAATGCTAATATGATACTAAGAACATGCATTAATAGACATTTTTGGCTATTTAGATGTATGCACATCACACCCCCATGCATATATTTTGCTAGCCCCCTAGCAAAAACTATATGTTATTTATAAAAGAATTTGGTCGGATTTCTTAGGCAAAAGTTATTCTTCAACACTAGGAAATTTTAACTAAGAACGTGAACTACAAAGACAAAATAGCACCTAGGTGTCTGCCAAAATGCAAACAACCTCAAGCCCTCGCCTTATTTAAAGGAGGATCTTTTTCTTCTTTCCTTCTTTTCTAATTTTTTTGGATTTTTGAGCTTAGGGTTGCGGAGCAGCTTTCTACGGCCACTCAACCCACCCAAGACTCGAAGAGAACCCTAAGTTCTAAGCATCTTTGTGTGAAATGTGATAGACTCACTGATCGGTGATTAGAACGGACTTTGGATTTCTACGCCTCTAGGTGACCTTGAAAAGAAATTCTGCCTAAAGGTGTATCTATTCAACCGGTAGCTTTCTCCCTACTTTTATTTTTATGGGGTCAACATAAGGGTGAACCCAGTGTATATCTCCCCGGCTTATTCTACTTCTTTGCATCTTCCTAAGTGTTTTGGAATTTTGCGTGCATTTCTTGAGCTGGGTTTTAGGCAACCTACCAATGGGCTGTTACCCACAATAACTTGCCAGCCATACTTGTGCGGTGAGTTGTGCCATATTTCTTTTTCTTTTCTTTTCTACCTTTTCTTCTCTTTTTTTTTTAAGTAGGTGGCTTTTGATGGGAACACCATCATGAGCCCTAACTAGCTCATTTTGACCCATAAAAGAGAACAAAAGCTCCTACATAACCAACTGGAGGTCCTAATTCAATGAATAACCATTCTAAGATAAAAGAAGAAACAAGGGGTAAAACTGTAATTTTACCATTGCAGTGCAACAACGGGTTTTCTCATGAGCAAAACACAGGTCAAATGGTCTTAACAGGATAATAAGTGAGTTGAATCAAACAAAAAAGGGTTCATGTGAATGCTGAGAATTAAATGACTTCTTGTAACCCTAAAACAGACCTGCTTGATTAAATAAGGTTTTGATCAGGATAAAATTCGCCTAGGCCCTCTAAAAATCATAGAAAAATATTCTCTAGGATTTAGAACCTTCAATTTAGCCAATGGAACCTATTTTGACCTAGAATGGGATCTCAAACAAATATTTACCCTAAATTAGGTTTCTACGAAAATTTCCTAGTCAAATGTGGTCAAACACAAAATTCAACTTCACCATTGGATTTCTTAGGTTCAAATTAGGTTTGTACAAAAATTTGGACCTAAGAGGAATTTATCTTGACCCACTTTGCAAATAGGTTCAGCCCAATTACATTTCTACCCCTATCTTTCAAAAAACTCTGTAGAAACCCCCTAGCTTCTTCTTCATTCTTTGCAATTAGGTCCCTCTACCATTATAGCGGTGGGAATCCTACTCCGGCTAAATTGCAAGGGCGATTTCTTCCTGATCTCTCAGAGAATCCCCTTCAAAATTGAAAGGGAGATTCACTAAGAAATCTTCGCCAATGTGAACCCAATTTGAGGCCTTACTTGGTACCCAATCTCTCATGCGAACGCATGAGAGATTTGGGTCGCTTTTGAGTTGCCATCTCCGGCAAACGTACCATGCTTGGAAGCTTGGCTTCCAAGCACAAACCCAACCTCCGGAGCCTATTTAAGAGACCCCAAATCACCCTGCATCTCCTAAGCTTGAAATTGACCGGAAAAACCCCTCAAATTCGTCTTCCTTCCAACTAGTTCGCTCATCAAGCTCCGGCGACCTTCCCTGATTTCCCTCACGCCTAGCCACAATATCGGTGGCAGGTTCCTCTCCCTCACGTTCGTCTGTGTCGCATAGTACCCGCTGACGCCTCTGCATCCCCTTCGTCCTCGCCGACCACCTTCTCAGAGCACCTTCGTCTCCGGTGTCGGCGATACGAGCCGGCCACCACCCCTACCTCCCCCTTCATTTCTTCACTCTCAGATAAGTCCTCTCACCCTCTACTCTATTTTTCCCCTCTTTATTTCGCAAAAACACCCCTCAACACCACTGAACACCCTCACTTTCTCCACCTCTGGCCAAACCTCCGATGAGGCATCCCCGTCGCTCCGCACCCCCACCCACCTCGCCGACCACCCTACGACCTCCTCAACACCCCACTGATCATCTCCCACTACTCCAATCATTGTGCCACTCACCCAAACACACCCTCGAACACACCCACACACACAACCACAGGTTGCCATAGGCACTCTCACTCAAGTAGTCCCACGCCAAGCAGACTCCCGCAGCATACTCGTCGTGCCTCGGCGAAGCCTCCTGAACATTCTAACGTGGCCGCGAGGCCGTTTACATGATTGCAAGTCCAGGGGCTCACCGCCATTGAGGCACAGCAGGAAGATTGTTTGCAAGCTTCTCCAGGCTCTGCCTACTCTAGGCTTGTGTCCCAGGCTGCGCGGGGCACTCTCACGAACACTTCCAGGCATCTACTTGAAGCCCAGCGCCATCACTACAGCTGTAATTGAACGAAGACATTCAGCTGCAGGCGCGTGTGAAAGAGGGTGGGAAGTTAGTCCCACCTCGGAAACATTTTGCGCACCACACCTGCATAAATTATTTTTCTGCATTAAGCTCTTCGCCTCCTACTCTCGGGGTGAGGTCCCCTCTCACCCGACCTGACACCTCGTCCGTGACCACCCTCCGCAGACCTGGTGATCCAACCCAACCCAGCACACCTTGCCCACCACCGCACGCCGATGGGCCTGGTCCCGAGCATGTACCCGACCCGAGTACCCGAGAAGTAGCTCTGGGAGAGCGAACCCAAGAGAGAAAGAGGAGAAGAGAGCACGCGCAGGTAGGGGTAGGTTTTACTCTGCAGGGGAAGGAGAAAGGCAAGGATGAAGAGGAAGCTAAGGAGCTGAAGAGCTGAAGCAGAGAAAGGAAGGAGAAGGCTAAAGGCAGGAGAAGAAGCTGAAGGCAGCTGAGACAGAGAAGAAGGTAGAGGAAGAGAAAGGCTAAGGTAGGTAACCAGAAGAAGTTGAGAAAGGCTAAGGCAAGGAATCAGAAGAAGAGAAAGAAAGAAGAAGAAGAAAGAAAGCAGCCGCCAACGACTGAGAAGAGAAGAGAAGAGAAGGAGAAGTAAGAAGATCAAGCATTGTAGCATCCACATTTTAAGGCGTTTGATTTACAAGTTAGACGTCCAATTTTGTGTTTATTCACATACATTGGTTCCTTTAGTACCTTACATTTATTCTTATCTTTTTTCACTATAACATTGATTTTATTTAATATTATATTCTTTCAAATTATCAAGTTGTGATCTTGATTTCTAAACCCTAATTTTCTCCCTGTGTTCGACCTCGGACTTTCAAATTCGAGTAATAAATTGTATTTGTTTTGAATGCTTTTTCGACTGTACTACAACACGACTTTTTTAAAACTCGATGAAGTGCTCCTAACATTTTGGCACCATTGCCGGGTTGCAACGGGCGATTTAGAAACCTTGATTACAATTGCTGATTTGGTACTAACTTGATATATCTCTTTTTGTTGTGGTTGTTTCAGGGGGGAGAAGATTCAAAAGGAGATAGCCGCACAACAAACACGCCCTGAGGCAGGTAATTTCTAGTTAATCTCTTTCTCTTAAGCCCCTCATTCTGAAAAGGAGAAAAACAAGATAAAATTAATTAGGGCTACCTGCTTTCCATCTCTAGTTAATTCACCAAAGTTGCCTGATTTGATTTCAACAACAAATACCGATTTGTGCACCCATTTAAGGTAACTAGGGCTATCACCTTCATGATTGAGCCCTAGATACCATATTTTTGCAACTAGATTGGACCAAAATTAGAGCCAAATTAAGGATTTCAATTTAGGATTTTAGAGACACACCTTCATAAGCAAGAATCAACTCTCCAAAAAGAGGTGCACCTAAGCCTTTGTTGAAAAGACTTATTCATGACAACCCTAAAAATTCTGGCTCTTAATCTCACTTGAATCCTAAAAGAAAGGACCTAAAACTTCTTAAAGGACAAATAGGAGAAGTTGACCCCATTGTCAACCAACCTTGAAATTTGGTCACTTTTGCACTCAATACATCTAAAGTTCAAGTGAAATCTTAAGCACCTTTGCTCTTATATAAAAGTGGTAGACTTAAGAGGTCAAAGTCCCCATTCTAGTCTACCTGGAACATCAGTGACAAGAGAGGTTAGGTGGGGGAAACCCTATAACTCATGGGGACACTCTACCATGTAGGGGTCTTTGCGGGACTCTCCCTCTCTGGCTGCCTAGGTATTTCTCAGGTGGACGACTTTCTGACTAAGGGTATCATCCACCCCGAACCTCTATAGTCATCCAAACTTTTGGGTATCTTGATTGGGTCCAGCACATTCTACTCTCGTCCAAACCATCAGTGCATGTTTGGTAGGAGGTCTTTAAGACCATCCTTGAGACCTCCTTTAGTGATTCACTCCCGCTGAGGCCAGGCCTCGACATCCGTATTTGTGCAGCAACCCCACCACATAGACATCTCCTCTGATTCATCTGAACCAAATTCTCCTTCTTCCATCATCATGGCACAACCAATAAAAGAAGGGAATAACCTTGAGAACCAACTTCAGTGCATTAATGATTTATTTCAAGCCTTTGTAAAACAGCCGCAACGTCCTATGATGCGAGATCACTATAATCCCGCTGCGGTGGCGATCGAACCTCGAGTCCAAATCTCGGCTAGAGGTCCCGATTCTGAACTCAAGCCCAACATGATTCATGTTATTCCAAAGTTTCATGGGCTTAATTCCGAGGATCCCTTCCAGCACATCAAACAACTCAAGCATCTGGCCTAGACCTTCGGGTCAGATGTCCAAAATCGAGATATTCTTCTCATGAAGATGTTCTCTTTCTCTCTCATGGACAAAGCAGCTCACTGGTATCATATTCAAATGCGTCCAATCAACACATGGGTTGAACTACAATCCGAATTCTTTAAAATGTTCTTCCCAGTTGGTCGAACGAATACCTTACGACATCAGATCACACACTTCACCCAGCAATCTGGAGAACCCCTTCATGAAGCATGGGACCGCTTCCTAGATCTCATGCGAAAGTACCCCATCACGGAGTTTCTAAATGGGAACAAGTCCAGTCCTTTTACCAGGAACTTCGTGAAGATATCCGCTTATTCGTCAATGCAACCTGAGGAGGAAATATCATGAGTCAACACGAAGACACTGTGTAGGAGATTCTAGAGAATATGTGCGAGAGCTCCATTAATAATGACTCCATGGGCTTATTCGACCGGACGAATCCCCGTGCATCGACGAATCCAAGGGGAGCACATAAGTCGTAGGGCCTGTCCGCATCCATCGACTTGGAATTGATGGCCAGTCAGTTAGACAAGGTCTCTATCATTGAGAAGAAGGTGGACGAGCTGACTCAACATCTGCAGCGAGCCACCTCTACGCAAAACCTGTTTGCAAAACCGCCTTCTGGGAGAGAAGCTGTGCTTAACATCTATCACCGATCTTCTCAGAGGATGGACCTGTATCCACCCCCGTCTGACTCTAGGGCTGGAGGAAACTCCGATCCAACCTACTCTTGTTGGGGGAACTCTGAACCCTCGTACTCTGACTTTCCTGAGGTTCCTGAGACCGACAAGGACCTCAACGCCATCCAGAATGACCCATTTTCTAATGCCTATAACCCTAGATGGCGGAAGCATCCCAACTTTCTATGGGTGGGAAATAATTAGAATCAAAGACCTTTATATCAACCTCATCCACAAGCTCCTCGTCCATATCAACTGCCTCAGCCTCGGCCCAACCCCACCTATCAACCTGGTCCAACTCAAATAGATCAAATGACTCTTATCCTTCAAACTCTGACTGACATTCAGAAGATGAATGTGGCTATGCAAAAATAGCACAAGGACAAGATCACAGAGGTTCGCAATCAACTCGCCCAGATTGTGAATTCTCGCCAACCTGGCCCACTCCCTTTGCAACCTCTACCGAATCCAAATAATGTGCCGAACTAGAGGCACGTTATGAACCCAAATCTGGGCCAAGCTCACATGATTTATCAGGCCCCTTCTATTCCATCACCCGACGGGATGGAAGCTTCTACATCATAAGCGAGATTTCAGCAGCAGCCACCCATTTTACCAACTCCAAACCAAAACCAGGCAAGATTGAATTCTATAACAACCCGGAGTGGCAAAGCAACACAAGACCCACCTTATCCAAGCCATTTTCAGCCTGGTAGTAACCCAAGCCATAAGATAGTTATCCAGGACACCCCTGTCCCAGATCAAGCACCTGGACCTATTCCAGAGGAACCATCCAAGGTTCCATTTCCCAATGCTTTGACCAAGGGAAGGAGGACAAATAAACCCATGGCTTCTGAAGAGGATCTGGTCAAGCTCTTTGAACAGGTCCATATAAACATCCCGTTGATGGATGCAATTCGCCACGTACCGGCTTATGCACGATTTTTGAAAGACGTGTGTACACCCAAACATAAGCAGCGAACCAAAAGTGGGAGTCCGATCGTACTGTCGGAGCAAGCCAGCTCTGTAATTTTGAGTAAACTCCCACCTAAGGCAAAAGACCCAGGTACTCCCCTGATTTCCTATACCATTGGTGATACCCAATTTGACAGAGCTTTATTAGATCTAGGAGCCTCCATAAACCTAATACCTACATCCCTACTAGACCATCTTGAGGAATCTGAGCTTAAACCAATAAAGGTGACATTGCAGTTGGTTGGCCGATTTATTTAGTCACCTAAAGGAGTACTTGAGGATGTCATTGTTAGGGTGCAGGATTTCTATTTCCCGGTGGACTTTGTAGTCTTGGATGTGGATGCTCCAAAAAATCCAAGGGATACACCAATTATATTAAGGAGACCCTTTCTGGCCACTGCTAGGGCCAATATAAATTGTGAGGAAGGCCAAATTGAACTAAAATTCGGGAACCAAACACTAAAGATTGACATCTTTACGGCCCAACAAGGGATTAATTACGGTGTTATAGAACAGATATGTGATATCAAGGTTGTGGTTGAGGATCCATATATTGAGGAAAACCTGACAACTTCCGATAAACCACAAGAGGATCAAAACCCACAATTAGAGGAGTCTGAACCTGACCTAGATACACCCATAACTCCTTCCCTTGCTCCTGACACACACCCCGAACCACCCGCTGCTGTTGATAACCTTGTTCTGGAACTCAAACCTCTTCCTGACCATCTGAAGTACGTCTTTTTGGGTTCCAATCAGACGTTTCCTGTGATTATCAACTCCAGACTCACACCTGATCAGGAATCCCATTTGATTACTATTCTCCAGCAACATCATAGAGCCATTGGAAGGACTCTCGATTATTTGACTAGTATCAGCCCCTCTTACTGCACACACCATATCTACATCGAAGAGGACACACGACCTTCCCATGAAATGCTGGGACGTCTGAATCCTAATCTGCAGGAGGTCGTGAAAAAGGAGATCATCAAGTGGTTAGATGCAGGGATCATCTACTCGATCGCCAAAAGTCAGTGGGTGAGTTTAATCCAGGTTGTGCCTAAGAAGGCAAGACTCACCGTGATCACGACTGAAATAGGAGAAATCATACCGACCCATGTGGCAAATTCGTGGAGAGTCTGCATTGATTACAGAAGACTCAATTCCTCCACGAAGAAAGATCATTTCCCACTACCATTTATTGATCAAATCCTTGAGAAACTAGCAGGAAATAGGCTCTTCTGCTTTTTGGCCAGGTACTCCGGTTGTAACTAGGTAGCAATCCATCCTGAGGACCAAGAAAAGACCACTTTCACCTACCCCTTTTGGACGTACGCATTCCGAAGGATGCCGTTTGGTCTCTGCAATGTGCCCGCTACTTTTTAGCGGTGCATGCTTGCCATATTCTCAGATATGGTATATGATTATCTGGAAGTCTTCATGGATGACTTTTCAGTATTCGGAGAATCATTTGACGATTTCCTCCTACACTTGGTCCAAATCCTCAGGCGGTGCATCGACGTGAATCTAGTTCTTTCCTGGGAAAAGAGCCATTTCATGGTGCCTGAAGGAATTGTCCTAAGACATCTCATATCAGAATACGGCATCCAAGTCGATCAAGCCAAGGTGAACTTGATTTCCAAACTCCCTATGCCTAGCTCGATCAAGGACATCCGATCTTTTCTAGAGCACGTCGATTTTTTCCGTCGATTTATTCCTGATTTCTCAAAGATCACACGCCCCCTGACCACTCTACTTTCTAAGGATGTACCTTTCGAAATCTCCAAGGAATGCACTCAAGCATTTGAAATCCTCCATGATCGAGTTACCCAAGCTTCAATCCTATAGTCCCTTGATTTGTCTCAACCCTTTGAGATCATGTGCGATGCATCTGATTTTGCTGTAGGAGCAGTACTTGGGCAGAAAATTGATGTGAAACCCATGGTCATCTACTACGCTAGCAAGACACTTGAGGAGGCTCAGCGTAACTACACAGTTATAGAGAAAGAGCTGCTAGCCATAGTATTTGCCCTAGAAAAATTCAGATCATATCTCCTGGGTTCACGTGTTATCATTTACTCGGATCACAAAGCTGTGAGGCATCTCCTTGTGAAGAAGGACGTAAAACCTCGATTAATCCACTAGATCTTACTGTTGTAAGAGTTTGACCTCGAGATTCATGACAAAGCGAGAAAATAGAATGTGGTAGCTAATCACTTGTCCCACCTTCCTTCTGAGATCATCGATCCTTCCGAACCCATCACGGAACATTTTCCTGATGAGCACCTCCTGATTATCAATACAGGGCTTCCATGGTTTGCTGATATAGTAAATTACTTGGCATCACATCAGATCTCGTCCAAATGGCCGAAGGCCAAGAAGGACAAATTGTTATCCGATGTCAAGTATTACTTCTGGTAGGACCCATATCTTTTCCGCGTCGGTGCTAATCAAATCATTCGGCGATGTGTCACGGAAGTGGAAATTCAGGACATATTGTCCTTCTGCCATGACCAGGCATGCGGTGGACATTTCTCAGGTCATAAAACCGCAACGAAAGTCCTCCAATGCGGCTTATATTGGCCCAAGATTTTCAAAGACGCATATAGTCACTGTAGGGCATGCACTCGTTGCCAAACCTTAGGCAACATGATCCACCATGATATGATGCCCTTACAGCCGATTCTTGTATGTGAAATCTTCGACGTGTGGGGGATTGATTTTATGGGACCCTTTCTTGTTTCGGAAGGCTTCATGTACATTCTACTCGCTATTGACTACGTGTCCAAATGGATCGAAGCCCTTCCGACCCAAACCAATGATCATAAGATGGTTATCAAATTCATTCATCAGAACATCTTTTCACGGTTCGGGATTCCGTGTGCTATAATTTGTGATGGAGGGACCCATTTCACTAACGCTCAGTTCAGGCCACTGATGACCAAACACAGGGTGTCGCACTGAATCTCTACTCCTTACCACCCCCTAACTAATGGTCTAGCTGAGCTATCAAATCAGGAGATCAAGAAAATCCTCCAGGTTACTGTTTGACCTGACAGGAAAGACTGGTCATCCCGACTTCCGGAAGCTTTGTGGGCTTATAGGATCGCCTACAAAACCCAATTAGGCATGTCTCCCTTCAGATTGGTGTATGAGAAGGCATGTCACCCCCTCGTTGAATTGGAGCACAAAGCCTATTAGGCAGTAAGGAATTGCAACCTAGATCTTTCTAAGGCAAGAAGCCACAGAAAGCTTCAAATGAGCGAGATCGATGAATTGCGCCTCGACATGTATGGGAACTAGCGAATTTACAAAGAGCGGGTTAAGTCCTTTCACGACAAGCACATATCTAGAAAGATCTTCCACCCTGTTCAAAAAGTCCTACTCTTTGATGCCAAGCTTAAACTGTTTCCAGGAAAACTATGATCAAAATGGATCGGACCTTACCTCGTTCGATGAATGTTCAGAAATGGAGCCATCGAGATCAATCGACTCAGCCACAATTCAAAACCTTTCATTGTGAATGGTCAGAGACTCAAACCATTCATTGACTTGATCGATACAAATTTGGCTGAGATATCCTTTACTCTCCATTCTCCCTGAGCTCACTGCGCCCAGCCGATGGTGTAAAACACAGCGCTTAACGAGAGGCAACCCATCATTCTTGAAACACCCGAAACCTCTTTTGACATTCCTATGCTGAATTCATATTGCACTTTAGGGTTCATCCATTAGAACAGCCGACCCCACCTCAGGTACCCGTACCCGAGTTTTGAAATCTTTTGCAATAGTCACCTCGACCCATTCGCCCACCCAAAACCTGTTCTAATAAATGATCTAAGCTGAACTCGAACCCACCTAATTTATAATGGGGACATTGCAAATCATAGGTATGGGGGGTATGAAAGTGCAAAACGCTCTGAAAACTCATCTCACAAGAAAAGGTTTCAACAAAAAAATCACATATCACAAAAACACCAAAAATATGAAAAAATTCTTGAAAAAGAATAAAAAAATTTTGAGGGGAGAGAAAATTTTGAGGCCATACAAATCATGAGGAGAAAAAGGGGAAAAGTGAAAAATGCCGAAAAAAAAAGGAGCACAAAATGAAAAGAAAAAGAAGAGATACTCATTAGTAAGAAATTAAGGGATTAACTAAGTTCTGGACCATATTAAGAAAAAACGAAAATGAAAGGAAAAAAGTGCTAAGGAAACACAGTAGAGATTAGTAGGAATGCTAATCTTAGGCCTCTTGGGATAGACTCCTAGGCTTAAAAATTCAAGTATCCGCTAGGATCTAGATAGTCCTCAAGAGGTTAGGGAAAATGCGAAGCTTAAGTATTAAGTCTATGGCTTAGGGAGTATTCAACCTCGTTAACTGACCTCTGGTTTACGGGACTCAGTAAGCTAAGCACCGCAATCCACACACAGTCTGGTTTAGTGCTCATAAGTATCAAAATCACGCAAAACCATTTTATTGTTCTGAAAAGGTCGCCTAGATTAGGAGTGGCCGATCAACACAAGTTGATTTGGACGAGTTCCCAGTGCAAAGAGGTGGGAAATTCCCCTCGAAGATGAGTAATAACATATCGTCTCCTCGGTGCTTGTCTCCTAGGTTATTTACATATCCTACTACGGCATGTAAGCACCCTCTGCTAGTTCAGATACCATGGGCGGCATTATCATGAAATGTCGATTGCCAGGGTCTGGATTTGGCTACAAAACACCATGGGCAAGATTATCTCAAAATCTCAAAATCCAGGGTTCTGGAGGTTGCCATGGGCGGTGCTATCACGAAGTATCAATTGCCAGGGACCCTTCAAGGATTGATGATGGGGACTAGGAATCTGATACAGGCCATATTGAGAAGCCAATCTGAAGCCAGAAATAAAAAGAAAAGAGAGAAAACTCTCCAAAGAAAGAAAATCCTCTATCTCTCTCTTACAAAAATGCACTGCAAACTGAACCGAAGCTAAAATATGTTACAAGCATGGGTGCCTTAACCGCGAAGTCCAACAAACCTTAGGATAGTTCCTGTGAATCTTAGAAAACCTTCGCGGTGGACTGAGGCTAGAGCTGGTCAGGTTCGGATCTTAGTTGGTACTTGAATACCTTTAGGCCTACTATCGGCATTCTAAATTAAAAAGAATAAAAGCACTCATCATAGTTTTTGAACATCAAGGAACTCATGGTCTAGAATCGAAGTTAAAACCTTAAAATTTTGCTAAGGGACTAGCAAAAGCCAGGCGTGGGGGTATGATGGGAACACCATCATGAACCCTAACTAACTCATTTTGACTCATAAAAGAGAACAAAAGCTCCTACATAACCAACTGGAGGTCCTAATTCAATGAATTACCATTCTGAGATAAAAGCAAGAAACAAAGGATAAAACTATAATTTTACCATTGCAGTGTAACAATGGTTTTTCTCATGAGCTAAACAAAGGTCAAATGATCTTAACAGGATAATAAATGGGTTGAATCAGACAGAAAAGGGATCGTGTGAATGATGGGAATTAAGTGACTTCTTGTAACCCTAAAATAGACCTGCTTGATTAAACAAGGTTCTGGTCAGAATAAAATTCATCTAAACCCTCTAAAAATCATAGAAAAATATTCTCTAGGGTTTAAAACCTTCAATTTGGCCAATGGAACCTATTTTGACCTAGAATGGGATCTCAGACAAATATTTGCCCTAAATTGGGTTTTTGCGTAAATTGCCTAGTCAAACTTGGTCAAACCTAAAATCCAACTTCACCATTGGATTTCTTAGGTCCAAATTAGGTTTTTGCCAAAATTTGGACAAAAGAGGAATTTATCTTAACACACTTTGCAAATAGGTCCAGCCCAATTACATTTCTACCCCTATCTTTCGAAAACCTTTGTAGAAACCCCCTAGCTTCTTCATTCTTTGCAATTAGGTCCCTCCACCATTATAGCGGAGGGAATCCTACTCTGAAGAGATTGCAAGGGCGATTTCTCCTTGATCTCTCAGAGAATCCCCTTAGAAATTGAAAGGGAGATTCTCTGAGAAATCTAATCCAATGTGAACCCAATTTCAGGCCTTACTTGGTACCCAATCTCTCATGCGAATGCATGAGAGATTTGGGTCTCTTTCGAGTTGCCATCTCCGGTGAACTTACCATGCTTGGAAGCTTGTCTTCCAAGCACAAACCCAACCTCCAGAGCCTATTTAAGAGACCCCGCATCACCTAAGCTTGAAATTGACTGCAAAAACCCCTCAAATTCGTCTTCCCTCCTCCGGCCAGTTCGATGATCAAGCTCTGGTGACCTTCCCTGATTTCCCTCGTTGCCTAGCCACAATACCGGTGGCAGGTTCCTCTCCCTCACGTTCGTCCGTGTCGCGTAGTACCCGCCGACGCCTCTGCATCCCCTTCGTCCTCGCCGACCACCTTCTCTGAGCACCTTCCTCTCCGGTGTCGGCGAGATGAGCCGGTCACCACCTTTGCCTCCCCCTTTGTCTCTTCACTCTCAGATAAGTCCTCTCACCTTCTACTCTATTTTTCCACTATTTATTTCGCAAGAACACAACTCGACGCCACTAAACACCCTCACCTTCTCCACCTCTGGCCAAACCTCCGGTGAGGCATCCCCGTCGCTCCGCACCTTCACCCGCCTTGCCAACCACCGTACGACCTCCACAACAACCCATTGATCATCTCCCACTACTCCAATCACTCTGCCACTCACCCAAACACACCCTCGAACACACCCACACACACGGCCACAGGTTTCCCTAGGCACGCTCACTCAGGCAGTCCCACGCTATGCCGACTCCCGTAGCATACTCGCCATGCCTCAGAGAAGCCTCCTGAACATTATAACATGGCCGCGAGAACGTTTGCATGATTGCAGGTCCAGGGGCTCACCGCCATTGACACACAACGGGAAGCTTGCTTGCAAGCTTCTCCAGGCTTCGCCTACTCTAGGCTTGTGTCCCAGGCTACGCGAGGCACTCTCGCGAACACTTCCAGGCATCTACTTGAAGCCCAGCGCCATCACTACAGCTGTAATTGAATGAAGGCGTTCAGCTGCAGGCGTGTGTGAAAGAGGGTGGGAAGTTAGTCCCACCTCGGAAACATTTGGTGCACTACGCCTGCATAAATTATTTTTCTGCATTAAGCTCTTCGCCTCCTACTCTCGGGGTAAGGTCCCCTCTCACCCGACCTGACACCTCGTCCGAACCACCCTCCGCAGACCTGGTGATCCAACCCAACCCAGCACACCATGCCCACCACAGCACGTCGGTGGGCCTGGTCCCGAGCATGTACCCGACCCGAGTAGCCTAGAAGTAGCTCTGGGAGAGCAAACCCAAGAGAGAAAGAGGAGAAGAGAGCATGCGCAGGTAGGGGTAGGTTTTACTCTGCAGGGGAACGAGAAAGGCAAGGATGAAGAGGAAGTTAAGGAGCTAAAGAGCTGAAGTAGAGAGAGGAAGGAGAAGGGTAAAGGCAAGAGAAGAAGAAGCTGAAGGCAGTCGAGATAGAGAAGAGGGCAGAGGAAGAGAAAGGCTAGGGCAGGTAACCAGAAGAAGAAGCTAAGAAAGGCTAAGGCAAGGAATCAGAAGAAGTGAAAGAAAGAAGAAGAAGAAAGAAAGCTGCCGCCAGAGACTGAGAAGAGAAGAGAAGAGAAGGAGAAGAAAGAAGATCGAGCAGTGTAGCATCCACATTTTAAGGTGTCTGATTCACAAATTAGACGTCCAATTTTGTGTTTATTCACATACATTGGTTCCTTTAGTGCCTTACATTTATTCTTATCGTTTTGCACTATAACATTGATTTTATTTAATATTATATTCTTTCAAATTATCAAGTTGTGATCATGATTTCTAAACCCTAATTGTCTCCCTGTGTTCGACCTCGGACTTTTAAATTCGAGTAATAAATTGTATTTGTTTTGAATGCTTTTTCGACTGTACTACAACGTGACTTTTTTAAAACTCGATCAAGCGCACCTAACAACTTCCCTGATCTAAGATTTACCTAGAGGCAGCAGGAAAAGAATGGTCGTGTGACTAGGCTCTAGACAACCTATCTATGGGCTATTACCCATGATAACTTGCCAACCATACCACCCTAGAAGGTTCATTAGCTACCCAATTTCCGTAAAATCCACCGAAAAGCGAGTCAATGCAAATAGTGTGTAGATGCTTAGACTTAAAATCCCCTCAAATCAGAGGGTGGGTTGATAAGTCATGTACTTATCAGCCCAACTTATTTAACCAATTTGAAGTTAATTCAAAATGGTGAGCACTCGATAAGCAAATCCACATTTTAGTGGACACCCGGGCTGATTAAACTCGAAGACCTGAAGGGTCTAAGTGTTCGGATCCTACCGTATTATTCCCTAAGGTTGAAAAATCCTAATGCCCAATTATTCTTTCCAAATTCAATTTTTTTAATTATTTTCATTTTTTAAAATAAAGAATAGAAAAATTAAGTAGAATTTACAAGAATTCCACATTTACAAGAATTGCACAGAGCTGACAAAGTGATTAAAAAATGAATCCACCCCCCCATGTCTAGCTAATGCAATGTCCTCATTGAAAATAAAAGGCAAGAAAGGAAGGGTAGAATGTAGAAGATATCACCTGAATATGATGCTTGCGTCAGCTCTGAGTCAGACTGTACATGTGCTGAGTTTAATGCCATCAGCTAGGTGAAGTTCAGCCAAAGAAATCACGATATGAGTAGAGCAATCGTGTCTGAGACGAGTTCTGGAATAATATGATCAACAAAAGGCTTCAAACGTTGACCGTTAACTTTAAAAGAATTATCCATCTTTGGGTCAAAGATCTGAATAACTCCATTTGGAAATATCTAATTGACGATGAACAAACTGTTCCATTTTGACCTAAGTTTGCTGGGAAAGTGCTTAAGTCAAGAATCAAAGAGCCAAACCTTCTGGTTCAGCCCAAAGCTCTTGCAGGGTATCAATTGGTCATGAAGAGCGTTGGTCCGAGCCTTACAGATCTTGGCATTCTTGTTTGAGTCGTTTCTAAGCTCCTCCAACTTAGATAGTTGGCGTTTCCTGGTCTTTCTAGCTAAACTCAAATCCAAATTACATTGCTTGATTGCCCAGAATGTCCTATGTTCAATCTCCACAGGTAAATGGCACTCCTTTCCATACACCAGACGAAATGGTGACATGCCGATAGGCATTTTGTACATCGTACGGTAGGCCCAAAGAGCGTTCTCAAGCTTGTGAGTCTAATCTTTACGATTAGGTCTAACCATTTTCTGTAGAATATTCTTGATCTCTCGATTAGAGATCTCAGCCTGTCCATTCGTCTGGGGTGGTAAGGTGTGGAGATTATGTGATTTACCCCGTATTTTGCCAATAAATAATGGAACTGGGCATTAGTGAAATGAGTACCACCACCATTGATGATGGCCCTCGGAATCCTGAACCGACTGAAGATGTTCTTCTTAAAGAAATCGATGACCACCTTGTGGTCATTGGTTCAGGTGGGAATGGCCTCAATCCACTTGGACACGTAATCAACAACGACGAGAATATACTGGTGTCCAAATGATGGAAGGAAGGGACCCATGAGATTGATGCCCCAAACGTCGAAGATTTCAATAGGAAGAATTGAGTTTAGAGGCATCATATCTCTCTTTGTTATGCTTCCAAGTGCCTAGCATCAGGAACATGACCTCGAGAATTCCAGGGCATCCTTGAATAAAGATGGCCAATAGAATCCAGATTGCAAAATTTTTGCGGCCGTCTTTTTCCTGGAGAAATGTCCACCACACGCAAATGCATGGCAGAACTCGAGTATACTTTGGAATTCATTCTCTGGAACACATCAGTGAATAATCTGATCAGAGCCGATGCGATACAATTCAGGGTCCTCCCAGAAGTAATATTTGGCCTCAGATTTAAGTCTATCTCGTTGTTGCTTGGTCCAATCATGGGGGATTTGACCAATGGCCAAATAATTTACAATGTTTGCAAACCACAGGGTTTGGACACCTGATACTGTAAGAATAGTTTCATTCGGAAAAGTATCAGCAATCAGAATATCTGAACGAGAAGAATCTCTTAGAAGTCTCGAAAGATGATCCACCACCACATTCTATGTCCCGGATTTATCTTTGATTTCAAGATCGAATTCTTGAAGCAGAAGAATCCATTGGATAAGCCAGGGTTTGGCATCCTTTTTTGACCAAGAGATGTCTTAAGGCTGAGTGGTCGATGTAAATTATGACATAAGATCCTAAGAGATAAGCCCTGAATTTCTCCAAAGCAAATACTACAACTAGCATTCCTTCTCAGTAACAGTGTAATTCCTCTAGGCCCCATCCAAAGTTTTGCTAGCATAGTAAATGACAAAGGGGTTCCTGTTAATCTTTTGACCAAAAATAGCCCCGACCGCGTAATCAGAAGCATCGGTCATGATCTCAAATGGGGCTGTCCAAACCAGTGGTTGCAACATCGGAGCACAAGTGACTGTCATTTTAAGAAAATCAAATTCCCTACAGCATGATTCGTTGAAATCAAATGGCGTATCTTTGGCGAGAAGGTTTCTTAAAGGGTGAGCAACCTTAGAGAAGTCCTTGATGAACCTTCTATAGAATCCCACATGACCAAGAAATTATCGAATTTGTTTAATAGATGTAGGAGGAGGAAGTTCGGAGATAGCATCAACCTTAGCTTTATCAACTTCAATTCCCTATTTAGAGACAACATGACTCAAGACGATGCCTTCTTATGTCATGAAATGGCTCTTTTCCTAGCTAAGGACCAATCTAGTTTTGATGCATCTTTTAAGGATCATTTCAAGATTAGCCAGGCAAGAATCAATCGATTCTCTAAAAATAGAGAAATCTTCCATGAAGACTTCCATAAACTCTCCCACCATGTCAAAGAATATGACTAGCATACACCTTTGAAAAGTCGTAGGTGCATTGCATAAGCCGAATGGCATTCTACGGAAAGGAAAGGTTCTGTAGGGACAGATGAAAGTCATTTTTTCCTGATCCTCGGGATGGATAGGGACTTGATTGTACCTCGAGTAACCGTCTAGGAAATAGAAGTACTTTTGCCTGGCTAGTCTTTCATGGATTTGATCAATAAAGGGTAAAGAGAAATGATTATTTTTCGTGGTTGTGTTCAACTTCTTGTAATTGATACAGACCCTCCAAGAGGAAGCTGAACAAGTTGTGACAGATTCTCCTTTCTCAATAATCACAACGATAATCCCAACTTTCTTGGGAACAATTTACACGAGACTTACCCAAGGACTATCTGAGATCGGATAAATGATTCCTGCATCGAGCCACTTAATTATTTCCTTCTTGACCACTTCTCGCATATTAGGGTTTAATCTCCTTTGCATTTAGCGAGAAGGGCAGTATCCATCTTCCAAGAATATTCTGTGATTGCAGTAAGATGGATCGATCCCCCTAAGGTCATAAATAGCCTAACCAAATGCCTCCTTATGTTCCTTTAGGATCTTGATCAGTTTAATCTATTCTCCTTAGTTAATCTAGCACTGATAATCATAAGGAGCATCTTTTGAGGTCCCAAAAGTTGATATTTCAAACTCTCAGGCAATGGTTTCAGTTTTAGCTGGGGTGGGTTTATGATGGAACGTAAGGATGATGCTGTTGAAGATTGATCAAGAGGAAGAGATTGAAAGTGAACAAAATCAACAACCTCTTCAGAATGTGGCAAGTTTGCCACAGAGGATTGCGGGTCTGATCCATCACAACAGGAGGAACTTTCAATTGCAGAAATTGCCATACATGTTTCAATATTCAAGTTATCTTCCTCAATTTCCTCTAAAAATCCACAATTCTCAAATTTGTTAATCACCTTAAAAATATCCAATTTCAATTTCTAATCCCCAAAAGCGATTTCCATGCTACTGCTCTCATAGATGATATTGGCCTTAGCGGTAGCCAGGAACGGATGCCCCAAAATGATGGGCATGTTCCTTAAATTCTCAGGTACATCCATGTCAAGGACAAGGAAACCTATAGGAAAATAGAAGTCCTTAACCTTGACAATAACATCCTCAATAACGCCTCTCAGATTTATGATCGAACGGTCGGCTAATTGCAGCGTTACTGAGGTCAGCCAAAGTTCACCTAGTCTGAACTTCTAGTAAAGAAGTCAGAATTAGGTTAATGGATGCATCTAGATCCAGAAGTGCCCTATCAAAGGTGCAATCTCCAATGACAAAAGAAATCAAAGGGGCTCCTAGATCTCTTTTTTTCGGAGGAAGGTGATGCAGGATAATAGAACTAGCTTGCTCAGAGAGTATCACCTTCCTCGAAACAGGTTCCCTTGACTTGCACTTCTGTGTGCATAAATCCTTTAAAAATTTACCGTAAGCCAATATGTGTTTGATAGCATAGAGGAGTGGGATATTGACTTCGACATTCTTGAATATATTCAAGAGCTCCTCATTACTATCAACAGGCTTCTTCCTAGGTTTAATCAAGGCCTCAGGAAAAGGAACATGAGTTAGATCTTTGGAATCAAATTCCTAACCCTTGGTTTCTTCTTCAGAGTTCTTTCTCTCCTCTGGTTCTCCAAGATTTGGCAGATCAGAACAAGGTAGTTTTGGGTCTTGGGTTTGCCTTCCACACCTCAAGGTAATAGAGTTAGCAGAGGCATAAGGGTTTGGGTCTTAGGGAGGGTTAGGAAAGATTGGAGGGGCTTCATTAGCCAGAAACCTCAGATTTGATGAAGAAGCAGAAGAGGAAGGACCTTGCTCAACCACCTAAGCATGTGCGTGTGGGTCTCTCTGATTCCCGTACCCTTGGGCTTGATTGCCTGGATTCTATATATTACACGGGTTAGGTACGGGTTGAGATGGTAAAGATCTGGGTTGTCGAGAATTAGCAATGAACCTAGTTTGCAAGTTATCCAATGAGGTTTTCACTTGCTGCATGAGCTGGAGCATAGATCCTTACATCTCTATCATCTGACGGTTCAAATTAACCTACCCTACAGGTTGATGGGCATTCCAAGCTGGCTGATTGACCTGATTTGGGGGCAGCTAAGTGTAAACATGACCTTGACCCATTGGTCTTTGTGAAGCATAGTTGCTGGGTCAGAATTGGGTCTGCTGCCCCGGGTTCCTCCAGGAAAAGTTAGGGTGGTTCCTCCAACTAGGATTATAAGCATTGGAGTAAGGGTTGGACCTAACGTTCTCCTGTACTGCATAGACATCCTCATAGGGTGAGGATGGAGAGAAAGAAAGGGAGGGGTAAGATAAATTGGGATCAGAGGCCCCAGTTTGGAACCCATGGGGTTCCGAACAATGCTGGCTTATAGGTTGGGCTGCATCCAATTGATTCACGAACTCCCATCCAAAAGGAGCTCGCAAAGAATGGAATCCCAACTTATGGGATTGAGAGGATCGAGAATTATTTGCAAAGTTTTCCGCCATCCACTCCTCCATCCTTTTGGAAACCAATTCCACCTTATCTAGTTTATTACAAATCAGTTCCATATCGAATGAATGAGAGTCGTGGACCTCATTAACATTCGATCTGGGTTGTTGGGATCGGTTACAAGTATCCATGGAGGCATGATTGATTGAATTTTCACTCATTTCCTCAAACAAATCGTGTGCGCTATCTGCATCTTTTTTAAGGAAATTGCCTTCGCAAGAAGCGTCCATGTGATTTCTGACTTGCTCAGTCAACCCGTGGTAAAAGATCTGCACGAGCTGCCATTTCAGCAGCTTGCGGTGTGGACACTTCCGCAATAAGTCCTAGAATCGCTCCCTGGCAACATGAAACTTCTCCCCTAGACGCTGGGCGAAGGTAGTAATCTCCTGTCTTAGAGCATTGGTACATCCGACAGGGAAGAATTTCTCCAAGAAAGTCGATTTCAGATAATTTCATGTTGCGATCGGCCTTCCTATGGTCCTGTACCAATGAGTGGCTTTAACCCTAAGAGAGTGGGGAAAGAGCCTCATGATCATCTGCTCTTCGTTCACGTTTCACGCTTTGGTGGTTTGAACTGAAGTGGTCAAGTCCTCCAAATGCTGAAACAGGTCTTCAGAACCAAGCCCATGAAAGTGTTTGATCAGGCTTGACACCTGGGGCTTGATTTCTACGTCTCCGGTAGGAATCTGGATGCCATGATGTTCCCCGTAATTTGAAGGATCATAAAAATCCTTCAAGGGCTAAGTGCCCTACATTCTCTGCATTTGTTCCAGCTGCCTTTGAAACATCTCCTGTGGATTCTGAGGTAGAGGAGGTTGTTGATCGGCCATGGGATCAATTTGGCCAAAATTCAATCTATGACTCCTAGAATGATCTAGTGGTCCTTCTAATCAGGGATTCAATGACCTCCTTCCAAGCATAAACTAGAAAGAGGTCGAAAAGATTGGGGATAAGAACCCTGCAGCACAACAAAATAAGTCTATCCTTAAGTTGGGTAGCTTAAGAATCTACAAACTCTTAGAATCTGTCTTAAGATTATAGATGATTTACTCTACTTGTATCCAGTCAATCCAACCAATTAGGAGGGACTGGGGAGAAGGTTCTTCCTTCGGCTTGCACCTCCAATTCCTAGTGTACCCCCCAGCCACGATCGTTTGATTCTGCTCCCCTAGCTTGACATCAGATTGGCTACTACAAGCAGGCTAATCATAAACAATCTCATTCTGAGCCCCAAAATGTGAATCAGTCCTTAAGGCCAACGTCAACTTGATTTTACTTAGGCTTAGGTTTGTAGTGCTTATGGAATGTGGTGGGCCCTTAAAATGGGTTGTGCCCTTAATGATCGATTAAATATGTGTGAGTGCTTGCACAACGAAGGTTTTCAAGAAAGATTAATTGAATGAATGGATTTTAAGGTTCAAATCTTGCTTAAGTAGCTTTTAGGGTTTAGAATTAGGTAAGTTCAATCAAGTTTCAGAGGCAATCCAGATGTTCAAACACGGGTGAAGATCTTTTCCTTTTGAAATCAAAAAGTAAAGTGGAGTGCCTGGTATTGACCTAAAGTGTAAACCCTAAGGGGAAGCTACTTGATGAGTTGATTTTAAAATGAAGTGGTGTGGCCCAAACAACTCAGACAATTGGCCGAAATGCACCACTGAGTTAGGCACACAAGATGATTAACCTAGACTGATTTCTACTCTCTTATGTGTTGATTTATGTGTACCGGTTCCACAGGTCCGAATCCCAGTTGACTAGATAAAAATCCAGTTAGGTTTTGTGCCTTGAATGTGGGTGTATATAGTGTGTATGTTGATTTATCCCACAAGAAGTATCTTTTTTTTTTTTATGAAGGTGAGATGAGTGGAGGTGGAAATCTAAGCATCCGAACTAATCCTAGGGTTTATGCAAACGCCTAGGTTAATTGGGGTTTGAATTAAGGTTGTGGAATGAAATCTATGGAGGGGGGAAGAATGGGGAGTACTTACCGTTGTCTTCAACTGCACTTTACTTCTTTCTACTGCTTGAAGATTCCCTGTTGAGGTACCTACAAAACAATAGAAGAGAAATAAAAGCAAGTTAGAAAATAATAAAGTGCACGAAATGCAGAAAGAAAATCGAGAATCGTTGCCTCCTCGGCAACGGTGTCAAAATGTTGAAGTGGGAGTAGTCACAAAGGGGATTGGATTTTGAAAAACCCGTCGTCATAGTATGATTTGCGAAGAAACCCGTTAACAAATAACTTTTTACCGAAATTCGTAAAAAAATTTCATGTCGAACACAGGGAGGATACGTCAATCTAAAATCCGCGATTATATTTTTTTGGTATTTTTATTTTAAGAGCGAGATAATCACAATGAATTTGATATTAACACTAAAAAAGAGAGAGAAAGAACAATCACTTTACAACTGAATACTATTTTTACAACTGGAAAGCAGGAAATGATTACAACTAAAAGGCGAGAAATTCTATTCTAGAAAGCAGTAAAGAAGGGAGAGTGATACTATCCTCCTCGATAGGCGCAAGCGAGCAGGCGCATGAAGCGTCAGATGGAGATCCAATTGCTACGCGCGCCCGATAGCGCTGACGCGCTATTACAGGCGCGGCATGGACGCGCGATCGCATGCGGATGGGTGCGCAGTGCAACAAGTGATGGCGTGACTTAAGCCGTCCGATCTTACGATCGGACGGCTGAGATTCAAAGGATGTGGGAAGCCGTTGCGCGGACGAGAAGCTGAGCAGGTGCGCGTGGGTGCGGAAGCTACGCTCACGTTGGGGCTTTAGTGACGGATTTATCCGTCACTAAAGACCCCTCATTTATTATTTTGAAGTTGTAATGTCCATTTTGCCCCCACTCCTTGCAACTATAAAAGGAGACCCCCTCCATACGAAATTCTCATCCCTTCCTTCTCCTCTCTACCCCCCCAAAGCTCAAGAGAAGCTTGTCCCACACCCAGGATGCTTCTCGCGAGATAAAGTCCAAATTTTTGTTCCCCTTCTGAAGTGGATCTCGTGATGACGACGGCGTGCTGCTTCGTTCCCGTTCTTCTGCTTCGTCCTGCTTCGTTCCCCTTCATCCACACGTTGTCCCGTCCGGCTCGTCCTCCAAGCAACCGTCGAGGAGGATTTCTCTCTCGCTATTCTTTTTACTGCTTTCTAGTATAGATTTACTGCTTTCTAGTGTAGTTTTGCTCGTCCTCCAAGCAATCGTCGAGGAGGATATTTCTCCCTCCATTCTTTTAATGCTTTCTACGGTAAATTTATTGCTTTCTAGTGTAATTATTTTATGCTTTCTAGTTGTAATGAACAATCTCCTCAATCATAAATTCCTTGTTTATTCCACATCTCATCTTGATTTCTCTGTGTAATATTCTCTTTCTCTCTTACTCTCTCTTTCTCTCTTCTATTTATTGTAAATAATTAGATAGTTTTAAATTGAAAGAAACGCGTAGTTTTTAAATCAAATGTCCGCGTCCCTGTGTTCGACTCGGAATTTCAATTTCGGTATAAATTTTATTTGTTGAACATGAATTCTTCGCTTTCGAACTACAACGACAGGTTTTTCAAAACCAAACACGTTAGCGTAGCCGTTCGTAACATTCAAAATTTTGGCGCCGTTGCCGGGGCGGCAACGATTCCCGATCTTTTCTTCGCATTTCTTGCACTTTATTTTGTTTTCTAACTAGCTTTCTCTTGTGTCTATTGTTTTGCAGAGACCTCCATCAAGGAATCAACAAGCGATAGACTGGAGTAAAGTGCAGTTGAAGACAACTGTAAGTGTCCCCCATTCTTTCCCCGTCCATAGATTTCATTCGCCACATTAAATCCAAATCCCAATTAACCTAGGTGTTTGCATAAATCCTAGGAATAGTTTGGTTGTTTGGATTTCCACTCACATTCATTCCACCCTCATTCATAAAAAATAACAAAAAGATAATCTTATGGGGTAATTTCCAACAAACACACAACACACACCCACATTCAAGGCACTTGATCAACTTGATTTGTTTTCTACTCAACCGGGTTCTAATCTGTGGAACCGGTACACATAAAGCAACACATAACAGAGTAGAAATTATTCTAGGTTAACCATTTTTGAGTGCCTAACTTAGTGGTGCATTTGTGGCCAATTGTTTGAGTTGTTTAGGCCGCACCACTTTATTTAAAATCAACTCATCAAGTAGCTCCTCCTTAGGGTTTTCAATCTTGGTATATTCCAGGCACTCCACTTTCTTTCTGATTTTAAAGGAAAACAATCTTCACCCGTGTTTTACAACTTGGTTTGCCTAGAAACTTGATTGCAATTCACCTAATTTGAAACCCTAAAAGCTACTTAAGCAAGATTTGAGCATTAAAATTCATGCATTATCAATAATCTTGCTTGAAAACCATGGTTGTGCACGCACTTACACAAATCTCAATCAATCATTAAGCGCACAACCCATTGTAAGGGCTCATCACATTCCATTAGCACCACAATCCCAGGCCTTAATAAAATTGAGTAGATGTTGGCCTTAAGGTTTGATTCGCTCTTCAAGGCCTAGTCTGATATTGTTTCTGATTAACCTAATTGTACTGATTAATATGATGTCTAGCTAGGGGAGTAGCATCAAACGAACACAGCTGGGGGGTACACTAGGAACCAGAGGCAAAAGCCAAAGGAAGAACCTTCTCCCCAGTCCCTCCTTCTAACTGGTTGGATTAAATAGACGTAAGTAGAGTAAATCACTTACAGTCTTAAGGCTGGTTTTGGGAGTCAGTAGATCCTTAAGCTACCCCACTTAAGGACAGCCTTGTTTTGTTGTGCTGTAGGGTCCCCATCCCCAGTCCTTCCGACCTTCTCCTAGTTTATGCTGGGAAGACGGTCATTGAATCCCCGATTGGAAAGACCGTTAGAACATTCTAGGAGGCACAAGTTAGATTTTGGTCAATTTGATCCCATGGGCGAACAACAGCCTCCTCTACTTGGAAATCCACAGGAAGAATTTTGAAGGCAGTTAGAACAAATGTAGAGAATGCAGGAATGGTTCCAGAGAATGCAGGGGCTCAGCCCTTGAAGGATTTTTATGATCCTTCAAATTACGGGGAACGTCCCGGCGTCCAGATTCTAGCTGGTGACGTAGAAATCAAGCCCCAGGTGTTAAGCCTGATTAAACATTATCATGGGCTTGGCTCCGAAGATCCATTTTAGCACTTGGAAGATTTGACCACTTTGGTCCAGACCACTAAGGCTTGAAACGTAAACAAGGAGCAAATGATCATGAGGCTCTTCCCCCACTCTCTTAGGGATAAGGCCGCGCATTGTTATAGGACAATAGGAAGACCAATTACAACTTGGAATAAGTTGAAATCGGTCTTTCTGAAGAAATTCTTCCCAGTCGGTCGTACCAATGCTTTGAGATGGGCAATCACTACCTTTACCCAGTGGCCGAGGGAGCAGTTTCATGTGGCCTGCGAGCGATTCCAAGACTTATTGCGGAGGTGTCCACACCACGAGGTGCCGAAATGGCAACTCATGCAAATCTTCTATCATGGGTTGAATGAGCAACTCAGAAACCATGTGGATGCTTCTTGCGGAGGAAATTTCCTCAATAAAGATGCAGATAGTGCACATGATTTATTTGAGGAAATGAGTGAGAATTCAATTAATCATGCCACCATGGATACTTTTAACCGGTCCCAGCAACCCAGATCAAATGTCAATGAAGTCCATGACTCTCATTCATTTGATATGGAATTGATTTGTAATAAACTTGATAAGGTGGACTTGGTTGCTAAAAGAATGGAAGAGTGGATGGCTGGCAATTCTATTAACAACTCTCAATCCAGTCAATCCCAAAATTCAGGATTCCATTCCTCACGAGCTCCTTCTGGACGGGAGTTCATAAATCAACTCGATGCGACTCAACCTATGAGTCAGCATTTTTCGGAACCCCATGGGTTCCCAACTTGGGGCCTTTGATCCCAGTTTTTCTGATCCTTCCCTTTCTTTCTCTCCATCCTCACCTTATGAGGATGTCTGTGCTGTACAAGAGAATGTTAGATCCAACCCCTACTTGAATGCCTATAATCCAAGTTGGAGAAACCACCCCAACTTCTCTTGGAAAAATCTGGGGCAACAGACCCAATTCCGACCTGTAAACTATGCTCCGCAACGACCAATGGATCAGGGTCAAGTATATACTCAGTTGCCTCCGAATCAGGTCAATTAGCCATCTTGGAATGCCTGACAACCCGCAGGGCAGGCTGATTTGAACAGTCAAATGGTAGAGATGCAAGGATCTATGCTCCAGCTCATGCAGCAAATAAAAAACTCGTTGGACAACTTGCAATCTGGGCTCATTGCTAACTCTCGTCAACCCAGATCTCTACCATCCAAACCCGTACCCAACCTGCGAAACATTATAAATTCGGGCAATCAAGCCCAAGGGTACGGAAATCAAAGGGACCTGCACGCACATGCTCAGGTGGTTGAGTAGGGTTCCTCGTCTTCTTCTACAAATCAACAATTCATGGTCAATCAAGCCCCTCCAATCTTTCTTAATCCTCCCCAAGACCCAAATTCTTACGCTTCTGCAAATTCTGTAACTTTAAGGAGTGGTAAGAAGACTCAGGATCCACAACCACACTATTCTGATCTTTTGAATCCTAAAGAATCTGAGGAGAGAGAGGAGAATTCTAGAGGAGAAATCAAGGCTCAGGAACCTGATTCCAAAGATCTGACTCATGTTCCTTTTCCTGAAGCCTTAACCAAAGCAAAGAAGAAGTTTGTTGATAGCAATGAGGAGCTTCTGAATTTATTTAAGAATGTTGAGATCAATATCCCGCTCCTTGATGCTATCAAGCACATACCGGCTTACGCAAGATTTTTAAAAGAATTATGTACACAAAAGCGTAAGTCGAGAGAATCTATTCCGAGGAAGGTGGTACTCTCCGAGCAGGCTAGTTCTGTTATCCTGCACTACCTCCCTCAGAAAAAGAGAGATCCTGGTGCTCCTTTGATTTCTTGCGTTATCGGAGATTACACATTTGATAGAGCACTTTTGGATCTCAGTGCATCCATCAACCTAATTTCGACTTCTCTTTATGAGAAGTTTGGGTTAGGTGAACTTCGGCCAACTTCAGTAACGCTACAGTTAGCGGAACGTTCGGTCACAAACCCACGAGGCGTTATTGAAGATGTTATAGTTAAGGTCAAGGATTTCTATTTTCTTGTAGATTTTCTTGTCCTTGACATGGATGTACCAGAGAATCTGAGGAACATGCTCATCATTCTGGGGCGTCCGTTCCTGGCTACCGCAAAGGCCAACATTAATTGTGAAAGCGGTAGCATGGAAATCGCCTTTGGGGACCAACGAATGAAATTGGATATTTTTAAGGCGATCAACAAATTTGACGATTGTGGATTTATTGAGGAACTTGATGAGGATAATGTTAATATGGAAACTTGTTTGACAGTTTCTTCAATTGAAAGTTCCTCTTTGGTTGATGAATTTGACCCGCAACCCTCTGACCTGACATCTTCAGAAGAGGTTACTGATTTTGTTCACTCAAAACCTCTTCCTCTTGTTGAATCTTCAACATCTACCCTACCATCAATCATCACCCCACCCCAGTTTGAATTGAAACCATTGCCCGAGAATTTAAAATATCAATTTTTAGGACCTCAGAATACGCTCCCTGTGATTATTAGTGATAAATTGACAAAGGAGCAAGAGATTAAATTGATTAAGGTCCTAAAGGAACATAAGGAGGCAATTGGTTGGACCATTCATGACCTCAAGGGGATCGAGCCATCTTACTGTAATCATAGAATATTTTTGGAAGATGAATCCCGCCCTTCTCGCCAGATGCAGCGGAGATTGAATCCAAATATGCGAGAAGTGGTCAAAAAGGAAATCATTAAGTGGTTCGATGGAGGAATTATTTATCCAATCTCTGACAGTCCCTGGGTAAGCCCCGTTCAGATTGTTCCAAAGAAAGCCGAGATTACTGTTGTGACTAATGAGAAAGGAGAATCTGTCACAACTCGTTCAGCTTCCTTTTGGAGAGTTTGTATTGATTACAGGAAGCTGAACACAACCACTAAAAAGGATCATTTTCCCCTGCCCTTCACTGATCAAATCTTGGAAAAATTAGCCAGGCAGAAGTACTTCTGTTTTCTTGATGGCTACTCAGGATACAACCAAGTTCCTATCCATCCCGAGGATCAGGAAAAAACTACTTTCACCTGTCCCTACGAAACCTTTGCTTTTCGTAGGATGCCTTTCGGGTTATGCAATGCACCTGCGACTTTTCAAAGGTGTATGCTAGCTATATTCTCCGACATGGTGGGAGAGTTTATGGAAGTCTTCATGGATGATTTTTCTATTTTTGGAGAATCATTTGACTCTTGTTTGGCTAATTTAGAAATGATTCTTAAGCGATGTATCAAGACACGACTGGTCCTTAGCTGGGAAAAGAGTCATTTCATGACCCAAGAGAGCATCGTTTTGGGTCATGTAATCTCTAAACGGGGAATTGAAGTGGACAAAGATAAGGTTGATGCTATCGCTAAACTTCCTCCTCCCACATCTGTTAAACAAATCAGATCATTTCTTGGCCATGTGGGATTTTATCGAAGATTCATCAAGGATTTCTCGAAGGTTGCTCGTCCTTTGAGAAATCTTCTTGCCAAAGAAACACCATTCATTTTCGACGAATCATGCCGAAAGGCATTTGATTTTCTGAAAACGGCAGTCACCTGTGCTCCAATTTTGCAACCACCAATTTGGACAGCCCCTTTTGAGATCATGACCGACGCTTCTGATTACGCGGTCGAGGCTGTCCTGGGTCAGAAAACTCATCGAAAGCCCTCTGTCATTTACTGTGCTAGTAAAACTCTGGATGAAGCCCAGAGGAATTACACTATTACTGAAAAGGAATTACTAGCTGTAGTATTTGCTTTGGAAAAATTCAGGGCTTATCTCTTAGGGTCTCATGTTAAGGTTTATACCGACCATTCGGCCTTGAGACATCTCTTGGCTAAAAAAGATGCTAAACCCCAGCTTATTCGTTGGATTCTTCTTCTTCAAGAATTTGATCTTGAAATCAAGGATAAAATTGGGGTACAAAATGTGGTGGCAGATCATTTGTCAAGAATCCTAAGTGATTCTTCTTGTCCGGACATTTCGATTGCTGACACTTTTTTGGACGAAACCATTCTTACAGTTTTAGGTGTCCACACCCCATGGTTTGCTGACATTGTTAACTATTTCGCTGTTGGTCAAATCCCCCAGGATTGGACCAAGCAACAACGGGATAGACTCAAATCTGAGGCCAAATACTACTTTTGGGAGGACCTTGAACTGTATCGCATCGGCTCTGATTAGATTATTCGCCGATGCATACCAGAGAATGAATTCAACAGTATACTCGAGTTCTGCCATGCATCTGGGTGTGGTGGACATTTCTTCGGGAGAAAGATGGCTGCAAAAATCTTGCAATCTGGCTTCTATTGGCCGTCTTTATTCAAGGATGCCCAGGACTTCTCAAGGTCATGTTCTCGATGTCAGTCACTCGGGAACATAACTAAGAGAGACATGATGCCCCTAAACCCTATTCCTCCTGTAGAAATTTTCGATGTTTAGGGCATCGATTTCATGGGACCCTTTATCCCTGCATTTGGACATCAGTACATTCTTGTTGCTGTTGATTATGTGTCCAAATGGATTGAGGTGATTCCCACCTGAACCAATGACTACAAGGTGTTCATTAATTTTGTCAAGAACAATATCTTCAGTAGGTTCGGGATTCCGAGGGCTATCATCAGTGATGGTGGCACTGATTTTTACTAATGCCCAATTCCAGAATTTATTGGCCAAATATGGGGTTAATCATCGAACTTCCACACCTTACCATCCCCAGATGAATGGACAAGCCGAGATCTCCAATCAAGAGATCAAGAACATTCTGCAAAAAATGGTTAGGCCTGATCGCAAGGATTGGACTCAAAAGCTTGAGGATGCTCTTTGGGCCTACCGTACGGCATATAAAATGCCCATCGACATGTCTCCATTCTGTTTGGTGTATGGAAAGGCGTGCCATCTACCCATAGAGATTGAACACAGGGCATTCTGGGCAATCAAATAATGCAATTTAGATCTGAATCTAGCTGGGAAGACCAAGAAACTCCAACTATCTGAGTTGGAGGAGCTTAGAAATGATGCTTATGAGAATGCCAAGATCTACAAGGCTCGGACCAATGCTCTACATGATCAATTGATTTCCCGCAAGAGCTTTGAGCCAAACCAAAAGGTCTGGTTATTCGATTCTAAACTTAAGCTCTTTCCTGGCAAACTTAGATCTAAATGGAATGACCCATTCATAATTGATCAGATTTTTTCAAATGGTGTCGTTCAGATTTCTGACCCAAAGACGGGTACACCTTTAAAGTCAACAGTCAACATTTGAAGCCTATTGTTGACCGTAATCTTCCAGAACCCGTCTCAGACTCTGTTGCTCTAGCCATTCTGTGACTTCATTGGCTGGACTTCGCCTAGCTGATGGCATTAAACTCAGCAGTTGTACATATGACACAAGGCTGATACGAGCTTCATTTCCAGGTGACATCTTCCATATTCTACCCTTTCTTTCATGTCTCTTTTTCAATGAGGGCATTGCATTAGCTAGGCATGGGGGGGTGGATTCATTTTTGAATTATTTGGTCAGCTTTGTGAAATCTATACAAATTGTTTTTCTCTTCTTATTTATATAAAAAAAAAATTTAGGAAGGATTAGTTGGACATTAGGACTTTTTAATCTTTGTGAAATCTATACAAATTGTTTTTCTCTTCTTATTTATATAAAAAAAAAATTTAGGAAGGATTAGTTGGACATTAGGACTTTTCAATCCTAAGAAATTTTACATTAGGATCTGAACACAAAGACCCTTCAGGTCTTTGGACTTAATTAGCCTGTGTATCTACTAAAATGTGGATTTGCCTTTGAGTCCTCGCCATCTTAATTCTATTATAATTGGAATAAATAAGTTTGGGTGATAACTACACGACTTATCAACCCACCCTCTGATTTGAAGGAATTTTAAGTCTTAAGCATCTGCACACTTTCTTTGCACTGACTCGTTGTTTGACGATTTTAACGAAAATTGGGTAGCTAATGAACCTTCTAGGGTGATATGGCTGGCAAGTTATCGTGGGTAACAGCCCATAGGTAGGTTGTCCAGAGCCCAGTCACTGGACCTTTTTCTTTTTGCTACCTTTAGGTAAATCTTAGACCAGGGAAGCCACCTACTTAAAAAAAAAAAAAATCAAAAAGAAAAGGAGAAAAGAACAAAAAGAAATAAGCCACACTTCGCCGCACGAGTATGGCTGGCAAGTTGTCGGTGGTAACAGCTCATCGACCGGTTGTCCAGAACCTAGCTCAGAAAATGCACTAAAAAATCCCAAAACACTTTGGAAGAAGCGGAGAAGTAGAATAAATCGGGGAGATATACACTGGATTCACCCTTGTGTTGACCCTGTAAAAAATAAAAGTAGGGAGAAAGCTACCGGTTGTAAAGATACACCATTAGGCAGAATTCCTTTTGAGGTCACCTAGAGGCGTAGAAATCCGAAGTCCATTTTAATTGCCGGTCAATGAATCTATCACAATCACAATAAGATGCTTAAAACTTAGGGTTCTCATCAAATCTTGGGTGGGTTGAATGGCCGTAGAAAGCCACTCTTAAACCCAAAAATTTGAAAATCCAAAAGAATTAAAAAAGAGTAAAAAGAGAAAAAGAAAATTTTCTTTGAATAAGGCGAGGCTTGAGGCGGTCTGCATTTTGGCTGATACCCAGGCACTGTTGTGTCTTTGAAAGTTCAGTTCTTAAGTAGATAATTTCTTAATGATTGAAAATAACTCAGGTCCAAATAATCCAACCTAATTCTTTTATAAATAGCATATAATTTTTGCTAGGGACTAGCAAATGATAGGCATGGGGGTATGACGTAAACACATTTACACTACTTAAAATGTCTATTTATGCATATTCATAAGCATAGGATTGCATTTTATGATATAAATATTGCATAACATGCATCATCTTGCATTTAGAGTAGTTTGAATAAAATGGAGGTTAATTGTCTCCTTTTATGTGCTTGGACAGGGCAAACATTTTATCGGGGCCTCGGATCAAAGATCCAACTGTATGGATATGATCAGGGCGACGATTGGAGTTCAACGACTCCAAGATCACCCTAATCAGTCATCCGTAGCATCTGATAGTGACCGGGGAACCCTAGAAGATCAAGGGCCAGGATGGCGAAAATCCACACTTCAGATGACAAATCTGACCGCACGGATGAATTTGGATCGACGATCACAGCCCAACAACACAAAAATTGAGTCAATCCGACATCCGTGGCGCCATTCACAACTTCAAGAAGATGGACGGCCAAGATGGTGCCACGTGGTGCAATCTCAGCCGCCCAAACGGCCTCCAACACCACCGCACCTTTTCTTCTTCAATTAGTGCGTCGATTCTCCGTCGTTGGATCAAGATCCAACAGCTGTGGATGCGGCTGGCTAATTCATCCGCGTGACCTTCTCGACGGTGTAGCGCAGCGGAGGCGCAGCTGCGGGCGAAGCAGAGGTCGTGGGATCGAGTCCCGTGAGCCTCAAATTAGGCACAAGTGAGCAGGTGCGTGGAGCGTCAGATGGAGATCCAACGGCTGCGCGTGCCCGATAGCGCCGACGCGCTATTACACGGGCGGCATGGACGTGCGATCGCACGTGGATGGGTGCGCAGCACAAGTGATGGTGTGACTTAAGCCGTCCGATCTTGCGATCGGACGGCTGAGATTCAAAGGACGTGGGAAGCCGTTGCGCGCACGAGAAGCTGAGTGGGCGCGCGTGGGCGCGGAAGCTACGCCCACGTTGGGGCTTTAGTGATGGATTTATCTATCACTAAAGACCCCTCATTTATTATTTTGAAGTTGTAATGTCCATTTTGCCGCCACTCCTTGCAACTATAAAAGGAGACCCCCTCCATACGAAATTCTCATCCCTTCCTTCTCCTCTCTACCCCCCCAAAGCTCAAGAGAAGCTTGTCCCACACCCAGGATGCTTCTCGCGAGATGAAGTCCAAATTTTTGTTCCCCTTTTGAAGTGGATCCTGTGACGACGACGGCGTACTGCTTCGTTCCCGTTCTTCTGCTTCGTCCTCCTTCGTCCTGCTTCATTCCCCTTCATCCACACGTCGTCCCGTCCGACTCGTCCTCCAAGCAACCGTCGTGGAGGATTTCTCTCTCCCTATTCTTTTTACTGCTTTCTAGTATAGATTTACTGCTTTCTAGTATAGTTTTGCTCGTCCTCCAAGCAATCGTCGAGGAGGATATTTCTCCCTCCATTCTTTTAATGCTTTCTACAGTAAATTTATTGCTTTCTAGTGTAATTGTTTTATGCTTTCTAGTTGTAATGAACAATCTCCTCAATGATAAATTCCTTGTTTATTCCACATCTCATCTTGATTTCTCTGTGTAATATTCTCTTTCTCTCTTACTCTCTCTTTCTCTCTTCTATTTATTGTAAATAATTAGATAGTTTTAAATTGAAAGAAAAGCATAGTTTTTAAATCAAATGTCTGCGTCCCTGTGTTCGACCCAGAATTTCAATTTCGGTATAAATTTTATTTGTTGAACATGAATTCTTCGCTTTCGAACTACAACGACAGGTTTTCCAAAACCAAACACGTTAGCGTAGCTGTTCGTAACGTTCAATAGGAACGAGGGGAGAAAACTTTGATTTTGGCTCTAGAGGAGCATCCCAGGTTTGAGACAAGCTTCTTTAGAGCTTTGGAGAGGGAGAAAGGTGAAGGAAGGGATGATTGAAATGTGGGGTGCGTAGACCTTTTTATAGGTGTAGAGGTTGGGGGCAAAAAGGTCATTTTATGTTAAGAACATTAATGCAAGGGCCTTTAGTGACGGATTAAAAGTGTCACTAAAGCCCTGATCGTGGCCTTACATGTACGCCCGCCCACATGCCTCTTCCTCTTTGCCTCCTCAACGCACGCACACGTCTTTTGACCCTCAACCGTCCGATCTCAAGATCGGACGGCTTAAACGCGCCGCGCCCAATCTCCAACACCTGTTAAGAGGCGATGCGGCCTTCTTCATCGCCATTGGATCGAAGATCAACGGCTCAGGATGCACACTTGCCTGCCTTCACAAGAGCACGTCAGATGACGCGTTGATGCTCCTCGCATCTAGGTGCACCACATCGCCCGCAGCTATGCTGTCCGCTTGCCATCCAATAGCTTAATTTAGCCACTCCCGCACCTGTGCCTTGATTTGAGGCGCAGTAGGGATAGAACCTGCGCCACACGCTCGTGAAGAGGTGCTCGATCGCTGCGTTACGGCTGCCGCTTTGCTGCACTTATGTTTTAAGCGCGTGCACCCATGGCCTTTGGATCAAGATCCAATAGCCTAGATCTTGCCTCGCTCGCACCTTCAGAGGTTGAGAAGAGGTGCTGCAGCCTATTTGGGCGGCTGTGATGGCACCACGTGGAGCCATCATAGTCCTCCATCTTCTGTGAGTTGTATATGGTGCCATGGATGTCAGATTGGATCGATTTTCACGTCATTGGGCTGTGATCGTCGATCCAAACTCGTTTGTGTGGTTGGATTTGTCATCTGAAGTGTGGATTTACACCATCTTGGTCCTTGATCTCTAACCTTCCTCGAATTATATCTGATGCTACGGAAGTCCGATCGGGGTGCTTTTGGAGTCATTGAACTCCAATCGTCGCCCTGATCGGATCTGTACAGTTGGATCTTCGATCCAAGGTCCCTGATTAAAAGTCACCTATCCCTGGCCACCAAAAAGAAGAAATTACTATACAATTTGTACAATTTGACCTAAATGCATGATGATGCATGTTATGCAATATTTACAATGTGTGATGCTAATATATACTAAGAACATGCATTAATAGACATTTTTGGCTATTCAGATGTATGCACATCACACCCCCATGCCTATCTTTTGCTAGTCCCTACCAAAAACTATATGCTATTTATAAAAGAATTAGGTTGGATTTCTTAGGAAAAAATTATTCTTCAACACTAGGAAATTTTTACTAAGAACCTAAACTACAAAGACACAACAGCGCTCGGGTGTTTGCCAAAATGCATACCACCTCAAGCCCTTTCCTTATTCAAAGGAGGATTTTTTCTTCTTTCCTTCTTTTCTAATTTTTTTGGATTTTTGAGTTTAAGGTTTCAGAGCAGCTTTCTATGGCCACTCAACCCACCCAAGACTCGAAGAGAACCCTAAGTTCTAAGCATCTTTGTGTGAAATGTGATAGACTAACTGATCAGCGATTAGAATGGACTTCGGGTTTCTACACCCCTAGGTGACTTTGAAAAGAAATTCTGCCTAAAGGTGTATCTTTTTGACCAATAGCTTTCTCCATACTTTTATTTTTATGGGGTCAACACAAGGGCGAACCCAGTGTATATCTCCCCGGCTTATTCTACTTCTTCACTTCTTCCTAAGTGTTTTGGAATTTTACATACATTTCTTGATCTAAGTTCTGGACAACCTACCAATGAGCTGTTACCCACTATAACTTACTAGCCATACTCGTGCAGTGAAGTGTGGCTTATTTCTTTTTCTTTTCTCATTCTCCCAAATTTGAAGGATCATAAAAAATCCTTCAAGGGCTATGGTCCACATCAGTGGGATTATCCCAAAATGTCAATTGCCAGGGCCTGAATTTAGCTACAGAACACCATGGGCGACACTATCCCAAAGTGTCGAAAGTTAGGGTTCTAAGGGTTTCCATGGGCGGTGCTATCCCAAAGTATTGAAAGCCAGGGACCCTTCAAGGATTGATGGTGGGGACAAGGAATCCGATACAGACCGTGTTTAAGGCTAGTCTGAGGCTGGATTTAAGGAAAAATAAAAAAGAAAAGAGAGAAAACTCTCCAAATGAAAAATCAGTCTATCTCTCTTACAAAAATACACTGGCAAATTGACCCTCAACTTACTATATTCTACATACGGGTTCTTTAACTGCTAGGGTCAACGAACCTTAGGTAGTTTTTGTAGGCCTTAGAAACCATTGCGGCAGACCTAGGCTGAAGCTGGATACGTATGGACCTTGGATGGTACTTGAGTACCTCTAGGCCTATTGTTGGTATTTTGATTTAATATCTAGAGATGCAGCTTAGTAAGGCATCCACATCCGACCTAGTGACCTAGTTTGATCCATAGGATTTTTGCAAAGGACTAGCAAAAGCTAGGCAAGGAGGTATGATGGGAACACCATCGTAGGCCTTAACTAGCCACTTTTACTCAGGATTGAAAGATAAATGCTTCACATAACCATCTAAGAGTTATAACTCCATATCATTCTATTTTGAGAAGAGAACAGGAAACTAAGGTTAATTCTGTAATTTTAATAGCATATAGTAGACAAAAAATAACCACGGGGATTGTTAAGGGTTAGTTTAAAATCAAATGAGCATTAAAGTCTAATAAGGGGGTCTATGCAGACTAAAACGGGATTTCACACATTTCGAGAACCACAACAGTTTATAAAACCCTACTTTTAGACTCACTTAAATTGAAGTGGTTCCAATCATGATAAAAATCATCTAAACCTCCCAAAATTCATAGAAAAATATTCTGAAGGGTTTAGTATCTTTTGTTTGGCCATCTAAACGCATTTTGACTGTGAATAGAGTTGCAAAAGGAATTCTACCCTAATTTGGGTTTCTATGTAAATTTTCCAATCAAACTTGGTCAAAACTCAAATCTAATTTCACCATCAGATTCATTGGATCCAAATTAGGTTTGTACCAAAATTTGGGCCCAATCAAAGTCCATCTTAACCTAGTTTGCATTTTAGTCCATTTAAAACTATTCCTCTCAATTATGCCTCTAACCTTCGAAATATTTATGATCAGGTCCTTAACTTTATCATCACTTTTGCAAAAAAGCCCCTTCCAACATTAGTGTGAATGGAGCTCCACCATAGAGATTCGAGCGAGGTTTTCTCTCTCGATTCTCAGCCAGATCCTCCCAAAATTGAAAAGGAGAATCCTTGAGAGATCCTCTATCAATTAGACTATGTCTTGGACCTTGATTTGCACTAGAATTCTCATGCAGATGCTCGAAATCTCAGGGATCCTTTTCCCTAAGATTGAAAATTCGCCAAGCCTCCTATCTTGCTTAGAACACCTTCTAAGGCCTTTAAATAGGTCCCTCTTGAGAAATTGAACTCCTTAGCAAAGTTTGCAGCCAGAAAACCCTCTCTTCCTCCTCTCCGGCCATTTGCACCTTCGTCTCCGGCAAGCCTCTTCGTCCTCTTCGTTGAGCCAGCCAACAGTCAAATTGACCAGCTCAACATTCTCCCCTCGTCCTCACGACCATCGCTGGCCAAAGCGCGGCCACTATCACCCTCTCCTTCCTCGCCACCGTATCGTCGTCGACTCCTTCCCCAGCTCTGGCTTATCACAATCAAATGCCTCTATCCACATCCTCCCTCCCTAAGTCTCTCTTTCTCTTCTTCTCTCCTTCCTGATCTTCTACCACTCCTTAGATCCTAGGTTCACGCACTGCACTGCTGACATCACTTCGTCATCCTACACTCCAGCCAAGCCTCCAACGTGTCCCTCTACGCTCCACACACCTCCAAACACCCTCGCACCACCTCCACTTGCTCCTCCATGACTAACCCTCCAAAGAAATTAGGGTTCTATGACTCCAACACCCCACCGAACAAACCACCTCACGATCACCTTCTCCGTCACTGTCAAAACTCCTCAGACCTCCTCCCACCACACAACTACCACCGCTGCACTCGTCGCTTCACAACGAACCTTCTGAACACTTTCGACAAGGCCGTAAGGATGCGTTCTTGGTTTCAGGTGATAACCAGACAACCATCGCTGCCACCTCCTTCTCTGACTTCGTCCACCGTGTCCCATCCTCATTCTTCAATGCTTCCACGCCTAGGTGATGCGGAACATCTACAGGATTCATCCCAGTTCCTTAATTGTGACTGCAGGCTACATTCTCCACTTTAATCAAAAGCAGCATCAATTGTTGTTGCGCGAAAGAGGAGCACCCCACTTTAGTCCCACATCGTGGGTTGAGGTGCTCGCGATTGGATACAAAAGACAAAGCTGCTCTTGGCTTATTGCCTCAGTGAGCACGAGGTGAGGTCCCTCCTTGCACGTGTGCACACACTCCCTCACTCGCCAGACACGCAAGCGGGTATGGGCTTTGGATCCGATTACCCAAGTTCAGATTGAGCTGAAGAGAAAGGGAATCAAAGAGAGAGGAGGGGGCAAGTTTTGCTTTGCCTTGGGATTCGTGCCCCCCCCTCAACTCTATATACTTAGCTTCTGAGGAAGCCCTTGAGCCTTTGTTGGGTCTCTGCCGTGCCGTGCCTTAGCTCCTGAAGCTCTTAAGAGAGCCTTATGCTCTTGAGAATGACCCTTGTGCCTTCTGCGGTGCTGTACCTCTTCTGATAACACATCTGAAAGCCTTGTCCTATCGTCTAAGACATTATGCTGGTTACTATTGAAACATTTACTTTAGTTGACGTAGATTATTAGTAAATATTTAAGTAGATTGTGAGCTTAACATTGAAGGTTAAATTGGTAATTCAAATCACCATTTTAACCTGATGTTTTTGCACTGATACTTCTGAGCATTTTATTGATTTCAATCCCATATATATTTCTTGCTAAATTGTGATTGGTGAATTGAATTGCACAATTACTCCCTGTGAATGACCTCAGACTCACTTTTGATTCTGAACTTTATAAATTTAAGTGTTTTGCATGATTTTGTCAACTATACTACGACGCATATCTTAAACAACGACAATTTCGTGTAAACACCCCTCTCTTGTTTTGATTAGCATATTGCCTCAAAAGAACTCAAGAGGGAGATCATTCATCACTTAGAGGTAATTAATATCTTTTTTTTGAGATTGGTTAATTAATATATATTAAGGTTTATATGTGTTTCTTTAATGTGATTTGATGTATATAAATATTTAATTTATAAGCAATCTTCGATTGGAGGGACGATCCTAACGTCCCCAAGTACATCATCAACCATGCGGCGAGGAGTCTTCGAGATTGGAGACTTAAAATGAAAAAAGTGGTAACAAAATTTTTTTTAATTCCTCTCAAATTTACATTTTAATTATATAATTTATTTTCTTTATTATTTAGTATTTTGTGAAGAGGTCATATGAGGAGGCCTTGAGGAATGTACCTCCTTCCATACTGCCAGAGGTATGGAAGGATTGTTGTCAACATTGGAGTAAGCCTAAGATGGAGGAAGTTAAATAATTATTATGCATTAAAATTTAATTATTATTAATTTGTTTACTAATGAAAATATATATATGTTTATTTTCTACAGGATCAGGTGAAGAAGAACAAGGTCAACAGGGCCAAAGCTCCACCGCAGACTCATGTCTTGGGTTGGATGAGTATTGATAAGCTCAAGACAATATATGTCAGTACATTTCCTATTTATTTATATTTCTAATTAACATGTAGCATTAAATTATTAATTATTAACTATATTTATTTAACTTTAGGTGAGTACACATGACAGTGCCCAATTAGATCATCTTAAAGTCTATGAGATCACTCATAACAAGGTTGTAAATAATGGGAGTGCATGGATTCACAAGACCTACCAAACCAACCATGTAAGTTATCTTTTTTTAAATTATTTAAACTTAACTTTCATTTCAATTGAGCATATTACTTAGATAAAAATGTAATTAGGGAGAAATATACGATTTGGTCCACCTACCTCCACCTACAGACAAGAACTCTGTGACCCAGTAGCCTACTATGACACCTGAGGAGGCTTTCCGGATAGTCATGCCTTTCGAACGTAGTGGATTTGTTCACAGTGGAGGTAAGAGCCAAATGCTCACCACTTGGTACAGATGGAAGGGATTGTCTGGCACATCTTTTGCTAAGGTGGAGCAGACTCAGAAGCTGCTGAACGATGTAACCCGAGAGCTGTGAGCTGCTAAAGAGGAGATCCGCCAGCAGAGACTAGATTTCAAGGAGCAGATGTCACAGCAGCAGGTGCAACAGTAGTCATAGTGGGCGGAGATGATGGCCATAATTCGAGATGGAGGTGGACCTAATCACAGTAGCTTCCATTATCCCACACATCATGCACCAGGCGATGATTTTAGCGTAGGAGCTGATGGTCAAGGGATTGGTGCGAGAGTTTAGCTTGCATCTTTTCTTTATATTTCTTATTTTTATTTATGGGATGTTTAGGGTTTATTTATGTAATGTTACTGATCTTTTGTAAATAATTTCTAAGATAATTTTTAGTAATGTAATGTTCATTACTTATTATATTTATTTTATTGAATGCTATATATGTGTAATTGGATGTTTTGTAAGTTAATTTAAATGTTACATTTGATTATCATTGGTAAAATCTAATTAACTAAAAAAATTTATATATGGTGACAGTTATCAGAATAACCATCTCCAATTCCCTTTAGCGACAGTTGTATAACCGTCGCGAAAAGTCAGCAAGGTGACCCCCTCCTAATAGTCTATTTTTTTGGGACATTTTCACAACCATAGTGAAACTCTATTTAGCAATGGTTATTATAACAACCGTCACCAATACTGAATTTGCAAAGGTTATTAAATGACCGTCCTAAAAGTGCTTTTACAACGGGTATAAGTGATTGCAAAAGGATGCTAATCACGATAGATAGGGTCAATACTATTAGTAACGGTTAGTATTAATAACCGTCGCGAAAGACTATTTGTTTTGAAACCTTCCGCGATGCCAGATTATGATAGTTTTGTTACTCTTAGTGATGTAGCCAAAAGTAGCTTTTCTTGTAGTGTGAATTTAAAAGTGGACTAGTTGATCCAACCCTTTCCACCAAGGAAAAGATAATCAACTAATTTTGATTCAAATTTATGTCGGTGATCTAATCTTTGGTGCTACTGATAATCTTCTATGCCAAGAGTTTGCAAAGGTTATGTAAGATCAATTTAAGATGAGCCTGATGGGGGAATTGAAGTTCTTCCTATTGCTATAGATTGATTAGCTAAAAGATGGCATCTTCATTTCGCAAACCAACTACACGAAAGAGATCTTCAAAACGTTTGGCATGGATAACAATAAAGGGAAGGAAACACCAATGGAAACTGATTGCGCAGCAATCATAGGTCTTAATTGACCTAAATTAGGCTAGGACTTAGCATAAGTTAGGGTAATTCACGCATGCATAAGCATTACTAGCACCGTTACTGCTTTCTTTTAGCTATGCATAAAATATTGCTATAATGCACTGATTAGGTGCATTATGTCAATTGCAGGTAATAAGCTGATTAGAAGCTAGATCTGAAGTTGGATCCAAAGCTGGATCTGAAGAATAAAGAATAACTGGTGTTGCAGAAGAGATGTAGCGGAAGACATAGATTAAATGTAGTACATAATAATGTAAGGGAGTTAAGGTATGCTATTCTATTAAGTAGGAATAAAGTAATAAATTGTGATGAACTTAGGTCCATCTCAGCCCTAGGACAACCTAGAAGCCTCCCCAAGCCTTAGCCACCCTTAGATTTGGTCATCGCACCCTAGGAAACCCTAAAACCCTAATTCTAGCCTCTATCTGGACGTCCAGATGAGCTATAGGACATCCAGAATCCTTAGCCAACTCCCGCACACCTTAAACCCACTTCTGCAGTGTTATTGGACGTCCAGACACTTGGTCAGACGTCCAATTTCTACAGAATACCCAAGACAGAACCTAGAATCCCTCCTTACTCTGATTGGACGTCCAGACAACAAGTCTGAACTTCTGATTTTTCACTATAAGACGTCTGACACTATTATTGGATGTCTAGAACTGCCCTCCAGACCCTGTTTTGAGATTCAAGCCTTGATCTTGGATCTCTAAGTCCCTAAACCTAATTCCAACCCCATAGGAACCTAAATTAAGGTGCCCTAACCCTAGTACATCACCTCTAGACCTCCCTAAGGACCTAATTAGGTCCTCACTAAACATAATTGACTTGGATCTTAGTCAATTCCATCAGCCTATTCAATTGGACTCATTGAGTCCAATTAAGCCCTGATCTCAGCACACACTATCCGATTGGACTCAGTGAGAGTCCAATTGACCTAGACCTAACTTAATTGAGTTATTTTACTCTCAATTAAGTTTACACACACCCAATTAAACTTTTATTAAGTTTAATTGCACTTTACCTTAGTGAATTATGGTTTACAACCCTAATTTGAGATCTACCTTGACGTAAATCCACTATAACCTAACCTAATCAACCTAGCCACCTAAGTTTCGACCCACACACACCCACACCCACCATCCACACAAAAATACCTAGCCTAGAGTTCTCTAAAACTCTCTACCATGTGATGTTGCCTTGGTTGCTAAAATTAGCAATCATGAGCCATTCAATTTATAGATCCACATTTGGTGGATCTAAAGACCACCATCCATCCTCTCTCTCTCTCTCACTCTCCCATGAGCTCCCACCATAGTCCTCTCTAGAGAATTCCATAATTCTCTAGAGAGCTTCCCTTAGGTCTATAAACGACCTAAGGGGTGACCATTTGCACCCATCCACTCTTGGCTCCATTTAGCTTAGTTTCAATCCACATCCACTCCACCTCCATGTCCACGAGTAGCTTCACCATGGCCACCACCATCTCCACACCAAGATGTTGGATCACCTCCTCAACCTCTCTCCAAGGGCCGACCTAAGCACCATTGCCTGCCCCTCTTTCTCTTCTCAACCAAGTCAAAGGCCATCGAAGCCCACCTCTAAATGCCCTTAATTCTGCTAGACTAAATTATAGTTCATCGTAGATTTAATGCTTTATTTGCTACTTAGTAATGTAGCTCCTTACTTCTCCCCCAATGATGCATGCATAATTCCCTGTAGATTCATGTATGCAGTTGTTTTCTATTAGTTGTTAGTTTTTATATTCTTTATACAAGCATTCCGCTACCGGTGCTCTACAACTCTGTTATCATCATCTTTATATATATATATGTTGAAAATCACCATGTGCCTGATTATCATCTTTTAGTGTGATTAAAGTTACATGTTTTCAATTTTTAATATTTTGGCAACAACATGTCATGCATCAATATGAACTTAGCATAAATCGACATGCGATTTTGAATAAGTAGAGTGAGCAAGATCGATTTCAAATCTGCATTCCATAAACGCCTCCTAGAGATGAATGACCGGGACTCAAGTCTCGTTATCTTATAAATTATTTTTGTTGATCGTATTTCGCAACTGTACTACGATGCATTTCTGATCAAATATGCACTCTACGATCCCAATAGAAACCACTGCACAACTTATGGAAGATGAGTTAGGTAAGTGTGTAGACAAAAAGCTATACAGGAGCATGATAGGTTCTCTAGTCTACTTGACTACTAGTAGACCAGATATTCTATTTAGTGTTTGCTTATATGCTAGTTTTCAAGTAAACCCTAAGGAATCACATTACAATGCCTTAAAACGTAAAGTTAGATACCTGTTCTAAATGTGGATATGATTGCAAAAATTCACTTTCTTCATAGTATAATCATGTTAGAAACTCTTAAATTTATATTTAGATCAAACTCATAAATATGGAATTTGTAGTTCAAAAACGAAGTCCGAGTCATTCACAAGGAGGCAGTTGGAATAATTCAGTTTCCTAATGCTAAGGAACATATAAGCATATTCGAATATGAGATTACTAGTACTAGAATGAGACTAGAACTAATAACATGCAACTATTATAAATACTAATAGAAAGCATACAACTTAAAGGAAAGTTGAAAAGGAACTGCTAGAACTTTTATTGTAGTAACAAGAGTTTGAATCAAGTAGAAATAGTATTACAATTAGAAGAATGATTCTAATTAACTACAACTAGAACTAGAATTAAAATGATGGAAAGTAGGGGCTTCGAAAGTGAAGTCCGGAGCAATGGTGTAGAAGTAGTTGCAAAGGTGCACCCAAGATCTCCAAGGGGAGAAGGAAGAAGATAGGAACAACTAGTTCTAGTTGGTAGACTTTATTTGGAAGTAGAAAAGAATGATCCTAAGGGGGGTAGGTAGGGTGTTTATATAGAGGTCAAGAAGGATTGTGATTGGTTGCTCCAAGTTGCCATGGATCAGAAAAATAAAGGGCTAGGATTAGAAGTCTAGGAATCAAGGGGTAGGATGAAGGAATAGGTGGATAGAGTAGGTTAGGTGTTGTTGGAATTGGAGGGCTAGGATGGCCTTGAGAGAATTTTAGAGGGTTGTGGTCCTTTCGAATTGTTGTCCTATTTATATTTTGAATTTCAAGTTGGACATAAAAGTAAAGTTGTAGCCCTCAAAATTAGCTTTCCGACGCAACTTGAATCATTTAATTTGGATTTGCAATGAAAAATTTATGGCCAAGATACTAAAGATGTGTCATGTTGTTACGAATTTTGAAATTAAGTTCAGAATTAGGAATAGGATTTGGTTTAGGGTTCTAAGATAGGGATTTAGGTAGACAATTTAGGACCCTAGGATTTAGATCTAGTGGTGGATAAATTATGGTGTATTTTGACCATCCAAAATAGTTTTTATTTGAGGATAAAAGGGATGGCCAAATAAGGTTTGTTGGTTTAGGATTTAGGTTTTCTAAGGATAAGGGATAGGTTCATTTAGGAAAGAATAGGATCTAGTTTGGTCAAGCAAATTGGTTAGGATTTGAGGTCCACCAAAATGACTAGTGTGTGGGAAATTAGGTCCGTAGGTTAGGTCATAAGTTTGGAAATTTGGATTCCTAATTAGGCTAGGGTTAGGTTTAATTGGGTTTCCAAATAAGTCCACCAATTAGGCTCTATCCTCTTCCACATGACTGCAACATAGAAAGTTCATTCAACCTTGCTCCATGCAACTTGAAATTATGTAGCTGCACAAATAAAAATAAACACATCAAGGTACCAAATACAATTGCATGAAAAATTGCCAAAAAGCCCACAAGTATGCATTATTTATTGAATAACCTAAAATGACTAATCTAACCTAATTGAGTGCAATCCAACCTAAATTACCCTTAGACTAACATTAGTTAGGCATTAATTTACATAAATAAATATGGAAATATCACACCTCCATGCCTATCTTTTACTAATCCTCGAGCAAAATTCTAAATGAAAAATATACAAGAAAATAGTATTTACTTGGGAAATCAACTTGTGAATTTTGAGTTTTGCCATATTAAAGTCATTAATCTCAATTCTTCACCAAAACAAAGGATTTATACACAAAACATTAACATCAAAGACACAGTAGTTCTAAAGTATCGACTCAGATCTGAACCTGTCAAATCAAATCAAGAATCCTATTAACCATTGGACTTAGGTCATTAGGGTAACTTTCTTTGACTAAGTTGACCACCCAAGGTTCGAATCAAATGTGACAAATACGCATCTTGTGTGTGACTTAATGTGACACGCTAAACGGGCAACTAATTGATTCCTAGTATTCAATAAAACTTAGAATATTTCTATACTCTCTCTGATACAATCCTATCGGCGATTAAGCCATACTAAGATTTGGTAGCTTTCTCGTCACAACTTTTCTACTCCAAGATTAACACACAAGGTGTATATCTACCGGACTAGACCCATTGGTCTCTTATTCCTTTTTTTTCTCAGTATTTTTTCTTTTTTCTATAAGATAAACACCCATTTGTAGTGAGGTGCTTTTATTTTAGAAATGAAAAGGGTAGCATTAATATGTAGTGAGATGCATTAATTTGGTAGAATTGCACCCATTTGTAACGAGATGCTTTATTTGGTGGAATTTTTTTTCATATTTCTCTCTTTTTTTTTCAAGGCTAAATATCTATATTTTTTTCCTCCAAATCATTTTTCTAGGTGAGTGGCTCTCCATCCATTATAAATGCATCCCTTATAGACAGGAGCAGTCCTAAGTGCTAGAACATGGCAAGGTCCTTTGGATCTGTATGCCCTAAGACTAAATCTTATTAACCACTAAGGACTCAACGAAATCGCCCAAAAGACGAGTCAGTTGACTGTGCAAGTGAAGATGCTTGGAACTTCAAGATTATCCAAACCAAACGATGAAACGATGAGTCATTTACTTATTACTCCTTTGACTTAATACTTCTAGCTTTTTCAAACTCCTTTAAAAGTCTCGAGAAAATAAATCCAAATTTAGGTAAATATTCGAGATAATTAAGTCGACATATGACCTAAAGAGTCCAAGCAAAAAGACTTTGTTCATACTTTTCCTAAGATCCATAAATCCTTAAAATCAAATTTTCCAATTTTTTATACCTTAAACTCTAAAAACCACGATTTTGTTTTCTTCTTTTTTTCTCTTTTTACTTTTTTTCTTTTTTTAAAAAAAAATACTACTATTTTTCCATGACACAACTAATTCGAGAAAAACCACTAATACTCATAATTCTACAGATAAATAAGAATGACTCAAAAAAATATTATCTACCCCCCATGTCTATTTCATGCAATGTCCTCAATGCATATAATAAATATAAAAGAAGAATAGATGTTACCTAGAAATCTGAGAGTTCTAAAGAAATCAAGACTCGATCATCTCTAGACCAAAATAAAAATTTCAAAGCAAATAATAAGATTATATACAAACATTGGGTTGCTTCCTAATAAGTGTTGAATTTTATGTCTACAGTTAGACATAGACCCTTAAAAAGATGAATATTTCAATAAAGAAGAGAGGGTCAATAGTATAATAATAGATAGATTAAGGAAGCTAAAAATCATATGTCCGTAAAAGCGAACAAGCTAGTGATGCATGATAGAGAGAGTTTCACTTAATTAAAATAGCAATAGAATGATATGTCGTTGTAATTTATGTTGTGGAAATCTCTCAATCAAAGATTAAGATAGATATCAATTTAAACCACGAAAAGGATGTTGTATCCACAGAGAGGAACAGATTAATAAGTTCACAAAATATTTTTCCTTTGTATTTGTTCAATCAAGTGCGCAATCCGTGTTCAAATCTGATGCGAAACAAGGTGAAAAGAAGGAACACAATGATTTAGAAATGCAGGGGTATCAATGTAATTTTCTTTTCATGAAATAACTTGCAATGGCATGTAACATAATTGTATTTTAAGACATTGGGCTTTCTCTTTTAGGTCACGTGAGTGTCTTAATGAGATTTTATGCATGTATCAAACTCAACATATAAGAGTTAAGGCATGAAAGAAATAATATAACACTTAATGGCATGCATGCAATTTCACTCAAATATATTAATCAATCAAATATTGAAATAGTGTTTTTCGCAATGGCACGTTTGGTAATTTTTAATGTAACCAAAAACAAAGGAAACTTCCTCTCTCTTCTTTGCGTGCGTGGAGGCGTGGCAGCCGGCAAACTGAAGCCCGACAATGGTGCGTGGGAGAGAGATGGTCACGAAGGCAGTGGAGGCACTGCCGAAGGTGGCCGGTGGCGGTCAGCCAGAGAGCTTGACGCTGGCGAAGCTGGCTACAGGAGGGGACGTAGGCAGCTGCTGTAGCATGCGCGCAAGGCTAGGCGTCGCGGCCGGCCGACTGCTGGTCGCGCGAGGAGGTGCGCCGCACGTAGAGAAGATGGGGAGGTTGCACGCTGTTGCTGTTGCAGGTGCCTACTGGCCGTGCGTGGAGGGGAGATGGAAGTGTGGTCGTGTGCTGTTGGATGTCTGCAGGCCGTGCGTGAAGTAGAGGAAGAAGAAGACGAAGAGGCATAGGGGCGCTGCTGCGTGCAGTGTGCGCACCTGTGTGGCGAGTGAGGGTTGCGCTCACAAGGGCGCGGTTGCACGCAGAAGGGCACGGTTGCACGCACAAGGGCTGCTCTACTACTGCAGCACTTGGAGAGGCGCGCTTGGCATGGCTGGCAATCGACTGAAAGGGCCACAGTGCAGGTTCTCCTCACGGTGCGTGCAGGGTCCACAGTGGTGCGTTTCGGAGATCTCCCTCACCAAGAGCACCCTCCAAATTAATTAACCCATGCAACTTTTATCTCCTCCCCATCTATTCTTCCCCAGCACAAGTCAAGGGATTTTAAATCCCTTACTAAAATTGGCCGCCGTTCTGAGAGTTGAGAGGTCAATTTGTTGAGGCCGGCCGACTGTTGAGAGGTCCCCGTGGAGGGGGGGGAGAATTCTTTTCAAAAGATCCTAGTTTCTTTGCAAAATTATTCCTCCTTCTCTCTCATTTTCTTGGTTACTTGTTAACTTTTAAATTAACCCGACGGAGTGGATCAAGTGGAGGAGATGGATAGGGTGCACTGTGTGCGTGACCTGCATGAGAGAGTGGCATGTTGAAATATAACATAAGTTATTCCTACAATAATGAAATAGAAAATAATTATTTATATACATAATAAGTTATAGAATGCAATGGAATAGATGTAAACTTAAGTAATGATGCATGCAATCATTATATGACCTAATGTAGTTATTAACAAACATAAAATGTAAGAATAAAGTTAACTTAGGCATAACAATAGTCCATTAAAATGGACTCATCAATGCAACCCCGTGAGAAAGGGTCGAATACAGGATAGATAAATTAGAATTGTATCTAGCGGCATTCAGTGCTAAGGACAATAAGAGCATTGGGACTAAAGGTTAATAATCTAAGTATAAAAGATGTGTGATTCAAAGTGTTAAGCACAATGGTAAATATATTTAAAGTGAGGGTGTAGATGTTGGCCTGTCTTGGGCTTACAGAAATTAAATTTACTTAAGTCATAAGGGTCCTCATAAAGAGTTCAATGTTTCAAGAGTAGAGGCATCCTTAGATCCTTGATATTATCTCCCAAGAAAATTTCTCTTAGTTCCACCACCTCCTCTCTTTCTTCCTTGAAGTCTAAGCCTTTCAAATCATCAATGCTAAAATTAGACTTAATTACGTTAGATATGCAATCAATTCCATAGAAAATGATTCAGGTTTAAGCTCATCCAAATCTGATGTAAAAGTGAAGCTAGTCATTGAAGGTTCATCAAGTTCAAATTGAAATCCTTGAGCTTCACCTACTTCAGGCAATAAATTTTCCTCAAAGTCAAATGTGAATCCTTCCATATTAGATTTGTTGGAAATCTCCTCATCAAAAAGAAATGTCTCATATTTAGAGTTATTGGATTCCTTAGATTCTATCTCAAAATCAAATACAAAGCTTTCAATTTCAGGATTATCAAAAATTTGATCCTTAAAGAAAAATGTCTCATCTTCAAATTCCTCTTTATATTCCTCCTATTCTGAGTCTTTCAAAGTGACGTTTCCAATAAAACCCTCAACCTGCTTAAGTTCTTCAATAAACCCACAACTCTCAATAGATTCCTCAATAGCTTTAAAAAGTTTTAATTTCATCTTTTCATCTCCAAAGGCTATTTGTATATTCCCATGTTTACAACAATCAGGACCTCTACAGCTGCTAAAAATGATCTTCCAAGAATAATAGGGGTCTGTCTCAAATCCTCAGGAATGTAAAGATCCAAGATAATAAAATCCACGGGGTAGTAGAAATTATCGATTCGAATAATTACATCGCTCAAAATCCTGCTTGGATGTCTTGTGGATTGGTCGGCAATTGGATTGGAACTTTAGTAGGTTCAAGGTCTACAAATCCAATCATCTCATAGATCTTAGTGGGCATCAAGTTGATGGAATCCCCTAAATCAATTAAAGCCTTGTCAAAGGCTAGATCATTAATTTTGCAGGAAATCAAGGGGGTTCTTGGGTCTCTCTTCTTGATAGGTAAATCCTTTAGGAGAATAGAGCTAGCTTGTTCGAAAAGGAACGTCTTTTCATGATTACTTGATTTCAACTTGCACTTAGCAGTAGTCAATTCTTTCAAAAACTTGGCACAAGTCAAGATGTGTTCAATAGCTTCCCAAAGTGGGATATTAATCTACACATGTTTGAACACATCCAACCAGGTCTCATTCTTTGGCTCAAGCTTCATTTTCCTAGGTCTATTCAAGGCCTTAGGTAAAGGGATGTAGATCTTTAGTTCCTCAAAATCATGAACCTGGATCTTATCCTCCACCTCAAGTGTACTAATCAGAATTGGTTTATCAGGATCCTGGTGGGTTTTCTAATTTCGATGCACAGGATTTTGAGTGGTCTTGCCACTTCTCTAGGTAATGGAATTAGCATTGGTAGGTGGGTACTGATTCCCCTAAGAAGGAGGAGTAGGAAGGATAGGTTTTGAAGGATGTGGAACTTGAGGTGAATAAAAACTAGGGGGAGTCAAAGGAGCTTATTGAATCATATGAGCTTGATAAGCCCAGTTTTGATAGAACCCTTAAGGATTTTGTTCATGATTAGGCATGTTTCTAGGGTTCGAAATAGGTTGGGATGGGAGAACACTAGTTTTTCTATCATCAGATTTTGGCCCTATTTTGTTCTTCAGATCCCTAATGGACTGGGTCAATTGTTGCATAGCATGCAACATGGATGTTTTTGTGGCCATCAGTTGCTAGTTCTAATTTAAGATAGCCAACTCAGTTTGGCTAGGCAGGTTAGGGGGCACGGGTTGGTAGGTCTAACCCTGGTTATAGGTATTAGGTAAGCTAGTGTTCATCTGATAGGGTCTAGGCTATGGAATTCGTTGGTTTCCTTACCCTTAGCTTTTCTAAGAAAAATTTAGGCGATTTCTCCAACAAGGATTATAAGTGTTGCAAAAAGGATTTCTATTATTTTCTTGGATAGCCAACACATCCTCATATCCAGGTGATGATGAGTATAGGAGTGTAGAGTGAAGATAGCAGGGATCAAAGGTCCCTATGTGGACCCCTTGAGAAGGACCCTGGGTCAGTTGGCTTGCATCTTGAGCCATGTGCAACTTGTTCACAAACTCTCTCCTTGTGGGAGCTTGGATAGTAGATGATGGGAGGGTTACTCCTTTCCTATTTTGGTTGATCAGTTCATCCAGTTTTTTCGAAACAACCTCAACTTTTTCCAGCTTTTCATAGATCAAGTTCATGTCTACATTGTTGGAGCTCTCCTAGACCTCATAAATTCCACCTCTAGGTCGCATGGATCTTCCATAAGTTTCCATGGAAGCATTATTCATGGAATTCTCACTCATATTCTTAAATAAATCAAAAGCACTATCTTCATCTTTGCTCATAAAGTTGCCTCCATAGGTAGCATCCACAAGGCTTCTCATATGATGATTAAGCCAGTGATAAAAGATTTGCACTAGTTGTCATCTATGATATAGGATTTTCTAATTAAATCCATGAATCTCTCCCAAGATTTATTCAATGGTTCTTTAAGGTGTTGGGAGAAAGTGGTAATAGCTCATTTAAGAGTATTGATTTTTCCAATTGGGAAAATTTTCTTTAGAAAGGTGCTTCTTAGCTCCCCCCATGTGTTAATGAATCTTCCTATAGACCTAAACCGATGGCTAGCTTTCTTTTTTAGGGCAAAAGGGAAGAGTTTCATTTTTAGCACATCATCATGTAGGTTAGGAATTCAAATTGTCTCACTAATGGCTATGAACTCTTCTATGAATTGAAAGGGATCCTCATTATTGTTGCCCTTAAAGTGAGGTAGGAGTTGTATAGTGGAGTGCTTAATTTCAAATTGAGCCTCTACAGGTGGGACCCTAATATAATGTTGATGTTCGTACTAGGCAGGGTTATAGAATTCCCTCAAGGATCTTCCCTATTAGACTTATACAATCTCAAGAGCCTCCTACATTTGGGTCTAATGGTTTTGCTGGAACTGATTCAACTGGAGTTGGAGGTTCTGGATCTGGGCCTAAGGGTCCATTTGATTCGGTTGTGAATTCTCGTTGGCTGGGTTAACCATCAAATCAAAATCAAAGTCCAAGTCAGATGTCGAACTACATTCACCAATAATCAATCTCCTCCTTAGTTCTCCTTGCAGAAGTGGTACGAAGTGTGGATTTTGTGATCTAGTTCCATGCATACACTTGAACCAATGGTATAAATGCAGAGAGAATAGGAGAGAGAAGTTTGTGCACAATACAAGCAATCAAATTCTAGCCCTAAAGGGTTGCACCTATTAGACCTAGTCCAATTTAGATAACCCTACCTAAATGACCTGACTCTTGAATTACTTGGCTGACTAGAAGGGTGAGACCCGCTAGGATACCCCACATGGTGGGACACCACTAAAGATTAACGCAGCTACTGCACTGATCTTTCTTATCACCAGTTGGTCCAAATAAACAAGGCCTCATATACAATCAACTAGGTATAGCTCTAGCTTGGAAAATAAAATCCAACCTAATTGTCACGTCTATCAAGTTAATTAGGGCTTAGGATTTAAAGTGTATGGGATTAGATGATGGGTGTGATGGGGGTAGTTGCCCAATTAGATCAATTGAATTATGTGTGTGTGCCAAACAAAGGTCCACAAATAGATTTAATTGGTGATTTTTTATTGTTCAAATAATTAATTCACCAATTTTTAGGTTAAATTTCGAGTGTCTTTTAAACAAGTTTTGACTAGAACAGATAGTGTTTTACAATCACGGGACCTTAAACTTTTTTCTTCATAATGTGAATCTAGCAACCTAAATGTGGCACCTTTAGCATGCAACTATTAAGTGAATCACTTTTATTTCAAGTGGTGCAGCCTAAACAACGTAACAAAGGCTTCCCAAACACCACTTGATCAAGTACACACAAAATAATTATTTCCAGAAATTTTACAGGCATAAAAATATTTTTTTCAGATTTTGCAACACAGAATACCAAAATAGTCCAAATAGACTCCTAATGAATATTTTCTAGAAATAATAGTGATACATCTATCAGAAAACATTTCCATTTTTTTTCAAGACATTAGATTTCATCAAAAATCCAATGAAAAAAAATTCACTGAATTTGGAGTTTGTATAGAATTCAAGAAAATTCAGCGAACCTGGATCTCCAACATAAAAATTTCATATTGATCCACCAACAATAAAAGATTTTCTAGGATAGCGCAAAATGACTTTCGCGTGAAATTTGGTGCGTTTGTTGATGATTTCAAGGGGATCACATAGCAAAAATTTGAGAATTTTTGCACACTAATAGTTTAGAATTAAATTTTTAAATCAGCAAGGAAAGCCAACCCAAACTTAATTAGATGAGATATGATCTTTAAAGCACAAGTAGAGTAGGATAAGAGATTTTTTCCTTTTCTTAATGCAAATAGATGCAAATATCATAAAGTTCAAAATTGAAACCTAACACTATGATGCAAGATACTAACCTTAGGATCTTCACCCATAATTTATTCCAAAATTGTTTGGTGATCCGAATTCGAGTGGATGCGCATCTCCTGCACACAAAATAATCACAGAAGAAAGAAGTGAGTTGTATCAAATAAATGCAATACTAAATGCAACTAATGAAAGCAAAATAATCACGTTGCCTCCCTAACAACAGCACCAAAAAGTTTTCTAAATGTGGATATCATTGCGAAAATTTGCTTTTATCGTAGTATAATCGTGTTAGAAACTCTTAAATTTATATTCAAATCAAACTCATAAATATAGAAATCGTAGTTCAAAAAAGGAATCCGAGTCATTTGCAGGGAGGCATTTGGAATAATTCACTTTCCTAATGCTAAGAAACATATAAGCAGATTTGAATATGACATTACTACTACTAGAATTCGACTAGAACTTGTAATAAGAAACTATTATAAATACTAATAGAAAGCATACAACTTGCGAAGGTGCACCCAAGATCTCCAATGAGAGAAGGAAGAAGAAAGGAAGAACTAGTTCTAGATGGTGGACTTTATTTGGAAGTAGAAACGAAAGATCCTAAGGGGGGTGGCTAGGGTATTTATATAGAGGTCAAGAAGGCTTGTGATTGGTTGATCCAAGTTGCCTTGAATCACCAAAATAAAGGGTTAAGTTTAGGAGTCTAGGAATCAAAGGGTAGGAAGAAGGAATAGGTGGATAGAATAGGCTAGGTGTTGTTGGAATTGATGGAGGGCTAGGATGGCTTTGAGAGAATGATGGAGGGCTGTGGTTCTCACAAATTTTTGCTCACTTTAGTTATCAAATTTCAAGTTACACATAAAAGTAAAGTTGTAGCCCTCGAAATCGCTTTCCAATGCAACTTGAATCACTTACTTTGGATTTGCAATGAAAAAGTTATGGCTAAAATACTAAAGAAGTGTAATGCTCTTACAAATTTAGAGATTAAGTTTAGGATTAGGAATAGGATCTGGTTTAGGGTTCTAAAATAGAGAATTAGGTGGGAAATTTAGGTCCCTAAGATTTAGATGTACTGATGGATAAACTATGGTGTATTTTGACCATCCAAAATAGTTTTTATTTGAGGATAAAAGGGATGGCCAAATAAGGTTTGTTGGGTTAGGATTTAGGATTTTTAAGGATAAGGGATAGGTTCTTTTAAGAAAGTATAGGATCTAGTTTGATCAAGCAAATAGCTTAGGATTTGAGGCCTATGGTCGACCCTAAGGTGTGGTGATGTCATCGAAACGTGTTAAGTTAAATCTGTCATTATAGCATGCATTTGCGACATCAATTTTTAATGAAGATATGGATTAGGTGAGTCTAAGTGTCGAACATGAGGTGGTGTGAAACCAGATTATTTTGTCACTTTAGGGTGTCACAAAAATGTTTGTTTTGTTTTCTTGCAAAAAGACGAGAGAGAGAGAGAGTAGGGTTAAAGACTTGAGATTATAGCATGGTGATTACTTAGCTAAGCATGAAACATGACATGATGAAATATATTGCGCAAATAGAGTTGTTTTACAATTACAATGATAGAGGAAAGCTTAAAACAATGTAAACATTAAACTAGGGTAGAGAAATGCAAAAGGGAGAGGCGAGGCAGCCACGACGATGGATGGGGCTTCCATCGACGACTCGACAACTCCAGGAGAGTGTGCTCGGTAGAGCTAGGAAGAAGATAGGAGTGAATGCTTATAAATGGAGTGGGTGTAGGGGCTTTTATAGTGGAGAAGTGGTTTCTAAATCAAGTAGGGGTTTTAGCGACATCCACTAAAATCCTTCCAAAAATGTCGATGAAGGCTTCCTCCTGCTAGTCAACGCGCGTGCACGTGCTTCTTCCTTCACACTGATATCATCCCTCGCCTGCTAGCTTGGATCCACCTCATGCACATTGGGTGCGCATTACCTTGTGCATGCACATGTGGCGTACGAGATCACGCCACTACCAGAGCCCCCTGATTGAAGATCAACAGTTGAATTTTGATCGCACGACTTCTGCTGCTTACTTGAGCCCCGCCAAGGCTCGAATGCATGTCTGCTGCTCGCACACGAAGGTGTGGACCAATGCGCCATCCCCACGCCTTGGTTGCGCTTTGGTGCAGGCGCCCACGCATCCTCAACCATCCGATCGTGGATTGGACGGCTTAAAATGCTTGATGACGAGGTGTTGGAGAGAAAGCAGTGGCTACAGGCATGTGGATGCTTGACCTGTGGTCGGCTTTAGGTTGTTGATCATTAGATCAGCGGCCAAAACTTCCTGGGCTTGTTGTGGAAGCTACGAAGGTCGAATTGAGGTGATTTCGAATCCGTTGGACTCTGTTCGTCGATCTGGATCCATTCGTGTGGTCCGATTGCTTATCTGAGACCTGTTTTAACATGCACTTGTATACATGGCCATTAAATATTGATTATAAGCAATCTCAACTCATTTAGCATGCAAAGCTCCCAAGCCCATTATGATATGTCATTAATGCACATATATCCTTAAGATTGACTCTAGTTGATGGAATTATCAACATTAAATGTAGAGTCATCATACCCTCATGCTCATCCCTTGCTAGTCCCTAGCAAGGTTATCCTAAATGTTATTTTCAGTTTGAATTAAGAATTGATTGCTCAGGCATATGTTACTTGTCAATAGGAGGAAATTTATACTAAGAACCTAATCCAAAGAGACTAAACAACGCTCGGGTTCCTGCCAAAATGCAAATCGCCCAAGTCCTCACTTTAAATTTAAGCACACATATATATATGCATATATATATATTTTTTTTCATCTTTTCTAATTTTTTTGGATTTTTGGAGTTGAGAGTGTCTAGGTAACTTTTTACAGCTACCCAACCCACCCATAACTCAAAAAAGACTCTATGTGCTAAGCATATTGGTGTCGAAATTGTGATAGACTCACTCAATAGTAATTAAAACAGACTTCAGGTTTCTACAAACCTAGATGACCTAGAAAGAAGATGTTTCCTACAGGTGTATCTGTCCGACCGATAGCTTTCTCCCTATATTTATTTTGTGTGGGGTCAACACAAGGGTGTTTCTAGCATATATCTCCCCAGATTGTTCTACTTCCCCACTTCTTCCATAAGTGTTTTGGACTTTTATGTGTATTTCGTAAGTTGGGTTCTAGACAACCAGCCAATGAACTGTTACCATCGACCACTTACCAGCCATACTCATGTAGTGAAGTATGCTTTTTTTTTCATTTTAATCTTTTTCTATTTTTCATTTTCTTCTTTTTTTTTCTTTTTTTGTTCTTTCGTTGTTTAGTAGGTGGCTTTCCTGATCTAAGATTTACCTAAAGGCAATAGTAAAGGAGAATGGTCCTATGGCTGGGTTCTGGACAACTGGCCAATGAGCTGTTACCCATGACAACTTACCAGCCATACAACCCTAGAAGGTTCATTAGCTACCCAATTTCTATTAGAATTGCTGAGGAGCGAGTCAGTACAAAGTGTGTATAGATGCTTAGACTGAAAGTCCCTCCGAATCAGAGGGCGGGTTAATAAGTCATATGCTTATCACCCTACTTTATTGATCAGATTAATATAAATTAAGGCAGCGAGGACTAGAGAACAAATCCACAGTTTAGTAGACAGCTGGGCTGATTAAGCCTGAAGACCTGAGGAGTATAAGTGTTCAGGTTCTTAACATATTATTTCCAACAGCTGACAAGCTCTTAATGCCTAAGTTTTCTTTCCTAATTCTTTTTTTTTTTGCATAATATAATTCGAGCTGATAGTATGAACTCAGAAAATACGAATTACCACCCCCCATGCTTAAGTTGGACAATGTCCTCATTGGAAGATAAATTTATACAAGGGAGTAAAGAAAGAAATCACCTGAGTTTAGTGGTGTATCTGGTCAGCCTGAATCCTCTTGGTTACCTCCCAGGAAGCTCTGAGTTTAGTGCCTTCAGCTGGGCATAGTACATAAACAACAAAGGATCAAGTAGTTGGATGGTCTGGGTCAAGAAGGTAAAGACAAAATCAGCTAGACCCAAAATCAAAAGTCCGTAGATGTGGACTAGATTATGGTGGAGTCCCATCCCTAAGGGATGGGAACTCTGCAACTGGTGTAACATGCATGCCCATGTCTATTCCTCTCTTAATCTACGGGCATGCAGAGAAGTTGATTTAGACGAGCGCAACCCGAATCTAAAATGCCAGACACTAAAGATGTAAGTTTCGTAATCAACTTGTGTCCCTTTAAAGTTATAATCCCTCAAAGGTATATCAATTTCAGTGAATTCGGGTTGCGGGATTTCAATTCTCATAGGGCATGTAACAAAATCAAGAGTTTCACTATTGGCCCTAAGCATGAGGTCACTCTCCAAAGAAAAATCCATCCCTTCTTCAACTAAGGTGTTATTGCTTATACCCTCCAATTCCTTGACCCCTAGAATATTATCTTCACCCTCTTTTACATCAGCCTCCATTTCCAAGGTTGTAGTAGAGGTAGGGCCAATTTCATCATCTAACTCAAACTCAGATTCGTTCCTTTGGCCCTCCTCTAAACCTGTGATGGGAGTTTCAAATGATTCAAAACCAATTATTTCATAATTCCATTCCCCATCTTCAATTTTGGATGTCTCTTTCACCAAATCCTTTTCCTCGAGGAGATTGGATTTGGATTCACAGACATCAACCCCTAAATTCTCAAATTTCCCTTGATTTTTGTTCTCAACCTTCCCCAAGGAATCCTTAATGACATTTTCTAATGAGTTGTCCAATAATCAGGGTGTATCAATGGTGTACTGAATCAATTTTGGGTTAATAGGTGTAGTCCAATCGATCATTACGGGGCCTTGCTTCATGAATTCTGTAAGAGGGGTTGCTTACAACAGTGTCCTTTGGCCCTCTTCATCCATTTGTTGGAACATATCAATCATGGCTTGTTTCCCCTCAATCAATTCTTGATTTTGTTTATGTAACTCCAACTGAAGGCTATCAAGAATTGACTGAGTGTCATTAGGTTTCCCTTGGATTTCCTTCTTAGCATCAGGGTTGGGAGGGTATGGTTGAGGATGTGCATTGGCATTCGTACTGGGGTTTAGGTGGGTGATGAGAACCTCATCATGAGCCATAACTAGCTCATTTTGACCCAATACAAAGGATAAAAGCTCCTACATATCTCAAGGAAAGGCTTAACTCAGAGAATTCTGAGTTTGAGAAGAAAACCAGTCATAAGGGGTAAAAGTGCAATTTTACCAGTATAATCTGCATACAGGGTAATTCTGGGCCCAAACACAGGTCAAAACAGCTTAATAAGAATAAAAGTGGGATGAGATGATCTAGCAAGGGCTACAGCACTTCCAAGGAACCAAATGATAATCTGTAACCCTAAAACGACCCACTTCAATTCACAAGGTTCGGGGCAAAGTAAAAATAGAATAAACCCTCTAAAATTCATAGAAAAATAATCTCTAGGGTTTAGAACCTTCAATTTGGCCTTTAGAACCCATTTTGACCTACATTGAGAACCATGCCCAATTAATAACTTAATTTGGGTCTTTACGCAAATTGACCGGTCAAACAAGGTTTAATATGAAAATGAAATTCACCATCAGATTCCTTAGGTCCTAATTAGTCATGTATAAAAACTTGAGCCTAAGAAGAAACCTCCTTGACCGACTTTACACTTTGGTCCTCATATATTTACTCTTTGGCCCTCAACTTTTGAACCCTCGCATTTTAGCCCCTAACTCTCCTTCGTTCTTTGCAATCAGGTCCCTCCTGCAAAACCCTGCCAGCACCATGCTCCGGCGACCTTGCGCGGAGCATGGCGCCGCGCAGGGTGAGGTGGGGGACCTGGCAAGTATACCGGGGGTGCCCTGCGTCGTCAGCCGTCGCAGGAGCACCCCCATGGTCATTGTAGCCCCCCATACCGGCCGTGCGAGCGCACGGACGGTATGGGTTCATGTTCCGACCATTCTCCGGCGAGGGAGACACGTCGTCTCCCTCCGCCTTCCTCCCTGCTTCAACCCTATAAATACCCCCCGCCGCTCCACCGACGAGGGCAGCCTGGATCTGACGGAGAAAACCCCCAACTTTCCTCTCTTCTCACTCCGGCAGACGCCCACCAGCTCCGGCGGTTCTTCCTCCTCCTCCTCTTCGCTCTGCCGCATTACCAGCAGCAGAGACTTCTTCCCCTGCTCTTCCCGCGTCGCGCAATACCGGCGCGCGCTGCCTCTGCCCCGTCGTCACCGCCGTCCTCCCCCCACTGGGCATCGTCTTCTCCGGCGACAGTCGATACGACTGTCGCCCTGTTCCTCCCCCTTCGTCCCTGCAAGTAAGTTAGACCTACTCCCCTTCTTCTCCTCTTTCTTTCCCCGCTTTCAATTTAGTCAATTAAACCCTCGACCGCTCCTGTTCACCCTCATCCTCTCCGCCTCCGACCACCCTCCGGCGAGCCGCTTCCATCACCTCAGCGACCCACACGGCTCGCCGACCACCGCAGAACCTCCGCCTCCTCACCCTGATCCTCTTCCGCCCCTCCACTTCCCACCAAACACCCTCTGCAGATCCACCGAACACACCCACTTCCTCGCTCACAGTTTGACCTAGGACGACCTGTTAGCTCCATCTCGCCCCCTGCAAACCCCCTGACCACCTTCGCCGTGCCACGGCGAAGGTCCCCCGCCTGTCTGATTTGGCCGAAAGGCCGTTCTTCTGTGACCAGGTGACTCGCCCGCCGTCGCCATTACTGCGCAGGCAGAGCTGCTTCACCTGCAGGTGCAGGCACGCCTTCGCCCAGGGTTGACTCCCAGGTTGCGCAGGGACTCTCCGCGAAACGTCCCTGGTTCACAGACGAGGCGAAGGCCGCGCGGGAAGCCACGATCGCCCACTGCTCCATCCGCGACGCGCGCTCGATTGGGGTGGGACATTTAGTCCCACCTCGGAACCTCTCGGAGGCGCGCGGAAGCATAAAGGCAAAAAGTGCCTTATGCTGTCTGCCTCCTGACCACGGGGTGAGGTCCCTCTCACCCGACCCGACCCGGCCTCGTCCGTGACCACGCTCCGCGGACCTGGCCCGACCCGATTAGACTGACCTGCACTCCTCGCCCACCACGCACGCCGGTGGGCCTGGACCTGGGCATGACCCGAACCCGATTACCCGATAGCGCTCTGGGAGAGCTTCCGAAGAGTGATTTCAGAGAGAAAGAGAAACGCGGGGGAGGGGGGTAGAGTAGGTTTTGCCTCTTGACAAAAAAAAACTCTGTGAAGTGTGCAGGCAAAAGAAGAAGTGCAGGCGAAGAAGAAGCAGCTGCACTGTAGCAACTGCTCAGTTAAGTCGTCGAAGCACCGGGCCAGACGACGGAAAGTCAGCAGCCAGAGCAACACAGAAGGCAGGCTGAAGAAGAAGGAAGGGAGACTTAGTAGCCGAAGGCAGAAGCACCACGATTGCAGAAGAAGAAATGAAGAGAAGCAAGAAGCAAGAAAAGAAGAAGAAGATCTGAAGAAAAAGAAAGAAAACAAGGAAGAACAGAAGACAGAAGAAGAAGAGCACGAGGGGAAGATCTGAAGAAAGCAGAAGAAGAAGAAGAAGAAGAAGAAGAACAGGAAGAACAAAAGCCAAAGAGGAGATAAGACAAAGAGGAAGAAAGAAGAGAAGAAGAAGAAGCCAAATTTTCATCTCTCTCTCCCTCTCTCTCTTTATTTTTGTAATAGAACTTGTATATCTCTAGAATACAACTTGCTCCCTGAGTTCGACCTCGGGAACTCTTTCATTTTTCCGAGTAAAAAATTTTTATATGAAACGTTGGTAACAACCGGCTTCACTACAACGTTATAACAAACCCGGCAAAACCCAAGCACGTCTTCATTTTGGCGCCGTTGCCGGGGAGCAACGGCTATTCTAGTGGTAAACATTCCTGTTTCTTTTAAGTTCTGATAATCTCCTCTCTTTTGTGCAGCTACAGGAACTCAAGAAGACAAGCAACCACACAACCACTCCGAAGACAGGTAAAATCTTTTCTCTCACTATTAACCCCTACACTCTAAAGAGGAAGAAAAGAAAAGAACAAGCAATATAGGGCTAACCTGTCTTCCATACTTAGTAACCATAAAAAGTTGCATGTTTTCAACTCATCACTCCTGCACACTATTAAGGGTATTTAAGGGCTAACACATTCTTGCTTGAGCCCTAATTGCCCAACAAAGAGTTAAATGGACCAAGTAGAGCCAACATAAGGTCAAACATTAGGATTTCAGTAGAGACACACCCCTTAATCAAGAATTGAGGAAAACCAAATGAAGTGTGCCCAAGCCCTTCTCTGAAAATACCTATTCAAAAAAAATCTAAAACAATTGGCTCTCTAAACACTTGAACCCTAAAAGACAGGACCCAAAAAGCTCTCAAAGAAAACAAGAGGTAAAGTTGACCCCTTTGGGTTAACCAACCTTAAATTAGGTCACTCTTTGCACTTAAAAAGACTAAAGTTCAAGTGAAACCTTAAGCACCCTGATCTTAAAATTGGTAGACTTAAGAGGTCAAGATCCCCATTCTGGTCTACCTGGAACCGCAGTGACAAGAGAGGTCGGGTGGGGGAAACCCTGTAACCCGTGGGGACGCTCTACCGTGTAGGGCTCTTCGCGGGACTCTCCCTCTCTGGCTGCCCAGGTAATTCTCAGGTGGACGATCTTTCTGATCAAGGGGTCCATCTGCCCCGAACCTCTATAGTCACCCAACAATTTTTGGGTGTCTTGATTGGGTCCAGCACCTGCTTATCTCATTCAGCCCTTCAGTATTTTTCAGGAGGTCCTTGAAACCTCCAATAGAAGTTCACTTTCCCCGAGGCTAAGCCTCGGCCCCTTTGTTTTTGTAGAAATCATTCACATAGCCCCTCTTTCCTCTGATTCTGAACAAAATCCCCTTCTTCCATCTTGATTCAAACTTTGGTTCCACCACCTGATCCAATTATGCAGCCTAATTACCTAGCAAGACTACCATTCAAGAAACCTGAATATCGGAGATCTATGAAAGATAAAATGATCGAGGATGCCATAAAATTCTATGAAAAAGAAGAAAAAACCTCAACACCAATAGGAGATATTCAGGTTGATGTCCCAACAACCACTTCCTTCATCATAAACTGTGCCCAAATTCTATTGACTGGAATTTCAAAAGGATCAACCCGAGACATGCTCATGACAGGATACATTGAGATGGAAAAATTACACCAATCTGAATACCTTCAATGCTTAACAAATCCTGTACTTTGGGAACAACACCAAGATGCCCTTATAAAACGGGTAGAAATGATGAAATCAGTAGAACAAATTATCAACCAGAAATACCCGTATATACCAGAAACAAAGGATGAGTCATCTTGGAACAGTACTAAGAATCAATCCAGTTTCCCAGACCTCGGGATTGAGGCACAAGGTGGTTGTCGACTCCCAACCCAAATAGAAGATAGCATTAAAATAGGTTGGGAAGTTGCAGGAGAACACAATGCTGAGCCAACCCTAGGCCATAAATCACCAAGCTTAGAACTCCAAGACTCCTGCAATAACAAGATTAGAATTGAACCTCTGGAGGGTATAAATTCCACCCCTTGTTTTGATAAGGTGACCCTCGAAGGTTATTCGGACTTAGGTTCTAATAATTCTACCCACATCCTAAGCCTAGAACCTAGATCTGAAACTTATTGGGAAGATTATGAGGCCCTTTATGAGGAAGATCAAATTTTTACAGGATATGATTCCGGGCCTCTATTTAATGAGTATCCCTCTCCAACATCCTCAGGAAATCTGATCGATTTCTCAGAAAACATGCCAATTTATGATACAGAAACTGAGGAGTTGGATGAGCAAGGTTTTAATGGGGTCTATCCTACCAGCCTAGAGCTTGAACAGAACATCTTTTTGAGCCCAGAAGTGATATATAGGCTAGAACCCAATCAGGCTGCTGATTCCACATCTGATGATTTCTGCTGTGGTGGAATTCATGATCATTTTCGCCAACTCTCCGACAATTTCAGATCTGACTATAATTGCGGAGAGATTCCCCTTCCTGAACACGCCAGGCCTATCTACGACCTCAGTTCACATGACTCTGACTCTGACTCTGACTCTGAGGTCCTGATTCCCGAATCATTCCTTTTCGATCCTCAGGAACCAAAAACAGAAAATGCCAAGAGTGATTGCAACCAAGAATCCAAATTTTTTCTCGAATCTGATTTCTTTCATCCTACAAACACTCTTCCGGCATTTGATAGTTACCCAGAGGACTCTCTACAGAAAATCACCTATCATCTGTTTCTAGAAGAGCCCTCGTACACAATGGCCACCTTATCCGCACACACAGAACGGATCAAAACCTCTCCCAAACCCCGACCCGCAATCGGACTCAATTTCTATGCTAATTCACCTCTCACCGAGCCGATTGCATTTCCACATCGGGTTTCGAACATTGATCAGACTACATACCATGCTCTATCATTCTCTGATCACCCCTGTAGGGTTCCTGCATCAACCACTGATTATCCTACGGGTCCCTACTCTGACCAGGCTGATTCGGCTCAGCCAAACCCTGCGTTTACACTTCCACATCCATCTGAGCCTCATAGTTTATGGTGGGTTCCACATTTTTTTATACACATCTATCAACCCACCAGATTGATTGGGTTTGGGCTGCATCATCAGCCTGTTGATCTGAACAAGCACCTGGTTGGACCAACCAGGCTCTTAATCAAGGTGCTTGTCTTACAAAACTCTGCTGATTTGACCATCCCCTCTCCATCGCATTTCCCGCTTGGCTGAAGGCATCAAATTTAGCGCTCAACGGGAGGCAGCCCGTCATTCTCTTTGAAAACCTGAAACTTGTTCTGACAGCTTTTTGCACTTGAAGTTCACACTTTAGGACAGCCGACTCCAACTCAGATGTTTGCATCTGGGATTTGAAATCGTCCGCAAAAATTCAACCCGACCCCTCCACTCACCCAAATTTCTGTCTTAAGGAATGAACTAAGACCCCCTAGGTTACAATGAGGACATTGCAAATCTTAGGCATGGGGGGGTATGAAAGTACAAAAACTTGTAAGAAAAGGTTTCAAACAAAAAATTCACATATGCCAAAAACACCATAAAAATTAAAAAAATTTTCGAAAAAGAATAAGAGGAAAAGAGGAGAATTTTGTGAAGGAGAGAAGAAACAAAATGAAAAAGGAGCACAAAATTATAAGAAAAGTTGATAGTCATTAGTAAGGAACTAAGGAATTAACCTAAGTTCTAGACCTCATTCAAGAAAATAACTGAAAAGTGCACAATAAGATTAGTAAGAATGCAAACCTTAGGCATTCTTGAATAGACTCTTAGTACCCATTAAGATCTGGACACTCCTCAAGAGGTTGAGGAAAATGAAAAGCTGAAGTATTAGGTCTAAGGCTTAGGGAGTATTCGGCCTCGTTAACTAATTTTTGGTTTACGGGACTCAGTAACCTAAGCACCCTAATCTCACACACAGCCTGGTTCAGTAAGCGTAAAAATCAGAATCACGCAGAAGCGTCGCAAAAATCTGAAAAGAACACCTAGAATAGGAATGGCCGATCAACACAAGTTGATTTGGACGAGTTCCCAGCGCGGAGAGGCGGGAAATCCCCTCGAAGATGCGTAACAAAATATCATCTTCTCGGTGCTTGTCTCTTAGGATATTTGCATATCCTACGGGGGGCATGTAAGCACTCTGCTGGTTCAGATTCCATGGATGGCATTATCTCGAAGTGTCAATTGCCAGGGTCTGGATTCGGCCACGGAATACCATGGATGGGATTATCTCGAAATCTCAATAGCCAGGGTTCCGGGGGTTGCCATGGGCGGTGCTATCTCGAAGCATCGATCGCCAGGAACCCTTGAGGATTGATGATGGGACCAAGGAATCTGATACAGACCATGTTGAAAAGCCAATCCTAGGCTAGAACTAAAAAGAAAAAGAGAGAGAAAACTCTCCAAACAGAAAAACTTTCTATCTCTCTCTTACAAAACGCACTGCGAACTGGGCCAGGGCTAAAATCATTTCAAGCACGGGTGCTTTAACCACGAAGTCCAATAAACCTTAGGTTAGTTCTTGCGGGCCTTAAAAACCTTTGCTAAAAGACTGAGGCTAAGGCTAGACAGATTTGGATCTTGATTGGTACTAGAGTACCTTTTAGGCCTATGGTCAGCATTCTAACCTAATCTATGCTCAAATAAAAAAGGCACTTATCTCAAACCATTAAAAACTTCATGGTCTCGAACAAGGGTTGAAACCTTAAGTTTTTGCTAAGGGACTAGCAAAAGCTAGGCATGGGGGTATGATGAGAACCTCATCATGAGCCATAACTAGCTCATTTTGACCCAATACAAAGGATAAAAGCTCCTACATATCTCAAGGAAAGGCTTAACTCAGAGAATTCTGAGTTTGAGAAGAAAACCAGTCATAAGGGGTAAAAGTGCAATTTTACCAGTATAATCTGCATACAGGGTAATTCTGGGCCCAAACACAGGTCAAAACAGCTTAATAAGAATAAAAGTGGGATGAGATGATCTAGCAAGGGCTACAGCACTTCCAAGGAACCAAATGATAATCTGTAACCCTAAAACGACCCACTTCAATTCACAAGGTTCGGGGCAAAGTAAAAATAGAATAAACCCTCTAAAATTCATAGAAAAATAATCTCTAGGGTTTAGAACCTTCAATTTGACCTTTAGAACCCATTTTGACCTACATTGAGAACCATGCCCAATTAATAACTTAATTTGGGTCTTTACGCAAATTGACCGGTCAAACAAGGTTTAATATGAAAATGAAATTCACCATCAGATTCCTTAGGTCCTAATTAGTCATGTATAAAAACTTGAGCCTAAGAAGAAACCTCCTTGACCGACTTTACACTTTGGTCCTCATATATTTACTCTTTGGCCCTCAACTTTTGAACCCTCGCATTTTAGCCCCTAACTCTCCTTCGTTCTTTGCAATCAGGTCCCTCCTGCAAAACCCTGCCAGCACCATGCTCCGGCGACCTTGCGCGGAGCATGGCGCCGCGCAGGGTGAGGTGGGGGACCTGGCAAGTATACCGGGGGTGCCCTGCGTCGTCAGCCGTCGCAGGAGCACCCCCATGGTCATTGTAGCCCCCCATACCGGCCGTGCGAGCGCACGGACGGTATGGGTTCATGTTCCGACCATTCTCCGGCGAGGGAGACACGTCGTCTCCCTCCGCCTTCCTCCCTGCTTCAACCCTATAAATACCCCTCGCCGCTCCACCGACGAGGGCAGCCTGGATCTGACGGAGAAAACCCCCAACTTTCCTCTCTTCTCACTCCGGCAGACGCCCACCAGCTCCGGCGGTTCTTCCTCCTCCTCCTCTTCGCTCTGCCGCATTACCAGCAGCAGAGACTTCTTCCCCTGCTCTTCCCGCGTCGCGCAATACCGGCGCGCGCTGCCTCTGCCCCGTCGTCACCGCCGTCCTCCCCCCACTGGGCATCGTCTTCTCCGGCGACAGTCGATACGACTGTCGCCCTGTTCCTCCCCCTTCGTCCCTGCAAGTAAGTTAGACCTACTCCCCTTCTTCTCCTCTTTCTTTCCCCGCTTTCAATTTAGTCAATTAAACCCTCGACCGCTCCTGTTCACCCTCATCCTCTCCGCCTCCGACCACCCTCCGGCGAGCCGCTTCCATCACCTCAGCGACCCACACGGCTCGCCGACCACCGCAGAACCTCCGCCTCCTCACCCTGATCCTCTTCCGCCCCTCCACTTCCCACCAAACACCCTCTGCAGATCCACCGAACACACCCACTTCCTCGCTCACAGTTTGACCTAGGACGACCTGTTAGCTCCATCTCGCCCCCTGCAAACCCCCTGACCACCTTCGCCGTGCCACGGCGAAGGTCCCCCGCCTGTCTGATTTGGCCGAAAGGCCGTTCTTCTGTGACCAGGTGACTCGCCCGCCATCGCCATTACTGCGCAGGCAGAGCTGCTTCACCTGCAGGTGCAGGCACGCCTTCGCCCAGGGTTGACTCCCAGGTTGCGCAGGGACTCTCCGCGAAACGTCCCTGGTTCACAGACGAGGCGAAGGCCGCGCGGGAAGCCACGATCGCCCACTGCTCCATCCGCGACGCACGCTCGATTGGGGTGGGACATTTAGTCCCACCTCGGAACCTCTCGGAGGCGCGCGGAAGCATAAAGGCAAAAAGTGCCTTATGCTGTCTGCCTCCTGACCACGGGGTGAGGTCCCTCTCACCCGACCCGACCCGGCCTCGTCCGTGACCACGCTCCGCGGACCTGGCCCGACCCGATTAGACTGACCTGCACTCCTCGCCCACCACGCACGCCGGTGGGCCTGGACCCGGGCATGACCCGAACCCGATTACCCGATAGCGCTCTGGGAGAGCTTCCGAAGAGTGATTTCAGAGAGAAAGAGAAACGCGGGGGAGGGGGGTAGAGTAGGTTTTGCCTCTTGACAAAAAAAAACTCTGTGAAGTGTGCAGGCAAAAGAAGAAGTGCAGGCGAAGAAGAAGCAGCTGCACTGTAGCAACTGCTCAGTTAAGTCGTCGAAGCACCGGGCCAGACGACGGAAAGTCAGCAGCCAGAGCAACACAGAAGGCAGGCTGAAGAAGAAGGAAGGGAGACTTAGTAGCCGAAGGCAGAAGCACCACGATTGCAGAAGAAGAAATGAAGAGAAGCAAGAAGCAAGAAAAGAAGAAGAAGATCTGAAGAAAAAGAAAGAAAACAAGGAAGAACAGAAGACAGAAGAAGAAGAGCACGAGGGGAAGATCTGAAGAAAGCAGAAGAAGAAGAAGAAGAAGAAGAAGAACAGGAAGAACAAAAGCCAAAGAGGAGATAAGACAAAGAGGAAGAAAGAAGAGAAGAAGAAGAAGCCAAATTTTCATCTCTCTCTCCCTCTCTCTCTTTATTTTTGTAATAGAACTTGTATATCTCTAGAATACAACTTGCTCCCTGAGTTCGACCTCGGGAACTCTTTCATTTTTCCGAGTAAAAAATTTTTATATGAAACGTTGGTAACAACCGGCTTCACTACAACGTTATAACAAACCCGGCAAAACCCAAGCACGTCTTCAGTGGGTCCTCTATTCTATCATTTTCAAGGTTCAATTCCTCAAGAGGCACCATTTTCTGTTTAGTCCTACTCCAAAATAATTAAGGTTATAAGTCCTCCTAATCGGATTCTTCGTCAAGGGTCCAAAGCAAGGGTTGATCATTCTTGGTTTTCCTAGGTTTATCATCATTTAATTTCCATTTTTCTAACATCTCTTCCAATCCATAGGTCAAGTAGGAGAGATCCTTGAATTCAGATGACCTTTCTTGGTTATGGTCCTGGGAAGAGTAGGGATCTTGGTGTTCTCCTAGAGTGTAGGTCCTATCAAAGTGGTTAGTGAGTGGGTGGGACCTAAATGAAGAGTCGTCATGAGGAGAATCGAGATAAGGATCCCCAAGGCTTGGATCGTACCCCTCTGTGGGTGGGTTGGATGTATCCTAATAAGAGATTGGTGCGGGTTGGTTAAAATTGTCATAGTTGGGACAAGATAGGTATTCTGGGTTATATCCCCAACTAGGTGGCTAGTTATCCCAAGTAAGTTGTGGATACAGTCAATTTTGGTTAGAATACAAATCATGTTGGGGATAGTTTGGGTAAGATGGATAAGCATTGAGATCCATGGTTTGGAGAAAGTGGAAGGATGAGGGAAGAATAGACGAGAGAATTGTATGTGCACAACCAAGCAAACAAAACTAAGTCTTATGGTGTAGACCTAGGTGACCTAAAAGCCTTGGAAAGAGTAATCAAGTTTGCAAGCACTTAAACCTTCCTTCTCAAAGTTAATCTAGCCAGGTTGATTACGAGGGGATTGAGAGGAAGGTTCTTCCTTTGGCCCGCATCACTGGTTCATTTGTACCCCACAACCACGGTCGTTTGACACTTCCCCACAGCCTAGACACTAGATTCCACGATGGGAATTAAGGCCAAGCACTCAACAAACCCAATCTACTCTTCCAAGATTTAGATTAGTCCTATCTACTCCATTTTAATATGGGGCTAGGTTAGTATTTGTGCTCAAGATATGTGATGAGGCGTTGTTGGGGGTTGTGCCTCTTAATTAATCCAATTGAGCATGTGTGTGCACTCAACAAAACATCATTTTCAAGCAAGGTTTTTAGGATGTGGTGTCTTTTAATGATTCATTCTTGATTTAGTGACTTTTAGGATTGATATTTCTCAATGGATTCAGACAATGTTTAAGTAGGTGCACAATGTTTTGCACACAACGGATGATAGTCGATTTCCTTTTGAGAGATTGATGTGGCCCTAGAAAAACAACCCTAATGTATTCACCCTAAAGTTCATGCAATTCTACCAGGTGAATTGATTTTAGTTGAAGTAGTGCGGCCAAATACAAAGTACAGGTGGCTTCACAAACACCACTTGAAAGGAACAGAACACTCCAAAAAGATTTTCTTCAAAAACATTAGAGTGTATTTTTTTGTTTGGGTGATAGATTTGAGGTGTGGGTCAAGTAATCATTCACCATGCTAATTTTTAAATTTATATTTTTTTGGATTTTTAAGCAAGCAAACAATCAACTAACCTAGGGTTTATGCACGAACCTAGATGCAAATTTTTTTTTTTCTTTTAGATAATGGGGAGATGAGACTACGTTAGGTTAAGTGATACTCACAAAAGTTCTTCACCTCACTTTGCTCCGACTCTATCAATTTGGATCGCCCTCCTCTTGTCACTGACGCACCGAGTTCCTATGACCAAAGAAAGAGAGAAAAAAGGGTTAGAAAATATGAATACCAATGTAAGGATAAAAGCGACAAAAAGATCTATTGCCTCCCTAGAATGGCGCCAAAAACTGACGTCGTCGAAACATGTTAAGTTAAATCCGTCGTTATAACATACATTTGCGATATCAATTTTAAATGAAGATATGGATTAAGTGAGTCCAAGTGTCGAACATGAGGAGGCATGAAACCGAATTAGTTTGTCGCTTTAGGCTATCACAAAAATGTTTGTTTTGTTTGCTTGAGAAAAAATGAGAGAGAGACAGAGTAGGGTTAGAGATTTGAGATTATAGCATGGTGATTACTTAGCTAGACATGAAACATGACATTGTGAAATATATTGCGCAAATAGAGTTATTTTATAATTACAATGATAGAGGAAAGCTTAAAATAATGTAAATATTAAACTATGGTAGAGAAATGTGAAAGGGAGAGGTGAGGCAACCACGGTGGTGGATGGGGCTTCCGTTGATGGCTCGACAACTCCGGGAGAGTGTGAAGTGTGCTTGGTAGAGCTAGGAAGAAGTTAGGAGTGAATGCTCATAAATGGAGTGGGTGTGGGGACTTTTATAGTGGAGAAGAGGTTTCTAAATCAGGTAGGGGTTTTAGCGACATCCAGGATGTCGCTAAAACCCTTCCACAAATGTCGGTGAAGACCTCCTCCTGCTGGTCAACATGCACGCGCGTGCTTCTTCCTTCATGAGATCCGTGTGCGCGCCATCATAGGCCATCTGATCTCTGATATCGTCCCTCGCGTGCTGGTTTGGATCCGCCTCGTGCACTGGCATGGATCTACCTCACGCGCATTGGGCACGCGTTATCTTGTGAGTGCGCATGTGTCATACGAGATCGGGCCACGCGCTACTGCCAGAGCCACCCGATTGAAGATCAACGGCTGAATTTTGATCGTGCGCGCTTCTATTGCTGATTTGAGCCTCGCCAAGGCTCGAACGCATGTCCGCTGCTCGTGTGTAAAGGTGTGGACCAATGTGCCATCCCAACACCTTGGTTGCGTTCTGGTGCAAGCACCCACGCGTCCTTAGTTGTCCGATTGTGGATTGGACGGCTTAAAATGCTTGATGAGGAGGTGCTGGAGAGAAAGCGGTGGCTATGGGCATGTGGATGCGTGACATGTGACCATCTTTGGGTCGTTGATCATCATATCAATAGGCAGAACTTCCCGGGCTTGTTGTAGGAGCTACGGAGGTCGGATTGAGGTGATTTTGAATCCATTGGACTTTGTTCGTCGATCTGGATCCATCTACATAGTCCGATTGCTCATTTGAGGCCTTTTTCAATATTTACTTGTACACATGGCCATTAAACATTGATTATAAACAATTTCAACTCATTATGCATGCAATGCTCCCATGACCATTATGATATGTCACTAATGCACATATGCCCTTAAGATTGACTCTAGTTGATGGAATTATCATCATTAAATGTATAGTCATCATGTGGAAAATTAGGTCCATAAGTTAGGTCATAGGCTTGGAAATTTGGATTCCTAATGAGGCTAGGGTTAGGTTTAATTGGATTTCCAAATAGGTCCACCAATTAGGCCCAATCCTCTTACACGTGAGCTCAACTCAGAATGGTCATTCAACTTTGATCCAAATAATCTAAAATATGTACTTGCACATATAATAATAAACACAAAAGGGTACTAGATACAATTGCAGGAAAAATTACACAAAAGTCCACAAGTATGCATTATTTACATAATGTCCTAAAATGAATAATCTAACCTAATTGAGTGTAGTCTAACCCAAATTACCCTTAGACTGACATTAGTTTGGCATTAATTTACGTAAATAAATATGAAAATATCAATACCTTCAAAACACATTAGATCTTAGTCTATTCTATCCCAAGTCAACCATACTTGATTTACTCTCCTATTGTGATGCTAATTATGCAGTTAGGACCACCAGAGGGATAGCCAAGAACCTACATGAGAACATCTGCATTGACTAGGGCCTCAATATGATAGACGTTTGATGTCAACTAATTATCAAAACCTTTGCCAATGTTACAAAGGTTGGAGTAAAAGAGATGACAAGCCATGGGATCGACACCCTTAATTTGACTACTGTTAGAGCCCATAGAGAAGTTCCTATCAAAGAGATGACTGATCTTATGAAAAGTAAGTCTATCTCTAAGACTAAGGTAAATCCGCTCGAAGTAATCAAAGTCAATCAAGCAACCCACATGTGGAGATAATTTAGAATAGAGAGAAAAGTTGTGGCTCATGTCATCATTATTTAAGAAGCGATCGAAAGTATCATCGCAAGGTGATAATTTCATATTTATTTACATTAATTAATACCTAATTAATGTTAGTATGAAGGTAATTTGGTTTAGAATGTATTTATTTAGGTTAGATTAGTCATTTAGTGCATTATATAAATAATGCATAAGTTTAGGGTTCTTATGTAATTTTTCTTTTAGCTATATCTAGTGCCTTGATATTTTTGCTTATAAGTGTGCAGGCGCCAGGTTTGAAATTGATTAGAGCTTGACAGAAAGGAAAAATTTTTTGAACTCAAATATATGAAGAGGCTGAACTATTTTCCAAACCCAAACTCAATTAGACCTTAGCCTTAGTTTATTTAGAAACCCAATTTTCTACACCTAATCCTAGCTAACCTTAATGTGTCTAACGTAAGTATAGTAATTCCCTATTTTTATTGGACAACCACATCTTGAAATCTCCATACGAAACATACATACACACATACAACACCACCCACGTAAATAGGCCAACATTCCACCACCAGTATTCCATGAAAACAAAATCCACATGAAACCCAATTCCCACACCACGTTTACCCAAATTACCAATTAAATTCCCATGCAAGCCTTTACTCAACACCTCCCTCACCAAACACCCTTGCATCCTACGTAACGAAATATCCCCTGCAAACCTCCAACAAATAATTTCCACCAAACATATTTAACTCTCCATGCAACCCACCTACGTAACATCCCCGCCCCCCATCCAGCAAGCAACCCACGTAACACATGTATACAATTCACCATCGAAAATACCCGTAAATCCCATAAACACCCACACACCTAAACCAACTATCCCATGCAAATCCACGTAAGTCCAAACTCACGTCCACCACCCAACAAACCATGCAATTCCACCGACATGCAATACATCCCTCGAAAAATCAGATGCATGTAAAATCTATTATCCCATATCCTCTTAACCGAAACCTTTCTCTCGGCCTCCACCAAATCCCCATGCAACAACCTCTTTACACGTCAATTCACTGCTAGAAAATTAGGTTTCACTTCAAAAGATCCAATCTGACCATTAGACGAACGATATTTCGACATCGGATGTTCCTTGTAATCGATAGAAAAAAAAGCAGCGATGCAACTTATGCCGCCACTTGTTGGTGTCGGTTAAAAGGGATTTACCGTGGATTTTTAACCGACGTCAAAAGTGAAACTTCTTGTAGTGATTTTATCTCAACTCTCAACTATTTTCTCTCTTAATTTATATATATTTCTTTTTTTTCTTTTTTTTTTGCACCGAACTGGATGGAGAGGCACAGCCGATCTCCAACATTGGATATCTCTCCATTATTTTCATGTCCTCCCAACCTCTATAAAAGGGGGAGATAGCTGACTGCAAGGCGATTATTCCCTCTTGGTGATCTCTCTCTCTCAATCCTCATCTCTGGTTCTCTCAACTCTTTCTTTTGGGATTAATTTTTCCACATAATCAATCTCTCAACCAATCAGCCTCCTCATTTTGTTTACAACTCGACTACTCCATCTCAACCCTGCCACCGTCCTCATCACAATCAGACTATGCTCTGACTCATCATCTTCTCTATTTTTATCTTTATTATAGTTCTTTCTAGTAGTTATAATATCTAAACTTTAGTTATTAACAATAAAGTTTTATTTCAAGTCATTTTATTTACAATCCGTACTTCTCACCCTCTTCTCATTATATATTGCGATTGGTTTCCAGTTTCACTTCTTTTTTATTCAAAAATACCAAAAAAAATTAGTTAGTATTTCATTTCATGTGTATTTGCATCTAGGTTAAAACAATCCTACGCCTTCCTATGTTCGACCCGGGACTCTCCAGAGTTACAGTTATTTTTATTTATATTTTCAAAATAATCACATTACAATGAACGTTTTATTACTTAGCGCTTACTTACGAGTCATTTATCTTCATTCTAAAAAAAAAAATTCGTAAATCTAGATTATATGTTCATTTGATTCTGAGGATTCGTCATTTGCTTAAATTGATTGCATAAAAAAAAACTCCTTTTGGTGGACATTATCCCTTGGAAATCAACAAAACTACCTCCTTAAATTTGGATTGCAAACAACTTTCATTTTCAAAAATTATTTTCTAAATTTATACATGTCCAAAAATGCCAACATTCTGGACATAAATATTGAAGTCAGGAAAATCGTGTCCAAATCTATTTTTCTTCCTAATTTTTGATATTCCAAAACTCATAGGAATTTGTATACTACATTAATTGACCTAAAATTTGCGGGATTAGATTCGTATGATAATTAAGAATCTCAAAAAAATCTAAAAAATTTAGTTTGAGAACATTTGATTGTATGGAGAAATCAATCACTAAGTGCTAAAATAAACTTGAAGACACAAGTGCACTATTAAATCTAAAAAAAAATATAAAACGTACATTAAAAATTCCAAAAGAAATTTTTCTAAGTACCTTAGTGGTGCATTAGGACCATTGATTGCCTTAATTGGGTTGCACTATGTTTGGCCTATTGGATTTAAATTTCATCATTTAGCATTATCTGCTCTTAGGGTTCACATTGAGGTAAAGCACACTTGCATCTCTATACATAGAGGAAATTTATCAAAAAATTGTTACTTGCAAAACCTCTCACTACTAGAAAAAGTTATTTTACAGTCGGTTATTTGCCATTGGTCTTCCAAGCGACAACAAAAATAATTTTGTCGTCTCTTATTTATATAAGCGACAGTGAATACATCATTAAAACTAACCCCATCCATCCCTTCTAAAAAATAATATGCAATAAATATTTGCCATAGTTTATTGTAAAAAGCAATGGCAAAAATGCAGATAAAATTTTCCCGCGGAAGCCACTAAAATTTGGGCATGAGTTTGGAATTAACTTAGACATTTCCCACCACTTTCTAACATAATTGATGTCAAATGTCAATCCATCTAGACCCATGCAGAGCCCTCTCTTCCCCCACATTTTGCACAAACCCTCTTCGTTGTCGCCCCTCCTCGATCGTCGACGATAGTCATCGATCATCGCTCGTCTTCCCCCTCCTTAGGTAACTCCTCCTCGCCGCCCTCCTCCTCCTCCTCCACACCCCCTCCTCTTCCTCTTCCCTGCCTCCCTCCTGCCAGCATGCCCTCCTCCTCCTCCTCTTCCTCATCATCATCATCATCTCCCTCCTCCTCCTCCCCCTCCTCCACACCCCCTTCCTCTTCCTCCTCCCCATCACCCTCCTGCCAGCACATCCTCCTCCCCGCCACCCTCCTGCCAGCACGTCCTCCTCCTCGCCACCCTCCTCCTCTTCCTCATCTTCCTCCTCCTCCTCTTGCTCCTTGCCCCTCTCGTCTTCCTCCTCCCCACCTCCCTCTAGCACCTCCTCCCCGCTCTCCTCCTCCTTGTCCCCATCCCCTTCCTCCTCCTCGTCCTCCCCACCCTCCTCCTCATCCTTGCCCCCTCCTCCTCGTCCTCCCCATCCCCTGCCTCCTTCTCCTCCTCTTCCTCCTACTGCGGCATCCTCCTCCCCATCCCCCGCATCCTCCTCTTCTCCTATTGCCTTCCCCCTCCTTCAAGGGGCTGCAATCACCTCCTTCATGGTTTTAGCTCCCAGATCATGTATCTCCCTCCCCCATCAGATGCCTCCAACAGCTCTAGTTTGGCAAATCTCAATAAGAATTGCATTATTTGATCCCTTTATATTATTATTATTATTATTATGTGTGTTTTTTATCAATTCATTCTACCCATGTTGATTGCATTTAAGTTTTTAGTGGTTATGTGTTGTAAGTTCTCTCTACTTATTAAGTAAGAGATGGTGCAAGAGATTTGCTTTCTGTGTATTAGACAATCCTTAAAAAGCAATGAAGTTAGATCAGATTTTTTGTTCTTTTGCTTATATATGTATATATACATGGTTTCTACCATGAAGATTGCTTATCAAATCATCATTATTTCCTTAACAAAGGAGGGTCTTCGGTGTTGGGGGAGGAGGGGGGCATGATTATACAAGTATGACTTGACACACATAACTAATGACAAAAGTTATGCTGTCATACCCCTTTCTTTGCTATGCGGATAGCAGCTTGATATTTATAAAAAAATTAGATCAAGGAGATCTTACGTTTCCCCTTTTTTTGTTATGATGTGCAAATTTGATTATTGCACCTCAACTGTTTTCAATTGGAATGATTTACTTGCTAGCTTGATTATGACTCTTGTTCTAAAGTAAGATTCCATCACCATTAAGCTGCTAGATATCATTGCCTATCCCCATCAGTAGATACATTCGTAGCTAGTTAAGCTACACCCCCAACTAGAAAAAGAGAAAACATCTAGTGGAAATAAGAGTACCCAAACGATAAATTCGTATTTGGTCTTCTGCAGACATACTATTGAATGGTTTCTCTTAGCAGTAATTATTGGTAGAAATGTTTGCATTTTGTTTCTAGGGCCTTAAACTTTTCGGTGCTTCTTTCAGACCTTTCGAGCTTGGAAACGGTGATAGTGGCAATCTTTTTTGAGAGCCTTGTAAAATTTTTTCTGAAGAGGAGAGCATGTAAAATTAGTTGTTGAAGAGAATTGCATGGATTAGTGAGGTGGCCCCAAGTAGAAGCCAAGGTTAGTGAATATCTACATAGGTAGGTTGTTAGCCATAAAGTAGTTCGAAGGAGTGTCATGACATTTTGCATTTTTTCACATGTATGAGGAGGTGGAATTCAAAGAACTTATTTTGCAATGCTTTTAATAGTTACCACACCTTTTTTAGAAAAATAAAGCAATCTCACCACCACACCAGCCAAAGGCAGGTCGATAAATTGATTTATTTGATTTTCTTTGTTAAGATATTTGCTCAAATTTGTGAATTTGATTTTTTCTAAAAAAGTAATAGTGGGTTTACAACCATATGTGATTCAAGAAAGGAGGAACTGATTATACCATATGTGTGGTTACAATAGCATAGCAAATGCATCATTTTACGCTTCCCGTGCCTCATAAATTATGTTGCATGAGCAATTCATTATGGTAAGCAACCTGTATAGAGAAAGAAATAGCTAAAAAATGATTCAAAATAGAGTTTTACTTCTTGAAAAAAAAAAAGAAAATAGAGTTTTGATGAAACTGTACACCAACATTTGTGAGAATAACTTAGGCAGCCTTGGTGCAAGTACCCTTAGGGAAAGCTTCCAAGCTCTTCGAGTCCTTAGTAGAACTAAGATCTTCATTCTTGAATAAACAATTGATGATTTGCATTTCCCATATGAGATGGTTTCCTGTTCTCAGGTGCAGGGGAACCTTTTTTGTTGTATTATACAACAAAAAGAATACATTTTTCGGGTGTTCTGGTGGTAGCTTAGCAAGTTATTAAGCCAAAGCTCTGATTATTACTTTCCATGATTGCATCTGGTGATAATTGTTGCTCCATTACTGTGAATGGTTATATAATACATGCTGAATTTACAATGCTGTACGACAAATTGTGCGTGGCACATTCTTGCTAAGGAGATTTTTTCCCTTTTTGTGTACCATTGGTTTATTAAGGAAAATAATATGCTTCTCAACATAAACTAACTTTTTTTTTGTCAACATGTCAAATTCATGTTCCCATTTATCGATATAGCTTTCCTTGGCATTCTCTGAATGAGATATACTTGACTTCCTATGTTCCCAAGTGCATCATGGGGAAGCTAGAACAACAGCTGCTGGCCTTAGAGCTGCGGTATAGTAATTATTAAATCCACTTTTCTAGAATTTTGGCTTATTCATGAATTTGGTGAATTACATTCCACCTGTATGTTATCCATTGTCCTACCACAATTGTGCCCTTCTTTGATGATCAACCATTTTGGGGTGAACAAGTTTATGCCAGAGGTGTCAGACCTCATCTAATACCTACTGACCAATTCAATTTGCCCAAGCTTATTGAAGCAATAAAAGTCATGCTCAATCCTCAGGTAAGAATAGGAGGCACAACAATTGTTCTTTTGGTTGACAAACATTTCTAGACATTGATGATTTTATGAGTAAATCCTCTACTTGCATCAGCCTTCTGATTTTAATTAATATGTGGGTCCTAACTGATGGATTTATGTTTACTTTGCTTCTATAAAGGTCTTTGATTGATAATTTTCTGTATCCAAGAATCTTCAAAAAGCTGAGATAATAGGTTTGAATAAAACCAAAAGAAAACCATGTATATTTTGATTTATCGTGCTCGAGTTATCAACTTGCATCACAAACTATCTAGAGGAAACTCATATAGTGAGACATACTATTTCATGGTAGTAGGAAAGTGTGATTTCTTGTGTTAGCACTGTGTTTCAAACCACCTATTACTCAAGGCTTATCAATGCTGCCACCGTACGTGTCTTATTTCTGGAGTGTGTTTGGATGTGCATTAGCAACAAGGTTATGTAAGTCATTACCTCTGTGGTTGAATATTATGGTGGAATTGATGTTTTTTCAAGTAAAAGAACAAGCCATTGCACTCTCTAAAGCAATGGAGTCAGAAGACGGTGTAGCAAGAGCAGTGAAGGCATTCCTTAAACATCTTCCTCCCTAGCAATCAAATAATCCAATAGCTCCTGTTCATTCTATCCTTTTCAGCTCTGTAAGAAAATGCCTTAGTTGTTGGTAGTCAACTTGAGTTTTTCACACTTTTGTATAATTCCCTTTTGATTTCTAATTCTTTGTGTGCATAGCTTATATGTTCTTAGAAACACAAAAAATTGGAAGATGGTTTGTAATAATGGTAGTATCTACTACTTTCACTTGATTTTTGGGGGCCCCATAAAACTTCCCTCTGGATTCAAGTTGTATTATTTGAAATATGCTGATGAGAATGTTAATTGTTGTTTGCTTGCTGAATTATTTTGCCATTTCAATATGGGTTTTAGAATGCCAGCTAACAACTCGACATGCTATCCAGTTCCCTCTCACCCATCGTCTTTATGTAAGTATGATCAAATGTCCAAGCTAGTATGCCAATAGAAAAGCTATTTCTTTGACATAAGCAAGTTTGGATAGCCCAGCCAGCGTACTCGATGGGACCAAGTCTTTTGTGCCACCAAATGTTGTAATGGTACTATCATTAAAGATTTTTTAAAAAAAATTCTTTATCTTTGTCGTTGATGTAAATACGTTTACACTACTTAAGATGTCTATTTATGCATGTTCTTAAGCATAGGATTGCATTGCATGCTATAAATATTACATAACATGCATCATCTTGCATTTAGAGTAGTTTGAATAAAATTGAGGCTAATTGTCTCCTTTTATGTGCTTCGACAGGGCAAACTTTTTATTGGGGCCTCGGATCGAAGATCCAACCGTACAGATGTGATCAAGGCGATGATTGGAGTTCAACGACTCTAAGATCGCCCTAATCAGGCATCTGTAGCATCAGATAGTGATCGGGAAACCCTAGAAGATCAAGGGCTAAGATGGTGTAAATCCGCACTTCAAACGACAAATCTGACTGCACGGATGGATTCGGATTGACGATTGCAGCTTAACGACGCAAAAATTGAGTCAATCCGACACCCATGGCACCATCTACGTCATCCAGAAGATGGACGGCCAAGATGGCACCACATGGCGCGATCTTGACTACCCAATCGCCCGCACTCAACCACTGAAGCCCCCGCATCCGCCCTTCCCCCGCCCTTGGATCAAGATACAACGGCTGTGGATGCGGCGCCTTAAATCATTCGCGCAACCTCGACTGCGTAGCGCAATGGAGATGATGCTGCGGGCGAAGGAGAGGTCGCGTGGTCAAGCCCCCGCGAACCTCAAATCAAGCGCGGGCGAGCAAGCGCATGGAGCGTCAGATCGCGATCCAACGGCGGCACGTGCCCGATAGTGCCCATGCGCTATTGCACACGCAGTGAGGACGCAGCATCGCACGCGGGCGGGCGCTCAACAAGGCGGGCGAAGGCATGATTTAAGCTGTCCAATCTCGCGATCGGACGGCTGAGGATGGCTAAACATGCACAAGCGTTGCGCACACAAGCAGGCGAGCGGGCGCGCACGCACCGCCCACTACGCCCACGTTCAGACCTTTAGCGACGATTTTATCCATCACTAAAGGTCCTGAATTAATGTTTTTAAAGATGTAATGACCAATTTGCCCCTACTCCTTGCAACTATAAAAGGAGACGTCCTCCACACGAAATTCTCATCCTTTCCTTCTCTTCTCTACCTCTCCAAAGCTCAAGAAAAACTTGTCTCACACCTAGGATGTTCCTCGCGAGATAAAGTCAAAATTTTCGTCCCCATTCGGAAGTGGATCCCGCGATGACGACGACGTGCTGCTGATGGTCAGCCCAGATAGGTTGTTAATATGATGTTTTTATCGTTGAAATATGTATAGTGGTTAACCTAATTCAGACCCAACCATCTCTTTACAAAATTTTTAGCCTGGCCTAATTGATTTTATCATGTCACTTTTAGGCCCAGGGTCGAACACAGGGAAGTGGGGTTAAAGTCGATTTTCTACATTTTCCTTAAAACGCGTCTCTTCCGTTCGTTTATTGTGTTTTTTGGTGTTTTTCTTATTTAGGTTTTTTATGGTAATCCTTGTTCTTGAGGCACACCCTCAAAATTGTGTCCTTGGCTTTTAGCCAAACAGAGTCCCAAAACACGCCTTGCTACTTGCAAGACGAGGTACCTGCAAATCAAAGATTATCTTTTCACTTTTATACCTTTTTTTTATCTTTTTACTAAGAAGGAAGATAACAGATAGAAAGTAAATATAGTAGCTATAGATATATATTTATATGTAGTATATATATAAAGGGGTGGGGGTGGAGGTGACGATGGAGTGTAGCACTATGTCGAGTCAGTCGACGTCTAGAGAGACGCAACCAACACGACTAGGTGCCGCGTGGAGTGTGGATGGAGGATGGATGATGTATGGGACCACGCTTTTTTTGTACGCGTGTATTACGGAATATCAGCAACTAGTGCAGATATCCCTGCGATACAGCGTATAATAAATAACGTGAAAATATATGTACTTATGTATGTATATAAGTAAATATATCTGTATATATATATAAATGTATAGTTATATATGTATAGATATATATATATATATAGATATATATGTGTATATATATGTATATAAGTATATATATATATATTACTATATATATGTATATAGATATGTATATATATATATATGTATATAGGTATATATGTCTATATATATATAAGTATATGTATAAGTATATAGATGTATATATAAGTAGATATATATATATATATATATTATATATATGTATGTATATTATATATATATGTATGTATACATAACTATATAGATATACTATGTATATAAGTATATATATATAGATATATGTATGTATATATATATATATATATATGTATATATGTTACTATAAGTGTGTGTGTGTGTGTGTCGGTGAATGTGTGTGTGCGTCAGTGAATGTGTGTGTGTGTGTTGTTGTGAGTTAAATAAAAGAGAGAGAGAGAGAACACGTGAGAGAGAGAGAGCGGGAGCGGGCGGGAGAGATCGGCAGAGAGAGAGGGAGATCGCGGACGCGCGAGTTAAGACGTCTGCAAGAGGTGGCGGACGTCTGACGCCGCGTCGTCTGAAGGCTGAGGCAGACGTCTGAAGACGGCGGGTGCGGGCGTAGCTTCGCGTAGGGTTCCTGCAGGCATGCGCGAAGGCGACGGGCGGGCGAAGGCGTGGAGGAGCGAGCGTGGAGGAGGTCTGCAGGTGGTCGCGGAGGGTCGTGGAGGAGGGTAGGGGGTGGCGCGAGGCCGTAACCGGCCGCTGCAGTGCGCGCGGCGGACGGCTACAGGTGCAACTGCGAGGCGGACAGAACGGAGACGGAGGCGGGGAATGCCCTGCAGACGCGCGCGGAGGCGGTGAGCGACTGCAGGGACGGTCACGGAGGAGAGGGAGGACCTGCTACTGCTGCTGCTGCTGGTGCTGGGCTACTGCTGCTGCTGCTGCTTCAAGCTTCGGAGCTTGAAGCGGCAGCAATGGCGTGGAGACGAAAACGAAGAGAAAAGAAAACACCATGCCCACCGGCTCGTGGAAGAACTGGGCGGTGGTGCTCCCACTGTGGTGGTGTGCACCACAGTGGGTTCTCCTGCTCGCCGGGTGCCTCCTCGACGGAGGGCCGGCGTATGGGAGGGGAGAATGGTGTAGAGGAAGGTGGTGGCTGCAGGGTCTTTGCAGCAGCTGGTCTTGCAAGGATGAAGCTGCAGCCACTTATAGAGGAGGGGAGAGTGGCGTGCCGACTGCAGCAGGGAGAAGGTGTGCGAGTTGCAGCTATAGGGAGCGGCGTTGGCAGGGAGAAGTGACGGGAAGAAGTGCTGCGTGGCTGCTGCATGCAGCTGCGGGAAGAGTGCAGCCGCGGGAAGGGTGCAGCCGCGGGAAGGAGAGAAAAGAAGAAATCAAGAGGAAAAATAAAAAGAGGGTGGTTTTGCAAGGAGGCACTTGAAGAAAAATGTAACTATGCAGGCGATTGTTTCACTCCTCTTCCTCTCTTGATTAAATGCATGCATGCAAGTGTTTTTACAAATGCGATTACAGGATCCTATTATGCAATGTTAATGCTAGAAAATAGCACAAGAAGGCGTTATTACAGGCGTGTTTTGAGGTGAAAACATATACCCCCATGCCTATCTTTTGCTAGTCCCTAGCAAAATAGTATTTAGAAATGATCTTAAGCTGAAGATTTTCTTCTGAGGTGATACAGGTGTGTTTACTATGGAATATTGTGAGAACCAATTGTAAAGAAGACTACCAGTACTTTAAGTCTCACATGACATAGATCATCTCTCAACTAACCAGGACTCTTGATATTTAAACCTTAAGTATGATTTCCAGGACCCAGGAGGTTTTTGCCGTACTCGAGAGCTCAAGAGGTTATGGTTTGTGCATAGTGAAGGATCAAGACTGACCAGATGAACATTAAGACTCAATCCCAGGGTTTCACGAATTTTTAAGTATAGGTTGGTCCCAATTTCAGCTCATGTCTTCGAATTGACCCTTAAGATGATGACGGAAAACTCAACTCCCATTTTCTGATTTTTTTTTTTTTTTTGACTCACCGAAAAACAAAGTATACAGACATTTATGAGATATACTGACTCTTTTAAAACATCTCTTTTCTGATTTTTTTTTTTTTTTTGGTGGGAGAGTTTCTTTTTGGTGGAAAGAGTCGCTCCTAAACACAAGACTAAAGCCTGGGATAAAAAGTCTACCTGCGCACACAGGTAAGGACTCCACCTTCCCTAATGAACACTAGGGTTGGATCTTATGTTCACCTGGTCTTTCCTGATATGTGTAGTGTGAACCAAGTTTACTTAAGCTCTCAAGAAAAAGCAAACCAACGGATCCTATACTGGTGTCTCAAGTACAAGAATACATCCTTAGTTAGGAGAGATCTTGATCTATTTTGTCAATGCTTGAAGTGAATTAAGCCGAGCCTGAGCGAATCAAGCTTTTGTGGCCTGGAAAGTCTTCAAAACAGAGGTTGAATATCCATAAACACTTATTGCCTTTTTGTTTCAGCTTCAAGATCATTACTAAACACCATTTATTATAATATATATATATAATTTTTTTTTTCCTTGCATATTTATAAATAGGTGGGAACTGTATGATACCATAACATACCCGGATCCTATGGATGCCTATCCACCCCCCCATGCCAAACAATGCTATGTCCTCATATGCATGCAGGGAAAGGCAGAGAACGGACGACAGATCGGGTAACAGGAGCTGAGGTTCAGGGTATAAATCAGGGTGGAAGGGTGGGTGGATGGTGGGTGGTGAAGAGAAAAGTGAAGTGATTGCGATAGAGGCGTGAAAAGTGATGGTGGATAGTGAGTGCTGTTAGGGTGCCTCCCAACAAGCGCTGAATTTAATGTCCCCAGCTGGACTCAGAATGAGGCAAAGAATTAGTTACCCTCCAGCAGGGCAACGGTTTCTCCAACGGGGGCAGGTTCATGAGTCAGATAGGGTTTCAAACGCTGCTCGTTGACCGTAAATTTACGCCCAAATTTGGGATCTTCGATTTCGACGGCCCCATTGGGGAATGGTCTTGAGACCAGAAAAGGACCAGTCCATTTGGACTTTAATTTCCCAGGAAAGAATTTGAGTCGGGCATTATAGAGCCAAACTTGCTGAGATGGCTCAAATTCCTTCCGCCGAACATGGCTGTCGTGAAAAGCCTTAGTGCGCTGTTTAAAGGTTAGAGCAGAATCATAGGCTTCACGACGGAGCTCTTCCAGCTCTTGGAGTTGGAGTTTCCTTTCTCGTTCACACAAGTCTGGGTCGAGGTTACATTGGCGAACCGCCCAATAAGCGCGGTGCTCCAACTCCACAGGCAAATGACAAGGCTTCCCGTAAATGATTCTATATGGAGACATACCAAGGGGAGCCTTGAAGGCGGTCCGATACGCCCAAAGTGCGTCAGTCAGCTTGTCGGACCAATCCTTACGGTCAGGCCGAACCATTTTCTGGAGAATCTGCTTGATTTGCCGGTTCGACACTTCCGCCTGGCCGTTCGTCTGAGGATGATACGGGGATGCGATACGATGGTGGACTCCGTACCTCCTCAGAAGTGCCCGAAAAGAAGCATGGGTAAAGTGGCTTCCTCCATCCGAGATAATGGCCCGAGGGATCCCAAAATGCGCAAAGATATGGTCTTCGACGAATCGGGTGGAGATAACATGGTCAGCACGGCGCGCGGGAATAGCCTCGATCCATTTTGAAACATAGTCGACGGCCACGATGATGAATTCGAAGCCGTTGGATGGAGGAAAGGGACCCATGAAGTCAATTCCCCAGATGTCGAAGATTTCCGCAGCTAGGATGTGTTGCAAGGGCATCATGTCACGACGTGCCATTGACCCTAATGACTGGCACCTAGTGCAATGTTTGGCATAAGTGTGCACGTCCTGGTGAAGGGAGGGCCAAAAGAAACCGCACTGCAACACCTTGGCTGCAGTTTTCCTCCCAGAGAAATGGCCTCCACAGGCCTGATCGTGGCAGAAGGATAGCACACTGGGGAACTCACTGTTAGGAATACAGCGACGGATGATTTGATCAGCACCTATCCGAAAAAGAAGTGGATTATCCCAGAAATAATACTTTGCTTCTGCCATGAGATGCTCGCGCTGGTTTTTAGGCCAGCCACGTGGAAGAGATCCAGAAGCAAGGTAATTGGCAATGTCGGCATACCACGGTCCACTTGCCACATTTATTGCCAATAGGTGCTCATCAGGAAAAACTTCATTAATTGGCAGAGTAAGTCCAATATGGTCAGGGTCCAGTCTGGAAAGGTGATCAGCCACAACATTCTGGGCTCCGACCTTATCACGAATCTCAATGTCAAATTCCTGGAGCAGAAGGATCCAACGAATCAGTCTAGGCTTGGCATCCTTCTTGTGCATGAGATGGCGAATGGCCGCGTGATCAGTGAAAACAATAACGTGAGAGCCTAGAAGGTAAGAACGGAATTTTTCCAGCCCAAAGACGACTGCCAGTAGTTCCTTTTCAGTGGTAGTATAATTACGCTGGGCCTCGTCCAACGTCTTACTGGAGTAGTATACCACGAAGGGGTGTCTATCGCGTCTTTGTCCCAGGATGGCTCCGACTGCAAGGTCTGAAGCGTCACACATAAGTTCAAAGTCGAGGGACCAATCAGGCGGCTGGAGAACAGGGGCCTTGGTGACAGCATTACGCAGCTGCGTGAATGCTTGTATACAGTCAGGGCCCATGTTGAAGGGCATGTCGGTTGATAGGAGATGAGTTAAGGGTCGAGAAATTTTGGAGAAGTCTTTGATGAATCTCCTATAGAAACCGACGTGTCCCAAGAAGGAGCGGATTTGTTTGACAGAACTAGGCACAGGTAAATCAGCAATGATATCGAGCTTAGCTCTGTCAACCTCGATACCCCTATCGGAGATGATATGTCCAAGAAAAATTCCCTCGTGCACCATAAAATGACTTTTTTTCCTAGGAAAGCACGAGGTTTACATCAATACATCTCCTAAGGATGCGAGTCAGGTTGGCAAGACATTCGTCGAAAGATGGTCCAAAGACTGAAAAGTCATCCACGAAGACCTCGAGAAAGTCACCCACCATGTCATGAAATATCGCCAGCATGCATCTCTGGAAAGTTGCTGGCGCATTACAAAGTCCGAACGGCATCCTTCTAAAGGTGAAGGTGCCGAAAGGGCAGGTAAAAGTGGTTTTCTCTTGGTCTCGGGGGTCTATTGCCACCTGGTTATATCCTGAGAATCCATCCAGGAAGCAGAAAAATTTATTTCCCGCTAACCGCTCCAGGATTTGGTCAATAAATGGTAGCGGGAAGTGATCTTTCTTGGTTGCAGCATTGAGTTTCCTATAATCTACACACACTCTCCAAGATGTAGGAGTGCGTGTAGGGATGGATTCGCCCCTGTCATTGACACGGATGGTGAGTCCTGCCTTTTTGGGCACAACGTGAATCGGACTCACCCAGGGGCTATCGCTGATCGGGTAGATTATACCCGCATCCAGCCACTTAATGATTTCATTCTTAATGACCTCCCGCATGTTAGGGTTGAGACGTCGCTGCATCTCGCGAGAAGGTCGAGCCTCCTCCTCCGTATATATACGATGAGTGCAGTAGGAGGGACTAATACCAGATAAGTCTGATAAAGACCATCCAATAGCTGCCTTGTGTTCTAGGAGGACCTTAGTTAGTTTGCACTCCTGCTCCATGGTTAATTTTGAACTGATGATTACAGGGAGCGTTTCATTTGGTCCCAGGAAAACATACTTGAGTGTATTAGGCAGCACTTTTAGCTCGGGAGTGGATGGGGAAGGATCTGGCATTTCTTGGGACGAGAGTGTCCCAGACGGGTAGGAGAACAAGTTAGGAGGAAGAAACTGGCCTTCAGATTGGCCAAGAAGAGGGGCTTCTTGGATAGATGGATCCAAAAATGAATAGCCCCAGTGAGAAGTATATGGGCTCAAGGTCCCAGTGTGGATTTGTAAATCCGCCTGATTTGGCGGGGAAGAAAGGGCAATTCGGTCTTCATGAGTATGGACCGACAGTGAGTAGCCCGGATATGACTCAGACCACGAGGTATGGGAAGCGGAGAAAACCTCGTCAGAAGTCTGGCCAGGAGAAGGTACTGGACAAGGGAGGGATTGGGGAACGTCACAGTATGCGTTGGTCAGGCAGTTATCAGTGTTTATAGGTAATCCGCAGCAGTCCGAATAGGTCCCAATTAGTCCGATACACGTGCTGACGGCCATATCCACGTCAGACGTGTCATCCTCAATGCAATCGCAATCAAAGTTCTTGGCTGCCTTGAATATGTTAAGCTTGAGCTTCTCAGATCCAACGGCAATCTCAATACAACCCGACTCGCAGTCGATGTGGGCGCGGGCTGTGGCCAAGAAAGGTCGACCGAGGATGATCGGACAATCAGAAAGTGAACTAGGAACTTCCATATCTAAAACAAGAAAGTCAACAGGAAAACAGAGACTGTTGACCCTAACCGCCACGTCTTCCACCACACCCTTCGGGATTTTGACAGAACGATCTACTAACTGTAACGTGACAGGGGTGGGTTTCAGATTTCCCAAGGAAAATTTTTTGAGCATGATGGTCGGTATGAGATTGATGGAAGATCCTAGATCAAGCAAGGCACGGTTAAAACTGCAACCTTGGATGCTACAGGAAATCAGTGGTGTGCCCGGATCTTTCTGCTTCGGTGGTAAGTTTGACAGTACAGCACAACTCGCATGAGGCGAGAGAACCACCGGATTCTTAGTCTTCTTTGACTGTCGCCTGGGTGTTGTGTAGTCTTTGAAAAATCGAGCGACAGTAGGTATGTGGTCGATTGCCTCGAGCAAGGGTACCTTGATTTCTACATCCCTGAACAAATTACGTAGGTTGTCAAAGGCCTGCGTATTTTTCTTTTTGCCTTTTGGCTCCCTTAGTAGAGCCTCAGGGAATGGGACTGATTCTGGCACAAGTTTTGGTGCATCATCCTCTCGCGAATGCGGTATGCCTCCCGAATGAGAGGGCGAAGAAGAAGATGGGCCAGGATCAGGTCGAGGCGGATTGACGGTCTGCTTACCGCTCCTCGTAGTGATAGCATTGGACGATGCAGGTCCAGTGGGATCATACGGTGGAGGAGGGTTTGCAATGGGGATATAAGAGTGTGGTGCTGCAGCAGGATTAGCCTGAAATCCCGGTGGAATGCTCGGAACTTGCAGAACTTGATTAACCTGTCCCTGAGAAGGTCGTACCTGTGGTTGAGAACCACGGGGCACGAAACTTCGCGGGTTTGGAACAGGTTGGGCGGGAAGAGTGCCCTGAGATCGAGTCGCCAAGCGTAGTTGACTGATCTCGGCGTTCTGCTGCGCCAATTGGTGCTGAAGAGAGGTCATGTTCTCTTCATGGCGCTTTGACATTTCCGTCATCATTCGCATCAATTTGTCAAGAGGGCTTGATGCGTGTTCAGTTTGTGGTACGCAAGGGCCTGATGGCGGATTTGCCATAGGATTAAACTAGACCCTTGGGATGACGGGTGCGGACGATCGCATTGGTCCACCCGCGGGGTTTTGGCGCTGCGGGTTGTTGGACTATGCGAAGTTCGGATGATTACGCCACCCTGGGTTATAAGTGGCAGAGAACGGGTTGTTCCCCAGGGCGCAAGCATCTTCTATGCCAGAAGACGCGTCTGCATGTAGATATGCATCTGAGCACACGGAGGCTTGGTCCTTCGTGTCGAAATACTGGCTCGCAGAAACTAGTTCCACATGACTTACCGAGTCGCTTGGCGTGACACTCTGTAAGGAAGGTCTAACGGGGTTTCTCGGGATAAGCCTGGTATTAGAAGAACTTGGATTGTGATGAAGTGGTGAAGAGGTGGTGTTTGCCATAGATCGGGCGGGGTTGGCCAGAAGCTCGTCCAGCTTCTTGTGCACGATGGAGACTTCATCCAGTTTTTGTGCAATAAGGCTTAGATCAGTGGATGAATGGGAGGGTCCCGTGTCAACTTCGTGGACATTTCGGGGCTGGCTGGTACGATTAAAGGCGACAATGGAAGCATTGTTCATCGAGTTTTCACTCATATTTTCAAACAGCTCGAATGCTCCATTCTCGTCTTTATTCATAAAGTTCCCTCCGCAGGAAGCGTCTGCAATCTGCTTCAAAGTCTCATTTAGCCCATAGTAGAAAATCTGGGCTATATGCCACTTAGGCAGACCGTGGTGCGGACACTTCCTGAGGAGGTCGTTATACCTCTCCCATGCCTCATGAAATTATTCGCCGTTTTGTTGCGTAAATGAAGTGATAGCACGGCGAAGTGCATTGGTCCGCCCGATTGGGAAGAACTTCTTGAGAAACGCTGTTCGCATCTCTTCCCAAGAGTGGATGGTTCTCCCAAGGGTGCGTAACCATTGCGACGCTTTATCCCGTAATGAAAACGGGAACATCTTCATGAGGACTATAGATAACCCGACATTTCTTGGTTTAACGGTTTCAGCAAGTCGGGTTAGGTCTTCCAAGTGGAGAAATGGGTCTTCACTTGCAAGACCATGAAAGTGAAAATTGATTAGGCCAATTATGTTTGGTTTTAATTCAAAGTCGTCCCCACCCATGGGGACCCGAATTTGTCCTATGGACTCTGTAGCAGCGGGATTCTGATAAGAGCTAAGAGACCTAGGCTCCTCCCGTTCGGGAGGGTTCTGCATTTCCTCCAATGTTTCCCGAATGGCTTCGATTTGCTCATTATACATTTCCATTTGGGCTTGGAGGCAGGTTATGGGATCTAAGGCTCCACCACCTGGTGGGTTCTGAGGGCGGTTTCCTCCCTCGGGATTTGGGGGTGGGCGTGCAGCCATGTTTGTGGAGGAGGACGATTCGACTTGTTTTCTAGATTTATCAGTCAATTCAAATAGTTCAGGGTTTTGTGACCTCCTCCCAAACATGCACTACCGCAGGAAGAATTGGGGAGATGAGAAGGGAAAAGGGATGAGAGAAATGACGCCACAAAGGTACACTTGATTACAAATCAATACAGTCAAGTTCCTAACCTCTACAGTGTGCCCTTAGACCTAGAGATCTAAGTTACCTACTATCACGAACTACGGAACCGAATGAGAGCACCGCGGAACCACCGGGCCAGATTGAAAGGCCGTTTGCCCCAGTCTTAGACACCCGATAGCACGCGGGAACTCTTACCAACACGTAGTCGCTACACACAGGTAGTTAGACCTCCAATCCTTAGTAAGGGTCAAGTTACTACCAGTTTTAATTAGAGGCTTAGGGTCAAGTGCTTTTGGAATGTGAAGGGCGTTGTTTACGGGTAATGCCCAAGTGATTGATTTTAAGAGTGTGTAAGAACAAGCATGCAACGGGGAAATCTCCCCGAATTGAAGTTTTTATTGGTGAATGGTTTTTAGAGTTCAGCCTTAAGTAGTATGAATTTTAGGGTTTTGCTGAATTACCAATTCAACCAATCTCCGGGTTTTTGCAAAAATACAGGTTTTCCTTCTAAAACCCAAGAAACCCTTCTTCAATTATCAGTTAGTTAATGCATGCTTAAAATGCAATGGGCTACCCTAAATGGAGATTTCTAAGTGTGGATGCACGAATCAGTTTTATATCAATGTGACAGGGAGCCAAAGCACTTCAATTCAAGTGCTCCCAATCACCAGAAATGATTTCCACACACAAGGCTTCAACCAAAAGATAAAGAAAATAAAATTGTTGGGGTTGAAGTATTCAGGATCGAATCACAGGCAAGTTTGAAAAGTCATGGTGGGGTTGGAATCAACTCAATTCCAAGTCTCCCCACCAAAAATGTGATCCTGAATTAAAGATAAGTGAGGCAAAAGAGGGATACAAGCAATCTTTTTCTTTGCCTCAAAGAATACTTCCCACGGCGAAAAATCTAAGAATCAAGATTCTCGGATTTTCGCTATGCGAAGTAAGGCGGGAAATCCCAGGACAGTGGGAGTGAAGATAACCAATCAATCAAGTGAATTTTAATCCACTTGCCCTCATGAAATCCCAAGAAGTTTTTCTAGTTTTTAGTTTTAAATTTTTTTTTTTATTGTGGTGGCAAGTTAACCCTAATTTGATGAGAAAAGAAAACCTACTTGTTCGGCAACGTGTGCGAAGCTCCAATGCGATGTTAGCGTCTTCACGCTCTCATTCCCGCCTTGGATCTGCTCACGTCCTCGACTTCGTCAGCCGTCTTCTCCTTCCACCAGGTTCACCTGCACACCAAAAACAACAATACCCATGAAGAGAGAAGAGACAAATTTAAAGGAATTGGATAGAAACTTACTCGAAAGCGCACGTCCCCGGCAACGGCGCCAGAAAAGTTATGATGGTCAGCCCGGATAGGTTGTTAATATGATGTTTTTATCGTTGAAATATGTATAGTGGTTAACCTAATTCAGACCTAACCATCTCTTTACAAAATTTTTAACCTGGCCTAATTGATTTTATCTTGTCACTTTTAGGCCCAGGGTCGAACACAGGGAAGTGGGGTTAAAGTCCAGTTTCTACGTTTTCCTTAAAACGCGTCTCTTCCGTTCGTTTATTGTGTTTTTTGGTGTTTTTCTTATTTAGGTTTTTTATGGTAATCCTTGTTCTTGAGGCACACCCTCAAAATTGTGTCCTTGGCTTTTAGCCAAACAGAGTCCCAAAACACGCCTTGCTACTTGCAAGACGGGGTACCTGCAAATCAAAGATTATCTTTTCACTTTTATACCTTTTTTTTATCTTTTTACTAAGAAGGAAGATAACAGATAGAAAGTAAATATAGTAGCTATAGATATATATTTATATGTAGTATATATAAAGGGGTGGGGGTGGAGGTGACGATGGAGTGTAGCACTATGTCGAGTCAGTCGACGTCTAGAGAGACGCAACCAACACGACTAGGTGCCGCGTGGAGTGTGGATGGAGGATGGATGATGTATGGGACCACGCTTTTTTTGTACGCGTGTATCAGGGAATATCAACAACTGGTGCAGATATCCCCGCAATACAGCGTATAATAAATAACGTGAAAATATATGTACTTATGTATGTATATAAGTAAATATATCTATATATATATATAAATGTATAGTTATATATGTATAGATATATATATATATATATAGATATATATGTGTATATATATGTATATAAGTATATATATATATATTACTATATATATGTATATATATATGTATATAGATATGTATATATATATATGTATATAAGTATATATGTCTATATATATATAAGTATATGTATAAGTATATAGATGTATATATAAGTAGATATATATATATATATTATATATATATGTATGTATATTATATATATATGTATGTATACATAACTATATAGATATACTATGTATATAAGTATATATATATAGATATATGTATGTATATATATATATATATATGTATATATGTTACTATAAGTGTGTGTGTGTGTGTGTCGGTGAATGTGTGTGTGCGTCGGTGAATGTGTGTGTGTGTGTTGCTGTGAGTTAAATAAAATAGAGAGAGAGAGAACACGTGAGAGAGAGAGAGAGCGGGAGCGGGCGGGAGAGATCGAGCGGACGCACGCGGGAGAGATTGGCAGAGAGAGAGGGAGATCGTGGACGCGCGAGTTAAGACGTCTGCAAGAGGTGGCGGACGTCTGACGCCGCGTCGTCTGAAGGCTGAGGCAGACGTCTGAAGACGGCGGGTGCGGGCGCAGCTTCGCGTAGGGTTCCTGCAGGCTTGCGCGAAGGCGACGGGTGGGCGAAGGCGTGGAGGAGCGAGCATGGAGGAGGTCTGCAGGTGGTCGCGGAGGGTCGCGGAGGAGGGCAGGGGGCGGCGCGAGGCCGTAACCGGCCGCTGCAGTGCGCGCGGCGGACGGCTACAGGTGCAACTGCGAGGCGGACAGAACGGAGACGGAGGCGGGGAACACCCTGCAGACGCACGCGGAGGCGGTGAGCGACTGCAGGGACGGTCGCGGAGGAGCGGGAGGACCTGCTACTGCTGCTGCTGGTGCTGGGCTGCTGCTGGTGCTGCTGCTTCAAGCTTCGGAGCTTGAAGCGGCAGCAATGGCGTGGAGACGAAAACGAAGAGAAAAGAAAACACCACGCCCACCGGCTCGTGGAAGAGCTGGGCGGTGGTGCTCCCACTGTGGTGGTGTGCACCACAGTGGGTTCTCCTGCTCGCCGGGTGCCTCCTCGACGGAGGGCCGGCGTATGGGAGGGGAGAACGGTGTAGAGGAAGGTGGTGGCTGCGGGGTCTTTGCAGCAGCTGGTCTTGCAAGGATGAAGCTGCAGCTACTTATAGAGGAGGGGAGAGTGGCGTGCCGACTGTAGCAGGGAGAAGGTGTGCGAGTTGCAGCTATAGGGAGCGGCGTTGGCAGGGAGAAGTGACGGGAAGAAGTGCTGCGTGGCTACTGCATGCAGCTGCGAGAAGAGTGCAGCTGCGGGAAGGGTGTAGCCGCGGGAAGGAGAGAAAAGAAGAAATCAAGAGGAAAAATAAAAAGAGGGTGATTTTGCAAGGAGGCACTTGAAGAAAAATGTAACTATGCAGGCGATTATTTCACTCCTCTTCCTCTCTTGATAAAATGCATGCATGCAAGTGTTTTTACAAATGCGATTACAGGATCCTATTATGCAATGTTAATGCTAGAAAATAGCACAAGAAGGCGTTATTATAGGCGTGTTTTGAGGTGCAAACAGCTGCCCCGTTCCTGTTCTTCTGCTTCGTCCTCCTTCGTCCTGCTCCGTCCTCTTTCGTGTAGGTGTCGTCCCGTCCTGCTCATCCTCCAAGTGATCGTCGAGGAGGATAACTTCTCTCTCCCATTCTTCTTTACAGCTTTCTAGTGTAGAATTTTCCTACTTTCTAGTGTAATTGATTTCCCACTTTCTAGTGTAATTCTTATTTGATTTTATTATATAAACGTTTTGAAATATTGAATGCATGTTTTCTCTCTCTCTCTCCTCCTTTTTAGTCTGATTGTTGTTATAGCTTCATTGTAATTACATCGCCTCGCTTTTCAAGAAAAATTCTAAAAAATATATATATAATTGCGAATATAGATCAGCGTAGCCTCCCTGTTCTTCCCGAAATTTCAATTTCGATATAAATTTTATTTGTTGAATACGAGTTCTTCACTTTCAAGCTACAATGACAAGGTTTTAAAAACCAAATACATTAGCGTAACAACTCGTTCGTTCAACAGCCGTCAATTTTTAAAATAAATAACCGACGACAAAAATAGGTAAGTTTTTTAGCAAATGAATCATTTTTGCCATCGCTTATTTTCGAATGCGACAACAAAAATATGTAAAGATTAATATAGAATAAAAGGTATCTGTCGTCGCTTATTTGAGAAAGCAACGGCAAAAATATTTTTATCGTCGCTTCTATAAGCGACGGCATTTTAGTTTAAATGATGTCAAATCTCAAAAAACAACACAATAACACGAGAAAAAGCGATAAACCCCGTCACTTATTTTATAAATGATGGCAAATACAATTGTTGTTGGTTATAAAACGATGGCAAAATATTCAGTCCATCTGTTTGGCGAATAATAATTCAACGTCGGATTTTCTTTACAACCAATAGGAAAATGAACAACGTTGCTATTTACACCATCGATTTTTGGCATCGATTTAAAGGCTTTTACCATAGATTTTCAACCGATGGAAAAGATAGAGTATGTTGTAGTGTCTTTTCTCACTAGAACCATTGTTTAAATTTACGTAACCAAGTAAACCCTAAAATACATTAATACCGGCATTTGAACCTTAAAAGCAACTACATCAATTAAGCTTGTATTATGAACCCCTTTGGTACAACTTCCTATGCTAAGCTGAGCGACTTCTGTTTTGACCCGCGCCCAACCCCCACCCTCTCTAGGTTAAGAATGAGTGCACAACAAAAACAACCTGCCCATGGCTCAACCCATGAGCCAGCTGTATTTGGACCCTTCTCTTTCTGGGTACTAAGGAGGGACCTTGATGCCCTCACATCCTGAATTAGGCATCCTGATGACTAATTATTCTAAATATGCTAATGCTATTCAAGGTTACAGTAGGAATGACTTGTACCCAAATACCTACAACCCAAGGTGGCATAACCATCCTAATTTTGCTTGGTCAAGTTAGAAACTCACCCAAGGTTATAACTCAGCTAGGTAGAATAATTATGGGCAACCTAGTAGGTACACACAACCACACACTTACCAAGCTCAACCTACTCAAGAAACCTAACCTACCAATCTGGCTTTAGTCCTCAAAGAAATGTGGGAAGTGAATCTAAGACATAAAAAGGAAATGAATTAGCCAAGGACCGAATTGACAGGATGAATGGATAATTGGTAGATTTTCAACAGCATGGGACGCTTCCATCCCAACCAGTCCCTAACCCTAGGAACTATCCTAGGAACTCTAGACAAAATAAGGAGCCACAACCTCAAGCCCAAGTGATTAGCCCTGCTTCCCCTACTCCTAGATTCATCCATATTCCCAATCTGGTTAATCAAGCCCCACCTATTTTTCAAAACCAACTTTAAGGATCAGCTTCTGATTGTAATGCCTCTGCTAGTGTTGTTACTCTAAGAAGTGGAACTAGAACCTAGGATCCAATTTGGCCTACATCTAATAATCACAAGGATGCTGGTGAACCTGACTTGGTTGACCAATCTAGAGATTGTCCTGGCAAGGCCCAGGAACCTATTTCTTTTGATTCTGATTATATCCCTTATCCTGAGATCATATAGAGATCTAATAAAAGGAAGCCACTTGCTAGTAATGAGGAGTTGTTAGATAGCTTCAAACAGGTTGAAATTAATATCCCACTCCTTAAGGCTATGAAGCATATCCCTGCCTATGCCAAGTTCCTAAAAGATTTATGTACCCAGAAGCGTAGACCTAAATCTCAAGCACCTAGGAAGGTAGTCCTATCTGAGCAAGCTAGTTGTGTTATCTTAGAAAACCTTCCTCCTAAAAGAAGAAACCCTAGAGTACCCTTTATTTCATGCACAATTGGAGATTTTACCTTTGATCAAGCGCTTCGTGACTTAGATGCTTCAATCAACCTAATCCCAACTAGCCTTTATGAAAAATTTGGATTAGGTGAACTCAAACCTACCTTTGTGACTCTTCAACTTGCTAACAGATCTATTACCAAACCCAAAGGAGTCCTAGAGGATGTTATTGTTAAGATTAGAGATTTTTATTTTCCCGGTGGATTTTCTAGTCCTTGACATGAATATACTTGAGGAACTTAGGAATACCCCAATTATTCTTTGGATACCTTTTCTTGCTACAGCCAAGGCACATATTGATTGTGAGAATGTATGTATAGAAATATCTTTTGGCAATAGAAAATTACAACTGGATATCTTTAAGGCCAGCAAGAAATTTGAAGATTGTGAATTTATCGGTGACCAAGATGATGTTGATGAATCAATGGCTGTGAATTTGATTAAGAACCTGGTAGATGCCAACCTGAATAGATCAGCTCAAGAGGGGGATGATTTGCTCTGTACCCTGCTTATATCCAACCTCTTGAGATTGATCATATGATTGAACCTACTCCACCTGTTAATCTTGACTCAGCTCAGCTTGATTTGAAACCCTTGCCTTCTAATTTGAAGTAGAATTTTCTAGGCCCAAATCAAACTCTACCTGTGATTACTAGTGCCTACTTGACTCAAGAACAAGAACATAAATTGATTTGGGTCCTAAAGGAGAATAAAGAGGCAATTGGATGGACCATTAAAGACTTAAAACCTACTGTACTCATAGCATACGTTTAGAAGAATGGTCTAAGACTTCTCGTGAAATGCAAAGAAGACTGAATCCGAATGTGCACGAAATAGTGAAGAAGGAAATAATTAAATGGTTCGATGCTAGAATAATTTATCCAATTTTTGACAGTCCTTCGGTTTGTCTAGTCCAAATCATTCCAAAGAAAGTAGGATTGACTGTAGTGGCTAACGAATAGGGAGAATTCGTGCCTACAAGGATAGCTTCCTCTTGGAGAGTATGTATTAATTATAGAAAGCTTAATACAGCCACTAAGAAAGATCACTTTCTTCTCCCTTTTATTGATCAAATTCTAGAGAGATTGGTAAGATAATCTTATTATTGCATTTTAGATGGATACTCTGGTTATAATCAAGTAGCAATCCACCCCGAGGACCAGGAGAAGGCTACTTTCACCTACCCCTACAGAACATTTGCATTCCGTAGGATGCCCTTTGGATTATGTAATGCACCAGCTACATTCTAGAGGTGTATACTAGCAGTATTTTCTAAGATGGTAGGTGATTTTATAGAGATATTCATGGATGATTTTTCGATCTTCGAGGAATCCTTTGATTCTTGCCTATCAAACCTGGATAAGATTCTTAGAAATTGCAAAGAGGTTAATTTGATCCTTAACTGGGAGAAGAGCCACCTTATGGTCACTAAAGGGATTGTACTTGGTCATGTGGTCTCTTAAAGAGAAATTGAAGTGGATAAAGCTAAGGTGGATACTATATCTAGATTACCTCCCCTAACATTTGTCAAGCAAGTAAGATCCTTTCTAGGTCATGTTGGATTCTATAGGCGGTTTATTAAAAATTTCTCCCAAATAAGCAGGCCTTTAAGCAACCTCCTCTCTAAGGAGAAAGCTTTTGATTTTGATGATTCTTGTTTCAAGGCCTTTGATCTTTTGAAATCTACAATTACCTATGGTCCAATCCTGCAACCACCTAATTGGGAAGCTCCTTTTCAGATAATGTGTGATGCTGCTAATTTTTCCATAGGAGTTGTGGGTTAGAAATTAGATAAAAAGCCCACAGTGATTTATTATGCTAGCAAAACACTTGATGAGGCACAAAGAAATTATACTACTATCGAGAAAGAATTACTAGCAGCAATTTTTGCATAGGAAAAATTTCGAGCTTATTTATTTGGATCACATGTGACTATCTACTCAGACCACATTGCATTTAGGCACCTTTTAGCTAAAAAGGATGCTAAACCCCAGCTTATTCGGTGGATACTATTATTATAGGAATTTAACTTGAAAATCAAAGATAAAGACAGTTCTCAAAATGCTGTGGCTGACTGTTGAAGCGAATTTCCGTCAGGTTTAGAAAGATTCACACGTCATAGTATAGCGATGAAAATGTTTCGACATTAAAATTTATAGTGCTCGAAAAGCGTAAGTTTCCGAGGTCATTCGTAGGGAGCAATGAATCACAAATCAAACACTAATCCAATAAACAAAATTCAAGAGAATGACATATGAAAAATATATTCATTTTGAATTAGGAGGGGGGAGAGGAAGATGGAGGGCAACTTGAGGGCGACAGGAGAGAGAAACCATGGTGCTGAAGGTTGGACAACCTGGAGATTTAGGGCTTGGAGACGAAAGGAAAGAAAAGGGTACGTGGCCACAAGGAGATGGGAGGCAGGCATGGGTCGTGCACACGAAGGCAGGCCTTGGGGCAACAAGGAAATCGTGTGCTTTTGGTGTCGACGACGAGGGCATGTGGCGGTGATGTGTCGCTATCCCTTGTGTGTCTGGCATGCGGGGGACATGCCTAATAGAGGGTAGGAGAGGGGAGGGGCTGCCGTGTGAGCAAGAGCAACAAACTTTGTGGTGCTGTCGCCGCCACCACCGCCTCCACCTACCTATGGGGGACACACGGTGGATGTTGAAATTCCTATGACAGAAGACATCAGAACGACCGAGCTTGTATTGAGAGGGGCTCTGGTAGGAGAGGTGATGACTGGTAATCCTTCCTTGGATAAGGTCCATCAACTGGTAAGTTCACTATCCTTGTCGACCGATGGTTGGAAGCTTACATCCCTCTCTCCTATGCGTTTTGTGCTTTTTGGTTTGGGGATGATTGATGTAGAACGTCTATGATTTCGATCAGGTGCTTTTGAGGGGTTGATGGTGATATGGAGGTTAGTCTCTCCCTTCGATGGATCTTTGCCTGAGAGACCACCCTAGAGGGTAGGATCTAGGTCGGGGAGACTGGGAATTAGGGGCCTACCACTACATCTGAGGTCGAAAGAGGTGGAGGCAACCATGATTGCAGGTTTTGCTATGCTGGCTGAAGATGCAGAGGTTGGTCTGATGGAGGGAGATGGTCAGGTTCTAAATGTATTGGTGGATGTTTTCAAGGCAACTTCTGTCCCTGAGAGGCTTATCCTTCGATGTGGGGGGAGCTAGTGGTTGCTGATCTTGTGTTTTACAATGGGTGATACTGATGGGGAGATCAATCAGGACATCTTATGCAGAGCTTGTGAGAGATGAGGTTATCTTACAATAGACGAGTCGTGTGACTCCTGATGAGGCACCTGAGCTAAAAAAGCGTAAGGACCACCACCATCTAGAGGAGGAGGAAGTGATGGATGTGGTGTCGGGAGAGGAAGTCGTGGCTGAGGAAATGGCAGTAGTTGAGTCAGGGATAGCTGTATCTGATGAGCAGGTTCTGCAAGAGATTTCTAACAACTCCATGAGACCCTAATTTAGTCTACAAGCTATGGAAGGGTTGAAATTTGGAGCTGGGTCAGCGGCCAAGGTTGGCATGGGTAGATCCCCATATAAGCTCAGGTAGAGGCTACTAGCCACAATTGTGAGGCTTGATGAAAATGCCATTGCTATTATTATGAAGGTTGGAAAAGTCCAGAGCTCTAATAGGGGGGTACCCAAGGAGGACGATGAGAGTCCTCTCCTGGAACGTGCGTAGGCTGCACGACAAGAGCTGGAGGGTGTCCCTCTCAAGATATCTAAGGGAATGGGAGATTAATTGTGCTATCATCTAGGAGACGCACATTGAGAGTGAGGATGACAGGGCCTAGTATGATTTGAAGAATGTGGGTATGGCTGAGTGTGTGACACTTAAGTTACAAGGCAGATCAAGGGGCATTGTTCTGTGGTAGAGAAAAGCTTGTTTACAAGTGCTGGAAGTGCACAAAGTTAGACATATGTTGACTTGTAAGTTCAAAAGATATCAAGGGGAAGGTGAATATTACTTGACCGGTGTGTATGGCCCGTGTGTTGCCTCTATGAGACACGAATTGTGGGAGGACTGGGCTGCAACAACTGAGTATATACAAGGGGCTACATGGCTTGTGGGTGGGGATTTTAATTGTGTTTTGACAGGGAGGGGCAAGCCAAATGGTGTGGAGGATAGTGCATCCCTAGGATTCCAATCAACAGTTCAAACTCTTGGCTTGAGTGAGTACCCGTCCTCTAGAACTGAGTTCACATGGAGAAATCGAAGTGGCCTTATGTCAAAGATTAAAAGATCTTTTGGAAATGCTTGTCTTCTAGACATGTTTCAACTGTCTTCTATGTCTGGGCTGGAATGCCCATTTTCATACCACACTCCCTTAGTCTGGGAAAGTGGGGAACAAGTGCACACAGGTTCATACTTCAAATTTAGAAGGTTATGGTTGAGAGAACTAGGATTCCGTGAGATGCTTGAGGTGTCGTGGAGGGCCAAAGCATGTGGAAGGTTCGACCACTATCAAACTTGCATCCAAATTGACTGCTATGCGCATAATGCTTAAGGAGTATGGGGCTACGGTGTCCACTTTAAGACAGCAGAGGCATCTTGAGGCATTGATGGAAATCCAAGGCTTGGATGCAAAAGAAGCAACAGGTCCCTTATCTGATCAAGAGCTTGATATTATAAGGATATGGCAAGGGGTGGTGGCAGAGGAGGATTTAAAACAGGAGATGGATTGGAGGGAATGTTCAAGGCAACTATGGCTTAAAGAGGGTGACGCCAACACTAAATTCTTCCACCTTTCAGCTAGCTCTCGTAGAAGGTTGAATATAATTTCGTCCATAGTCAACGACGATCAGAGAATATCTTCTATGCAAGAGATTAGATTCAGAGAATATCTTCTATGAAGGTTGAATATAATTTCCTCATGGGCAGTAGGTAGAGGATTATGGAGAATGGCTGCGAGTGATTCGCCTAGAGTCTTAAAGGAGCAGGCCTCTACGTTGACGGCAACCATCACTGAGAAGGAAGCTGTGGATGCCATAAACGATTTGAACAATGAAGGCTCTCCTGGACTTGATGGAATTCAAGTGTTTTTTTATAAGGAAATGTGGAACTTGATTGGTGAAGAGGTGATGAATGTTATCAAGGAATTTGAGAGAGGCAACTTTGGCTTTGATAAGATCAATAGATCCTTTCTTTTCTTGTTGCCAAAGTTACAAGGAGTAGAGAAGTTCCCTGATTTCAGACCTATCGCTCTCTCGAACTCCATTTATTTGGTGGTGAGCAAGATATTAGTGAATAGGTTGAGGTCAATCCTGCAAGACCTGATTCACCCAGTCCAATCAGCTTTCCTCCCAAACAGGTCTTTGCAAGAATCATTTATTATGGCTCAGAAGATGGTGTGTGGGTGGCATAGGAAGAAGTGTAAACCTTTATGTGGAAAGTGGACTTCCGAAAGGCTTACGACTCTATGTCGTGGCCTTATTTGTGGGAGGTGTTTAAAAGAAGAGGGTTTCCTCCCCTCTGGATCCAATGGATGAAGCGTTGTATTACAACCACTTCTTTCACTCCTTTGATCAATGGCAAGCCATGTGGGGCTTGGATCCAACCACAGTGCGGAGTTAGACAAGGATGCCCACTAGCTCCTTTGGTGTTCAATCATGCAGTGGATGGTCTAGCTAGATACACTTGCAAACTTTCTGAGGTTGATGTTATTAGAGGATATTCAATATCCGGCAGGAGAGCCAAGGCTCCTATACTCCAGTATGCAAACGACATGGTCTTTTTTGTAGAGGGGACAGAGGTTGAAGCCCAAGCTTTAGGGCACATGGTTAAGATCTTTGGGGACATTTCAAGTCTGAAATTGAACAGGGAGAAGTCTACTTTGGTTTGTTTTGGTCTCAGCGAGCAAGAACGAGATGTACTCTCAGCTACTCTAGGAACTCCATGTGCCAATCTACCAATCAGGTACTTGGGGCTACCCTTGAGGTGTTCAAAATTGAGGAAAAGCAACTAGAACGTACTTTTCGATAAGATCTCCATCAAGCTGGAAGAGTGGAACAGTAGGTTCTTGTCTAAGGGTGGAAGACTCATCCTGTTGAACTTTGTTATTACCTCTATCCCGATCTTCTATTTTTCCCTATTCAAAGCCCCAAAGTCTATTTGGAAGTGCATGGACTTGATGCGAAAGAGGTTCTTCTGGAAGGGTGCGCAACACGAGGGTAGATTTATGCAACTGCTGAAGTGGGAGCAGCTATGTCGCCCCAAGGAAGGAGGTGGGTTGGGGATTAGAGTGCTAAATGAGTTCAATGAGGCCTTACTAATTAAATGGGCTATAAAAATTCTCAATGGGGAAGAGAAATTGTGGATTGAATTCATTAGAGATAGCTATGGTAGCTCCAATAGTGCATTGAGAAGATTACATCCTTCCATACCGTCCCCATTTTGGCAGTCTATTATTTAGGCCCTTAAGAGTAATTGGCATTTACTGCAGCTTGTGTTAGAAGATGGTAGGGTCTTCAATTTCTAGAGGGAGTAGTGGTCCCGTTGGGTCCCCTGAAGGAATCATACCCGCAGGTGTTCTCTGCTGCTGAAGACAAGGCACGATGAGCAGCTATTGGTCTAAATCAAATGGTTGCTGGCAACTAAATGAAACTGAAACCATCAGGGAGGGAACCCAGCTATGGGAGGAAAGATTGAACTTGATTTCAGACTTGCAATGATTTAGACCAAGGACTAGCGTGGAGGACAGTTATGAGTGGGATGGAATCTATACGGCTCAACGTGCTTATGGAAGAATTATGAATACTGGCAATGGTATGGGGAGTGATCACATCGACAAAAAACTTTGGCTCTTAAAGGTTCCCCTCAAGGTGCAAATGTTTCTCTGGTTATGTAGAAGGGAGGGCTTGATTACAGGGGACCTTAGGCACAAGAGGATGGGTGCAGCACTACATGAGTGTCATCTTTGTGGAATGCATATCGACAGTTTGAGCCACATGTTCTCCTCTAGTTTGATTACGGATGTGATTTGAAGAACTTGTCAAGAGCCGCTCCCTCCATGGGAGTCCTTATGGCATAGCTTTTGATACCTGGGAGGCTGCACTTGTGCATGGTTGTGACTTAATGGTGTGTGGAGGGCGAAGAATGAGAGATTGTTTCAGGAGAGACCAATATGCTGTGAGCAAATTGTAAATGAGTGCTGGTCCCTCATACATAGATGGGGATCTAATTTGTAACTCTCCATATTTTTCCTTTTACTGATTAATAAAATGCCCTTCCGGATTGCTATTGTAACATGATAGCTTTCATCTCAGTTTCAAAAAATATTCATTGAATAGCCAAATGTATCTCAAATTTAGTGAACAAAAAGAATAAAGAATGAGAGAGAGAGAGAAAAAAAAGTTATGGTTTCAAACCACTTAAGGAGCCTCTTCACTTAAGCTTATCTCAACTCAAGCCTCAATTCAGACGTCTCACAATGGGCCTTAGATTCCTTAAAGTTCAGGCCCAATTCTCTTCAGTGCAAAACCCCCTCAATCTAGCACAAATCCTCCTCTCTCTCAAACCCAGACTAGAATGATCCAGACCATAATCCAGTTCAATGCAAAAGGAGGTCCACCCTCGCAAGGCATAAGCGAGCGTGGACACGTGCGTAGGCTCGTGCGAAGGGGGACACGACCCCCCGTGGCTAGGGCAATAAGCCTCTACACGTAAAACGTTAAATACCGCTTTCCAATTCAAATGTCCCCGATGTGGGACTAAAGCTGCCACTTTTCTTCAGGTGTTGCTACTAAGAAGCTACAGCCAATATGAGTTGTTGATGTTGCTCTTTCTCTAATTCAAAGCCCAAGAGGCTTCCTTAAAGTGGTTCGCAGGTGATGAAGGCAATGGAGAGGTCGGAGGTCGGTATGGGATGACGGTCCGTGGCGAAGTGAACAGCGGCGATGGCGACCTAAAAACACTAGCACGGGTCTTTGACCCAAATTAGATAGTACATAAGCATCACCAGAGCACGATGAGTATTGAGGTGAGCTGTATTAGGTGTTTACGAGCGTGTGGTGACCAGACGGTGGTGGCGAACGTGGATGTGAGTGGGTTCATTTGACTGAGGGATACAAAGGTCAAAGCTCTCAATAAGTTGAGGGCTTTTGGCCTCTGAGGTGTGAGGAGTGTTTTGGTGGTGGTGGTTTTGCAATTGGAGTGGTGTAGCGTCAACACAAGCTCACTGGAGCTCCCGCCATAGTTGGGGTTGAAGGTGGAGGTGGGAGAGATAAAGTGGTTGAAATCTAATCCTAAGACCCTAAAACTACTCCAGAGAAAGTGAAGGAGATAAAAACCTAATTTATTGGACGAAAAGAAGGAGGAATCATGTCAGCTTGCCTCGCTGGACATGGGGAAGGTGAACTCTCGGATGAGGGAGATGACAATGATGAAGGGGAGTGGCAGCCCTAGTTAAGGTAAGCTAGAGTCGGAGGAACTTGAGGAAGATGCTCACACATCCAATTTGTCTGTTGGATGTTGTCTACGTGGCTAGATCGTGTTTTAACAGATATCTCATTGTAATATAGATGAACTCTCCGCGAAAACAAATATGAATTTATAACTCGAAAATCAAAGTATCCGAGGTCGAACACAGGGAGCAATTGGGTATTCCAAAACTTAAGAACACAGCTTTCAATGAAAAGTAATAACTAATTCAACAAAAATAGGAGAGTAATGTTATGGAGAAAGTGCTCAAAAAGAATTGGACGTCTGATATTGTATTAGACGTCTTAAAATTTCATACTACAATGCTTTTAAATGTTGGCCTTTTGTGTCTTCTCTTCTTTTGCTTTGCTATGTGGCTATGGCTTCTTCTTCTGCTTTTCTTTTTCAGCCATTCCTGCTTCTCTTCTTCTGCCCTTGCTTTCTCTCTTCTTGATTCTCTTCCTGCAGCTAACTCCTGGCCTTTTCTTCTTGTCTTCCTTAGTTTACTTCTTTTTCTTCCCTTGGTCTGCCGCTCCTCTGCTACAATGAGTCTCCCTTCTTTTCCTTTTTCCTTCCTTTGCTACGGCTACCTCCTTCCTTGCTAAGCCCATCTTCCTCCTGCTGCCCCTCTTCCTCCCTTAGCTTCTTCTTCTTGCACAATCATCACACAGCAAAACCTACTCCCCTACCCTCCCTGCGTCTCTCTCTCTCTCTATTTCACTCTTCGCTTCGCTCTCCCATAGCCAGGTAATCGAGTCGGGTGAGCGCCCGGGTCCAGGCACACCGGCATGGGTGTGGTGCATGAGGAGTGCTAGGTTAGGTAGTCGGATCCAGGTGCCAAGTCCGCGGGGGAGTGTCGCGGACGAGGCATGGCGAGTGAGGGTGAGGGACCTCACCCCTGTGTGACTTGAGGCAAATAGAAGGATTCACAAAATCAATTTAAACCACATACCTCCTACGTTTTCGAGGTGGGACTAAAAGTCCCACCCGCTTCTGCTGGCACCTGCAAGCGGATGTCTTCACGCAATTGACGCAACTGAAGGGTCCGCAGCGACTGCTCTCAGGCTGGATTCATGCAAACACTCAACCCGCGCAGCCTGGGAGCCTGAAACCTGAAGCGCGTGGCCTGAAGCTCAGAAGCACGCAAGCTTGTGTGCTTGTTAATGGCGGACGAAGGCTCGACCGTGCAAGTCACAAAAGTAGCCTTACAACTCTATCAAACAACAAGAGAACCTTCGCCGTGTCACGACGAAGGTGAGGCGGGTGTTGGCGTGGCTCAGACCAGCCTAGGCGTGCGTGCCTAGGTCGGATTGTGACTGTGTGAGTGGGTTCGTTCGATGGAAGCGTGGAGCGCATGTGGTGGTCTGTGAGTGGGTGGAAAGTGTTCAGTGGTCGATGGCGGAGGTGAAGAGGTTGGTGGCGAGACGTGTGGAGGTGTGGAGTGATGGATGCGTCTCGCCGGAGGTCGGCCGAAGATGCAGAAGATGAGGGTGGACAATGGCAGTCGAGGGGTGATTTGTGAAATAGATTGAGGGAAAATAGAATAGGAGAGGAGGAGCTTATCTGGGGTACTTGGAGCGAAGGGGAGGCAGAGGAGACGGATAGCGTGTTTGTGCCGTTGTCAGAGAAGACGGCCCTGAGGGGAAGATAGCGGCGACGAGAAGGTCCGGGAAGCATGTGCTGGTACGACGCAACGCGGAAGAACGAGGTGAAGCGAACCCTACCGCTGGTATGGCAGCAGAGCGATGAGATGGGGGAGGAAGACTCGTCGAAGCTTGTGGGCTACTTGGCCGGAGAGGGGAGAGAGGAATTCTAGGGGATTCTTCGGCCAAGTCAAGCTTAAGGGATTGACATAGGACTGGGGATCCTTTTATAGTTGCTGGCTGAGCTTCTGGTGCTTGGAGGGCAAGCCTTCTATCACCGACTCCTCGCCGGAGAAGGTAGTTGGAGACCCAAATCTCTCATGCGTTCGCACGAGAGATTGGATGCAAATCAGAGATTGCAATTGAGCTCAGATGGAAGGGAATTCCTCAGAGAATCTCCCTTCCAAATCTGGGAGATCTCTGAGGAATCAGGGAGTACTCCCCCTCCATTCCTCATCAGAGAAGGATTTCTCCCCATTAATGGTGGGGGGACCTGTTTATAAGAGTGGTGAAGAAGTTAGGGGGGTTTGTGTGATGGTTTTCAAAAGATAGGGGCCAAAATGTAGTTAGGTGTATTATTTTGCAAAGTAGGTCAAGATGACCTCCCCTTGGGTCTAAATTTTGGTACAAACCTAATTTGGACCTAAGAAATCCAATGGTGAAGTTATATTTTTGGTTTGACCACGTTTGACTGGATATTTTGCACAAAAACCCAAATTATGTCAATTAATGAGCTAGGACCCCAATCTAGGTCAAAACAAGTTCCAAAGGCCAATTTGAAGGTTCTAAACCCTAAGGGATATTTTTCCATGAATTTTAGAGAATTTATTTGATTTTTATCCTTCCCATAACCTTATTGAATTAAGCGGATCTATTTTAGGGTTACAGAATGTCATTTAATTCTTGGATTGCACAAGAACTCATTTCTAACTAAACCAACCCACTCTTTATCTTATTCATACCATTTGACTTATGTCGTGCCTCTGAGAAATCCCATTTATGTCCTGCAATGGTGAAATTGCAATTTTAACTTTTATTTCATGTTTTCTTCTTAGAACACTTATTCCTTGAATTAAACCCTTCTCTAGGTTATGTAGGAGCTCTTATTCTCTTTCTTAGGTCAAAATGAGCTAGTTACGGCTCATGATGAGGCTTTTATCATACCCCCATGCCTAGCTTTTGCTAGTCCCTTAGCAAAATTTCAAGGGTTTAACTTCTATTCTAGACCCTGAGTTTCTTGTCACCAGTCATGATAAGTGCTTTTCTTTTTCTTTTGTGATTAGGTCAAAATGCCACCAAAAGGCCTAGAGGTACTCAAGTACCAACCAAAATCTGGACCTGACCCGCTTTAGCCTCAGTCTTCCGCAAAGGTTTTTAAGGCCCCAAGAAACTATCCTAGGGTTTGTTGGATTACGCGGTTAAAGTACCCATACTTGAGACATTTTTAGCCTAGGTTTAGTTTGCAGTGCATTTTTATAAGAGAAAGACAGAGGATTTATTTGTTTGGAGAGCTTTCTCGCTCTTTTCTTTTTATTTCTAGCTTCAGATTGGCTTCTCAACACGGTCTGTATTGGATTCCTCGTCCCCATCATTAATCCTCAAGGGTCCCTGGCAATCAATGCTTCGTGATAGCACCGCCCATGGCAACCCCTAAAACCTTGACTTTCAAGATTTCGAGATAATCCCGCCCATGGAATTTCGTGGCCGAATTCAGACCCTGGCAATCGTCATTTCGTGATAATGCCGCCCATGATATCTGAACCAGCAGAGTGCTTACATGCCCCCAGTAGGATATTTAAATATCCTAAGAGACAAGCACCGAGGAGACGATATGTTATGCATCTTCGAGAGGAATTTCCCGCCTCTCTGCGTCGAGGACTCATCCAAATCAACTTGTGTTAATCAGTCGCTCCTAATCTAGGCGACCTTTTCAGAACATTGAAATACTTTTTTGCGTGATTTTGATATTTATGCGCACTGAACCAAATTGTGTGTGAATTGGGGTGCTAAGGTTACCGAATCCTGCAAACTGAAGGTCAGTTAACGAGACTGAATACTCCCTAAGCCTTAGACCTAATACTTAAGCTTCGTATTTTCCCCAACCTCTTGAGGAGTATCCAGATTTTAGTGAGTACTTGAATTTTTAAGCCTAAGAGTCTAGCCCAAAAGGCCTAAGATCAGCACTCCTGCTAATCTCTTTTTATGTCTCCTTAGCACTTTTCTTCTATTTTTCTCTTTTCTTGATGTGATCCAGAACTTCAGTTAATCCCTTAATCTTTTACTAATGACCACTTTTTTTTTTCATTTTGTGCTCCTTTTTGGCATTTTGCTCTTTTCCTCCTCTCATTTTGTATAGCCCAAAAATTCTCTCCCCCCTCAGTTTTTCTTTTTTCTTTTTCAAGATTTTTTTTTCTTGTGAATTTTTTTGTTGAAACATTTTCTTGATATGAGTTTTCCTGACATTTTACACTTTCATACCCCCCCATGCCTAGGATTTGCAATGTCCCCATTGTAAATTAGGTGGGTTCGAATTTAGCTTAGTTCATGCGTTAGGACAGGTGTTGGGTGGGCGAACGGGTCGAAGTGACTGTTGCGAACAATTTCTAATCTCGGGTACGGGTACCTAAGGTGGAGTCGGCTATTCTAATGGATGAACCCTAAAATGCAATTTGAATTCAGCGTAGAAATGTCAGAAAAGGTTTCGAGTTTTTCAAAGAATGACGTGTTGCCTCCCGTTAAGCGCTGAGTTTTACATCATCGGCTGGGCGCAATGAACTCAAGGGGAATGGAGGGTAAAGGATGACTTAGCCAAATTTGAATTGGTCATGTCAATGAATGGTTTGAGTCTCTGACCATTCACAACAAAGGGTTCAGAATCATGGCTGAGTGGGCTGATCTCAATGGCTCCATTTCCAAAGATTTGTTGGACTAGGTAGGGTCTGACCCACTTAGATCGTAGTTTTTTTGGGAATAATTTGAGTCGGGCATCAAAGAGTAGAACCTTTTGACCAGGATGAAAGATCTTTCTAGAAATGTCCTTGACATTAAAAGCTTTAACCCATTCTTTGTAAATTCGCGAGTTCTCATACGCGTCATGGCGTAATTCATCGATCTCGCTTATTTGAAGCCTTCTATGGGTTCCAGCCTTAGAAAGATCTAAGTTGCAATTCTGTACTGCCCAATAGGCTTTATGCTCCAATTCGACGAGGAGGTGACATGCCTTCCCGTACACTAGTCTGAAGGGAGACATACCTAATTGGGTCTTGTGGCCAGTCCTATAGGCCCACAATGCTTCCGAAAATCGAGAAGACCAATCCTTCCTGTCAGGTCAAACAGTAACCTGGAGGATTTTCTTGATCTCTCGATTTGATAGCTCAGCTAGACCATTAGTTTAGGGGTGGTAAGGAGTAGAGATTCGATACGACACCCCATATTTGGTCATCAGTGACCTGAACTGAGTGTTTGTGAAATGGGTCCCTCCGTCGGAAATTATTGCTCGTGGAATCCCGAACTTTAAGAAGATGTTTTGATGAATGAATCTGATAACCTTATGACTATTGGTTCAGGTCAGAATGGCTTCTATCCACTTGGACACATAGTCAACGGCGAGTAAGATGTATTCGAAGCCATCCGAGATAGGGATGGGTCCCACAAAATCAATCGCCCAAATGTCAAAAATTTCGCATACCAGAATCGGCTGTAGAGGCATCATGTCTCGATGGCTCATGTTACCCAAGGTCTGGCAACGAATACATGCCTTACAGTGATCGTATGCATCCTTGAAAATTATGGGCCAGTAAAAGCCACACTGGAGAACTTTTGATGCAGTTTTGTGTCCTGAGAAATGTCCACTAAAAGCGAAAATACGCGGTTTGTTAAAATACGTCGTTGTAACGCGTAAATCCGCTTTCACTCTTAAATTTATAATCCTAGATAGGGTAGTATCTAGGGTCGTCCAAGGAGGCCAAATGTTTGCAATAGTGATTCTCTTGCTAGGAATATAAATCTCAACTTTCTTTTTGGTATTTTTCAATATACCATTTTTTTTTGTTTTTGAACTAAGGCAACATGCGAAATTATGGCGGGAAAAGTGTTTACACTTCCAATTAAGTAAACTACTCTAAAGTGGCAAGTAGAGCCTCTCCCTAAGCTCACTCTAAGCAAGTGGAGGCCTAGAATAATTAGGGAGAGGAAGTGAAGAATGCTGAAAATAAGCAAATAGAAATGCAAACAAGATATGCGAAGAAGGCAACTAGATAATTGATAAAGTGTTTAACAAAAATGCCTAGTAGAGGAATGCTTCTACTACTAGATAATTGAAATAAAGAAAGAAAACACAAATCCTCTAAATAGATGGTGAAGAAGAGGGCTTCTTGCTCCAAGGTTGGTGGCTCCCAAGCTTGAAAAGAATCCTTCAACTCCTTCCTTGCAGTACTCCGCCAAAGTGATGACCTCCAAGGCAAGCCCTAAGGGGGCGTGCCCTAAGTTTCTCTCCAAGGGTGGACGTCCACCCTAAGCTTTTCTCCTTTGCCTGGCCGTCCTCCTTGAAGTGGGAGAGTCCTCCTCCTTGGCGTGGCTCAAGTTGAAGAGAGTGGGGAGAAGAAGGCACCAAAAGGGCTGGTGATTTGCCCCTTTAATCTCCTTCTCTACTCCTTCTTCTTGGCCGTAGGTATAGGTGGTTTAGGTAGAAAATATACTAAGGGAGGATGCCCCAAAATGGTGGTAGGTGGTGGCTTTTTATAGAATAGGATGGGGGGTTAAGGTGCCCCTTGAGATGGAGGGCTAGGATGGAAGGATGAGGGTGGTTGGTGATCCTATGGCTAGGGTGAGTTGGCGCCAACCCAAGGGGTGTTAAAGGGGGTGGTTATGGTGGTGTTGGTGTCTTTTGGTGGTGGAGAGACACCCCCATGTTGGCGCCAACATGGGGTCTTCTAGAAGGGGAGTTAGGTGGATGGTGGAGATGGATTCAAGGGGGATTGTGTGGTGGAGATGAGGGGGGATTTCGGAGGGAAAAGTGGCGCCATTAAGGAGTGGTTATGGGTAGTTTTTGGTGCCACTTTTAGGTGTCTTTTGGAGGTGGTGGGTAGGTTAGGTTGGTGCCAAGTGGGTTAGCTTATGTGGAGCTTAGGTGGAGCTAGTTGGGTGGAGTTGGTAGGTTGGTTTTTGGGGTGGTACAAGCCAAGGACATTGGAGCATAGTTAAGCTAAGCTAAGCTAAGCTAGCTTAGCTAATGGAGGAGTAGAGGAGAAGATGTTGGAGCTAGGGTTTGGAGGAAGGAGCTGAGGAGAAGAAGTCTGGAGTTGGAGCTGGAGCTGGCTGCTGCTGAAGAGGTTGGCATGGGGCTACTCTAGCTGGCTTAGCTTGCTAGTTCATTGCTAGTTGCTAAGCCAAGCTAAAGTGAGCTAGCTTCTACCAAAATGAGCTGAGGTGAGCTAGGTCTGGTGCTCCCGGGGAGAATCAAGCTGGTTGAGGCAGCTAAGGTAGCTTAGCTCAACTGAGTTGAGCTAAGCTGAGTCCCCGGGAGCTGGACTTGAGCTTCCTGAGCTGAGATGAATTCTTCTTCAGCTGGCTGGAGTTGAGTGGAGCTGAATGTAGCTGGATCTGAGCTGGGGTGAACTCCTGTCAACTCAGCTGAGCTAGCTAGAGCTCCCTGTGAACTAGTGGGAGCTGAGATGAGCTAGACTCAGCTAAGTTGAGCTGGATCTGAGCTGACTTGAGCTAGGGTGAGCTAAGATGAACTCTCTTGAGCTGCCATCCAGCTGAGATTAGCTGAATGGAGCTGGGATGAGCTAACCCTAGTTCAAGTAAGCTAGGTTCCAGTTGCGGTGAGCTTGATCAAGCTAAGGTGAGTTGGATCAAGCTGAGGTGAGCTGGATTAGGCTGAGTTCCAGCTAGTCTGGGCTTCTCCTTCACCATTTGCCTTCTTGAGTGCTAGGGTTTTAGGGATCTGTGCATCTGTACATCCCTAACACTCACAAAAACACATTAAAACGACAATAAAAAATGCAATGCATGCCTATCCTAATTTATGCCTAAATGCAGCCCAAAAACCCATTTGCGGAGTAAAATCCTAAGAGCTAGGTTAGTTTTAAAGCATAAAAATGATGATAAACTGGCGTTTATCACACCCCCATGCTTATCTTTTGCTAGTCTCTTAGCAAAACATTAATTTTTTTGGAAAACGGAATTTTTGGGAAATCTAATTTTTTTTTACTTTTGAGGAGAAAAAGAGATTAAGGGACCTTGGTAGATTAAAACACAGGAGATACGGGATTTGTTGAAGATAAACATCAGGATTTGTTTTTGGATCCAACCATTAGATAGAACGGGATCAATATATCCTCAGAAAATTCACAAATTAACCCCTTGTTAATTCAGATGACTTGAAATGTTTTTTTTAGGATTTTTCTGTCTCGTGAATCTGATTCGCAACTTGCAAATTCCTTTAAAACCTTGTGTCTGTGCTTGTGAAAAGCCAACCTTTATAAGGACGTGTTATTATTATTATTATTATTATTTCTCTCCCCCATGCTTATTTTTAGCTTAGTCTTACAACAGATGTGTCGGTATCATCATTCCCGTTACCATTCCTCGAGGGGGCTCTAGCGCCAGTACTTCGGGATAGCACTGTCCATGACACCACCCAGGAGCTCACAACCCCAAAACACGATGCGGTGACAAGGGGCGCTCCAAACAAACTCAAGCTCTTGCTCCGATGCTATTGGTAGAGCACCGTCCAAGACACTTGAGCTGCTGAAATGCGCTTTAATGCTCCGTCTAAAGATATGAAATATAGATATAGAGCAGCGCCGAGGCGGTAACATGTTGACATCGCGTCCTCAAAGAAGGTTTTTTCCTTCTTCTCGACGGTGGGAACTCAAACCAATGATTTGCTTCAGACTTTTACTAAATCCAAACAAGGGAGTTTTTCAAATTTTTAGTTATTTTTAAGTGTTGGCTTGTGTGTGAAAATTGACACAAGAAGTTTCTCAAGAACCGCAAGTTTTAGAATCAAAAACTAAGTCAAATACTTTCCATATTACAAAATAGGATCAAGTCACCTGAACTATCATGAGTTCAGGTGGAATTTTAGAGAAGGATATCTAATCTAGTCTAAAATAGACCCTAGAATTCTAATGATCAGATCCATATCCTCATCCTTAGTTTGTTAAAGATTAAATCCCATTGTACCAGAAGTGAATTTTTCGACCTTAGTCCTGATTTCAAAATTTTTCCTCAAAAAGTTTTCAACATTTTTTTTTTTTTTGGGTATGCAAGAAGGAAATAAATTAAAGAAAATTGCATGTTTTTAGGTTTTAAACATCCTAAATCGATCGTAAAAATTTAAAAACACCCCCCCATACTCAAGATATGCCATGTCCTCATGCATTAGGAGGGAAAAGGAATTACCTTAGTGAAGAACGGTCGGGTTTAGGATGAATAAAACCTGGAAAAAGAAGAAAAAGGAAAAGCAAGAAAAAAAATGATGGGTTACCTCCCATCCAGTGCTATCTTTTACGCCATTCAGCCGGGCATGAAGGTATGCACAGAAGACGGAAAATCATGTAAATAATTGGACACTTGGATGCCCGCAAAAAAGGTGTCTTCGTCTAGATCCCTAGAAAATTGATTAGAAATAATATTGGGATCAAAGTGAGATGGAAATTGATAAGTGTGGCTCGAGTCTGGCCATGGTTTTAATTCAGGTTGGGTGCCAAACTCGGGCGGGGTTGGTGGCAGGTCCGTAAGAAAGGGGTCGGGGAAGGAATGGTGAGTTAGTGTGGAAAAATTAGGTGCGTGAATAGTGGGTGGGTGAGGGGGGGTATCAGGAATAGATTTGGAGTCAAGACAAGTTTCCGGATCACAGATCTCGCCGACCACTGAGTCTGAATCAGAGTCCTCAAAAAAACTGTGGTCGGTAAGGGTATCTATTAACATTGTCTCCTCCACCATATTAGAAATTTCAGTATCTAAGTCCTCAAAGAAGTTATCATCATGGAATCTCCTGGAGGATTTAAAAATATCTAAGGTGATAGTTTGGCCTGCACAGTTGATATCCATTTTGCCTGTGTGGCAATTGATATTTGCCTTTGCAGTAGCCAAAAAAGGGCGTCCAAGGATTATCGGGGAGTCCAGTAATGATTCGGGTGCCTCAATGTCAAGAACCAGAAAGTCTGCAGGGAAGACACAATTCTGGACCTTGACTAATACATCCTCGACAATCCCACGAGGTTTGATTGTAGATCGGTCGGCTAATTGCAAAGTAACCTCGACGGGTTTTAATTCACCGATCTGAAATTCTTCGAATAAACTCGTGGGAATAATATTTACTGAGGCACCAAGATCAAGGAGGGCGCGATTAAATGTAGTGTCATCAATAATTACAGAAATTAAAGGCGCCCCCGGATCTTTCATCTTAGGAGGCAGCTTACTCTGTATGACAGAGCTTACTGTCTCCGAAAGATGCACCTGTCCTAGATTTTTAGCCTGCCTTTTAGGAGTACAAATCTCCTTCAAAAATTTAGCATAGGCAGGTATATATTTGATGGCATCTAGGAGAGGAATATTGATATGAACTTTCCCAAATAGCTCCATGAGTTCTTCTGTAGTGGGCACAGATTTCTTTTTTTTGTTGGTGGTGGGGTAGAGAGCTTGTGGGAAAGGGACAGGAATCTTGTCTTGAGATTTTTGTATTTCTTTTTCTTCCTGATGGGGAGGTGGGGAGTCAACTTGCACATGTATCTTACTAGGTTCGTGCGAAGGCTCGGGGTCAGTGGTGGTTTTCCCACTCCTCAAGGTAACTGCATGTGCAGTCGGATTATTATTTGGAGGAGGTGGGGGGGCCTGTGATTGCTGAAACCTGGGAGGCTGCTGAGGTGGGGGATTAGGAGGAGGCTGATTTGGATAATGTGGATTTCTGCCCATATAATGGTTTCCTTGGTGATTAGGGTTGGGTATGGGTTGGGACGGAAGATGTCCTACAGGTCTTTGCGTGGGAGTAACCCCAATCTGATTGTTCAGATTTGTGATGTTGCGGGTTACTTCCGTCATTTTTGTTTGCATATCCTGCAGGGTTCACAGCATCTGGGCATTGATATCTTGTTGGGATGGCCCAGGATGGAAGTTTGGATTCGACCCATACCCATTAAAATGATATGGTTGGGAGGAAACTTGATTATTCCAGGAGTAGTTCGGGTAATTTTTTCAATTGGAAGAATTTTTAAAGGGGTCCTGGATGGCAGAAATATTTTGAGTGGGGTTAAGATCTGGATAGTTGTAATTCCCCAGTGAATCATGGGCAACCTCAGAATAATCAGCAGGGGTAGTGTTGAGATTGTGCAAATTTTCTCTTTGTGGAAAGTTAGGTTGTGTTAGATGTGGGTGTGGAGGTTGAGTTGATGTGGCCAGTCTTTCCTCAATTTTCTTTTGATTAATATGCATCTGGTCGAGTTTTTGAGCAATCAATTGAAGATCGTCTTGGGTGACAGGGATAGATTGAGTGCCTATTTCATGAACACCGAACTGCGGATTTTGGGTTCTGCAAAATGTGTTCATGGAAGCTTGATTAAATGAGTTTTCACTCATTTCTTCGAACAGGTCATAGACACTTTCTGCATCTTTATTTAAAAAGTTGCCGCCACACGAGGCGTCGACAAAATGTCGGATTTGATCTTCTAATCCATGATAGAAGATTTGCACGAGCTGCCATAAAGGAATCTCGTGGTGCGGGCAACTTCTTAAAAGGTCTTGAAATCTTTCCCAAGAATCATGGAAAGTTTCACCAGATTTTTGGTGAAAGGTCGTAATAGATCTTCGTAAGGAATTGGTACGACCTATGGGAAAGAATTTCTTGAGGAAGGCGCTCTTGAGTTGAGGCCATGTTGTGATGGGTCGGCCAATGGTCCTGAACCAATAAGCGGCCTTATCTTTAAGAGATAATGGAAAAAGCCGCATCAGCCATATATCTTCTTGCACATTTCGGGAACGGGTTGTCTGTGCAAGAAGAGTTAGTTCTTCAAGGTGGCTGAAAGGGTCTTCCCTAGGAAGGCCATGAAAGTGTTTAATCAGGTTCAGGACGGCTGGCTTGATCTCAAAGTCTCCCTCCGGTATGACCACCCCTGGTCGTTCCTCATAATAAGACGGATCATAGAAATCTTTTAGAGGAACAATAGGCTGCTGACGGGGTGGTGGGTTTGGCCTTGGATTTGCTAGGTTTTGGATGTTCCTAGTCAATGTTTGTTGATTGGAATTTAATTTATTAATCTGATCGGCCATCAATTTTAAAAGATCAGGTAGGGGGTCTTGATGCTGTGTGTGGGGCAACTCAAGATTGGGGAGCTCCAAGTGTGGGAAGTTACTGGTGCTTGGGTTTTGGGTGGAAGGGTTAGAATTAGGGTTAGTGGTGGGGTTAGAGGTGGACGTGGAAGGGTCAGTGGACCTATTTTGTTGTGTTTCCATTTTTTCAGGAGAAGACAGAAAAAGTGGTCTTTTTGCGTGGGGGGCGAAATCAAATGGTCCTTCCAAGTGCGGATTTTGAGACCGTCACCCGTGCATAAAATGGAAGAACGGGAGGGGAGGAGAAGAGAAAGAGATGAGAGAAAGTGTGCAATTCAAACAAATAAAACTAGACCTAACTTAAATGTGACTCCCTAATAATAACCTAAGACTTGGTCTATATAGGAAATAAGTAGTCAATAGTGAATACCCGTTCTATCAACAAATCTGGCCAAGTTGCTTAAGGGGAGGTTTGGGCCCAAACGTTTCCCAGGGAAAACCCCAGGTGCTTGTACAAACCCGCGCCTGGTCGTTTGACACGGCCCCTCAGCCTGAACACCAGATATAGATGATAGAATTGGTATCAACTAATGAAAACTTAAGACCTAAATAGCAAGCCTGAGTTGATAAGGCCTTAGGGGTCAAGTTGCTACAAATTTTAATTAGGTCTAGGATGCTATAGTGCACACGGAATGTGGAGGGCGTTTATTGGGTTGTTGCCCTATTATTTGATTTTTTTGTGTGTGTGCAGGAATTGGAGAGTGGCTCCAATGAAAATCAAGTTGTCACACAATTTTTTTATATTTTTGTCATTTAGGATGTGATTTAATTAAATGAATTTTAGGGTTTTTCTCTTTAAGTTTTCAAACAAGTTTGAAAGTTCACAATCAAAGGAAAGACAAGTTGTATGTGTGATTGTATATTTCCTTTTAATTGAGTCTCTAAAGAGAAAGAAGAAACCCTAAACCAATTATCCCTGAGACAGAAATTTAACTACCAATGAATTATTTTTAGCTTTCAGAATTAAGTAGTGGTCCAAACAAGTCAAACAACACCACTAATTTGAAGAAAATAAAACAAGGATTCCAGAAAAGATTTTTGTAAGATTTTAGGAATTTGTTTGATAATAGTTTTGAATTTTTAATTGTACTGGTGTCAAAGTTCAGAAATAATACCCGTGGGTATTATGGACTTTTCATTATTACCACCGACCTCAGAAAATTTTTATGATTTTATATGATATGTAAAATTTCACAAGGATTCTAACAAGCTAAAATTTACAAAAATTGGATGAGTATAAAAATTCTGAAAATTCCCGGACAGTAGAAAAATAGGAAGATTAGAGGGTGTGACCCCTCTGTAATCCACGAATTTTTAAAAATTAAATACAAATCCAATTGATCTGAAATTTGGAACATATGTTTCAAACGTAATTGGGAATCACTATATGAAATTTTATGATTTTACGAGGTCTGTGGTGTTAGGAATCGATTTTTCAAGTCTGGACAAAAATCTGGACCCGAAAAACAGAACACCAATACTTGCAATGGAATGGTGCTAAAGAAGCATACAAGCAAACAATCGATTTAAAAATGCACCACTCCACTTAATTTAAGTGTTTAGGGTCCTGAAAGCCAAGTTTAATATATTTTTGGTAGTTTTAATTAATTATGTGACTAGAAAGAGGAACCAACCTGAATTTTTGCGGGAAGAAAAGGATCTTAAAGCTCTCGCTTCCAGATTCCCGCTTTCCTGCTGTAGTTCCTGCACACACAAAAGAAAGAAAGAGAAGGGGATGAGATCCACTTCAAGCAAGAGAAAATGAGTTAATGCAAAGCCGTGCCTCCCCAGCAACGGCGCCAAAAAGTGAAAGCGAAAATACGCGGTTTGTTAAAATACGTCGTTGTAACGCGTAAATCCGCTTTCGCTCTTAAATTTATAATCCTAGATAGGGGAGTATCTAGGGTCGTCCAAGGAGGCAAAATGTTTGCAATAGTGATTCTCTTGCTAGGAATATAAATCTCAACTTTCTTTTTGGTATTTTTCAATATACCATTTTTTTTGTTTTTGAACTAAGGCAACATGCGAAATTATGGCGGGAAAAGTGTTTACACTTCCAATTAAGTAAACTACTCTAAAGTGTCAAGCAGAGCCTCTCCCTAAGCTCACTCTAAGCAAGTGTAGGCCTAGAATAATTAGGGAGAGGAAGTGAAGAATGCTGAAAATAAGCAAATCGAAATGCAAACAAGATATGCGAAGAAGGCAACTAGATAATTGATAAAGTGTTTAACAAAAATGCCTAGTAGAGGAATGCTTCTACTACTAGATAATTGAAATAAAGAAAGAAAACACAAATCCTCTAAATAGATGGTGAAGAAGAGGGCTTCTTGCTCCAAGGTTGGTGGCTCCCAAGCTTGAAAAGAATCCTTCAACTCCTTCCTTGCAGTACTCCGCCAAAGTGATGACCTCCAAGGCAAGCCCTAAGGGGGCGTGCCCTAAGTTTCTCTCCAAGGGTGGACGTCCACCCTAAGCTTTTCTCCTTTACCTGGCCGTCCTCCTTGAAGTGGGAGAGTCCTCCTCCTTGGCGTGGCTCAAGTTGAAGAGAGTGGGGAGAAGAAGGCACCAAAAGGGCTGGTGATGTGCCCCTTTAATCTCCTTCTCTACTCCTTCTTCTTGGCCGTAGGTATAGGTGGTTTAGGTAGAAAATATACTAAGGGAGGATGCCCCAAAATGGTGGTAGGTGGTGGCTTTTTATAGAATAGGATGGGGGGTTAAGGTGCCCCTTGAGATGGAGGGCTAGGATGGAAGGATGAGGGTGGTTGGTGATCCTATGGCTAGGGTGAGTTGGCGCCAACCCAAGGGGTGTTAAAGGGGGTGGTTATGGTGGTGTTGGTGTCTTTTGGTGGTGGAGAGACACCCCGATGTTGGCGCCAACATGGGGTCTTCTAGAAGGGGAGTTAGGTGGATGGTGGAGATGGATTCAAGGGGGATTGTGTGGTGGAGATGAGGGGGGATTTCGGAGGGAAAAGTGGCGCCATTAAGGAGTGGTTATGGGTAGTTTTTGGTGCCACTTTTAGGTGTCTTTTGGAGGTGGTGGGTAGGTTAGGTTGGTGCCAAGTGGGTTAGCTTATGTGGAGCTTAGGTGGAGCTAGTTGGGTGGAGTTGGTAGGTTGGTTTTTGGGGTGGTACAAGCCAAGGACATTGGAGCATAGTTAAGCTAAGCTAAGCTAAGCTAGCTTAGCTAATGGAGGAGTAGAGGAGAAGATGTTGGAGCTGGGGTTTGGAGGAAGGAGCTGAGGAGAAGAAGTCTGGAGTTGGAGCTGGAGCTGGCTGCTGCTGAAGAGGCTGGCATGGGGCTAGTCTAGCTGGCTTAGCTTGCTAGTTCTTTGCTAGTTGCTAAGCCAAGCTAAAGTGAGCTAGCTTCTACAAAAATGAGCTGAGGTGAGCTAGGTCTGGTGCTCCCGGGGAGAATCAAGCTGGTTGAGGCAGCTAAGGTAGCTTAGCTCAACTGAGTTGAGCTAAGCTGAGTCCCCGGGAGCTGGACTTGAGCTTCCTGAGCTGAGATGAATTCTTCTTCAGCTGGCTGGAGTTGAGTGGAGCTGAATGTAGCTGGATCTGAGCTGGGGTGAACTCCTGTCAACTCAGCTGAGCTAGCTAGAGCTCCCTATGAACTAGTGGGAGCTGAGATGAGCTAGACTCAGCTAAGTTGAGCTGGATCTTAGCTGACTTGAGCTAGGGTGAGCTAAGATGAACTCTCTTGAGCTGCCATCCAGCTGAGATTAGCTGAATGGAGCTGGGATGAGCTAACCCTAGTTCAAGTAAGCTAGGTTCCAGTTGCGGTGAGCTTGATAAAGCTGAGGTGAGTTGGATCAAGCTGAGGTGAGCTGGATTAGGCTGAGTTCCAGCTAGTCTGGGCTTCTCCTTCACCATTTTCCTTCTTGAGTGCTAGGGTTTTAGGGATCTGTGCATCTGTACATCCCTAACACTCACAAAAACACATTAAAACGACAATAAAAAATGCAATGCATGCCTATCCTAATTTATGCCTAAATGCAGCCCAAAAACCCATTTGCGGAGTAAAATCCTAAGAGCTAGGTTAGTTTTAAAGCATAAAAATGATGATAAACTGGCGTTTATCATCCACCACATGCCTGGTCATAGCAAAAGGAGAGTATGTCTTTGATTTCTACTCCCGCGACACACCGTAGAATTATTTGATCAGCACCAATGTAGAATAAATATGGGTCTTCCCACATGTAATACTTGGCATCGGAAAGCAATTTGTCCTTCTTGGCCTTCAGTCAATTGGACAGGATCTGATGTGATGCCAGGCAGTTCACTATATCTGCGAGCCATGGAAGCCCTGTATTGATAGTCAGGAGGTGCTCATTAGGAAAGTGTTCTGTGATGGGTTCAGAAGGGTCAATTATTTCAGAAGGAAAGTGGGACAAGTGATCAGCTACCACATTTTGCCTTCCTGCTTTGTCACGAATCTCGAGGTGAAATTCTTGCAACAGCAAGATCCATCAGATTAATCAAGGTTTCGCGTCCTTTGCAAGGAGATGCCTCACAGCTGTGTGATCCGAGTAGATGATAACACGGGAACCTAGGAGGTATGATCTGAATTTTTCTAGGGCAAATACTACAGCCAACAGCTCTTTCTCAGTAATCGTGTAGTTACGCTGAGCCTCGTCTAGTGTTTTGCTTGTGTAGTAAATGACCATGGGTTTCCCGTTAATTTTCCGCCCCAAAATCGCTCCTATAGCAAAGTCAGATGCATCGCACATGAGCTCAAAGGGTTGAGACCAATCAGGGGACTATAAGATTGGGGCTTGGGTGACTCGGTCACAAAGGATCTCAAATGCTTGAGTGCATTCCTTGGAGATTTTGAAAGGCACATCCTTGGAGAGAAGAGTAGTCAGGGGGCGCGCGATTTTTGAAGAATCAGGGATAAATCAACGGTAAAAATCGATGTGCCCCAAAAAAGATCAGATGTCCTTAATCGAGCTCAACATAGGGAGTTTGGAAATCAGGTTAACCTTGGCTCGATCGACTTGGATGCCTTTCTCCAAGATTAGGTGTCCTAGGATGATTCCCTCAAGCACCATGAAATGGCTCTTTTCCCAAGAAAGAACCAAATTCACATCGATGCACCGCCTAAGTATTTGGACCAAGTGTTGGAGGCAATCATCAAATGATGCTCCAAAAATTGAAAAGTCATTCATAAAGACTTCCAAATAATCACCTACCATATTTGAGAATATGGCAAGCATGCATCGCTGAAAGGTCGCGGGTGCATTGCAGAGACCGAAAGGTATCCTTCGAAATGCGTACGTCCCGAAGGAGCAGGTGAACGTGGTATTTTCTTGGTCTTTTGGATGGATTGCCACCTTGTTGTAACTGGAGTACCTGTCATGAAAGTAGAAGAACCTATTTCCCGCTAGTTTCTCAAGGATCTGATCAATAAACGGTAGTGGGAAATGGTCCTTCTTTATGGAGGAATTTAATCTTCTGTAATCAATGCAGACTCTCCACGAGTTAGCTATTCGGGTAGGAATGACCTCTCCGGTTTCAGTCATGATGATGGTGAGTCTGGCCTTCTTAGGCACAACCTAGATTGGACTCACCCAGCGACTGTCGGAGATCGGGTAGATGAACCCTGCATCTAACCACTTGATGATCTCCTTTTTCACGACCTCCTACAGGTTAGGGTTTAAACGTCTTTGCATCTCTAGTGAAGGTCGTGCGCCCTCTTCTGTGTAGATTCGATGTGTGCAATATGAGGGGCTTATGCCAGTCAAGTCATCGAGAGTCCATCCAATGGCTCTACGATGTTGCTGGAGAACGGTAATCAGACGGATTCCTGGTCAGGTGTGAGTCGAGAGTTGATAATCACAGGAAATGTCTGATTGAATCCTAAAAAGGCATGCTTCAGATGCTCGGGAAGGGGCTTGAGTTTCATGACAGGATTATCAGCAACAGCGAGTGGTTCGAGGTTTGTATCAGGAACAAGGGTCGAAGTTATGGGTGTGTCTAAATCAGGTTCATATTCCTCTGTTTGCGGGTTTTGATTTTCTAGTGGTTGATCAAGGATAATCAAGTTATCCTCAATATGCGATTCATCAACCACGGCTCTGATATCACATATTTGCTCTATAACCCCGCAATTAATCCCTTGTTGGGCCTTAAAGATGTCAATCTTCAGAGTTTGATTCCCGAATTTTAATTCTATTTGGCCCTCTTCACAGTTTATGTTGGCCCTAGCAGTGGCCAAAAAAGGTCTCCCTAATATGATTGGTGTGTCCCTTGGGTTCTCAGGTGCGTCCATATCCAGAACTATGAAATCCACCGGGAAGTAGAAATCTCGTACCCTAACAATGACATCCTCGAGTATTCCTTTAGATGACTTGATGGATCGATCGGCTAACTACAACGTCTCCTCAGTCGATTTAAGTTCAGACTCTTCAAGGTGGTCGAGGAGCGATCTAGGTATTAGATTTATGGAGGCACCTAGGTCTAGCAAGGCTCTATCAAATTGGGTTTCACCAATTTTACATAAAATCAGGGGAGTTCCTAGGTCTTTAGCCTTGGGTGGGAGTTTACTCAAGATGACAGAGCTGGCTTGCTTTGACAATACAATCGGATTTCCACTTTTGGTTCGCGGCTTACATTTGGTGTACATACGTCTTTCAAGAATCTTGCGTAAGCCGGTACGTGGCAGATTGTATCCATCAAGGGGATGTTTATCTGGACCTGTTCAAAGAGCTTGACCAGATCCTCCACTAGAGCCACGGGTTTAGTTATCCTTTTTCCTTTGGTCAAGGCCTCAGGAAATGGAATCCTAGTTGGTTCCTCTAGAATAGGTCCAGGTTCTTGATCTGGGACAGGGGTATCCTGGATAACTATCCTAGGGTTTTGGCTGCTACCAGGCTTGGAGTGGTTTGGATAATGTGGGTCTTGGGTTGCTTTACCACTACGAGTTGTTACGGAGTTTAATCCTACCTGGTTTTGGTTTGGGTTTGGTAAAAGGGGAGGCTGCTGCTGAAATCCCGCATAACATGTCGAAGCTTCCATCCCGTCTGGTTATGGAGTAGCAGGGGCCTGATAAATTAAATGTGCGTGGCCTGAATTTGAGTTCATAACGCGCCTCTGGGTCGGCACGTTATTTGGGTTTGGCAGAGGTTGCGAAGGAAGGGTGCCAGGTTGGCTGGAATTTGCCATCTAGGCTTAGTTGATTGCGAACCTCTGTGATCTCGTCCTTGTGCTATTTTTGCATTGCCGCAGTTGTATTTTGAATGTTAGCCAGTGCTTGAAGGATAAGAGTCATTTGATCCTGGTTTGGCCCGGATTGATAGGTGGGATTGGGCCGAGGCTGCGGCAACTGATATGGACGAGGAGCTTGTGGACGGGGCCGAGAAGGTGGTCTTTGAGTCTGAGAATTTCCCATCCACTGAAAGTTGGGATGATTTCGCCATCCAGGGTTGTAGGTATTGGAGAATGGGTCATTCTGGATGGCATTGAGGTCCTTACAGGTCTGAGGAACCTCATGAAAGTCAGAATACGAGGGTTCAGAGTTCCCCCAACTCGAATAGAGTGGATTGGAGGTCACTCTGGTCCGAGAGTCAAACGGGGGTGGATACGGGTCCATCCCGTGAGAAGATTGGTGATAGATGTTCTTTACAGTTTCCCTCGCCAGAGGTGGTCATGCAAAAGAGTTCTACACAGAGGTGGCTCGCTGCAGATGCCGAGTCAGCTCATCCACCTTTTCAGGACAAGTCCTGCGTCTCATGTGCTCCCCTAAGATTCGTCGATGCGTGGACATTCGTCCTGACAAATAAGCTCATGGAGTCATTATTGATAGAGTTCTCGCACATGTTTTCGAGAATCTCCCATACTGTGTCCTCATGTTGACCCATGATGTTTCCTCCACAAGTTGCATTGACTAATAATCGAATGTCTTCACGGAGTCCCTGGTAAAAAGACTGGACTTGTTCCCATTTAGGAACTCTGTGATGGGGGCACTTTCGCATGAGATCTAAGAATCGGTCCCTTGTTTCATGAAGAGGTTCTCCCATTTGTTGAGTGAAATGGGTGATCTAGTGGCACAAGGCATTTGTCCAGTCAACGGGAAAGAACTTTTTCAAAAATTCGAACTGAAGTTCATCCCATGTGTTGATCAGACGAGTCTGAATTTGATACCAATGAGTAGCCTTGTCCAGGAGGGAGAAAGAAAACATTTTCATGAGCAGAATATCCCGGTTTTGTGCATCTGACCCGAAGGTCTGGGCCAGATGCTTGAGTTGTTTAATGTGCTGGAATGGATCCTTCGAGTTAAGCCCATGAAATTTTTGTATGGCATGAATCATATTGGGCTTGAGTTCAGAATCAGGACCTCCAACTGGGATTCAGACTCGAGGCTCAATTGCCACTGCAGCGGGATTATAGTGATCTCACATCATTGGTCGCTGTGGTGGGTTTACAAAGTTTTGGAAGAGATCAGTCAGGTGCTGAAGCTGGTGCTCAAGGTTGTTCTCTTCTTTAATGGGTTGTGCCATGATAGAACTTGGTTTTGAATCAGAGGAAAGGTCTATGTGGTGAGATTGCAGCACAAACAAGGGTGTCGAGGCTTGGCCTCAGCAAGAATGAATTTCTAAAGGAGGTCTTAAGGGTGGTCGTAAGGACCTCCTACCAAACATGCACCGAACGATGTGATGAGATTAGAAGGTGATGGACCCAATCAAGACACCCAAAAATTGTTGGGTGACTACAGAGGTTCGAGGCGGATGATACCCCTCAGTCAGTAAGGTCATCCACTTGAGAAGTACCTGGGTAGCCAGAGAGGGAGAGTCCCGCAAAGACCCCTACATGGTAGAGCATCCCCACGAGTTACAAGGTTTCCCCCACCCAACCTCTCTTGTCACTGAGATTCCAGGTAGACCAGAATGGGGACCTTGACCTCTTAAGTCTACCTTTTATTAATTAAGATCAAGGTGCTTAGGGTTCCATTTGAACTTTAGGTCTTTTGAGTGAAAAAAAGTGACCTAATTTTAAGGTTGGTTGACCCAAAGGATCAACTTCACCTGTTGTTCCTTTGAGAGCTTTTAGGTCCTTTCTTTTAGGGTTCAAATGAATTAAGAGCCTGATTTGCTTAGGGTTTCTCTTGTATAGATCTTTTCGAACAAGGATTAGGCACACCTCTTTTTGAAATTTTTTTGCTTCTTTAATTAAGAGAAGATGTGTCTCTAAAAACCCTAGCTTTGCAATCCTTAGGTTGACTCTAGTGAGTCCAATTTAGTCACCTCAAAAATTGGTGTCTAGGGATCAATCAAGAAGGTTTTAGCCCTAGTTACCTTAATTGGATGTGCAATTCAAAATGTGTTGAAATGAAAATCAGGCAACTTTGATGAATTACTAAGTATGGAGACAGGTAGCCCTAGGTTGATTTTTCTTTATTTTTTTTCTTTTTCAGACTTTGAGGGGATTAAGAGAGAGGGCTAATGAAAGTTACATGTTCCTTAGTGTGATTGTTGTGCGGCTGCTCTTCTTTTCTTTGCTTTCCTTGAGACAAGCACAACAAAGGAGAGAAATTAAGTCAGTATTGAATCAAAAGTGGTGATCAAAAGCTTTAGAACTACCCGTTGCTCCTTGGCAACTGTGCCAAAATGTTTACGCGACTAGATCATGTTTTAACAGATATCTCGTTGTAATATAGATGAACTCTCCATGAAAACAAATAATAATTTATAACTCCAAAATCAAAGTATTCGAGGTCGAACACAGGGAGCAATTAGGTATTCCAAAACTTGGGAACACAACTTTCAATGAAAAGTAATAACTAATTCAACAAAAATAGGAGAGTAATGTTATGGAGAAAGTGCTCAAAAAGAATTGGACGTCTGATATTGTATTAGACGTCATAAAATTTCATACTACAGTGCTTTTAAATGTTGGCCTTCTGTCTTCTTTTGCTTTGCTATGTGGCTATGGCTTCTTCTTCTCCTTTTCTTTTTTGGCCATTCCTACTTCTCTTCTTCTGCCATTGCTTTCTCTCTTCTTGATTCTCTTCCTACAGCTAACTCCTGGCCTTTTCTTCTTGTCTTCCTTACTTTCCTTCTTCTTTTTCTTCCCTTGGTCTGCTGCTCCTCTGCTATAGTGCATCTATCTTCTTTTCCTTTTTTCTTCCTTTGCTACGGTTACCTCCTTCCTTGCTAAGTCCTTCCTCCTGCTGCCCCTCTTCCTCCCTTAGCTTCTTCTTCCTGCATAATCATCACACAGCAAAACCTACTCCCCTACCCTCCCCGTGTCTCTCTCTATTTCTCTCTTCGCTTCGCTCTCCCAAAGCCGAGTAATCGAGTCGGGTGCGCGCCCGGGTTCAGGCGCACCGTCATGGATGTGGTGCGCGAGTCCATCAGACGACATATAGGACGTCTGGCACTATGTCTGGACGTCTGGAAACCTACTTTTACTGTGGGAATTGATTTCCAAACTTTGCAACGGCTAGAAAATCTCTGAGAAGAGATTTGGGTCAGCCGAGGCAAAACGGTCATTTATCAAATGTCTGGACAGTCCTATGGACGTCTGATAAGGCTCTAACGGTCATAACCTTGAGTGCTTGTTAAGCCAGCCAACGGTCCACTAATTGGACATCTGACAAATCCATCAGACGTCTCCTAAGATGTTTGGTCTAAGGTCTGGACGTCTGATTTCATCGGACAGAATACTCACTCCAGCCTAATAGTTATCAGACATCTGAAACAACAGTCAGACGTCTTAAAATACTTTATCAGACGTCGGATTTAGGAATTAGATGTCTGGAAATGCTGTTTGAGCCCTATATTGGTTTTCTAAGTATTCTACAGAAAACCTAAGTATCCTAGGGTTGTGCCGGTGTTCCTAGGACTACTGTTAGGGTACTTTGAGGCTCTTTAACATAATATTCTAAGGAAAATAAAAAGAGCAAGAAAATAAAGACAAGAGATATAAGAAAGGATTAAAAAGAATCTATCCTATTCTTCTTGTCTTCTATCTTCAATCTGTCGCTCCACGCGAACCTCCTCTGTTTTCCGTCAAGCTCCTCCAATCCATCCTGGATGCGAGCTCGAACTCTGTTTAAGCACGTCTACATTTGCAATTGACCTGAAATCTAGGACTCAAATTGCAAATGTTAAATAACACGTGTTTTGTTATCATCAAAATAAATGATCGTGGTGCTCTAGCACCAACAATCTCCCCCTTTTTGATGATGACAAAATCATAGATAATAATGCAAAAAATCCTCCCCCTTTTTGACATTATCAAAAAGGTTTAATTGATTTTACATTTCCTATAACTCCCCCTTAAAACATGCTCTTCTATAAATTTCTTTTGACAAGGTAATGCCTCCCCCTTTTTTTATAACAAGATAGCTATTATTTTTCTCTCCCTTTCTAAAGGAAATTTAGCTAACTTGCATCTCCCCCTTAAAAATTGACAATTAGCTCATCATTTTTTAACTCCCCCTATCTAAATGCTTATAAAAAGATAGGGTTAAGAATTTTACCTCACCTACCATGGCCAATAAAATGGCCCGAATGGTGGTGGTGGATGCCACATCGGATGGGGCTCCCATCCGTAGCTCGGAGGCCCGGGCATTGGCGCCGATCTCCAATCTGGTGGTCGACGTGCGGTGGGTCCGTCGTTTATTCACCGTCTCGTCGGTCTTCTTGTTCTCCTCCTTGGTCTACTCCTTGGTTCTCCCAACTCGAGTTGACCAGCCTTGAGCTTGTAGGTCCAGTCCTTCGTGTTGTAGTTATCCCTGAAACCTACAAAGCAAGATTCTAATTCTTTCTTCGGTATCCAAGTGGGCTTGGATCCGGATCTGTTAGCGGGTCTCCTTGACGGAGATCCTTTCTCAACCTTAGGGTAATAAAAATTATCTACTTTATTGATTAATTTGTTGGAGTTTTCCCTAAGACATGCGATTTCTTTTTCTATAATATCCATCTTAGTCTTTAAATCAGAAATTTCTATTTTTAGACTAACATTTTCCTCAATCAATTTATTATTTTCATTGATGAGGCTATTATTTTCTAATAATAGGTTATCCTTTTTAGGACTAGCTTCTAAATCCTTAAGTTTTATTTCTAACCTATCATTTTCAGATTTAAGAAAACTAAGATTCTTTTTCATGCTTTTATTTTCTATTTTTAGTGATTTACTAAGCTCATATAGCTCATTAAAAGCATCTTGTAAATCCGAGTTTACCTCATTGTCGCTGTCGTCGCTTTCTCCGATTGCCATGAAACCAAGGCACGCGGTTTCCTTCTCCCCGAGATCTTCTTCCGAGCTCTTCTCCTCATGAGTGCCTTCCAACCTCCTCCATATCTCGTGGGCAGTGGTGCACTCTTGGATTTGTTCGAATTCCTTCAGACTCAATGCGCAATACAAGGCATTCATTGCCTTTGCGTTGAGCGAAAGCTCTCGAATCTACAGTTGCGAGTAGCCTCCTTGGGGTCGCTTCAGGATCTCGTATGGGGTTTCACAACATTCCCATATCTCGAACTCAGTGGCTTGGAGCCACGTCTTCATCCTCAACTTCCAGTATCCGAAGTCCCTTCCGTCGAAATAGGGTGGTCGGACGGTGGACTGCCCTTCGGAGATTCTGATTGCGGCTATGCTTCCCTTCATGATCTTTTTGCCGGGTGTTACTCCGATCTTGCAAGAACCTGCTCTGATACCAATTGTAGGTTCCCTACTAGGAGGGGGTGACGTAATAATTGCGGAAATAAATATAAACAATATCACAGAATAGACAACCACACAAATACACAAAGATTTTTAGGTGGAAACCCAAACCGGGTGAAAACCACCACTTAACCCTCTCGAGTTAGGATTTTCCAATCAACCTAGTTGATCAAAACCACTAACTGAATCACTTTAAAACGAGGGTGATTCAACCTCAGTACAACCACGCTACAAGTATGAGGGTAGCGTTCCTCAAGCCCTTCTCTCCACGAGAAGGATTTTGTCCCATGAAGGAGACGGGAATTCGCAAAGCGAATACCCAACTAAATAACAAAGATGAAATAAACAACAATCCTATAGAGCCAACAAAATTAACCTAAGCTTCTATAGGAATTAGGAAACTCCCCTTTGCAAGGAGTGCGTCGAGTTGATGACGCGGTGCGTGTGCCACGCGACGGCGCAACTTCACTCTCGTGAACTATGGCGGGAGAGCGGGTGCGCGAAGCTTGATGCCTCAAGAGAATGGAGCTTGAGCTTGGAGAGCAAGAGCTAACTAGGACACAAGAGAGTGTGAAAGTGTGTAGCCAAGTGTGTCTTGTGTATCTCGGTGTGTCTTGGTGTCTCTAGGTGTGTAAAGGCTCCCCTCTATTTATAGAGGCCTTAGGAAGGCTTTGGAAGGCTTAGAAAAGTTTCCATAGCCGTTGGGAATAAAGCCTAAGAGAATCAGGCTGAAATCAGGACAATGATTGCGCTTGACAGGGTAATCAGACGTCTAACTCTGGCATCAGACGTCTGGAAGGCCACTTTAAGACGTCTGATTTCAAGGTCAGACGTCTGATTTCATGCGGGTTTCCTCCTGACTTGAATCAGATCTAAACAGGGTTCTTGCGCAAGTCCATCAGACGACATATAGGACGTCTGGCACTATGTTTGGACGTCTGGAAACCTACTTTTACTGTGGGAATTGATTTCCAAACGTTGCAACGGCTAGAAAATCTCTGAGAAGAGATTTTGGGTCAGCCGAGGCAAAACGGTCATTTATCAGACTTCTGGACAGTCCTATGGACGTCTGATAAGGCTCTAACGGTCATAACCTTGAGTGTTTGTTAAGCCAGCCAACGGTCCACTAATTGGACGTCTGGCAAATCCATCAGACGTCTCCTAAGACGTTTGGTCTAAGGTCTGGAGGTCTGATTTCATCGGATAGAATACTCACTCCAGCCTAATAGTTATCAGACGTCTGAAACAACAGTCAGACGTCTTAAAATACTTTATTAGACGTCTGATTTGGGAATTAGACATCTGAAAATGCTGTTTGAGCCCTATATTGGTTTTCTAAGTATTCTACAGAAAGCCTAAGTATCCTAGGGTTGTGCTAGTGTTCCTAGGACTACTGTTAGGGTACTTTGAGGCTCTTTAACATAATATTCTAAGGAAAATAAAAAGAGTAAGAAAATAAAGGCAAGAGATACAAGAAAGGATTAAAAAGAATCTATCCTATTCTTCTTGTCTTCTATCTTCAATCTGTCGCTCCACGCGAACCTCCTCTACTTTCCGTAAGCTCCTCCAATCCGTCCTGGATGCGAGCTCGAACTCCGTTTAAGCACGTCTACATTTGCAATTGACCTAAAATCTAGGACTCAAATTGCAAATGTTAAATAACACGTGTTTTGTTATCATCAAAATAAATGATCATGGTGCTCTAGCACCAACAGTTGGCACTAGGGAAGATGGAGGGGGAGTAGGTGATACTATGGCTGAATTGGATTTCGAAGGACCTAGGGATGATCTATAGAGGGAGAGGGAAGGGTTAAGAGTACCTAGGAGGTGAGAGAAAGGAGGAGGTGTCCAGCATTGACCGGCTAGACGTGAAGAGACGAAGGCGATGGCGAGGGACTTCAATGACAGCGAAGGCGGAGAAGACCTCTGCTTTGGCCGACGAGAGGTGGAAGAGAGAGGGGAAGACGGAGGGCCATCCAATTTGATGGTTGGATGGCTAGAGGAGGAGGTCAGAGAGGGTTTGCCGGAGCTCGAGAAACAATGGCCGGAGGAGGAAGAAGGGTTTGACAGGCTATTCCTTTGCTGCCCTGGACCGTAGGATGATGGGGCCTTTATATAGAGCTCAAATTCGAGCTCTAAATGAAGCAATTCGCTTGATTGGGTCTCAATTTGGAAAGAAAAAGCTTCTCAAATTCTTCGATCTCACCGGAGCTCTAGGATTCATCTTAGGATTCAAGACTGAGCTCAATTTCTAGGGAATCTCCTAAAGATCAATCCCCCTAATTTTGGAGGGATTTTATTAACAAATCAGGGAGAACTCCTTGATTGAAGTTCGACGGTTTCGATGGAGTTATTGTTCACACCTCTAATGGCGGTAGGGACATGTTTGTGAGAACAATGAAAAGTTAGGGGCATGGATGTAAGAAACTTGAAACTTAGGGTACAAATGTGAGAAATAGAGTTTTTATAAGCTAAAATGAAAACTAGATCAAGACGGACTTTGGTTGAGCCCAAATTTTGGTGTTAACCAAATTTGGACTCAAGGAATTTAATAGTGAACTTTGATTTAATTTTCTGACCACATTTGATTAGGTAAATTGCACAGAAGCGTAACTCAAGGGAAATTCCCGTTTGAAACTCTGTTGTAAGTCAAAATGGGTTTAGATGGTCAAACCAAAGGTACTAAACCTCTTAGGATATTTTAAAATAATTTTAGGAGGTTTACATTAATTTTAACCTGACCAGAACCTTTTAAATTTAAGTGGGGTTGATAATTAGGATTTTTAGTACTATTTTTGCCCTCGAAATGTGTGAAAGCCTAATTTGGTCAGTGTGAACCCACTTTTATACTTTTATGCTCAATTGACCTTTAATTAACCCCGGAGTAATCCTGTGGTTAATCTACATTTGTGATGTGCTTTTAAAACAACAGAATTAACCCTGTTTTCTTGTTTTCTTCTCAAATCGGATCAGTGCGGCATTGTAACCCTCAGCTGATCAAGTACGAGCATTTATCATGTGAATTTGACTAATTGTGGCTAGTTAGGGCCCATGATGGTGTTACCATCATACCCCCATGCCTAGCTTTTTCTAGTTTCAAGCAAAATCTTATGGATCACACCAGATCTCTAAGCCGAATGTAATCGTCAGGATGCCTTACTAAGCCGCATCTCTAGAAATCATATCAAAATGCCATCAATAGGCCTAGAGGTACTCAAGTACCAGCCAAGATCCAGACCTGACTAGCCTCAACATTGGGTCTGCAACGAAGGTTTCTAAGGCTCACCAAAACTACAAGAGGTTCATTGGCCCCAGCAGTTAAAACACCTGTACGTAAAAGTAGCAAGTCTAGGTTCAGTTTGCCAGTGCATTTTTGGTAAGAGAGATAGAGAGGGATATTTATTTTGAGAGTTTTCTCTCTTTTCTTTTTAAATTCTCCTAAATCCAACATCGGATTGACCCTAAACATGGTCTGTATCGGATTCCTTGTCCCCATCATCAATCCTTGAAGAGTCCCTAGCTTTTGATGCTTCGGGATAGCATTGCCCATGGCAACCCCTAGAGCCCTGACTTTCGACACTTTGGGATAGTGTTCGAGCATGGAAATCGCGTATTTGAAAACAATGTCATAGCTTGTAGGATAGTTGCAAAATCCTGTCAACAAAAATATTTCTAGATTAATGAGGCTATGAGTCCCAGTCGTTCATCTCTGGGAGGCGTTTATGGAAATGCTAATCTTGATTTCAATCTTTTCCTCTCTACTTGCTTAAAAATTCATGATAATTTGTAATTATTTACATATTCATGTACGATATGCTATTGCAAAATATCAAAAATCAAAGCAGGCAACGTATTATCACAAGAAAGATATTGTAAGCAAGCTCATGGTGATTTTTCACACATAGATATATATATAGAAAGAACTCAGAGATTTTTCATTGATTGCATGATGGCAGTTACAGAGCGAAGCAAGAGGAAAGCTAGTACATGAAAGCTTAAAAGATTACTAACTATCAGAAAATGCGTACATGTGCAGATCTATAGGAGATTGCACATGCACCATGCAGGAGGGAGAGAGATAGCTACACTACTAAGCATAAAATAAGGTAGAAAAATTAGAAGAACTACTTATCTATCGAGCTAGTAGAAGGAAGGGCATTCAAAGGTGGTCTCCAATGGCCTTTGAGGTGGTTGGGAGAAGGAGGGGTGGCCAATGGTGGGTAGGCCGACACTTGGAGAGGTGGTGGAGGGAAGCCCTTGTTCATCCACTAGTGCTTGGACATGGAAGGAGCTCATCGAGATGGAGATGGAGTGAGGAGCCACTAATGGAGAGTCTAAGATGGGTCCATGGCCATCAAAGATGGTCTTTTTATAGATTCTTGGGCGGCTATGGATGTGGCTCTCTAGAGAATTATAGAATTCTCTAGAGAGTCTCTAAGGTGGCCATCCAAGGTGAGGTGTAGGTGGTTCTTAGATACACAGAAAGTGGATCTAAGAAAAGACCCTTCCTTGGTTGCTATAATTAGCATCCAAGGTGGCGCCATCCATGGAAGAGCCTAGAAGGCTCTAGGTGGGTGTGGGTGTGCATGAACATGTGTGTGTGTGTGTGTGTCTATGTGACCTAGGTGGCTAGGTGGTTTAGTGGTCTAGGTTAGGTCCTAAGGCTTTGGGTTAGGGTAGGTCCTAAAATTAGGGTTGTAAACCCTAGTTGCTAAAAGGGAATGTGCAATTAAACTTGTAATAAGTTTAATTGAGTGTAAACCTAATTGAGAGTGATATTACTCAATTAAGTTGGGCTTAGGTCAATTGGACTCTCACTGAGTCCAATTGGACTTATGTGGGTTGAGATCTGATCTCAATTGGACTCTATGAGTCCAATTGACTAGGCAATTGTAATTGACTAAGATCCAAGTCAATTGGGCTTAGTGAGAACCTAATTAGGTTCTTAGGAAGGTCTAGAGGTGGTGAACTAGGATTAGGGTACCTCAATTTAGGTTCCCAAGGGGTTGGAATTGGGTTTAGGGATCTAGGAAATCAAGATCCAAGCTTGATTTCCAAAACAGGGTCTGGAGGGGGTATCAGACGTCTAATTTAAGTGTCGGGCAACTTATACTCAAAAATCAGAAGTCCAGACCTCTTGTCTGGACGTCCAACTTGAGTCAGGGAAGAATTAGGCTTCTGTCTTGGGGATTCTGCAGAAATTGGACGTCTAACCAAGTGTCTAGACATCCAATAATACTGCAAACATGGGTTTAATGTGTGTGGGTTGTGGCGAAGGACCCTGGATGTCCAATAACTTATCTGGATGTCCAGATAAGGGCTGGAACTAGGGTTTTAGGGTTTCCTAGGCTATGGTGACCTAATCTAAGGGTGGCTGAGGCTTAGGAAGGTTTCTAGGGCTATCCTAGGTTAGGAATGATCTTAAGTTCTTCATAATTTAACTCTACCTTACTTTTACTTAATAGAGAAACATACCTCAACCCCTACATTATTTCCCTACTACATTTATTCTAAACTTCTACTCCAACTCTACTACATCACCAGCATCAGATCGAGCTTCAAATCTAACTTCAAATCTCGCTCTTGAGCTTCTTCTTACCTACAATTTATATAATGCACTTAATTAGTACATTATATCATTGTTTCATGCATAGCTAAGGGAAAGTAGTAAAGATGCAATTAATGCTCATGTATGCATGGATTACACTAGCTTATGCTAAGTTCTCGCCTAATTTAGGTCAATTAAGACCTATGATTGCTGCGTAATCATACCCCCATGCCTAAATCTTGCTAGTCCCTAGCAAATGCAAAACTAAGTTATTTTCAACTAGGTCCCTAAAGGATTGATTATTATCAATTGTATGACTAGAGATTCTTTCCTCTTCATTTTCAACTTACTTTCTAGAAATCCATACAATCGTGAAAGTGCAGCTATGTAGCTTTTGTAACAGATTCAAGTGAAAAACCTAAGTTACCTCTAAAGCCTGTACTTGACCCCTAGTAAAATTCTAGCAGGATAGGCAAACTTCTTCCCTCGGGATATTCAAGATATTATATGAATTCCACCTCGGCATTTAGCTTGGGTAGAGAATGTCTGAGGAAAATAGGTGTTTATTTGGTAGCTCACTCTCATTTGGTGCTACATAGAAATCAGTACTACAGAATCTAGATTCCCAAATTGTTAAGTGAATCAACTCAGAGAAAAGCAGGAAAAACTATGCTCTATTTGGTTTCTTTATATTCACTATCTCATTTTTTTCTTCTCTTTTCTTTTTCTTTTTGAGCTCACAATCTCACCAGATTTATAAATAGATTCCATATTTGGTGGTCTCACATGTCATTAACACTTTAATTGAGTTCCCATAATGAAATGACCCGGTGCCCTTTTTAGTCAGATAAGACATTTGGAGTGTCAGTCAAATGTCTGTCCAGATGTCTAGCCATATGTCCGGACATCCGAAAGTAGGAAAATATTGTACATTCTTTTCGCTCTGCGTGCGAGTGGCTCGTAGAGTCTCTCTTTCTCCTCCACTCCCACCTCGAACCCTAAAACCTCCCTATTTAAACCCTCCACCTACACTCCACACCCCACCACTCGAGCCACTGCCACCTCCACCTTCTCCTTGCGTTGGCCACGCCCCACTAGCCTCCCGTCTCTACTGCAGCCGCAGCGAGGAAGGAGAGGAGCCGGTGAGGGAGAACGGGGAAGAGCGAGAGCGAGAGAGTGTGAGGGAGTGAGAGGAGAGTGGGGGGGAGGGACGACGGTCATGGGAGCTAGGTGGAGCTCGAGGAGGAGTTCATGGAAGAGAGGGGGACGCCAGTGGGGAGCTTCTCAATCTCCTGTAGCTGCTGAGAGGCCGTTGCATCGTCCGAGGGTGGAGGTGCGAGCAGGGCGAGCTGTGCAGTGGAGTCCTGATACTAGAAGTTTTCTAGTATCTGACATTTGGAGGGTCGACCAGACGTCTGGAGAGGCATCAGGACGTCCGGAGCTAAAGTCGGACATCTGAAAGCATAATATCGTGCGGAGGTACGTGTTCCCTACGCTACTTTCTGCCATGCAGACCGTAGTGCAGGAATGTTTAGCTGATAATGGGTCTGCGTTTTCATACGCAAGTGCGGGGCACTGGAAAGGCGCACGGTGCGCCTTTCCAAGCACTTTTGGACTCTGACCACATTGCCAGACGTCCGACGGCCCTTCCAAATGACTGGAAGGAAGGTGAGACATCTGGAACTCTCCTCAGATGGTTGCAAAGGAGCCTAGCGTCTGAGACAGCTACAGGAAGTGAGAGGTAAGATCTGATGTCTTTTAAGATGTCTGGGACTAGTCCCAGACGTCTGATTTTGGACAGTAACCGTGTTTTTGGCTCGTTCGGGGCCCAAACGGAATCAGACTTCTGCAAACGAAGCACCGTTGTTTTCCACTCGAGTTTCTCTATGTGTTAGTGTTGAGTACCTACTGTTTTTGACCCGTTTGATGTAAATTAGTTGCTGGTACGGGTTACCAGCCGGTGGTGTGTTCAGGGCCTGCGGAGATGACGAGATCTGTAGTGTAGGCTCCCATTCCTCCCGTGATACCCGGTAGAGTGGATTAATTCATTTGCTAAGATGAAAATAAAGAATATGCTTGCTTAGATTAAATTGATTGAAACTCTAGGATGTGAAATTAACCCTAGGGTAGAAATGTATGAGCCTAATGTTGAGCTATACTGTTCACTTGAGGTGCATGTTTAAATAAATTGCTAGCAATGTGTGTCAGTTGATTTATGAGTTGCCTGGTCAGATATGAAAATACGAGCTGCCTTCTATGTAATGCAAAAATGGAGAGTTGAATAATTTGATCTTGATATTGATAAATGAGATGAATATGAACATGAACCCTATGGGGAATTAGGAGTAGAACACCTGTGCATGAAAGGAATCTAGTATGTAGACGAGAAGTGAGATGGCCCTTGTGTACACGGTACCAAGGAGAGCAATTGTCCCTTTTAGTGTAGAGAGGGAGCCAGCCACCCCTTGGGTTGAGACCCGGGGTAGGACTGGTCACTCTACACTGACTCCTGTTGGCCTTCGTGTATGTGGTACCGAGGTGAGCTACTAGTGTAGGGAGGGAGCTAGCTGCCCCACGGGGCCCGAGGTTAGAACTAGCCAACCTACACCGACTTTAGGCCCTTTGGGCAAATTGGGGTAGTCGAACGAGGGTATGCTGACTGTAGAGGGGCGAGACCCCTATTTGGTTCTAAGAGGGCAAGGCCCTATACAGTTCTGTGCTGTACTTTAGGTATACTCACTAGCGGAATGACTGATCGCGTGTTAGTGAGGGGTAGCTACTTGTGCGCTTATCAATCATGTTGTAGTCACCGCTACGTCGCGACAATGACCTCGGGTTGGTTGACAGGGTGTATGACTACCGTGAGGGGACTCTCCCAGCCAGGAGAGCACCATGTGTACTTTCTACACGGAAAAGACTGCAATCAAGATTGTTACCACGAGGAACAAGCAAGATCAAGAAATACTTGGATCTTTTGTGAAATAAATGAACCAGAAATACATAAATGAGATAAATAGAAATGAGAATAAAACATAATTACTTATTTTACCTTACTTGCACATAATTAATGTAAATGCCACTCTGATAACACTACACAAGGGGGTGATAATTATGTTGAATATGGCCCATCTTTAGGATAAAAGACACAACATAAGTAGAATAGGAGCATTGCATGCATCATGTACCAAGATTGCTTATAAACTGCATTAATGGCCATTTGTGTAGGAATTTGTCAAAGCAGGCCTCAGATGAGCAATCGGACCGCACGGATGGATTTCGAACGACGAACGGAGTCCAGCGGACTCAAGATCGGCCAAATCCGACATTCGAAGCTCCTATAATGGGCCCAAGAAGTTCTCACCGTTGATCTGGAGATCAACGGCCCAGATTATGCCATGATGAGTCCATTAAAATGGACTAATATTAAGCCTAAGTATATTTAATCATATAGTTTAGGTGTGTTAATAATGGAAATTAAGTTATAGAATATTTGTACGCCTTATAATTTGAGTTTATAACATTCTATAACTTAATTATTTTGTTATTTTTATGCGTAGGTAATAAAACCCAGAAAGAACAAGGGTGGGAGGATAATTTCCCCAAACAGCCGATTCTTTCCCCCCTCCCCCGCCGGACATTGGGGCAATCTTCTCCAATGCTCGCCGGCCAAAAATAGAAAGGAATTTGCAAATCCCTGGTATGGCGCATGGAGGGAGAGAGAAGACTTAAAAAGAGAAGAGGCTGCGTGCACAAAGATCTTCCTCCCCTGGCGGGAATCTTCTCCCTCTCACCACTGTGGAACAAATGCACTCTGTGTTTCAAGCTTGCACCGTGGTCTCTGCGCCCTGCAACTTCCCTCCGCAAGCGCCTGCCTGCTTGCCATCTTCCAGCGCCCCTCATCACTTGCCGCCCCCGCCGCACCAAGTGCTTGCAGGCACCGCACCATCAGCCTGCCCACAACTCGCCCGCGCGCCTCCTTCCTGCAAGCAGACCGCAGGCACCCGCTTGCCATCTCCTGTGCCTAAACCCTGCCCGCGCGCACCAGCGTGCCCCTCATCTCCAGCACGCCAGCCTCTGCAGCGCACCATTCAGTGCGCCCCACCGCTCCAACGCTGCAGGCACTCCTGCCCTGCAGCGCCTCTGCCCGCTCTGCCCTCTCCAGAACCAGTGACTCCTCCTTCCTGCCATTCAGCGCACCCTCAACAGTAGGCACTCTCTACCCGCCTTCACCCCACAGCACCCGCACGGCCATCAGCAGGCGCGGCACCGCTCGCCTGCGCCCACAGGCACTAACTGCAGACTGCCGCGCCCGCATGAGTAGACCCATGCCACAGCCACGGCCACTGCAGCAACCCTCGCCGGTCCTCATCTCCTCCGCCGGCTGGCCACCTCCGGCCATCGCCGTCAACAGCACTGCCACCATTGGAGAGCCCCGTCCTCACCGTCCTCCTGAGCCTCGCAACTGCCCCGCCGATGCTCTCTCTCTTTCGCGAGGAGGAGAGAGAGCAAATGCTCTGTTTTCTCACCATTAAAATTTACAGAAAATGCCATTGTCAAGTTACTATTCATTTATTTTCTGAATTAATATATTGCTGCACAATTTACATGGACACCCCTTGCTTAATTCAAAATTACATATAATTGATTTCTCCTTCTGAATGACATACAATTTGAGATATTAATTATAGTGTTATTAGTTAGGAGATTAACATTAACAATGTTTGTTATTACCAAGGTCATTATTTAGATTATTATATTGTGATAATTTTGCATATGCACCCTCATCTTCTTGATTAATTATCTATATTGCAAATTTATGTGAGAAAAAGAAAAGCACGAAGTAGCATGCATATCTATTGAGTTTCCTGAATAAACGTGACACTATTTATTAAATTAAATAGGCTAATTCCTTCCTGTGGAGACGACCTAACTATTTTTGGTCAGATTCTGACAATTAAAATGTTTTTGAAAAGCGATTTTCTACCATGCGATTAAATACAACGATACATCATTTTATGATAAAGTTTTAAACGAAAACGGAGATCGCTCTTTCACGCCACGTCAGCCCTGCCCCACTGCTTGTTGTGCCTTCAGCCAGCTGAGATCAAATCTCGACCGTCGATCTTCGATCGAACGGCCGAGACTCGCACGCCCCCTGTGGTCGTCGCGACAAAGTGCGGGCGTGGCACAACGATTAGCATGCACGCTCGCAGCCATGCGACGCGGGTTCGAGCTGCGCGGAGAGGAAATTGAAGACGGGCGAGGAGCGTGGAGAAATTGGGCCGCCCGATCAGCAGCGGGCGGTCGGGATCTTGCCACGCGACGCGATCGCAGCTCACAGGCATCCACGCGTGCGCACACACGAGCTCGAGGTGCGATCCCAGCGCAAGCGAGGAAGACTCTCAGCCGTTCGATCTCATTCAACAACCACGGATCGCACGAGGAGAAGGACGAGGCGGGCGGTTGACCAGCAGCGGGAGGGCTTCACCGACGCTTTTAGAAGCGATTTTAGCGACGCTCTGGATGTCGCTAAAGCCCCTTCTTCTTTTAGGAAGCCCTTAACTCTATTTAAACCCCCTCCAACCACCATTCAAGGCATTCACTCCCCCTTGCAACTACTCCACCCCTCTCTTAGCTAGCTCTAGGCACTCTTGTAATCGTCAGAGACGACGAGCCGTCGACGGAGCCTCCTCCACCGTCGTGGCTGCCTCGTCGCTCTCCACACACACTCTCTCTCTTTTAAGCTTTCTATTACTTTTGTTGAAGCATGTATTTAATGTTGTACGTTATGAACTACAAGTGCATGATTAATGAAGTTATTTTCCGTTCCATTGTCATCTTAATTTCTATTCAAGTCGCATGATCAAAACAAAGAGCTTTCTAACCCTAAACCTTCTCTCTCTCTCTATCTCTCTCTCTCGCTTTTCAAAACCGCATCTTTCGCAAGCAAAACTCCGCACTTTCCATGACAACAAGTGGTAAGTAAAAATCCAATTTTAACGCCTCCCTGAGACCGACACTCGGACTCACCTCCGTTTACTTATTTTAAAACTGACATTGCAAGTGCAACTATAACGACACTCCTTAACACACACGCACAGACGCATGTCAGTTTTTGGCGCCGTTACCGGGGAGGCAACGGATTTGTTTTATCACCTCCATTCCACATTCATTCTCACATCGTCTAATGCCCTATTTTCCTTTTTACTTGATGGTTGCAGGAATTCGGCGCATGGACGGCGAAGCAATGCATCCCACGATGGTAGCAAGGGAGTAGGCGCCTCGAGGACCGATAGTGAGTAACCTCTCTCTCATTGTTTTCTTGCGTGAAAAAGCTAAAAAAAAATTGTAAAAACTGAAAAAAATTAGCATGGTGTATGATTGCTTAACTCACATCCTTAACACATCACCCCACAAAAAAATGTACACTCTAACATTCTGAATAAATTCTTGGAGTGTTCTTTTCTTTTTCTTGAGTGGTGTTTGCGAAGTCACCATGAGTTGACATGGGCCGCACCACTCAACCCTAAAACTGACTCATCTAATAGAAGCTGCATGATCATTAGGATGAGTACACTAAGGTTTTTAGAGCCTCTACAGAATAAAAAGGAAATCTACTTTCTTCGAATTGTGTGCAGAACTTGACGTGCCCACTGAAACTTGGTTGAAAACATTAAGACACGTCAACCCTAAAAAGCACTAAAGTAAGGATGAAACACTAAAAGACACCACACCTTAAAAATCCTTGCTTGAAAATCATGTTTTGCTAAAAGCACACACCTTGAAAGTGGAAAATTAAGAGGCACCACCCCAATCAATGCCTCATCACATCACCCTAAGCACAAGCACTATCCTAACCCTTTAAAACTGAGTAGACGTACCCTAGGCAGGATTTAGTTAAGTCTCAAAAGGCGAGGTTTTGTTCGCTAGGCACTTGGCTTTCATTCCCTTGGTAGAATCTGGTGACTAGGCTGTGCGGCAGTGTCAAACGACCGCGGTTGTGGGGTCTATGGAACCGGAGGCGCAAGCCCAAGGAAGAACCTTCCCTGCAATCCCCTCGTAATCAACCTAGCCAGATTAGCCTTGGGAAGGAGAGTCCAATGCTTACGGACTTAATTAGCCTTTGTGAGATTTCTAGGTCTCCTAAGGAATACACCATAAGGACTAGGCTTGTGTGCTTGATTGAAACACATTTCTCGCATCTGTCGCCCTCCGCATCCCCTCCTATTCTTCTCTAGTGTATGCACGGGAGACGCTCACTGCATCCCGAGTTGTGTGTTTTGGGGCAGGAATCTAGGCGACGTAATTTTGTTGAAAACATGGCTGAACCTAGGGTAGATGAGGCTGAAGATCAACCCCCACCAGACGCTATGGCCATCATCTATGCTCAAATCAATGCTAACCATCGGCTTCAGCAACAACAAATCCACACCATCATGCAAGCCATACAACGGTTACAGAACCCACAAGAACAACCACCACCACCTTTCCACGACATACCAGGGCAACCACCACTTGACTTACCGCCATTTCAAGACCTGCCAAGACCCCTCCGTGATTTCTATAACCCTTCTGCTATTAGAGTCAAGCCACACCTTAGGATCCCCGAGGGGGGAGATGATTTCGAGCTAAAACCGAATGTCTTAAGTCTGATCTAGAGCCACTTTCATGGAAGCTCAAATGAGGACCCTTTTCAGCACCTAGAGGATCTCGACCGCATAGCACGAACGGTGAAACCTAGGAACATTAGCCTTGACATTATTCTAATCAAGATGTTCCCTTTCTCATTAAGAGACAAGGCTTCTCATTGGCTTAGAACCCTAGGTAGACCCATCACCACTTGGGAAGAACTGAGGCATGCATTTTTCAAGAAATTCTTCCCCATAAGAAAGACCAATGCCCTCAGAAGAGCTATCACTACCTTCACACTCCAGGGTGGGGAACAATTTCATGAGGCATGGGAAAGATTTAATAAACTTTTGAGGAAATGCCCACACCATAAAGTTCCAAGGTGGCAATTGGCCCAGATCTTTTACCACGGTCTGGACAGCAACCTACGAAACTTCGTTGATGCCTCATGCGGGAGAAACTTCCTAAACAAAGACGAGGAGAGCGCGTTTGAGCTCTTTGAGTCTATGAGCGAGAATTCGTTCAACAATGCCTCCATGAACCAATTTAACAGGTCCAGTCAACCCCGTGGTAGGATTTATGAGGTGCAAGCAAATTCTAGAATGGTTGACATGGACATCATTGCCAAAAAGTTGGATCGAGTGGAATTGGTGGACAAAAAGATTGATGAGCTACTGAATCAGACCAGGAACCCCTTGCAGACTTTCTCCCTAGCAAAGGGAGCACATAATGTTGACCTGGTCCAGCCCTTCACCCAAATGAACCTGGAACAACCCTTGACCATGTTCCAGGGAGGGACCTTTGCTCCCTCGACCCTTGATTACTCCCTTCCCTCTTCATCAACATCATCTATCCTAGAAGATGTGCAAGCCGTCCAAGGATATGCAAAACCTGACCCTTTCTCCAACACTTACAACACCGGCTGGCGTAACCACCCTAACTTTGGTTGGACAAACCAGAAACCACCGCAATTCCAAAACCAGCCCAGGCCAAACCAGCAGCCACACTTGCCCCCTATCAGCAAGGACCACCAGTTAGACCCCAATATAACCAAAATAGGGCGGCCCCTCCCCCATAAAACCAAATGGATACCCTAATAAAGATGATGGCTGACATGAACCAGAAACATCAGGAGGAAATGGCCTTGGTAAAGGGACAGTTAAGCCAACTCTTGGACTGTAAACAACAAGGATCCCTACCTTCCCAACCACAACCGAACCCACGAAACATAATTAACAGAGGCCCCAATTCGCAAGGGTTCCAAAGCAACCCCGGGCAGGCTCACATGGTCCAGCCAGCCCCGCAAACACCTCCTGGGTTTGGCGCTTCTTCATCCTCGTCTTCTCAAGGATCACCCCATGGCCCCAATGCCTCTGCGAATGCGATGACCTTGAGAAGCGGCACCAAAACCCAGGATCCCAAATGGCCAACTCTCCCTGAGACTTTACCTGTTGAAATACCAGACTCAGAAGAGGCACCAACCAAGGGCCCAGACATGGAACCAACCCACATTCAGACACCCTACCCTGAGGCCTTGGAAACAATCAAGAAAAAGAAGAATACTATGGAAACTGAGGAGCTATTGGAAATTTTTAAGCAAGTACAGATTAATATGCCGCTCCTAGAAGCTGTCAAACACATCCCTGCATATGCCAAGTTTTTAAAGGATGCCTGTACACCCAAGCGTAAGCCGAGACCTCAAGCACCCAGGAAGGTTGTACTCTCTGAGCAAGCAAGTTCCGTGATATCAAGCAACCTTCCACTCAAGCGAACTGACCTTGGAGCGCCCCTGATTTCCTACAATATCGGGGACATGACATTTGATAGAGCGCTCCTGGACCTAGGTGCTTCTATCAATCTAATTCCAACCACCCTGTACCACCAATTTGGTTTTGGGGAGCTAACACCAACCCCTATCACCATCCAGCTGGCTGATAGATCAGTGAAAACCCCGAAAGGGGTTGTCGAGGACGTGATTGTACGGGTCAAGGACTTCTATTTCCCGGTCGACTTTTTGGTGCTCGACATGGAAGTCCCTGAGAAATTACAGAACGCACCCATAATCTTAGGCAGACCTTTCTTAGCTACGGCTAAAGCAAACATCGATTGCGACACGGGATGTATGGAAATCTCCTTTGGGGACAGAAAAATGCAATTGGATATCTTCCAGGTGACAAAGTCTTTTGATTCCGATTACATTCAGGAAAATGATCCCGTGGAAACTTTAAGCGAGGAATGCCTCACCCTCAGTTCTGTCTCAGACCACCAAACCCGTAATATCTGTTCTGACCCGTCACCATCATTGCCCATGGACCTCTGTAAGGCTGAGCACCATCACATGACACCATTTGAAGAGATCGATGTTGGTCAACTCCCGCCCTTTCCCTTCCCATCGATTGTGGTCCCACCCTCACCTGAACTTAAACCATTGCCCGAAAACCTCAAGTATGTCTTCTTGGGACCTGACCAGACCTTCCCCGTGATTATTAATTCTCATCTAACCAAGGATCAAGAACTCAGGTTGACTGCGACCCTTTCAGAACAGCGGGCCGCCATTGGTTGGACCATTTCGGATTTAAAAGGAATTAGCCCCACCTTTCGCACCCACAAGATTTACCAGGAAGACGAGGCCCGACCTTCCCGCCAGATACAGAGACGTTTAAACCCAAACATGCGGGAGGTCGTTAAAAAAGAAATTATTAAGTGGCTTGACGCCGACATCATCTACCCTATCTCCGATAGCCCCTGGGTGAGCCCCACTCAAGTGGTTCCCAAGAAGGCTGGGCTCACTGTTGTCACCAATGATCATGGCGAATCCATCCCCACCCGCACCACCACCGCATGGCGGGTGTGTATTGATTATAGAAAGCTTAATGAAGCCACTAAGAAGGACCACTTCCCCTTGCCATTCATTGACCAAATCCTTGAAAGATTGGCAGGGCAGAAGTATTTTTGCTTCCTGGATGGATATTCAGGATATAATCAGGTCGCAATTGCTCCAGAAGATTAGGAAAAGACCACATTCACTTGCCCGTATGGCATGTTTGCATTCCGTCAAATGCTGTTTGGATTATACAATGCACCTGCGACCATCCAGCGTTGCATGCTAGACATCTTTTCAGAAATGGTGGGTGAATACTTAGAGGTCTTTATGGATGATTTCTCTGTGTTCGGGAATTCATTAGACCATTGTTTAAGCAACTTGGAGAAAATCCTGAAATGATGTATCGAGGTTAACTTGGTGTTAAGTTGGGAAAAGAGCCATTTTATGGTTCAAGAAGGAATTATCCTCGGTCACATCATTTCGCATAGGGGCATCGAGGTAGATCGAGCTAAGATTGATTTAATTTCCAAACTTCCTCCACCTAGTTCGGTCCGACAGATTCGTTCCTTCCTAGGACATGTTGGCTTCTACCGAAGGTTCATCAAAGACTTTTCCAAGCTTTCCAAACCCTTGACTGACCTTCTAGCCAATGACGCCATATTTCACATGTCTCCTGATTGCATCCAGGCTTATCACACCCTCCAGGACTTCGTCTCCACCGCACCTGTACTTCAACCCCCAAACTGGTCCCAGGACTTTGAGATTATGTGTGATGCATCAGATTTTGCCATAGGCGCTGTCCTGGGACAAAGGCAAGACAAGAAGCCCGTGGTGATCTACTACGCGAGCAAAACGTTGGACGAGGCCCAACGTAATTATACCATCATAGAGAAAGAGTTGCTCGTTGTAGTATTTGGACTTGAAAAATTCCGCTCATACTTGTTGGGATACCACGTGACTATTTACACTGACCATTCAGCCATCCGACACCTGTTGGTCAAAAAGGATGCAAAGCCCAGGCTCATCAGATGGATCCTACTTTTGCAGGAATTTGACCTGGAAATCCGAGACAAGGCCGGATTGAAAAATGTGGTGGCTGACCACCTGTCGAGACTTCATCCAGACCACATTGGACCCTCCCTACCTCTATCTGACACCTTCCCTGATGAACACATCCTAGCCGTGCAAGACAAGAAAATGCCATGGTATGCTGACTACGTCAATTACCTGGTTGTAGGACAAACTCCGCACAGCTGGTCCAGACAGTAACGGGACAGGTTCTTGGCTGAGGCCAAGCACTATTTCTGGGATGATCCAATGCTGTTTTGCCTCTATGCTGATCAGATCATCAGAAGGTGTATCCCTGAAGACGAAGTTCAGAGTGTGCTTTCCTTTTGTCCTGACCAAGCATGTGGCGGCCACTTCTCTGGAAAGAAAACAGCTGCAAAAGTTTTGCAGTCTGGATTTTACTGGCCGTCCCTATTTAAGGATGCACACATCTTTGCCAAGACTTGCTCACGTTGCCAGACGCTGGGGACCATAACCAAGAAAGATATGATGCTCCTTCAGCCCATTTTGGTTGTCGAAATCTTCGATGTTTGGGGTATCGATTTTATGGGCCCCTTTCCACCATCCAACGGCTTCGAGTACATCCTGGTCTTGGTAGACTATGTTTCAAATGGATTGAAGCTATCGCCACCCGACAATGCGATCACAAGACTGTCATGGACTTTGTGAAGAAGAACATCTTTTCTCGATTTGGAATACCCAAGGCCATGATCAGTGATGGTGGAAGCCATTTTATCCATTCCCAATTCCGTGCCCTACTTAGAAAATACGGGGTAAACCACCGCATTGCCACCCAGTATCATCCACAAATAAATGGGCAGACTGAGGTCTCAAATAGACAAATCAAGAACATTTTACAGAAGACTATGAGACCTGACAGGAAAGACTAGTCACACGACTTGATGATGCCCTGTGGGCATACAGGACTGATTGCAAGACCCCAATAGGCATGTCGCCTTATCGCCTGGTCTTTGGCAAGGCCTGCCATCTTCCTGTTGAATTGGAACACCGGGCTTACTGGGTTGTCAAGCAATGTAACATGGATCCCCAGTTAGCTGGTGCGCAGAGGACGCTTCAATTATCTGAGCTCGAAGAAATTCGTTGGGATGCCTTTGACAATAGTCGACTGTATAAGGAGAAAATGAAAGCCGTCCACGACCGACTCATTCATAGAAAAACCTTTGAGCCAACCAGCAAGTTTGGCTATTTGATGCATGCCTAAAACTCTTCCCAGGGAAACTCAGGTCCAAATGGATAGGACCATTTCGGGTGGTTAAGCCCTATTCTAATGGGGCGATTGAAATTGCTGATCTTAACACTGGGCACACTTTTACAGTTAATGGTCAAAGATTGAAGCATTTCCTGGCCCAGGACCCCCCAAGGAAAGTGTCACCCTCGTTGAGGGCTGACACCAAGCATCACCCAGCTGGAGGCGTTAAACTCAGCTCTTCCTGGGAGGCAACCCAGAGGATTCAGATTGATCTGGTAGTTTACGTCACTCAGGTACTATCTTTTTGAACCCTTCTGCATCCATGAATTTGCCAATGAGGACATTGTCCAACTTAAGCATGGGGGGGTGATAAATTGAATAATCCTGAGCTCAATTAATCAGTCTGAATGAATAAATTAAAAAAAAAATTTGAAATTTAGGAAGAAAACTTAGGCATTAGAAACTTGTCAATAGTGGGAAATAATATAGAAAGAACTTAAACACTTAGACTTTTCAGGCCTTCAGGCTTAATCAGCCCTGGTGTCCGTTAAAATATGGATTTAGCGGCGAATCCTTGCAACCTGAAGCTATTCTAATCCACCTACTAAATAAGGTAATAAGTATACGACTTATCAACTCACCCTCTAACTCAGGAAAACTTTGAGTCTAAGCATCTACACACATTTTTGCACAGACTCACTTCTCGGAGATTTTAACAGAAATTGGGTAGCTAATCAACTCTTTAGGGTGGTATGGCTGGCAAGTTGTCGTGGGTAACAGCCCATTGGCAGGTTGTCCAGAACCCAGCCACAGGCCATTTCTTTTTCGTTGCCTCTAGGTACATTTGAGATCAGGGAAGCCACCTACGAAAAAAAAAAGAGAAGAAAAGAAAATAAACCACACTTCACCAGATAAGTATGGCTGGCAAGTGATCGTGGGTAACAGCCCATTGGTCGATTGTCCAGAGCCCAACTCAATGATTGCACAAAAAAACCAAAACACCTAAGGAAGAAGCAGGGAAGTAGTACAAGCCGGGGAGATATACACTGGAAAAATCCTTCTGTTGACCCCAATTAAAACAAACGTAGGGAGAAAGCTACCAATCGAACAAATACACCTTCAGGCAAAATTTATTTTCTTTTCCGGTCACCTAGGGGCGTAGAAACTCGAAGTCTGTCTCAATTACAGTTAAGTGAGTCTATCACAACATTCACACCAAGATGCTTAGCACTTAGGGTTTTGACCGAGTTTTGGGTGGGTTGGGTAGCAGTAAAAAGTTACCAACCTAAATTGAATTCCAAAAAAAATTCTAAAAATATATATATATATACATATACATATGTATAGTTATATATACATTAAAGCAAGGAATCGGGCGATTCGTATTTTGGCAGACACCCGGGTGCTGCTTAGTCTTTGTAGATTAAGATCTTCGTATATTTCCTCTTATTGACAAGTAACGAAGTGCCTAAGCAATTACTTCTTGAATTTTGCAAGGAAATAAAGACTAGAATAAACCTTGTTAGGGACTAGCAAGGAGTAAGCATGGGGGTATGATAACACTACACAAGGGGGTGATAATTATGTTGAATATGGCCCATCTTTAGGATAAAAGGCACAACATAAGTAGAATAGGAGTATTGCATGCATCATGTACCAAGATTGCTTATAAACTACATTAATGGCCATTTGTGTAAGCATTTCTAAAAGTAGGCCTCAGATGAGCAATCGAACCGCATGGATGGATTCAAAACGATAAACGGAGTCCAACGGACTCAAGATCAGCCAAATCCAACATCCGAAGCTCCTACAATGGGCCCAAGAAGTTCTGACCGTTGATCTGGAGATCAACGGCCCAGATTGCGCCACGTCAGCCTCGCCCCACCGCTCGCCACGCCTTCAGCCAGCTGAGATCAAATCTCGACCGTCGATCTTCGATCGAACGGCCGAGACTCGCGTGCCCGCCCGCGGTCGCCGCGACAAAGCGTGGGTGTGGCGTAACGGTTAGCGTGCACGCCCGTAGCCACGTGACGCGGGTTCGAGCCGCGTGGAGTGGAAATTGAAGACTGGTGACGGGGGCAGAGAAATTGGAACGCCCGATCAGCAGCGGGCGGCCGGCACACGCTAGCTCGAGGCGCGATCCCAGTACAGGCGAGGAAGACTCTCAGCCGTCAGATCTCGTTCAACAGCCATGGATCGCACGAGGAGAAGGAACGAGGCGGGCGGTTGACCAGCGGCGAGAGGGCTTCACCGACGCTTTTAGAAGCGATTTTAGCGACGCTCTGGATGTCGCTAAAGCCCCTTCTTTTAGGAAGCCCTTAACTTTATTTAAACCCCCTCCAACCACCATTCAAGGCATTCACTCCCCCTTGCAACTACTCCACCCCTCTCTTAGCTAGCTCTAGGCACTCTTGTAATCGTCGGAGACGGCGAGCCACCGATGGAGCCTCCTCCACCGCCGTGGCTGCCTCGTCGCTCTCCACACACACTCTCTCTCTCTTTTAAGCTTTCTATTACTTTTGTTGAAGCATGTATTTAATGTTGTAAGTTATGAACTACAAGTGCATGATTAACGAAGTTATTTTCCGTTCCATTGTCATCTTAATTTCTATTCAAGTCGCATGATCAAAACAAAGAGCTTTCTAATCCTAAACCTTCTCTCTCTCTCTATCTCTCTCTCTCGCTTTTCAAAATCGCATCTTTCGCAAGCAAAACTTCGCACTTTCCGTGACAACAAGTGGTAAGTAAAAATCCAATTTTCACACCTCCCTCAGACCGACACTCGGACTCACCTCCGTTTACTTATTTTAAAACTGACGTTGCAAGTGCGACTATAACGACACTCCTTAACACACACGCACAAACACACGTCACACTCTACTCAGCGTTCGCTGACTCTTTCTTTTCGTAACCCTGTCCAGGACCAAGAGTTGAGCAGCCTGAGTTTCCGACTGCAGAGGGTGCTGGGCTCAGCCAAGCCCACCCATAGTTGTTTCTTTCCAACCCTTTTGTTTCTATTGTAGTTGTGAGTACTGGACTTTTAAATTACTGTTCCTGTTACTTTCTGTTTTCCTTCTGCTGTTGTTGTTGTGGTGGCATGTACTATTTTGAGACAGTTTGCTCTAGTTTCCTTTACCATTTTGCTTTCCCTTCTACTTAGTTATATTGCATGTGTGAATGTGGTTTATTTCTTGCTTTTGGTTATTTCTTGTTGGACGACAAGGTCTTGGGATTAGTCGAGGTGAGTCGGTCTCAGGTCCTGTAGGGATTTGGGAACCGGGTCATAACAAGATAGTATCAGAGGAAGGTCATCCCAAGAAATGAACCAATTGATTTGAGAATAACCAGTCACGTGTATATAACTAAGATAGCCATCACAATGTATCGCTTTGATATTTGTTTCCAAGTCTTTTTTTCGATGTAATCCGATATCGTTGACAACTCTTGTTCTGTCTCTTGCATCTCCTTGTAGGAGATGCCTCATTGAGGAGTTCCCGAGGCAGGCCGTGTTCGTGGCTGTGGATGAGGTCGGAGGGGTGGATGTGCCGGACCTGAGGCACCAGCTGACCCACCCCTCCTCCCGGGCATTCAGGCCTAGAATCTCGCCCAGTTGATCAGAGTCATTGTGCAAGAGGAGCTCCAGCAGCCTCCTCGGGCACCTCTTCTTAAGGATGTGGAGGCAGAGGACTGGCTAGAGTAGATAGAGAAGGTGTTCGACACCCTTCGCCCTCTTGCAGAGTGTCATGTGGCCTTTGCCATGTACCAGCTGGAGAGCGCAGCACATAGGTGGTGGAGGGCAATTAGAGGCCAGGAGGGGAGAGAGTCGACGTGGGACCGGTTCGTGGCTCTCTTCTGCGAGCAGTACTTTCCACAGACCTGGCAGAACCAGAGGAGGTGGGAGTTCCACACTCTTCGCTAGGGGACGATGACGGTTAGCACGTGCCGCACGCATTTCCTGGAGCTGTCACGCTTCGCCCCGACAACTGTGTCTACTGAGGAGGAGCTCCTGTGGAGGCTTATGGAGGGGCTCCGACCTGTGATTCGGGGGTATGTCAAACCCCTGAAGTTGCCCACTTTCTCTCCTCAGGTTGAGGTAGCCATGACTTACGAGGAGACCAACTCGACCATGCGAGACACTAACAGTGGACGGAAGAGGCCCTACCAGCCAGAGTACTCTCAGGGCCGTCGAGAGAGGAGGCACATGGCTCTCGCGGGAGAGCCATCCCATTTTGTGAGGCCACCAGTGGCCTTCGGGGGCCTCATATAGGGGCCAGTTGCCAGCACCGGACCCCCGTCCAGCCGCCAGCAGGGCCCTAATGAGGGAGGAGGTCATGTATCCCCCTGCTACCAGTGTGGCCAGCTAGGCCACGTAAGGAGGGATTGCCCATATAGGGCCAGAGCACAGTAGATGCTCCCTACACCGAGCGCTGGAGGCCAAGCTGGTGGTCGTGGTCACCAGGCACGTGGGGGAGGATAGCAGTCACAAGGAGGGTACCAGCCAGTTGCTGCTCGCCCGACCCAGAGTGTAGCTGCTTCTTCTGCATCGAGAGCTAAGGGGTGTATCAACACCCTAACACACAGAGATGCCAGGGCTTCGGGTTATATGGTGGCAGGTATGGTTATTGTTTCTGGCATATTAGTGTACGTACTTTTTGATTCTGGTGCCACCCACTCTTTCTTCTCTACGAGTTTTGCCGTCAATTTGAGGCAGAGCAGTGTATTGTTAGAGGTTTCGTTCCTGATTAGAGGACTAAGTGGACGGTTGTTTGTAGCTTAGGAAGTCTACACGGACTGCGAGGTCAGCATAGTGGGACATAGCCTCCCCGTTGACCTGATTGTGATCCAGATGGAGGACATTGGCGTTATCCTAGGGATGGATTGGCTGTCCGCCTATCACACCCTAGTGGACTATTTCGGGAGGAAGATCGTCTTCTCCATACCGGAGTTGCCTCCCTTTGAGTTTCACGGTCAGCTGGTGGACAGAGGTTTCAGATGCATCTCCACACTACGGGAAGCGAGGCATTTGAGCCAGGGGTGTGAGGACTTCTTGGCCTATGTAGTGGTAGAGCCTAGCCCCATGGCTGACTTTCAGAGTATCCCGATGGTCTACGAGTACCCCGATGTTTTCCTAGTGGAGCTGCTAGGACTACTGCCTAAGTGTGAGATCGAGTTCGAGATCTCACTAGTACCAGGGACCAGCCCCCATTTCTATTGCACCGTACTGGATGGCACCAGTTGAGTTGTGAGAGCTCAAGTCACAGCTACAGGACCTGTTGGAGAAGGGCTTTGTGAGGCCCAGTGCATCCCCGTGGGGAGCCCCTGTACCTTTTGTGAGGAAGGACGGTACCCTTCGGTTGTGCGTCGACTACCGATAGCTGAATCGGGTCACCGTCAAGAACAAATACCCACTGCCTCGTATCAATGACCTTTTTGATCAGTTGCGAGATGCTACGGTGTTTTCCAAGATAGATCTGAGGTCAGGTTACAACCAGTTGAAGATCAAGGAGACCGACGTCTCCAAGACAGCTTTCCGTACCCGATAAGGGCACTACGAGTTCTTGGTCATGCCATTTGGGCTGACCAATGCCCCCACTGCCTTTATGGATATGATGAGCCGTGTTTTCAGGCCGTACTTAGACTATTTTATGGTGGTGTTCATCGACGACGTACTCGTTAACTCGCGGGATCAGGCACAGCATGGTCAGCATTACGCATGATCCTGGATACCTTGAGGCGACGCAGGCTGTATGCCAAGTATAGTAAGTGCGAGTTTTGATTGAGACAGGTGACTTTCTTGGGCCACGTGATTTCGAGAGCTGGATTGGTTGTGGATCCAACCAAGGTAGAGGCCATATTCAGGTGGGAGAGCCACACACAGTGACAGAGATACATAGCTTTTTGGGACTAGTAGGTTATTACCGGCGGTTTATCGGAGGATTCTCTCAGATTGCACGTCCTATGACTCAGCTGACCTGGGAGGACGTACCCTTCTCCTGGACCGACTAGTGTGAGGCATATTTCCAGGAGTTGAAGGAGAGACTGACTTCAGCTCCTGTACTTACCATTCCAGACAGCAGTGGCGGTTTCGTGGTTTACACCGATTCTTCGTTGCAGGGGTTAGGGGGTGTGCTCATGTAGTGGGGTCACATTGTCGGCTACACTTCGCGGCAACTGAAGCCCCATGAGCATAGCTACCCTACCCATGACTTAGAGCTAGTAGCAGTTGTCTTTGCGCTGAAGACATGGAGGCACTACCTTTACGGTGAGACATTCGAGATCTTCACAGATCACAAGAGCCTCAAGTACTTGTTTGACCAGAAGGAGCTTAACATGAGACAGAGATGTTGGTTAGAGCTCCTGAAGGACTACGACTGCAGCATCTCCTACCACCTAGGGAAGGCCAATGTGGTGGCCGACGCCTTGAGTCAGAAGGTGCCCGCCTACTTGGCCAGCTTACAGGCACAGAGTTGGAGACTCATGGAGGAGTTGGGCAGTTGGCGACCCCGGGAGTCACGGGGGTACTGTGGGGTAGTGACAGTGACATGACAGGCACAACTGGAGCTGATAGACCACATCATCGCAGGGCAGATGACCGACCCATACTTACAGACACTGCGGGACAGGGTGCTGACAGGGGACCTAGGAAACTTTTCTTTCTTGGACGAGATACTATGCATGAGAGGACGCTTATGCGTTCCTAGAGACGAGGAGTTGTTGAGAGAGCTCCTGATTGAGGTGCACGGGGCTAGGTTTACCATACATCCTAGGATCACAAAGATGTACCATGATTTGCGATGCGACTTCTGGTGGAGAGGCATGAAGCGGGATGTTGGTGAGTTTGTTCAGCAGTGTTTAGTATGCCAGCAAGTGAAGGCCGAGCACCAGAGGCTTGCAGGGCTGTTGCAGTCACTTCCTGTGTCAGAGTGGAAGTGGGAGAGCATCACCATGGGCTTGGTGGTGGGTCTACCTGTTACCCAGTGGGGACACGATGCAGTTTGGGTGATCGTAGTCTGGTTGACGAAGATGGCACGATTTATACCTATCCGAGTCACCTTTATGCTGGCATAGCTAGCAGAGTAATACATCAAAGATGTGGTCCACCTGCACGGTGTTCCTCGTGAGATCATATTCGATAGAGATACTCATTTTACTTCTCGATTATGGGCAGAGTTCCAGCAGGCCTTGGGGACGCGTCTGAGGTTCAATATATCCTACCACCCCCAAATTGACAGGTAGTCAGAGCGCACGATACAGACACTTGAGGACCTCCTGCGTGCCTATGTACTAGACTGGAGAGGCTCTTGGGAGGAGCATTTACCCCTGGCAGAGTTTGCATACAATAACAGCTATCATTCGATCATCGGCATGGCACCTTACAAGGCCTTGTACAGATGGAGGTGTACTGCACCCTTGAGTTGGGTTGAGGTGGGGACCAAGTGGAAGGTTGGTCCCAGGCTGATCCGGCAGAGTCAAGAGGTGATAGAGCAGATTAACAGACGACTCCGCACTGTCAGGAGTAGGCATAAGAGCTATGCCGACAAGAAGCGTAGAGAGGTGCAGTTTGAGGTTGGGGATCACGTCTTTCTCCGTGTTTCACCCATCAAGGGCTTACAGCATTTTGGGGTGAAAGGGAAGCTTGAGTTGAGCTTTATGGGGCCCTTTGAGGTCTTGGAGTGGGTAGGACCCATTGCTTACGGCTTGCCCTTCCTCCCCAGCTTTCTGGGGTGCACGACATGTTCCATGTGTCCAACCTTAGGAAGTACTTCACCGATCCCAGTCACATTCTGAGCCATGAGAGCATCGATGTGGGAGACGACCTGACCTATCCCGAGAGGCCAGTATAGATACTAGACAGAGCCGTCTGGAGTCTAAGATGGAAGCAGGTACCACTGGTGAAGGTTCTATGGAGAAGCCAGCAGTACGAAGAGGTGACCTGGGAGTCTGAGGTGGCGATGCGAGAGCAGTACGAGAAGCTTTTTGAGGGTATGCCTTTTCGGACCTACTTCGGTCCTCTTTAAGTTTGTTATGCATTTTTACATTAGTTCCGCACCCTACGTAGCTCAAGTTTCGGGATCGAAACTTCCTTTAAGTTTGTTATGTTGAAATGACCCAAAGCCCCTTTTAGTTGGATAAGACTTCTGGAGTGTCAGTCAGACGTTTGTCCAGACGTCTAGACATATGTCTGGACGTCCGAAAGTAGGAAAACATCATACATTCTTTTCGCTCTGCTTACGGGCGGCGCGTAGAGTCTCTCCCTCTCCCCTCCACCCCCTCATCTCGAACCTTAAAACCTCCCTATTTAAACCCTCCATCTACACTCCACACCCTACCACTCGAGCCATCGCCACCTCCACCTTCTCTTTGCGTTGGCCACACCCCACTAGCCTTACATCTTTACTGCAGCCGCGGTGAGGAAACAGACGAGCCAACGAGGGAGAACGGGGAAGAGCGAGAGCGAGAGAGTACGAAGGAGTGAGATGAGAGTGGGGGAGAGGGACGATGGCCGTGGGAGCTAGGTGGAGCTTGAGGAGGAGTTCATGGAAGAGAGGACGATGCTGGCCGGAAGCTTCTCAAGCTCCTGCAGCTGTTGGAGCTACCGCTACGTCATCTGAGGGCGGAGGCGCTAGTAGGGTGGGTTGCACAAAAGAGTCCTGATACTGGAAGTTTTCCAGTATCAGATGTCTGGAGGGTCGACCAGACGTCTGGAGAGGCATCAGGATGTCCAGAGCTGAAGCCGGATGTCTGAAAGCATAATATTATGCGAAGGTACATGTTCCCTACGCTACTTTCCGCCATTAAGATTGTAGCACAGGAATGTTTGGTTGATAATGGGTCTGCATTTTCGTACGCAGGTGTGGGGCACTGGAAAGGCATGCAGTGCGCCTTTCTAGGCACTTTTGGATGTCTGACCACATCGCTAGACATCCGACAGCCCTTCCAGACGACTGGAAGGAAGGTGAGACATCTGGAACTCTCCTTAGATGGTTGCAAAGGAGTCTGGATGTCTAAGACAGCCGTAGGAAGTGAGAGGTATGATTTGACATCTTTTAAGACGTCTGGGACTAGTCCCAGACGTTTGATTTTGGACAGTAACAGTGTTTTTGGCCCGTTTAGGACCCAAACGGAATCAGATTTTTGCAAACGAAGTACCATTATTTTCCACTCGAGTTTCTCTATGTGTTAGTATTGAGTATCTACTATTTTTGACTCATCTAGTGTAAATTAGTTTCTGGTACAGGTTACCAGCCGGTGGAGTGTTCGGGGCCTGCAGAGACGACGAGATCTGCGGTGCAGGCCCCCATTCCTCCCGTGATACCTGGTAGAGTGGTTTAATTCATTTGCTAAGATGAAAATAAAGAATATGTTTGCTTAGATTAAATTGATTGAAACTCTAGGATGTGGAATTAACCCTAGGGTAGAAACGTATGAGCCTAATGTTGAGCTATACTATTCACTTGAGGTGCATGTTTAAATAAATTGCTAGCAGTGTGTGTCAGTTGATTTATGAGTTGCCTGGTCAGATATGAAAATACGAGTTGCCTTCTATGTAATGGAAAAATGGAGACTTGAATAATATGATCTGGATATTGATAAATGAGATAAATATGAGCATGAACCCTACGGGGAATTAGGAGCAGAACTCTTGTGTATGAAAGGAATCGGGTATGTAGACGGGAAGTGAGCTGGCCCTTGTGTACACAGTACCAAGGAGAGCAACTGTCTCTTTTAGTGTAGAAAGGGAGCCAGCCACCCCTTGGGTTGAGACCCGAGGTAGGACTGTCACTCTACACCGACTCCTGTTGGCCCTTGTGTACGTGGTACTGAGGTGAGATACTAGTGTAGGGAGGGAGCTAGCTGCTCCACAGGGCTCGGGGTTAGGACTAGCCGACCTACACCGACTTTTAGGCCTTCTGAGAAAACCAGGGTAGTCGGATGAGGATACGCGGATTGTGGTGGGGCGAGATCCTTGTTTGGTTCTAAGGGGCGAGACCCCTGTTCTGAGAGGGCAAGGCCCTATACTGTTTCGTGCTGTACTTTAGGCGTACCCGCTAGCAGAAATGACTAACCATGTGTCAGTGTGGGGTAGCTACCTGTGCACTTATCACGCGTGCCATAGTCACCGCTACATCATGACAGTGACCTCGAGGTGGTTGACTGGGTGTAGGACTACCGCGGGGGGACTCTCCTGACCAGGAGAGCACCATGTGTACCTTCTATTCCATGGAAAAGACTGCAATCAAGATCGTTCCCACAAGGAACAAGCATGATCAAGAAATACTTGGATATTTTGTGAAATAAATGAACCAGAAATACATAAATGAGATAAATAGAGATGAGAATAAAACCTGGTTACTTGTTTTACCTTACTTGCACATAATTAATGTAAATGCCACTCTACTCAGTGTTCGCTGACTCTATCTTTTCGTAACCCTGTTCTGGACCAGGAGTTGAGCAGCTCGAGTTTCCGGCTGCAGAGGGTGCTGGGCCCAGCCTAGCCCAGCCGTAGTAGTTTCTTTCTAGCGCTTTTGTTTCTGTTGTAGTTGTGAGTACTGGACTTTTAAATTATTGTTCCTGTTACTTTCTATTTTCCTTTCGCTGTTGTTGTTGTGGTGGCATGTACTATTTTGAGACAATTTGCTCTAGTTTCCTTTACTGTTTCACTTTCCCTTCTGTTTAGTTATATTGCATGTGTGAATGTAGTTTATTTCCTACTTTTGGTTATTTCTCGTTGGGCGACTAGGTCTTAGGATTAGTCGAGGTGAGTCGATCTCGGGTCTTGTAGGGACCTGGGAACCGGGTCGTAACACATAACCCTAACACTAAGTCAGATTTCCTTATCTAGTATTCGGGCTATCAGGAATACAAAACGTAGGTTAAGGCCATATTTGGTGGATCTCAAATGTATTTGGTGGTATTGCCTCAATGTAAATGAAATAAGCACTAAAATATTTATAGACTTTTTTTTTCTTCCATTTTTCTTCCTTTTTTTATTTTTTTTTCACTCTCTTTTTTTTTTCTTTTTCTAATTCTTTTTCTATATCTATTTCTTTTATATTTATATCAAAAGATGCAATATAGCACATGACATATATGACTTTTATTTAAGAGGCATTATTAGGGATTGGTGGTACTTAAGAGATATCAGGTGGCTTATTTGGTGGAAGTGCCTATTTTCGACACCAGGAAGAGATGGATAGGACAGTGTATTCCTGACCTTGACATTAGTACCCTCCTTCAGCCGAGGATTCCATATAGAATGGACATAACCATCACCTTAGTCCTAGCTTTATTAGAACTCGATCTCCACATATTTGCCATCCAAGGAGAGGTGGAGGTGGTTCTTAGATCCACAAAAAGTGGATCTAAGAAAAGACCCTTCCTTGGTTGCTATAATTAGCATCCAAGGTGGCGCCACCCATGGATGAGCCTAGAAGGCTCTAGGTGGGTGTGGGTGTGCGTGAACATGTGTGTGTGTGTGTCTACATGACCTAGGTGGCTAGGTGGTTTAGTGGTCTAGATTAGGTCCTAAGGGTTTGGGTTAGGGTAGGTCCTAAAATTAGGGTTGTAAACCCTAGTTGCTAAAAGAGAATGTGCAATTAAACTTGTACTAAGTTTAATTGAGTTAGTGTAAACCTAATTGAGAGTGAGATTACTCAATTAAGTTGGGGTTAGGTCAATTGGACTCTCACTGAGTCCAATTGGACTTATGTGGGTTGAGATCTGATCTCAATTGGACTCTATCAGTCTAATTGACTAGGCAATTGTAATTGACTAAGATCCAAGTCAATTGGGCTTAGTGAGAACCTAATTAGGTTCTTAGGAAGGTTTAGAGGTGGTGAACTAGGATTAGGGTACCTCAATTTAGGTTCCCAAAGGGTTAGAATTAGGTTTAGGGACCTAGGAAATCAAGATCCAAACTTGATTTCCAAAACAGAGTATGGAGGGGGGTATTAGACATCTAATTTAAGCGTCAGACGACTTATACTCAAAAATCAGAAGTCCAGACCTCTTGTTTGGAAGTCTAATTTAAGTCAAGGAAGAATCAAGGTTCTGTCTTGGGGATTCTGCAGAAATTGGACATCTGACCAAGTGTTTGGACATCCAATAACACTGCAGACATGGGTTTAAGGTGTGCGGGTTGTGGCTAAGGGTTCTAGACGTCTAATAACTTATCTGGACATCCAGATAAGGGCTAGAACTAGGTTTTTGGGGTTTCCTAGCCTATGGTGACCTAATCTAAGGGTGGCTGAGGCATAGGAAGGCTTCTAGGGCTATCTTAGGGCTAGGAATGATCTTAAGTTCATAATTTAACTCTACCTTACTTTTACTTAATAGAGTAACATACCTCAACCCTCACATTATTTCTCTACTATATTTATTCTAATCTTTTGCTCCAATTTTGTTGCATCACCAACTTCAAATCCAACTTTCAATTCCAACTTCAGATCCCACTCCTGAGCTTCTTATTACCTACAACTTATATAATGCACTTAATTAGTACAATTTATCATTATTTCATGCATTGCTAAGGGAAAGCAATAAAGATGCAATTAATGCTCATGTATGCATGGATTACACAAGCTTATGCTAGGTTCTAGCCTAATTTAGGTCAATTAAGATCTATGATTGCTGTGCAATCATATAGTGCCACCCATGGAGTTCTATAGCTAAATTTTAGCCCTAGCAATCGACATTTTGGGATAATCCCGCACTTGGCACCTGAACCAGCACAGGGTGTTTACATGCCCCCGGTAGGATATTTAGATATCCTAGGAGACAAGCACCGAGGAGACGATATGTTATTGCACATCTTTGAAGGGAGTATTTTTCACTCCACCTCTCCGCACTAGGAACTCATCCAATCAACCTGTGCCTTTGAGCCGCTCTTAATCCAGATCTTCAGGAAAACCTTTTTAGAACAGAACACTTTTAGCATTTTTCTTCATTATGTGCACTGAACAAGATCGGTGTGTGATTTTTGGGTGCTTAGGTTACCAAGTCCTACAAACCAAAGGGCAAGAAACAAGGTCAAATAATCTCTAAACCTTAGACTTAATACATCAGCTTTGCACTTTCCTCAACCTCTTGAGGATTAATCCAGATTTTAACAAATATGTGAGTGTTTAAGCCCTAGAATAGGCCCAAGAGGCCTAACGTCAGTATCCATCACTGATCTCCTAAGTTTTAGCCTTTCAGGTCTTAATTCATCATCTGATCCATCCTAGAACTTAGGTAAGTTCCATACTCAATTACAGGGACTATCACATTTTTTTCCTTTTTGTTTGATCCTTTTTTCTCTTTTCGTTTCTCCTCTTTTTCCTCAATTTCTCAATTCAGCTCCTAAAATTGTCCTCTCCTTATCTTCATTTTTTAATTTTTGGTTATTATTTTATTTTGTTTTTTTTTTAATGAAACCCCTCTGTGGATTGAATTTCACAGTGTTTTACACTTTAATACACCTCATGCCTAAGATTTGCAATGTCCACATTGTAAACTAGGTGGGCTCGAGTTCATCTTAAATCATTCATTAGAACAGGTTTAGTGGGTGGTGAATGGGTCGGGATGACTATTGTGGATGATTTGAAGCTTTGATGCTGGTTTCAAAGGTGGGGTCAACTGTTCTACTAAGCGAACCCTAAAGTGAAATATGATTTCAGCTTAGAGATAGGTTAGAAGGGTCTCAGGTTTTTCAAAATGATAGTTGCCTCCCATTAAGCGCTAAGTTAATTCCATCAGTTGGGCGCAAGGTGGCTCAAGGAGAATGGAGATCAAAGGATACTGCAGCCAGATTCGAATCAGTAAGTTCGAGGAATGGTTTGAGTCTCTGACCATTCACAAGAAATAGTTCTGAGTCACGGTTGAGTTTACTGATTTCGACAACTACATTTTCCAAAGATTCGTTGGACAAGAAAAAGTTTGATCCATTTTGATCTTAGCTTCCCTTGGAAGAGCTTGAGCTTGGCATCAAAGAGGAGCACTTTCTGACTAGTATGGAATGATTTCCACGATATGTGTCTATCATGGAAGGTTGAAGAAGAAGAAGAAGAACGACAGAGAAGAAGAAGAAGGAGAGGAGGGGGAGGCCTATTGCAGGGATGGCGCGCTGCTCACGCAAGGGTGAGGACATGCGAGGGGGCCGTGCGTGAGGGCATTGCGCTGTTATGGCTATGGCGTTGCACGAGGGGGTCGCGCATGAGGGTGTAGGGGTGGAGGTGGTTTTGGGTTATGTTGGTGGAGGTAGATGGTGTTGGTGATGGTGGATGTGGTGTTGGGTTGGTGGCGGTGTGTCTGCGATGAGGAGGGGAGAAGAGCCAAATGGCGTTAGGAGGTTTTAAGGAAGATGGTGAACAGTGGATGGTGTTGGGGGAACATCTGGTGGTGGTGGTGCTCTTTGTCACCTAGCACCACTTCATTAGAGGCGAGCAGAGGAGCGGCAAGGATTTGCTTCGATCCACGGTGCTCGCTTGAACACATGGTGCGCCCAGGCCACGGTGTGATGCCAGGAAGAAGATGATTCTCCCCAAGGCATAGTCACAATGATATTTAATAACATTTAGTTTAGTTCTTCTGCTGCGAATCCCGAGCAACAACTTAATGGAGAAATCTAATCGGAGGTGTGTTGCGAGAGGCCCAACTACTTGGGGTTTGGCAGTTGGGTTTGGTTGTAGCGCTGCATGCGGATGAGTACTTTTGAGATCCGTCAGCAACATCAGATGTCCACACTAAGCCCTGGACGTCTTAAAAATCAAACTTGGCCGTCCTTGGATTCATGCAACCGAATAAATGCATTAAGATAACTATGTAAATTTAAATTATAATGCATGCATTTATGCAAATATTAGGACACTCTAAAGTGTAGGAATTACCCAACTTTGGCTAAAAATTAGTCCAATAAATTGGACTCATCAGTTGACTTGAAAGGTAGCATTCGTTTTTGGATCAAAAAGGTCAACTGCATCGTACAGATATGTTTTTAGGACAATAAACGGGTTGGTCCACATGGATTTAAGTTTGCATGGAAATTTGCGTAAATGTGCATCGAAAAGCCAAACACATTGATTGATATCAAAATGTTTTTGAACGATACATTTATCATGAAATTTCTTTATTCAATCTTTATAAATCTTCACATTTTTGTAAGAGAAATTACGCAATTCTTCCAATTCAGTTAATTGTAATTTCCTATGTTTACCAGCTTCAGATAAATCCATGTTTACTTGTTTGATTGCCTAAAAAGCCCCGTGTTTAAGTTCTACCGGGAGATGGCATGCCTTTCCAAAAATCAGATGGAAAGGAGACATGTCGTGGGGAGTTTTAAAAGCTATATGATAGGCCCACAAAGCATCATCCAATTTATTAGACCAGTCTTTACGATCGGGCCTAACTATTTTTTACAAAATATTTTTAATTTCCCAGTTAGAAAGTGTTAGCGAAAATACGCGGTTTGTTAATTAGGTCGTTGTAACGCGTAAATCCGCTTTCGCTCTTAAAATTTATATTCCTAGATAGGGGAGTATCTAGGGTCGTCCAAGGAGGCAATATGGTTGCAAAATTGATTCTCTTGCTTGGAATATATCTCAACTTTCTTTTTGGTAATTTTCAATATACCATTTTTCTTTATTTTTGAACTAAGGCAACATGCGAACTGATGGCGGAAAAAGTGTTTACACTTCCAATTAAGTAAACAACTCTAAAGTAGCAAGTAGAGCCTCTCCCTAAGCTCACTCTAGGCAAGTGGAGACCTAGAATAATTAGGGAGAGGAAGTGAAGAATGCTGAAAATAAGCAAAAAGAAATGCAAACAAGATATGCGAAGAAGGCAACTAGATAAGTGATAAAGTTTTTAACAAAAATGCCTAGTAGAGAAATGCTTCTACTACTTGATAATTGAAGTAAAAGAAAACACAAATCCTCTAAATAGATGGTGAAGAAGAGGGCTTCTTGCTCCAAGGTTGGTGGCTCCCAAGCTTGAAAAGAATCCTTCAACTCCTTCCTTGCAGAACTCCGCCAAGGTGATGACCTCCAAGGCAAGCCCTAAGGGGGAGTGCCCTAAGTTCTCTCCAAGGGTGGACGTCCACCCTAAGTCCTTCTCCTTTGCCTGGACGTCCTCCTTGAAGTGGAAGAGTCCTCCTCCTTGGCGTGGCTCAAGTTGAAGAGAGTGGGGAGAAGAAGGCACCAAAGGGGCTGGTGATGTGCCCCTTTAATCTCCTTCTCTACTCCTTCTTCTTAGCCGTAGGTATAGGTGGTTTAGGTAGAAAAATATACTAAGGGAGGGTGCCCAAAAATGGTGGTAGGTGGTGGCTTTTTATAGAATAGGAGGGGGGCTATGGTGACCTTTCAAATGGATGGCCAAGATGAGTTGATGGAGGTGGTTGGAGATCCCATGGCCAAGGAGAATTGGCGCCACCTTAAAGGGCACCAAGGGGTGGTTATGGGTGTTGACACCCTTTGGTGTTGGCGCCAAAATGGACATTCTAAAAGGTCATTAAGTGGCGCCACCTTAAGGTTCTAGAAGGGGGGGTATGTGGATGGCTAGGATGGCTTATGTGGGTAGGTGTAGGGTGGATTAAGGGGCTGAAAGTGGCACCAATATAGAGGTGGTTAGGGGTGGTTTTTGGCGCCAACTTGAAGTGTCTTTTGGTGGAGATAATGGGGTGAAGGGATGGCTAGGAGGTGGCCCCAACTTAAGTAGGGTAGCTAGCTTAGGTAGGCTTGAGTTGGTGGAGCTAGCTAGGGTTGATTTTTAAGGTAATGGATGGCCAAGGAGCTGGTTGTTGGCTAAGCTAAGCTAAGCTAAGATAAGCTAAGCTAGCTTAGCTAATGGAGGAGTAGAGGAGAAGGTGTTGGAGCTAGGGTTTGGAGGAAGGAGCTGAGGAGAAGAAGTCTGGAGTTGGAGCTGGAGCTGGCTGCTGCTGAAGAGGCTGGCATGGGGCTACTCTAGCTGGCTTAGCTTGCTAGTTCTTTGCTACTTGCTAAGCCAAGCTAAAGTGAGCTAGCTTCTACCAAAATGAGCTGAGGTGAGCAAGGTCTGGTGCTCCCGGGGAGAATCAAGCTGGTTGAGGCAGCTAAGTAGCTTAGCTTAACTGAGTTGAGCTAAGCTAAGTCCCTGGGAGCTGGACTTGAGCTTCCTGAGCTGGGATGAGTTCTTCTTCAGCTGGCTGGAGCTGAGTGGAGCTGGATGTAGCTGGATCTGAGCTGAGGTGAACTCCTGTCAACTTAGCTGAGCTAGCTAGAGCTCCCTGTGAACTAGTGGGAGCTGAGATGAGCTAGACTCATCTAAGTTGAGCAGGATCTGAGCTGACTTGAGCTAGGGTGAGCTAAGATGAGCTCTCTTGAGCTGCCATCCAGCTGAGATTAGCTGAATGGAGCTGGGATGAGCTAACCCTAGTTCAAGTAAGCTAGGTTCCAGCTGCGGTGAGCTGGATCAAGCTGAGGTGAGCTGGATCAAGCTGAGGTGAGCTGGATTAGGCTGAGTTCCAGCTAGTCTGGGCTTCTCCTTCACCATTTGCCTTCTTGAGTGCTAGGGTTTTAGGGATCTGTGCATCTTTACATCCCTAACACTCACAAAAACTCATTAAAACGACAATAAAAAATGCAATGCATGCCTATCCTAATTTATGCCTAAATGCAGCCCAAAAACCCGTTTGCAGAGTAAAATCCTAAGAGCTAGGTTTGTTTTAATGCATAAGAATGATGATAAACTGGCGTTTATCACACCCCCATGCTTATCTTTTGCTAGTCTCTTAGCAAAACTTAAAACGGAATTTTTGGGAAATCTAATTTTTTTGACTTTAGAGGAGAAAAAGAGATCAATGGACCTTGGCAGATTAAAAACACTGGAGGTACGGGATTTATTAAAGATAAACATCGGGATTTGTTTTTGGATTCAACCATTAGATAGAATGGAATCAATATATCTTCCAAAAAATTCTCAAATTAACCCCTTGTTAATTCAGATGACTTGAAATGTTTGTTTTTAGGAATTTTTTTGGCTCATGAATCTGATTCTCAACTTGCAAAATCCTTTAAAACCTTGTGGCTGTGCTTGTAAAAAGCCAACATTTATAAGGGCGTGTTAATCTATATATATATTTTTTTTTTTCTCCCCCATGCTTATTTTTAGCTTAGTCTTACAACAGATGTGTTGGGATCATCATTCCCGTTACCATTCCTCGAGGGGGCTCTGGTGCCAGTACTTCGAGATAGCACTGTCCATGACACCACCCAGGAGCTCACAACCCCAGAACACGATGCGGTGAAAAGGGGCGCTCCAAACAAACTCAAGCTCTTGCTCCGACACTATAGGTAGAGCACCGTCCAAGACACTTGAGCTGCTAAAATGCGCTTTAATGCTCCGTCTAAAGATATGAAATATAGATATGGAGCAACGCCGAGGCGGTAACATGTTGACATCGCGTCCTTAAAGGAGGCATTTTCCTCCTTCTCGGCGGTGGGAACTCAAACCAATGATCTGCTTCAGACTTTCACTAAGTCCAAACAAGGGAGTTTTTCAAATTTTTAGTTATTTTTAAGTGTTGCCTTGTGTGTGAAGAGTGACACAAGAAGTTTCTCAAAACATGCAAGTTCTTGAATCAGAAGCTAAGTCAAATAATTTCCATATTGCAAAATAGGATCAAGTCACCTGAACTATTATAAGTTCAGGAGGAATTTTATAGAAAGATATCTGATCTTGTCTAAAATAGACCCCGGAATTCTAATGATCAGATCCATATCCTCATCCTTAGTTTGTTAAAGATTAAATCCATTGTACCAAAAGTGAATTTTTTGACCTTAGTCCTGATTTCGAAATTTTTCCTCAAAAAGTTTTGAACATTTTTTTTTTTTGGGTATGCAAGCAGGAAATAAATTAAACAAAAATGCATGTTTTTAGATTTTGAAAATCCTGAATCGATCGTAAAAATTTAAAAACACCCCCCCATGCTTAAGATATGCCATGTCCTCATGCATTAGGAGGGAAAAGGGATCACCTTAGTGATGACGGTCGGGTTTAGGATGAACAAAACCTGGAAAAAGAAGAAAAAAGGAAAGCAAGAAAATGATGGGTTACCTCCCATCCAGTGCTATCTTTTACGCCATTCAGCCGGGCGTGAAGGTATGCACGGAAGACATAAGATCATGTAAATAATTGGACACTTGGATCCCCGCAAAAAAGGTGTCATCTTCTAGATCCCTAGAAAATTGATTAGAAAAAATATTGGGATCAAAGTTGGATGGAAAATGATAAGTGTAGCCCGAGTCTGGCCAAGGGTTTAAATTAGGTTGGGTGCCAAACTCAGGCGGGGTTGGTGGCAGGTCCGTTAGAAAGGGGTCGGGGAAGGAATGGTGAGGATTGGGTGAAGTTAGTGTGGAAAAGTTAGGTGCGTGAATAGTGGGTGGGTTAGGGGGGGTATCAGCAATAAATTTGGGGTCAAGACAAGTTTCCGGATCACAGATTTCGCCGACCACTGATTCTGAATCAGAGTCCTCAAAAAAATTGTGGTCGGTAAGGGTATCTATTAACATTGTCTCCTCCACCATATTGGAAATTTCAGTATCTGAGTCCTCAAAGAAGTTATCATCATGGAATCTCCTGGAGGATTTAAAAATATCTAAAGTGATAGTTTGGCCTGCACAGTTGATATCCATTTTGCCTGTGTGGCAATTGATATTTGCCTTTGCAGTGGCCAAAAAGGGGCGTCCAAGGATTATTGGGGAGTCCAGTAATGATTCAGGTGCCTCAATGTCAAGAACCAGAAAGTCTGCAGGGAAGACACAATTCTGGACCTTGACTAAAACATCCTCGATAATCCCACGAGGTTTGATTGTAGATCGGTCGGCTAATTGCAGGGTAACCTCGACGGGTTTTAATTCACCGATCTGAAATTCTTCGAATAAACTCATGGGAATAATATTCACTGAGGCACCAAGATCAAGGAGGGCGCGATTAAATGTAGTGTCATCAATAATTACAGAAATTAAAGGCACCCCCGGATCTTTCATCTTAGGAGGCAGCTTACTCTGTATGACAGAGCTTACTGTCTCTGAAAGATGCACCTGTCCTAGATTTTTAGCCTGCCTTTTAGGAGTACAAATACCCTTCAAAAATTTAGCATAGGCAAGTATATATTTGATGGCATCTAGGAGAGGAATATTGATATGAACTTGCCCAAATAGCTCCATGAGTTCTTCTGTAGTGGGCTCAGATTTCTTTTTTTTGTTGGTGGTGGGGTAGAGAGCTTGTGGGAAAGGGACAGGAATCTTGTCTTGAGATTTTTGTTTTTCTTTTTCTTCCTGATGGGGAGGTGGGGAGTCAATTTGCACAGGTATCTTACCAGGTTCGTGTGAAGGCCCGGGGTCAGTGGTGGTTTTCCCACTCCTCAAAGTAACTGCATGTGCAATCGGATTATTATTTAGAGGAGGTGGGGGAGCCTGTGATTGCAGAAACCTGGGCGGCTGCTGAGGTGGTGGATTAGGAGGAGGCTGATGTGGATAATGTGGATTTCTACCCATATAATGGTTTCCTTGGTGATTAGGGTTGGGTATGGGTTGGGACGGAAGATGTCCTACAGGTCTTTGCGTGGGAGTAACCCCAATCTGATTGTTCAGATTTGTGATCTTGCGGGTTACTTCCGTCATTTTTGTTTGCATATCCTCCAGGGTTCGCAGCATCTGGGCATTGATATCTTGTTGGGATGGCCCAGGATGGAAGTTTGGATTCGACCCATACCCATTAAAATGATATGGTTGGGAGGAAACTTGATTATTCCAGGAGTAGTTCGGGTAATTTTTCCACTTGGAAGAATTTTTAAAGGGCTCCTGGATGGCAGAAATATTTTGAGTGGGGTTAAGATCTGGATAGTTGTAGTTCCCCAGTGAATCATAGGCAACCTCAGAATAATCAGCAGGGGTAGTGTTGAGATTGTGCAAATTTTCTCTTTGTGGAAAGTTAGGTTGGGTTAGATGTGAGTGTGGAGCTTGAGTTGAAGTGGCTAGTCTTTCCTCAATTTTCTTTTGATTAATATGCATCTGGTCGAGTTTTTGAGCAATCAATTGAAGATCGTCTTGGGTGACAGGGATAGATTGAGTGCCTATTTCATGAACACCGAACTGCGGGTTTTGGGTTCTGCAAAATGTGTTCATGGAAGCTTGATTAAATGAGTTTTAACTCATTTCTTCGAACAGGTCATAGGCACTTTCTGCATCTTTATTTAAAAAGTTGCCGCCACACGAGGCGTCGACAAACTATCGGATTTGATCTTCTAATCCATGATAGAAGATTTGCACGAGCTGCCATAAAGGAATCTCGTGGTGCAGGCAACTTCTTAAAAGGTCTTGAAATCTTTCCCAAGAATCATGGAAAGTTTCACCAGATTTTTGGTGAGAGGTCGTAATAGATCTTCGTAAGGAATTGGTACGACCTATGGGAAAGAATTTCTTGAGGAAGGCACTCTTGAGTTGAGGCCATGTTGTAATGGGTCGGCCAATGGTCCTGAACCAATAAGCGGCCTTATCTTTAAGAGATAATGGAAAAAGCCGCATCAGCCATATGTCTTCTTGCACATTTCGGGAACGGGTTGTCTGTGCAAGAAGAGTTAGCTCTTCAAGGTGGCTGAAAGGGTCTTCCCTAGGAAGGCCATGAAAGTGTTTAATTAGGTTCAGGACCGCAGGCTTGATCTCAAAGTCCCCCTCCGGTATGACCACCCCTGGTCGTTCCTCATAATAAGACGGATCATAGAAATCTTTTAGAGGAACAACAGGCTGCTGACAGGGTGGTGGGTTTGGCCTTGGATTGGCTAGGTTTTGGATGTTCCTAGTCAATGTTTGTTGATTGGAATTTAGTTTATTAATCTGATCGGCCATTAATTTTAAAAGATCAGGTAGGGGGTCTTGATGTTGTGTGTGGGGCAACTCAAGATTAGGGAGCTCCAAGTGTGGGAAGTTACTGGTGGTTGGGTTTTGGGTGGAAGGGTTAGAATTAGGGTTAGTGGTGGGGTTAGAGGTGGACGTGGAAGGGTCAGTGGACCTAATTTGTTGTGTTTCCATTTTTTCAGGAGAAGAAGACAGAAAAAGTGGTCTTTTTACGTAGGGGGCGAAATCAAATGGTCCTTCCAAGTGCGGATTTTGAGACCGTCGCCCGTGCATAAAATGGAAGAACGGGGAGGGGAGGAGAAGAGAAAGAGATGAGAGAAAGTGTGCAATTCAACCAAACAAAAACTAGACCTAACTTAATTGTGACTCCCTAATAATAACCTAAGACTTGGTCTATATAGGAAATAAGTAGTCAATAGTGAATACCCATTCTATCAACAAATCTAGCCAAGTTGCTTAAGGGGAGGTTTGGGCCCAAACGTTTCCCAGGGAAAACCCCAGGTGCTTGTACAAACCCGCGCCTGGTCGTTTGACACGGCCCCTCAGCCTGAACACCAGATATAGATGACAGAATTGGTACTAACTAAAGAAAACTTAAGACCTAAATAGCAAGCCTAAGTTGATAAAGCCTTAGGGGTCAAGTTGCTACAAATTTTAATTAGGTCTAGGATTCTATAGTGCACACGGAATGTGGAAGGCATTTATTGGGATGTTGCCCTGTTATTTGATTTTTTTTTTGTGTGTGTGCAGGAATTGGAGAGTGGCTCCAATGAAAGTCAAGTTGTCACACAATTTTTTGTATTTTTGTCTTTTAGGATGTGATTTAATTAAATGAATTTTAGGGTTTTTCTCTTTAAGTTTTCAAACAAGTTTGAAACTTCACAATCAAAGGAAAGCCAAGTTGTATGTGTGATTGTATATTTCCTTTTAATTGAGTCTCTAAAGAGAAAGAAGAAACCCTAAGCCAATTATCCTTAAGACAGAAATTTAACTACCAATGAATTATTTTTAGCTTTCTGAATTAAGTAGTGGTCCAAATAAGTCAAACAACACCACTACTTTGAATAAAATCAAACAAGGATTCCAGAAAAGATTTTTGTAAGATTTTAGGAATTTGTTTGATAATTTTTTTGAATTTTTAATTGTACTGGTGTCAAAGTCCAGAAATAATACCCGTGGGTATTATGGACTTTTCAGTATTACCACCGACCTCAGAAAATTTTTATAATTTTATATGATGTGTAAAATTTCACAAGGATGACCTAATTAGCGTCAGATTCGGGAACACACCGTCAAATGACCTAATTAGCGTAGATGCGGAAAAAGTTGGGCTCCTCCAAGAAATATTATTTAATGTCAGCAAAGAACTTATCCCATTTGGTTTTTCGCCAATCTGAAGGGATTCGTTCTGTTGCTAGATAGTTTGAAATTGGTGCAAACTTGGGGAGGGTATTGACAGCTAAAATGGTCTCGTCAGGCAAAACATCTAGAGGAGTCAGCACGTCATTTGTCATAAGGTGAGAGAGATAGTCGGCCACTACATTTGCAACTACCTTGTCCTTGATTTCTAGGTCAAATTCTTGGAGCAATAGGATCCAACGGATAAGGAGGGGTTTCACATCTTTTTTGTTCAGCAGATATTTGAGTGCTGAGTGGTTGGTATAAATAGTGACGTGTGACCCTAATAAATAAGAGCAAAATTTCTCTAAGGAAAAAATGATGGCAAGAAGTTCTTTTTTAGTTATCATATAATTCCGTTGTGCATCATCAAGGGTTTTACTGGCATAATAGATCATAATGGGCTTCTTGTCAATGCATTGCCCTAAAATGGCCCCCACAGTAAAATCAGAGGCATTTGTCATTAACTCAAAGGGACAATTCCAGTCAGGTCCTTGTAAAATTGGTGCCTCTATGACATCCTTCTTCAATCGATTAAAGCTCTCCAAGCATTCTTTGGTGAAATCGAAGGGCTGGTCTTTGGTAAGTAATTGACTTAAGGGTTTGGAGATTTGGGAGAAATTTTTGATGAAATGGTGGTAGAAGCCCACATGCCCCAAGAAAGATCAAATCTGTTTGACAGTAGTGGGTGGTGGGAGTTTAGAGATGGCATCAATTTTGGCACGGTCTATCGCAATTCCGTTTTTAGAGATGACATGGCCCATTACGATGCCTTCCTAGACCATGAAATGACTTTTCTCCCAACTGAGGACCAAGTTAACTTCTAGGCATTTTTGGAGTGTTCTTTCGAGATTTTTAAGACAAAAATCAAAGGAGTCTCCAAAAATAGAGAAGTCATCCATAAAAAGTTCAAGACATTCACCTCCCAAGTCAGAAAATATTGCAAGCATACACCTTTGAAAAGTTGCAGGTACGTTGCACAGACCAAAGGGCATCCTTTGGAAAGCAAAGGTTCCAAAGGAGTAGGTGAATGTAGTTTTGTCTTGATCCTTAGGATGGATGCAACTTGATTATAACTAGAATAACCTTCAAGAAAGTAGTAATAATCACGTCTGGCTAACTGCTCCAAGATTTGATCAATAAATGGGAGTGGAAAATGGTCCTTCTTAGTAGCGATGTTTAATTAGCGATAATCAATGCACACACCCCAAGAAGAAGCGGTCCAAGTGGCTATGTTTTCCCCATGGTCATTTGTGACAACAATTAGTCCAGCTTTTTTAGGCACTACTTGCTTGGGACTAACCCAGGTGCTGTCAGAAATGGGGTAAATGATATCAGCATCAAGCCACTTTATTATCTCCTTTTTTACCATCTCCTGCATATTAGGGTTCAAATGCCTTTGTGGTTGGTGGGAGGGGCGAGATTCATCCTCAAGATATATTCGGTGAGTGCAATAGGACGAATTGATACCCTTAAGATCAAAAAGGGTCAAGACAATAGCGTTTTGATTTTTACTAAGGACCTGGAGAAGTTCTTCCTCTTGAGCCCCAGTAAATCCAGAATTGATAAACAAGGGCATGCTTTGATTAGGTCCTAGGAAAACATATTTAAGGGAGTTGGGCAAAGGTTTTAACTCTAGTTGGGGGTCTGACTCTAAAAAAGTTTCTGCTTTATAATCCATGGGTGAAGGGAGAGAGGAGTTAGGTGAAGAGTCAGGTGCTGATGGTGTTGTTAGGGTGCGAGGGTGGGTTAAACTAGAAGATGGTTTAGGAACCATGTTAACTGCAAAGCAAGATCCTATTTGTGAAATTTGCATTGTTTCCTCCGCTAAATTGTCAATTTGAGAATCCGAGTCATCAAAGAAATCTAGCTATTGGAATCTCCTAGAAGCTTGAAAATTATCTAGGGTAATAGACCTACCACCACACATGATTTTCATCTTTCCAGAATCACAATCAATGTTTGCTTTGGTGGTGGCTAAAAATGGTCTTCCAAGAATTATGGGGGCATTTTTCAGTGCTTCCAGTACCTCTATGTCCAAGACCAAAAACTCTACAGCAAATAGACAATTTTGGACCTAGGCAATGATATCCTTAACAATCTGCTTTAGTTTAATTGTAGAAAGGTCAACTAATTGAAGTGTAACCTCGATAGGCTTTAATTCACTAATCTTGAATTCTTCAAATACAACAGTGGGGATGAGATCAATTGAGGCATTGAGATCCAACAAGGTGCAATCAAAGGAAGTGTCATTAATGACTACTTGAATCACGGGGGCACCTGGATCTTTCTTTTTCAGAGGTAGTTTGCTCTGCACAACTGAGCTCACTATCTCTGGGAGAATCACCTTTCCTAAGTTTCTTGATTGCCTTTTGGGGGTACATAACTCTTTTAAGAATTTTGCATAATCAGCGATATATTTTATGGCATCAAGGAGAGGGATATTTATTTCTACTTGCCCAAAAAGATCCATCAATTCCTTATCAGTGGGCTCGGATTTATTTTCCTTATTGTGTGAAGAGTGAAGGGCTCGTGGGAAAGGTATGGGATTTTCCTCTTTTGCAGTCATAGGTTCCTAAACGGGTTAGAGGAAGAGGGAGAAGAGTTGATTTGTTTTTCTCTGAAGTGGGTTTCTTGAGCAGGAGAGGGATCATGAGCAGTTTTTCCATTCCTCAGAGTAACTACATTTGTAGTGTGGTTGTTTCTGGGAGGAGGACGGGAAGCTTGGTTTTGATTGAAACCTGGTGGGTGCTGGGTAAATAGGTTGATTGGGATAACCACCTTGATATTCATTCCATTGATTATTTGGGTTGGGAATGGGCTGGGATGCCAGATTGCCAGCAGGTTTGTGATCGAGAGTAACCTTTACTTGATTTTGTAAATTGGTTATCATGCAGGCTACTTTTGTCATTTGAGTTTGCATTCCTTGCAGAGTTTTCATGACCTGGGTGTTGATATCTTCTTGAGATGGCCTAGGATGATATATGTTTTGCTCAAAAGTCCCAAGTTGATTTTGCCTTGGAAACAGAATTGGATTCGAGGCTTTCCAGAAAGGATTCGGGTTGTTCCTCCAATTTTTATTGTAGGAATTGGAGGAATTTCTAAATTACTCCTTGAGAGCTAAAATATTTTCAGTGGTGGGGTTAAAAAGATTTTGATTCATGAAATCAAAAGACCTAGTCAAATCTTGTGAAAATTCAGATGAATATTGCTGCCCAGCATGAGTAGCACCAATATTGTGCATATTTTCTCTTTTCAGAAGGTGAGGGGAGTTTGGATAAGGAGCTTGTTTTTGGGTGAGCTTTTCTTCCATTTTTTTTGGTTAATTTGCATATGATCCAGCCGTTGGATTTGGAGTCAATTTCATTTACTCCAAGTCTTGGGTTGTTTGTCCTACCAAAAGTATCCATTGAAGCCAAATTGAATGAGTTTTCACTCATTTCTTCGAAAAGAAGGTAGTCACTTTCAGCATCTTTATTAAGAAAATTCCCCCTACATGAAGCATCCATGAATCATTTCAATTGATCTTCTAATCCATGATAGAAGATCTGCACTAGCTACCATCGTGGAATTTCATGGTAGGGGTAACTCCTTAGTAATTCTCGAAATCTCTCTCAAGACTCGCGGAGAGGTTCACCAGATTTTTGTTGAAAGGTCGTAATTGATCGTCTCAAAGCATTTGTACAATCTATCAGAAAATTTTTTTTAGAAAAGCAGTTTTTAATTGGGTCTAGATGGTGATAGGACGCCCGACCATTCTGAACCAATGAGATGCCTTGTCTTTTAATGAGAGAGGAAAGAGTCTCATAAGCCACAATTCTTCCTGCACATTATGGGAATAGGTAGTTTGAGTAAGGATAGTCAGTTCCTCGAGGGGGCAAAAAAGTCCTGGAAATGTTTAATTAGGTTCAAAATGGCAGGTTTAATTTCAAAATCCCCTTTGCGTATAACCACCCTGGGTCTCTCTTCGTAATTGGAAGGATCATAGAAATCCTTAAGTGGTACAAGAGGTTCCCCGAGCGGCTGACTCGGTCTTTGGTTGGCTAGGTCTTTGATTGTCCTAGCCAACTGTTGTTGATTTTGTTTCAGTCCAACCAATTGGTCAACCATAAGGGAAAGGGGATTAGCATTTTGATTTTGAAATTGCCTGCCCATTCTGGGTTTTGTGGTAGCTCCAAATATGGAAAGTTAGGATGGGATAGTCAGCTTGTGGGTCAGCTAATGGGTTTTGGAAATTGGGGTTAGGGTCGGGTTGGGAGGTGGAAGCGGAGGGGTTAGAAGCAGAATTCTTGGACCTATTTTCCATGTTTTACATGTTTAGGTTAGAGGAATGAGGAAAGGGAGAAGAAGAAAACAGAGATGTTTTGATGCATGGGGCAAAATCAAATGGTCCCTCGAGATGTGGGTTCTGGGACCTTCGCCCGTGCATGCACTTAGAAGATGGGGAGGGGAGAGAAGAGAACAGATGAGGAGAAGTATGCAAAACAAGAAACAAAGCCTAAATCTGCCTTATGGTTGACCCCTTAAAGAAACCTAAGACTTGGGAACCTGATAAATAAGGGATCAACAAGTGAACCCACTTCCTAAAGATCACCCGGCTAGACTAAAGAGGTGGATTGGGCCCAAGCATGTCTTGGGAAAATCATGAGGGGCTTGTGTAAACCCACACCCATCATTTGACTTCCCTCCAAGTCTGTCATCACATTTTCTGAAGGAATTAGGAGCGCTTAATGATTCATAAGTGTCGAATATCAAGCCTAAATTTGATGAAGTCCTTAAGTGGTCAAGTGGCGACTTATTTTAATTAGGCTTGGGTACCTGAATGTGCATGGGAATGAGGAGGGCATTGATTGAGTTGATGGCAAGTCATTTAATTTTTTTTTTTTTGGCGTGTGCAAAATGGACGGAGTGAGTCCAATGCCAAAACAAGGTTGTCACACAATTTTTGTTGTTTTCTGCCTTTTAAGATTTAATATTAACAATGTATTTTAGGGTTTTCTTGTTAAGAGTTAAAAATAAGTTCTAAATTCCACAATAAAAAAGAAATCAAGTTGTGTTCGTGATGATAAGATTACTTTATATATTGTGGAGGTAAGAAATGAAATCAAACCCTAATTGAAATTAAAACCTAGGCAGAAAATTTGCTATCAGTGAATCTTTTCAAGCTTTTCTTATTAAGTAGTGGTCCAAACAGAGCAAACAAACCACTACTGGTAGGCAAATCAAACAAGGATTCCAAAAAATAATTTTCTATGATTTTGGCAATTCATTTGATATTTCTGTTGGATTTTCTTTTGTGCTGGTGTTAAAGTGCAGAAATGATACCATTGGGTATTTTAGACTTTTTAGTAATACCACTGGCCACCAAAATTTTTGTGATTTTATATGTTAAGAATTTCACAAGGATTTTAGAAAGCTAAATTTCACAAAAATTGGACTAGTATAAAAATTCCTAAAATTCTCCAACAATAACAAAATAATGCAATCAAAGAAGGTGACCCCCTGTGGTTCGCGAATTTTAAAAATTCTCTACAACTCCAAATGCTTTGAAATTTGGAACAAATGTTCTTGACTTGATTTAAAATCTTTGGGTGAAACTTCAAGATTTTAGGAAGCCTATGATGTCGGGAATTGATTTTTGGAATCCGGATAGAAGTCTGGACCTGAAAATCAGAACACCAGTACTTTAAGTAGAGTGGTGTTAATTAATCAAACAAGCAACCAATGGCTTTTAAAAGTCACCACTCTACCTAATTTTAATGTTTTTGATTCTAAAAACCTGTTTTAATATTTTTTTGATAGTTTTTCAAGAATTATGTGACAAGAAGGGGTGGCACTAACCTCAATTCCACAGGAAGACGAGGGACATCAAGCTTTCGCTTCCAAAATTCCCGCTTTCATCTTGTAGTTCCTGAACAAAGGAGAAGAAAGAAAGAGAAGGGGATGAGATCTGTGTATCAAGCAAGAGAAAAAAAATAATGCAAAGCTGTGCCCCCCAGCAATGACGCCAAAAAGTGATAGTGAAAAAGTGTGATTTGATAAAATAGGGTTTTTGTCATTGCAACACGTTAATTCGATCGCTTTTAAAATTTGTAAATACCAAGTACTCAAAGAGTATTCGGGTTGTCCCAAGGAAGGTAGAAATGTAATTCAAAGACTCTCGCTTGACAAAACGAAAATCAACTTTCTTTTTGTTATTTTGAATATAAGATTTTTTTTTTATTTTTGAAATAAAGGGCAATAGAATAAGGAAATGGGAAGGACTACACCTAATCACTAAAATCTAAGTGATAGGAGGGACCTCTTTCTAAGGTTACCCTAGGTACGTGGAGACCTAGGATAATTAGAGATAGGGTGTGAGTGCACTAAAATAAAAAGCAAATAATTGAGTGCAACAAAATGTAGAAAGGCAACTTTTATATAAGAAAAATTGTTTTACAAGAATTCTTGTAGAGGAATGCTTACACTACATAAATGAAAATACAAAAATGATAAAACAAAAATCCACCTGGTAATGGTGGTTGTTGAAGGCAGAAAACTACGCGTTCACAGTTGGATTCGAAAACCCATCGTTGTAGTTCAAGTCACGAAGAAATCCGTTCGACAGATAAAATTTATACCAAAAAATCCATAAAGAAGTTCCGGGTCGAACACAGGGAGGCTATGTCGATCTCAAAATCCACAATTATATTTTTTGTATTTTTGTTTAAAAGGTGAAATAACTACAATGGAATCGATATAAACAATAAAAGAGAGAGAGAGAAAGAACAATCACTTGGTATTTAAATAATGTTTTACAACTAGGAAAGCGGGAAATGATTACACTAGAAAGCGAAAAACTGTTACAACTAAAAAGTAGGAAATTCTACTCTAGAAAGCGATAAAAGAAAGGAGAGAGAAGTTATCCTCCTCGACGAATGCTTGGAGTATGAGCCGAATGGAGGCGACCCCTGGAAGATGGAGGACAAGGCGGGAAGAAGGAGGACGAAGTCGGAAGAACAGGAATGAGGCAGCATGTCGTCGTTGTCGTGGGATCCACTTCCGGAACGGGGGCGAAAACTTGGATTTAGCTCTTGAGGAGCATCCCGGGTGTGGGACAAGCTTCTCTTAAGCTTTGGAGAGGAAGAGAGGAGAAGGAAGGGATGAGAAATTTGTAGGGTAGGGGTCTCCTTTTATAGTTGCAAGAAGTGTGGGCATTTTGGATATTTTAATTTCAAAAATATTAATACAGGGCCTTTAGTGACGGATTTATCTGTCACTAAAGACTGGAACGTGGCCGACGTGAGGGCATTGTGTGCACCTCCCCACCTTCCGTGCCCTAAGGAACCCACACACATTCGCGTACGATCTGCCGTCCGATCTCAAGATTCGACGGCTTCAAATGCTCCTTGCTAACACCTTCGTTCGCGCCTTCACCGCGCGACTGCGTGCGATCGGGTATGCGCGCTATGCATCTGATCGCGCGTGGGCACTATTGGTTGATCTGTGTTACTCCCTACCGATCGCACGGTTGCGATTATTTGCTCGCACACTGCAGATGCGGAATCAAACACGTGTTGTGTGCTCGCGCAATGCGCCTGACCGCTGTGCTGCGGTAGCGACTTTGTTGTGTGGATGATTTAAGGCGTGTGTGCTTGCGGTCCTTAGATCAAGATCCAATAGCCCAGATCATGCGTTGGAAACCCCTTTTGAGATGCAGCAGCGATCTTGAGGGCTGATTGGGCGGCTGGGATGGCACCACGTGGTGCCATCTTGGCCATCCATATTCTAAGTGTTGTAGACGGTGCCACGGGTGTCGAATTGGACCGATTTTTGCACCGTTAGGCTGCGATCATCGATCCAAACCCATCCATGTAGTCAGATTTATCGTTTGAGGTGCAAATTAACACCATCTTGGACCTTGATCTTTAGGGTTGCTCGATCTCAGTCTGGTGCTATGGATGTCCAATCAAGGTGATCTTGGAGTCGTTGAATTCTAATCGTCGCCATGATTAGATTCGTACTGTTGGATCTTCAATCTTAGGCCCCGATTAATAAGATGCCCTGTCCCTGGTCGTAAAAGGAGATAATTACTATACAATTTATACAACTTGACCTAAATGCATGATTATGCATGTTATGCAATATTTACAATGTATGATGCTAATATGGTACTAAAAACATGCATTAATGACATTTTAGGTTAATCAGATGTATGCACATCACACCCCCATGCCTATCTTTTGCTAGTCCATAGCAAAAACTACATGCCATTTATAAAAGAATTAGGTTGGATTACCCGGGCACAAATCATTTTCAACATTAAGAAATTTTTACTCAGGAATTGAACTTTCAATGACACAACAGCGCTCGGGTATCTACCAAAATACAGACCACCTCAAGCCCTCACCTTATTCACATAAAGATCTCTTTTTCTTCTTTTCTAATTTTTTTTGGATTTTTGAGATTAGGGTTACAGATTGGCTTTTTACGGCCATTCAACCCACCCAAGATTTGATGAGAACCTTAAGTTCTAAGCATCTTTTTATGAATGTGATAAACTCATTGATCGGAAATCAGAACGGACTTCGGGTTTTTACGCCCCTAGGTGACCTTAGAAAGAAATTCGCCCGAAGGTGTATCTATACGACCAGTAGGTTTCTCCCTACTTTTATTTTTTATGGGGTTAACACAAGGGTAAATCCAGTGTATATCTCCCTGGCTTATCCTATTTCTCCGCTTCTTCCTAAGTGTTTTAGGAATTTTTATGTGCATTTCTTGAGCTAGGTTCTGGACAACCGGTCAATGAGCTGTTACCACCGACAACTTGCCAGCTGTACTCATGCGGTGAAGTGTGGCTTATTTCTTTTTATTTCTTTTTGTTTCTTTTCTCCTTTTCTTTTTCTTTTTCTTTTTCTTTTCTTTTTGAACTTTCTTTTTCTTTTTAAGTAGGTGGCTTCCCTGGTCTAAGATTTACCTAAAGGCAGCAAGAAGATAGTGGTCTAGTGACTGGGCTTTGGACAACCTACCTATGGGCTGTTACCCACGATAACTTGCCAGCCATATCATCCTAGAAGGTTCATTAGCTACCTAATTTCCATTAAGACCGTTGAACAACGAGTCAGTGATTAATAGTGTGTAGATGCTTAGACTTAAAGTTCCCTCAAATCAGAGGGCAGGTTGATAAGTCATATACTTATCATCTAAACTTATTTAATCAAATTAAAATAGAATTCAGGATGGTGAGGACTCGATAAACAAATCCACATTTTAGTGGATACCTGGGCTGATTAAGCTCGAAGACGTAAAGGGTCTTAGTGTTTAGATCCTACTGTAATATTTCCTAAGATTGAAAGTTCCTAATGTTCAAATATTCCTTCCTAATTCAATTTTTTTTAATGTATATATAAGAAAATAAGTAGAATTTACAAGAATTCCACAAAGCTAATAAAATGATTTAGAATGAATCCACCCCCCCATGCCTAACTAATGCACAGCAATCATAGGTCTTAATTGACCTAAATTAGGCTAGAACTTAGCATAAGTTAGTGAAATTCATGCATGCATAAGCATTATTTGTATCCTTACTGCTTTCCCTTAGCTATGCATGAAATAATGATATAATGTACTAATTAAGTGCATTATATAAATTATAGGTAATAAGAAGCTCAGGAGCTAGATCTGGAGTTGGACCTGAAGCTAGTGTTGCATCAGAGCTGGAGTGGAAGAGTAGAATAAAATGTAGTAGAGAAATAATGTAAAGGGTTGAGGTATGCTATTCTATTATGTAGAAGTAAAGCAGTTAAATTATGAAGAACTTAGGTTCAATCCTAGCCCTAGGATAGCCCTAGAAGCCTTCCCAAGCCTTAGCCACCCTTAGATTAGGTCGGCATAGCCTAGGAAGCCTTAAAACCCTAGTTCCAACTCTTACCTGGATGTCTAGGTAGGTTATTGGACGTCCAGGACCCTTAGCTACAACCCTCACACCTTAAACCCATGTCTGCAGTGTTATTGGATGTCTAGACACTTGGTTAGACGTCCAATTTCTGCAAAATACTCAAGATAGAACCTTGAATCCCTCCTGACTTTGATTGGACATCCAGACAACAAGTTTGGAATTCCTTTTCCTGAGTATAAGTTGTCTAATACTATTATCAGACGTCTAGAACTGTTCTCTAGTTCCTATTTTGGAATTCAAGATTGGATCTTGAGTTCCTAGGTACTTAAACCCAATTCCAACCCCCTGGGAACCTAAATTAAGGTACCCTAACCCTAGTACACCACCTCTAGACCTTACTAAGAACCTAATTAGGTTCTCATTAAGCCCAATTGACCTATATCATAGTCAATTACCATTGCCTAGTCAATTGGACTCATAGAGTCCAATTGAGTTCAGATCTCAACCCACACAAGTCCAATTGGACTCAGTGAGAGTCCAATTGACCTAAGCCCAACCTAGTTGAGTTATTTCACTCTCAATTAGGTTCACACTCATTCAATTAAACTTGTGTTAAGTTTAATTGCATTTTCTCCTTAGCAAATTAGGGTTTGCAACCCTAATTTGAGACCTACCCTAACCTAAATCTATTAGGACCTAACCTAGCTCACTTAGCCACCTAGGGCATGACCACACATACACACACACACACACACACACACACACCCATTCACGCACACCCACCCACCTATAGTTCTCTAGAACTCTCTTCAAGGTGGCGCTACTCTTGGTTGCTAAAATTACCAACCAAGAGCCATTCAATTTTTAGATCCACAAATGGTGGATCTAAAAAACACCTTGGATGGCCACATTTTGAGCTTTCTCTGGAGAGTTCCACACTTCTCTGGAGAGTCCCCCTTAGGTCTATAAAAAGACCTAATGGGTGGCCATTTGCACCCATTCAAGCTTGGTTCCATTATTCCACCTTCCATAGCATAGCTCCACCTCCACAGCTCAACCTCCACGAGCTCTCACCATGGTCAGTAGTAGCTCCATGCCAAAAGCTTGGATCACGTCCTCCTCACCTCTCCAAGGGTTGGCCTAACCCGCATTGGTCACCCCTCTTTCTCTTCTTATCCACTCAAATGCCATCAGAGCCCACCTCCGAATGCCCTTATTTCTGTTAGCTAAGTAGATAGTAGTTCTTCATAGATTTACTACTTTATTACTGCTTAGTAGTGTAGCTCCATATTCTCCCCTAATCATGCATGCATAATCCTCCCATAGATTCATGTATGTAGTCATTTTCTTGTAGCCATTAATTATTTCAAGCATTCCTCTACAAGCTTTCCTCTAGCTATGCTCTGATGTAATCAATGAAATCATCTTTATATATATATATCTATGTGTGAAAATCATTATGTGCTTGATTGCCATATCTTTCACACGATAATCAGTTGCCTGTGCTCAGTTTATATTTCTATTGCAATAGCATGTCGTGCATGAAAACGTACTTATTATAAATTGACATGCGATCTTAAGCAAGTAGGGCGAGCGAGATCGAATTCATTTTACATTTCCATAACGCCTCCCAGAGATGAATGACCAGGACTCACAGTCTTGTTATTTTAGAAATTACTTTTGATGAGTGGATTTCGCGACTATACTACAAAGAACGACAGTCGTATTTTCAAACCTGCAATCTCCACTCTAGTCAAATGGCGCTGTTGCCGAGGAGGCAACATAATTTATTTTTGATCTAAAGCTTTTAATGACAAATCTTCCTTTGCTTGTTTTTGGATGTACAAGAAATCAGGAAAAATGGGATATGTGCACACATCAAGCATGGAGAAAAAAACTGCCGGTGCACATCTCTAACTATGAACTCAACTCGCATTGCCTCCACATTTGATCGTGTGTGATCTTGCCTTGCACCATACGTTTAGCCACGTGTCACCATCTACACTGCATGATAGAGATAGTGCGGTTGAGAATGCGTGAGGGGCTTGCATTGAGTCTGTGATGCACGAGCTTCAAATGACGTGGCCGCATTACGAGTGTTTGTCTGCCATCGTGCGATTGTATTTTGTTGGAGCTTGCGCTGAGGTGAGCTGCACATTGGGGCTTGATTGCTGGTCCTTGATTTGAGAGTGTGGAGTGTGTTCCACTATGCTGCGCTAGGGTGGATGGAGTGCTGGCCATTTCGGTAGTGTGAGGAGCGTTGCCAGAGGGTGCCACGCGGCTTAGATCTTGTTAAGACCCCAGCATCAAACGTCTTTTAAGATGTCCAGGAGTTGGTCCAGACGTCTGGTCAGACGTCTAGAAATTAATTTTTTCAATGTACGATTTTGCGTCTACGTGCATGTGCACACAGACTGAACCGCCGCCCTCTTTTCTTCTCTCTCCTTCCTCCCCATCCTGCAGGCGCAGGTTTCTCTCTCTCTCTCTCCCCACAGCGCCTTCAAATACTCCCCCTCTCCTTTCCCTCACCCTCACTCCACTGTCTTCTTCTTCTTCTTGTTAGTGTGAGAGTGAAAGGGCGAGGGCAGCAGCTGCTGTCGTGTGTGCGCGAGGAGGAGGAGTTGCAACGAGAGGGAGAAGAGCTAGAGCGCGAGAGTGCGAGCTCGTCGGAGCAGCCAGGGTTGGCCGGTGGGCATACAGTGGGAGCGTGGCACTAGGGAGGTGCTGCTGCAGCTCAGGCAGTAGGCGAGCGCGGCGTGGCACGATCGTGTGCAGCAGGCGGAGGGCGAGGAGGTCTTGATTCTGGGAAAATTTCCCAGAATCAGATGTCTGGACCTACGTCCAGACGACGTGGGAGACGTCTGGAGGAAGATCCAGACATCTGAAAGGTATGATATTTCCATTTCTTCTTCTTTCGCATGTACGGCCATGCAGGCCGTTCCGCCGAAGGGTTTTGCCTCATTTTCGTGTTGAGGACGGTCACGTACGCGTGCAGGTTTCGTTCGGGAAGGCGCAAGGGCACGCCCACCCACAAAGATCGGACATTTGAGCACAGCACCAGATGACGGAGAGGGTCTCCAGACATCCGGAGTGAGAGTCGGATGTCTGGAACTAAGTCCAGACGGTTCAGCGATATTCTGGACGTCTGAAGAACCGAGCAGAAACAAGGTATGACCTGAACCATAGTTTAAGACGCTTGGAAGATGTTCCAAATGTCTGATTTTGGGTAGACTTGTTGTTTTCGACCCATTTAGGGTCCGTTCGAAGTCCGTTTTCCACGTTTCATGTTTTGTTCTTCTCAGAATTAGTCCCTCTTCTTGTTTACAGTATTTGTATCCTATTCTGAGTAGTTCCTTGTGTTTGATCCTTGTGTTAGGACCCCATTCCATTGCGGCTCTGGGGGTTGCAGAGGCGCGCGGACCTGCCGATCACGCCCCCAGTACTCCCAGTTTTGTGGGTAGAGTGGCTCCCTCTAATTGTTTATCAACAATTATGCACTTGTGAGATAATTAATCGATTCTAAGGTATGGCATGAATCCTAGAACTGGAAAACTAGATTGAATAATAGATCCTAGGGTATGGTATGAATCTTAGGACTGGAAAACTAGATTGAATGATAGATCCTAGGGTATGGCATGAATCCTAGGACTGGAAAACTAGATTGAATGATAGATCTTAGGGTGTGGCATGAATCCTAGGAACAGAAACACCAAAACGAATGTCGTGAATATATAAATTTCAGTCTTGGAAAAGTAGAAAGGAAAATGATAATTGCCTGTAATTCGATAACAGTTGCTTGTTATGAATGGATAATTAATGTTGATAACATGGGCTATATGAATATAAAGCTGAAATGATGAAACCTAAATTGGCTGAGTTAAAGAAAAATGAGCATGAACCCTATGGAAAATTAGGAGTAGAGCTCCTGAGAAGTGAATGGAATGGAATTGGGGAAGTGAGCTGGCCCTTGAGTACAGAGTACCAAGGAGAGCGACTGTCCCCCTGTTTAGTGCAGAGCAGAGATAGCCACTCTAGGGACCCAGGGTTAGGTCTAGCCACTTTGTACCGACTTTTGGCCCTCGCGTACACAATATCAGGGAGAGCTACCAGTGTAAGAAGAGCATTAGCCGCCCCACAGGCCCCGGGGTTCTGCTAGCCTTCCTACACCAACTTGTTAGGCCCACTGGGCAAACTAGGGTAATTAGGCGAGGGTGCGCGGACTGTGAAGGGGCAAGACCCCTGTTTGGTTACTGTGGAGGGGCTGGACCCCTATTACTGAGAGGGCTCTGCCCTATACTGGTTCCGTGCTGTGCTTTGGAGCGCACCTGTTAACGGAAACGACTGACCGCGTGCCAGTGCAGGGTAGCTACCCGTGCGTTTATTACGCATGCCGTAGTCACCGTTACATCTGTCAGTGACCTTGGGGTGGTTGACTGAGGGTAGGACCACCACGGGGGACTCTCCCAGCCAGGAGAGCACCACGTGCTACTTCTACTTTTCGGGAAAGACTGCAATCAAGATCGTTCCCACGAGGAACATTTAAGATCAAGAGAAAGATCTGAGAAATAATTCAAGAATGAGTAAGAAGAAAATAAAGAAAGAAATTAAAAATAACAGCTACTTGTCCACCTTACTGTTTTCTTAGCTAGTTGGTTGCCACTCTACTTAGTGTTTTGCTGACGTGTCACCTTTGTCACCTTTTCAGGATTAGGTGTTGAGCAGCCAGAGCCGACAACTGTAGAGGGTGCTGGGCCTAGTAGAGCCCAGTAGCTTTACTTGTGTAGTACCTACTATACCTTTTCTTCTGTTGTAGTGAGTATTTTCTGTTACCACTGTACTCTTTTATTGTAAGTATCATGTTTATCTACCTGTTTAATTCTCTACTGCTGTGGTGGTGTGTACTGTAGTAGTTCTTTTCTTTAATGATGTACTTTTGTTTCTGCTAGTTATATACATGGTGAATGTGGTTTATTTTATTGCTCTTTTGGTTACTTACTCATTGGACGACTAGGTCTTGGGATCAGTTGAGTCGGTCTGATTCTCGTGTCTCGTAGGGATTCAGGAGTCGGGTCGTAACAAGATGGTATCAGAGCAAGGTTGTCCCGAGAAGTGAACCAACTGGCTGGAAAATAACCAATTCACGTGCCTCTAACTATAGTACGCACCACAATGTATCTTTTGACATCTGTTCCAAGATTTCTTCGCTTGATATCAATTCGTATTGACGTCTTTTTTCTGTTTCGTGTTCGTGTCTCCTTGCAGGAGATGCCTCGATGAGGAGGTAGCGAGGCGGGCCGCGGGCGCGGTCGAGGAAGAGGTCGGAGGGGTGGTGCATTGAGGTCGACGTTTCAGTGGACCTGCCACTGCTCCCGGGCATTTATGCCCAGGACCTCGCCCAGCTGATACGGGACATCGTGCGAGAGGAGCTCCAGCCGCCGCCACGAACTCCTCCCCTTGGGGCTGTGGAGGGGGAGTCCTCTATGGGACCACGCGACGGACATGGCGCTGGACGCAGGGGAGGGGATGGGCCTCCACCGCCCCCACCTTCCTCCGGCACTTCCGAGCACGAGGCTTCTTTACTTGGAGGTGCACCAGCATCTCCACTTCAGTGCCACTTTGAGCTTTTCGGACAGTTTCGGAAGCTGAAGCCCCCCTCCTTCAAGGGGGATGATGACCCGACCGAGGCGGAGGACTGGCTCGAGCAGATCAAGAAGGTTTTTGACACCCTTCTCCCCCTGGTGGAGTGCCGCGTGGCCTTTTCCATGTACTAGTTGGAGAGTGCGGCACACAGGTGGTGGAGGGCGGTCAGGGGATAGGAAAGGGACGAGCCGACCTGGGACCGATTCGTCACCCTCTTCTGCGAGCAGTACTTTCCCCAGACGTGGCAGGACCAGAGGAGGTGGGAGCTCCACACTCTCTGCCAGGGGACGATGATCGTGAGCGCGTACCACATGTGTTTCCTGGAGCTATTTCACTTCGCAATGACAGCAGTGGCCACTGAGGAGGAGCGCCTTTGGAGGTTCACCGAGGGGCTCCGGCCTGCGATTTGGGGGTATGTCAAACCCCTAAATCTACCTATGTTCTTGAGGGTGGTGGAGGCAGCTATGACATACGAAGAGACCAACCCATCCGCGCGAGATACTGATAGCAGGCGGAAGGGGCCCTACCAGCTAGACTTCTCACAGGGCCGACGAGAGAGGAGGCACGTGGTGCCCGCAGGAGAGCCATCACGTTTTGTAGGGCCATCAGTGGCCTTTGGGGGCCCTCGACAGGGGCCAGCTACTAACACTGAACCCCCACTCAGTCGACAGCAGGGACCCACTAAGGGCGGGAGTCGAGTTCCCCTTTGCTACCAGTGTGGCCAGCCAGGCCACATCAGGAGGGACTGGCCATCTAGGGCAGGAGGTCAGCAGATGCTTCCAGCGTCAAGCACTAGAGGGCGAGCAGGAGGCCGCGGTTTCCAAGCGCGAGGAGGAGGACAGTAGTCACGGGGAGGGTACCGGCCAGTAGCTACCCATTCAATGTAGAGTGTGGCTGCTTCGTTTGCACCTAGGGCTAAGGGTCGTCTCATAGCCCTGACACATAGGGATGCTAGAGCTTCGGGATCAGTGGTGGCAAGTATGGTTTCAGTTTCTGGCAGACTCGTTTACACGCTTTTCATTTCCGGCGCTACGCACTCGTTTGTCACTGCCAATTTCACGATTAGTTTGGGGTAGGACTGTATGCTGTTAGCGGATCCATTCATGATCAGAGGTCCGAGTGGTCAGCTGTTTGTAGCTGAGGAGGTATACACGGGTTGCGAGGTCAGTGTTGGGGGACACAGCCTTCCTGCTAACCTAATTATGATACAGATGGAGGACTTTGGCATAATTCTGGGGATGGATTGGCTGTCCGCTTACCACGCCTTGGTGGACTGCTTTGAGAGAAAGATCATCTTCTCCATACCGGAGTTGCCTTCTTTCGAGTTCCATGGGCAGCCAGTGGATGGAGGCTTCAGGTGCATTTCTGCACTTCGGGCGGCGAGACTTTTGAACCAGGGGTGTGAGGGCTTCCTAGCTTGTGTGGTGGCAGAGCCCAGCCCTGTGGAAGACTTCCAGGGTATCCCTGTGGTCAAAGAGTACCCCGACGTGTTCCCAGACGAGTTGCTAGGACTACTGCCCGAGCGTGAGATCGAGTTTGAGACCCCACTGGTACCAGGGACCAGCCCCATCTCCACAGCACCGTACAGGATGGCACCACTGGAGCTGTGAGAGCTCAAGTCCCAGTTGCAGGATCTTTTGGAGAAGGGATTTGTGAGGCATAGTGCGTCTCCCTGGGGAGCCCCGGTATTGTTCGTAAAGAAGAAGGATGGTACCCTACGCCTTTGTGTCGACTACAGACAGCTGAATAGGGTCACCATCAAGAATAGGTATCCGCTGCCGAGGATTGATGACTTGTTTGACCAGCTGCGAGGTGCCACGGTATTCTCCAAGATCGACTTGAGATCTGGATACCACCAGTTGAGGATCAAGGAGGTAGACGTCACCAAGACAGCTTTCTGCACTCGGTACGGACACTACGAGTTTCTGGTCATGCCGTTTGGGCTGACCAATGCCCCTACTGCCTTCATGGATTTGATGAACCAGGTGTTTAGACCGTACTTGGACCAGTTCGTGGTCGTATTCATTGATGATGTGATCATCTATTCTCGAGATCTGACACAGCATGGACATCACTTGCAGATGGTTTTGGACACACTGAGACGACATAGGTTGTACACCAAATATAGCAAGTGTGAGTTCTGGTTGAGGGAGGTGACCTTCTTAGGTCATGTGATCTCTGGGGATGGCTTGGCTGTGGACCCATCCAAGGTCGAGGCAATGCTCAGGTGGGAGAGATCGCGTACGGTCACTGAGATTCGTAGTTTCTTGGGACTGGCAGGCTACTACAGGCGGTTTATCAGGGGCTTCTCACAGATTGCACGTCCTATGACACAGCTGACCCGGAAGGATGTGCCCTTTACTTGGACAGACGCCTGTGAGGCGTGTTTTCAGGAGCTGAAGGAGAGGCTGACTTCGGCTCCTGTGCTCACCATCCCAGACAGTAGTGGTGGGTTCGTTGTGTACACGAATGCCTCTTTGCAAGGGTTAGGGGGCGTGCTCATGCAGAGGGGCATGACCTGGAGCTGGCAGCTGTTGTCTTCGTGTTGAAGACCTGGAGGCACTACTTGTACGGTGAGACCTTTGAGATTTTCACAGATCACAAGAGCCTCAGATACCTGTTTGATCAGAAGGAGCTCAACATGAGACAAAGACGTTGGTTGGAGCTCCTGAAGGACTATGACTATAGCATTTCCTACCACCTGGGAAAGGCCAACGTAGTGGCTGATGCCTTGAGCCGGAAGATGCCCGCACACTTGGCCAGTTTACAGGTGCAAAGTTGGAGCCTCTTGGAGGAGATGGGTAGTTGGTGACCCCTAGAGTTACGGGAGCACTATGGGGTAGTGATTGTGACACGACAGATGAGGCCAGAGTTGATAGATCGCATCATCACAGGATAGATGGTCGACCCGTACTTACAGTCCTTGCGTAATCGAGTACTGTCAGGAGACCTTGGGGACTTATCTTTTACATACCAGGTGCTACGCATGAGGGGACATTTGTGTGTTCCCAGAGACGAGGAGCTGTTGAGAGAGCTCCTGACAAAGGCACATGGTTCCAGATTCACCATACATCCCGAAAACACAAAGATGTACCATGACTTAAGAAGCGACTTTTGGTAGAGGGGGATGAAGCGGGATATGGTTGAATTTGTACAGCAGTGTTTAGTGTGCCAGCAGGTGAAGGCCGAGCATTAGAGGCCTACGGGGCCGTTACAACCACTTCCAGTGCCAGAGTGGAAGTGGGAGAGCATCACCATGGACTTGGTGGTGGGCTTGCCCATTACCCAGCGAGGACACGATGCAGTCTGGGTGATCGTTGACAGAATGACGAAGACAGAACGTTTCTTGCCGATTCGTGTCACCTTGGGACCAGCACAATTGGCAGAGAGGTATATCTGCAACGTGGTACGTCTACATGGAGTTCCACGGGAGATCGTATCCGACCAGGATACCCGCTTTATGTCCCAGTTTTGGGCTGCGTTTCAGCAAGCCCTCGGGATGTGGTTGAGGTTTAGTACAGCATACCACCCCCAGACGGACGGACAGTATGAGAGCACGATACAGACACTTGAGGACCTTTTGCGTGCTTGTGTACTGAACTAGAGGGGCTCTTGGGAGGAGCACTTGCCCCTGGTGGAGTTTGCATATAATAACAGTTATCACTCGAGCATCGGCATGACACCCTACGAGGCTCTGTACGGGTGAAGGTGTATGGCACCCTTTAGTTGGGTTGAGGTGGGGTCCAAGTGGGAGGTTGGCCCCAGGCTGATCCAGTAGAGTCAGGAGGTAGTCGAGCAGATTCACAGGTGACTCCGCACTATTAGGAACAGACAGAAGAGCTATGCAGATCAGAAACGCAGAGAGGTGCAGTTTGAGGTTGGGGACCATGTCTTCCTTCGCGTTTCACCCATGAAGGTCCTGCAGGGGTCTGGGGTGAGAGGGAAGCTCGTGCCGAGGTTCGTGGGACCCTTTGAGGTCTTGGAGCGGGTTGGACCCGTTTCTTACAGGCTTGCCCTTCCTCCCTAGCTTTCTGGTGTGCACGACGTGTTCCACGTGTCCAACCTCAGGAAGTACGTCGCCGATCCCAGTCACGTCCTGAGTCACGAGAGAGTCGAGGTGGGTGACGACCTGACCTACCCCGAGCGGCCCGTGTAGATTCTCGACAGAGCTATCCGCAGTCTGAGACGGAAGCAAGTACCCCTGGTGAAGGTTTTGTGGAGGAGCCAGCGGTACGAGGAGGCTACCTGGGAGCTTGAGGCGACAATGTGGGAGCGGTACCCGGAGATTTTTGAGGGTACATCTTTTCAAACCGGCTTCGATCCTCTTTGAGTTTGTTTTGCATATATCGTACTTTTCCGCACCCTAGTTAGCGCAAGTTTCGGGGATGAAACTTCCTTTGAGTTTGTTATGTTGTTAAGACCCTGGCATCAAACGTCTTTTAAGACATTTGGGAGTTGGTCCAGACATCTGGTTAGACGTCTGGAAGCCTTCCCAGATGTCTGGAAATTAATTTTTTCGACGTACGGTTTCGCGCCTATGTGCATGTGCATGCAGACTGAACTGCCGCCCTCTTTTCTTCTCTCTCCTTCCACCCCATCCTACAGGAGAAGATTTCTCTCTCTCCCTCCCCACAACGCCTTCAAATACTCCCCGTCTCCTTTTCCTCACCCTCACTCCACCGTCTTCTTCTTCTTCTTCCTGTTAGCGTGAGAGTGAGAGGGCGAGGGTAGTAGCTGCTGCCGTGCGTACGCGGGGAGGAGTTGCAGCGAGAGCGAGAAGAGTTAGAGCGCGAGAGTGCGAGCTCGCTGGAGCAACCAGGGCCGACCAGCGGGCGCGCAGCGGGAGCGTGGCGCTAGGGAGGTGCTGCTGTAGCTCAGGCAGTAGGCGAGCGTGGCGCGACCATGCGCAGTAGGAGGAGGGCGAGGAGGTCCTGATTCTGGGAAAATTTCCCAGAATCAGACGTCTGGACTTACGTCCAGACGACACGGGAGACGTCTGGAGGAAGATCCAGACGTCTGAAAGGTACGATATTTCCATTTCTTCTTTCGTGTGTACAGCCATGCAGGCCGTTCCGCCGAAGTGTTTTGCCTCATTTTCGTGTTGAGGACGGTCATGTACGCGTGCATGTTTCATTCGGGAAGGCGCAAGGGCATGCCCGCCCACACAGATTGGACGTCTGGGCACAACACCAAACGGCGGAGAGGGTCTCCAGATGTCCGGAGTGACAGTCGGATGTCTGGAATTAAGTCCAGACGGTTCAGCAAGATTCTGGACATCTGAAGAACCACGCGGAAACAAGGTATGACCTAAACCATCGTTTAAGATGTCTGGAAGATGTTCCAGACATCTGATTTTGGGTAGACTTATCATTTTTGACTTGTTTAGGGTCCGTTCGAAGTCTGTTTTCCGTGTTTCAAGTTTTGTTCTTCTCAGAATTAGTCCCTCTACTTGTTTACAGTATTTGTATCCTATTCTGAGTAGTTCCTTGTGTTTGATCCTTGTGTTAGGACCCCGTTCCGTTGCGGCTCTGGGGGTTGCGGAGGTGCGCAGACCTACCAATCACGCCACAGTACTCCCAGCTTTGCAGGTAGAGTGGCTCCCTCTAATTATTTATCAACAATTATGCACTTGTGAGATAATTAATAGATTCTAAGGTATGGCATGAATCCTAGGACTGGAAAACTAGATTGAATAATAGATCCTAGGGTATGGCATGAATCCTAGGACTGGAAAACTAAATTGAATGATAGATCTTAGGGTATGGCATGAATCCTAGGACTGGAAAACTAGATTGAATGATAGATCCTAGGGTGTGGCATGAATCCTAGGAACAGAAACACCAAAACGAATGTCGTAAATATATAAATTGCAGTCTTGGAAAAGTAGAAAGGAAAATGATAACTGCCTGTAATTCGATAACAGTTGCTTATTATGAATGGATAATTAATGTTGAGAACATGGGCTATATGAATATAAAGCTGAAATGATGAAACCTAAATTGGCTGAGTTAAAGAAAAATGAGCATGAACCCTATGGAAAATTAGGAGTAGAGCTCCTGAGAAGTGAATGGAATGGAATTGGGGAAGTGAGCTGGCCCTTGAGTATAGAGTACCAAGGAGAGCGACTGTCCCCCTGTTTAGTGCAGAGCAGAGATAGCCGCTCTAGGGACCCAGGGTTAGGTCTGGCCACTTTGTACCGACTTTTGGCCCTTGCGTACACAGTATCGGGGAGAGCTACCAGTGTAGGAAGAGCACTAGCCACCCCACGGGCCCCGGGGTTCTACTAACCTTCCTACATCGACTTGTTAGGCTTACTGGGCAAACCAGGGTAGTCAGGCAAGGGTGCGCGGACTGTGAAGGGGCAAGACCCCTATTTGGTTACTGTGGAGGGGCTGGACCCCTGTTACTGAGAGGGCTCTACCGTATACTGGTTCCATGCTGTGCTTTGGAGCGCACCTGTTAACGGAAACAACTGACCGTGTGCCAGTGCGGGGTAGCTACCCGTGTGTTTATCGCGCGTGCTGTAGTCATCGTTACATCTATCAGTGACCTTGGAGTGGTTGACTGAGGGTAGGACCACCATGGGAGACTCTCCCGACCAGGAGAGCACCATGTGCTACTTCTACTTTTCGGAAAAGACTGCAATCAAGATCGTTCCCACGAGGAACATTTAAGATCAAGAGAAAGATCTGAGAAATAATTCAAGAATGAGTAAGAAGAAAATAAAGAAAGAAATTAAAAATAACAGCTACTTGTCCACCTTGCTTTTTTCTTAGCTAGTTGGTTGTCACTTTACTCAGCATTTTGCTGACGTGTCACCTTTGTCACCTTTTCAGGGCCAGGTGTTGAGCAGCCAGAGCCGGCAGCTGCAGAGGGTGCTGGGCCTAGTAGAGCCCAGTAGTTTTACTTGTGTAGTACCTACTGTAAATTTCTTCTATTGTAGTGAGTATTTTCTGTTACCACTGTACTCTTTTATTGTAAGCATCATGTTTATGTACCTGTTTAATTCTCTACTGCTGTGGTGGTGTGTACTGTAGTAGTTCTTTTCTTTACTGCTGTACTTTTGTTTCTGCTAGTTATATACATGGTGAATGTGGTTTATTTTACTGCACTTTTGGTTACTTACTCGTTGGACGACTGGGTCTTGGGATCAGTCGAGTCGGTTCGATTCTCGTGTCTCATAGGGATTCGGGAATTGGGTCGTAACAGATCTCATTGTTGGATGAAGATCCAACGATTGCCAATGCATAAGCCCACTCCTCTTTGAGAATGTATAGGGTGTGCGATGGAGTCCCTCTCAACCATTGGATGCAAATTCAACAACTGAGATTGCATGATGGATGCTCCCCTTGAGAGTGTGCGGTGAATTAGGAGGTATTGAGCGGTCTGGATGGCACCACGTGGCACCATCCAGACCTTCTATCTTCAAATGTTTGTAGGGGACACCACAGATGTCCAATTGGGTTGATCTTTGTGCCGTTGGCCTATGATCATCAGCCCAAACCCATCTGTACGATCGGATTTGTCGTCTGAGGTTCAGATTTGCATCTTCTTGGCCCTCGGTTGTCTATCTTCTGTGCCTTCGAGCAAATGCTATAGATGTCTGATGGGGTGATTTTAGAGGCGTTGGACTCCGATCATCACTCTAATCACATTCATATAGTTGGATCTTCCATCTAAAGCCCAGAGGTGTATCGCTCTGTCCCCTGGCCATTAAAATACCCAAATTATTATACAATTTATATAGGTTAAAGTAAATGCAAGATGATTGATGCTATGCATTATTTACAATGCTAAATGCTTCTTAATAGCTTAGGAACCCACATAATGGGTATTTTATCACAAATAAAGATGTATTTATCAATATTGTAATTGACATTTTTGCTTTTGTATGTATATTGAGGAAAAAGGCAAAAAAAAGAGTATGTATCAGAAGAGCTTAAGGTGCTTGCTCGAGGACCACACAACATATGAGTTTATTATGATGGCTACATAATAAATGGTTGTAGATTCCATACAAAGTGAAAACAACAGAATAGGAAAACACAAAATAGTGGAGTAATAGTCATAGCTGATACAAAGTGCTTCTCGAAAGCAAATGATCTAAACCCTACAATAGGACATGTTGCTTACTATGGCTTGTTGATAGATATTATCCAAATTAATTATTATGAGAAAATAAAAACTGTGTTATTCAAGTGTCAATGGTTACGATCTAAAGTAGAAAAGAAGGATGGTCTTACATCATTGAATTTGGAGCAAATTGGTTATTCAAACGATCCATTTGTCGTAGCATCTCAAGTTCGTCAAGTTTTTTATGTTCGTCATCCTAATCGCAAAGGTTGGCACTTTGTGATTCAAACAAGACCTAGAGACACATATGACATCAAAGATAAAGTCGTAGATGCATATATTGATGGGCATTTAGATAGTAGTTCTACATATGCACATATGGAAGATTCTATGGAGGATGATGATAATCTTACTCTAATTAGAAATGATATGCATGGTGTCTCTTTCACTAAAGAAATCTGGGAGTGATTAGCCCATAGTTGTGGGCTATTTAAGTATTTAAGTGCCTACACATTAGGTTAATTCTAACATTTATTTAGCATAAATTAGGATGTAAATAGATTAATTCATATTTTTAATTTAATTACATAATCCATGCATTGCATTCATATTTTAAGTGCATTTAGAATTAGCTTAGAATGGCATTCATCTAATTAGTTAACGAATTAGGTACATTGTTTTTGTTAACATAAAAGTTGAGGGTCTGTATATAAATAATCATAATATTTTAACATTATTTTCTTTATTCTTCTTCTTGCAGTAACAGCTGCATTTCCTTCGGCTATTGCTCCAATGCCACCAGCTGCCGTAATGAAGCCTGCATTAAAGGACGAGCAGAGAATGTGGATCTGCTCTCGCCTCTCTGTTCAAATCTATGCAAGTGGCTACAAAAGGAGGAGGGAGGCAGCCGAGCTCGACAGGCCTCCACCACCGACCCACCACTGTGCAGAGAGATCTCTCTTCCATTCCACACCGCCGGTCTCAACCGTGGCGACGAGTCTCCACCACCGTGGGTGTGTGGTGTGACAGGCCACACCACCATCTGGAGCTCGTCTGCATTACCGTGAGCACCTCACCGTGCACCTTCCTCGCCGTCGTCATCAACAACCACCGTCACTGCAATCATCTTCTCAGTCACTTAAGACGTCCGGGAAATTTCCTAGACGTCTGAAAGCACCTCCCTACTCCAGCAGCAACCACCATCCGCCCGCTTACCTCCAGCCGCATGCAAGGCATTCACATCCACCGCACCCGCCTCACTGCTCACACCCACTCAACCACACTCACCCGCTCACCGCACGCCTGCAGTACTTCACCCGCGCCCTCCAGCCTGCGCACCTACGCCACCCCTCTCGCCTGCAGTCTCACCGCTCACTCCCGTATCCACTCCAGGCTGTGCACGCCCTCCTCCCATGCCTGCAGCACCCGCTCTCATCGCCAACAGAGTGCACACCCTCGCCCTCCAGCCTTCGCGAGCACCCGCCTACGCACCCACGCCAGCTGCAGCACCGGTTGCAGCGCTTCCGCCAACAGAGCGCGCACCCACGCCTCCAGCCAGCTGCAGCACTGGCTCCAGCCCTCACCTGCACGCCTGCAGCAGGACCGGCTGCTCCAGCACCACCTCCGCACGCGCACAGCCTCGCTCGCACGGCCAGCAGTCTTCCTGCGACTGCGCGCGCATCACTTCGCCAACAGCAGCTGCAGCACCGGCTGCATCCACCTTCGCTGAAGCTCCGCTCGGCCGACTCCAACCACCGCTCGACGTGCAGCTTCCACCATCGCGACGGCCTCGCTTCATCCACCCGCCCGTGCAAACCTCTCCTCGATTGAACCTCTCTCCCGATCGCGAGGAGGAGAGAGGTAAATGCTCTGTTAATGAGTTAATTAGTTATTACATTTCATGCCACTACCGGGAAAAGAATTTTTGTTTATGAATATTTTATTGTGGTAAAATTTGCAACTTTATACTCAAGTTCTTTTACAATTGCATAGCTTTCGTAATTAACATTGTTTGACATTGATTTTGGAATTTAAATGTGCATAAATTTTCTTTAATACTTGTCAATGGAAAATTCATAAAATCATCACATGTTTATTGAATATTTCAGTGAGGAAAAATTGCACATCTACCCTTATGTTTTCAAGATATTGTGCATCTTCTTTCCGTCGCATTTCATGTTAGATTTAACTACGGATTTCTCACGAGACTGAACGAATACGAAATAATTGAGATATTATTGCCTCATTGCCTCCCTGTGGATACGACCCACTCTTCTGTGAGTGGTTATTTCTTTTTAAATATTGATTAGTCGATTTTTCCACCACATAAAACTGCAAACGACTTTAAAGCGAACAATCGACTCATCAGGGAGCAACACTTAAATACTATTAATATGGATACCATTCTTGATGTTGAGTCAGAGGAAGACAACTTGAATGAATATGAGTTGTTATTTGAAAATTATTTTAGTTGTTTATTAAATCTTGTTTAATATGCTACTATTCATTCTTTTTTGTTTAAATTATTTCTTTTTACCTTGATTTAACTATAGGATGTTCAATCGAAAGTGAGTTAGAGGTGATTTGACATAAATGAGAAAAGACATGATCTCCTTTCTAGAAAAGCTCCTCCACCTATTGGACCTCAATCTAAAAAAATTTTAGGTGCAATTAACCAATCAATTACGTGATGAGCCAAGAAGATATAAAGAAACACAAAGAGTTTATCAATCACATGTGGATTAGTCTCAAGGTTTGAGAGGCTATGAGCAATAAGAATAAAGAAAGAAAGTTTAGCAAAAAGAAAAGGGAAAGTTGCCATCTTCACATGGCTTAGAACCACAACAACTATGTTATGAGTCTCTCTCATGATCTTATGAAAGCACAAAATTTGAAGTCGGTGAAAATGGTAAGATAACATATAATATGTGGAAATGTGCATAATACTCTATAATATTATGAACTTTAGTAAAGATAACATGCATAAATCGATGAAAATGGTTAAAGACTATGAACAAATCTTTGCCAACCATATTTTTTTGCATTCAAATATATTGTCATGGTCTTTAATTCCTATTTACTCATCACATATTATTGATATATTTCTTTTCATTACCATAGTGTTTTTTTGATCTAAAACTTGTCTTTTTATATTGTTAGTGGTATATTGTAATCAAAAGAAAAAGCGAGGTCTTACAACATGCTTGAAGTTGTGGGGGTAATAATTAGTATACAAACAAGATTTTTGCGGATATGAATGAACTGAACTAACCTATTGGGTCTACTCAAAATGACTTGAAAAGTTTTCTGGGAACCATAGCTAGAAATTTAGAACTCGCACCTTTAGATTGCATGGATTGGTGGTTGATTCCAAATGATAAGAAGATAGCAATGTTTGAACTTGTTCAGGTACTTATTAATGATATTTGTTTCAATTTATATCTTTACCTTAAGAAAGAAAATTAGGTTGACATTTTCCTTTAAATATTCATGTAGAATAAATTTGAATTTAACATAAAGATGAAGAAATGGATTGTGAATTCAATAGCAAAAAAGTGGAGGGATTTTAAAGGCAAGCAAAATGAAGTTTATTACAAGCCTGAATGGCCTTTTGAAGAGAGGATGCAACATCGTGATCCCCATGTTTTAGAAGAACAATGGAAATCGCTCAATGAGTATTGGGATATTGGAAAATTCAAGGTAAATTGAGCTAAATTTGGTAGTGTATAGTCAAGTTAATTTTATTGATATATTTTAAAGTTATATGCATGTATTGTAAGATCATTCTGCTACTAATAAATCAAATAGGTTGAAATAAAAAATGCAACACACAAGAGGAACCAAAAGTTTTGCATATCTAAAACATGTGGTAAGTATTTCACAAATGTCTTTTTGTTAACACTTTCTCTTATATGTAATGGTAAATGTTGTACCTTGGATGGTGTTAGATGGAAAAGAAGGGAAGAAAGGGGACTCGTGTAGAATTGTTTATAGCTACACACAAGAAAAAGGATGTTGCACCTATTAATGCTGAAGTTGTAGACAAAATTGTAAGACTTGCTTTTGTGAAATGGAATTTTACCTTTTATTTTCTTTCTCTTATTAAAATATAATACTTTTCATTTTACTTATTTTTATTGATAATGCTCAGGAACAATTAACTAATGCCATGGAGAAAGGAGAGGAGTTAGAGGATCCTTCTCACATTGATGAGGTTTACACAACCATAGTGGGAATAGGAAAAGCAAAATATCAACAAAGATATGAGATAGTAGCATCTATTACACGTGAAGCACAACGTGAGGGTGAACATTTAAGAAACAAAATCTTGAAGCAAAGTTGGATGCTCAAGACCAAAAGATGGAGGAAATGTTGGCATCACAACATCAAGAAATAAACAGTTTAAAAGAAATGCTACAATCTTTGGCCTAACCAAACTTGCAAATTAGGAATTCAATTGAGGTAATTTTCTTATGGTTCCTTTACTTTTAGCAATAACCCTATTTACTCATGTATCTATTGCATATAACCCATGTACTCATTTGTAGGAAAGACAAGAAGACAACCCCTTAAGTAATGAAATAAGAACTTCAAAAAGCCAACATGCAAGTGATGTATCTACTTTTTCTAGAGGATAGGTACAATTTAAGTTTACATGTATTCCAAGTGCTCATAACTCTTCACGTTATATTATGTTAGCTCTTTACATTGTCCATATGAATCTAAATGGGTTAGATTGTCAATTTTTTTTTTTTTATTATTGTAGGAGGTTTCCTTGCTTGGTATAGATTCTGCTGAAATAGAAGTTGCATTTGCTCTAGTACAGATAATTGATCCAAGTCAATGCATTAGAGGCATCCAAATTGGTTTAAAATATATAGGGTCATTATTGAAGTTGCAATCGAGGAAGATGAACCTTTGATTAGGCCATTTGAACAATACCAAACTATAGGAGATGCTACCGGTTCAATCATTGCATGGCCTAAAAGACTTACTATTTCAAGGTAATGTATATGTTTACCAAGCATTATAATTTTCTATACTTGCAAGATTTCTAATTTATTGTGGTTCTTTATCTTTTTTTGGGAGCTCATATAGATGTGGGAAGTTCAAGAAGAAGAAATGCTCAAAGAAGATTCGTACATTATATAATTTAGATTTGGCCTAAAGTATAGTTTTCGAGTCTTAGTTTTGAGTTTGACTAATTTTTTTCTAGATTGTTCTGTTAGTTGTTTATGCTTGAACTTTAAAGAAATAGTTACTACAGTTCCTATGTTTTCATTTAAGAAGTTTATTTATTTGGCAACAAATTTTCTCTATTGATAGAAAGTTTTCCTTTAGTGTTATGTTGATTAATATTTCCTGGAAATTGCATTATGGTGTATTGATATTAGTTTTCATTTTAGTTATTTATTATAGTTTGCTATTTGTTACTTAATGGCTTCAAGAGTTGCTAATGTATAAGCTCTCCTTGACTTCTCCACACAATTGGGAGAGATTGTTTTTCTGCGATTGGTGCTTTGAATTTGTGCACGTAGGACTAGTACATAAGTCACATTATGAATATAATAGGGTCAAATGTGGTGCTTAGAGGACGAGGTGTAGCACGTACTAGAAGTTCTACTGTTGTTGGTAGGCACCAACCCTAAAAATATGTCATGTATTTAATAGAAATCCTCATCTTCTCACTTATTTTTCTTAGTGTCCATAACAGCATTGGTAGCCATCACTACATGTCCCACCAATATGAGTATTCAAAATTATTCTGGCACAACCATTGAAGTAGAATGATGGCCACAATGGCGTTAGTTCCAGGATTTGCCAACTGTGGCATGTTGGCCTTCAGTAGCTCACCAAGTATTGTAAAATTCCCTTTTTGGCTTCTAAGTTATTAGATGGCGGAGGTTCTCATATACAGATGTCAATTGGTTATTCCCTTAAACTTTTCCTGCCATTGATTTGGTGGAAGTCACAGGTTGAGTAGCGAGAGGATGCCTCCAACAGCTACACTTTGGGCTATTTGGTTGGGATGAAAGGGAACTACATTTAGGGATAAAGATTTTATATAGAATAATTTTTTTCCAATGATAGTCTCTTGAATCCTCTTGCATAAAGGTCCTACAAGGGGAGTTGATTTTTTTGGTCTCCTATAACACCCCTTTTCACTAAAATTGGATAAATGTTGACCTCAACTAGTTAAACTCATGCATTCCTCCCCTCAAAAAATTGCAGCAAGGGAATGTGGAAGGGAAATTGTGAGGAGGTTCTATTGTTTTCAATGCCTTTTGTTGTACTTGACATCTATTAGAGATTGGTCTTTTCTAACTAGTATTAGTATCCATTTCCTTGTTCTTGGTACCTTTTAGACTTTAATTCTCCAAATTGATATATGTTAGTTTTGTTGGAAAGGGAGCATGTGTGAAGAAATTACGAGGAAATGCTAAGCTTGAGGACAACAAGGGAACAAAATAGATTATTTCTCTTTTGAGCACTCCCTTGGAGAAATATATATACATAAAGTGCAATTACTAATATCCAAATGTGTGCTTAAAGTCAATGCGTTGTTTATTTATTTGGTGAAATTATACGAGGCTGAAAATCTATTCGTTTGGATCTGTAGCATGTCATAGACTCCAGCGCTAAGAACCTTGATGAGTAGTGTTTAGCCATCCTAGAAGTACTTAAAAAGATTGGGGTTTATGAGGAAAAAAATCAAAATATGATTAAAGTTTGGAATAAGGTTTTCTAATTTCCTTTGGTTTTTTTCCCTCTTTTCTATTTTTCATTTGAATCCTACAATGCTTTTCATCCTCCCCTTTTTAGAAAATAGTAGTGATTTATTTATTTTTTTGATATAGAAAGATCTTCTTGACAATGGATCTCGAGATATCATTAATTTACAAGAGAATTTTGATGTGTGCAATGACAAAGAAGTTTCTAATTCAGATCAAGGTATGACCTTATTGAGTGGGAAATCAATGGAAGCTGTTGATAAGTTTTCAAAAGACAGACATGAATCAGTTCAGTTTGTGGTGGAAGGTGAAAATTAATATATTGAATCAAATAAACCAGATTATAGCTTTAGGAATGGTTCATTTCTTGCATTCGTTACCAAGATAGTAATGTAGTGGAGCATGATGAGGTTACTGATGAAGATGGGAGTAAAATGTCTTCTCAAATATCAACAAGTAAAAATTCACCCTTCCTGATGAACAAGATTTAAAATAAATCTCATGCCTTTTTATCTAGGAGGAAGAAAGTTTTTTGTAGCATGGTCAATGTAATTTATATAGAAATAGTAATGCTTGTTGAGACTGTTTTCTTTCCAAAGCAAGTATTGCCATAAAATGCAGTAGAAACCCTTTTACTTTTGTTTAAGTGCAATCAATTTGATGCGTAAACTTTTATTTTTCTCTAGGTTTTTTCTAGTCACACTGAGCTTCTGAACAATGGACTATGTGATGCTGTGTTGGTCTCATATCCCAACAAGACACATTTTGATATCCTCATCAATATAATGAGGCATCCGAATCCCTACCATATATTTGTTGAGAAGCCTCTATGTACTACTATCCAAGATCGTAAAGAGGTTGGACATGCTTACTGTTAGATATCTTAATTGAAATTGACTTTTCTATGTGATGGTAATTTGATTGTACTTATGAGGTTCCACAAGACATTACTTTTACAAATTATACTATTGACTGGGCACAAGGTAAAAGTCATCGATGCTATCTTCAAAGTAGTCCAACTCTTCCCAAAGCAAAATGCATGCCTAGGGCTTCATAAAATTTGATATTGTTATGTTCCAATCATCAGCTTGCTTACCCTTGCACTTCTTTGTAGTTCTTAGATGTAACAAAAGAATGACTAGAGATCCTTGTGCAATTTGGACTAGAGTACAGGTACATGCCCCCCATTTCCAAACTCATTGATATTATTAAAAGTAGAACACTTAAGCATGTCAAAATGGTAGCAATTCGTGAACATCACTTTCCCTTTCTCATAAAGGTATTGAAAAATATGGACGATGCTTTCTTGGATTTGTAGGATCTTCTATTATCATATATTTGGCCAGAACTCTTGTTACTTTTTACAGAATGTATTCATATAGGTCAATAACTGAAATAGGTTATCTTTGTAGGTGCTTGAAAAGTTAAAATATGAATAATCTTTGTTAGACATTGTTGGAGGTGGAAAACTACGCTATCAGAGTTGGATTCGAAAACCCGTCCTTGTAGTTCGAGTTGCAAAGAAATACGTTCAACAGATAAAATTTATACTGAAAAATTCGTAAAAAAGTTCTGGGTCAAATATAGGGAGGCTACGTCGATCTCAAAATCCACAATTATATTTTTTTTGTATTTTCATTTAAAAGGTGAAATAAAAAATGGAATTGCTATAGACAAAAAGAGGGAGAGAGAGAGAACAATCACTTGATATTTGAATAATGTTTTACAACTAAGAAAGCAGGAAATGATTACACTAGAAAGCGGGAAATTGTTACAACTAGAAAGTGGAAAAATTCTGCTCTAGAAAGCGATAAAAGAAAGGAGAGAGAAGTTATCCTCCTCAACGAATGCTTGGAGGATGAGCTGGATGGAGGCGATGCCTGGAAGACGGAGGACGAGGCTGGAAGAAGGAGGACGAAGTCAGAAGAATAGGAACAATGCAGCACATCGTCGTCGTCGTGGGATGCACTTTCGAAACGGGGGTGAAAACTTGATTTTAACTCTTGAGGAGCATCGCAGGTGTGGGACAAGCTTCTCTTAAGCTTTGGAGAGGGAGAGAGGAGAAAGAAGGGATGAGAAATTCGTAGGGAAGGGGTCTCCTTTTATAGTGGCAAGGAGTGGGGGCATTTTGGACATTTTAATTTCAAAAAATTAATACAGGGTCTTTAGTGACGGATTTATCTGTCACTAAAGACTTGAACGTGGCCGACATGCACGCGCCCGTGCCTCCCCACATTCCACACCCACGCACATTCGCGCATGATCAGCCATCCGATCTCAAGATGGGACGACTTAAAACGCTCCTTCCCAGCGCCTTCGTCCGTGCCTCCACCGCATGCTCGCATTTGATCGGGCATGCACGCTATGCGCCTGATCGCGCCAGGGCGCTATTGGCTAATCCGCGCCGCTCACTGCCGATCGCACGGTTGTGATTATTCGCCCACGCGCTGCAGATGCGAAATCGAACGTGCGTCGTGCACTCGCGCAACGTGCTCGACCGTTGTGCTTTGGCGATGACTTTTTCGCGCGGATGATTTAAGGCACACGTGCTTGTGGCTATTGGATCAAGATCCAATGGTCCAAATCGTGCATTGGAAACCCCTTTGGAGATGCAGCGGCGGTCTTGAGGGCCGATTGGGCAGCTGGGATGGCGCCACGTGGCACCATCTTGGCCGTCCATCTTCTGAGTGCTGCAGAAGGTGCCACGGGTGTCGGATTGGATCGATTTTGCACCGTTAGGCTGCGATTGTCGATCCAAATCCATCCGTGCGGTCGGATTTGTCATCTAAGGTATGGATTAACACCATCTTGGCCCTTGATCTCTAGGGTTCCTTAGTCTCTATCTGATGCTACGGATGTCCAATTAGGGCAATCTTAGAGTTGTTGAACTCTAATCGTTGCCCTAATCAGATCCGTATAGTTGGATCTTCAATCCGAGGCCTCGATTAATAAGTTGCCCTATCCATGGCCATAAAAGGTGACAATTACTATAGAATTTATACAACTTGACCTAAATGCATGATTATGCATGTTATGCAATATTTACAATGTATGATGCTAATATGGTACTAAGTACATGCATTAATAGACATTTTAGGTTAATCAAATGTATACACATCACACCCCCATGACTATCTTTTGCTAGTCCCTAGCAATAACTACATACTATTTTTAAAAGAATTAGGTTGGATTACTCGGGCACAAATCATTTTCAACATTAAGAAATTTTTACTTAGGACCTGGACTTTCAAAGACACAACAGCACCCAGGTATCTACCAAAATGCAAACCACCTCAAGCCCTCGCCTTATTCATAGAAAGATCTCTTTTTCTCTTTTTCTTCTTTTCTAATTTTTATGGATTTTTGAGTTTAGGGTTACAAAGTGGCTTTGTACGGCCACTCAACCCACCCAAGATTTGATGAGAACTCTAAGTTCTAAGCATCTTTTTGTGAATGTGATAGACTCGTTGATTGGCAATCAGAACGGACTTCGGGTTTCTACTCCCCTAGGTGACCTTAGAAAGAAATATGCCTGAAGGTGTATCTATACGACTGGTAGCTTTCTCCCTGCTTTTATTTTTTATGGGATCAACACAGGGGTGAATCTAGTGTATATCTCCCTGGCTTATTCTACTTCTCTGCTTCTTCCTAAGTGTTTTAGGAATTTTTATGTGTATTTCTTGAGCTAGGTTCTGGACAACTGGTCGATGTGCTGTTACCATCGACAACTTGCCAGCCATACTCGTGCGATGAAGTGTGGCTTATTTCCTTTTATTTCTTTTTCATTCTTTTCTCCTTTTCTTTTTTTCTTTTTCTTTTCTTTTTGAACTTTCTTTTTCTTTTTATGTAGGTGGCTTCCCTGGTCTAAAATTTACCTAAAGGCAGCAAGAAGAGAGTGGTCCAGTGACTGGGCTCTGGACAACCTACCTATGGGTTGTTACCCAAGATAACTTACCAGTCATATCACCCTAGAAGGTTCATTAGCTACCAATTTTTGTTAAGACTGCCGAACAATGAGTCAGTGACGAATAGTGTGTAGATGCTTAGACTTAAAGTTTCCTCAAATCAGAGGGTGGGTTGATAAGTCGTGTACTTATCACCCAAACTTATTTATTCAGATTAAAATAGAATTCAGGATGGCGAGGACTCGATAAACAAATCCATATTTTAGTGGATACCCAGGTTGATTAAGTCCAAAGACCTGAAGGGTCTTAGTGTTCAAATCCTAGTGTAATATTTCCTAAGATTGAAAGTTCCTAATGTCCAAGTATTCCTAATTTACATGAATTCCACAAAGCTGACAAACTGATTCAGAAATGAATCCATGCCCCCACACCTAGATGATGCAATGTCCGCATTGAGAGTAAAAGACATGAAAGGAAGGGTAGAATGCAGAAGATATCACTTGAATATGAAGCTCGGGTTAGCTCTGAGTCAGACTGTACAACTGCTGAGTTTAATGCTGTCAGCTAAGCATAGTCCAGCCAAAGAAGTCACAGCATAGCTAGAGCAACCGTGTCTGAGACAGGTTCAGGAATAGTACGGTCAATAACAGGCTTCAGACATTGACCATTGACTTTGAATGAATTACCTGTCTTCGGGTTAGAGATTTGAACAGCCCCGTTTGGAAATATCTGATCAATAATGAACAGACCATTCCATTTCAACCTAAGTTTGCTGGAAAGAGCTTAAGTTAAGAATCGAAGAGCGAGACCTTCTGGTTTGGCTCAAAGCTCTTGTGAGAAATCAATTGGTCATGAAGAGCTTTGGTCCGAGCCTTGTAGATCTTGGCATTCTTGTATGCATCATTTCTAAGCTCCTCCAACTCAGATAGTTGGAGTTTCTTGGTCTTCCTGGCTAAACTCAGATCTAGATTACATTGTTTGATTACCTAGAATGCCCTATGTTTAATTTCTACGGGTAAATGGCACACCTTTCCATACACCAAATGAAATGGAGACATGCCGATGGGCATTTTATAAGCCGTACGGTAGGCCGAAAGAGCGTCCTCAAGCTTTTGAGTCCAGTCTTTGCGATCAAGTCTAACCATTTTATGTAGAATATTCTTGATCTCCTGATTGGAGATCTTGGCCTATCCATTTGTTCGGGGATGGTAAGGTGTGGAGATTCTGTGATTAACCCTGTATTTTGCCAGCAAATTACGGAACTGGGCATTAGTGAAATGAGTGCCACCATCACTGATGATGGCCCTCGGAATCCCAAACTGGCTGAAGATATTCTTCTTGAAAAAATCGATGACCACCTTGTGGGCATTGGTTCGGGTGGGAATAGCCTCGATCCACTTGGACACGTAATCAATAGTGATGAGAATGTAATGATGTCCAAATGAAGGGAGGAAGGGTCCCACGAAGTTGATGCCCCAAACGTTGAAGATTTCAATACCAAGAATCGGGTTTAGAGGCATCATATCTCTCTTAGTTATGATCCCAAGTGCCTGGCATTGGGAACATGACCTTGAGAAATCATGACCGTCCTTGAATAAAGACGGCCAATAAAATCCAGATTGAAAAATTTTTGCAGCCGCCTTTTTCCCGGAGAAGTGTCCACCACACGTAGATGCATGGCAAAACTCGAGTATACTTTTGAATTCGTTCTCTGGAATGCATCAGCGAATAATCAGAGCCAATGCGGTATAGTTTAGGGTCCTCCCAGAAGTAATATTTGGCCTCAAATTTGAGTCTATCCTATTGTTGCTTGGTCCAATCCTGGGGGATTTGATGTCAGCAAACCACGAAGTTTGGACACCTGAAACTATAAGGATGGTCTCATCTGGAAAGGTATCAGTAATTGGAATGTCTGGATGAGAAGAATCACTCAGAAGTCTCGACAAATGGTCTGCCGCCACATTCTGTACCCTGAATTTATCCTTGATTTCAAGATCAAATTTTTGAAGCAGAAAAATCCATCTAATAAGCTGAGGTTTGGCATCCTTTTTGGCCAAGAGATGTCTTAAGGCCGAGTGGTCGGTATATATGATGATGTGAGACCCTAAGAGATAAGCCCTAAATTTCTCCAAATCAAACACTACAGCTAGTAATTCCTTCTCAGTAACAGTATAGTTCCTCTGGGCTTCGTCCAGAGTTTTACTAGCGTAGTAGATGACAGAGGGCTTCCTCTCAATCTTCTGACCCAAAACAGCCCCGACCGCATAATCAGAAGCGTCGGTCATGATCTCAAAAGGGGTTGTCCAAACTGGTGGTTGCAACACCAGAGCACAAGTGACTGCCATTTTAAGAAAATCAAATGCCTTACAGCATGATTCGTCAAAATCAAATGATGTTTCTTTGGCGAGAAGATTGCTCAAAGGACGAGCAACCATTGAAAAGTCCTTGATGAATCTCCTATAGAATCCCACATGACCAAGAAATGATTGAATTTGTTTGATAGATGTGGGAGGAGGAAGTTTAGTGATAGCATCAACCTTAGCTTTGTCCACTTCGATTCCCCATTCAGAGATTACATGACCCAAGACAATGCCTTCTTGTGTCATGAAATGACTCTTCTCCTAGATAAGTACCAGTCTTGTTTTGATGCATCGTTTAAGAATCATTTCAAGATTAGCTAGATAAGAGTCAAACAATTCTCCAAAAATAGAGAAATCGTCCATGAAAACTTCCATAAACTCTCCCACCATGTCAGAGAATATGACCAGCATACACCTTTGAAAAGTCGCAGGTGCATTGCATAAGCCGAATGGCATCCTACGAGAAGCAAAGGTTACGTGGGGACAGGTGAAAGTCATTTTTTCTTGATCCTCGGGATGAATAGGGACTTGGTTGTATCCTGAGTATCCATCAAGGAAACAGAAGTACTTCTACCCAGTTAGTCTTTCAAGGATTTGATCAATAAAAGGCAAAGGGAAATGATCCCTTTTCGTGGTTGTGTTTAGCTTCCTATAATCAATACAAACACTCCAAGAGGAGGCTGAACGAGTTGTGACGGATTCTCCTTTATCGTTAGTCACAACGGTAATCCTGGCTTTCTTTGGAATAATTTGCACGGGACTTACCCAAGGACTATCAGAGATCGGATAAATGATTCCTGCATCGAGCCACTTGATAATCTCCTTCTTGACCACTTCTCGCATATTTGGGTTTAATCTCATTTGCATCTGGAAAGAAGGGTGGGATCCATCTTCTAAAAATATTCTGTGATTGCAATAAGATGGCTCGATCCCCCTAAGGTCATGAATGGTCCAACCAATTGCCTCCTTGTGTTTCTTTAGGACCTTAATCAGTTTAATCTCCTTCTCCTTTGTTAATTTAGCACTGATAATCATAGGGAGCGTCTTATGTGGTCCTAAAAACTGATATTTCAGATTCTCAGGAAATGGCTTCAGTTCAAGCTGGGGTGGATTGATGATTGAAGGTAAGGAAGATGCTGATGAAGACTCATCAAGAGGAAGAGGTTGAGAGTGAATAAAATCAATAACCTCTTCAGAAGGTGGCGAGTTTGCCATAGAGGGTTGTGGGTGCAAATCATCATCAGAGGAGGAACTTTCAAATGCAGAAACCACCATACAAGTTTCAATATTCACGTTATTGTCCTCAAGTTCCTCAATAAATCCTCAATCCTCGAATTGGTTAATCGCCTTAAAAATATCCAATTTCATTCTTTGATCCTAAAGGCGATTTCCATGCTACCACTCTCACAGTTAATGTTGGCCTTGGCGGTAGCTAGGAACGGATGCCCCAGAATGATGGGCGTGTTCCTCAGATTCTCAGGTACATCCATGTCAAGGATAAGGAAATCTATAGGAAAATAGAAATCCTTAACCTTGACAATAACGTCTTCAATAACGTGTTCCTCAGATTCGCAGTTGTTACTGAAGTCGGCCGAAGTTCACCTAATCTGAACTTCTCGTAAAGAGAAGTCGAAATTAGGTTAATGGATGCACCCAGATCTAGCAGTGTTTTATTAAAGGTGTAATCTCCGATGACATAAGAAATCAAAGGAGCACCTGGATCTCTCTTTTTCTGAGGGAGGTGGTGCAGGATAACAGAACTAGCCTTCTCGGAGAGTACCACCTTTCTCGGAACAGATTCTCTCCACTTACGCTTCTGTGTACATAAATCCCTTCAAAATTTCGTGTAAGCTGGTATATGTTTGATAGCGTTGAGGAGCGGGATATTGATCTTGACATTCTTGAAAATATTCAAAAGCTCCTCATTTCTACCAACAGACTTCTTCCTTGATCTAATCAAGGCCTCAGGAAAAGGAACATGAGTCGGTCTTCGAAATCAGGTTCCTGAGCCTTAATTTCTTCTCCAGAATTCTCCTTTCTCTCCTCAGGCTCTTCAGGATTTGGTAAATCATAACAGTGTGGTTGTGGATCCTAAGTTTGTTTGCCACTCCTCAAGGTAATAGAATTAGTAGATGCATATGGGTTTGGGTCTTGGGGAGGGTTAGGAAAGATTGGAGGGGCTTCATTAGCCAAGAACCGTTGATTTGAGGAAGAAGAAGAAGAGGAAGGACCCTGCTCAACTACCTGAGCATGTGCGTGTGGGTCCCTCTGATTCCTGTACCCATGGGCTTGATTGCTCGAATTCTGGATATTACACGGGTTGAGTACGGGTTGAGATGGTAGAGATCTGGGTTGACAAGAATTAGCAATGAATCCATTTTGCAAGTTGTCCAGCGAGGTTTCAATTGGCTGCTGAGCTGGAACATAAATTCTTGCATCTTTACCATTTGCTGGTTCAAATTAGCCTGCCCTACAGGTTGACGGGCATTCCAAGCTGGCTGATTGACTTGATTCGGCGGCAGCTGAGTGTAAACATGACCTTGACCCATTGGTCATTGTGGAGCATAGTTGGTGGGTCGGAATTGGGTCTGCTGCCTTGGGTTTTTCTAGGAGAAGTTAGGGTGGTTCCTCCAAGCCAGATTATAAGCATTAGAGTAAGGGTTGGACCTAACATTCTCTTGTACAGCATAGATATCCTCATAGGGTGAGGATGGAGAGAAAGAAAGGGAGGGATTAGAGAAACTGGGATCAAATGCCCCAATTTGGAACCCGTGGGGTTCCGAATAATGCTAACCCACAGGTTGAGCCGCATCAAGTTGATTCATGAACTCCTGTCCAGAAGGAGCTCGCGATGAATGGAATCCCGAATTCTGGGATTGAGTGGATCGAGAGTTGTTCATTGAGTTTCCAGCCATCCACTCCTCCATTCTCTTAGTAACCAAGTCCACTTTATCAAGTTTATTACAAATCAATTCCATATCAAATGAATGAGAGTCGTGGACTTCATTAACATTCGATCTGGGTTGCTGGGACTGGTTAAAAGTATCCATGGAGGCAAGATCGATCAAATTCTCGCTCATCTCCTCAAATAAATCGTGCGCACTATCTGCATCTTTGTTGAAGAAATTGCCTCCGCAAGAAGCATCTACGTGATTTCTAAGTTGCTCAGTCAACTCGTGGTAGAAGATCTGCACGAGTTACCATTTCAGCACCTCGAGGTGTGGACATCTCCGCAATAAGTCCTGGAATCGCTCCCAGGCAACATGAAAATGCTCCCCCGGCTACTGGGTAAAGGCAGTAATTGCCTGTCTCAAAGCATTGGTACATCTGACAGGGAAGAATTTCTTAAGGAAGGCTGATTTCAACTCATTCCAAGTTGCAATTGGTCTTCCTATAGTCCTGTACCAATGAGCGGCTTTATCCCTAAGAGAGTGGGGGAAGAGCCTTATGATCATTTGCTCTTCATTCACGTTTCGTGCCTTGGTGGTTTGAACCAAAGTGGTCAAGTCCTCCAAGTGCTGAAACGGGTCTTCAGAGCCAAGGCCATGTAAATGTTTGATCAGGCTTAACACTTGGGGCTTGATTTCTACATCTCCAGCAGGAATCTGGACATTGGGACGTTCCCCATAATTTGAAGGATCATAAAAATCCTTCAAGGGCTGAGAGCCCTGCATTCTCTAGAACCATTCTTGTATTCTCTACATTTGTTCCAGCTGCCTTTGAAATACCTCCTATGGATCCTGTGGCAGAGGAGGCTGTTGATCGGCCATGGGATCAAGTAGATGATTTACTCTACTTGCATCTGCTCAATCTAACCAGTTAGAAGGAGGGACTGGGGAGAAGGTTCTTCCTTCGGCTTGCACCTCCTGTTCCTAGTATACCCCCTAGCTGCGGTCATTTGACGCTACTTTCCTAGCTAGACATTAGATTGATCAGTACAAGCAGGTTAATCGTAAACAATCTCAGGCTAGACCCCAAAGAGTAAATCAGTCCTTAAGGCTAACGTCTACTTGATTTTATTTAGGCTTGGGATTTGACGTGCCTTCGTGCGTGTGTGTTAAGAGGTGTCGTTATAGTTGCACTTGATACGTCGATTTTAAAAGAAGTAAACGGAGGTGAGTCCGAGTGTCGATCTCAGGGAGGCGTGGAAATCGGATTTTGTTTACCACTTGTTGTCACGAAAAAGGCGGAGTTTTGCTTGCGAAAGAGACGGTTTTGAAAAGTGAGAGATAGAGAGAGTTTAGGGTTAGAAAGCTCTTGGTTTTGATCATGCACTTTAAACAGAAATTAAAATGGCAACTAAATGGAAAATAATTTCATTAAACATGCATTCATAGTTCAAGGTTTACAATATTAAATACATGCTTCAACAAAAGTAAATGAAAGCTTAAAAGAGAGAGAGAGAGGTAGAGAGAGAGTGGAGAGCGACGAGGCAGCCACGGCGGTGGAAGAGGCTCCATCGGCGGCTCGTCGTCTCCGGCGATTACAAGAGTGCTTAAGACTAGCTAGGAGAGGAGTGGAGTAGTTGCAAGTGGGAGAGGATGCCTTGAATGGTGGTAGAAGGGGGTTTAAATAGAGTTAAGGGCTTCCTAAAAGAAGAATGTGCTTTAGCGACATCCAGAACGTCGCTAAAACCGCTTCCATATACGTCGGTGAAGGCCTTCTGTCGCCGGTCAGCCGCCCGCCCCTCTCTCTCTTCAGGCGCGATCCGTGGACGTCGAACGAGAGCCGTCCGATTGATGATCGGACGGCTGAGATCCTCCCGCGCCTGCGATAGGATCGCGCTTCGGGCGTGCGTGCGCGCGCGGTTTCCGCCCGGCGTGCGCGCGCGCGTGGGAGGTGGGGCGCTGTCGTCGCGCCGCGTGGCGCGATCCTAGCCGCTCGCTTCTGATCGCGCGGCTCAATTTTGCCGTGCCCTTCGCCCGCAAGTGATTTCCGCTCCGCGCGATTCGAACGCGCGTCGCCGTGACGCGGGCGTGCGCGCTAACCGTTGCGCCACGCCCGCGCTTTGTCGCGGCGACCGTGGGCGAGCACGCGGATCTCGGCCGTTCGATCGAAGATCAACGGCCGAGATGCGTCCTTGGCTGGCTTGGGGGCGTGCGGGCGGCGGGGGCGGGGCGACGTGGCGCGTTCTAGGCCGTTGATCTCCAGATCAACGGTCAGGATTTCTTGGGCCCGTTATGGGAGCTCCGGATGTCGGATTTGGCCGATTTTGAGTCCGTTAGACTCCGTTCGTCGTCCTGAATCCATCCGTGCGGTCCGATTGCTCATCTGAGGCCTGCTTTGACAAATGCTTTACACAAATGGCCATTAATACAGTTTATAAGCAATCTTGGTACTTGATGCATGCAATGCTCCTATTCTACTTTATGTTGTGCCTTTTATTCTAAAGATGGGCCATATTCAACCTAATTACTACCCCCTTGCATGGTGTTATCATACCCCCATGCTTACTCCTTGCTAGTCCCTAGCAAGGTTTATTCTAGCCTTTATTTCTTTGGCGAATTCAAGAAGTAATTGCTTAGGCACTTCGTTACTTGTCAATAAGAGGAACTATACGAAGATCTTAATCTACAAAGACTAAGCAGCGCCCGGGTGTCTGCCAAAATACGAATCGCCCGAATCCTTGCTTTGTATATATAACTATACTTATGTATACGTATATATCTATATATGTCTTTTTAGAATTTTTAGAATTCAGTGTGGGTTGGTAACTTTTTACGGCTACCCAACCCACCCAAAACTCGGTCAAAACCCTAAGTGCTAAGCATCTTGGTGTGAATGTTGTGATAGACTTACTTAACGGTAATTGAGACAGACTTCGAGTTTCTACGCCTCTAGGTGACCGGAAAAGAAAATAAAATTTTGCCTGAAGGTGTATTTGTTCGATTGGTAGCTTTCTCCCTGCGTTCATTTTACTTGGGGTCAACACAAGGATTTTCCAGTGTATATCTCCCCGGCTTGTACTACTTCCCCGCTTCTTCCTTAGGTGTTTTTGGTCTTCTTTTTTTGTGCAATTATTGAGCTGGGCTCTGGACAACCGACCAATGGGCTGTTACCCACGATCACTTGCCAGCCATACTTGTGCGGTGAAGTGTGGTTTATTTTCTTTTCTTTTTTCCCTTTTTTTTTTTTTTTTTACTTTTTTTTTTTTTTTACGTAGGTGTTTTCCCTAATCTCAAATGTACCTAGAGGCAGTGAAAAAGAAATGGCCTGTGGCTGGGTTCTGGACAACCTGCCAATGGGCTGTTACCCACGACAACTTGCCAGCCATACCACCTTAGAGAGTTCATTAGCTACCCAATTTCTGTCAAAATCTCCGAGAAGTGAGTCTGTGCAAAAATGTGTGTAGATGCTTAGACTCAAAGTTTTCCTGAGTTAGAGGGTGAGTTGATAAGTCGTATACTTATTACCTTATTTATTAGGTGGATTAGAATAGCTTAAAGTTGCAAGGGTTCGCCGCTAAATCCATATTTTAATGGACACCAGGGCTAATTAAGCCTGAAGGCCTGAAAAGTCCAAGTGTTTAAGTTCTTTTTGTATTATTTCCCACTATTGACAAGTTTCTAATGCCTAAGTTTTTCTTCCTAAATTCATTTTTTTTTTTTTTCAATTAATTTATTCATTCAGACTGATTAATTAAGCTCAGGATTATGCAGTTTACCATCCCCCCCCCATGCTTAAGTTGGACAATGTCCTCATTGGCAGATGCATGGATGCAAAAGGGTTCAAAAAGATAGTACCTGAGTGACGTAAACTACCAGATCAGTCTGAATCCACTGGGTTGCCTCCCAGGAAGCGCTGAGTTTAACGCCTCCAGCTGGGCGGTGCCTGGTGTCAGCCCTCAACAAGGGTGACACTTTCCTTGGGGGGTACCTGGGCCAGGAAATGCTTCAATCTTTGACCATTGACTGTAAAGGTGTGCCCGGTATTAAGATCGGCGATTTCGACTGCCCCATTGGAATAGGGCTTGACCACCCGAAATGGTCCTGTCCATTTGGACCTAAGTTTCCCTGGAAAGAGTTTCAGGCGTGCATCAAATAGCCAGACTTGTTGGTTTGGCTCAAAGGTTTTCCTATGAATGAGTCGGTCGTGGACGGCTTTCATTTTCTCCTTATATAGCCGACTATTGTCAAAGGCGTCCCGACGAATTTCTTCAAGCTCAGATAATTGAAGAGTCCTTTGCGCACCAGCTAACTGGGGATCCATGTTACATTGCTTAACAGCCCAGTAAGCCCGGTGTTCCAATTCGACAGGGAGATGGCAAGCTTTGCCAAAGACCAAGAGGTAAGGTGACATGCCTATCGGGGTCTTAAAAGCGGTCCTGTATGCCCACAGGGCATCATCAAGTCGTGTGGACCAGTCTTTCCTGTCAGGTCTCACAGTCTTCTGTAAAATGTTCTTGATTTGTCTGTTTGAGACCTCAGTCTGCCCATTTGTTTGTGGATGATACGGGGTGGCAATGCGGTGGTTTACCCCGTATTTTCTAAGTAGGGCACGGAACTGGGAATGGATAAAATGGCTTCCACCATCACTGATCATGGCCTTGGGTATTCCAAAATGGGAAAAGATGTTCTTCTTTACAAAGTCCATGACCGTCTTGTGATCGCATCGTCGGGTGGCGACGGCTTCAATCCATTTGGAAACATAGTCTACCGAGACCACGATATACTCGAAGCCGTTGGATGGTGGAAAGGGGCCCATAAAATCGATACCCCAAGCGTCGAAAATTTCGACAATCAAAATGGGCTGAAGGGGCATCATATCTTTTTTGGTCATTGTCCCTAGTGTTTGGCATCGTGAGCAAGTCTTGGCAAAGATGTGTGCATCCTTGAATAGGGACGGCCAATAAAATCCAGACTGCAAAACTTTTGCAGCTGTTTTCTTGCCAGAGAAATGGCCGCCACATGCTTGGTCATGACAAAAGGAAAGCACACTCTGAACTTCGTCTTCGGGGAGGCACCTCCTGATGATCTGATCAGCACAGAGGCGAAACAGCATGGGATCATCCCAGAAATAGTGCTTGGCCTCAGCCAAGAACCTGTCCCGTTGCTGTCTGGACCAGCTGTGTGGGGTTTGTCCTATAACCAGGTAGTTGACATAGTCAGCATACCATGGCATTTTCTTGTCTTGCACAGCTAGGATGTGTTCATCAGGGAAGGTATCAGATAGAGGTAGGGAGGGTCCAATGTGGTCTGGATGAAGTCTTGACAGGTGGTCAGCCACCACATTTTTCGATCCGGCCTTGTCTTGGATTTCCAGGTCAAATTCCTGCAAAAGCAAGATCCATCTGATGAGCCTGGGTTTTGCGTCCTTTTTGGCCAACAGGTGCTGGATGGCTGAATGGTCGGTGTAGATAGTCACGTGGGATCCCAGCAAGTATGATCGGAATTTTTCCAGTCCAAAGACTACAGCAAGCAACTCTTTTTCTGTGACCGTATAATTACGCTGGGCCTCGTCCAACGTTTTGCTCGCGTAGTAGATCACCACGGGCTTCTTATCTTGCCTTTGTCCCAGGACAGCACCTATGGCAAAATCTGATGCGTCACACATAATCTCAAAATCCTGGGACCAGTCTAGGGGTTGAAGTACAGGTGCGGTGGAGACTAAGTCCCGGAGGGTATGATAAGCCTGGGTGCAATCAGGAGACATGTGGAAAGTTGCGTCGTTGGCTAGAAGGTCAGTCAAGGGTTTGGAAAGTTTGGAAAAGTCTTTGATGAACCTTCGGTAGAAGCCAACATGTCCTAGGAAAGAGCGAATCTGTCGGACTGAACTAGGTGGAGGAAGTTTGGAAATTAAATCAACCTTAGCTCGATCTACCTCGATGCCCTTATGCGAAACGATGTGTCCGAGGACAATTCCTTCTTGAACCATAAAATGGCTCTTTTCCCAACTTAACACCAAGTTAACCTCGATACATCGTTTCAGGATTTTCTCCAAGTTGCTCAAACAATGGTCGAATGAATTCCCGAATACAGAGAAATCATCCATAAAGACCCCCAAGTATTCACCCACCATTTCTGAAAAAATGGCTAGCATGCAACGCTGGAAGGTCGCGGGTGCGTTGCATAACCCGAACGGCATTCGACGGAATGCAAACGTGCCATACGGGCAAGTGAATGTGGTCTTTTCCTGATCTTCCGGAGCAATTGCGACTTGGTTATATCCTGAATATCCATCCAGGAAGCAAAAATACTTCTGCCCTGCCAATCTTTCAAGGATTTGGTCAATGAATGGCAAGGGGAAGTGGTCCTTCTTAGTGGCTTCGTTAAGCTTCCTATAATCAATACACACCCGCCATGCGGTGGTGGTGCGGGTGGGAATGGATTCGCCATGATCATTAGTGACAACGGTGAGCCCAGCCTTCTTTGGAACCACTTGAGTGGGGCTCACCCAGGGGCTATCAGAGATAGGGTAGATGATGTCGGCGTCGAGCCACTTGATAATTTCTTTTTTAACGACCTCCCGCATGTTAGGGTTTAACCGTCTCTGCATCTGGCGGGAAGGTCGGGCCCCGTCTTCCAGGTAAATCTTGTGGGTGCAATAGGTGGGGCTAATTCCTCTTAGATCTGAGATGGTCCAACCAATGGCGGCCCAATGTTCTGAAAGAGTTGCAGTCAACCTTAGTTCCTAATCCTTGGTTAGATGGGAATTAATAATCACTGGGAAGGTCTGGCCAGGTCCCAAGAAGACGTACTTGAGATTCTCGGGCAATGGTTTAAGTTCAGGTGCGGGTGGGACCACAGTCGATGCGAATGGAAAGGGCGGTAGTTGATCAACATTGATTTCTTCAAATGGTGTCATGTGATGATACTCAGCCTTACAGAGGTCCACAGGTAATGATGGTGACGAGTCAGAACTACGGGTTTGGTGGTCTGAGACAGAATTGAGGGTAAGGCATTCCTCGATTAAAGTTTCCACGGGATCATGTTCCTCAATGTAATCACAATCAAAAGACTTTGTTGCCTGGAAGATATCTAATTGCATTTTCCTGTCTCCGAAGGCGATTTCCATACATCCCGTGTCGCAATCGATGTTTGCTTTAGCCGTGGCTAAGAAAGGTCTGCCTAAGATTATGGGTGCGTTCTGTAATTTTTCAGGGACTTCCATGTCGAGCACCAAAAAGTCGACTGGGAAATAGAAGTCCTTGACCCGTACAATCACGTCCTCGACAACCCCCTTCGGGGTTTTCACTGATCTATCCGCCAGCTGGATGGTGACAGGGGTTGGTGCCAGCTCCCCAAAACCAAATTGGTGGTACAAGGTTGTGGGAATTAGGTTGATAGAAGCACCTAGGTCCAGGAGCGCTCTATCAAATGTCATGTCCCCGATGTTGCAGGAAATCAGGGGTGCTCCTAGGTCAGTTCGTTTGAGTGGAAGGTTGCTTGATATCACGGAACTGGCTTGCTCAGAGAGTACAACCTTCCTAGGTGCTTGAGGTCTCGGCTTACGCTTGGGTGTACAGGCATCCTTTAAGAACTTGGCGTAAGCGGGGATGTGTTTGACAGCTTCTAGAAGCGGAATATTAATCTGTACTTGTTTAAAAATTTCCATCAGCTCCTCAGTTTCCACAGTATTCTTTTTTCTCTTGATTGTTTCCAAGGCCTCAGGATAGGGTGTCTGGATTGGTTCCATGTTTGGGTCCTTGGTTGGTGCTTCTTCTAAGTCGGGTAAAGTCTCGAGGAGAGTCGGCCATTTGGGATCCTGGGTTTTGGTGCCGCTTCTCAAGGTCACCGCATTCGCAGAGGCATTGGGGACATGGGGTGATCCTTGAGAAGATGAGGATGAAGAGGCGCCAAACCCAGGAGGTGTTTGTGGAGCCGGTTGGACCATATGAGCCTGCCCGGGGTTGCCTTGGAACCCTTGCGAATTGGGGCCTCTGTTAATTATGTTTCGCGGGTTTGGTTGTGGTTGGGAAGGTAGAGATCCTTGCTGTTTACAGTCCAAGAGTTGGTTTAACTGTCCCTTTACCAAGGCCATTTCTTCCTGATGTTTTTGGTTCATGTCAGCCATCATCTTTATTAGGGTGTCCATTTGGTTTTGTGGGGGAGGGGCCGCCCTATTTTGGTTATATTGGGGTCTAACTGGTGGTCCTTGCTGATAGGGGGCAAGTGTGGCTGTTGGTTTGGCCTGGGCTGGTTTTGGAATTGCGGTAGTTTCTGGTTTGTCCAACCAAAGTTGGGGTGATTACGCCAGCCGGTGTTGTAAGTGTTGGAGAAAGGGTCAGGTTTTGCATATCCTTGGACGACTTGCACATCTTCTAGAATAGCCGATGTTGATGAAGAAGGAAGGGAGTAATCAAGGGTCGAGGGAGCAAAGGTCCCTCCTTGGAACATGGTTGGGGGTTGTTCCAGGTTTAGTTGGGTGAAGGGTTGGACCAGGACAACATTATGTGCTCCTTTTGCTAGGGTGAAAGTCTGCAAGGGGTTCCTGGTCTGGTTTAGAAGCTCATCAATCTTCTTGTCCACCAATTCCACTCGATCCAACTTTTTGGCAATAATGTCCATGTCAACCATTCCAGAATTTGCTTGCACCTCATAAATCCCACCACGGGGTTGACTGGATCTGTTAAACTGGTTCATGGAGGCATTGTTGAGCGAATTCTCGCTCATAGACTCAAAGAGCTCAAACGCGCTCTCCTCGTCTTTGTTTAGGAAGTTTCCCCCGCATGAGGCATCGACGAAGTTCCGTAGGTTGCTATCCAGACCGAGGTAGAAGATCTGGGCCAATTGCCACCTTGGAACTTCGTGGTGTGGGCATTTCCTCAAAAGTTCATTGAATCTTTCCCACGCCTCATGAAATTGTTCCCCACCCTGGAGTGTGAAGGTAGTGAAAGCTCTTCTGAGGGCATTGGTCTTTCCTATGGGGAAGAATTTCTTTAAAAATGCATGCCTCAGTTCCTCTCAGGTGGTGATGGGTCTACCTAGGGTTCTAAGCCAATGAGAAGCCTTGTCTCTTAATGAGAAAGGGAACATCTTGATTAGAACAATATCAAGGCTAATGTTCCTAGGTTTTACTGTTCTTGCTATGCGGTCGAGATCTTCTAGGTGCTGAAAGGGGTGTTCATTTGAGCTTCCATGAAAGTGGCTCTGGATTAGACTTAATACATTAGGTTTTAGCTCAAAATCGTCTCCCCCTTCGGGGATCCTAAGGTGTGGCTCGACTCTAATGGCAGAAGGGTTATAGAAATCACGGAGGGGTCTTGGCTGGTTCTGAAATGGTGGTAAATCAAGTGGTGGTTGTCTTGGTATGTCATTGAAAGGTCGTGGTTGTTCTTGCGGGTTCTGTAACCGTTGTATGGCTTGCATGATGGTGTGGATTTGTTGTTGCTGAAGCCGATGGTTAGCATTGATTTGAGCCTGGACGACAGCCATAGCATCTGGTGGGGGTTGATCTTCAGCCTCATCTACCCTAGGTTCAGCCATGTTTTCAACAGAATTACGTCGCCTAGATTCCTGCCCCAAAACACACAATTCGGGATGCAGTGAGCGCCTCCCGTGCATACACTAGAGAAGAACTGGAGGGGATGCGGAGGGCGACAGATGCGAGAAATGTGTTTCAATCAAGCACGCAAGCCTAATCCTTATGGTGTATTCCTTAGGAGACCTAGAAATCTCACAAAGGGTGATTAAGTCCGTAAGCACTGGACTTCCCTTCTCAAGGCTAATCTGGCCAGGTTGATTACGAGGGGATTGCAGGGAAGGTTCTTCCTTTGGCTTGCGCCTCCGGTTCCATAGACCCCACAACCACAGTCGTTTGACACTGCCCCGCAGCCTAGTCACCAGATTCTACCAAGGGAATGAAAGCCAAGTGCCTAGCAGACAAAACCTCACCTTTTGAGACTTAACTCAGTCCTGCCTAGGGCACGTCTACTCAGTTTTAAAGGGATAGGATAGTGCTTGTGCTTAGGGTGATGTGATGAGGCGTTGATTGGGGTGGTGCCTCTTAATGTTCTACTTTCAAAGTGTGTGCTTCTAGCAAAACATGATTTTCAAGCAAGGATTTGTTAAGATATAGTGTCTTTTTAGTGTTCATCCTTACTTAAGTACTTTTTAGGGTTGACGTGTCTTAATTTTTTCAAACAAGTTTCAGTGGGCACGTCAAGTTCTGCACACAACTTAGTGAAAGTAGATTTCCTTTTTGTAGAGGCTCTAAAACCCTAGTGTACTCATCCTGATAATCATGCAGCTTCTATTAGATGAGTCAGTTTTAGGGTTGAGTGGTGCGGCCCAGGTCAACTCACGGTGGCTTCGTAAACACCACTCAAGAGAAAGAGAAAAGAGCACTCCAAGAATTTATCCAGCATATTAGAGTGTACATTTTTTTGTAGGGTGATGTGTTAAGAATGTGGGTCAAGCAATCATTCACCACGCCAATTTTTTTAGTTTTTATGATTTTTTTTTAGATTTTTCACGCAAGCAAACAATGAGAGAGAGAGTACTTACTATCGGTCCTCGAGGCGCCTACTTCCTTGCTACCATAGTGGAATGCATCGCTTCGCCGTCCATGCGCCGAATTCCTGCAATCGTCAAGTAAAAAGGAAAATAGGGCATTAGAAGATATGAGAATGAAGGTAGAATGGAGGTGATAAAACAAATCCGTTGCCTCCCCGGCAACGGCGCCAAAAACTGACGTGCCTTCGTGCGTGTGTGTTAAGAGGTGTCGTTATAGTTGCACTTGATACGTCGGTTTTAAAAGAAGTAAACGGAGGTGAGTCCGAGTGTCGATCTCAGGGAGGCGTGGAAATCGGATTTTGTTTACCACTTGTTGTCACGAAAAAGGCGGAGTTTTGCTTGCGAAAGAGACGGTTTTGAAAAGCGAGAGATAGAGAGAGTTTAGGGTTAGAAAGCTCTTGGTTTTGATCATGCACTTTAAACAGAAATTAAAATGGCAACTAAATGGAAAATAATTTCATTAAACATGCATTCATAGTTCATCGTTTACAATATTAAATGCATGCTTCAACAAAAGTAAATGAAAGCTTAAAAGAGAGAGAGAGAGGTAGAGAGAGAGTGGAGAGCGACGAGGCAGCCACGGCGGTGGAGGAGGCTCCGTCGGCGGCTCGTCGTCTCCGGCGATTACAAGAGTGCCTAAGACTAGCTAGGAGAGGAGTGGAGTAGTTGCAAGTGGGAGAGGATGCCTTGAATGGTGGTAGAAGGGGGTTTAAATAGAGTTAAGGGCTTCCTAAAAGAAGAATGTGCTTTAGCGACATCCAGAACGTCGCTAAAACCGCTTCCATATACGTCGGTGAAGGCCTTCTGCCGCCGGTCAGCCGCCCGTCCCTCTCTCTCTTCAGGCGCGATCCGTGGACGTCGAATGAGAGCCGTCCGATTGATGATCGGACGGCTGAGATCCTCCCGCGCCTGCGCTAGGATCGCGCTTCGGGCGTGCGTGCGCGCGCGCGTTTCCGCCCGGCGTGCGCGCGCGCGTGGGAGGTAGGGCGCTGTCGTCGCACCACGTGGCGCGATCCTAGCCGCTCGCTTCTGATCGCGCGGCTCAATTTTGCCGCGCCCTTCGCCCGCAAGTAATTTCCGCTCCGCGCGATTCGAACGCGCGTCGCCGCGACGCGGGCGTGCGCGCTAACCGTTGCGCCACGCCCGCGCTTTGTCGCGGCGACCGTGGGTGAGCACGCGGATCTCGGCCGTTCGATCGAAGATCAACGGCCGAGATGCGTCCTTGGCTGGCTTGGGGGCGTGCGGGCGGCGGGGGGCGGGGCGACGTGGCGCGTTCTAGGCCGTTGATCTCCAGATCAACGGTCAGGATTTCTTGGGCCCATTATGGGAGCTCCGGATGTCGGATTTGGCCGATTTTGAGTCCGTTAGACTCCGTTCGTCGTCCTGAATCCATCCGTGCGGTCCGATTGCTCATCTGAGGCCTGCTTTGACAAATGCTTTACACAAATGGCCATTAATACAGTTTATAAGCAATCTTGGTACTTGATGCATGCAATGCGCCTATTCTACATTATGTTGTGCCTTTTATTCTAAAGATGGGCCATATTCAACCTAATTACTACCCCTTTGCGTGGTGTTATCAGGATTGTAGTGCTTATGGAATGTGGTGGGCCCATAAAATGGGTTGTGCCCTTAATGATCAATTGAGTATGTGTGAGTGCATGCACAACCAGGGTTTTCAAGCAAGATTATTTGTGATGAGTAGATTTTAGGCTTCAAATCTTACTTAAGTAGCTTTTATGGTTTAGAATTAGGTTTAATTCAATCAAGTTTAAGGCAAACTAGGTTTTCAAGCACAGATGAAGATCACTTTCCTTTTAAAATCAAAAATAAAGTGGAGTGCCTGGTATGAACCTAAATTGAAAACCCTAAGAGGAAGCTACTTGGTGAGTTGATTTTATGTTGAGTGATGCGGCCCAAACAACTCAAACAGTTGGACACAATTGCACCACTGAGTTAAGCACACAAAATGATTAACCTAGATTGATTTCTACTCTTTTATATGTTGATTTGTGTGTATCGATTCCACATATCAGAATCTGGTTGAGTAGAAGAAAATCAATTAGGTTATGTGCCTTGAATATGGGTGTATGTTGTGTGTATGTTTGATTTATCCCACAAAAGTATCTTTTTATTTTTTTTATATGCGAGGGTGAAATGAATGTGGATGGAAATCGAAGCAACCAAACTAATCCTAGGATTTATGCAAACACCTAGGTTAAATGGAGTTTGGATTAATGTGATGAAATGAAAATATGGAAGGGGTAAAATGAGGAGCACTTACAGTCGCCTTCAACTACACTTTACTTCAATCTACCGCTTGATGTTACGAACGAGCGCTTCAGACATCTTTTAAGACATCTGGGAGGTGGCCCAGACGTCTGACAAGACATCTGGAACCACTTCCAGACGTTTGGGAATCAGTTATTTTTGGCACGCGCGATTCGTCTGCGAGCCTGAGCGCACAGACCTGCGTACACTCTCTCTCCCTCTCTTTTTCCCACTCTCCTGCAGCCGTAGACCCACCCTGTCCCGCTCTCTCTCTCCTCCTCGCGCGGCCTTAAAAGGCCACGCCCTCCCCCTCACTCCCGTCACCTCCGCCCCCTTCCTTTTCTCCTTCCAATCGGTGCGCGAGAGCGAGCGCGAGTGAGCGGCGGCGGCGACAGCCACGGCGGGTGTGGGAGGAGGTGCTGCGCAAGGGAGGAGGCGTCGGCCGTGAGGGCTTGAGCCTGCCGGGGCAGCGGGAGTCGGCCGGCGGGGGCGCAGCAGACGCGGGGGGCGCGGGAGGCCTGCTGCAGCTCGAGCAGCAGGTGGAGCACTCGTAGCGCGATCGTGCGTCGCGAGCGGAGGGCGAGTGGTGCCCTGATTCTGGAAAATTTTCCAGAATCAGACCTCTGGGATTCCAACGAGACGACGGGGAAGACATCTAGAGGACTGTCCAGACGTCTGAAGGGTGAGTTATTTTCGTACCTTCTTCCTTTCCTACGATCGTCCGTACTGAGAGAGAGAAATGGGTACGCGCAGGTTCGGGGATTCACATCCAACGTGAATCAGACGTCTGGTTGCAGCGCCAGACGACGGGAATGACTTCCAGACGTCCTGGGTGACAATCGAACGTCTGGGAACTAGGCCAGATGCCCCCGCAGGCTTCTAGATGTCTGAGAGACCACGCAGAGCAAAGGTAACCCCTGATCCACTTTTTAAGACGTCTGGAATAAGTTCCAGACGTCTGATTTTGCACTGTTTCGTCGTTTTCGACCAGTTTAGGGCCCGTTCGGGTTCCGTTTTCCCCGTTTCGAGTTGCGTTCTTTTCAGAATTAAATCCTCTACCTATCTACAGTAGCTGTATACTATTTTGAGAAATTCATTGTGTTTGATCCTTGTGATAGGACCCCGTTCCGTTGTAGTCTCGGGGGTTGCGGAGGCACGCGGGATTCCCGACCACGCCCCTAGTTCGCCTGTTGTAACCGATAGAGTGGCATTTAAGTTTATTAGCATAATCTGTTAAATTTTGGAACCATAAATAGAACCTAGGACATTGCATGAATCCTAGGAATGAGAAACGAGATTGAATGATAGATCCTAGGGTGTTGCATAAATCCTAGGGCTGGAAAACTAGATTGTATGATAGATCCTAGGGTATGACATTAATCCTAGGATGGGAAAACTAGTGGAATATGTGAACACTGCAGTCTTGAAAATGTGGAAAAGAAATAATAACTGCCTGTAAATTTGTTTAAATAGCTTCCTGTTATGAATAAATGAACATGATTAAGAATATGGGATGTATGAACGAGAAACCGGAATGCGCTGAGTTAAAGAGCTGGAACCCTACGGGGAATTAGGAGTAGAACTCCTGGAAAGTGAATGGAATAGAATTGGGGAAGTGAGCTGGCCCTTGAGTATGGAGTACCAAGGAGAACGACTGTCCCCCTATTTAGTGCAGAGCGGAGCCAGCCGCCCGAGGGACCCGGGGTTAGGACTGGCCACTCTGTACTGACTTGCTGGCCCTCGTGTACGTAGTACCGAGGAGAGCTACTAGTGTAGGGAGGTACTAGCTACCCCACGGGCCCTGGGGTTTTGCTAGCCTCCTACACCGACTTGTTAGGCCCACTGGGGCAAACCAGGGTAGTCAGGTGAGGGTGCACGGACTGTGGAGGGGTAAGGCCCCTGTTTGGTTACTGTGGACTGGTTGGACCCCTATTAATGGGAGGGCTCTGCCCTGTACTGGTTCCATGCTGTGCTTTGGGCGCACCCGTTAACGGAAACGACTGACCGCGTGCCAGTGCGGGTTAGCTACCCGTGCGTTTACCGCGCTTGCCGTAGTCACCGTTACGTCTGTCAGTGACCTTGGGGTGGTTGACTGAGAGTAGGATCACCACGGAGGACTCTCCCGGCCAGGAGAGCACCACGTGCTACTTCTACTGTTCGGAAAAGACTGCAATCAAGATCGTTCCCATGAGGAACATTCGAGATCAAGTGAAGGATCTGAGAAATAGATAAATTGTGAAACAATAGAAAGACGTAAATAAAGGAAGAAAGAAAATTAAAACAGCTACTGTACACTTTACGGTTTCTTTAGTTTAGCTACCACTCTACTCAGCATTTTGCTGACGTGTTACACTCGTTACCTTTCAGGACCAGGTGTTGAGCAGCCAGGGTCAGCGGCTGTAGAGGACGCTGGGCCGAGTAGGGTCCAGTAGAGTTACCGCTGTTCTCTTGTACCTCTTTTTGGTTCCACTGTAGTGAGTAGTTCTTGTTTCCACTGTACTTTTCTTTACCTGCAGTTCATATTATGTTATGAATGTTGTTCTACTGTTGTGGTGGTACATACTGTAGTGGTTTCTTTCCTTACTGCTGTATTTTCATACTGTTAGTTATATTCATGCTGAATGTGGTTTATTTTACTGCTCTTTTGGTTACTTCCTCGTTGGACGACCAGGTCTTGGGATTAGTCGAGTCGGTCCGACTCTCGTGTCTCGTAGGGACTCCGGAATCGGGTCGTTACAAGATGGTATCAGAGCAAGGTCGTCCCGAGAAGTGAATCAACTGACTGGAAAATAACCAATTCACATGTCTATAACTAGAGTAGCCACCACAACATATCTTTTGACATGAGTTCTTAGACGTTTTCGTTAGGTATCGTTCTGTAGTGACGTGTTCCGTTTTGTTTCGCGTCTCCTTGCAGGAGATGCCTCGTCGTGGGACCAGTGAGGTGGGCCGTGGGCACTGCCGAGGACGAGGTCGGTGAGGTGGGTGTGCCGTTGCCGACGCCCCAGTGGACCAGCCACTACTCCCGGGCGTCCAGGCCCAGGACCTCACCCAGCTGATACGAGACATTGTACGAGAGGAGCTCCACCCGCCGCCCCGAGAGCCTCACCCTGGGGCTGTAGAGGGGGAGTCCTCTGTGGGACCACTCGATGGACGCGGCGCTGGACACGGGGGAGGGGATGGGCCGCCGCAGCCCCCACCTTCCTCTGATACTTCTGTGCACGAGGCACCGTTGCCTAGGGGTGGACCAGCATCCTCACTGCAGCGCCACTCCGAGCTCTTTGGGCAGTTCCGGAAGCTGAAGCCCCCCTCCTTCAAGGGGGATGAGGACCCAACCGAGGCAGAGGACTGGCTCGAGCAGCTGGAGAAGGTTTTCGACACCCTTCGCCCCCCGGTGGAGTGCCGCGTGGCCTTTGCCACGTACCAGCTGGAGAGTGCGGCACACAGGTGGTGGAGGGCAGTCCGGGGACAGGAGAGGGACGAGCTGACCTGGGACCGATTCTTCGCCCTCTTCTGCGAGCAGTACTTTCCCCAGACGTGGCAGGACCAGAGGAGGCGGGAGTTCCACACTCTCCGCCAAGGAACGATGACCGTGAGCGCGTACCGCACGCGTTTCCTGGAGCTGTCCCGCTTTGCAGCGACAGCGGTAGCTACTGAGGAGGAGCGCCTTTGGAGGTTCACCGAGGGGCTCCGGCCTGTGATTCGGCGGTATGTCAAACCCCTGAAGCTGCCTACGTTTTCGAGGGTGGTGGAGGCAACCATGACTTACGAGGAGACCAACCCGTCCGTGTGAGACGCTGACGGCGGGCGAAAGAGGCCCTTTCAGCCAGACTTTTCACAGGGCCTGCGAGAGAGGAGACACGTGGCATCCGCAGGAGAGCCGTCACGTTTTACAGGGCCATCAGTGGCCTTTGGGGGCCCTCGACAGGGGCCAATCGCCAGCATCGGACCCCCGCCCAGCCGACAGCAGGGACCCACTAAGGGCAGGAGCCGGGTTCCCCTCTGTTACCAGTGTGGCCAGCCGGGCCACATCAGGAGGGACTGCCCATCTAGGGCAGGAGGTCAGCAGATACTTCCCGCGCAGAGCACTGGAGGGTGCGCAGGAGGCCGCGGTTCCCAGGCGCGAGGAGGAGGACAGCAGTCGCGAGGAGGGTACCGGCCAGCACCTACTTGTCCGACGTAGAGTGGGGCTGCTTCGTCCGCACCTAGAGCTGAGGGGCGTATCAACGCCCTGACACACAGGGACGCCAGAGCTTCAGGATCGGTGGTAGCAGGTATGGTTTCAATTTCCGGTAGACTCGTTTACAAGCTTTTCGATTCCGGTGCTATACACTCGTTTGTCGCAACCAGTTTCGCAGTTAGTTTGGACCAGGATTATACAATGTTAGAGAATCCGTTCGTAATCAGAGGTCCGAGTGGTCAGCTGTTTGTAGCTGAGGAGGTGTACACGGATTGCGAGGTCAGCGTCGGGGGACATAGCCTGCCAGCTGACCTGATTATGATACAGATGGAGGACTTTGGAGTGATTCTGGGGATGGATTGGCAGTCCGCTTACCACGCCTTGGTGGACTGTTTTGAGAGGAAGATCGCCTTCTCCATTCCAGAGTTGCCTTCTTTCCAGTTTCACGGACAGCCAGTGGATGGAGGTTTCAGGTGCATTTCGGCACTTCGGGCGGCGAGACTTTTGAGCCAGGGGTGTGAGGGTTTCCTAGCTTGTGTAGTGGCAGACTTCCAGAGCATCCCGGTGGTCAGAGAGTACCCTGACATGTTTCCAGACGAGTTACCAAGACTACCGCCTGAGCGTGAGATCGAGTTTGAGATCTCACTAGTACTAGGGACCAGCCCCATCTCCACTGCGCCATACAGGATGGCACCGCTTGAGCTACGAGAGCTCAAGTCTCAGGTGCAGGAACTTTTGGAGAAAGGTTTCGTGAGGCCCAGTGCGTCTCCCTGGGGAGCCCCGGTACTGTTTGTGAAGAAGAAGGATGGGACCTTATGCCTTTGTGTGGACTACCGACAGTTGAATAGGGTCACCATCAAGAACAGATATCCACTGCCGAGGATCGACGACTTGTTTGACCAATTGCGGGGTGCCACGGTGTTCTCCAAGATCGACTTGAGGTCGAGATACCACCAGTTGAGGATCAGGGAGACCGACGTCTCCAAGACAGCTTTCGGCACCCGGTACGGACACTACGAGTTTTTGGTCATGTCGTTTGGGCTGACCAATGCCCCCGCTGCTTTCATGGATCTGATGAACCGGGTGTTTAGACCGTACTTGGACCAGTTCGTGGTGGTTTTCATAGATGATGTACTCATCTATTCTCGAGATCACACGCAGCACGGGCAGCACTTGCGGATGGTTCTGGACACTCTGAGACGACGTAGGCTGTACGCCAAATACAGCAAGTGCGAGTTCTAGTTGAGGGAGGTGACCTTCTTAGGTCATGTGATCTCTAGAGATGGCTTGGCGGTGGACCCAGCCAAGGTCGAGGCAGTGCTCAGGTGGGAGAGATCGCATTCAGTCACTGAGATTCGTAGTTTCCTGGGACTGGCAGGCTACTACAGACGATTCATCAGAGGATTTTCACAGATCGCGCGTCCTATGACACAGTTGACCCGGAAGGACGTGCCCTTCGCTTGGACAGATGCCTGTGAGGCGTGTTTTCTGGAGCTGAAGGAGAGGTTGACCTCAGCTCCCGTGGTCACCATCCCTAACAGTAGTGGCGGGTTCGTTGTGTACACGGACGCCTCCTTGCAAGGGTTAGGAGGTGTGCTCATGCAGAGGGGTCACGTTGTCACTTACGCTTCGCGGCAACTGAAGCCCCATGAGCATACCTACTGATGAGAACCTCATCATGAGCCATAACTAGCTCATTTTGACCTAATACAAAGGATAAAAGCTCCTACATATCTCAAGGAAAGGCTTAACTCAGAGAATTCTGAGTTTGAGAAGAAAATAAGTCATAAGGGGTAAAAATGCAATTTTACCAGTATAATCTGCATACAGGGCAATTCAGGGCCCAAACATAGGTCAAAACAGCTTAATAAGAATAAAAGTGGGATGAGATGATCTAGCAAGGGCTACAGCACTTCCAAGAAACTAAATGATAATCTGTAACCCTAAAATAACCCACTTCAATTCACGAGGTTCGAGGCAAAGTAAAAATAGAATAAACCCTCTAAAATTCATAGAAAAATAATCTCTAGGGTTTAGAACCTTCAATTTGGCCTTCAGAACCCATTTTGACCTACATCGAGAACCATGCCCAATTAATAACTTAATTTGGGTTTTTGCGCAAATTGACCGGTCAAACAAGGTTTAATATGAAAATGAAATTCACCATCAGATTCCTTAGGTCCTAATTAGTCATGTATAAAAACTTGAGCCTAAGAAGAAACCTCCTTGACCGACTTTACACTTTGGTCCTCATATATTTACTCTTTGGCCCTCAACTTTTGAACCCTCGCATTTTGGCCCCTAACTCTCCTTCGTTCTTTGCAATCAGGTCCCTCCTGCAAAACCTGCCAGCACCATGCTCCGGCGACCTTGCGCGGAGCATGGCGCCGCGTAGGGTGAGGTGAGGGACCTGGCAAGTAAACCGGGGGTGCCCTGCGTCGTCAGCCGTCGCAGGGACACCCCCCTGGTCGTTGTAACCCACCATACCGGCCGTGCGAACGCACGGATGGTATGGGTTCCTGTTTCCGACCATCCTCCGGCAAGGGAGACACGTCGTCTCCCTCCGCCTTCCTCCCTGTTTGATCCCTATAAATACCCCCCGTTGCTCCACCGACCAGGGCAGCCTGGATCTGACGGAGAAAATCCCCAACTTTCTTCTCTTCTTCCTCCGGCAGACGCTCACCAGCTCCGGCGGTTTCCTCCCCCTCCACCTCTTCGCTCTGCCGCAATACCAGCAGCAGAGACTTCCTCCCCCGCTCTTCCCGCGCCACGCCGCACCCAGCTGGCGCCTCTCCGGCTCTCTGCTCGCCGCCGCCCCTTTCCCTGAGCATCGTCTTCTCCGGCGACAGTCGATACGACCGTCGCCCTGTTCCTCCCCCTTCGTCCCTGCAAGTAAGCTAGAGCTACTCCCCTTCTTCTCCTCTTTCTTTCCCCGCTTTCAATTTATTCAATTAAGCCCTCGACCGACCCTGACCACCTTCACCCCCTTCGTCTCCGACCACCCTCCGGCGAGCCGCTCCCATCACCTCAGCGACCCACATGGCTCGCCGACCACCGCAGGACCTCCACCTCCTCACCCTGATCAACCTCCGCCCTGCCACTTCCCCCACATCACCCTCTGCAACTCCACCGAACAGACCCATCCTCCGACCCACAGTCCGACCTAGGGCAGCCCTCGCACGCCGCCCCGCGCCTCGCCACCACCCACACGAGCTTCGCCGCACTCTGGCGAAGCTCCTGGCACTCCCTGATTAGGCCGAGAGGCCATTTTCTTGTGGACAGGCCACCCGACCTCCGCCGCCATTGACGCGCAGGAGGAACTGCTTCCACCTGCAGCTACAGGCGCGCCACGCTCAGCGCCAAGCCCAGATTCAACTCCCAGGCCTTGCGAGGAGTTTTGGCAAAACACAGGTTCGCAGCTAAGGAAGAGAGCTTCGCGTGACGCCGCCATCTCCTGCTGAATTCCCCGCTGCGGGCGCGCAATTGAGGTGGGCCATTTAGTCCCACCTCGGAAACGCCTGAAGAGCCGCAGCGACATAAGATGCAAAAGTGCTGAAGGCTTACTGCCTCAGCACACGGGGTGAGGTCCCCTTCACCCGCCCGGTTACCCGGTCTCGTCCGTGCTCACGCCCCGCGGACCTGACCCGAACTGACCCGACCCGACCCGACTCAAGACTGACCTGCACTCCTCGCCCACCACACATGCCGGTGGGCCTGGACCCGGGCCTGATCCGAACCCGGTTACCCGGTAGCTCTGGGAGAGCTTTCCCAAGAGTGGTTTCAGAGAGAAAGAGAGACGCGGGGGGGGGAGGGTAGAGTAGGTTTTACCTCTGACGAAAAACTCTGAAGTGTGCAGGCACAGGCGAAGAAGAAGACCCGCGGAAGAAGAAGGAAGCTAACTGTAGCAACAGGTAGTTAAGTCGTCTGATTTGGAAATCAGACGACGGCCTGAAGCAGCTAAGGAAGAAAGCTTCGCGTGACGTCCCTGGCTGAAAAAGAAAAGAAGAAGCTGACACTTAACCGCAGGGAGGAAAAGCAAGAAGAAACTCTAAAGAAGAGGCTGAGCAAGACAGAAGAAGAGGAAAGGCTGCAGAGAAGAAGTGCAGCAGAGCCAAGGAAGAAGAAACCTTCACAGAAGAGACTGCAGAAAAAGAAGAAGAGAGGCCAAGACAGAAACCAAGGAAGAAGAAGAAGGAGATCTGAAGAGGAACGCACGGACGGTATGGGTTCCTGTTTCCGACCATCCTCCGGCTGTTTGATCCCTATAAATACCCCCCGTTGCTCCACCGACCAGGGCAGCCTGGATCTGACGGAGAAAATCCCCAACTTTCTTCTCTTCTTCCTCCGGCAGACGCTCACCAGCTTCGGCGGTTTCCTCCCCCTCCACCTCTTCGCTCTGCCGCAATACCAGCAGCAGAGACTTCCTCCCCCGCTCTTCCCGCGCCACGCCACACCCAGCTGGCGCCTCTCCGGCTCTCTGCTCGCCGCCGCCCCTTTCCCTGAGCATCGTCTTCTCCGGCGACAGTCGATACGACCGTCACCCTGTTCCTCCCCCTTCGTCCCTGCAAGTAAGCTAGAGCTACTCCCCTTCTTCTCCTCTTTCTTTCCCCGCTTTCAATTTATTCAATTAAGCCCTCGACCGACCCTGACCACCTTCACCCCCTTCGTCTCCGACCACCCTCCGGCGAGCCGCTCCCATCACCTCAGCGACCCACACGGCTCGCCGACCACCGCAGGACCTCCGCCTCCTCACCCTGATCAACCTCCGCCCTGCCACTTCCCCCACATCACCCTCTGCAACTCCACCGAACAGACCCATCCTCCGACCCACAGTCCGACCTAGGGCAGCCCTCGCACGCCGCCCCGCGCCTCGCCACCACCCACACGAGCTTCGCCGTACTCTGGCGAAGCTCCTGGCACTCTCTGATTAGGCCGAGAGGCCGTTTTCTTGTGGACAGGCCACCCGACCTCCGCCGCCATTGACGCGCAGGAGGAACTGCTTCCACCTGCAGCTACAGGCGCGCCACGCTCAGCGCCAAGCCCAGATTCAACTCCCAGGCCTTGCGAGGAGTTTTGGCAAAACACAGGTTCGCAGCTAAGGAAGAGAGCTTCGCGTGACGCCGCCATCTCCTGCTGAATTCCCCGCTGCGGGCGCGCAATTGACGTGGGCCATTTAGTCCCACCTCGGAAACGCCTGAAGAGCCGCAGCGACATAAGATGCAAAAGTGCTGAAGGCTTACTGCCTCAGCACACGGGGTGAGGTCCCCTTCACCCGCCCGGTTACCCGGTCTCGTCCGCGCTCACGCCCCGCGGACCTGACCCGAACTGACCTGACCCGACCCGACTCAAGACTGACCTGCACTCCTCGCCCACCACGCACGTCGGTGGGCCTGGACCCTGGCCTGATCCGAACCCGGTTACCCGGTAGCTCTGGGAGAGCTTTCCCAAGAGTGGTTTCAGAGAGAAAGAGAGACGCGGGGGGGGGGGGGTAGGGTAGAGTAGGTTTTGCCTCTGACGAAAAACTCTGAAGTGTGCAGGCACAGGCGAAGAAGAAGACCCGCGGAAGAAGAAGGAAGCTAACTGTAGCAACAGGTAGTTAAGTCGTCTGATTTGGAAATCAGACGACGGCCTGAAGCAGCTAAGGAAGAAAGCTTCGCGTGACGTCCTTGGCTGAAAAAGAAAAGAAGAAGCTGACACTTAACCGCAGGGAGTAAAAACAAGAAGAAACTCTAAAGAAGAGGCTGAGCAAGGCAGAAGAAGAGGAAAGGCTGCAGAGAAGAAGTGCAGCAGAGCCAAGGAAGAAGAAACCTTCACAGAAGAGACTGCAGAAAAAGAAGAAGAGAGGCCAAGACAGAAACCAAGGAAGAAGAAGAAGGAGATCTGAAGAGGAGCATCACCTCTGCAGAACGAAGAAGAAGAAGAAGGAGATCTGAAGAAAGAAAGAAAGAAGAACATCACGAGGAGAAAACAAAGAGAACAACAAATTCTTTCCCTCTCTCTTTCTTTATTTTGTAAAAGAAACATGTATATCTCTAGAATACAACTTGCTCCCTGAGTTCGACCTCGGGAACTCTTTTATTTTCCGAGTAAAAAATTTATATATTTGAAATGTTGGTAATAACCGGCTTTACTACAACGTTATAACAAAACCAAAACCCGGTCATTAAACCAACCGACTTCATTTTGGCGCCGTTGCCGGGGAGCAACGGCTATTCTAGAGGTAAACATTCCTGTTTCTTTTAATTTCTGATAATCTCCTTTCTTTTGTGCAGCTACAGGAACTCAAGAAGACAAGCAACCACACGACAACCACTCCGAAGACAGGTAAATTTTTCCTCTCACTATTAACCCCTAAACTCTAAAGAGGAAGAAAAGAAAAGAACAAGCAATATAGGGCTAACCTGTCTTCCATACTTAGTAACCATAAAGAGTTGCATGTTTTCAACTCATCACTCCTGCACACTATTAAGGGTATTTAAGGGCTAACACATTCTTGCTTGAGCCCTAATTGCCCAACAAAGAATTAAATGGACCAAGTAGAGCCAACATAAGGTCAAACATTAGGATTTCAGTAGAGACACACCCCTTAATCAAGAATTGAGGAAATCCAAAAGAGGTGTGCCCAAGCCATTGATTGAAAATAATTAACAAGAAAAATCCTAAACAATTGGCTCTCTCTTTAAACACTTGGACCCTAAAAGAAAGGACCCAAAAAGCTCTCAAAGAAAACAAGAGGTAAAGTTGACCCCTTTGAGTTAACCAACCTTAAATTAGGTCACTCTTTGCACTTAAAAAGACTAAAGTTCAAGTGAAACCTTAAGCACCCTGATCTTAAAATTGGTAGACTTAAGAGGTCAAGATCCCCATTCTGGTCTACCTGGAACCGCAGTGACAAGAGAGGTCGGGTGGGGGAAACCCTGTAACCCGTGGGGACGCTCTACCGTGTAGGGGTCTTCGCGGGACTCTCCCTCTCTGGCTGCCCAGGTAATTCTCAGGTGGACGATCTTTCTGATCAAGGGGTCCATCTGCCCCGCACCTCTATAGTCACCCAACACATTTTTTGGGTGTCTTGATTGGGTCCAGCACCTTTTAATCTCATCACATCCTTCAGTATATGCTTGGAAGGAGGTCCTTGAATCCTCCTTTAGGAATTCACTTGCCCTGAGGTTAGGCCTCAATTCCCTTGTTTATGCAGCACCACCACATTAATCTTTCCTCTGATACTCCCTTCTTCCATCTTGGCACAACATGAGTCGACATCGAAGCCTTTAATTCCACATCTTGATTCCACCACCTAATCCAAATATGCAGCCAAACCACCTAAGACTACCATTCAAGAAACCTGAATATCGGAGATCTATGAAAGATAAAATGATCGAGGATGCCATAAAATTCTATGAAAAAGAAGAAAAAACCTCAACACCAATAGGAAACATTCAGGTTGATGTTCCAACAACCACAGCTTTCATCATAAACTGTGCCCAAATTCTATTGACTGAAATTTCAAAAGGATCAACCCGAGATATGCTCATGACAGGATACATTGAGATGGAAAAATTACACCAATCTGAATACCTTCAATGCTTGACAAATCCTGTACTTTGGGAACAACACCAAGATGCCCTTATAAAACGGGTAGAAATGATGAAATCTGTAAGACAAATTATCAACCAGAAATACCCGTATATACCAGAAACAGAGGATGAACCATCTTGGAACAGTATTAAGGAACAATTCAGTTTCCCAGATCTCGGGATTGAGGCACAAAGTGGTTGTAAAATCCCAACCCAGATAGAAGACAATGTTGAATTAGGTTGGGATATTGCAGGAGAACACAATGCTGAGCCAACCCTAGGCCATGAATCACCAAGCTTAAAACTCCAAGACTCCTGCAATAACAAGATTAGAATTGAACCTCTGGAGGGTATAAATTCCACCCCTTGTTTTGATAAGGTGACCCTCGAAGGTTATTCAGACTTAGGTTCTAATAATTCTACCCACATCCTAAGCCTAGAGCCTAGATCTGAAACTTATTGGGAAGATTATGAGGCCCTTTATGAGAAAGATCAAATTTTTACAGAATATGATTCCGATCCTCTATTTAATGAATATCCCTCTCCAACATCCTCAGGAAATCTGATCGATTTTTCGGAAAACATGCCAATTTATGATACAGAAACTGAGGAGTTGGATGAGCAAGGTTTTAATGGGGTCTATCCTACCAGCTTAGAGCTTGAACAGATCTTTTTGAGCCCAGAAGTGACATATAGGCTAGAACCCAGTCAGGCTGCTGATTCCGCATCTGATGATTTTGGCTGTGGTGGAATTCATGATCATTTTCGCCAACTCTCCGACAATTTCAGATCTGACTATAATTGCGGAGAGATTCCCCTTCCTGAACACGCCAGGCCTATCCACGACCTCAGTTCACATGACTCTGACTCTGAGGTCCTGATTCCCGAGATCACTGATAACACAGAATCATTCCTTTTCGATCCTCAGGAACCAAAAATAGAAAATGCCAAGAGTGATTGTAACCCAGAATCCAAATTTTTTCTCGAATCCGATTTCTTTCATCCTACAGACACTCTTCCGGCATTTGATAGTTACCCAGAGGACTCTCTACAGGAAACCACCTATCATCCGTCTCTAGAAGAGCCCTCGTACACAATGGCCACCTCATCCGCACACACAGAACGGATCAAAACCTCTTCCCAACCTCAACCTGCAACCGGACTCAATTTCTATTCAGATTCACCTCTCACCAAGCCGATTGCATTTCCACATCGGGTTTCGAACATTGATCAGACTACATACCATGCTCTATCATTCTCTGATCACCCCTGTAGGATTCCTGCATCAACCACTGATTATTCTACGGGTCCCTACTCTGACCAGGCTGATTCAACTCAGCCAAACCCTGCGTTTACACTTCCACATCCATCTGAGCCTCATAGTTTATGGTGGGTTCCACACTTTTTTATCCACATCTATCAACCCACCAGATTGATTGGGTTTGGGCTGCATCATCAGCCTGTTGATCTGAACAAGCACCTGGTTGGACCAACCAGGCTCTTAATCAAGGTGCTTGTCTTACAAAACTCTGCTGATTTGACCATCCCCTCTCCATCGCATTTCCCGCTTGGCTGAAGGCATCAAATTTAGCGCTCAACGGGAGGCAGCCCGTCATTCTCTTTGAAAACCTGAAACTTGTTCTGACAGCTTTTTGCACTTGAAGTTCACACTTTAGGACAGCCGACTCCACCTCAGGTGCTTGCATCTGAGATTAGAAATCGTCCGCAACAGTCACCCCGACCCATTCACTCATCAAAACAGCTATCCTAATGTATGAACTTAGTTGAATAAAAACCCCTAGGTTACAATGAGGACATTGCAAATCTTAGGCATGGGGGGGTATGAAAGTGCAAAAACTTGTAAGAAAAGGTTTCAAACAAAAAATTCACATATGCCAAAAATACCATAAAAATTAAAAAATTTTCGAAAAAGAATAAGAGGAAAAGAGGAGAAGGAAAATTTTGTGAAGGAGAAAAGAAACAAAATGAAAAAGGAGCACAAAATTATGAGAAAAAGTGATAGTCATTAGTAAGGAACTAAGGAATTAACCTAAGTTCTAGACCTCATTCAAGAAAAGTGCACAATAAGATTAGTAAAGAATGCAAACCTTAGGCATTCTTGAATAGACTCTTAGTACCCATTAAGATCTGGACACTCCTCAAGAGGTTGAGGAAAATGAAAAGCTGAAGTATTAGGTCTAAGGCTTAGGGAGTATTCGGCCTCGTTAACTAATTTTTGGTTTACGGGACTCAATAACCTAAGCACCCTAACCTCACACACAGCCTGGTTCAGTAAGCGTAAAAATCAGAATCACGTAGAAGCGTCGCAAAAATCTGAAAAGAACACCTAGAATAGGAGCGGCCGATCAACACAAGTTGATTTGGACGAGTTCCCAGCGCAGAGAGGCGGGAAATCCCCTCGAAGATGCGTAACAAAATATCATCTCCTCGGTGCTTGTCTCTTAGGATATTTACATATCCTACTGGGGGCATGTAAGCACTCTGCTGGTTCAGATTCCATGGATGGCATTATCTCGAAGTGTCAATTGCCAGGGTCTGGATTCGGCCACGGAATACCATGGATGGGATTATCTCGAAATCTCAATAGCTAGGGTTCCGGGGGTTGCCATGGGCGGTGCTATCTCGAAGCATCGATCGCCAGGAACCCTTGAGGATTGATGATGGGAGCAAGGAATCTGATACAGACCGTGTTGAAAAGCCAATCCTAGGCTAGAACTAAAAAGAAAAAGAGAGAGAAAACTCTCCAAACAGAAAAACTTTCTATCTCTCTCTTACAAAACGCACTGCGAACTGAGCCAGGGCTAAAATCATTTCAAGCACGGGTGCTTTAACCACGAAGTCCAATAAACCTTAGGTTAGTTCTTGTGGACCTTAAAAACCTTTGCTAAAAGACTGAGGCTAAGGCTAGACAGATTTGGATCTTGATTGGTACTAGAGTACCTTTTAGGCCTATGGTCAGCATTCTAACCTAATCTATGCTCAAATAAAAAAGGGCACTTATCTAAAACTATTAAAAACTTCATGGTCTAGAACAAGGGTTGAAACCTTAAGTTTTTGCTAAGGGACTAGCAAAAGCTAGGCATGGGGGTATGATGAGAACCTCATCATGAGCCATAACTAGCTCATTTTGACCTAATACAAAGGATAAAAGCTCCTACATATCTCAAGGAAAGGCTTAACTCAGAGAATTCTGAGTTTGAGAAGAAAACAAGTCATAAGGGGTAAAAATGCAATTTTACCAGTATAATTTGCATACAGGGCAATTCAGGGCCCAAACATAGGTCAAAGCAGCTTAATAAGAATAAAAGTGGGATGAGATGATCTAGCAAGGGCTACAGCACTTCCAAGAAACTAAATGATAATCTCTAACCCTAAAACAACCCACTTCAATTCACGAGGTTCGAGGCAAAGTAAAAATAGAATAAACCCTCTAAAATTCATAGAAAAATAATCTCTAGGGTTTAGAACCTTCAATTTGGCCTTCAGAACCCATTTTGACCTACATCGAGAACCATGCCCAATTAATAACTTAATTTGGGTTTTTGCGCAAATTGACCGGTCAAACAAGGTTTAATATGAAAATGAAATTCACCATCAGATTCCTTAGGTCCTAATTAGTCATGTATAAAAACTTGAGCCTAAGAAGAAACCTCCTTGACCGACTTTACACTTTGGTCCTCATATATTTACTCTTTGGCCCTCAACTTTTGTACCCTCGCATTTTGGCCCCTAACTCTCCTTCGTTCTTTGCAATCAGGTCCCTCCTGCAAAACCTGCCAGCACCATGCTCCGGCGACCTTGCGCGGAGCACGGCGCCGCGCAGGGTGAGGTGAGGGACCTGGCAAGTAAACCGGGGGTGCCCTGCATCGTCATCCGTCGCAGGGACACCCCCCTGGTCGTTGTAACCCACCATACCGGCCGTGCGAACGCACGGACGGTATGGGTTCCTGTTTCCGACCATCCTCCGGCGAGGGAGACACGTCGTCTCCCTCCGCCTTCCTCCCTGTTTGATCCCTATAAATACCCCCCGTTGCTCCACCGACCAGGGCAGCCTGGATCTGACGGAGAAAATCCCCAACTTTCTTCTCTTCTTCCTCCGGCAGACGCTCACCAGCTCCGGTGGTTTCCTCCCCCTCCACCTCTTCGCTCTGCCGCAATACTAGCAGCAGAGACTTCCTCCCCCGCTCTTCCCGCGCCACGCCGCACCCAGCTGGCGCCTCTCCTCCTCTCTGCTCGCCGCCGCCCCTTTCCCTGAGCATCGTCTTCTCCGGCGACAGTCGTACTGTCACCCTGTTCCTCCCCCTTCGTCCCTGCAAGTAAGCTAGAGCTACTCCCCTTCTTCTCCTCTTTCTTTCCCCGCTTTCAATTTATTCAATTAAGCCCTCGACCGACCCTGACCACCTTCACCCCCTTCGTCTCCGACCACCCTCCGGCGAGCCGCTCCCATCACCTCAGCGACCCACACGGCTCGCCGACCACCGCAGGACCTCCGCCTCCTCACCCTGATCAACCTCCGCCCTGCCACTTCCCCCACATCACCCTCTGCAACTCCACCGAACAGACCCATCCTCCGACCCACAGTCCGACCTAGGGCAGCCCTCGCACGCCGCCCCGCCCCTCGCCACCACCCACACGAGCTTCGCCGCACTCTGGCGAAGCTCCTGGCACTCTCTGATTAGGCCGAGAGGCCATTTTCTTGTGGACAGGCCACCCGACCTCCGCCGCCATTGACGCGCAGGAGGAACTGCTTCCACCTGCAGCTACAGGCGCGCCACGCTCAGCGCCAAGCCCAGATTCAACTCCCAGGCCTTGCGAGGAGTTTTGGCAAAACACAGGTTCGCAGCTAAGGAAGAGAGCTTCGCGTGACGCCGCCATCTCCTGCTGAATTCCCCGCTGCGGGCGCGCAATTGAGGTGGGCCATTTAGTCCCACCTCGGAAACGCCTGAAGAGCCGCAGCGACATAAGATGCAAAAGTGCTGAAGGCTTACTGCCTCAACACACGGGGTGAGGTCCCCTTCACCCGCCCGGTTACCCGGTCTCGTCCGCGCTCACGCCCCGCGGACCTGACCCGAACTGACCCGACCCGACCCGACTCAAGACTGACCTGCACTCCTCGCCCACCACGCACGCCGGTGGGCCTGGACCCGGGCCTGATCCGAACCCGGTTACCCGGTAGCTCTGGGAGAGCTTTCCCAAGAGTGGTTTCAGAGAGAAAGAGAGACGCGGGGGGGGGGGAGGGTAGAGTAGGTTTTGCCTCTGACGAAAAACTCTGAAGTGTGCAGGCACAGGCGAAGAAGAAGACCCGCGGAAGAAGAAGGAAGCTAACTGTAGCAACAGGTAGTTAAGTCGTCTGATTTGGAAATCAGACGACGGCCTGAAGCAGCTAAGGAAGAAAGCTTCGCGTGACGTCCCTGGCTGAAAAAGAAAAGAAGAAGCTGACACTTAACCGCAGGGAGGAAAAACAAGAAGAAACTCTAAAGAAGAGGCTGAGCAAGGCAGAAGAAGAGGAAAGGCTGCAGAGAAGAAGTGCAGCAGAGCCAAGGAAGAAGAAACCTTCACAGAAGAGACTGCAGAAAAAGAAGAAGAGAGGCCAAGACAGAAACCAAGGAAGAAGAAGAAGGAGATCTGAAGAGGAGCATCACCTCTGCAGAACGAAGAAGAAGAAGAAGGAGATCTGAAGAAAGAAAGAAAGGAGAACATCACGAGGAGAAAACAAAGAGAACAACAAATTCTTTCCCTCTCTCTTTCTTTATTTTGTAAAAGAAACATGTATATCTCTAGAATACAACTTGCTCCCTGAGTTCGACCTCGGGAACTCTTTTATTTTCCGAGTAAAAAATTTATATATTTGAAATGTTGGTAATAACCGGCTTTACTACAACGTTATAACAAAACCAAAACCCGGTCATCAAACCAACCGACTTCACCTACCCTACCCACGACCTGGAGTTGGCAGCTGTTGTCTTCGCGCTGAAGACTTGGAGGCACTACTTGTACGGTGAGACCTTCGAAATTTTCACAGATCACAAGAGCCTCAGATACCTTTTTGATCAGAAGGAGCTCAACATGAGACAGAGACGTTGGTTGGAGCTCCTGAAGGACTACGACTGTAGCATCTCCTACCACCCGGGAAAGGCCAATGTGGTGGCTGACGCCTTGAGCTGTAAGGCGCCCGCACAATTGGCCAGTTTACAGTTACAGAGTTGGAGCCTTTTGGAGGAGGTGGGCAGTTGGCGACCCCTGGAGTTACGGGGGCACTGTGGGGCAGTGACGGTGACACGACAGACCAGGCCAGAGCTAATAGACCGCATCATCACAGGACAGATGGTCGATCCGTACTTGCAGTCCTTGCGCGACAGTGTACTGTCGAGAGACCCAGGGGAATTCTCTTTCACAGACCAGGTGCTGCGCTTGAGGGGACAGTTGTGCGTTCCTAGAGACGAGGAGCTGTTGAGAGAGCTCCTGACTGAGGCACACGGTTTCAGATTCACCATACATCCCGGAAACACGAAGATGTACCACGACTTGAGACGTGAGTTTTGGTGGAGGGGGATGAAGCGGGATGTGGGTGAGTTCGTGCAGCAGTGCTTAGTGTGTCAGCAGGTGAAGGCCGAGCATCAGAGGCCTGCAGGGCCGCTACAGCCGCTTCCAGTGCCAGAGTGGAAGTGGGAGAGCATCACCAGGGACTTGGTGGTGGGCTTACCTGTTACCCAGCGAGGACATGACGCAGTCTGGGTAATAGTGGATAGACTGACGAAGACGGTGCGATTCTTGCCGATCCGAGTCACTTTGGGACCAGCACAGTTGGCAGAGAGGTATATCCGTGATGTGGTACGACTACACGAAGTTCCGCGGGAGATCGTATCCGACCGAGATACCCGCTTTACGTCCCAGTTTTGGGCTGAGTTTCAGCAGGCCTTGGGGACGCGGTTGAGGTTTAGTACGGCTTACCAGCCCCAGACGGACGGACAGTCTGAGCGCACGATACAGACACTTGAGGACCTTTTGCGTGCCTGTGTACTGGACTGGAGGGGCTCTTGGGAGGAACACCTGCCCCTAGCGGAGTTCGCATACAACAACAGTTATCACTCGAGCATCGGCATGGCTCCCTACGAGGCTTCGTACGGACGGAGGTGTACGGCACCCTTGAGTTGGGTTGAGGTGGGGACCAAGTGGGAGGTTGGCCCCAGGTTGATCCGGCAGAGTCAAGAGGTAGTCGAGCAGATCCACAGGCGACTCCGCGCTGTTAGGAGCAAACAGAAGAGCTACGCGGATCGGAGACGTAGAGAGGTGCAGTTCGAGGTTGGGGATCACATCTTTCGCCCATGAAGGGCCTGCCGCGGTTTGGGGTGAGAGGGAAGCTCGCTAACTGGTCGATCTTTCGCTTTTAAGTCGTTTGTAGTTTAATGTGGTGGAAAAATCGACTAATCAATTTTTAACAAGAAATAACCACTCGCAGAGGAGCGGGTCATATCCACAGGGAGGCAATAACGTATTAAAATTCGCACCACTTAAAAATGTTTGTTCGTAGTCAATTTGGACAAGAACCAAGCCAAGGTTGCCTTTAGATTAAGGTTTAAGCAAGAAACAATGCTGAAATGGCAATTATGAGAAACTACAGGATATTTTCCGCAATGCAAAGTCAATAGAATATGACTAAAATGTGACAATGGCAGAAAATGTAAATTTTAATTAACGTTTTACTGTAGCAAAACAGGGGAATTTTTCCCCATTGTCTTGCGGACGAGGAGCCGATGGCCGGGCGTGGGAAGCTCGGAGGAGGTCCCTTGGATCAAGGGCTTCGAATCGGTGGTGGTGGCGAGTCGCGCGGCGGTCGGAGGTGGCCGGACGAGCTCCGGCGGAGGTGCTGCAGCCGGCAGCTTCCGCAGCCTGTTGGCGTGAAGTCCGCCGCCTGCTGCTGCTACGGGGGTGGCTGCTGCCGCTGCCGTGGGCACTACGGCGGCTGGCGTGGCAGGCGTTCGTCTGCAGGCGCGGGGAAGAGGGCGCTGCAGGGGGTTCTGCAAGAGCGGCGGAGGGTGCTGCAGCGCGGTTGGAGGATGCTGCAGCGCGTTCGTCTGCAGGCGCAGGGAAGAGGGCATTGCAGGCTGTTCTACAAGCGCGGCGGAGGGTGCTGCAGCGCGGTTGGAGGATGCTGCAGCGCGATTGGAGGATGGCTTGCACTGCGGAGGGTCTGCGGAGGGTGCTGGCGCGATTGGCGTGGGCGGTGGTCTGCAGGCGCGTGGAGATGGCTGCGGTGGTCTGCAGGTGCGGTTGATGGTGGGCGCGGGTGTGCTGCAGGCTGATGGGCGCGGGGAAGGTGGCGTGGGCTGATCTGCAGGAGTGCGCAAGTCTGCAGCCGGTGAGCGGTGGAGGGCGCAGGCGTGGGTGCGCTGAAGGTTCTGCAGGCTGTTGAGCGGAGGCGTGGCTATTGGAGAGTTGAGGAGCGTTTGAGCTGAAGGTTGACGGATGTGGGCGCGCTGAAGGTTCTGCAAGTGCGGGAAGGGGTCTGCAGGCGACTTCAGGCGTGTGCGGTGAAGTGAGCGGGTAACTTCAGACGTCTGGGAATTTCCCAGACGTCTTAAGTTACCCGCTCACTTCACCGCACACGCCTGAAGTCGCCTGCAGACCCCTTCCCGCACTTGCAGAAGTCTTAAGTTACTGAGAGGGTGGCTGAATCAGTAGGTTGGTGATGGTGGTCGGCGATGACGGCGAGGGAGTTGCACGCTAAGGTGCTCACGGTAATGCGGGCGAGCTCCGGATGGCGGTGTGGCCTGTCACACCACACGCCCACGGTGGTGGAGACTCGCCGCCACGGTAGAGGCCGGCAGTGTGGAGTGGAAGAGAGAGGTTCTCTCTGCACAGTGGTGGGTCGGTGGCGGACGCCTCCTGAGCTCGGCTGCCTCCTTGCTCCTTTTGTAGTGGCCTGAACAAATTTGAAATCAGCAGCAGACCAGATCCACCACATCTGCTCCCCCTTGAATGGCTTCTTCACTCCATCAGCCGGGCGTTGGAGCGGCAGCCAGCCATTCTGAAAGAAGAAGAATAAAGAAAATATTATTAAAATATTAGGGTTATTTATGTATAGACCCTCAACTTCTATGTTAATAAAAACAATATACCTAATTGGTTATCTAATTAGATGAATGCTATTCTAAGCTAATTCTAAATGCATTTAAGATATGAATGCAATGTATGGATTATGTAATTAGATTAAAACTATGAATTAATCTATTTACATCCTAATTTATACTAAATAAATGTTAGAATTAATCTAATGTATAGGCACTTAAATACTTAAATAGCCCACAACTATGGGCTAATCAAATACCCCCATGTCTAGTTTTTGCTAGTCCCTAGCAAAATTAAGCGAAACCTAGCACTCTAAGTAGACTAGTCAACTCACTTAGTCTTCCTTCAGAAGCATATTAAGTTCAGGTTCTAAACCCAAGGTTCCTAAGTAGTTGCTAAGTTACCGACTAGGTCGGCTAAAGACGAGTTGCAAGCACAAGTTTCCCTGATTTCTGACTCTACCCTAAAGTTTATTGATCCCTGAGATTAAAGCATCCGTGCTTGTGCATTGGTCTGAGTTATTTGAGTTAAAGGAAAAATTTTTTATATATACACCCTTTTTTTTTTTTTTTTGATTCTTCTAAGTCTAACCTCAGATCAGCTATCAACACGGTCTGTGTCGAATTCATTGTCCCCATTACCATACCTCGAAGGGTGCCTGGCTTTCGATGCTTCGAGATAGCACCGCCCATAACGACCCCAAGAACTCCTGGCAATCGACACTTCGGGATAGTATCGCCCATGGATTTCTTAAGTGAATTCAGGCCTATGCCAATCGGCACTTCGAGATAGGGCCGCCCATGGTACCTGAACCGCGCAATGCGCTTACATGCCCCCAGTAGGATGGATATCCTAAGAGACAAGTGCCGAGGAGGTAATATGTTATCATCGCATCCTCAAGGTGAGTATATACTCGACCTCTCCTGCGGCGGGAACTCTTCCAATCAAAATGTGTTTTCAAGCCTCTCTTAAGTCAAAACTAAGAGAACCAAATCTCTTTTCAGAAATTAAGTTAATTACCAAACCAAGTGTGAAAAATTTGGATGCTTGGGTTACAAGGACCCGTAAACCAAAAGGTAGAATAAGACTCCAGGTACTACCCCACCTTTTAACTCAAACCCAAGCTTCCCTTCCTCAACCTCTTGAAGAATGGTCCGCAACTTAACTCCTACTTAAGTTTTTAAGTCCACAAAGGACCCTAAAGGTCTAAAGCTAGTAGCATATTTACCTTCTAAAGTTTGACCCTAGAATTAATTTAGTCTACGCTAGAGTTCTGATTTGCTTAAGAATGCAGGACTTAGCTAGTTAAGCTCAAAACTTTTTTTTTTTTTTATATGTACAAATGTATGCAATTATGCTATGTATATCCCCAAGTACACCCCCCCATGCCTAAAATCTGCAATGTCCTCATTGCATAGAAGGATATTACCTGGGTCAAAGCTGGGCTGAATAGCCGAAGAACCTGCAAATCAGGTTCAAGAATTGCAGAAATAGGCCCTAAAAATGAGCAAAGCAAAGTTGGCCTAGAAAATAGGTAACCTAGGATGTTGGCGAGCTGATGATGAATCCCGATAGCAAATGCTCGCCCAACTAAAATGGGAATGAAATCTTCCCAGGTCACCAGAAGAGGTTCTAAAGGATAAACAGTTAAAATAACCTCCAAAGGGGTAGGGGTAGATGACAAGGATCCTCCAAAAAGAATGGGGAAGGAATGGTATAGAGATAAACCCCCAGGGTAATGGACTGACTAAAGAAATCATCAATCCATACCCGATACTCCATTACAGAACATATTGGTCTGTTAAGCCCCCTAGTCAGAAAAAAAATGAGCAATTCTCTAAGGCAAGGATCGTCTAGGGTGTCCAAGTTACGAGGTTGTGGGATGGCCATAAGATCTAGGTTGGGTTTAATCAGCTTGGTGTCCATCCCAAACACTGTTTCTAAATCCTCAATTTCATCCCTAGCATTCCTTGCACCATCACGTGGATCTTCCTGCTCTTCATCAGGAGTCACAATTTCGCTTTCAGATATAAGCGAATCAGAGGGTGACTTCGAAGTGAATGAAGGCAGGTTGGAAGCAACAGATCTAGGGATTATCCTATCAATGTCATCCCCAGGTTTTTGTTCTTTACTCAAATCTTCCCCGGAGTCTATATGTGAATCCACATAAATCTTAGAAATTGCTTCCAAATTTTCCATCATTTTATCATGAGGAGAAATATCATCAATGGGTGTGCCAAGGAAACCTAATTTGGTCAAATTTGTGACATCCTCAGGGGCTAACTCTTCAAATAAGACATAATCACCCTTAGTGTCACTCAAAATCTTGAATGTAGGTTCCTCATATAATTCGTCTTCCTCCTCATCACATAATTCATCATGTACCCGAGGTCTAGAATCATTTAATATCTCAGCAGATCCCCTAGGGTGCTCTATCTGAGGTAAATTATTTACATTGGTTACATCAAACTCCTCAGATAGGTCAATTTCTTTAGGGTTAGGTTCCCTAAGGGTGGGTTTGAGTTCCATATCATGATCAGAAGGGAGGGTAGGATTAACAACTTGACTTTGACCCACTTCATCAAATGTCACGAAAATGCTATCATCTGGGTCGAGGTCTTCCAATGGTACCATCATTCCCTTCTTTTGACTCCAATATAATTCAGGTGGATACTCAACCTTATAATCATCTTCCTCGGGTTGCCACCTTTCTTCATCCAATGCATAGCTACTTTCATGTGTATTTTCCTCCCACCTAAAGTGTAGATCTCTCAAGGAAGTGTCATCTAATGGGGAGGTTTTAAAATCGATCCTCGAAAAGTAGCTATTCTCCCCAGAATTTCCCTTCAACTTAAAGTGTAGCTTTCCCACGGGAGATGCATCTATTGTAGAGGGGTGTACATCATCGTCAATGGGGCAGATTGGGTGGCTAATTTCATCTCTTTCTTGTTGCCCTACTCTCAAAGATTCTCCTAACAATTCACTCATTTCATTTTGCATTTTCTGTATTTCCATCTTCAAAGAGGAGAGGTCATTTCTATCATAAGAGAAGTCAGGCTCAGGCTTATAGTACCCAGGAGTGTTTGTCCAACCATTATAAGTTTTCAGGGAGGGTGGGTTGGGTATTTCTTTGGTATGTGGGATATTGGGCAAAGCAAATCCCGCTCCTGAGTTCTGCTCACTAATTTGGGGCTTAACTAGGCCAATACTCCTATAATAGGAGTAAAACGGATCCCAATGATTGTCATTATGTCCATCAAGGAATGGACCATCTCGACGTCTGGGATCGAAGGATGCAGAGTGGGGGTGAGGGTGTGGGCAAGATGTGAAAGGATGAAAATCAATGTGGTCCATTCTAACTCACACTTCAATCAGAATTCCCCAAGCAAGACACAATTCAAAAAGGACCTTTTAGGTCTTTCCCAATTTAGGCTTTTGATTTTAAGTCAGATTGCAGGTGACAATACAATTTGTTCCATCAATTTACACGCCTATTGTCGACCTACGGCTCACCTAAAAAGACCTAGTTGGAGCTTAGGTGTTCTTCCCTAAATCTCAAATGGTCAAGTAAATCCAAAGACGGAAGATCGAGGGATGCAAGTAGGCCTAAGCCTTCCTTTGAAGCTGTGCTTTTGCGGTGCTCCTCAACTACCCCCAAAAATCCATGACAGGGTATCCCCCTCTTTGGATTTACAAAACCTTTGATCTCAAGTTCCGAACACTTCAGAATCCAACGAAAGGAGGGCTCTTGTCCTAGTATTTCCAAACCTAAAGAGTGTCTAGAAGCGTGCCGTGGTGCAAGTGAAATAAGTGTGCATACACCGTAAAAGATTTTGAACTTTGAATCGCACGCCAAGTTTGAAAATGAAATCCTTGGTTTTTAAAATGTCATTCCTTTAATTAGTCCTTTTTCTAAAAAAAATGTGACCACTTGTTAGATTTATTCAGTACAGATTAGGTGGTCTTCGCATTAAATCCCAAATGCAATGCGTGATCAAAAATAGGATGCAAAGTAAGAGAATGCGTACCTTGCCTCCAGCAATCTTCGATGCAAAAATGCACGCAATGCAGAAAAGCAAATCTAGAGGCTGCTCATACAGACCTAAATGGTTCATCCTAGGGCAGGCAGCTTCTAGCAGGTAGCTCATTTTTTTCTTTTTCTGTCTATTTTTTTTTTTAGAACTACTTATGCACAAGCAAATAAAAGAAATAATAAAAAAAAATAAACCTAAATCTAAAGAAAAGGGAATAGACTCCCAAAAATTACCCAACACGGGCCCAAAACAAAATCGGGGAACAAACCCCTCAAAATACGCCCCAGAATAAGGGTTTCAAACTAACTGTAATGAAGAATTAAGACTACAATCTTAATTCTATTCTAATTAAACTAATAACTAAATGGTGTCAGTCGCGTCCTCGTCCTTCTCCTCCGTTTAAAAATGGCTCGCCCAATTCTCGTCTGGCGACGTCAAGGGTCGCCTCTCACACTGGCTGATTCTTGCACAAATTTTCTCGCACAGAAAAAAAAAAGGTCAAATCTCTATGCAATTGACAAATAATCAAAATAAAATTAGGTGAAATTATTGCGTCTGTTGCCTCCCCAGCAACGGTGCCATTTGACTGGTCGATCTTTCGCTTTTAAGTCGTTTGTAGTTTAATGTGGTGGAAAAATCGACTAATCAATTTTTAACAAGAAATAACCACTCGCAGAGGAGCGGGTCGTATCCACAGGGAGGCAATAACGTATTAAAATTCGCGCCACTTAAAAATGTTTGTTCGTAGTCAATTTGGACAAGAACCAAGCCAAGATTGCCTTTAGATTAAGGTTTAAGCAAGAAACAATGCTAAAATGGCAATTATGAGAAACTACAGGATATTTTCCGCAATGCAGAGTCAATAGAATATGATTAAAATGTGACAATGGCAGAAAATGTAAATTTTAATTAACGTTTTACTGTAGCAAAATAGGGGAATTTTTCCCCGTTGTCTTGCGCGACGAGGAGCCGATGGCCGGGCGCGGGAAGCTCGAAGGAGGTCCCTTGGATCAAGGGCTTCGAATCGATGGTGGCGGCGAGTCGCGCGGCGGTCGGAGGTGGCCGGACAAGCTCCGGCGGAGGTGCTGCAGCCGGCAGCTTGCGCAGCCTGTTGGCGTGAAGTCCGCCGCCTGCTGCTGCTGCGGGGGTGGCTGCTGCCGCTGCCGTGGGCACTGCTGCAGCTGGCGTGGCAGGCATTCGTCTGCAGGCGCGGGGAAGAAGGCGCTTGATAAACGCCAGTTTATCATCATTTTTATGCTTTAAAACTAACCTAGCTCTTAGGATTTTACTCCGCAAATGGGTTTTTGGGCTGCATTTAGGCATAAATTAGGATAGGCTTGCATTGCATTTTTTATTGTCGTTTTAATGTGTTTTTGTGAGTGTTAGGGATGTACAGATGCACAGATCCCTAAAACCCTAGCACTCAAGAAGGCAAATGGTGAAGGAGAAGCCCAGACTAGCTGGAACTCAGCCTAATCCAGCTCACCTCAACTTGATCCAACTCACCTCAGCTTGATCAAGCTCACCGCAACTGGAACCTAGCTTACTTGAACTAGGGTTAGCTCATCCCAGCTCCATTCAGCTAATCTCAGCTGGATGGCAGCTCAAGAGAGTTCATCTTAGCTCACCCTAGCTCAAGTCAGCTCAGATCCAGCTCAACTTAGCTGAGTCTAGCTCATCTCAGCTCCCACTAGTTCACAGGGAGCTCTAGCTAGCTCAGCTGAGTTGACAGGAGTTCACCCCAGCTCAGATCCAGCTACATTCAGCTCCACTCAACTCCAGCCAGCTGAAGAAGAATTCATCTCAGCTCAGGAAGCTCAAGTCCAGCTCCCAGGGACTCAACTTAGCTCAACTCAGTTAAGCTAAGCTACCTTAGCTGCCTCAACCAGCTTGATTCTCCCCGGGAGCACCAGACCTAGCTCACCTCAGCTCATTTTGGTAGAAGCTAGCTCACTTTAGCTTGGCTTAGTAGCTAGCAAAGAACTAGCAAGCTAAGCCAGCTAGAGTAGCCCCATGCCAGCCCCTTCAGTAGTAGCCAGCTCCAGCTCCAGCTCCAGACTCTCCTCCTCAGCTCCTTCCTCCAAACCCTAGCTCCAACACCTTCTCCTCCACTCCACCTTTAGCTAAGCTAGCTTAGCTTATCTTAGCTTAGCTTAGCATAGCTAACAACCAGCTCCTTGGCCATTCATTACCTCCAAAATCAACCCTAGCTAGCTCCACCAACTCAAGCCTACCTAAGCTAGCTACTCTACTCAAGTTGGCGCCACCTCCTAGCCATCCCTTCACCCCATTATCTCCACCAAAAGACACTTCAAGTTGGCGCCAAAAACCACCCCTAACCACCTCTATATTGGCGCCACTTTCAGCCCCTTAAATCCACCCTACACCTACCCACATAAGCCATCGTAGCCATCCACATACCCCCCCTTCTAGAACCTTAAGGTGGCGCCACCTAATGACCTTCTAGAATGCCCATTTTGGCGCCAACACCAAAGGGTGTCAACACCCATAACTACCCCTTGGTGCCCTTTAAGGTGGCGCCAACTCTCCTTGGCCATGGGATCTCCAACCACCTCCATCAACTCATCTTGGCCATCCATTTCAAAGGTCACCATAGCCCCCCTCCTATTCTATAAAAAGCCACCACCTACCACCATTTTTGGGCATCCTCCCTTAGTATATTTTCTACCTAAACCACCTATACCTACGGCCAAGAAGAAGGAGTAGAGAAGGAGATTAAAGGGGCACATCACCAGCCCTTTTGGTGCCTTCTTCTCCCCACTCTCTTCAACTTGAGCCACGCCAAGGAGGAGGACTCTCCCACTTCAAGGAGGACGGCCACGCAAAGGAGAAAAGCTTAGGGTGGACATCCGCCCTTGGAGAGAAACTTAGGGCACGCCCCCTTAGGGCTTGCCTTGGAGGTCATCACCTTGGCGGAGTACTGCAAGGAAGGAGTTGAAGGATTCTTTTCAAGCTTGGGAGCCACCAACCTTGGAGCAAGAAGCCCTCTTCTTCACCATCTATTTAGAGGATTTGTTTTTTCTTTCTTTATTTCAATTATCTAGTAGTAGAAGCATTCCTCTACTAGGCATTTTTGTTAAACACTTTATCAATTATCTAGTTGCCTTCTTCGCATATCTTGTTTGCATTTCTATTTGCTTATTTTCAGCATTCTTCACTTCCTCTCCCTAATTATTCTAGGCCTCCACTTGCTTAGAGTGAGCTTAGGGAAAGGCTCTACTTGACACTTTAGAGTAGTTTACTTAATTGGAAGTGTAAACACTTTTCCCGCCATAATTTCGCATGTTGACTTAGTTCAAAAACAAAAAAAAATGGTATATTGAAAAATACCAAAAAGAAAGTTGAGATTTATATTCCTAGCAAGAGAATCACTATTGCAAACATTTGGCCTCCTTGGACGACCCTAGATACTCCCCTATCTAGGATTATAAATTTAAGAGCGAAAGCGGATTTACGCGTTACAACGACGTATTTTAACAAACCGCGTATTTTCGCTTTCACTTTTTGGCGCCGTTGCCGGGGAGGCACAGCTTTGCATTAACTCATTTTCTCTTGCTTGAAGTGGATCTCATCCCCTTCTCTTTCTTTCTTTTGTGTGTGCAGGAACTACAGCAGGAAAGCGGGAATCTGGAAGCGAGAGCTTTAAGATCCTTTTCTTCCCGCGAAAATTCAGGTTGGTTCCTCTTTCTAGTCACATAATTAATTAAAACTACCAAAAATATATTAAACTTGGCTTTCAGGACCCTAAACACTTAAATTAAGTGGAGTGGTGCATTTTTAAATCGATTGTTTGCTTGTATGCTTCTTTAGCACCATTCCATTGCAAGTATTGGTGTTCTATTTTTCGAGTCCAGATTTTTGTCCAGAATTGAAAAATCGATTCCTAACACCACAGACCTCGTAAAATCATAAAATTTCATATAGTGATTCCCAATTAAGTTTGCAACATCTGTTCCAAATTTCAGATCAATTGAATCTGTATTTAATTTTTAAAAATTCGTGGATTACAGAGGGGTCACACCCTCTAATCTTCCTATTTTTCTACTGTCCGGGAATTTTCAGAATTTTTATACTCATCCAATTTTTGTGAATTTTAGCTTGTTAGAATCCTTGTGAAATTTTACATATCATATAAAATCATAAATATTTTATGAGGTCAGTGGTAATACTGAAAAGTCCATAATACCCACGGGTATTATTTCTGGACTTTGACACTAGTACAATTAAAAATTCAAAACTATTATCAAACAAATTCCTAAAATCTTACAAAAATCTTTTCTGGAATCCTTGTTTGATTTTCTTCAAAGTAGTGGTGTTGTTTGACTTGTTTGGACCACTACTTAATTCTGAAAGCTAAAAATAATTCATTGGTAGTTAAATTTCTGTCTCAGGGATAATTGGTTTAGGGTTTCTTCTTTCTCTTTAGAGACTCAATTAAAAGGAAATATATAATCACACATACAACTTGTCTTTCCTTTGATTGTGAACTTTCAAACTTGTTTGAAAACTTAAAGAGAAAAACCCTAAAATTCATTTAATTAAATCACATCCTAAAAGACAAAAATATAAAAAAATTGTGTGACAACTTGATTTTCATTGGAGCCACTCTCCAATTCCTGCACACACACAAAAAAATCAAATAACAGGGCAACAACCCAATAAACGCCCTCCACATTCCATGTGCACTATAGCATCCTAGACCTAATTAAAATTTGTAGCAACTTGACCCCTAAGGCCTCATCAACTCAGGCTTGCTATTTAGGTCTTAAGTTTTCTTTAGTTGATACCAATTCTGTCATCTATATCTGGTGTTCAGGATGAGGGGCCGTGTCAAACAACCAGGCGCGGGTTTGTACAAGCACCTGGGGTTTTCCCTGGGAAACGTTTGGGCCCAAACCTCCCCTTAAGCAACTTGGCCAGATTTGTTGATAGAACGGGTATTCACTATTGATTACTTATTTCCTATATAGACCAAGTCTTAGGTTATTATTAGGGAGTCACATTTAAGTTAGGTCTAGTTTTATTTGTTTGAATTGCACACTTTCTCTCATCTCTTTCTCTTCTCCTCCCCTCCCGTTCTTCCATTTTATGCACGGGCGACGGTCTCAAAATCCGCACTTGGAAGGACCATTTGATTTCGCCCCCCACGCAAAAAGACCACTTTTTCTGTCTTCTTCTCCTGAAAAAATGGAAACACAACAAAATAGGTCCACTGACCCTTCCACGTCCACCTCTAACCCCACCACTAACCCTAATTCTAACCCTTCCACCCAAAACCCAACCACCAGTAACTTCCCACACTTGGAGCTCCCCAATCTTGAGTTGCCCCACACACAGCATCAAGACCCCCTACCTGATCTTTTAAAATTGATGGCCGATCAGATTAATAAATTAAATTCCAATCAACAAACATTGACTAGGAACATCCAAAACCTAGCCAATCCAAGGCCAAACCCACCACCCCGTCAGCAGCCTATTGTTCCTCTAAAAGATTTCTATGATCCGTCTTATTATGAGGAACGACCAGGGGTGGTCATACCGGAGGGAGACTTTGAGATCAAGCCAGCCGTCCTGAACCTGATTAAACACTTTCATGGCCTTCCTAGGGAAGACCCTTTCAGCCACCTTGAAGAACTAACTCTTCTTGCACAGACAACCCGTTCCCGAAATGTGCAAGAAGATATATGGCTGATGCGGCTTTTTCCATTATCTCTTAAAGATAAGGCCGCTTATTGGTTCAGGACCATTGGCCGACCCATCACAACATGGCCTCAACTCAAGAGTGCCTTCCTCAAGAAATTCTTTCCCATAGGTCGTACCAATTCCTTACGAAGATCTATTACGACCTTTCACCAAAAATCTGGTGAAACTTTCCATGATTCTTGGGAAAGATTTCAAGACCTTTTAAGAAGTTGCCCGCACCACGAGATTCCTTTATGGCAGCTCGTGCAAATCTTCTATCATGGATTAGAAGATCAAATCCGACATTTTGTCGACGCCTCGTGTGGTGGCAACTTTTTAAATAAAGATGCAGAAAGTGTCTATGACCTGTTCGAAGAAATGAGTGAAAACTCATTTAATCAAGCTTCCATGAACACATTTTGCAGAACCCAAAATCCGCAGTTCGGTGTTCATGAAATAGGCACTCAATCTATCCCTGTCACCCAAGACGATCTTCAATTGATTGCTCAAAAACTCGACCAGATGCATATTAATCAAAAGAAAATTGAGGAAAGACTGGCCACATCAACTCAAGCTCCACACCCACATCTAACACAACCTAACTTTCCACAAAGAGAAAATTTGCACAATCTCAACACTACCCCTGCTGATTATTCTGAGGTTGCCCATGATTCACTGGGGAATTACAACTATCCAGATCTTAACCCCACTCAAAATATTTCTGCCATCCAGGACCCCTTTAAAAATTCTTCCAATTGAAAAAATTACCCGAACTACTCCTGGAATAATCAAGTTTCCTCCCAACCATATCATTTTAATGGGTATGGGTCGAATCCAAACTTCCATCCTGGGCCATCCCAACAAGATATCAATGCCCAGATGCTGCGAACCCTGCAGGATATGCAAACAAAAATGACGGAAGTAACCCGCAACATCACAAATCTGAACAATCAGATTGGGGTTACTCCCACGCAAAGACCTGTAGGACATCTTCCGTCCCAACCCATACCCAACCCTAATCACCAAGGAAACCATTATATGGGCAGAAATCCACATTATCCAAATCAGCCTCCTCCTAATCCCCCACCTCAGCAGCCTCCCAGGTTTCAGCAATCACAGGCCCCCCCACCTCCTCCAAATAATAATCCGACTACACATGCAGTTACCTTGAGGAGTGGGAAAACCACCACTGACCCCGAGCCTTCGCACAAACCTAGTAAGATACATGTGCAAGTTGACTCCCCACCTCCCCATCAGGAAGAAAAAGAAATACAAAAATCTCAAGACAAGATTCCTGTCCCTTTCCCACAAGCTCTCTACCCCACCACCAACAAAAAAAAGAAATCTGAGCTGACTACAGAAGAACTCATGGAGCTATTTGGGCAAGTTCATATCAATATTCCTCTCCTAGATTCCATCAAATATATACCTGCCTATGCTAAATTTTTTAAGGAGATTTGTACTCCTAAAGGCAGGCCAAAAATCTAGCACAGGTGCATCTTTCGGAGACAGTAAGCTCTGTCATACAGAGTAAGCTGCCTCCTAAGATGAAAGATCCGGGGGCGCCTTTAATTTCTGTAATTATTGATGACACTACATTTAATCGCGCCCTCCTTGATCTTGGTGCCTCAGTAAATATTATTCCCACGAGTTTATTCGAAGAATTTCAGATCGGTGAATTAAAACCCGTCGAGGTTACTTTGCAATTAGCCGACCGATCTACAATCAAACCTCGTGGGATTGTCGAGGATGTATTAGTCAAGGTCTAGAATTGTGTCTTCCCTGCAGACTTTCTGGTTCTTGACATTGAGGCACCCGAATCATTACTGGACTCCCCGATAATCCTTGGACGCCCTTTTTTGGCTACTGCAAAGGCAAATATCAATTGCCACACAGGCAAAATGGATATCAACTGTGCAAGCCAAACTATCACCTTAGATATTTTTAAATCCTCCAGGAGATTCCATGATGATAACTTCTTTGAGGACTCAGATACTGAAATTTCTAATATGGTGGAGGAGACAATGTTAATAGATACCCTTACCGACCACAGTTTTTTTGAGGACTCTGATTCAGACTCAGTGGTCGGCGAGATCTGTGATCCGGAAACTTGTCTTGACTCCAAATCTATTCCTGATACCCCCCCTCACCCACCCACTATTCACGCACCTAATTTTTCCACACTAACTCACCATTCCTTCCCCGACCCCTTTCTTACGGACCTGCCACCAACCCCGCCCGAGTTTGGCACCCAACCTGAATTAAAACCATGGCTAGACTTGAGCCACACTTATCAATTTCCATCTCACTTTGATCCCAATATTATTTCTAATCAATTTTCTAGGGATCTTGACGAAGACACCTTTTTTGCGGGCATCCAAGTGTCCAATTATTTACATGATTTTCCGTCTTCTGTGCATACCTTCATGCCCGGCTAAATGGCGTAAAAGATAGCACTGGATGGGAGGTAACCCATCATTCTTTTTCTTGCTTTTCCTTTTTCTTCTTTTTCCAGGTTTTATTCATCCAAAACCCGACCGTTCTTCACTAAGGTAATTCCTTTTCCCTCCTAATGCATGAAGACATGGCATATCTTGAGCATGGGGGGGTGTTTTTAAATTTTTACGATCGATTTAGGATGTTTAAAACCTAAAAACATGCAATTTTCTTTAATTTATTTCCTTCTTGCATACCCAAAAAAAAAAAAATGTTGAAAACTTTTTGAGGAAAAATTTTGAAATCAGGACTAAGGTCGAAAAATTCACTTCTGGTACAATGGGATTTAATCTTTAACAAACTAAGGATGAGGATATGGATCTGATCATTAGAATTCCAGGGTCTATTTTAGACTAGATCAGATATCCTTCTCTAAAATTCCACCTGAACTCATGATAGTTCAGGTGACATGATCCTATTTTGTAATATGGAAAGTATTTGACTTAGTTTTTGATTCAAAAACTTGCGGTTCTTGAGAAACTTCTTGTGTCACTCTTCACACACAAGCCAACACTTAAAAATAACTAAAAATTTGAAAAACTCCCTTGTTTGGACTTAGTGAAAGTCTGAAGCAGATCATTGGTTTGAGTTCCCACCGCCGAGAAGGAGGAAAATGCCTCCTTTAAGGACGCGATGTCAACATGTTACCGCCTCGGCGCTGCTCTATATCTATATTTCATATCTTTAGACGGAGCATTAAAGCGCATTTCAGCAGCTCAAGTGTCTTGGACGGTGCTCTACCTATAGCATCGGAGCAAGAGCTTGAGTTTGTTTGGAGCGCCCCTTGTCACCGCATCGTGTTTTGGGGTTGTGAGCTCCTGGGTGGTGTCATGGATAGTGCTATCCCGAAGTACTGGCGCCAGAGCCCCCTCGAGGAATGGTAACAGGAATGATGATACCGACACATCTGTTGTAAGACTAAGCTAAAAATAAGCTTGGGGGAGAGAAAAAAAAATAATAATAATAACAATAACAATAATAACACGTCCTTATAAAGGTTGGCTTTTCACAAGCACAGACACAAGGTTTTAAAGGAATTTGCAAGTTGCGAATCAGATTCACGAGCCAGAAAAATCCTAAAAACAAACATTTCAAGTCATCTGAATTAACAAGGGGTTAATTTGTGAATTTTCTGAGGATATATTGATCCCGTTCAATCTAATGGTTGGATCCAAAAACAAATCCTGATGTTTATCTTCAACAAATCCCGTATCTCCTGTGTTTTAATCTACCAAGGTCCCTTAATCTCTTTTTCTCCTCAAAAGTCAAAAAAAATTAGATTTCCCAAAAATTCCGTTTTCCAAAACAATTAATGTTTTGCTAAGAGACTAGCAAAAGATAAGCATGGGGGTGTGATAAACGGCAGTTTATCATCATTTTTATGCTTTAAAACTAACCTAGCTCTTAGGATTTTACTCCACAAACGGGTTTTTGGGCTGCATTTAGGCATAAATTAGGATAGGCATGCATTGCATTTTTTATTGTCGTTTTAATGTGTTTTTGTGAGTGTTAGGGATGTACAGATGCACAGATCCCTAAAACCCTAGCACTCAAGAAGGCAAATGGTGAAGGAGAAGCCCAGACTAGCTGGAACTCAGCCTAATCTAGCTCACCTCAGCTTGATCCAACTCACCTCAGCTTGATCAAGCTCACCGCAACTGGAACCTAGCTTACTTGAACTAGGGTTAGCTCATCCCAGCTCCATTCAGCTAATCTCAGCTGGATGGCAGCTCAAGAGAGTTCATCTTAGCTCACCCTAGCTCAAGTCAGCTCAGATCCAGCTCAACTTAGCTGAGTCTAGCTCATCTCAGCTCCCACTAGTTCACAGGGAGCTCTAGCTAGCTCAGCTGAGTTGACAGGAGTTCACCCCAGCTCAGATCCAGCTACATTCAGCTCCACTCAACTCCAGCCAGCTGAAGAAGAATTCATCTCAGCTCAGGAAGCTCAAGTCCAGCTCCCGGGGACTCAGCTTAGCTCAACTTAGTTGAGCTAAGCTACCTTAGCTGCATCAACCAGCTTGATTCTCCCCGGGAGCACCAGACCAAGCTCACCTCAGCTCATTTTTGTAGAAGCTAGCTCACTTTAGCTTGGCTTAGTAGCTAGCAAAGAACTAGCAAGCTAAGCCAGCTAGAGTAGCCCCATGCCAGCCTCTTCAGTAGCAGCCAGCTCCAGCTCCAGCTCCAGACTCTCCTCCTCAGCTCCTTCCTCCAAACCCTAGCTCCAACACCTTCTCCTCCACTCCACCTTTAGCTAAGCTAGCTTAGCTTATCTTAGCTTAGCCTAGCATAGCTAACAACCAGCTCCTTGGCCATTCATTACCTCCAAAATCAACCCTAGCTAGCTCCACCAACTCAAGCCTACCTAAGCTAGCTACTCTACTCAAGTTGGCGCCACCTCCTAGCCATCGCTTCACCCCATTATCTCCACCAAAAGACACTTCAAGTTGGCGCCAAAAACCACCCCTAACCACCTCTATATTGGCGCCACTATCAGCCCCTTAAATCCACCCTACACCTACCCACATAAACCATCCTAGCCATCCACATACCCCCCCTTCTAGAACCTTAAGGTGGCGCCACCTAATGACCTTCTAGAATGCCCATTTTGGCGCCAACACCAAAGGGTGTCAACACCCATAACTACCCCTTGGTGCCCTTTAAGGTGGCGCCAACTCTCCTTGGCCATGGTATCTCCAACCACCTCCATCAACTCATCTTGGCCATCCATTTCAAAGGTCACCATAGCCCCCCTCCTATTCTATAAAAAGCCACCACCTACCACCATTTTTGGGCATCCTCCCTTAGTATATTTTCTACCTAAACCACCTATACCTACGGCCAAGAAGAAGGAGTAGAGAAGGAGATTAAAGGGGCACATCACCAGCCCTTTTGGTGCCTTCTTCTCCCCACTCTCTTCAACTTGAGCCACGCCAAGGAGGAGGACTCTCCCACTTCAAGGAGGATGGCCAGGCAAAGGAGAAAAGCTTAGGGTGGACATCCACCCTTGGAGAGAAACTTAGGGCACGCCCCCTTAGGGCTTGCCTTGGAGGTCATCACCTTGGCGGAGTTCTGCAAGGAAGGAGTTGAAGGATTCTTTTCAAGCTTGGGAGCCACCAACCTTGGAGCAAGAAGCCCTCTTCTTCACCATCTATTTAGAGGATTTGTGTTTTCTTTCTTTATTTCAATTATCTAGTAGTAGAAGCATTCCTCTACTAGGCATTTTTGTTAAACACTTTATCAATTATCTAGTTGCCTTCTTCGCATATCTTGTTTGCATTTCTATTTGCTTATTTTCAGCATTCTTCACTTCCTCTCCCTAATTATTCTAGGCCTCCACTTGCTTAGAGTGAGCTTAGGGAGAGGCTCTACTTGCCACTTTAGAGTAGTTTACTTAATTGGAAGTGTAAACACTTTTCCCGCCATAATTTCGCATGTTGCCTTAGTTCAAAAACAAAAAAAAATGGTATATTGAAAATTACCAAAAGAAAGTTGAGATATATTCCAAGCAAGAGAATCACTATTGCAAACATTTGGCCTCCTTGGACGACCCTAGATACTCCCCTATCTAGGATTATAAATTTAAGAGCGAAAGTGGATTTACGCGTTACAACGACGTATTTTAACAAACCGCGTATTTTTGCTATCAGCGCTGCAGGGGGTTCTGCAAGCGCGGCGGAGGGTGCTGCAGCGCGGTTGGAGGATGCTGCAGCGCGGTTGGAGGATGGCTTGCGCTGCGGAGGGTCTGCGGAGGGCGCTGGCGCGATTGGCGTGGGTGGAGGTCTGCAGGCACGTGGAGATGGCTGCGGTGGTCTGCAGGCGCGGTTGATGGTGGGCGCTGGTGTGCTGCAGGCTGATGGGCGCGGGGAAGGTGGCGTGGGCTGATCTGCAGGAGTGCGCAGGTCTGCAGCCGGTGAGCGGTGGAGGGCGCAGGCATGGGTGCGCTGAAGGTTCTGCAGGCTGTTGAGCGGAGGCGTGGCTGTTGGAGAGTTGAGGCGCGTTTGAGCTGAAGGTTGACGGACGTGGGTGCGCTGAAGGTTCTGCAGGTGCGGGAAGGGGTCTGCAGGCGACTTCAGGCGTGTGCGGTGAAGTGAGCGGGTAACTTCAGACGTCTGGGAAATTCCCCAGACGTCTTAAGTTACTGAGAGGGTGGCTGAATCAGTAGGTTTGTGATGGTGGTCGGCGATGACGGCAAGGGAGTTGCACGCTAAGGTGCTCACGGTAATGCGGGCGAGCTCCGGATGGCGGTGTGGCCTGTCACACCACACGCCCACGGTGGTGGAGACTCGCCGCCACGGTAGAGGCCGGTAGTGTGGAGTGGAAGAGAGAGGTTCTCTCTGCACAGTGGTGGGTCGGTGGCGGAGGCCTCCTGAGCTCGGCTGCCTCCCTGCTCCTTTTGTAGTGGCCTGAACAAATTTGAAATCAGCAGCCGACCAGATCCACCACATCCGCTCCCCCTTGAATGGCTTCTTCACTGCATCAGCCGGGCGTTGGAGCGGCAGCCAGCCGTTCTGAAAGAAGAAGAATAAAGAAAATATTATTAAAATATTAGGGTTATTTATGTATAGACCCTCAACTTCTATGTTAATAAAAACAATATACCTAATTGGTTATCTAATTAGATGAATGCTATTCTAAGCTAATTCTAAATGCATTTAAGATATGAATGCAATGTATGGATTATGTAATTAGATTAAAACTATGAATTAATCTATTTACATCCTAATTTATACTAAATAAATGTTAGAATTAATCTAATGTATAGGCACTTAAATACTTAAATAGCCCACAACTATGGGCTAATCACTCGCGCCGAGGTTTGTGGGGCCCTTTGAGGTCCTGGAGCGGGTTGGACCTGTTGCTTACAGGCTTGCCCTCCCCTCGCAGCTTTCTGGTGTGCACGGCATGTTCCACGTGTCCAACCTCAGGAAGTACGTAGCCGATCCTAGTCACGTAGTGAGTCACGAGAGCGTCGAGGTGGGCGACGACCTGACCTACCCCGAGCGGCCAGTGCAAATTCTATACCGAGCCGTCCGCAGTTTGAGACGAAAGCAAGTACCCCTGGTAAAGGTTTTGTGGAGGAGCCAGCGGCACGAGGAGGCTACCTGGGAGCCTGAGGCGGTAATGCGGGAGCGGTACCCAGAGCACTTCGCGGGTACATCTTTTCGGGCCGGCTTCAGTCCTCTTTGAGTTTGCTATGGTTATTTTGACGTCTTTTCCGCACCCTAGTTAGCTCAAGTTTCGGGGACGAAACTTCCTTTGAGTTTGTTATATTGTTACAAACGCGCGCTTCAGATGTCTTTTAAGACGTCTGGGAGGTGGCCCAGACGTCTAACAAGACGTCTGGAACCACTTCCAGACGTCTAGGAATTGGTTATTTTTGGCACGCGCAATTCGTCTATGCGCCTGAGTGCACAGACTTGCGTACGCTCTCTCTCCCTCCCTTTTCCCCCCTCTCCTGCGACTGCAGACCCACCCTGTCCCACTCTCTCTCTCCTCCTCGTGCTGCCTTAAAAGGCCACACCCTCCCCCTCACTCCCGTCACCTTCGCCCCCTTCCTCTTCTCCTTCCAGTCGGTGCGCGAGAGCGAGCGCGAGTGAGTGGCAGCGGCGACAGCCACGGCAGGTGTAGGAGGAGGTGCTGCCCGGGGGAGGAGGCGTCGGCCGTGAGGGCTCGAGCCTGCTGGGGCAGCGGGAGCCGGCCGGCGGGGGCGCAGCAGACGCGGGGTGGCACGGGAGGCCTGCTGCAGCTCAAGCAGCAGGAGGAGCACTCGCAGCGCGGCCGTGCGTCGCGAGCGGAGGGCGAGTGGTGCCCTGATTCTAGAAAATTTTCCAGAATCAGACGTCTGAAGGGTGAGTTATTTTCATACCTTCTTCCTTTCCTACGACCGTCCGTATTGAGAGAGAGAAATGGGTACGCGCAGGTTCGGGGATTCGCATCCAACGCGAATCAGACGTTTGGCTGCAGTGCCAGACAACGGGAATGACTTCCAGACGTCCTGGGTGACAATCGGACGTCTGGGAACTAGGCCAAACGCCTCTGCAGGCTTCTGGACGTCTGAGAGACCACGCAGATCAAAGGTAACCCCTGATCCACTTTTTAAGACGTCTGGAATAAGTTCCAGACGTCTGATTTTGCACTGTTTCGTCGTTTTCGACCCGTTTAGGGTACGTTCGGGTTCCGTTTTCCGCATTTCGAGTTGCGTTCTTTTCGGAATTAAATCCTCTACCTGTCTACAGTAGGTTTATATTGTTTTGAGAAATTTCTTGTGTTTGATCCTTGTGATAAGACCCCGTTCCGTTGCAGTCTTGGGGTTTGCGGAGGCACGCGGGATTCCCGACCACGCCCCCAGTTCGCCTGTTGTATCGGGTAGAGTGGCATTTAAGTTTATTAGCATAATCTGTTAAATTATGAAACCATAAATAGAACCTAGGACATTGCATGAATCCTAGGAATGAGAAACGAGATTGAATGATAGATCTTAGGGTGTTGCATAAATCCTAGGGCTGGAAAACTAGATTGTATGATAGATCTTAGGGTATGACATGAATCCTAGGATGGGAAAACTAGTGGAATATGTGAACACTGCAGTCTTGAAAATGTGGAAAAGAAATAATAGCTGCCTGTAAATTTGTTTAAACAGCTGCCTGTTATGAATAAATGAACATGATTAAGAATATGGGATGTATGAACGTGAAACTGGAAAGGTGAAATCGGAATGCACCGAGTTAAAGAGCTGGAACCCTACAGGGAATTAGGAGTAGAACTCCTGGAATGTGAATGGAATAGAATTGGGGAAGCGAGCTGGCCCTTGAGTACAGAGTACCAAGGAGAGCGACTGTCCCCCTGTTTAGTGCAGAGCGGAGCTAGCCACCCCAGGGACCCGGGGTTAGGACTGGCCACTCTGTACCAACTTGCTGGCCCTCGTGTACGTAGTACCGAGGAGAACTACTAGTGTAGGGAGGTATTAGCTACCCCACGGGCCCCGGGGTTCTGCTAGCCTCCTACACCGACTTGTTAGGCCCACTGAGGCAAACTAGGGTAGTCAGGCGAGGGTGCGCGGACTGTGGAGGGGCTAGGCCCCTGTTTGGTTACTGTGGAGGGGTTGGACCCCTGTTATTGAGAGGGCTCTGCCCTGTACTGGTTCCGTGCTGTGCTTTGGGCGCACCCGTTAACGGAAACGACTGACCGCGTGCCAGTGCGGGTTAGCTACCCGTGCGTTTATCGCGCTTACCGTAGTCACCGTTACGTCTGTCAGTAACCTTGGGGTGGTTGACTGAGAGTAGGATCACCACGGGGGACTCTCCCGGCCAGGAGACCACCACGTGCTACTTCTACTATTCGGAAAAGACTGCAATCAAGATCGTTCCCACGAGGAACATTCGAGATCAAGTGAAGGATCTGAGAAATAGATAAATTGTGAAACAATAGAAAGACGTAAATAAAGGAAGAAAGAAAATTAAAACAGCTACTGTACAGTTTACGGTTTCTTTAGTTTAGCTGCCACTCTACTCAGCGTTTTGCTGACGTGTTACACTCGTTACCTTTCAGGACCAGGTGTTGAGCAACCAGGGTCAGCGGCTGCAGAGGATGCTAGGCCGAGTAGGGTCCAGTAGAGTTACCACCGTTCTCTTGTACCTCTTTTTGGTTCCACTGTAGTGAGTAGTTCTTGTTTCCACTGTAATTTTCTTTACCTGCAGTTCATATTATGTTATGAATGTTGTTCTACTGTTGTGGTGGTACATACTGTAGTGGTTTCTTTCCTTACTGCTGTATTTTCATACTGTTAGTTATATTCATGCTGAATGTGGTTTATTTTACTGCTCTTTGGTTATTTCCTCGTTGGACGACCAGGTCTTGGGATTAGTCGAGTCGGTCCGGTTCTCGTGTCTCGTAGGGACTCTGGAATCGGGTCGTTACACTTGACGATTCCTTGATCGAGGTATCTGCAAAACAATAGACAAGAGATAAAGTTAGAAAACAGTAAAGTGCGCGAAATGCGAAAAGAAGGTCAAAAATCGTTGCTTCCCAAGCAATGGCGCCAAAATGTTGAAGGCGGAAAACTATGCGTTCGCAGTTGGATTCAAAAACTCCTTGTTGTAGTTCAAGTTGAGAAGAAATCCGTTCAACAGATAAAATTTATACCAAAAAATCTGTAAAGAAGTTCCAAGTCAAACACAGGAGGCTACGAAGATCTCAAAATATGTAATTATATTTTTTTGTATTTTTGTTTTAAAGGTGAAATAACCACAATGGAATCGATATAAACAATAAAAGAGAGAGAGAGAGTGAAAGAACAATCACTTGGTATTTAAATAATGTTTTACAACTAGGAAAGCAGGAAATGATTACCCTAGAAAGTGGGAAATTGTTACAACTAAAAAGCAAGAAATTCTACTCTATAAAGCAATAAAAGAAAGGAGAGAGAAGTTATCCTCCTCGACGAATGCTTGGAGGATGAGTCGGATGGAGGCGACGTCTGGAAGACGGTGGACGAGGTGGGAAGAAGGAGGACGAAGTTGGAAGAATGGGAATGAGGCAGCACGTCATCATCGTCGAGGGATCCACTTCCGAAACGGGGGTGAAAACTTAAATTTAGCCCTTGAGGAGCATCCTGGGTATGGAACAAGCTTCTCTTAAGCTTTAGAGAGGGAGAGAGAAGGAAAGGATGAGAAATTTGTAGGGTAGGTCTCTCCTTTTATAGTTGCAAGGAGTGGGGACATTTTGGACATTTTAATTTCAAAAACATTAATATAGGACCTTTAGTGACAGATTTATCCATCACTAAAGACATGAACATGGCTGACGTGCGCGCATCACGTGCCTCCCCACCTTCCGCGCCCTAATGCACCCGTGAACGTTCATGCACGATCAGCCATCTGATCTCAAGATTGGATGGCTTAAAACGATCCATGCCAACGCCTTCATCTGCGCCTTCACCGCATGCCCACGTGCAATCGCGCATGCACGCTATGCATCTGATCGTGCATGGGTGCTATTGGCTGATCCGCGTTGTTCCCTACCAATCGCACGGTTTCGATTATTCACCCGCATGCTGCAAATGCGGAATCGAACATGTGTCACGCAACGCGCTCGACCGTTATGCTGCAACGGCGACTTGGTCGTGTGGATGATTTAAGGCGCGTGTGCTTGTGGCCATTGGATCAAGATCCAATGGCCTAGATCATGTGTTGGAAACCACTTTGGAGATGTAGCGGTGGTCTTGAGGGCTGATTAGGCGGCTGGGATGGTGCCACATGGTGCCATCTTGGACGTCCATCTTCTGAGTGTTGTAGATGGTGCCACGGGTGTCGGATTGGAACAATTTTTATGCCTTTAGGCTGTGATTGTCGATCTGAACCCATCCGTGCAATCAGATTTGTCGTCTGAGGTACGGATTAACACCATTTTGGCCCTTGATCTTTAGGGTTCCTTGATCTCTATCTAGTGCTACGGATGTTCAATCAGGACGATCTTGGAGTCGTTGAACTCCAATCGTCACCCTGATTAGATCCGTACAGTTGGATCTTCAATCCGAGGCCCTAATTAACAAGTTGCCCTGTCCTTGGCCATAAAAGGAGACAATTACCATACAATTTATACAACTTGACCTAAATGCATGATTATACATGTTATGCAATATTTACAATGTATGATGCTAATATGGTACTAAGAACATGCATTAATAGACATTTTAGGTTAATCAGATGTATGCACATCAATGGTGAAGATGAGAGAATCCTTGTTCCAAGCTCAGCTTCTCCTGGGCTTAGAAAGGATACTTTTTACTCCCTTCATGAAGTACTCCAAGTTGATGATGTCCTCCCTGGCAAGCCCTTGGTAGGCGTGCCCTAGCTACTCCTAGAGTGGAAGAATTCCTCTTTAAAAACTCCTCCTTGGGTGGGCGTGGACGACCTTAAGAATGAAGAGGATTTAAAAGGAAGCTAGGGTTTGAGAGGAGTTGAGAAAGTGCTGTCTGAAGAACATCTGGAGCTAAAGTGAATTTCCTAGAGTTGATGATGGTTGAAGGGGTCTTCATAAGAGCCCAGCTACTCAGCTTAGCTAGCTAATTCTTGTGCTAGCAGCTAAGATTGGGTAGTAGAACTAAGTTAAGCTGGTCTCATCTTGTCTGAAATTGGGTTGAGCTGGACCTGCTTTTGATGGAAACTCTCGAGCTAGCTTAGCTACTATGTTGACAAGTAGTAGCTAAGCTGGAGGGAGTTCAACTGTCATGAGCTGAGTAGAGGTGGGGAGAGCTGGGCTGGAGCTGGGATGAACTCTTGTCAACTAAGTTGAGCTAGCTTAAGCTCTCAGTGAACTAATTGTAGCTAAGATAAGGTAGACTAAACTATGTTGAGTTGGATCTTAGCTGAGTTGAGCTACCTTAAGCTACCATCCAACTAAGATGAGATGAATGGAGCTAAAGAGAGGTAAACCTAACCTAGGTGAGCTGGTATCTAGTTGTGTTGAGCTGGATTCAGCTATGGTCTAGCTGAAATGAGCTTCCTGTTCACCTACTATCTTATCGAATGCTAGGGATTTTGGGATTTGGATATCTATTCTTCCCTAACACTCAAATAAATATGTCAAAAATACCAAAAATTATGCAATGCATTCCTAACTTAAGTGATGCCTAAATGTAGCCAAGAAACCCATTTTCAGAGTTAAAACCCTAAGAGCTAGATCAGTTTTAGGGCATAAGGATGATGATAAACTGGCATTTATCAAACCCTAAAACTTAGGACCTAATAACTTATTGAGAACCAATTCAGGATGATTTGGGTACTCTGACCTAAATTTCATCCTCAACCTTAGGACATGTTAGGTAAAGATGGTTCACTTTGTGAATCAATCAACCTACAAATTAGGTCATAATTTGAATTAAATTCTAAATCAAGTGAAATTTAAGGCACAATTAGGGCTAAAATTGGTAGATTTAGGTCTCAATTCGTACATTCCAGTCTAGTTGGAACCACGGTGACAAGGAAGGTTGGGTGGGGAAAACCCTGTAACCCGTGGGGATGCTGTACCTTGTAGGGGTCTTTGCGGGAGTCTCTTTTCCTAGCTGCTCAAGTAATTCTCAGGTGTGTTGATTTTTTATCAAGAGGTTCATTTACCTCGAACAGCCTTAGTCATCCAAAATTATTGGGTGCCTTGATTAGGCCCAATACACATCTAATCCCTCATCTATTGTTTAGTGCACATACATAGGAAGAGGACCCTAGGTCTGACCTAGAGGCCTCCATTAGTGTTGATATTCTGGGTGAAATCTGATATGATCTGATCAGATAAATCTCGACCTGAATTTGATTCCTCATCATGATCCACCACCTGATTTGGGGATGCAACCTGACAACATAGGAAAGATGTTCACTAAACTTGAATCTCGTAAGATCATAAAAGAGAAAATGTTAAGGCTACGCTTAGACATAGTGAAGAATATTATAGAATCTCAGATCCCTTTCGTAGCATTTAGTTTAATGTACCAGAAATAACAAACCACATTATGGACCGTGCCAAGATGATGTTAACACAAATGATATGTGGTTCAACTTGGGATGCTCTCTTATCGGAGTACAGTGAATTGTGGAGATTGCATAGCACGAAGTGTCTACAATGTTTTACAAATCCACCACTTTGGAAAATACACCAGGATGTCATTGCAAAACGTGGGAATATGCTAAATATGTTGCAAGAAGCCATTAATAAAAATAATCAGATTCCCACCCAGAAACTAATGACGCATCTTGGAGCAATTTTGAGGATCAATACAATTTCCCATAACCAGAGTACGAAAATGGAGGTTATTATTATGGACCCCCAACCCAAATGGAACCAAATTTTGATTTTATGCAGAATGAAATACCTGATCAAGCTATGGGTTGGGCAGATCCACTTGCAGTTGTTCTCGATTATGAGCTTGCCATCAGAAGTTTTGAAGTTGGTCCATCATTCCTAAATTCTCAAAACACCTGTGATGAGTTCGATTCAGAACCTCTCAAGGATGTAACCCATGCACCTTATCCTGTTAAGGTATTCCTCGACAGTAATTCTGATATCCTAATAGGACCAAATCCAAATTCTAGTGACCCAATTCTTACACCTTACCTAGAATCTAGATCTAAGCCAAGTTGGGATGATTACGAGGCTCAATGTGATGAGAACAAGATTTGAGATTTGAACTATGATCTTGAGAATATATTTGATGATTACACATCTCCAGACTCCTCAGAAGAACAAATTGATTTATTGGAAGTCAAATCAATTTACGATATAGAATCAGAGTAGCTGGAAAGTTGGGATTTGATTGGATCTACCCTAGATGCCCTAAACCCGAGCTTATGCCTAATAAGGATATCCCTGTGAGCTTGAAATTTGAAACTGGGTTAGACCAAAGTCAGGTTGATAACTCCATGCATCTTGATTTATTAAATGGTGGAAATCTCGATCTTGAATCAGGTTCAAAATATGATTTTCACAAATTCTCCAATCATTTTGAATCATACTCTGATTTAGGAGAATCTTTATTTCCAGATGATTATGAGCCGATTTATGACCTCGGTATCCATGATCCATTCTTTGATTCTGATTCTGAGGCCAATGATTTGGAACTCAAAGCAACCCTACCTTCTACCCTAGAGCCAGAGCCATTAAAAAATCGATCCCAACCCTGACCCACCCCCGGAATCAATTTCTATTCTGATTCACCTATTTTTGATCCAGTTGCATATGATTCACCACCAAGATTCGACAGTGAATGGGACACTGATAAAGCTAACAACCATATCTTGTCCCCCTCTGAACCCACCAATGGAGTTCCTACATTCTTCACTAATCCATTATCTTTCGAGGACCCCTACTCTGATCTAGCTGAGCCAATACGGCTAAACCCTCAATTTGCATTTCCACATCTATTTGAGCCACAAAGCATCTGGTGGGCTCCACATCTATTGATTCATATTCCTCAACCCACCAGACTCATTGGGTTTGGTTTGCATTATCAGCCAATTGATCTGAACAAGCACCTAGTTTGACCAACCAAGCTAATCATCAAGGTACTTGTTTTACAAAATTATTCGAATTTGACCACCCTGTCTCCTTGACCACTGTCTACTCTGCTGAAGGCACTAAATTTAGCGCTTAAGGAGAGGCAACTCATCATTTCAAAAACTCAAGACCCTTCTAATTCTTTTTGAGCTACATTCCTATTGCACTTTACAATTCAAGCTTTAAAATAGCTAACTCCACCTTTGATAGTTGTATCAGATCTTGAAATTGTTCGCAACAGTCATCCCAATCCATTCACACACCCTTTGACTCTGTTCTAAACTATGAACTAAGCTGAATTCAAACCCACTTGGTTTTCAATGAGGACATTGCAAAACTTAGGCATGTGGTAGTATTAAAGTAGAAAACAAATGACAAATTCAATTCTTTGAGGGGTTCTCACAATATATATATATTTGTAAATTCAAAAAAAATGGAAAAAGGGGAGGAAAATTTTCTAAGCTGAATGAAAAATCCTTCTTGAGGAGGAAAAGAGTAGGAAATACAAAGAATGACAAAGGAGCAAAATCAGAAAAAAATTGATAGTCTTAGTAATTGATTATGGATACTACTTAAGTTCTAGACCATATCAAAATAAAGATTAAGTCCTGATCTACTAGAAACAAGGAGATAAGTAAAGAGTACTGACCTTAGGCCTCTTGGGCTTATTCTAGGGCTTAAACATTCATGTATTTGTTAAGATCTGGACTATTCCTCAAGAAGTTGAGGAAAGTACAAGGTTGATGTATTAAGTCTAAGGCTTAGGGATTATTCAGCCTTGTTGCCTACCCTTTAGTTTGCGGAACTTGGTAACCTAGGCACCTAAAAATCCACACCAGTTTAATTCAGTGCGTTTAATGATATATAACGCCAAAAATGTTCTATTTTGAAAATGTTTTCCTGAAGATCTGGCTTAGGAGTGACTTGAAGACACAAGTTGATCGGACGAGTTCCCGGTGTGGAGAGGCAGAATGAAAAATACTCCCCTCGAAGATGCATTATAAGATATCGTCTCCTTGGTGCTTGTCTCTTAGGATATCTAAATATCCTACTGGGGCCACGTAAGTACTTTATGCTGGTTCAAGTGTCGTAGGCGGGATTATCTCGAAATGTCAATTGTCAAGGTTTGAATTTAGCTACAAAATGCCATAGGCGACACTATCACGAAGTGCCGAAAGCCAGGGTTCTAGGGGTTGCCATGGGTGGTGCTATCTCAAAGCATTGAAAGCCAGGGACCCTATGAGGATTGATGGTGGGGACAAGGAATCTAATACAAACTGTGTTTAGACCCAATCCAAGGTTTGATTTAGGGGAATATAGAAATAAAAGAGAGAAAACTCTCAAAATAAATATCCCTCTCTAATTATCTTATCAAAAAAATGCACTGGCAAATTGAACCTGGACTTGCTATGAACACGCATGGGTGCTTTAATCGCTAGGGTCAACGAACCTCTAGGAAGTTTTTGCAGGCCTTAGAAACCTTCGCGGCAGACCCAAGGTTGAGGCTAGTCAGGTCTAGATCTTGGTTGATACTTGAGCACCTCTAGGCCTATTGTTGGTATTCTAATTTGATTTCTATAGAATTGGCACAAATAGGCATCCGAACACAAAAATATGGTCTAGAGATCTAGTTCTTTCCATAGGATTTTGCTAAGGACTAGTAAAAGTTAGGCATGGGGGTATAAGGGTAACACCATCATTCATCATAATTAACATAAATTAGTCAAAATCAAGTGATAAATGCTCCTAAATGATCGTCTAAGGATTGCAATTCCATTCTGAACTAATCTGAGAAGAAGACAGGAAAATAGGGTTAATTCTATAGTTTTATCATCTCATCACAAATACAAATTAACAAAGGGGTTGATTAGGGGTTAATCCAGGGTCAAATGAACTTCAATATCCAAGAAGTGGACTTAGAATAGCTGAATTAGGGTCTCATGCATTTCGAGGATTAAAATGTTACTAAAAACCCTAATTATCAGCCACACTCAAATTGAAAGGTTCTGGTAGAGATAAATTCAATCTAAACCTCCTAAGAATCAATGAAAAATATTCTAAGAGGTTTGGTACCTTCACTTTGACCACCTGAACCCATTTTAACCAACAACAGAGATTCAGATGGGAATTTACCCTGATTTGAGCTTCTATGTAATTTACCCAATCAAACATGGTCAAAACCCAAATCCAAGTTCACCATTAGATTCCTTGGGTCCAAATTATGTTAACACTAAAATTTGGGCACAATCAGAGTCCATCTTGACCTAATTTGCATTTGAGTCCCCACATCTCTACTCTTTTCAATCAGACCCCAAGATTCAACATTGTTCATACCAAGAAGCCCCTAACTTTCTCATCTTCTTAATGAAAGGGTCCTACCACCTTCAATCTCAATGTTTCCTAATCAGACTCCCAAACCCAAATCGTCGACTTCCAATCGAGCTTTTCTCTTGATATTCTCAATCAAATCCCTATAAATTCGAAGGGATTGATCACAAGATCCCATTTCAATTGAGCCATGTCTTAAGACCTAATTTGGACCATAGACCACCAGTGAGCTCTCAAGAAATCTGAACATAGGTTGTCAATTTTGCAAATAAACTTTGTGGAATACTCGAATTGGAGGTCAATACCAACCCTATTTAAGCTTCCCCAGCTTCCCACATTTTTCCTAGTCAATTCTATGCTAGAATTCCCCCTCTTCCATCCTCTCTGGCCATAAGCTCCATCGGCTCCGGCGACCTTCTCAATCCCTCTCTTCAGGACCTTTGACGGCCAAATTGGGCATCCTACCTTGTTCCTCATCTTTCGCTCCTCGCCAGCCACAGTAGGAGCTCCTTCCTCCATCATTATCGCTGCTTCCCATCACCGAGGATTTCATCCTCCTCGGCTCTAGCGAAGCAAGCTCTTGAGGATTTCTTCCCCTTTCATCCAATAAAGTAACTTCTCTTCCTTCTCTCTCTCCTTAACTTAGGATTAGACTTCTAGGATTTAGTTTCGACCACTTAATCGCACTCTCCCACTTCGTCTTCTCCATCTCCAACATGAGCTCCGATGAGCTCACACCGGCAACTCTGTTCACCAAACCACAGCCCACCGCCACCAAAACACTTCTCACCACCTCGCAATCAAAAGCCCTAACATAATGAAGGCTTTCAATCACTCATTCATGTCGTTGAACCAACCCATAATCCCTTGCAACACCACCTTCGCCCGACCTCCTCCACCTCTCAAATCACTTTACTACCACCGCCATTACATTCCCTGCCTCACGAGGAGAATTGTGAGCTATTTAATCAAGGTTTAGCCTTTATTCTTCTCTTCAATTGTTCGCCGGACCTTTGCCTTACGACACTGTCGTCTGCCACTGCTCAATCATCATCCTCGCCGCCTCCACATCCAGGAAGTATAGACTGGACACAGGAAGTCCCCTGGGGCTCGAATTGAGTGATGCAAGGACTGTAGCAACTCTGATTTGCCTAAAGATCCATCAGCTACAACATGCGAAGACATGAACCAAGATATTCCCACATCATGGGGAATGTGTATTTAACACTTTACGTGCTAAGGTTGTTTGCCTTCAAAACATTGTGGTCATGTCCCTACCCCTCATGAGCCACACACGTGCCCTCGCCTGTGCTCACGCCACGTGGGTCTGGGCTGAATCGGGTTTAGTCTGGACCAGTCCAGTCTAGACTGGGTCTTGGATTGAGCAAAGGATTTCTGAGAGGGAGAAGGGGGTTTTTCTCTTGGGAAACATTCCTAAGGAATTAGGCAAATTTGAGGAGCTTTGGGTTGCAAACTTAAGGCATCTGGTGGCTCTTGGAGACATCTGATCTGATTGGAACTTGAGTGAAGTGTTGAAAAAGTGTCTGAGTTGAAAGATAAGAGTTGAGGACTTAAGTGCAGGAATTTGGCTAACTGTTTAAGAGTTGTCTGATGCTTGTGACTTGAATTGAGAGAAGCATAAGTGTTAAATGATTAATTGGTGGTTTCAACCACCATTTTTTGCTCTCTCTATTATTTTATTATTTAACTCTTTAGGTACAATTTGTCTAATTATTGAATCTATTTTTAGTTTATTATTCATTGAATATATTTTACTTGTTACTTGAACATTGTGCTCATATTTATATCTTTTTTATTAGTGGTCGAATTCCACTTTTTCTCCCTGCGAATGACCTCGGAACTTACATTTTTCAAGCACTTTAAATTTTAAACATCGATTTGGTTTTCATCTCTATACTACAATGAAATTCTCTAAAACTATGATAGAAATATGCCTTAATAGTCCTAAGTTGTTGGGAAGACCCATTGTTGTTGTGCTTCTCGTCAGGCTAATAAGATAAGGGATCTTGTAGGAGGTTGTAACACCCTCATTCAACTGGTGCGTTAGTGGATTGACTAGTGTTGCTTAGTCGAAAAAATCCTAAGCTGGGAGGCTTAGGTAGTGGTTTTTACCTGAGAGGGTTTCCACTATAAATTGTCTTTGTGCATGATTTTTCTATGACTTGAATTTATCTCATACTTATATTTTTTTTAATTATCGAGTTATACTATTCATCCCTCCCCACTAGTATACTGCTTAGATCTACATGACCATCACTCCTGATAGGGAGGCTCCTGAGTCATACTCAATGGTCTCACCTCCTCGCCCTTGCTTAGCCTGGGGGTCTGCCAGTGTTTCCTTGACATGAAAGTGATAGATTCCACTGGGCTAGGCTTCTCTGGATTAGCACAAGAAGAGTGACACGTAAAGGAGACATGGTGGAAGGGATGGAGCAGAGAAATGTAGTGCTGTACATTTTCCACAGACGGCGACAATTGATCATGGACCTTAGAAAAGGAACCTTGACTCAACAATCAATCACAAAGAATGCACACACGAGGATTGATGACCCGATCCCACCAAAAAAAAGATGTACGTCTGGGGAGAGGATGATACTCCCAATTTTCACTAGTAGTTGAATGGTACAAACTCTCTATATCTTTCTCTCTTTGATTGCATAAAAAATAAAATCTAGTCTACACCCAATATTTATAGGGTTGGCTCCACTCAGTTGCGGGCCTCCTTTTCTATTCCCACAATCTTGGGATCTTGCTATAAATAGCGTGTTGCACAGTAATCGACAGGTGATCCTAAGTCAATGTCGTACTTTGCAAGATTCCTTTTTTATTGCAGCGGCAAGCCTATTGTTTGGGTGATATCCAGACCTGGGGTGATCTGCTACCCTGTCGAGTACATGGACCCGAGTAAATGGGTGATGAGAACCTCATCATGAACCCTAACTAGCACAATCTAACCTAGATATGCAAGAAAAAGCTCCTACATTACTCAAAGAAAGGCTTAACTCAGAGAATTCTGAGTTCAAAAAGAAAATAAGTCATAAGGGGTAAAAATGCAATTTCACCAACATAATTTGAAAATAGGGTAATTAAGGGTCCAAACATAGGTCAAACTAACCTAATAAGAAGGAAAGTGGGATGATCTGACCTAACAAGGGCTACAGCAACTCCAAGGAATTAAATGACATTCCGTAACCCTAAAATAAATCCACTTCAATTCACGAGGTTCTAGGTAGGGTAAAAATCAAATAAACCCTCTAAAATTCATATAAAAATAATCTCTAGGGTTTATAACCTTCAATTTGGCCTTAGAAACCCATTTTGACCTACATTGAGAACCATGCCCAATTAATGATTTAATTTGGGTTTTTACGTAAATTGGCTGCTCAAACATGGTCTGACCTAGAAAAAAAATTCACCATTAAAATCCTTAGGTCCAATTTAGTCATGCATAAAAACTTGAGCCTAAGAAGAGACCTCCTTGACCGACTTTGCAATTTGGTCCTCATCATTTACTTTTTGACCTCAACTTTCGAAACCCTTGCATTTTGGCCTCTAATTTCCTCGTCATTCTTTGCATTTTGGTCCCTCCTGCAAGTCTCTACGCAGCACCATGCTCCGACGACTTTGTGCAGAGCATGGCGCCGCACAGGGTGAGGGAGGCATCCTGCAAAGTAAACGAGAAGTTCCCTGTGACGTCTGCTGTGGCAGGGACTCGGCCATGCCACCTGACGACGCCCACACCTTCCGTGCGAACGCGCGGAAGGTATGGGTCTCGTCTCTTACCATACACCGGCGAGGGACACACGTCGCCTCCCTGCGTCCGACCCTCCGCCCCCGCCTTTATAAAGACCAGCATCGCCAGCCGGTTCTCCCAGCTTGGTCTTGACGGAGAATCCCTCATCCCTTCCTCTCTCCCCACTCCGACAGGAACCCACCAGCTCCGACGACCCCTCCTCCTCCTTCTCGTCACTCTACTGCAATACCAGTAGCAGAGCCACCTTCGCCTGATCTCCCTGTGTCGCGCCGTACCAAGCGCGCGCCTCCCTGCCCTCTTCCTCGCCGCCGCTCTCTCCCTTTGGGTGTTTCTTCTCTGGCGACAGTCAGTACGGTTGCCTGCCGCTCCGGCCCCCCTTCGTCCCTGTAGGTAAGTAACAGTTATTTCCCTTCTTCCCCTTTTTCTTTTCCCCAACTTGTTTTGCTTGATCGCCTTACGACCACACCTGACTGATAGCGGTTTCATGCGGTTTGTTAATTACGTCGTTGTAACGTGCAAAACCGATCAACTCTTAAATTTATATTCCTAGATAGGGGAGTATCTAGGGTCGTCCAAGGAGGCCAAATGTTTGCAATAGTGATTCTCTTGCTTGGAATAAATCTCAACTTTCTTTTTGGTATTTTTCAATATATCATTTTTTTTTCGTTTTTCAATTAAGACAACATGCGAAATGGAGGCAGGAAGGTAATTTACACTTCAATTTAACTACTACTTTCTAAGTGGCAAGTAATCCTCTCCCTAAGCTCACTCTAGGTAAGTGGAGACCTAGAATAATTAGGGAGAGGGAGTGGAAAATGCTAAACAAAGCAAGTAGAAATGCAAAATAGAAAATTGCAAAGAAGGCAACTTAGATTGATGAAAAGTGTTTTACAAAAAAGCCTAGTAGAGGAACGCTTCTACTACTAGAAAAATTAAAATAAAGAAAAACAAACACAAATCCTCTAGATAGATGGTGAAGAAGAGGGCTTCTTGCTCCAAGGTTGGTGGCTCCCAAGCTTGAAAAGAATCCTTCAACTCCTTCCTTGCAGTGCTCCACCAAGGTAATGTCCTCCAAGGCAAGCCCTAAGGGGTCGTGCCTTAAGCTTCTCTCCAAGGGTGAACGTCCACCCTAGGTCCTTCTCCCTTTCCTGGCCGTCCTCCTTGAAGTGGAAGAGTCCTCCTCCTTGGCGTGGCTCAAGTTGAAGAGAGTGGGGAGAAGAAGGCACCAAAAGAGCTGGTGATGTGCCCCGTTAATCTCCTTCTCTACTCCTTCTTCTTGGCCGTAGGTATAGGTGGTTTAGGTAGCAAATTACACTAATGGAGGATGCCCTAAAATGGTGGTAGGTGGTGGGTTTTTATAGAATAGGAAGGGGGCTAAAGTGTCCCTTGAAATGAAGGGCCAAGATGAAGAGATGGAGGTGGTTAAAGATCTTATGGCCAAGGTGAGTTGGCGCCACCTTAAGGGACACCAAGGGGGTAGTTATGGGTGTTGACACCCCTTGATGTTGGTGCCAAAATGGGTTCTAGAAGGTGGTCTAAGTTGGCACCAAGAGGGATTCTAGTAGGAGGGGTAGGTGGATGGCTAGAATGGCTTATGTGGGTAGGTGTAGGGTGGATTAAAGGCTGAAAGTTGGCGCCAATATAGAGGTGGTTAGGGGTAGTTTTTGGCACCAACTTAAGGTGTCTTTTGGTGGTGATAATGGGGTGAAGGGATGGCTAGGAGGTGGTGCCAACTTGAGTAGGGTAGCTAGCTTAGGTAGGCTTAAGTTGGTGGAGCTAGCTAGGGTTGACTTTGAAGGTGGTGGATGGCCAAGGAGCTGGTTGTTAGCTAAGATAAGCTAAGCTAGCTTAGCTAATGGAGGAGTAGAGGAGAAGGTGTTGGAGCTAGGGTTTGGAGGGAGGAGCTGAGGAGGAGAAGTCAGGAGCTGAAACTAGAGCTGGTTGCTGCTGAAGAGGCTAGCATGGAGCTACTCTAGCTGGCTTAGCTTGCCAGTTCTTTGCTAGCTTCTAAGCCAAGATAAAGTGAGCTGGCTTCTACCACAATGAGCTAAGGTGAGCTGGGTCTGGTGCTTCCGGGGAGGGTCAAGCTGGTTGAGGCAGCTAAGGTAGCTTAGCTCAACTGAGTTGAAATAAGCTGAGTCCCTGGGAGCTGGACTTGAGCTTCCTGAGCTGGGATGAGTTCTTCTTCAGCTGGCTGGAGTTAAGTGGAGCTGGATGTAGCTAGATCTGAGCTAGGGTGAACTCCTGTCAACTCAGCTGAGCTAGCTAGAGCTCCCTGTGGACTAGTGGGAGCTAAGATGAGCTAGACTCAGCTAAGTTGAGCTGGATCTGAGCTGCCTTGAGCTAGGGTGAGCTAAGATGAACTCTCTTGAGCTGCCATTCAGCTGAGATTAGATGAATGGAGCTGGGATGAGCTAACCCTAGTTCAAGTGAGCTAGGTTCTAGCTGCGGTGAGCTGGATCAAGCTGAGGTGAGCTCGATCAGGCTGAGTTCCAGCTAGTCTGGGTTTCTCCTTCACCATTTGCCTTCTTGAGTGCTAGGGGTTTAGGGATCTATATATCTGTACATCCCTAACACTTACAAAAACATATTAAAAAGATAATAAATAATGCAATGCATGCCTAACCTATTTTATGCCTAAATGCAGCCCAAAAACCCATTTGCGAAGTAAAATCCTAAGAGCTAGGTTTGTTTTAATGCATAAGAATGATGATAAACTGGTGTTTATCACTGACCACCCTCATCTTCCCCACCTCCGGCCACTCTCCGGCGAGTTGTTCCCGTCATCCCACAACCCCATACGACTCACCAACTGCACCGAAAGCTCCGCCTCACCTCACCAAACACCCTCCGCCCCTCCACTGCCACTCCACACCTCCACAACACTCCCCCGATCAAACCCACTTTTCCAGCCATAGAACGACCTAGGCACGCACGCCTAGGTCATCCTGTGGCCTGCTGCACCTCGCACCACCTTCGCCATGCCACGGCGAAGGTTCCCCTGTGGTCTGATTAGGCCGAGAGGCCCTATTTGTGTTAGACAGACCAGCTGCCCCGGTCGCCATTGGCGACAACGCAAGGAGCTTCCAAGCGAGCTCCAGGCCTCAGAGCGTCAGGTCTCCAACTGATGCGAATTGGGGAGAATCGGGTGAAGGCAGGCAGCTGGCACACGAGGGGAAATGAGGATGCAGCTGCTGAGGCGCGGCCGCGTTCTTCCTGCGGGCGCGCACAAGAAGGAATAAAGTTTAGTCCCACATCGTAAGATTTCGAAGAACTGCACCCATTTAAATTGATTTTGTGTTTTTACCTTAATGCCTCAGAGCACGGGGTGAGGTCCCTTCGCCCACTCGCCGCCTCTTCCACGACCCACGCCACGCGGACCTGGCCGACCGTTTACCCTGCACTCCTCGCGCACCACCCACGCCGGTGCGCCTGGTCACTGGTACGCTACTCCACCCGATAACCCGGCTCTAGGAGAGCTTCCTATGAGCGGTTTACAGAGAGAGAGAGACGTGCGGGTAGAGGGAAGGGATAGGTTTTGCTTCCCCCTTGTGTGCAGGATAGGAGTGCTGAAGGAGAAGGGCTCAGCACTTGGCCGCAAGAAGGAGAAGAGAAGAAGCAGAAGAAGAAGGCTCACCAAAGAAGAAGTAGTGAAGGAAGGAAAAGAGGAGAATCACTGTAGCAGACCGCAGTTTAAGTCGTCTGACGGCTGTATCAGACGACGGATGAACCTTCAGAGGAGATAAAGCAGAAGGAAGAAAAGAAGAATAAGAAGGAAAGAAGAAGGCTCCACAGCTGAAGAAAAGAGAAAGAAAAGATAAGAAGAAAGAAAGAGAAGACCTTACAGCTGAAGAGCAGAAGACAGAGACGAGAAAAAGAAGAAGAACTGAAGAAGAAATGAAATAGAAGGCAAGTAGAAGAAGAAGAGGAATTGAAGGCAAACAGAGCCAAGGAAGAAGAAGACCAGTAAAGAGAGAAAGTCAAAGGAAGAAAAGAAGAAAGAAGAGAAGAAGAAGACAGAGACGAGCAGAAAAAGAGAAGAAGAGAAGAAGAAAAAGCCAAGACAAAAAAAACCTCTCCCTATCTCTTATTTTTGTAATTCAATAGAGGAACTTTGTACTTCTAGAATTCCAGTAGCTCCCTGAGTTCGACCTCGGGAAAACTATTTCCGAGTAAAAAAATTGTATGGTAATGACAACCATAGCTGTCTCATCTTATACTATAACGACATTACTGTATTATAATAAGCATAAAAACGCACGAAGACTAGCCTCGGTGGAAAAGTCGTTTACCAACGGGTTCACCCCAAGGTTCCAAGTTTTTGCTATTTGCCAAACAGCTGGATCCTCCACATGGCCCGACTCATGGGGTGATTTTCCTCCCCTCAAATATATATATATATATATTCTGTCCATCTTCCCAACAATCAAGGAAAATCATGTCTTCCATTAGAATGGGAAAATAGAAATAGGATAAAATACTTTGCTTGAAGAGGTAAAAGTAGAAAGAGTAAGATGCATTCTTTGGGTTCTTTACTTTTAAGAACTATTATAAATTTAGCTTTTGATCATTTCTTACTTGAATTTCCTTTTGGAATCCCCATCGCTGCTATTGCTTAATTTTGCAGTTGGACTTTTATTCAATTGATTGGCCACTTTGTATTTTTGAATCGATTAACCTTACTGAAAGAGATTGAAGTGTGCATATCCAGTTTGGATATGCATACAAATGATAACTTCCATACTTTATATTTTTATTTCATCATTTAATTACTAGAATATTTAAAATTCAAATAAAATCTTAGAATTTTTGCTGCTGCTGATATTGATTCAATTTTTAGGTAGCTTTTTTATTAGTTGGATTGGCTTCTCCAAAATGAGGAATTTGATAAATTGCTTGAAGTTTAGGAAGTGTGCACACAAAAGAAAAGTCTTATCTTTAGTATGGTTAGAAGTTCCTTATTGATTTGGGATCTCTGGATTTCAAATATTATTTGGCATGATTTAGTGCTTATTCGCTTTTGATTTGAAAAGATTGATTTTATTGAGTTGATTTAGGAGTTGGAGAAATAACTTGAATAAAAAGAAGTATGCGTGTCTAATTTGGATATGTACACATAAGATAGCAGCTAGGGTGGCCATACTTTTATTGTTGACGGAATAAATTTCTTGTTACTTCAAGTTTGGAGATTTAGAAGTGATTGGATTTGGACCTTTTCTACCAGAACTTAATTGAAGGTGGATTGCATAGCTTTAATCTTTTGAAGGGAACATGCCTACAATGGATGCACTTAAAAGTTTGGAGATTACTTTTAAGCTTTCTATGGCTCTAAATTATTGTACCCATTGAAAACCACCACAAGTACCTTTTGGTTAGTAGAAATGGTCAAAAGGGAGCTTCTTTTCTTCTTAAAGTATCTTTGATGCCTACCATTTATATATATTTTTAATGACACATGCCCTTATAACTTTAGAGAATCCTTATCATCAAGCAACACTCTGTCAAGCTAAATTTCAACCAGCAACTCAGCATCACCTTTGAGCTCCACATCCATCCTTTATCTAATTTATCTCTCACACCTTTAACCAATCATCTATTATTCAATCTAAATAAAATTCTAACAGTAAACATGTTTCAAACATTAATGAATACTCAAAAATACAAAGCAAAGTCTAGAAACATTATAAATAGATATATACACGACTATAAAAAAAATCCTTTAGTGAAATTTGATATTTGCTACTATAGCTATTCTATTTGTCACTATATGGAATTAGCAACACTTAAAATAATTGCTGACTAATTGCCACCTCTATTGGCGTCACTAAAGGGTTAGCATCAATTGTATAATTGCTGCTAAATTATTGGTGTTAGAGTCACTTTAATTGCCACTATTATCGTCGCTAATGATCTTTTGTAGTGAGAATTTATTTGCCACTATTTCTCTACTGTTGAATTATATTAGTGGTAATTTAATTGACACTATTATTCTCGCTATATACTTAATTTAGTTATTTTTTTATCACTAAATTGCCACTATTGCTTTACTTTAGTGATACTTTATTTTCCCATTTAATAGTCTCTATTGTTATTATGTATCAGTAATTATTTGCATCTTTAAATTGCTACTATTGATTTACTATAATGGCGCTTTCTTATGCCACTAAATCGTCACTAATTATTTACTTTAATAGCACTTTCTTTTGCCATTTAATTTTCACTATCAATTCATTTTAATGATGTCTATTATATGACTTAATTATATTCTTTGCTAAGAAATAAATTTTTTCAACAAGCACAAAACATAAAGGCCAAGCACAAAGTCCTTTTCATTGACTTCCTAGATCATCAAAGTGCATATCCCCTTTTAAGGGTAATACAAGAGAAAAGAAAAGAAAAATACAAAAGAAATAAAAAATACAATGAGGATCAATTCCAACAAATCTGTTTGAAATATGAAGTACTTCATCAATCCAACTAAAATCATCTCCAGCTTCAACCTTCTTCAAAATATCAGTAGTAATAGCACCAGCATCCACTATCTCGACAACTTGGCAAAAGAACTTAGACTATTTGAAGATTAACAACTTGGATTACCACAAAGGGTAGTGCACCTGTAATAAAGTTCAAGCTCTATCTCTGATATAGCAATAAAATGTCTGATGTGCATACATTTGATTAACCTAAAATGTCTATTAATGCATGTTCTTAGTACCATATTAGCATCATATTTATAAATATTGCATAACATGCATAATCATGCATTTAGGTCAAGTTGTATAAATTGTATAGTAATTATCTCCTTTTATAGCCAGGGACAGAGCAACTTGTTAATCAGGGCCTCGAATCAAAGATCTAACCATACGAATCTTATTAGGGTGACGATTGGAGCTCAACGACTCCAAGATTGCCCTAATCGGACATCCGTAGCATCAGATAGAGACAGAGGAACCCTAGAGATCAAGGGCCAAGATGGTGTTAATATGCACCTCATATGACAAATCCGACCACACGGATGGGTTCGGATTGACGATCGCAGCCTAACGGCGTGAAAATTGGTGCAATCCGACACCCGTGGCATCGTCTACAACACTCAGAAGATGGACGGCCAAGATGGCCCCACGTGGCGCCATCCCAGCTGCCCAATCGACCCTCAAGACCACTATTGCTTCCCCAAAGGGGTTTCCAACACGTGATCTGGACCGTTGGGCGTGCTTGCAGCCGTTGGATCTTGATCCAATGGTCGCAAGCATGCGTGCCTTAAATCATCCGTGTGACAAAGTCACTACCGCAGCACAGCGGTCGAGCGAGTCACGAAAGCACTCGATGCGCGTTTGATTCTACATCTATAGCACGTGGGCAAATAATCGCAATCATGTGGTCGACAGCGAGCGACGTGGATCAGCCAATAGCGCCCACGCATGATCAGACACATAGCGCACATGCTCGATCGCACGCGGGCGCGCAGTGAAGGCGCAGATGAAGGCGCTGGCAAGGAACATTTTCAGCCGTCCGATCTTGAGATCGAACGAATGATCATGCGCAAACATGCATGGGTGCATTAGGGTGCGGAAGGCGGGGAGGCGTGCAGTGCGCGCATGTCAGCCACATTCAGGTCTTTAGTAAGGAATAAATCCGTCACTAAAGGCCCTGTATTAATGTTTTTGAAATTAAAATGTCCAAACTATCCCTACTCCTTGCAACTATATACGGGGACCCATACCCTACGAATTTCTCATCCCTTCTCCTCTCTCCCTCTCCAAGGCTTAAGAGAAGCTTGTCCTACACACACGGGATGCTTCTCAAGAGCTGAAACCAAGTTTTCACCCCCGTTCCGGAAGTGGATCCTGCGACAACGATGACATGCTACCTCATTCCCATTCTTCCGACTTCATCCTCCTTCTTCCCGCCTCGTCCTCCGTCTTCCAGGCATCGCCTCCATCCGGCTCGTCATCCAAGCATTCGTTGAGGATAACTTCTCTCTCCTTTCTTTTATAGCTTTCTAGAGTAGAATTTCCTGCTTTTTAGTTGTAACAATTTCTCGCTTTCTAGTGTAATCATTTCCCACTTTCTTAGTTATAAAATAGTATTCAAATATTAAGTGATTGTTCTTTCTCTCTCTCTCTTATTGTTTATATTACTTCCATTGTGATTATTTCACCTTTTAAACAAAGATAAAAAATATATAATTTTGGATTTTGAGATTGACGTAGCCTTCCTGTGTTCAACCCAGAACTTCTTTATAGATTTTGGGTATAAATTTTATCTGTTGAATGGATTTCTTCGCGACTTGAACTACGGCGAGTTTTCGAATCAAACTGCAAACGCGTAGTTTTCCGCCTTCAACATTTTGGCACTGTTGTTGGGGAGGCAACGATTTTTCAATCTTCTTTTTGCATTTCGTGCACTTTGCTATTTTCTAACTTACTTTATCACTTGTCTATTATTTTGCAAATACCTCAATTAGGGAATCGTCAAGCGATAGATCGGAGTAAAGTGCAGTTGAAGATGACTATAAGTGCTCCCCATTTTACCCCCTCCATAGATTTTATTTCACCACATTAATTCAAACTCCAATTAACCTAGGTGTTTGCATAAATCCTAGGATTAGTTTGGTTGTTTGGATTTCCACCCACATTCAATTCACCCTCGCATATAAAAAAAATAAAAAGATACTTTTGTGGGATAAATTAAACATATACACAACATACACCCACATTCAAGGCACATAACCTAATTGATTTTCTTCTACTCAACAGGATTCTGATCTGTGGAACCGGTACACACAAATCAACATATAAAAGAGTAGAAATCAGTCTAGATCAATCATTTTGTGTGCCTAATTTAGTGGTGCAATTGTGGCCAATAGTTTGAGTTGTTTGGGTCATACCACTCAACATAAAATCAACTCATCAAGTAGATTCCCCTTAGGGTTTTCAATTTAGGTTCATATCAGGAACTCCACTTTATTTTTTATTTCAAAAGGAAAGTGATCTTCATCTGTACTTGAAAACCTGGTTTGCCTCAAACTTAATTGAATTAAACCTAATTCTAAACCCTAAAAGCTACTTAAGCAAGATTTGAACCTTAAAATCTACTCATCACAAATAATATTACTTGAAAACCCTGGTTGTGCATGCACTCACACATACTCAATTGATCATTAAGGGCACAACCCATTTTAAGGGCCCACCACATTCCTAAGCACTACAATCCCAGGCTTAAATAAAATCAAGTAGACATTGGCCTTAACGACTGATTCGCTCTTCGGGGTCAGATCATTTATGATTAACCTGCTTGTACTGATCAATCTGATGTCTAGCTAGGGGAGTAGTGTCAAACGACCGCGGCTAGGGGGTACACTAGGAACCGGAGGTGCAAGCCAAAGGAAGAACCTTCTCTCCAATACCTCCTTCTAATTGGTTGGATTGAGCAGACACAAGTAGAGTAAATCGTATATAATCTTAAGGCAGGTTATGAGAGTCTATAGATCCTTAGGCTACCCAACTTAAGGACAGACTTGTTTTGTTGTGTTGCAGGGTTCTTATCCCTAGTCCTTCTGACCTTTCCCTAGTTTATGCTGGGAAAAAGGTCATTAAATCCTCGATTGGAAGGACCACTAAAGTATTCTAGGAGGTGTAGATTGGATTTTAGCCAAATTGATCCCATGGCCGATCAACAGCCTCGTTTGCCTCAGGATCCACAAGAAGTATTCCAAAGGCAGTTGTAACAAATGCAAAGAATGCAAGAATGGTTCCAGAGAATGTAGGGCGCTCAGCCCTTGACGGACTTTTATGATCCTTCAAATTATGGGGAACGTCCTGTTATCCAGATTCCTGCCAGAGACGTAGAAATCAAGCCAAAAGTGTTAAGCCTGATCAAACATTTCCATGAGCTTGGCTCTGAAGACCCATTTCAGTACTTGGAGGACTTGACCACTTTGGTTTAGACCACCAAGGCACGAAACGTGAATGAGGAGTAAATGATCATGAGCCTCTTCTCCACTCTCTTAGAGATAAAGCCGCTCATTAGTATAGGACTATAGGAAGACCAATTGAAACTTGGAATGAGTTGAAATCAACCTTTCTGAAGAAATTCTTCCCTGCTGGGCGTACCAATGCTTTGAGACGGATAATTACTACCTTTACCCAGTGGCCGAGGGAGCAGTTTCAAGTTGCCTGGGAGCGATTTAAGGACTTATTGTGGAGGTGTCCACACCACGAGGTGCCGAAATGGCAACTCGTGTAGATCTTCTACCACAAGTTGACTGAGAAACTCAAAAATCACGTGGACCTTCTTGCGAAGGCAATTTCCTTAACAAAGATGCAGATAGTGCACACAATTTGTTTGAGGAGATGAGCGAGAATTCGATCAATCATGCCTCCATGGATACTTTTAATCGGTCCTAGCAACCCAGATCGAATGTTAATGAAGTCCACGACTCTCATTCATTCGATATGGAATTGATTTGTAATAAACTTGTTAAGGTGGACTTGGTTGCTAAGAGAATGGAGGAGTGGATGGCTGGAAACTCAATGCACAACTCTCGATCCTCTCAATCCAAGAATTTGAGATTCCATTCATTGCAAGCTCCTTCTAGAGTTAGCATTATTCGGAACCCCACGGGTTCCAAACTGGGGCCTTTGATCCCAGTTTTTCCAATCCCTCGCTTTCTTCCTCTCCATCCTCACCCTATGAGGATGTCTATGCTGTACAGGAGAATGTTAGGTCCAACCCTTACTCCAATGCTTATAATCCAGGTTGAAGGAGCCACCCTAACTTCTCCTGGAAAAATTTTGGGAAGCAGACCTAATTTTGACCTAGCAACTATGCTCCGCAATGACCAATGGGTCAGGGTCATGTTTACACTCAGTTGCCCCCTAATCAGGTCAATCGGCCAGCTTGGAATGCCCGTCAACCCGTAGGGCAGGCTGATTTGAACCGACAAATGGTAAAGATATAAGGATCTATGCTCCAGCTCATGCAGCAAATGAAAACCTCGTTGGACAACTTGCAAAATGGGTTCATTGCTAATTCTCGTCAACCCAGATCTCTACCATCTCAACCCGTAGCCAACCTGCATAATATCTAGAATCCAGGCAATCAAGCACATGGGTACGGGAATCAGAGGGACCCACATGCACATGCTCAGGTGGTTGAGCAGGGTCCTTCCACTTCTTCTTCCTCAAATCAACGATTCTTGGCTAATGAAGCCCCTCCAATCTTTCCTAACCCTCCCCAAGACTCAAACCCGTATGCATCTGCTAATTCTGTTACCTTGAGGAGTGATAAACAAACTCAAGATCCACAACCACACTATTCTGATTTACCGAATCCTGAAGAGCCTGAGGAGAGAAAGGAGAACTTTGGAAAAGAAATCAAGGCTCAGGAACTTGATTCCGAAGACCCAACTCATGTTCCTTTTCCTGAGGCCTTGATTAGATCAAGGAAGAAGTCTGTTGATAGTAATGAGGAGCTTCTGAATATTTTTAAGAATGTCGAGATCAATATCCCACTCTTCGATGCTATCAAACATATACTGGCTTACGTGAAATTTTTAAAGGATTTATGTACACAGAAGAGTAAGTTGAGAGAATATGTTCCGAGGAAGGTGGTACTCTCTGAGTAGGCTAGTTCTGTTATCCTGCACCACCTCTCTTAGAAAAAGAGAGATCCAGGTGCTCCTTTGATTTCTTATGTTATCAGAGATTAAACCTTTGATAGAGCACTGTCGGATCTAGGTGCATCCATTAACCTAATTTTGACTTCTCTTTACGAGAAGTTCAGATTAGGTGAACTTTGACCGACTTCAGTAATGCTGTAGTTAGAGGACCATTCGGTCACAAATCTGCGAGGCGTTATTGAAGATGTTATTGTCAAGGTTAAGGATTTCTATTTTCCTGTAGATTTCCTTGTCCTTGACATGGATGTACTTGAGAATCTGAGGAACACGCCCATCATTCTGGGGCATCCGTTCCTAGCTACTACCAAGGCCAACATTAACTGTGAGAGCGGTAGCATGGAAATTGCCTTTGGGGATCAAAGAATGAAATTGGATATTTTTAAGGCGATTAACAAATTCGAGGATTGTGGATTTATTGAGGAACTTGAGGATGATAACGTGAATATTGAAACTTGTATGGTGGTTTCTGCATTTGAAAGTTCCTCCTATGATGATGATTTGCACCCGCAACCCTCTATGGCAAACCCGCCACCTTCTGAAGAGGTTATTGATTTTGTTCACTCTCAACCTCTTCCTCTTGATGAGTCTTCATCAGCATCTTCCTTAGCTTCAATCATCAACCCACCCCAGCTTGAACTGAAGCCATTTCTTGAGAATCCGAAATATCAGTTTTTAGGACCACATAAGACGCTCCCTGTGATTATCAATGCTAAATTAACAAAGGAGCAGGAGATTAAACTGATTAAGGTCCTAAAGAAACACAAGGAGGCAATTGGTTGGACCATTCATGACCGTAGGCGAATCGAGCCATCTTATTGCAATCACAGAATATTTTTGGAAGATGGATCCCACCCTTCTTTCTAGATGCAAAGGAGATTAAACCAAAATATGCAAGAAGTGGTCAAGAAGGAGATTATCAAGTGGCTTGATGCAGAAATCATTTATCCGATCTCTGATAGTCCTTGGGTAAGTCCCGTGCAAATTGTTCCCAAGAAAGCCGGGATTACCATTGTGACTAACAAGAAAGGAGAATCCGTCACAACTCGTTCAGCTTCCTCTTGGAGTGTTTGTATTGATTATAGGAAGCTAAACACAACCATGAAAAGGGATCATTTCCCTTTGCCTTTTATTGATCAAATCCTTGAAAGACTAGCCGGGCAGAAGTACTTCTGTTTCCTTGATGGCTACTCATGATGCAACTAAGTCCCTATTCATCCCGAGGATCAAGAAAAAATGACTTTCACCTGTCCCCACGGAACCTTTGCTCTCCATAGGATGCCATTCGGCTTATGCAATGCACCTGCGACTTTTCAAAGGTGTATGCATGTCATATTCTCTGACATGGGGGGAGAGTTTATGGAAGTCTTCATTGACGATTTCTCTATTTTTGGAGAATTGTTTGACTCTTGTCTAGCTAATCTTGAAATGATTCTTAAACGATGCATCAAAACAAGACTGGTACTTAGCTGGGAGAAGAGTCATTTCATGACACAAGAAGGCATCACCTTGGGTCATGTAATCTCTGAACGGGGAATCGAAGTGGACAAAGCTAAGGTTGATGATATCGCTAAACTTCCTCTTCCCACATCTGTCAAACAAATTCAATCATTTCTTGGTCATGTAGGATTCTACAGGAGATTCATTAAGGACTTTTCGAAGGTTGCTCATCCTTTGAGCAATCTTCTCGCCAAAGAAACATCGTTTGATTTCGACGAATCATGCTGTAAGGCATTTGATTTTCTTAAAATGGCAGTCACTTGTGCTCTGGTGTTGCAACCACCAGTTTGGACAACCCCTTTGGAGATCATGACCGACGCTTCTGATTATGCGGTCGGGGCTATTTTGGGTCAGAAGATTGACAGGAAGACCTTTGTAATCTACTACGCTAGTAAAACTCTGGATGAGGCCCAGAGGAACTATATTGTTTCTGAGAAGGAATTACTAGCTGTAGTGTTTGCTTTGGAGAAATTTAAGGCTTATCTCTTAGGGTCTTACATCATCATATATACCGACCACTCGGCCTTGAGACATCTCCTGGCCAAAAAGGATGCCAAACCCCAGCTTATTCGATGGATTTTTCTGCTTCAAGAATTTGATTTTGAAATTAAGGATAAATTTGGGGTACAGAATGTGGTGGCGGACCATTTGTCGAGACTTCTGAGTGATTCTTCTCGTTCGAACATTCCGATTGCTGATACTTTTCCAGACGAGACCATCCTTATAGTTTTAGGTGTCCAAACCCCGTGGTTTGCTGACATCGTTAATTATTTGGCCGTTGGTCAAATACCCCAGGATTGGACCAAGCAACAACATGATAGACTCAAATCTGAGGCCAAATATTACTTCTGGGAGGACCCAGAACTGTACCGCATCGGCTCTAATTAGATTATTCGCCAATGCATTCCGAAGAATGAATTCAAGAGTATACTCGAGTTCTGCCATGCATCTGCGTGTGGTGGACACTTCTCCGGGAAAAAGATGGTTGCAAAAATTTTGTAATTTGGAATTTATTGGCCATCTTTATTCAAGGATGCTCAGGATTTCTCGAGGTCATGTTCCCGATGCCAGGCACTTGGGAGCATAACTAAGAGAGATATGATGCCTCTAAACCCGATTCTTGTTGTTGAAATCTACAATGTTTGGGGCATCGACTTCATGGGACCCTTCCTCCCTTCATTTGGACATCATTACATTCTCATCACTGTTGATTACGTGTCCAAGTGGATCGAGGCTATTCCCACCTGAACCAATGACCACAAGGTGGTCATCAATTTTTTCAAGAAGAATATCTTCAACCGGTTTGGGATTCCGAGGGCCATCATCAGTGATGGTGGCACTCATTTCACTAATGCCCAGTTCCGTAATTTGCTGGCAAAATACGGGTTAATCACAGAATCTCCACACCTTACCATCCCTAGACAAATGGACAGGCCGAGCTCTCCAATCGGGAGATCAAGAATATTCTACAGAAAATGGTTAGACTTGATCGCAAAGACTGGACCCAAAAGATTGAGGATGCTCTTTGGGCCTACTGTATGGCATATAAAATGCCCATCGGCATTTCTCCATTTCGTTTGGTGTATGGAAAGGTGTGCCATCTACCCGTAGAAATTAAACATAGGGCATTCTAGGCAATCAAACAATGTAATCTAGATCTGAGTTTAGCCAGGAAGACCAAGAAACTCCAACTATCTGAGTTGGAGGAGCTTAGAAATGACACGTACGAGAATGCTAAGATCTACAAGGCTCGGACCAAAGCTCTTCATGACCAATTGATTTCCCACAAGATCTTTGAGCCGAACCAGAAGATCTCACTCTTTGATTCTTGACTTAAGCTCTTTCCCGGCAAACTTAGGTCGAAATGGAACGGCCCATTCATTATTGATCAGATGTTTCCAAACGGGACTGTTCAGATCTCTAACCCAAAGACGGGTGATTCCTTCAAAGTCAACAGTCAACGTCTGAAGCCTGTTATTGGCCGTACTATTCCTGAACCCGTCTCAAACATGGTTACTCTAGCTATGTTGTGACTTCTTTGGCTGGACTACGCCTAGCTGACGGCGTTAAACTTAGCAGTTGTATAGTCTGACTAAGAGCTGACCCAAGCTTCATATTCAGGTGATATCTTCTGCATTCTATCCTTCCTTTCATGTCTCTTACTCTCAATGCGGACATTGCATCAGCTAGGCATGGGGGCATGGATTCATTTCTGAATCAGTTTGTCAGCTCTATGGAATTCATGTAAATTCTACTTTTTTTTATATATATACATAAAAAAAAATTGAATTAGGAAGGAATACTTGGACATTAGGAACTTTCAATCTTAGGAAATATTACAGTAGGATCTGAACACTAAGACCCTTTAGGTCTTTGGACTTAATCAGCCTGGGTATCCACTAAAATATGGATTTGTTTACGAGTCCTCATCATCCTGAATTCTATTTTAATTTGAATAAATAAGTTTGGGTGATAAGTACATGACTTATCAACCCGCCCTCTGATTTGAGGGAACTTTAAGTCTAAGCATCTACACACTATTCATCACTGACTCATTATTCGGCAGTCTTAACGGAAATTGGGTAGCTAATGAACCTTCTAGGGTGATATGGCTGGCAAGTTATCATAGGTAACAACCCATAGGTAGGTTGTCCAGAGCCCAGTCACTGGACCACTCTCTTCTTGCTGCCTTTAGGTAAATCTTAGACCAGGGAAACCACCTACTTAAAAAGAAAAAGAAAGTTCAAAAAGGAAAGAAAAAGAAAAAAAGAAAAGGACAAAAAAAAGAAAAAGAAATAAAAGGAAATAAGCCGCACTTCATTGCACAAGTATGACGGGCAAGTTGTCGGTGGTAATAGCTCATCAATTGGTTGTCTAGAACCCAGCTCAAGAAATACACATAAAAATTCCTAAAATAATTAGGAAGGAGTGGAGAAGTAGAATAATTCGGGGAGATATACATTGGATTCACCCATGTGTTGACCCCATAAAAAATAAAAGTAGGGAGAAAGCTACCGGCCGTATAGATACACCTTCAAGCATATTTCTTTCTAAAGTCACCTAGGGGCATAGAAACTCGAAGTCCGTTCTGATTACCAATCAATGAGTCTATCACATTCACAAAAAGATGCTTAGAACTTAGAGTTCTCATCAAATCTTGGGTGGGTTGAGTGGCTGTAAAAAGCCACTCTGTAACCCTAAACTCAAAAATCCATAAAAATTAGAAAAGAAGAAAAAGAGAAAAAGAGATCTTTCTATTAATAAGCCAAGGGCTTGAGGTGGTTTGCATTTTGGCAGATACCCGAGCGCTGTTGTGTCTTTGAAAGTCCAGGTCCTAAGTAAAAATTTCTTAATGTTGAAAATGATTTGTCCAACCTAATTCTTTTATAAATAGCATGTAGTTTTTGCTAGGGACTAGCAAAAGATAGGCATGGGAGTGTGATGTGCATACATTTGATTAACCTAAAATATCTATTAATGCATGTACTTAGTACCATATTAGTATTATACATTGTAAATATTGCATAACATGCATAATCATGCATTTAGGTCAAGTTGTATAAATTCTATAGTAATTGTCACCTTTTATGGCCAGGGACAGGGCAACTTATTAATCGAGGCCTTGGATTGAAGATCCAACTACGCGGATCTGATTAGGGTGATGATTAGAGTTCAACGACTCCAAGATCACCCGAATTGGACATTCGTAGCATTAGATAGAGATTGCGAAACCCTAGAGATCAAGGGTCAAGATGGTATTAATCCACACCTTAGATGACAAATACGACTGCATGGATGGGTTTGGATTAACGATCGCAGCCTAACGGTGCAAAAATCGATCCAATCCGACACCCGTGGCACCTTCTACAACACTCAGAAGATGGATGGCCAAGATGGCGCCATGTGGCGCCATCCCAGCCGCCCAATCGACCCTCAAGACTGCAGCTGCATCTCTAAAGGGGTTTCCAACGCATGATTTGGGCCGTTGGATCTTGATCCAACGGCTGCAAGCATGCGCACCTTAAATCATTTGCGCAACAAAGTTGTCACTGTAGCATAGCAGTCGAGTGCATTGCGTGAGTGCACGATGTGTGTTCGATTTCACATCTGCAGTGCATGGGCGAATAATCGCAACCGTGTGATCGGCAGTGAGCGACGTGGATCAGCCAATAGCGCCCTCGCACGATCAGACGCATAGCATGCACGCCCAATCGAACACAGGCATGCAGTGGAGGCGCAGACGAAGGCGCTGGCAAGGAGAGTTTTAAGTCGTCCGATCTTGAGATCAGATGGCTGATCGTGCCCGAACGTGCATGGGTGCATTAGGGTCGGAAGGGGGGGAGGCAAGCGGCACGCAGCGCGCGCACGTCGGCCACGTTCAAGTCTTTAGTGACAGATAAATCCGTCACTAAAGGCCCTGTATTAATTTTTTGAAATTAAAATGTCCAAAATGCCCCCACTCCTTGCAACTATAAAAGGAGACCCCTACCCTACGAATTTCTCATCCCATCTTTCTCCTCTCTCCCTCTCCAAAGCTTAAGAGAAGCTTGTCCCACACCCGGGATGCTCCTCAAGAGCTAAAACCAAGTTTTCTCCCCCGTTCCGGAAGTGGATCCCGCGACGACGACGATGTGCAGCCTTGTTCCCATTCTTCCGACTTCGTCCTCCTTCTTCCCGCCTCGTCCTCCGTCTTCCAGGCATCGCCTCCGTGCAGCTCGTCCTCCAAGCATTCGTTGAGGAGGATAACTTCTCTCTCTCCTTTCTTTTATCGCTTTCTAGAGTAGAATTTTTCCGCTTTCTAGTTGTAACAGTTTCCCCCTTTCTAGTGTAACCATTTCCTACTTTCTTAGTTGTAAAACATTATTCAAATATCAAGTGATTGTTCTCTCTCTCTCTTTTTGTCTATAGCAATTCCATTTTTTATTTCGCTTTTTAAACAAAAATACAAAAAAAATATAATTATGGATTTTGAGATCAACGTAGCCTCCCTGTATTCGACCTGAAACTTCTTTGCGAATTTTTCGGTATAAATTTTATCTGTTGAATGTATTTCTTTCCAACTTGAACTACAACGACGGATTTTCAAATCCAACTCCGATAGCGAAGTTTTCCACCACCAACAATGTCTAACAGAGATTATTCATATTTTGACTTTTCAAGCACCTACAAAGATAACCTATTTCAGTTGTTGACCGATATGAATACATTCCATAAAAAGTAACAAGAGTTCTGGCCAAATATATGATAATAGAAGATCCTACAAATCCAAGAAAGCATCGTCCATATTTTTCAATACCTTTATGAGAAAAGGAAATTGATGTTCACGAATTGCTACCATTTTGACATGCTTAAGTGTTCTACTTTTAATAATGTCAATGAGTTTGGAAATGGGGGGCATGTACCTGTACTCTAGTCCAAATTGGACAAGGATCTCTAGTCTTTCTTTCATTACATCTAAGAACTACAAAGAAGTGCAAGAGTAAGCAAGCTGATGATTGGAACGTAACAATATCAGATTTTATGAAGCCCTAGGCATGCATTTTGCTTTGGGAAGAGTTGGACTACTTTGAAGATAGCATCGATGACTTTTACCTTGTTCCCAGACAATAGTATAATTTGGAAAAGTAATGTCTTGTGCAACCTCATAAGCACAATCAAATTACCATCACATAGAAAAGTCAATTTCAATTAAGATATCTAACAAAGCATGTCCAACCTCTTTACAATCTTGGATAGTAGTACATAGAGTCTTCTCAACAAATATATGGTAGGGATTTGGATGCCTTATTATATCGATGAGGATATCAAAATGTGTCTTGTTGGGATATGAGACCAACACAGCATCACATAGTCCACTGTTCAGAAGCTCAGTGTGACTAGAAAAAACCTAGAGAAAAATAAAAGTTTACGCATCAAATTGATTGCACTTAAACAAAAGTAAAAGGGTTTCCACTGCATTTTATGGCAATACTTGCTTTGGAAAGAAAACAGTCTCAACAAGCATTACTACTTCTATATAAATTACATTGACCATGCTACAAAAAACTTTCTTCCTCCTAGATAAAAAGGCATGAGATTTATTTTAAATCTTGTTCATCAGGAAGGGTGAATTTTTACTTGTTGATATTTGAGAAGCCATTTTACTCCCATCTTCATCAGTAACCTCATCATGCTCCACTACATTCCTATCTTGGTAACGAATGCAAGAAATGAACCATCCCTAAAGCTATAATCTGGTTTATTTGATTCAATATATTCATTTTCACCTTCCACCACAAACTGAACTGTTTCATGTCTATCTTTTGAAAACTCATCAACAGCTTCCATTGATTTCCCACTCAATAAGGTCATACCTTGATCTAAATTAGAAACTTCTTTGTCATTGCACACATCAAAATTCTCTTGTAAGTTAATGATATCTCGAGATCCACTGTCAAGAAGATCTTTCTGTATCAAAATAAATAAATAAATCACTACTATTTTCTATAAAGGAGAGGATGAAAAGCATTGTAGGATTCAAATGAAAAATAGAAAAGAGGGAAAAGAACCAAAGGAAATTAGAAAACCTTATTCCAAACTTTAATCATATTTTGATTTTTTTCCTCATAAACCCCAATCTGTTTAAGTACTTCTAGGATGGCTAAACACTACTCATCAAGGTTCTTAGCACTGGAGTCTATGACATGCTATAGATCCAAACGAATAGATTTTCAGCCTCGTATAATTTCACCAAATAAATAAACAACGCATTGACTTTAAGCACACATATTTGGATATTAGTAATTGCACTTTATGGATATATATTTCTCCAAGGGAGTGTTCAAAAGAGCAATAATCTATTTTGTTCCCTTGTTGTCCTCAAGCTTAGCATTTCCTGGTAATTTCTTCACACATGCTCCCTATCCAACAGAAGTAACATATATCAATTTGGAGAATTCAAGTCTAAAAGGTACCAAGAACAAGGAAATGGATACTAATACTAGTTAGAAAAGACCAGTCTCTAATAGATGTCAAGTACAACAAAAGGCATTGAAAACAACAGAACCTCCTCGCAATTTCCCTTCCACATTCCCTTGCTGCAATTTTTTGAGGGGAGGAATGTATGAGTTTAACTAGTTGAGGTCAACATTTATCCAATTTTAGTGAAAAAGGGTGTTATAGGAGACCAAAAAAATCAACTCCCCTTGTAGGACCTTTATGCAAGAGGATTCAAGAGACTACCATTGGAAAAAAATTATTCTACATAAAATCTTTATCCCTAAATGTAGTTCATTTTCATCCCAACCAAATAGCCCAAAGTGTAGCTGTTGGAGGCATCCTCTCGCTCCTCAACCTGTGACTTCCACCAAATCAATGGCAGGAAAAGTCTAAGGGAATAACCAATTGACATCTGTATATGAGAACCTCCACCATCTAATAACTTAGAAGCCAAAAAGGGAATTTTACAATACTTGGTGAGCTACTGAAGGCCAACATGCCACAGTTGGCAATTCCTAGAACTAACGCCATAGTGGCCATCGTTTTACATGAATGGTTGTGCCAGAATGATTTTGACTGCTCATATTGGTAGGACATGTAGTGTTGGCTACCAATGCTGTGATGGACACTAAGAAAAAAAAGTGAGAAGATGAGGATTTCTATTAAATACATGACATATTTTTAGGGTTGGTGCCTACCAACAACAGTAGAACTTCTAGTACGCACTACACCTCGTCCTCAAAGCACCACATTTGACCCTATTATATTCATAATGTGACTTATGTACTAGTCCTACATGCACAAATTCAAAGCACCAATAGCAGAAAAACAATCTCTCCCAATTATGTGAAGTCAAGGAGAGCTTATACATTAGCAACTTTTGAAGCCATTAAATAACAAATAGCAAACTTCAATAAATAACTAAAATGAAAACTAATATCAATACACCAGAATGCAATTTCCAGGAAATATTAATCACCATAACACTAAAGGAAAGCTTTCTATCAATAGAGAAAATTCGTTGCCAAATAAATAAACTTCTTAAATGAAAACATACGAACTGTACTAACTATTTCTTTAAAGTTCAAGCATAAACAACTAACAGAACAATCTAGAAAAAAAATAGTCAAACTCAAAATTAAGACTCAAAAACTACACTTTAGGCCAAATCTAAATTATATAATGTACGAATCTTCTTTGAGCATTTCTTCTTCTTGAACTTCCCACATCTATTAAGAGTTCCCGAAAAAAGATAAAGAATCACATTAAATTAGAAATCTTGCAAGTATAGAAAATTATAATGCTTGGTAAACTTATACGTTACCTTGAAATAGTAAGTCTGTTAGGCCACGCAATGATTGAACCGGTAGCATCTCCTATAGTTTGGTATTGTTCAAATGGCCTAATCAAAGGTTCATCTTCCTCGATTGCAACTTCAATAACGACCCTATATATTTTGAACCAATTTGGATGCCTCTAATGCATTGACTTGGATCAATTATCTATACTAGAGCAAGTGCAACTTCTACTTCAGCAGAATCTATACCAAGCAAGGAAACCTCCTGCAGTAATAAAATAAAAAAAATTGACAATCTAACCCATTTAGATTCATATGGACAGTGTAAAGGGCTAACATAATATAACGTGAAGAGTTATGATCACTTGGAATACATGTAAACTTAAATTATACCTATCCTCTAGAAAAAGTAGTTACAACACTTGCATGTTGGCTTTTTGAAGTTCTTATTTCATTACTTAAGGGGTTGTCTTCTTGTCTTTCCTACAAATGAGTACATGGGTTATATGCAATAGATACATGAGTAAATAGATTTATTGCTAAAAGTAAAGGAACCATAAGAAAATTACCTCAATTGAATTCCTAATTTGCAAGTTTGGTCAGGCCAAAGATTGTAGCATTTCTTTTAAACTGTTTATTTCTTGATGTTGTGATGGCAACATTTCCTCCATCTTTTGCTCTTAAGCATCCAACTTTGCTTCAAGATTTTGTTTCCTTAAATGTTCTCCCTCACGTTGAGCTTCACGTGCAATAGATGCTACTATCTCATATCTTTGTTGATATTTTGCTTTTCCTATTCCCACTATGGTTGTGTAAACCTCATCAATGTGAGAAGGATCCTCTAACTCCTCTCCTTTCTCCATGGCATTAGTTAATTGTTGCTGAGCATTATCAATAAAAATAAGTAAAATGAAAAGTATTATATTTTAATAAGAGAAAGAAAATAAAAAGTAAAATTCCATTTCACAAAAGCAAGTCTTACAATTTTGTCTACAACTTCAGCATTAATAGGTGCACCATCCTTTTTCTTGTGTGTAGCTATAAACACTTCTACACGAGTCCCCTTTCTTCCCTTCTCCTTTTCCATTTAACACCATCCAAGGTACAACATTTACCATTACATATAAGAGAAAGTGTTAACCAAAAGACTTTTGTGAAATACTTACCACATGTTTCAGACATGCAAAACTTTTGGTTTCTATTGTGTGTTGCATTTTTTATTTCAACCTATTTAATTTATTAGTAGCAGAATGATCTTACAATACATGCATATAACTTTAAAATATATCAATAAAATTAACTTGACTATACACTACCAAATTTAGCTCAATTTACCTTGAATTTTCCAGTATCCCAATACTCATTGAGAGATTTCCATTGTTCTTCTGAAACATGGGGATCACGATGTTGCATCCTCTCTTCAAAAGGCCATTCAGACTTGTAATAAACTTCATTTTGCTTGCCTTTAAAATCCCTCAACTTTTTTGCTATTGAATTCACAATCCATTTCTTCATCTTTATGTCAAATTCAAATTTATTCTACATGAATATTTAAAGGAAAAAGTCAACCTAATTTTCTTTCTTAAGGTAAAGATATAAATTGAAACAAATATCATTAATAAGTACTTGAACAAGTTCAAACATTGCTATCATCTGATCATTTGGAATCAACCACCAATCCATGCAATCTAAAGGTGCGAGTTCTGAATTTCTACCTATGGTTCCCAGAAAAATTTTCAAGTCATTTTGAGTAGATCCAACAGGTTGGTTCAATTCATTCATATCCACAAAAATCTTGTTTGTATACTAATTATTACCCCCACAACTTCAAGCATCTTGTAAGACCTCACTTTTTCTTTTGATTACAATCTACCGCTAACAATATAAAAAGACAAGTTTTAGATTAAGAAAACACTATGGTAATGAAAAGAAATATATCAATAATATGTGATGAGTAAATAGGAATTAAAGACCATGACAATATATTTGAATGCAAAAAAATATGGTTGGCAAAGATTTGTTCATAGTCTTTAACCATTTTCATCGATTTATGAATGTTATCTTTACTAAAGTTCATAATATTATAGAGTATTATGCACATTTCCACATATTATATGTTATCTTACCATTTTCACCGACTTCAAATTCTGTGCTTTCCTAAGATAATGACAGAGACTCATAACACAGTTGTTGTGGTTCTAAGCCATGTGAAAATGGCAACTTTCCCTTTTCCTTTTGCTAAACTTTCTTTCTTTATTCTTATTGCTCATAGCCTCTCAAACCTTAAGACTAATCCACATGTGATTGATAAACTCTTTGTGTTTCTTTATATCTTCTTAGCTCATCATGTAATTGATTGATTAATTGCAGCTAAAATATTTTTAGATTGAGGTCCAATAGGTGGAGGAGCTTTTCTAGAAAGGAGATCATGTCCTTTCTCATTTATGTCGAATCCACCTCTAACTCACTTTCGATTGAACATCCTATAGTTAATCAAGATAAAAAGAAATAATTTAAACAAAAAAGAATGAATAGTAACATATTAAACAAGATTTGATAAACAACTAAAATAATTTTCAAATAACAACTCATATTCATTCAAGTTGCATTCCTCTGACTCAACGTCAAGAATGGTATCCATATAATAGCATTTAAGTGTTGCTCCCAGATTTCTTTAGTGAAAGAGACACCATGCATATCATTTCTGATTAGAGTAAGATTATCATCATCCTCCATAGAATCTTCCATATGTGCATATGTAGAATTACTATCTAAATGCCCATCAATATATGCATCTATGACTTTATCTTGGATGTCATACGCGTCTCTAGGTCTTGTTTGAATCACAAAGTGCCAACCTTTGCGATTAGGATGACAAACATAAAAAACTTGACGAACTTGAGATGCTACGACAAATGGATCGTTTGAATAACCAATTTGCTCCAAATTCACTGATGTAAGACCATCCTTCTTTTCTACTTTAGATCGTAACCATTGACACTTGAATAACACAGTTTTTATTTTCTCATAATAATTAATTTGGATAATATCTATCAACAAGCCATAGTAAGCAACATGTCCTATTGTAGGGTTTGGATCATTTGCTTTCGAGAAGCACTCTGTATTAGCTACGACTATTACTCCACTATTTTGTGTTTTCCTATTTTGTTGTTTTCACTTTGTATGGAATCTACAACCATTTATTATGTAGCCATCATAATAAACTCATATGTTGTGTGGTCCTCGAGCAAGCACCTTAAGCTCTTTTGATACAACCTCTTTTTTTTGCCTTTTTCCTCAATATACATACAAAAGCAAAAATGTCAATTACAATATTGATAAATACATCTTTATTCGTGATAAAATACCCATTATGTGGGTTCCTAAGCTACTAAGAAACATTTAGCATTGTAAATAATGCATAGCATCCATCATCTTGCACTTAGTTTAACCTATATAAATTGTATAATAATTTGTGTATTTTAATGGCCAGGGAACAGAGCGACACACCTCTGGGCTTTAGATGGAAGATCCAACTATATGAATGTGATAAGAGTGATGATCGGAGTCCAACGCCTATAAAATCACCCCATCAGACATCTATAGCATTTGCTAGAATCCACAGAAGATAGACAACCGAGGGCCAAGAGGATACAAATCTGAACCTCAGATGACAAATCCGATCGTACGGATGGGTTTAGGTTGATGATCACAGGCCAACGGCACAAAGATCAACCCAATTGGACATCTGTGGTGTCCCCTACAAACATTTGAAGATAGATGGTCTGGATGGCACCACGTGGTGCCATCCAGATCGCTCAATACCTCCTAAGTCACCGCACACTCTCAAGGGGAGCATCCATCATGCAATCTCAGTTGTTGAATTTGCAACCAACAGTTGAGAGGCACTCCATCACGCACCCTGTACATTCTCAAAGAGGAGTGGGATTATGCATTGGCAATCGTCGGATCTTCATCCAACAATGAGATTTAAGCCGCATGGCACCCTCTGGCAATGCTCCTCACACGATTCAAATGGCCAGCACTCCATCCGCCCTAGAGCAGCATAGTGGAACACACTCCACACTCTCAAATCAAGGACCCGCAATCAAGCCCTAATGTGTAGCTCACCTTAGCGCAAGCACCAGCAAAATACAACTGCATGATGGCGAACAAACACTCGTAATGCAGCCATATCATCTGAAGCTCGCGCATCACAGGCTCAATGCCCGCCCCTCACGCATTCTCAACCGCACGATCTCTATCACGTAGTGTAGATGGTGACACGTGGCTAAACATATGGTGCGAGGCAAGATCACACACGATCAAATGTGGAGGCAATGCGAGTTGAGTTCATAGTTAGAGATGTGCATCGGCAGTTTTTTTCTCCATGCTCTATGTGTGCACAGATCCCATTTTTCTTGATTTCTTATACATCCAAAAACATGCAAAGGAAGATTTATCACTAAAAGCTTTAGATTGAAAATAAATTGCGTTGCCTCCTCGGCAACGGCACCATTTGACTGGAGTGGAGATCACAGGTTTGAAAATACGACTGTCATTCTTTGTAGTATAGTCGTGAAATCCACTCATCAAAAGTAATTTCTAAAATAACAAGACTGTGAGTCCTGGTCGTTCATCTCTGGGAGGCGTTATGGAAATGCAAAATGAATTCGATCTCGCTCGCCCTACTTGCTTAAGATCACATGTTGATTTATAATAAGTACGTTTTCATGCATGACATGCTATTGCAATAGAACTATAAACTGAGTGCAGGCAACTGATTATCACGCAAAAGATATGGCAGTCAAGCACATACTGATTTTCACACACACACACACACATATATATATATAAAGATGATTTCATTGATTACATCAGAGTTACAGAGCACAGCTAGAGGAAAGCTTGTAGAGGAATGCTTGAAATAACTAATGGCTACAAGAAAACGACTACATACATGAATCTATGGGAGGATTATGCATGCATGATTGGGGGAGAATATGGAGCTACACTACTAAGTAGTAATAAGGCAGTAAATCTTTGAAGAACTACTATCTACTTAGGTAGCAGAAATAAGGGCATTCAGAGGTGGGCTCTGATGGCATTTGAGTGGATAAGAAGAGAAAGAGGGGCAACCAATGCGGGTTAGGCCAGCCCTTGGAGAGGTGAGGAGGTGATCCAAGCTTTTGGCATGGAGCTACTACTGACCATGGTGAGAGCTCGTGGAGGTGGAGCTATGCTATGGAAGGTGGAATAATGAAACCAAGCTTGAATGGGTGCAAATGGCCACCCCTTAGGTCTTTTTATAGACCTAAGGGGGACTCTCTAGAGAAGTGTGGAACTCTCTAGAGAGAGCTCAAAATGTGGCCATCCAAGGTGGTTTTTAGATCCACCATTTGTGGATCTAAAAATTGAATGGCTCTTGGTTGGTGATTTTAGCAACCAAGAGTAGCGCCACCTTGAAGAGAGTTCTAGAGAACTCTTCGTGGGTATGTGTGCATGAATGTGTGTGTGTGTGTGTGTGTGTGTGGTGATGCCCTAGGTGGCTAAGTGAGCTAGGTTAGGTCCTAATAAGTTTAGGTTAGGGTAGGTCTCAAATTAGGGTTGCAAACCCTAATTTGCTAAGGAGAAAATGCAATTAAACTTAACACAAGTTTAATTGAATGAGTGTGAACCTACTTGAGAGTGAAATAACTCAACTAGGTTGGGCTTAGGTCAATTGGACTCTCATTGAGTCCAATTGGACTTGTGTGGTTTGAGATCTGAACTCAATTGGACTCTATGAGTTCAATTGACTAGGCAATGGTAATTGACTATGATATAAGTCAATTGGGCTTAATGAGAACCTAATTAGGTTCTTAGGAAGGTCTAGAGGTGGTGTACTAAGGTTAGGGTACCTTAATTTAGGTTCCCAGGGGGGTGGAATTGGGTTTAGGAACCTAGGAACTCAAGATCCAGTCTTGAATTCCAAAACAGGAACTGGAGAACAGTTCCAGACATCTGATAATAGTATTAGATGACTTATACTCAAAGAAAGGAATTTCAAACTTGTTGTCTGGATGTCCAATCAGAGTCAGGAAGGATTCAGGGTTCTATCTTGAGTATTCTGTAGAAATTGGACATCTGACCAAGTGTCTGGACATCCAATAACACTGTAGACATGGGTTTAAGGTGTGAGGGTTGTGGCTAAGGGTCCTGGACGTCCAATAACCTACCTGGACATCCAGGTATGAGCTGGAACTAGGGTTTTACTTCCTAGGCTATGCTGACCTAATCTAAGGGTGGCTAAGGCTTAGGAAGGCTTCTAGGGCTATCCTAGGGATAGGATTGAACCTAAGTTCTTCATAATTTAATTGCTTCTACATAATAGAATAGCATACCTCAACCCTTTACATTATTTCTCTACTACACTTTATTCTACTCTTCCGCCCTAGCTCTGATGCAGCACTAGCTTCAGATCAAACTCCAGATCTAGCTCTTGAGCTTCTTATTACCTACAATTTATATAATGCACATAATTATTACATTATATCATTATTTCATGCATAGCTAAGGGAAAGTAGTAAGGATACAAATAATGCTTATGCATGCATGAATTTCACTAGCTTATGCTAAGTTCTAGCCTAATTTAGGTCAATTAAGATCTATGATTGATGTGCAATCAAGTTGTAGTCGTTGATCCAAATCCATCTATGTAGTTGGACTTTTCATCTAAGGTCCACAATTTTGCCATCTTGCCCCTTGTCCTCTAATCTTCCTTAGACTATATTTGATGCTACAAAGGTTCGATCAGGGTGATATAGGAGGCGTTAGACTCCGTTCGTCGCCCTGATCAAATCCGTACGATTGGATCTTTAATCTGAGGCCAAAAAATGACGTCGCCTTGTCCCCTTGCCACAACAAGAGGTGAATTAATATACAATTTGTACAAACTAATCTAAATGCATGATGATGCATGTTGTGCAATAATTATAATGCAGGATGCTTCTATGGCCCTAAGAACATGCATAAATAGACATTTTAGGCCAATTAGTTGTGTACACATCTGAGAACAGTTGCGGGTCTTCTACGATCTGACCGCAATGATAGTGCCACCTCAAGTCCGAATCCCCATAGGCGGAGGTGCATTCAAGTTGAAGCCAAACGCAATAAGCCTGATTCAGGGTTATTTTCATGGTAACTCGAACAAGAATCCATTCCAACACATAGAGGATCTAAATCGAATTCCTGAGATGGTTCGACCCAGAAATGTTGATATTGGAATTGTTCTCATGAAGCTTTTCCCGTTCTCTCTAAGGGATAAAGCTTCAAATTAGTTCAAGACCATCAAGAGGCCAGTTAGTACCTAGGAGGAATTTCGTCAAGAAATGAGGTGAACAATCATGACTTTTTCCCAAGGATCGAGGGAAATGTTTCATGATGCCTGGGATCGATTTCATGACCTTCTCCAGAAGTGTCTCCATCATGGTATTCCCTAATGGCACCTGGCGAGTGTATTTTTCGTGATGAAAAGTTAGTGTTTTGGAAAACCCATCATCGTAATAGCAAAAATCGCTACCAAATAAAATTTACTGAAACTCAAATGGAGTCCTGGGTCAAACACGAGGAGGTGACATTTATTTCTTTGAAATCCATGTTTCGATTCATTTCTTTTTGATATTTTTGGGGTTTTGTGATTTTTTTTGTATTTTTATAATGAAGAACTAGCTAAGATAATCTATTGGAGAAAATAAATAAAGAGAGGGAGAGTAGAGAAATGAAAGAAATCGGATATATCAAAATAATGTTTATTACACTAAACAGAGATATGCTAAGAAAAATCACAAAAGACAGAGATATGTAAGCAAAATCACAAAAGAATGAATATAAGAAGAAATCTCCCCAAGCGAATGCCTGGTGAGACGACGGTGCTTGGTGGTGGCTTAGACAGAGGAGGTGAGGTGCTTGGACATTGGTGATGAAGCGCAAGAAGAATTTGGGTAGAGGAAAGCTTTACCAAGCTAGTAGGAATGGGGATAAGGCGGTGGAGATGATCAGCTTCCTAAATGGAGGTGGGAGCATAGCCCTTCGGTCACCTATGAAGGTGGTGAGAGGCAGGTTGAATATTTGGTGGATGTGGAGGATTTCTACACTAATAGGTAGCCTCGAGCATGAGAGGGAGCTCTTGGGAGCTTTGATAGGCTTTTAGAGCTCTTGAGTAGGTGGGAATAGCATAGGAACTGATGGGTAGGCAAGGGGGTGTGTAGGCCCTTATATAGTGGATGAAAGGGGGCTAAAACGGGTATGGGACAATTAGTGACATCCAAGATGTCATTGTAGATCCTACTCATTCATTGCTATAGTCAGCTCACGTGCCCGCTGGCGTCAAAGAAGACCACAGCTATTGCCCACTGGAGTGGATTGCTATCACCGGATAGGGATGAATGGCTACGATCATGCCTTAAGCGTGCTTGATCATGCGGGAGATGCCGCGGGCTGTTGGATTGAGGAAGAGCAGTTCTGATCATGTGGGGGAGGACTCTCCGATTGCACCTCACTTAATCAAATAGCGAAGATCGTGTCAGATGACTTAAGGATCGTGCCCCCCGCTACGCGTATGATCGTACGTTCGCACACGCATTTGATCTCATGTGTGTGAACCGCACGCATCGAGTGGCGCCACGTAGCCACTTTCTTCACCGCTCCATCGTCCATCGACGACTCAATTTTCACCTGCACCTACTCAGTGGATTAAGTCCGCGCGCGGGGCTTTGATCTCTCGTTCGCGTGTTGCAAGTGGAGGCGTTAACCGCTACGTTGAGGGTGAATTTGAGTCTCGTTTGGGAATTAAGGCTCACATGACCATGACCGTTGGATCTTGATCCAATACTCAAGATTGGGTGAAGCTTCTCTTTGTATGACATAGGGAAGGTGACGTGGCCTCTCGACATCCGTTGGATTTGAATCCAACGGTTGAGATCTGACGAGCGTGGCTTGAGAGGGGTAGCTGCAGTTGGGCTGGAGGGCAACGATGGTGCCACATGGCACCATTGTGGCCGTCCAACTTCTTATTCATGTAGAGGGTGTTATGGAACTCTGATCGGGGTGGTTTTTGCTCTGATGGACTGCGATCGTCATTCCAGATCCATCTGTATGGTCGGATTTTTCATCCGAAGCCTGCAAAGATGTTGCATTGCCCCTTGGCCATACAAAATGTAAAGATTAATGTACAAACTACACAAATCATCCTAAATACAATGTAATGAATGTTATGCATTATTCACAATGCTACATGCAATGTTAAGCTTGGGAACTAACATAAGTAGACATTTTATCATGAATAAATGCATATTTATCATACCTCCATGCATATCTTTTGCTAGTCCCTAGCAAAACTAAATTATATGCTTTGTATAAAAATAAAATTAGGAGTCAATTACTTAAGGCATTAGTTGTTTATTAACAAACGGAAATTTCAACTAAGGTTCTAAACTATGAAGACTCAACAGTGCCTGGGTGCCTGCCAAAATGCAGACCGCCCAAGTCCTCACCTTATTTTGAAAAGGGAAGATACATTTTTTCCTACTTTTTCCTCTTTTCTAATTTTTTTTGGATTTATCTTTGAGTTAAGAGTTTTGGGGCAGCTTTCTATAGCTACCCAACCCACCTAAGACTCAAGAAGAGCTTTAAGTTCTAAGCATCTTAACTTAAAAAAGTGATAGATTCACTAGGCGACCGTTAAAACGGACTTCAGGTTTCTACAACCCTTGGTGACCTTAAGAAGAATTTCTGCATAAAGGTGTCTGTTGCTCACTCGAAATCAGATAAAATTTATACTCGAAAAAGTCTGAGGTCGTTCGTTGGGAGCAAATAGGAATTCAGTTCTCAAAATTGCAATTTAAAACAATAGAGATACGAAATTGTAATTAGAAATTGATTCAGAGTCATGTAGCAATAAGATTAAGTATAAACTGCAAAAAAAATGGGGTAGAATGGTGATTTGAATCACCAATTACTCCATACAATAATGGCAAATAGAACTCAATAGTTATATATGAAATGATCTCAGCCGTTTGAATATTCAATCAGACGTCTTAAACATCTGATGATCTGATTTCTTCTTCTGCTTCTTCTTGCTTTCCTTCTTCTTCCTTCTTTTTCCTTCTACCTCTCTACTTTTCTTCCTGTGCGGCTCCCCTTCTTCTTCCTTCTTCTTTCTTTCTCTACTCTTCTGTACTTCTATTCTTCTTCACGCAGAGGGGGGAAGGATCCTCAATTTTGGCTAAGTGTCAGCCAAACCTTCTCATATCAAAACCCCCTGCCCCCGCACACGATCCTCTCTTTCTCTCTTTGGGTTATGCTCTCCCAGAGCCACCAACAATACCAGGTTATCGAGTTTTCGGACCTAGAGCACACCCAGGTCTAGAGCTGCGGGTGTGGGTCGCAACCGAACAATGTAAGGCGTAGGTGGGTTATCGGGTTACAGCCAGATCCGCGAGGTCAGAGTTGCGGATGAGGTCGAGTGAGGGTGTGGGGGACCTCACCCCCCAAGTGTCTGAGGTGATAAGCCCTAGGCACTTTTTCCTCTTTTGTGGCCGCAAGCGCTCTTCAACTTCCAAGGTGGGACTAAAGTCCCACCTTTCCTTTGCGCAATGCAGCAGCAAGGTTTCCTTCCTTTGATTGTTGCAGCTCACAAGGTCAAAGCCTCCAGTTGACCTCACGGGACGATGCCTTAGGTGATTCTGCACAGCCGGGGTTGAGCACCTGGAGCAGGTGGGTGCTCTAGCAAGCTCCAAGCTTTTTCGAAGCACAGCGTCAATGGCAGGCTCGACCTATTACCTGAAATTCAAGAAAAGGGGCCTTACAGCTGCATCAGATGGTTCAACAAGACTGCCATGGCACGGCAAGTGTGACGGTGGCAGTGGCGTGTCGTGAGAGGGTGTATGGTGGTGTATGGAGGTCGAAGATGGTGATGCGGCAGTGGGTAGGTTTTCGGGGTGTTAGGATGGGTAAAAGGAGTTGGGGTGTTAGGTCTTTTGTGTGGTGGAGCACGCGAAGCTAATGAGGGTGGTAGCGACGTGTTTTGAGCAATGTGGAGGTGAGTAGGCAGCGTCGGAGCTTCGTCAGAGGCAGAGAAGATGAAGTGTGTTGAGGGAGAAACAATGGTCGTGCATATGTGTAGAGAGTGGAAAAGCGAAATAGAAAGAGAGAGAGAGAGCTAAAGAGGGGCTTAGTGAGATGATAGGGAGGTGGAGGGCTTTGGTGTTAATTGACCAAAGCCGGAGGAGGAAGATGCGGTGGAGCGGCGATGGCAATGTAGACGGAAGAACGTCCTCCCTTTGGCTGAGGAAGGGAATTGAGGTGATCTGGTTCCCAAAAACTTGCTAAAAAACACGGTCGTGCGATGGTGTTTCTTTTATAGGCCATAGGAAGCCCTTCCAAGCTTGGAAAGAAGCTTTCAAGCTTGGAAGGTATTTGTGAAATAGAATACCCAAACCTTTGAAAGGTTCGCATGACCTTTCCAGAAGGACTTAGAGCCCAAGGAATGGCTCAAATGAAAGGTAACTTCCCAAGGAATCCTCGTATCGATTTTGGGAGAGATTGATGAAGAATCGAGCAAGAAATCCTCACTCCAAACTCGATGGTGAAGGTTTAACATTCTAAAAATGGCACGGGGACCTTCTTGTGAAGAAGACAAAGAAGTTGGCGGGCAATTTGTAAGAGAATTCTAAAGTTAAGGGTCTGAATGAGATAGAAAGAGTCTGACTGGACCAAAATGCAAACTTGGTCAAGATGATCTTAGATTGGGCCCAACTTCTGGTACAAACTTAATTTAGATCCAAGGAATTCAATGGTGAAGATAGATTTAGGTTTGACCAAGTTTGACTATGTAATTTATGCAAAAATCTAAATTAGGGCAAAAATCTGTTTGAGACTATTTTGGATCAAGACAGGTTTTGATGGTCAAATTGAAGGTTCCAAACCCTAGAGAATATTTTTCTATGAATTTTAGAAGGTTTAGGTGAATTTTACCCTGACCAGAATCTAAGTTAATTAAGCAGGTCTATTTTTAGGATTTCAGAAGTCATTTAATTCTCAAAACACGTGAAAATCCATTTCTGACTGTTCTCGCCCACTTGTTGGATATTTAAGATCATTTGACCCATAATTACCCCCTGGGATAACCCGTGGTTGTTCTGCAATTGCGATACTCTATCAAACTGCAGTTTTAGCCCTATTTTCTTATCTTTCTCTTCGAATGATTATGCAATGAATTACAGTCCTCCGGCAGTTATGAAGGAGCATTTATTGACTTAATTAGATCAAAATGAGCTAGTTTATGGCTCATGATGGTGTTCCCATCATACCCCCATGCCTAGCTTTTGCTAGTCCCTTAGCAAAATCTTATGGAATTAACTTTAATTCTACACCATATGCCTTAGTATGCTTAGAATTTTGATGTGTGCTTTCTTTTGTAGATTAGGTCAAAATGTTGATAGTATACCTAGAGGTACTCAAGTACCAACCAAGATCTGGACCTGACCAGCTCTAGCCTTAGTCCGCCGCAAAGGCTTCTAAGGTCCATAGGAACTAACTTAAGGTTCATTGAACTCCACAGTTAAAGCACCCATGCATGTAACATGTTTTAGCCCAAGTTCAATTTGTAGTGAGTTTTTGTAAGAGATAGAAGAATTTTTCTTTATTTTTGGAGAGTTTCTCTCTCTTTTCTTTTTATTTCTAGCTTTGGATTAGCTTTACAACACGGTCTGTATTGAATGCCTAGTTCCCTCCATTAATCCTCGTAGGGTCGCTGGCAATCGATGCTTCAAGATAGCACCGCCCATGGCAACCCCGAGAACCCTGGCTTTCGAAATTTTGAGATAATTCCGCTCATGGCGTTCTGTAGCTAAATTCAGACCTTGGTAATCAACATTTCGTGATAATGTCGCCCATGGCATCTAACCCAGCACAAGGTGCTTACATGCCCCTGGTAGGATATTTAGATATCCTAGGAGGCAAGCACTGAGGAGACGATATGTTATTATGCATCTTCAAGGGGAATTTCCCACCTCTCCGTGTCGAGAACTCATTCAAATCAACTTGTGCTGATCAGCCACTCCTAATCTAGGTAACTTTTTCAGAATAGATTTAATGCCTTTGTGTGATTTTGATAATTAAACGCACTGAACCAGACTGTGTGTGGATTGGGGTGCTTAGGTTACCGAGTCTCGCAAACCAGAGGTCAGTTAACGAGGCCGAATAATCCCCAAGCCTTAAACCTAATACTTAAGCTTCGCATTTTCTACAACCTCTTGAGGACTATCTAGATTTTAGCGAATACTTAAACTTTTAAGCCTAGAATTGTATCCCAAGAGGCCTAAGATCAACGTTCATACTAATCTCTTTTGTCACTTAGCACTTTTTGTCTTTTGTATTCTTTTATTTTTGATTTGGTCTAGAACTAAGTCAATTCTTTAATCTTTTACTAATGACTATCTCTTTTTCTTTTCAAATTGTGCTCCTTTTTGACATTTTTATCTCCTCCCCTTTTTCTCCTAAAAAAATGATATGCAATCAATTCACTCAAAATTTCCTCCCTTCTCCTTTTTTTTAAATTTTTTCATTTTTTGGTTATTGGAATATGTGCTTTTTTTTATGAAACCCTTTCTTGTGATGTGATTCTCACAGCGTTTTGCACTTTAATACCCCCCATGCCTATGATTTGCAACGTCCTCATTGTAAATTAGGTGAGTTCGAATTTAGCTTAGATCGTACATTAGAATAGGTTTTGGGTGGGTGGCTGGGTCAAGGTGACTGTTGCGGATGATTTCAAGCTCGGGTACGGGTACCAGAGGTGGAGTCGACTGTTCTAATGGACGAAACCTAAATTGCAATATGAGTTCAGCATAGGATGTGTTAAGAAGGGTTTTGGGTTTTTCAAAAAGATGACGGGTTGCCTCCCGTTAAGCGTTGAGTTTAATGCCATTAGCCGGGCACAATGAGCTCAAGGAGAATGGAGATCAAAAGATACCTCAGCCCTGTTCATATCGGTGAGTTCAATGAACGACCTAAGTCGCTAACTATTCACAACAAAGGGTTTTGAATCAAGGCTAGGTTAGATGATTTCAATAGCTTCATTTCCAAAGATTCATCTCACCAAGAATGGTCCAATTCATTTTGATTTGAGTTTTCCTGGGAAAAGTTTGAGTTTGGCATCAAAGAGTAGAATTTTCTGACCAGGGTGGAAATATTTTCGTACAATGTGCCTGTCATGGAAGGCTTTAACCCGCTCTTTGTAGATACCCGAGTTCTCATATGCACCATTACGTAGTTCCTCGATCTCGCTTAATTGCAACTGGTGGTGTATTCCAGCCTTCACTAGATTCAGATTGCACTTTCGTACTGCCCATTAAGCCTTGTGCTCCATCTCGATGGAAAGTTGACATGCCTTACCGTATACTAATATGAAGGAAGATAAAACTAATTAGGTTTTGTGGGCGGTCCTATAGGCCTACAAGGCTTTCGAAAGGTGAGTAGACCAATCTTTTCTATCAGGCTGAACAGTGACCTGAAGGATCCTTTTAATCTCTTGATTTGACAGTTCTACCAGTCCATTAGTCTGGGGTTGGTAAGGAGTAGAGATACGATGAGACACCTCGTACTTTTTCATCAGGGACTGGAAGTGCACATTGGTAAAATGAAACCCGCCATCGCTGAAAATGGCCTTAGGAACCCCAAATCTGGTAAAGATGTTCTCCTAGATAAATCGAAGAACTTTAAGATCGCTAGTTCTCATGAGGACGGCTTTGATCCATTTAGAGACATAATCAACAGCTAATAGAATGTATTTGAAGCCGTTAAATCCAAAAAAGGGTCCCATGAATTCAATTCCCCATAGGTCAAAGATTTCGCACACAATAATTGGGTTCAAGGGCATCATATCCCATGAGTCCATGTTGCCGAGGGTCTGACAACGAGCGCATGCCCTACAATACATCTGTGCATCTTTGAACAAAGTGGGCCAAAGGAACCCACACTGGAGAATTTTCGCTGCGATTTTACGCCCAGAGAAATGGCACCACAGGCCTGGTAGTGACAGAATGACATTACATCATTGACCTCGTCGTCAAGAATGCATCTTCGGATCACTTGATCATTACCAATGTGGAAAAGGTATGGTTCCTCCCAAATGTAGTACTTGGCCTCAACAATCAATTTGTCTCGCCTGGAAGTTGCCCAATCTAGTGGAACTTTCCCCGATACCAAGTATTTTACAATATTAGTAGACCATGGGAGATTGTGAATGGCTAGTAGGTGCTTATCCGGAAAATACTCGGTGATTGGACCAGATGGGTCGATGACAGAAGAAGGAAGATGGGACAAGTGGTCAGCTACCACGTTCTATTTTCCCGCTTTATCATGAATTTCGAGATTAAATTTTTGCAACAACAAGATCCAGCTGATTAGTCGAGGTTTTGCGTCCTTCTTCGCAAGGAGGTGCCTCACTGCAGTGTGATCTGAGAATATGATTACATGGGAACCCAAAAGATATGATCTGAATTTTTCTAAGGTAAATACTACTGCTAGTAGCTCTTTCTCAGTAACTGTATAGTTACACTGAGCCTCGTCAAGTGTCTTGCTAGCGTAGTAGATGACCACGGGTTTTCCGTCTATTTTCTTCCCAAGTACCGCCCCTACAGCATAATCAAATGCATCGCACATGATCTCAAAGTGTTGAGACCATCAGGGGACTGTAGGATAGGTGCTTGGGTAACTCGATCATGCAGGATCTCGAATGCCTAAGTGCACTACTTGGAGATTTCAAAGAGGACATCCTTAGATAGAAGATTAGTTAGGGTGCCTAAGTGCAGGAGGCAATCATCAAATGATTCACCAAATACCGAGAAGTCATCCATGAAGACTTCAAGGTATTCACCTACCATATCTGAGAATATGGCAAGCATGCACCACTGGAAAGTGGTGGGTGCATTGTAGAGTCCGAACGACATCCTTTGGAATGCGTATGTTCTGAAGGGATAGGTGAAAGTGGTCTTCTCTTGGTCCTCGGGATGGATTGCGACCTGATTATAAACGGTGTACCCATCCAAAAAGTAGAAGAATCGATTTCCCACTAGTTTCTCTAGAATCTGATCAATGAACGGTAGTGGGAAATGATCCTTCTTTGTTGAGGAATTGAGTCTTCTATAATCAATGCAGACTCTCCACGAGTTTACTATATGGGTCGGTATGGTTTTTCTGGTTTCAGTCGTGATGACGGTGAGCCCTACCTTCTTAGGCACAACTTGGATTGGGCTCACCTACCGACTGTCAGAGATCGGGTAGATGTTCCCTGCATCTAACCACTTGATGATCTCCTTTTTGACGACATCCTGCAGATTTGGATTTAGGCGTCTCTGTATTTCACGGGATGGTCATGAGCCCTCTTCAGTGTATATGTGATGTGTGCAGTATGAAGGGCTGATACCAGTTAGATCATCGAGAGTTCATCCAATGGCTCTCCGATGCTGCTGGAGAACAGAAATCAGGCATGTTTCCTGATCAAGTGTGAGTCGGGAGTTGATAATCATAAAAAACGTTTGATTGAAACCCAAAAAGACGTATTTGAGATGATCGGGAAGAGGCTTTAATTCCGTAACTGAGTTGTCAGCAGCAGCAGGTGGTTCAGGGTGGATGTCGGGAGCAAAGGAAAGAGCAATGGGTGTGTCTAGGTTGGGTTCAGACTCCCATAATTGCGAGCTTTGATCTTCTTGTGATTGATCAGAAATAGTCGGGTTTTCCTCAATACATAAGTCGTCAGCCATAGCCTCGATATCACAAATCTATTCTATAACTCCGCAATTAATTCCTTGTTGGGGCTTAAAGATGTCGAGCTTTAGTCTCTTGCTCTCAAATTTTAATTCAATTTGGCCCTCGTCATAATTGATATTATCCCTAGCAGTGGCCAGAAAGAGTCTCCCTAGTATGATTGGTGTATTCTTCACATTCTCAGGAGCATCCATGTCTAAGATAATGAAATCCACTGGAAAATAAAAGTCATGTACCCTAACTATAACATCCTCGAGAATTCCTTTTGGTGACTTAATAGATCGATCGACTAGCTACAAAGTCATTTTTGTTGGTTTAAGCTCAGATTCGTTGAAGTAGTCTAGTAGGGATGTAGGTATCAAATTTATGGAGGCTCCTAAGTCCAATAAAGCTCGATCAAATTGTATATCACTGATTACACAGGAGATCAGAGGGGTTCCTGGGTCTTTTGCCTTAGGCGAGAGTTTGCTCAAAATAACAGAGTTGGCTTGCTTTGACAGTACAATTGGGTTCCCGCCTTTAGTTTGCAGCTTATGCTTAGGTGTACACACGTCTTTTAGAAATCATGCGTAAGCCGGTATGTGGCGTATCGCATCCATCAAGGGGATGTTTATATGGACCTGCTCAAAGAGATTAACCAGGTCCTCCTCAGGTGCCACGAGTTTGGCTATCCTTTTTCCCTTGGTCAAGGCCTCAGGAAATGGAACCTTAGATGGTTCCTCTAGAATTGGCTCAGGTTCTTGATCTGGGATGGGTGTGTTCTGGATGACCAATCTAGGGTTAGGGTTTGTATTACCAGGCTGGGAGTGGCTTGGATAAGGTGGGTCCTGTGTTGTTTTGCCACTACAGATAGTAACAGAATTCAATCCCACCTGGTTCTTGTTTGGTGTGGGTAAAAGAGGTGCTTGCTACTGGTAACCCGCATATGATGTCGAAGCCTCCATCCTGTCGGGTGATGGAGTAGAAGGGGCCTGATAAACAAAGTGAACTTTGCCCTGATTTGGGTTCATAACACGCCTTTGGTTCGGCACTTTATTCAGATTTGGTAGAGGTTGTGAAGGAAGTGTGCTAGGTTGGTGGGGATTTACCATCTGGGCGAGTTGGTTGCAAACCTCTGAGATCTCGTCTCTATGCTATATTTTTGCATAGCCGTATTCGTCTTCTGAATGTCAGCCAGAGTATGAAGGATAAGAGTCATTTGATCTGCATGAGTCAACCCAGATTGATAAGTTGGGTTAGGCTAAGGTTGAGGCGGCTGATATGGATGAGGAGCTTGTGGTCAGGGCTGATATGGAGGTCTCTGATTTTGATTATTTCCTGACCATGTGAAATTAGGATGATTACACCATCCAGGGTTGTAGGTGTTTGAGAATGAATCATTCTGAATGGCGTTGAGGTCCTCGCAGGTCTAAGGAACCTCAGAAAAGTTAGAATAAGAGGGCTTAGAGTTTCCCCAACTAGAGTAGGTGGGTCCAGAGTTTCCTCTGAAACCAGAATTAGACGAGGGTGGATATAGGTCCATCCCCTGAGAAGATCGATGATGGATGTTATGCACAGCCTCCTTGCCAGAGGATGGTTGCACGAATGGGTTTTGCGCAAAGGTGGCTCGCTGCAAGTGTCAAGTTTGCTCATCCACCTTCTTCTCAATAATAAAGACCTTGTCCAGATGACTGGCCATCAGTTACAAGTTGATGGAAGAGGACAGGCCCTGCGTCTCATGTGCTCCCTTTGAACTCGTCAATGCACAGGCATTCGTCCAGTCGAACATGCCCATTGATTCTTTATTAATGGAGTTCCCGCACATATTCTCAAGAATCTCACACACGGTGTCTTCTTGTTGACCCATGATGTTTCCTCCCCAGGTTGCATTGACAAATAATCAAATATCCTTACGGAGCCCCTGGTAAAAAGACTGGACTTATTTCTATGTTGGAACACCATGGTGGGGGCACTTTCACATGAGATTCAGAAAACGATCCCATGCCTCGTGAAGTGGTTCTCCTGCTTGTTGTGTGAAATGTGTGACCTGGTGCCGTAAAGCATTTGTCCGACCAACAGGGAAGAACTTTCTCAAAAACTCGGATTGAAGTTTCGCCCAGGTGTTGATTGGACGCATTTGGGTTTGGTACTAGTGAGCAACCTTATCCATGAGAAAGGAGAACATTTTCATGAGTAAAACATCCCAATTTTGAGCTTCTAATCCGAAGGTCTGGGCCAAATGCTTGAGTTGCTTGATATGCTGGAAAGGTTCTTCGGAATTATGCCCATGGAATTTGGGAATGGCATGAATCATGTTGGGCTTGAGTTCAGTGTCAGGGCCTCCAAAAGGGATTTGTAGTCGAGGTTCGATTGCCACTGCAATGGGATTATAGTGATCTCGCATCATTGGACACTGCAGTGGGTTCACAAAGGCTTGGAATAGATCATTGAGGTACTGAAGCTGATTTTCAAGATTATTTTATTCTACTGGTTATGCCATGATGATGGATGAAGGAGAATTAGGTTCAGATGAATCAGAAGAGATATCGATTAGATTGGGTTGTTGCACAAACAATGAGGTCGAGGTTTATTCTCGATGGGAATGAGTAGCTAATGGAGGCCTCAAGGATGGTCTTAGAGACCTCCTCCCGAACATGCATCGATGGAGTAGATGAGAGGTAGAATGTGAGGAACCCAATCAAGACACCCCAAAAAAAAATTTTTCGATGACTATAAAGGTTTGGGGCGGATGATACCCCTTAGTCAGAAAGCCATCCACTTAAGAATTACCTAGGCAGCTAGAGAGGGAGAGTCCCGCAATGACCCCTACAAGATAGAGCGTCCCCACGAGTTACAAGGTTTCCCCCACCCGACCTCTTTTGTCACTGATAATCCAGGAAGACCAGAATGGGGACTTGACCTCTTAAGTCTACCAGTTTTAATTAAGAGCGAGGGTACTTATGATTTCACTTGAACTTTTAAGATGTTTTTGTGAAAAGTGACCTAATTTGAAGATTGGTCAACCCAAACAAGGTGGGTCAACTTCACCTACATTGTCCTTTTGAGAAATTTAGGTCCCTCTTTTAGTGTTCAAATGAATTTAAGAGCCTGATTTAGGGTTTTGCTTGAATAGATCAATTCAATTAAGGTTTAGGCACACATTGTTTGGAAAGATCAATTCTTGATTAAGCAAGTGTGTCTCTAAAGCCCTAAATTGGAATCCTTAATTGACACTGATTTGGTCTAATTTAATTTATCAAAATGTGGTACCTAGGGCTCAAACAAGAATGTGATAGCCCTAGATACCTTAAGATCTTAACTGCACAAATTAGGGTTTGGATGTTCTCTAGAATGTATCAAATTAGGCAACTTGATGATTTGTCTAAGAATAGAATGCAAGTAGCCCTAATTGATTTTTTTCCTTTTTTTTAGCTTTTTCAGATTCAGGAGCTTAGAAGAAGGTAGATGGAGTTTTCCTGCCACTGGAGTGGTTGATGTGCAGCTAATCTTCATTTAATGAGTCCCTAAAATAGATCACAATCAAAAGAGAAGTAGCAAGTTAGAATCCAATCTGATATTGCAATCAAGAGATCTGAATTGCGCGTTGTTCCCCGGCAACGGCACCAAAATGATGCTCGCTCGAAATCAGGTTTTAAATGGTTGCGTTGTAGTATAGTTGAAATCTCATGAAAAAGAGATAAAATTTATACTCGAAAGTCTGAGGTTGCTCACTAGGAGCAATTAGGAATTCAGTTCTCAAAATTGCAATTTAAAATAATAGAGATACGAAATTGTTATAGAAATTGATTCAGAGTAATGTAGCAATAAGAGTAAGTATCATACTGCAAAAAGAATGGAGTAGAATGGTGCTTTGAATCACCAATTAATCCCTACAATAATGGCAAATAAAACTCAATAGTTATATATGAAATCATCTCAGCCGGTCTGAATATTCAATGAGACGTCTTAAACGTCTGATGATCTGATTTCTTCTTCTGCTTCTTCTTGCTTTCCTTCTACTTCCTTCACTGCTCTTCTTCTTCCTTCTTCTTTTGATTCTCTGCTTTTCTTCCTGTGCGGCTCCCCTTCTTCTTCCTTCTTCTTTCTTTCTCTACTCTTCTATTCTTCTATTCTTCTTCTTCATGCAAAGGGGGAAGGATCCTCAATTTTGGCAAAGTGTCAGCCAAATCTTCTCAAGGCAAAACCCTTTGCCCCCACGCACGAACCTCTCTTTCTCTCCTTGGGTTACGCTCACCCAGACCCTCCAACAGTATCGAGTTATTAGGTTTTCGGACCTAGAGCTCACTCGGGTCCAGGGCTGCGAGCGTGGGTCACAACCGAACAGTGTAAGGTGTAGGTGGGTTATTGGGTTACAGCTAGATCCACGGGGTCAGAGTCGCGGACGAGGTCGAGTGAGAGTGTGGGGGACCTCACCCCCCAAGTGTCTAAGGCGATAAGCCCCAGGCACTTTTTCCTCTTATGCGGTTGCAAGCTCTCTTCAGCTTCCAAGGTGGGACTAAAGTCTCACCTTTCCTTTGTGCAGTGCAACAGCAAGGTCTTCTTCCTTCGATTGCTGCTACTTACAAGGTCAAAGCCTCCAATTAACCTCACGGGATGGTGCCTTAGGTGATTCCGCACAGCTTGGGTTGAGCACTTGGAGTAGGTGGGTGTTGTAGCAAGCTCCAAGCTTTCTCGAAGCACAGCGTCAATGGCAGGCTCGACCTGTTACCTGAAATTCAAGAAAAGGGGCCTTACGACCGCATCAGATGATTCAGTAGGACTGCCGTCGCACAGCGAGTGTGATGGTGGTAGTGGCGTGTCATGAGAGGGTGTATGGTGGTGTATGGAGGTCAAAGATGGTGATGCGGTAGTGGGTAGGCCATCGGGGTGTTAGGATGGGTAAGAGGAGTGGGGGTGTTAGGTCTTTTGTGTGGTGGAGCATGACGAAGCTAATGACGGTGGTAGCAGCGTGTTTCGAGTAGTGTGGCGGTGAGTGGGTGTCGCCGGAGCTCCACCAGAGGTAGAGAAGATGTAGTACGTTGAGGGAGAAGCGATGGTCGTGCGTATGTGTAGAGAGTGGAAAAGTGAAATAGAAAGAGAGAGAGAGCTAAAGAGGGGCTTAGCGAGATGATAGGGCGGCAAAGGGCTCTGGTGTGGGTAACTGGTACCGGTACTAAAGTATGGGTACCGGTACTCGTTGCTTCCAGATTTGGGTTTTAAACTCTTAGCACAAATCTGTTCCCACTTGTACCGATACTCATGGTTAGTACTGGTACTCGTTACCTCCAGTACTGGTACTGATCCTAAGTACCGGTACTCGTGGTGTACAGGTTTGTGATAAACGATAGTTTATCATCATTCTTATGCATTAAAACAAACCTAGCTCTTAGAGTTTTGCTTCGCAAATGGATTTTTGGGCTGCATTAGGCATAAATTAGGTTAGGCATGCATTGCATTTTTTATTGTGTTTTTAATATGTTTTTGTGAGTGTTAGAGATGAACAGATATACAGATCCCTAAAAGCCTAGCACTCAAGAAGGCAATTGGTGAAGCAGGAGCTCAGACTAGCTAGAACTCAGCTTGATCCAGCTCACCACAGCTGGAACCTAGCTCACTTGAACTAGGGTTAGCTCATCCCAGCTCCATTCAGCTAATCTCAGCTAAATGGCAGCTCAAGAGAGTTCATCTTAGCTAACCATAGCTCAAGTCAACTCAGATCCAGCTCAACCTAGTTGAGTCTAGCTCATTTTAGCTCCCACAAGTCCATAGGGAGCTCTAGCTAGCTCAGCTGAGTTGACTGCAGTTCACCCCAGCTCAGATCCAGCTACATCCAGCTCCACTCAACTCCAGCCAGCTGAAGGACTCATCCTAGCTCAGGAAGCTCAAGTCTAGCTCTCGGGGATGCAGCCTAGCTCAAGCTAATTGAGCTAAGCTACCTTAGCTGTCTCAACCAGCTCAATCCTCCCCGGGAGCACCAGACCCAGCTCACCTCAGCTCCATTCAACAGAAGCCAGCTTACTTTTGCTTAGCTTAGTAGCTAGCAAAGAACTAGCAAGCTAAGCCAGCTAGAGTAGCCCCATGTTGACCTCTTCAGCAGCTACCTGCTCCATTTCAGCTCCAGATTCTTCAGAACCAGCTCCTCCCTCCAAATCCTAGCTCCAACACCTCCTCCTCTACTCCTTCATTAGCTAAGCTAGCTTAGCTTAACTATGCTCCAGCTTCCTTGGCTTGTACCACCCAAAAACACTACCTAACAACTCCACCAACTAGCTCCACCTAAGCTCCACACAAGCTAAACCTACTTGGCGCCAACCTAGCCTACCCACCACCTCCAAAAGACACCTAAAAGTGGTGCCAAAACCACCCTAACTACCCCCTTGTTGGCACCACATTTCCCTCCAAATATCCCCTTCATCTCCACCACACATCTCCCCTTAAACCCATCTCCACCCTCCACATAATCCCACCTTCTAGAAACCTCAAAGTTGGTGCCAACCCATGGCACCTCTCCATGGTTGGTGCCACTTTTAGGTGCCTCTTGACCAACCCTAACTACCCCCCTTACACCCCTTAGGTGGCACCAACAACCCTTAACCCTAGGAGAGGCACCTTAACCCCTCATACTACCCAATAAAAAGACCACTACCCACCACCATTCAAGGCATCCTTGGCTAGCAAATTCACTCTCATATTCTACCTAGAGCCCACGCCCAAGAGAGAAGAAGAAGAAGAAGATTAAGGGGATATTTTGTCCCCTTAATGCCTTCCCCTCTTCCCTTCTCTCTTGAGCCACACCAGCCAAAGGAGAAGCCAGGCAAGGAAGATCTTTGGAGGAGATCTTGAAGGTGGTCCACGCCACCTTGGAGGAGCTTTTGAGGGTGGTGCACGCCCACCCGTTGGAGGAGAGAATTGAAGGTGGTAGCATCCACCTTGGAGGAGCTCTCAAGGAAGGAGAAGAAGGAGGCCCTCTTTTCAAGCCAAGGAGCAGCTAGGCTTGGAGCAAGAAGACTCCCTTCTTCACCAATTTTTGCAAGAGGATATGTGTTTCTTTTATTGCTTTTATATTTTTTCATTTCTAGTGGAAGCATTCCTCTACTTGTTTTGGAAAAAGAACACAAATTCTAGTTAATCAAATTGCCTTCTTTTTACTTTCTATTGCAATTGTTGTTTTGGTTCTAGCACTTGTTTCACCTCTTCTTCCTAATTACTCTAGGCCTCCACTTGCCTAGAGTGAGCTTAGGAAGAGGATATAGCTATCTCTTAAGTTTTAGTTAAGTAATTATAGGTGTTAGTACTTTCCGCTACAATTCGCACTTTGCCCGTATTATTTCAAAATACAAAAAATATATATATATATTTAAAATACCAAAAAGAAAGTTGAGATGTATTTTTAGCAAGAGAATTGAATTGTAATTTTTGCCTCATTGGACGACCTTAGATACTCTCCCTACCTAGGATATAAATTTAAAAGCGTATGCAAATTCGCATGTTACAACAACATTAAAAACCCGCCTTTGCAAATCACGCATATTTTGCATCAGTTTGTTTCTTGAGAAAACCCAAACCTGTAACTCACATGTACCGGTACTAAACTTTAGTACCGGTACTTGTGGGCTAACAAGTACCTTTTTTAAGTGATTTAATCAATTACATTCTTTGAAAATGATCGCAATATTAATCCTAATTTTTCTCTAATTATTTTTACGATCTAAGTTATATTCTTTTGTTAAGAGGCATATACAATCTATAAATAAAAAATCTAAACTAGAAACACTAAAGGTCGGAGATGATCTTCTCCTCCTTGATTCTTCCTTGTCATCTTGCCTTCTTCTTATCATGATCTTCTCCTTTTCATCAAGCCTCCATCATTTCCTGTTTGCCTTAATCTTCACCTAAATCTTAAAAGAACTCAATTGCAAATATTAATTTATAATAATTTTGTTAACACCAAAATAAGATGTGGAACAAGGTTCCAACAATCTCCCCCTTTTTGGTGTTCACAAAACTATCTTGCAAATAGATAATTATAAGAATAAAATAATTTTTAACAATGTTATATGAACGAAAAAAAACTTTTAATTAAATCCTCCCCCTCAATATATGCTCCCCCTAAAAATATTACTATTTGCCCTCTATCTTTCTCCCCCTTTTTTTCAATCACAAAAAAATGAAGAAATATCATACCATAAAATTTACCAATAGTAACATGGAGTTTGTGGATACCAAGCATCTCTCATCCAACATCCTTGGTCTTCATTCAACCTATAGAAAAGTTGAAGTGTTCCGTTATGTGCCTTGAACACCCATTGATTACTTTGATCTACTCCTGCAAAACAAATATCTTTTCTAGGTACCCATTTTCTTGTGGGTCCTTTAGAGTTAGCACATTTCAAATCCTGACATTTATAGAACTTTTTAGTCTTAGATCTATAATTCTTGGGATTTTTAGCCTTATTGATACATCTATGCATGCCTAGGTGCATGTGATTTATTTTGTATATTCTTTTTACTTTGAAATTTTGATTTTAATGAATCACAAAATTCAGTGTTTAGCCTAGTTGTTATTTTAAGATTGTTTAAAGCCAATTCAAAGTGCTCGTAACTATCTTCTAGTTTTAATATCTTTGCATGCAACTAATTATTAGTTTCTTTTGACATTTCTAATTCTATTTCTAAACAAGATTTTTCTAATTCTAATGTTTGATAATTATTCCTTAAAACCTTACTTTCCTTTTTAAATGACTTAGCTTTATGATATAGTTCTTCATAAGCTTCTAATAATTCTTCAAAAGAGAAATTAGGATTTACCTCATTATCCGTATCTTCCGCAGCTGTTGCCAAACATAGATGAGCGACCTTGTCATCATCTGATTTGCTAGAGTCGATGTCCATGTCGGAGTCACTATCATCCCATGTTGCTTTTAAAGCTCTCCTCTTCTTCTTCTTGACTTCTTTTGTGTCTTTCCTTTTGTCTTCCTTCTCCTTATTCATAGGGCAATCCTTCTGCAAGTGGCCCTTCTTCTTGCACTCATAGCAAATAACATTGTTGAAATTTTATTGACTTGCTTAACCTTATTTCTTGAGGAATTTGTAGAATTTTTTAGTAAGCATTTCCATCTCCTCGTCTTCGAATTCCGATGTTGTTGAGTCCGAGTCCTTTGTGATTGCTCTAAAACCAATACTTTTCTTCCTGCTTGTTGCCTTCTCCTCACTCTTCTTTATGTTCTCCAATTGAACTTCATATGCCACAAGGCTTCCAATCAGATCATCTAAGGGGAGAGTGGATAGATCCTTTGCCTCTTGGATCGCTGTAGTCTTTGGAGACCAATCGCTTTTAACTGATCTCAAGACCTTTCTTACAAGCTGCTCCTCTTTCAGCTTGACTCCTAGATTTTTCATTGGATTCACGATCTCTACAAACCTTGTGTACATGTCCTTGATTGTTTCTCCTTTTTCCATCCTGAAACACTCATAATTTTCTGTTAAAATAGAAATACGTCTTTCTTTTACCTTGCTTGTACCTTCGTAGGTGACCTCGAGAGTATTCCATATCTCATATGCGGACTGGCATGACGAAATTCGGTTGAACTCCTCCCTTGATAATGCACAATAAAGTGCATTCATCGCCTTTGCATTACCTACGATCTTCTTCTTTTGATCCGTTGTCCAAGCTACGCCTTCCTGCGGCTCTGGATCAGTGTACTCTTGAATGAGAATCCAAGACTCCTCGTCCATTGCTTTGAGGAAGACTTTCATCCTCCTCTTCCAATATCCATAGTCCGTCCCATCAAAGAAGGGAGGATGAGTGGATGACTGTCCTTCAGTGCACTTGACTAAAGATGCCATTGCAAGTCAATTTGTCACGTCTTCTCGCAACTTGGCTCTGATACCACTTGTAGGATCTAAAGATAGGATATATGGCTATGCGCACAAAAACTCAAGCACAAAATCAGTAATAACAAGAAAATTTGCACAATCAATCAAACCATAGAAATAGGCACAATATGTATAGGGTTCCCCTCCCTTAGGTACTCCACTACCCAAGCCTCCCAGCTTAGGGTTTTTAACCCGATTCCCTCAACCCTGAGGAAATTAATTTACTAACAGAGGTAATTAGCAGGTTACCTCAACTTAAGTACAAAAATGGGTTTGTTACAACCCAACGAGCAAATGCTCAAGAACAAATAAAATATAGGTGTAAGATAGAAAAATAAATCTTACAACTAGAACCTAAGCCTCTCAACAAATGTAAATATAATGTTACCAATTTGAGAGCCTAAAATGAAAGTGAATGCCTTGACAATGTGTAAAGAAATCACGTTGATGTGCTTACAAAACCATAGAGAGAATGATAGTAGCAAACTATTCCTTCTTCTTCAAAATATTGTGAGAATATGAAATATAGATCTAGAATTTTTCTTTTCTATTTCTCATATGCAAACTAAGGGTCCAAGGGTATATTTATAGAGTTTAGGACCTCAAGGATTCATCTACTAGATGTTGGGATTTAATTCCCAACGTTCACATAGCCTAAATAAATTTTCTAGCCGTTCAAACTGGTCATAACGGTTAGTTGGTACCAGTACTGAACTCTTGGTATCGGTACTGACTGCATATAGTCAGTACAACCAAATCACTGGGTACCGATACTCATTGTGAGTACCGGTACTTGTGACACACAGACTTGGGTCCTGTGACGTACATGTACCGATACTCATGATGAGTACCAGTACTTGTAAGGTCCAGGCAAAAACCTAGTTCACAAACTGTGACCACTTGATACCGATACTCATGATGAGTACCGGTACTTGATGTTCACAATTTGGAGCTTAGGTCCAAACCTGTGCCTAGCAAGTACCAAAGATCATTAGTGTAAATCAATTAGAGAAATCCAATCTACTCTAAGCGACTTTGTTTTGAAAGAGTCGATTTTGAGTTAAGAATCGAGTAAATGAACGATATTCTGAATACTAATTATCTCTACTTTGATTTTAACACCTAGATTATGTTTTACTTGTTTGGAGATATACAAAAATTCTAAAATACAATAAAAACTAAAGTCTTCAAAACTTCTTCCTTCATGTGCAATCCTTTTTCTTGCATCCACAAATTCTTTTGCCCTGTAATTACTTCATAAACATATTAGAATTTAAAATGATTTTTTTAACATCAAAACACAAAAGAGAGATGGAACTAGGGTCCAACATTGATCGACTGGAGCCGAAGAAGTAGGAAGATGCAGCGGAGTAGTGACGACGATGCAGAGGGAGGAACGTCCTCCCTTTGGCTAGGGAGGGCCGCGACAAAGAGAGGAGCTTAGGCCGTCCAATTTGATGGTTCGACGGCCGAAGGAGGGGGATCCAGAGAGGTTGCCGAAGTAGGGTTTTGTGGTGGTCGGAGGAAGGGAATTGAGGTGATTTGGCTCCCAAAAACTTGCTAAAAAACACGGTCATGAGAAGGTGTTTCTTTTATAGGCCATAGGAAGCCCTTCTAAGCTTGGAAAGAAGCTTTCAAACTTGGAAGGTACTTGCAAAATAGGATACCTGAACCTTTGAAAGGTTCGCATGGCCTTTTGGAAAAGACTTAGAGCCCAAGGAATGACTCAAATGGAAGGTAACTTCCCAAGGAATCCCCGTATCGATTTTGGGAGAGATTGATTGAGAATTGAGCGAGAAATCCTCGCTCGAAACTTAACGGTGAAGGTTTAACCTTCCAAAAATGGCGTGGGGACCTGCTTATGAAGAATACAAAGAAGTTTGGGGGCTATTTGTAAGAGAATTCAAAAGTTAAGCGTCTGAATGAGAAAGAAAGAGTCTGACTAGACCAAAATGTAAACTTGGTCAAGATGACCTCAGATTGGGCCCAAATTTTGGTTCAAACTTAATTTGGACCCAAAGAATCCAATGATAAAGTTAGATTTAGGTTTTGACCAAGTTTGACTAGGTAATTTATGCAAAAACCCAAATTAGGGCAAATATCTGTCTGAGACTCTATTTTAGGTCAAGATGGGTTCTGATGGTCAAATTGAAGGTTCCAAATCCTGGAGAATATTTTTCTATGAATTTTAGAGGGTTTAGGTAAATTTTATCCTGACCAGAACCTCGATTAATTAAGAGGGTCTATTTTTAGGATTTCAGAAGTCATTTAATTCTCAAAACATGTGAAAACCCATTTCTAACTGTTCTAACCCACTTGTTGGACATTTAAGACCATTTGACCCTTAATTACCCCCTAGGACAACCTGTGGTTGTTCTGCAATTGAGATATGCTGTCAAAACTGTAGTTTTACCCCTATTTTCTTGTCTCTCTCTGAATTATTATGCAATGAATTACAGTCCTTCGATAATTATGCAAGAGCATTTACTGACTTAATTAGATCAAAATGAGCTAGTTTGTGGCTCATGATAGTGTTCTCATCAGTGTCTCTATTCAATCAGTAGCTTTCTCCCTACTTTTTTTCATTTTCTTATGGGGTCAACACAAGAGCAAACCCAGTGTATATCTCCCCAGTTTATTCTACTTCCATGCTTCTTCCCTAGGTGTTTTGGGAATTATTTATGCATTCTTTGTGAGGTGGGCTCTAGACAAACGGCCAATAGGCTGTTACCCATGATAACTTATCAGCCATACTTGTGCAGTGAAGTGTGGTTTATTTATTTTTCTCCTTTTGCTATTTGTTTTATTTTTTCTCTTATTTTTTTGAGTATATATATATATTTTTCTTTTTCTGAGTAGGTGGCTTCCCTGATCTAAGATTTACCTAAAGGTAGTAGAAAGAGAATGGTCATGTAGCTAGGCTCTGGACAACCAGCCAATGGTCTATTACCCACGATAACTTGCCAGCCATACTACCCTAGAAAGTTCATCAGCTAAATAAATTTCCATAAAAACAACCAAAAAGTGAGTTAGTGCATATAGTGTGTAGATGCTTTAGACTTAAAGTCCCCTCAAATCAGAGGGTGGATTGATAAGTCGTGTACTTATCACCCTAATTTATTAGCCAAATTAAAATAAAATTAACGTGGCGAGGACTCGAGATACAGGTCCACATTTTAATAGACACCCAGGCTGATTAAGCCCAAAGACTTGAAGAGCCTAAGTGTTCAAGTCCTAAAGTTAACAACTCCTAAGGCTTAAGTTCTCTTCTCCTAATTCTATTTTTTTTAAAAGAGAAATAACAAGAAACTACGGTTACGGAACTGACAAAATAATCATAATGTATCCACCCCCCTACCTAGCTAATGCAATATCGTCATTGTAAAATAAAGGATGAAATAGAATACAATAGAAAAAATATCACCTGCATTCCATGAAAATCTGGTCAATTCTGAAACAAACTGTACAGATGCTAAGTTTATTGCCTTCAGCTAGGCACAATCCTCAAACAAAAATTATAGACATTGAGGCTACAAGAGCAAAGTTTTCAGGCTCCAAGATATGGGTCCCGGAGGATGTGACTGGGCTTGCCAAAGAGATGATCTATGAAAGTGACAAGCTAGTGATGTAGGGAGAGTCCAAATCGTCTCCAATAGGAGTTTTGTTCACTCAATATAGAGATTTGGATGGGTGTAGATTTGTGCAATGGTTTGGCAAATAAGGACGATGAGGTTTTTGTGATGTGTTGGAAGTTTGTAATATGTGTGTGTACTCTAGAACACCAAGCTTTTCAAGAGTTTTTCCCCAAAGTTCAATTTCATCCTCAAAATCTGGGTGCTTGATCCAACCATTCTGATCTTTGTGATTTCCGCACATTATTTGAACCTCAAACTCTAAAACTTCAGGTAAGAATGTTGTTGAGTTTTAACTTGATCAGGTGAATCTTCCAACAAGTTCCTAATTTCATGAATATTTTCCTCATCCCGATTTGCCACTGTTGGTTGCATGTCTTTATTGTCCTCAATTATCCTTGCAACCTTATGATTTTCTTCCTGAGTTTGGGTTAGGTTAGCCATTAGGGGGTTGTCTAATGTGTATATGGCCATTAAGTCCTCTATTCTACCAAGCTCCTCAATCAAACCACACTTAATTTTATCCTTCTTTGAGACCTCAAAAATATTAAATCGATTTGTTTGATTCCTTGAAGCAATTTTTGTATTTCCCGATTCACAATCAATCCTTGCCTTGGCGGTGGCCAAGAAAGGTCTTCCCAAAATAATCGGGGTGTGGTTGAGCTATTTTGGTGCTTCCATGTCATGTACCTTGAAATCAATAAGGTAATGCAAATCATTGACCTTGACTAAAACATCTTCCAAAAGACCTCTTGGTTTTGTAATTGATCTATCGGCCAACTGCAAGGTTATGTCAGTGTGTTTCAAGTGGCCTAGACCTAGTTTCCTATGAAGTATGGTAGGTATCACAATAATGGAAGCACCTAAGTCGAGGAGGGCCCAGTCAGAAGTAATGTTTCCTGTTGTGCAGGAAATCAGCAGGGCTCCCGGGTCCTGCTTCTAGGGGGTAGCTTATTTAAAATTAGTGTGCTTGTGTTATCAGACAAGACTACTCTCCTAGTGTTTTTAGATTTCTCTCTATGCTTCTCTTTGTATGAATTTAGTGAAGCTCTGGCGTAGGCGGCGATTGTTCCAATAGCCGCGAGGAGTAAAATGATTGTCAATTTGAAAGCCTGAAGCAAGGACATCCTTTCCTTCAATTTCTCCAGCTTTTTTTGTTTGCGCATACAACAACAACATACTCCTGAATCAGACTTTGATGTTCTGTTGATTAGATTCTTAGTTGAGAGTTTAGAATTCTGATTATGGGTCCTAATGGTATTGACTTGGGATTAGGTGAGACCCTTGTGTCTACTACCATTCTTCAAGGTGATGGTATTTGCAGTGGAAAAGTGCTATTGGTTAGTGCCTTGGGGAGGGTTGTGCAAAATAGGAGACTCCCAGTTGATTATGGTGCAAACTTGGTTAGCTCTGGGGGGACTAGGGTAGCCTGATAGATAGCATGAGCTTGAGCATGCGGCTCCCCACCATTACCAAACCCTTGAGGCCCAACACCTCGATTCTACACATTCCTTGGGTTTGGTACAGGTTGTGATGGTAGAAATCTGGGTTGTCAGTTGTTTTCACTAAGTCTGAATTGCAAGGTGTCCAGTGAAGTTTTCATTTGTTGCATAAGCCGGAACATTGACCCCTGCATTTCTACCATCATCAGGTTTAAATTTGCCTAGCCAGCAGGTTGTTGGGCATTCCACATGGGCTGGTTAACCTGATTCGAGGGCAGCTGAGTATATACATGACCTTGACCCATTGGTTTTTGTGGTACATAGTTGTTTGGTTGATATTGGGTCTATGCCCCTGATCTTTCCAAGAGAAGCTAGGGTTATTTTTCCAAATAGAATTATAGAAATTTGAGTAAGGGTTAGACCTAACATTCTCGTGTACAGCATGAACATCCTCATAGGATGATGATGAGGTGAAAGAAGGATTAGAAAAATTGAGATCAAAGGCCCTAGTTTAGAACCCATAAGGTTCCGAGAAGTGCTAGCTCGAAGGTCGAGCCAACTTAAGTTGGTTCACAAACTCCTGTCCCATAGGAGCTTGCGAAGAATAGAATCCTGAGCTCTGGGATTGAGTGGATAAAAAAAAATTAGAGTTTCCAGACATCCACTCTTCCATTCATTTAGCAACCAAATCCACCTTGTCTAATTTATTGCAAATCAATTCCATATCAAAGGTATGCAAATCTTGGACCTCATTGGCATTTGATCTAGTTTGTTGGGATTGGTTAAAGGTTTCCATGGAGGCGTGGTTTATAGAGTTTTTTCTCATTTCCTCGAACAAATCATATGTGCAATCTCCATCTTTGTTGAGGAAGTTGCCTCCACAAGAAGCATCCACATGATTATGGAGTTGATCATTCAACCCGTGATAGAAAATCTGCACAAGTTGCCATTTAGGCACCTCGTGATGTGGACACTTCCGCAATAAATCCAGGAATCGCTCCTGGGTCCCATGAAATGGTTCCCCCAGCCGCTAGGTGAAAGTGGTAATTGCCCATCGCAAAGCATTGGTTCGTCCAATTGGGAAGAATTTCTTTAGGAAGGTCAATTTCGAAGTTGTCCAGGTAGCAATTGGTCTTCCAATGATACGATACCAATGTGCTGCCTTATCCCTGAGTAAATGGGGGAAAAACCTCATGAGCATCTATTCTTCATCCATATTCCGTGATTTGGTGGTCTAAACTAGAGTGATCAGATCCTCTAATTGTTGGAATGAGTCCTCTAAGCCAAACCTATGAAAGTGTTTAATCAAACCCAAAACCTGAGGCTTGATCTTAACATCGCCAGCGGGGATCACAATGTTGGGATGATCCCCGTATTTTAATGGATCATAAAAATCCTTTAAGGGCTAAGCGCCTTGACCATTCATCCGTTAGAACCATTCCTGCATCCGTTATAGCTAGTTCAACTGCCTCTAAATCAGCTCCAGCTAGTTCGGGGGCAAGGGAGGTGGTTGTTAGTCAACCATGGGATCAATTTGGCTACCACCCAAGTTCTGCCTCTGAGAATGATCTAAAGGTCCTTCCAGTCAAGGATTCAGTGACCTCCTTCCAAACATGCATGGTAAGCATATTTTCGCTAGGAAAAGTTAGGGTTTTGGAGAACTCGTCGTCATAGTCGCAAAATCTGCTAACCAAATAAAATTTATACTGAAACTCAAGGTGAGCCCCGAATCAAACACAAGGAGGGATGTTCGATTCTTTGAAAATTGCATTTTACTTTGTTTCTTTTTGGTATATTGTATTTGCTATTTTTTTGGCATTTTATGATAGTAAGGAAACAAGCATGAATATTATCTACACTAAGCTAAAGCAGGAAAGAACTATTCTACTTGCTAAGTATGAAGGAAGAGAGAGAGAACCAAAAACTACTTCTAGATATATGCTTAAAAAATGTTTATTACAATAGATTCTACACTATGAAAGCAGTAAAAGGGAAAGAAGGTGAGAGATCCTCTTTGTCAACTGCTCAGAGAAAGAAGCTGCATTGACATGGCCTGGACGAAGATGTTGAGGAGTTGGAAGAAGAAGAACGACATCAGAAGATGGGGGGAGGACAGGCGGCGTCGCGGCGTGATCCACTTCCCAGAATGAGGTTGAGACAACAGCCGATGAGAGCTCATGAATGGTGATGAGAAGGTGGAAAATAATTTTTCTTTTCTCTAGTGGAGCATCCCAAAGGCTTGGGACATAAGCTCAAGGTGTGTTTCGAGCTCTAAAGTAGGTGAGAAGAGATAGAAACGGATGAAGAGAAATGGGAGAGGTGTAGGGCTTCATATAGTGGCTGAGGGGGGTGTATTTGCGTGCATGGGTCAACAGCAACATTTAAAACATCGCTAAAGACCTACCTTGGATGTTGCTGAAGCCCACACACACCACCGCTGGCACTTGCATGTTCAGGTGTGGTCGACGATCAACCGTTGGATGATAATCTCACAGTTGAGGATCACACGGAGGTCACGCCACTAGATTATGTCAGATGTCGCATGAGGTCATGCATCCGATCGTGTGTAATCTCACATTGCACCATTCGTGCAACCACGTAGCGCCATAGGCACCGCTTGATCATCATCGAACAATGTTGGTTGCACGTGCCGCTTGCCTTGCCACTGCGAAGCAACCAGTGGAGGGCAACATGGCTTAATCAAGCACGTCCACTCGAGATTGCATGGCCCAATTTATTCCATGCTCTAGTTGAGCGAGCACAGATTGAGTTTCGAATGCGGGTCACTGCTTTGGGAGAGCCTTTGCCCACCATTGCGCCTGAGAGGCCTAAGTGTTGTGTTTTTTACTTTCCTGTAGCTGAGGGTCATTTGATCTTAGCCGTTGGATTTCCATCCAACGGCTAGGATCTCGTGTGGGAGCGTCTTTAGGGAAGAAGGGGGCTTCGTTGGGCAATCTGGATGGTGCCACGTGGCACCATCTGGACTATCCACCTTTCTTTGCTTGCAGAGGATGTCACGGTGCTCAGATCGAGATGATTTTCACGTTATTGGACTGCGATTGTCGCTCCAGATTCATCCATACGGTCAGATTTTTCATTTGAAGCTTCAAAATGTATCACCCTGTTTCCTAGCCACAATAATGCATGAATTACTATAAAATTTATGCAAATACTCCTAATTACAATATGATGAATGTTATGTAGTATTTATATTGTGGAATGCAATGCTAAGCTTAGGAACTGATATAAGTAGTCATTTTATCATGAATAAATGCGTATTTATCATATCCCCATACCTATCTTTTGCTAGTCCCTAGTAAAACTAAACTAAATGCTATATATATAATAGGATCAAGATCTAATTACTTAGGTAAGGTTTGTTGATTAACATTATAAAATGTCAACTAAGGACCTAATTACAAAAACTCAACAGTGCTTGAGTGTTTGCCAAAATGCAAACTGCTTAAGTCCTCACCTTATTTGGAAAAGGGAAGATTTTTTTTCTATTTTCTTCTTTTGTAATTTTTTTTGGATTTTTGAGTTTAGAGTTTCGAGGTAGCTTTCTACGGCTACCCAACCCACCCAAAACTCGAAAAGGACTCTAAGTGCTAAGCATCTTTATCGTGAAAATTGTGAAAGACTCACTCAATGGCAATTAAACCAGACTTTAGGTTTCTACACCCCTAGGTGACCTTGAAAAAGAAAATGTTGCCAAATGGTGCATCTGTCTAATTGGTAGCTTTCTCCTTACTTGTATTTTTATGGGGTCAACACAAGGGCACACTCAGTGTATATCTCCCCGGATCATTCCACTTCCCCGCTTCTTCCTTAAGTGTTTTAGGAATTTTTTGTGTGTTTTATGCACTGGGATTTGGACAAACGGCCAATGGTCTATTACCCACGACAACTTGCCAGCCATACTCGTGTGGTGAAGTGTAGCATTTTTTTTTTTCTCCTTTTTCTATTTTTCTCTTTTTTTTTCCTTTTTTTTTAAGTAGGTGGCGTCCCTAATCTAAGATTTACCTAAAAGCAACAGTCCAAGAGAATGGTCCTATTGCAGGGCTCTAGACAACTGATCAATGTGCCGTTACCCATGGTAACTTGCCAGCCATACCACCCTAGAAGGTTCATTAGCTACCCAATTTCCATTAGAACTACCGAGGAGCGAGTCAGTGCAAAATGTGCGTAGATGCTTAGACTATAAGTCCCCCTAAATTAGAGGGCGAGTTGATAAGTCATATACTTATCACCCCAATTTATTGACCAAATTAAAATAAAATTAACTTGGTGAGGACTCGAGACCAAGTCCACATTTTAGTGAACACCCGGGCTGATTAAGCCCAAAGACTTGAAGAGCCTAAGTGTTTAGGTCCTGAAGTATCATTTCCTAAAGTTAACAACTCCTAATGCCTAAGTTCTCTTCTCCTAATTAAATTTTTTTTTCACTTTTTTTAATAATAGGAAATTACTATTACGGAACTGAAAAAATAATCAAATCATAAAGTATCCACCCTCCCATGCTTAGCTAATGCAATGTCCTCATTGTACAATAAAAGCATAAAGGAGGGAAGAATAGGAAAAATATCACCTATATTTCATGAAAATCCAATCCTCAAAAACAGCCTATACACATGCTAAGTTTATTACCTTCAACTAGACGATGTCTGGCAAAAAGAGATCAGGTCAAGGTGAGAACAATCTTGTCTGAGATGGGTTCAGGGAGAACATGGTCAACATAACGTTTAAGACGTTGCTCGTTGACCTTAAAGGAATTACCCGTCTTTAAGTCAAATATTTTAATGGCTCCGTTAGAAAAAATCCAATCAATAATGAACGAGTCATTCCACTTAGACCTAAGCTTGCCGGGAAAGAGCTTAAGTCGAGAATCAAAAAGTTAGACCCTTTAGTTCGGCTCAAAGCTCTTACGGAAAATCATCTGGTCATGAAGAGCTTTGGTCCTTGCCTTATAGATTATGGCATTCTCATAGGCATCATTTCTAATCTCCTCCAACTTAAATAGTTGTAGTTTCCTAGTCTTCTCGACTAACTCTAGGTCAAACTATTGCATTTCTTGATGGCCCAAAATGCCTTGTGTTCTAATTCTACAGGTAAATGACATGCCTTACCAAACACTAGATGGAATGGAGACATATCAATAGGCGTTTTGTACACCGTACGGTAAGTGCAAAGAGCATCGTCAAGGTTTTGGGTCCAATCCTTCCTATCTTGCCTAACCATTTTCTATAGTATATTCTTGATCTCCCAATTGGATACCTTGGCCTGTCCATTCGTCTGGGGGTGGTAAGGTGTGGAAATCCGATGATTCACCCCATATATTTGCTAGCAGATTCTTGAACTGGGCATGAGTGAATGTGTGCCATCATCACTGATAATGGTCCGAGGAATCCCAAACTGACTGAAGATATTTTTCTTCACAAAATCAATGATCACCTTGTGGTCATTGGTCCAGGTGGGAATTGCCTCAATCCATTTGGTCACGTAATCCATAGCAACTAGAATATATTGGTGTCCAAATGAAGGAGGAAAAGGTCCCACGAAATTGATGCCCCAAACGTCGAAAATTTTGATGGGAAGTATTGGGTTTAGGGGCATCATGTCTCTCTTGGCCATGTTCCTGAGTGTCTGGTATCGAGAGCACAACCTTAAGAATTCTTAGGCATCCTTAAATAATGATAGCCAATAGAATCCAAATTGCAGAATTTTCGCTGTCATCTTTTTCACAGAAAAATGTCCACCACACGTAGATGCATGGCAGAACTCAAGTATACTATGGAACTCATTTTCTGGGATGCATCAACGAATAATCTGGTCAGCGCAGATGTGGTACAACTTGGGATCATCCCAAAAATCATATTTGGACTTGGACATAAGTCTATCTCGTTGTTGCTTGGTCCAATCTTGCGAGTTTGACCAACAACCAAATAATTGACGGTATCCGCAAACAAGGGGGTTCAGATACCTGAGACTTTAAGGATAGTCTCATCCAAAAAAGTGTCTGAAATTGGGATATCCAGATGAGGAGAATCAATTAGGATTCTCGCAAGATGATCCACCACTACGTTTTGTGCCCCGAATTTATCTTCGATTTCAATATCAAATTCTTGAAGTAAAAGAATCCAACAAATAAGCCATGGCTTGGCATCCTTTTTGGCCAAGAGATGTTTCAAAGCTGAGTGATCAGTGTAGATAATGGCACGAGAACCTAAAAGATAAGCCCTAAATTTTTCCAAAGTGAAAACTACAGCTAGCAGCTTTTTTTCAATAACAGTGTAGTTCTTATGGGCCTTGTCCAGAGTCTTGCTAGTGTAGTACATAATAGAGGGCTTTTTATCTATCTTCTGACCCAAGATAGCCCCGACCGCTTAATCAGGCGCGTCGGCCATAATCTCAAATGGGGTTGTCCAGATTGGTGGTTGCAACACCGGGGCACAGGTGACTGTCATTTTTAATAAATCAAATAACTTGCGGCATGATTCATCAAACTCGAACGGTGTGTCTTTGGCTAGAAGGTTACTCAAGGGTCAAGCAACCTTCGAGAAGTCCTTAATGAATCTCCGATAGAAACCCACATGACCAAGGAATGATCGGATTTGCTTCACAAATGTAGGTGAAGGAAGTTTAGAGATAGCATCCACCTTAGCCTTATCGACTTCAATACCCCAGTTAGAGATCACATGACCTAAGACAATGCCTTCCTGAGTCATGAAATGGCTCTTCTCCCAGCTAAGGACCAACCGTGTCTTGATGCATCTCTTGAGGATCAATTCCAAGTTAGCTAGGCATGACTCGAAGGAATCTCTGAAAATGGAGAAATCATCCATGAATACCTCAAGACAATCTCCTACCATGTCAGAAAAGATGGCAAGCATGCACCTTTGAAAAGTCGCAGGTACATTGCAAAGCCCAAACAACATCTTATGAAATGCAAAGGTTCCGTAGGGGCATGTGAAAGTTGTCTTCTTCTAGTCTTCAGGATGGATAGGAATTTGGTTATATCCTGAATAACCGTCTAGGAAGCAAAGTACTTTTGCCGAGCTAACCTTTCTAGGATTTGACTAATAAATGGAAAAGGGAAATGGTCCTTTTTGGTGGCTATGTTCAGCTTCCTATAATCGATATAGACTCTCCAAGCAGAAGCTAAATGGGTGGTGAAGGATTCCCCTTTCTCATTAGTCATTACGGTTATCCCTACCTTTTTTGGCACAATCCGAATGGCGCTAACCCAAGGACTATCCGAGATCAGGTAAATAATGCCTGCATCGAGGCACTTGATTATTTCCTTTTTGATCACTTCTCTCATATTGGGGTTTAATCTTCTTTGCATCCCACGAGAAGGGCGGGATCCATCTTCCATGTAAATCCAGTGATTACAATAAGATGGCTTGATCCCCCCTAAGGTCATGGATGGTCCAACCAATTGCCTCTTTATTCATCTTTAGAACCCTAATCAGTTTCATTTCTTGCTCCTTAGTCAGTTTAGCACTAATAATCATAGGGATCATCTTCTTAGGTCCTAAAAATTCATACTTTAAATTCTCAAGCAATGGTTTCAGCTCAAGCTGGGGTAGGTTCAAGATGGAGGGTAAAGAGGATGCTGATGAAGATTCATCAGGATGGTCTAGTGGAAGAGCTTGGGAGTGAACAAAATCAACAACCTTTTCAAGGTGTGGCGAGTTTACCACGGAGGGTTGTGGGTTAGGTTTGCTAGTGCTGGTAGAGTCCTCGAGTACACTGATCGCCATACACGTCTCAACATTTAAATCATGATCCTCGAACACCTCGATAAATCCACAATCCTCAAATCTGTTTATCACCTTGAAAATATCAAGCGTCAGCTTCCTGTCTCCAAAGGCGATCTCCATACTACCGCTCTCACAATTGATGTTGTCCTTGGCGGTAGCTAGGAACGGGCACCCTAGAATGATGGATGTGTTCCTCTAATCTTTAGGTACATCCATGTCAAGGACTAGGAAATCTACGAGAAAATAGAAGTCCTTGACCTTGACAATAATGCCTTTTGATGTGGTGACCGAACGGTCCGTTAACTATAGCATTACTAAGGTTGGCCCGAGTTCACCTAACCCAAACCTTTCATAGAGAGAGGTCAGGATTAGGTTGATAGATGCACTTAGATCCAATAGTGCCCTATCAAAAGTGTAATCCCCAATGACACATGAAATTAAGGGGGCACCTGGATCTCTCTTCTTCTGAGGAAGGTAGTGCAAGATAACAGAACTAGCCTGCTCAGAGAATATCACCTTCCTCGGGGTGGGTTCTTTTGGCTTACACTTTTGAGTACATAAATCTTTCAGGAACTTAATATAAGCCAGGATGTGCTTGATAGCAGCGAGGAGCAGGATATTGATCTCTACACTCTTAAATAAATTTAGGAGATCCTCATTGCTATCTAGGATTTTCTTCTTCCTGATTTTTAGTAAGGCCTCAGGGAACAGGATGTAAGTGGTGTCCTCAATTTCAAGTTCCTGAGCCATGTTTTCTTCTTCAACTTTCTCCTTTTCTTCCTTAGGCTCACCAAGGTCTTGGTTGCTAGAAGAAGGTAGTTCGGGGTCTTGAGTTTGCTTCCCACTCCTCAAGGTGACAGAGTTTGTAGAGGCATATGGGTTCAGATCTTAGGGAGGGTTAGGAAAGATTGAAGGGGCTTAATTAGCCAGATATCCAAGAGCAGAAGAAAAGGAAGGACCTTGCTCAACTACCTGAGCATGTGCATGTGAGTCCCTCTGATTCCCGTCCCTTGGGGCTCTATTGCCCTGATTTTATACATTGCGAGGATTGGGTACAGGTTGAGCAATAAGACCGGATTGAAAGTTGTCCAGCGACATTTTCATTTGCAACATAAGTTGGAGTATAGATCCTTGCATTTCCACCATCTGGTAGTTCAAATCAGCCTACCCTGTGGGTTGTTGGGCATTCCAAGATGGTTGAGTAACCAGTCTTAGGGGCAACTAGGTGTATACTTGGCCCTGACCCATAAGTCTTTGAGGTGCATAGTTGCTGGGTCGTATTTGGGTCTATTGCCCCTGATTTTTCTAAGAGAAGTTAGGGTGGTTCCTCCAACCCAAGTTATAAGTGTTGGAATACGAGTTGGACCTAACATTATGTTATATAGCATACACATCCTCATAGGGTGAGGATGGAGAAAAGGAATGATAAGAAAAACTAGGATCAAAGGCCTTAGTTTGGAACCCATAAGTTTCCGAGAAATTCTAGCTCATAGGTTGAGTCGACTCAAGTTAGTTCACGAACTCCCGCCCTGTGGAAGCTTGTGAAGAATGGAATCCTGAACTTTGGGATTAAGTGGGGGTAGAAGGGTTTCCTGAATTTCTAGACATCCACTCTTCCATCCTTTTAGCAACTAGGTCCACCTTATCTAATTTATTGCAAATCATTTCCATGTTAAATGAATGAGAGTTCTGAATCTCATTAGCATTTGACCTGGGTTGTTGGGACCGGTTGAAAGTCTCCATGGAGTCGTGATTTATAGAATTCTCACTAATTTCCTCAAACAAGTCATATGCGCTATCTGATCCCTATTGAGGACATTACCTCCGCAAGAGGAATTCACATGATTACAGAGTTGTCCTACCAACCAGTGGTAAAATATCTGCACAAGTTGCCATCTTGGAACCTCGTGGTGTGGACACCTCCGCAAAAGATCCTGGAATTTCTCTTAGGCACCATGAAATGGTTCCCCCGGCCACTGGGCGACAATGGTAATCGCCCGTCACAAAGCATTGGTCCATCCAATAAGGAAGAATTTCTTCTGGAAAGACGACTTAAGAGCAACCCAAGTTTCTATTGGCCTTCCAATAGTGCGGTACCAATGTGCGACCTTATCCCTGAGAGAATAGGGAAAAGGCCTCATGATCATTTACTCTTCGTTCACTTTCCTAGCTTTGGTGGTCTAAACCAAAGTGGTCAAATCCTCCAACTACTGGAATGGGTCCTCCGAGCCAAGCCCATGGAAATGTTTAATCAAACTTAAAACTTGAGGCTTGATTTCTACGTCTCTGATAGGAATCATGACACCGAGATGTTGTAAGTACCTCTATTTTGATGAAACAAAATTATGTTTTATTGTGAACTAATCTTTTAAGATCATACTCGCATAAATCAAGTCAATTATCCTTCATGTAGATCAAAGTGAAGATTGTCTTTAGTCGATGTAATTCTTTTATATTTCTTCAGTCTAGAATTACTGTAAGAAACCTTAGGATTAAAGAAAAACCTTTTGAAGTCATAAAATAAACATCTAGATAGTATTGATTAACCAAAATAATAGAATTGATCGATCAAATCAATTGATCGATCAAAATAAGAATATTGATCAACCAAATTAGCCTAACGATCAAATCCGATTTTCCCACAATTGATCGACCAATTAAATATTTGATCAATCAGCAATTTATCAACCAATTAAGTAAATTGATCGATCAAAATGAAAATTGATCGACCAATTAAGTAAATTGATCAACCAATTTGGTTCAAATGATTTTTTCTAACATTCCTAAAATGCTTTGTTTTCACCTATAAATAAGGCTCCACACCCCTCATTTCAAAACATACTTTCAAAGAGAAATCCATATAGAAAAAAAGCTCTCGTGCTTTCTCTCAAAGTGCTTCTACGCTTCTGTTTGCATGCTTTCCAAAGCACGTCGATTCGAACCTCTGCAAAAATTCGATTTGACTTTCCTTGAGGTTCCATATGATTATATTATTTTATTTTACTTGTTGCTTTGATTACGGATCTCAAGTTGTTGGGAGAAATCCATTGTTGTTGTACTTCTCTTCAGGTTAGTAAGAGAAGGGATCATTGTAAGAGGTTGTGCCACCCTCATTCAAGTGGTACATTAGTGGATTGACTAGCATTTCTTAGTCGGGAAAATCCTAACATGGGAGGCTTAGGTAGTGGTTTTTACCCGGAGGGGTTTCCACTATAAATCTTTGTATATATTGTGGCATTATTTTTTTTATGCCACATTTTTTATTACAATGGATATCACACTTGATTTTGTGTTTGTGGCCAAGTAAGATCCGCAGGCACGTCTCATTTGGTATCAGAGCCTAATCATGAAGGAGGCATCACACCTCACCTTCACATGGCTGCAACAATAAGATTTATGGAGGAAAAATTATTTTTCCAATCACCACTATTTGATGGATCAGATTATGATTATTGGAAAAGAAGAATGCAAATTTTTCTTGAAGTGATGGACTTTGAGATTTGGCATATCATCGAATCCAAATATATGTCAAGGAAGAAAGAAGAAAAAGATCTAACGAAGGAAGAGAAGAAGAAAGTGGCAAATAATGCCAAAGCTATGAATGCACTATTTTGTGCATTAACAAGAGAGGAATTTGACAAAGTTGTGTCATGTAAAAGTGCATATGAGATATGGAACCAGCTCTCTATCATTCACAAAGAAACCATTAAAGAAAAAGTAACATGGGATGATAACTCAAGTTTGGAATCAGATGCTGAGGAACAAAGCCACGAAGATGGAGTTACCCATCTATGTCTCATGGCACCAATAGAATCAAGCGAAGAAGAGGTAAATTCTGACCTTACTTTAGATGAATTATTATATGCATATCATGATTTATACAAATTAGCTAGAAAATTAAAAAAAGCAAATAAGCAACTTAAGGATAAGTGCTCAAGTTTAGAAAATAAAAAAGATGATTTATCTCTAGATTTAGAAAATAAGAAAAGAGAATTAGATGTAACAAGAGTTGTGAATGTAAAGTTCCATGAGAAGGTAGAAGATCACAAGGAACAATATATTCACTTTGAAGACACAGTTAGTGACCTTAAATATTCTACTAGAACATATGTAGAAAAATGTGGGGACATTAAAAAGAAAAATCAAAAGAAGATGAAGCATGCATTTCTAAATCAAAAGGCCAAGAGAAGAGAGTTCAGTGGACCCTCTAACCCGAAAGGAATTAACAGCCGCATACCCAAAAGAATATGGGTACCAGAAAAATTTATGGAAAATTGTGTTGCAGGTTATGGAAAAGATCGATATGGAAATCACAATTAGAAAGGCAACCTTCAACAAGCCAACAATCATCAACTTGGCTATGAAAGATGGTTGAACCAATAATGTCAATGGATGCCAGATTTTTTGTGGAGACCCCATCCACCTAGCTACTGCTATTAGGTATAACTCCTTATACCTTAGTAGGTATGATTCCCAAAATTAAATCTTTATTACCTACTTAGTTATAAATAAGTTTCTAATATAAAATTAACTAGGCATTGAATTAATTAAATTGGGACAGTAACTTGATAGGGGGAGAAGAATAAAGAAAATCAAACATTGATAAGGGATCATTGTTTGAGGGGGAGAATCAAGATCACTTTCTTAGTAGCATTTAGATTGCATATTTAACTATGTTGGATTGTATAACTCTTACTCAACACTTTATTTTATTTTGATATAGTCATTATGTTAGACTATCATGAATTTCATCATCTCCTTATTATGAATTTGATAATTTTCTTATGATAAATTTGACATCATGCTTAATAGAATATTACTTAAAAAAAGGGGGACAAAAATGCCCATTTCATTCTTTGAATTTTAATTGTTTAAGTATGGTTAATAACAAGTCACTTGAGATATATCTTTTTGTTGATAACAAAAAGGGGGAGTAAAATATACATGTTGATAGGAGTAATTCTAAAGTAATTATTTATTATTCTTGCATACATAATTGTAATTTTGTTATCATCAAAAAGGGGGAGAATGTAAATACCTCTGTTTTGATGAAATAAAATTATGTTTTATTGTGAACTAATCTTTTAGAACTCACACAAATCAAGTTAATTATCCTTCGTGTGGATCAAAGGGAAGATTATCTTTAGTCAAAGTAATTTTTTTATATTTCTTGAGTCTAAAATTACTGTAAAGAAGCTCAGGATTAAAGATAAACCTTTCGAATTCATAAAATAAACATCTAGATAGTATTGATCGACCAAAATATTAGAATTGATCGATCAAGATAAGAATATTAATCGACCAAATTAGCCTAATGATCAAATTCAATTTTTCCATAATTGATCGACCAATTAAATATTTGATCGATCAGCAATTGATCGACCAATTAAGTAAATTGATCGACCAATTTGGTTCGAATGATTTTTTCTAACATTCCAAAAATTCTTCGTTTTCACCTAAAAATAAGACTCCACACCCCTCATTTCAAAACACACTTTCAAAGAGAAATCCATATAGAAAAAGTGCTCTCGGGCTTTCTCTCAAAGTGCTTCTGCGCTTCTATTTTCATGCTCTCCAAAGCATGTCGATTCGAACCTTTACAAAAATTTGGTTTAACTTTCCTTGAGGTTTCATAGGATTATATTGTTTTATTTTACTTGTTGCTTTGATTACGGATCCCAAGCTATTTGGAGAAATCCATTATTGTTGTTGTTGTTGTTGCTCTTCTCTTCAAGTTAGTAAGAGAAGGGATCATTGTAAGAGGTTGTGCCACCCTCGTTTAAGTGGTACGTTAGTGGATTGACTAACGTTGCTTAGTCGGGAAAATCCCAAGCTAGGAGGCTTAGGTAGTGGTTTTTACCCGAAGGGGTTTCCATTATAAATCTTTGTGTATATTGTGGGATTATTTTTTTTTGTGTCATATTTTTTATTACAATCGATATCACACTTGATCTTGTATTTGTGGCCAAGGAAGATCCGCAGGCACCTCTTAGACGTTCCCCATAATTTGAAGGATCATAGAAATTCTTCAAGGGCCGAGCACTCTGACCATTCATCCATTGGAACCAATGCTACATTTGCTACAGCTGGTCCAACTGCCTCTAAATCAGCTCCTGCTGGTTCAGGGATGGGGGAGGTGGTTGTTGATTAGTCATGGGATTTGCTTGGCTATAACACAACCTTCGCCTCTGGGAATGGACTAAAGGTCCTTCCAAGCAAGGATTCAATGACCTCCTTCCAAGCATGCATTAGAAGGAAGTCGAAAGGATGGGGAAAATGGAACCCTACAACACAAAAAAATACGAGCCTGTCCTTAAATTGGGTAGCTTAAGGACCTATGCTTTAGAAATAAACTTTGACCACACAATGAATTTGGTGTTGTCCTTACTCACGAAGGTGGTAAAGTTGGGCCGGCGAAGCAAGGGGAGCGTGTCCTGAGGGTCGCTAATTATGTCAAACCCTTGCTTACTTAGGTTGTTTGACAATCGGGCCACCCAACTTAGCACCTTTTGAAGCAAGCAGACGTCACTAATTCGAGATACGTTCAAGAGAATACCTGGAAATGGACTCTATGAATCCTAAGGCCAATGTCTACTCAATTTTAATTAAGGCCTGGGATAATATGTGTGCCCTTAATGATTAGTTAATACGTGTGTGCATGCACAAGCAGTGGCTTTTTAAGCAACATTAATTTTTTGGTGAGGTGAATTTTAGAGTTTGAATCTTACTTAGTAGCTTTTAGGATTCAAATATTAGGTGTATTCAACCAAATTTTGTGAGGCAAACCAAGTTTGAAAGCACGAGTGCAAGTATTTTCCTTTGAAAATCCAAAGAATATGGAGTGCCTGATTTTAACCTAGATATTTGAATCCTACGGGGTAGCTACAAAATGAATCAGTTTTAGATTAGGTGGTGCGGCCCAAGCAATCCAACCAATTGGCCCTGATGCACCACTAATTAAGGCACACAAAAAGTGGTTAACCTAATCTAATTTCTACTCTTTTATGTGTTGATTTGTGTGTGTACAGGTTGGAATCTCGATTAAGTAGATAAAACCAAAAGAGGTTATGTGTCTCAAATATTGGTGTATATAGTGTGTATGTTAATTTTGTCCCACAATCAAAAGAAGTTATATATATATATGTGAGAGGGTGAGATGAGTGGAGGTGGCAAACAAGACAGACAATTTCTATCTTAGGGTTTATGCAAGCACCTAAGTAGATTAAGTCTTGGTTATTTATGTGGTGGAATGAGAAACTAGTGGGGGGAAATGTGGAGTCGCTTACAAACCACTTTACTCGCACTTTACTCTGGTCTACCGCACTTGGTTTTCTCTACTAAGATACCAGCAAGATAGCAAATCAGAGGCAAGGGAGGTTAGTCAATAAGTAAATACTAAGAAACACGGAAAAAGAAAGGAAATTCTATTGCCTCCCTGGCAACAGCGCCAAAATGGTGAGCGTATTTTCGTGAGGAAAAGTTAGGGTTTTGAAGAACCCATCGTCGTAGTCGCAAGATCCGCTAATCAAATAAAACTTATACCGAAACTCAAGATGAGCCCCGGGTCGAACACAGGGAGGCGACGTTTGATTCTTTGAAAACTGTGTTTTACTTTTTTTTTTTTGGGATATTGTATTTGCTATTTTCTTAGCATTTTATGATAGTAGGGAAACGAGCATGAATATTATCTTCACTAAGCTAAAGCAGGAAAGAACTATTCTACTTGCTAAGTATGGAGGAAGAGAGAGAGAATCAAAAACTACTTCTAGATATATGCTTCAAAAATGTTTATTACAATAGATTCTATACTATGAAAGCAGTAAAAGGGAAAAGGGGTGATAGAAATCCTCTTTGTCGACTACTTGGAGGACGAAGCTATGTTGACGTGGCCCAGATGAAGATGTTGAGGAGTTGGAAGAAGAGCGACATCAGAAGATGAGGGGAGGACAGGCGGCGTCGCGGCGTGATCCGCTTCCCAGAATGAGGTTGAGACGACAGCTGATGAGAGCTCCACGAATGGCGATGAGAGGGTGGAAAATAATTTTTCTTTCTCTAGTGGAGCATCCCAAAGGCTTAGGACACAAGCTCATGGTGTGTTTTAAGCTCTAGAGTAGGTGAGAAGAGCATGAGAAGGGATGAAGAGAAATGGGAGAGATGTAGGGCTTTATATAGTGGTGGACGGGGGTGTATTTGCGTGCATAGGTTAACAATGACATTTAAAACAACGTTGAAGACTTGCCTTGGATGTCGCAAAAGCCCACACACACCACCGCTGGTGCTTGCTTGTTAAGGTGTGGTTGATGATCAGCCGTTGGATCATAATCTTGCAGCTGAGAATCACATGGTGATCACGCATCTCAATTACATCAAATGCCGCATGAGGTTGTGTGTCCGATCACGCGTAATCTCACATCGCGCCATCCATGTAGCCACATAGCACCAATCATCATCAAATGGCGCTGGTTGCATGCACCACTTGCCTTGCTGCTGTGAAGCAACCGGTAGAGGGCGACATGGCTTAATCAGGCGTGTCCACCTGAGATCACAAGGCCCAATTTATTCCACGCTTTAGTTGAGCAAGTGCAGATTGAGTTTCGAACACGGGTCGCTGCTTTGGGAGCGCCTCTGCCCACTGTTGCGCTAGAGAGGCTTGAGTGTTGTGTTTTCTATTTTCCTGCAGCCAAGGGTCATGTGATCTTAGCCGTTGGATTTTCATCCAACGGCTAGGATCTCGCATGGGAGGCATCTTTAGGGAATAAGGGTGGCTACGTTCGGCAATCTGGATGGTGTCATGTGGCTCCATCTGGACCGTCCACCTTTCTTTGCTTGCAGAGGATGCCACAGTGCTCAAATCGAGATGATTTTCACGTTGTCAAACTACGATCGTCGCTCCAGATTCATTCGTACGGTTGGATTTTTCATTTGAAGCTTCAAAATGTATCACCTTGTTTCCTGGCCACAATAATGCATGAATTACTATACAATTTATATAAATCCTCCAAAATGCAATATGATGAATGTTATGCAGTATTTATACTATGGAATGCAAAACTAAGCTTAAGAACTAACATAAGTTGGCATTTTATTATGAATAAATGCATATTTATCAATGCACTAGAAGGAAGTCAAAAGGACGAGGAAAAATGGAACCCTGCAGCACAAAAATACAAGTCTGTCCTTAAGTTGGGTAGCCTAAGGACCTATTCTTTAGAAATAGACTCCGACCACACAACGAACTTGGTGTTGTCCTTACTCCTGAAGGTGGCAAAGTTAGGCTAGAAAAGCAGGGGGAGAGTGTCCCGAGGGTTGCTAATTATGCCAAACCCCTACTTAATTCATTTAACAATCGTGCCTCCCAACTTAACACCTTTTGAAGCAAGCAGATGTCACTAATTCAAAATGTGTTCAAAAGAATACCTTGAAACAGACTCAATGAATCCTAGGGCCAATGTTTACTAAATTTTATTTAAGGCCTGGGATAATAGTGCTTTTGAAATGTGATGGGCCCTTAATTAGGTTGTGCCCATAATGATTAATTAACATGTGTGTATGTGCACAACCAATGGTTTTTCAAGCAAGATTAATTTTTGGTGATGTGAATTTTAATGTTTGAATCTTGCTTAGTACCATTTAGGATTCAAATATTAGGTGTATTCAACCAAGTTTTGTGAGGCAAACCAAGTTTGAAAGCACGAGTTCAAGTATTTTCCTTTTAAAATCCAAAGAATTTGGAGTACCTGATTTTGACCTAGATATTTGAATCGTATGGGACAACTACAAAATGAATCAATTTTAGATTAGGTGGTACGACTCAAGCAATTCAACCAATTGGCTCTGATGCACCACCAATTAAGGCACACAAATAGTGGTTAACCTAACCTAATATCTACTCTTTATGTATTGATTTGTGCATGTACTTGTTCCACAGGTCAGAATCTCGATTGAGTAAATAAAATCAAAGAGGTTATGTGCCTCAAGTGTGAGTGTATGTAGTGTATATGTTTTAAAACAATCCCACAATCAAATCAAAAGAATTTTTTTTTATTTTTTATTTTTATGCGAGGGTCAAGTGGGTGAAGGTGACAATCAAGACAAACAACTTCTATCCTAGGGTTTATGCAAACACCTAAGTAGATTAAGTCTTGGTTATTTATGTGGTCAAAAGTGAAACTAGTGGGGAGGAAATGTGGGGTAACTTACAAACCACTTTACCCTCACTTTACTCCAGTCTACCGCACTTGGATTTCCCTGCTAGGATACTTGCAAGACAGCAAATCAGAGACAGGAGGGGTTAGACAATAAGTAAATGTAGAGAAACATGGAAGAAGAAATCAAATTCCATTGCCACCCTAGGAACGATGCCAAAATGGTGAGCATATTTTTCGCGATGAAAGGTTAGGATTTTGGAAAACCTGTCATCGTAGTAACAAAAATCACTACCAAATAAAATTTACCGAAACCCAAAGGGAGTCCCAAGTTGAACATAGGGAGGTGACGTTTGTTTCTTTGAAATCTGTGTTTTGATTTGTTTCTTTTTGGTATTTTTAAGGTTTTGTGATTTTTTTTGTATTTTTATAATGAATAACTAGCCAAGATAATCTACTGGAGAAAATAAATAAAGAGAGGGAGAGTAGAGAAATGAAAGAAATATTATATATCAAAATAACGTTTATTACACTAAACATAGATATGCTAAGAAAAATCACAAAAGAATGAAGATGGGAAGAAATCGATCAAAGCGAATGTCTGGTGAGATGACGGCACTTGCTGGTGGCTTGGATGGAGGAGGTGAGGTGCTTGGCCATTGGTGATGAAGCACAAGAAGAATTCGGGTAGAAGAAAGCTTTGCCAAGCTAGTAGGAATGGGGATGAGGTGGCGGAGATGATTAGCTTCCTAAGTGGAGGTGGGAGGACAGCCCTTCGGTCACCTGTGAAGGTGGTGAGAGTTAGGTTGAATATTTGGTGGATGTGGAGGATTTCTACACTAATAGGTAGCTTAGGGCTTCAGAGAGAGCTCTTGGGAGCTTTGATAGTCTTTTATAGCTCTTGAGTAGGTGGGAATAGCATAGGAAGTGATGGGTAGGCAAGGGGGGTGTGTAGGTCCTTATATAGTGGGTGAAAGGGGGCTAAAACAGGTATGGGACAATTAGTGATAACCAAGACATCGCTGTAGATCCTGTTCATTTGTTGTTGTAGCCAACTCATGTGCCCGCTGGCATCAAAGAAGACCACAGCTGTCGCTTGTAGGAGTGGATTGCTGCCATCAGATCGAGGACAAACAATTATGATCATGCCTTAAGCGTACTTGATTGCATAGGAGACGCCGCGGGCCATTGGATTGAGAGAGCGGTTCTAATCGCGTGGGGGAGGACGCTCCGAATCGCATCTCACTCAATCAAATGATGGAGTTTGCATCAGACGACTTAAGGATCGCACTCCCCGCTACGCCTACGATTGCACGTTCATGCACGCATCGAATCTCTCTTATGTGAACCAAGTGCATCGTGGTGCCACAAAGCTGCTTTCTTTGCCTCTCGATTGCCCATCGACGAATCAATTTTCACCCGCACGCACTCAGTGGATTACATCCGCATGTAGGGCTACGATCTCTCATCCACACGTTGCGAGTGGAGGCGCTAACCGCTGTGCTGAGGGGGAGTTTGAGTCTCATTTAAGGCTCATACGCTCTTGACCGTTGGATCTTGATCCAATGGTCAAGATTGTGTGAAGCTTCTCTTTGTATGACCTGAGGAGGGCGACGTGGCCTCTCGGTGTCCATTAGATTTGAATCCAATGATCGAGATTTGACGAGCATGGCTTAAAAGGGGCAGCTGCAGTTGGGCTGGAGGGCGGCGATGGTGCCATGTGGCGACATCATGGCCATCCAACTTCTTCATGTGGAGGGTGCTACGGAACTATGATCGGGGTGGTTTTTCCACTGATGGACTACGATTGTCGTTCCAAATCCATCCGTACAGTTAGACTTTTCATCCAAAGCCTGTAAAGATGTCGCATTGCCCCCTGGCCATATAAAATGTAGAGATTAATATACAAACTACAAAAATCATCCTAAATGCAATGTAATGAATGTTATGCATTATTCACAATGCTGCATGCAATGTTAAGCTTAGGAGCTAACATAAGTAGACATCTTATCAAGAATAAATGCATATTTATCAGCACCTTACTTATATATTTTACCATTAACTTAAATTCCACACAGATTAATCATTTATAGCCTTCTGATTTGACCCAGATCCTTTCCTAATGATCTGAGCTATCTATTGGACTATTCCATTCTTGAATCAGCGATCTGCATCTCAGAATCGAAGCTATTAAGTTTCTCGAGCTTCTGAAGCTCATTCCAAGCTCTAAATCTCTGTCAATCCCTACGGAATGCACCCCGAAGCATTCCAAAACCCTCAATCGAGGGTATTATCTCCTCTCTGTTTGTCAAAAGACTTGGATTCGCTTTCTACAGCACATTCCAACCGAGGAAAAGACTACATGTTCTCTGAATCTTTGGATCAAATTTGATCAAGGATTGAGGCTAAAATTAAACAGAGGATCTCCAGGGATTTCGATTGAGCTATTTTATGCTCAATTTGGTTAACAGAGCTAGTCAGAATTGACATTTGAAGTCGATGGCCATGAACAGGTTGCTGAAGGAGAGCGGCTGTAGATTGCCCCACATCAGAAGATGATGGACAACCACGTGGGTATAAAACCAAAAAGGCACTGAGCCTGTTCGGTCGTTAGCGTAGGGTGCATAACTGAGCATTCTAATCCTCTTGTGCACATGCACGTGCATGTGTGCGCACACCTGTGTGTGCGTGGGCCCAGGTAGGCATGAGCATGTGGGCTTGTTGGGCCTAGTACTATGCATAGCCAAAATACTAAAATCCACTTAAATGAAACTAGGCCTAGTCTCGAGTAAGGTTTGGTCCCGCCCCTAGTGGGAGCTACGTGTCCCCGAAAGAGCCTAGATCGCCCATTAAACAATTTTTAATTAAGTGTTAAAGTGGGTTAAGGTTTACAAAATTTGGTTAAGTGTGGATACTTGTGCACAGTGAACTAAAGGTAGAGAAGAAAGAAGTTAAGGAAGAGAATAAAAGAGAAGAGAGAGGCAAGAGAGGATAATAAGAGATTAAGAAGAGAGGAGAATGAAGGAATTAAAGAAAGAAGATCAAAGAGAAGTAAAGCAATCAAATGAGATTCAAGATAAGAGAGAGTAGGTAAAGGTTAAGGAAGAAATTAAGGAAAAATAAAGGAATAGAGGAAAATTCTGGGAGTTGAGAGAGTAAGGAGATTTAAGAGAAAGAGAGAGAGAAGCAAGCTAGAGAGAATGAAGTGAAATTTAAAGAACAAGAGAAGAATAAAGAAAGAGAGAGACGTCCGATGCTTTAAGTAGAAGTCTGATTTTGTTATATCGTTTAAATAGACGTTTGATGAGAGAAGGTTGAGCTGAATAGAAAGGAATGAAGTGTTTCAATCAATAAAGGCATCTACCTATATTGTGATTTGTTTTACACCCTGCATTTTGTAACAATTGTAATAATCATTCTTCTACTTGTCATTCATTATAAATCATTCATGTACTCTTCTTTCATTATTGGAATAATTGCCATGCTTTAGAGTTAAATTCTTATGTAACTATTCATGTGCTTAACATATTACTATTTATAGATTTAATTAATCAACTTATTGTTTAATTATGCATTAGAATAAGAATGGTTAATTAAAATTTCATGTATGCCTCCTAGTGAACGACCTAGTCTTAACCAGTTAAAAGAGATAAAATCTAAAATGTTAGGTTAGCGTGACCCTATACTGCAATCAATAACAACGATTTAACAAATCAAGTTAACCTAAGTCCATTTTTTATGCAATTAATTAAGACTAATAACCTTAATTAACTATGTTGAGAAAAGACACATCATTTTAATGGCGCTGTTGCCGGGGAGGTTACTTGGTAATTATATTCTCCATTATCATTTTTATTAGTTTTGTAAATAGTTTCTTTCTAATTAGTTTGTATTTGTTTTTGTTTTTGTCTTCTTTCATGGATATCTTCATAGGTAATCTTAGGAGGAAGATAGGTTTTTTGTTCTATATATTCCCGCGTACTCGATGTATATACCCATTGTGAGATTTCTTTTTCTTATTCTTTAAATAGGTTTGTTTGTTGCATTTTTGTTAGAAATATAAAAAATACCAAAAAGACATTTTCTAACTAGTAGCAGCATACCACTAGGCATACACTCCTAAGAGTACATATACCTGCTAGTAGTTACTGATCTGACTTGGGATTTTTTATCTTGCATTAGCGGGAAAATCACATGAAGAAAAACCTATGTAGATCTCTATCATTGGATTAAAAAGCAAGACCATCTAATTATTTGAAAAGCTATAAAAAGTAGTCACATTTGCTACTTCTTTCTACCATTTGTGAAAAGATTAACCAAAAAGAGGACTTTATAAAACTCGTGACATATACCTATTTTCAAATTGGATGTAGGTTTTTATCGATCACGAATGTTGCATGCTATCACGCACACAGTGTGATCACTAGAGTCACACAAATCTCATATTTCTATCTCTCATCTTTGCACCTCTTAGGGCTTTGATCGAAGATCAACAAGTCTATCTCACTACTAGAGCCCCGGGGAGCCAGTAGTGAGCGGTCTCGATCTTAGACCTTAGACCTTCGAGCCTTAGGATACGCACATACATAGACACGTATAGGATGCATATTTTGGATTGACATAGTATTTGTTTGCATCCCTGTATATTTTACACGTATTCCTATGATCTTCTTTTCCTTTGAAAAGAAGAAAAAACTCGCTTTTTGCGTAGCTTTTGGGTTTTGCTTACCGCTATTTTTATGCAGTGGTATGAGTGTGCCTTTGCACATTGTTTGCATTTTATGAATGAGAAGCGATCCCTAAAGCTACCTCTCGTATCTCCTTTGACAGATCTACCCAGGCTGGTTGCACTGAGGCAACTAATTTTCTCGACTATTTTCTCTATGTTTTCTGCATTTGATTCTATGGATCAATCACAGAACGCAAATCCCGAGATGCCTTCTTCTGGTGAGGGGGAGATGCCACCTTTTGATATCCATGAGGCGCTCCTGAACCAAAATCTGCAAATGCTTGAGTAGAACTACCAAATTAATCTATTGAGGGTTGCTCTCCAAAATCTATAGGCTCGTCCTCCTCCTCGACCTAAGGCGGGTCTAGATCCCCCTGATTTTCCTCCACCTCATCCTCTACCTAGGCCTCTACTCCGTGACTACTATAATCCATCCAATGCATAAGTAGAGCCTAGTGTTAGGATTCTCGTTAAAAAAATGACCCAGAACTAAAGCCAAACATCATAGGTCTAATCCTACACTTTCATGGCTATGCATCTAAGGATCCATTTCAGCACATCGAAGATCTTAAGTATCTATCTCAAACACTTGGACCTCGAAATCAAAATCGAGGGATCCTACTTATGAAAATGTTCTCCTTTAGTTTAAAAGATGAAGTCATCTATTGTTACTGCACGATCGCACAACCTATCTCGACTTGGGTTGAACTCGAATCTGCATTTCTAAAGAAATTCTTTCCTATAGGTCTCACCAATGCCCTTTGGCGAGCCATCACGAGTTTCACTCAGAATCAAGGAGAACCAATTCATGAAGCGTGGGAGCACTTTCATGAATTACAAAGGAAATGGCCACATCACAATATCCCTCATTGGTAACTCATGCACATCTTTAACTATGAATTGCACGAAGGCATTCTCAATCTGGTAGATGCCTCTTGTGGAGGGAATTTTCTAAATCACGACGAAGAATCCACCTTAGAACTGTTTGAAGGGATGGTGGAAAACTCGATCAACAATGCATCTATGTTGTAATTCACACAAGGAAACACGCACCAAACTCTGCATCAAAACTCGCATCACAAGGGCATTCACGAGATTGAGAACATGTCCAGTTCAAAGGATTTAGAGATTATAGCTGAGAAACTGAACAAGGTCGATATCATAGCGCAGCATGTTGAGGAGGTTCGAAACACGATGAAAACTCTTACGCCTCTTCCCACTACGCAGAATCCCACGCATTTCCCTATTTTGCAAATTCCCACGGGGAGGGAATTTGTAAATAATCTGGATTCGAGAGATTCTTCTTCCTTGGGTTTTCTCTCTACTAATTCACCAACCCAAGGAAGGACCTTTGTCCCATCATTCCCACCTCTTTCCCCACTTCCTTCTTTTGCAGAAAACATGCCATATCCCTATGATTTGCACACCATTCAGGGATACACTACTAGATTGAACCCATATTCTAGTACCTATAATCCTAAATGGCGAAGCCACCTGGTAAACACACATGACTTCTTGATAAAATGTTTATTTATGATAGTTCCTAGGCTTAGCATTGCATATCTTGGTATAAATATTAAATAAACATCCATTTCATGGCATTTAGGATAATTGTATATTACATACATTAACTCTTTCATTTTACATGGCCAGGAGGTAGTGTGACATCTGTTCGGGCATTGGATGAAGAATTCGACTATACGGATGGATTCGGAGCAATGATCGTAGTCCGTCAACGCAAAAATCACCCCGATCGGAACTCTGTAGCACTTTCTGCAAGAAAAAAAGAAGACGGACGACCCAGATGGTGCCACATGGCACCATCTAGGCCGCCCCATCTGAGCCATCAAGCCCCAAGCTCACCGCAAGAAGAGATCCCAGCCGTTGGGTCTCAATCAAATGGCTGAGATGCGTGCTCCATCAGCTAGCTCTTCCCTCCAAAGCACATCAGCAAAGGCCTCATCTCGACCGTTGGATCTTCATCCAATGGTCAAGACACACAACTGCATCATCCTCCACGCAACAATCCATCTTCTTGGCCAAACGGTGAGGCGGCCACTTCTCAAAGCGATGGCGCAGGTTCGAACCGCAATCCATCTGCACCCACTACAGTACATCATGCAATAGGACCGCTCGATATTGATCGAGCAGTCGAGAGTCCTCACGCCCCATCTGACGTCGCCCTCTAACACGAGGACGCATGCCAGATTACACGCGTGCCATCTGGAGCATGCATTTAAGACAACTAGGAGCCACGCCCACCAGCTGATCCTCGCAATCGCACGAGGCACGCGTGATTCAAATCAATGAGGCATGATCTGCATGCGAGTCTCGACCATATGATCCTTCATCCAACGGTTGCCAACGCACGCGCCTGTGATGTGGAGTTCAAGCGCAAGCGAGCGCGTGCTTCCTCCTCGTGATCTCAGCCACCCATGCCCGATCCAATGGCTGATGGTCGTCGTGCCCTACAATAGCTGCAGCCACATTTCCAAGCGCCAACCAAGGTGCGTGAATGCTACAGCGATGTCTCTGGCAGGTTTTTAGCGACGTCTTAAATGTTACTAAAGGCCCATGCACGCAAACCACCTCCATTCCACCACTATATAAACACCGCTATATCCTCCATTCCTCTTCATCTCTACCTACTCTACTCCCACCTACTCCTAAGCTCTAGTAGACTACCAAAGCTCCATTAGAGCTTACTCTCAAGCTCCAAAGGCCTCCTATTAGTGTATTGTTCCTATTTCCCACCAAATATTCAACCTTCATCCCACCACCTTCATAGGCTGCCATGGAGCCGTCCTCCCACCTCCATTCCGGTAGAAGATTGCCTCCATCTCCTCACCTCCATTCCAGAGCCTCGATGAAGCATTTCTCTACCCGACGTCCTCTTGCATCTCACCTCCATCGTCCTGCATCTCACCTCCTTCATCCAAGCTTCCACCAGGCGCCGTCGTCTCGCCGAACAGCCGATTCGAGAGATTTCCACTCACCCCTATCTCTTTTATGCTTTCATAGATTATTGTAAGAAACATTTGAGTGATATGTCATAGTTATTTCATCTATCATGTGATCTATCTTGCTTGCTTCTTCTATAAAAATAAAAGAAAAAAATAACAAAACCCCAAAACACCAAAAAGAAACAAAATGAAGCACGGATTTCAAACAAAGTAAATGTTGCCTCCCTGTGTTCGACCCAGGACTCCCCTAGAGTTTGGATTATAAATTGTATTTAATTGATGCATTTTGCAAGCTATGACGACGGGTTCTCCAAACCCCGATTTTAATTCGCAAAACACGACTAACAACCACCCTATCTTCTCTTAGTCTGATCAATCCCAAAGACCGCAATATCGAAATCTGACCCAACAAAACCCACCTTCGTTGCCTTCACAGCAACTGAACGCGAGGCCCCTTCACGCAAGTACGCAAAACTACTCAGGGCCGAATAAAGATACGCAACTCAATCAGATTTTGCGAGCTATTACAGAGAGTCAGTGTCAAAATGCTAAAGCTCTCACTGAGATCCAAAGGCTATGTACAGTAGAATTGGCTGATTTACAAAATCAGATCACGCTTTTGGCTGTCTCATTAGCTAGGTACTCTTCCATCTCAACCAGTTCTGAATCCTAGGAATTTGCCACATCCTTGGCAACATCAGGGGCAAGTACACTTTGTTAATTAGGCCTTTAATTTGAATCAAAATCCACCCTCTGCACCTCCTGAAAGTGAACTTCCAAACCTACATCAATAACCACCTTTGTTGTACTAAAATGATCCATCATTCCAAATCAAAATTAATTTGTTGTTGATCTTCTGTTGGTTGAATTCACTTATCTTATTTACCTCATTCTTTAGTTTATTTACCTCCATCCAAATCAAATTTATCTTTCACAAGATCCATTCATATCTTTCTCGAGATTTTCACATGATTCTAATTTTGGTTCTGCGAGATCTGTTAAGGCAAAATCAAGGTGAGGCTTCTATCTTTGAATATCTGATTTTGTGTGGTTTATTCTGGTTATTCTATTTTTCTTTTTCTTGAGCTAATTCTTCTTTAACTCCCTTGCTTTTTACTGTATCTATTTTGTTACGGGAGTTACTTTTTATTAGGGTTTACGCCTAGCTGAAGGCGTAAAACTTAGCACATTTGTATATAGCTATTTCCTGCTTTCCACACTTTCATCTACCTATACACTTGAGTCTATACTTTATCTGTCACTTCTTCATTATCCTACTTTTCACTTAGTCCGACTGACCACTCTAACTTATGTCAGACTTAAAATCGTTCGCATAGAGATCTTTGATCTCCCCTTTACGACTCCTTCCATCGCCCTATACTAACTGAAGTTTAAAGTCTTTTTCACCCTTCTTACAATGAGGACCTTGTAAAATTTTGACTTGGGGGGTGTAAAGTGAAATCTTAATACTCTAAGTGTATTCGTAGATAAAAAATGAGAAAAATTTTAAAAATCTTTGAAAAAAATTCATAAAAATTTGAAATTTTGATAAAGCATAAAAAATAATAAAATCAAAAAATATATATAAAAATATAAAAAAATAAAATGATAAAAATAATAATAGGGGGATTACATTCATTTCAAAGAAGTGAAGAAGAATATATATAAAGAAAGCATATCTAAGAGCTTAATTTTCTTTTAAGGTCAGAAATCAAAAACTATATATATATATATATATGTATGTATGTATGTATACATTGTAAATAGTGTATAATTAGTAAGAGCATTGAATCCTTACTTTAGACTTTTACTTGAATACCTTTTTCAAAACACGTATTTGTTTGCAAATTTTGAATGGGATTTTTTCGAGTTAGAGTTTGAAATCCTATAGGATTTGTTTTTCCTGATCGGTATTCTGAAACAAAGTAACTAAGATGTATTAAGTTTTATATGAGACTTAAATTTTGGAATTAAATTGTAACTTTCTTGGTCAATAAGACTAGGTTAGATCCTTCTGATTTTTGAATATCTGTTTTTACCACCAAGTTGAGTAACGTGACTAGATACCTAGAGTTGATTAAGTAAAGAGTTGGTAGAATTCCCAGCCATAAGGTCTATCAGGTTATAGTTAGTTTAATCCATCGAGGACATTCGGCTAGACTTGGCGAGTTGCATCTTGACAAATTCTGTGGGTTGATACTAAAGGTTTAAGGGACTTGAGAGTGAAAGGCTTGGCTGTCCATGTTCTAGTTTGAGAGCTAAGTAACCTAAGCATCCAAAATTCATGCACATTAGAACTGTCTTATTGGCATCAGAGAACGCAAAAACACAGAGGTTAAGAAATCATTTCTAAATCCTCTTTAATCCAAGGATTTCCATAGGGCAGCTCTTGAAAGGGTAAAGGATGTGTCACTTGCCTAGAAAATAGATTTGGAGTATTTAATTTAGTAAGAAAAATGAGAAGGAGAAGAAAAAAAATTTATTGAAAAAAAAATTAATAAATTATATACACCCTGTAGTTAAGCATCACGCTACAAATGGATGCTTATGTAATTTTTATCCACCAAATAAAGCATCTCGTTACAAATGGATGTTACCCTTCCCCCATCAATAAAAGCACCTCGCTACATATAGGTGTTTTAACCTATAGAAAATGGATTAGAAAAATATGGAGATAAAAGATAGAAATAAGAGACCCAGTGGTCCACCGGGGGATATACACCTAGAGTGTTGACCTTGGGATAAAAAAATGGTGAGGAGAAAGCAACCAAATCTGAGTAAGGCCAAGCCAAGGGCTTGAATTGGAATAACCTGGATTGGAAATTAATGTCTTAAGATCTAGATTTTTGCAACTTTGGATGCCTTTAGGATGAGTCTACTCACGAGCATAGATGCTTTAAAATCACAGCTACTGAACCTTTGCATTGGGTAGTGAAGCCTAAGAAATCGGGTTTTGGAGACTAGTAGTTGAAGCCTAAAGGAGATAGAATGACAAAACCCTAGGTCTAGAAGTCTATCCTTACTGCTGTGGGCTGGTTGGTTTAGGAATTTTACTCTTCTCTGAATTTGATTAATAAAGGGTGCTTAGTTAATTTGCAAAAGCTTATGTTGGTAAAAATCGGATTTCATAAACTTAAGGATTAATCTATGTCTGTTGAATTTTTGAGTTAGAATTTAACTTCCAATCTTTAAGTCATGTTACCTTAGTCATCTTGACCTCTTTGATTTTAGAGTTTAGAGTGGATACAGAGAATAAACGAGTTTTCAACATTCTGATTAGAAAGAAATTCCCATCAAGATTCTGTTTTTACGAATACGAATTTCTAAAAAGTATTTATGGTTTTGAGTCCATAGTAAGTGGATTCCCTCTAATGCTCTGTCTATTTATATTTATTTAAAATATAAAAATAACAAAATAATAATAAATAAGAATATTAAAAGCATTCTGACATAAGCATTCCACTACTATAGAATTACTTATGATTATTTAATCACCCTGGTGCTTAAATTATCATATTTCTTGGTTAATTTTGTTAGGAAATAACAAAAACCTTGGTTTGGGGGTATGATGAGAGACTCATCATGGCTCCTAATTATCCTTAATTAACTAATTTTCCTAGTTAATTAACTAAGAATACACTAAATACAGGGTTAATTATAATATAGGGGTTAAATTGTTAAGGACCTCCAAAATAAGTTTAAAATGCTAAATTAAATATCAATTAATCTTAAAAATAATTTAACTAATAATTTGGACTCAATTAATAATCATTTAGTTATATAAAAAGTATTTTATGTAACTTAATCAATTTAAAGACATAAGTATGTAACTAACTTAATTAATCTAATCATTTAAATAAATATATCTAAAAAGGGCAAAAACACAATTTCAAGGCATAAACATGATATTTACCTAATTTATAATAATATACAAAGAGTTGAAAAAGAAATAAATTAAAATAAGCCTTAAAACTCATTGTTCACGCTTAGGAACTTAGCTTTCATTTCAAGTGAGTCTTTTTATTTACAAATAGGTTCTTTTTCTTACAAAAATGCCCCCATGAGCACAGACCTTCTTCGTCGTCTTCTTCATCTTCATCCTCTCCACAGACGGTTCACGTTCTCTAGTTTCCATACCACCTTTTCACCATCGATCTGACAACGAAATACCACCGTCGCTACTGGTCGAACTCCACTCACTGCCTCCTCTTCATCCAACGCACCGGATTTCAAGGAAATCCTATTTAGACTAGGTAGATAACTTCATCGACGTCAGAGAAGACGTCAGTGACTTACAATGAACCTAGATGTATTCCCATCCTGATTCCAACCCCCTAACCCTCGCCGCCACCTATAAATAGACCACAAGACCTCCAATTTCGAGGAGCGACTCCCTACACTCTTCCCCAACCACAGTTGCTCAGTAGATTTCCTCCTAAGCTCTGGCATCTTCTCACCACCATTCTCGAGTGCTACCGCCGAGCACTGCCTTCCTCACCTCCTCTTCCTCTCCTCCGTCCTGCCAACAGCGTTGGAGCTTGCCACGACTTTGATTCTTTCGCTTCGATCGGCTGGACCTTCTTTTCTCATCAAGCTTTGATTTTGATCTCGTCTTTGCCCTGCCACTGACGAATTCCCTCACATCCCTCATCCAAGTAATCATAGGTAACCTTAGATTGTAGTATAGTTTAGTTTACTTCAGTTAGTTAGTTTAGTTTAGATTAAATGATGGTTACCGATTGTCTTCCACAACTCTGGCGAGCTCCTTGAGCTCACCCGGAGCATTTCCTTGTCTTTTAAACACATGGATCACACTCTACACCTCCTCATGATCGTTTCTACACCGTTAATTCACTAAAACTATCATCTACATGCCTAATTCCACTTTACCTTCACCGGGCACTGCCGCTTCCTATGGTAGAGGTGCTCCATTCTATTTCATAGCCACTTGGGGTCCTCCATCACCTATTCATAACTTAAGGACCCCGATCTCACTCCTAATTTCACTTATAGTCACCTGCACACAAAACACCTAATTTACATCAACCTCTGAGCTCGCCGTCAATGGCAAGTTTAGAGGATTTTCTCCACCTAAATTCCACAGACCCAGACCATCACCCCATCTCCCTGAACATTTCCTCTCACTCAATTGAGTGAGAGGATGGCTCTTGAGTTCAGGCGAACTCAAGAAGCATTCTTTCTGAATTCTTTGATAAATCCACATATTTGATAATCAATTGGATCGATTGATGTGATAGTGAGGTTCCTTGTGACCTTAAGAGTCTTTAAAGACCATTTTTAGTCTATTTCATGGAGACTTGGTCTCCAGAGTACACAAATGGTGTTCACCAGAGCTCTGACAAACCAATTTAAGAGCTTCAACCTTCCAAACTACCTCTGAAGTTCCAAATCATCTCAATTGGATTAGAGGAACTGAATCTACTTGTTGGACTTGTGTTTTAACAATGATTACTCTTACTCGATCATCATCTTCTCCAACTCTAGAAGAGTTGGAGAGATGTAACTGATGAAGGATAGAGCCTAACAATAGGTCCTGAAGCATGGGAGAAGCTCACCGAACCTACTCTAGACTTTGCTTAGGTCTTGCAACCTCTGGTTAGCTCTGTCAAACACATCCCTGATCTATCTCAGGCAGCAAAGCCTGATAACACAATTGAAGTGCTCAAAACTTGATTTTTAAGTGCTGAATCAATTCCTTGTGTTGACTCTAGTATGAGTAAGCTCTTAATTTGATCTGAAACCCTTAAATTTAAAAATTCAACCTTTAAGGTTCGTTACTCAAACCTGAGTTGATTTTAGTGTTCCAGATTCTGAAATATATGATTTTTGGGTTGGAATAAGTTCCTAGGTTGATTTTGAATCATTTGGAATTAATTTTATTGAAAATTATTGAGATTTAAGGAAGTTTCCAATTTCTTAGTTGTTTGGGTCTTTTCTGGAACCCAAAGTTGTTCATGGTGCTCCTGATGAGATTTTAACTTGAATTCCACCCAGATCAATCATTTGTAGCATTCTGATTTGATCCATATCCTTTCCTGATGATCTGAACTATCTATTGGAATGTTCCATCCTTGAATCAGTCATTTGCATCTTTGAATTGAAGCTATTAAGCTTCTCAAGCTTCTGAAGCTCTTTCCAAGCTCTAAACCTCTCTCAATCCCTGCGGAATGCACCCTAAAGCAATCCAAAACCCTCAATCGAGGGTATTATCTCCTCTCTGCAGGTCAAAAGACCTAGATTCACTTTCTACAGCACATTCTAGCCGAGGAAAGTAGTACATGCTCGCCTTTGAATCTTTGGATTGAATCTGATCCAAACACTAAATTGAGGCTAAAATTGAATAGAGGATCTCTAGGGCTTTGATTGAGCTATTTTATGCTCAATTTGGTTAACAGAGCTGGACAGAATCGACATTTGAAGTCGATGGCCATGAACACATTGCTGAAGGAGAGTGCTTGAAGAAGGACCTACATTGGAAGATGATGGATGCCCACGATGGTATAAAACCAAAAAGTCTCTGAGCCTGTTCGGTCATCAATGCAGGGCGCATAACCGAGCATTTTGATCCTCTTGAGCGCGTGCACGTGCATGTGTGCGCACACCTGTGTGTGCGTGGGCCCATGTGGGCATGACCATGTGAGCCTATTGGACATGGTACTGTGCATAGCCAAAATACTAAAATCCACTTAAATGAAACTAGGCCTGGGCTTGAGTAGGGTCTAGACTCGCCCCTAGTGGGCACTACGTATCCTCGAAAGAGTCTGGGCCACCCATTAAACAATTTTTGATTAAGTGTTAAAGTGGGTTAAGGTTTACAAAATTTGGTTGTGGATACTTGTGCACAGTGAACTAAAGGTAGAGAAGAAAGAAGTTCAGGAAGAGAATAAAAGAGAAGGAAAAGACGAGAGCGGATAATAAGAGATTAAGAAGATAGGAGAATGAAGGAATTAAAGAAAGAAGAGCAAAGAGAAGTAAAGCAATCAAATGAGTTTCAAGATGTGAGAGAGTAGTTAAAGGTTAAGGAAGAAATTAAGGAAAAATAAAGGAATAGAGGAAAGGCTGGGAGTTGAGAAAGTAAAGAGATTTAAGAGAAAGAGAGAGAGAAGCAAGATAGAGAGAATGAAGAAAAATTTAAAGAACAAGAGAAGAATAAAGAAAGTGAGAGATGCCCGATGCTTTAATTAGAAGTCTGATTTTGTTATATCATTTAAAGAGACGTCTGATGAGAGAAGGTTGAGCTGAATAGAAAGGAATGAAGTGTTTCAATTAATAAAGGCATCTACCTATATTGTAATTTGTTTTATGCCCTACATTTTGTAACAATTGTAATAATCATTCTTCTACTTGTCATTCATTGTAAATCATTGATGCACTCTTCTTTCATTAATGGAATAATTACCATGCTTTAGAGTTAAATTCTTGTTCAATTATTCATGTGCTTAACATATTACTATTTATAGATTTAATTAATCAATTTATTGTTTAATTATGCACTAGAATAATGGTCAATTAAAATTTCATTTATGCCTCCCAGTGAATGACCTAGACTCAACCAGTTAAAAGAGATAAAATTTAAAATGTTAAGTTAGCTTGATCCTATACTACAAACAATAACGATTTAACAAATCAAGTTAACCAAAATCCATTTTTTATGCAATTAATTAAGACTAATAATCTTAATTAATTGTGTTGAGAAGAGACGCATCATACCAGGCCCAAGAGGCCCACAAGCTCATGTCCACATGGGCCAACACACACATGCACGTGCACGTGCACGCACTTAAGAGGATCAGAATGTTCAGTTATGCACCCCGCGATGATGACCGAACAGGTTTAGCACATTTTTTTATTTTTTACCCATGCAAGCGTCCATCATCTTTTGATTGGGACCTTCTCCAGCCGCTCTCATTCAGCAACATGATCATGGCCATCGACTTCAGATGTCGATTCTGACCAGCTCCATTAACCAAATTGAGCATAAAATAGCTTAATCGAAAGCCCTAGAGATTCTCTATTCAATTTTAGCTTCAATTTAGTGTTTGGATCAGATTTGATACAATGATTCAAAGCAAAACATGTACTATTTTCCTCGACTGGAATGTGCTGTAGAAAGTGAATCCAGGTCTTTTAACCTACAAAGAGGAGATAATACCTTCGATTGAGGGTTTTGGAATGCTTCAAGGTGCATTCCGCAGGGATTGAGAGAGGTTTAGAGATTGGAAAGAGCTTCATAAGCTCGAGAAGCTTAATAGCTTCGATTCTGAGATGCAAATCACTGATTCAAGGATGGAATAGTCCAATAGATAGTTCGGATCATCAAGAAAGGATATGGATCAAATCAGAAGGCTATAAATGATTGATCTGGGTGGAATTCAAGTTAAAATCTCATCAGGAGCACCATAAATAGCTTTGGGTTCTAGAAAAGACCTAAACAACTAAGAAATTGGAAAGTTCCTTAAATCTCAATAATTTTCAATAAAATTAATTCCAAATGATTCAAAATCAACCTAGGAACTTATTCCAACCCAAAAATCATAGATTTCAGAATCTGGAACACTAAAATCAAGTCAGGTTTGACTGATGAAGCTTAAAGGTTGACTTTCTAAATTTAAGGGTTTCAGATCAAATTAAGAGCTTGGTCATACTAGATTTAGCACAAGGAATTGATTCAACACTTAAAAATCAAGTTTTGAGCACTTCAACAGTGTTATCAGGCTTCGTCACTTGAGATAGATCAAAGATGTGTTTGATAGAGCTAACCAAAGGTTGCAAGACCTAAGTGAAGTATAGAGTAGGTTCTGTGAGGTTCTCCCATGCTTCAGGACTTATTGTCAGGCTCTATCTTTCATCAGTTACATCTCTCCAACTCTGCCAAAGTTGGAGAAGATGATGATTGAATAAGAGTAATCAATGTTAAAACACGAGTCCAACAAGTAGATTTAGTTCCTCTAATCCAATTGAAATGATCTAGAACTTCAGAGGCAGTTTAGAAGGTTGAAGCTTTTAAATTGGCTCAAATTGGCTCACCGGAGCTCCAATGAACACCATTTGAGTACGCTTGAGACTAGGTCTCCACGAAACAGACTGAAAATGGTCTCTAAAGACTCTTGAGGTCACAAAGAACCTAAGATCACATCAATCGATCCAATTGATTATCAAATATGTGGATTTATCAAAGAATTCCAAAAGAACGCTTCAAGTTCACCTGAACTCAAGAGCCACCCTCTCACTCAATTGAGTGAGGGGAAATGTTCAAAGAGATCGGGTGATGGTCTGTGTGTGTGGAATTTAGGTGGAGAAACTCCTTTGAACTCGCCATTGACAACGAGCTCAGAGGTTGATGTAAATTAGGCGTCTTATGTGCAACTGACTATAAGTGAAATTAGGCATGAGATCGGGCTCCTTAAGTTATGAACAGGTGATGGAGGACCCTAATTGGCTGTGAAATAAAATGGAGCACCTCTGCCATAAACAACGGCGATATCCGGTGAAGGTGAAGTGGACTTAAGCATGTAGATGATAGTTTCAGTGAATTAATGTAGAAATGATCATGAGGAGGTGTAGAGTGTGATCCGTGTGTTTAAAAGACAACAAAATGCTCCAGGTGAGCTCAAGGAGCTCGTCGAAGCCATGGAAGACAACCGATAATCAACATTTAATCAACACTAAACTAACTAACTAACTGAACTAAACTAAACTACACTACAATCTAAGGTTACCTACGATTACCCAGATGAGGGACGTGAGGGAATTCGCCGATGGCAAGGCAAAGACGAGATCGAAATCAGAGCTTGATGAGAAAAGAAACTTTGACCAATCAAAGCAGAAGAATCAAAGCCGTGGCGTGTTCCAACGCCGTTGGCAGGGAGGAGGAGAGGAAGAGGAGGTCAGGGAGGCAATTCTCCTTGGCGGTAGCACTCGAGAATGGTGGTGAGAAGATGCCGGAGCTTAGGAAGAAATCTACTAAACGACTATAGCAGGGGAAGTGGGTAGGGAGTCGCTCCTCGAAATCGGAGATCTCGTGGTCTATTTATTGGCAGCAAGGGTTAAGGGGTTGGAATTGGGATGGGAATACAACTAGGTTCATTATAACTCACCGACGTCTTCTCCGATGCTAATGAAGTTATCTACCTAGTCTAAATAGGACTTCCAAGAAATCCGATGCATTAGATGAAGAGGAGGTGGTGAGCGGAGTTCAACCAGCAGCAACGGTGGTATTCCGCCATTAGATCGTTGGTGAAAAGGTGGTACGGGCACCGGAGAATGTGGACCGTCCATGGAGAGAATGAAGATCAAGAAGATGACAAAGAAGGTTTGTACTCACAAGGGCATTTTTGTAAGAAAAAGAACCTATTTGTAAATAAAAAGGACTCACTTGAAATGAAAGCTAAGGACCTAAACGTAAATAGTGAGTTTTAAGGCTTATTTTAATTTATTTCTTTTTCAACTCTTTGTATATTATTATAAATTAGGTAAATATCATTTTTATGCCTTGAAATTATGTTATTTTCCTTTTTAGCTATATTTATTTAAATGATTAGATTAATTAAGTTAATTACATACTTAGGTCTTTAAATTGATTAAGTTAAATAAAATACTTTTTATATAGCTAAATGATTATTAATTGAGTCCAAATTATTAATTAAATTATTGTTAAGATTAATTGATATTTAATTTAGCATTTCTAATTTATTTTGGAGGTCCTTAGCAATTTAACCCCTATATTATAATTAACTATGTATTTAGTATATTCTTAGTTAATTAACTAGGAAAAGTAGTTAATTAAGGATAATTAGGAGCCATGATGAGTCTCTCATTAGTCTCGATGATACACATCGGTATCTGACTAATGCATCTAGTGGCAGGAATTTCCTCGCTAAAGACAAAAAAAATGCATTTGAACTGTTTAAGTCTTTAGCAGAGAATTTCATTAATGCAGCCTCAATGAACCAATTCCAGCGACCTAAGCAACAAGAAGCTGCTATCCACGAGGCTTATGCAGAGTTAGCAAGAGCCGACATGGACATCATCACCAAGAAGCTAGATAAGGTGGATCTATTGGACAAGAAGCTCTATGAACTAATTCACTCTCGTCCAAGATATTCAAGTAATGCTGCTTCATCTCACTCTTCTTCTGCATACCAAGCCTCTCCTGCTAGAGTACATATGCTCCCTCAGGATGTATCTTCTTCTTTTGTCCTATCACGAGGTTCTGTTTATCAAGAACCCGTGAATAATCTGGAGTTGGCACCTTATGATCGAGGTTACGCACCTCACGATGATTACAGTGCATACTCCCTTGATGAATATATGTCTCAAACATCTTTAGCCTACGAAGATGTTAGCGCTATCCAAAGATACAAGAGTAATAACTCATATTCCGAGACATATAACCCTGGTTGGTGCTAGCATCCAAACTTCTTGTCTGGGAACTCATAATGGCCCAATCAAGATCCTCAACACCAAACCAGAAAATATGGGAATATGGCAAACATGCACCCAAGGAAGCAGCCATTCCCGTAGTAGACACGCTCTATTTATCAACCACCATGTAATGCTGCCTCTAACCCGCCACAAAGGCTGACATAGTCGAGGAGCTAAGGAACGAATTAAAGCAAATGGAAAAGCACTACCTCACTGTGATTGGGACTCTTGTGCAGGAGCAAAAGAATCAGGCATAGGAGAATAGATCACAAGGAGCCTTGCCCTCCTAGCCCATCCCTAACCCGAGACATGTGTAGAACCAAGGCACCCCGCCTAAGTTCCAAGCACCACAGGGATAGGACATGCAATACTTCAAGCACCTCTTGTACCTCCTGGTTATGCTCCACCTCAGCCTGCTCTATTGCCGAACCCGACCTATTCTACCCTTTTTGCCCCTTTTCTACCTTAGGGACAGTACATTGATGCAAAGGTTGTTAATCTAAGGAGCGGAAAGACTACACAAGACCCACCATATAGGCAGGTGGGTCATGATTCATCGTGTCCTCTACCTCAATATGGCTCATTTTCTCGCTCTTACCTTGATCAGAAGCCTCCTAAGGTTGATAAAGGCAATAGACCTACTACAGACCCTGAGATTCCCATCCCTTTTCCTGAAGCATTCACGCGAGATATAGTAAGGAAAAAGGGATCGAAGAATTTTGAGGACCTGAAAGTAATGTTTAAGGAAGTCCACATTCAAGTACCCCTCCTCGAAGCTATAGATCACATCCCTGCTGTCGCTAAGTTCTTTAAGGACTATTGTACCCCGAGGAGATAGTAGAAGACAGGATGACAGGTAATATTGTCAAAGGAGGCTAGCACTGCTATCTTAGCTGACTTACCGCCAAAGAAGAAAGACCCTAGTACACCACTTATTTCCTGTTATTTGCAGGATTCTCCAATTGATCGGGTGATGGTAACACCATCATAAACCATAACTAGCTTTATTTAGTGAAAATCAAGAAATGCTCCGACATAGTCACCTGAGAGTCATAATTCCACTCAGATCCATTTTGAGAGAACATTAAATCAGGGTTAATTCTGTAATTTTAACAGCATATCATGAACATAGAATAACCACAAGATTTGCCAAGGGGCAAATTGAAGGTCAAATGAGCAATAAAGTATAATAAGTGGGTCCATGCAAATAGAAATGGGGCTTCACACATTTGGAGAACCAAATTATAACACAAAATCCTAATTTCAGACCCGCTTGAATTAAGGAGGTTCTGGTCAGGATAAAATTTATCTAAACCTCTTAAAATTCATAGAAAAATATCCTATGAGGTTTGGTGCCATTTGTTTGACCATTTGAACCTATTTTGACCTTGAACAAAGTCTCAAACGAAAGTTTACCCTAATTTGGGTTTTTATGCAAATTGCCTAGTCAAACTTCGTCAAAAATAAAATATGACTTTACCATTCAATTCCTTGGGTCCAAATTAACTTTGTACCAAAATTTATACCCAATCAAAATCCATCTTGACCTAGTTTGCAATTTAAACCTTTAAAACTCTATGTCTTACATTTAGCCCCATAAGTTTCGAAATCCTTGCATTTAGTCCCCTAACTTCTCGTCTCTTTCTTCAAAATGGTCCCACTGCCATTATCAATATGAACCCAAAGCTTGCAACCTTCAATCTGGGATTTCTCCCTGATTTCTCGATCAAATCTCTCCAAAATTGGAGGGATTGATCCTGAGGACTTTCCCAATCAATTGAACCACATCTTAGGCCCTGATTTGGACCATAGAGATCATGCGAACTCCATAATATCAAGGATCTTCTTCCCCAAAAGTCATACCTTCTCAAGCTTCTTCCCAAGCTTGGAATTCGCCCTTGGACCTTTAAAAGGAGCCCCCTCGCAAGGCCTTGCTCCTTAGTAAGCTTTCAGCCCAGAAATCTTCTTCTACCTATGGCCTACTCCAAGCTTGCTCCAGCGACCTCCTCCCTCCGGCTTCCTCGCCCACTGCCACATGCCATAAGCAGCGGGAAAAGCTTCCACTCTTAATTTCACACCTCGCCATACCTGAGAGGAGCTCTCCGGCCCCTTCCTCGTCGCCATCCTCATATCCGGAGCTTTTTCGTCTCCAGCGCTGGGCAACCATAGCCGATGTCGCCCCCACCCTCTCTTCGTCTGCAACTACCCCCATTCGACTCCTTTCCTTCCCCTAACTCTTTTCACACCCTTATGCTTTTGGTTCACACGCACATACGCCCGCCCCACCTTCGCCTTCACCAGCTCCAACCGCACTCCGGCAAGCATGCATGCCCTCCACAGGCCACCAACCACTCTATCAATGCTCCCAAACCTCTGCCACTCCACGCTCACCAAAACCCCTCAAGAAATTGATTGATTCAAACCTCCAAAACCCCACCAAACTCCACCTCCTTCGCACTCCATCTCCGACTATGTCAGCCCTCCACGTGCCTCCTCACCGCACGCAACCCCTACTAACACACTTCCCACCCTCAGGCAAAGCTTCTAAACTGTTTTAACAAGGCCAAAAGGTCGTACTTTGTTTTTCAGGTCTTTGTCGGAGCACCGCCGCTACGACCTTCTCTGACATTTCCTGCAGTTCTCCGGCCAACTTCTTCATCGCTGCACCTCCAGGTGCTGTGGAACGTTCCCAGGTGCATCTCCAGGTCGCCAATTGAAGCTGCCAGGGCCTTCATCAACCCCAATTGCAACAACTTCACCTGCAACTGTTGTACGAAGGAGAGCCCAGATCTTTAGTCCCACATCGGGGATGAAGAGGCTCACGCAGGCGCATAAGTTGAATTCCTCTTCTCAACTATTCTCCCAAGACACTGGGGGGTCAGGTCCCCCACGCACTCAACCTTACACCCTCGCTCACCCGCACACCTGGTGAGCCTAAACCCGGAACTGTTCATGACCCGATTACTTGCATACTAACCCAATTGAGCCCAGGTTGAGCTGAGAGAAGAGAAAGAGAATCAAAGAGAGGGGGGCAGGTTTTGCTCTGCCTTGGGATCCGTTCCCTCTCCCTTTCTCAACACTTAGCCTCTATAGGCTTTGTACGAGGCCCTTGTGCCTCCATTGGGTGCTGCTGCTATGCCACTTCTGTGAGGCTTAAAGAAGGCCCTTGTGCCTTATGAGCTACTATTGATTAAGGCATCTAAGGCCTTTTTCTATCGTCTAATCTGGCATTTGAGTGGTTCATACTATGATGAGTGGTTGAGAATACTCTTCATTTATTTGAATTAATTGTGAGATTAAACTTAGGGTTAATTTGGTGATTCAAATCACCATTTTAACCCAATCTTTTTACACTCTCATACTTAATTTCATTGATATATTATTCTGAGCAAAGTTTTAATTATATTTTAATATCTTTCTGAAGTAAATTGTGATTAGTGAATTATATTGCCATCATTTCTCCCTGCGAATGACCTTGGACTCCAACTAGATTCTGAGCTTTATAAATTTAAATGTTTTATGCGATTTTGTCAACTATACTACGATGCATTTTCTAAACAACGACTATTTTGCCTAAACATTTTGGCGCCGTTACTGAGGAGTGACACGCTGTTTCATTTCACTAATTACAATTCTGATCTGCTTCTAACTTGTTCTATCAAATTTGTTGAGGTGTGCGAGGTACACGGGAGAAGATCAGCCACATGACAGCCACTCCAGGGGCAGGTAATCTCATTTCCTTCTTCCTAAGCCCCTATTTCTGGAAGGAATTAGAAAAAAGAATCAATTAGGATCAACTCGCTTTCTTTCTTAGACTTAATCACTTGAGTTGCCTGATTTGATTTATTTAGACATCCCCATCCAGATATCTGCACCTACTAGGGATTTAAGGTGCCTAAGGCTATTCACCTTCTTGATTGAGCCTTGGGTGCCAAACTTGGAAAGAATTGGACTTGGAAAAGAGCCAAATTAGGTTTTCTACTTTAGGGTTTGAGGAAAACACACTTGTCTGAATTAAAAGAGAATCGATTTCCCACATTGTGTGCCACCCAAGCCTTGATTGAATTGATCTAATCAAGAAAACCCTAAAAAGAAGGCTCTAACATTCACTTGAATCCTTAAATTTTGAGACTTAATAACCTACTTGCAAATCACTCAGGGTAATTTTGGGTTCATTACCTAATTCATTCTAAACTTTATGGAAGGTTAGGTGAAGTTGACCCACCTTTTGGGTTAACCAACCTTCAAATTAGGTCACAAAACACAAATCAATTCTAAAGTTTACGTGAAATTCAAAGCACCATAATTCAGGACTAAAATTGGTAAACTTAATGGGTCAAGTTGCTTATTCCAGCCTACTTGAACTCTCAGTGGCAAGGAAGGTCGGGTGGGGGAAACCCAATAACCTGTGGAGACACTCTACCATGTAGGAGTCTTTGCGAAGCTCTCCCTTCCTAGCTACCCAAGTATTTCTCGGGTGAGTAACTTTCTGATCAAGAGGTATCAGCCACTTCAAACTTCCTTAGTCATCCATAGATTTTTGGGTGCCTCGATTGGGTCCATTACACATTTTGTTCCCCATCTAGGTTATTAGTGCATGTTCGAGAGGAGATCCTTAAGATCACCCTTGAGACCTCCATTAGCAGTTCATTCTCGTTGAGGCCAAGCCTTGACTCACTTGTTTGTGCTACCATCCAACCAAATTGATATCTCTTCCAACTATGCTGCTTCTAAGCCCAGATCTCCTTCATCCACATCCATGGAGAATCAAGAAGAACCTAATCTCTAGAATCAGCTACAACACATCAATGAACTATTTCAAGTATTCATGAACCCACCACAACGTCCTCAGATGCTAGATCATTACAATTCCATTGTGGTAGCAATCAAAACTAGGGTACAAATCCCGATTGGAGGACCTGATATTGAAATCCCCAAATATGCTCCATGCTATCCCCAAATTCCATGGGCTAAACCCGAAGATCCTTTCCAGCACATCCAGCAGTTGAAACATCTAGCCCAGACCTTTGGGCCACCTTTGCTAAATTGGGATATCTTACTCATGAAGATGTTCTCCTTTACCTTCATGGATAAGGCAGCCCACTGGTACTAGACTCTGACGCGTCCGATCAACACTTGGGCAAAACTCCAATTTGAATTCCTGAAGAAATTTTTCCTGGTTGGTCGGACGAATGCTTTGAGGCACCAAATCACACACTTCACCCAAAATGTAGGAGAACCACTTCTTGAGGCATGAGATCACTTTCTGGATCTCATGCGGAAATGCCCCCACCACAGAGTTCTTAAATGGGAGTAGGTCCAATCCTTTTACCAGGGACTCCATGAGGATATCAGACTCTTTGTCAATGCAATCTGTGGTGGCAAAATCATGGGTCAGCATGAAGATACCGTTTGGGAGATTCTCGAGAACATGTGCGAGAACTCCATAAACAATGAATCTATGGGTGTGTTCGACCAGACGACCACTCGTACATTAACAAACACGCGGGGGGCACATGAGACTTAATGCCTGTCCACATCCATCAATCTAGAATTAGTTGTCAGTCGCCTGGACAAAGTCTCAATCATTGAGAAGAGGGTGAATGACTTGACTCGACATCTGCAAAGAGCCACCACAACATAGCAAAACAAGTATGTGCAACTACCCTTCGATAGGGAGGCTATGCATAACATTTACCACCACTCTCATCAGGGGATGGACCTATATCCACCCCCTTCTGATATTGGTTTCGAAGGAAATTTCAAACCCACCTGGTCTAGTTGGGGGAACTCTAAACCCTCATATTCTGACTTCTCTAGAGTTCCTCAGACCTGCAAAGATCTTAATGCCATCCAGAATGATCCTTTCTCAAACACCTATAACCCAGGATGGCGTAATCATCCCAACTTTGCATGGTCAAGGAATAATCAAAATTCGAGATCTTAATTCCAACTCTGACCACAGGCTCCATGCCCTTATCAGCTCGCTTAGCCCAGGCCCAATCTGAATTACCAATCTGAGCCTAGAAAGGAAGAGCAAATGAACATGATTCTACAAGCCTTGGCTGACATCCAAAAGACTAACATGACTATGCAGAAACAACACAAAGACGAGATTACAGAGGTTCGAAATCAGCTCGCACAAATGGCATGGACTCGCCAGCCTAGTGCACTTCCTTCCCAACCTCTGCCAAATCCAAACAACATGTCGACCTAAAAACACGTGGTGAATCAAATCCAGGGTCAATCGTACTACACTCAGCCAGGCCCATCGACTCATACCTACGTGTTTGGAGAATCCACCTTAGCTAATTCGAATCATACCGTGACTCATCCTACTATTCAACAACAGGGTCCAATTATCTCTCCTCTGCCTCCACATCATGACCGTGCTATGATCAATGCAGTGGGCATGAGAAGAGATCACAAGACCAGACCCCGAGATCCATCTTCCAAATATCACCCAACCCATGATCAACACAACAAAGTGGAGGACATAACCAAGAGGGGGAAACAGAAATCCATCCCTCAGCATAGCCAATCCATTCCCCTATCCTAAATTTTATCCCACCTCCACACTAGAGGACTGTCTGAAGATGACATAACGGGACCACTGAGAAATGCACAAGTCACTATCCCGTTACTTGATATCCTCACTCTCAACTCCACCTCATCTGACTTATCCAAAAAAGAGGTGGAAGAATCATCACAAGGGAAGGTAGTACTATCTGAAAGTGTGAACACCATAATCCAAAACAGACTACCTCCTAAGAAATCTGACCTAGGAACCTCGCTAATCCCCTGCAAGATCGGTGGTACAAATTTCAAGCGGGCCATACTGGACCTTGGCGCTTCAGTCAACTAATCCCAACCACCCTATTTGAGAAGCTATGGGTAGGATAGCTAAAACCCACTGATGTTACTCTGTAATTAGCTAACCAAACTGTAATCACCCTAATTGGGTTGGTAGAGGATGTGGTAATTAGAGTCAAGGATTTTACCTACCTAGTTGATTTCTTAGTTCTTGACATGGATGCACCACAACAAATTCAAGATATACCCTTGATTTTGGGGAGACCTTTCTTGGCTACTGCAGGAGCCATAATCAACTGTGAATTAGGGCACATGATAATTGCCTCTAGAGATAAGCGAACTGAGATTAATATTTTCAAGGCATCTTCTAAAGGAAAAGGCAAATGCTCGACGAAACAACTAGGTTTGATTCAAGATCTCATGACCGTTTCAGTAGTAGAAAACCTAGAGTCAGAATTGGAAGTTTTCCACATAATGAAGGATCTCAATTTAGCCGAGCATGATTCCAACGAATTGAGAGTAGCAGAGGCTTTCACCTTTGATCTTGAGGACATACACATGGATTTCGGGGAACAAGATAACAATCATCAGGATTCGGATTTTTATTCCATGGATCTAGAGACATTTCGTTACGATGATTGTTTTGAGGATCTCCAGGAATTGGGCATGGTAGACACCGAGAGTGACCACAACCCAGAGTATGAACCCTTTACAGATTTTGAGCTAGATGATCAAAAAGGCACTCTCCAGACATTCACTTTTGATCAGGATGAAAACTATAGAGAAGAATCATTAGACGACCCAATCTTCAAGTCATTTTTTAAGGAATTGATCTTACACCCATTAGAGAAAAATCAAGATGACTCACTTGAAAAGGATCCATTAGGTCACATTGCACAAGAGGAACCACACATCTAGGATGTGCTAACTAGATTCACCTCTATTGGGTTCGAGACCCACGACGATCTTACTTCAGAACCCAATGATCACTACGTCTTTTGAGTGATTCCTCCGCAGAAACCCCATAAGAACCACCTAGAAATGAATCAACTTGACCCATATCATAGACCTTCTGGAATGACTCTTCATCATAATTTAATACTTACTTGTGGCCATCTGATTCTCATCCACCACGATCACATATTTTCCCCTATCACTCATCATAATGCAGTAGATGACATATCCTTCTAAGCTCCCTGCACCCAACTGATGGTGTTAAACTTAGCACTTAATGGGAGGCAACCCATCATTTTTCCAAAAACCTGAGAACCTTCTGATCATCCTTTTGAGCTACACTCCTACTGCATGTTGGGTTCAACTTTAGAACAGCCAACTCCACCTTTGGTACTTGTATCAAAGCTTGAAATTGTCCACAAATAGTCATCTCGACCCGTTCACCCACCTTGTAACCCTGTTCTAATCCTTGAACCAAGTTGACTTCATACCCTCCTGATTTACAATGAGGACATTACAAAACTTAGTCATGGGGGGCGTCAAAGTAAAAACATATGGAAATTCAATTTTCTGAAGGGTTCTCAAGAAAAATACATATTCAAAAATAATAAAAAAATAAAAAAATGATGACAATGAAAAAGAAAAAAGGGAGAAAGGGGAGGAAATTTTGTGAAATGATTGTAAAATATTTCTTGTGGAGGAAAAGAAGAGGAAATTCAAATGACAAAATGGTGCAAAAATAAAAAAAAAATTCATAGAAATTGATCATGGGATTTACTTAAGTTCTAGAGCTAATTAAAACAAAGATTAAGTCTTGAAATGCTAGAGACAAGGAGCTTAGCAATGAGTGTTGATCTTAGGCTTCTTGGGCTTGTTTTAGTGCTTAAACACTCATGTATTTGTTAAGATCAAGGTTAATCCTCAAGAGGTTGAGGAAAGTGTGAAACTGATGCAGTAGGTCTAAGGCTTAGGGATTATTCGACTTCATTGCTTGCCCTTTGGTTTGCGAGACTTGGTAACCTAAGCACCCAAAATCACATACTATGTATGGTTCAGTGTGCTTAATAAAGAAAATCATGCCAAAAGTATTCTATTCTGAAAAGCCATCTCAAAGATCTAGCTTAGGAGAGGCTCAACAACACAAGTTGATTAGACGAGTTCCCGGCACGGAGAGGTGGGAAATTCCCCTTGAAGATGCGTAATAACATATCATCTCCTCGGTGCTTGTCTCCTAGGATATCTAAATATCCTACCGGGGGCATGTAAGCACCTTGTGCTGGTTCAGCTGCCATGGGTGGGATTATCCCAAAATGTCGATTGTCAGGGCCTGAATTTAGCTACAGAACACCATGGGCGGCACTATCCCTAAGTTTCAAAAGCCAGGGTTTTAGGGGTTGCCATGGGCGGTGCTATCCCAAAGCATCAAAAGCCAGGGACCCTTCGAGGATTGATGATGGGGATAAGGAATCCGATACTGACCGTGTTTAGAGCCAATCTGAGGCTAGATTTAGGAAAAAATAAAAAGAAAAGAGAGAAAACTTTCCAAATGAAACTCTCCAAATGAAAAATACTTCCATCTCTCTCTTACTAAAAATGCACTGGCAAACTAAACCTGGACTTACTACAATCTACACACGAGTGCTTTAACCGCAGGGGTCAACGAACCTTTGGGTAGTTTTTGCAGGCCTTAAAAACCTTTCACAGCACACTCAGGCTAAAGCTGGTCAAGTCTGGATCATGATTAATACTTGAGTACCTCTAGGCCTATTGTTGGCATTCTGATCTAATTTCTAGAGAGACACAAATCTGGCATCTAAACTTCAAAGCATGGTTTAGATATTTAAGTTCTTTCCATAAGAATTTGCTAGGGACTAGTAAAGGTTAGGCATGGGGGTGTGATGGTAACACTATCATGAGCCATAACTAGCTTTATTTAGTGTAAATCAAGAGACAAATGCTCCTACATAGTCACTTGAGAGTCATAATTCCACTTGGATCCATTTTGAGAGAACATTAAATCAGGGTTAATTCTTCAATTTTAACAGCATATCATGAACACAGAATAACCATGAGATTTTTCAAGAGGTAAATTGAAGGTCAAATGAGCATTAAAGTCTAATAAGTGGGTTCTTATAGACAGAAATAGGGTTTCACACATTTCGAGAACTAAATCGTAATACAAAACCCTAATTTCAAACTGCTTGAATTAAAGAGGTTTCGGTCAGGATAAAATTCATCTAATCCTCCTAAAATTCATATAAAAATATTCTATGAGGTTTGGTACCCTTTGCTTGATCATCTGAACCTATTTTGACCCTGAACAAAGTCTCAGATAAAAGTTTGCCTTAATTTGGGTTTTTATGCAAATTTCCTAGTCAAACTTGGTCAAAACTGAAATATGACTTCACCATTAGATTCCTCAGGTTCAAATTAGGGTATTACCAAAATTTGAACCCAATCAAAATCTATCTTCACCTAGTTTGTAATTTAGACCTTCAAAACTCTATCTTACATTTAGCCCCTTAGGTTTCGAAATCCTTGCATCTAGCCACCTAACTTCTCGTCATTTTCTTTAAATGGTCCCTGCTGCCATTATTAGTGTGAACTTAAAGCTTGCGACTTCAATTTGGGATTTCTCCCTGATTTCTCGATCAAATCTATCCAAAATTGGAGGGATTAATCCTGAGGACTTTCCCAATCAATTAAACCATATCCTGGGCCCTGATTTAGACCATAGAGATCATGCAAACTCCACAATTTCAAGGATCTTATTCCCCAAAAATCCAAGCTTCTCGAGCTTCTTCCCAAGCTTGGAAGCTGCCTTTGGACCATTAAAAGGAGCTCCCTCACAAGGCCTTGCTCCTTAGTGAGTTTTTGGCCCAAAAATCTTCTACCTCTAGCCTACTCCAAGCTCGCTCTAGCGACCTCCTCCCTCTGGCTTCCTCGCCCGCTGCCACATACCATAGGCAGAGGAGAAAGCTTCCTCTCTTCATTCCGCACCTCGCCATACCAGCAAGGAGCTCTCCGGCCCCTTCCTCGTCGCCGTCCTCATATCCGGAGCTTCTTCGTCTCCAGTGCTGGCTAATCATAGCCAGCATCACCTCTACCCTCTCTTCGTCCACAACTACCCCCCTTTGACTCCTTTCATTCCCCTGACTCTATTCACACCCTTAGACTTTAGGCTCGCATGCACATACGCACGCCCCACCGTCGCCTTCCCCAGCTCTGACTGCACTCCGGCAAGTACGCACGCCCTCCACAGACCACCAACCACTCCACCACTCCATGCTCACCAAAACCCCTCAAGAAATTGAGGGACTCAGACCACCAAAACCTCCACTGAACTCCACCTCCTCCGCACTCCATCTCTGACTACGTCAGCCCTCCATATGCCTCCTCACCACATGCAACACCTACCAACACACTAGCCACCCTCAGGCGAAGCTTCTAAACTATTTTAACAAGGCCGAAAGGCCATACTTTGTGTTTCAGGTCTTCGTCGGAGCTCTATTGCTATGACCTTCTTCTCCGACCTCCGGTGCAATTCTTCGGCCAAGTTCTTCATCACTACTACCTCTAGGTGCTGCGAAATGTTCCCAGGTGCATCTCCAGGTCACCAATTGAAGTTGCCAGGGCCTTCGTCGACCCCAATTGCAGTAGCTTCACCTACAGCTACTGTGTGAAGGAGAGCCTAGACCTTTAGTCCCACATCAGGGACAAAGAGGCTCACCTAGGCGCATAAGTTGAATTCCTCTTCTCAACTATTCACCCGAGACATTGGGGGGTCGGGTCCCACGTGCACTCAGCCTCGTACCCTCGCTCACTCGCACACCTGGTGATCCTGGACCCGGTACTGTTCATGACTAGATTACCTGTGTACTGACCCGATTGAGCCTGTGCCCTCTCCCTTTCTCAACACTTAGCTTCTGCAGGCTTTGTGCGAGGCCCTTGTGCCTCTTCTGTGAGGCTTAAAGAAGGCCCTTATGCCTTCTGAACTGCTATTGGTTAAGGTGTCTGAGGCCTTCTGCTATCATTTGATCTGGCATTTGAGTGCTTCTAACTATGATGAGTGGTTGAGAATACAGTTCATTTATTTGAATTAATTGTGAGATTAATCTTAGGGGTTAATTTGTTGATTCCAATCGCCATTTTAACCCAATCTTTTTGCACTGTCATACTTGATTTCATTGATATATTATTCTGAGCAAAGTTTTGATTATATTTTCATATCTTTCTAAAGTAAATTGTGATTAGTGAATTAAATTGCCATCATTGCTCCCTACAAATGACCTCGAACTCCAACTAGCTTCTGAGCTTTATAAATTTAAATATTTTGTGCGATTTTATCAACTATACTACGACGCATTTTCTAAACAACGACGATTTTGCCTAAACATCAGGCCCTTCTAGATCTACGTTCATCCATCAACCTGACTCCTACTGTCATATATGATCGATTTCGATTTGGGGAGTAAAAGCCCACCTTGATAACCATTCAATTAGCTAACTGATCCATGAAAACACCAAGAGGGGTGGTTTAAAATGTAATACTAAAAGTCCATGGATTCTGCTTTCCAGCAAACTTTTTCGTATTAGACATGGAAGTTCCTCCTAATCTCCATGATGCACCAATCATTTTGGGTTGCCCATTTTTGGCTACAACCCAAGCAAACATAGTTTACGTATCCAGGTGTATGAACATTGCCCTAGGGAAAGAGAGACTTAGATTGGACATTTTCAAGTTATCTAAGAATTTTGATTGTGATCTAATCGAGGAGGATGGTGAAGATGAGAATCCAACTTATTGTGGAAACATTAGGCTTCTTTGTAGTGACTCAATGTCTCAATCATCTTCACTTTCAGGGTTTTTGGACAATGATCCACACGGGACTGAGACAGACACATTGCACATTTCATCCTCGGGATCTGATTGCTTGGGGTGTCTCTCTAACCCTGATACTCCGGATTGTGTATACTCTAATTTCTCCGATATATTATTTTCTGACTCACCCCTACTAGTGCAGGACGGTGGGATTGCTCCAAAAGATTTTGGTCTGCTTAAGAGACACAGAAATGGGATCCTCAATCCATGTCTACCCTTGATGGGCACATCCAAACCATAAAGTAGGGAGCGTGAGTTCAGTTTTCACCTCCTCCGCGCAAGGGGAAGACCTAGGATACCCAATGAGACACTTAGGCACCGACATTTGGTCATGCTCACCCTTGTTTGGACCCCGTGGTCATAATGGTGCAGGATCTGAATGCTACCTCCTCACTGATGCAATCACTGCCGACCTTCCTTTAGGTGCAGGATCAGCGGACAATATGCATATGGGGATTATTAGATATACACTGCTGATTCTTCTCCTTCCCTGTAGGAACCTTCTCTCGTAGACGACTCTATATCTCCTCCACTTGTGATTGAACTCAAGCCCTTACCCGATTTGTTAAAATATGTGTTCTTGGGTGATAGTGAGACATACCCAGTTATTATCAGTTCTCGCTTAATCCAAGAATAGGAGCTGCAGTTGATTTATGTGCTTCAAGCACATATGGCTGCTATTGGGCAGAGTATTTTTGATCTCCATGGTATTCGCCCCTCTTTCTATACTCATCATATATACACAAATGAGGGGGTGATTGCATAGTAATCATAGGTTGTAATCAACCTAAATATTGTTTGAACCTAACTTAATTTGTAAATATTGCATTCATATCATGCATTGCATCATTTTATAGAGAATAAGATGAGATATCTTGCTATTTAATTTTTTTTGTTATTATTTGCAGGTACTAAAGTGATTCAAGATGTGAAATAGAGTGGAATAAGGCAATAAAGAGAGAAGAAGACTGATCCAGACAAGAGGAGTGAGGAGGATAGCCTTATCCTACCATTAGAAACCCTAGGACAACCTTCCTAAAACCAGAACCACTTTTATTAGGACTTCTTAACCTTAAAATCCAAAACATGGATAACACTATCCATGTTCTTATCCACCTTATCCCTCTCCCAAACACTTAGGAACCAAAACCTACCTTAGAAAACCCAAACCCCACTCTCCAACACATTTTTGGATGTCCAGATATTAGGCTAGACATCTAATTTCTGCAAAAACTCAATCCAGGAAGCCAAAACTCGCACCGACATAGAATTAGAAGCCCAACCTAACTTCCAAACATCCAATTTTGGAGTATAATACGTCTAATCACTTGTCTGGACATCTAGAGGTCATCTTTAGTTCCTATTTTTGCTGCTAGAAGCCTGAGCTTGCCTCTTTTGACCTCGAAACCGTACCAAACACCTTAGGAAACCTAATTAGAGACCTCCTAAGCCTATCCTACTATCCATACCCTTAGTTATCCTATTCCTAACCCAATTGAACTAGCCCATACCTAATTAGGTGCATCTACAGTTGATTGGGTGCACCTAAACTCAATTAGATCCACCTAGGATCTAATTGGATCCTACCTACCCATACAAGTCTAATTAGGCTCAGTAGAACCTAATTAGACTCAACCTAGAACCAATTAGGTTCACTCTTCTCCAATTAGACTAACCTAAGCCTAATTAGGTCCACACTCACCTAATCTAGGTTGACCCAACCTAATCCAACCAAACCCAACACCTTACTCTATAAAAATTACGCGCACACACACGCACACACCTTCCTAATCTATCCACCCACTAGTTGCCGGCCACCTTAGAAAAATAAATCCCATGCACACCTATTCTAGGAAAGCCCTACAACCTAGGTGTCAACCCTTACCAAACCTAGATCCTAAATAGGTGACGACTACCTATTTTGGGAGCCACCAAAAGTGGCCACCAAAAGAAGCCACTTCCCATATAAGCCCAACCAAAAGGTGTTGCACACATAATTCAATTTCCCTTCTACCTTCAACTTGCGACCACCAACACCCTCCCTTCCACCCTTCAAAGGCCATCCACTCTCCTCCTCCATGGACGACTAGAAGAAGCTTCATGGTGCTACTCCTCCTCCAAGCATCATCATGGATGGGTAAGAAAGGAGAAGAAGGCTTCATCAACATCCTCCTCTTTTCTTCTTCTTATGGGTGGCCAAGAAGGCTTCTTCATAGCCTCTCTTGGTTGATCTTACCATTTGTTTGGTTCTAGTTCTTTTTATGTATTTTTGTGACTTCATATAATTAGTTAATGAGTGATTAGTTTCTCTTTGAATAACTAGTGATGTGCTTTTCCTTATCATTGTGAATACACGCTCATTAGTTAGGTTAAGATTAGGTTTTCGTTAACTTAGATTACAGGTTGTATCATATTAGGTTTCGCTTTTAAAAATTAAAAAAAAACACACAAAAAATCTCAAAAGCAAAAAGACCGATATATATATATAAATATATTAGGTTAGATATAGGTTGATGATAAATGAATTGAAAATCTTAACATACTCATTTTCATGCCTCCCAGAGACAAACGACTAGGACTTAAGTTATAAAAGAGAAAATCTACGCGAGTTTCTTTAAAGAAATAAATATTTTTGTTTAACGGGTTTAGCACAACTATACTATGAAGTCAACAACATATTTCATATCACGTGCCAAAACCACTTATCAGGGGGTGAAACCTTCTCAATAACCTCAAAGACGACTAAACCTGAATATGTTGGAGGTTGTTAAGAAGGAGATCATTAAGTGGCTAGATGCAAATATTATATATCCCATATCTGACAACCAGTCAGTAAGTGTCATCCAAATCATGCCTAAAAAGGTAGGACTCATTGTAGTAAAAAATGAAAAAGGTGAATCCTTCCCGACCAGCACTGCGACTTTATGGCAGGTCTGCATTGATTATCATAAACTGAACACAACCACCAAAAAGAATCACTTTCCTTTACCTTTCATTGATCAAATCTTGGAAAGGCTAGTCGGGTAAAGCTTCTTTTGTTTTTTGGATGGATACTCAGGGTATAATTAGGTTGCAATTAACCTGGAAGATCAGGATAAGACAACTTTCACATGTCCTTTTGGTACATTTGCTTTTAAGCGAATGCCCTTTGGCCTCTACAATGCACTCGCAACTTTTCAGTGTTTTATGATGACCATATTCTCCGACATGATAGGGGACTTCGTGGAAGTATTCATGGATGATTTCTCCATTTTTGGAGATGATTTTCAGTCTTGTCTTGATAACCTCACCAAGATCCTTAAAAGGTGCATTGAGGTTAACCTAGTATTGTCATGGGAGAAAAGCCATTTCATGGTGAGGGATGTCATAGTACTAGGCCACAGGATCTTTGCAAATGGACTCGAGGTTGACTGAGCAAAGTCAAATGTTATTTCCTAACTACCTCCACTTAGCTGAGTCAAACAGATTAGATCTTTCTTGGGTCACGTCGAATTTTACAGAAGATTCACTTGAGATTTCTCGAAAATCACTCATCCATTGAAGAATCTTCTTGTTACCGACATCCCATTTAATTTTGATTCCTCATGTCTCCACACTTTCGAGACTTTATGAAGCACTATATCTAATTCTGCTATTCTCCATCCACGTGACTGGTCTCTTGATTTCGAGATTATGTGTGATGCCTTCAATTTTGTTGTTGGAGTTTTTCTTGGCCAGCGTCGGGAGAGCCACTAATTGAGCGCTAAAATGGTTTTCTAAAATAGATTTAAAACTCGTTGTAGAATAGAAATCGAGTAGCAAAACGTGCGACCAAAATAAAATAAAATAACCACTCAATTGAGAGCGGGTTATGTCTACAGGAAGGCAATGAGCCTACCAAAACTTGCTTGAGTTAAAATAAAATGTTCACCGATGATTTTACAAATAAGTCATACCACAAACCCCTTTATATTAAGGAAATAGTGTGAGAAAATGCTGAAATAACATTTACATGAAAGAGGAGGGGGTTTCTTGCAAATCTTACTCAATAAAATTATAAAATTATATGTTTTGGAAATGGAAAATGAAGGTAAATATTAATTGAAGGTTTTCTACTGTTGAAACAGGGCAAATCTTCCCATTGCTCATGCGCAAGGAAGAGGCTAAGGTTGGAGGTGATATTTGCAATGGAGGGCAAGTGGGTCAAGCCACTTCCGATGGCAGTGGTGTCACAAAAAATGGTAACCGAAGCAGAATGCGGCGAAGAGGAGTGGATGTTGGGTGTGGTGGAGCTGCTGCTAATGCTGGACCAACTCCACATGCGGGCAGCTGCTCTAGTGGAGGTGGGCGGTCACGTGCGGTGAGAGATGGACAGCGATGGTCGTCGACGAGTGGAGAGGAGGCGGTGCATGGTTGCTGCTGCGTGTGTAGGTGGGGGGGCATGTGAGGCGCTTGTGTGAAGCTAGCCAAAGGGCAGCGCTGTGGAGGCATGGGCACTGTGGAGGTGACAGAAGGGTAGCGGCCGTTGGCTGCTTAGCGTAGGATGTCGGTGGTGCTGCAAGTGGAGGTAAAGACAGTGGTGATGTTGGGTGTTGCTGGGATCCAAGAGATGAAGAACAAGGAAGATGGTGGTGATGGCAGTGAAGAAGCACAGTGATGCAGGGACTCCAGTTGGCAATGTGGGCTGTCACACCACATGCCCATGGTGGTGGAGCCTTGCTACCATGATTGAGGCCGATGGTGGTGGAGCGAAGGAAAGCTTGACTCTCTTCACAGTGGTGAATGGGGGTGGAGGCCTGTCTTGGCTTTGTCGTAGGAGCTTCTTCTTATACTACAGGGAAAATGGCTTGCGATGGATAAGGGAAGGAGATGGAGCGATGGTGAATGTAGGTGACCGAAATCGACCTTCGTCACCTCTTCATTGTAGCCATTAAGTTACCTACATCCATTACGAAGAAAAATATAAATAAAATATATATATGGGTTATTTATGCACAAAACCCACAAGAAATGCTAAATCCTATCTAAACTATGCATATAATATATGCATGTAAACTAAATTATAATGCACGCTATCATATTTACATATGAATGTAATGTATGAAATATGCATCCGAGCAAATTTATAAACTAATCTATTTACATATTAATGCATGCTATGTATATGTTAGTATTAACTTAATGTCTAGGCATTTAAGTATAGAAATAGCCGACATATGTGGGCTCAATAGCCACCCTTTTCATCAGTTACTACGCTAGCAAGATGCTAAATGAGGCTCGATGTAATTACACAACCATTGAGAAGGAATTGCTAGCCGTAGTATTCAGGTTGGAGAAATTCGACTCTTATCTGGTAGGGTCAAAAGTTAGTGTATTTACTTATCATTCTGCCCTCTAGCATTTGTTGGCAAAGAAGGATGCCAAGCCCTGCTTGATTAAATGGATCCTTTTGTTGCAGGAATTTGATATCGAAATCCGTGACAAAGTCGAAACACATAATGTAGTGGCTAACCACTTATCCTGACTTGACCTAGCCCACATCTCGTATTCCCCACCTATATCTAATAATTTTCTGGATGAATCTCTGTTGGTTATAGATTCTTCAGAGTTTCCCTGGTATGCAGATATCATGAATTATCTTGTTTCAGGCAAGATACCTATGGGATTATCCAAGGACCAGAAACTCAAATTTCTGTCAGAAGCCAAATTTTATTTTTGGAATGACCCTCTGCTTTTTCGTATTGGATCTAATTAGATAATTAGGAGGTGTGTCCCCATCTTTGAGATTGCAAGTGTGTTATCCTTTTACCACAACGATGCCTATGGTGGTCATTTCTCTGGCAAAAAAATCACTGCAAAGATTTTGCAGTCAGGTTTCTTCTGGCTGACCATTTTAAAAGATACACATGAATTCGCAAAATGCTGTAAGCGATGACAATCGGTCGGTTCTATGACCAGGAGAGACATGATTTCTCTCCAACCTATCTTGGTTGTAGAAGTGTTTGACGTTTGGGGCATTGATTTTATGAGCCCATTCCCAATCTCGCATGGCTTCGAGTACATTCGTCTCACAGTTGATTATGTCTCGAAGTGGGTTGAGGCTATCCCAACAAGGCGAGTTATCATAAAACTGTCATATCTTTCGTTTGGAAATTTATTTTTGCAAGATTTTGTGTCCCCCGTACTTTGATTAGTGGCAAGGGAGTAATTCATCCATGCCCATTTCCAGTCACTATTAAAAAAGTATGGGGTGCATCACCATATTTCCACCCCATATCATCCATAGATCAATGGGTAGGCTGAGGTGTATAACCATTAGATCAAACTCACTCTGTAAAAGATGGTTATACCCGACCAAAAGGATTGGTCTAATCGGCTAATAGATGCGTTATGAGCATATCGAACCGCGTACAAGGCCCCACTTAGAATGTCACCATACCGCATGGTGTATGGAAAGGCCTGTTGTTGTGGCGAAAGATCTACGCAAATGGGATTGGATTTTGAAAAACCCGTCGTAGTATGATTTGTGAAGAAATCCGTCAACAGATAAATTTACAGAAATTCATGAAGAGATTCTGGGTCGAACACAGGGAGGCTACGTCGATCTAAAATTCGTGATTATATTTTTTTTTGTATTTTTGTTTTAAAAGTGAGATAATCACAGTGACATTGATATTAACACTAAGAGAGAGAGAACAATCACTTTGAAATTGAATATTATTTTTATAACTAGAAAGTGATCAAGAAGGGAGAGAGATGTCATCTGTTCGTGGCATAGATCACGTAAAAGAAGACCACGTTGTAGTATAGCACGAAATACATCTCAAGCAAATAATTAACGGAACTGGTGAGTCCCGGTCGATCACAGGGAGGCAGAAAGCACTTTTGATTTCATGCGTTTATTTCAAATATAAAGGCTAAGTAAAAGGAACAATCAATCGCAATATTTATATCACAAGAAGCGATTGAACATAAACTAGATACATGTATTTGAATAAAACATAAAACAAACTACTGTTGTAACAGAATAAGGGCACCACGAGTGGTTCGTGGTGGCCTTTTGGAGTGGTTGGGAAGAGCAGCAATGATTCGTCGGGGTGGCCCAACAGACGTTTCAGATGGGGATGTAGAGAAGGCGAGAAGAAGAAGAAGAAGAAGAAGAAGAAAGGAAGGTTGAAGAAGGAGGAAGAAGAGAATGAAGGAATGCCTTCAAAGGGGAGCCCTTTGTGCTCTTTTTGTAGCCTTGGTGGGGGGTAAAGTGGGCATTTGACCCCTTTAATCTCGTGCAAAAAGCCTTCTAAATCCTTTTTTTTCCCTCGGTTTGCTCTGATGCTGCCATGTGGTGCTCCGTGGAGCGTCGATCCTCCATCGCACGGTCGCAGATCGCCCACACGCACCCTTTGCGTTTTCACCTTCACCGCTCGCCTCTTCTGAGCACTTCAACCTTAGCCATCCGATCTTACAATCGGACAGCTTGCGCGCTCAACCTCAACCGCACGTGGTCACGCCTCTGCCCTCCGATTGCGCAATTATGCCAGCACGCACCCGCACAGCCAATGCTGCCTCAATTTCGCGCAGCGCACGACTCGAGCAGACATCCTGTGCTTACGCGCACGCACATGAGCCAACGCGCTATGCAAACCTTTTGTTATATATACTTGTTTGTTTCTATTTATGCTTATCCGATTTGGGTAGGCGACGTGCCACGCTCATGGCCGTTGGATGAAGATCCAACGGTCCACAGCATGCGATGCGTCCTTCCTGGATGGGGCGGTGGTGAGGGAGCGGTTGTGATGGTGCCAAATGGTGCCATCATGGTCGTTCATCTTCTTTTCTTTGTATCTGGTGATGTAAGCCTCCGATTGAATTGATTTCTACGCCATTGGGCTGCGAACATCGATCCGGATCCATCACCAGATCGATCATGGAAAGCTTTTGTCTTGTCTTTGTATATTTTTGCATTCTCGTAAGCTTCCCACCTAATCTCCTCTAACTCACTGAGCTGGAGCTTTCTTTCATAACCTCCGACGTAGAGGTTAAAATTACACTTCTACACCACCCAAAAGGCACGGTGCTCCAACTCCACAGGAAGGTGACAAGCCTTTTCATACACCATGCGGTATGGCGACATTCCGAGCGGGGCCTTGTACGCAGTTCGATATGCCCATAGTGCATTAATCAATCGATCGGACCAATCCTTCCTATCAAGTCTAACCGTCTTTTGAAGGATAAGCTTGATTTGACGGTTTCATACTTCAGCCTGCCCATTGGTCTGTGAGTGATATGGGGTAGCAATGCGGTGCTGCACCCTGTATTTTTTCAATAATGACCTGAAATTGGCATGGATGAAGTGGCTTCCCTCATCACTTATCCGAGTGCGGGGAACTTCGAATCTCACAAAAATAAATTCCTAGACAAAGGATATAATAGTCTTATGATCAGCTCATCTTGCCGAGATAGCTTTTACCCACTTTGAGACATAGTCTACTATGAGGAGTATGTACTCAAATTCATGCAAGTTCAGTAAGGGACCCATAAAGTCGATGCCCCAAATGTCGAACACTTATACGACCAAAATGGATTGGAGAGGCATCATATCTCTCCGAGACATAGAACCGACTGCCTGGCATCGCTTACAACACTTGGCAAACTCATGTGTATCTCTGAAAATGGTTGGCTAGAAAAATCCCTACTGCAAAATCTTTGCAGCAGTTTTTCAGCCTGAGAAATGACCCTCACAAGCATCACTATGGCAGAAGGATAGCACACTAGAGATTTTCGAATCAAGGATGCATCTACAGATGATCTAATCAGCCCTAATGTGAAAGAGCAATGGGACATCCCAAAAATAGAATTTAGCCTCTGATATAAATTTGAGCTTTTGATCCTTGGATAATCTCGCAGGTAGCCTACCTGCGACAAGATAGTTTGCTATATCAGCATACCAAGGAAACTCAACAGAGTTGATAGATAGCAAAGACTCATCCAGAAATTGGTCTGATATCAGCTGGGAGTACGAAATGTAGTCTAGGTCAAGCTGAGACAAGTGGTCCACTACAACATTATATGCTCTGGCTTTGTTGTAGATTTTGACATTAAACTCTTGCAAAAGAAGGATCCATCTGATAAGGTGAGGTTTGGGGTCCTTTGCCAACAAATGCTGAAAAGCGGAATGGTCAGTGTAGATGATAACTTTGCACTTGAGTAAGTATGAACTAAATTTCTCCAACCCGAATACTATGGCTAGCAATTCTTTCTCAGTAACTATATAGTTACGCTGGGCCTCGTTCAATGTTTTGCTAGCGTAGTATATTACAAATGGATGGCGCTCCCGACACTGGCCAAGAACGGCTCCAATAGTGAAGTCAAAAGCGTCACACATCATCACAAAGTCGAGTGACCGATCGAGGGGTTGGAGAATAGGTGCACTAGAGACAGCGCTTCGCAAGGTCTCAAAAGCGCTGAGACACAAAGAGTCGAACTCAAAGGGTGTGTCGGTCACCAGACGATTCGTTAATGGACAAGCAATTTTCAAGAAATCTCGAATGAATCTTCGATAAATCCGACATGCCTTAAGAATGATCTGATTTGCTTAACCGAGCTAGGTGGAGATTATCGCGAAATGATTTTAGACTTAGTTCAGTCGACCTCAAGTCCATCAAAGGAGATCCTGTGACCTAGCACTTTGCCATCCCTCACCATAAAATGAATTTTCTCCAATGAAAGGACTAGGTTAACCTCTATACATCTGAGAATTTTTGTGAGGTTATTGAGACAAGATGAGAAATCATCTCCAAACATGGAGAATTTGTCCATGAACACTTCTACACAGTCCCCAATCATGTTTGAAAAGATGGCCATCATGCATCGCTGAAAGGTAGCTGGTGTGTTGCAGGGGCCAAAAGGCATCCACTTAAAAGTAAATGTTCCAAAGGGACATATAAAAGTCGTCTTGTCTTGGTCTTCCAGGTTGATTACACTTGATTGTACCCGGAGTATCCATCCAGAAAGCAAAAGAAACTACGCCCAGCTAGCCATTCTAGAATCTGATCAATAAAGGGCAAAGGAAAATGATCTTTTTTGGTAGCTGAGTTTAGCTTCCTGTAGTCAATGCAGACTTGCCAAGAAGTCATGGTGCGGGTTGGGATGGATTCGCCCAATTCATTTTTTATTACGGTGAGTCCCACCTTTTTAGGCACTATCTGAATGGGACTCACCCACTGGCTGTCGGAAATTGGATAGATAATGTCTGCATCCAGCCATTTAATGATCTCCTTCTTGACAACCTCCAACATATTTGGATTTAGGAGTCTCTGAGGTTGTCTCAACGATCTCACCCCTTCATCAGTGTAGATATGGTGAGTGCAATATGAGGGGCGAATTCTGTGGAGATCAGCAATGCCCCACCTGATAGCAACCCTATGTGCTTGCAGAACGGAGATCAACTGGTGTTCCTGATCTGGAGTCAAGTGAACATTGATAATCACTAGATATATCTCACTTTCTCCCATAAACACATATTTGAGCAAATCAGGTAAGGGCTACAACTCTAGTAGTAGAGGGTGGGGGGGGTGAGGAGGAAGGTTGTGCAAGGGAGGGGAGGAAATAACAACGGAAATTTGTTGATCCTGACTAATGAAGAATCTGCTTGCAGTGATCATGTAATCCTATCTTAAGATATCCATGCTGGATAGGATAGGATAGTCAGGTAGATGAACACCCATGACAACCAAATCCATGGGACAAAATGTGTATATCATTAGTCTCAGTCCTGTGTGGATCGCGATCAAAGACCCATGATAGTGAGGATGAATGTGTCATTGGGTCACTGCAGAGAAGCCCAATGTTCCCACAGAAAGCTGAATCTTCGTCTTCACTATCCTCCTCGATCAAATCACAATCAAAGTTCTTTGATGTGGTCTAAGATTTTCATTTCCCAAGGCAATCTCCATGCACCCTGATGCACAGTCGATATTTGCACGGGTGGTTGCCAGAAATGGGAGACCTAGAATAATCAGTGCATCACGGAGACTAGGAAGAACCTCTATATCAAGAATAAAAAAGTCCACTGGAAAGCAGAATCCTTGGACTTTTACGATCACATTTTCAACCACCCCCTCAGTGTTTTTACAAATCAGTCAACCAACTATATGGTAATCGAGGTCGATTTTAACTCCCCAAATCGAAATCGATCAAATACTGCGGTGGGAGTTAGGTTGATGGATGACCCTAAGTCAAGAAGGGCCCTATCAAAAGGGGAATCCTACAACAAGCAGGAAATCAATGGTGTGCCCAGGTCCTTATTGGGCGGTAAGTTAGCTAAAATAACTGCACTGGCTTCCTCGGAAAATACCACTTGTCGTCCGATCCTCTGCTGCCACTTCAGAGTACAATAGTCCTTAAAGAACCTAGCAACAACTAGGATGTGATCTATCGCTTCGAGGAGAGGGACCTAAATGTGAACTTCCTTGAACATAGATTTCAATTCCTCAAAATTCCACGTGTGTTTTTTCCATGCTAAATTTCGTGTTAGGGCTGCGGGAAAAGGGATGGGAATTTCAAGGTATAGGGGCTTCTTTCCCTTATCTAATGAAGATGGCCTGTGAGAGGAAGAGGGTTGTGAGTCATCTCGTTGTATAGCACAGGGAAAATCGTTACCCGCTTGCCTAGATAGCAGGTCCTGTGTAGTCTTTTCGCTCCTTGAGGTGATAGCTTTTGCATCGGCGTGCTGTCCATGCAGGGGCTGAGGAGTGGTTGGTCCGGATACACAGGGTTTGGCAATAGAGGTGGCTGACCGAGCCCATAACCAGGAGGTGCGGGAGGTGCTTGCATAACAACATGTGCCTACCCTTGTGGTGCTTGGAATCTAGGCAGGGCACTTTGATTCTGCACATATCTCAAGTTTGGGACAGGTTGGGAGGGCAAAGCTCCCTGTGATCTATGCTCTTGCATCATCTGGTTTTGCGTGTTCTGTTTGCTCTATATTTGGTCAGCCATTGCCTTCATTATTTGGAGGTTGTCATGAGTAGATTTCTGAATTGATTCCTGCAATTCCTCCTTCAACAACTCCAAAGGGTCGGCCCGCTTTGGAGGGTAGTTGGCAGCTTGGTGTAGCGGCTGATAGATAGAGCATGTCTGTTGCTGCTGAGATAGGAATGGCTGCAGCCTTGGATACGTGTTCTACGCATTCCCATATTGTCTGGTCTGGTAGTGTGAAATCTGACTCGGTCTCTATGGATTAACAGACCAGGCAAAATTGGGATGCTGGCACCAACCAGGGTTATATGTTTTAGAATACGGTTTATGCCCGTATCCCTGAATGGCATTGACATCTTTGTAAGCCGAAGACGTCTCAGATGCAAATTCATCAAAAGAATATGCACTTGCATCATCATGTGGTGCGTAACCCTGATTGTAGGTGCCAGATCCATATTGTTCATGGGTTCCTGGTATGTAGGATCCCGCAAAGATGGAGAGAAAACATCCCGAGTAACTGAATATGTACGAGTAGAAGGGGCTCGGGATGCTTGAGATGAGTAAGATGGAACAGTGCTGCTAGCAAATCCGGATCTCGCTCTCATTAATTCATCGAGCTTCTTATCGAATAGATCCACCTTATCCAACTTTTTGGTGATAATGTCCATGTCGGCTCGGGCAGACTCGGCTTGAGCTTCGTGGACAATAACTCGTTGCTGTCCAGGTCACTGGAACTAGTTCATTGAGGCGGCGTTCATAGAGTTCTCTGCTAAGGACTCGAACAGTTCAAATGCGTTGTTCTCGTCCTTCGTGAGAAAATTCCCATTGCTAGATGCATCGGTCAGGTACCGATGTGTGTCATCCAGCCCATGGTAAAATACTTGCGCAAGGTGCCATTTGGGTACACCATGGTGTGGGCACTTCTTGAGAAGATCGTGGAATCTATCCCAGGCGTCATGTAGCTTCTCTCTAGGGCCTTGAGAAAAGTCACGATTGCCGCCTCATGGCATTTGTTCGACCGATCGGGAAGAACTTTTGGAGGAATTCGCGACGTAATTCCTCCCAGGCTCCAATTGGATTCCCGATGGTCTTGAACCAATAAGCAGCTTTATCCTTAAGAGAAAAAGGAGAAAGCTTCATGAGAACAATTCCAATATCTATATTCCTGGGTCAAACTAACTCTGCAATCCGACTTAGGTCTTTGAGGTGCTAGAAGGGATCCTCATTCGAGTTTCCATGGAAATGAGTCTGAATTAGACTTATGATATTCGACTTTAACTCTAATGTGTCTCCCCTGCGGGAATCCAGACCTGAGGTACTATGATTGTTGCTACCAGATCACAGAAGTCCCGCAGTTGTTCTCCGCATGGTGGATGCTGCATCCTGTCAATTGTCATGAGAATTCGATTGATGCTCTACTTATATTTCTATTCCGTTTCCTCGACCCTGGCTTCCATACGAGCCATTGGGTCCTAACGAATTCGAGGACCGGGATTAGCCATCGTAGCTAATCGGATGGAAGAAGGTTGAGAAGACAGGTCGGGCAAAAATCGCCTTCACCGCGTTGGGTTTGGCTCCCAAGGTCCTGCAAGTTCAAGTTTTAATGACCTTCTTCCTTGCATATACCAACTCAAAGGGTTGGTGTAGTTAAGCAAAACAAGGCTAAGGCCTTGTTAATCAGAGTGGTCCTTTAGATCAGATGACCTGATTTTTCGTTTAAGTTTGTGTTATTGAAAATTCGACTAGAGACCAACTGTAAGGAATTCCTACCTCTCAGGCTAACCCGGCCAGTCTAGTTATGAGGAAACTACGAGGAAGATTCTTCCTTCGGCTTTCACCTCCGATTCTTTTACCTCGCAACCGCAGTCATTTGACACTGCCCTACAGGCGTAGTCACCAGGTTTTGCAGGAGAGGTTGGAACTACCCAATAGTTTCAAGCCAAATGCAGGTTATTTGATGTATTTTCGTGAATTCATAACCTGTTTCTTCAATGTAGTAGATGGTGGGCAATCCACAAAGTGGCTCACCTCACCGACTAACTTTTAGGCTCATCGGAGTCCAAGTTAGTCAATGTGGTCCTATTGGCTCATGCACTTCTAAGTTCTTTAAATTGCAGACCATAATTCCAAAGTATACTCTAAGGTGAGATGGAATCCAAATGATTTGAAACTTGGTAAGAAGATTCCTTTCGCAATAAACTTTTCAGAGAGTATTTTTTGAAAATTTTTTCTATTTACAACAATTAGTTATGAATTTTTAGCTAACCAGGGGCCATATCTAGGATTTAGACTTGTGTTGGTTTTTCTGTTGGAAACTATACCAAATATGCTCCAAAAATTTTGTAACAATATGATATTGAAAGCTAGTTTGATTATCTTGCACACCTCACAAATTTTGAGTCAATCTAGTTTGTATGTTAGTTAGAATTAATTTTTAAAGTTCATAAAAGTGCTATTTTCAAGCAATTTGACCTGTATGTACTCCATGAATTTTTAAAAATTCCACAAAAAATTTCTGTTCGAGAAAGCGACGTTGGAAAGAAAATTTTGAGATCTAATTCTAGTACAAATTTCAAAATTTTTGAAGCATTAAAAACATGGCTATTGAATTTTAAAAATGACACTTACTTTCTAGCCGAATTTCTAATAGGAATGTGTGCACCTGATTTTCGCAGCGCTCACTTTTCCTCGTTCGCTGCTTCGTGACATTGTTCCTGCACACAAAAATATTGTATTAGAGATAAAATCAAAAGTCGCCCCGCCTCCTCGGCAATGGCGCCAATTTGTTCGCGGCGTAGATCGCGTAAAAGATGAACGCGTTGTATTATAGCACGAAATACATCTCGAGCAAATAATTAACGAAACTGGCGAGTCCCGGTCGATCACAGGGAGGCAGAAAGCCCTTTTGATTTCATGCATTTATTTCAAATATAAAGGCTAAGTAAAAGGAATAATCAATCACAATATTTATATCACAAGAAGAAATTGAACATAAACTGGATACATGTATTTGAATAAAACATAAAATAAACTATTGTTGTAATAGAACAAGGACACCACAGGTGGTTCGTGGTGGCCTTTTGGAGAGGTTGGGAGGAGCAGCAACGATCCGTCGGGGTGGCCCAACGGACGCTTTAGACGGGGATGCGGAGAAGGTAGGAAGAAGAAGAAGAAAGAAAGGTTGAAGGAGGAAGAAGAGAATGAAGGAATGCCTTCAAAGGGGGGCCCTTTGGGCTCTTTATAGCTTTGGTGGGGGGTAAAGAGGGCATTTGGCCCCCTTAATCTCATGCAAAAGCCTTCCAAATCCTTCTTTTTCCCTCGGTTCGCTCTAATGCTGCCACATGGCACTCCGTGGAGCGTCGATCCTCCATCACATGGCCGCAGATCGCCCGCACGTGGACTTCATGTTTTCACCTTTGCCGCTCGCCTCTTCTGAGTGCTTCAACCTCAGTCATCCGATCTTACAATTAGACAGTTTACGCGCACTTGTCTCGCCTTCCTAATCTCGCAAAATGCGTGTGATCGTGCGTCCGCCCACGGTGTGCTCTGATTGTGCCACGTGATCGCGCCTCTGCCCTCCGATCGCATAATTGCGCCTGCACACGCCCCATAGCCAATGCCGCTTCAATTTCTCGCAGTGCACCGGCTCGAACCTGCATTCCGCGCTTACGTGTGCCCGCGTGAGCCAATGCACTGCGCAAATCTTTTGTTATATATACTTGTTTGTTTCTAATGAGAACCTCATCATGAACCCTAACTAGCACAATCTAACCAAGATATGCAACAAAAAGCTCCTACATAGCTCAAAGAAAGGCTTAACTCAGAGAATTCTGAGTTCAAGAAGAAAATAAGTCATAAGGGGTAAAAAATGCAATTTCAGCAACACAATTTGCAAACAGGGTAATTAAGGGTCCAAACACATGTCAAACTAACCTAATAAGAAGGAAAGTGGGATGATCTGATCCAACGAGGGTTGCAGCAACTTCAAGAAATTAAATGACATTCTGTAACCCTAAAACAAACCCACTTCAATTCACGGCGTTCGAGGCTGGGTAAAAATCAACTAAATCCTCTAAAATTCATATAAAAATAATCTCTAGGGTTTAGAACCTTCAATTTGGCCTTAGAAACCCATTTTGACCTACATTGAGAACCATGCCCAATTAATGATTTAATTTGGGTTTTTACGTAAATTGGCTGGTCAAACATGGTCTAACCTAGAAAAAAAATTCACCATTAAAATCCTTAGGTTCAAAATAGTCATGCATAAAAACTTTAGCCTAAGAAGAGACCTCCTTGACCGACTTTGCAATTTGGTCCTCTTTATTTACTTTTTGACCCTTAACTTTCGAAACCCTTGCATTTTGGCCCCCAACTTTCTCGTCATTCTTTGCAGAACGGTCCCTCCTGCAAAACTCTGCGCAGCACCATGCTCCAGCGACTTTGCGCGGAGCATGGCGCCACGCAGGGAGAGGGGATCGTCCTGCAAAATGTATGCGGAGTTCCCTGCGACGTCTTCTGTCGCAGGGACTCGACCATGCTGCCTGACGACCCCCACACCATCCGTGCAAATGTGCGGAAGGTATGGGTCCAGTCTCCGACCACACTCTGGCGAGGCGCGCACGTCGCCAGCCTGCGCCTCCCTCTCCACCACCCCCTTTATAAGAACCAGCACCCCCTGCCGGTTCTTGTAGACTTGTCTTGACGGAGAATCCCTCAAACTTTCCTCCCTTCCCTCTCCGGCAGGAAACCCACAAGCTCCGGCGACCACTCCTCCTTCTCGTCGCTCTGCTGCCATACCAGCAGTAGAGCCAGCTTCGTCTCATCTTCCTGCGTCGCGCCACACCAAGCGCACTCCTCCCTGCCCACTTCCTCGTCGCCGCTCTCTCCCTCTGGGTATTTCTTCTCCGGCGACAGTCAATACGACTGCCTGCCTCTCCAGCCCCCTTCATCCCTGCAAGTAGGTTATAATTACTCCCCGTCTTCCCCTCTTTCTTTTCCCCACATTATTTCATTCAAACCAACCCTCGACTGTCCCTGACCACCATCACCTTCCCCGTCTCCAGCCACCCTCCGGCGAGTTGCCCTCGTCAATCCGCAGCTCCACACAACTCGCCGACCGTCCCAGAAGCTCTGCCTCATCACACTGAACACCCTCCGCCCCTCCACAGTCCCTCCACACTCACTCAACATGCCACCGAATACACCCATTTTTTCGGCCACAAGACGACCAAGGCATGCACGCCTAGGCCGCCCCACGGCCTGCTGCACAGCTCAGCACCTTCGCCGTGCCACGGCGAAGGTTCCCCAGTGGTTTGATTAGGCCGAGAGGCCCTTTTAGTACTTGACATGTCTGCTGCCCCGACCGCCATTGTCGACGATTTGAGAAGCTCCCAAGCGAGCTCCAGGCTTCAGAGCTCCAGGCTTCCAGCTACTGCGGATTGGGGAGACTCCCACGAAGGCAGCTAGCCAGTAAGCGAAGGGAATCGAGGCTGCAGCTGCGGAAGCAAGGCCGAGGTCTTCCTGCGGGCGCGCGGGAGGAGAAGCAACCAATTAGTCCCACATCGTAAGTTCACGAAGAGCCGCCCTAGTTTAAATTGATTTTGTGCATATGGCTGATTGCCTCCGAATCCACTGGGGTGAGGTCCCTCGCCCATCACACCTGCCTCGTCCACGGATTCACCTCGCGAACCTGGCGGGATCCGACCCGACACCACCGAGCACACCTCGCGCACCATATCACGTCGGTGCGCCTGGTCCCAGGTACGCAACCCGACCCGTTAACCCAGCTCTGGGAGAGCTTCCTGTGAGCGGTTTGCAAAGAGAGAGATACGTGCGGGTAGAGGGAAGGGTTAGGTTTTGCTGTACCTTGTGTGCAGGAACAGAGCACCGAAGGAGAAAGGCTAAGTACTTAGTCACAGGAAGGAGAAGGAAGAAGCTCTAAAGAAAAGGTCGAGCAGAAGAAAAGAGAAGGAAGGAAAAAGAGAGAACTCAAAAGAAGAAGGCTCGCCAAAGAAGAAAGAAGAAGAAGAAGCAGCAAAGGAAGAAAGGAAGGAAAAGAAGAAAAGCACTGTAGCGGACCTACAGTTAAGTCGTCTGACCACTGCATCAGATGACGATTGAGCAGCGGCCAGAGGAGATAAAGCAGAGAAGAAGAACAAGAAAAGAAGAAGACTCTACAACTGAAGAAAAGAGAAAGAAAAGAGAAGAAGGAAGAAGAGAAGACTCTGCAGCTGAAGAGCAAAAGAAGAAGACGAGCAGCCAGGAAGAAAAGAGAAGAAAGAAGAGAAGAAGACAGGAAGAGCAGAAGAAGAAAGAAGAGGGAAGAAGACAAGATCAGAGAGAAAGCACAAAGAGAAGAAGAGAAGAAGAAGAAGCCAAGACAAAAATCTCTCTCTCTCTCTTATTTTTGTAACCCAATAGAGAAACTTTGTACTTCTAGAATTCCAGTAGCTCCCTGAGTTCGACCTTGGGAAAACTATTTTCGAGTAAAAAAATCTGTTGTAATGACAACCGTAGTTGTCTTGTCTTCTACTATAACGACTGTACTATACTAAATATAAAGACGCAAAAACAGCCAAAGCGGTTACCATTACCAGTTTCTATTTACGCTTATCCAATCTGGGCAGGCGACGTGCCGTGCTCGTGGCTGTTGGATGAAGATCCAACGGTCCACAGCGTAAGGTGCGTCCTTCCTGGATGGGGCGGTGGTGAGGGAGCAGCTGTGATGGCACCATCATAGCTGTTCATCTACTTTTTCGTGTATCTAGTGATGTAGGCTTTCGATTGAATTGATTTCTGCACCATTGGGCTGCGGACATTGATCCAGATCCATCCGTGCAATTGGATTTGTCATCTGAGATCCAAATCTTCTTTAATTTGCCCCTTGGCTCTTGATCTTCTGCGGATTCCCTAGGGTGCTACGGGAGTCTGATTGATGCAATCTTGGAAGTGTTGGACTCCTGTCGTAGTTCTGAACAGATCCATGCGGTTGGATCGGTCATCCGCGGCCCCGAATTACTTGCAATGAGTGATACCTCTTAAATAGCATAGTTTTATGCATAAAACACATATATCAACAACAATGCAAAATGAGATCCATATGCATGCAGAATGTTCATGTTAAGCTAAGTTCTGGCTTAATTCAGGAGAATTAAGGCCTATGATTGCTGTGCAATCATTATCCTCCTCGATGGTTGCTTGGAGGATGAGCCGGACGAGGCGATGCCACGAAGACGGAGGAAGAAGACGGAAGACGAAGAACGGAGTTGGAAGAACCAGGGGCGAGGCAGGGCGTCGTCGTCGTCATGGGATCCACTTTTGGAATGAGGGAGAGAACTTTGATTTTGACTCTAGAGGAGCATCCTGAGTTTGGGACCAGTTCCTTAGAGGTTTAGAGAGGGAGAGAAGTGAAGGAAAGGATTGTTGGTGCTAGAGCACCACGATCATTTGTTTTGATGATAACAAAACACGTGTCATTTAATATTTGCGCTTTGAGTCCTAGATTTCAGGTCAATCGCAAATGGATATGTGATTAGACGAAGTTCGAGCTCGCATCCAGGATGGATTGGACGAGCTTGATGGAGAACAGAAGAGATTCGCAAGGAGCGATATATTAAAGATGGAAGGAAATGAAGAATAGAATAGATTTCCTTCTTTTGTCTTGTTGTATTTTTCGTTTCTTTTGTTGCTCTTTATTTCCTTAGATAATTCATGTTAAAGAACCTCAAAGTACCCTAACAGTAGTCCTAAGAACACCTGCATAACCCTAGGATACTTAGGTTTTCTGTAGAATACTTAGAAAACCAATATAGGGTTCAAACAGAGTTTCCAGACTTCTAATTCCCAAACCAGACGTTTGATAAAGTATTTTAAGACGTCTAACTGTTGTTTCAGACGTCTGATAACTATTAGGTTGGACATAGTTAGTTCTGTCTGATGAAATCAGACGTCCAGACCTTAGACCAGACGTCGTAGGAGACGTCTGATGACTTTGCCAGACGTCCAATTAGTGGACCGTTGGCTGGCTTAGCAAACACTCAAGATTATGACCGTTAGAGCCTTATCAGACGTCCATAGGACTGTCCAGACGTCTGATAATTGACTGTTTTGCCTCGGCTGGCCCAAAATCTCTTCTTAGAGATTTTCTAGCCGTTGCAACGTTTGGAAATCCATTCCCACAGAAAAAGTAGGTTTCCAGACGTCCAGACATAGTGCCAGACGTCATATATATCGTCTGATGGACTTGCACAAAAACCCTGTTTAGATCTGATCCAAGTTAGGAAGAGACCCGCCCAAAATCAGACGTCTGACCTTGAAATCAGACGTCTTAAAGTGAACTTCCAGACTTCTGATGCTAGAATTAGACGTCAGATAAGCCTGTCAGAACAATGATTGTTCCTGATTTCGGGCTGATTCTCTTGGGCTTTGTTCCCAACGGCTATAGAACCCTTCCTAAGCCTTCCAAAGCCTTCCTAAGGCCTCTATAAATAGAGGGGAACCTTTGCAACACTAAGAAACACCTAGAGACACCAAGATACACAAGAAACAATTTGTATTACACTTTCCACTCTCTTGTGTCCTAGCTAGCTCTTGCTCTCCAAGCTCAAGCTCCATTCTCTTGAGAGCATCAAGCTGTTGCGCACCCGCTCTCCTGCCGTTGTTCATGAGAGCGAAGTTGCGCCGTCGCGTGGCTCACGCACCGCGTCATCAACTCGACGCACTCCTTGCAAAGGAGAGTTTCTTAATTCCTATAGAAGCTAGGTTCATAATTACTTTGTTGGCTCTATAGGACTTGTTTCTTTTATCTTTGTTATTTGGTTGGGTATTCACTTTGCGAATTCCCGTCTCCTTTGCGAGACAAAATCCTTCTCGTGAAGAGAAGGGGTTGAGGTACGCTGCCCTCGTTTAAGTAGCGTGGTTGTATTGAGGTTGAATCACCCTCGTTTAAAGTGATTCGATTTAGTGGATTTTGATCAACTTGGTTGATCGGAAAATCCTAACTCGAGAGGGTTAGGTGGTGGTTTTCACCCGGTTTGGGTTTCCACCTAAAAATACTTGTGTACTTGTGTGATTGACTTTTTATGAGATTGTTTATTTTATTTCCACAATTATTACGTCACCCCCTCCTGGTAGGGCCCCGGAAAATTTCATTTGGTATCAGAGCAGGTTCATGCGAGTTCGGAGTAACACCCGGCAAGTAGATCATGGAGGGAAGCATAGCCGCAATCAGAATCTCCGAAGGGCAGTCCACCGTCCGACCACCCTATTTCGACGGGAAGGACTTCGGATATTGGAAGTTGAGGATGAAGACGTGGCTCCAAGCCACTGAGTTTGAGATATGGGGATGTTGCGAAACCCCATACGAGATCCCGAAGTGACCCCAAGGAGGCTACTCGCAGCTGCAGATTCGAGATCTTTCACGCAACGCAAAGGCAATGAATGCCCTGTATTGCGCGTTGAGTCCGAAAGAGTTCGAGAAAATCCAAGAGTGCACTATCGCCCACGAGATATGGAGGAAGTTAGAAGACACTCATGAAGAGATGAGCTCGGAAGAAGATCTCGAGAAGGAGGAAACCGCTTGCTTTGGTTTCATGGCCAGAGGAAGCAATAGCGACAGCGAAAGCTGAAGCGACTCCGGCAACGAGGTAAATCTCGATCTACAAGAAGCTTTTAATGAACTATTTGAGCTTAGTAAATCTCTAAAAATAGAAAACAAAAGCATGAAAAAGAATCTTAGCTTTCTTAAATCTGAAAATGATAGGTTAGAAATAAAACTTAAGGATCTAGAAGCTTGTCCTAAAAATGATAACCTATTATTAGAAAATCATAACCTCATCAATGAAAATAATAAATTGATTGAAGAAAATGATAGTTTAAAGTTAGAAATTTCTGACTTACAGACTAAGATGCATACCATAGAAAAAGAAATCGCATGTCTTAGGGAAAATTCTAACAAATTAATCAACAAAGTAGATAATTTTTATAGCCCTAAGGTTGAGAAAGGATCTCCATCAAGGAGACCCGCTAACAGATCCGGATCCAAGCCCACTTGTATACCGAAAAAAGAATTAGAATCTTGTTTTGTAGGGTTCAGGGATGACTACAACACGAAAGACTGGACCTACAAGCTCAAGGCTGGTCAACTCGAGTTGGGAGAACCAAGGAGTAGACCAAGGAGGAGAACAAGAAGACCGACGAGACGACGAACAAACGACAGACCCGCTGCACGTCGACCACCAGATTGGAGACCAGCGCCAATGCCTGGGCCTCCAAGCTACGGATGGGAGCCCATCCGATGTGGCATCCACCACCACCATTCGGGCCATTTTATTGGCCATGATAGGTGAGGTAAAAACCCTTTACCCTATCCTCTTATTAGTAGCATTTAGATAGGGGGAGTTAAAAAAATTATGAGCTAATTGTCAATTTTTAAGTAGGAGAGATAAGGTAGCTAAATTTCCTTTAAAAAGGGGGAGAAAAATAATAGCTATCTTGTTGTTATAAAAAAAAGGGGAGGACATTACCTTTGTTAAAAGAAACTCATAGAAGATCATGTTTTAAGGGAGAGTTATAGGAAATGTAAAATCAATTAAACCTTTCTGATAATGTCAAAAAGGGGGAGGTTTTTTTTTTGCATTATTATTTATAATTTTGTCATCATCAAAAAGGGGGAGATTGTTGGTGCTAGAGCACCACGATCATTTGTTTTAATGATAACAAAACACGTGTCATTTAATATTTGCACTTTGAGTCCTAGATTTCAGGTCAATCGCAAATGGATACGTGATTAGACGGAGTTCGAGCTCGCATCCAGGATGGATTGGACGAGCTTGATGGAGAACAGAAGAGATTCGCAAGGAGCGATATATTAAAGATGGAAGGAAATGAAGAATAGAATAGATTTCCTTCTTTTGTCTTGTTGTATTTTTCGTTTCTTTTGTTGCTCTTTATTTCCTTAGATAATTCATCTTAAAGAACCTCAAAGTACCCTAACAGTAGTCCTAAGAACACCTGCATAACCCTAGGATACTTAGGTTTTCTGTAGAATACTTAGAAAACCAATATAGGGTTCAAACAGAGTTTCCAGACTTCTAATTCCCAAACCAGACGTTTGATAAAGTATTTTAAGACGTCTAACTGTTGTTTCAGACGTCTGATAACTATTAGGTTGGACATAGTTAGTTCTGTCTGATGAAATCAGACGTCCAGACCTTAGACCAGACGTCGTAGGAGACGTCTGATGACTTTGCCAGACGTCCAATTAGTGGACCGTTGGCTGGCTTAGCAAACACTCAAGATTATGACCGTTAGAGCCTTATCAGACGTCCATAGGACTGTCCAGACGTCTGATAATTGACTGTTTTGCCTCGGCTGGCCCAAAATCTCTTCTTAGAGATTTTCTAGCCGTTGCAACGTTTGGAAATCCATTCCCACAGAAAAAGTAGGTTTCCAGACGTCCAGACATAGTGCCAGACGTCATATATATCGTCTGATGGACTTGCACAAAAATCCTGTTTAGATCTGATCCAAGTTAGGAAGAGACCCGCCCAAAATCAGACGTCTGACCTTGAAATCAGACGTCTTAAAGTGAACTTCCAGACTTCTGATGCTAGAATTAGACGTCAGATAAGCCTGTCAGAACAATGATTGTTCCTGATTTCGGGCTGATTCTCTTGGGCTTTGTTCCCAACGGCTATAGAACCCTTCCTAAGCCTTCCAAAGCCTTCCTAAGGCCTCTATAAATAGAGGGGAACCTTTGCAACACTAAGAAACACCTAGAGACACCAAGATACACAAGAAACAATTTGTATTACACTTTCCACTCTCTTGTGTCCTAGCTAGCTCTTGCTCTCCAAGCTCAAGCTCCATTCTCTTGAGAGCATCAAGTTGTTGCGCACCCGCTCTCCCGCCGTTGTTCACGAGAGCGAAGTTGCGCCGTCGCGTGGCTCACGCACCGCGTCATCAACTCGACGCACTCCTTGCAAAGGGGAGTTTCTTAATTCCTATAGAAGCTAGGTTCATAATTACTTTGTTGGCTCTATAGGACTTGTTGTTTCTTTTATCTTTGTTATTTGGTTGGGTATTCACTTTGCGAATTCCCGTCTCCTTCGCGAGACAAAATCCTTCTCATGAAGAGAAGGGGTTGAGGTACGCTACCCTCGTTTAAGTAGCGTGGTTGTCTTGAGGTTGAATCACCCTCATTTAAAGTGATTCGGTTTAGTGAATTTTGATCAACTTGGTTGATCGGAAAATCCTAACTCGAGAGGGTTAGGTGGTGGTTTTCACCCGGTTTGGGTTTCCACCTAAAAATACTTGTGTACTTGTGTGATTGACTTTTTGTGAGATTGTTTATTTTATTTCTGCAATTATTACATCACCCCCTCCTGGTAGAGCCGAAGAAAAAACCTTCAAGGATGATTAAAATGTGGGGGCATAGGCATTTTTATAAGTGTAGAGGTTGGGGGCAAAAAGGTCATTTTATGTTAAGAACATTAATGCAAGGGCCTTTACTGACAGAATTAAGCGTCACTAAAGCCCCTAAATGTGGGCGTAGGTGCCGCTCACGTGCGCGCCTCTTCTTTTCTCTACACAAACGCTTCATCACGTCCAAGCATTCTCAGTCGTCCGATCGCAAGATCGGATGGCTGAAACTGCTCTTCACCCGCTTCAGCTTCAACGTAACCGCACGCCTGTACGGGCGATGGAGTGTTTGGACGTGCGTTAGATCGCGTGTAGGTGATCCACGCACTCTTGTGCTACCACGTCTCCAGCATCTACACCACCCGCTCACCAACCAATGGCTTGATTTAGCCGCTCCCACGCCCGCACCTTGATTTGAGGCATAGTGGGGATCGAACCCGCGCCTCTTCTTCGCGGAGAGACACTCACCCGCTACGTATGCATGCGTTTGAGGCGCGCGGATGGTTTTTGCACACGAGTGACCATGGCCGTTGGATGGTAATCCAACAGCCCAGATCCATCACGCGGTAGAGAAAGGAAAAGCAGTGGCAAGTCTTGGGCTGGTGTGGGCGGCTGAGATGGCGCCACGTGGTGCCATCTTGGCCGTACATCTTCTGTTCCTTGTAGATGGTGCCACGGATGTTGGATTGGATTGATTTCCACGCCGTTAGGCTGCGATCATCGATCCAAACCCATTCGTACGGTTGGATTTGTCATCTGAGATCCGGATCTTCTTTAATTTTCCCATTGGCTCTTGATCTTCTGCGGATTCCCTAGGGTGCTACGGGAGTCTGATTGATGCAATCTTGAAAGTGTTGGACTCCCGTCGTAGTTCTGAACAGATCCATGCGGATGGATCTGTCATCCGCGGCCCCGAATTACTTGCAATGAGTGATACCTCTCAAATAGCATAGTTTTATGCATAAAACACATATATCAACAACAATGCAAAATGAGATCCTTATGCATGCAGAATGTTCATGTTAAGCTAACTTCTGGCTTAATTCTGGTGAATTAAGGCCTATGATTACTGTGCAATCATTATCCTCCTCGATGGTTGCTTGGAGGATGAGCCGGACGAGGCGATGCCACGAAGACGGAAGACGAAGAACGGAGTTGGAAGAACCAGGGGCGAGGCAGGGTGTCGTCGTCGTCATGGGATCCACTTTTGGAATGAGGGAGAGAACTTTGATTTTGACTCTAGAGGAGCATCCTGAGTTTGGGACCAACTTCCTTAGAGGTTTAGAGAGGGAGAGAAGTGAAGGAAGGGATGATTGAAATGTGGGGGCATAGGCATTTTTATAGGTGTAGAGGTTGGGGGAAAAAAGGTCATTTTATGTTAAGAACATTAATGCAAGGGCCTTTACTGACAGAATTAAGCGTCACTAAAGCCTCTAAATGTGGGCGTAGGTGCCGCTCACGTGAGAGCCTCTTCATCTTCTCTACACAAACGCTTCATCACGTCCAAGCATTCTCGGCCGTCCGATCGCGAGATCGGATGGCTGAAACTGCTCTTCACCCGCTTCAGCTTCAACGTAACCGCACGCCTGTATAGGCGATGGAGTGTTTGGATGTGCGTTAGATCGCGTGTAGGTGATCCACGCACTCTAGTGTTGCCACGTCTCCAGCATCTACGCCGCCCGCTCACCGACCAACGGCTTGATTTAGCCACTCCCACGCCCGCGCCTTGATTTGAGGCGCAGTGGGAATCGAACCTGCGCCACTGCTTCGCGGAGAGACACTCGCCCGCTACGTATGCATGCGTTTGAGGCGCACGGATGGTTTTTGCACACAAGCGACCATGGTTGTTGGATGGTAATCCAACGGCCCAGATCCATCACGCGGTAGAGAAAGGAAAAATAGTGGCAAGTCTTGGGCTGGTGTGGGCAGCTGAGATGGCACCACGTGGTGCCATCTTGGCCGTCCATCTTATGTTCCTTGTAGATGGTGCCACGGATGTTGGATTGGATTGATTTCCATGCCATTAGGCTACGATCATCGATCCAAACCCATTCGTACGGTTGGATTTGTCATCTGAAGTGCGGATTGACACCATCTTGACCCTTGATCTCTGACCTTCCTCGGATTATATCTAATGCTATGGAAGTTCGATTGGGGCGATCTTGGAGTCATTGAACTCCAATCGTCACTCTGATCAAATCCGTATGGTTGGATCTTTGATTTGAGGCCTCGATTAAAAGTCACCCTGTCCCTGGTCACCAAAAAGAAGAAATTACTATACAATTTGTACAATTTGACCTAAATGCATGATGATGCATGTTATGCAATATTTACAATACATGGTACTAATATGATACTAAGAACATGCATTAATAAACATTTTTAGCAATTTAGATATATGCACATCACACCCCCATGCCTATCTTTTGCTAGTCCCTAGTAAAAACTATATGTTATTTATAAAAAAATTATGTTACATTTTTAGCAATTTAGATGTATGCACATCACACCCCCATGCCTATCTTTTGCTAGTCCCTAATAAAAACTATATGTTATTTATAAAAGAATTAGGTCAGATTTCTTAGGAAAAAGTTATTCTTCAACACTAGGATATTTTTACTAAGAACCTAAACTACAAAGACACAACAGCATCCGGGTGTCTGCCAAAATGCAGACCGCCTCAATCCCTCGCCTTATTCAAAGGAGGATCTTTTTCTTCTTTTCTTCTTCCCTTTTTTTTTTTTTGAGTTTAGGGTTTCGAAGCAGCTTTTTATGGCCACTCAACCACCCAAGACTTGAAGAGAACCTAAGTTCTAAGCATCTTTGTGTGAAATGTGATAGACTCACTGATCGACGATTAGAACGGACCTCAAGTTTCTACACCCCTAGGTAACCTTGAAAAGAAATTCTGCCTAAAAGTGTATCTATCTAACCGGTAGCTTTCTTCCTACTTTTATTTTTATGGGGTCAACACAAGGGCGAACCTAGTGTATATCTCCCAGGCTTATTCTACTTCTCCGCTACTTCCTAAGTGTTTTGGAATTTTACGTGCATTTCTTGTGCTAGGTTCTGGACAACCTACCAATGGGTTGTTGCCCATGATAACTTGCCAGCCATACTCGTGCAGTGAAGTGTGACTTATTTTGTTTTCTTTTCTTTTCTCCATTTCTTTTTTTTTAAAGTAGGTGGCTTCCCTAATCGAAGATTTACCTAAAGGAAGCAGGAAAAGAATGGTCATGTGACTGGGCTCTGGACAACCTACCTATGGGCTGTTACCCATGATAACTTGCCAGCCATACCACCCTAAAAGGTTCATTAGCTACCCAATTTCTGTAAAAATCGCCGAAAAGCGAGTCAATGCAAATAGAGTGTACATGCTTAGACTTAAAATCCCCTCAAATCAGAGGGTGAGTTGATAAGTCATGTACTTATCACCCCAACTTATTTAACCAAATTGAGGTGACGACTCGATAAACAAATTCACATTTTAGTGGGCACTCGGGCTGATTAAGCCCAAAAACCTGAAGGGTCTAAGTGTTCGATCCTACTATATTATTCCCTGAGGTTGAAAAATCCTAATGCCCAATTATTCTTTCCTAATTCAATTTTTTTCTTTTTTTTTAAATAATGAAAAAAAATAAGTAGAATTTACAAGAATTTCACAGAGCTAACAAAATGATTCAGAAATGAATCCACCCCCCCATGCCTAGTAGATGAAATGTCCTCATTGAAAATAAAAGGCATGAAAGGAAAGGAAAATGTAGAAAATATCACCTGAATATGATGCTTAGGTCAGCTCTGAGTTAGACTGTACATGTGATGAGTTTAATGCCATCAGCTAGGAGAAGTTTAACCAAAGAACTCATAATATCAATAGAGCAACCATTTCTGAGACGGGTTCTAGAATAATACGATCAACAAAAGGCTTTAGACGTTGACCGTTGACTTTAAAAGAATTACCCATCTTTGTGTCAGAGATCTGAACAGCCCCATTTGGAAATATATGATCGATGATGAACAAGTCGTTCCATTTTGACCTAGGTTTTCCAGGAAAGAGCTTAAGTCGAGAATCAAAGAGCTAAACCTTCTGGTTCAGCTCAAAACTCTTGCGGGATATCAATTGGTCATGATGAGCTTTGGTTCGAGTCTTATAGATCTTAGCATTCTTGTATGCATCGTTTCTAAGCTCCTCCAACTTAGATAGTTGGAGTTTCCTAGTCTTTTTGGCTAAACTCAAATCCAAATTACATTGCTTGATTGCCTAGAATGCCTGATGTTCAATCTCTACAGGTAAATGGCATGCCTTTCCATACACCAGAAGAAACGGTGACATGCCAATAGGCATTTTGTACACCGTACGATAGGCCCAAAGAGTATCTCAAGCTTGTGAGTCCAATCTTTACAATCAAGTCTAACCATTTTCTGTAGAATATTCTTGATCTCCCTATTGGAGATCTCAGCCTGTCCATTCATCTAGGGGTGGTAAGGTGTGGAGATTCTGTGATTTACCCCATATTTTGCCAGAAAACTACGGAACTGGGCATTAGTGAAATGAGCACCACCATCGCTAATGATGGCCCTCGGAATCCCGAACCAACTGAAGTATGTTCTTCTTGATGAAATCGATGACCACCTTGTGGTCATTGATTCAGGAGGGAATGGCCTCAATCCACTTGGATACGTAATCAACAGTGACAAGAATGTACTGGTGTCCAAATGAAGGGAGGAAGGGTCCCATGAAATCAATGTCCCAAACGTCGAAAATTTCAACGGGAAGAATCGGGTTTAGAGGCATCATATCTCTCTTGGTTATGCTCCCAAGTGCCTGGCATCGGGAACATGACCTTGAGAATTCCTGGGCATCCTTGAATAAAGACGGCCAATAGAATGCAAATCGCAAAATTTTTGCAGCCGTCTTTTTCCCAAAGAAATGTTCACCACATGCAAATGCATGGCAGAACTCGAGTATACTTTGGAATTCATTCTCTGGAACACATCGATGAATAATCTGATTAAGGCTGATGCGATGCAGTTCAGGGTCCTCCTAGGAGAAATATTTGGCCTCAGATTTGAGTCTATCTTGTTGTTTCTTGGTCCAATCCTGGGGAATTTGACCAATGGCCAAATAATTTACAATGTCTGCAAACCACGGGGTTTGGACACCTGATACTGTAAGAATAGTTTCGTCTGGAAAAGTATCAGCAATCGGAATATCCAGACGAGAAGAATCACTTAGAAGTCTCAAAAGATGATCCGCCACCACATTCTATACCTCAGATTTATCTTTGATTTCAAGATTGAATTCTTGAAGCAAAAGAATCCATCGGATAAGCCAGGGTTTGGATCCTTTTTGGCCAAGAGATGTGTCAAGGTCGAGTGGTCAATGTAAATTATGCCATGAGACCTGAAGAGATAAGTCCTGAATTTCTCCAAAGCAAATACTACAGCCAGCAATTCTTTCTCAGTAACAATGTAATTCCTCTGGGTCTCATCCAGAGTTTTGCTAGCGTACTAAATGACAGAGGGCTTCCTGTCAATCTTTTGACCCAAAACAGCCCTGATCGCGTAATCAGAAGCATCGGTCATGATCTCAAATGAGGTAGTCCAAACCAGTGGTTGCAACACCGAAGCACAAGTGACTGTCGTTTTAAGAAAATCGCATGCCTTCTAGCATGATTCATTGAAATCAAATGGCATATCTTTGGCGAGAAGGTTGCTCAGAGGATGAGCAACCTTAAAGAAGTCCTTGATGAACCTCCTATAGAAACCCACATGGCCAAGAAATGATCGAATTTGTTTGGCAGATGTGAGAAGAGGAAGTTTGGAGATAGCATCAACCTTAGCTTTGTTAACTTCAATTCCCCGTTTAGAATTACATGACCCAAGATGATGCTTTCTTGTGTTAAGAAATAACTCTTTTCCCAACTAAGGACCAATCTTGTTTTGATGGATCTTTTAAGGATCATTTCAAGATTAGCCAGGCAAGAATCAAATGATTCTCTGGAAACAGAGAAATCGTCCATGAAGACTTCCATAAACTCTCCCACCATGTCAGAAAATATAGCTAGCATACGCTTTTGAAAAGTCGCAAGTGCATTGCATAAGCCAAATGGCATTCTACGAAAAGCAAAGATTCCGTAAGGACAGGTGAAAGTCATTTTCTCTTGATCCTCAGGATGGATAGGGACTTGATTGTATCTTGAGTAACCATCTAGGAAACAGAAGTACTTTTGCTCGACTAGTCTTTCAAGGATTTGATCGATGAAGGGCAAAGGGAAATGATCTTTTTACATCGTTGTGTTCATCTTCCTGTAATCAATACAGACCCTCCAAGAGGAAGCTGAACGAGTTGTGATAAATTCTCCTTTCTCATTAGTCACAACGGTAATCCCAGCTTTCTTGGGAACAATTTGCACGGGACTTACCTAAGGACTATCTGAGATTGGATAAATGATTCCTACGTCGAGCCACTTAATTATTTCCTTCTTGACCACTTCTCGCATATTAGGATTTAATCTCCTTTACATTTGGTGAGAAGGGCAGGATCTATCTTCCAAGAATATTCTGTGATTGTAGTAAGATGGCTCGATCCCCCTAAGCTCATGAATGGTCCAACCGATTACCTCCTTGTATTCCTTTAGAACCTTGATCAGTTTAATCTCCTACTTCTTAGTTAATCTAGCACTAATAATCACAAGGAGAGTCTTTTGAGGTCCCAAAAATTGATATTTCAAACTCTCAGGCAATGGTTTCAGCTCGAGCTAGGGCAGGTTTAGGATGGAAGGTAAGGATGATACTAATGAAGATTCATCAAGAGGAAGAGGTTGAAAGTGAACAAAATCAATAACCTCTTCAGAATGTGGCCGGTTTGCCACAGAGGGTTACGGATCAGATTCATCAAGACAAGAGGAACTTTCAATTGTAGAAATCGCCATACATGTTTCAATATTCATGTTATCTTCCTCAAGTTTCTCTTTAAATCCACAATCCTCAAATTTGTTAATTACCTTAAAAATATCCAATTTTAATTTCTAATCCCCAAAGGTGATTTCCATGCTATCGCTCTCACAGTTAATATTGGCTTTAGCGGTAGCCAGGAACGGATGCCCCAGAATGATGGGCATGTTCCTTAAATTCTAAGGTACATCCATGTCGAGGATAAGGAAATCTACAGGAAAATAGAAATCCTTAACATTGATAATAACATCCTCAATAACACCTCTCAGATTGGTGATCGAATGGTCTGCTAACTGCAACGTTACTAAGGTCTGCCAAAGTTCACCTAATCCAAACTTCTTGTAAAGAGAAGTCAGAATTAGGTTAATGGATGCACCTAAATCCAGAAGTACTCTATCAAAGGTGTAATCTCCAAAGACACAAGAAATCCAAAGGGCACCTGAATCTTTTTTTTTTGGAGGAAGGTGATGCAGGATAACAGAACTAGCCTTCTCGGAGAGTATCACCATCCTCAGAACAGATTATCTCAACTTACGCTTCTTTGTGCATAAATCCTTTAAAAATTTAGCATAAGCCGGTATGTGTTTGATAGCATTAAGGAGCGGAATATTGATTTCAACATTCTTGAATATATTCAAGAGCTCCTCGTTACTATCAACAGGCTTCTTCTTTCTAGGTTTAATCAAGGCCTCAGGAAAAGGAACATGAGTCAGATCTTCGGAATCAGGTTCCTGAGCCTTGATTTCTTCTTCAGAGTTCTTGCTCTCCTCAGGCTCTCCAGGATTTGGTAGATCAGAACAAAGTAGTTGTGGGTTCTGGGTTTGCCTTCCACTCCTCAAGGTAACAGAGTTAGCAGATGCATAAGGGTTTAGGTCTTAGGGAGGGTTAGGAAAGATTGGAGGGGCTTCATTAACCAGAAACCTTGGATTTGATGAAGAAGCAGAAGAGGAAGGACCCTGCTCAACCACCTGAGCATGTGCTTGTGGGTCCCTCTAATTCCAGTACCCTTGGGCTTGATTGCCCAGATTCTATATATTACGCAAGTTGGGTACGGGTTGAGATGGCAGAGATCCAGGTTGACAGGAATTAGCAATGAACTTGGTTTGCAAGTTTCCAACGAAGTTTTCATTTGCTGCATGAGCTGGAGCATAGATCCTTGCATCTCTATCATCTGACGGTTCAAATCAGCCTGCCCTATAGGTTGACGAGCATTCCAAGCTGGCTGATTGACCTGATTTGGGGGCAGCTGAGTATAAACATGACCCTGACCCATTGGTCTTTGCAAAGCATAGTTGCTGGGTCAGAATTGGGTCCGCTACCCTAGGTTTTTCTAGAAGTTAGGGCGGTTCCTCCAACCTGGATTATAAGCATTAGAGTAAGAGTTGGACCTAATGTTCTCCAGTACAGCATAGACATCCTCATAGGGTGAGGATGGAGAAAAAGAAAGGGAGGGATCAGAGAAACTAGGATCAAAGGCCCCAATTTGGAACCCGTGAGATTCCGAACAATGCTGGCTCATAGGTTGAGCCTCATCCAATTGATTCACAAACTCCCGTCCAAAAGGAGCTCGTGATGAATGAAATCCAAAATTTTGGGATTGAGTGGATCGAGAATTATTTGCAGAGTTTTCCGCCATCCACTCCTCCATCATTTTGGTAACTAAGTCCACCTTATCTAGTTTATTACAAATTAGTTCCATATCAAATGAATGAGAGTCGTGAACATCATTAACATTCGATCTAGGTTGTTGGGACCGGTAAAAAGTATCCATGGAGGCATGATTGATTGAATTTTCACTCATTTCCTCAAACAAATCGTGCGTGCTATTTACGTATTTGTTGAGGAAATTGCCTCTGCAAGAAGCATCCACGTGATTTCTGAGTTGCTTAGTCAACCCGTGGTAAAAGATCTACACGAGCTGCCATTTCAGCACCTCGTGGTGTGGACACTTCCGCAATAAGTCCTCGAATCGCTCCTAGGCAACATGAAACTACTCCCCCAGCCGCTAGGTGAAGGTAGTAATCGGCCGTCTTAGAGCATTGGTATGTCCGACAGGGAAGAATTTCTTTAGGAAAGCCGATTTCAGATCGTTCCATGTTGCAATCGCCCTTCCTATGGTCCTATACCAATGAGTAGCTTTATTCCTAAGAGAGTGGGGAAAGAGCCTCATGATCGTCTGCTCTTCATTCATGTTTTACGCTTTGGTGGTCTGGACCAAAGTGGTCAAATCCTCCAAATGTTGAAGCAGGTCTTCAGAGCCAAGCCCATGAAAATGTTTGATCAGGCTTAACACCTGGGGCTTGATTTCTACGTCTCTGGTAGGAAGCTGGACGTCGGGACGTTGCTCGTAATTTAAAGGATCATAAAAATCCTTTAATTGTTGAGCTCCCAACATTCTCTAGAACTATTCTTGCATTCTCTACATTTGTTCCAGCTGCCTTTGAAACATCTCCTATTGATTCAGAGGTAGAGGAGGTTGTTGATCGACCATGGGATCAATTTGGCCAAAATTCAATCTATGCCTCCTAGAATACCCTAATGGTCCTTCCAATCAGGGATTCAATGACCTCCTTCCAAGCACAAACTAGAAAGAGGTCGGAAGGACTGGAGATAAGAACCCTACAACACAACAAAACAAGCATGTCCTTAAGTTGGATAGCCTAAGGATCTACAGACTCTTAGAATCTGTCTTTAGATTATAGATGATTTACTTTACTTTCATCCAATCAATCCAACCAATTAGGAGGGACTGGGGAGAAGGTTCTTCCTTCGGCTTGTGCCTCCAATTCCTAGTATATCCCCCAGCCGCGCTGGTTTGATTCTACTCCACTAGCTAGACATCAGATTAACTAGTATAAGCAGGTTAATTGTAAACTATCTCAATCTAGGCCCCGAAGAGCGAATCGGTCCTTAAGGCCAACGTCTACTTGATTTTACTTAGGCTTAGGATTGTAATGCTTATGGAATGTGGTGAGCCCTTAAGATGGGTTGTGTCCTTAATGATTTATTGAATATGTGTGAGTGCATGCACAACCAAAGTTTTCAAGTGAGATTATTTGGATGAATGGATTTTAAGGTTCAAATCTTGCTTAAGTAGATTTTAGGGTTTAGAATTAGGTGAGTTCAATCAAGTTTTAGAGGCAATCCAGATGTTCAAACACAAGTGAAGATCTTTTCCTTTTGAAATCAAAAAGTAAAGTGGAGTGCCTGGTATTGACCTAAATTGTAAACCCTAAGGGGAAGCTACTTGATGAGTTGATTTTAAAATGAAGTGGTGCGGCCCAAACAACTCAAACAATTGGCCGAAATGCACCACTGAGTTAGGCACACAAGATGATTAACTTAGACTGATTTCTACTCTCTTATGTGTTGATTTGCATGTACCGATTCCACAGGTTAGAATCCTGGTTGAGTAGATAAAAATCAAGTTAGGTTATGTGCCTTGAATGTGGGTGTATGTAGTGTGTATGTTGATTTATCCCACAAGAAGTATCTTTTTATTTTTTTTTTTTCTTTTACGAAGGTGAGATGAGTAGAAGTGGAAATCAAAGCATCCAAACTAATCCTAGAATTTATGCGAACACCTAGGTTAATAGGGGTTTGAATAAAAGTTGTGGAATGAAATCTATGGAAGGGAGAAGAATGAGGAGCACTTACAGTTGTCTTCAACTGCACTTTACTCAATTTTACTGCTTGAAGATTCCCTGTTGAGGTACCTGCAAAACAATAGAAGAGAAATAAAAGCAAGTTAGAAAATAAGAAAGTGCGCGAAATGCGAAAAGAAAATCGAGAATCGTCGCCTCCCTGGCAACGGCACTAAAATGTTATGGCGGAAGATCTACGCAAATGGGATTGGATTTTGAAAAACCCGTCGTCATAGTATGATTTGCAAAGAAATCCGTCAACAGATAAATTTACCAAAATTCATAAAGAGATTCCAGGTCGAACACATGGAGGCTATGTCGATCTAAAATCCGTGATTATATTTTTTTGGTATTTTTGTTTTAAAAGCGAGATAATCACAATGACATTGATATTAACACTAAGAGAGAGAGAGAACAATCACTTTGAAATTGAATATTGTTTTTACAACTAGAAAGCAGGAAATTATTATAGCTAGAAAGCGGAAAATTCTATTCTAGAAAGCGATAGAGAAGGGGGAGAGATGTTATCCTCCTCGACGGTTGTTTGGAGGACAAGCCGGATGGGGCGACTCCTGGAAGACGAAGGACGATGATGGAAGATTAAGAATGGAGCAGGAAGAATCGGGGGCGAGGTAGGGTGTCGCCGTCATCACAGGATCCACTTCCAGAATGGGGGAGAGAAAACTTTGATTTTAACTCTAGAGGAGCTTCCCAGGTTTGGGACAAGCTTCTTTAGAGCTTTGGAGAGGGAGAGAACTGAAATAAGGGATGATTAAAAAGTGGGGGGGTAGGCCTTTTTATAGGTGTAGAGGTTAGGGGCAAAAAGGTTATTTTATGTTAAGAACATTAATGAAACAGCCTTCAGTGACGGAATTAAGCGTCACTAAATCCCCTGAACATGGGCGTAGGTGCCGCTCACGGGCGTGCCTCTTCTCTGCATAAACGCTTCATCACGTCCAAGCATTCTCGGCCGTCCTATCGCGAGATCAGACGGCTGAGACCGCTCCACGCCCACTTCAACTTCAACGTAACCACGCACCTGTGTGTGCGATGGAGTGTTCGAAAGTGCGTTAGATCGCACGTAGGTGATCCACGCACTCTGGTGCTACCACGTCTCCAGCATCTGCACTATTTGCTCGCCATCCAACAACTTGATTTAACCAGTCCTGCACCTGCACCTTGATTTGAGGTGCAGTGGAGATCGAACCCAAGCCTCTGCTTCGCGGAGAGACGCTCGTCCACTACGCTATGCAAGCGTTTGAGGCACGCGGATGGTTTTTGCACACGAGCAACCATGGCAATTGGATGGTGATCCAACAACCCAGATCCATTGTACAATTGAGAAGGGAAAAGCAACGGTGAGTCTTGCGCTGGTGTGGGCAGCTAAGATGGTGTCACGTGGCACCATCTTGGCTGTCCATCTTCTGTTCCACGAATGTCGGATTAGACCGATTTCAGTGTCGTTAGGCTGCGGTCATCGATTTGAACACATCCATGCGGTTGGATTTGTCATCTGAAGTGCGAATTGACACCATCTTGGCCCTTGATCTCTGACCTTCCTCGGATTATATCTGATGCTACGGAAGTCTGATCGGGGCGATCTTGGAGTCGTTGAACTCCAATCATCGCTCTAATCAGATCCGTATGATTGGATCTTTGATCTGATGCTCCAATTAAAAGTCGTCCTGTCTCTAGCCACCAAAATGAAGAAATTATATACAATTTGTACAATTTGACCTAAATGCATAATGATGCATGTTATGCAATATTTACAATGCATGATACTAATATTGTAATTCCCTACGGGAGGGGGTGAGATATATGTGACGTATAAAATGTGGAATTAAAATAAACAACAATCTCAGAAACAAGCAATCACATAAAGACACAAGAGATTTTTAGGTGGAAACCCAAACCAAGTGAAAACCACCACTTAACCCTCTCAAGTTAGAATTTTTCGATCGACAAAGTCAATCAAATCCACTAACTACTTTAACGAGGGTAGTTCAACCTCTATTACAACCATGCTACAAGTACGAGGGAGCATTCCTCAACCCCTTCTCTTCACAAGGAGGATTTTGTCTCACGAAGTAGACGAGAATTCGCAAAGTGAATACCCAATACAATTACAAAGATAAATTACAAAATAACCTATAGAGCCAACAAAGACTAACCTAGATACTATAGGTAAAAAAGAAAACTTCCCTTTGTTGGAAGCGCATCGATGAAAGACGCAGATGCGTGAACCATGCTTCGGCACTTCGTTGCTCTCGTAATTGTGGAGGGAGAGTGGGAGTGCAGTGAGAAGAAAGTTCTCAAGAAGTGGAACGGTGAAATGGAGAGCAAGATCTTCTAAAGTGTTTTGGACACAAATAGATGTGGAAATATGTTGCTTGGGTGTGTGTTTGCAAGGGAAGGGTCCTCCTCTATTTATAGAGGGCCTAGGAAGGCTTTGGAAGACCTTAGAAGGCTTCCATAGCCGTTGGAGTTGAACCCAAGGCAAAATAAGCCGTAATCAGAATCATAAATGACGTCTGGGAACCCAAGGCAAAATAGGCAAAATAGACAGGGTCATCAGACATCTGGTCCAGGTATCAGATATCTGGAAAACTAGTTTAAGACGTTTAGGAACTAAGTCAGACGTCTAATTCGAGGCAGGTTTCCTTCCTAACTTGGTGTAGACCTAAATAGGGTTCTAGTGTAAGGCCATCAAACAACGTACAGGACATCTGGCACTAGGTCTAGATGTCCGAAAACCTATTATACTACGGGAATGGTTTTCCCAAGGTAGGTTAACGGCTAGAATATCTTACAAAGTGATTTTGGGTCAGTCGAGGCTCAACGGTCACATAGTAGATGTCTAGGGTTCTCTACGGACGTCTGGTAGAAGCCTAACAGTTATTTTTCTCAACGTTTACTTTGTCAGCCAACATTCCACTAATTGGACGTCTAGCATAATCATCAAATGTCTGAACTAAGGTCTGGTCGTCTGATTTCATCAAACAGAACCTACTAAGTGCAGCCTAAGTTATTAGACGTCTAAGTCAACAGTCAGATGACTTAAAGGTCACTATCAGACGTCTGATTTCTAGATTAGACGTCTGATTAGGCTATCAGAACCCTATTTTGGTTTTCTAAGTTCTCTACAGAAAACCTAAGTATCCTAAGATTGTGCAAGTGTTCCTAGAACTACTTTAAGGGTTCTTTGAGGCTCTTTGACATAAGATCTAAGAAAGAAATAAAGAGAAAAGAATAAAATATAAAAATACAAAGTACAATGAAACAAGAAAGGAAATCTATCATATTCTTTGTCTCCTTCAAGCTTTTTTCTCGTCACGAAGCTCCTTCTCCTCTATCAAGCTCTTCCAATCCGCCATGGAAGCAAGCTCGAACTCTATCTAAACATGTCTCCATTTGCAATTAACCTGAAATTTAAGACTTCAAGTGCAAATGTTAAATAACACGTGTTTTGTTATCATTAAAATAAACGATCGTGGTGCTCTAGCACCAACAAATTTTGATACTAAGAATATGCATTAATAGACATTTTTGGCTATTCAGATGTATGCACATCACCTGTCACCTTCCAGTTGAGCTGGAGCATCACACCTTTTTGGCACTGCAGAAATGTAATTTTAACTTCGATGCAGGAGGTTATGAAAGGAAGCTCCAGCTCAGTGAATTAGAAGAGATCAAGTGAGAGGCCTACGAGAATGCAAAGATATATAAGGATAAGACCAAGGCCTTTCATGACCGCCACATCCAAAGGAAATCTTTCATGCCTAACCAACAAATCTAGTTATTTGATTCTAATTTCAAATTCTTTGCGATCAAGCTGAAGTCCAAGTGGACTGGCCCTTTTGTTGTGATTCACCTATACTCTAATGGGGCAGTTCAAATCCTGGACCCAAAGATTGGGCATGTTTCTACTGTAAATGGTCAACGCCTCAAGCCATTTTTGGCCTAAGAACCTCCTCCTACTGATGAAGTCATCAACCTCGTTAAGGACGTGTGATTGAGTTTTTGCCCAGTTAGAGGCGTTAAACTCAACATTTATGCATATGTAAATATCCTTTTACATATAGCATATTTTTTATATTTCGTAAGTGTTGGAATAAGCTGAACAAAAAATTCAGGAGCTATTCCAGGTGATTTCTACCCTTTTCTACCTCCTTCATTTTTTATTCTATTTATATTCATGTATGAGGACATGCAAGAATTTAGGTAGGGGATAGTACACATACACTGAATACTTTTTGCCAACATCTAAGATTTTTAGTAAAATTTTCATTATGGCATTCGCATTTTGCATATTTTCTCGCAGTATTCCTTATGAATAAGTTTTCCAAAAGAAAAAAATATATATATAGTTATATATATAGTTTATCTATGCAAAAAAAATCATTATAAAAAAGTGTGTTTTCAGTGTTGTTTTTGGAATTTAAGTTAGGAGGAATCGAGAATCCTCAATTGTGAGGATTTACCGATGTTAGGAGATGCAAAACAAAGTTTTTTGCCTAGACTTTTTCGGTCTTTACGGACTTAATTTCTTGAGTATTTACCTAAATCTGGATTTATTTTCCTAAGACTTTGAAAGGAGTTTGAAAAAGCTAGAAGTATTAAGTCAAAGGAGTGATGAGTGAATGACTTATCACTCCACCTTGTGCTTTGAATAGTCTTGGAGTTCCAATCATCTTCACTTGCACATTGCACTAACACATCTTTTGGGTGATTTAGTTGAGTCCTTAGTGGTCAATAAGAATGTCTTAGGCTTGCACATCTAAATGACTTTGCAGTGTTTCTAGCTCTTAGGATTGTTCCTGTTGTAGGAGAAACCATTTAGAATGGATGAAGGAGAGCCACTCACCTAGAAAAATGAGTTGGAGAAAAAATATATATATTCAACTGAAAAAATTAGAAGGAAAAATAAACTATACATATATATAGAAAAAATAGAAAAAAATATATATTCTACCAAATAAAAGCATCTCACTATATATGGATGCTATCCCTTTCCATTTTCGAATTAAAACACCTCACTACACATGGGTGTTTATCCTATAGAAAAAAATACGAAGAAAAAAATTAGGAATAAGCGACCAACGATCCAATCGGGGAGATATACACCTAGTGTGTTGACCTCAGGGTAGAAAAGTAGTGAGAAGAAAGCTGCCAAATTTTAGTATGGCATAACCGAATATGGGATTGTTTAAGAAAGAGTATAGAAATATTTTAAGTTTCATTGAATGCTAGGAATCAACTTAGTTTTCTATCTGACAAGTCACATAATAATCACATACAAGATGCTGGTTTCTCACATTCGATTCAAACTTTGGGTGGGTCGACTTAGTCAGAGAAAGTTGCTTTAGCAACCCAAGTCTAAAGGCTAATATGACTTCTAATTTGATTTGAGAGGTCTAGATTTGGGTTGGTACTCAAGAGCTGTTAAAGTCTTTATCGTTAAGGATTTGTCCATAATTTCTTTCTATTAATGAAAAATCATATTGAGATTTTTTATTCAAACTAGCTTGATTCCTTAACAAGTCATTTTGCAATAAAAGTATATATATATAAAAGTCTATTTTATTTCCAAAAATAAATCCGCATACTGATTTTCACATCTTTTTCTGTGGAATTTTCATATGTTAGTTTTGCTAGGGACTAGCATAATTTAAGCATAAGAGTATGATTATGCAGCAATCATAGGACTTAATCAACCTAAGTTAAATTAGATCCTAGCCTCACTCTTGAATAATACATATATAAGCTGGATATTTTGCATCATAAATGTTTTACTTAGTTGTTTATAGAATAATGCTATTCTACCTTACTAATTAGTCAATAATTGTATTTTCAAATAATAAGAAGCTCAAGAGATGTCCTCAGATTGAATAAAAGCTAGATAGAAGCTGGAGCAGTAATGTAGAATAAAGCTTGGAATAAAGAAGAAATGAAGACAGAGAGTAAGAGGGAGATAAACTAGGTTACTTGTAGGAATAAATGTAGAAAATAAAGTAAAGAAGAACTTAGGATAACCATATCCCTATCCATAATTTCTTAAGATGGCCTTATCCTTGCTCCTACCCCTAAGCCACCCTCCTATTAGGCTAAATTAGCATAGAACCCAAAACATGAATAGCACTATTCATGTTCTTATCCATACTATCCCTACTCTTATCCTCCACCTGGGATAACTCTATCCCTAACCCTGAATTTTCCCACTCTAGCCAAAACCTGGATAGTGTTATCCAAATTCCCAATGTCCACTATTCACATCCCTAGTCATCCTATCCCCAACCCAATCCACACCTTAGAATCCCATCTAGGTCCAAAGTAACCTCAATTGACTTAATTTGAATCAATTGGGTCAACCATGTTCTAATTGGGTCTAATTGGACCTGATTAGGCTAACCCTAGTCTAATTAGGCTCATAGTAGTCTAATTGGACTCTATCCAAACCCAAGCAATTAGCCTACACCTAATTGGGTTCATCACTACTTATTTAGGTGCACCTAAACCCAATTGGATCCACCCTGGACCTAATTGACTCATCTCTACCCATATATGTCTAATTGGGTTCACTTGAACCTGATTAGACTCGACCTAAATCTATTAGGACCCCACACACTTATTTGGATTACCCTGATCCAATTAGACTATCACACACCTGATTAGACTAGGACCCACCTTATTAAACTCAACCCATTAGAACCTAGGCTAACCTAACCTAATTAGGATCAAATACAATGCAACCTAATCTACAAAAACCCTTACCAAAACCCCCTCAACTCCACCCTACACTTAGTCCATGCCACCTCACCCTCCTCTCCACCAAAGGTGGCGACCACAACCACCTAAAGACTACTCCCATGGTCGAAACCCTAAGCCCCCCACTCATTTATAAAAGCACCCTCTTGATCGGCCACTTAGCCATCTCTTTCCTCCTCCAAATTTTGGCCATAGCACCTCCACCTCAAGCTCCTCCCTACCACCTTCCAAGAGCCCATCCATCACCACCCTTGGTGGTCGGCCACTCCTCCTACCACCACCAACAACACGGCCATCAAGGACCACCCTTGATGCCCCTTAGTTCACATAGCTAGATAGTTTTTCTACTACTTTAGTTTTCTGCATTTTTATTTTTGCAAAGTAGCTAGTTAATCTCTTTTGCATGCCTAAACTCACCTTGAGTTATAGGTGTGCCAATCTCTCTTGTGGCGTGTAGACGAGCCCCCATACCCATGGTCTAGCCACCACCATCCTCTAGTGCCGACGGCTCTAGGAGCAATTCCGATGGGATGGCTTTTTGTTAGCGTAGTCCCATTAGTATTAGACTTCATTTCTGATGTACATGCATTTCTCTATAATCATTCTACTAGATATTCCTGTAAATATGAATGATTCAATGAAATAAAAGTTGTTCTCTCTATTATGGATCATTCGTAGTCATTATTATCATATTTCGAAGACCACAAAAAAATAAAAAAATAAACATAAAAAATGGCAAGGTCGAGTCACATGAACGAATTAGTAATTAACGTGAATTCCATCAGTAGTGTTCATATAGTTGAGATGGTGCACACCGACACATGTTCACGTTCATTTCATTTCTTACACACACCCATGTTATCCGCATGCACATCACCGATGAAATGTATTTGTGTGTTCTCAAATCTGAGCTGCAATTTTAGGTTTAGTTTAGTTAGGTTACATTCGCAGGCAAGAAAAGGAAAATGAAAAAATATCAGAATCGTTTTCACATTATTATCTCTTGGAGTTCGACTGGGACTGTAATGACTCGGTTCCCGAGTCCCTACGAGACACGAGAACCGGACCGACTCGACTAATCCCAAGACCTAGTCGTCCAACGAGGAAGTAACCAAAAGATAGTAAAATAAACCACATTCAGCATGAATATAACTAACAGTAAGAAACTACAGCAGTAAGGAAAGAAACTACTACAGTAGGTACCACCACAACAGTAAAACAACATTTATCATATAACAGAACTGCAGGTAAAGAAGTACAGCGGAAACAAAAAAAAAACTACTCACTAAAACAGAAACAAAAGAGGTACAAGGACTGTGGTAAACTCTACTGGACCCTACTTGGCCCAGAGTCCTCTGCAGCCACCGACCCTGGCTGCTCAACACCTGGTCCTGAAAAAGGTAACGAGTGTAACACGTCAGTAAAACGCTGAGTAGAGTGGCAAACTAACTAAAGGCAACAGTAGAGTGTACAGTAGCTGTTATGTTCTATTACTTCCTTTATTCACATCTTTCAATTTTTCTCACTATTTCATTTATTTCTTAGATCCTGTACTTGATCTCGAATGTCCTCGTGGGAACGATCTTGATTGCAGTCTTTTCCAAAAGTAGAAGTAGCACGTGGTGCTCTCCTGGCCGGGAGAGTCCCCCGTGGTGATCCTACCATCAGTCAACCACCCCAAGGTCACTGACAGACGTAACGGTGACTACGGCACGCGCGATAAACGCACAGGTAGCTAGCCCGCACTGGCACGCGGTCAGTCGTTTCCGTTAACGGGTGCGCCCAAAGCACAGCACGGAACCAGGGCAGAGCCCTCTCAGTAACAGGGGTCCAACCCCTCCACAGTAACCAAACCGGGGCCTTGCCCCTCCACAGTCCGCGCACCCTCGCCTGACTACCCTGGTTTGCCCTAGTGGGCCTAACAAGTCGGTGAAGGAGGCTAGCAGAACCCCAGGGCCCGTGGGGTAGCTAGTACTCTCCTAACACTACTAGCTCTCCTCGGTACTACGTACACGAGGGCCAACAAGTCGGTACAGAGTGGCCAGTCCTAACCCCCGGGTCCCTGGGGTGGCTAGCTCAGCTCTGCACTAAACAGGGGGACAGTCGCTCTCCTTAGTACTCCGTACTCAAGGGCCAGCTCACTTCCCCAATTCTATTCCATTCGCTTTCCAGGAGTTCTACTCCTACTTCCCCGTAGGATTCCAGAACATCTTATGTCTTACTTTCCAGTTTCACGTTCTTACCAACCATGATCCCAATCATGTTTCTTTATTCATAACAGGCAGCTGTGAATTCAATTTACAGGCAGCTTCATATATTCCTTTCCATTTTTCCAAGACTGCATTATTATATATTCCACTAGTTTTTCCATCCTAGGATTCATGCCATATCCTAGGGTCTATCATACAATCTAGTTTTCCGATCCTAGGATTCATGCAACACCTAGGAACTATCATTCCATATATTTCTCATTCCTAGGATTCATGCAATCTCCTAGGTTCTAGTTATGGTTCCATACTTTAACAAATTTTTATTAATACTTAAAACCACTCTACCAGGTACAACGGGAGTAATGGGGGCGTGATCGGGAATCCCGCGTGCCTTCGCGACTCTCAAGACTGCAACCGAACGAGGTCCTATCACAAGGATCAAACACAAGGAGTGTCTCAAAATAGTGTATAGCTACTGTAGACGGGTAGAGGAATTAATTCTAAAACGAATGCAACTCGAATCGTGGAAAACGAAGCCCGAACGAGCCCTAAACGGGTCGAAAAAGACGATACTGTGCAAAATCAGACGTCTGGAACTCCTTCCAGACGTCTTAAACGGTGGATCAGAGAATTACCTGTTCAGCGTGGTTTCCCAGACGTCCAGAAATCTGCGGGGACATCTGTCCTATACCCCAGACGTCCGATGGTCCATACGGACGTCTGTAGGTCACTCCAGTCGTTTGGTACAACTTCCAGACGTCTGATTCGCAAAGGATGGCGAATCAGCGAACCTGCGCACAGCCAACCCCCCTCCCTCAGTACGGTCAATCGACAAGAAGGAAGAAGAAGGCGGAAAACTCACCTTTCAGACGTCTGTATGATCTTACAGACGTCTACCTTGCCGTCTGGCTATCAACATAGACGTCTGATTCTGGAAATTTTTCCAGAATCAGACCCCTGCTCGGCCTCCGCTCGCGACGCCGCCCGCGTCGCACCTCGCGCTCCTGCTGCTCAGACCGCAGCAGGTCCCTCTCCGCGTCGCTCTGCGCCCCCTGCGCCCTCCGCCAGCCGGCCAAGCCGCTCCGGCGAGCTCGCCCTCACGGCAGAGCTCCGCCCTCGCACGCCGCACCTCCGCGCTCACTGCGGCCATCGCTGCCGCCCTCGCGTCCGCTCGCTCTCGCGCACAGGAAGGAGAAGAAGGAGGAGACTGTGGAGACGGGAGGGGAGGCGTGGCCCTTTTATGGCCGCGCGAGGAGGAGAGAGGAGGTGGTAGGCCACCTACAGCCGCAGAGAGAAAAAGAGGGAATATGCGGTCTGCGCGCTCAGGCGCGCAGGCGACTCGCGTGTGTCGAAAATAATGGATTTCCAGACGTCTGTAAACGATCCCAGACGTCTTATCAGACGTCTGGTTGTGATCCCAGACGTCTGGTACGACGTCTGGGGCACACATTCGTTACAATATAACAAACTCAAAGGAAGTTTCATCCCCGAAACTTGTGCCAACTAGGGTGCGGGAAAAAGATGTCCAAATAACCATAACAAACTCAAAGAGGACCGAAGCCGGTCCGAAAAGACGTACCCGCGAAAAGCTCCGGGTACCGCTCCCGCATTGCCGCCTCAGGCTCCCAGGTAGCCTCCTCGTACCGCTGGCTCCTCCACAAAACCTTTACCATGGGTACTTGCTTTCGTCTCAACCTGCGGATGGCTCGGTCTAGGATCTGCACTGGCCGCTCGGGGTAGGTCAGGTCGTCGCTCACCTCGACGCTCTCATGGCTCAGTACGTGGCTGGGATCGGCTACGTACTTCCTGAGGTTGGACACGTGGAACACGTCGTGCACACCAGAAAGCTGCGGGGGAAGGGCAAGTCTATAAGCAACGGGTCCAACCCGCTCCAGGACCTCAAAGGGCCCCACGAACCTCGGCGCGAGCTTCCCTCTCACCCCAAACCGCTGTAAGCCCTTCATGGGCGAAACACGAAGGAAGACGTGGTCCCCAACCTCGAACTGCACCTCTCTGCGTCTGCGATCTGCGTAGCTCTTCTGTCTGCTCCTGACAGTGCGGAGTCGTCTGTGGATCTGCTCAACTACCTCCTGACTCTGGCGGATCAACCTGGGGCCAACCTCCCACTTGGTCCCCACCTCAACCCAACTCAAGGGTGCCGTGCATTTCCGTCCGTACAGAGCCTCGTAGGGAGCCATGTCGATGCTCGAGTGATAACTGTTGTTGTATGCAAACTCCGCCAGGGGCAGGTGCTCCTCCCAAGAGCCCCTCCAGTCTAATACACAGGCACGCAAAAGGTCCTCAAGTGTCTGTATCGTGCGTTCCGACTGTCCGTCCGTCTGGGGGTGGTAAGCCGTGCTAAACCTCAACCTCGTCCCCAAGGCCTGCTGAAACTTAACCCAAAACTGGGACGTAAAGCGGGTATCCCGGTCGGATACGATCTCCCGCGGAACTCCGTGTAGTCGCACCACATCACGGATATACCTCTCTGCCAACTGTGCTGGTCCCAAAGTGACTCGGATCGGCAACAATCGTGCCGTCTTCGTCAATCTATCCACTATTACCCAGACTGCGTCGTGTCCTCGCTGGGTAACAGGTAAGCCCACCACCAAGTCCATGGTGATGCTCTCCCACTTCCACTCTGGCACTGGAAGTGGCTGAAGCGGCCCTGCAGGCCTCTGATGCTCGGCTTTCACCTGCTGGCACACTAAGCACTGCTGCACGAACTCACCCACATCCCGCTTCATCCCTCTCCACCAGAACTCGCGTCTCAAGTCATGGTACATTTTCCTGCTTCCGGGATGTATGGTGAATCTGGAACCGTGTGCCTCAGTCAGGAGCTCTCTCAACAGCTCCTCGTCTCTGGGGACGCACAACCGTCCCCTCAAGCGTAACACCTAGTCTGTGAAAGAGAAGTCCCCTGGGTCCCCTGATAGTACTCTGTCGCGCAAAGACTGCAAGTACGGATCGGCCATCTGTCCCGTGATGATGCGGTCTATCAACTCTGACCTGGTCTGCCGTGTCACCGTCACTGCCCCATAGTACCCTCGTAACTCTAGAGGTCGTCAACTGCCCACCTCCTCCAAAAGGCTCCAACTCTGTAACTGTAGACTGGCCAAGCGTGCGGGCGCCTTACGGCTCAAGGCGTCAGCCACCACATTGGCCTTTCCCGGGTGGTAGGAGATGCTGCAGTCGTAGTCCTTCAGGAGCTCCAACCAACGTCTCTGTCTCATGTTGAGCTCCTTCTGGTCAAAAAGATATCTGAGGCTCTTGTGATCTGTAAAAATCTCGAAGGTCTCACCGTACAAGTAGTGCCTCCATGTCTTCAGCGTGAAGACAACAACTTCCAACTCTAGATCGTGGGTAGGGTAGGTATGCTCATGGGGCTTCAGTTGCCGCGAAGCGTAAGCGACCACGTGACCCCTCTGCATGAGCACACCTCCTAACCCCTGCAAGGAAGCGTCCGTGTACACAACGAACCCGCCACTACTGTCAGGGATGGTGAGCACGGGAGCCGAGGTCAACCTCTCCTTCAGCTCCAGAAAACACGCCTCACAGGCGTCTGTCCAAGCGAAAGGCACATCCTTCCGGGTCAACTGTGTCATAGGACGCGCAATCTGTGAAAATCCTCTGATGAACCGTCTGTAGTAACCTGCCAGTCCCAGGAAACTGCGAATCTCAGTGACTGAACGCGGTCTCTCCCACCTGAGCACTGCCTCGACCTTGGCGAGGTCCACCGCCAGGCCGTCTCCAGAGATCACATGACCCAAAAAGGTCACCTCCCTCAACCAGAACTCGCACTTGCTGTATTTGGCGTACAGCCTGCGTCATCTCAGAGTGTCCAGAACCATCCGCAAGTGCTGTCCGCACTGCGTCCGATCTCTAGAATAGACGAGTACATCATCTATGAAAACCACCACAAACTGGTCAAAGTACGGTCTAAACACCCGGTTCATCAGGTCCATGAAAGCAGCGAGGGCATTGGTCATCCCAAACGGCATGACCAAAAACTCGTAGTGTCCGTACCGGGTGCGGAAAGCTGTCTTGGAGACGTCGGTCTCCCTGATCCTCAACTAGTGGTATCCAAACCTCAAGTCGATCTTGGAAAACACCGTGGCACCCCGCAACTGGTCAAACAAATCGTCAATCCTCGGCAGCGGATATCTATTCTTGATGGTGACCCTATTCAGCTGTCGGTAGTCCACACAAAGGCGTAGGGTCGCATCCTTCTTCTTCACAAACAGTACCGGGGCTCCCCAGGGAGACGCACTGGGCCTCACGAAACCTTTCTCCAAAAGGTCCTGCAACTGGGACTTGAGCTCTCGCAGCTCAAGCGGTGCCATTCTGTATGGCGTGGTGGAGATGGAGCTGGTCCCTGGTACTAGTGAGATCTCAAACTCGATCTCACGCTCGGGCGATAGTCCTGGTAACTCGTCTGGAAACACGTCGGGGTACTCTCTGACCACCGGGATGCTCTGGAAGTCTGCCACGGGGCTGTGCTCTGCCACCACACAAGCTAGGAAGCCCTCACACCCCTGGCTCAAAAGTCTCGCCGCCCGAAGTGCCGAAATGCACCTGAAACCTCCGTCCACTGGTTGCCCGTGAAACTCGAAAGAAGGCAACTCCGGAATGGAGAAGACAATCTTCCTCTCAAAACAGTCTACCAAGGCGTGGTAAGCGGACAGCCAATCCATCCCCAGAATCACTCCAAAGTCCTCCATCTGTATCATAATCAGGTCAGCTGGCAGGCTATGTCCCCCGATGCTGACCTCGCAACCCGTGTACACCTCCTCAGCTACAAACAGCTGACCACTTGGACCTCTGATTACGAACGAATTCTCTAACAGTGTATAATCCTGGTCCAAACTAACTGTGAAACTGGCTGCGACAAACGAGTGCGTAGCGCCGGAATCGAAAAGCGTGTAAACGAGTCTGCCAGAAACTGAAACCATACCTGCTACCACGGATCCCGAAGCTCTGGCGTCCCTGTGTGTTAGGGCGTTGATACGCCCTTCAGCTCTAGGTGCGGACGAAGCGGCCACACTCTACGTCGGACGGGTAGGTGCTGGCCGGTACCCTCCTCGCGACTGCGGTCCTCCTCCTCGCGCCTGGGAACCGCGGCCTCCTGCGCGCCCTCCAGTGCTCTGCGCGGGAAGTATCTGCTGACCTCCTGCCCTAGATGGGCAGTCCCTCCTGACGTGGCCCGGCTGGCCACACTGGTAGCAGAGGGGAACCCGACTCCCGCCCTCAGTGAGTCCCTGCTGTCGGCTAGGCGGGGGTCCGGTGCTGGCGACTGGCCCCTGTCGAGGGCCCCTAAAGGCCACTGATGGCCCTGCACAACGTGACGGCTCTCCTGAGGACACCACATGTCTCCGTTCTCGCCGGCCCTGTGAGAAGTCTGGCTGAAAGGGCCTCTTCCGCCCGCCGTCGGTCTCTCGCGCGGACGGGTTGGTCTCCTCGTAAGTCATAGCTACCTCTACCACCCTCGAAAACGTCGGCCGCTTCAGGGGTTTGACATACCCCCGGATCGCAGGCCGGAGCCCCTCGATGAACCTCCAAAGGCGCTCCTCCTCAGTGGCTACCGCTGTCGCTGCAAAGCGGGACAGCTCCAAGAAACGCGTGCGGTACGCGCTCACAGTCATCGTCCCTTGGCGGAGAGTGTGGAACTCTTGCCTCCTCTGGTCCTACCACGTCTGGGGAAAGTACTGCTCGCAGAAGAGGGTGACGAACTGGTCCCACGTCGGCTCGTCCCTCTCCTGTCCCCGGACCGCCCTCCACCACCGGTGTGCCGCACTCTCCAGCTGGTACGTGGCAAAGGCCACGCGGCACTCCACCGGGGGGCGAAGGGTGTCGAAGATCTTCTCCAGCTGCTCAAGCCAGTCCTCTGCCTCGGTCAGGTCCTCATCCCCCTTGAAGGAGGGGGGCTTCAGCTTCCGGAACTGTCCGAAAAGCTCGAAGTGGCGCTGTAGGGGAGGTGCTGGTGCACCTCCAGGCGAAGGTGCCTCGTGTACAGAAGTGTCGGAGGAAGGTGGGGGTGGCAGGGGCCCATCCCCTCCCTCGTGTCCAGCGCCGCGTCCGTCGCGTGGTCCCACAGAGGACTCCCCCTCTGCAACCCCAGGAGGAGGTGCTCGGGGCAGTGGGTGGAGCTCCTCTCGTACAATATCCCGTATCAGTCTGGCGAGGTCCTGGGCCTGGATGCCAGGGAGTGGTGGCTGGTCCACCGAGACTTCAACGACAGCACGTCCACCTCGCCGACCTCGCCCTCGGCCGCGCCCGCGGCCAGTCTCGCCAGTCCCGCGACGAGGCATCTCCTGCAAGGAGACGCGAAACAAAACGGAAACGTCAAAACAAACGGTACCTAACAAAACTTCTAAGAGCTCCTGTCAAGAGACATGTTGTGGTGGCTACTCTAGCTATAAACATGTGAATTGGTTATTTTCCAGTCAGTTGATTCACTTCTCGGGACGACCTTGCTCTGATACCATCTTGTAACGACCCGGTTCCCAAGTCCCTACGAGACACGAGAACCGGACCGACTCGACTAATCCCAAGACCTAGTCATCCAACGAGGAAGTAACCAAAAGACAGTAAAATAAACCACATTCAGCATGAATATAACTAACAGTAAGAAAGTATAGCAGTAAGGAAAGAAACTACTACAGTAGGTACCACCACAACAGTAAAACAACATTTGTCATATAACAGAACTGCAGGTAAAGAAGTACAGCGGAAACAAAAAAAAAACTACTCACTAAAACAGAAACAAAAGAGGTACAAGGACTGTGGTAAACTCTACTGGACCCTACTTGGCCCAGCGTCCTCTGCAGCCACCGACCCTGGCTACTCAACACCTGGTCCTGAAAAAGGTAACGAGTGTAACACGTCAGCAAAACGCTGAGTAGAGTAGCAAACTAACTAAAGGCAACAGTAGAGTGTACAGTAGCTGTTATGTTCTATTACTTCCTTTATTCACATCTTTCAATTTTTCTCACTATTTCATTTATTTCTCAGATCCTGTACTTGATCTCGAATGTCCTCGTGGGAACGATCTTGATTGCAGTCTTTTCCAAAAGTAGAAGTAGCATGTGGTGCTCTCCTGGCCGGGAGAGTCCCCCGTGGTGATCCTACCATCAGTCAACCACCCCAAGGTCACTGACAGACGTAACGGTGACTACGGCACGCACGATAAACGCACAGGTAGCTAGCCCGCACTGGCACGCGGTCAGTCGTTTCCGTTAACGGGTGCGCCCAAAGCACAGCACGGAACCAGGGTAGAGCCCTCTCAGTAACAGGGGTCCAACCCCTCCACAGTAACCAAACCGGGGCCTTGCCCCTCCACAGTCCGCGCACCCTCGCCTGACTACCCTGGTTTGCCCTAGTGGGCCTAACAAGTCGGTGAAGGAGGCTAGCAGAACCCCGGGGCCCGTGGGGTAGCTAGTACTCTCCTAACACTACTAGCTCTCCTCGGTACTACGTACACGAGGGCCAACAAGTCGGTACAGAGTGGCCAGTCCTAACCCCCGGGTCCCTGGGGTGGCTAGCTCAGCTCTGCACTAAACAGGGGGACAGTCGCTCTCCTTGGTACTCCGTACTCAAGGGCCAGCTCACTTCCCCAATTCTATTCCATTCGCTTTCCAGGAGTTCTACTCCTACTTCCCCGTAGGGTTCCAGAACATCTTATGTCTTACTTTCCAGTTTCACGTTCTTACCAACCATGATCCCAATCATGTTTCTTTATTCATAACAGGCAGCTGTGAATTCAATTTACAGGCAGCTTCATATATTCCTTTCCATTTTTCCAAGACTGCATTATTAGATATTCCACTAGTTTTTCCATCCTAGGATTCATGCCATATCCTAGGGTCTATCATACAATCTAGTTTTCCAGTCCTAGGATTCATGCAACACCTAGGAACTATCATTCCATATATTTCTCATTCCTAGGATTCATGCAATGTCCTAGGTTCTAGTTATGGTTCCATACTTTAACAAATTTTTATTAATACTTAAAACCACTCTACCAGGTACAACGGGAGTAATGGGGGCGTCATCGGGAATCCCGCGTGCCTCCGCGACTCTCAAGACTGCAACCGAACGAGGTCCTATCACAAGGATCAAATACAAGGAGTGTCTCAAAATACTGTATAGCTACTGTAGACGGGTAGAGGAATTAATTCTGAAACGAACGCAACTCGAATCGTGGAAAACGGAGCCCAAACGGGCCCTAAACGGGTCGAAAAAGACGATACTGTGCAAAATCAGACGTCTGGAAGTTCCAGACGTCTTAAACGGTGGATCAGAGAATTACCTGTTCAGCGTGGTTTCCCAGACGTCCAGAAGTCTGCGGGGACGTCTGTCCTATACCCCAGACGTCCGATGGTCCATACGGACGTCTGTAGGTCACTCCAGCCGTCTGGTACAACTTCCAGACGTCTGATTCGCAAAGGATGGCGAATCAGCGAACCTGCGCACAGCCAACCCCCCTCCCTCAGTACGGTCAATCGACAAGAAGGAAGAAGAAGGCGGAAAACTCACCTTTCAGACGTCTGTATGATCTTACAGACGTCTACCTTGCCGTCTGGCTATCAACCCAGACGTCTGATTCTGGAAATTTTTCCAGAATCAGAACCCTGCTCGGCCTCCGCTCGTGACGCCGCCCGCGTCGCACCTCGCGCTCCTGCTGCTCAGACCGCAGCAGGTCCCTCTCCGCGTCGCTCCGCACCCCCTGCGCCCTCCGCCAGCCGGCCAAGCCGCTCCGGCGAGCTCGCCCTCACGGCAGAGCTCCGCCCTCGCACGCCGCACCTCCGCGCTCACTGCGGCCGTCGCTGCCGCCCTCGCGTCCGCTCGCTCTCGCGCACAGGAAGGAGAAGAAGGAGGAGACTGTGGAGACGGGAGGGGAGGCGTGGCCCTTTTAAGGCCGCGCGAGGAGGAGAGAGGAGGTGGCAGGCCGCCTGCAGCCGCAGAGAGAAAAAGAGGGAATATGCGGTCTGCGCGCTCAGGCACGCAGGCGACTCGCGTGTGTCGAAAATAACGGATTTCCAGATGTCTGTAAACGATCCCAGACGTCTTATCAGACGTCTGGTTGTGATCCCAGACGTCTGGTACGACGTCTGGGCCACCTCCCAGACGTCTTAAAAGACGTCTGGGGCACACATTCGTTACAAGGACTCGCCATGAGTTTCGTTATATTTTTGTTTAGGTTCGATTTTGCAACTATACAACTTTAAACTTATTAATTTCGCGATATCGACTTAACAGTTAACCTTTGAAGGTAGGGCTTTCACACATGTTTCACATCTATTTTAAACTTTGCATGATGGGAGTCATTGCCTACCAACTTTGCATTAGTCCTTATTTCTAATTTATGGTGTAGGTGGTATAAAGCTACAACAATAAAGCCCTTTTCTAACAAATAATAGCAAACCCAATTGATTGCCCTATCAATTTAGTATTACTTTTCCAGTGCTTAACATTAAGCTAAAGCTTACTTTAATATTAAGCTAACTATTGGTTTTGAGCTAATGCTTGTTTGGATTACAAAAGAGCTTAGAATTTCCTAAATGCATATGTTCAAGAGATGTTTGCATAAAAGCTTATGATTGGATGAAAGCTTTAGAGAATTAACATTTTTAATTCAATCATTACAACTAGAATTAGATTGCATCACGTGTCATTACTTTTAAATGAGAGATTCATATTGATTGCACCATTCTCCTCTAGTTCACTAAAACATGTGTGCATATTCACAAGAGGAAACCACATTTTGATCACTTTATAAATTGTATCTCTTCTTTAGCGAATTATTGGGCAAATGATTTGTAATTTGGGCCATGTTTTATGGCCCCTAACTAATATATTTTTCATGTGGTTATCAACCAGATAACCACCTTTCCTTCCACCTTTCAAAAAAAAACCTTTATAAAACCTATATATTGGGAGAATGAGGTCAAGTTGATGCTCTTTTGGCCCACTTTGCCAATTTTGATTCAAGTTCAGAACATGATTCAAAGGACTTAATCACTTTGGATGTGGATTATCAATATATGTTTGAATTAAATTTTCAGGTACATACAATCTCATGAATTCAAAATTCCATTAGCAAATAAAGAGGTGGATATTTTTTAATCACAAGTATATATGACAAACAATCTTGCAAAACACTACTAGAAAAATGGGCTTCGCGACCTTTTGTAGCGACGGCTTTTGTTAAAACCATCGTATATAGTAGATTTCCTAGACGACGGTTTGAAAATCATCTTCTTCTTCATATATATGATGGCTGGAATTACAACCGTCATATATATTTACCGTGAATCCCGTGCAATAACAGTAGTGGACCCACATATATTTATATGAAGGTTTGTATAAAAACCATCATATTATAGACAACAGTTCTATCTTGTAACCAGCATCTATATTAATTGCAAATTTTGGTCAAGCAGCATTTTTTCGCTCCCTACCCGACTTTAGACAACAGTTTTTACAAAAATCATCGTCTAAAGTTCCTATGCCCTTAATCCAATGCCCAACCCCCCGTGCACTGTTCATCTCCCTTCACCTAGCCGTGTTCACCTCCTGATCAGAGCTCTCCTCCTCCTCTGTAAACCTCTCCTCCTCCATGTAAGGCTCTCCTCAGATCTCACCGCCGCGCACTCCTCCTAATCATCTTCCTTTGCATGCACTCCTCCTGCTCATCCCACATCCGCGCGCAGCCAACTATCCTCCTCCCATGCACCGTCGGCCATCCTCTCATCGATATGCAGCCCCATCCCCCCACCTCCTCATGTGTTGCCACTCCTCTTCCCCTCCGCATGCAACCCTAGATACTTCTCCTTCCCATCCCCAGCCCCTCCTCCTCCCATCCACAGTCCCCCTCCTCCTCCTCATCCCCATCCCTAGCCCCTCCTCCACATCCCCATCCTCGATCAGCCCCTCCTCCTCATCCCATCCACAGCACCCCATGCTCCCCCTCTGATTGGTCGAGCCCGGATAGGTTGTTAATATGGAGATTTTATCGTTGAAATGTGTATAGTGGTTAACCTAATTCGGACCTAACCATCTCTTTACAAAATTTTTAACCTGGCCTACTTGAATTTATCTTGTCACTTTTAGGCCCAGGGTCGAACTCAGGGAAGTGGGGTTACAAGTCAAGTTTCTACACTTTTCCTACAACGAGTCTCTTCCGTTCGTTTATTGTGTTTTTGGTATTTTTCTTATTTAGATTTTTTTCTGGTAATCCTTGTCCTTGAGGCACACCCTCAAAATTGTGTCCTTGGCTTTGAGCCAAAACAAAGTTCCAAAATGAATCATGCTATTCGCAAGACGGGGTACCTGCAAGTTAAAGATTATCTTTTCTCTTTTATATATATATATTTTTTTATCTTTTTACTAACATAAAAGTGAATAGAAATAAAGTAAATATAGTATGTATATATGTATGTATATATTATATATATAAAGGGGTAAGGATGGAGGCAGCGATGGAGTGTAGCACGATCTCGAGTCGGTCGTCGTCTAGAGAGATGCAACCAACAAGACTGGGTGCCGCATGGAGTGTGGGATGGATGGTGGAAGATATACGCGACCACGCTTTTTGTACGCGTGTATTGGGGAATATCAACAACTGGTGCAGATATTCCCGCGATACAGCGTATGGTAAATATTGTGAAAATATATATATATATGTATGTATATAAGTAAATATATCTATATGTATATATATATATAGTTATAAATGTATAGGTATATATATATATATATGTATGTATATATGTATATAGCTATATATGTATATGTATATATATGTATGTATATATATAGTTATAGATATATATATGTATAGATGTATATATATATATATATATATATGTATGTATATAATACTATATAGATGTATATATATATATATATGTATACATATGTATAATAATATATGTATATAGGTATATGTATCTAGATGTGTAGATATATATATAAGTATATATATAAGTATATAGATATATATATATGTATATAAGTATACTAATACTACTATATATATAGATGTAAGTATATATATATATATATATGCATAGTAGTATATGTATATATGTATATATATATATGTATGTATATATGTAGGTATATATATATATATAAGTAGGTATATATACTAATACATAAGTATATAGGTACTACTATATGTATAAATATAAGTATATATATATATAGATATATGTATGTATATATATATATATGTATATCAATATATGTATATATATGTCACTATATATAAGTATACGTATATATATATAAGTTTATAATAGTGTTTATGTGTGTGTGGGTGTGTGTAAGTGTTGGTGAAGGTGTGTGTGTGCATCGGTGTAAAGAGAGAGTGAGTGCTGTGAGAGAGAGAGAGAGAGAGAGGGCAGGAGAGGACGCAGCCACTCTGCTGGAGGGGCGTTAAGTCATCTGCGCTTGAAGGCCTTCGTCTGATGGTCGCAGGTGCGTATTCACGCAGAGGAGGAGAGGTGTCTGCGTCGCCGGCTGCGAGCGCGGAGGGCTCGCGACAGCGCGCTCGGAGAGGGAGGCGGGAGTCTGCAGGCGAGCATGGAGGGTGGCAGAGGCTAGCAGGGGGCGGGAAGACACTTGGCCGACCACTGCAGAGGCGCGCAGCGGCTGGTTGTGGGCACGGAAGGCTGGCGACAGAGCGGACGAACGGAGATGGGGAAGGCCTGTAGGCGAGCGCAGAGGGGCTGGGGCGCCTGCAGACGCTCGTGGAGGCTGCGGGGGCCGCTGCTGCTGCTGCTTCAAGCTTCAGACCTTGAAGCGGCAGCCATGGCAGGAAGTGCGGGAATGGAAGAAACGAAAAAGAGAAGAGCCACCACCCCCACCGGCTCTTTGAAGAGCTGGGCGGTGGTGGTCTCACTGTGGTGGTGTGCACCACAGTGAGCTCTTGCCCACTGGGTGTCTCCTCGAAGGAGGACCGACGTATGGAGGGGAGGACGGTGGTGGTGATGAGCTGAAGGTGGCTTTTTTTTCTCTTGCTGCAGCCCCCCCCCCCCCCGGTTTGAAGAGAAGAAGACGTGGCCTTATATAGAAGAAGAAGGCATGGCCTTGCATACGGCTGCAGGGAATGGCAGGTGCAGGGAGAGGGCGCTGCAAGGATGGGCTGCTGCAGCAGTGGAAGGCATGGCACGAGGAGGAAAAAGAATACAACCGTAGGAAAATTAGAAATCAAGTGGAATAAAAAAATAGAGAAGGGAATTTTGTAAAGGTGGACTTAAGGAAAAATGTAATTTGCGAGGCCCTTTTTTATTTCATTCTCCTCTCCTCTCAATTAGATGCATGCATACATGTATTTTTACAAATGCAACTATGGAATCCTAATATGCATAGGTAATGCTAGGAAATACCATAAGAAGGCATTATTGCAGGCATATTTTGAGGTGCAATCATACCCCCATGCCTATCTTTTGCTAGTCCCTAGCAAAACAGTATTTAGAAATGATCTTAAGCTGAAGGTTTTCTTTTGAGGTAATATAGGTGTATTTATTGTCGGATATTGTGAGAACCAATTGTGGAGAAGACTACCAGTACTTTAAGTCTCACATGACAAAGATCATCTCTCGACTAACCAGGACTCTTGATATTTAAACCTTAAGTACGATTTCCAGGACCCAGGAGGTTTTTGCCGTACTCGAGAGCTCAAGAGATTATGGCTTGTGCTTAGTGAAGGATCAAGACTGACTAGATGAACATTGAAACTCAAGCCCAAGGTTTCACGAATCTTTAAGTATAGGTTGGTCCCAATTTCAGCTCGTGTTTTCGGATTGACCCTTAAGAAGATGACGAAAAACTCAACTCCCATTTTCTGATTTTTGTGCGGCTCAAAGGAAAATAAGGTATTTGAAACCTGCCTTGAAGAACTTCTTGTAGGGCGAAGATTTTACAGACTTTTGTGAGATATACTGACTTATTTGCATTTTTTTTTAAACACGTGTCAGTATATCTCTTACAACATTTTTCTTTTGAAGGAGTACACTTTTTTTTCTTTTTGGTGGGAGAGTTTCTTTTTGGTGGAAAGAGTCGCTCCTAAACACAAGACTAAAGCCTGGGATAAAAAGTCTACCTGCGTACACAGGTAAGGACTCCACCTTCCCTAATGAACACAAGGGTTGGATCTTATGTTCACTTGGTCTTTCTTGATATGTGTAGTGTGAACCAAGTTTACCTCTCAAGTAAAAGCAAACCAACAGATCCTGTACTGGTGTCTCAGGTACAAGAATACGCCCTTAGTTAGGAGAGATTCTGATCTATTTTGTCAATGCTTAAGTGAATTAAGCCGAGCCTGAGCTAATCAAGCTTCTGTGGCCTGGAAAGTCTTCAAAACAGAGGTTGAATATCCATAAACACTTATTGTATTTTTTTGTTTCAGCTTTTAGATCATTACTAAACACCATTTATTATTATATATTTTTTTTTTCTTCTTCTTTTTTCTTTTTCTTGCATATTTATAAATGGGTGGAAATTGTATGATACCATAAAATACCCAGATCCTATGGATGCCTATCCACCCCCCCATGCCAAATAATGCTATGTCCTCATATGCATGCAAGGAAAGGCAGAGAAAGGACGAAAGATCAGGTAAGGAGAGCTGAGGGTCAGGGTATAGAGTAGGGTGATAGGGTGGGTGGATGGTGGGTGGTGAAATGAAAAGTGAAGTACTCATGATAGTGGCGTGAAAAGTGATGGTGGATGGTGACAGGTCTGGCATTTTCTGGAACGAGAGTGTCCCAGGCGGATCAGAAAACAGATCAGGAAGAAGTTGGCCCTTAGATTGGCCAAGAAGAGGGGCTCTTTGGATAGATGGATCCAAAAGGGAATAGCCCCAATGAGTAAGATGTGGGCTCAAGGTCCTAGTGTGGAGTTGCAAATCCGCCTGATTTGGTGGGAAAGAAAGGGCAATCTGGTCTTCTAGATTGTGGACCAGCGGTGAGCAGCCCGGATATGACTCAGACCACGAGGTATGGGAAGTGGAGAAAACCTCGTCAGAAGTCTGGTCAGGAGAAGGTACGGGAATAGGGAGGGATTGGAGAACATCACAATTTGTGTTGGTCAGGCAGTCGTCAGGTAATTCGCCGCAGTTTGAATAGGTCCCAAATAGTCCGATACAAGCACTGATGGTCATGTCCTCGTTAGACGTGTCATCCTCGATGCAATCGTAATCAAAGTTCCTGGCTACCTTGAAGATGTTAAGCTTGATCTTTTCAGATCCAACGGCAATCTCAATACAGCCCGACTCGTAGTCGATAAGGGCACGGGCTGTGGCCAAGAAAGGTCGACCGAGGATGATCGAACAATCAGAAAGTGAACTAGGAACTTCCATATCTAAAACAAGAAAGTCAACAGGAAAACAGAGACTGTTGACCCTAACCACCACGTCTTCCACCACACCCTTTGGGATTTTGACAGAACGATCAGCCAACTGTAATGTGACAAGGGTGGGTTTCAGATTTCCCAAGGAAAATTTTTCGAGCATGATGGTCGGCATGAGATTTATGGAAGATCCTAGATCAAGAAGGGCACGGTTAAAATTGCAGCCTTGAATGCTACAGGAAATGAGTGGTGTGCCTGGATCTTTCTGCTTCGGTGGTAGGTTTGACAGTATAGCACAACTCGCATGAGGCGAGAGAACCACCGGATTCTTAGTTTTCTTTGACTGTCACCTGGGTGTTGTGTAGTCCTTGAAAAATCAGGCGACAGTTGGTATGTGGTCGATAGCCTCGAGCAGGGGTACTTTGATTTCTACATCCCTGAACAAATTACGTAGGTTATCAAAGGCCTCCGTATCTTTCTTTTTTCCTTTTGGCTCCCTCAATAGAGCCTCAGGGAATATGACTGATTCTGGCAACAATTTTGGTGCATCGTCCTCTCGCAACTACGGTGTGCATCCCGAATGAGAGGGCGATGAAGAAGATGGGCCAGGATCAGGTCGAGGCAGATCGACGGTCTGCTTACCACTCCTCGTAGTGACAGCATTGGATGATGCGAGTCCAGTGGGATCATACGGCGGAGGAGGGTTCACAATGGGGACATAAGAGTGCGGTGCTACAGCGGGATTAGCCTGAAATCCCAATGGAATGCTCGGAGTTTGCAGAATTTGATTAACCTGCCCCTGAGAAGGTTGTACCTGTGGTTGAGGACCACGGGGTATGAAGTTTTGCGGGTTTGGAACAGGTTGGGCGGGAAGAGTGCCCTGAGATCGAGTCGTCATGCGTAGTTGACTGATCTCAGCATTCTACTGCGCCAATTGGTGCTAAAGAGAGGTCATGTTTTCTTCATAGCGCTTTGACATATCCGTCATCATTTGCATCAATTTGTCAAGAGGACTTGATGTGTGTTCGATTTGCGGTACACAAGGGCCTGATGGTGGATTCGCCATAGGATTAGACTGGGCCCTTGGGATGATGGGTGCGGATGGTTGCATTGGTCCACCAGCGGGATTTTGGTACTGCGGGTTGTTGGACCATGCGAAGTTCGGATGATTGCACCACCCTAAGGTTATACGTGGTAGAGAACGGGTTATTCCCCAGGGCGCAAGAGTCTTCTATGCCAGAAGACGCATCCGCATGTAAGTATGCGTCCGAGTACACGGAGGCTTGGTCCTCCGTGTCGAAATACTAGCTTGCAGAAGCCAGTTCCACATGACTTACCGAGTCGCTTGGTGCGACGCTCGGTAAGGAAGGTCTTACGGGGTTTCTCGGGATAAGCTTGGTGTTGGAAGAATTGGAATTGTGACGAAGTGGTGAAGAGGTGGTGTTTACGAGAGATCGGGTGGGGTTGGCCAGAAGCTCGTCCAGCTTCTTGTGCACGACGGAGACTTCATCCAGTTTTTGTGCAATAAGGCTTAGATCAATGGATGAATGAGAGGGTCCCGTGTCAACTTCGTGGACATTTCGAGGCTGGCTGGTACGATTAAAGGCGACAATGGAGGAATTGTTTATTGAGTTTTCACTCATATTTTCAAACAGTTCGAATGCTCTATTCTCATCTTTATTCATAAAATTCCCTCCGCAGGAAGCATCTGCAATCTGCTTCAAAGTCTTATTTAGCCCATAGTAGAAAATCTGGGCTATATGCCACTTATGTAGACCATGGTGCAGACACTTCCTGAGGAGGTCGTTATACCTCTCCCATGCCTCATGAAATTGTTTGCCATTTTGTTGCGTAAATGAGGTGATAGCATGGCGAAGTGCATTGGTTCGCCTGATTGGGAAGAACTTCTTGAGAAACGCTGTTCGCATCTCTTCCCAAGAATGGATGGTTCTCCCAAGTTTGCGTAACCATTGTGACGCTTTATCCCGCAATGAAAATGGGAACATCTTCATGAGGACTATAGGTAACCCGACATTTCTTGGTTTAACAGTTTCAGCTAGTCGGGTTAGGTCTTCCAAGTGGAGAAACGGATCTTCACTTGCAAGATCATGGAAGTGAAAGTTTATTAGGCCAATTATGTTCGGTTTCAGCTCAAAGTCGTCCCCGCCCATGGGGACCCGAATTTGTCCTATGGTCTCTGTAGCAGCAGGATTCTGATATGAGCTAAGAGACCTAGGCTCCTCTCATTTAGGAGGGTTCTGCATTTCCTCCAATGTTTCCCGAATGGCTTCGATTTGCTCATTATACATCTCCATTTGGGCTTGGAGGCAGGTTATGGGATCTAAGGCTCCACCACCTGGTGGGTTCTGAGGGCGGTTTCCTCCCTCGGGATTTGGGGGTGGGTGTGCAGTCATGTTTGTGGAGGAGGAGGACGATTTAGCTTCTTTTCTAGATTTATCAGTCAATTCAAACAGTTCAGGGTTTTGTGACCTCCTCCCAAACATGTACTACCGCAGGAAGATTTGGGGAGATGAGAAGGGAAAAGAGACGAGAGAAATGACGCCGCAAAGGTACACTTGATTACAAATCAATACAGTCAAGTTCCTAACCTCTACAGTGTGCCATTAGACCTAAAGATCTAAGTTACGTACTATCACGAACTACGGAACCGAATGCGAGCACAGCGGAACCACCGAGCCAGATTGAAAGGTCGTTTGCCCCAGTCTTAGACACCCGATAGCATGCGGGAACTCTCGCCAGCACGTAGCTGCTACACGCAGGTAGTTAGACCTCCAATCCTTAGTAAGGGTTAAGTTACTACCAATTTTAATTAGAGGCTTAGGGTCAAGTGCTTTTGGAATGTGAAAGGCGTTGTTTACAGGTAATGCCCAAGTGATTGATTTTAACAGAGTGTGGAAAACAAGCATGCAACGGGGAAATCTCCCCGAATTAAAGTTCTTAATTGGTGAATGGTTTTTAGAGTTCAGCCTTAAGTAATATGAATTTTAGGATTTTGCTAAATTACCAATTCAACTAATCTCCAGGTTTTTGTGAGAATCAAGTTTTCTTTCTAAGCCCAAGAAACCCTTCTTCAATATTAGTTAGTTAATGCATGTTAAAATGCAATGGGCTACCCTAAATGAAGATTTCTATGTGTGGATGCACGAATCAGTTTTAGAGTTTATGTGAAAGGAAGTCAAAGCAATTCAATTCAAGTGCTCCCAATCACCAGAAAGATGTCCACACACAAGGCTTCAACTAAAAGATAAAGAAAATCAAATTGTTGGGGTTGAAGTATTCGAGATCGAATCTCAGGCAAGTTGAAAAGTCGTGGTAAGGTTGGAATTAACTCAATTCCAAGTCTCCCCACCAAAAATATAATCCCGAATTGTAGATAAGTGAGGCAAAAGAGGGGTGCAATCAATCTTTTTATTTTCCTCAAAGAATACTTCCCACAGCGAAAAATTCAAGAATCAAGATTCTCGGATTTTCGCTATGCAAAGTAGGGCGGGAAATCCCGGGGCGGTGGGAGTGAAGATAATCAATCAAACAAGTGAATTTTAATCCACTTACCCCAAGAGATCCCAAGAAGTTTTCCTAGTTTTTTTAGTTTTTAGTTTTTTTTTTATTATTATTAAGGTGACAAGCTAACACTAGTTGCTAAGAAAAGAAAACTTACCTGTTCAGCAACGTGTGCGAAGCTCCAATGCGGTGTCGACGTCTTCACGCTCTCGTTCCCGCCTTGGATCTGCCCTCGTTCCCGACTTCGTCTGCCTGTCTTCTCCTTGCAACCAGGTTCACCTGCACACCAAAAACAAAAATACCCGTGAAGAGAGAAGAGAAAAATTGAAAGGAATTGAATAGAAACTTACTTGAAGGTGCACTTCCCCGGCAACGGCGCCAGAAAAGATGATTGGTCGAGCCCGGATAGGTTGTTAATATGGAGATTTTATCGTTGAAATGTGTATAGTGGTTAACCTAATTCGGACCTAACCATCTCTTTACAAAATTTTTAACCTGGCCTACTTGATTTTATCTTGTCACTTTTAGGCCCAGGGTCGAACTCAGGGAAGTGGGGTTACAAGTCGAGTTTCTACGCTTTTCCTACAACGAGTCTCTTCCATTCGTTTATGGTGTTTTTGGTGTTTTTCTTATTTAAATTTTTTTTCTGGTAATCCTTGTCCTTGAGGCACACCCTCAAAATTGTGTCCTTGGCTTTGAGCCAAAACAAAGTTCCAAAACAAATCTTGCTATTCGCAAGATGGGGTACCTGCAAGTCAAAGATTATCTTTTCTCTTTTATATATATAATTTTTTATCTTTTTACTAACAGAAAAGCAAACAGAAATAAAGTAAATATAGTATGTATATATATATATATATATGTATATATTATATATATAAACGGGTGGGGGTGGAGGCGACGATGGAGTGTCGCACGATGTCGAGTCGGTCGTCGTCTAGAGAGACGCAACCAACAGGACTGGGTGCCGCGTGGAGTGTGGGATGGATGGTGGAAGATGTATGCGACCACGCTTTTTGTACGCGTGTATCGGGGAATATCAGCAATTGGTGCAAATATTCCCGTGATACAGCGTATGGTAAATATTGTGAAAATATATATTTATGTATGTACATAAGTAAATATATCTATATGTATATATATATAGTTATAAATGTATAGGTATATATATATATGTAGATATATATATATGTATATATATATAGGTGTATATGTGTATATATATATATATATATATATATATGTATGTATATATGTATATAGCTATATATGTATATGTATATATATGTATGTATATATATAGTTATAGATATATATATGTATAGATGTATATATATATATATATATATGTATGTATATAATACTATATAGACGTATATATATATATATATATATGTATATATATATGTATAATAATAATAATATATGTATATAGGTATATGTATCTAGATGTGTAGATATATATATAAGTATATATATAAGTATATAGATATATATATATATGTATATAAGTATACTAATACTACTATATATATAGATGTAAGTATATATATATATATGCATAGTAGTATATGTATATATGTATATATATATATATATGCATGGTAGTATATGTATATATATGTCACTATATATAAGTATACGTATATATATATAAGTTTATGATAGTGTTCATGTGTGTGTGGGTGTGTGTAAGTGTTGGTGAAGGTGTGTGTGTGTGTCGGTGTAAAGAGTGAGTGCTGTGAGAGAGAGAGAGAGAGAGGGCAGGAGAGGACGCAGCCACTCTGCAAGAGGGGCGTTAAGTCGTCTGCACTTGAAGGCCGTCGTCTGATGGTCGCGGGCCCGTATTCGCACAGAGGAGGAGAGGTGTCTGTGTCGCTGGCTGCGAGCGCGAAGGGCTCACGACAGCGCGCTCGGAGAGGGAGGCGGGGAGTCTGCAGGCAGGCACGGAGGGTGGCAGAGGCTGGAAGGGGGCGGGAAGACGCTTGGCCGGCCACTGCAGAGGCGCGCAGCGGCCGGTTGCGGGCGCGGAAGGCAGGCGACAGAGTGGACGAACGGAGATGGGGAAGGCCTACAGGCACTCGCGGAGGCTGCAGGTGCCGCTGCTGCTGCTGCTTCAAGCTTCAGACCTTGAAGCGGTAGCCATGGCGGGAAGTGCGGGAATGGAAAAAACGAAAAAGAGAAGAGCCACCACGCCCTCCGGCTCTCTGAAGAGCTTGGCGGTGGTGGTCTCACTGTGGTGGTGTGCACCACAGTGAGCTCCTGCTCGCCGGGTGTCTCCTCGAAGGAGGACTGATGTATGGAGGGGAGGATGGTGGTGGTGATGAGCTGAAGGTGGCTTTTTTTTCTCTTGCTGCAGCCAGCCCTCCCGTTTGAAGCGAAGAAGAGGTGGCCTTATATAGAAGAAGAAGGCATGGCCTTGCATACGGCTACAGGGAATGGCAGGGAATGGCAGGTGCAGGGATAGGGCGTTGCAGGGACGGGCTGCTACAGCAGCGGAAGGCATGGCGCGAGGAGGAAAAAGAATACAACCGTAGGAAAATTAGAAATCAAGTGGAATGAAAAAATAGAGAAGGGAATTTTGTAAAGGTGCACTTAAGGAAAAACGTAATTTGCGAGGCCCTTTTTTATTTCATTCTCCTCTCCTCTCAATTAGATGCATGCATACATGTATTTTTACAATGCAACTATGGAATCCTAATATGCATAGATAATGCTAGGAAATAGCATAAGAAAGCATTATTGCAGGCGTATTTTGAGGTGCAATCACCCTCCTCCTATTGCTCCCCCTAATTACGAAATATTTTGTATTAAGTAAATGTTAAATTTGATTATTTTTTAAAATTTATTTTAGTTATTTATTTATAAATATTTGCAATTTGATTTAGGTATCTCACGTCGTCGAACACCTCTATGATTCACGTGCTTTATTGAGGTATGAAATTAAGTTGTCGTAATTCATTTGTGAATGAATGTGGGGTGTGCCCACTTAGGTTTAAAATGTGGGGTGTACCCACTTGATGATATTTTGATGTGTGAATGTTTTTATAAATGTGGGGTGTGCCCACTTGATGCTTATTTCTGAATGCTTATTTGATTGTATTTCTTCTATGAAAATTTTTATGAATTTAAGAAGTTTGGAAGAAGTAATGAGAGAAAAGAGTGAAAGTGAAAGGAGATGGAGTAGGAGAGGAAGAGAAGGGAAAGAGATGAATAAAGAAGAATATGAATTAATGAAGGGAAGGAGGAGAGGAAGGATAGGGTGAAGAGAGGATAAATAAATAAACAAGAGATGAAAAAGAGAGAGATAGATGCATAGAGAAGAATATAAAGGAAGGGAAGGATGAGAGAAAGGGTAAGGAGAAGAGAGAAAGAGTGTAGAAAGGAAGTGGTAAGATAGGGAGATAGGAGAGAAGGGAGAGAACGGAGAGGGAAAGAGAGGAAGAATCTATTTTTATTTTGTATATAATTATTTATTTTTATTGTAAATTTTATTATTTTAATGAATTCATAGATACATACACTTGCATAAATCTAGATGCACTTGAGGCTAAACAATAGGTATCCTAACCCATAGGTTACAGGTTTTTGGAGGGGATAATCGTATCAAAATACTTGCCCGTCGACACTTATGATCATGTTATATGGACAATGAAAAGTATTTGTATACCTCACTTACATTCACGAAGCTTTGTCTTTATAGCATGCCATAAGAGTCGTCATCCTTTATTCAAAGAAGTTCTAAACAAAGGAGGGTCCTTGAAGATTTGATCACAACTTAGGATTGCTTGTTACATGAAATCGATGTCTGGAGGAATTTTGGTAGTACCTTTTCTCTCTTCTCTGGTATACCAACTGATATTATCTACGTTCCTAGTACACCCCTAAATGGAAGTTATTGGGAATATAGTTAAGGTTAGTCTTAGGAGGTATACTAGAGAAGTGTAAGGAGATGCTGCTGAAATTTCTCCAGATACCGGTTACATGTAACAAGTAATGTTGTGATCAAATCTTCAAGGATGGACTATTAAGTGAAAATCTTAATCAAAATACAAACACTGTTATGAAATTAGATTAATTATAATAATTGGGTGATTTTATTTCATTTTTGTAGATTATCATGGATAAGTCTTTGATTAGTTTGAAGAACTCGGATTACTCTCAATATAAGAATGGAGTAAGAGAGCTCCTTGATTGGACATTTCATGACAATAGGAAGTCATTCAGATGAGGAGACAAATGTGACATGATATTTTGCCCGTGTAGGAGGTGCTTGAATGGATATTTACATGATAGGAACACTGTATACGAGCATACGATTTGCAACAGTTGGTGGTAGCATTATACTAACTGAATTGCTCATAGAGAGGATTAAACAAAGGAAGACAGACGATCTCTGATAGATTTCAATGAGATAGCTATTGACATTGAAGCTAATGACATCGATGAAATGCTTGATGAGGTGAGAGCAAGAGTTGAAGATCTGAGTAGTGAGAAAACTTGTAATCAGTTTTATGATGCTATTAAGGCAGTGGACGAATCTATTACTCCCAGTTCACGTCCATTTCTAAGTTGTCATTTCTTTTGAAGTTATTTCGGATGGAAGTTATGAATAAAGCGACCTCTAAATTGATGTCCGAGATGCTTGAATTCATTGGAAAGCTTTTAAATGATCCAAAAGGTTATCCAAAGACATGGCATGAAGCAGAGAAATAGATTTATAGACTTGGTTTAAATTGTGAGAAAATTGACGCTTGTCCAAATGATTGTATATTATACAGAAATGAATATGCAGAGTTAAGTAGTTGTCCATAATGTGGTGTTCAGAGTTTTAAAGTGGGAAATCCACTAAATACAAGGGCCAAAACAAAGCCAGAGAAGGTTCTACATTATTGTCCATTAATTCCTAAGCTTTAACACATTTTTATTTCAAATAGAACTGCAAATTTGATGACATGGCATAAAGATAATATGTCACGAGATGGTCGTATTCGTCATCCTGTAGATTCAGAAGAGTGGAAAATGATTGACAACACTCATTTAGCATTTTCCGAGGATGCAAGAAATGTCAGATTGGGTCTTGCAAGCGATGGGTTTAATCCTTTCAAGAACATGTACCCATCCTATTCAATTTAGCCAGTTATGATGGTAACTTACAACTTACCTGCGTGGCTTTGTATGCGATCATCGTTTATGATGTTGACCCTCCTTATCCCTGACCCAAAGCAGCCAGGAAATGCAATTGGCGTTTATCTTCAACCATTGATAGATAAACTGAAACTGTTGTAGTTTAATGACATTCGTACATATGATAGACAAAGAAAAGAATTATTTGATATGCATGCTGCATTATTGTGAACCATTAATAACTTCCCCACATATGCAAATTTATTAGGATGGAGTATAAAGGAAAAGTCTGTTTGTCCAGTATGTATGAATGACACTCAGCGTCTTCAACTACCTAAAAGCAACAAGTTCTGTTATTTAGGACACCATAGATTTCTGTCAATTGAGCATAGATGGTGAACAGCAGTGTTTAAGGACAAGTTCGACGGTAAAAGTTGTCGATATTCTTTTAAGAATCTCAGGAATAAGCTAAGTACAAATTCAACAAGGTTATCAGGTTTTCAAATAATGGAGAAATTACAACAACTTGGCATCATATGATTAGATCGTCTATTTAAGACAAATCAAATAGCTTTGAAACATACGGGTTTTAAAAAGAAGACTATTTTCTTCATGGAACTCCCATATTGGAAAGATCTAACTATTCGACATAATCTTAATGTAATGCATATTGAGAAGAATGTCATGGACAATATTTTAGATGTGTTCAACTTAACTGATAGTCCAAAGGATACAATGAAAACAAGAAAAGACATGATAACTTTAGGCATTCATCTAGAGTTACATGTTATTGAAAAAGAAGACAGTAATTATGACTTTCCAGAAGTCATTTACAACTTAAACAATGATCAACGAAAGTTTTCACCTTTTTAAAAGAAATACGGGTGCCAGATGGTTGTTCTTCACAACTTTCTAGATGTGTAAATGAGGTTCAAAAGAAAATTTGTGGGTTAAAGAGTCACGACAATCACATTTACATGCAAGTCTTGTTTCCATTAGCTATTCGTGGAATGCTACCTGATCCAGTTGTGGATTCAATTACAAAAATAAGTTGATATTTCAAAGCTATTTGTTCGAAAGCTGTATATTCTAATTTATTACAATATTGGGATAAGCAAATAGTCATCATATTATGTAAAATGGAGCAAATATTTCCTCCGGCATTCTTTAATGTCATGGTTCATTTAACTCTGCATCTTGCAAATGAAGTAAAAGTTGCTGGGCCTGTGCAATACAAATGGATGTATCCAATTGAACGGTTATTGAAGAAACTTAAAGATTATGTGTTAAATAAGCCTAAGCCTAAAGGATCTATTATGGAATGATATCTTGTAGAAGAGTCCATTAACTTCTATGCCATATATATGGATGAGACAAACAATCAATTTAATTGATTACAGAGAAATTATAATGGAGGGTACAATGAGAACGATAAAAATTATCTTTCCATATTTGATATTCCAAGAAGGTCTATCATTTACACAGAGTACAAATCAATCTCTAAAATCAATCGACGTCTAGCTCACTTGTACATTCTTAAGCAGATTCCAGAAGTTGATGCATTTTATAATGAATTTAAGGAGTGTTCACATCTACAAACATGCGAGGTCGACTATTAAGACCCGTGCTATTAAAACCATTTAAGATGTCTGGGACTTAGGTCAGACATCTGGACACCTTCCCAGACGTTTGGAAATCAATTTTTGTGTGCGTACGACCTCGAGTCTGTGCGCGTACCGGTGGAGAGGAGGAGCAGCGTGAGAAGGAGAGGAGAGGAGAGCGCGCGAGCTCGCGAGAGAGCTCGCTGGAGAAGCTCACGGCCGGTCGAGCATGCGCAAGGCAGAGAGGTGTGCTGGGAAGGTTCTTCTTGACTCTGCTACAGCTAGAGCAGTGGGCGAGCGAGCGCGGCGCGACCACACGCGGCACGAAGAAGACGAAGGCGGCTTCTGGTTCTGGGATTTTCCCAGAATCAGACATCTGGATCTACATCCAAACGACGTTGACGACGTCTGGAAGAAGCTCCAGACTACTGAGAGGTACGTTCCACGTCCTGCACCTCCCTTTGCGAATACGGCCATGCAGGCCATTCCGCTAAGGCACTGTTCCGTGCCCTTTTGAGAACATTTTTCGTCGCGTGTGTAGAATTCGTTTCGGGAAGGCGCGAGACACGCCCTCCCACACAGTTCAGACATCTAAGCGAAGCACCAAACGGCGAGAAGCATCTCCAGATGTCCAGAGAGGTGATCAGATGTCTGGAACTGGGTCCAGACGGTTCAGCAAAGTCCCTGGACGTCTAAGGAATAGCGTAGAGTGAGGTATAGTTCTGGACTTCTTTTAAGACATCGGGAAGGTATTGTGCGTGCTGTAGTCACCGTTACGTCTGTCAGTGACCTTGGGGGTGGTTGACTGAGTGTAGGACCACCACGGGGGACTCTCCCGTCTAGGAGAGCACTACATGCTACTTCTACTCTTCGGAAAAGACTGCAATCAAGATCGTTTCCATGAGGACCATTCGAGATCAATAAAGAGACCTGATAAATAAACCAAGTGATGAAAGAAGGAATAATTAGCTAAATAAAGAAAGAAATTGAAAACAACAGCTACCTGTTCACCTTTACTGTTTAGTTAGCTAGTTGCCACTGTACTCAGCGTTCGTTGATGTTTTTGTACTCATAACCTTTTTTAGGTCCAAGTGTTGAGCAACCAGAGCCTATGGCTGTAGAAGGTGCTGGGCCCAGTAGAGCCCAGTAGTTGTACCTTTTGTTTGTACCCTGTTTCCATTGTAGTGAATATTTTTGTTACACTTCTATACTCTTTTATTGTAACCTTTATATTTCTATACCTTTTTAAATTCTCTACTATTGTGGTGGTGTGTACTGTAGTAGTTTACTTCTTTATTGCTGTACTTTTGTTACTGTTAGTTGCTTGCATGGTGAATGTGGTCTATTTTACTACTTTCTCGTTGGGCGACTGGGTCTTGGGATTAGTTGAGTCGATCCAGTCTCGTGTCATGTCGGGATTCGGGAACCGGGTTGTAACATCGACTTTCTCGAGTGGTTTAAAGAACGTGTTATGCTAATGAAAGAAGAGAACGACCCACAATGGTTGGAGGACTTCGACATAATATCGGATCAACTATTGAGTTGTGGACATGACCATTCAAGTTACATTATAAATAGATTCAGATTCAGGATAAATTCCATAAATGATACGAAGGCCATGTAGTATGCTGGTGTTATTGTTAGTTGCGATTTGAACACTGATTGTGATGGCTACTACGGATATATCGAAGAAATAGTTGAGATGAGCTTCAAATACAACCATAGAGTTGTCATTTTCAAGTGCAATTAGTTCGACGTATTTAAAGAAGGCATTGAATTCAAACTTGATAAGAAGCACAACTTTTTAAGTTTGAATAAGAATCGTCAAATTCTTCATTCTTCACAACCGTTTACATGTCAAGTATCTCAAGTCTTTTACGTCTTTGACAATAGTAGAAATGGATGGATTATACCCGTATGGACAATTCCATGTGAATATTTTGACGCGAAAAAGATGTCGAAAATGACGTAGAAGCAGATGCTTATCAAGAACACTTACCAGAAGTTGGTGCAGGTGCAATAAATATTGATATGTAAGGTATAATTATCTTTACAATATTGATGCCTTCTTATGTCATATCTGCCCATCTCCATGCCCTTTCCAAAAAAAAAAAAATCCAATCTCCATGCTTGCAACAATGTAGGTGGATGAGCCATCAAAGTATGGTGTTGTAGTCATGGAGGAGAAGACTGGAAAAGTGGAGAAATTCGTGGAGAGGTGAAAGATATTTGTGGGCAACAAGATATTTCTTCTGGGCTCGTGTTGTCAGCTTCAAGAGTCCAATCTGTTTATATAAATTCATCGATTTATGGTAAGTCTTCATAATTAGAGATAGAAAAATGACATGTGAAAATTCAGAAGAAACTAGATGTGGAACGCATTAAAATAAAGTGAAAGCTAGAAATACTATACGATTGAAATGTCCCTTCTAGAGGAACTCCTCTTTATGAGGCAACACAACTCCAATAGTTTCTAATTATTAAGCATAAAAATGCTTTAACCAGAGTTATCAAGTGATAGTTTCTAATTCTTTTTAATCCACTACTTTTGCTGAGTTTATGACGTGGAGCAAATTTTTTATTATTAGGATCCCTCCACTTAAATTATCAACATCATATTTGCCACTTGATTTTGACCTAAGAGCAATTCTTTTCTTTCATCAGAGGAAGCTTAGCTCTATGTCTAAGTCTAATTTCGGTTAACTAACTTTGGCAACACATTGGGCATGGGTACCTAAACCTAAAGAAAACCATCTAAAATGAGTGACCTAAGTTTGCAAACAATAGTCTCCAATCCTTGGTAACACTTAATTTCTAGGGTTTACGATGTAGCACTACTTTTTGGTTGTTACATCCAAACACATCTAGAATTTGATAAACAAAGACATGAATGAAATAGTTGTCTATTTTGGGATTGAGGAGTGATATAGATCAATAGTTGAGAAAGAAACTATCATATGCCCCATTATTAGGAAAACAAGTTCGTGACCTAAGTTTGCACCGGGTTCTAAACCAGATCGGGTTCATTGGCTAGCAATCATCATTTAGGGATATATAACCCAAATTAACTTCTCTAACAAAACATTGGTTTGAAAAAAGAAAACCAGTTACTTTTATGTTTATGTTGGAATAATATTCAAAGTACTTTTTTCATTCATTATGTTTATGTTTATATTTTGAATGTTTCATTATATTTATGTTTATGTTTTACTATAGAATGTGTGATTTTATACCATGTAGAATGTGTCATTTTCTTTTTATAGGATTTTGGAAAATATCTGTAATATAGGGGAAACTCTACTGAATTTTTTTCAGATTTTTTTTATTTTTATTTATTTATTTCTTAAAATTTATACAAATAGTAATTTTTTTAATGTCTACGCAGATGAAATTTAAGAAATTTACTAACAGGGGTAGGGATGAGTAGGGCACCTCAGCGAGTAGGGATGAGACCCAGCCACCTTGCATGCAGCTCATGTAGCCTCCACGCACCCATCAACCTCGCACCCAGCCCACCTAGCCCCCCTGCACCCAGTAGCCTGCACATAGCCCACCCAGCCCCCCACCCCGCACCTAGACTCCCCCATTCATTCCTAAGTACATCCCTCTAAGTACTCCCCACATACACCCAGTTGTCATGGTACCTACTCTTGCATTTATCCGACAGCGTGAATATACCCGGCTTGGTGATCTTGCCTGACAATACCAAAAGAAGGGCAAGAGAGTGGTTACTAATGTAGTGCAAGAGGCAGAAGTTGCCATCCACTACCTTGACGATGAGGATGAGGGTGACAGCGACGGCGAGGATAAGGATGAGGAGGGTGAGTACGATGTTGAGGTACAGTGGCCACCTCAGCAGGACCCTCAGGCTGAGGCAGGGACCAGTTCCATTGGTATGAATTGTCGGTAAAATCTTAATAAAATTTATTGATGATGTTTTAATTATAAATATTTATATTTTTCTTATCAGGCAAAAAAAAGGAAGGTGTCCAACAAGAAATGCACATCTAAATGAACTTCCAGAGGGGACGAGAATCAAAGTGCATAACAATGAAGTTGAAGAAGATCCATATTATCCTCCTTTCACTAGCAGATTATCTAGGACGGTAAAGGAGTGGTGTCGGACCTGGATAGGTTGTTAATATGGTGATTTTATCGTTGAAGTGTGTATAGTGGTTAACCTAAATCAGACCTAACCATCTCTTTACAAAATTTTTAACCTGGCCTACTTGATTTATCTTGGTCACTTTTAGGCCCAGGGTCGAACTCAGGGAAGTGGGGTTACGAGTCAAGTTTCTACGCCTTTCCTACAACGAATCTCTTCCATTCATTTATTGTATTTTTTGTGTTTTTCTATTTAGATTTTTTTCTGGTAATCTTTGTCCTTGAGGCATACCCTCAAAATTAGGTTCTTGACTTTGAGCCAAATCAGGGTTCCAAAACAGGTCTTGCTGTTTACAAGACGGAGTACCTGGAAGTCAAAAATTATCTTTTCTCTTTTATATATATTTTTTATGTTTTTATGAGCATGCAAGAAAAATAGAAATAGAGTAAATATAGTATATATATAGGTATATATTATATATGTATAAAGGGGTGGGGTAGAGGCGGAGATGAAGTGTAGCACGGTGTCGAGTCGGTCGTCTAAAAAGACGCAACCAACAGACGAAGTGCCGCGTGTAAGGTGTAGGATGGATGATGGAAGATGAATGCGAACACGCTTTTTGTACGCGTGTATCGGGAAATATCAGCAACTGGTGCAGATATTCCTGCGATACCACGTATGGTAAGTAATATGAAAATATATATATATATATGTATGTATATATGTAAATATATCTATATGTATATATGGTTATAAATATATAGGTATATATATATATGTATATATATATATAGGTGTATATATATATATATATGTATATATATGTATGTATAAGTATATGTATATATATATAAGTATATAGATGTATATATATATATATATGTGTGTGTGTGTGTGTATGTATATAGACTAATACATATTTATATAAGTACTAATATATGTATAGATATATGTATAAATAAATATATATATGTATATATGTAAATATATATGTATATATTTATATATACACTAATACTTAGTTATATAAATACTATATATATATATATATATATATCAATATATATATGTATACGTATATATATATGTATATAATAGTGTATAGGTGTGTGTGTGTGGAAGTGTGAGTGTATGTGTGTAAGCATCGGTAAAGAGAGTGAAAGAGTGTTGTGAGAGAGAGTGAGAGAGAGAGCGGGAGAGAGAGGGCAGCCGCACGCTTCCTGCAGGAGTGAAGACGTGCAGGTTAAGACGTCTGTGCGCTCAGGGCGTCGTCTGGAAGTCCCACGCGCTGACTGGAGCTTCACGCGCACGCACAAGCGCGTATGCACGAGGAGAGGGTCGCGCTGTGTAACGACCCGGTTCCCGAGTCCCTACGAGACACGAGAACCGGACCGACTCGACTAATCCCAAGACCTAGTCGTCCAACGAGGAAGTAACCAAAAGACAGTAAAATAAATCACATTCAGCATGAATATAACTAACAGTAAGAAAGTACAGCAGTAAGGAAAGAAACTACTACAGTAGGTACCACCACAACAGTAAAACAGCATTTATCATATAACAAGAACTGCAGGTAAAGAAGGTACAGCGGAAACAAAACTACTCACTAGAACAGAAACAAAAGGGGTACAAAAGGCTGTGATAACTCTACTGGACCCTAGTCCGCCCAGCGTCCTCTGCAGCCGCCGACCCTGGCTGCTCAACACCTGGTCCTGAAAAAGGTAACGAGTGTAACACGTCAGCAAAACGCTGAGTAGAGTGGCAAACTAACTAAAGGCAACAGTAGAGTGTACAGTAGCTCTTATGTTCTATTACTTCCTTTATTCACATCTTTCAATTTTTCTCACTATTTCATTTATTTCTCAGATCCTTTACTTGATCTCGAATGTCCTCGTGGGAACGATCTTGATTGCAGTCTTTTCCAAAAGTAGAAGTAGCACATGGTGCTCTCCTGGCCGGGAGAGTCCCCCGTGGTGATCCTACCCTCAGTCAACCACCCCAAGGTCACTGACAGACGTAACGGTGACTACGGCACGCGCGATAAACGCACAGGTAGCTAGCCCGCACTGGCACGCGGTCAGTCGTTTCCGTTAACGGGTGCGCCCAAAACACAGCACGGAACCAGGGCAGAGCCCTCTCAGTAACAGGGGTCCAACCCCTCCACAGTAACCAAACCAGGGCCTTGCCCCTCCACAGTCCGCGCACCCTCGCCTGACTACCCTGGTTTGCCCGAGTGGGCCTAACAAGTCGGTGAAGGAGGCTAGCAGAACCCCGGGGCCCGTGGGGTAGCTAGTACTCTCCTAACACTAGTAGCTCTCCTCGGTACTACGTACACGAGGGCCACCAAGTCGGTACAGAGCGGCCAATCCTAACCCCGGGTCCCTGGGGTGGCTGGCCCCACTCTGCACTAAACAGGTACAGGTACTTCCCTTGGTATTGCGTACCCAAGAGACAATACGAACAACATCTCAGTTCCATTCCTTTCTCTTTCCAGGAGTTCCACTCCTAATTCCCCGTAGGGTTCCATCCTTTAATCTCAGGACATCTTATGTTTCACTTTCCAGTTTCACGTTCTTACAAACCATGATCTCAGTCATGTTCCTTATTCATAACAGGCAGCTGTTAATTCAATTTACAGGCAGCTTTATATATTCCTTTCCATTTTTCCAAGACTGCAGTATTATACATTCCACTAGTTTTTCCATCCTAGGATTCATGCCATATCCTAGGATCTATCATACAATCTAGTTTTCCGGCCCTTGGATTCATGCAACACCTAGGAGCTATCATTCCATATATTTCTCATTCCTAGGATTCATGCAATGTCCTAGGTTCTAGTTATGGTTCCATACTTTAACAGATTTTAATAATAACTTAAGCCACTCTACCAGGTACAACGGGAGTAATGGGGGCGTGATCGGGAATCCCGCAACCGAACGAGGTCCTATCACAAGGATCAAACACAAGGAGTGTCTCAAAACAGTGTATAGCTACTGTAGACGGGTAGAGGAATTACTTCTGAAAAGAATGCAACTCGAATCGTGGAAAACGGAGCCCGAACGGGCCCTAAACGGGTCGAAAAAGACGATACTGTGCAAAATCAGACGTCTGGAACTCCTTCCAGACGTCTTAAAAAGTGGATCAGAGAATTACCTGTTCAGCGTGGTTTCCCAGACGTCCAGAAGTCTGCGGGGACGTCTGCCCTAGATCCCAGACGTCCGATGGTCCCTCAAGACGTCTGGAGGTCACTCCCGCCGTCTGGTACAACTTACAGATGTCTGATTCGCAAAGGATGGCGAATCGGCGAACCTGCGCACAGCCAACCCCCTCCCTCAGTACGGTCAGTCGACAAGAAGGAAGAAGAAGGTGGAAACTCGCCTTTCAGACGTCTGTATGATCTTACAGATGTCGACCTTGCCGTCTGGCTATCAATCTAGATGTCTGATTCTGGAAATTTTTCCAGAATCAGGACCCTGCTCGGCCTCCGCTCGCGACGCCGCCCGCGTCGCACCTCGCGCGTCCGCTGCTCCGACCGCAGCAGGTCCCTCTCCGCGTCGCTCCGCGCCCCCTGCGCCCTCCGCCGGCCGGCCAAGCCGCTCCGGCGAGCTCACCCTCACGGCAGAGCCCCGCCCTCGCACGCCGCACCTCCTCCGCGCTCACTGCGGCTGCCGCTGCCACCCTCGCGCTCGCTCGCTCTCGCGCACATGAAGGAGGAGGAGACGGTGGAGACGGGAGGGGAGGCGTGGCCCTTTTAAGGCCGCGCGAGGAGGAGAGAGAAGGTGGTCGCAGCGCGCCTGCAGCCGCAGAGAGAGAGAGAGGAATCGCAGGTCTGCGTGCACAGGCGCGCAGACGAATCTCCCGTGCGAACATAACTGTTCTCCAGACGTCTGGAAACGATCCCGGACGTCTGGTCAGACGTCTGGATGTGATCCCAGACATCTGGTGGCCCAGACGTCTTAAAAGGCGTCTGGCGCACGCGTTCGTTACACGCTGGAAGGGAGAGAGCGTGGGGAGAGGAAAGGCTGGAACAGGTGCTCGCAGGCACACGCGGGCAAAGGGAGCGAGCGAAGGAGCGGGCGGGTGCGGGCGATGCGGACGCATGCAGACGTGCAAGCGGGCGCGGGGCTAAACGCATGCGCAAGCGCTGGCTGGTTGCGGCACGCCGGGTGACCGGATAAGTGAGAAGCTTTCCGGTCACCCCACTGTAGCCACAGTGTTCCGCAGACTGGCGTGAGCAATGGCTACAGTTTAAGGCCGCACCGCGCGACCGGGTATGCCCGGTGCTGTGAGTGCGAACGGCTCGGCGCGCGCAGTAGAGTGGCTCCGGCTACTAGCTTGCGGGCAAGACCTTGCGACAGAGCGTGCGGGGAGGGCTGGGTCGCGAGCGAAGGGGCACGACAAGGCGCACAGTGGCCTGTGGGTGTTGGCTGGGGTGCGCGGGAAGCTTGGCTGGTTGAGGAAGAGAGAGCGTGACAGGGTGCTTGCGCGAAGAAGCTGGAGGTGAGGGCAATGCGAAGGAGGAGGCAAGGGCGCCTGCAGGCGCGCGCGGAAGGCCTACGTGCGCTGCTGCCGCCTTGCTACTGCTGCTGTGGGGCTCGGCTGGCTACTGCAGGGTGTGCGGTGGCCGGTTGAGCTTCAAAGCTTGAAGCTTTGCTCCAATGGCTGAAGGTGCTTCAAACGGTGAACCAAGAAAAGAGCCACCACGCCCACTGGCTCTATGGTGAGCTGAGCGGTGGTGGACTCACGGTGGTGATTGTGCACCACCGTGAGGTGCTCCTATCCGCCGGGTGTCTCCTCTGAGGAGTAGGGCCGGCGTGTAGAGGGAGAGGGGACGGTGGCCTGGAAGGAAGTGGAGCTGCTGTGTGGGTCTTTGGTTGGGGACCAGGCTGCCTCATGAAGAAGAAGTTGCCCTCTATTTATAGAAGAAGAAAGCCATGCACAGCCATGCCCTGGCTGTGCATGGCTCATGCACGGCTCATGGCAGGGAGTGGGCTGCTGCAGCTAGCAGGGAGAGCTGTGAGCAGGGAATGGCTCGAAGGAGAAGTTGCCATGCAGCCACGGGAAGAGTGATTACAAAATCAAATGGAGATAAAAATAAAGATGGGAATTTTGTGAAGTAGCACTTGAAGAAAATGTAAATTGCGAGGCCATTTTATTCACTCTCCTCCCCTCTCAATTAAATGCATGTATGCATGTATTTTTACAAATGCGACTATGAAACCTTAATATGCACTGGTAATGCTAGGAAATCGTACAAGACGGCGCAATTGCAGGTGTATTTTTGCGGTGCAATCATACCCCCATGCCTATCTTTTGCTAGTCCCTAGCGAAACAATTTTTTTTTTTGTAATGTATTTAGAAATGATCTTTAAGCTGAAGATTTTCTTCTGAGGCAACATAGGTGTGTTTATTGTTGGATATTATGAGAACCAATTGTAGAGAAGACTACCAGTACTTTAAGTCTCATATGACAAAGATCATCTCTCGACTAACCAGGACTCTTGATATTTAAACCTTAAGTACGATTTCCAGGACCCAGGAGGTTTTTACCATACTTGAGAGCTCAATAGATTATGGCTTGTGCTTGTGAAGGATCAAGACTAACCAGATAAACATTAAGACTCAAGCCCAGGGTTTCAAGAATTTTTAAGTACAGGTTGGTCCCAGTTTCAGCTCGTGTTTTCGAATTGACTCTTAAAAGATGACAAAAAACTCAACTCCCATTTTCTGACATTTGTGGCTCACAGGAAAAACAAGGTATTTGTGACTTGCCCTGAAGAACTTTTTAGGGTAGAGACTTTACAGACATTTACGAGATATACTAACTTATTTGCAACCTTTTTTTATAGAAACGCATTTCAGTATATCTCTTACAACATTATTTGGAGGAGCACACTTTTCTTTTTGGTGGGGGAGTTTCTTTTTTATGCAAAGAGTCTCTTCTAAACACAAGACTAAAGCCTGGGATAAAAAATCTACCTGCACGCACAGGTAAGGACTCCACTTTCCCTAATGAACACTAGGGTTGGATCTTATGTTCACCTGGTCTTTCCTGATGTGTAGTGTGAACCAAGTTTACATAAGCTCTCAAGTAGAAGCAAACCAACGAATCCTGTACTGGTGTCTCAGGTACAAGAATATGTCCTTAGTTAGGAGAGATTCCGATCTATCTTGTCAATGCTCAAGTTAATTAAGCCGAGCCTGAGCGAATCAAGCTTCTGTGGCCTGGAAAGTCTTCAAAACAGGGGTTGAATATCCATAAACACTTATTATATTTTTGTTTCAACTTTCAGATCATTACTAAACATCATTTATTATTATTATTATATTATTTTTTTTTCTTTTTTTTCTTGCATATTTGTAAATAGGCAGGAACTGCATGATACCATAAAATACCCAGATCCTATAGATGTCTATCCACCCCCTCATGCCAAACAATGTTATGTCTTCATATGCATGCAGGGTAGGGTAGAGGAAGGACGAAAGATCAGGTAACGAGAGCTGAAGTGCAGGGTATATAGCAGGGTGGTAGGATGGGTGGATGGTGGGTGGTGAAGTGAAAAGTGGAGTGATCGTGATAGTGGTGTGAAAATTGATGGTGGATGGTGAAAGGTCTGGCATTTCCTGGGACGAGAGTGTCCCAGGCGGATCGGAGAATAAGTCGGGAAGAAGTTGGCCCTCAGATTGGCCAAGAAGAGGGGCTTCTTAGATAGATGGATCCAAAAAGGAAAAGCCCCAGTGAGAAGTATATGGGCTCAAGGTCGCAGTGTGGATTTGCAAATCCGCCTGATTTGGCGGGAAAGAAAGGACAATCCGGTCTTCAAGAGTGTGGACTGGCGATGAGTAGCCCGGATATGACTTAGACCATGAGGTATGGGAAGCGGACAAAACCTCGTCAGAAGTCTAGCTAGGAGAAGGTACGGGACAAGGGAGGGATGGGGGAACGTCACAATATGTGTTAGTCAGGCAGTCATCAGTGTTTTCAGGTAATTCGCAGCAGTTAGAATAGGTCCCAATTAGTCCGATACACGCACTGACGGGCATGTCCTCGTCAGACATGTCATCCTCGATGCAATCGTAATCAAAGTTCTTGGTTGCCTTAAAGATGTTAAGCCTGATTTTTTCAGATCCAACAGCAATCTCAATACAGCCCGACTCGCAGTCGATAAGGGCACAGGCTGTGGCCAAGAAAGGTCGACCGAGGATGATCAGACAATCAGAAAGTGAGCTAGGAACTTCCATATCTAAAATAAGAAAGTCAACAGGAAAACAGAGACTGTTGACCCTAACCACCACGTCTTCCACCACACCCTTCGAAATTTTGACAGAGCGATCTGCCAACTGTAACGTAACAGGGGTGGGTTTCAGATTTCCCAAGGAAAAGTTTTCGAGCATGATGGTTGGTATAAGATTTATGGAAGATCCTAGATCAAGCAGGGCACAGTTAAAATTGCAGCCTTGGATGCTACAGGAAATAAGCGATGTACCCGGATCTTTCTGCTTTGATGGTAGGTTTGACAGTATAACACAACTCGCATGAGGCGAGATAACCACCGAATTCTTCATTTTCTTTGACTATCGCCTAGGTGTTGTGTAGTCTTTGAAAAATCGGGCGATAGTAGGTATGTGGTCGATAGCCTCGAGCAGGGGTACCTTGATTTCTACATCGCTGAATAATTACGCAGGTTATCAAAGGCCTGCATGTCTTTCTTCTTGCCTTTTGGCTCCCTCAGTAGAGCCTCAGGGAATGAGACTGATTCTGGCACCAATTTGGGTGTATCATCCTCTCGCGAATGCGGTGCGCATCCTAAATGAGAGGGCGATGAAGAAGACAGGCCAGGATCAAGTCGAGGCAGATCGACGGTCAGCTTACCGCTCCTTGTAGTGATAGCATTGGACGATGCGGGTCCAGTGGGATCATACAGCGGAGGAGGGTTCGCAATAGGGACATAAGAGTGAGGTGCTGCAGCGGGATTAACCTGAAATCCCGATGGAATGCCCGGAGCCTGTAGAATCTGGTAAACCTGTCCCTGAGAAGGTTTTACCTGTGGTTGCGAACCACGAGGTACGAAATTTCGTGGATTGGGAACATGTTGGGCGGGAAGAGTGCCCTGAGATCGAGTCGCCATACGTAGTTGACTGATCTCAGCATTCTGCTGCGTCAATTGATGCTGAAGAGAGGTCATGTTCTCTTCATGGTGCTTTGACATTTCCGTCATCATTCGCATCAATTTGTCAAGAGGACTTGATGCATGTTCGGTTTGCGGTACGCAAGGGCCTGATAGCGGATTTGCCATAGGATTAGACTGGGTCCTTGGGATGACGGGTGCGGACGGTTGCATTGGTCCACCTACGGGGTTTTGGCGCTGCGGGTTGTTGGACCATGCGAAGTTTGGATGATTTCGCCACCCTGGGTTATACGTGGTAGAGAACGAGTTGTTCCCCAGGGCACAAGCGTCTTCTATGCCAGAAGACGCGTCCGCATGTCAGTATGCGTCCGAGCACACGAAGGCTTGGTCATCCATGTCGAAATACTGGCTCGTAGAAGCTAATTCCACATGACTTACCGAGTCGCTTGGTGCGACACTTGGTAAGGAAGGTCTTACGGGGTTTCTTGGGATAAGCCTGGTGTTGGAAGAATTTGGATTGTGACGAAGTGGTGAAGTGGGGGTGTTTGCCATAGAATGGGCGGGGTTGGCCAGAAGCTCGTCCAACTTTTTGTGCACGACGGAGACTTCATCCAATTTTTGTGCAATAAGGCTGAGATCAGTGGATGAATAGGAGGGTCCCGTGTCAACTTCGTAACATTTCGAGGCTGGCTGGTACAATTAAAGGCGACAATGGAAGCATTATTCATCGAGTTTTCACTCATATTTTCAAATAATTCGAATGCTCTATTATCGTCTTTATTCATAAAGTTCCCTCCGCAGGAAGCGTTTGCAATCTGCTTCAAAGTCTCATTTAGCCCATAGTAGAAAATTTGGGCTATATGCCACTTAAGCAGACCGTGGTGCGGACACTTCCTGAGGAGGTCATTATACCTCTCCCACACCTCATGAAATTGTTCGTCGTTTTGTTGCGTAAATGAAGTGATAGCACGGCGAAGTGCATTGGTTCGCCGGATTAGGAAGAACTTCTTGAGAAACGTTGTTCGCATCTCTTCCCAAGAGTGGATAGTTCTCCCAAGGGTGCGTAACCACAACGAAGCTTTGTCCCGCAATGAAAATGGGAACATTTTCATGAGGACTATAGGTAACCCAACGTTTCTCGGTTTAACCGTTTCACCAGTCGGGTTAGGTCTTCCAAGTGGAGAAAAGGATCTTCACTTGCAAGACCATGGAAGTGAAAATTTATTAGGCCAAATATGTTAGGTTTCAGTTTAAAGTCATCCCCACCCATGGGGACCCAAATTTGTCCTATGATCTCTGTAGCAACGGGATTCTGATAGGAGCTAAGAGACCTAGGCTCCTCCCGTTTGGGAGGGTTCTGCATTTCCTCAAATGTTTCCCGAATGGTTTCAATTCGTTCATTATACATTTCCATTTGGGCTTGGAGGCGGGTTATAGGATCTAAGGCTCCACCACCTGGTGGGTTCTGAGGGCGGTTTCCTCCCTTGGGATTTGGGGGTGGGCGTGCAGCGATATTTGTGGAGGAGGATGATTCGACTTCTTTTCTAAATTTATCAGGCAATTCAAACAGTTCAGGATTTTGTGACCTCCTCCCAAACATGCACTACAGTAGGAAGAATTGGGGAGATAAGAAGGGAAAAGAGATGAGAGAAATGACGCTGCAAAGGTACACTTGATGACAAATCAATTCAATCAAATTCCTAACCTCTACGGTGTGCCCTTAAACCTAAAGATCTAAGTTACCTACTATCACAAACTACGGAACCGAATGCGAGCACCGTGGAACCACCAAGCCAGATTGAAAGGCCGTTTACCCCAATCTTAGACACCCGATAGCAAGCGGGAACCTTCACCAGCACGTAGACGCTACACGCAGGTAGTTATACCTCCAATCCTTAAGAAGGGTCAAGTTACTACTAATTTTAGCTAGAGGCTTAGGGTCAAGTGCTTTTGGAATGTGAAGGGCATTGTTTACAGGTAATGCCCAAGTAATTGATTTTCAGAGTGTGTAAAATAAGCATGCAACAGGGAAATCTCCCCGAATTGAAGTTTTTAATTGGTGAATGGTTTTTAGAGTTCAGCCTTAAGTAGTATGAATTTTAATATTTTGTTGAAATACTAATTCAACCAATCTCCGGATTTTGTAAGAATACAAGTTTTCTTCTAAGCCCAACAAACCATTCTTCAATATCAATTGGTTAATGCATACTGAAATGCAATGGGCTACCCTAAATGGAGATTTCTATGTGTGGATGCACGAATCAGTTTTAGAGTTTATGTGAAAGGGAGCCAAAGCACTTCAATTCAAGTGCTCCCAATCACCAGAGATGATTTCCACACACAAGGCTTCAACCAAAAGATAAAGAAAATCAAATTGTTGGGGTTGAAGTATTCGGGATCAAATCTTAGGCAAGTTAAAAAGTCGTGGTGGGGTTGGAATTAACTCCTTTCCAAGTCTCCCCACCAAAAAGGTGATCCCGAATTTGCAGTTAAGTGAGGCAAAATAGGGGTGCAATCAATCTTTTTATGTTTTCCTCAAAGAATACTTCACACGGTGAAAATTTCAAGAATCAAGATTCTTGGATTTTCGCTATGCAAAGTAGGGCGGAAAATCCCGGGGCGGTGGGAGTAAAGGCAATCAATCAAACAAGTAAATTTTAATACACTTGCCCCAAGAAATCCCAAGAAGTTTTTCTAATATTTTAGTTTTTAGTTTTTTTTTTATTATTAAGGTTACAAGTTAACCTAGGTTGCTAAGAAAAGAAACCCTACTTGTTCGGCAACGTGTGCGAAGCTCCAATGCGATATCGGCGTCTTCACACTCTTGTTCCTGCCTTGGATCTGCTCACGTCTCCGACTTCGTCTGCCTGCCTTCTCCTTGCAACAGGTTCACCTGCACACCAAAAACAGAGACACCCATGAAGAGAGAAGAGAAAAAATTACAGGAATGGAGTAAAAACTTACTTGAAGGCACACTTCCCCGACAACGGCGCAAGAAAAGGTGTGTCAAACCCAGATAGGTTGTTAATATGGTGATTTTATCGTTGAAGTGTGCATAGTGGTTAACCTAAATCGGACCTAACCATCGCTTTACAAAATTTTTAACCTGGCCTACTTGATTTTATCTTGGTCACTTTTAGGCCTAGGGTCGAACTAAGGGAAGTGGGGTTACGAGTCAAGTTTCTACGCCTTTCCTACAACGAATATCTTCCGTTAGTTTATTGTGTTTTTGGTGTTTTTCTATTTAGATTTTTTTCTGGTAATCTTTGTCCTTGAGGCATACTCTCAAAATTAGGTTCTTAGCTTTAAGCCAAATCAGGGTTCCAAAACGGGTCTTGCTGTTCGTAAGATAGAGTACCTACAAGTCAAAGATTATCTTTTCTCTTTTATATAGTTTTCTTATCTTTTTATGGGCGTGCAAGAGAAATAGAAATAGAGTAAATATAGTATATATATATAGGTATATATTATATATGTATAAAGGGGTGGGGTGGAGGGGGAGATGGAGTGTAGCACAGTGTCGAGTCGGTCTTCGTCTAGAAAGATGCAACCAACAGGACGAAGTGTCGCATGTAAGGTGTAGGATTGATGGTGGAAGATGAATGCGAACACACTTTTTGTACGCGTGTATCGGGGAATATCAGCAACTGGTGCAGATATTCCCGTGATACCACGTATGGTAAGTAATGTGAAAATATATATATATGTCTGTATATATGTAAATATATCTATATGTATATATGGTTATAAATATATAGGTATATATATATGTATATATATATAGGTCTATATATATATATATATATAAGTATATGTATATATGTATGTAGCTATATATGTATATATGTATATGTATATATATATAGGTATGTAAATATATATATATAAGTATATGTATAGATAGATATATGTATATAGTAATATATGTATATATAGATATATGTAGCTAGATATGTATATATATGTATATATATATGTGTGTGTGTGTGTATAGACTAATACATATTTATATGAGTACTAATATATGTATAGATATATGTATATATATATATATATCAATATATATGTGTATACGTATATATATGTATATAATAGTGTATAGGTGTGTGTGTATATGGAAGTATGAGTGTATGTGTGTGTAAGCGTCGGTAAAGGGAGTGAGAGAGTGTTGTGAGAGAGAGTGAGAGAGAGAGCGGGAGAGAGAGGGCAGCCGTGCGCTTCCTGCTGGAGTGAAGACGCGCGAGTTAAGACGTCTGTGCGCTCAGGGCGTCGTCTGGAAGTGCCACGCACCGACTGGAGCTTCACACGTGCACGCAAGCGCATATGCGCGCGGAGAGGGTTGCATTGGAAGGGAGAGAGTGCGGGGAGAGGAGAGGCTGGAATGAGCGCTCGCAGGCACACACTGGCGAAGGGAGCGGGCAAAGGAGCGGGCGAGTGCGAGCGACGCGGACAAACGCAGATGCGCAGGCGGGCGCTGGAGCGGGCACGGGGCTGAACGCGTGCGCGGGCACTGGCCGGTTGCGGCGTGCCGGGTGACCGGATAAGTGAGAAGCTTTCCGGTCACCCCACTGTAGCCACAGTGTTCCGCAGACTGGCGTGAACAATGGCTACAGTGTAAGGCCGCGCCGTGCGACCGGGTACGCCCGGTGCTGTGAGTGCGGACGGCTCAACACGCGCGGTGGAGTGGCTCTGGCTGCTGGCTTGCGGGCGAGACCTCGGGACAAAGCGCGCAGGGAAAGCTGGGTCGCGAGCGAAGGGGCGCGACAGGGCGTGCGGTGGCCTGCAGGTGTTGGCTGGGGTGCACGAGAAGCTTGGCCGGCCGCTGCAGTGGCGCGCGGTGGCCGGTTGCGGAAGAGAGAGCGTGAAAGGGTGCTTGTGCGAAGAAGCTGGAGGCGAGGGCAGTGCGAAGGAGGCAAGGGCACCTGCAGGCACGCACGGAAGGCCTGCGTGCGCTGCTGCCGCCTTGCTGTTGCTGCTGTGGGGCTCGGCCGGCTGTTGCAGGGTGTGCGGTGGTCGGTTGAGCTTCACAGCTTGAAGCTTTGCTCCAATGGCTGAAGGTGCTTCAAACGGTGAACCAAGAAAAGAGCCACCATGCCCACCGGCTCTATGGTGAGCTGGGCGGTGGTGGACTCACAGTGGTGGTTGTGCACCATTGTGAGGTACTCCTGTCCGCCGGGTGTCTCCTCTGAGGAGGAGGGCTGGCGTGTGGAGGGAGAGGGGACAGTGGCCTGGAAGGAAGTGGAGCTGCTGTGTGGGTCTTTGGTTGGGGACCAGGCTGCCTCATGAAGAAGAAGCTGCCCTCTATTTATAGGAGAAGAAAGCCATGCACAGCCATGCCCTGGCTGTGCATGGCTCATGCACGGCTCATGGCAGGAGTGGGCTGCTGCGATTGGCAGGGAGAACTGTGAGCAGGGAATGGCTCGAAGGAGAAGTTGCCATGCAGCCACGGGAAGAGTGATTACAAAATCAAATGGAGATAAAAATAAAGATTGGAATTTTGTGAAGCAGCACTTGAAGAAAATGTAAATTGCGAGGCCATTTTATTCACTCTCCTCCCCTCTCAATTAAATGCTTGCATGTATGTATTTTTACAAATGCGACTATGGAACCTTAATATGTACTAGTAATGCTAGGAAATAGCATAAGACGGCGCAATTGCAGGTGTATTTTTGGGGTGCAATCAAGGAGCTTGTCCCCCTTTATTCTTTTAACTGGAGGTCAGCCTCCAAGGAGATCAAGAGGCAGTTTATTCGTAATTTGGACGTAAATAATTATTTATATATATATAGAAGTTTACTTTATTAATATTTAATTCATTTATACGATTTGTAATATTACAGGCAATCTTTGATTGGGGTGATGATATGAATGTCACCAAGTACATTCTACAACATGCGGCGAGACGACATCGTGATTGGAAGATGACAACGAAGAGAAAAGTGAAATTTGTAATATTTCTCATTTTTTATTATTTACTTAATTAATTTCTTTTGACACTTTATTTCTATAATTTAGTATTATAATTCAATGTCGTCTAATGAAGAGGCATTAAGGAACGTGCCTCTTACAATAGTAGCAAATGTGTGGAGAGAATGCTGTGAGCATTGGAATAACCCTGAGATAGAGGTAATTACAATTACTTTTAATAGCATTTGAAGATAAATTATTCAATTATTTTCCATTACAATATGTTATATATACAGGATAAGGAAAAGAGGAACAAAGCCAATATAGCTAAAGCTCCACCGTAGATGAAAGAGTCGATCTTCGTTTTCGATAAAAATTTTAACATAAAATGTCATGTCATTATATTTAGTCGTGTGACAGAAAATCGACTATCAAAGCATTTAATAATTCAAAACTAACCACAAAAATAGTTAGGTCATCTCAATAGGGAGAAATTAGCCTACTAATGATGTCTTGTCTATTCGGTATTGTCACTGGCTACTGATTCGAAATCTTGCAAGCTTATTTCTAACATAACTTAACACTCCATGTAGTTAATTAAGACCATAGGGAGGTCATTGCAAAAATTACTTTAATAAATTAACTCATCAAATAAATGCATAGTACTTTCTGCAATGGCATTAGTGGTAAATAGAAATGTGTGTCAAAACAAAGGTTTTTCCCTCTCTCCTCACGCACAGGAAGGAGGGTCATTAGCTGGATGGAGCTCTGAGGAGATCAGCTGGGAGGAGGGCTTCAAGATGGCGGTGACGGGGCGGTGAGAGGTAGCCGGCGGCGGTCGCTTGATGCGTCGGAGGTCAGCAGTGTGGTGTCCTGCTCCCTATGGAGGCCGCATACGTAGGCCGCTCATGGTTACACGTGGCCCCGATGGTCGGCAAGGGTGTGCGGTGATGTCAACGTGAGTCGAGGAAGTTCGAGCGTGGACGGCTTTGGAAGGTGGTTGCACTGTTGGGTTCATTTGGTGGAGTTGCAGGTGGTGGTGGTGGAAACGGAGGTTGAAGAAGAGAAAAAGAGGAAGACGAAAAGGGAGTGGGTGGGTGGTGGCTATGGTATTGGTGGCGATGGTGGGCGTGTTGTTGGTGGTCTACGGCTAGGGGGGATGGTCTGCTGGACGTGGAGGGCAATGGGTGGGGATGGCGTTGATGAAGGTGATGGGTGTAGTGCTGTGAGGGGTGATGGTGATCGGGTAATAGCAGTAAGGGGCTGGTAGTGGTGGACATGGTGATGGGCTGGTGATGGGCTATGCACTGTCACTGCATGGCCGATTGCGGTAGCGGAGGCGGAGACTCGTCGTGTACGCTTCAATCACAATGTATGCTGGTTCCATAGTGCTCAGGGGATTCACGGTGGCGGAGTGAAGATGTAGATCCCCACCCGGGGAAAGATGAGATCCTCTTTCAAAGAAGAAGGGCCCTTACTTTTTAACCTCTTCGTAAATTTGTTCCTCCTCTCCCATTTTCACGATTGCTATTAACTCTACCTAAAAATAGCCTGAAAGTTGGGTTGGCCTTGCGTGAAGAGGGTGAGTGGCTTAGGCGGAGGAGGTTGGGTTGCAAGAAGATAGAGATGGAGTGGGTCAGGTGGAGGGTTCGACTATGGGTGCACTGTGTGCGTGACCTGCATGGGAGAGGGGCAAGTTGAAAAGAGGTTGGGTTTATTCCTGCAATAACGAAATATAAAATAATTATTTATATACATAATAAGTTATAAAATGCAAAAACTTAAGTAATGATGCATGCAATCATTTTATGATCTAACATAGTTATTAACAAACATAAAATGCAAGAATAAAGTTAACTTAAGTGTAACAATAGTCCACTAAAATGGACTCATCAACAAACCCACTGTTTGGGTCGAACCAGTATAGATATGGTTAAGACTAAATATGTAAGTAATTCCTTATAATTTTTTTACTTTTATGTTTTTAATTAAAGTTTTAATTACAACTATTACCTGCAAATCTCTGAAATATATTTACAGGCACACGATGGTGCCACGCTCGATCGGGTTGGTATATATGAGGTTACTCATAGCAAGGCCACCACCGACGGCAAGCGAACATAGATACATGAGACATACCAGACAAACATGTAAGTAACATTTATTTATTTACTTAAATTTTTATACTTTAATATGACAATAAATTATTGTAATTTGCAGGGAGAAATGATGAACTTAATCAACCCCCCTACAGATGTCGTTTCCAACACTCAGCAACACCCACCTATGACACCTGAGGAGGCTTTTAGGAGCACCATGCCTTCGGAGTATGGAAGCTTCGTTCGTAGTGGGGGGAGAAGTTAGACGATCTCCCACTGGTTTAGGCGGAATGGGTCAGCAACTGCAGCCATCGTCCAACAGATGCAAACACAGCTCCATGATGTCACCTCACAGCTCCATGATGTCACCACACAGTTTCGCCAGCATACTCAAGCTTGGCAAGATGCCAAGAAATTCATGGAGGAGAAGAGGAAGGAGATGGAGCAGCAGAGAGCGAAAATGAGAGAGATGATGGTGTTATTATGGGGTAGCGGTCGACATCACAATTCATATCACTACCTACCTCATAGAGACGATGACAACCTCGGAGGTGGTGAAGCAGGACAGGAGGTAGGAGTTGAGGCATAGCTTTATATTATTTATCTTTTGTTTTGTTTGGCTTTGTATTTTGATAGGATGACATACTTTTATCATTAGGTTTATATATATATTAGTTGAATGTTGAATATTTTATGTTCCATCTCGTATGTTGAATTCTTATATTGTATGTGTTTTGTATGTTATATATGTTTTAAGGTATTATAAGATTCTAAGATTATAAAATCTTATAACCCTAAACGTTATATTAAAAAAAAACATACATATATACATGACAATTCTAAAACTAACCGTCGTGTTTATATAGACGATGGGTCTCCGATCGTCATCTAAGATTTATATATTCCATAGACTATGGTGATCCAAACCATTGTTTAAAGCTTATTGCCAACAGTTTGCACAAGAACTGTCGTCAATAAACGAGACGACGGTTTTTAAAACAGTTGTCTAAAATACGACGGTTTTAAATAAAAATCGTCGTATATATACTGACGCGACACATACTTTCACGATGACAGAATACAACGATTTGCATGGAATAGGCAACAGTTTTCAATCGTCGCAAAAACCGTTCTTCCCTATAGTGAAAGAAAAAAAATGTGCGGTTACATTTGCCCAACATAAAAGTTATAAAAAAATTGTGGTCCTCAAAAAACAAAAAATAAAAATTTGGCAATATAATTAGAAGAATCTTTCTCAAGAAAAATATAATTGGAAGAACAACACTTGTTGAATGGAGATAGGTGTGACGACCGGAGTCTCACCAATCGAGTAAACTCAATGAGACCCTAGCTGTCGAACACAGAATAACATTCGACCCTCAACAGGAACACAATCACCCAATACATAAACATAAAATAATAACAATAATAGCCAAACAGAAATTCATAATGCATTAAATAAAATAAAGTGTTGACAAAAATAGATAATAAGAGTCCACCAGTAGAAAGCTAAAAAGGAAAGGAGTAGAGTAACAAAGTACAATCACAAAAAGAAAACTAAAGGAACTGTTCGCACAGACCATCTTTGAGTACCGTGCTAGGTGATAAGAGAGAATTCATGCGAAAAAAAAGTTAAGATTTTAGGAAAGAGAAACTTGTGTCGTTGTATTTGCAGAATTTCACTATCAGATAAATTTATCGAGACTCGACAAGTCTCATGTCGAACACAAGGAGGCGACATTTGATCAAAAGTCATTCAGATTTTATTTCTTTTTTGTGTTTTTCTATTTTTTTGGTATTTTATATAGCAGAAGATTAGGTTAAAGCTAATCTATTCAACAAGTAAATAGAGAGAGACAAGGAGAGAAAGAGAGAGACAATTGATATTATAAATAGAAAGTGTTCTATTAGACTACAAATGAAGAAGAATAAAACAGAAAGAGAGAAAGAGGTAAGACGAATCTCCTGAAGCAGCTATCCGGTGAGAGAACAGTGCTTGGCGGCGGCTGGACGACTGGGATGCAGAGTATAATGTCGAGGATGGGAACTAGGAGGAATACAGGTAGAGGGAAGCTTAGGCCAAGCTAGAGGGAATTTAGGGTGAGGGGTAAGAGTTCCTAACCTAATGAAGTGGGGATGAGGTGATATGGATGATCTACTACCTGAATAGGGGTGAGAGGATAGCCTTAGGTAACCCAATGAAGGTGATGTTTTCTAAATCTACGCAATTAAGAATATGGAATTGTTGTAGCGTGCAAATTAAGCGATCAATTAATTAATATTTATAAATTCTAAACTACAAGGAGTCCGGGTCAAACACAGGGAGGTAATCGCTTGTGTGAAATAGAGGAAGAACGAAGCTACTTGAGGGATGCTTGTCCAAAGCTTCTGACGGAGCTTCAAATCCAGGGTGCCAAGAGGAAGAAGATGAAGACAGGAGAGGCTTGAAGAAGGTGGAGGAACAATGGTGGTGGGCGTACACTGTGGTGGAACTAGGTAGGGAGGCTACTACTAAACTAGGCTAGCAATTAACTAAGACTAATTGATCTTCTAAGGGTTGGAGGCTAGGTCTTTTTATAGGAATCTAGGTGGCTTCCTATTAGTTGATCTAGAGTTCCTAGGATCACTATTTTGGATGGCCTAGATTAGGTTTTATGGGGAGGCTATGATTGGTTAGATAGGGACCCTTAGATCTAGAGTGTAGGGCTAGTATAGGAGGGGATTTCTTTTGTTGGCTTTCTAAAAATAGGTGGCTAGGTGGTTTGTTGGAAAAGATATGATCTTGGTAGGTTGGGTTAGCCTTAGGGTAAATAGGTTGAGTCTAATTAGGTAAGCTCTAGTCTATTTAGGTAAATGGGTGGCTAATTAGGTCAATGTTAGATCTAATTAGACTCACTGAGTCTAATTAGACATTGTTTGGTTAGTCCAATCCAATTAGGTTCCAACTGAACCCAATTGAAGTTGGGTGCACCCAATCAGGTTGTATTGCACCTGATTGGATGTCGCTAGGTCTATTGGATCTAGGTTGGGTTTAATTAGACTCAAATGAGTCTACTCAACTCAAAGTTAGCCAAATTAGGTCCAATAGACCTAATTGACTAATGGCTAGCCTAAATGACTCAAACTGAGTCAATTATGCGTGGTTTGGACCCAAATAAGCTTCTAGGTTAGGGATTGGGTATTGGATAAGTGGATTAGGGTGATGGATAGCAGGATAGGACTATGGATATGGTGGATAGGTACATGGTTAATGTTATCCATGTTTTTGGCTTTTAAGCTCAAATATATAATATTGAGGCAATCTAGGGATAGGTTCTGGGATAAGGTCATCTTAAGGTCATTCTAGGTTAGAGATAGGGCAGGCTTATCCTAATTCCTCCCTTTTTCTTTCTGTTCTTGTGTCTTCAATCTTTCTTTATTTCAGCTTCATTCCTTAATCAACTCTTAGCTTAGTTGTAGCTCCTACACCAATCCAGCTTTATTCCCTAGTTCTTCAGATTACTCTAAGACCTATCACCTACATTATTCATAAAAGACTAAAATTAGGAAATAATTATTTATAAAATAAATATAAACCTTAAATATAGATGCATGCTCTAAACGCAATGTTTATAAACCAAATGATGATTCTAGTAAGAAATTAGCCTTAAATTAAACCAATTATGGTAATAGATTAGATTGTCATCACACCCCATGCTTATCATTTGCTAGTCCCTAGCAAAATTCGTATGCGAAAAACCTACAAAAATCATGTGAGAATCACAATATGCGAGTTGTCTTTATTTTCAAAAGCAAAGCATGAGTCATTTTTTTTTTCTTTTTTTTTTAGAGATGTTGTCAAGGAATCGAGGTAGTTTAAATCAAAAATCCCAATAAGATTTTTCACTAACGAAAGAAAATTGTGGACAAACCCTTAATGGCAAAAACTCAATAGTTTTAAAGTATCGACTCAAATCCAGACCTCTTAAATCAAATCAGAAATCTTATTAGCCATTTGACTTATGTCGCCAAAGTGATTTTCTCTGACTAAGTCGACCCACCCAAGATTTAAATCAAATGTAAGAAACAAACATCTTGTGTGTGATATTTACATGATCATAGTATTCAATAAGAATTAGGATGTTTCTATGCTCTTTCTGGGACAACTTGTCTTCGGTTAGGCTATACTAGGACTTGGCAGCTTTCTCCTCACCACTTTTCTACCCCGAGGTCAACACACTAGGTGTATATCTCCCTGGCTGGACCTCTAGGTCTCTTGCGATGAGGTGTAGGACGAATATAGGTAGAGGGAGAGGATTTCTACACTAATAGGGTACCTAGAGGGCTTGGGAATGGAGCTTTGGTAGGCTTCCTAGGCTTTAGAGTAGGTGGGGGAACCATAGGTAGAGATGATTTAAAAAGGGGAGCATGGAGGGGTATTTATAAGGTTAAGGAGAGTGTGTATCAAATCATTCGGCGCATCAAGGAGGTAAATGCCACGCATAAGGAATGGCCCGCGGTAAAAGGTCTGATCCAGGCTCAACCAAAACTTGCCTTGATGTACTTGGCCCGCGGTACAAGGTCAGATCCAGGCATAAGGAGGTACTTGGCTCTCTACGGCTCTCCGACGTGGGACCAGTTCGTGGCTCTCTTCTAAGAGCAGTACTTTCTGCAGACCTGGCAGGACTAGAGGAGGCAGGAGTTCCACACTCTCCGTCAGGGGACGATGACGGTTAGCTCGCACCGCACATGTTTTCTAGAGCTGTCACATTTCGCCCTGACAGATATGTCTACTAAGGAGGAGCTCTTGTGAAGGTTTACTAAGGGGCTCTAACCTGCTATTCGGAAGTATGTCAAACCCTTGAAGCGGCTCACTTTCTCTCGGGTGGTTGAGGCAGCCATGACTTAGGAAGAGACCAACCCGGCCGCACGAGACACTAACAGTAGACGGAAAAAACCCTACCAGCCAGAGTACTCTCAGGACCATCGGGAGAGGAGGCACACGACGCCCGTAGGAGAGCAGTCTCGTTCCGCGATGCCATCACTGGCCTTTGGGGGCCCCAGACAAGGCCAGTTGCCAGCACTGGACCCTCGCAGAAAGCCGTCTCAACCAAAACCCGCACTTGCTGTACTTGGCATATAGCCTACATCACCTCAAGGTATCTAGGATCATGTGCAAATGTCATCCATGCTGCGCCTAATCCCGCAAGTAAACGAGTACATCGTCGATGAACACCACTACAAACTAGTCTAAGTACGGCCTGAAAACACGGTTTATCAAATCCATAAAGGCAGTGGAGGCATTGGTCAACCCAAACGGCATGACCAAGAACTCGTAGTGCCCGTATCGGGTACGAAAAGCTGTCTTGGAGACATCGATTTCCCTGATCCTCAACTGGTGATAACCTGACCTCATATCTATCTTGGAGAACACTGTGGCATCTCACAACTAGTCGAAGAGATCGTCAATCCTCAGCAACGGATACTTGTTCTTGATGGTGACCCTATTCAGCTGTTGGTAGTCGATACAAAGTCGCAAGGTATCGTCCTTCCTTTTCACAAATAGCACAGGGGCTCCCCATGGGGACGCACTGGGCCTCACAAAGCCCTTCTCCAACAGGTTCTGTAGTTGTGACTTGAGCTCTCGCAGCTTAAGTGGTGCCATCAAATACGGTGCAGTAAAAATGGGGCTAGTCCCCGGTACCAGTGAGATCTCAAACTCGATCTCACGCTCAGGCGATAGTCTTGGCAGCTCCTCTAAGAAGACGTCGGGGTACTCGTAAACCACCGGGATACTCTGAAAGTCAGCCACGAGGCTAGGCTCTGTTACTACACAGGCTAAGAAGCCCTCACACCCTTAGCTCAAAAGCCTCACTGCCCGAAGCGCGGAGATGCATCTGAAACCTCCATCCACCGACTAGCAGTGAAACTCAAAGGGAGGCAACTCTGGTATGGAGAAGATGATCTTCCTCCCAAAACAGTCCACCAGGGTGTGATAGACGGATAGTTAGTCCATCCCTAGGATCATGCCAATGTCTTCCATCTGGATCACAATCAGGTCAGCGGGAAGGCTGTGTCCCCCGATACTGACCTCGCAGTCCATGTAGACCTCCTCAGCTATAAACAACTGGCCACCTGAGCCCTTGATCACAAATGGATCATCTAACAGTACACTGCTCTACCTCAAACTGACGGCAAAACTCGCAGTGACGAAAAAGTGTGTGGCGCCGGAATCAAAAAGTATGTACACTAATCTGTCAGAAATAGTAACCATACCTGCCACTATAGAACCTGAAGCCCTAGCGACTCTGTGTGTCAGGGCGTTGATACGCCTCTCAGCTCTCGGTGAAGACGAAGCAGCTACACTCTAGATTGGGCCAGCAACAGCTGGCTAGTACCCTCCTCGTGACTGCTGCCCTCCCCCACACACCTGGTGACCTCGACCGCTAGCTCAGCCTCCAGCACTTGGTGTGGGGAGCATCTACTGTGCTCCGGCCCTAGATGAGCAGTTCCTCCTGATGTGGCCCAGCTGGCCACACTAGTAGCAGAGGGGTAAACGACCTCCTCCCTCCGTAGGTCCCTGCTGGTGGCTAGCCCCTGTCTGGTACTGGCAACTAGCCCCTGTCTGGAGCCCCTAAAGGCCATTAATGGCCTCGCGGAACGAGACGACTCTCCTGCAGGCGCCGTGTGCCTCCTCTCCCGACTGCCTTGAGAGTACTCTAGCTGGTAAAGCCTCTTCCGTCCGCTATCAATGTCTCACGCGGCCGGGTTGGTCTCTTCGTAAGTCATGGCTGCCTCAACCACCTAAGAGAAAGTGGGCAGCTTCAGGGGTTTGACATACCCCGAATAACAGGTCTGAACCCCTCAGTAAACTTCCACAGGCGCTCCTCCTCAGTAGACACAACTGTCGGGGCAAAACGTGATAGCTCCAAAAAATGCGTGCAGTACGCGCTAACCGTCATAGTCCCTTGGCAGAGAGTGTAGAACTCCCGCCTCCTCTGGTCCTGCCAGGTCTGCGGAAAGTACTGCTCGCAGAAGAGAGCCATGAACTAGTCCCAAGTCAGCTTCTCCCCTACTGGCCTCTGACTGCCCTCCATCAACTATGTGCTGCACTCTCTAACTATAACGTGGAAAGGCAACACGGCACTCCATAGGAGAGCGAAGGGTGTCGAACACCTTCTCTATCTGCTCTAGCTAGTCCTCTACCTCAGACGAGTCCTCATCCCCCTTGAAGGAGAGGGGCTTCAGCTTCTAGAACTGTCTGAAAAGCTCGTGATGTAGCTGCAGTGGGAGAACGGGCACGCCTCCAGGCAAGGAGGGCTTGTGCTCGGAAGTGTTAGAGTGTGGTGGGGGTGCTGGAGGATCACCCCCTCCTGCTCATCCGATGCTGCGACTGTATCTCTGTCCCACCGAGGATTCCCCCTCCACGTCCTCAGGGAGAGATACCCATGGAGGCTGGTGGAGCTCCTCTCGCACGATGTCTCTGATCAACTAAGCAAGATCCTGGGCATGAATGCCCAGGAGGAGAGGTGGGTCAACTGGTGCCTCAAATCTGACACGTCCACCACTCCGACCTCGTCCACGGCCACGACCACGGCCTGCCTCAGAAACTCCCCGATGAGGCATCTCCTGCAAGGAGACGCAAAAGATAGAACAAGAGTGTCAACGATACTGGATTACATCGAGAAAAGACTCGGAAACGAATATCAAAGCGATACGTTGTGGTGGCTATCCTAGTTATATGCACATGAGTAGTTATTTTCAAACCAATTGGTTCATTTCTCAAAACGAACTTGCTCTGATACCATCATGTTACGACATAGTTCTCGGATCCCTACAGAACCCGAGACCGGCTCGCCTCGCTAATCCCAAGATCTAGTTGTCCAACAAGGAATAACCAAAAGCAGGAAAATAAATCACATTCACATATGCAATCTAACTAAGCAGAAGAAAAGAATGAAGCAGTAAAGAAAGTAGAACAACTGTCTCAAAACATAGTACATGCCACCACAACCACAACAGAAAATAGAAAGGAAACAGAAAGTAACAGGAACGGTAAAATATATGCCCATTACTCCCTACAATAGTAGAAAAGTGAAAGAGCTGAAAGAACAACTACAGCTGGGCTCGGCTGAGCCCAGCATCCTCTGCAGTCGGAAACTCAAGCTGCTCAACTCCTAGTCCTGAATAGGGTTACGAAAAGACAGAATCAGCGAATGCTGAGTAGAGTAGTGTTTACATTATTTAAGTGCAAGTACAATAAAACAACAAGTTTATTTCTCATTTCTATTTATCTCATTTATGTGTTTCTGGTTCATCTATTTCTCAAAGTATCAAGGTATTTCTTGAGCTTGCATGTTCCTCGTGGGAACAATCGTGATTGCAGTCTTTTCCGTAGAGTAGAAGGTACACGTGGTACTCTCCTGGCCAGGAGAATCCCCCGTGGTAGTCCTACACCCAGTCAACCACCCTGAGGTCACTATCAAAACGTAACGGTGACTACGGCATGCATGATAAGCGCACGGGTAGCTATCCTGCACTGACATGCAGTCAGTCATTTCCGCTAGTGGGTACGTCCAAAGTACAGCATGGAACAGTATAGGGCATTGCCCTCTCATAACCAAATAGGGGTCTCGCCCCTCCACAGTCCGCGTACCCTCGTCTGACTACCTCGATTTACCCGAAGGGCCTAACAAAGTCAGTGTAGGGTGACTAGCTGAACCTCGAGCCCCGTGAGGTAGTTAGCTCCCTCCCTACACTAGTAGCACGCCTTGATACCACGTACTCGAGGGCCAATAAAAGTCAATGTAAAGTGGTCAATCCTAACCCCGGGTCTCAACCTAAAGGAGGCTAGCTCCGTTCTGCACTAAAAAGGGACAGTTGCTCTCCTTGGTACCACGTACACAAGGGTCAGCATACTTCCCGTCTACATTTTAGATTCCCTTCATACACAGGAGTTCTATTCCTAATTCCCCATAAGGTTCATACCCATATTCATCTCATTTATCCATATCCAAATCTCATATTTCATAACTCGTTCCTCATCCATATATAAGCAGCTCGTGTTTTCATGATTCAGTTCTCAATCATAAACATGTAACTTGTGGTTTCACAGTTCAATTTCTCATTTACATACAGGCAGCTCGTATTTTAACATGCATCTCGTAATTATATTAAAGGTATTTACTAGCAATTTATTTTAACCATGCATTCAAGTAAATAGGGCAGCTCAAACAGGCTCATTCATTTATACCCTAAGGTTCATTCCACATCATAGAATTCAATCCGATTATTCCAACCAAGTACACTCTTATTTAAATATTAACAACTGAATTAAACCACTCTACCGGGTATCACGGAATGAATGGGGCCTATACCGCAGATCTCGTCGTCTCTGCGGGCCCCGAACATGCCAGTGGCTGGTAACTTGTACCAGTGACTAATTACATTAGACGAGATCAAAATAGTAGATACTCAACATGAACACGTAGAGAAACTCGAGTAGAAAACAGCAGTACTTCATTTGCAGAAATCTGATTCCGTTTAGGCCTTAAACAAGTCAAAAATGTAATTACTGACCAAAATCAAACATCTGAGACTAGTCCCAGACGTCTTAAAAGACATCGAACCTCACCTTATACTTCCTGTGGCTGCTTCAGATGTCCAAACTCTCTCTATGACCGTCTCGGGGCAGCTCCAGACTTCGAACAATGCCTCCGGTTGTCTGGAAGTACCTCCGAAAGTCTAGCGATGTGATCAGACGTCCAAAAGTACTTAGGAAAGCACACTACACACCTTCCTAAAGCCTTCACCTGCGTACTAATACCTGCAGACACAATTTCAGGCTAACATTTCCTGCGCTACATCCTGCATGGCAAAAGGTAGCACAGGAAGATATGTACCTTGTGATATCTTATGCTTCCAGATGTCTAGCTTCAGCTTCGGACATCCTGGTGCCTCGCCAGTCGTCTGGACATCACTCCAGACGTCTGATACTAGAAAATTTCCAATAACAGAACCTACTCCGCGATGCTTTTCACATCGCACCGTCCCTCGCAACGCGCCGCAGCAACTTCAGCAGCTACAGAGGACCGGGAGGCCGCCTCCCCGATCCCTTCCTCCTCGCACACACACCCACAGCCGACCATTCGAGCTTCGCCGAGCTCCCGAAGGTCCTCTGACCTTCCGCGCACACTTCCTTCCTCTCTCTTCCTCTCTCCCTCCCGTCCTCTCTCGCTCACCCTCCCACTACCGCACAGCGAGGAAGAGTTGGAGGTGGTGGTGGTTGGCTAGAGAGTGATGTGAGGGTGGCGAGAAGAGGGAAGGGGGGTGGGTTTAAATAGAGGGCTATTAGGGTTTAAGGGGTGAGGGTGTGGGGAGAGAGAAAGGCCTCTGCATGCTGCCCGCGCACAGAGAGCAACGTGCAGTACGAAAATCTCACTTTCAGACATCTGGGCACGTGTTCAGACGTCTGACTGAAACTCTAGACGTCTTATTCGACTAAAAATGCAATGGGTCGTTTCAATTGTGCAGTGGAATGCCTTTAGAGGTTAAGCGGGAGGCGTTGGGCGGCTGTGATGGCGCCACATGGCACCGTCATGGTCGTCCATCTTCTTTTCATCATAGTTGACACTACGGATGTCCAATGAGGGTGATTTTGACATCATTGGACTGCAATCATCGCCTTAAATCCATCCATACAGTAGGATTTTTTGTTTGATGCTCAGATTTGCATCACCCTATCCCTAACCATTGATCTTCTTTGGCTTATAGAGAATGCTACAGATATCCGATCATGGCGATTTTGGAGGCGTTGAACTCCAATCATCATACTGATTACATCCGTATTGTTAGATCTTCCATCTTAGACCCAAAAATTTGTCACCCTATTCCCTGAGCACGAAAATAGATAAATTAATATACAATTTATACAAATAATGCTACATGCATCTTGATGGGCATTATGCACTATTTACAATCCTAGATTCATCTAATTATCCTAGGAACATGCATAATAGGCATTTTATCATGAATAAATGTGCATTTATCACTTGGCCCCACAACAGAAGGACCAACCACAGCCTCAAGTCTTGGCTACTCAACTACACCTGAGTACAGAACCTAAAGCGTACGTCAACAAAAACTGAGTAGAGCAAAAACAATAACTGGCACAAACAATAATAGAGTGAGAAAAAGAAAACTGGTGCTATCTTGTAAATTAATCCTTTTATTCTTCTTCACACTATTTTATTCATTTACAAGTTAAGCCCAACCTATTACAGTAAAAAATGCCATAAATCAATAACTCGAGGCATGAGATGATTTTGTTTGACTTCTTGAGGCGCATGACTGGTATAAGCCCCCTCTTGACCGAAAAGATGACATATACGCATCGAGTCACCACACTCCGTCACCCTGAGATCATTGCGAAAATTAAAGGGTGATAGCTACATCATATGGAGTAAACACACGCAAGCTACGCACGCTAAACCATAAGATAGGCAATGACCCACCCACCAGCTGAGTAAAAAAAGCCAACTCCAACCCTTAAGCCACACATCCCACTATCCCAAAACTGATCTAAAAGACCAAATCTACAGCCAAAGTCCCGACGAGTAGTAGGGCTAAACCAGTTATCCAATTTATTTTCGACCAATCCATCATCATCAATTTATTAACTTATTTCCAAATAACTGAATTAATAATATCCATTAATTAATCCATAACTCTAATCATTTAAAACTATTGATCTAAAGTTACGAAAAGAGCTCAGATCACATCATTTCAAAATTAACTGTTAACCGACTTAGTTTCCAACTTCTGATGGTGGTTCCAATTAAATTATTAATTATTGTCACAATGATGTCAATTTTATGAAAAACGAAGTTCATTTCACACATGCAATGATAAGACCACATCCAATACGTTTAAATGCTTTATAATTCATTAAATCATGATAATCATTTAATGAATTGTAATTAATTCAGTAGTTAATTATATCGATTTAATTATTCACACTCTGAGTCACCAACTTGATTTATAGCATCCATATTTAATATTCAAATACCCAAGATAGCAAGAAATATGAAAATGGGTTCGATCATAGTAAGACATAAGAATGCACACTAAACAAAGTAACATACCAAGTAAATCACAATGTAGACAAACCACTTAGGGAAAGAGAAGGACCACTCTACCTAACGCCACTGGTGTCACAGCGACTCCATGAGAATAGGTCAGAGACTCCCAACACCACACGTGTCTCCTCAATCTGCGCCTCAAGATTCAGAGTGGAAACCACCCAATCCAACCATACGAATGTGTTCAACATGCTAGAGAACCCCATATCAAGTCTTGGATCACCTAAGTCCACCTCCAGATGGCTTCATTCTATGTAAAATAATTCTTTTGATCTTAAATAAGACAATGAATCCCTTCACAAGGACTGATTCGCAATATTTAAAAATCCTCTATTTTTAAGACACAATTTTTCTACCCCTTCAACAAAGCCTTCCTCCTTCCACTTCCTTTTCTTCCTTCATGATTTCTCGCGAGAGCCATGCACCCATGCATGCTCATGGTAGCCACGCTAGTCTCGGCCTCGATGACTCTTATCAAGCTTCCTCTGGCCACCAATGAGCCACCACCGGCCCTCTCCTTTCTTCATCTCCTCCCTTCAATGTCCCCCTCCTCCTTCACATGATGGGTGTAAGAACCCATCCCAAGCTTTCTTCCTCGGCCATGTGGATGCTCAGCTGACCTTGCGTCGACGACCCCTTCGGCACTTCATCGGTCACCTCACTCCTCTCACACTTGCTTTTTTTCTCTACCTCACTGTCTACGTTTAAGTTCCTCTTCTTCTCCTATCGTCCTTCATTTTGTCCTCCATGCACAACCATCGTCCTCCCTATCAATCGACGACCACCACATCGTCTGCTATACTCCAACAATCTCCAAAGAAGCTCGCCAACCTTCTCCCTCTCTCGACTTCCTCGCTCATGTCCTCTATTCTTCTCCCCCTCTCGCCATGCATGCATGAAAAACAAACGAGGAGAGGAATTTACGTTGTATGACAACGTGCATCGCCTCGTATCCACTACTTATCCTCGCGTCATTCCTGCAGCACCCTCTCTTGGTCTCTCCCTCCCTCTTTTGTTCTCTCTTTCTCTCTCATTTACATGCACAACGAAAGATAGGGTGAGGAAAAGAGATGTGGCAGCTGGGGTTGGTTATGTGGGAGAAGGGAAAGGGTTTCTCGTGGGATTTTATAGGTGGGGAGAGAGGACATGGTTATTAGATTTAGGAAAAAGGAAAACAAAAAAAAAAATTAGAAAAAGGGAGAGTTAGGATCAAGAAAAGTTTCCTTTTTTAACTAAGTGCACTCTCGTAACTAGGTTAAATGAGTTTTAATTTCCACGAAAAACGTATCGTTGGAAATGTTACGAGACAAGGAATCCAATAAAACTTGTGGATTTCAAAATGGAGGTCATTTCCCAAGGCGAATCCCACGTGTCCCTGCACAAAATATATCGTCAGAATCCTCGTGACATTGGAAAGCTAACCGTACTCTTGGATCATCGATTTGAGGTCTAGATCACAAAAATAAAAAACAAGTGGGATTCCAATCTGATTACGCGTTTTGAATTCGCGCGAGCTCCAATTAGCATGCAGAAAGCGTCGACGAGTTTGTCTTAGCTTGCTAAAGTTCGAAATAACTCTAGAATTTGGGTTCGAGGCTTTACAAATATAACAACCTTAAAATGAGTTTGTCCCCCAAAATTCCAGCAAGATTATTAAAGGAGAGAAACGTAAAATACTATCAAGTCTGTAACAACCTTAAAGAGAGCATAGCTAGGGTGCTATGGGTTCAACAACAAAAATCTTTAGTTAATCCTCCTTCAATCAAGCCTTCTTCCTCCTTTTGCTTCCTCTTCTTCCTTTGTTCTTTCTCGTGGGAGCCATGCACCCATGCACGCTCATGGTATCCATGTCGGTCTCGCCCTCGATGACTCTTGTCGAGCTTTCAAATGAATCATGAAATGCTCTGCCTATTCTTTAATTACCCGCACAACAACAAGGAATATTCATTTGTTTATATTTTGTTTTCCATATGCATTCAAAAGTTGACACAGAAGTGTCGCAACCCTTTGAATTACAGTATTGGTGGTTTACAGGTATTTGCAAACAGAAAAGGGTACCTTTCTAGTGGGATGAGGACGTAGTGGCGGCAGGCGAGTGGCCGAAGAAGAGCGGTTGAGGATGCGATCGGTGGCGAGGATAGAGAGGGAGAAAGAGAGGTGCATTGAAGGACCTGACCCTTCTTTTTACAATTAGTTAGTCATATGTGAAAAACAAATACTAGTAGAATTCATTAACGAAGGAAAGATGCAGATGTAATCATTTTCCTAGTTCAGCAAACCTGAAACTCTGCATTATACAAAGATCAAGAAAAAAAAGGAACTCACTAAATAATTAGTAGATATAGCACATCGAGGACCTGACCCTACTTTATATCCAAAGAAGCAGTACTAAGTAATTTTTGAGTTCTCTGATGCCTCTTGCTTTATATCCTTGCTATCCTTCGTGCCCAAAGACCTGACCCTCTAAACCAAAAGGAAAAAAGAAAGAAAAAACAAATCAAAATTAAGTATATATTCTACCAAGACAAGGTTGTAAATGTTTGGGGGCTTAGCTGGACCTAGCGCAGGTGTTGATATCGGTGGCGATCGGGTAGAACGGTGGAGGGTCGACGATCGAGCGGAGGAGGCAGATGGTGGAATTGATGGAGGCGACGATCGGGCGTCCCCCTTGAGCGTTCGTCGATTACGTAGTTGAGATGAGAATCGATGATCGGGCAGTGGAGTGGAGCAGAGGAGAGGATCATAAGCGATCAGGCAGAGGAGTAGAGGGTGGAGGAGAGAAGCGAAGAGAGAAGGAGGCTCGAGCGATAGAGCAGAGGAGTGGACGACGAAGGTGGTGATCGGGCACATTGCGTGAGAAAGGAGGAGGAAGGGAAATGCGTAATCGAAGAACTGAGGGGAAAAGAAGAAAGGGAAAGAGAATTTGGAGATTTTCTTGGGGGAAAGGGGAAGTCGCAACTGGGATGGGCGGAGGAATTTTTTTTGTTCGTATAATTTTCTTTTTAAGATGGGGTGTGAGGCATATGGATTTTTTTTTTTTTTTTTTTCTGGGGGAGGGGGCAATGGAGGGGCATGTATTATTTAAGATGAATCTACTTATTCATCTCTAATGAGTAATTAACTTACAGTGAGAAGGGAAAGTGTAACGATCCGGTTCCCGAATCCCTACGAGACACGAGAACCGGACCGACTCGACTAATCCCAAGACCTAGTCGTCCAACGAGGAAGTAACCAAAAGACAGTAAAATAAACCACATTCAGCATGAATATAACTAACAGTAAGAAAGTACAGCAGTAAGGAAAGAAACTACTACAGTAGGTACCACCACAACAGTAAAACAGCATGTATCATATAACAAGAACTGCAGGTAAAGAAGGTACAGCGGAAACAAAAACTACTCACTAGAACAGAAACAAAAAGGGTACAAAAGCTGTGGTAACTCTACTGGACCCTACTCGGCCCAGCGTCCTCTGCAGCCGCCGACCTTGGCTGCTCAACACCTGGTCCTGAAAAAGGTAACGAGTGTAACACGTCAGAAAAACGCTGAGTAGAGTGGCAAACTAACTAAAGGAAACAGTAGAGTGTACAGTAGCTGTTATGTTCTATTACTTCCTTTATTCACATCTTTCAATTTTTCTCACTATTTCATTTATTTCTCAGATCCTTTACTTGATCTCGAATGTCCTCGTGGGAACGATCTTGATTGCAGTCTTTTCTAAAAGTAGAAGTAGCACGTGGTGCTCTCCTGGCCGGGAGAGTCCCCCGTGGTGATCCTACCCTCAGTCAACCACCCCAAGGTCACTGACAGACGTAACGGTGACTACGGCACGCGCGATAAACGCACAGGTAGCTAGCCCGCACTGGCACGCGGTCAGTCGTTTCCGTTAACGGGTGCGCCCAAAGCACAGCACGGAACCAGGGCAGAGCCCTCTCAGTAACAGGGGTCCAACCCCTCCACAGTAACCAAACCGGGGCCTTGCCCCTCCACAGTCCGCGCACCCTCGCCTGACTACCCTGGTTTGCCCTAATGGGCCTAACAAGTCGATGAAGGAGGCTAGCAGAACCCCGGGGCCCGTGGGGTAGCTAGTACTCTCCTAACACTAGTAGCTCTCCTCGGTACTACGTACACGAGGGCCAACAAGTCGGTACAGAGCGGCCAATCCTAACCCCGGGTCCCTGGGGCGGCTGGCCCCACTCTGCACTAAACAGGTACAGGTACTTCCCTTGGTACTGCGTACCCAAGAGACAGTACAAACTACATCTCAGTTCCATTCCTTTTTCTTTCCAGGAGTTCCACTCCTAATTCCCCGTAGGGTTCCAGCTCTTTATCTCAGAACATCATATGTTTCACTTTCCAAATTCACATTCTCAAAATCCATGATCTCAAACATGTTTCTTTATTCATAACAGGCAGCTGTTAATTAAATTCACAGGCAGCATTATATATTCCTTTCCATTTTTCCAAGACTGCAGTAATATACATTCCACTAGTTTTTCCACCCTAGGATTCATGCCAGATCCTAGGATCTATCATACAATCTAGTTTTCCGACCCTAGGATTCATGCAACACCTAGGAGCTATCATTCCATATATTTCTCATTCCTAGGATTCATGCAATGCCCTAGGTTCTAGTTATGGTTCCATACTTTAACAGATTTTATTAATACTTAAAGCCACTCTACCAGGTACAACGGGAGTAATGGGGGCGTGATCGGGAATCCCGCGTGCCTCCGCGACTCTCAAGACTGCAACCGAACGAGGTCCTATCACAAGGATCAAACACAAGGAGTGTCTCAGAACAGTGTATAGCTACTGTAGGCGGGTAGAGGAATTAATTCTGAAATGAACGCAACTCGAATCGCGGAAAACGGAGCCCAAACGGGCCCTAAACGGGTCGAGAGAGACGATACTGTGCAAAATCAGACGTCTTAAACGGTGGATCAGAGAATTACCTATTAAGCTTGGTTCCCCGGACGTCCAGAAGTCTGTAGGGACGTCTTTCCTATACCCCAGACGTCCGATGATCCATACGGACGTCTGTAGATCACTCCCGCCGTCTGGTACAACTTCCAGACGTCTGATTCGCAAAGGATGGCGAATCAGCGAACCTGCGCACAGCCAACCCCCCTCCCTCAGTACGGTCAGTCGACAAAAAGGAAGAAGAAAGCGGAAACTCACCTTTCAGACGTCTGTATGATCTTACAGACGTCGACCTTGCCGTCTGGCTATCAACCCAGACGTCTGATTCTGGAAATTTTTCCAGAATCAGAACCCTGCCCGGCCTCCGCTCGCGACGCCGCCCGCGTCGCACCTCGCGCGTCCGCTGCTCCGACCGCAGCAGGTCCCTCTCCGCGTCGCTCCGCGCCCCCTGCGCTCTCCACCGGCCGGCCAAGCCGCTCCGGCGAGCTCGCCCTCACGGCAGAGCCCCACCCTCGCACACCGCAGCTCCTCCGCGCTCACTGCGGCTGCCGCTGCCGCCCTCGCGTCCGCTCGCTCTCGCACACAGGAAGGAGAAGAAGGAGGAGACGGTGGAGACGGGAGGGGAGGCGCGCCCTTTTAAGGCCGCGCGAGGAGGAGAGAGAAGGCGGTCGCAGCGCGCCTGCAGCCGCAGAGAGAGAGAGAGAGAGGAATCGCAGGTCTGCGCGCACAGGCGCGCAGACGAATCTCCCGTGCGAACATAACTGTTCTCCAGACGTCTGTAAACGATCCCGGACGTCTGGTCAGACGTCTGGATGTGATCCCAGACGTCTGGTCCGACGTCTAGGCCACCTCCCAGACGTCTTAAAAGGCGTCTGGGGCACGCGTTCGTTACAATATAACAAACTCAAAGGAAGTTTCGTCCCCGAAACTTGCGCCAACTAGGGTGCGGGAAAAAGATGTCCAAATAACCATAACAAACTCAAAGAGGACCGAAGCCGGTCCGAAAAGACGTACCCGCGAAAAGCTCTGGGTACCGCTCCCGCATTGCCGCCTCAGGCTCCCAGGTAGCCTCCTCGTACCGCTGGCTCCTCCACAAAACCTTTACCAGGGGTACTTGCTTTCGTCTCAACCTGCGGACGGCTCGGTCTAGGGTCTGCACTGGCCGCTCGGGGTAGGTCAGGTCGTCGCTCACCTCGACGCACTCGTTTGTCGCAGCCAGTTTCGCAGTTAGTTTGGACCAGGATTATACACTGTTAGAGAATCCGTTCGTAATCATAGGTCCGAGTGGTCAGCTATTTGTAGCTGAAGAGGTGTACACGGGTTGCGGGGTCAGCATCGGGGGACATAGCCTGCCAGCTGACCTGATTATGATACAGATGGAGGACTTTGGAGTGATTCTGGGGATGGATTGGTTGTCCGCTTACCACGCCTTGGTAGACTGTTTTGAGAGGAAGATTGTCTTCTCCATTCCGGAGTTGCCTTCCTTCGAGTTTCACGGGCAACCAGTGGACGGAGGTTTCAGGTGCATTTCGGCACTTCGGGCGGCGAGACTTTTGAGCCAGGGGTGTGAGGGCTTCCTAGCTTGTGTGGTGGCAGAGCACAGCCCCGTGGCAGACTTCCAGAGCATCCCGGTGGTCAGAGAGTACCCCGACGTGTTTCCAGACGAGTTACCAGGACTACCGCCTGGGCGTGAGATCGAGTTTGAGATCTCACTAGTACCAGGGACCAGCCCCATCTCCACCGCGCCATACAGAATGGCACCGCTTGAGCTGCGAGAGCTCAAGTCCCAGTTGCAGGACCTTTTGGAGAAAGGTTTCGTGAGGCCCAGTGCGTCTCCCTGGGGAGCCCCGGTACTGTTTGTGAAGAAGAAGGATGGGACCCTACGCCTTTGTGTGGACTACCGACAGCTGAATAGGGTCACCATCAAGAACAGATATCCGCTGCCGAGGATTGACGGTTTGTTTGACCAGTTGCGGGGTGCCACGGTGTTTTCCAAGATCGACTTGAGGTCTGGATACCACCAGTTGAGGATCAGGGAGACCGACGTCTCCAAGACAGCTTTCCGCACCCGGTACGGACACTACGAGTTTTTGGTCATGCCGTTTGGGCTGACCAATGCCCCCGCTGCTTTCATGGACCTGATGAACCGGGTGTTTAGACCGTACTTGGACCAGTTTGTGGTGGTTTTCATAGATGATGTACTCATCTATTCTAGAGATCGGACGCAGCACGGACAGCACTTGCGGATGGTTCTGGACACTCTGAGACGACGCAGGCTGTACGCCAAATACAGCAAGTGCGAGTTCTGGTTGAGGTATCAGAGCAAGGTCGTCCCGAGAAGTGAATCAACTGACTGGAAAAAAACCAATTCACATGTTTATAGCTAGAGTAGCCACCACAACATATCTCTTGACATGAGCTCTTAGAAGTTTTGTTAGGTACCGTTTGTTTTGACATTTCCGTTTTGTTTCGCGTCTCCTTGCAGGAGATGCCTCGTCGTGGGACTGGCGAGACTGGCCGCGGGCGCAGCCGAGGGCGAGGTCGGCGAGGTGGACGTGCTGTCGTTGACGTCTCGGTGGACCAGCCACCACTCCCTGGCATCCAGGCCCAGGACCTCGCCAGACTGATACGGGATATTGTACGAGAGGAGCTCCACCCACCGCCCCGAGCACCTCCTCCTGGGGTTGCAGAGGGGGAGTCCTCTGTGGGACCACGCGACGGACGCGGCGCTGGACACGAGGGAGGGGATGGACCCCTGCCGCCCCCACCTTCCTCCGACACTTCTGTACACGAGGCACCTTCGCCTGGAGGTGCACCAGCACCTCCCCTACAGCGCCACTTCGAGCTTTTCGGATAGTTCCGGAAGCTGATGCCCCCCTCCTTCAAGGGGGATGAGGACCCGACCGAGGCAGAGGACTGGCTTGAGCAGCTGGAGAAGATCTTCGACACCCTTCGCCCCCCGGTGGAGTGCCGCGTGGCCTTTGCCACGTACCAGCTGGAGAGTGCGGCACACCGGTGGTGGAGGGCGGTCCGGGGATAGGAGAGGGACGAGCCGACGTGGGACCAGTTCGTCACCCTCTTCTGCGAGCAGTACTTTCCCCAGACGTGGCAGGACCAGAGGAGGCGGGAGTTCCACACTCTCCGCCAAGGGACGATGACCGTGAGCGCGTACCGCACGCGTTTCTTGGAGCTGTCCCGCTTTGCAGCGACAGCGGTAGCCACTGAGGAGGAGCGCCTTTGGAGGTTCACCGAGGGGCTCTGGCCTGCGATCCGGGGGTATGTCAAACCCCTGAAGCTGCCGACGTTTTCGAGGGTGGTAGAGGCAGCTATGACTTACGAGGAGACCAACCCGTCCGCGCGAGAGGCCGACGGCGGGCGGAAGAGGCCCTTTCAGCCAGACTTCTCACAGGGCCGGCGAGAACGGAGACACGTGGCGTCCGCAGGAGAGCCGTCACGTTGTGCAGGGCCATCAGTGGCCTTTGGGGGCCCTCGACAGGGGCCAGTCGCCAACACCGGACCCCCGCCTAGCCGACAGCAGTCGCGAGAAGGGTACCGGCCAGCACCTACCCGTCCGACGTAGAGTGTGGCTGCTTCGTCCGCACCTAGGGCTGAGGGGCGTATCAACGCCCTAACACACAGGGACGCCAGAGCATCGGGATCCGTGGTAGCAGGTATGGTTTCAGTTTCTGGCAGACTCGTTTACACGCTTTTTATTGTAACGAACGCGTGCCCCAGACGCCTTTTAAGACGTCTGGGAGGTGGCCCAGACGTCGGACCAGACGCCTGAGATCACATCCAGACGTCTGACCAGACGTCCGGGATCGTTTACAGACGTCTGGAGAACAGTTATGTTCGCACGGGAGATTCGTCCGCGCGCCTGTGCGCGCAGACCTGCGATTCCTCTCTCTCTCTCTCTGCGGCTGCAGGCGCGCTGCTACCGCCTTCTCTCTCCTCCTCGCGCGGCCTTAAAAGGGCACGCCTCCCCTCCCGTCTCCACCGTCTCCTCCTTCTTCTCCTTCCTGTGCGCGAGAGCGAGCGGACGCGAGGGCGGCAGCCGCAGTGAGCGCGGAGGAGCTGCGGCGTGCGAGGGTGGGGCTCTGCCGTGAGGGCGAGCTCGCCGGAGCGGCTTGGCCGGCCGGCGGAGGGCGCAGGGGGCGCGGAGCGACGCGGAGAGGGACCTGCTGCGGTCGGAGCAGCGGACGCGCGAGGTGCGACGCGGGCGGCGTCGCGAGCGGAGGCCGAGCAGGGTTCTAATTCTGGAAAAATTTCCAGAATCAGACGTCTGGGTTGATAGCCAGACGGCAAGGTCGACGTCTGTAAGATCATACAGACGTATGAAAGGTGAGTTTCCGCTTTCTTCTTCCTTCTTGTCGACTGACCGTACTGAGGGAGGGGGGTTGGCTGTGCGCAGGTTCGCTGATTCGCCATCCTTTGCGAATCAGACGTCTGGAAGTTGTACCAGACGGCGGGAGTGATCTACAGACGTCCGTATGGATCATCGGACGTCTGGGGTATAGGAAAGACGTCCCTACAGACTTCTGGACGTCCGGGGAACCAAGCTTAACAGGTAATTCTCTGATCCACCGTTTAAGACGTCTGATTTTGCACAGTATCGTCTTTCTCGACCCGTTTAGGGCCCGTTTGGGCTCCGTTTTCCACGATTCGAGTTGCGTTCGTTTCAGAATTAATTCCTCTACCCTCCTACAGTAGCTATACACTGTTCTGAGACACTCCTTGTGTTTGATCCTTGTGATAGGACCTCGTTCGGTTGTAGTCTTGAGAGTCGCGGAGGCACGCGGGATTCCCGATCACGCCCCCATTACTCCCGTTGTACCTGGTAGAGTGGCTTTAAGTATTAATAAAATCTGTTAAAGTATGGAACCATAACTAGAACCTAGGGCATTGCATGAATCCTAGGAATGAGAAATATATGGAATGATAGCTCCTAGGTGTTGCATGAATCCTAGGGCCGGAAAACTAGATTGTATGATAGATCCTAAGATATGGCATGAATCCTAGGGTGGAAAAACTAGTGGAATGTATATTACTGCAGTCTTGGAAAAATGGAAAGGAATATATAAAGCTGCCTGTGAATTTAATTAACAGCTGCCTGTTATGAATAAAGAAACATGTTTGAGATCATGGATTTTGAGAACGTGAATCTGGAAAGTGAAACATATGATGTTCTGAGATAAAGAGCTGGAACCCTACGGGGAATTAGGAGTGGAACTCCTGGAAAGAAAAAGGAATGGAACTGAGATGTAGTTTGTACTGTCTCTTGGGTACGCAATACCAAGGGAAGTACCTGTACCTGTTTAGTGCAGAGTGGGGCCAGCCGCCCCAGGGACCCGGGGTTAGGATTGGCCGCTCTGTACCGACTTGTTGGCCCTCGTGTACGTAGTACCGAGGAGAGCTACTAGTGTTAGGAGAGTACTAGCTACCCCACGGGCCCCGGGGTTCTGCTAGCCTCCTTCACCGACTTGTTAGGCCCATTAGGGCAAACCAGGGTAGTCAGGCGAAGGTGCGCGGACTGTGGAGGGGCAAGGCCCCGGTTTGGTTACTGTGGAGGGGTTGGACCCCTGTTACTGAGAGGGCTCTGCCCTGGTTCCGTGCTGTGCTTTGGGCGCACCCGTTAACGGAAACGACTGACCGCGTGCCAGTGCGGGTTAGCTACCTGTGCGTTTATCGCGCGTGTCGTAGTCACCGTTACGTCTGTCAGTGACCTTGGGGTGGTTGACTGAGGGTAGGATCACCACGAAGGACTCTCCCGGCCAGGAGAGCACCACGTGCTACTTCTACTTTTGGAAAAGACTGCAATCAAGATCATTCCCACGAGGACATTCGAGATCAAGTAAAGGATCTGAGAAATAAATGAAATAGTGAGAAAGATTGAAAGATGTGAATAAAGGAAGTAATAGAACATAACAGCTACTGTACACTCTACTGTTTCCTTTAGTTAGTTTGCCACTCTACTCAGCGTTTTGCTGACGTGTTACACTCGTTACCTTTTTCAGGACCAGGTGTTGAGCAGCCAGGGTCGGCGGCTGCAGAGGACGCTGGGCCGAGTAGGGTCCAGTAGAGTTACCACAGCTTTTGTACCCCTTTTGTTTCTGTTCTAGTGAGTAGTTTTTGTTTCCACTGTACCTTCTTTACCTGCAGTTCTTGTTATATGATACATGCTATTTTACTGTTGTGGTGGTACCTACTGTAGTAGTTTCTTTCCTTACTGCTGTACTTTCTTACTGTTAGTTATATTCATGCTGAATGTGGTTTATTTTACTGTCTTTTGGTTACTTCCTCGTTGGACGACTAGGTCTTGGGATTAGTCGAGTCGGTCCGGTTCTCGTGTCTCGTAGGGACTCGGGAACCGGGTCGTTACAGAAAGGGTTTTGAGGCGGGGGGGGGGATGTATTTCTTTGTGGATATTGGACAAGGGAGAGGGTGTAGGAAGGGATTGTTTTCATCGAAAGTGCTTCGGGAATGATTTAGAAAGAGTGAGATTATAATTTTGCAACAATATATCTGTGCCTCCATTTTTTTTTATTTTGTAGTAAATCATTACAAAATGATATCAATTTTGAGATGGTAACATTAAGGTCACGAACATATGTCCCCAAAGACAATTTCTTGTAGTGTTGAGTGCACGAGGATTAGGATTTTGAAAGGTTCATGTGGGAAAATAGGTTTATTAGATGCAGGGAATCATACATAAAAATATTTTCTATAATTATTTTTTCTTTTGTAATTATTTTTTATTATCTTAAAAAATTATATGATTTTAAAATTCACATTATTATTGCCATAAAAATAAATACTTTATAAAAGTATATTTTAAATTATATCTTAGTGCATTAATTAACATAAGTTTTCAACATTGGTGCCACATTGATTTAATTCTTGCTTGCATGCTTCTCAACACTAAATGGAATTAAAAGTTTTTTATATTTAAAGAGATAAATTTGAATTTAGCTTTTCCCTCTTTATATTATTAAAAAAAATGTTGAAGATGAAATAGAGGCCTCTTTTCACTTACATCAATTTGTCGTTCAAAAAAAAATATTATAGTAGAGTAAGTAAAAATTATTGTTAAATCAAATACTATAGTGACAAATATATCTGTCACTCATGCTAATTGTTGTTTGAAAAAAATTTTATAGTGACATAAGTAATAATTACCACTAAATCAAAGATAATATTGTCAAATATATTTACCACTAAAATTAATTATCATTTGATAAAATATTATAGTGCAAATACAAGAAATTTGTTGCTAACTCAAAGGAACTAGTGGCAAATGTATTATATGCCACTATTTAATTTGCCACTAAAAATTATATTTTTTGTAGTTAGGAGGTTGTAGCTGGGGTAAGAGATCTTGAAGAAGTCTTTCTCTCTTACCGCAAAGTGTTTACTTATCTCCTTAGCAAAGAGTAGCTCATATTGGTCCACTTTAATGTTGTAATAGCTTGTCAAACCAATCATGTTACATCTCCTTTAGTAAAGAATTCTAAGTTGTTTTCATTTGCATTAATATTCCCAAGGTTTTTGCTTTAGTGGGTTTAGAGTGGTCAACCACGATGGTTCTTGATGACTTATCAAAATCTTCAATTAAACTCGTTTAGATTATTCGATACTCATCATTAGTGTATCCAACGTAAGACAATTCATTATCCCAAATTTATTGAAGGATCCATCTAACTGTATTAGTGTCTTTATATAATTTGACACTTAGATCTGAATAATTGATGGAGTGATTCGTCTTAGATTGATTCACTTAAAGTACATAACTCTACACTAGAGGAAAAATTAATTTTAATCATAGTTATTTAATAATGATTCTTGAAACCTCACCAAAAGTAACCTAGGATTACAATTTTAAGTAAAACTTTGACCATAAAAATTAGAGGATTGGTAAAAGCACTGAATCTTTAATCACAATTGTAAATCATAACAAAAATTAACCTATGATCACAATCCACCTAAAATTATTATAAAAAATAACAAAAAAGTACTGAACCTTTGGTCACAATTCTAAATTCGTGACCAAAAGACCTTTGCTCACATGTCACGATTTCGAAACAGCGACAAAGGTTTTTTCTTTAATAAGTACCTTCCGCTCCCCTGCTGCCCCTCCGTATCCCCTCCCCTCACCACGAAACCATCGCCCACCTCCGATAGACCCAAATCGCCAATGCTCCCTCTCGTCCTCCTCCTTCGCCTCCTTCTCCGTCCCCTCTTCCGCCTCCTTCGTCTTTAAGATTACCAAGAACAACCTCCCAGCGGGCCTCCTCCCGAGGACGATCAACGGCTTCCGGATCTCCGACGACGGGATCTTCGAGGTCGAGGTAAAGGGCTGGTGCACGGTGAGGTTCGACATTGGGGCCCTCCTTGCGGTCTCCGCACAGAAGCTCTTCCTGTAGACCTCCTGGGGTCTCCGTAGGGTCTCCTAGACATCGAGGACGTCCCCGAGTGGCACCGTAAGGTGGCCGCGGACGAGGACGCGAGGGAAATGAGCAACTACGAGATCAGGCAGGAGTGCCTCGACAGGCTTGCGATCGTGCTTGGCGTGAACACGATCGTCCCCGTCACGTCCGAGCTGCTGCCTGCAGTCCTTGTGGTCCGCTTGCCTCGAGATCACAAGGATTCAATCCATGAACTTAGGGCTAGTTTACCTATCCCTTGGAAACATCGGATGACCCTTGTTACCCAGGAGAGATGCATTTGGTTGGTGATTAACGTGCTTGTTGTCGTCCTTGCAGGAAGGAGGATTATTCCAATACTTGGCGGAGTTCAAAGGAGGTAGTGACAGGAAGGAGGCTACCGAGCAGTCAATGAAAGCTTATCAGGAACGATTGCAGCATCTAGTGGACCTTTTTTGTTTTTTGGAGGGGGGGTGGTGGTTCCTGTGTCATTTTTGTAATATTATCATCGGAGTTGTAATGATTGCAACAAACTATTTCCTTTTACTTGAATCCATCACATACGTAATTTTATTAATTGGTAGAAATGTATGACCTCCCAAAGATTCAGGTGCTATGACCTCAGAAATTTAGGCACTAGGGATACACCTTTTTCTACATAGGTTAACCAAACTTCGAAGAAGCGGGTTAACCCTTTTTCTATTACTAGTTGAGGACTAGAATAAGGGCTTTCTTGAATTTTGAAAACCTAGGTTTTGAATTCCACTCTTTGCTATCTCAGATTGCTTCTCTTCCATGGTTGTCTATGAAAGGAAATGGCCATGGTTGGGTTTCCCTACGCATGTCATTTATGATTTAAGGTGTGCATGTTCAGGGAAGTTTCCAATCTTTTCCAAAATGGCTTTAGCATCAATGTATCCCTCTATAAATGATCGACAATTTTTTGATTGAACCATATCTATGTTGCTAGAGCTTCCCAATGGGATTCCTTGAGAACCATCACTTATCCATGTCTTCCCTTTCATAACACTTCTATTCTATTTCTATCTCAAGGTAACACCCAAGGGATGAACATGGCTTCGAAAAGAAAACTTTCTTGCTATGTGATGAGGGAGCTCTCCTTTGTTCAATCATTAGTCATGCTCATTGCACTCTTTGTGGGGCCATTTGGTAATTGGAACAAGCTTTTGTGGAATAACATGTAGTATTCCAAGATAAATTAATTTCATTTGTTTAGATGGTGATGAGGGTTACATCAAGGAACAAGTTTTAAATGTTATTTAGTCTAAAACAAAATAAGAGATTATCGAAGAAGTAAGCCTACTTGAATCACATCACATACAAAATAAACACAATTCACATCATACCATGGGATAGGCTGGTGGGTGAACTTTATTCCACCTAAATGTGAAATTGGGAAATCCTAGTAATTCCCTTGTACCCTACGTTAGCCAATTGATTGAGGGTGTGGAGAGAGAATGGGAGATTTAAAAAATAAGGGTACTATTGCAAAAGAATCTCTTTTTAGGTCCAACTTTGTCATAGATTACGGATTTCTTGATGTAAGGTCATGTAAGGGGATTTATTGTAAACTACATAATGTTTTTTGATACATACATGTAGATATGCACTACTAAAAAAATAGGATGACGGTCAATTAGTTGTCGTCGATTTTAGAAGCGACGGTGAAAATATATTTGTCGTTGCTTATTTCTATAAGTGAAATAAGCGACGGAGAAGGTGTGATTACAAATAACCCATTGCCATCACTAACAAAAAGCAGCAATGGGTGTACGAGGGTGGTATTAAAATTCATCGTCGATTAGTAAAGTGACGACAAAAATATATATGCCATCGTTTAGTTGATAAACTGACGGTGAATCCTGGATTAAAATTAGCCTGCCGATGTCACCGAAATTTAGGTGAGGGAAAATTTTATTTACACATTTGTCGTCGCTTACTAATAGAATCGATAGTAAATGTTGGTTCATCTACTTGCAACTAGAGCCCTCTCCTCCCCCACCCACTATTCTATCTCGTAAAGGAGAAACCCTCACCGTTGCCCTCCTGGCCGCCTCTTATCGTTGTCGGACATCCACCTCAGGTGCGTCCTCCTCTTCCTCATTGTCATCGCCATCGCCCCATCGTCGTCTCCCCTTCCTCCTTGCACTGCCTCCTCTCCTACTACTGCGTCGCCTTCCTGCTCCTCCTAACACCCTCCACTTGTCCTCCTCTCCTACTTTCCCACCCCCCTCCACTTGCCCTCTTCCTCTCCTGGCACCCCACCCCCTCCTCCTCGACCCCCTCTACCTCTCCTCCTCCTCCCCGTCCCTCCTCATCCTCCTACTACTGTGTCCTCCTCCTCTCCACTGCCCTCCACATTTCCTCTTCCTACTACTGTAGCCATGCCCGTCCTCCTCCTCCTCCCAGCCCTACTACTCGCTCCTCTCCTCCTCTTCCTCCTCAACCCCCAACTCCTCCTACTACTACTCCCCCTTCCTCCTCCTCGTCCCCCTCTGTTACGACCTGGTTCCCGAATCCATACAGGACACTAGACCGGACCGACTCGACTAATCCCAAGACCCGGTCGTCCAATGAGCAAGTAACCAAAAAGCAGCAAAATAAACCACATTTACCATGCAAGCAACTAACAGTAACAAAAGTACAGCAGTAAAGAAGTAAACTACTATAGTATACACCACCACAACAATAGAGAATTTAAACAAGTACAGGAATATAAAGTTTACAATAAAGAGTACAGAAGCGTAACAAAGTTACTCATTACAACAAGAAACGAGTACAACAAAAGGTACAACTACTGGGCTCTACTGGGCCGAGCACCCTCTGCAGCCGTAGGCTCTGGCTGCTCAACACTTGGACCTGAAAAAGGTTATGAGTACATGAAATCAGCGAACGCTGAGTAGAGTGGCAACCAGCTAACTAAAACAGTAAAGGTGGACAGGTAGCTGTTGTTTTCAATTTCTTTCTTTATTTAACTAATTATTCTTTCTTTCATCACTTGGTTTATTTATCAGGTCTTTTTCTTGATCTCGAATGTTCCTCGTGGGAACGATCTTGATTGCAGTCTTTTCCGAAGAGTAGAAGTAGCACGTGATGCTCTCCTGGCCAAGAGAGTCCCCCGTGGTGGTCCTACACTCAGTCAACCACCCTAAGGTCGCTGACAGATGTAACAGTGACTATGGCAAGTGCGATAAGCGCACGGGTAGCTACCCTGCACTGGCACGCGGTCAGTCATTTCCGTTAAAGGGTGCGCCCAAAGCACAGCACGGAACCAGTATAGGGCATAGCCCTCTCAGTAACAGGGGTCTCACCCCTCTATAGTTCGCGCATGCTCGCCTGACTACCCTGGTTTGCCCAATGGGCCTAACAAGTCAGTGTAGGATGGCTAGCTGAACCCCTGCCCCCGTGGGGTGGCTAGCTCTCTCCCTACACTAGTAGCTCACCCCGGTACTGTGTACGCGAGGCTCAAAAGTCGGTACAAAGTGGCCAGTCCTAACCCCGAGTCCCAACCCTAGGGCGGCTAGCTCTGCTCTTCACTAAACAGGGGAACAGTCGCTCTCCTTGGTACTCCGTACTCAAGGGCCAGCTCACTTCCCCATTCACATTTCCAGTTCTATTCCATTTATTTCTAGGAGCTCTACTCCTAATTCCCCGTAGGGTTCATGCTCATGTTTCTTAGGCCAAGCCATACTAGGTTTCATCATTTCTATTTCCAATTCATATACAGGCAGCTCGTATTTAATTGCAACAACAGGAACATACATGCAACAGTTGCTAACAACGGTACTTTACATTCCACAGGCAGCTGTTATCCAATTACAGGCAATTGTTATTATTTTATTTACTCATCTAAGACTGCAATTCATGCATTCAATACAATCATTCCAGTGTTTCTAGTCCTAGGATTCATGCCATACCCTAGGATCTAACATTCATTCCAGATATGCATTCATGTTTGTAATTAATATAGGGGAAGCCACTCTACCCGCAAAACCAGGAGTAATGGGGGCTCTATCGGTAGGTCCACGTGCCTCTACAACCCCCAAATCCGTAACGGAACGAGGTCCTAACACAAGGATCAACCACAAGAAATCACTCAAAACATGATAAAAGCATTCCAACAAGTAGAGGAACTTATACGAAGAAGAACGAAAATCTTAAATGCGGAAGTCGGACCTCGAATGGACCCTAAACGGGTCAAAAATGACAATCCTGACTCAAATCAGACGTCTGGAACACCTTCCAGAAGTCTTAAAAGGAGTCAAGAACCATACCTCACTCTGCGATGCTCCTCAGACATCCAGGGATCCTGCTGAACCGTCTGGACTTAGTTCCAGACGTCTGGAGACTCTCCTCGCCGTCTGGTGCCTCGCCCAAACGTCTGAACCGTGTGGGAGGGCGTGTCCCGCGCCTTCTCGAAGTGAATCCTGCATGCGCAACGTAAATCTCCTTAATACGGCACGTATCAGTGCCTCGGCAGAACAGCCTGCATGGCCGTATCCGCAAAGGGAGGCATAGGGTGAAGGATTTACCTCTCAGCTGTCTGGAGCCTCCTCCAGACGTAGTATACGTCGTCTGGATGTAGGTCCAGACGTCTGATTCTGGGAAAATCCCAGAATCAGAAGCTGCCTTCGTCTTCTTCGTGCTACGTGTGGCCGCGCCGCGCTCGCTCGTCCGCTGCTCTAGCTGCAGCAGCGTTGGGGGAAGCCTCCCCGGCACCCCCCCGTCGTGCGCACGCCCGACCGGTCGTGAGCTTCTTCGACGAGCTCTCTCGCGAGCTCGCGCGCTCTCCTCTCTTCCCCCTTGCCGCTCCTCCTCTCCGCCGCTACACTCGGCTGCACTCGTCGCTCTTGCTCTCTCTCTCACTGGAGGAAGGAGAAGGTGGATGGAAGTGGGGTGGTGAACGAGGGAGAGGAGAAGGGTTTAAGTAGGTGCGGGGGAGGGTTCTGTCAGTGAGAGGGGAGAGAAGAAGGAGGCTGCGCACAATCTGCGTGCGGCACGCACGCAGACTCGAGGACGTACGCACACAAAAATTGATTTCCAGACATCTAGGAAGGTGTCCAGACGTCTGGCCAGACGTCTGACCCAAGTCCCAGATGTCTTAAAGGGCTTTAATAGCATGGGTCTTAACAACATAACAAACTCAAAGGAAGTTTCATCCTCGAAACTTGCGCTAGCTAGGGTGCGGAAAAAGAACAACATACGCATAACAAACTCAAAGAGAACTGAAGCCGATCTGAAAAGACATACCCTCAAAGAGCTCCTGGTACCGCTCTCGCATTGCTGCCTCAGTCTTCCAAGTAGCCTCCTCATACCGTTGGCTCCTCCACAAGACTTTCACTAGAGGTACCTGCTTCCATCTCAGACTTCGAACGGCTCTATCGAGAATCTGCACTAGCCTCTCGGGGTAGGTCAGGTCGTCACCCACCTCGATGCTCTCATGGCTCAGAACGTGACTGGGATCGACGACATACTTCCTGAGGTTGGACACGTGGAACACGTCGTGCACACCAGAAAGCTGAGGAGGACGGGCAAGCCTGTAAGCAATGGGTCCAACCTGCTCCAGGACCTCAAAGGGTCCCACAAACCTCGACTCGAGCTTCCCTCTCACCCCAAACCGCTGCAGGCCCTTCATGGGTGAAATGCAAAGGAAGACGTGATCCCCAACCTGAAACTGCACCTCTCTGCGTTTCCGATCTGCATAGCTCTTCTGTCTGCTCCTGACAGTGCGGAATTGCCTGTGAATCTGCTCGATCACCTCCTAACTCTACCGGATCAGCCTGGGGCCAACCACCCACTTGGTCCCCACCTCAACCCAACTCAAGGGTGCAGTACACCTCCATCCGTACAGAGCCTCATAGGGTGCCATGCCGATGCTCGAGTGATAGCTGTTATTATATGCACACTCCGCCAGGGGCAAGTGCTCCTTCCAAGAACCCTTCCAGTCCAGTACATAGGCACGCAAAAGGTCCTCAAGTGTCTGTATCTTGTGCTCTGACTATTCGTCTGTCTGGGGGTGGTATGCTGTACTGAACCTCAACCGTGTCCCCAAGGCCTACTGAAATCAGCCCAAAACTGGGACGTAAAGCGGGTATCCCGATCAAATACAATCTCCCGTGGAACTCCATGCAGATGTACCATGTCGCGGATATACCTCTCGGCCAGCTGTGCTGGTCCCAAGGTGACTCAAATTGGCAAGAAACGTGTCGTCTTTGTCAATCTTTCTACGATCACCCAAACTGCATCGTGTCCTTGCTGGGTAACGGGCAAGCCCACCACCAAGTCCATGGTGATGCTCTCCCACTTCCACTCTGGCATTGGAAGTGGCTGCAATGGCCCTGCAGGACTTTGATGCTCGGCCTTCGCCTGCTGGCACACTAAACACTACTACACGAATTCACCTACATCCCATTTCATTCCCCTCCACCAAAATTCGCATCTCAAATCATGATACATCTTTGTGTTTCTGGGATGTATGGTGAACCTGGAACCGTGTGCCTCAGTCAGGAGCTCTCTCAACAGCTCCTTGTCCCTAGGAACGCACAAACGTCCCCACATGCGCAGCACCTCGTCTGTAAAGGAGAAGTCCCTAGGGTCCCCTGATAGTACTCTGTCACACAACGACTGTAAGTACGGGTCGGTCATCTGTCCTGTGATGATGCGATCTATCAGCTCTGGCCTCGTCTGTCGTGTCACAGTCACTGTCCCACAGTGCCCCAGTAACTCTAGGGGTCACCAACTGCCCATCTCCTCCATGAGGCTCCAACTCTGTGCCTGTAAACTGGCCAAGTGGGTGAGCGCCTTCCGGCTCAAGTTGTTAGCCACCACGTTGGCCTTCCCCGGATGGTAGGAAATGCTGCAGTCAAAGTCCTTCAGGAGCTCCAACCAACGTCTCTGTCTCATGTTGAGCTCCTTCTGATCAAACAAGTATCTGAGGCTCTTATGATCTGTGAAAATCTCAAAGGTCTCACCATACAAGTAGTGCCTCCAAGTCTTCAATGCGAAGACGACAGCTGCCAGCTCCAGGTCGTGGGTAGGGTAGCTTTACTCATAGGGCTTCAGTTGCTGCGAAGCGTAAGCAACAACGTGACCCCTCTGCATGAGCACACCCCCTAACCCCTGCAAAGAGACATCCGTGTACACAACGAACTCGCCACTGCTATCTGGGATGGTGAGCACGGGAGCCAAAGTCAGCCTCTCCTTCAGCTCCTGAAAACACGCCTCACAAGCATCTGTCCAAGAAAAGGTCACGTCCTTCCGGGTCAGCTGTGTCATAGGACGTGCAATCTGCGAGAAACCCCTGATAAACCGCCTGTAGTAGCCTGCCAGTCCCAAGAAACTGCAGATCTCTGTAACTGTACACGGTCTCTCCCACCTAAGCACTGCCTCAACCTTGGCTGAGTCCACAGCCAAGCCATCCCCGGAGATCACATGACCCAAGAAGGTCACCTCCCTCAACCAAAACTCGCACTTGTTGTATTTGGCGTACAGCATACGTCGTCTCAGTGTGTCCAAAACCATCCGCAAGTGCTGTCCATGCTGCGCCTGATCTCGAGAGTAGATGAGCACATCATCAATAAATACCACCACGAACTGATCCAGATACGGTCAGAACACTCGATTCATCAAATCTCTGAAGGCAGCGGGGGTGTTGGTCAGCCCAAACGGCATAACCAAAAACTCGTAGTGTCCGTACCGGGTGCGGAAAGCTATCTTAGAGACGTTTGTCTCCGTGATCCTCAACTGGTGGTACCCAGACCTCAAGTTTATCTTGGAGAATACCGTGGCACCTCGCAACTGGTCAAACAAGTCATCAATCCTCGGCAGTGGATATCTGTTCTTGATGGTAACCCTATTCAACTGTTTGTATTCCACACAAAGGCGTAGGGTACCATCCTTCTTCACAAACAATACCGGGGCTCCTCACAGAGACGCACTGGGCCTCACAAAGCCCTTCTCCAAAAGGTCCTGCAACTAGGACTTGAGCTCTCGCGGCTCAAGTGGTGCCATCCTATAAGGCGTTGTAGAAATGGGGTTGGTCCCCAGTACCAGTGAGATCTCAATCTCACGTTTGGGCGGTAGTCCTGGAAACTCATCTAGGAACACGTCGAGGTACTCTCTGACCATCGGGATACACTGGAAGTCTGCCATAGGACTGGGCTCCGCCACCACACAAGCCAGGAAGCCCTTACACCCCTGGCCCAAAAGTCTCGCTGCCCAAAGTGCAGAAATGCACTTAAAGCCTCCGTCCACTGGCTGCCCGTGAAACTCGAAAGAAGGCAACTCCGGTATGGAGAAGACGATCTTCCTCTCAAAATAATCCACCAAGGCGTGCTAAGCAGATAGCCAGTCCATCCCCAGAATCATGCCAAAGTCCTCCATCTGTATCACAATCAAATCAGTGGGAAGGCTGTGTCCTCCAACACTGACCCCACAACCTGTGTAAACTTCCTCAGCTACAAATAGCTGACCACCCGGACCTCTGATCACAAACAGATCCTCTAACAACACACAGTCTTTCCCGAAACTAACAGCAAAACTGGCAACGACAAACGAGTGCGTGGCGCTGGAATCAAAAAGCGTGTAAACTAGTCTGCCGGAAACTATAACTATACCTGCCACCACTGAACCTGAAGCTCTGGCTTCTCTGTGTGTCAGGGCATTGATATGCCCCTCAGCCCTAGGTGCGAACGAAGCAGCCACACTCAACGTCGGATGGGTAGCCGCTGGCCGGTACCCTCCCCGTGACTGCTGTCCTCCCCCACGCCTGGAAGCCGCGGCCTCCAGCTCGTCCTCCAGTGCTTGGTGTGGGGAGCATCTGCTGACCTCCAGCCCTAGATGGGCAGTCCCTCCTGATGTGGCTCGCCTGGCCACACTGGTAGCAAAGGGGAACTCGACTCCCGCCCTCAATGGGTCCCTGTGGACGGCTGGGTGGGGGTCCGATGCTAGCAGCTGGCCCCTGTCGGGGGCCCCCAAAGGACACTGATGGCCCTGCAAAGCGTGACGGCTCTCCTACGGGTGCCACGTGCCTCCTCTCTTGTCGGCCTTGTGAGAAGTCTGGCGGGTAGGGCCTCTTTCGCCGGCTGTCAGTGTCACGTGCAGACGGGTTGGTCTCCTCATATGTCATAGTTGCCTCCACCACCCTCAAGAACGTAGGCAGCTTCAAGGGTTTGACATACCCCCGAATAGCAGGTCAAAGCCCCTCAGTGAACCTCCAAAGGCGCTCCTCCTCGGTAGCCACGGCTGTCGCGGCGAAACGAGACAACTCCAGAAAATGCGTGCGGTATGCGCTCACGGTCATCGTCCCCTGGCAGAGAGTGTGGAACTCCAGCCTCCTCTGGTCCTTCCACGTCTGAGGGAAGTACTGCTCGCAGAAGAGGGTGATAAACTGGTCCCAAGTTGGCTCGGCCCTCTCCTGTCCTCTGACTGCCCTCCACCACCTGTGTGCCACGCTCTCTAGCTGGTACGTGGCTAAGGCCACGCGGCACTCCACAAGGGGGCGAAGGGTGTCAAACACCTGAAATTTCCCACTTGGAGGGGGTGAGATTAGCGTAACGTAAAAAATGTGGAATTGAAATATAAAGCAATCTCACAAAAATCAATCGCACAAGTACACAAGTAATTTTAAGGTGGAAACCCAAACCGGGTGAAAACCACCACCTAACCCTCTCGAGTTAGGATTTTCCGATCAACCTAGTTGATCAAATCCACTAACCGAATCACTTTAAAACGAGGGTGATTCAACCTCAGTACAACCACGCTACAAGTACGAGGGTAGCGTTCCTCAACCCCTTCTCTCCACGAGAAGGATTTTGTCCCACGAAGGAGACGGGAATTCGCAAAGCGAATACCCAACAAAATAACAAAGATAAAATAAACAACAAACCTATAGAGCCAACAAAGTAATTATAAACCTAGCTTCTATAGGAATAAGGAAACTCCCCTTTACAAGGAGTGCGTCGACGATGACGCGGGTGCGTGAGCCACGCAACGGCGCAACTTCGCTCTCGTAGACAACGGTGGGAGAGCAGGTGCGCAATGGTTTGATGCTCTCAAGAGAATGAAACTAGAGCTTGGAAAGCAAGGGCTTCTCGGACACAAGAGTGTGAGAGTGTATTACAAGGTGTCTCTTGGTGTTTCTCTTAGTGTATCTTGTGTTGCAAAGGTTCCCCTCTATTTATAGAGGCCTTAGGAAGGCTTTGGAAGGCTTAGAAAAGCTTCCATAGCCATTGGGTACAAAGTCCAAGTGAATCAGCCCGAAATCAGGAACAATCATTGTTCTGACAGGCTTATCAGACGTCTAATTCTAGCATCAGACGTCTGGAAGTTCACTATAAGACATCTGATTCAAATGTCAGATGTCTGATTTTGGGCGGGTCTCTCCCTTACTTGGATCAGATCTAAACAGGGTTTTTTACGCAAGTCCATCAGACGACATACAGGACGTCTGGCACTATGTCTGGATGTCTGGAAACCTACTTTTACTGTGGGAATTGATTTCCAAACGTTGCAACGGCTAGAAAATCTCTGAGAAGAGATTTTGGGTCAGCCGAGGCAAAACGGTCATTTATCAGACGTCTGGACAGTCCTATGGACGTCTGATAAGGCTCTAGCGGTCATATCTGGAGTGTTTGCTAAGCCAGCCAACGGTCCACTAATTGGACGTCTGGCAAAGTCATCAGACGTCTCCTAAGACGTCTGGTCTAAGGTCTGGACGTCTGATTTCATCATACAGAACTAACTATGTCCAGCCTAACAGTTATCAGACGTCTGAAACAACAGTCAGACATCTTAAAATACATTATCAGATGTCTGATTTGGGAATTAGACGTCTGGAAAGTCTGTTTGAACCCTATATTGGTTTTCTAAGTATTCTACAGAAAACCTAGGTATCCTAGGGTTGTGCCGGTGTTCCTAGGACTACTGTTAGGGTTTTTTGAGGCTCTTTAACATGAAATATCTAAGGAAATAAAGAGCAACAAAAGAAACGAAAAATACAACAAGTACAAAAGAAGGAAATCTATCCTATTCTTCATTTCCTTCCATCTTCAATCTTTCGCTCCACGCGAACCTCCTCTGTTTTCCGTCAAGCTCCTCCAATCCATCCTGGATGCGAGCTCGAACTCCATCTAAACACGTCCACATTTGCAATTGACCTGAAATCTAGGACTCAAATTGCAAATGTTAAATAACACGTGTTTTGTTATCATCAAAACAAATGATCGTGGTGCTCTAGCACCAACAACACCTTCTTGATCTGCTCGAGCCTGTCCTCCGCCTCGGTCGGGTCCTCATCCCCCTTGAAGGAGGGGGGCTTCAACTTCTGAAACTGTCTGAAAAGCTTGTAATGGTGCTGAAGGGGAGAAATGGGTACGCCTCCAGGTAAGGAGGGCTCGTGCTCGGAAGTGCCAGAGGAAGGTGGGGGTGGTGGGGGGACACCCCCTTCCCCATGTCTAGCGCCGCATCTGTCTCGCGGTCCCATAGAGGACTCCCCCTCCGCAGCCCCAAGGAGAGGTGCTCGTGGAGGCGGGTGAAGCTCCTCTCGTACGATCTCCTATATTAGCTGGGCGAGGTCCTGGGCCTGAATGCCTGGAAGTAGTGGCTGGTCCACTGAGGCGTCGGGCTCGATGTGCCCACCCCACCGACCTCGTCCTTGACTGCATCCGCGTCCCGCCTCGCTGCCCCCTCATCGAGGCACCCCTGCAAGGAGACGCGAACACAGAACAGAAAAGACGTCAATTCTAACTGACATTCAACGATAGAACCTCAGAACAGATGTCAAAAGGTATGTTGTGGTGGTTACTCTAGTTACAAGCACGTGAATTGGTCATTTTCTAGCTAGTTGGTTCACTTCTCGGGACGACCTTGCTCTAATACCATCTTGTTACGACCCGGTTCCCGAATCCCTACAGGACACGAGATCGGACTGACTCGACTGATCCCAAGACCTGGTTGTCCAATGAGCAGGGAACCAAAAAGCAGCAAAATAAACCGCATTCACCATGCAAGCAACTAATAGTAACAAAAGTACAGTAGTAAAGAAGTAAACTACTACAGTACACACCACCACAACAGTAGAGAATTTAAACAAGTACAGGAATATAAAGTTTACAATAAAGAGTACAGAAGCGTAACAAAGTTACTCACTACAACAAGAAACGGGTACAACAAAAGGTACAACTACTGGGCTCTACTGGGCCCAGCACCCTCTGCAGCTGTAGGCTCTGGCTGCTCAACACTTGGACCTGAAAAAGGTTATGAGTACACGAAATCAGCGAACGCTGAGTAGAGTGGCAACTAGCTAACTAAAACAGTAAAGGTGGACAGGTAGATGTTGTTTTCAATTTCTTTCTTTATTTAACTAATTATTCTTTCTTTCATTACTTGGTTTATTTATCAGGTCTTTTTCTTAATCTCGAATGTTCCTCTCGGGAACGATCTTGATTGCAGCCTTTTCCGAAGAGTAGAAGTAGTACGTGATGCTCTCCTGGCCAAGAGAGTCCCCCGTGGTGGTCCTACACTCAGTCAACCACCCCAAGGTCACTGACAGACGTAACGGTGACTACGGCATGCACGATAAGCGCACGGGTAACTACCCTGCACTGGCATGCAGTCAGTAGTTTCCGTTAACGGGTGAGCCCAAAGCACAACACGGAACCAGTATAGGGCATAGCCCTCTCAGTAACAGGGGTCTAGCCCCTAAGAACCAAACAGGGGTCTCGCCCCTCCACAGTCCACGCACCCTCGCCTGACTACCCTGGTTTGCCCAATGGGCCTAACAAGTTGGTGTCGGACGGCTAGCTGAACCCCGGGCCCCGTGGGGTGGCTAGCTCTCTCCCTACAATAGTAGCTCACCCCGGTACTGTGTACGCGAGGGCAAAAAGTCGGTACAAAGTGGCCAGTCCTAACCCTGGGGCGGCTAGCTCCGCTCTGCACTAAACAGGGGGACAGTCGCTCTCCTTAGTACTCCATACTCAAGGGCCAGCTCACTTCCCCATTCACATTTCCAATTCTATTCCATTTATTTCCACAAGCTCTACTCCTAATTCCCCATAGGGTTCATGCTCATGTTTCTCAGGCCAAGCCATACTAGGTTTCATCATTTTTATTTTCACTTCATATATAGGCAGCTCGTATTTAATTGCAACAACAGGAACATACATGTAACAGTTGCTAACAACAGTACTTTACATTCCACAGGTAGCTGTTATCCAATTATAGGCAATTGTTATTATTTTATTTTCTCATCTAAGACTGCAATTCATGCATTCAATACAATCATTCCAGTGTTTCTAGTCTTAGGATTCATGCCATACCCTAGGATCTAATATTCATTCCAGATATGCATTCATGTTTGTAATTAATCTAAGGGAAGCCACTCTACCCGCAAAACTAGGAGTAATGGGGGCTCAATCGGCAGGTCCACGTGCCTCTGCAACCCCCAAATCCGCAATGGAACGAGGTTCTAACACAAGGATCAACCACAAGAAACCACTCAGAACATGATAAAAGCATTCCAACAAGTAGAGGAACTTATACAAAGAAGAACGAAAATCTTAAATGCAGAAGTCAGACCTCAAACGGATCCTAAACGGGTCAAAAATGATAATCCTGACTCAAATCAGACGTCTGGAACACCTTCCAGACGTCTTAAAAGGAGTCAAGAACCATACCTTACTCTGCACTGCTCCTCAAACGTCCAGGGATCCTGCTGAACCGTCTGGACCTAGTTCCAGATGTTCGACCACCTCTCCGGACATTTAGAGATGCTCCTCGCCATCTGGTGCCTCGCCCAGACGTTTGAACTGCGTGGGAGGGCGTGTCCCGCGCCTTCCCGAAGCAAATCCTGCACGCACAACGTAAATCTCCTTAATATGGTAAGTATCAGTGCCTCGGCGGAACGACCTGCATGGCCGTATCCACAAAGGGAGGCATAGGGCACAGGATTTACCTCTCAGCTGTATGGGGCCTCCTCCAGACGTCATCTACGTCGTCTGGATGTAGGTCCAGACGTCTGATTCTGGGAAAATCCCAAAATCAGAAGCTGCCTTTGTCTTCTTCATGTTGCATGCGGCCGCACCGCGATTGCTCGTCCGCTGCTCTAGTTGCAACAGCGTTGAGGGAAACCTCCCTGGCACACCCCTCAGCCATGCGCACGCCTGACCGGCTGTGAGCTTCTCTGTCGAGCTCTCTCGCGAGCTCGTGAGCTCCCTTCTCTTCCCCCTCGCTGCTCCTCCTCTCTGCTGTTACACTCTGCTGCACTCGCCGCTCTTGCTCTCGCTCTTGCTGGACGAAGGAGAAGGTGGATGGAAGTGGGGTGGTGAACGAGGGAGAGGAGAAGGGTTTAAGTAGGCGTGGGGGAGGTTCTGTCGGTGAGAGGGGAGAGAAGAAGGCAGCTGCGCACATTCTGCGCACAACACGTGCGTAGACTCGAGGATGTATGCACACAAAATTTGATTTCCAGACGTCTGGGAAGGTGTCCAGATGTCTGGCCAAACGTCTGACCCAAGTCCCAGACGTCTTAAAGGGCTTTAATAGCACGAGTCTTAACACCCTCCTCCTCTCCTCGTCCTCTCTTCCTGCTGACCCCCCTCCCCAACTTCTTCCTTCTAGTCCCCCTCCTCCTCCTGCTCTCTTCCTCCTCACCTCCTCCTGCCCTCCTCCTCCTCTCTATTATTGATTTCCAATTAAGTGATCTGTATATATGAGCCGATCAATTATGTGCCTAATCTTTTTTATTCCTCTAGCAACAACGATTAACCTCCATCCGTTATTATTTCTGCTATTTCTTTTCCTTAGCAATAATTTTATGGGAGATTTCTTGTTATCTCTAGTTAAGAGGTCTTTCACTAATGTAGGATGACAAATTTCAACCCAAGATTGCCTAACACATAGATCTCAAACATTTAACCATAGTAGCACAAACTGCAAGCAATAAAGAAATATGTGCACGTTCAAACAAGATAAAAACAAAATCTAGTAGAACATTTAATGTGTTAAGGGAAAATGTGCAATCACTCATATACATATAAATATATGTGTATATATGTAAAAAATATATACATATATATTTATATGTGCAATCACTCACATATATACATATATGTTAAGGGAAAATGAGAATTATCTTAGAAACATGAAATGAATGGATAAATGCAAGAGGATTCTAATCTATGATTTTTAATTGAATGATTGATATGCAAATGAGATTAGACATAGTTTGATGGGGTTAGTTGTCTTACATAGTTCTTGTGTTGGGTTAGGTTAGTTATGCAGCTTTTGACTTTTAATACGAAGGTATCATAGATTCTTAGGTAGGGCATTAGAGAAGACTTCTCATGTGCTTCTTGGATAATCAGAACTTCATTGAAAATATCATATTCAAGGCCTATGAAATTTCCAATAGCATAAGCAATTGAAATCAAGGCACCCCTATTACAAAGATGCAAATTAAAATAAGGTAATGCAGCCCAAATAGTACACATAGAAGACCTTTTATTAAGTCTTAAATTAGGTGACCACCTTATATTTGAAATTCATTTTTGCTTTATAGCTTCATCTTTTAAAATGACTTGGACCAGATCATCTTCTTTCTCCACTCTAATCAAAACATTCCTTGAGTCAATTGACCCCAAAGCGAAAGAACCATCTAGTCCCCAATTAGGTTTAATTTCATTCCATAAAACATCCATAGTAGGTTTGATTGCAAAGAAACAAGCTATCAAACTTAGAAAACATCCATACCATTTTGTGCTTACATTTTTATTGGACTATTAAACTATCTAGACTATCGAATAGGTTAAATTGAGGTCTCTCCTCCTCCAACTACCCTCCCTCCTCCTTCTGTCATCCTCCTAATGCCCTTCCTCCTCCACCTCCTTGTCGTCCTCCTCCTTAACATATATCTTATGTTAATATATGTGTTATTAACATATAAGATAATAATGTGTTATTTTATTAAATTTGTTTTTGAAATTACAGGTCATCGGTGATAGACATTCTCAGAGGCTGTAGTAGTTGGAGGTATAATTTCAATGTTTTAAATTTAATTTAATGATATTTTAGGTTTTTGTTAGATATGGGGTGTACTCTCACATTATTTTTTATTTCATTGAATGGATGTAAGGTGTGCCCACTTATGTGCTTTATTTTGAATGTGGGGTGTATCCACTTGTTTGATTAGAATCAATTTTAATGTAAGGTGTGCTCACTTTGAATGTGTATGTATTTTCAATACGTAGGTTTATAAAAAAACTCAAAATTAAGAGAAAACTCTATCAAATTTTTTTGAAATTTTTTTAATGTTTAAATAGGTTGATAGTTAATAATCATTTAGATGCCACCATCTAGCTAAATTTTTTTTAATGCCAATGCTTCTACAAGATAATAATTTGTTCATAAGGAAGAAAAGAGAAGAAACAGATATAGGAATACATACTACAATATCATCAAAGTATCAAAAGTCTCTTGAAACCAAAATTATGGATGAAAGAATAAGTAATAACTATCATAGGACAAAATCAAAGACTAACTTTATTAGTGTCTCTCAATAATTAAAATTAAGTATAAATGAATACAACAAGTACAACACCATAGATGACCATTACATGATTATCTTGAAAGACCCAACTTAAAGTCCAAGCATAAATACATGACTCCAGCTATATTTCGACAAAAACACCAAGCATAATCCAATCAAGAATCTTAAAATTCACCAAAACAAACGTTTAAAACCCTTATAATTTTGTTGATACAGACCGGCATCCTTAAGAAAAATGCATCTTCTATTGAAATAAATTAACACTAAATCCAAGTGTAACTAGAATGCCGTCACTCAATCCCTATAGTATTACATATACATTAATAAACCATTTTTTAAAAACCCTAGTTCTGCTCATTGGATGCATTACAATCCTCTAATTCAATGTACTTTTCCTCTCAAGAAAAAAATTGAAAACTCAAAGTGAGTTCTTTGATATAACTCGAGCACTCTATCTATCGTGAAAGCTTAAGACAAATAAGAAAAAAAATTCAATGTACTTTTAATTTGTGTTTACTTGTGTGATACATTTTTAATGTGGGGTATGCGTACTTTTATTATGAGTATTATTTTGCTATGTAAGTTTATAGAAAAATATCAAAATTTAAGGAGAAACTCTATCGATTTTTTTTTAAAATTCTTTTTATGTTCAAATTGGTTAGGTTGCGTTAGTATTTAGCAATTGGTAATTTAATTTATTTTGTCAGTAAATAGTAAATTTTTATCATTCTTAGATACATACACTTGTACTGTTGTAGATGCATTTGAAATCAAACAAGTATTCTAACTCCTAAGATACAAGTTGTTTGAGTTAAATTGTGTTGAAATACTCGTCCGTCGAGATTTATGATCATATTATACGGATATTGCAGAGTATGTGTATACCTTACTTACATGCATGATGCTTTATCTTTATAGCATGCCATAAGAGTTGATCATTTCTAGTTCAATGATATACCAAGCTAAAGAGGGTTCTTGAAAATTTGATCACAACTTAGGGTTACTTGTTACATGTACCATGTGTTTGGAGGAATTTCAGTAGCATCTTCTCACTCTTCTTTGGTATACCAAATAATTTTAGCTACGTTCCTAAAGTGCCCTTAATTGGGTGCTATTGGGAATGTAGTTAAGGTTAGTTTTGGGGGGTATACTAGAGATGTGCGGGGAGATGCTATTGAAATTTCTCAAGCATTGGTTGCATGTAACAAGTAACGTTGTGATTAAATTTTCAAGCATGGGTTATCAAGTGAAAATCTTCATTAAAATACACACATTATCACTATATTTCTTTCTAACTTACATGTGGTTTACTATAAGTTTAGGTTATCATGAACAAGTCTTGGATTAGAATAAGGAGTTCAGATTACACTAGATATAAGGATGGAGTAATTTCATTTCTAGATTGGGCTTTTCATGATGATAGGAAGATATTTAGGTAAGGAGAACTGGTCGATAAGATTTGCTCATGTGTAAGATGTTTGAATGGTTCCTTGCACGAGCATAATACTGTGCTTGAGCACTTGATTTATAATGGTTGGTGACATCATTACACTGATTGGGTCGCTCATGGAGAAGATTTTATTGATAAAGTCAGAAACAAGGAATGACTGTTGATGAAGAGATTGACGAAGAGATTGCTAATAGTGGAGATGAAGAAATACAAGAAATGCCGAACGAGATGAGAGTAGGAGATGATATAAATGCAGATGAGAAAGATCTGTTAAGAAGTTGTGATTAGTTCTATGATTCTATTAAGGCAGCTAAGGATTCTATTACTTCTCAGGTTACGAGCATATCTAAGTTGTCATTTTTATTGAAGATGTTTCAGCTTAAGGTTATGAATAGAGCAAGTGTTAAATTCATGTCATAAATACTTTAATTCATTGCTGAGCTATTGAATAACCCCAATAGTTTTCGGGCTTCATGGTACGAGGTAAGGAAACATTCTCAAGATTGGTTTGAACTATTAGAAGATTGATGCATATCCGAATGATTGCATTCTGTTAAAAAATGAATTCATAAATTTGAGTAACTATCCCGAATGTGGATATGAGAGATATAAGGGAGGTAACATGAAAGTAAGTGTTAGTTGCACAAGGGGGTTGAATTGTGCTACAAAAAATAACCAAAATCAATCACAACAAATAACACATGTATAGAGGAAACCCTTGTGAGAAAAACCTCTACCTAGATCTTTCCATCCAGGATTTTGCCCCTACCCAAGTAGGAATTACTAACATCAAGTAATATAACAACCCCCTCTTCCTGGACAAGTCCAAGAAGAGTTATGCCCCTCTACTAAGAGAAAACGAGAAACCCACAGCTCGGGTACCCAAACAAGCTAATAAACATAATATAATATAAATTCTATGAGCCTTGAATGATATAGGAAATAAAATTGGCTAGAAGACTCCTTTTGCAAACTTATAAGAAGTTGAAAATCAGAGAGGGAGTGATGTAGCTCTCAAGAAGTTGCTAAGAACACTAGAGCAAAATAGAGCACTATGGAGCACAAATGAGAGCAAGATCTTTTTCTTCATGAATAGATTGTATTTCCTTAGTGTGTAGGCTTAAGACAACTCATGGGGGGTATTTGTAGGTGTAAGAGGTTGGATTTAGGTCTAGGTAGTTGTTGGGATTTGAATTGGAATGGAATAAATAGAAGTAGAACAGTTACAAATCATTTATTCAAAGTTTGACTAGATCAGACATCTGAAAAGCTACTACAGACGTTTGAATAGACTATTTCAGATGTCTGAGATGAAACAAGGACATATGAAAAAATGAATAAACATCTAAAGCCTATAATGTTCTAAACTCAATGGATAACATACAAACTTAATTACGATCAATATGAACGTTGGGTAAAAATTGAACATTGGTCATTTCTAGACGTCTTAAGAGGCAACCAAATGTCTGAAATAGGAGAAAAATTTTAACCGTTATTCTTCCAGAGCAAGGAGGTGTCTGAGAGATATCCTAAAGAAAGAGACATCTAAAAATTCATGACTAGACTCTTGAGGAGAATTACAGACATCTTAAAATCTATATTAGGCGTTTAAACCAAGAAAACAGAGAGCATAGGTTCTAGTTGTGAAACAGGACGTCTGCAAGAGTAGCTCAGACGTTTGAAAGATCCAATATAGACGTCTAAAAATCTCACAAAGGCTAAGTTTTGAGTTTTGGTTGAGAAGAGTATGGATAGGAAATTTCTAATGGTCCTAAGGTTAATTTTGAATGGAATTCAAGGCTCTTTTACATTCTAATAAATTAAACAACAAAGAATTGAATCTAATCAAAATGAAATGTCTTCATTTTCCTTTGTTCTTCATTTTTCCCTGAACTTCATTTTCCAAAGACTCTATCTCTTAATAATTTCTATAATAAGAATTAGTCCTTTCCACAAAAAATAATTATTTGTCACTATTAAAAAATACCTTTAATCAAGTTTAGAATAATCTGTCCCTTTTTTTGTAATGACAAAATTAACATTAGTTCCAACAACAAAGTTATTGCTCCCCCTATCAAAAAGCTTATCTCAATTAATAGTAAACTTATCTTTATTATGTCTCCTCCTTTTTGGCGTTATCAAAAATAGGATATGATGGTTCAAGATAAAGAAATTCGTAAATAGATATCAACTTGAAATGAAAAAGCATAATGTCACAATAGAAAACATAACAAGTTTGATGGGAATACCATCATGAGCCATAACTAGCTCAGTTTGATCTGATTAAGTCAATAAAAGCTCCCATATATCCATCAGAAGGTCTTAAGGGCACAAAATAATGATTTGAGAAGAAGACAAGAATACAGGGTTATTTATGCAAATTTACCATTCTATCACAGAAATAGAATAAGCAAGGGTTCTCTTAGGGGTTGAACAAAAGTCAAATGATCTTAAAAGTCTAGTAACTAGGTTAGAATAGACAGAAAAGGGTTTTCATGCGTTACAGGAATTAATGGACATCTGAAACCCTAAAAACAAACCCTCTTAATCTACCAAGGTTTTGGTCAGGATAAAATTCACTTAAACCCTCTAAAAATCATAGAAAAATATTCTCTAGGGTTTGACACCTTCAATTTGACCATTGGAACCCTTCTTGACCTAAAATAGAGTTTCAGATAGACATTTGCCATAATTTGAGTAATTATGCAAATTACCCAATCAAACTAAGTCAAAACCAAAATCCAACTTCACCATTGAATTCCTTAGGTATAAATTAGGTTTATATCAAAAATTGGGCCCAATCTGAGATTATTTCAACCTAGTTTGCACTTTGGTCCAAGTCTAATTTCCTTTATTCTACATGGGTCCTTAGCTTTTGAATTTCTTACACAAAGGTATCCATCTTTTTCAGCATTTTCTTCAAATAGGTCCCTACCTCCATGAATCCTATTCCTACAAACTCCGATGACCTAAATATGGCATGTTCTCCTTGATTCCTTGACGAATCCCTCTCAAATTTGAAAGGGAAGTTCGTCAAGGAATTCCCTTCCTTTTGAGCCAATTCCTAAGCCCTAAAACCTTCCCAATCTCTCATGCGAACGCATGAGATATTAGGGTATCTTGGAATTTCTTTCTCCGGTGATCTTTACTAGCTTGGGAAGGTTTCTTCCCAAGCCTAAAACACCATCTAGAGGCCTATAAAAGGACCCCCAGATCAGACCAAAGATTCCAAGCTTGATTTTGGCCTGCAACACCTTCAATTCCTCTCTCCTTGTCCGAACGGAAAGCTCCTCAAGCTTTGGCGACCTCGTCCATCTTCATTCTTCGTCTGACCACAATACTAGTGGCAGATTCGTCTTCCCTACCTTCCTCCACGTCACGCCATACCAACGGGTGCCCCTCTGTCCCCGTCGTCGTCATTGTCCCCATCACCGGAGCATCTTCTTCCTCGATGTTGGCCTACCAACGCAGGTGCCGTTCTCCCTCTTTCGTCCATAAAATTAGGGTTAGATTAGCTTCTCCAGGTCCTTAGGTTAGTTTCCTTCTCCAAAAAGCCAAAAATAACCCTTAACTCGACATGCTCACCCTCGTCTTCTCCACGTCCGACGACCACTCCGGCGAGGCAGTTCCACTGCTACACAACTCCATCCGCCTTGCCAACCAACTCATGACCTTTACGACACCACCCTCTGCAAAAGCCTTAACTTATCGCACTCTATCGTCCACCCAAAATGCCCACCAAGTAAACCACCTTCATGCTTCCTTCCCCAACTCCGACCGACCTCCACACACCTCCACACACCATAGAACGACCACCATTACATTCGTCGTCCCTTGGCGATGCTTACGAGCTATTCTAATGTGGTCGTGAGGCCCTATTTCATGTTTCAAGTCGATGCCATCCTCCGCCCATCACCGCTTCCATTGCTAACGGCATTCAAGCTCCTCCAGCCATGTTCTTCGCCAATACCACACCCAGGCAACGTGGCTTACTCCCAGGAAGACTCCCAGGTATCCAATTGAAGCTGCCAAGGTGCACTCACGCTCCAATTGAGGAAGAAGCATCTGCAGCTGCGAACGCAAGGAAGGGTGGGACTTTAGTCCCACCTTAGAAGCAGGCAACCAAACGAAGTGGCATATATTGTTTTCATGCTAAGGGCTTATCGCCTTAGCATACACAGGGGGTGAGGTCCCCGCATGCACCCCTCACATGCGCCTCACCCGTGACACTGCTCACGCGGGTTTAGCGTGGATCCGATTACCCACCTAACCTAAGCACTCCTCAGCTGCCACTCACGGTCGGCAACCCTAGTCTTGGGAGCACTCTACCCGAAAACCCGATAAACCCGTTGTGGCCGTGGGAGGGTAGATCCTAGAGAGAGAAGGAGAGAGAGAGCAGGGGTAGGGGGTTTTGCTCTCTATGACACTTACCCAAATCTAAGAGTGCCTCCCTCTGTGCGTGAAGAAGGAAGAAGAGAAGAGGTTAAAGACAGGAAGAAGAAGGAGAAGAAGAGAAGAGGAAGAAGAACAATGCTATGGAAGCACTGTAGCACTTATTGGTTAAGTCATCTAGTCATCAGACCTGATGTTTGATTTGAGGCTTGATACTGTGAACGATTGATATGGAATTATTGTTGAGATATTTAAATTGATTTAATGCTTGATATATATGTCTAGAGAGTAATTGGTGATTTAAATCACCATTGTTTTAGCTTCTCTACTTTTTTATTGCCTCAAGATATATAAGAATTCATTGAATATCTAATGTGACAGATTAGTATTTATTGAATATCATTATTTGGCTTGAATATTGTTCCCAGTTACATATTATTTGAGATTAGTGTGTGAATTCCTATTTGCTCTCTGTGTTCGACCTCGGACTTTCATTCGAGTAATAAATTCCATTTGCTTTTCACGCTGATTCAACCTATACTACATGCATTGATTTTAAAACCTGATTTAGAGTGACTAACATTTTGGCACCGTTGCCGGGGAGCAACACACAATTCACTGCTATTCTCTGCATTATTTGATTATATTTGAGCATTAATTTGCCTTGTTTGTTTTTTTGTGATTTTTGCAAGGTACTTCACGAGGAGATCTTCCATGCAAAATAGCCACTCCAGGGCAGATAACTTCTCTATTCTTCCCTAATTAACCTCCTAATCTTAGGAAGACAAAAAAAAGGGAAACAATCAATTAGGAATAACCTGCCTTATTTATAGTAATCATCATTTAAAAGACAAGTTTCCTGATTGGCAAATTTTTTTTTTTCAAATCTGATTGGAGTTTGAAGCGATTCTATTTAGAATTCCCTACCACAAACTTCCTGTGCCTATTAAGGACCATACTTAAATTCTAAATCACTTTGGGCCAACACATTTCTTGCTTGAAGCCTAAGGTGAACAAGTTAATGTTACGAACGTGGCATCAGACGGGTTTTTAAGACGTCTGGGAAGTGGCCCAGATATCTGACCAGATGTTTGGAACCCTTCCTAGACGTCTGGTAATAAATTTTTGCGACGTACGGGGTTGCGTCTACGCGCCTGCACGCGCAAACTGCACCCGCCACTCTCGTTCCTCCTTTTCCTCTCTCTCCACCTGCAGGCGCACAGCTCTTTTCTCTCTCTCCCCGCACGGCCTTATAAGGCCCCCTCGCCCTCTCCCTCACCCTCATCTCCTCCGCCTTCCTCTTCTCCTTCTCCCTGCTAGTGCGAGAGCGTGAGCGAGAGAGGGAACGGTGGCAGCAGCGGCCGCGGCGAGAGTGCGGGAAGGAGGGTTGCGAGCGGAAGGGGGAAGCTCGACTGTGAGGGTTCGAGCTTGCCGGGGCAGCTAGAGCCGGTCGGCGGGTGAACGGCGAGCATGGGGTGTCGCGGAGGGGCTGCTGCAGCTCGGGCAGCAGGCGGACGGGGCGCGGAGCGGCCGTGCGTCGCGGGCGGAGAGTGAGTCGGGCTCTAGTTCTGGAAAATTTTCCAGAACTAGACGTCTGGGCTTACGACGTCTGGAGGACTATCCAGACGTCTGACAGGTAAGATATTTCTATCTTCTTCCTTCTTCGCGCGTACGGCCATGCAACCGTCCGCTGCGACTTCGTCTACGCTTTGTCGTGCTGAGAGTAGGAGTGTGTGTGCGCACGTTCCGCTTGGGAGGGCGCGAGGGCTCGCCATCCCACATAAATCAGATGTTTGACCGCAGTGCCAGACGACGGAGAGGACTTCCAGACGTCCGGGGTGACAATCGGACGTCTTGGAATTAAGCCAGACGCCCCAGCAGGCTTCTGGAAGTCTGAAGGACTACACAGAGCTAAGGTACAATCTGACCCACCTTTTAAGACATCTGGAACCTGATTTTGGACAGTTTCGTCGTTTTTGACCCGTTTAGGGCCCGTTCGGAGTCCGTTTTCCGCATTTCGAGTTGCATTCTTTCCAGAATAAAATCCTCTACCCGTTTACAGTAGTTGTATACCATTCTGAGAAACTCCTTGTGTTTGATCCTTGTGTTAGGATCCCATTCCATTGTAGTCTTGGGGGTTACGGAGGCGTGCGGGATTGCCGACCATGCCCCCAGTACTCCCATTGTAGCTGGTAGAGTGGCTTTTAAATTATTTAGCATAATTTGTTACAATTGTGGAATAATTAATAGAGTCTAGGGCATTGCATGAACCCTAGGACTGAGAAACTAGATTGAATGATAGATCCTAGGGTATTGCATGAATCCTAGGATTGGAAAACTAAATTGAATGATAGAACCTAGGGTACAGCATGAATCCTAGGACTGGAAAACTAGTGGAATATATAAATATTGCAGTCTTGGAAAAGTGGAAAGGAAATAATAGCTGCCTGTAAATTAATAGCTTCCTGTTATGAATGAATAAATATGATTGAGAATATGGGTTGTATGAACGTAAAACTGGAACAGTGAAACCTACCATGGCCAAACAAAAAGAATACGAACCCTACGAGGAATTAGGAGTAGAACTCCTGGAAAGAGAATAGAATGGAACTGAGAAAGTGAAACGTGGAAGTGTGTTGTCTCTTGGGTACGTGGTACCAAAGAGAGCACACATTACCTCTTAGTGTAGAGGGGAGCTTGCCGCCCTCAGGTTGAGACCAGGGTGGGTTTGGCCACTGTACACTGACTTGCTGGCCCTTGCGTACGCAGTACCGAGGAGAGCTACTAGTGTAGGGAGAGAACTAGCTACCCCACGTTCCCCGGGGTTCTGCTAGCCTCCTACACCTACTTGTTAGGCCTACTGGGCAAACCAGGGTAGTTAGGCAAGGGTGCGCAGATTGTGGAGGGGTTGGACCCCTGTACTGAGAGGGCTCTACCCTATACCAGTTCCGTGCTATGTTTTGAGCGCACCCATTAACGGAAACGACTGACCGCGTGCCAGTGCGGGGTAGCTACCCGTGCGCTTATCGAGCGTGCCGTAGTCACCGTTACGTCTGTCAGCGACCTTGGGGTGGTTGACTGAGGGTAGGACCACCACGGGGGACTCTCCCGGCCAGGAGAGCACCACGTGTTACTTCTACTTTTTGGAAAAGACTACAATCAAGATTGTTCCCATGAGGAACATTCAAGATCAAGTGAAGGATCTGAGAAATAAATAAATCGTGAAATAATAGAAAGACGTAAATAAAGAAAGTAAAAATATAACAGCTACTGTACACTCTACTACTTTTTTAGCTTTTAGTTGCCACTCTACTCAGCGTTTCGCTGATGTTACACTCATTACTTTTCAGGACCAGGTGTTGAGCAGCCAGGGTCAGCGGCTGCAGAGGACGCTGGGCCTAGTAGGGTCCAGTAGAGTTACCCGCAATTCTTTTTGTACTTTTCTTCCACTATAGTGAGTAGTTTCCTTATTACTCCTTGTACTTCTTTATTGTAAGCTTCATGTTATGTACATATTTGTCGTTCTACTGTTGTGGTGGTGTATACTGTAGTAGTTCCTTTTCTTACTGTTGTATTTTGTTACTGCTAGTTATATTCATGCTGAATGTGGTTTATTTTACTGCTCTTTTGGTTACTTCCTCGTTGGACGACTAGGTCTTGGGATTAGTCGAGTCAGTCCGATTCTCGTTTCTCGTAGGGACTCGGGAATCGGGTCGTTACAATTAAGATCAAATTGGATGCAGAATAGAGACAATTAGGGTTTTCAATTCTAGGATTTTGGAGTGCTAGTTCACACTTGCCTGCATAAAAGGAAACAAACCCACCTGCATTTGTGTTCTACCCAAGCCCTTGATTGAAAAGATCTAATCAATAAAAACCCTAAAATCAAGCTCTAAATTCACTTGAATCCTAAAATCCTTGGATCTAATAACATGAGAGTCAAATCAGGGCGATTTCTAGGTCTTGACCTAGATCTCATTCTGCCATCTTTAGGGTAGGTCAGGTAAAGTTGGTCTACATCATAGGCCAACCAACCTCCAAATTAGGTCACAAGTTGAATTAACTTCTAATCAAGTGAAATCAAAAGCACAAATTAGGACATAAAATTGGTAGACTTAAGGATTTAAGTTCATACATTCCGATCTACCTGGACCCTCAGTGACAAGGAAGCTCGAGTGGGGGAAACCCTGTAACCCGTGGGGATGCTCTATCGTGTATAGGTCTTTGCGAGGCTCTCCCTTCTTGGCTGCCTAGGTAATTCTTGAGTGTGTGAATTTCTGATTCAGAGGCATCATCTGCCTTGAAATTGCCTTAGTCATCCGAAAATCTTTGGGTGCCTTGATTGGGTCAAAATTTCACATCTAGTCCCTCATCCCCTCTATTTAGAGCACATACACAGATTTTCTTAGGAATCTCTTTCAGATCTGATCAACTTCAATCTAATCTTGAATTTTGATTCTACATCTCGATTCCACCATTTGATTCAAAAATGCAGCCTGGTTATATAGGAAGACTATTTAGGAAACCTAAGTCCCAAATGAGCTTGAAAGAAAAGATACTTGAGAATGTCGATAGAAACCATGAAGAATATTATGCAAGGGACACTCAGGAAAGATTTGCAAAAACAACAAAAATCATCACGAACTGTGTAGGGATAATATGGACACAAATAAAATTCAGTTCAACCTGAGACCTCCTATTAGCAGAACACAGTGAATTGGTGAAATTACACAACAATGATTATTTGCAATGTTGGTCAAACCCTTCACTTCCACAAAAATTCTATGAATTTTTAGGAAAATGGGGAGAATTACTGAATAAGTTATATATAACAATTGATAAAAAATACCCGTTAGAAACTAACAAAACATCTTGGAGTGAGACTAGTGATCAACACAATTTCCCAAATCTTGGGTTCAATGATGATAATTGTGGATCCCCAGCCCAAATAAATTCAGATTCAAATTTCATAGCAATTGACATTCCTGATCTTGATGAGGGTTGGGAGGATCCAATTACAGGATATCATATTTCAAGCCAGCCGTAGAGATACAAAACCTTGGTCTACCAAGCTTAGATTTCCCAGACTCCTATGATAATGAAATTGAATCAGAACCTCTCAAGGGTGTAAATTCCATCCCTTATTCTGATAAGGTGACTCTAGAGAGCAATTCTAACATCCCTGTAGAGCCCAATCTAGATTCTAGTGATCCAACCCACACCCTTAACCTAGAATTTGGATCTAAGCCTTCTTGGGATGATTACAAGGCCCCATGTGATGAAAATCAAATTTTGAATTTGGATTATGATTCTGGGCCTTTATTTGATGAATTCACCTCTCCAACATCCTCAGAAACATAGATTGATTTTTTGGAAGTCATGCCAATCTATGATACAAAAATCGAGGAGTTGGAAGAGTTGGGTTTTGATTGGGTCTTCCCAATAAGCCAAGAACCCTAACCCAGACCTAATAGGGACACCTTTTTGAGCTCAGAATCTAAAACTAGGTCCGACCCAAGTCAGGTTGCTGACTCTACATCTTTTGATTTATTCTGTGGTGGAACCTCTAATCCCGAATCAGATTCAGAACATAATTCTTGCAAGTTTTCCGATGATTTCGAATCTTACTCTAATTTCAGAGAACCATTGTTTCCTGATGACTATGAGTCAATCTATGACTTCAGCATACATGATCCATTCTTTGACTTTGACTCTGAGGTCCCTGATCCTAAGATCATTGATTCAAAATCAAGTTCCATTGAGATGGAATCATTTCTTTTTGATACTTAAGAATCAGAAACAAAAATTTCCAAGAGTGTCTACAACCCAGAGTTCGAATCTTTTCTTGACTCAGATTTCCTTGAGCCTATAAATACTCTTCAGGCATTTACCTTTGATTTCGATGGCTACTATGAGGACTCTCTAGATGAACCCACCTTTGAATCCTCCCTAGAGGAGCCCTCATATACAATTATTCTTGAAGCCACCTGTTCTACACATACAGAGCCTTTCCAAACCCATTTTCAACCCCAACCCGCAACCGAACTTAATTTCTACTCTGGTTCTCCTCTCAATGAGCCAGTTGCACATGATTCTCCACCACATTTTTATTAGGTTTTGGACTTCGATCAAACTACAAATCACGACATATCCTTCTCTGATCACTCTCATAGGGTTCCTACATCCTCCGCTGATTCTTTTTCATTTAAGGATCCCTACTCTGATCAGGCTGATTCGACTCAGCCAAACCCTAGCTATATATACACTTCCATACCCTTTTGAGCTCCACAGTATCTAGTGGGCACCGCATCTCTTGATCCACATCTATCAACCCACCAGATTGATTGGGTTTGGGCTACATCATCAGCCTGTTGTTTTGAACAAGCACCTGGTTGGACCAACCAGGCTATTGATAAAGGTGCTTATTTTATAAAACTCATCTGATTTGACCACTCCTCCATACCATTTTCCGCTCGGCTGAAGACGTTAAATTTAGTGCTTAACAGGGGGCAACCCATCATTCCAAAAAAAAAAGAAAAGGAGATTCTTCTGATTATATTTATGTACTTCACATATATTGCACTCTGAGTTCAATGTTAGAACAGTTGATCCTACCTCTGCTACTTGTATCAGGGCTTGAAATCGTCCACAACAGTCTTCTCGACCCGTTCGCCCACTCGTTTATCCTATTCTAATTTCTGAACTCAAATCTATTTCATACCCTCCGTTTACAATGACATTGCAAAACTTAAGCATGGGGGGGTGGTAAAGTGCAAAACACAAAAATTTAAAGTTTGGAAGGGTTCTCACAAAAAAAAATACATAGTACAAAAAGCCAAAAAAATAAAAAAAATTGAAAAAGAACAAAAAAATGGAGGAGGAAATTTTGAGTGAATTAATTGCATATCATTCTTGAGGAGAAAAAGGGGAGGTGATATAAATGTCAAAAAGGAGCAACAATTTGAAATAAAAAGAGATAGTCATTAGCAAAAGATTAAGGAATGTAGTTAGTTCTAAACCAAATCAAAAGAAAGAAATAAAAAGTGCTAAGAGATAGAAACATAGATTAGTATGAAAGGTGATCTTAGGCCTCTTGGGCTTGTGTTTAGGCTTAAAAGTTCAAGTATCAGTTAAGATCTGGATAGTCCTCAAGAGGTTTGGGAAAATGTGAAGCTTAAGTATTAGGTCTAAGGCTTAGAGGTTATTCAACCTCATTAACTGACCTCTGGTTTGCGGAACTCAGTAACCTAAGAACCCTAATCCACACACAGTCTGGTTTAGTGCGCTTAATTATCAAAATCACGCAAAAGCATTAATTCTATTTTAAAAAAGCTGCCTAGATTAGGAGCAGCTGATCAACACAAGTTGATTTGGATGAGTTCCCGATGCGGAGAGGTGGGAAATTCCCCTCGAAGATGCACAATAACATACCATCTCCTCAGTACTTGTCTCCTAGGATATCTAAATTTCCTACCGGGGGCATGTAAGCACTTTGTGCTGGTTCAGGTGCCATGGGTGAGATTATCCCGAAATGTCGATTGCCAAGGCCTGAATTTAGCTACAGAATGCCATGAGCGGCACTATCCCAAAGTGTCGAAAACTAGGGTTTTAGGGGTTTCCATGGGCGATGCTATCTCGAAACATTGATTGGCAGGGACCCTACGAGGATAGATGATGGGAGCTAGGAATTCGATACAGATTGTGTTGTAAAGCCAATCCGAAGCTAGAAATAAAGAAAGAAAAGAGAGAGAAAACTCTCCAAAAAAGTAATTCTTCTAGCTCTCTCTTACAAAAATGTACTACAAACTGAACCAGGACTAAACATGTTTTAAGCATGGGTGCTTTAATCGCGGAGTTCAACGAACCTTAGGTTAATTCCTGTGGGCCTTAGAAACCTTCGCGGCTGACTGAGGCTAGAGCTGGTCAGGCCTGAATCTTGCTTGGTACTTGAGTACCTCTAGGCCTACTATTGGCATTCTAACCTAATCCACAAAAGAAAGCACATAACAAAAATCTGAGCATAAAAAGGCATGGTCTAAAATTTAAGTTAATTCCATGAGATTTTGCTAAGGGACTAGCAAAAGCTAGGCAAGGGGGTATGATGGGAACACCATCATGAGCCATAACTAGCTCAATTTGATCTAATTAAGCCAATAAAGCTCCTACATATCCATCAGAAGGTTTTAAGGGCACAAAATAATGATTTGAAAAGAAGATAAGAATACAGGGTTATTTATGAAAATTTACCATCCTATCACAGAAACAAAATAAGCATGGGTTCTCTTAGGGGTTGAAAAAAGGTCAAATGGTCTTAAGAGTCTAGTAAGTGGGTTAAAACAGATAGAAAAGGATTTTCACGCGTTACAGGAATTAATGGACATCTGAAACCCTAAAAACAAACCCACCTAATCTACCAAGGTTTTGGTTATGATAAAATTCATCTAAACCCCCTAAAAATCATATAAAAATATTCTCTAGGGTTTGGCACCTTCAATTTGATCATTGAAACCCATCTTGACCTAAAATAGAGTTTCAGATAGACATTTGCCCTAATTTGGGTAATTATGCAAATTACCTAGTCAAGCTAGGTCAAAACCAAAATCCAAATTCACCATTGAATTTCCTAGGTCCAAATTAGGTTTATACTAAAATTTGGGCCCAATCTGAGATTGTTTCAACCTAGTTTGCACTTTGGTCCAAGTCTAATTTCCTTTATTCTACATGGGTCCTTAGCTTTTGAATTTCTTACACAAAGGTACCTATCTTTTTCTTCATTTTCTTCAAATAGGTCCTTTCCGCCATGAATCATATTCCTACAAACTCCGACGACATAAATATGGCATGTTCTCCTTGATTCCTTAACAAATCCCTCTCAGATTTGAAAGGGAAGTTCGTCAAGGAATTCCCTTCCTTTGAGCCAATTCCTAAGCCGTAATGCCTTCCCAATCTCTCATGCGAACACATGAGAGATTAGGGTATCTTGGAATTTCTTTCTCCTGTGAGCTTTCCTAGCTTGGGAAGGTTGCTTCCCAAGCCCAAACACCATCCAGAGGCCTATAAAAGGACCCCCAAATTAGACCGAAGATTCCAAGCTTGATTTTGGCCTGCAACACCTTCAATTCCTCTCTCCTTGTCCGGATGGAAAGCTCCTCAAGCTTTGGCGACCTCGTCCATCTTCATTCTTCGTCTGACCACAATACCAGTGGCAGATTCGTCTTCCCTACCTTCCTCCGCGTCACGCCATACCAACGGGTGCCCCTCTGTCCCCGTCGTCGTCATTGTCCCCATCACCGGAGCATCTTCTTCCTTGATGTTGGCCTACCAACGCAGGTTAGATTAGCTTCTCCAGGTCCTTAGGTTAGTTTCCTTCTCCAAAAAGCCAAAAATAACCCTTGACTCGACATGCTCACCCTTGTCTTCTCCACGTTCGATGACCACTCCGGTGAGGCGGTCCCACTGCTACACAACTCCATCTGCCTTGCCAACCACCTCACGACCTTTACGACACCACCCTCTACAAAAGCCTTAACTTATCGCACTCCATCGTCCACCCAAAACACCCACTGAAGAACCCACCTTCCTGCTTCCTTCCCCGACTCTGATCGACCTCCACATGCCACAGAACCATCGCCATTACATTCGCCATGCCTTGGTGAAGCTTACGAGCTATTCTAATGTGGCCGTGAGGCCCTATTTCATGTTTCAGGTTGATGCCGTCCTCCGCCCATCATCACCTCCATCGCTGACGGCATTCAAGCTCCTCTGTCCATGTTCCTTGCCAATACCATGCCCAGGCAGCGTGCTTACTCCTAGGAAGACTCCTAGGCATCCAATTGATGTTACCAAGGCAAACTCATGCTCCAATTGAGGAAGAAGCATCTGCGCTCCACACGCAAGGAAGGGTGGGACCTTAGTCCCACCTTTGAAGCGGGCAACCAGACGAAGCGACGTATATTGATTTCATGCTAAGGGCTTATCGCCTCTGTACGCACAGTGGGTGAGGTCCCCGCACGCACCCCTCACATGCGCCTCGCCCGTGACACTGCTCATGCAGGTCTGGCACAGATCTGATTACCCACCTAACCTAAGCACTCCTCGGTTGCCACTCACAGCCGGCAGCCCTGGTCCCAGGTGAGTTCTTCCTGAATGCCCGATAACCTGTTGTTTCCTTGGGAGGGCAGATCCTAGAGAGAGAAGGAGAGAGAGAGCAGGGGCAGGGGGTTTTGCTCTCTATGACACTTAGCCAAATATGAGAGTGCCTCCCTCTGTGCGTAAAGAAGGAAGAAGAGGAGAAGAGGTTGAAGATAGGCAGAAGAAGAAGAGAAGAGGAAGAAGAAGAATAGTGCTAGGGAAGCACTATAGCAATTATTGGTTAAGTCATTTGGTCATCAGACCCGATGTCTGATTTGAGGCTTGATACTATGAACGATTGATTTGGAATTACTGTTTAGATATTTAAATTGATTGAATGCTTGATATATATATACTTAGAGAGTAATTGGTGATTTAAATCACCATTGTTTTAGCTTCTCTACTTTTTTATTACCTCAAGATACATGAGAATTCATTGAATATCTAATGTGACAGATTAATATTTATTGAATATCATTATTTGGCTTGAATATTCTGCTCAGTTACATATTATTTAAGATTAGTGCGTGAATTCCTATTTGCTCCTTGTGTTCGACCTCGTACTTTCATTCAAGTAATAAATTCTATTTGTTTGTCACGCTGATTCAACCTATACTACACATATTGATTTTAAAACCTGATTTAGAGCTACTAACAAAGTTCAAAATTAGTACAAAGCATAATAAGTTCATAACAAACATATCATGAAAAAGGTGCGATGAAAGTAGATCCCTAATTGGCGCAAAGCAGCCATTAAAGAACACTATCAAGTCTTCTTTCCTTTGGAGTAGCCAGACTCTAAATTCTTTATGTGGTCTTCAAGGTAGGAGAGTTGCATAGCTGATGTAAACACATTTACACTACTTAAGATGTCTATTTATGCATGTTCTTAAGCATAGGATTGCATTTCATGATATAAATATTGCATTACATGCATCATCTTGCATTTAGAATAGTTTGAATAAAATGGAGGTTAATTGTCTCCTTTTATGTGCTTGGACAAGGAAAATATTTTCTCAGGGCCTCGGATCAAAGATCCAACCGTATGGATGTGATCAGGGCGACGATTGGAGTTCAACGACTCCAAGATCACCCTAATCAGGCATCCGTAGCATCAGATAGTGACCCAGGAACCCTAGAAGATCAAGGGCCAGGATGGTGTAAATCCGCACTTCAGATGATAAATCCGACCGTACGGATGAATTCGGATTGACGATCGCAGCCCAACGACACAAAAATCGAGTCAATCCAACATCCGTGGCACCATCTACAACTTCTATAAGATGGAGGGCTAAGATAGCGCCACGTGGCGCCATCTCAGCCGCCCAAACGACCGCTTCATCTTGTGAAGGCCCCACGCTCGATCGCTCTCCGCCGTTGGATCTTAATCCAACGGCTGTGGGTGCTTGCATTTAAAAGCGCCCGCTCGACCATCTGCGCCCCATAGCGCAGTGGTCGAGCGCGCTATCGCGAGCGCGGGGCGCGGGTTCGATCCGCGGCGAGGGGCTGGAGGGAACGATCAATTGAGGCGCGTGGAGTGTCAGATGAAGATCGGACAGCCGCGCGCGCCCGATAGTGCCGACGCGCGATTGAACGCGCGGTGCAGACGCACAATCAGACGCGCCAGGCGGGCGGGCTGCAGCGGGTGAAGCGCGATCTAAGCCGTCCGATCTCGCGATCGGACGGCTGAAAATCAATGGACGTGCACGGGTGTTGCGCGTGCGAGCAGCCGAGCGGGCGTGGACGAGCCGCCTATGTCGCCCACGAAGGGAGCTTTAGTGATGGATTTATCCGTCACTAAAGACCCCTTATTTACTATTTTGAAGTTGCAATGTCCATTTTGCCCCCACTCCTTGCAACTATAAAAGGATACCCCCCCCATACGAAATTCTCATCCCTTCTTTCTCCTCTCTACCCCTCCAAAGCTCAAGAGAAGCTTGTCCCACACCCGGGATACTTCTTGCGAGATAAAGTCCAATTTTCGTTCCCCTTCGGAAGTGGATCCCGCGACGACGACGGCGTGCTGCTTCATTCCCGTTCTTCTGCTTCGTCCTCCTTCGTCCTGCTTTGTTCTCCTTCGTCCAGGCGTCGTCCCATCCGGCTCATCCTCCAAGCAATTGTCGAGGAGGATTTCTCTCTCCCTATTCTTTTTACTGCTTTCTAGTATAGATTTACTGCTTTCTAGATTAATCTACTCGTCCTCCAAGCGACCGTCGAGGAGGACATTTCTCCCTCCATTCTTTTAATGCTTTCTAGAGTAAATTTATCGCTTTCTAGTGTAATTGTTTTATGCATTCTAATTGTAATGAACAGCCTCTTCTATGATAAATTCTTTGTTTATTCTACATCCCATTTTGATTTCCTTGTGTAATACTCTCTCTCTCTCTTTCCCTCTCTTTCTCTCTTTTATTAATTGTAAATAATTAGATAGTTTAAATTGAATTACTTCGTGACAAATAAAAAGAAACGCGAAGTTTTTAAATCAAACATTAGCCTCCCTGTGTTCGACCCAGAATTTTCATTTCGGTATAAATTTTATTTGTTGAACACGAATTCTTCGCTTTCGAACTACAACGACAGGTTTTCCAAAACCAAACACGTAAGCGTAGCGATTCGAAAAAATACCGTTCAACATTTTGGCGCCGTTGCCGGGGAGGCAACGATCTTTGATTTCTCCTCGCGTTTTGTAACTTACAAATCATTTACTTCACTTTTCTCCTTTCTTATTGTAATTGCAGGTACTCTTTTGAGACGAGCAAAAGTGGTAGATTGGAGTAAAGTGCTGTGGAAGGTTTTGTAACTTATCCCCCATTCTTTCCCCCTCTATAGATTTCATTCGCCACATTGAATCCAAATTCCAATTAACCTAGGTGTTTGCATAAATCCTAGGAATAGTTTGGTTGTTTGGATTCTCACTCACATTCATTCCACCTCCATTTATATATAAAAAAAAATAAAAAGATAATCTTGTGGGGCAATTTTCAACAAACACACAACGTACACCCACATTTAAAGGCACTTAACCGAATTGATTTGTTTCTACTCAACCGGGTTCTGATCTGTGGGACTGGTACACACAAAGAAACACATAAAAGAGTAGAAATCATTCTAGGTTAACCATATTTGTATGCCTAATTAAGTGGTGCATCAGGCCAATTGTTTGAGTTGTTTGGGCCGCACCATTTCAAATAAAATAAACTCATCAAGTAGCTGCCAATTAGGTTCAACTTTTAGGGATTTACCGGGCACTCCACATTCTTTTTAAACTTTAAAGGAAGACATCTTCACCTGTGCTTGCAAAACCTGGTGTGCCAACGAAACCTGTTTGAAAACACATAAAGTTGAATCCTAAAAGCTACTAAGCAAGATTTGAACCTTAAAATTCACCACATCAAAAATAATCTTGCTTGAAAACCACTAGTTGTGCACACACACACAAATCAATCAATCATTAAGGGCACAACCCATTTAAAGGACCCATCACATTCCAAAGCACATTCAAACCTAGCCCTAAATAAAACAGAGTAGACGTTGGCCTTAAGGATTGGACTCGCTCTTCAGAACCCAGAACGAGATTATTTTCGATTAGTCTGTTTCTACTGTTCAATCTGATGTCTAGCTAGGGGAGTAGAGTCAAACGATCGCGGCTGGGGGGTACACTAGGAACCGAAGGCTCAAGCCGAAGGAAGAACCTTCTCCCCAGTCCCTCCTAACTGGTTGGATTGAACAAATAGAAGTAGATCAAATCGTTCCTTTATCTCAAGATGGGTTTTGAGAGTCTGTAGGTCTATAGGCTAACCCATTTAAGGACAAGTTTGACTGTTTGTATTGCAAGGAGCCTTTCTTCCTCCCGAGTCTCATGAATCCTTCCACATATTTCACACATTCCCGCTCTTTCCCTCCTGTTGTGAATTATCCTCAACATGACGATTATCCCAACTCGTATTGTAATTAACCATCAGTTAGTTTGGATAATTCGGATTGGGGATACAATTCCGGACCCCTGTGTTTAGGGTCTAACCCTGAACACTTTGATTCTAATTTCTATCCTTCTCAGAGCTACATCGATTATAGATCGTCTTCCTTTCATGCACAACCTAATACGATCTACAATCAAGAAGGATACACTAATCCTTACCCATCCTCTGATTTCACTGCCTTTAGGTCATCACCATCTTTTCAACAATATGAAATGACCTATTATCAGGAAGGGTATAACGAATCTCAATTCATTAATTCCTCTGCATTGATGTCAAACCCACCCAACCCTGAACCAACTCATTTGGTTCAGGTTAATCAGGTTCAAGATAAGGTTCTGGCTAACTTGAGGAATATCATTCAATCTTTAGAAGTTCAGGCAATACCTTGCATTGAGAGATTGGAGCCCCTGATTGAAATGATTGATGATTTAAACAAGTCTTTGTTGGATTGGCTCCAGGATGTTAAGGATAAGAACCCGGGTGAGTTTCTACTTGGGAAATTAGCGAAATTGAGGATGAGATTCATGGTTGCTTTGATTCAATCTTGGAATAATTCCCAGGATGAACCCTCTTCAAGAAAGCCAATGACAGAACCCGCTCAAGCACCTGTTGGGGGGGACACGTGATATGAGGCTGACCAGATTGAATTAAAACAACCAATGAAGGATGATCTGATTTCTTCACCTGAGATCCCCAAGCCGGGTTACGAGGAAATGTATGTCTCCTTGGAACAGAAAGTGACAAATGATTTTGGGACATACATTGATACGGATCCTGATGGTGAAGATTCAAGTTGCGAAGTCTCATGCGAGTTTTCTGAACACGATTTTTGTGAGACGATTGGGCCTGAGGAATCTGATAGATCATTTGATAGCCCAATAGCTGAGGACACTGATCTTATTAGGGCACACATTACGGATCCAGAATCGCATTTTCTGGAGGAATCAATTCAATGCCCTGATTATCAGTTACACCCTGTTGAGCTTATTGATAATTCTAATTCTTAGATAATTAGACCCAAGTCAATTTTGATTCTGCCACATCATTTAGACTTGGAGATTTCAGACGGGGTGATGAATATACAAGAGGTCCTGGAATTTGATAAGCTGAATGAGGAGAATAGGAGCTGGGAAGTTCTGATTTGGGAAGTCAATTTTGGAGGAAATAGAAAATTGAGTCGAAGGGTTCCTTTTAAGCTGAAACCATCAATCAGAACCCTTACGACATTTGTTTCGAGGATGTCAAACCCAAGCACACATTCAACGATTATCCTTTTGAGCTTCAATTCTTTGTAACCCGACTTTTTGGTCTTGGGTTGCATCCTCAGAAATTGCAGGCCCGATCCCGCTTACATTCTGATTTTAGGTTTTGGGTAATTTTTCTCCAGAACCTAAGATATTCTCGATTATGGGGTGTGGGTCTGCACCACAATCTGGTCCACATCTGTGGACCTCTGCTGACAGGTCAGAGGATTCTTCGGTTCATTCTAATTCTGACCTGCACTTGTGAATTCTTCATTTCTTTTCCTTGTATTGTGTGCCTAGCTGAAGGCACTAAACTCAGCACATATACAGTTTTTCTTAGTTTTCATCTCGGAGCGGACCTGATATTCATGCAATTCAGGTGTTTCAGCGCTTTTCCACTCTATTTTATGTCTTTTTAATACAATGAGGACATTACATTAGATAGGCATGGGGGGGTGGATATTCATCTCTGAATTCATTCGTTAGCTCCGTAGATTTGTTTTATTTTCTTTTATTAAAAAAAAAAATTTGGAACTAGGAAAGAGAATTTGGGTTTAAAAAAAATTTTTCAATCTTAGGAAATACTACATTATGATTTGAACACAAAGACCCTTCAGGTCTTTGGACTTAATCAGCCTATGTATCTACTAAAATGTGGATTTGTCTTTCGAGTCCTCACCATCTTAATTCTATTACAATTGGAATAAATAAGTTTGGGTGATAAGTACACGACTTATCAACCCGCCCTCTGATTTGAGGGAATTTTGAGTTTTAAGCATCTACACACTTTCTTTGCACTGACTCGTTGTTCAGTGATTCTAATGGAAATTGGGTAGCTAATGAACCTTCTAGGGTGATATGGCTGGAAGTTATCGTAGGTAACAGCCCATATGTAGGTTGTCCAGAGCCCAGTCACTGGACCTTTCTTAGTTTGCTGCCTTTAGGTAAATCTTAGACTAGGGAAGCCACCTACTTAAAAAAAAAAAAGGAGAAAAGAACAAAAAGAAATAAGCCACACTTCCCCGCACGAGTATGGCTGGCAAGTTGTCGGTGGTAACAACTCATCGACCGGTTGTCCAGAAGCCAGCTCAGAAAATGCACTAAAAAAATTCCCAAAACACTTAGGAAGAAGCGGAGAAGTAGAATAAATCGGGGAGATATACACTGGATTCACCCTTGTGTTGACCCCGTAAAAAAATAAAAGTAGGGAGAAAGCTACCGGTTGTAAAGATACACCTTTAGGTAGAAGTCTTTTTGAGGTCACCTAGAGGCGTAGAAATCCGAAGTCCATTTTAATTGCCACTCAACGAGTCTACCACCATCACAATAAGATGCTTAAAACTTAGGGTTCTCATCAAATCTTGTGTGAGTTGAATGACCGTAGAAAGTCACTCTTAAACCCTAAAATTTGAAAATCCAAAAAAATTAGAAAAGAGAAAAAGAAAAAAAGAAATTTTTTTCTTTTAATAAGGCGAGGGCTTGAAGCGGTCTACATTTTGGCTGATACCCAGGCACTGTTGTGTCTTTGAAAGTTCAGTTCCTAAGTAGACAATTTCTTAATGATTGAAAAATAACTCAAGTCCAAGTAATCTAACCAAATTCTTTTATAAATAGCATATAGTTTTTGCTAGGGGCTAGCAAAAGATAGGCATGGGGGTATGATGTAAACACATTTACACTACTTAAGATGTCTATTTATGCATGTTCTTAATCATAAGATTGCATTTCATGATATAAATATTGCATTACATGCATCATCTTGCATTTAGAATAGTTTGAATAAAATGGAGGTTAATTGTCTCCTTTTATGTGCTTGGACAGGGCAAATATTTTATCAGGGCCTCAGATCAAAGATCCAACTATATGGATGTGATCAGGGCGACGATTGGAGTTCAACGACTCCAAGATCGCCCTAATTAGGCATCCGTAGCATCAGATAGTGACCCAGGAACCCTAGAAGATCAAGGGCCAGGATGGTGTAAATTCACACTTCAGATGATAAATCCAACTGTACGGATGAACTCGGATCGACGATCGCAGCCCAACGACACGAAAATCGAGTCAATCCAACATCTGTGGCACCATCTACAACTTCCAGAAGATGGACGGCCAAGATAGCTCCACGTGGTGCCATCTCAGCTGCCTAAACGACCGCTTCATCTTGTGAAGGCCCCGCGCCTGATCGCTCTCCGCCGTTGGATCTTAATCCAACGGCTGTGGGCACTCGCATTTAAAAGCTCCCGCTCGACCATCCGCGCCCCATAGCGCAGTGGTCGAGTGCGCTATCGCGAGCGCGGGGCGCAAGTTCGATCCGCGGCGAGGGGCTGGAGGGAACGATCAATTGAGGCGCGTGGAGTGTCAGATGAAGATCGGACGGCCGCACGCACCCGATAGCACCGACGGGCGATTGAACGCGCGGCGTAGACGCACAATCAGACACGCCAGGCGGGCGGGCTGCAGCAGGTGAAGCGCGATCTAAGCCGTCCGATCTCGCGATTGGATGGCTGAAAATCAATGGACGTGCGCCGGTGTTGCGCGCGCGAGCAGCCAAGTGGGTGCGCACGAACCGCCCATGTCGCCCATGAAGGGAGCTTTAGTGACGGATTTATCCGTCACTAAAGACCCCTCATTTACTATTTTGAAGTTGTAATGTCCATTTTGCCCCCACTCCTTGCAACTATAAAAGGAGACCCCCTCCATACGAAATTCTCATCCCTTCTTTCTCTTCTCTACCCCTCCAAAGCTCAAGAGAAGCTTGTCCCACACCCGGGATGCTTCTCGCGCGATAAAGTCCAATTTCCGTTCCCCTTCAGAAGTGGATCCCACGACGATGACGGTGTGCTGCTTCGTTCCCGTTCTTCTGCTTCGTCCTCCTTCATCCTGCTTCATTCTCCTTCGTCCAGGTGTCGTCCCATCCGGCTCGTCCTCCAAGCAATCGTCGAGGAGGATTTCTCTCTCCCTATTCCTTTTACTGCTTTCTAGTATAGATTTACTGCTTTCTAGATTAATCTACTCGTCCTCCAAGCGACCGTCGAGGAGGACATTTCTCCCTCCATTCTTTTAATGCTTTCTAGAGTAAATTTATCGCTTTCTAGTGTAATTGTTTTATGCATTCTAATTGTAATGAATAGTCTCTTCTATGATAAATTCTTTGTTTATTCTACATCTCATTTTGATTTCCATGTGTAATACTCTCTCTCTCTCTCTTACCCTCTCTTTCTCTCTTTTATTAGTTGTAAATAATTAGATAGTTTAAATTGAATTACTTCGTGACAAATAAAAAGAAACGCGAAGTTTTTAAATCAAACGTCAGCCTCCCTGTGTTCGACCCACAATTTTCATTTCGGTATAAATTTTATTTGTTGAACACGAATTCTTCGCTTTCGAACTACAACGACAGGTTTTCCAAAACCAAACACGTAAGCGTAGCGATTCAAAAAAATACCGTTCAACAATAGCGTATTGATTGGTGAAGCTCCTTAGGTAATCATAATCTTCATGTTGCTTCTTCAATTGAAGCTCCATTCCATCAAACATGGCTTTTTGAAAACCATTCCTCTTTATTACCCTGCATATTCTCCCAAGAGTATCCCTAAGAAGCAATGGAATAGTAGGAATGAGTAGAAGGATCTGGAAGTGTGAGAGGAACTTGTGAAGGAGTAGGAAAAGAAGGAAAAGATTGAGGAGATTGAGAGGGTTAAGGTTGAGAATGATGATCTTTTTCCTCAACTTCTTCTTCAATTCCTTTCTTAAGACCCATAAGAAGCAAAGTAGTGCAGTCAAACTTCTTGACGGAGTCATCTACAAATTGGCACTTTAAGTCAAGGTTGAAATGAAGAAGTATATTAGAAATAAAGTTACCTAATGGAAGGTTCCTATAGTGTGTACTAAATGTGTTCATGATTAAATCACATCAATTCATCTTGGTGTGGTTCATTAGAGCATATAAGATATAGGCAAGCTCCCTAGAAATGTGATCAAAGGATCTAGATTTCTCATGGAGGTTCCATGAGACAAGTCTAGCTAAAAGGCGAGGAACAATCTTAAGATGACCAGATTCTAGTTTCATCCCTTCAAAGTAAACGTCATTTAACTAAAATTTTTGTAACTGTAGAGAAGGTTACTTCTTTTGCAATGTCTCGCCAATGAACTCTTGGGTCGACGGTGCAAGTAATAGAAGAAATGACTTCATTAGTCACGGAAAAGGATTTGTTCAACACACTAGATTTTAGGATAGAGGTAGTGGGTGTGGAGTCATTCATTAGGTTGGCGTAAGACAATTTTACAAGCTTGGGAAAGATGCCAGGAATTTTACCATCAAAAAAAAATTCTTCATCAAAGAAATGTTGGATTTCTTGGGCTTGAAATAGGGCTAGGAGACCATAATCCCTAAAATCATCCCATACAATCAGTCTTCCACACCTAACCTTAAAATTTTCAAAATTATTAAGTTTTTGGGAGGATTTTTTGTTTAGGCAAAATTGTTTCATCACATTAGATAATTCTTCCTTTTTGAGAGGTGGGTTACAAGGTCTAGCGCTCTTACTTCCTATGAGGCATAATGAGGAAAAGAAGGAAGAAGAATAAGCTCTCAAGAGCTAAAAGCAACCTCAATCGGATGTCTAATAAGAAAGTCAGACGTCTGAAATACACAAATCAGATGGTTGAAAAGATAAATTAGATGTCTGAGATTTTGAGAGAAAAGAATATAAGCAAGAAAAGTAGATGCCTTAATGGATAATAAGACATCTGTTCAAGCAAAAAATTAACATTCAGAGTATGATGAAAGAACAAATGAATACCCAAAAACCCAAAAACAAACATAGAAAGAGTCATTCACAAGTACAATTATATCCTCATAAGAGTTTAATGATGAAAAGATGATGAGAATATTCTAGATCTAGGTGAGAAGATAAAGTGATTACCAAAGGAAGAGTATAAGATTTCCTCAGATCAGGAGGAGAAGATGCGGTGACAGACATTTGGCAAAGTGTAGGAGACATCCGACGCTCTCAAGTGCTCCTTCAGGTGGCCGAATATGGAGGAGTGAAGGTTTAGAAGAGAAGTGGATTTTGAAGGAGAAAGAGTTCTTTTGAGTGTGGTAAAAAGTGAAAAGTAAGAAAACATAGCGAATATAAGGGGGGTTGTGCACTATTGAAGCTATGAGTTGCTATGCTAATGTATTTGGTTTTGAAAAACCTGTCGTCGTAGTTTGAAAGCAAAGAACTCTTGTTCAACAAATAAAATTTGTACTAGAATAAAAATCCCAGGTCAAACTCAGGGAGGCTACGTCGATCTATATTCGCAATTATATTTTTTTTAGAGTTTTTGTTGAAAAGCGAAGCGACGTAATTACAATGAAGCAATATTAACAATCAGAATAAATGAGAGAGAGAGAGAAAACATGCACTCAATATTTCAAAATGTTTATATAATGAAATCAAAGAAGAATTACACTAGAAAGCGGGAAATCAACTACACTAGAAAGCAGAAAAATTCTACTCTAGAAAGCGATAAAGAAGAATGGGAGAGAGAAGTTATCCTCCTCGACGATCGCTTGGAGGATGAGCCGGACGAGACGTTGCCTGGAAGGAGGACGGAGCAGGAAGAAGGAGGTCGAGGCAGGAGGAATGAGAATGCGGCAGTACGTCATTGTCGTCGCGGGATATGCTTCCGAATGAGAGAGAAAATTTGACTTTATCTCTCGAGTAGCATCCCGGGTGTGGGACAAGCTTCTCTTAGGATTTGGAGAGGGAGAGAAGAGAAGGAAGGGATGAAAATTTTGTATGGAGGGGGTCTCCTTTTATAGTTGCAAGGAGTGAGGGCAATTTGGTCTTTTTAATTTGAAAAAATTAATTCTGGACCTTTAGTGACGGATAAAACCATTGTTAAAGGTCCGAACATGGCCTACGTAGGCGGCGCTCGTGCACCTACTCGCCTCCCGCGCCTGAAACGCACGTTCACGTTCTTCAAATCTCAACCGTTCGATCGTGAGATATAGCGGCTGAGATGCATCCTCGCCACGCCTCCTCAATGCGCACTCGCTGCGTCTGATCCCGTGTTATGCACGGGCGTCTGATGCGGCGTGAACGCTATCGCACACGCCCGACCGGCAATCACGATCAAGCGGTCAATCGCACTCGCTCACCGTGCCTCAGCAGCCGCTCGCGAAGAATCGAACACGCACCCCTTGAACTCGCAAGTGCTCTTACCCGCTCGCTACAGAGGCTTTTGTGTCGCGGCAAGATTTCGTGCGCGCGCATCCACAGCCATTGGATGTGGAGAAGTGACGAAGAAGAGAGGGTGCGGCGAGTGCAATAGCCGATTGGGCGGCTGAGATGGCGCCACGTGGTGCCATCTTGGCTGTCCATCTTCTGGATGATGTACATGATGCCACAATTGTCGAATTGAGTTGATTTTCATGCCGTTAGGCTGCGATCGTCAATTCGAATCCATCCGTGCGGTCGGATTTGTCATCTAAAGTGCGGATTCACATCATCTTGGTCCTTGATCTTCTAGGGTTCCTCGATCTCTATCTGTATGCTACAGATGTCTGATTAGGGCGATCTTGGAGTCGTTGAACTCCAATTATCACCCTGATCACATCTGTACGGTTGGATCTTCGATCTGAGGCCCTGATAAAAATTTTGCCCTGTCTCTGAACATAAAAGGAGACAATTAACCTCCATTTTATTCAAACTAATTTAAATGCAAGATGATGCATGCTATGCAATATTTGTAGTATGTAATGCAATTCTATGCTTAAGAACATGCATAAATAGACATCTTATGTAGTGTAAACATGTTTACATCACACCCCCATGCCTATCTTTTACTAGTCCCTAGCAAAAATTATATGCTATTTATGAAAGAATTAGGTTGGATTATTTGGGCATGAGTTATTTTCAATCATTAAGAAAATGTTTACTTAGGATCTGAACTTTCAAAGACACAACAGTGCCCAGGTATCTGCCAAAATGAAGACCGCCTCAAGCCCTCGCCTTATTCAAAGAAAATTTCTTTTTCTGTTTTTCTTCTTTTCTAATTTTTTTGGATTTTTGAGTTTTAGGGTTTAAGAGTGGCTTTCTACGGCCATTCAACTCACCCAAGATTTGATGAGAACCCTAAGTTCTAAGCAACTTTATTGTGAATGTGATAGACTTGTTGATCGGCAGTTAAATAGGACTTCGGATATCTACGCCTCTAGGTGACCTTAAAAAGAGAATTCTACTAAAAGGTGTATCTTTACAACCGGTAGCTTCTCCCTACATTTATTTTTATAGGGTCAACACAAGGGTGAATCCAGTGTATATCTCCCTAGTTTATTCTACTTCTCCGCTTCTTCTCTGGGTTCTGGACAACCGGTTGATTAGCTGTTACCACCGACAACTTGCCAGCCATACTTGTGCAGCGAAGTGTGGCTTATTTCTTTTTTTTCTTTTCTTCTGTTCTTTTTCTTTTCTTTTTGACTTTCTTTTTCTCTCTTTTTTTTTTAAGTAGGTGGCTTCTCCGATCTAAGATTTACTTAAAGGCAGCAAAAAGAGAATGGTTTAGTGACTGGGCTCTGGACAACCTACCTATAGGCTATTACCCACGATAACTTGTTAGCCATATTACCCTAGAAGGTTCATTAGCTACCTAATTTCCGTTAAAATCGTCGACCAACGAGTCAGTGTAAAGAAAGTGTGTAGATGCTTAAAACTCAAAGTTCCCTCAAATCAGAGGGTGGATTAATAAGTCGTGTACTTATCACCCAAACTTATTTACTCTAATTACAATAGAATTAAGATGGCGAGGACTCGAGAAACAAATCCACATTTTAGTGGATATACGGGCCGATTAAGTCCAAAGACCTGAAGGGTCTTTGTGTTCAGATCCTAATGTAATATTTCCTAAGATTGAAAAGTCCTAATGTCTAACTATTCCTTCCTAATTCAATTTTTTTTTATTTATAAATAAGAAGTGAAAAATAATTTACATGAATTTCACAAAGCTGACCAAATGATTCAAAAATGAATCCACCCCCCCATGCCTAGCTGATGCAATGTCCACATTGAGAAAGAGACATGAAAGAAAGAGTAGAGTATGAAAGATGTCACCTAAATATGAAGCTCGTGTCAGCTTTGTGTCATATGTACAATTGCTGAATTTAATGCCGTCAGCTAGGCGAAGTTCAGCCAAAGAAGTCACAGAATGGCTAGGGCAACCGTGTCTGAGATGGGTTCTAGAAGAGTACGGTCAATAACAAGCTTGAGACGTTGACCGTTGACTTTAAATGTGTTACCCATCTTTGGGTCAGAAATCTAAACAGCTCCATTTGGAAAAAAACTGTCAACGACGCCAAAATGTTGAAGCTACGAGTTGCTACGCTAACGTATTTGGTTTTGAAAAACCTGTTGTCACAGTTTGAAAGCGAAGAACTCGTGTTCAACAAATAAAATTTGTACCCGAATAGAAATCCCGAGTCGAACTCAGGGAGGCTACGTCGATCTATATTCGCAATTATATTTTTTTTAGATTTTTTGTTGAAAAGCGAAGCGACGTAATTACAATGAAGCAATATTAACAATCAAAATAAATGAGAGAGAGAGAGAAAACATACACTCAATATTTCAAAATGTTTATACAATGAAACCAAAGAAGAATTACACTAGAAAGCAGGAAAATTTTACTCTAGAAAGTTGTAAAGAAGAATGGGAGAGAGAAGTTATCCTCCTCGACAATCGCTTGGAGGACGAGCCGGATGAGACACCACCTGGAAGAAGGAGGATGGAGCGGGAAGAAGGAGGTCAAGGCAGGAGGAACGAGAATGGGGCAGTACGTCGTTGTCGTCGCGGGATCCGCTTCCGAAATGAGAGAGAAAATTTGACTTTATCTCTCGAGTAGAATCCCGGGCGTGGGACAAGCTTCTCTTAGGCTTTGGAGAGGGAGAGAAGAGAAGGAAGGGATGAAAATTTCGTATGGAGGGGTCTCCTTTTATAGATGCAAGGAGTGAGGGCAATTTGGTCTTTTTAATTTGAAATGCATTAATTATGGACCTTTAGTGATGGATAAAATCATCGCTAAAGGTCCGAACGTGGCCTACATGGGTGGCGCTCGCACGCTCGCTCGCCTCCCGCGCGTGAAATGCATGTTCACATTCTTGAAATCTCGGCCGTTCGATTGCGAGATCGAACGGCTGAGATGCATCCTCGCTGCGCCTCCTCAACGCGCGCTCACTGCATCTGATCACGCGTTACGCTTGGGCATCTGATGCGGCATGAGCGCTATCGTGTGCACACGATCGCTCGATCGCGATCGAGTGGTCAATCACGCCCGCTCACCGCACCTCAGTAGCCGCTCGCGAAGAATCGAACGCGCTCCCCTTGAACTCACGAGCGCTCTCACCCGCTCGCTACAGAGGCTTTTGTGTCGCGGGAAGATTTCGTGCGCGTGCATCCATAGCCATTGGATGCGCATCCAACGGCGGAAAAGTGATGAAGAAGAGTGGGTGCGATGGGCGCAGCAATCGGTTGGGCGGCTGAGATGGCACCACGTGGCACCATCTTAGCCGTCCATCTTCTGGATGATGTAGATGGTGCCACAACTGTCGGATTGAGTCAATTTTCGTGCCGTTAGGCTGTGATTGTCGATCCGAATCCATTCGTGTGATCGGATTTGTCATCTAAAGTGCAGATTCACACCATCTTGGCCCTTGATCTTCTAGGGTTCCTCGATCTCTATCTGATGCTACAAATGTCTGATTAGGGCGATCTTGGAGTCGTCAAACTCCAATCGTCGCCCTGATCACATCTATATGGTTGGATCTTTGATTCGAGGCCTCGATAAAAATTTTCCCCTGTCCCTGAACATAAAAGGAGACAATTAACCTCCATTTTATTCAAACTAATCTAAATGCAAGATGATGCATGCTATGCAATATTTATAGTATGCAATGCAATTCTATGCCTAAGAACATGCATAAATGGACATCTTATGTAGTGTAAACATGTTTACATCACACCCCCATGCCTATCTTTTGGTAGTCCCTAGCAAAAATTATATGCTATTTATAAAAGAATTAGGTTGGATTATTTGGGCATGAGTTATTTTCAATCATTAAGAAAATGTTTACTTAGGATATGAACTTTCAAAGACACAACAGTGCCCAGGTATTTGCCAAAATGCAGACCGCCTCAAGCCCTCGCCTTATTCAAGGAAAATTTTCCTTTTCTCTTTTTCTTCTTTTCTAATTTTTTTGGATTTTTGAGCTTAAGGGTTTAAGAGTGGCTTTCTACGGCCATTCAACTCACCCAAGATTTGATGAGAACCCTAAGTTCTAAGCAACTTTATTGTGAATGTGATAGACTTGTTGATCTGCAGTTAAAACTGACTTCGGATTTCTACTCCTCTAGGTGACATTAAAAAGAGAATTCTGCCTAAAGGTGTATCTTTACAACCAGTAGCTTTCTCCCTACTTTTATTTTTATAGGGTCAACACAAGGGTGAATCCAGTGTATATCTTCCCAGTTTATTCTACTTCTCTGCTTCTTCCTAAGTGTTTTTGGGAATTTTCAGTGCATTTATTGAGCTGGGTTCTGGACAACCGGCCGATGAGCTATTACCACCGACAACTTGCCAGCCATACTTGTGCAGCGAAGTGTCGCTTTTTTCTTTTTTTCTTTTCTCCTTTTCTTTTTCTTTTCTTTTTGGCTTTCTTTTTCTCTCTATTTTTTTTTTTTTAAGTAGGTGGCTTCCTTGGTCTAAGATTTACCTAAAGGCAGCAAAAAAAGAATGTTCTAGTGACTGGGCTCTGGACAACCTACCTATGGGCTATTACCCACGATAACTTGTCAACCATATCACCCTAGAAGGATCATTAGCTACCTAATTTCCGTTAAAATTGCCGAACAACGAGTCAGTGCAAAGAAAGTGTGTAGATGCTTAAAACTCAAAGTTCCCTCAAATCAGAGGGTGGATTGATAAGTCGTGTACTTATCACCCAAACTTATTTACTCTAATTACAATAGAATTAAGATGGCGAAGACTCGAGAAACAAATCCACATTTTAGTGGATACACGGGCCGATTAAGTCCAAAGACCTGAAGGGTCTTTGTGTTCAGATCCTAATGTAATATTTCCTAAGATTGAAAAGTCCTAATGTCCAACTATTCCTTCCTAATTCAATTTTTTTTATTTATAAATAAGAAGTGAAAAATAATTTACATGAATTTCACAAAGTTGACCAAATGATTCAAAAATGAATCCACCCCCCCCATGCCTAGCTGATGCAATGTCCACATTGAGAAAGAGACATGAAAGAAAGGGTAGAGTATGAAAGATGTCACCTAAATATGAAGCTCGTGTCAGCTTTGTGTCATATGTACAATTGCTGAATTTAATGCCGTCAGCTAGGCGAAGTTCAGCCAAAGAAGTCACAGAATTGCTAGAGCAACCGTGTCTGAGATGGGTTCTAGAAGAGTACGGTCAATAACAAGCCTGAGACGTTGACCGTTGACTTTAAATGTGTTACCCATCTTTGGGTCAGAAATCTAAATGGCTCCATTTGGAAAAAAACTGTCAACGACGCCAAAATGTTGAAGCTACGAGTTGCTACGCTAACGTATTTGGTTTTGAAAAACCTGTTGTCACAGTTTGAAAGCGAAGAACTCGTGTTCAACAAATAAAATTTGTACCCGAATAGAAATCCCGAGTCGAACTCAGGGAGGCTACGTCGATCTATATTCGCAATTATATTTTTTTTAGATTTTTTGTTGAAAAGCGAAGCGACGTAATTACAATGAAGCAATATTAACAATCAAAATAAATGAGAGAGAGAGAGAAAACATACACTCAATATTTCAAAATGTTTATACAATGAAACCAAAGAAGAATTACACTAGAAAGCAGGAAAATTTTACTCTAGAAAGTTGTAAAGAAGAATGGGAGAGAGAAGTTATCCTCCTTGACGATCGCTTGGAGGACGAGCCGGATGAGACACCACCTGGAAGAAGGAGGATGGAGCGGGAAGAAGGAGGTCAAGGCAGGAGGAACGAGAACGGGGCAGTACGCCGTTGTCGTCGTGGGATCCTCTTTCGAAATGAGAGAGAAAATTTGACTTTATCTCTCGAGTAGAATCCCGGGTGTGGGACAAGGTTCTCTTAGGCTTTGGAGAGGGAGAGAAGAGAAGGAAGGGATGAAAATTTCATATGGAGGGGGTCTCCTTTTATAGATGCAAGGAGTGAGGGCAATTTGGTCTTTTTAATTTGAAATGCATTAATTATGGACCTTTAGTGATGGATAAAATCATCGCTAAAGGTCCGAAGATGGCCTACATGGGTGGCGCTCGCACGCCCGCTCGCCTCCCGCACGTGAAATGCATGTTCACATTCTTGAAATCTCGGTCGTTCGATTGCGAGATCGAACGGCTGAGATGCATCCTCGCTGCGCCTCCTCAACACGCGCTCACTGCATCTGATCACGCGTTACGCATGGGCATCTGATGCGGCGTGAGCGCTATCGTGTGCACACGATCGCTCGATCGCGATCGAGTGGTCAATCATGCCCGCTCACCGCGCCTCAGTAGCCGCTCGCGAAGAATCGAACGCGCTCCCCTTGAACTCACGAGTGCTCTCACCCGCTCGCTACAGAGGCTTTTGTGTCGCTGGAAGATTTCGTGCGCGTGCATCCATAGCCATTGGATGCGCATTCAACGGCGGAAAAGTGACGAAGAAGAGTGGGTGTGATGGGCGCAGCAACCGGTTGGGTGGCTGAGATGGCGCCACGTGGCACCATCTTAGCCGTCCATCTTCTGGATGATGTAGATGGTGCCACAACTGTCGGATTGAGTCGATTTTCGCGCCGTTAGGCTGTGATTGTTGATCCGAATCCATCTGTGTGATCGGATTTGTCATCTAAAGTGCGGATTCACACCATCTTGGCCCTTGATCTTCTAGGGTTCCTCGATCTCTATCTGATGCTACAAATGTCTGATTAGGGCGATCTTGGAGTCGTCAAACTCCAATCGTCGCCCTGATCACATTTATATGGTTGGATCTTTGATTCGAGGCCTCGATAAAAATTTTCCCCTGTCCCTGAACATAAAAGGAGAATTAACCTCCATTTTATTCAAACTAATCTAAATGCAAGATGATGCATGCTATGCAATATTTATAGTATGCAATGAAATTCTATGCCTAAGAACATGCATAAATAGACATCTTATGTAGTGTAAACATGTTTACATCACACCCCCATGCCTATCTTTTGGTAGTCCCTAGCAAAAATTATATGCTATTTATAAAAGAATTAGGTTGGATTATTTGGGCATAAGTTATTTTCAATCATTAAGAAAATGTTTACTTCAGATCTGAACTTTCAAAGACACAACAGTGCCCAGGTATTTGCCAAAATGCAGACCGCCTCAAGCCCTCGCCTTATTCAAAGAAAATTTTCTTTTTCTCTTTTTCTTCTTTTCTAATTTTTTTGGATTTTTGAGTTTTAGGGTTTAAGAGTGGCTTTCTACGGCCATTCAACTCACTCAAGATTTGATGAGAACCCTAAGTTCTAAGCAACTTTATTGTGAATGTGATAGACTTGTTGATCTGCAGTTAAAACTGACTTCGGATTTCTACTCCTCTAGGTGACCTTAAAAAGAGAATTCTGCCTAAAGGTGTATCTTTACAACCGGTAGCTTTCTCCCTACTTTTATTTTTATAGGGTCAACACAAGGGTGAATCCAGTGTATATCTTCCCAGTTTATTCTACTTCTCCACTTCTTCCTAAGTGTTTCTGGGAATTTTCAGTGCATTTATTGAGCTGGGTTCTGGACAACCGGTCGATGAGCTGTTACCACCGACAACTTGCTAGCCATACTTGTGCAGCGAAGTGTTGCTTATTTCTTTTTTTCTTTTCTCCTTTTCTTTTTCTTTTCTTTTTGGCTTTCTTTTTCTCTCTATTTTTTTTTTTTAAGTAGGTGGCTTCCTTGGTCTAAGATTTACCTAAAGGCAGCAAAAAAAGAATGGTTTAGTGACTGGGCTCTGGACAACCTACCTATGGGCTATTACCCACGATAACTTGTCAACCATATCACCCTAGAAGGATCATTAGCTACCTAATTTCCGTTAAAATTGCCGAACAACGAGTCAGTGCAAAGAAAGTGTGTAGATGTTAAAACTCAAAGTTCCCTCAAATCAGAGGGTGGATTGATAAGTCGTGTACTTATCACCCAAACTTATTTACTCTAATTACAATAGAATTAAGATGGCGAGGACTCGATAAACAAATCCACATTTTAGTGGATACACGGGCCGATTAAGTCCAAAGACCTGAAGGGTCTTTGTGTTCAGATCCTAATGTAATATTTCCTAAGATTGAAAAGTCCTAATATCCAACTATTCCTTCCTAATTCAATTTTTTTTATTTATAAATAAGAAGTGAAAAATAATTTACATGAATTTCACAAAGCTGACCAAATGATTCAAAAATGAATCCACCCCCCATGCCTAGCTGATGCAATGTCCACATTGAGAAAGAGACATGAAAGAAAGGGTAGAGTATGAAAGATGTCACCTAAATATGAAGCTCGTGTCAGCTTTGTGTCATATGTACAATTGTTGAATTTAATGCCGTCAGCTAGGCGAAGTTCAGCCAAAGAAGTCACAGAATGGCTAGAGCAACCGTGTTTGAGATGGGTTCTAGAAGAGTATGGTCAATAACAAGCTTGAGACGTTGACCGTTGACTTTAAATGTGTTACCCGTCTTTGGGTCAGAAATCTAAACGGCTCCATTTGGAAAAAAACTGTCAACGACGCCAAAATGTTGAAGCTACGAGTTGCTACGCTAACGTATTTGGTTTTGAAAACCCTGTTGTCACAGTTTGAAAGCGAAGAACTCGTGTTCAACAAATAAAATTTGTACCCGAATAGAAATCCCGAGTCGAACTCAGGGAGGCTACGTCGATCTATATTCGCAATTATATTTTTTTTAGATTTTTTGTTGAAAAGCGAAGCGACGTAATTACAATGAAGCAATATTAACAATCAAAATAAATGAGAGAGAGAGAGAGAAAACATACACTCAACATTTCAAAATGTTTATACAATGAAACCAAAGAAGAATTACACTAGAAAGCAGGAAAATTTTACTCTAGAAAGTTGTAAAGAAGAATGGGAGAGAGAAGTTATCCTCCTCGACGATCGCTTGGAGGATGAGCCGGATGAGACGCCGCCTGGAAGAAGGAGGATGGAGCGGGAAGAAGGAGGTCAAGGCAGGAGGAACGAGAATGGGGCAGTACGTCGTTGTCGTCGCGGGATCCGCTTCCGAAATGAGAGAGAAAATTTGACTTTATCTCTCGAGTAGAATCCCGGGTGTGGGACAAGCTTCTCTTAGGCTTTGGAGAGGGAGAGAAGAGAAGGAAGGGATGAAAATTTCGTATGGAGGGGGTCTCCTTTTATAGATGCAAGGAGTGAGGGCAATTTGGTCTTTTTAATTTGAAATGCATTAATTATGGACCTTTAGTGATGGATAAAATCATCGCTAAAGGTCCGAACGTGGCCTGCATGGGTGGCGCTCGCATGCCCGCTCGCCTCCCGCACGTGAAATGCATGTTCACATTCTTGAAATCTCGGTCGTTCGGTTACGAGATTGAACGGATGAGATGCATCCTCGCCGCGCCTCCTCAACGCGCGTTCGCCGCATCTGATAACTCTTTATGCGTGGGTGTCTGATGCGGCGTGAGCGCTATCGCATGCGCGCGACCGCTCGATCGCGCACCCGCTCACCGCACCTTAGTAGCCGCTAGCGAAGAATCAAACGCGTGCCCCTTGAACTCACGAGCACTCTTATCCGCTCGCTACGGTGGCTTTTGTGTCGCGGGAAGATTTCGTGCGTGCGCATCCGTAGCCATTGGATGCGCATCCAACGGAGGAAAAGCGACGAAGAAGAGAGGGTGCAGCGGGTACAGCAGCCGGTTGGGTGGATGAGATGGCGCCACATGGTGCCATCTTAGCCATCCATCTTCTGGATGATGTAGATGGTGCCACAATTGTCGGATTGAGTCGATTTTCGCACCGTTCGGCTGCGATCGTCGATCCAAATCCATTTGTGTGATCAGATTTGTCATCTAAAGTGCAGATTCACACCATCTTAGCCCTTGATCTTCTAGGGTTCTTTGATCTCTATCTGATGCTACAAATGTCTGATTAGGGCGATCTTGGAGTCGTTGAACTCCAATCGTCGCCCTGATCACATCTGTACGGTTGGATCTTCGTTCCAAGGCCCCGATAAAAATTTTGCCCTATCCCTGAACATAAAAGGAGACAGTTAACCTCCATTTTATTTAAATTAATCTAAATTCAAGATGATGCATGCTATGCAATATTTATAGTATGCAATGCAATTCTATGCTTAAGAACATGCATAAATGGACATCTTATGTAGTGTAAACATGTTTACATCATGCACTAATGAGAAAAGATTGCATCATAAAGAGGGAAAATACCCATTGGTTACAAGAGAGATGTTTCAATTTTCGAATCAAAGAGTATTTTAACACTAAATGTCTTAAAATTGAAGGACAGACGTCTGAGAAGTGTTCCTGTGAGAAAAGCACGACGTCTAATCGACATATAAGACATCTGAATTTCCTTAGAAATTTCCTCATGACAAAAAAGGCATACTAAAGAGAATCAAACGTCTAGGAGTGACTTTCATAAGTCCGAAAAAACTAGAAAAATCAATTTTCTAAGTCTTTTAACCTGTAGATTCCTAGATGCCTTCTAATATGACTATCATTTTAGACTAAAGGGTTTTGTTAAGATATCTGCAAGCTGATCCTCAGTGTTTACAAATTCTAACTTAATTTCCCCTTTTAATATATTATCTCTAAGAAAATGATGTCTCACATCTATATGTTTAGTTTTAGAATGATTTACAGGATGGCGGTTCAATCTCTTCAGCTGTTGGCTTCCAGATGTGGTTCAATCTCTTCATCTGAGTGAGTATCCATCTTCTGGTGTGGAATTTACATGATGCAATGGTAATGGGTTGGCATCCAGACTAGGCAAATTCTTTGGAAATGTGAACATTCTTGAAAGATTTCAACTATCGACTATTAGTGGATTGGACCGACCTTTCTTTGATCACACCCCTTTGGTGTGGGACAGTGGGGAAGAAACCCAAGTTGCCTCCTACTTCAAGCTTAGAAGATCATGGCTGAATGAACCGAGCTCCTGTCAAATGGTCAGTTCATGGTGGCAAGCTAAAAAGGTGGAGGGCTCTACTACTATCAAATTGGCAACCAAGCTGACTGAATTGCGCACTATCTTAAAAAAGTATGGAATTACTGTTCACATGATGAGGCAGTAAAGGAGGATGGAGGCTTTGAGTAAAATTCAGGAGCTGGACTTTAAGGAAGTAGATGGCCCTTTATCTGAGGATGAACTTACAGAGAGGAAGGTGTGGCAGGGTGTGATACTGGATGAAGATCTTAAATAGGAAATTGATTGGAGGGAGAGATCGAGGCAATTATGGCTTAAGGAGGGAGATGCCAACACGAAATTCTTCCATCTTGCGGCTAGCTCTCAGAGGCGTGCTAATTTTGTATCTTTTATTGTCAGAGATGGACACAGAATTTCCTCCATTTAGGAGATAAGATCAGAAGCCATTAAATATTATAGAGATGCTTCTCGAGCAGTTAAGAGGGGGAAATGGAGAATGGCAGGAAGTGATGCTCTTAGGGTGACAAGTGAACAGGCCTCTCAGCTGATTGCAAACATCACTGAACATGAGACCCTGCAGGCAATTAAAGAGATCAATATGGAAGGTTCCCCAGGCCCTGATGGGATACAAGTCTCCTTCTATAGAGAGATGTGGAATGTGGTGGGCAAGGAAGTGATGGATGTCATTAGAGAATTTGAGAAGGGAAATGCTGGGTTTGAAAGGATCAACAAGTCATATCTTTTTTTATTGCCTAAGTCAATGGGAGCAGAGAAGTTCTCAGACTTTAGGCCGATCTCCCTTTCAAATTCCATCTACCTTGTCACCAGCAAGATTTTGGCTAACCGACTGAGAATAATTCTGCAGAGCCTGATCCACCTAGTGCAAGCTGCATTTTTGCCTTACAGATCACTTCAAGAATCCTTCATTTTGGCTCAGGAAATGATGAGTGGATGGCACAGAAGGAAGTGCAAGGCATTCTTGTGGAAAGTTGATTTCCAGAAGGCTTATGATTCAATCTCTTAGCCGTATCTCTGGGAGGTTTTTAAAAGGAGAGGATTTCCTCCTTTATGGATCCAATGGATGAAACGTTGCATCACAACTGCTTCCTTTTCTCCTTTGATCAATGGGAAGCCTTGCGGTGTTTGGATTCAACCTCAGCGTGGGGTTAGACAAGGATGTCCTTTAGCCCCTTTGGTCTTTAACCTTGCGGTGGATGGGCTTGCATGGTATGCATGCAGACTGGTAGAGGTGGGTTTAATCAGAGGGTATTCACTATCCAACAGGAGAAATCTGGCCCCCATTTTGCAATATGCAGATGCCACGGTGTTCTTTGTGGAAGGGTCCAATCCTGCGGCTCATGCTTTGGGGTTATTGGTAAAGATTTTTGGGGATATTTCAGGCCTAAAATTGAACAAGGAAAAGTCTATCTTGATATGTTTTGGCATGAATGAATAGGAGCATATGGATTTGGAGAAAACATTGGGATCACCTCAAGCTAAACTTCCATTGAGGGCTGCAAAATTGAAGAAATCTGATTGGAATGTTCTGTTTGATAAGGTCTCTGGAAAGCTGAAAGGATGGAGTAGTAAGTGTTTATCTAAGGGTGGGAGATTAATCCTTCGTAACTCGGTCATTACATCCATCCAGGTCTTTTATTTTAGCGTATTCAAGGACCCGAAGTCCATTTGGAAGTGATTGGATGTAATGAGGAAAAGATTCTTCTGGAAAGGAGTTGGCCATGAGGGCGGCTTTATGCAGCCCATCAGATGGAATAAGATCTGCAGGCCAAAGGAGATTGGTGGCATGGGGATTAAGGCACTCAAGGAGTTCAATGAGGCCTTATTGATTAATGGGCCATCAAGATTCTGGACTGCAAGGAGGATTTGATGGCAGAATTGATTAGGGACAGTCATGGTGGATCAAATAGCATACTGTAGAGGCTACAATCGATGAAACCTTCCCCCTTTTGGCAATCAGTTATCAGTGCAATCAGCAAGTACTGGCACCTGCTGCAGCCTAGGCTCAGAGATGGCAGGGATTTTAGTTTGTGGAATGAGTAGTGGTCTGCTATGGGGGTCCTGAAAAAGGTATATTCAAGAGCTTATGTTGCTGCTGCAGACAAGGAGGCTAAAGTCAGTAGCTTGTGGTCTACTGCAGAGGGTTGCTGGTGGCTAGAAGGGCTGGAACACTACAGATCAGGCACTTGATTATGGGAGGATAGGCAGAATCTGATGGCTGCTCTACAGCAGGTGCGTCCTATGGTGAATGTGGCTGATAGTTATGTCTGGAAGGGTGTATTTTCAGTGTAGCAGGAGTATGAGAAGGTCATTAGGTCTAACATTGAGGTGGAGAGTGACCCTATTGACAGGAAGATTTAGTTATTGAAAATCCCCTTGAAGGTTCAAATATTCTTGTGGCTTTGCAGACGGGAAGGCCTGATCACTAGTGATCTTATTCATAGAAGAATGGGGACTACTTTGAATGCTTGCCATCTCTGTGGGTTACACTCTGATAGTACGTCTCATATTTTCTCCTCTTGCCTGGTCACCGACAAGATTTGGAGGATGATTTGTTTAGAACCTCTTCCCACCTGGGATTCCCTTTGGCAGAGGTTCATTGTTCCTGGTCAGCCATATAGGGGTATGGTTGCCATTTTGTGGTGTGTGTGGAGGGCGCGAAATGATAAATTTTTTCAAGAGAGACCGGTTAGATGTGAGAACATTGTAAATGAATGCTGGTCCCTCATACATAGCTGGGGATCTCTGTTGTAATGTTTTGTTTGATATGAAATATACTGGGCTCCGAATTGCTATCGGATCACGATAGCAGTCCTCACTATTTCAAAAAAAAAGAATGATTTACGGGATTTTTGGATAAATTTATAACACTTGTATTATCACAACATTTTCTAGTTTGTTTAAAGTCTAATCCTAAGTCAGGTAAAGTTTTTTTCTTCTAAAGTACTTGAGAACATGCCAAAGCAGCTGAAATATACTTAGTTTTAGTGGCAGATAACGCAACGCAATTTTGTTTCTTAGAGAACCAAGAAACAAGTGCATTACCCAGATTACCCTGAAAATGGCAAGTATCGCTAGTACTTCTCCTATCAGTTCTACTACCAGCATAATCAGCATCACTATATGCTAGTAATTCAAGTGTATGAGTTCTAGGATAATACAAACCAAAGTTAGGTTCTTTTAAGTACTTAAAAATTCTTTTTATAGTTGACAAGTGAGATTCTTTTGGTGAATTTTAAAATCGAGCACAAAGACAAGTAGCAAACATTATATCAGGTCTACTTGTAGTAAAATAGAGTAATGATCCTATCATATTTCTGTATAACTTTTCATCTCCCTACTTACCATTTTCATCCAAGTTAAGACTTACATTTGTAGCCATCAGTGTAGTCATGTCTTTGACATTTTACATCCCATATTTCTTCAATTTGTCATTGACATACTTTGTTTGACATATGAAGATCCCTTCATCCATTTGAGAGATTTGAAGTTCAAGGAAGAGTTTTAATTCTCCCATGAGACTTATCTCAAACTCATCTTGCATAATCTTTGAAAATTCTCTACACAAACTATCATTAGTAGAACCAAAGATAATATCATCCATATAGATTTGAATAACTAGTAAATCATTAAGTTGATTCTTAATGAAAAGAGTTGGATCTACCTTTCCCATTGAGGAACCTAATTTAATGAGATAATTTCTTAATCTTTCATACCATTCCCTAGGTGCTTGCTTGAGACCATAAAGATTCTTCTTAAGCTTATACACATGATCAGGATATTAGAATTTATAAACCCAGGAGGTTGGTCTACATAAACTTCTTTTATAAATCCATTTAAAAAGGATGATTTTACATGCATTTGATATAATTTAAGACCTAAATGCGATGCAAATGCAGGAAGCATTCGAATCGATTCAACCCTAGCTATAGGAGCATAAGTTTCTTCATAATATATATCCTCTTGATTATAATCTTGTGCAATAATTCTGGCCTCATTTCTTAGTACTTGACCATCTTCATTAGTTTTATTTCGAAATACCAATTTAGTCCCTATAATAGAATTGTCACTTGGTTTAGGAACTAATTCTCATACTTAATTTTTTTCAAATTGATTTAGTTGTTCTTGCATAGCAAGTATCAAAGAAGAATCTAAACAAGCTTATGAATAGTTTTGGGTTCAAGTTGAGATACAAAAGCAGTTAGAACAAAGTTAACTTGAGATGTAGTTTTGACTTTGTCATTAATTTCTTCTATTATTTGTTCTTTTGAATGATCTTTATGAAAGTTACATTCTTAAGGTAGATTATGTGTATTTTGATCTTCAATATGTGATACATCTATAAATGATGTCCTCATCATCGCTATCTACTATTTCAATTTATTTATTATTTATAGAAGAATTTTCATCAAACTTAATATGAAGAGGTTCTTCTATAGTTAAAGTTCTTTTGTTGAATACTTGATAAGCTTTACTTCGGGATGAGTATCCTATGAAGATACATTCGTCTTCCTTAGCATTAAACTTATTAAGAATTTCTTTAGTGATAAGCATATAACACTTCCAAATATTTTGAAATAACTAATTTTAGGTATTCTATTATAATAAAGCTCATAACTTGTTTTATTAAATATAGGCCTAATTAGAACTCTATTTAGTACATAGCATGCTATGTTAGTAGCTTCGGCCCAAAAATACTTTGGAAGGTTAGATTCTATAATAACTGTGCAGGCACATTCTTGAAGAGTCTGATTTTTCCATTCTACTACACCGTTTTGTTGTGGAGCTCTAGGAAATGAAAACTCATGTCATATTCCTAGTTCTTCATAAAAATGAGAAAAGTCTTGATTTTCAAATTCTCCTCAATGATCGGATCGAATTTGAGAAATCATATACCCTTTCTCATTTTGAACAAGTTTTAAAAACTTGTTAAATACTTTTAGGGCTTGGTCTTTAAGTTTAAGAAAATATACCTATATAAATCTTGAATAGGCATTCACAATTATAATATCTACTATCATTCAAACTACTTGTTCTAGTTGGGCCAAATAAATCTAAGTGTAAAAGAACTTTTACTCAATTTTCCAAGTGTACAAACATCACAGAAGGTATTTGAATTAAACATTTTCTTAGGCATTCCTTTAACTAATTCATACTTGACTAATTTATTTAGATATTTGTAATGCAAATGACCTAATCTTTTATGCCAAGTAAACATCTCATCATCGGAAGATACTAAATAATCATAAGTTCCATTTTTATCTATTTCAATAATGTATATATCCTTATATCTTTTTCCAATTGAAAGAATTTCATTTGTAATACTATCAAAGATCGTAAAGAATTTAGCATTAAAAATAACCTTTGTCACAAAACTGACTAACACTTAAAAAGGTTGTGTTTTAATCCTTTTACTAATGTAACGTAACTAAAAGAAGCATTACCTCTACCAATAATACCTGTACCTATAATCTGGCCTTTGTGGTTCCCAAATTTAACAGAACCACCCTCCTTGTACTTGACCTTCATAAAGAGTTCTTTATCGCTAGTCATATGCTTGGAACACCCGCTATCCATAATCCAAGTTCCTTTGCCTTTGTCCTACAAAAGATGATCGTCTTTGAGTTTATCTTCTTGGTTGCTCTACTATCTTTCTATAAGCATGCAGTCCTTCTTTGGTTCTCTTAAAGATATATCTTGATAGATCTACTTCTTCTTGACCTACAAAACAAGATTGAATAAGTTCTTTTGGTACCCATTTTTTCTTGTTTCCATAGTGGTCAGTTGTTTTCATAGTTGAATATGAAAACCTCCTTTCTTCCTTTTGATTAGATATAAAACTAGTTTGTTTGGCTTTTGATGAAATAGCTTTATGAGAATATCTAAGACCAAATTTGCAAGAAGGAGATTTTTGTGACGATGAGAGTTTATCTAAGTTTTCCTTCCTATTAGTAAACCTAGCGAGATCTTTTAATAATCTTTCTGAATTATCTTTAAGATCTTGAATATTAGTTTCAAGAGGTTTCATTTTTTCTTTTAAAATTTTAGTATCACTCAAAAAATCTTTTTCATGCATAATCTTATCTTTCTCATTTTGAAGATCTTGATATTTCTCTTTAAGCTATTTTTTTTCTAGCTTAGTCTTTTTAAAGGTATAATATAAATCATCAAAAGCTTCTATAAGATCCTCTAAAGATAGATCATTTACCTCATTTTCTAATGCTATAAGTCCAAGGCATGTAGCTTCTTCCTCAGTTGAATCAATTTTAGATTCATTTTCACTTGAATTTGAGTCATCCCATGTAGCTTGCATAACTTTCTTCTTCTTGTACTTGTTAAACGACTTCTTTGTATCCTTCTCTTGTTTCTTTTTGCTCCTTTCATCATCCTTCTTAAGAAGTGGACAATCCTTTCGAATAGGTCCATTCTTTTTGCATTGATGTCAAATAATTGGCTTCACTCTTGAATCCTCTTTTGACCATTTTTTCCTGAAATTCTTGTTATTCCTTAGAATTTTTCTAAACTTGCAAGTGAGCATCACAAGATCTTCATTTTCTTCATTGCTATCTTCTAATTCTGAAAGGACTTTAAAAGCTAATTGCTTCGTTTTTCCTTCATCCGCTCTTTTATTCTTTTGATTAAGCTTGGTCTCATATGGCATGAGATTCCCGAGAAGTTGATCCATATCCAAGTTTTCAACTTCATTCACTTTTTCTATAGCTGTGACTTTAGGCTCAAAAATATTAGTTAAGGAACATAAAATCTTACCTTCAAGCTCACCTTTTATGAAGGTCTTCCCTAGAGCCTTCAAGTTGTTGACAATGAAGGTAAATTGGGTGTGCATATCTTTTATGCTTTCATTTTCCTGCATTTCAAATTTTTTGAAATCTTGGATTAACATAACAACTTTGAAATTTTTTACCTTATTGGTTCCATCATGAGTAACCTTGAGAGTTTTCCAGATCTCATTTGCAGTTGTGCATTGAGAGATCCGATTAAACTCATCTAGACTTAGAGTATAGTAGTACAAGGCATTCAGTGCCTTGGAGTTGAGAGAAAGCTTCTTCTTGTTGTCCTTTGACAAGGCTCCATTTTTTGGTTTCTTCGGCTTCACAAATGGTGTTTCCACCATTTTCCAAAGAGAGTAGTCTCCAAACTGGAGAAATACTTCCATCCTTTGCTTTCAGTACGAGTACTTCATACCATCTAAGGAGGTTTCGTGGTTGAAAATTCGGTGTTTCCATTTGTTGCTATCACCCTTGAAGCAATTGGATCATCTTGCAAAGGATTTTATGCCTACACACAAGAACAATCAAGACTCTGATGCAAATTGTTAGTGGCACAAGAAGGGGCTGAATTGTGCTACAAAAATAATCAAAACCAATCGCAACAAATAACACATGTATAGAGGAAACCCTTACGGGAAAAACCTCTATTTAGATCTCTCGATCCAAGATTTTGCCCGTATCCAAGTAAGGATTACTAACAATAAGTAATATAACAATCCCCTCTTCTTGGATAACCCCAAGAAAAGTTTTGCCCCTTTACTAAGAGAAAAGGGGAAACCCACAACTTGGGTACCCAAACAAACTAATAAAAATAATATAATATAAATCCTATGAGCCTTGAATGATATAGGAAATAAATTGATTAAAATACTCCATTTGCAAACCTACAAGAAGCTGAAAATCAAAGTGGAAGTGATGTAGCTCTCAAGAAGTTGCTAGGAACACTAAAACAAAATAGAGCAATATGGAGCACAAATGAGAGCAAGAGCTTTTTCTTAGTGAATAGATTGCATTTCCTTGGTGTGTAGGCTTAAGGCAACCCATTGGGGTTATTTATAGGTGTAGGAGGTCGGATATAGTTTTAGGTAGTCGTTGAGATTTAAATTGGAATGAAATAAATAGAGGTAGAACGGCTACAAATCATTTGCTCATTGTTTGACTGGACTAGACGTCTAAATAAACTATTTCAGACGTCTAAAATGAAACAAGGACATCTGAAAAAAAGTATAGACATTTGAAGCCTATAACGTTTCAAACTCAATGTGTAACATATAAACTTAATTGCGGTCAATATGAACGTTGGGTAAAAAATGAATGTTGGTCATTTCCAGATGTCTGAAATAAGAGAAATTTTTACCATTCTTCCAAAGCAAAGAGGCATATGAGAGATATCCTAAAGAGATGTCTAAAAATTCATGACTTGACATTTAAGGAGAATTGTAGACGTCTTAAAATCTATATCAGATGTCTAAACCAAGAAAACAGTGAGCATAGGCTCTGGATGTGATACAGGACATCTAAAGGAGTAGCTTAAATGTTTGAAGGATCAAATACAAACACGTGAAAATAATATAGGACATCTGAAAATCTAACAAAGGCTAAGTTTTGAGTCTTAGTTGAGAAAAGTATGGATAGGAAGGTTCTACTGGTATTCTAAAGATAATTTTGAATGGAATTCAAGGCTTTTTTACATTCTAACAAATAAAACAACAAAGAATTGAATCTAATCAAAATGGAATGTCTTCATTTTCCTTTGCTCTTCATTTTTCTCTGATCTTCATTTTCCAAGACTATCTCAATAATTTCTACAATAAGTAGTAGTCCTTTCCACAAAAAATAATTGTTATTATCAAGAAAATACTTTTAATTAAGCTTATAATAGTAAGAAGAAACAACTTTAGAAAGTTCTTCATTACTTTTCATTGACACTTAAGCTTTAATGTCTTTTTATATCAAGTAAAACTATAAGGTGGATGACATGGCACCAGGATTATAAATCTCAAGATGAAAGAATACGTCATCTTATTGATTCAGAGGAGTGGAAGAGATTTAATGAAAACAATAATTCATTCTCTTCAGAGGTAAGAAACATACAGTTGGGTCTTGCAAGTAGCAGATTGATATGAAGAGTTTGGGGATTCGTTCTGAGCTACATATTCATGACAATGGCTACTTCTTACCTGCTATTTACAGCTTAAATTGGTATCAGAAGAGTAGACTGTTCTCCTTCTCAAAGGACATTCGAGAACTCGATGATTTTTCGTCGCAGCTTTCTTGTTGTGCAAATGAAGCACAAAAGAAGATATCTGGCCTGAATAATCAAGACTCATGTTTATATGCAAGTATTGTTTCCACTGGCGATACGGGGGATACTGTCTAAGCTAGTTGATTCCTTCACAAAAATGAGCAAATTTTTCAAAACTGTTTATTTAAAGATGCTACAAATTAATATGTTGGACCACTGGGATAAACAAGTAGTTATTACTCTATAAGATTGAACAGATTCTTCTCTTAGCTTTCTTCGATGTAATGGTTCATCTCACATACATCTTGCAAATGAAGCGAGAATCAGTGGACCTATACAAATCAGATGTATGTATCTTGTGGAGCATTTTTTGAAAAAACTAAAAGATTATGCCTTGAATAAGGCAAAGTCGGAAGGTTCAATTGTAGAAGGTTATCTTGTGGATGAGTGTATAAATTTTACATCATGTACATGAATGAAACATACAGCCGCTTTAATAAACTTTAAAGGAACTATGAGGGGGAATACGATGAAAATAATGAAGAATGTCTGTTGATTTTTGATATTAGAGAAAGGTTGATTCTTCGTATAGAATATGAGCCAATTTCGAAAATTGACAGACGTTGGACATATTTATATATTTTAAAACAAATTTCATATATTGATCCATTCTACGAGGAATTCGAATGATTATCTCATTCAAGTACATTTGAATTTGACTTCCTAAGTTGGTTCAAACATTGTGTTCATCAATTGAAAGAGGATAAGAACTTACGATGGATACTAGATTTTGATGTAATTGCTGATGCACCATTATATTATGCACATTACTACTCTAGATATATAATAAATGGGTTCAGATTTAGAATAAAAGAAACTGATGATAGAAAGATTATACAATAGGCTAGAGTTGTTGATTTTGATCTTACCACTAGTCCAGATGAATATTACAGTGAAATCCAAGAAATTGTGGAGATCAACTTCAGATATGGTCGTAGAGTTGTCTTGTTTAAATGTCATTGGTTTGATGTTTTCAAAAAGGGAATTGGTTTCAAAATGGACAAGAAATACATTCTTGAGTTTAAATTGAAACAATCAAAGTCTTTAGTCTTTTGAACCATTTATATTGGCATGTCAAGCAGTACAAGTGTTTTCCGTCGTTGATAATTGCTAAAGAGGTTAGGTTATACTAATAAGAACAGTACAGCACAATCATTTTGACGCACAATCTGAAACATATCAAGAATTAACGGAAGAAGGTCATGTAGATTTAAATGCTTTAGATGTGGATATTTAAGGTTAGTAAAAATTTCTTTACTTTGTTTCTTTTATGTTTTACTTATGCATTTCATATTTTCACGTTTCTATACTTCCTCTGTGTATTTGTTTCATTATAGGTTTCCTTTATGTAATTGTTTATTTTTGCATTAATGCTTTATATATTATTTTTAGTTGTATTAATTTTTGTATTTATTTATTGTTGCAGATGAAGGGATGTAAGAAAAAAGTCAATAAAAGGGCTCCCTGTTAGATACAACCATCCACCCAGCTTGAGTCGTCTCCCTAGGCTTAGCCACCCCTAGATAGCAGGCTCCCTCTCAGTCATGTTTTCGATGACCTGAGGCCCTGACACGATCTCATGATGTAACATATGCGAGCGGGAAGGGAAAAGGGAAGGAGATTCCTCCTAATGAGCTAGAGCGAGTACCAGTTAATTTAGATAATCAATTGGAGTATGGGCATCAGAGGAGGAGGATGAGGAAGAGAATGATGAGGAGGGGGAGGAGTAGGTTGAGAGTACATCCTCAATACATGTGGACCTGAGTGCGGTGGGTACAAGTGCTAGTAAGAACTCCTACACTTTTAAAAAGTATTTTACTTATATATTTTAAAAATTATTATATATTTGATATATAATTAATATGATTAATGTCTACGTAGGTATAATAAGAAAAGGATGGGGGACGACAAAAAGTATAGATCTCTAGCGTATCGCGAGGCCTGAGAATAACGATCAAGCTTAGATCCACGGGGGAGGCAGAGAAATACCCAGGCTTCATCAATTGAGTGGGCACGATGGTGAAGTTTGTCGTGCCACTTTGTTACTTCTTTTGGAGGAGGGTGCTCGTAGAGTTGAAGAGGTAGCTCCTCCGATAGTTGGAGGTAATGTAATAGATCTTAAATATTACTTCTACAATTTTATATTAAAATTATTTTTATGTAAGATTGATATATTTTCTCAACATAAATGTTGGTGAGTTACGATTGGTGTGACGATCCTAATGTCCTTAGGTATATCCTTAAGCATGTCACCAAGCTCCACAAAGATTAGAGGATGAAGACTAAGAGAAAGGTAAAAATTTTTAAGCATTTACATGTTTATTATGTACATGATTTCATATATTATTTTTAATATTTTATATTTGTTATTTAGTTTTTCTTAAACAGGTCACCCAAGGAGGCAATGGAGAATTAGCCTTCTGATGTCATGCCTAAATGTTAGAAGAAGGCATGCGAGCATTGGATGAATCCCAAAGCAGAGGTTAGTAATTGATTCTAAATGTTTACATTACATTCATATATCTTAAATTCATAATAAAAGATTAATTTGTTTAGTGATTTATATATATATGCTTTTATTACAGGAGTAAGGAAAAATAAGACCAATAGGGTCAAAGCTCCAGCACAGTGATTGCATAGCAATCATAGGACTTAATCAACATAAGTTAGATCCTGGCTTAACTCATGAATAATACATGCATAAGCTACATATTTCACATTATAACTGTTTTACTTAGTTTTTTATAGAATAATGCTATTCTACATTACTAATTAGTGAATAATTGTATTTTCAGATAATAAGGAGCTAAGAAGATGTCCTGATACTGAATAAAAGCTAGATAGAAGTTGTAGTTACAGTAGAGCTAGAATGGAAGCTTGGAATAAGGCTTGGAATAAAGAAGAAATGAAGATAGAGAGTAAGAGGGAGATCGATTAGGTTACTTGTAGGAATAAATGCAGAAAATAAAGTAAACAAGACCTTAAGATAACCTTATTCCCTATCCATAGTTCCTAGGATAGCCTTATCCCTGCTTCTATCCCTAAGCTACTCTCCTATTAGGCTAAATTACCCTAGAACCCAAAACGTAGATAGTACCATCCATGTTATTATCCACACTATCCTTATCCTTATCCTCTAACTGGGATACTATGTCCCAAATCTTGATTGTCTCCATTTTGGCCAAACTTGGATAGTGTTATTCAAATTCTCATTATCCACTATCCACATCCTTAGTCCTATCCCCAACCCAATCCACATCTTAGAATCTCATTTAGATCCATAGTAACCTCAATTGACTCAATTTGAGTCAATTGGGTCTAGTTGGACCTGATTTGGCTAACCCTAGTTTATTAGGCTCATAGTAGTCGAATTGGACTCTACCAAAATCCAATCAATTAGCCTACACCTAATTGGGCACATCTCTACTTGATTGGTGCACCTAAACCCAATTAAATCCACTCAGAACCTAATTGACCCATCTCTACCCATACATGTCTAATTGGGTTCTCTTGAACCTGATTAGACTCGACCTAGACCTATTAGGACCACATACACACTTATTTGGATAAACTTAATTCAATTAGACTATCACACACCTAATTAGATTAAGACCCACCTTATTTGACTCAACCCATTAGGACCTAGGCTAACCTAACCTAATTAGGACCTAATACTTAGTCCACACCACCTTATCCTCCCCCCTCAAAGGTGGCGACCACAACCACCAAAGACCACATCCAAGGGCACCACCTAGCCCTAACCTTAAACCCTTATGGCCGCCCACTAGCCCCTCCCTCCTCCTTAAATAGACCACCATATGGACTACCACATGCATCTTTTCCACCCTTCAATAGCTAGCCATAGCACCTCCATCTCAAGCTCCTCCTACCACTTTCCAAGGGTTGTCCATCACCACCATTGGTGGTCGACCACCCTTCCTTCCACCTCCAACCACACAGCCACCAAGGACTACCCTTGGTGCCCTTAGTTTCTCTTAGGGGTGTACACAGGTCGGGTTAGATCGAGTTGGAACTCAACCCAAACCCAATCCATAGTTTTCAGGTTGGGATTTTTCCAACCTAACCCAACCCAACTCATAAAAATCAGGTCAGGTTGAGTCAGTCGTGGGGGTTGTTGACTAGTCAAAGGATTCAAAACTTATGTTTATCTCCTACTTATTTTCTATGTCTTTCATGCTTAATAACAAAACATTTTAAATTCATAAATAACTTATATCTTCTAAAACATAGAATAAAATTGGTAAAAACAAAAAAAACTTGATATTATATAATAGTAATTGCCTCTTTCATGTAGAAAAGTAAACACACATCACAAGTCGATTATCTTATCCATGTAATTTTTTTCATAGATGTAGGCATTCAAAATAAAGAATTTGACGAGAATCAAAATAATTTTTTATCAGTAAGAAAAAAAATTCAAGATATATGTGTGGATGTCTTTTAATTTTATCTAAATAAAGAATTAGATGAGAACCTAAATAATGATATTTAATTCAAGCTTAAATAATGATGTAGGCATTCAAAGTTTGAATGACTATGTCAAAGGTTTAAATAATTTAGGCTAAATTAAGGGAAGGCACAAGGGGAGGAGGATGGTTGAGAGAAGAGGTGGTGGCTATTGACTGTAGTGAAGGAGGATGGCTGGTGAGGGGGTGGTAGGCTGTGTGGTGGTGGTGGTAGCAGCTCTGGTGATAGGCTAGGCAGAGGGGAAGGAAAAGAGGATGGTGGATGGCCGGTGAGGGGTGGTGGGTCCTGTGGCAGTGGTGGTGGTGGATCGGTGGTAGTGGACCGGTGGCTCTAGTGGTAGGCTCAGGCTATGCAGAGGGAAAGGTAGTGACGATGATGGATTGCTAGTGAGGGGGTGGTGGGTTGTGTAATGGTGGTGGTAGTGGTGGCAAGTTTTTATATATCAATATCAATATCGTAGCGACAAGTCAAAAATAGGATCTATCAAGGATATATCGGTGATATTGGTGAATTTTGGGAAAATCGCTCAGAAAGGCCCAAAATATACCAAAATGTCACAAATTTTATGAAAATTAACATTTTAATAACTAATACATCATAAAGAAATGCCTAGAAGATGAAAATCATAAATTTTGAATGAAAACATAATAGAAATGCGTTAGTCGCATATCGACAAAGTCATATATTGAAAAGAAAATATATAGGACATGATAATAATTGAAAAATGTTCATAGTAATTTTCGTTGCGTATTGTTGATAATTGAAATTATGCCTTAGTTGCACTGATTTTCTTATCAGTTTTAACATGCTTTCTATTCCAATACTCTTCTTTTTCTCATTAACCTGTCTCAGATTTCGTGAATCACCTTATTACTCTTCTCATTACGATCTTAAGACATGAAATCACAAATACTATCACCAAAGATGCACTTGGTGATAGAAGATATGATTTAGATTACACAGGAGTATATAATGAACAAATATAAATGGCCAAATAACTATAGTCATGATTTTCTTATCAGTTCTAGTATGTTTTCCATTCAAATACTCTTCTCTTTCTCATTGATCTATCTCACATTTCGTGAACCACCTTATTACTCTTCTCATTTGAGTTCAACATATGAAATCACATCTCCTACTAACAAAAGATGTATTTGGTGAAGAAGACATGGTTTAGATAATACAAGCATATATAATGGACAAATATAAATGCTCAAATAACTAGAGAGAAATTGTGCCCATCATGGCATAATACATAGTTTGTAAGATTAGTGGAGATCAACAAAGCACTAGTGCGCAAGTACTTAGATAAACCATGCTGAAACAAGTGAGCCTGTCAACCCTAGGTTGTTGTGGGGGAAAGAAAGAAGAACCATCATAGATGACTGATGTAAACACATTTACACTACTTAAGATGCTTATTTATGCATGTTCTTAAGCATAGGATTGCATTGCATGCTATAAATATTGCATAACATGCATCATCTTGCATTTAGAGTAGTTTGAATAAAATGGAGGTTAATTATCTTCTTTTATGTGCTTGAACAGGGCAAAATTTTTATCGGGGCCTCGGATCGAAGATCCAACCGTACAGATGTGACCAAGGCGACAATTGGAGTTCAACGACTCCAAGATCGCCCTAATCAGGCATTTGTAGCATCAGATAGTTACCGAGGAACCCTAGAAGATCAAGGGCCAAGATGGTGTAAATCCATATTTCAAATGACAAATCCGACCGCATGGATGGATTCGGATCGACGATTGCAGCCTAGCGACGTAAAAATCGAGTCAATCCGACACCCGTGGCACCATCTACATCATCCAGAAGATGGACGGCCAAGATGGCGCCACGTGGTGCCATCTCGGCCGCCCAAACGCCCGCACGCACCCGCTGAAGCTTCCGCATCCGCCCTTCTCCGCTGTTGGATCAAGATCCAACGGCTGTGGATGCGGCGCCTTGAATTCGTCCACGCAACCATCCGCGCTCCGTAGCGCAGTGGGCGAGGGAGTTATCGCGAGCAGCGGACGCGAGTTCGAGCCGCAGCGAGCAGGCGAAGGGTGCGGGCGAGCAGGCGCGGGCGTGCGTCAGATCTTGATTGGGCGGCTGTCCGCGCTCAATAGCGTCAATGCGCTATTGCATGCCCGCGCCTCATACGGCATCGCATGCGTTGGGCGGGCGCGCAGTAAGGCGAGCGAAGGTGTGATCTGGGCCGTCCGATCTCGCGATCGGACGGCTGTGGACGGCTGAATGTGCGGCGAGCATTAAGCGTAAGTAGACGAGCGAGTGCGTGCGTCCAACGCCCACTACGCCCACGTTGGGGCTTTAGCGACGGTTTTATTCGTCACTAAAGACCCCTTATTTAATGTTTTAAAGATGTAATGACCAATTTGCCCCCACTCCTTGCAACTATTAAAGGAGACCCCCTCCACACAAAATTCTCATCCCTTCCTTCTCTTCTCTACCTCTCCAAAGCTCAAGAGAAGCTTGTCCCACACCCGGGATGCTTCTCGCGAGATAAAGTCCAAATTTTCGTCCCCCTTCGGAAGTGGATCTCGTGACGACGACGACATGCTACCCCGTTCCTGTTCTTCTGCTTCGTCCTCCTTCGTCCTGCTTCGTCCTCCTTTGTCCAGGCATCGTCCCGTCCAGCTCGTCCTCCAAGCAGCCGTCAAGGAGGATATCTCTCTCCTTATTCTTTTTACTGCTTTCTAGTATAGATTTACCGCTTTCTAGAGTAGTTCTGCTCGTCCTCCAAGCGATCGTCGAGGAGGATATTTCTCCCTCTATTCTTTTAATGCTTTCTAGAGTAAATTTACTACTTTCTAGTGTAATTATTTTCTGCTTTCTAGTTGTAATAGTGAAACAAACATTCTCCTTAATGATGAATTCCCTGTTTGTTCTACATCTCGTTTTGATTTCTGTTTGTAATATTCTCTCTCTCTCTTACTCTCTCTCTTTTCTATTTATTGTAAATAGTTAGATAGTTTTAAATTGAATTACTTCATGACAAATAAAAACAAACGCGTAGTTTTTAAATCAAACGTCCGTCTCCCTATGTTCGACCTAGAATTTAAATTTTGATATAAATTTTAAATGTTGAACATGAATACTTCGCTTTCAAGCTACAACGACAAGGTTTTAAAATCAAACACGTTAGCATAGTAATTCGTACGTCCAACAATGACATCCTCTAATCAAAGGAACATGACAAGATAGCCCTTTCAATACCTCCATGGATTATCAAAGTGCTTGGTTTTATGTATCTTTTTATAGAGGTTTGAAGATACTAATGTATTTTTCACTCACATTTTGGAATTTTCTTCCTATTTTTCAATAAGTAAAATCAAGTGCAATGACTAAATCGTCGATAGAGGATGTACAACTCTAAAGCTGACATTGTTGATGGACTACAAAGGAGCAAGAACACTAGCATGTATAGTTCTAAAGTTCAACAAAAGTCTATGATATCGACGATATTGGCGATATATGATGTGCGCTTGTGCGTGTGTGTTAAGAAGTGTCATTATAGTTGCACTTGCCACGTCGGTTTTAAAGTAAGGAAACGGAGGTGAGTCCGAGTGTCGGTCTTAGGGAGGCGTGAAAATTGGATTTTTCTTATCACTTGTTGTCACGGAAAAGCGCAGAGTTTTTGCTTGCGAAAGGTGCGATTTGAAAAGCGAGAGGGAGAGAGATAGAGAGAGAGAGAGAGAGAAGGAGAGATTAGGGTTAGAGTTGTTTCTTGTTTGATCATGCAACTTAAATAGGAATTAAAGTAAACAACTGAACGGAAAGTAACTTCATTAACCATGCAGCTTTAGTTCACAGATTACAACAGTAGATACATGCTTAAACATAAGTAAAGGAAAGCTTAAAAGAGAAGAAGAGAGAGAGAGAGAGGAGGGAGAGCGGCGAGGCAGCCACGGCGGTGGAGGAGGCTCCGTCGGCGGCTCGTCATCTCCGACGATTACAAGAGGGCCTAAAGTTAGCTAAGAGAGGGATAGAGTAGTTGCAAGGGAAGTGAATGCCTTGAATGAGTGGTTGGAGGGGGTTTAAATAGGGAGAAGAGCTTTCTAAAAGAAGAAGGGGCTTTAGCGACGTTCGGGACATCGCTAAAACCCTTCCAAAAGCGTCGGTGAAGCCCTCCAGCCCGCTAGTCACACGCCTGAGCCGTTCTTCTTCGCGCCTGATTCGTGGCCGCTACGTGAGAGCCGTCCGATCGAAGATCGAACGGCTGAGATCCTCCCTCGGGTGCGCTCGGATCGCGCCTATGGCGCGCATGCGCACGGCCGTCGTCGCCCGGTGTGTGCGCGCACGTGGGCGCTCACTGTCTAAGGGCGCGCTGCATGGCGCGATCTTAGCTGCCTGTTGCTAATCGGGTGGCCCAATTTCGCCGCGTGCTTCTTCTTCTTCAATTCTTTGCACCGCGCGGCTCGAACCCGCGTCGCGTGCCACGCTCGCTGCTTTGTCACGGTGACCGCGGGCAGGCGGGCGATTTTCAGCCGTCCTATCGAAGATCGACGGCCAAGATTTGATCTCAGCTGAAGGAGGAAGTGGTGTGTGGTGAGTGGGGGGTGACATGGCGCAACGAGGGCCGTTGATCATCAGATCAATGGTCAGAACTTCTTGGGCCCATTGTAGGAGCTCTGGATGTCGGATTTGGCCGATCTTGAGTCCGTTGGACTCCATTCGTCGTTCTGAATCCATCCGTGCGATCCAATTGCTCATCTGAGGCCTACTTTGACAAGTGCTTATACATATGGCCATTAATACAATTTTATAAGCAATCTTGGTATATGATGCATGCAATGCTCCCATTCTACTTATGTTGTGCCTTTTATTCTTAAGATGGGCCCCATTTAACAGAATTATCACCCCCATGTGCAGTGTTATCATACCCCCATGCTTACTCCTTGCTAGTCTTTAGCAAGGTTTATTCTAGCCTTTATTTTCTTTCAGAATTTAAGAAGTAATTGCTTAGACACTTCATCACTTGTCAACAGGAGGAAATATACCAAGATCTTAATCTACAAAGACTAAGCAGCGCCCGGGTGCCTGCCAAAATACGAATCGCGTGAATCCTTGCTTTAATGTATATAACTATACATATGTATATGTATATATATATTTTTTAGAATTTTTTTTGGAATTCAGCGTGTGTTGGTAACTTTTTATGGCTACCCAACCCACCCAAAACTCAGTCAAAACCCTAAGTGCTAAGCATCTTGGTGTAAAGATTGTGATAGACTCACTTAACGGTAATTTAGACAGACTTCGGGTTTCTATGCCCCTAGTTGACCGGAAGAGGAAATATATTTGCCTGAAGGTGTATTTGTTCGATTAGTAGCTTTCTCCCTACGTTTGTTTTAATTAGGGTCAACACAAGGATTTTTCCAGTGTATATCTCCCTGACTTGTACTACTTCCCCGCTTCTTCCTTAAGTGTTTTGGTTCTTTTTGTGCAGTTATTGAGCTGGGCTCTGGACAACCAACCAATGGGCTGTTACCCACGATCACTTGCCAACCATACTCGTGCAGTGAAGTGTGGTTTATTTTCTTTTCTTCTCCCCTTTTTTTTCGTAGGTGGCTTCCCTGATCTCAAATGTACCCAGAGGCAATGAAGAAGAAATGGTCCCATGGCTGGGTTCTGAACAACCTACCAATGGGCCACGACAACTTGCCAGTCATACCACCCTAGAGAGTTCATTAGCTACCCAATTTCTGTCAAAATCTCCGAGTGAGTCTGTGCAAAAATGTGTGTAGATGCTTAGACTCAAAGTTTTTTTGAGTTAGAGGGTGAGTTGATAAGTCATATACTTATCACCTTATTTAGTAGGTGGATTAGAATAGCTTAAGGTTGCAAGGATTCGAAGCTAAATCCATATTTTAACGGACACCAGGGCTGATTAAGCCTAACGGCCTGAAAAGTCTAAGTGTTTAAGTTCTTTTTGTATTATTTCCCACTATTGACAAGTTTCTAATGCCTAAGTTTCTTCCTAAATTAATTCTTTTTTTTTAATTTTATTTTTTTCAGACTGATTAAATGAGCTCAAAATTGTGCAATTTACCACCCTTCCATGCTTAAGTTGGACAATGTCCTCATTGGCAAATACATGGATGCATCAAGGTTCAAAAAGATAGTACCTGAGTGACGTAAAATACCGGATCAGTCTGAATCCTCTGGGTTGCCTCCTAGGAAGCGCTGAGTTTAACGCCTCCAGCTGGGCGGTGCTTCGTGTCATCCCTCAACGAGGGTGACACTCTCCTTTAGGGGAACCTGGGCCAGGAAGTGTTTCAATCTTTGACCATTAACTGTAAAAGTGTGCCCAGTGTTAGGATCAGCGATTTCAACTGCCCCATTAGAGTAAGGCTTAACCACCCGAAATGGTCCTGTCCATTTGGACCTGAGTTTCTCCGGGAAGAGTTTTAGGCGAGCGTCAAATAGCCAGACTTGCTGTTAGGCTCAAAGGTTTTTCTATGAATAAGTCAGTCGTGGACGGCTTTCATTTTCTCCTTATACAGTCGACTATTTTCAAAAGCGTCCCAACGAATTTCTTCGAGCTCAGATAATTGAAGCGTCCTTTGCGCACCGACTAACTGGGAATCCATGTTACATTGCTTGACAACCCAGTAAGCTCGGTGTTCCAATTTGATAGGAAGATGGCAGGCTTTGCCAAAGACCAGGCGATAAGGAGACATGCCTATCGGGGTCTTGAAAGCGGTCCTGTATGCCCACAGGGCATCATCAAGTCGTGTGGACCAGTCTTTCCTGTCAGGTCTCACAGTCTTCTGTAAACTGTTCTTGATTTGTCTATTTGAGACCTCGGTTTGTCCGTTTGTTTGCGGATGATACGGGGTAGCAATGCGGTGGTTCACCCCGTATTTTCTATGTAGGGCACGAAATTGGGAATGGATAAAATGGCTTCCACCATCACTGATCATGGCCTTGGGTATTCCAAATCGGGAAAAGATGTTCTGCTTAACAATGTCCATGACAGTCCTGTGATCACATCGGTGAGTGGCGATGGCTTCAATCCATTTGGAAACATAGTCTACCGAGACTAGGATGTACTCGAAGCCGTTGGATGGTGAAAAGGGGCCCATAAAATCGATACCCCAAACGTCAAAGATTTTGACAATCAAAATGGGATAAAGGGGCATCATATCTTTCTTGGTCATGGTCCCCAGCGTTTGGCAGCGTGAGCAAGTCTTGGCAAAGTTGTGTGCATCCTTAAATAGGGATGGCTAGTAAAATCCAGACTGCAAAACCTTTGAAGCCGTTTTCTTTCCAGAGAAGTGGCCACCACAAGCCTGGTCATGACAGAAGGAAAGCACACTCTGAACTTCATTCTCGGGGATACACATCCTGATGATCTGGTCAGCACGGAGGCAAAATAGCATGGGATCATCCCAGAAATAGTGCTTGGCCTCAGCCAAGAACCTGTCCCGTTGCTGTCTGGACCAGCTGTGCGAGGTTTGTCCTACAACTAAGTAGTTGACGTAGTCAGCATACCATGGCATTCTCTTGTCTTACACAGCCAGGATGTGTTCATCAAGGAAGGCGTCAGATAGAGGTAGGGAGGGTTCAATGTTGTCTGGATGAAGTCTAGACAAGTGGTCAGCCACCATATTCTTCGATCCGGCCTTGTCTCGGATTTCTAGGTCAAATTCCTACAAAAGCAGGATCCATCTGATGAGCCTGGGCTTTACGTCCTTCTTGGCCAATAGGTGTCGGATGGCTGAACGGTCAGTGTAAATAGTCACGTGAGATCTCAGCAAGTACGATCGAAACTTTTCAAGTCCAAAGACTACAGCGAGCAACTCTTTCTCTGTGACCGTATAATTTCGTTGGGCCTCGTCCAACGTTTTGCTCGCATAGTAGATCACCATGGGCTTCTTGTCTTGCCTTTGTCCTAGGACAGTGCCTATGGCAAAATCTGATGCATCACACATAATCTCAAAGTCTTGGGACCAGTCTGGGGGTTGAAGTATAGGTGTGGTGGAGATTAAGTCCCGGAGGGTGTGATAAGCCTGGATGCAATCAGAAGACATGTGGAATATGACGTCATTGGCTAGAAGGTCGGTCAAGGGTTTGGAAAGCTTGGAAAAGTCTTTAATGAACCTTCGGTAAAAGCCAACATGTCCTAGGAATGAGCGAATCTGTTGGACCGAGGTAGGTGGAGGAAGTTTGGAAATTAAATCAACCTTAGCCTGATCTACCTTGATGCCCCTATGCGATACGATGTGACCGAGGATAATTCCTTCTTGAACCATAAAATGGCTCTTTTCCCAACTTAACACCAGATTAACCTCGATACATCATTTCAGGATTTTCTCCAAGTTCCTCAGATAATGGTCGAATGAATTCCCGAATACAGAGAAATCATCCATAAAGACCTCTAAGTATTCACCCACCATTTCTGAAAAAATGGCTAGCATGCAACGCTGGAAGGTCGCAGGTGCGTTGCTAACCCGAACGGCATTTGTCGAAATGCAAACGTGTCGTACGGGCAAGTAAATGTGGTCTTTTCTTGATCCTCCGGAGCAATTACAACTTGGTTATATCCTGAATATCCTTCCAGGAAGCAAAAATACTTCTACCCTACCAATCTTTCAAGGATTTGGTCAATGAATGGCAAGGGGAAATGATCCTTCTTAGTGGCTTCATTGAGCTTCCTATAATCAATACACACCTGCCATGTAGTGGTGGTGCGAGTGGGGATGGATTCGCCATGATCATTGGTGACAACGGTGAGCCCAGCTTTCTTGGGAACCACTTGAGTGGGGCTCACCCAGGGGCTATCGGAGATAGGATAGATGATGTCGGCATCAAGCCACTTGATAATTTCTTTCTTAATGACCTCCCACATGTTTGGGTTTAAACGTCTCTGCATCTGGTGGGAGGGTCGTGCCCCGTCTTCCAGGTAAATCTTATGGGTGCAATAGGTGGGGCTAATTCCTCTTAAGTCAGAAATGGTCCAACCAATGGCGGCCTGATGTTTTGAAAGGGTCGCAGTCAACCTGAGTTCTTGATCCTTGGTTAGATGAGAATTAATAATCACTGGGAAGGTCTGGTCAGGTCCCAAGAAGGCATACTTGAGATTCGTGAGCAATGGCTTAAGTTCAGGTGCGGGTGGAACCACAGTTGATGGAAAGGGAAAGGGTGGGAGTTGATCAACATCAATCTCCTCACATGGTGTTGTGTAATGGTACTCAGCCTTACAGAGGTCCACGGGTAATGATGGTGATGGGTCAAAACAGTCATTACAGGTTTGGTGGTCTGATACAGAACTAAGGGTGAGGCATTCCTCGATCAGAGTTTCCACGAGATCATGTTCCTCAATGCAACTGCAATCAAAAGACTTTGTCGCCCGGAAGATATCCAATTGCATTTTCCTATCCCCGAAGGTGATTTCCATACATCCCGTGTCACAATCAATGTTTGCCTTAGCAGTAGCTAAGAAAGGTCTTCCTAAGATTATGGGTGCGTTCTGTAATTTTTCAGGGACTTCCATGTCGAGCACCAAAAAGTCGATCGGGAAATAGAAGTCCTTGACCCGTACAATCACGTCCTCGACAACCCCCTTCGAGGTTTTCACTAATCTATCAGCCAGCTGGATGGTGATAGGGGTTGGTGTCAATTCTCCGAAACCAAATTGGTGGTACAGGGTTGTTGGAATCAGATTGATAGAAGCACCTAAGTCCAGAAGTGCTCTATTAAATGTCATGTCCCCGATATTGCAGGAAATCAGGGATGCTCCTAGGTCAGTTCGCTTGAGCGGAAGGTTGCTTGATATTACAGAACTTGCTTGTTCAGAGAGCACAACCTTCCTAGGTGCTTGAGGTCTCGGCTTACGCTTGGGTGTACAGGCATCCTTTAAAAACTTGGCATAAGCAGGGATGTGCTTGACGGCTTCAAGGAGCGGAATATTAATCTGTACTTGCTTAAAAATCTCTAACAGCTCCTCAGTTTCCACAACATTCTTCTTTTTCTTGATTGTTTCCAAGGCCTCAGGGTAGGGTGTCTGAATGTGGATTGGTTCTATTTCTAGGTCCTTGGTTGGTGCAATTTCTGAGTCAGGTATTTCAGCGGGTGAAGTCTCGGGGAGAGTCGGCCATTTGGGATCCTGGGTTTTTGTGCCACTTCTCAAGGTCACCGCATTCGTAGAGGCATTAGAGACATGGGTTGATCCTTGAGAAGACGAGGATGAAGAAGCACCAAACCGAAGGGGTGTTTGTGGGGCTGGCTGGACCATGTGAGCCTGCCTAGGATTGCCTTGGAACCCTTGCAAATTGGGGCCTCTGTTAATTATGTTTCGCGCGTTCGGTTGTGGCTGGGAAGGTAGGGATTTTTGTTGTTTACAGTCCAAGAGTTGGCTTAACTGTCCCTTTACCAAGGCCATTTCCTCGTGATGTTTCTGGTTCATGTCATCCATCATCTTTATTAGGGTGTCCATTTGGTTTTGTGGGGGAGGGGCTACCCTATTCTAATTATATTGGGGTCTAACTGGTGGTCCTTGCTGATAGGGGGCAAGTATGACTGCTGGTTTGGCCTGAGCTGGTTTTGGAATTGCGATGGTTTTTGGTTTGTCTAACCAAAGTTGGGGTGGTTACGCCAGCCAGTGTTGTAAGTGTTGGAGAAAGGGTCCGGTTTCGCATAACCTTGGACAGCTTGCACGTCTTCAAGGATAGCCGATGTTGATGAAGAGGGAAGGGAGTAATCAAGGGTTGAGGGAGCAAAGGTCCCTCCCTGGAACGTGGTTAGGGGTTGTTCCAAGTTCAGTTGGGTTAAGGGCTGGACCAGGTCAACATTATGCGTTCCCTTTGCTAGGGAGAAAGTCTGTAAGGGGTTCCTGGTCTAGTTCAGTAGCTCATCAATCTTTTTGTCCACCAATTCCACTCGATCCAGTTTCTTGGCAATGATGTCCATGTCAACCATTCCATAATTTGCTTGTACCTCATAAATCCCACCACGGGGTTGACTAGACCTGTTGAACTAGGTCATGGAGGCATTGTTGAGCGAATTCTCGCTCATAGACTCAGAGCTCAAATGCGCTCTCTTCGTCCTTGTTCAGGAAGTTTCCCCCGCATAAGGCATCGACGAAATTTTGTAGGTTGCTGTCCAGACCATGGTAGAAAATCTGGGCCAATTGCCACCTTGGTACTTCGTGGTGTGGGCATTTCCTCAAGAGTTCATTAAATCATTCCCACGCCTCATGAAACTGTTCCCCACCCTGGAGTGTAAAGGTAGTAATAGCTCTTCTAAGGGCATTGGTCTTTCCTATGGGGAAGAATTTTTTTAAAAATGCATGCCTCAGTTCTTCCCAGGTGGTGATGGGTCTACCTAGGGTTCTAAGCCAATGAGAAGCCTTGTCTCTTAATGAGAAGGGAAACATCTTGATTAGAACAATGTCAAGGCCAATGTTCCTAGGTTTCACAGTTCGTGCTATGCGATCGAGATCCTCAGGTGTGGCTCGACTCTACTAGAGGAGGGATTATAGAAACGTGGAGGGGCCTCGGCTAATCCTGAAATGGTGGTATATCGAGTGGTGGTTGCCTTTGTACGCCTTGGAAAGGTGGTGGTGGTTGTTCTTGTGGGTTCTGTAACCGTTGTATGGCTTGCATGATGGTGTGGATTTGTTGTTGCTGAAGCCAGTGGTTTGCATTAATTTGGGCTTGGATGATGGCCATTGCATCTGGTGGGGGGTTGATCCTCAGCCTCATCTACCCTAGGTTCAGCCATGTTCCTAACAGAATCATGTCGCCTAGATTCCTGCCCCAAAACACACAACTCGGGATGTAGTGAGCGTCTCCCGTGCATACACTAGAGAAGAACAGGAGGGGATGCGAAGGGCGACAGATGCGAGAAATGTGTTTCCATCAAGCACACAAGCCTAGTCCTTATGGTTTATTCCTTAGGAGACCTAGAAATCTCAGAAAGGGTGATTAAGTCTGTAAGCACTGGACTCCCCTTCCCAAGGCTAATCTGGCCAGGTTGATTACGAGGGGATTGCAGAGAAGGTTCTTCCTTTAGCTTGCACCTCCGGTTCCGTAGACCCCACAACCGCGATCGTTTGACTCTGCCCCGCAGCCTAGTCACCAGATTCTACCAAGGGAATGAAAGTCAAGTGCCTAGCGAACAAAACCTCGCCTTTCGAGACTTAACTCAGTCCTGCCTAGGGCACGTCTACTCAATTTTAAAAGGGCTAGGATAGTGCTTGTGCTAGGGTTATGTGATGAGGCATTGATTGGGGTGGTGCCTCTTAATTTTCCACTTTCAACGTATGCGCTTCTATCAAAACATGGTATTCAAGCAAGGATTTTTAAGATGTGGTGTATTTTAGTGTTTCATCCTTACTTTAGTTCTTTTTAGGGTTGACGTGTCTTAATGTTTTCAGACAAGTTTCAATGGGCACGTCAAGTTCTGCACACAATTCGGTGAAAGTAGATTTCCTTTTATTCTGTAAAGGCTCTAAAACCCTAATGTACTCATCCTAATGATCATGCAGCTTCTATTAGATGAGTCGATTTTAGGGTTGAGTGGTGCAGCCCAGGTCAACTCACGGTGGCTTCGTAAACACCACTCAAAAAAGAGAAAAGAACACTCCAAGAATGTATTCAGAATGTTAGAGTGTACATTTTTTTGTGGGGTGATGTGTTAAGGATGTGGGTCAAGTAATCATACACCACGCTAATTTTTTCAACTTTTACACTTTTTTTTAGTTTGTCACACAAGCAAATAATCATAAGTGAAGAATTACTCACTATCGGTCCTTGTTGTGCTTACTCCCTTGTTACCGTAGTGGGATGCATCGCTTCTCCATCCACGCGTCGAATTCCTGCAACCATCAAGTAAAAGAGAAAACAAGGCATTAGACGATATGAGAATGGATGTGGAATGGAAGTGACAAAACAAATTCGTTGCCTCCCCAGCAACGGCGCCAAAAACTGACGTGCGCTCGTGCGTGTGAGTTAAGAAGTGTCGTTATAGTTGCACTTGCCACGCCGATTTTAAAGTAAGGAAACGGAGGTGAGTTCGAGTGTCGGTCTCAGGGAGGCGTGAAAATTGGATTTTTCTTATCACTTGTTGTCATGGAAAGCGCAGAGTTTTTGCTTGCGAAAGGTGCTATTTGAAAAGCGAGAGGGAGAGAGATAGAGAGAGAGAGAGAATGAGAGATTAGGGTTAGAGTTGTTTCTTGCTTGATCATGCAACTTAAACAGGAATTAAAGTAAACAACTGAATAGAAAGTAACTTCATTAATCATGCAGCTTTAGTTCACAGATTACAAAAGTAGATACATGCTTAAACATAAGTAAAGGAAAGCTTAAAAGAGAGGAAGAGAGAGAGAGAGGAGGGAGAGCGGTGAGGCAGCCACGGCGGTGGAGGAGGCTCCGTCGGCGGCTCATCGTCTCCGGCGATTACAAGAGGGCCTAAAGCTAGCTAAGAGAGGGGTAGAGTAGTTGCAAGGGAAGTGAATGCCTTGAATGAGTGGTTGGAGGGGGTTTAAATAGGGAGAAGAGCTTTCTAAAAGAAGAAGGGGCTTTAGCGACATCCGGGACATCGCTAAAGCCCTTCCAAAAGCATCGGTGAAGCCCTCCAGCCCGCCAGTCACATGCCCGCGCCGTTCTTCTTCACGCCTGATCCGTGGCCTTTGCGTGAGAGCCATCTGATCGAAGATCGAACAGCTGAGATCCTCCCTCGGGTGCGCTCGGATCGCGCCTCGGGCGTGCGTGCGCACGGGCGTCGTCGCCCGACGTGCACGCGCGCGTGGGCGCTCTTTGTCTAAGGGCGCGCCACAAGGCACGATCTCGGCCTCCCACTGCTAATCGGGGGCCCAATTTCGCCACGCGCTTCTTCTTCTTCAATTCTTTGCACCGCGAGGCTCGAACTCGCGTCCACTGCGCCACGCCCGCTGCTAACCATTGCGCCACGCCAGCTGCTTTGTCGCGGTGACCGCAGGCGGGTGCACGATTCTCAGCCGTCCGATCGAAGATTGACGGTCGAGATTTGATCTCAGTTGAAGAAGGAAGTGGCATGTGGTGAGTGGGGGCGACGTGGCGCAACGAGGGCCGTTGATCATCAGATCAACGGTCAGAACTTCTTGGGCCCATTATAGGAGCTCCGGATGTCGGATTTGGCCGATCTTGAGTCCGTTGGACTCCGTTCGTTGTTCTGAATCCATCCATGTGGTTCGATTGCTCATTTGAGGCCTTCTTTGACAAGTGCTTACACATATGGCCATTAATACAGTTTTATAAGCAATCTTGGTATATGATGCATGCAATGCTCCCATTCTACTTATGTTGTGCCTTTTATTCTTAAGATGGGCCCCATTTAATAGAATTATCACCCCCATGTGCAGTGTTATCAATATATTATCGATATCATGGAAAAAAGATACTAAAGGTGATATCGATATGCGATGACCCGGTGATATCGATATATCGGTGATATATCAATCCCTGGGTGGTGGTGGTGGCGGTGGCTCTAGTGAAGAGAGGTGGTGGCGGTGACTCTGGTGAAAGGAGGTGGTGGCTATCATTAATGTAGAGGAAGAGAGGAGGGTAAAAGATGCTAACCTCGAGTAGCAACGATGAGAGCAATGGCAACGACGAGAAGGGAGTTGCGAGAGGTTGGTGGTGACAATGAGAGAGGAAGCTCGATTTAGGGCTTGCGAGCGGGAAGGAAATTGAAAAGAAGCATATGATGGAGAGCACACAGGGAGAGGGAAGAGTGAAATTGAGAGAGTGGCGTGTGTTATTTGCATGGGATTTTTTGGTCTCCTTCAAAGGATGGCTTTTTTCCATTAAAATTTGAATGGATACTCTCGTGTGTGTGTGTGTGTATGTATGTATACATATATATAGGGTTGAATCGAATTGCAGGTTGAGCTGGGTTTATTAGACCTTAAACCCAACCCAACCCATTTTTTATTGTGTTGGAAAAATCTCAACCCAACCTAACCCAACCCAATCTAAGTCACAACCCAACCCAACCCAATCGGGTTGGGTTTGGGTTGGGTTCGGGTTGAACCCAACTCGTGTATACCCTTAGTTTCTCTAGTAGTAGTGTTCGTATGCTTTTATTTCTACATTTTATTCTGCAAGTAGCTAGTTTAATCTCTTTTGCTTTGCACGTCTAAACTTTCCATGAGTTCTAGGATTGCATTGCTCTCTTGTACCATGTAGACGGGCCTCCATACCCACGGTCTAGCCACCACTATCCTTCAGTGCTGACGGCTCTACAAGCAATCCCGACAAAATAGATTTCTGTTAGCATAGTATTAGTAGTATCAGATTTTGTTTCTTATGTACAATCGGTAGTATTTGTATAGTTGAGATGGTGCGCATCGACATACACACATTTACATTCATCTCGTTTCTTACACACACTCACATTATTTGTGTACTTATCTCTGGCAAAATGTATTTGTGCATTCTGGAAATTGGGCTGCAATTTTAGGTTTAGCTTAGTTAGGTTAGATTTGCAAACAAGAAAAAGAAAAATGTATTCAGAATCATTTTCCTCATTATTGCCTTCCAGAGTTCGATCGAGACTTACCACGAGTTTCATTATAGTTTTGTTTAGGTTCGATTTCACGACTATACTACAACTAAAATTTATCAACATCGTGATTTTTGACTTAAAACACAGATCCACTATCTAGGTCGAAGAAGCATTAAAATGGTTAAGAGTCGTTACGTAAGTTTATTATAACAATTTTGCACTCGAAAGTTATCTACTTTAGAGATGATTTTGATAAAATTGTATTATTTTCATATTTTCGATTCACTTTGAATGATGGGAGAGAGATGAGTATGATGGACATGTACGAGGCCACCCATAGTAAGGCTGCAGTTGAGGGTGTCGTAGGTGGATTCATGAGTCATACTAGCAAAGACACGTAAGTTTCTTAAATTCAAAAATTTTATAACTTTGTATATATATTATAGTAATAATTTTTAATACGTTTAGGAGAGAATGGTTCACTTGGTGCATCTCCCCTCTGATGAGACCTCTGACAGTGTTCAGCAACCTCTGGATCCAGAGGAAGCATTTAGGACTGTGATGCCACCGGACCATGGTGGTTTCGTTCGTAGCGCGCAGAGGGTGTACATCTTGTTTAGTTGGTATCGGAGGAAATGGGTCATCTCATCTAGTGTTGTTGATTAGCTGAACCAAAAGATCGACATACTACAGAGATGAGAGGAGGAAAGGGAGAAGGCAAAGGCAGAGATGAAGAACCAGATGCATGTCATGCAGTCTCTGATGTGCATACATCTAAATAGCCAAAAATGTCTATTAATGCATGTTCTTAGTGTCATATTAGCATCATACATTATAAATATTGCATAACATGCACAATCATGCATTTAGATCAAGCTGTATAAATTATATAGTAATTGTCTCCTTTTATTGCCAGGGACAGGGCAACTTGTTAATCGAGTCCTTGGATCGAAGATCCAATAGTACGGATTTGATCAGGGCGATGATTGGAGTTCAACGACTCCAAGATCGCCCTGATTGGACATCCGTAGCATCAGATAGAGATTGATGAATCCTAAAGATTAAGGGTCAAGATGGTGCCAATCCGCACTTTAGACGACAAATCCAACTGCATGGATGGGTTCAGATCGATGATTGCAGCCTAACGGCACGAAAATCAGTCCAATCAAACACCCGTGGCACTGTCTACAACACACAGAAGATGGACGGCCAAGATGGCACCATCTTAGCCACCCAACCGGCCCTAAGGACCCGCCTCTGCTTTTCTTCTTCACCCACTCGACGAATCTCCACTTTTGGATGCCCATCCAATGACCACAGATCAGCACGCTTAAATCCTCTACGCGACAAAGATGAGGCCTCAGCACAGCGGTTGCGCCCTTGTGGGCGAGAGAGGAGTCACACATTCGAGCCACGCTGAGCGTCTCAATCCAGCCGGGGAGTGGGGCGCATTCAATTTGGTCGTCTGATGAAGATCGGGCTGCCGAGGGGAGGAGACATGGCACGAGGACATGCGCTGGATCGCGTATGCGTGTGATGATGCACGTCTGCACGCCTCATCACATGCATGCGCGTGGTAGAGGCGTTTGAATGGGCGCTGTGAGGCAAGATCTCAACCGTCTGATCGTGAGACCGGACAGCTGATATCACCCAAACGTGCATTGGCATTTAGGGCATGGAAGAGGAGCAGGCGCACGCAGCATACGCACACGTCACCCACGACGAACCTTTAGCGATGTTTAAGTCCATCACTAGAGGTCCCATATTAATGTTTTTGATGTTGTAATGACCAAAATGCCCCCAATCGTTGCAACTATAAAAGGAGACCCCTACCCTACAAATTTTTCATCCCTTCCTTCTCCTCTCTCCCTCTCCAAAGCTTAAGAGAAGCTTATCCCATACCCAGGATGCTCCTCAAGAGCTTAATCCAAGTTTTCACCCTAGTTCTGGAAGTGGATCCCGTAAGAACGATGACGTGCTGCCTCGTTCCCGTTCTTCTGACTTCGTCCTCCTTCCCGCCTCGTCCTCCGTCTTCCAGGCGTCGCCTCTGTTCAGCTCGTCCTCCAAGCATTCGTTGAGGATAACATCTCTTTCCTTTCTTTTATCATTTTCTAGAGTAGAATTTCTTGCTTTCTAGTTGTAACAATTTCTTGCTTTCTAGTGTAATTATTTCTCGCTTTCTTAGTTGTAAAAATATTATTTAAATACCAAGTGATTGTACTCTCTCTCTCTTATTGTTTATAACGATTCCATTGTGATTATTTCGCCTTTTAAACAAAAATACAAAAAAATATAATTGCAGATTTTGAGATCGACGTAGCCTCCCTACGTTCAACCCAGAACTTCTTACGGATTTTCGGTATAAATTTTATCTGTTGAACTGATTTCTTCGTGACTCGAACTACAACGATGGATTTTCGAATCCAACTTCGGATGCATAGTTTTCCGCTCTCAACAGTCTTAGATGAGTAAGATGAATGATAAGATTCAGCAGCTTCTACTCCTTCTAAAGGAGGGACAGTTAGAGCATCCGTCATTATCTGATCACACCACCCACAGACGAGACGACGACGATATGGGCAAGGCTGGTGGAGCTAGTGGCATTAGTGCGAAAGTTCTTTGATATTTATTTTCTTATTATTACATGTTTTCTTTTATATGTAAATATTTTATTATGAAACTTCTTTTGTATCATACTTTATTTTTGTGGATTATGAAACTTATTTTCATTCTCGACATTTTGTATAAAACTAGATGTTTTGTTATATATGATAGATTATAAAACTTTTTAGTTTTTAAATAATTCACATTTGGAATAACAGGTGTTTTTCGTAATTTTCAAATGTTTTTTAAAACATTCCTAGATCTTTGTCGTCAACAAATCGATGGCTTTGAACGGTAATCTTTTTTTTACAAAATTTGGTCATTTTTCATTGCTTATACAATTAGCGATGACAATGATAAATAATCGATGGTGTTTAATATTTATTTTTTTTTAAAAAATGACTATTTGTCGTTGCTTATTAGATAAGCGACAGCATAAATATTTACGTTGTTGCTTGTAGAAGTGATGACATTTACATTTAAACATGGTATAGATCCACAAGTGAAGCGTTAACACGGGAAAATGTGATGTATAATTCCTATCACTTATTTTGTAAATGACGGTAAATAAAAATATCATCGATTATAAAATGATGGTAGAATCTCAAATTCGTCTGTTGGGACAACGACAATTCGACGTTGCAGTTTATTTATAACGGACGGCAAAGGTTCACCTTTTTATAGTGATGAAAAAGTCTAAAGGATAAGCGGTGAAAAGGTAAGTTTAATGGTGCATATGGAAAAACTCCTTAAAGAAGCAAATAACTATTGCAATTAGTCGAATCTTCTTTTTGGGGTAGTGATTAGAGCTTGTTGCATGTCTTAGGTAAGCAAGGAGCTTGAGAACAAGTTTGCTTGCACAAGTGAACAAAGGCTTATTTCAACAATAGGTATGTGAGGCAAAGGGCTCAAGAAGTAACAAAAGCAGACAGAAGGGCAGAAGTCCAGGCCAGCGTAACTAAGAGAATTGGTGGGCAATCTACTTAGGTCCAACTCTTTCTTCATCAATTCGCTTTGGACCTAAGTCAACCATCTAGATGGGAATCTGGATTATCTGCTTAAAATGCACCCTCCTGCAAACTCAGAAATTGAAACCGTGAACTTATTTATATAATGTCCAAATCCATGCCATAATAAGAATGACAATTTCCCAAGATGGAACATCGAGATCATTTCCTTTATTATTACACAAAAGGGTGCTTGCCAAAAAAATGATATGCATCTCTCCATGTGGTATACAAGGTTCGTTGATATAGATCCATATAACACTTAATGGTCTGTGTAAATTTTGGTTCAATTAGGAGTGCACTTTCTTCCTTTTGTATAAAACGAGAGATATTAATATCCATTTTATTCTGTAGATGTTCAAAGCACAAAGGCTTTTAGGAAAAGCAGTGGACCTAAGATTATTGTCAATGTTTTAAAGGAAAATGATCAGAATGCCAAACTATTGAATAGTGGCTTTGCTATAATAGCTGTATGCAGCAGGTAATGAAATAACAAAAGAGTCATTTATGGATTTGAAAGTTGATGAATTTCTTCTTGAAATTCTAAGGGCAAAATTCAGAGGTCAAATTGAAAGTTTGTATGAAGCTATACATGTCTTCTTAACACCCGATGATGATCGTGTTTTGGCTTCGCAAGTAAGTATATAACTAGTAGATTGTAATTTACTTTCAACTTTTTCTTGTTATTTATGCAAATGAGTTTGCATAACCGCGACAAACTAATTATGAAGCATCAACATTTGGATTTTTGAGATAGGAGGCATGCTCCAAATGTGTCTGACCTTTTAAGTTGCTATAAGCCCATGTAAATTTCTACACAGTTATTCAAATGAGGTCGAGTTGGGGGATCCTTCCCATTCTCCTATCAAGTTTCCAGAAGGAGCTCTAGGCCTGTAAAGTGATATTTAAAGCAGATACGATTTTGGCCCCAATAGGTTCACCACATCCATTCAAGAACAATTTGCTTGACCTGGCACTTTTCTCTCTAATATCCTTTGATCTCTTAACAACTTATTCTACCCTTTTGAAGCTCATCTTTGATACCCTAACCTGTATTCTTTGTTAAGAACGAGGCATCAGACGGGCTTTTAAGACGTCTGGGAAGTGTCCCAGACGTCTGGCCAGACATCTGGGACACTTCCCAGACGTCTTAAAAGCCCGTCTGATGCCTCGTTCTTAACAATATAACAAACTCAAAGGAAGTTTCATCCCCGAAACTTGCACTAACTAGGGTGCGGGAAAGAATAACATATAAACATAACAAACTCAAAGAGGACCGAAACCGGTCCAAAAAGACGTACCCGCGAAGAGCTCCGGGTACCGCTCCTGCATTCCCGCCTCAGGCTCCCAGGTAGCCTCCTCATACCGCTGGCTCCTCCACAAAACCTTCACCAGGGGTACTTGCTTTCATCTCAAACTGCGGACGGCTCGGTCAAGAATCTGCACTGGCCGCTCGAGGTAGGTCAAGTCGTCTCCCACCTCGACACTCTCATGACTCAGTACATGACTGGGATCGGCTACGTACTTCCTGAGGTTGGACACGTGGAACATGTCGTGCACACCAGAAAGCTGAGGAGGGAGGGCAAGTCTGTAAGCAACGGGTCCAACCCGCTCCAGGACCTTAAAGGGCCCCACGAATCTCGGCGCGAGCTTCCCTCTCACCCCAAACCGCTGCAGGCCCTTCATGGGCGAAACACGAAGGAAGACGTGGTCCCCAACCTCAAACAGCACCTCTCTGCGTCTCCGATCCGCTTAGCTCTTCTGCCTGCTCCTGACAGTACGGAGTCGCCTGTGGATATGTTCGACTACCTCCTGACTCTACCGGATCAACCTGGGGCCAACCTCCCACTTGGTCCCCACCTCAACCCAACTCAAGGGTGCCGTACACCTTCGTCCGTACAGAGCCTCGTAGGGATCCATGCCGATGCTCGAGTGATAGCTGTTGTTGTATGCAAACTCCGCCAGGGGCAGGTGCTCCTCCCAAGAGCCCCTCCAGTCCAGTACACAGGCACGCAAAAGGTCCTCAAGTGTTTGTATTGTGCGCTCAGACTGTTCGTCCGTCTGGGGGTGGTAAGCTGTACTGAATCTCAATCGCGTCCCCAGGGCTTGCTAAAACTCATCCCAAAATTGGGATGTAAAGCGGGTATCCCGGTCGGATACGATCTCCTGCGGAACTCCGTGTAGTCGTACCACGTCGCAGATATACCTCTCTGCCAAGCGTGTCGTCTTCGTCAGTCTATCCACAATTACCCAGACTGCGTCGTGTCCTCGCTGGGTAACAGGTAAGCCCACCACCAAGTCCATGGTGATGCTCTCCCACTTCCACTCTGGCACTGGAAGCGGCTGTAGCGGCCCTACAGGCCTCTGATGCTCGGCTTTCACCTGCTGGCACACTAAGCACTGCTGCACGAATTCACCCACATCCCGCTTCATCCCCCTCCACCAAAACTCGCGTCTCAAGTCGTGGTACATCTTCGTGTTTCCCGGATGTATGGTGAATCTGGAACCGTGTGCCTCAGTCAGGAGCTCTCTCAAAAGCTCCTTGTCTCTGGGAACGCACAACTGTCTCCTCAGGCGCAGTACCTGGTCTGTGAAAGAGAAGTCCCCTGGGTCTCCTGACAGTACTATGTCGCGTAGGGACTGCAAGTACGGATCGGCCATCTGTCTTGTGATGATGCGGTCTATCAGCTCTGACCTAGTCTGTCGTGTCACAGTCACTACCCCACAGTGCCCCCGTAACTCTAGGGGTCGCCAACTGCCCACCTCCTCCAAAAGGCTCCAACTCTGTAACTGTAAACTGGCCAAGTGTGCGGGCGCCTTCCGGCTTAAGGCGTCAGCCACCACGTTGGCCTTTCCCGGGTGGTAGGAAACGCTGCAGTCATAGTCCTTCAGGAGCTCCAACCAACGTCTCTGTCTCATGTTGAGCTCCTTCTGATCAAAAAGGTATCTGAGGCTCTTGTGATCCGTGAAAATCTCGAAGGTCTCACCGTACAAGTAGTGCCTCCAGGTCTTCAGCGCGAAGACGACAGCTGCCAGCTCCAGGTCGTGGGTAGGGTAGGTATGCTCATGGGGCTTCAGTTGCCGCGAAGCGTAAGCGACAACGTGACCCCTCTGCATGAGCACACCTCCTAACCCCTAAAAGGAGGCGTCCATGTACACAATGAACCCGCCACTACTGTCAGGGATGGTGAGCACGGGAGCCGAAGTCAACCTCTCCTTCAGCTCCTAAAAACATGCCTCACAGGCATCTATCCAAGTGAAGGGCACGTCCTTCTGGGTCAACTGTGTCATAGGATGCGCAATCTGTGAAAAACCCCTGATAAACCGTCTGTAGTAGCCTGCCAGTCCCAGGAAACTGCAAATCTCAGTGACTGAACGCGGTCTCTCCCACCTGAGCACTGCCTTGACCTTGGCTGGGTCCACCGCCAAGCCGTCCCCAGAGATCACATGGCCTAAGAAGGTCACCTCCCCCAACCAGAACTCGCAACCCGTGTACACCTCCTCAGCCACAAACAGCTATCCACTCAGACCTCTGATTACGAACGGATTCTCTAGCAGCATATAGTCCTGGCCCAAACTAACTGCGAAACTGGTTGCGACAAACGAGTACGCAGCGTCGGAATCGAAAAGTGTGTAAATGAGTCTACCGAAAACTGAAACCATACCTGCCACCACCGATCCCGAAGCTCTGGCATCCCTGTGTGTCAGGGCATTAATATGCCCCTCAGCTCTAGGTGCGGACGAAGCAACCACACTCTACGCCGAACGGGTAGGTGCTGGCCGGTACCCTCTTCGTGACTGCTGTCCTCCTTGTGCCTGGGAACCGCAGCCTCCTACGCGCCCTCCAGTGCTCGACGCGGGAAGTATATTGTTAAGAACGAGGCATCAGACGGGCTTTTAAGACGTCTGGGAAGTGTCCCAGACGTCTGGCCAGATGTCTGGAACCCTTTCCAGACGTCTGGTAATCAATTTTTGCGGCGTACGGGGTTGCGTTTGCGCGCTTACGTGCGCAGACTGCACCCGCCGCTCTCGCCCCTCTTTTTCTCTCTCTCCTCCTGCAGACACGCCATCTCCCTGTTTTCTCTCTCCCCTCGCTGCCTATATAAGCTCTCGCCCTCACCCTCACCTCCTCCACTCTTCTCTTCTCCTTCTCCCTGCCAGTGTGAGAGCACGAGCAAGTGGGGGAGCAGCAGGCATGGAGTGTCGCGGAGGGGCTGCTGTAGCTCGGGCAACAGGCGGACGGGGCGCGGCACGGCCGTGCGTCGCGGGTGGAGAGCGAGTCGGGCTCTGATTCTGGAAAATTTTCCAGAATCAGACGTCTGGGCTTACGACCAGATGACGGTGAAGACGTCTTGAGGACTATCTAGACATCTGGCCGGAAAGATATTTCTATCTTCTTCCTTTTTTGCGTGTACGGCCATGCGGCCGTCCGCCGCGCCTTCGTCTGCGAACCGTCGTGCTGAGAGCAGGGTGGGTGCGTGCAGGTTCTGCTCGGGAGGGCGTGCGGACTTGCCATCCCACGTGAATCGGACATCTGGCCGCAGTGCCAGACGACGGGAAGGACTTCCAGACGTCCGGGGTGACCATCGGATGTCTGGGAACTAAGCCAGACGCCCCCGCAGGCTTCTGGACGTCTGAGGGACTACACAGAATGAAGGTACGCTCTGACCCACATTTTAAGACGTCTGGAAGAGGTTCCAGACATCTGATTTTGGGCAGTTTCGTCATTTTCGACCCGTTTAGAGCCCGTTCGGAGTCCATTTTCCGTGTTTCGAGTTGCGTTCTTTCCAGAATAAAATCTTCTACCCGTTTATAGTAATTATATACCATTATGAGAAATCCCTTGTGTTTGATCCTTGTGTTAGGATCCCGTTCCATTACAATCTTGGGGGTTGTGGAGGCGCACGGGATTTCCGACCATGCACCCAGTACTCCCGTTGTAGCTGGTAGAGTAGCTTTTAATTTATTTAGCATAATTTGTTACAATTATAGAACAATTATAGAGTCTAGGGTATTGCATGAACCCTAGGACTGAGAAACTAGATTGAATGATAATTCCTAGGGTATTGCATGAATCCTAGAACTGGAAAACTAGATTGAATGATAGATCCTAGGGTACGGCATGAATCCTAGGATTGAAAAACTAGTGGAATATATATATATTGTAGTCTTGGAAAAGTAGAAAGGAATTAATAGTTGCCTGTAAATTAATAGCTGCCTATTATGAATGAATAAATATGATTAAGAATATGGGTTGTATGAACGTAAGACTGGAACGGTGAAACCTACAATGGCCAAACAAAAAGAATATGAACCCTAAGGGGAATTAGGAGGGAACTCCTAGAAAGAGAATAGAATGGAACTAAGAAAGTGAAATGTGGAAGTGTGTTGTCTCTTGGGTACGTGGTACCAAAGAGAGCACACATTACCTCTTAGTGTAGAGGGGAGCTTGCGGCCCTCAGGTTGAGACCAGGGTGGGTTTGGCCACTGTACACCGACTTGTTGGTCCTCGCGTACGCAGTACCGAGGAGAGCTACTAGTGTAGGGAGATCACTAGCTACCCCACGGGCCCCGGGGTTCTGCTAGCCTCCTACACCGACTTGTTAGGTCCACTGGGTAAACAAGGGTAGTCAGGCGAGGGTGCGCGGACTGTGGAGGGGTTGGACCCCTGTTACTGAGAGGGCTCTGCCCTATACTGGTTCTGTGCTATGCTTTGGGCGCACCCGTTAACGGAAATGACTGACCGCGTGCCAGTGCGGGGTAGCTACCCGTGTGTTTATCGCGTGTGCCGTAGTCACCGTTACATCTGTCAGTAACCTTGGGGTGGTTGATTGAGAGTAGGATCACCACGGGGGACTCTCCCGGCCAGGAGAGCACCACGTGTTACTTCTACTTTTCGAAAAAGACTGCAATCAAGATCGTTCCCACGAGGAACATTCGAGATCAAGTGAAGGATCTGAGAAATAGATAAATTGTGAAATAATAGGAAGACGTAAATAAAGGAAGAAAGAAAATATAACAGCTACTGTACACTCTACTACTTCTTTAGTTTTAGCTGCCACTCTACTCAGCGTTTCGCTGACGTGTTACACTCGTTACTTTTCAGGACCAAGTGTTGAGCAGCCAGGGTCAGCAGCTGCAGAGGACGCTGGGCTGAGTAGGGTCCAGTAGAGTTACCGCAGTTCTTTTTGTATCCCTTTTGTTCCACTGTAGTGAGTAGTTCTTGTTACTCTCTGTACTTCTTTACTTGTAGCTTCATGTTATGTTATAATTGTTGTTCTACTGTTGTGGTGGTATATACTGTAGTAGTTCCTTTTCTTACTACTGTATTTTGTTACTGCTAGTTATATTCATGCTGAATGTTGTTTATTTTATTGTTTTTTTGGTTACTTCCTCATTGGACAACTAAGTCTTGGGATTAGTCGAGTCAGTTCGATTCTCGTATCTCGTAGGGACTCGGGAATCGGGTCATTACATTCTTTTTCTGGAAAAATGAAGTTTTCTTGTAATCTATCTTGAAAAAGGATGGAAGCTGAAATAGGCATGAATTTCTTAGAAAAACTAAGCTAAATTATTTAGTTATAGAGGATGTGCTATTATTGTTGATGCTGCTAAAAGATTCTTAGGTTTGTTTGAGAAACTTGTGTAATTAAAATAGTATATAGTCCCTTAAAAAAGTATAAATAACAAAGATCCTAGAACTTCTAGAATTTTCTTTTGATATCATGGGCACCATCTTTTTCATCTCAATGAGAGATTAAAGACATGAATGAATATTCTTCGGAAGGATGGGGAAGAATATCATGAGGAAATCAGTGCAGCTTTAAATAATAATAATGAAAAAAACTGGAGTACTTCTTGCAAAAGAAAAAAAAAAAGGCAAAATGGGGCACCTGCCTCAATCCTTCATATTTAACCTTCTAGATTTTTTTTTTGAAAAGTTAACCTTCCAGATTATTGGACACCAATTCACACTAAATTATATAAATGTTAACCATTATATTATGTACGTAAGTACTTTAATTCTTTGCCAACATCTTCCCAATTTGCTCACAAGGACTGTTGCCTTTTTGGTTGCTGAAATTCAGCTAACATTTATGTTAAGCTCTCTAGTTATCTTTCATGTTTTATGTTTATTAAGGATTATTTGATTATTTTATATCCCTACCTGGTTCTCTTATGTAATTCTCCCAACACCTCTCCCTATATAAAGAGGTGTAGGGTTTTCTTTAAGAATAAGATTGCTCATTTTGTCCCACTATTTAAAAATAACATGTTATGTTCCAGGTCTATAACTACACTCAATAATTTGCCAAAATTGGCATTGCCGATGTCCTTGTGGATTTGCTTGGTGATGGGCTAGGTTCATCTAGTTTGGTTTTTGTTTGCATTGCTTTGAAGGCTGTTGTTGTAAACGTAAGTTTACTGAATTATTTTTTTCTGGATGACAAATACATTTGGCATTTTATAAAATGGCCATTTTGTTTCACTAAGGATGACCCAGCACTTTATATCACTGCATTGTCTGTGCTGAATGCTCCAATCCGCATCTGATATGTTCAGCTGGAATATGCCTTTGTTCTAGGTGATAGCAATTATTGCTGGTTTGATCTATTTAATGTAATGTGATAAGTAATTATTCTTTAATTTTTACTAGAAAAGTAAAAATGGTGTAGTTTCTTTTAAAAAATGCACCATGAAGTGGTTCTTCAACTATTACTTCCATATACACTGGCCATGCCTTTAAAAAGAAAATACAAATAGGCCACGTGCTTTCACATAAGTTTGACCTGGCGACTGCATAGAGTATAGAGAGGAGCAAATGTTTTGCTTCCATGTTTCTTGGTTACATTTACTCTTCTTTTCCAAGCCATGACATTCCCATCATGTCTTGCTGACTTTTTGTTAGGATTTGAATTGCATTTGTCTGCCTTATCAGAGAATCAATCAAGAATGAGAAAGAATAAAAAAGAGTACGATTTGAATACATTTCCCTTCCTCCAAGGGAAAAGAATATTGCTCTACAGTAGAAAATCATTCAATATATTACCGATTCAAGAGTTGCTCAATTATTGAATACATGCACATTTTTGTTGCAATTTTGTTTTTGTTTATTGTACTTGTGTGAGCATGCATATTGGTGTAGGTGGTTTACTTCACTGATATATAACTCTGTATAATACACATGCATGTCTGTATTAACTCGTTGTAGCATCTAGTTAGCTTTAATCTTCATATTCACTTCTCCTTGATACTCATTTGCTTAACTAGGCATAAATATCCTTGATTCATTTTAATTGTTCATGCAGTCCTTTAAAGGTGTTGCAGAATAGTGGCATTTACCTTTCAATGTGGGTTCTATGAGAATATGGTTCTCTATAAAAAAATGTACGTACGTTATGTGGTCCATGTGCATGTGTAGATGTTTGGATACGAGGCCAGGAAGATTATAGATTATGTAGAGTGTTTTCCAGATGACGCAGGCAAAGGAAGAGAAATCGCAAAGGAATGTGTGGACATAGGCATAAAGGCTTTCCAACTTGGATCATAAAAGGCCAGGTATTTGCCTGAAACTCTGTACTTATTTTTTGAAAGGAGATAAAGCCTGTACCAATTTCAAAAAGAAAGGGGGGAAAAAAGAAACCGTATGTCCATGCTTGTATGTTGTATCTGAACACAATCTTGGAACTATTTTGGCATCACATCCAGTTGTTTGGCATGCTCTAATTATCTTATATGTACTTGTTCTCCCTGCAGTTTTTGAGTGGAGAACAAGATCTTCAAAGTCTCACCATCTGGATTTGTCTGTGAAGATCTCAGTTCACAATTGGGTTCGCAATTGGTTGCTGAGAAATCATAGTTGGAAATTAAAATCAGGATGAAGAGACTGCTCGTGTGGAAGGATTACCCTGATGGATAATGAACTTTCTTTAAGCTGCAACTTCTCGTCACTGGAAATCCCAAGATCTCTAGTTCCAAAAGGAAGGGACATGATGATATGGCAAAGGTGCAAGACAATGTACAACTGTACTTCGTGTAAAATTCCTTATTTGTATTTTCTTTTGCTTTGTATACTTACATTAAATGATTGATTAAAAAGAGTGCCTTTTTTGCATAGTAACTGGGAAGTCTGGTGAGATATAACAATTTACATGATCTACTCCTATAACAGGAATCTTTCTGAAATGAACAACTAAATTTCTTTGCTTTTCTTTTCATTTTGAATAAGGGTAAGACTTGAACACTCAAACCCACTTAAATTATCTGGCTGTTAAGTTGGTAGACTCCCATCCAGAACATGATTCAAATCTTACCTATGGAGAAAAAAGGGAATCTTTGACTCTTATTATACAATTCCTCAACTTGATGCAGTGCATGCTACCAAAAAATTCAAGATCTCATTTTATCTTATTTTTTGGCTGTAGTTATTCATTTAAAGTGAGTTGTTATGTTGGGATGTCTCCTTTAAGAAAACTAATCTCGTTAGGTACCTTTTTATATTTATTTGAGTTTATCCAAATTTTTGGAATATCTCATCCCTCTTTCTCTAGTGGATTTGGGACTACTTTCCTTTGTTTTCGTATATTTTTTTTTCCTTTTTAAAAGGTCTTTTCTCATGGTTATTAAACCATGACGAAAGCCTGCTTTCTTTAGCTACAAGTCTTTGGTCACGGTTAATAAACCGTGACAAAATCTTTTTTTTTTTTGTTGGCTACTACCCTTTGTTGACGGTTCATAAACGGTCACCAAAGATCTTTTTTCTTTGGGTGCATATCTTTGTTGCATCCATCATTTTAAAATCCCCAGAAACTTAATTTACCACCAATTGAGAATATGTATGTAAAAATTCAATGCCCCCATCATTGTTGCTAGCCTTAATCTAGCTAACAAAGCTTCATACTCAACAACATTGTTCTTTGAAAATTCATCTTTAAGGCATATTTCTCGAGATAGTTGTTTGACCCTTCCAATAGTAATCTAGCTACAAAACTCTTAGTAGTTGAAGAATCATTTATAAACTACTTCTGAAATGACCTGCCGTCCTTTTTGCCGGATAAGACGTTTGGAGTGTTAGTCAGACGTTTAGACATAGGCCCGGACATCCGGAAGTAGGAAAAATCGAAACCTACTTTTCCTCCACACACGTAGAGCATGGAGCATTCTCTCTCCTCATGACCCTCTCACCTGAAACCCTAAACCTCTCCTTTTTAACCCCCCCCCACACCTCCTTTCTTCTCGTCACCACCAGCCACCGCCTCCTTCCTCTCCTTCCCCTGCCGGCGACCACCTTCGTCGCCATTACCTTTTCCCCCTGTCGTGGGCGAGTGCGCGAAGGAAAGAGGGAGGGAGAGCGCAAACAAGTGTGTGAGGGAGGGTGAGAGGGAGCGAGCGACCGTGAGAAAGAGGGAGAGGCCTCGCTGGAGCTCGTCCGAGAGGAGTATCTTGCTACGAGAGCGGCGGTGCGAGCTCGGTGGCACTCGGGAGGAGGCTCACTAGTGCACGGTCAAGAGTTCGTGGAAGGAGCCAAGGGCGTGTGTGAGGAGAAGGGGCTCGCAGGCAGGAGTCCTCGACCTCTTGCAATCGTGAGAGACGATGCTGCGGCACCTGCAGGCGAAGGTGCCAGGAGGACAGGTCGTGCGAGCAAATACTAGATACTGGTTTTCCAGTATTAGCCGTCTGGGACAACGACCAGACATCTGAAGAAGCATCGGGACGTCTGGAGCCGAAGCTGGATGTCTGAAAACACATTTTCGCGCGAAGGTACGTGTTTCTGCGCTACTTTTTGCCATGCAGACTATAGCGCAGAGCTTGTTGGTTGAAAATGGGTTGCATCTTCGTATGCAACTGCAGGGCGTTGGAAAGGCACGCGGTGCACCTTTCCATGCACTTTTGGATGTCTGACCACTTCGCCAAACGTCCGACGGCACTTTCAGACGACTGGAAGGAAGGTCTGACATCTGGGACTTCCATTAGACGGTTGCGGAGGAGTTCGAACGTCTGAGGTAGCCGCAGGAAGCAAGAGGTAAGATCTGACGTCTTTTAAGATGTCTAGGAATAGTCCCAGACGTCTGATTTTGAATAGTAACTGTGTTTTTGGCCCATTCAAGGCCTAAATGGAATCGGATTTCCGCAAACGATGTACTGCTACTTTCCACTCGAGCTTCTCTACGTGTTTGTGTTGAGTACCTACTATTTTGAGCTCATCTGATGTAAAATAGTCGCTGGTATAGGTTACCACCAGGTGGCGTGTTCGGGACCCGCAGAGACGGCGAGATCTACTGTGCAGGCCCCCATTCCTCCTGTGATATCTGGCAGAGTGGTTTACTATAACATTAAGATTTACACAATGAAAGAGCATGTTTAGAATACTTGAATAAACCATAGGATGAAACATGAACTCTAGGGTAGAAACAAATGAGAATGGTTGACCTACTCTGTTTACTTGAAATGCATGTTAAAATACAAGTTGCCTGTATGTGAATGAAAAATTGAATTGTGAAATAAACCTTAGGATGAAACATGAACCCTAGGGTAGAAACAAATGAGAATGGTTGAGCTACTCTATTTACTTAAAATGCATGTTAAAATACGAGTTGCCTGTATGTGAATGAGAAATTGAACTGTGAAACCACAAGTTGCATGTATATGATTGAGAATTGAATTGTGAAAACATGAGCTGCCTATATATGGATGAGGAACGAGTTATGAACCATGAGATCTGAATACTGATAAATGAAACAAATACGGTGCATGAACCCAAGGGGAATTCGGAGAACTCTTGGATATGGAAAGGAATTCCGTGTGTAAGCGGGACGTGAGTTGGCCCATGTGTACGTGGTACCAAGGAGCACAGTGGTTCTTTTAGTGTAGAGCGAAACTAGCTGCCCTTGGATTATGACCTGGGGTTAAGATTGACCACTTTACACCGACTCCTGTCAACCCTCGCGTACATAGTACCGAGTGCTACTAGTGTAGGGAGGGAGCTAGCCACTCTACGGGGCCCGGGGTTAAGTTAGCCACCCTACATCGACTTTGTTAGGCCCGTTGGGCAAATCGGCATAGTCAGACGAGATACGCGGACTGTGGAGGGGCGAGACCCCTCTTTGGTTCTAAGGGGCAAGACCCCTGTTCTGAGAGGGAAAAGTCCTATACTGTTCCGTAATGTACCTTAGGCGTACCCGCTAGCAAAAACGATTGATCGGATGTCAGTGCGGGGTAACTACCCGTACGCTTATCACGCGTGCCGTAATCACTGCTACGTCGCGACAATGACCTCAGGGTGGTTGACTGGGTGTAGGACTACTGTGGGGGACTCTCCCAGCTAGAAGAGCACCAAGTGTATCTTCTACACCACGAAAAAGACTGCAATCAATATCGTTCCCACAAGGAACAAGCAAGATCAAGAAATACTTGGATCCTTTATGAAATAAATGAACCAGAAATACATAGATGAGATAAATAGAAATAAGAATAAAACCTACTTGTTTGTTTTACTTTATTTGCACATAAATAATGTAAACACCACTCTACTCAGCGTTTGCTGACTCTGTCTTTTGGTAACCCTGTTCAGGACCAGGAGTTGAACAGCCCGAGTTTTCGGCTGCAGAGGGTGCTGGGTCCAGTCGAGCCCAGCCGCAGTCGTTTCTTTCTAGCTCTTTCATTTTTCTATTGTTGTAGTGAGTAATGGACTTACATTTTGCTGTTCCAGTTACTTTTTATTTTCTTTCCACTGTTGTTGTGGTAGCATATACTATTTTGAGACAGTTCCTCTACTTTCCTTTACTGTTTCATTTTTCTTCTACTTAGTTATAATGCATGTGTGAATGTGGTATTTTTTTTTCCTGCTTTTGGTTATTTCTTGTTGGATAACTAGGTCTTGGGATTAGTTGAGGCGAGCCAATCTCGGGTCCTATAAGGATTCGAAAACTGGGTCGTAACAACTTCTATTCTACTTTACTATTCTCGGCTAGATTAGCAATGAACTTAGATATGAAGTATGCCATTACTTGACCTTTCAAAGAAATGTGAGATTGATATTGTATATCAAACTCCCTTGGTTCAATAGTCCATTAAATGTATCTAGCAAAGGTTTATGGGTTGAAAAGCATCTTTCTCAATGGATGACCTGTAAAGACCACTATAGTATGTGCCTAATAATATGGTCTCAACTTTATTGATGTTGTGAGTGAAGCTAAGTCGAGTTTCTCTCCAGGGTTGCATCGGGCTCCATCTCACTAATAACTTTTGCTGATAAAGTATATGGACTTCTGTACTCATATCTTCTCAAACTAAAGTTGCACTTACAGAGTAATCTGAAGCCAACAACTACAAAACTTCTCTATCTTCTAGAGAAGACCATACTAGGGGAGGCTACAATAGTTGCTTTAGCTTGCTCACATTCTCAAGTTCATTCTTTGATATTATACCTCTTCCCCATCTTTATTAGGCTAAAGAAGGGTTGACATTTGTTTAAGAACTTCAGTAGGAATCTCCCTAATGCATCTATCTTTCTGACTAAGGATTGCACCCCCTTAAATTTTATGGAGGTGTCAAATCTATAATGGCTTTAATTTTCTAACAATTAGATAAATAATCATAAAAAAATTGATGTAATTTCATCCCTGATCAAATTTCAATATCGGGATTTTATGTTTAATTTCAAGCATTAAAATCAGCCTAAATGATTGTTAGCCAAATCTTCATGCCTTCTACCAACTCTTGAATTTCTAGTTGCCTAAGCTCACAACATCCTAGACATGTCCAATCCATGAGTGATTTAACCATTATGTTAAACATATTGACAATAGTGGTTTTCAAATACAAACAATGGTATGTTAAGATCAATACATATCATACCAAATTCACAATTTGCATCACAGATAAGTATCACAATATTAACATATAATTCTTATCTATTGAAACATCATTTACACATGATAGATCAAGAATGTAACAAAGAATATCCATTCACATGCACATGAAAACAGAACAAAAGAATGGAGCTAGAACACAATACCATCAAAGCACCCATGTCATAGATTTTTTTTTAATGTAGTTTCACACCCGTAATACTTGCCGATGAGCTTTTGTCAAAACAAAACCTTCCCGGTTAAGCTTAGTACTGCATGTTTCCAGCCTCCCTGAAAATCACCTTAGAGAACTCAAGGAAAACCTTCGTTTGATGGAAGTCCACATAGAGAGCAACTCAAGATAATAATAAAGTGGCAGTGATTACAACTTTTCTGTGTTCACTAATGTTGCATACAATGTGGTATTTTGGCTGAAGAAAATTCCTAATTGTCCATTACAGTATGGTCAAGCATTGAGAACTCCTAAGTTTGGCAAGATAGGCTTAGATTTGCGTTCTTATTCCTACATTATCTTATGTAAAGGATGGTTAATTTTTCCCTACTTTATCCAAATAAGATTCCGACTATTAAAAAAAAAGAAAAAGAGATCCCGATTGAGACACCAGTTCTGGACGCTATCCATTTTCCGTGACATTACAGATGAATCCTTTCTTTTAAGAAACACGTCCTACAATTCTCAAATATGTAAATAATGAATAATAAGCAATATAGATGGATAGATACCAATCCCGCCTACTAACGAGAGTTAAGCAGCTTGGTTATCTCCTAAATATGTAATACACATAACATCAAAAAATATTAGTGGAGAAGGTACGTAGGTTTCAAATGAATGTCCTAATTCTTTCAGTACTGAACTGTGTATGCTAACGTATATTTTTTGAGCAATGGTTAAATCCAGAGTTTTTTCGAGCACTTTTCCAAGCCTTCAATTATGACTCTTAGATCAACAGCACTTGTATTGTTTGGGATATGTGTCCTTTTTGATAAAGAGAGGGACTTGAAAAGGAACTCGTGCAAAGTTAGTCTTTCTCTCTGTTTTTTCTTTTTCAATTCATAAATCAAAACAATCTGTCCCCCTCTATCAAGAAGAGGAACAGGAAGCTGACGACCCAAAGGAAGCAAAACTGCAGGAGCGGCTTCAAAGACTTGTTATCGATGTCAACCCCGGAGGTGCCAAAGTTGATGGCATACTTGACGGTGAGGTCGGTGTGCCAGATGCCCCAGTTGTTCTGGTAGGACTCGACGCCCTTCTTCCTAGGCTCATCGAAGAGCGTGTAGATGTAGGCGACGGGGTCGGAGTTCTGGCGCATAGGGGTGCCAATGCGCATGTTGACAAGGCTGACGAGGCGCATGTTGTACTCGGCGGCGAAGAGCTGGCTGGCCTCGGGCTCCGTCACCTTATTGCCGTCGCTGGGCCAACCCGTGCCGGCGACTGTGATGGCCATGCCCGAGTAGCTCATCTTGTAGAGGGCCATGATGACGGCGTCCACCATCATGGCGTAGAGGTTCGGGTACGCGCATTGGGTACCCGGGTCCACCAGGTAGTCGTCGTCCCACGCCTCGAACATCACGAAGTTGTTGGTGACACCAGGTACAACCTTCGACCGGTAGAGCTCGAATGGGAAGAGGTTGATCTCGAAGGGCGCCCCCGTCTCCGTCAGGAATTCCAGCAGCGGCTTCATGTGTGGCTGCACGGGCCTGTACATGTGCACGTGCATTTCAGGTCTAGTTTACCAAGGAGGGCTGTTTACTTCACTGCTTAATTTTCCTTTACCTGATACTTATTTTTCCTCTTCACGTTAGTTCATTGAACACCGTAAACTCACATTCAATCATCTTTTCCTAAAGTTAGTAGCTTTGTTTTATCTCGTACATTATTATCAAGTAAATATCATAATGATTAATATTATAAATTAATAATAATTTAAATAAATATAATTTAATATTAATATCACTTTAAAAATAAATATAATTGAAGGTAATATTAATTTCATATTTTTTAACATCACTTTCATAATATGATATAAATAATTATGAAATTGATATTAATCTTCAATTATCTTTATTTGCAGAATAGTACTAATGTTTATTTATATTTACTTAAATTAATGTTAAGTTGTGTATTAATTCTTATAGTATTTATTTGGTAATAGTATTAGGAATATAAAATATGAGGAATATTACAAGTATGAGTGGTGTACAAATTTAATACGGATTTAACTAATATCGATTTAAACTGATGTTAGATAAATTTATGTTAAAGTAGTCAAACCCAGATTACTAAATGAATGATTAAATAGTCAAGTAAATTGAACCTTAATAGCAATACTAACTTGCTAGATAGGGCTTATTGATAAAACCAAAGCTTAGGCTACTTTACCTAGACTTGAGTTAGAATTAAAGTGGGTTACATTGGATAATTAGTTTGCTGTGATTAATATGGTGAATTTACATTAATAAATAAATTTTTATATTATGATTTAGTTTTGAGTGGATGGTGGATGCTTTTCTAAAATTATGATAAACGTGTTAGTAAGTTTGACGTGATATTTTAAATGTAATTTAATAGACATATTACGTTAAAATCAATATATTTTACTATATCTTAGTATTTGATGTTACGTAAGGATAGCAATGATTTGTATAGCATAGACAAAGGTTAATCCTTCTATCCCACTTTCAAATTCACCAAATTCAACCTTAGGTTGTGGATGTTTAACCTCGTCACCAAATTCAACCATAGGTTTTTAGATGTTCAAATCCTTTACCAAATGCAATCTTTTAGAAGGAAAAGGGAAGCTGCCCTTACCATTAAGGTCTTAGGAGGCCTTGCTTAAATTTTTAATGATTTTCTATATCTCCGCAATTAGGTTGGTTAAGCCACCGACGAGGCTCTTATGAGCCTTGGCCATTATGTGTGTGATGACTGAGGATTTTTAATTCCCACTTCACGAGCAGAGTTCAACGGCTCGATATCCATGTTTTTCCTTGTTTAATTTTTGCATCTTATGATTTTATTTTAGTGTTTAAGTTGACCGTGTGTTACATGACCGAGCACAACTTCTAGCATAAGGTTTTACCGTGGCTTGTGGTCGAGAAACTAGAGTAACAATGACTTAAATGGAATTAGCTGAATATCGTAAAGTTACATAATCAAAATATAAATTTTTAATTCAATGGTAAAATTGCTCAATCAAACAACAAACTTTGCAACAAACTAAGTTGACTCATTGAGTTGCTACTAAGTAAAGATCTAATTGTGAAGATAAATGTGTAGGAAAGCATTGTTTTTCACCCGCATGCTCTTTATTAGGCATAGTTCCCCATATACTCTTTCATTGAATTCTTTCATTCCATCAAAAACCTAATAAATTAGAATTTATCAAGATTATAAATTTTTTCTTGTTGATCTTTTTGTTTTACTTTTTTGTATGGGATCAATTCATTGGGTAGGTAGGTTAGAGGAGAAAGGAACAACATTGGCCTTGAAGGGCCAAAATATAAACTTCCTTTGTTGGGGACTTGTGCTTTTGGAAGAGGGAGGAACAAAAAGAAATGGCGTCGGGAGACGTACGGTTAAAGCAACCCAAACAGTCTGGTAATCCAAGTCGATTTTTGATAAAGGGGGGTCCGTTGCTTTTACCGTGGAAGAGGGGGTGTGTTTTTCATTGTTCAGAAAGAAAGGCTCTTTGACCCCGAGCTTTTGATCTTTTTCTACCAATTTAAACATTTATTCCATCGCTTATCAGGATTTCATTATTTCTCCCTGGCATAAAAGTCACTTTCTTTATTAACGGTGATGGAATTTGTAAGAAATTAATCAAAGAAAAACCTGATTACCTTGATTGCCCTGCTGTAAGCACAAAGATAATAAAATTGGTACAGAAATCTTTTGCTTATTTTTTTTTGGTACAGAAGCACCTTTTCAGACTCTGGTCCAAATTAGCACTTGGATATACAGAAAGGTTCACAGAAATCAATGGAGGGTTAGACGGTATAATATGGAACAACTTTGATTGGAAATGTGCCTAATTAAATATGAAGATTCTAATAGAAATAAGTATACTTGGAAAAGAATCCACGATTAATGCTCCGGTAATAATACTCGCTTAGAAGGAAATCGCTGCATTAATCATTCTTTCGCAAACAACTTTGAATATTAGATCTGCATCGCTAGTTAGTTAAACAAAGTATTATATAGTACTGTTAAGGCTGGAAATCATATGCATACTAACCTGTCCGTTCACAATCTCAGTTACGGTGAGGATGACGTGTGTGTGTGTATATAAGAGGTTAACTAATTAATTAAAAATATGAGTATTGAAATGTAAAAATAATATATTTTACAATTCATCGATATTTTATATTAGTATAAAATCATTATCAATTATTTTATATCAATATAAAATAATTTAAAATTAATTTATATTAATGTAAAATTACTTAATAATCATTTAAATTAATATAAAATTATTATAAATTATTTTACATTTATACATCATAAATAATTTTACATCCATGTAAATTACTCTATCATCATCTTACATCCATCTAAAATCAAAATCAATATTATAAGAAAATATTATCATTTTATGACGATGTAAATTGACTCAGAATCACCTTATATACATGTAAATCAATACCCTTTGACATTAATTAAGCAACTACAGTTTAATCCGAAGCAAGCGATGGAGCATCGAAACGTACTTAATAATCTCGGCAGCGGAGGGCGGGAAGGCCTGGGTGACGAGACGAAAAGAGTGACCGGTGGAGACGGATATGTTGTGCAGGCTGAGGTTGGTGCAAGCATGGTACACATTCTTGACGGCGGGGAGGACGAGATGGGATAGGTTGGGGAAGTTGGTGAAGATGCCCTGGCCCACGGAGATGGACGAGATCCCCGCCTGCGGGTGCGTGGGGGCGATGGACTCGTTCACCCATCTCAACGCGAAGGAGAAGTTAGAGGCCATAGCCTTGATAAGGTCCATGTTCTGGATGGCCAGGTTTATGTCCATGTCTGCGCCCACGAAGGTTGCGATGTCGGACGCGTTGCCGTTTACGAGGCGGACGCGAGGGATGCCGGCGCCGACGAGGGCAGGCACCACAACGCTCGGATTGGGGACCCCCGGGATGTCTACCCGGTAAACGACACCCACGAGTCCGCGGGAGTCCAGCCTTCTCGGCTGCTGGAAGAAGACGACCATGACGAGGATCGGGAGGACGAGGAGACGTTCGCGGTTCATGCTATTATTGCTTGAGACCTCCATGGCTGTTCTGGATTAAACGCCCGCCCGTCCAGGAAGAGAAAGAGAGAAACACGACTATGGATAAAAAGGATCGAGCTGTATTGAGAACGGGAAAAGAGTGAGATGAGCGACGAGAGGGAGAGAGCCTGCAGCCAGCCGTTGTTCGTTAAAGGAAGTTTGCTATATTTGTGGATGGACGGGGATGGTAGTGTGCATGGGCAGAAGGGAGATCGCCTGACTCGCTGCGACCTATGAAAGTATTACCGTCTGTTTTTTCACCAGAAAATCAAAGCAAAGGCCTTCCTGATGCTTTATGTGTACGCTTCGATGCAGGATAGCCAGAGTTATATATATATATATATATATATATATATATATATATATATCAAGTACGTAGATCGTTGTTACGTCACATAATTATGAATAGCTATAAAGTACAAATGGAAGCGATAAGATTAATTGGGTACACTATATTAAATATAAATAAGGTGACGAAAAAGATAATATATTTTTCGAAGTACAAATAATATTTATTATTTACATATTTTTTTATTTTTAAAGGAAAGAGGGGTTAGCTATTAGAAGGTAATGGCCAGCTTCGAAAATTTATTCAAATCAAAACAACTGCGGCAGCAGAGATTGCCAGGACGCTTCCCAATATAAAGCACCATTAATTATAAATATTGTCCTCCCATACTCTTTTCGAAGCAAAGACAGACTTGTTTCGTAGAAGCCATAACGTCCACTAAATCGCCGCCATTCTCAGCCCACTATGGATATCAGATCTGAGGACGGTCCAGGCCTCCCCAACACACGAAATAGATGCAAGCGGAGGAAGAAGCCTTGCGGCTACAGTGTTGGTGACCGGGCAGGAAACGGAAAGATGGTCCACCGATTCAATGGCGTTTCTGCATAAACCACAGTGGCATTGATTTGGCTCGACCATCTTCTGCACCGATCTCCTGTGGGTAGGCCATTTCTACGTAGAAGTCATAGGAAAATCTTAATTTTTAAGGGCACCGGAAGACGGCAAATGGAAACACAATCAGCTCGAAACGGGCCAGCATTATTTTGTTGGATGATGTGCTCGTAAGCGTCCCTAACCGGGAGCTGGCCAGATTTCCAGCGTCTGGAGTCCGTTCCGTCAAATGGTTTGTATCTTGAGATAGATGCCAACGTTGCTAAGTGTTGCCCCCAACGAGACAGGTGTCACGTCTTGGATCAAAGGGTGCGAAGGTGCTCAGGTCTCGATTACCGGTTGGTACAAGTTATAAATTATAATCTTAAAAATTAAGTATGTTTTAAGAAAGTTTATTATTAAAATAAATCATAGGATCGAGATATGCAGAAAATCTGACCCCATGCATTTTTAATGTTTTTCTCTAAATTTGTACCAGCAATTTATATTTATGCATGTATATTATAATATATAAAGGTGGATACACACCACAACAACTCATGAAATTAAACACAAGCAATATAAAATAAGTGGGCATACCCTACAATCACAAGTGGTACAAAACAAAAAATAATGACTATAAGATACAACAATATCACTGCACCACCACAAGTGTTCGCATAAATGATTACAAGTCAACCATACTACCCTACAACGCACTATCTTTATTATGTACAAGTATATTTACAAGAGTCCATTATTTATGTATAAGCCTAAAAACAAGTTTTTTTTACTACAACAGTTGCCTTGCTACAAGTTTAAAAGAGATTCAACTACACTATAAGCACCTTTACGAAGAGAACCTATCAAAAAAGGGAACAAAAACCAACACTATGCTATCTGCCCAGGTCCTCCTAGGCTTGCACCCAATATAACGTGTCTTCTGCTCCACAGCCACAAGTCTTGAAAAATGGGTCACAAAGTAAGGATGAGCCAAGCGGTTGAGTAGAGACAAAGCTACATGTCACTCTGATGCAAAAAGAATGGGGGTAGTGTATGAGTTTTCTACACCCAAGGCCAATACCTAGCCGTTTCCCCATTTACTCATGCCTTAACTACATAACGGGCCAACCCTAAGCTTCTTCCCTTTTTCTATAAGTAACTCGGGTTTCATTAATACTATAGGTTAGATGCAACCTTTTTCCTTATTTTCCAGGATATATTCACATGGTTGTTGAAATGACTCGCCGCCCATTTAGTCGGATAAGACGTCTGGAGTGTCAGTCATACGTTTACCTAGACGTTTGGACATATGTCCGGACGTCCGAAAGTGGGAAAAATCGAAACCTACTTTTCCTTCGTGCATGTGCGGCGAGTGGACCGTTCTCTCTTCTCATGACCCTCTCACCCGAAACCCTAATCCCCTTCTATTTAAACCCCCACTTCCCCTTACCCATGCCACTCTCTACCAGCCACCACCACCTTCATCCTTCACCTTCGTCTCTTCCTTCTAGCACGGTGAGAGAGAGAGGCGGGACGCGGAGGAGGATGAGAACGCAGTGAGAGCATGGAGGGAGAATGAGAGGGAGAGAGAGGAAGAATGTGAAGGGAGGGTCGAGGTTGAAGGAGCTCGGCGGAGCTCGTGCGGGAGCTCGGAGGAGCTCGCGCCAGCGGTGGTGGGCACGTGTGCGAGGAGGAGGGGCTCGGGGAGGCGACCAGTCGGTCTTTTACAGCTGCGGCATGCTGCAGGTGGCATTGCGAGGAAGGCAGCATCGCGGAGAAGGTTCTGGTTCTGGAAATTTTCCAGTATCAGATGTCTGGAGGGTCGACCAAACGTCTGTAGAGGCATCAGGATGTCCGGAGCTGAAGCCGGACGTCTGAAAGCATATTATCACGTGGAGGTACTTGTTTCCTGTGCTACTTTCCTCCATGCAGACTGTAGCGTAGGAATGTCTGGCTGAAAATAGGTCTGCATTTTTCGTACGCAGGTGCAGGGTGTTGGAAAGGCGCGTGGTGTGCCTTTCCAGGCACTTTTGGACGTCTGACCACATTGCCGGATGTCTGACCACATTGCCAGACGTCCGATGGCCCTTCCAGACGACTGGAAGGAAGGTCAGACGTTTGGAACTCTCCTCAGACGGTTGCTGGGGAGTTTGGATGTCTGAGGCAGCCGCAGGAATTGAGAGGTAAGATCTGACATTTTTTAAGATGTCTGGGACTAGTCCCAGACGTTTGATTTTGTACAGTATGGGTGTTTTTGGCCCATTTAGGGCCCAAACGGAATCGGATTTCCACAAACGAAGTATCATTATTTTCCGCTTGAGTTTCTCTACGTGTTAGTGTAAAGATCCACTATTTTGACCCGTCTGATGTAAATTAGTCATTGGTACAGGTTACCAGCCGGTGGTGTGTTAGAGACCTGCGGAGATGATGAGATCTGCGATGCAGGCCCCAATTCCTCCCGTGATATCCGGTAGAGTGGTTTAATTCATTTGTTAAGATGTAAATAAAGAATATGCTTGCTTAGATTAAATTGATTGAAACTTTAGGATGTGGAATGAATCTTAGGGTATAAATGTATGAGCCTGATGTTGAGCTATATTGTTCACTTGAGACGCATGTTTAGCTAAATTGCTAGCAATGTGTATTAGTTGATTTATGAGTTGCCTTGTTAGATATGAATACACAAGCTGCCTGCTATGTAATGGTAAAATGGAGAGTTGAAAAATATGATCTAGATATTGATAAATGAGATGAATATAAGCATGAACTCTACGGGGAATTAGGAGTAGAACTCCTGTATATGAAAGGAATTTGGTACGCAGACAAGAAGTGAGCTGGCACTTGTATACATGGTACCAAGGAAAGCAACTGTCCCTTTTAGTGTAGAGGGGGAGCCAGCCACCCCTTGTGTTGAGACCTGTTGTAGGACTGGTCACTCTACATCGACTCCTATTTGACCCTTGTATACGTAGTACCGAGGTGTGCTACTAGTGTAGGGAGGGAGCTAGTCGCCCCACGGGGCCCAGGGTTAGGACTAGCCAACCTACACTGACATTTTAGGCCCTCTGGGCAAACCAGGGTAGTCGGACAAGGGTACATGGACTGTGGAGGGGCGAGACCCCTGTTTGGTTCTGAGGGGCGAGACCCTTATTTTGAGAGGGCGAGGCCCCGTACTGTTTCATGTTGTACTTTAGGCGTACCCGCTAGTGGAAACGACTAATCGCGTGCCAGTGCAGGGTAGCTACTTGTGAGCTTATCACGCGTGCCGTAGTCACCGCTACGTCACAACAGTGACCTTGGGGTGGTTGACTGGGTGTAGGATTACCGCTGGGGACTCTCTCGGCTAAGAGAGCACGATGTGTACCTTCACACCATAGGAAAGACTGCAATCAAGATCGTTCTCACGAGGAACAAGCAAGATCAAGAAATACTTGGATCCTTTATGAAATAAATGAACCAGAAATACATAGATGAGGTAAATAGAAATGAGAATAAAACTTAGTTGCTTGTTTTACTCTACTTGTGCATAAATAATATAAACACCACTCTACTCAGCATTCGCTGACTCTGTCTTTTTGTAACCCTGTTCAGGTTCAGAAGTTGAGCAGCCCGAGTTTCCGACTGTAGAGGGTGCTGAGCTTAGTTGGGCCTAGTTGTAGTTGTCTTTCTCACCCTTTTTATTTTCTACTATAGTTGTGAGTACTGGACATTTAAATTATTGTTCCTGTTACTTTCTATTTTCCTTCTACTGTTGTTGTTGTTGTTGTGGTGGCATGTACTATTTTGAGACAGTTTGCTCTACTTTACTTTATCGTTTCTCTTTTCCTTCTGCTTAGTTATAATGCATGTGTGGATGTGGTATTATTTCCTGCTTTTGGTTATTTCTTGTTGGACGATTAGGTCTTGGGATTAGTCGAGGCAAGGTGGTCTCGAGTCTTGTACGGATCTGGGAACTGGGTCGTAACAAGATGGTATCAGAGCAAGGTCATCTCGAGAAATGAATCAAATGGTCTGAAAATAATCACTCACGTGCATGTAACTAGGATAGCCATCACAACGTTAACTTTGATCTTCGCTTCCGAGTCGTATTCCTTCATGTAATCTGGTGTTATTGATGGTCCTTGTTCTTTCTCTTTTATCTCCTTGCAGGAGATGTCTCGTTGTAGGCGTAGGGGCAGACGTGTTGGGCTTGGGAACAGTACTGTCTCGCCTCTCCTCTTGAGTGTCCAAGCCCAGGATCTCATCCAGTTGATTTGAGAGGTCGTTCGAGAAGAATGTCAGCTCTCACCGACTCCACTGCCCCCTCATGTCCCTTCCGAGGGTGCGAAGGGGGAGCCTTCTGTGGGACGGCAGAGTCACCGTAGCGCTAGGCAAGTCAAGGGAGATCAGAGGAGGCCCTACTAGCCAGAACACTTGCAGGGTCGCTGAGAGAGGAGGCACGTGGCATCCGCAGGGGAGCCGTCTCGTTTTACGAGGCCACTAGTGGCTTTTGGGGGCCCCAGACAGGGGCTAGCTGTTGACATTAGACCTCCACTCAGTCACCAACAGGGACAGACTGAGGGATGATGCCGTGTCCCTCTCTGTTATCGGTGTGGCCAGCCAGGCCACTTGAGGAGGGACTGCCCCTTTAGGACTGGGACACAACTGATGCTCCCCGCACCGAGCGCTAGAGGCCGAGTTGGCGATCGTGGTCATCAGGCGCGTGGGGGAGGACAGCAGTCAGAAGGAGGGAACTAGCCAGCTGCTGCTCGCTTGACTTAGAGTGTAGCTGCTTCATCTGCACTGAGAGTTGAGGGGCGTATCAATGCCCTAACACACAGAGACGCCAGGGCTTCGGGTTCTGTGGTGGCAGGTATGGTTACCATTTCTGACAGATTAGTGTACGTACTTTTTGATTCCGGCGCCACCCACTCTTTTGTCGTTACGAGTTTTGCCATCAGTTTAAGGCAGGGCAGTGTATTGTTAGAGGTTCTGTTCCTGATCAGAGGACTAGGTGGATAGTTGTTTGTAGCCGAGGAGGTATACACGGACTGCGAGGTCAGCATAAGGGGACACAACCTCCCCGTTGACCTGATTGTGATCAAGATGGACTTTGGTGTGATTCTCCGGATGAACTGGCTGTCCACCTATCACGCCCTGGTGGACTATTTCGGGAGGAAGATCGTCTTCTCCATACCAGAGTTGCCTCCCTTTGAGTTCCGCAGTCAGCTGGTGGATGGAGGTTTTGGATGCATCTCCGTGCTTTGGGCAGCGAAGCTTTTAAGCCAGGGGTGTGAGGTTTTCTTGGCATGTGTGGTGGCAAAGCCTAGCCTTGGGGCTAACCTTCAGAGTATCCCGGGGGTATGTGAGTACCCCGACGTCTTTCCGGAGGAGTTACCAGGCCTTCCTCCTGAGCGTGAGGTCGAGTTTGAGATCTCACTGGTACCGGGGATCGGCCCCATTTCTACTGCACCGTATCAGATGGCACTGCTTGAGCTGCGAGAGCTCAAGTCACAGTTACAGGACCTATTGGAGAAGGGCTTTGTGAGGCTTAGTGCATCCCCATGGGAATCCCTCGTGTTTTTTGTGAAGAAGAAGGATGGTACCTTACGACTTTTTGTCAACTACCGATAGCTGGATCGGGTCACCATCAAGAACAAGTACTTGCTGCCTTGTATTGACGACCTTTTTGACCAGTTGCGAGATGCCACAGTGTTCTCCAAGATAGATCTGAGGTCATGTTACCACCAATTGAGGATCAGGGAGACCGACGTCTCCAAGATAGCTTTCCGTACCCGGTATAGGCACTACGAGTTCTTGGTCATGTCGTTTGGGCTGACCAATGCCCCTGCTGCTTTCATGGACATGATGAACCGTGTTTTCAGGCCGTACTTAGACTAGTTTGTGGTGGTGTTCATCGACAACGTACTCGTTTACTCACGTGATCAGGCACAACATGGACAACATTTACGCATGGTCCTGGATACTTTGAGGTGACGTAAGCTGTTGTAACGACCTGATTTCCGAGTTCCTACGAGATATGAGAACTGGACCGACTCGACTAATCCCAAGACCTGGTCGTCCAACGAGGAAGTAACCAAAAGAGCAATAAAATAAATCACATTTAGCATGAATATAACTAACAGTAAGAAAATACAGCAGTAAGGAAAGAAACCACTACAGTATATACCACCACAACAGTAGAACAACATTCATAACATAATATGAATTGCAGGTAAAGAAAAGTACAGCGGTAACAAGAACTACTCACTACAGTGGAACCAAAAAGAGGTACAAGAGAACAGTGGTAACTCTACTGGACCCTACTCGGCCCAGCGTCCTCTGCAGCCGCTGACCCTGGCTGCTCAACACCTGGTCCTGAAAGGTAACGAGTGTAACACGTCAGCAAAACGCTGAGTAGAGTGGCAGCTAAACTAAAGAAACAGTAAAGTGTACAGTAGCTGTTTTAATTTTCTTTCTTCCTTTATTTACGTCTTTCTATTGTTTCAAAATTTATCTATTTCTCATATCCTTCACTTGATCTCAAATGTTCCTCATGGGAACGATCTTGATTGCAGTCTTTTCCAAAAAGTAGAAGTAGCACGTGGTGCTCTCCTGGTCGGGAGAGTCCCCCGTGGTGATCCTACTCTCAGTCAACCACCCCAAGGTCACGGACAGGCATAACGGTGACTACGGCACGCGCGATAAACGCACAGGTAGCTATCCCGCACTGGCACGTGGTCAGTCGTTTTCGTTAACGGGTGCACCCAAAGCACAGCACAGAACTAGCACAGGGTAGAGCCCTCTCAGTAACAGGGGTCGAACCCCTCCACAGTAACCAAACAGGGGCCTTGCCCCTCCACAGTCCGTGCACCCTCGCCTGACTACCCTGGTTTGCCCAGTGGGCCTAACAAGTCGGTGTAGGTGAGCTAGCAGAACCCTGGGGCCCGTGGGGTAGCTAGTACTCTCCCTACACTAGTAGCTCTCCTCGGTACTGCGTACACAAGGGCCAGCAAGTTGGTACAAAGTGGCCAGACCAAACCCCGAGTCCCTGGGGCGGCTGGCTCCACTCTGCACTAAACAGGGGGACAGTCGCTCTCCTTGGTACTCCGTACTCAAGGGCCAGCTCACTTCCCCAATTCTATTTCATTCACCTTCCAGGAGTTCTACTCCTAATTCCCCGTAGGGTTCTAGCTCTTTTAACTCAGCACATTCAGGTTTCACCTTTCCAGTTTCACGTTCATACATCCCATATTCTCAGACATGCTCGTTTATTCATAACAGGCAGCTGTTAAACCAATTTACAGGTAGCTATTATTTCCTTTCCACATTTTCCAAGACTGCAGTATTCATATATTCAACTAGTTCTTCCCATCCTAGGATTCATGCCATACCCTAGGATCTATCATACAATCTAGTTTTCCAGCCCTAGGATTCATGCAACACCCTAGGATCTACCATTCATTCTAGTTTCGCATTCCTAGGATTCATGCAATGTCCTAGGTTCTATTTATGGTTCCATAATTTAACAGATTATACTAATAAACTTAAAAGCCACTCTACCAGTTACAACAGGCGTACTGGGGGCGTGGTCGGGAATCCCGCGTACCTCCGCAACCCCCGAGACTGCAACGGAACGGGGTCCTATCACAAGGATCAAACACAAGGAGTTTCTCAAAACAGTATACAACTACTATAGACGGGTAGAGGATTTAATTTCGAAAAGCACACAACTCGAAACGCGGAAAACGGACTCCGAACGGGCCCTAAACGGGTCGAAAACGATGAAACAGTGCAAAATCAGACGTCTGGAACTTCTTCCAGACGTCTTAGAAAAAGGGATTAGATGGTCCCTTGTCCTACGTGGTCTCTCAGATGTCCAGAAGCCTGCGGGGGCATCTAGCCTAGTTCCCAGACGTTCGATGGTCACCCCGGACGTCTGGAAGTCCCTCCAGTCGTCTGGCACAACTGCCAGACGTCTGATTCGCGTTGGATGCGAATCTCAGAACCTGTGCGTACCCATTCCTTGTGCTCAGTACGGTCGGTCGAAGGAAAGGAAGAAGGTATGAAAATAACTTACCTTTCAGACGTCTGGATAGTCCTCCAGATGTCTTCCCCGTTGTTTGGTTGGAAACCCAGACGTCTGATTCTGGAAAAACTTCCAGAATCAGAGTGCGACTCGCCCTCCGCCCGCAATGTACGGCCGCGCTGCGCCTCGTCCGCCTGCTGCTCGAGCTGCAGCAGGCCTCCCGCGTCACCCCGCATCTGCTGCTCCCCCGCCGGCCGGCTCTAGCAGCCCCGGCAAGCTCGCCCTCATGGCCAAGTGCCTCCTCTTCTCGCGTAGCACCTCCTCACGCACCTGCCGCAGCTGCCACCGCCGTCGCTCGCTCACTCTCGCACTAGCTGGAAGGAGAAGAGGAAGGGGTGGAGGCGATGAGAGTGAGGGAGAGGGTGAGGCTTTCTAAAGCTGCGCGGGGAGAGAGAGAGAGCGAGACAGAGGGCATCCTGCGCCCGCAGGAGAGAGGGAAAAAGTGACCATAGGTTTGCACGCGCAGGCGCGCAGACGCAACCGCCCATGCCGCCGAAACCGAATCCCAGACGTCTGGAAGGGGTTCCAGACATCTGGTCTGACGTCTGGGCTACCTCCCAGACATCTTAAAAGACGTCTGAAGCCACGCGTTCGTAACACCTGTATGCCAAGTACAGCAAATGCGAGTTTAGGCTGAGACAGGTGACTTTCTTGGGCCACGTGATTTCAGGAGATGGATTGGCTGTGGATCCAGCCAAGGTAGGGGTCGTACTCCAGTGGGAGAGGCCATGCACAGTGACAGATATACGTAGCTTTCTGGGATTGGCAGGTTACTACCAGTGGTTTATCAGAGGATTCTCTCAGATCACGTGTCCTATGACCCAGCTGACCCGGAAGGACGTGTGGTCGCATGTGTTTCACGTGTTTAGAAATCGGGGTTACAAGTAACCTGTCGTCGTAGTTACAAAACACGTTGATCAAATAAAATTTATACCGAAACTCTAAGGGAGTCCTGAGTCGAACACAGGGAGGCGACGTTTAGTTTACGTGAAAATTGCGCTTCGATTCGTTTCCTTTTGGTATTTTGGGGTTTTGTTATTTTTTTGTATTTTTGAAATAAAAGAAAAGAAGTAAATGTATCACAAGATAGAAATGTGGAACAAATATGATATATTACTTCCAATGTGAATTACAAGAAACTATGAAAGCATAAAAAGAGAGGGAGGTGAGAAGAAATCTCCCAAATTGGCTGTTCGATGAGACGACGGTGCCTGGCGGAAGCTCGGACGAAGGAGGTGAGGAGCTTGACGATGGAGGTGAGATGCTGGAGGACGTCGAGTTGAGGAAAGCTTTGGCGTAGCTCCGGAATGGAGGTGAGAAGACGGAGTTGATCTGCTACCGGAATGAAGGTGGGAGGACGGCTCCAAGGTGACCTATGAAGGGAGATGGGAAGTTGGAGGAGTATTTGGTGGGGCAGAGGTTCGCTACACTAATAGGCACCTTGGGAGCATGAGAACAAGCTCTAATGGAGAGTTGGTAGGCTTGCTAGAGCTTGGGAGTAGGTGGGAGTAGAGTAGGTAGAGATGGTTTGGAAGGGAGGGTGATGTAAACACATTTACACTACTTAAGATGTCTATTTATGCATGTTCTTAAGAATAGGATTGCATTTCATGATATAAATATTGCATAACATGCATCATCTTGCATTTAGAGTAGTTTGAATAAAATGGAGGTTAATTGTCTCCTTTTATGTGTTTGGACAGGGCAAATATTTTATCGAGGCCTCGGATCGAAGATCCAACCGTATGGATGTGATCAGGGTGACGATTGGAGTTTAACGACTCCAAGATCGCCCTAATTAGGCATCCGTAGCATCAGATAGTGACCGGGGAACCCTAGAAGATCAAGGGCCAGGATGATGTAAATCCGCACTTCAAATGACAAATCCGACCACACGGATGAATTCGAATCGACGATCGCAGCCCAACGACGCAAAATCTAGTCAATCCGACATCCGTGGCACTATTACAACATTCAGAAGATGGACGGCCAAGATGGCACCACGTGGTGCCATCTCAGCTGCCCAAACGGCCGCATGCATCCAGTGAAGCTTCCACACCCGCTCCCTCTCCGTCGTTTGATCTTGATCCAACGGTTGTGGATAGCCGCGCCTAAAAGCGTCCGCTCGACCATCCGCACCTCGTAGCGCAGTGGTCGAAGGCACTATTGCGAGCAGCAGACGCGCGTTCGAGCCGCAGCGAGGAGGCGAAGGGCACGGGCGTGGGCGTGTGTCGGATCTTGATCGGACGGTCGTCTGCGCTCAATAGCGATGACGCGCTATTGCACACCCGTGCCTCACGCGGCATCGTACGCGTTGGGGCGAGTGCGCAGCGAGCAGGTCAGGCGCATCTCAAGCCGTCCGATCTCGCGATCGGACGGGCGAGATTTGTTGAACGTGCAGGGGCGTTGAGCGTGGGCAGCTGAGGAAGCGCGCGTGGGCGGCGGGTACTACGCCCACGTTGGGGCTTTAATGACGGTTTTATTCGTCACTAAAGATCCCTCATTTATTATTTTAATGATGTAATGACCAATTTGCCCCCACTCCTTGCAACTATAAAAGGAGACCCCCTCCATACAAAATTCTCATCCCTTCCTTCTCTTCTCTACCTCTCCAAAGCTCAAGAGAAGCTTGTCCCACACCCGGGATGCTTCTCGCGAGATAAAGTCTAAATTTTCGTCCCCCTTCAGAAGTGGATCCCGCGACGACGACGGCGTGCTACTCCGTTCCTGTTCTTCTACTTCGTCCTCCTTCGTCCTGCTTCGTCTCCTTCATCCAACCATCGTCCAGTCCGGTTCGTCCTCTAAGCGACCGTCGAGGAGGATATCTCTCTCCCTATTCTTTTTACTGCTTTCTAATATAGATTTACGTCTTTCTAGTATAGTTCTGCTCGTCCTCCAAGCATTCGTCGAGGAGGACATTTCTCCCTCCATTCTTTTAATGCTTTCTAAAGTAAATTTATCGCTTTCTAGTGCAATTGTGTTATGCTTTCTAGTTGTAATGAACAATCTCCTTAATGATAAATTCTCTGTTTATTCTACATCTCATTTTTGATTTCTATGTGTAATATTCTCTCTCTTACCCTCACACTCTCTCTTCTATTTATTGTAAATAATTAGATAGTTTTAAATTGAATTACTTCGTGACAAATAAAAAGAAACGCGCAGTTTTTAAATCAAACGTCCGCCTCCCTGTGTTCGACCCGGAATTTTCATTTCAGTATAAATTTTATTTGTTAAACACGAATTCTTCGCTTTCAAGCTACAACGACAGGTTTTCCAAAACCAAACACGTTAGCGTAGCAATTCGAGCATTCAATAGAGGGGGTGTAGGTCCTTTTATAGTGGTGGAGAAGAGGCAAAAATAGTATCTGGGTCTTTACTGACGTCCATAAATGTCGCTGCAGCTGTCGTTGAAGATCTGCTCTTCAATTGTTCTTACTGGCATGCACGGGCCTTTAGTGATGACCATAAACGTTGTTACAGCTGTCGCTGAAGATTCGCCTATCAAATCCTCTTGCTGGCGTACGTAGACCATTAGTGACAGCTGCAAGCATCACTAAAGGTGCATTGCTGAAGATCCGCACCCACCCTGCTAGTGCTGTGTCCTTCACGCGCCCTTGCTCCCCGCGCCTTGCGCGTGCGCGCGGCATGTGCTGCGTGTTTGCACCTCAAAACACGCCTATAAGGACGCCTTCTTATGCTATTTTCTAGCATTAACTATGTATATTATAATCCTATAGTCGCATCTGTAAAAATACTTACATTCATGCATTTAATTAAGAGGAGGGAAGATTGGAATAAAAGGGCTTCATAATTTACATTTTCCTCAAGTGCCTCTTTACAAAAATCCATCTCTTCTATTTTTTATCTCCACTTGATTTTTATTTTTCCTACGGCTGCAACTGCCACGCTGCCTCTCCCTGCTGTCCTGCGGTCCTTCCCGCTGCTGCAACTTCCCGCGCCCTCTCCCTGCCCAAGCCATTCCCTGCGGCTGCCATTCCTCCCATTCCCTGCATGCTGCATGACCATGCTCTCTTCTTCTATAAGAAGCCACGGGTTCTTCTTCTTCCGGGGGGGCTGGCTGCAGCAAGAGAAAGAAACACCCACCTTCAGCTCATCACCACCACCGTCCTCCCCTCCATACGCCGGACCTCCTTCGAGGAGACACCCGGCGGGCAGGAGCTCACTGTGGTGAACACCACCACAGTGAGACCACCACCGCCCAGCTCTTCAAAGAGCCGGTGGGCGTGGTGGCTCTTCTCGTTTTTCATTTTTTCCATTCCCGCACTTCCCGCCATGGCTGCCTCTTCAAGGTCTGAAGCTTGAAGCAGCAGCAGCAGCAGCAGCAGCAGCCTCCGCGAGCAACCGCAGGCGCCCCAGCCCCTCCGTGCTCGCCTGCAGACCTTCTCCGCGTCCGCTTCCTCGCTCTGTCGCCCGCCGCTCGCGCCCGCAACCGGCCGCTGCGCGCCTCTGCAGCGGCCGGCCAAGCGTCTTCCCGCTCCCTGCCAACCTCTGCAAGCGTCCGCGCGCGCCTGCAGACCTCCTCCGCGCCCGCCTGCAGACTCCCCGCCTCCCTCTCTGAGCGCGCTGTCGCGAGCCTCCGCGCTCGCAGCCGGCGACGCAGACTCCTCTCCTCCTCTGGGCGAAGACGCGCCCGTGCGCCCGCGACCATCAGACGACGGTCTTCACCTCCGGACGTCTTAACTCGTCCCCTGCAGTGCGGCCCGCTCTCTCCTGCCTTCGCTCTCTCCTGCTCTCTCTCTCCCATTCTCTCTCTCTCTCTCTCTCACTCTCTCTCACAACACTTTCTCACACACTACACCGACGCACACAGACATCTACACTCACACTTTCACACACACACACACACACACCTATACTATAAACATATATATACGCATACTTATATATTGATACATATATACATACATATATACATATATATATCTATATAACTATATACATATATCTACATATCTAGATACATATACACTTATATACATATATATATATATATCTATATAGTATTATATATATATACTTATATATACATAGTATATCTATATAGTTATGTATACATACATATAGTATTATATATATATACTTATATACATATATACATAGCTATATACATATATACATACATATATATATATATATATATCTAGATATATCTATACATATATACTTATACATTTATATACATACATATGTACATATATTTTCACGTTATTTATTATACGCTGTATTGCGGGGATATCTGCACCAGTTGCTGATATTCCCTGATACACGCGTACAAAAAAAAAAGCGTGGTCCCATACATCATCCATCCTCCATCCACACTCCACGCGGCACCTAGTCGTGTTGGTTGCGTCTCTCTAGACGTCGGCTGACTCGACATAGTGCTACACTCCATCGTCACCTCCACCCCCACCCCTTTATATATATACTACATATAAATATATATCTATAGCTACTATATTTACTTTCTATCTGTTAGTTTCTTTCTTAGTAAAAAGATAAAAAAAGGTATAAAAGTGAAAAGATAATCTTTGATTTGCAGGTACCCCCGTCTTGCAAGTAGCAAGACGTGTTTTGAAACTCTGTTTTGGCTAAAAGCCAAGGACACAATTTTGAGGGTGTGCCTCAAGAACAAGGATTACCAAAAAAAAACCTAAATAAGAAAAATACCAAAAACAGAATAAACGAACAAAAGAGACGCGTTTTAAGGAAAACGTAGAAACTTGACTTGAACCCCACTTCCCTGAGTTCGACCCTGGGCTTAAAAGTGACAAGATAAAATCAATTAGGCCAGGTTAAAAATTTTGTAAAGAGATGGTTAGGTCTGAATTAGGTTAACCACTATACACATTTCAACGATAAAAATATCATATTAACAACCTATCCAGGCCGACCATCATAGCTTTTCTGGCGCCGTTGCCGGGGAGGTGCGCTTTCGAGTAAGTTTCTATCCAATTCCTTTAAATTTGTCTCTTCTCTCTTCACGGGTATTATTGTTTTTGGTGTGCAGGTGAACCTGGTGGAAGGAGAAGAAGGCTAACGAAGTCGAGGACGTGAGCAGATCCAAGGCGGGAACGAGAGCGTGAAGACGCCGACATCGCATTGGAGCTTCGCACACGTTGCCGAACAAGTAGGTTTTCTTTTCTCATCAAATTAGTGTTAACTTGCCACCACAAAAATAAAAAAAAATTTAAAAACTAAAAATTAGAAAAACTTCTTGGGATTTCTTGAGGGCAAGTGGATTAAAATTCACTTGATTGATTGGTTGTCTTCACTCCTACTGCCCCGGATTTCCCACCTTACTTCGCATAGCGAAAATCCGAGAATCTTCATTCTTAGATTTTTCGCCGTGGGAAGTATTCTTTGAGGCAAAGAAAAAGATTGCTTGTATCCCTCTTTTGCCTCACTTATCTTTAATTTAGGATCACATTTTTGGTGGGGAGACTTGGAATTGAGTTGATTCCAACCCCACCACGACTTTTCAAATTTGCCTGTGATTCGATCCTGAATACTTCAACCCCAAAAATTTTATTTTCTTTATCTGTTGGTTGAAGCCTTGTGTGTGGATATCTTTCTGGTGATTGGGAGTACTTGAATTGAAGTGCTTTGGCTCCCTTTCACATTGGTATAAAATTGATTCGCGCATCCACACATAGAAATCTCCATTTAGGGTAGCCCATTGCATTTTAGCATGCATTAACTAATTGATAATTGAAGAAGGGTTTCTTGGGCTTTAGAAGGAAAACCTGTATTTTTGCAAAAACCCGGAGATTGGTTGAATTGGTAATTCAGCAAAACCCTAAAATTCATACTACTTAAGGCTGAACTCTAAAAACCATTCGCCAATAAAAACTTCAATTCGGGGAGATTTCCCCGTTGCATGCTTGTTCTTACACACTCTTAAAATCAATCACTTGGGCATTACCCGTAAACAACGCCCTTCACATTCCAAAAGCACTTGACCCTAAGCCTCTAATTAAAATTGTTAGTAACTTGACCCTTTTTAAGGATTGGAGGTCTAACTACCTACGTGTAGCGGCTACGTGCTGGTGAGAGTTCCCGCGTGCTATCGGGTGTCTAAGACTGGGGCAAACGGCCTTTCAATCTGGCCCGGTGGTTCCGCGGTACTCGCATTCGGTTCCGTAGTTCGTGATAGTAGGTAACTTAGATCTTTAGGTCTAAGGGCACACTGTAGAGGTTAGGAACTTGACTGTATTGATTTGTAATCAAGTGTACCTTTGCGGCGTCATTTCTCTCATCCCTTTTCCCTTCTCATCTCCCCAATTCTTCCTGCGGTAGTGCATGTTTGGGAGGAGGTCACAAAACCCTGAATTGCTTGTATTGACTGATAAATCTAGAAAAAGAGCCGAATCATCCTCCTCCTCCACAAACATGGCACACACCCCCGCCTCACCACTTCGTCACAATTTCAATTCTTTCAACACCAGGCTTATCCCTGGAAACCCTGCAAGACCTTCCTTATCGAGTGTCGCGCCAAGCGACTCGGTAAGTCATGTGGAACTGGCTTCTGTGAGCCAGTATTTCAACACGGAGGACCAAGCCTCCGTGTACTCGGACACATATGCGGACACGTCTTCTGGCATAGAAGATGCCTGCACCCTAGGGAATAACCCGTTTTCTGCCACGTATAACCCAGGGTGGCACAATCATCCCAATTTTGCATGGTCCAACAACCCGCAGCGTCGAAACCCCGCTGGTGGACCAATGCGATCGTCCGCACCCGTCATCCCAAGGGCCCAGTCTAATCCTATGGCAAATCTGCCATCAGGCCCTTGTGTACAGAAAACCAAACACGCATCAAAACCTCTTGATAAATTGATGCGAATGATGACGGAAATGTCAAAGCGCCATAAAGAAAACATGACCTCTCTTCAGCATTTGGCGCAGCAGAATGCTGAGATCAGTCAACTAAGCATGGTGACTCGATCTCAGGGCACTTTTCCCGCCCAACCTGTTCCAAACCCGCAAAACTTTGTACCCTGTGGTCCGCAACCACAGGTACAACCTTCTCAGGAACAGGTTCATCAAATTCTGCAAGCTCCGAGTATTCCTTCGGGATTTCAGGTTAATCCCGCTGCAGCACCGCACTCTTATGCTGATAGTGATCACATCAAGGATGACACGTCTGACGAGGACGTGACTGTCAGTACGTGTATCGAACTAATTGGAGCCGATTCAGACTGCTGCAAATTACCTGACGACTGCCTGACCAACACAAACTGTGACGTTCCCCAATCCCTCCCTATTCCTGTACCTTCTCCTGACCAGACTTCTGACGAGGTTTTCTCCGCTTCCCATACCTCGTGGTCTGAGTCATTGCCGGGCTGCTCACCGTCGGTCCACACTATGGAAGACCGGATTGCCCTTTCTTTCCCGCTAAATCAGGCGGATTTGCAAATCCACACTGGGACCTTGAGCCCACATCTTACTCACCGGGGCTATTCCCTTTTGGATCCATCTATCCAAAAAGCCCCCCTTCTTGGCCAATCTAAGGGCCAACTTCCTCTTCCTGATCTGTTTTCTGATCCGCCTGGGACACTCTCGTCCCAGAAAACGCCAAATCTCTCACCATCCACCATTACTTTTCACGCCTCTATCGCGATTACTTCGCTTTTCTCTTCACCACCCACCATCCACCCACCCTTCCACCCTGATTTATACCCTAAACCTCAGCTCCTGTTACCCGATCTGTCGTCCGTTCTCTGCCTTTCCTTGCATGCATATGAGGACATAGCATTGTTTGGCATGGGGGGGTGGATAGGCATCCATAGGATCCGGGTATTTTATGGTATCAGACAATTACCACCTATTTATAAATATGCAAGAAAAAGAAAAAAGAAAAGAAAAAAAAAATATATATATATATATATATATTAGTAATAAATGGTGTTTAGTAATGATCTAAAAGCTGAAACAAAAATACAATAAGTGTTTATGGATATTCAACCTCTGTTTTGAAGAATTTCCAGGCCACAGAAGCTTGATTCGCTCAGGCTCGGCTTAATTCACTTAAAGCATTGACGAAATAGATCAAAATCTCTCCTAACTAAGAACGTTTCTTGTACCTGAGACACCAGTACAGGATTCGTTGGTTTGTTTTTTCTTGAGAGCTTAAGTAAACTTGGTTCACACTACACATATCAGGAAAGATCAGGTGAACATAAGATCCAACCCTAGTGTTCATTAGGAAAGGTGGAGTCCTTACCTGTGCGTGCAGGTAGACTTTTTATCCCAAGCTTTAGTCTTGTGTTTAGGAGTAGCTCTTTCCACCAAAAAGAAACTCTCCCACCAAAAAAAAAAAAAAAAAAAAAAAAAGTGTGCTCTTTCAAAATGTGTTGTAAGAGATATACTGACATATGTTTCAAAAAAAAAAAAAAAAAAAAAAAAAAAAAAAATGTTGCAAAAGAATCAGTATATCTCATAAATGTCGGTATAATTTGTTTTTCGAAAATGGGAGTTGAGTTTTCCGTAATCATCTTAAGGGTCAATCCGAAAACACAAGCTGAAATTGGGACCAACCTGTACTTAAAAATTCGTGAAACCCTGGGAGTGAGTCTTAAGGTTCATCTGGTCAGTCTTGATCCTTCACTATGCACAAACCATAACCTCTTGAGCTCTCGAGTATGGAAAAACCTCCTGGGTCCTGGAAATCGTACTTAAGGTTTAAATATCAAGAGTCCTGGTTAGTTGAGAGATAATCTTTGTCATGTAAGACTTAAAGTACTGGTAGTCTTCTTTACAATTGGTTCTCACAATATCCGATAATAAACACACCGATATCATCTCAGAAGAAAATCTTCAGCTTAAGAACATTTCTAAATACGGTTTTGCTAGGGACTAGCAAAAGATAGGCATGGGGGTATATGTTTGCACCTCAAAACACGCCTATAAGGACGCCTTCTTATGCTATTTTCTAGCATTAACTATGTATATTATAATCCTATAGTCGCATCTGTAAAAATACTTACATTCATGCATTTAATTAAGAGGAGGGAAGATTGGAATAAAAGGGCTTCATAATTTACATTTTCCTCAAGTGCCTCTTTACAAAAATCCATCTCTTCTATTTTTTATCTCCACTTGATTTTTATTTTTCCTACGGCTGCAACTGCCACGCTGCCTCTCCCTGCTGTCCTGCGGTCCTTCCCGCTGCTGCAACTTCCCGCGCCCTCTCCCTGCCCAAGCCATTCCCTGCGGCTGCCATTCCTCCCATTCCCTGCATGCTGCATGACCATGCTCTCTTCTTCTATAAGAAGCCACGGGTTCTTCTTCTTCCGGGGGGGCTGGCTGCAGCAAGAGAAAGAAACACCCACCTTCAGCTCATCACCACCACCGTCCTCCCCTCCATACGCCGGACCTCCTTCGAGGAGACACCCGGCGGGCAGGAGCTCACTGTGGTGAACACCACCACAGTGAGACCACCACCGCCCAGCTCTTCAAAGAGCCGGTGGGCGTGGTGGCTCTTCTCGTTTTTCATTTTTTCCATTCCCGCACTTCCCGCCATGGCTGCCTCTTCAAGGTCTGAAGCTTGAAGCAGCAGCAGCAGCAGCAGCAGCAGCCTCCGCGAGCAACCGCAGGCGCCCCAGCCCCTCCGTGCTCGCCTGCAGACCTTCTCCGCGTCCGCTTCCTCGCTCTGTCGCCCGCCGCTCGCGCCCGCAACCGGCCGCTGCGCGCCTCTGCAGCGGCCGGCCAAGCGTCTTCCCGCTCCCTGCCAACCTCTGCAAGCGTCCGCGCGCGCCTGCAGACCTCCTCCGCGCCCGCCTGCAGACTCCCCGCCTCCCTCTCTGAGCGCGCTGTCGCGAGCCTCCGCGCTCGCAGCCGGCGACGCAGACTCCTCTCCTCCTCTGGGCGAAGACGCGCCCGTGCGCCCGCGACCATCAGACGACGGTCTTCACCTCCGGACGTCTTAACTCGTCCCCTGCAGTGCGGCCCGCTCTCTCCTGCCTTCGCTCTCTCCTGCTCTCTCTCTCCCATTCTCTCTCTCTCTCTCTCTCACTCTCTCTCACAACACTTTCTCACACACTACACCGACGCACACAGACATCTACACTCACACTTTCACACACACACACACACACACCTATACTATAAACATATATATACGCATACTTATATATTGATACATATATACATACATATATACATATATATATCTATATAACTATATACATATATCTACATATCTAGATACATATACACTTATATACATATATATATATATATCTATATAGTATTATATATATATACTTATATATACATAGTATATCTATATAGTTATGTATACATACATATAGTATTATATATATATACTTATATACATATATACATAGCTATATACATATATACATACATATATATATATATATATATATATCTAGATATATCTATACATATATACTTATACATTTATATACATACATATGTACATATATTTTCACGTTATTTATTATACGCTGTATCGCGGGGATATCTGCACCAGTTGCTGATATTCCCTGATACACGCGTACAAAAAAAAAAGCGTGGTCCCATACATCATCCATCCTCCATCCACACTCCACGCGGCACCTAGTCGTGTTGGTTGCGTCTCTCTAGACGTCGGCTGACTCGACATAGTGCTACACTCCATCGTCACCTCCACCCCCACCCCTTTATATATATACTACATATAAATATATATCTATAGCTACTATATTTACTTTCTATCTGTTAGTTTCTTTCTTAGTAAAAAGATAAAAAAAGGTATAAAAGTGAAAAGATAATCTTTGATTTGCAGGTACCCCCGTCTTGCAAGTAGCAAGACGTGTTTTGAAACTCTGTTTTGGCTAAAAGCCAAGGACACAATTTTGAGGGTGTGCCTCAAGAACAAGGATTACCAAAAAAAAACCTAAATAAGAAAAATACCAAAAACAGAATAAACGAACAGAAGAGACGCGTTTTAAGGAAAACGTAGAAACTTGACTTGAACCCCACTTCCCTGAGTTCGACCCTGGGCTTAAAAGTGACAAGATAAAATCAATTAGGCCAGGTTAAAAATTTTGTAAAGAGATGGTTAGGTCTGAATTAGGTTAACCACTATACACATTTCAACGATAAAAATATCATATTAACAACCTATCCAGGCCGACCATCACTGCGTTGCGTGCGGCTGTGGTTGTGTGCGTATGCTGCACGCGGCTGTAGCTGTGTGCGTGTGCTGCTGCTGCTGGCTGGCGTTGGGTGGCCTGGATGGCGCCATGTGGCGGCACCTGGGCTGTCCATTCTTCTTTCTTTTGTAGAGGGTGACACGGTGCTCAGATCGGGATGATTCCCATGATGCCAGACTACGATCGTCACTTCGGATCCATCCGTATGGTCGGATTTTCTATCCGAAACCTGTATGGATGTCGCATTTCCCCCTGGTTATTGATCTTCCTCGGGCTTCATGTGATGTTACAGGATTCGATCTAGACGATTTCACAAGCGTTAGACTCCGATTGTCGTATTAATCAGATCCGTACAGTCCGATCGTCCATCCGAGGCCCTGAAATAAATCCTCTCCTCTCCTGACCATAAAAAGAACCTAATTAACCCAAAATATATACAACTACTTTAAATGCACAATGATGCATGTTGTGCAATATTTATAACATGAAATGCAAATCTAAACTTATGAACATGCATGAATAGGCATTTTAACCTAAATATATGTGTCTATATCATACCCCCATGCCTATCTTTTGCTACTTTCTAGCAAAATTAAACTACATGCTATGTATAAAATCAAAATTAGGATTAGATATCTTAGGCCTAAGTCGATTATTAACAATAGAAAATTTCAACTAAGGTCCTAAACCACGGAGACTCAACAATACCCGAGTGTCTGCCAGAATGCAGATCGCCCAAGTCCTCGCCTTATTTGAGAAGGGAAGATGTATATATTTTTATTTTTCTTCTTTTCTAATTTTTTTGTGCTTTTGGAGTTTGAGAGTTACAGGATAGCTTTTTACGGCTACCCGACGCGCCCAAGACTTGAAAAGGACTCTAAGCACTAAGCATCTTTGTGAAAAGGTGATAGACTCACAAAATGGCCGTTAAGATAGACTTCGGGTTTCTACGACCCTAGGTAACCGTGCCTAAAGGTTTATCTTTACGATCGGTAGCTTTCTCCTTACTTTTATTTATGGGGTCAACACAAGGGCAAACCCAGTGTATATCTCCCCGATTTATTCTACTTCATGCTTCTTCCCTTAGTGTTTTGGGAATTATTGTGCATTTTTTTTTGTGAGCTGGGTTCTGGACAACCGGTCAATGAGCTAGTACCACCGACAACTTGCCAGCCATACTCGTGTGGTGAAGTGTGGTTTTATTTATTTATTTTTTATTTTCTCCTTTTTATTTTTTTTCTTTTCTTTTTGAGTGTCTTTTTTTATTAAGTAGGTGGCTTCCCTAATCTAAGATTTACTTAAAGGCAGTACAACGAAAATGGTCTTGTGGCTGGGCTCTAGACAACCGACCGATGAGCTGTTACCACCGACAACTTGCCAGTCATACCACCCAAGTCGGTTCATTAGCTACCCAATTTCCGTAAAAATCGTCGGAAAGTGAGTTAGTGCAAAAAAATGTGTGTAGATGCTTAGGCTTAAAGTCCCCCCAAATCAGAGGGCGGGTTAATAAATCGCATACTTATTAGCCTAAATTATTTACCAAATTAAAATAAACTTTAATTGGCGAGGACTCGAGACTAAGTCCACATTCGAGTAGACACCCGGGCTAATTAAGCTCGAAGACCTGAAGAGTCTAGGTGTTTAAGTCATCTCATATCATTTCCTAAAGTTAATAACTTCCAAATGCCTAAGTTCTCTTTTCCTAATTTCTGTTTTTATCTTTTTTTCAAATTTTCAAATTTTATTTTATTTTATAAGAAACTAAAAGAAATTCTACGGAGTTAACATAATGATTTCAGGAATTGATTATCCACCCCCCCATGCCTAAATGATGCAATGTCCTCATTGTAAAAATAAAGACATGAAAAGGGCAGAGTAAATAGAACATCACCAAAGTGTCGTGAAAATCCAGTCAGCTCCACAGAGAGAAGAGTGTATACACACGTGCTAAGTTTAATGCCTTCAGCTAGGCATAACATACATACAAAGAAGAAATTGAGAATTCACAAATGCGGGTCAGAATCAAAATAAAAAGGTTGATTCTGAAACTCGTCTGCAGAAGATGTCCATAGATGTGGACGAGATTATGGTGTAGACCCATGCCCTAGGGTCGAGTGGTTCTCAGGTTCTGGATGAAAATCACCCATAATCGAAGGTTGTTGTATTTGCGAGGCCGGGCCTGCGATTTAATGGTGTGCAACCCAAGACCAAAGTGTCGGACAACAGGTAAAGATGGTTCAATAGGTGCGGTTGTCCACTTAACATCTAGCTCAGAAAAATAATCAGTTATTTCGAGCTTGGGTTGCACGTGAAAGATATCGTAAGGGTCCTGGTAGAAAGTAGGTGGTTTTAGGTCAATAGGTACCCTTAGATCCAAAATCAAGCTTCCCTCAGAATTAGCCTCCCAAATCTTTATTTCAATGATTCTATCCTCCAACATCAAGGGCTCAGGCTTCGGGACCTCTAGCATATTATTCACCCCATATGATTCTCCCAAGTCCAGAAATCATGACTGAATCAAGATTGACTTGGGCACAAAGATCTCAGAAGTCAGCTCTTTGGGGTGTAGATGAGGACTGGGGTCACTAATTGTATCATCAAGATTCAGATCCTCCAAGTTAACCCCAACCGAATCAAAATCTTCAATAATTGGGCTATCAACTGGTTTGTCAGATTCCTTAAGCCCATTTGTCTCACTAAAATCCTCTTCCTTAAGTTCAAGTGAGACTTCACCAAAAGATTCCTCACCCTCAGAGTCAAAGAATCCATGATCCTCATTTATACATGTCTCAAAATCACATATCATTTCATGGTCCATGGAGACATTTTTCCTTGCTCCGTGGCTCAGGGATCTCCGGTGAATCAATCGGTTCATCCTAAAATGTTTGCTCTAGCCCATCCTGGTCATCCCCAGTCTCCGAAAATGTATCCCCCCCGACAGGCGCCTGAGCGGGTTCAGACATTGGCTCTCCTGAAGGGAGTTTATCTTGAGAATCATCCCAAGATTTGACTAGTGCAACCACAAATTTCATCCTCAACCTCGACAATTTTCCAAGAAGAAACTCACCCAAGTCCCTATCCCTAACACTTTGGAGCAAATCCAATAGACAACTATTAAGTTCATCAATCATTTTGATCATAGGCTCTAGTGCTTCAGTGCATGGTGTTGGCTGAGATTCTAAAGATTATATAGTGTTCCTCAAATTAGCCAACACCCTATCCTGGATCTGGTTCACCTGAACCGACTGGTTTGGTTCAAGTTTGGGTGGGTTCAAGTTAAATCTAGGGGAGTCAAGATGTCGAGGTTTTCGGGTCTCTCCCTGAAAGTAGGTCATTCTAGGTTGTTCAAAGGATGGTGGCGACCTATATTCAGTGGAATACTGGGGAGGGTAGGTGTTATAATCATTATATCCTTCTTGATTGTAGATCGGGTTGGTTTGGTCATCAAAGGATGGAGATCCATAATCATTATAGCTCTAGGAAGGATAATAATCATAGTCTTGTCGTCTAGGGTTAGGCCCTGGACCCTGAGGTCCAGATTCATATCCCCAATCAAAGTCATCCTGGTTAGTGGATGGGTAATTACAAGTCAAGTCGGGATAGTAATCATCTTGGGGATAAGTGGTGGTAGGAGGATAGGATGTGAAATGTGTGTAGGATGTGGAAGGGTACATGGTGAAGTAAGGAGGGAAATCAGAAGAGAAAGGAGCCCTGCAATACAAAAATGCAAGCCTATCCTTAGTTTGGGTAGCCTAAGGGTCTACAGACTCTCAGAATCCATCTTAAGATTATAGACGATTTACTCTACTTATGTCTAGGCAATCCAACCAGTTAGAAGGAGGGACTGGGGAGAAGGTTCTTCCTTTGGCTTGCGCCTTCGGTTCCTAGTGTACCCCCTAGCCACGGTTGTTTGACGCTACTCCCCTAGCTAGACATCAGATTGACTAATATAAGTAGGTTAATCATGAACAATCTCAATTTGGATCTCGACGAGCAAACCAGTCCTTAAGGCCAATGTCTAATCAATTTTAGTTAGGCTTGGGACAATGGTGCTTCAGGAATGTGATGGGCCCTTTAGATGGGTTGTGCCCTTAATGATTAGTTAAAATGTGTGTGTGCACAACCAGGGTTTGCAAACAAGGTTATTTGATGATGTGTCTTTTAGAGTTCAACCTTGTTTAGTAGCTTTTAGGGTTTAATCTTAGGTATATTCAATCAAGTTTAGGAAAACACTCCAAGTTTTGCAAGCACTGGTGATGATATATTCCTTTAGAAATCAAAGAAAAAAATATGGAGTGCCTGGTTCAGCCCATAGAATCAACCTTAAGTGGCAAGCTACTTGATGAATTGCTTTTATCTTAAGTGGTGCGGTCTAAACAGTTCAATCAATTGGCCTATTCCACCACTTTGTTAAGGCACACAGAAATTTTTGACCTATTTAGGTTTCTACTCACTTATTTATGTGTTGAATTAAGTGTACCGGGTCCACAGGTTAGATCCCGGTTAAGTGGTAGAATCAATGTGATTGTGTGCCTTAGGGTGAGAAGTTGTGGGTGTTAAGTGTGTAGCTTACAGAAAATCCCACAATCAGATAACACTTCTTTTTTATTTTTTATTTTTATTTATGTGGATGGCGAGGTGAGTGGAGGTGGCAAACAAACAACCAAATCTATCCTAGGGTTCATAAAAAGCACCTAAATTGATTTGGGTTTGAGTTATTTGGTTATGGAATGAAAACTAAGGTGGGGGTGGTGTGGGGGACACCTACAAAACACTCTACCCACACTTTACTCTGGTCTACCGCACTTGGATCTCCATGCTAGGGTACCTGCAAGACAGTAGATCAAAGAGAAGTAGGGTTAGTGCTATGTAAATGCAAAGAAACACAATAAACAATAAAGTAAATTCCGTTGCCTCCCCGGCAACGACGCCAAAATGGTCACGCGTGTTTCACGTGTTTAGAAATCGGGGTTACAAGCAACCTGTCGTCGTAGGTGCAAAACACGTCGATCAAATAAAATTTATACCGAAACTCCAAGGGAGTCCCGGGTCGAACACAGGGAGGCGATGTTTACTTTGCGTGAAAACCGTGCTTCGATTCATTTCTTTTTGGTATTTTAGGGTTTTGTTATTTTTTTGTATTTTTGAAATAAAAGAAAACAAGCAAATGTATCACAAGATAGAAATGTAGAACAAATATGATATATATTACTTCCAATGTGAATTACAAGAAACTATGAAAGCATAAAAAGAGAGGGAGGTGAGAGGAAATCTCTCGAATCGACTGTTCGGTGAGATGACAGTGCCTGGCGGAAGCTCGGACGAAGGAGGTGAGGAGCGAGATGACGGAGGTGAGATGCTGGAGGACGTCGGGTTGAGGAAAGCTTCGGTGTAGCTCCGGAATGGAGGTGAGAAGACGGAGTTGATCTGCTACTGGAATGGAGGTGGGAGGATGGCTCCAAGGTGACCTATGAAGGGAGATGGGAAGTTGGAGGAGTATTTGGTGGGGTAGAGGTTTGCTACACTAATAGGCACCTTGGGAGCTTGAGAACAAGCTCTAATGGAGCGTTGGTAGGCTTGCTAGAACTTAGGAGTAGGTGGGAGTAGAGTAGGTAGAGATGGGTTGGAAGGGAGGGGGTGTAGGTCCTTTTATAGTGGTGGAGAAGAGGCAAAAATAGTATCTGGGTCTTTACTGACGTCCACAAACGTTGCTACAGCTGTCGCTGAAGATCCGTCCTTCAATTGTTCTTGCTGGCGCGCACGGGCCTTTTATGAAGTCCATAAATGTCACTACAACTGTCGCTGAAGATCCGCCTATCAAATCCTCTTGCTGTCGTGTGCAGACCATTAATGACAGCTGTAAGCATTACTAAAGGTGTGTCGCTGAAGATCCGTGCCCGCCCCACTTGCACCCGCCCCGCTAGCGTTGCGCGCTTCACGAGCCCTTGCTCCCCGCTCCTTGCGTGCGCGCGCGGCATGCGTTGCGCTGCTGCCGCACGCGATGCGTTGCACGCGGCTGTGCACGTGTGCTGCTGCTGCTGGTTGGCGTTGGGTAGCCTGGATGGCACCACGTGTCGGCACCTGGGTCGTCCATTCTTCTTTCTTTTGTAGAGGATGCCATGGTGCTCAAATCGGGATGATTCCCGTGACGCCACATTGCGATCGTCTCTTTGGATCCATCCGTACGGTCGGATTTTCCATCCGAAACTCGTATGGATGTCGCATTGCCCCCTGGTTGTTGATCTTCCTCGGGCTTCATGTGATGTTACGGGACTCCGATCTGGACGATTTCAGAGGTGTTAGACTCCGATCATCGTATTAATCAGATCCGTACGGTCCGATCGTCCATCCGAGGCCTTGAAATAAATCCTCTCCTCTCCTGATCATAAAAAGAACCTAATTAACCCAAAATATATACAACTACTCTAAATACACAATGATGCATGTTGTGCAATATTTATAACATGAAATGCAAATCTAAACCTAGGAACATGCATGAATAGGCATTTTAACCTAAATAGATGTGTCTATATCAACATGCCCTTTGCCTGGACAGATGAGTGAGAGGCGTGTTTCCATGAGTTGAAGGAGAGACTGACTTCTGCTCTTGTACTTACCATCCCAGACAGTAGCGGTGGTTTTGTGGTGTACACGGACACTTCACTATAGGGGTTAGGGGTGTGCTCATGCAACGGGGTCACATTGTCGCTTATGCTTCTTGGCAACTGAAGCCCCATGAGCATAGTTACCCTACCCATCACTTAGAGCTGGCAGCGGTTGTCTTCGCGCTGAAGACATGGAGGTACTACCTTTACGATGAGACATTCGAGATCTTCACAGATCATAAGAGCCTCAGGTACTTGTTTGACCAGAAGGTGCTCAACATGAGATAGAGACGTTGGTTAGAGCTCTTAAAGGACTACGACTGCAGCATCTCCTACCATCCAGGGAAGGCCAATGTGGTGACTGATGCCTTGAGCCGAAAGGCACCTGCCCACTTGACCAGTTTACAAGTGCAGAGTTGGAGACTCATGGAGGAGGTGAGCAGTTGGCGACCTCGGGAGCCATGGGGGTACTGTGGGGTAGTGACAATGACGCGGCAGGCATGACCAGAGCTGATAGACTGCATCATCATAGGGCAGATGGCCGATCCTTACTTATAAACGCTGCGAGACAAGGTGCTGACAGGGGACCCAGGAGACTTTTCTTTCTCAGATGAGATACTGCGCATGAGGGGACACCTATGGGTTCTTAGGGATGAGGAGGTATTGAGAGAGCTCTTAACCGAGGTGTACGGGTCTAGGTTCACCATACATCTCGGGAACACAAAGATGTACCATGATTTGCGACGTGACTTCTGGTGGAGAGGGATGAAGCGGGATGTTGGTGAGTTTGTTCAATAGTGCTTGGTATGCCAGTAGGTGAAGGCTGAGCACCAGAGGCCTGCAGGGCTATTGCAGCCACTTCCTGTACCAGAGTGGAAGTGGGAGAGCATTACCTTGGACTTGGTGGTGGGTCTACAGTTACCCAGTGGGGACACGATGAAATTTGGGTGATAGTAGACTGATTGACGAAAATGGCATGGTTCCTGCTGACCCAAGTCACCTTTAGGCTAGCAGAGCGATACATCAGAGATGTGGTACGTCTGCATGGAGTTCGTCATGTGATCGTATCCGACAGGGATACTCGTTTCACTTCCCAATTATGGGCAGACTTCCAGTAGGCCTTGGGGACGCGTCTAAGGTTTAGTGTAGCCTACCACCTCCAGACCGACGAGCATTCAGAACGCACGATATAGACACTTGAGGACCTCTTGCGCGTTTGTGTACTAGATTGGAGAGGCTCTTGGGAGGTGCATTTACCCCTGGAAAAGTTCGCATACAATAACAACTATCATTCGAGCATCGGCATGGCACCTTACAAGGCTCTGTACGGAAGGAAGTGTACTGCACACTTGAGTTGGGTCGAGGTGGGGACCAAGTGGGAGGTTGGTCCCAGGCTGATCCGATAGAGTCAGGAGGTAATAGAGTAGATTCATAGGTGACTCCGCACTGTCAGGAGCAGGCAGAAGAGCTATGCCGATAGGAAGCGTAGGGAGGTACGGTTCGAGGTTGGGGATCATGTCTTTCTCCATGTTTCGCCCATGAAGGGATTGCAACATTTGGGGTGAAAGGGAAGCTTGGGTCGAGGTTTGTGGGGCCATTTGAGGTCCTGGATTGGGTAGGACCCGTTGCTTACCGACTTGCCCTTCCTCCCCAGCTTTTTGGAGTGCATGACGCGTTCCACGTGTCCAACCTCAAGAAGTACGTCGTTGATCCCAGTCACATTCTGAGTCACAAGAGCATCGAGGTGGGAGACGACCTGACCTATCCTGAGAAGTTGGTACAGATACTAGACAGAACCGTCTAGAGTTTGAGATGGAAGCAGGTACCACTGGTGAAGGTTCTACAGAGAAGCTAGCGGTACAAGGAGGTGACTTGTGAGCTTGAGGCGGCAATGCGGGAGTGGTACCCAAAGCTTTTTGAGGGTACGTCTCTTTGAACCTACTTTGGTCCTCTTTAAGTTTGTTATGCATTTTTACATTAGTTCCGCACCCTACGTAACTCAAGTTTCGGGGACAAAACTTCCTTTAAGTTTGTTATGTTGAAATGACCCATCGCCCTTTTAGTTGGATAAGATGTCTGGAGTGTCAGTCAGACGTCTGTGTTGGTGCTAGAGCACCACGATCATTTGTTTTGAAGAAAACAAAACACGTGTTATTTAACATTTGCAATTTGAGTCCTGGATTTCAGGTCAATTGCAAATGAGGACGTGTTTAGACGGAGTTCAAGCTCGCATCCAGGACGGATTGGAGGAGCTTGACGGAAAACAGAGGAGGTTCGCGTTGGAGCGAAAGATTGAAGATGGAAGGAAATGAAGAATAGGATAGATTTCCTTCTTTTGTACTTGTTGTATTTTTTCGTTTCTTTTGTTGCTCTTTATTTTCCTTAGAAAATTATGTTAAAGAGCCTCAAAGAACCCTAACAGTAGTCCTAGGAACACCGGCACAACCCTAGGATACTTAGGTTTTCTGTAGAATACTTAGAAAACCAATATAGGGTTCAAACAACACTTCCAGACGTCTAATTCCCAAATCAGACGTCTGATAAAGCATTTTAAGACGTCTAATAACTGTTAGGCTGGACATAGTTAGTTCTGTCTGATGAATTCAGACGTCCAGACCTTAGACCAGACGTCTTAGGAGACGTCTGATGACTTTGCCAGACGTCCAATTAGTGGACCGTTGGCTGGCTTAGAAAACACTCAAGATTATGACCGTTAGAGCCTTATCAGACGTCCATAGGACTTTCCAGACGTCTGATAAATGACCGTTTTGCCTCGGCTGACCCAAAATCTCTTCTCAGAGATTTTCTAGCCGTTGCAACGTTTGGAAATCAATTCCCACAGTAAAAGTAGGTTTCCAGACGTCCAGACATAGTACCAGACGTCCTGTATGTCGTCTGATGGACTTGCGCAAAAACCCTGTTTAGATCTGATTCAAGTCAGGGAGAAACCCGCATAGAATCAGACGTCTGACCTTGAAATCAGACATCTTAAAGTGGCCTTCCAGACGTCTGATGCCATAGTTAGACGTCTGATGACCCTGTCAAATGCAATCATTGTCCTGATTTCGGCCTGATTCTCTTGGGCTTTGTTCCCAACGGCTATAGAACCCTTTCTAAGCCTTCCAAAGCCTTCCTAAGGCCTCTATAAATAGAGGGGAGCCTTTGCAACACAAAAACACACTTGGATACACTTAGACACACAAGATATACACCTAGAGAGACCAAGATACACTAAGATCAAGTATTTCCACTCTCTTGTGTCCAAGAAGCACTTGCTCTCTAAGCTCAAGCTCCATCATCTTGAGAGCATCATTCCCTTCGCGCACCCGCTCTCCCGCCGTTGTCTACGAGAGCGACATTGCACCGTTGCGTGGCTCACGCACCCGCGTCATCGTCGACGCATTCCTTGCAAAGGGGAGTTTCCTATTTCCTATAGAAGCTTAGGTTTATTACTTTGTTGGCTCTATAGGACTATTGTTTATTTTATCTTTGTCTTTTGGTTGGGTATTCGCTTTGCGAATTCCCGTCTCCTTCGTGGGACAAAATCCTTCTCGTGGAGAGAAGGGGTTGAGGAACGCTACCCTCGTACTTGTAGCGTGGTTGTACTGAGGTTGAATCACCCTCGTTTCAAAGTGATTCGGTTAGTGGATTTGATCAACTAGGTTGATCGGAAAATCCTAACTCGAGAGGGTTAGGTGGTGGTTTTCACCCGGTTTGGGTTTCCACCTAAAAATTCCTGTGTACATTTTGTGATTACTTATTTTTGTATTTTCAATTCCGCATTTTTTTGTCACGCTGATCTCACCCCCTCCAAGTAGGGAAATTACAATTGGTATCAGAGCGGGTCTCGCATTTTCGGCGTTACAAACCGGCGAGGATCTAAATATGGAGGGAAAAGCATTCGTGTGCACCGAAGGACACGACACCTCGCGACCACCATACTTTGCAGGTATAGATTTCATTTATTGGAAAAATCGTATGACTATGTGGTTGCAGGCCAACGACTTCCGGGTGTGGGAAAAATGTGAATCCGCATTTGTGATTCCCAAGAAACCCGCAAGAGGTTACTCAGAAGATCAGGTTCGAAATCTCAACCTCAACGCAAAGGCAATGAATGCCTTGTATTGCGCGTTGAGTCCGAAAGAATTCGAACGAATCCAAGAGTGCACCACCGCTCACGAGATATGGAGGAGGTTGGAAGGCACTCATGAGGATTCCAGCTCGGAGGAAGAAGAAGAAGAAAAAGAAGAAGAAACCACTTGCTTTGGTTTCATGGCTAGAGGAACCAATAGCGACAGTGAAAGCGGAAGCGACTCCGACGACGAGGTAAATTTCGATCTTCAAGAAGCTTTTAATGAACTTTTTGAGATTAGTAAATCACTTAGGATAGAAAATAAAAGCATTAAAAAGAACCTTAGTTTTCTTAAAAATGAAAATGATAGGTTAGAAATAAAACTTAAGGATCTAGAAGCTTGTCCTAAAAATAATAACCTGTTATTAGAAAATCATAACCTCATCAATGAAAAAAATAAGTTGATTGAGGAAAATGATAGTCTTAAGTTAGAAATTTCTGATTTAAAGACTAAGATGAATACTATAGAAAAAGAAATTGCATGTCTTAGGGAAAACTCTAACAAACTAATCAACAAAGTTGATAATTTTTATAGCCCTAAGGTTGAGAAAGGATCTCTGTCAAGGAGACCCACTAACAAATCCGGATCCAAGCCCACTTGGATACCGAAAAAGGAATTAGAATCTTGTTTTGTAGGGTTCAGGGATAATTACAACATAAAGGACTGGACCTACAAGCTCAAGGCTGGTCAACTCAAGTTAGGGGAACCAAGGAGTAGACCAAGGAGGAGAACAAGAAGACCGACGAGACGGCGAACAAACGACGGACCCGCCGCACGTCGACCACCAGATTGGAGACCGGCGCCAATGCCCGGGCCTCCAAGCTAGGATGGGAGCCCCATCCGATGTGGCATCCACCACCACCATTCGGGCCATTTTATTGGCCATGGTAGGTAAGGTAAAACCCTTTACCCTATCTTTTTATCATAAGCATTTAGATAGGGGGAGTTAAAAAAGGTTGAGCTAATTGTCAATTTTTAAGGGGCAGATATAAGGTAGCTAAATTTCCTTTAGAAAGGGGGAGAAAAACAATAGCTATCGCATTGTTACAAAAAGGGGGAGGATATTACCTTTGTCAAAAGAAACACATAGAAGAGCATGTTTTAAGGGGGAGTTATAGGAAATATAAAATCAATTAAACCTTTTTGATAATGTCAAAAAGGGGGAGGATTTTTATGCATTATTATTTACGGTTTTATCATCATCAAAAAGGGGGAGATTGTTGGTGCTAGAGCACCACGATCATTTGTTTTGATGATAACAAAACACGTGTTATTTAACATTTGCAATTTGAGTCCTATATTTCAGGTCAATTGCAAATGAGGACGTGTTTAGACGGAGTTCAAGCTCGCATCCAGGACGGATTGGAGGAGCTTGACGGAAAACAGAGGAGGTTCACGTTGGAGCGAAAGATTGAAGATGGAAGGAAATGAAGAATAGGATAGATTTCCTTCTTTTGTACTTGTTGTATTTTTTCGTTTCTTTTGTTGCTCTTTATTTTCCTTAGAAAATTATGTTAAAGAGCCTCAAAGAACCCTAACAGTAGTCCTAGGAACACCGGCACAACCCTAGGATACTTAGGTTTTCTGTAGAATACTTAGAAAACCAATATAGGGTTCAAACAACACTTCCAGACGTCTAATTCCCAAATCAGACGTCTGATAAAGCATTTTAAGACGTCTGACTGTTGTTTCAGACGTCTGATAACTGTTAGGCTGGACATAGTTAGTTCTGTCTGATGAATTCAGATGTCCAGACCTTAAACCAGACGTCTTAGGAGACGTCTGATGACTTTGCCAGACGTCCAATTAGTGGACCGTTGGCTGGCTTAGAAAACACTCAAGATTATGACCGTTAGAGCCTTATCAGACGTCCATAGGACTTTCCAGACGTCTGATAAATGACCGTTTTGCCTTGGCTGACCCAAAATCTCTTCTCAGAGATTTTCTAGCCGTTGCAACGTTTGGAAATCAATTCCCACAGTAAAAGTAGGTTTCCAGACGTCCAGACATAGTACCAGACGTCCTGTATGTCGTCTGATGGACTTGCGCAAAAACCCTGTTTAGATCTGATTCAAGTCAGGGAGAAACCCGCATAGAATCAGACGTCTGACCTTGAAATCAGACGTCTTAAAGTGGCCTTCCAGACGTCTGATGCCATAGTTAGACGTCTGATGACCCTGTCAAATGCAATCATTGTCCTGATTTCGGCCTGATTCTCTTGGGCTTTGTTCCCAACGGCTATAGAACCCTTTCTAAGCCTTCCAAAGCCTTCCTAAGGCCTCTATAAATAGAGGGGAGCCTTTGCAACACAAAAACACACTTGGATACACTTAGACACACAAGATATACACCTAGAGAGACCAAGATACACTAAGATCAAGTATTTCCACTCTCTTGTGTCCAAGAAGCACTTGCTCTCTAAGCTCAAGCTCCATCATCTTGAGAGCATCATTCCCTTCGCGCACCCGCTCTCCCGCCGTTGTCTACGAGAGCGACATTGCGCCGTTGCGTGGCTCACGCACCCGCGTCATCGTCAACGCACTCCTTGCAAAGGGGAGTTTCCTATTTCCTATAGAAGCTTAGGTTTATTACTTTGTTGGCTCTATAGGACTATTGTTTATTTTATCTTTGTCTTTTGGTTGGGTATTCGCTTTGCGAATTCCCGTCTCCTTCGTGGGACAAAATCCTTCTCGTGGAGAGAAGGGGTTGAGGAATGCTACCCTCGTACTTGTAGCGTGGTTGTACTGAGGTTGAATCACCCTCGTTTCAAAGTGATTCGGTTAGTGGATTTGATCAACTAGGTTGATCGGAAAATCCTAACTCGAGAGGGTTAGGTGGTGGTTTTCACCCGGTTTGGGTTTCCACCTAAAAATTCCTGTGTACATTTTGTGATTACTTATTTTTGTATTTTCAATTCCGCATTTTTTTGTCACGCTGATCTCACCCCTTCCAAGTAGGGAAATTACAGTCTGACATATGCCCGGATGTTTGAAAGTGGGAAAAATCGAAACCTAGTTTTCCTCCGCGCACGCCCGGTGCGTGGACCGTTCTCTTTCCTCGTGACCCTCTCACCCGAAACCCTAATCCCTGTCTATTTAAACCCCTACTTCCCCCCACCCACGCTGCTTTCCACTAGCCACCACTACCTTCATCCTTCACCTTCCTCTCATCCTTCCAACATGGCGAGAGAGAGAGAGGTGAGACGCGAAGGAGGAGGAGAGCACAGCAAGAGCGTGGAGGGAGAACGAGAGGGAGAGAGAGGAAGAACATGAAGGTCGGTTCGAGGCTGAAGGAGCTCAGAGGAGCTCGTGTGGGTGCTTGGAGGAGCTCGTGCGAGCGGCGGCGGGTACACGCGCGAGGAGGGGCTTAGGGATGCGACCTCTCGGCCTTCTGCAGCTGTTGAGGCTGCTGTGGCATGTTGCAGGCGACACTACGAGGAATGCAACGTCGTGGAGGAGGTTCTAGTACTGGAAATTTTCTAGTATCAGACGTCTGGAGGGTTGACCAGATGTTTGTAGAGGGATCAGGACGTTCGGAGCTAAAGCCGGATGTCTGAAAGCATATTATCGCGCGGAGGTACATGTTTCCTGCGCTACTTTCCGCCATGCAGACCGTAGCGTAGGAATGTCTGGCTGAAAATAGGTCTGCATTTTTCGTACGCTGGTGCAGGGCGTTGGAAAGGCGAGCAGTGCGCCTTTCTAGGAACTTTCAAATTTTTGACCACATCGCCAGATGTCCGACAACCCTTCCAGACGACTGGAAGGAAGGTCAGATGAAGTGACCCATTGCCTTTTTGGCTGGATAAGACATCTAGAGTTTCAGTCAGACGTCTGGACACAGGCCTGAACGTCTGAAAGTGGGAAAAATCGAAACCTATCTTCCCTCCACGCACGCGCGCGGTGCACGGATGTTCTCTCTCTCCTATCACCACTCACCCGAAACCCTAACACCCGACCATATTTAAACCCCCTCTCCTCACCATCCTCACCCCTCACCACTAGCCATTACTACCTCCCTGTCCGGACACCCCCGTGCAGCTGCGGCAAGGAGAAAGGCAGTGCAAGGATCGGCGAGGGAAAGTGAGAGAGATAGGGTGAGCAAGAGAAAATGAAAAGGAGAGAGAGGAAGAGCATGAGAGAGGAGGACCAAGGTCTGTGGACCTTCGGGGAACTCGTGTGGAGTCGAAGAGCCTCACGCGAAGCTCGGAGGAGCTTCGGCAAAAGCTCGGGGAAGCTTTGATGGAAGATTGACGGAGCTCGGAGGGAGCTTGGCGGAGCTCGCGTGGCCAACGGTGGGCACGGGCATGAGGAGGAGGGGCTCGGGGAGGTGACCTCCCAGCCCTGTACAGCTGCTGAAGCTGTTGCGGTGCGCTACGAGCGACGCTGCGAGGAGATCAATGTCGCGGAGGAGGTTCTGGTATTGGAAAAGTTCTAGTATCAGACGTCTAGAGCATCGACCAGACGTCTGTAGAGGCATCAAGACGTTTGGAGCTGAAGCCAGACATCTGAAAGCATAAAATTGCGCAAGGTACGTGTTTCCTACGCTACTTTTTGCCATGCAGATCATAGCACAGGAAATGTTGGGCTGAGAATGGGTCTACAGCTTTCGTATGCAGGTGAAGAGCGTTGGAAAGGTGCGTGATGTGCTTTTCTAGGCACTTTTGGACGTCTGATCATGTCGCTAGATGTCCGAAGGTACTTCTAGACAATCAAAGGCTTTGTCCAACGTCTAGAGCTGCCCCCAGATAGTTGCAGAGGGATCCAGATGTCTGAGGATACTGCAGGAGACACAAGGTAAGATCTGACATCTTTGAAGATGTCTGGGACTAGTCCTAGACATCTGATTTTGGATAGTAACCGTGTTTTTGACCCGTTCAGGACCCAAATGGACTCAGATTTTCGCAAACGAAGTACCGCAAACGAAGTACCTACTATTTTGAGCTCGTCTGATGCAAATTACTCGCTGGTACATGTTACCATCATGTAGCATGTTCAGGGCTCGTGGAAACGATGAGATCTGCGGTGCAGGACCCAATTCCTCCCATGGTACCCGGTAGAGTGGTTCACTATAACATTAAGATCTACATAATGAAAGAGCATGTTTAGAATACTTGAATAAACCCTAGGATGAGAAATGAACCCTAGGGTTTTAATAAATGCGGATGGTTGAGCTACTCTGTTTACTTGAGATGCATGTTAAAATATGAGTTGCCTATATGTGAATGAGAAATTGAACTGTGAAACCACAAGTTGCATGTATATGATTGAGAATTGAATTGTGGAAACATGAGCTGCCTGTATATGGGTGAGGAACGAGTTATGCACCATGTGCTCTGAATACTGATAAATGTAACAAATATGAGCATGAACCCTACGGCAAATTAGTAGTAGAACTCTTGTGTATGAAAGGAAATCTGGTATGTAGATGGGAAGTGAGCTGGCCCTTGTGTACACGGTACCATGGAGAGCAACTGTCCCTTTTAGTGTAGAGGGGGATCTAGCCACCCCTTGGGTTGAGACCCGGGGTAGGACTGGTCACTCTACACTGACTCTTGTTTGCCCTCGCGTACATGGTACCGTGGTGAGCTACTAGTGCAGGGAGGGAGCTAGCCACCCCACGGGGCCTGGGTTTAAGCTAGCCACCCTACACCGACTTTGTTAGGTCCATTGGGCAAACCGAGGTAGTTGGACGAGGGTATGCAGACTCTGGAGAGTGAGACCCCTGTTTGGTTCTGAGGGGTGAGACCCTTGTTCTGAGAGGGCAAGGCCCTATACTGTTCCGTGCTGTACTTTAAGCGTACCCGCTAGCAGAAATGACTGACCGCGTGTTAGTGTGGGGTAACTGCCTATGCGCTTATCACGTGTGCCGTAATCACCGCTACGTCGCGACAGTGACCCAGGGATGGTTTACTGGGTGTAGGACTACTGCAGGGGACTCTCCCGGCCAGGAGAGCACCACGTGTACCTTCTACTCCACGGAAAAGATTGCAATCAAGATCGTTCCCACGAGGAACAAGCAAGATCAAGAAATACTTGGATCCTTTATGAAATAAATGAACCGGAAATACATAAATGAGATAAATAGAAATGAGAATGAACCTGGTTACTTGTTTTACTTTACTTGTACATAATTAATGTAAACACCACTCTACTTAACCTTTGCTGACTCTGTCTTTTTGTAACCCTGTTCAGGACCAAGAGTTGAGCAGCCCAAGTTTCTGGTTGCAGAGGGTAATGGGCCTAGCCGAGCCCAGCTGTAGTCATTTCTTTCCAGCTCTTTCATTTTTCTGCTGTTGTAATGAGTAATAGACATCTATCTTACTGTTCCTGTTACTTTCTATTTTCTTTTCGCTGTTGTTGTTGTGGTGGCATGTACTATTTTGAGACAGTTGCTTTACTTTCCTTTACTATTTTATTTTTCTTTCTGCTTAGTTATAATGCATGTGTGGATGTGGTATTATTCCTGCTTTTGGTCATTTCTCGTTGGACGACTAGGTCTTGGGATTAATCGAGGCGAGTCGATTTCGGGTCCTGTCGGGATGTGGGAATTGGGTCGTAACAAGATGGTATTAGAGCAAGGTCGTCCTGAGAAATGAACCAATTGGTCCGAGAATAACCACTCACGTGCATATAACTAGGATAGCCATCGCAACGTATCGCTTTGATATTCGTTTCTGAGTCTTTTCTCGATGTAATCTAGTATCGTTGACAACTTTTATTCTATCTCTTGCATCTCCTTGTAGGAGATGCCTCATTGAGGAGTTCCCGAGGCAGGCCATGGTCGTGGCCGTGGACAAGGTCAGAGGGGCGGACGTGCCAGACCTGAGGCACTAGTTGACCCACCTCTCCTCCTAAGCGTTCAGGCCCAGGGTCTTGCCCAGCTGATCAGAGACATTGTGCGAGAGGAGCTTCAGCAGCCTCCTCGGGCACCTCTTCCTGAGGACGTGGAGGGGGAATCCTCGGTGGGATAGAGAGATCGTCGCAATGCCAGACGAGCAGGAGGGGGAGGGGGTGATCCTTCACTACCTCCACCACACTCTGACACTTCCGAGCATGAGCCCTCCTTGCTTGGAGGCGTGCCCGTTCCCCCACTGTAGCTACACCACAAGCTTTTCGGATAGTTTCGGAAGCTGAAGCCCCCCTCCTTCAAGAGGGATGAGAGCCTGTTTGAGGCAGAAGACTGGCTGGAGCAGATAGAGAAGGTGTTCGACACCCTTCGCCCTCTTGCGGAGTGCCGCGTGGCCTTTGCCACGTACTAGCTAGAGAGCGCAGCACATAGGTGGTGGAGGGCAGTCAGAGGCCAAGAGGGGAGAGAGCTGACATGGGACCAGTTCATGGCTCTCTTATGTGAGCAGTACTTTTCGTAGACCTGGCAGGGCCAGAGGAGGCGAGAGTTCCATACTCTCCACTAAGGGACGATGACGGTTAGCATGTACCACACGCATTTTTTGAAGCTGTCATGTTTCGCCCCAACAACTGTCTACTGTGGAGGAGTGCTTGTGGAGGTTTACGGAGGGGCTCCGACTTGCGATTCGAGGGTATGTGAAACCCTTGAAGCTGCCCACTTTCTCTCGTATGGTCGAGGCGGTCATGACTTACGAGGAGACCAACCCAGCTGCACGAGACACTAATGGCGGATAGAAGAGGCCCTACCAGCTAGAGTACTCCCAAGGCCGTCGGGAGAGGAAGCATATGGCACCAGCAGGAGAGCCGTCTCGTTCTGCGGGGCCACCAGTGGCCTTTGGCGGCCCCAGACAAAGGCCAGTTGCTAGCACTGGACCCCTGCCCAGCCGCCAACAAGGACCTACTAAGGGAGGAGGTTGGGTACCCCTTTGCTACCAGTGTGGCCAGTCAGGCCACATTAGGAGGGACTACCCATCTAGGACCGGAGCACAGCAGATTCTCCCTGCATCGAGCGCTGGAGGCCGAGCTGGCGATTGTGGTCACCAGGCGCGTGGGGGAGGACAGCAGTCATGAGGAGGGTACCGGCCAACTGCTACTCGCCTGACCCAGAGTGTAGCTGCTTCGTCTGCACCGAGAGCTAAGAGGCGTATCAACGCCCTAACACACAGAGACGCTAGGGCTTCAGTTTCTTAGGTGGCAAGAATGGTTACTGTTTTTGGCAGATTAGTGTACGTACTTTTTGATTCCGGCTCCACCCACTCTTTCGTTGCTACGAGTTTTGCCATTAGTTTAAGGTAGGGCAGTGTACTGTTAGAGGATCCATTTGTGATCAGAGGCCTAGGTGGCCAGTTGTTCATAGCCGAGGAGGTCTACATGGACTGCGAGGTCAGTATAGGGGGATACAGCCTCCCGCTGACCTGATTGTGATCAAGATGGACTTTGGCATGATTCTAGGGATGGACTGGCTTCTCGCCTATCACGCCTTGGTGAACTATTTCGGAAGGATGATTTTCTTCTCCATACTAGAGTTGCCTCCCTTTGAGTTTCACGGTTAGCTGGTGGATGGAGGTTTCAGATGCATCTCCACGCTTCGGGCAGCGAGGCTTTTAAGCCAAGTTGTAAGGGCTTCTTGGCCTATGTAGTGGCAGAGCCTAGCCCCGTGGCTGACTTTTAGAGTATCCTGGTGGTTTGCGAGTACTCCGACGTTTTCCCATAGGAGCTACCAGGACTACTGCCTGAGCATGAGATCGAGTTTGAGATCTCACTAGTACCAGGGACCAGCCCCATTTCTTCTGCACCATACCAGATGGCATCGCTTGAGCTGCGAGAGCTCAAGTCACAGCTATAGGACCTGTTGGAGAAGGGCTTTGTGAGGCCTAGTGCATCCCTGCAGGGAGCCCCTGTGTCGTTTGTGAAGAAGAAGGATGGTACCCTGCGACTTTGTGTCGACTACCGACAGCTGAATAGGGTCACTGTCAAGAACAAGTATCCGCTACCAAGGATTGATGATCTCTTTGACCAATTACGAGATGCCACAGTGTTTCTAAGATAGATCTGAGGTCAGGTTACCACCAGTTGAGGATCAGGGAGACCGATGTCTCCAAGACAGCTTTCCGTACCCGGTACGGGCACTACGAGTTCTTGGTCATGCCGTTTAGGTTGACCAATGCCCCCGCTGCCTTTATGGATTTGATGAACCATGTTTTCAAGCTGTACTTAGACCAGTTTATGGTGGTGTTCATCGACGACGTACTCGTTTACTTGGGGGATCAGGCATAGCATGGTCAGCATTTACGCATGATCATGGATACCTTGAGGCGACGCAAACTGTATCCTAAGTACAACAAGTGCGAGTTTTGGTTGAGACAAGTGACTTTCTTGGGTCACGTGATTTTAGGAGATGGATTGGCTATGGACCTAGCCAAGGTAGAGGCCGTACTCAGGTGGGGGAGGCCACTCACAGTGACAGAGATATGCATCATTTTGGGACTAGCAGGTTATTACTGGCAATTTATCAGAGGATTCTCTCAGATTGCGCGTCCTATGACTCAGCTGACCCGGAAGGATGTGCCCTTCGCTTGGACCAACAAGTGCAAGCCGTGTTTCCAGGAGTTGAAGGAGAGACTAACTTTAGCTCCTGTACTTACCATCCTAGATAGTAGTAGCGGTTTCATGGTTTATACTGACGCTTTGTTGCGGGGGTTAGGGGGTGTGCTCATGCAGCGAGGTCACGTTGTCGCTTACGCATCATGGCAACTAAAGCCCCATGAGCATAGCTACCCTACCCATGACTTAGAGCTCGCAACAGTTGTCTTTGCACTGAAGACATGGAGGCAATACCTTTACGGTGAGACTTTGAGATCTTCACAAAGCATAAGAGCCTTAGGTACTTGTTTGACCAGAAGGAGCTCAACATGTGACAGAGACATTGGTTAGAGCTCCTGAAGGACTATGACTGCAGCATCTCCTACCACCCAGAGAAGGCCAATGTGGTGGCCAACGCCTTGAGTCGGAAGGCGCCCGCCCACTTGGCCAGCTTACAGGCATAGAGTTGGAGACTCATGGAGGAGGTGGGCAGTTTGCGACCCCAGGAGCCATGGGGGTACTATGGGGTAGTGACAGTGATGTGACAGACACGACCAAAGCTAATAGACCGCATCATCGTAGGGGAGATGGCTGATTCGTACTTACAGATGCTGCGAGGCAGGGTGTTGACAGGGGACCCAGGAGACTTTTCCTTCTCAGACGAGATACTACGCATGAGGGGACGCTTATGCATTCCTAGGGACGAGGATTGTTGAGAGAGCTTCTGACTGAGGCGTACGGGTCCAGGTTTACCATATATCCTGGGAACACAAAGATGTACCATGATTTGCGACGCGACTTCTGGTGGAGATGGATGAAGCAGGATGTTGGTGAGTTTGTTCAGCAGTGTTTGGTATGCCAGTAGGTGAAGGCTGAGTACCAGAGGCCTGCAGGGCCATTACAGCCACTTCCTGTGCCAGAGTGGAAGTGAGAGAGCATCACCTTGGACTTGGTGGTGGGTCTATTGGTCGGGCGCATTTCACGTGTTAGAAATCGGGGTTACAAGTAACTCGTCGTAGTTGCAAAACTAGTCGATCAGAAAAAATTTATTCTGAAACTCTAAGGGAGTCCTGGGTCGAACACAAGGAGGCAACGTTTACTTTAAGTGAAAACCATGCTTTGATTTATTTCTTTTTGGAGTTTTAGGGTTTTGTTATTTTTTTTGTAGTTTTGAAATAAAAGACAAGCAATCACAAGATAGAGATGGAATCAAATGTGATGTATTGCATTAATGTCTATTACAATAATCTATGAAAGCATAAAAAGAGAGGGGGTGAGAGGAAATCTCCCGAATCGGCTGTTCGACAAGACAATGGTGCCTGGCAGAAGCTCGGATGAAGGAGGTAAGGAGCGGGACGACGGAGGAGAGATGTAGGAGGACGTCGGGTTGAGGAAAGCTTCAGCGTGGCTCCAGAATGGAGGTGAGAAGACAGAGATGATCTACTACCAGAATGGAGGTGGGAGGATGGCTCCAAGGTGACCTATGAATGAGGATGGGAAGTTGGACGAATATTTGGTGAGGCAGAGGTTTGCTACATTAATAGGAGACTTGGGAGCTTGAGAACAAGCTCTAATGGAGTGTTGGTAGGCTTGCTAGAGCTTGGGAGTAGGTGGGAGTAGAGTAGGTAGAGATGGCTTGGAAGGGAGGGGGTGTAGGTCCTTTTATAGTGGAGGAGAAGAGGCTAAAATTGGGTAAAGGACCTTTAGCAGCCTCTAGACCATCGTTGGAAACATTGCTGTAGATAGCTCACATCCGCTCACACCCTTAGCTAGCTTTGCTGGCTTGCAATGAAGTAGCAACGGCTGTAAGCATCGCTGTAGGTTAGCCCAGCTGTCATTGAAAGCTGGCACCAACCACGCATGCGTGCATGCGCTGTGCTGCCGCCCATCACGCACGCTGATCGCGCGGCGGCCTACTAGTGTGTGTGCTGGCGTGCGCTGCTAATTTGAGGATTAGGGCGGTTGCGAGGATTCGAACCCGCACCCCTCCCTTGAGAACTGCTGCTCCCACCATTGTGCTAGGTTGCCCTTTGTGTCGCGAGGAGGAGCTCGGTGCAGATGCTTCCCAGCCGTTGGATCTTGATCCAATGGCTAGGATTCAAGGGCGTGGATGATGGAGTGAGCGGTGGCTATTGGCCGGTGTTGGGTGGTCTGGATGGTGCCACGTGGTGTCATCTGGGCCGTCCGTCTTCTTCTTCTTCTAGAAGGTGCCACGATGCTCAGACCGAGATGATTCCCGTGATGCCGAACTGCGATCGTTGCTTCGGATTCATCCGTACGGTTGGATTTTCCATCAGAAATCTATATGGATGTCGCATTGCCCCCTGGCCATATAAAATGAAGGAATTAATATACAAAATAAACAACTATCCTAAATGCCATGCAATGGATGTTATGCAATATTTATAATACGCAATGCTAAGCCTAGGAACTATCATAAATAAGCAATTTATCTTGAATTTATGTGTGTTCATCATCTACTTGTTACCCAGCGGGGACATGATGCAGTTTGAGTGATTGTAGACCGGTTGACGAAGACGACACGGTTTCTACCGATTTGAGTCACATTTGTGCTAGCATAGCTAGCAGAGCGATACATCAGAGATGTGGTGCACCTGCATGGAGTTCCTCGTGAGATCGTATCCGATAGAGATACTCATTTCACTTCTCAATTTTGGGTAGAGTTCTAGCACTCCTTGGGGACGCGTTTGAGGTTCAGTACAGCCTACCACCCTTAAACCGACTGGTAGTCAGAGCGCACGATACAAACACTTGAGGACCTTCTGCGTGCCTGTGTAAAAGATTGGAGAGGCTCTTGGGAGGAGCATTTACCCTTGGCAGAGTTTTCATACAATAACAGTTACCACTCAAGCATCAGCATGGCACCTTACGAGGTCCTGTATGGATGGAGGTGTACTGCACTCTTAAGTTGGGTCGAGGTGGGGACTGTAATTTTGTGGCCCTACTAGGAGGGGTGAGATCAGCGTGACGAAAAAAAAATGCGGAATTGAAAATATAAACAATCTCACAAAAATAAGCAATCACAAAATGTACACAATGATTTTTAGGTGGAAACCCAAACCGAGTGAAAACCACCACCTAACCATCTCGAGTTAGGATTTTCCGATCAACCTAGTTGATCAAATCCACTAACCGAATCACTTTAAAACGAGGGTGATTCAACCTCAGTACAACCACGCTACAAGTACGAGGGTAGCGTTCCTCAACCCCTTCTCTCCACGAGAAGGATTTTGTCCCACGAAGGAGATGGGAATTCGCAAAGCGAATACCCAACAAAAAGACAAAGATAAAATAAAACAACAGGTCCTATAGAGCCAACAAAGTAATTATAAACCTAGCTTCTATAGGAATTAGGAAACTCCCCTTTGCAAGGAGTGCGTCGAGGATGACGCGGGTGCGTGAGCCACGCAACGGCGCAATGTCGCTCTCGTGAACAACGGCGGGAGAGTAGGTGCGCGAAGACTTGATGCTCTCAAGATGATGGAGCTTGAGCTTGGAGAGCAAGAGCTATCTAGGACACAAGAGAGTGGAACTATGTTGCTTAAGTGTATCCAAGTGTGTGTCTTGTGTTTCTCTTGGTGTGTATCTTGTGTAAAGGCTCCCCTCTATTTATAGAGGCCTTAGGAAGGCTTTGGAAGGCTTAGGAAAGGTTCTATAGCCGTTGGGAACAAAGCCCAAGAGAATCAGGCCGAAATCAGGACAATGATTACACTTGACAGGGTGATCAGACGTCTAATTCTTGCATCAGACATCTGGAAGGCCACTTTAAGACGTCTGATTTAAATGTCAGACGTCTGATTCTATGCGGGTTTCTCCCTGACTTGAATCAGATCTAAACAGGGTTTTTGTGCAAGTCCATCAGACGACATACAGGACGTCTGTCACTATGTCTGGACGTCTGGAAACCTACTTTTACTGTGGGAATTGATTTCCAAACGTTGCAACGGCTAGAAAATCTCTGAGAAGAGATTTTGGGTCAGCCGAGGCAAAACGGTCATTTATCAGACGTCTGGAAAGGCCTAAGGACGTCTGATAAGGCTCTAACGGTCATATTCTTGAGTGTCTGCTAAGCCAGCCAACGGTCCACTAATTGGACGTCTGGCAAATCCATCAGACGTCTTCTAAGACGTCTGGTCTAAGGTCTGGACGTTTGATTTCATCAGACAGAACTAACTATGTCCAGCCTAACAGTTATCAGACGTCTGAAACAACAGTCAGACGTCTTAAAATACTTTATCAGACATCTGATTTGGGAATTAGACGTCTGGAAGTGCTGTTTGAACCCTATATTGGTTTTCTAATTATTCTACAGAAAACCTAAGTATCCTAAGGTTGTGCCGGTGTTCCTAGGACTACTATTAGGGTTCTTTGAGGCTCTTTAATATAATTTCTAAGGAAAATAAAGAGCAAGAAAAATAAAGATAAAAGTACATGAAAGGATTAAAAAGAATCTATCCTATTCTTCTTGTCTTCTATCTTCAATCTGTCGCTCCACGCGAACCTCCTCTATTTTCCGTCAAGCTCCTCCAATCCGTCCTGGATGCGAGCTCGAGTTCCGTCTAAACACGTCCACATTTGCAATTGACCTGAAATCTAGGACTAAAATTGCAAATGTTAAATAACACGTGTTTTGTTATCATCAAAACAAATGATCGTGGTACTCTAGCACCAACAATCTCCCCCTTTTTGATGATGACAAAACCATAAATAATAATGCATAAAAATCCTCCCCCTTTTTGACATTATCAAAAAGGTTTGATTGGTTTTACATTTCATATAACTCCCCCTTAAAACATGCTCTTCTATGAATTTATTTTAACAAAGGTAATGTCCTCCCCCTTTTTGTAACAATGAGATAGCTATTAATTTTCTCCCCCTTACTAAAGGAAATTTAGCTACCTTATATCTCCCCCTTAAAAATTGATAATTAGCTCATTAATTTTAACTCCCCCTATCTAAATGCTTATGATAAAAAGATAGGGTAAAGGGTTTTACCTCACCTACCATGGCCAATAAAATGGCCCAAATGGTGGTGGTGGATGCCACATCGGATGGGGCTCCCATCCGTAGCTTGGAGGCCCGGGCATCGGCGCCGGTCTCCAATCTGGTGGTCGACGTGCGGCGGGTCCGTCATTTGTTCGCCGTCTCGTCGGTCTTTCTTGTTCTCCTCCTTGGTCTACTCCTTGGTTCTCCCAACTTGAGTTGACCAGACTTGAGCTTGTAGGTCCAGTCCTTTATGTTGTAATTATCCCTGAACCCTACAAAACACGATTCTAATTCCTTTTTCGGTATCCAAGTGGGCTTGGATCCGGATTTGTTAGTGGGTCTCCTTGATGGAGATCCTTTCTCAATCTTAGGGCTATAAAACTTGCCTACTTTGTTGATTAATTTGTTAGAATTTTCCCTAAGACATGCAATTTCTTTTTCTATAGTTTGCATCTTAGTCTTTAAATCATAGATTTCTAACTTTAGACTATCATTTTCCTCAATCAACTTATTATTTTCATTGATGAGGTTATGATTTTCTAATAATAGGTTATCATTTTTAGGACAAGTTTCTAGATCCTTAAGTTTTATTTCTAACCTGTCATTTTCATTTTTAAGAAAACTAAGGTTCTTTTTAATGTTTTTATTTTCTATCCTAAGTGATTTACTAATCTCAAAAAGTTCATTAAAAGCTTCTTGAAGATCAAAATTTACCTCATTGTCGCTGTCGCTTCCGCTTTCGTTGTCGCTATTGGTTCCTCTGGCCATGAAACCAAAGCAAGCGGTTTCTTCTTCTTCTTCTTCTTCTTCCTCTGAGCTTGTCTCCTCATGAGTGCCTTCCAACCTCCTCCATATCTCGTGGGCGGTGGTGCACTCTTTGATTTTCTCGAACTCTTTCGGACTCAATGCGCAATACAGGGCATTCATTGCCTTTGCGTTGAGTGAAAGATCTTGAATCTGCAGCTGCGAGTAGCCTCCTTGGGGTCGCTTCGTGATCTCGTATGGGGTTTCGCAACATCCCCATACCTCGAATTCAGTGGCTTGGAGCCACGTCTTCATCCTCAGCTTCCAGTAGCTGTAGTTGTTCCCGTCAAAGTAGGGCGGACGGGTTGTGGACTGCCCCTCAGAAATCCTACACGCGGAACTGCTTCCCTCCATCGATCTTCTTGCTTGGTTGTTACGCTGAAACAGCAAGACCTGCTCTGATACCGATTGTAATTTTGTGGCCCTACTAGGAGGGGTGAGATCAGCGTGACGAAAAAAAATGCGGAATTGAAAATATAAACAATCTCACAAAAATAAGAAATCACAAAATGTACACAATGATTTTTTGGTGGAAACCCAAACCGGGTGAAAACCACCACCTAACTATCTCGAGTTAGGATTTTCCGATCAACCTAGTTGATCAAATCCACTAACCGAATCACTTTAAAACGAGGGTGATTCAACCTCAGTACAACCACGCTACAAGTACGAGGGTAGCGTTCCTCAACCCCTTCTCTCCACGAGAAGGATTTTGTCCCACGAAGGAGACAGGAATTCGCAAAGCGAATACCTAACCAAAAGACAAAGATAAAATAAAACAATAGGTCCTATAGAGCCAACAAAGTAATTATAAACCTAGCTTCTATAGGAATTAGGAAACTCTCCTTTGCAAGGAGTGCGTCGAGGATGACACGGGTGCGTGAGCCACGCAACGGCACAATGTCGCTCTCGTGAACAACGGCGAGAGAGAGGGTGCGCGAAGACTTGATGCTCTCAAGATGATGGAGCTTGAGCTTGGAGAGCAAGAGCTATCTAGGACACAAGAGAGTGGAACTATGTTGCTTAAGTGTATCCAAGTGTGTGTCTTGTGTTTCTCTTGGTGTGTATCTTGTGTAAAGGCTCCCCTCTATTTATTGAGGCCTCAGGAAGGCTTTGGAAGGCTTAGGAAAGGTTCTATAGCCGTTGGGAACAAAGCCCAAGAGAATTAGGCCAAAATCAGGACAATGATTACACTTGACAGGGTGATCAGACGTCTAATTCTTGCATCAGACGTCTGGAAGGCCACTTTAAGACGTCTGATTTAAATGTCAGACGTTTGATTCTATGCGGGTTTCTCCCTGACTTGAATCAGATCTAAACAAGGTTTTTGTGCAAGTCCATTAGACGACATACAGGACGTCTGTCACTATGTCTGGATGTCTGGAAACCTACTTTTACTGTGGGAATTGATTTCCAAACGTTGCAACGGCTAGAAAATCTCTGAGAAGAGATTTTGGGTCAGCCGAGGCAAAACGGTCATTTATCAGACGTCTGGAAAGGCTTAAGGACGTCTGATAAGGCTCTAACGGTCATATTCTTGAGTGTCTGCTAAGCCAGCCAACGGTCCACTAATTGGACGTTTGGCAAATCCATCAGACGTCTTCTAAGACGTCTGGTCAAAGGTCTGGACGTCTGATTTCATCAGACAGAACTAACTATGTCCAGCCTAACAGTTATCAGACGTCTGAAACAACAGTAAGACGTCTTAAAATACTTTATCAGACGTCTGATTTGGGAATTAGACATCTGGAAGTGCTGTTTGAACCCTATATTGGTTTTCTAAGTATTCTACAGAAAACCTAAGTATCCTAAGGTTGTGCCGGTGTTCCTAGGACTACTGTTAGGGTTCTTTGAGGCTCTTTAACATAATTTCTAAGGAAAATAAAGAGCAAGAAAAATAAAGATAAAAGTACATGAAAGGATTAAAAAGAATCTATCCTATTCTTCTTGTCTTCTATCTTCAATCTGTCGCTCCACGTGAACCTCCTCTGTTTTCCGTCAAGCTCCTCCAATCCGTCCTGGATGCGAGCTCGAGTTCCGTCTAAACACGTCCACATTTGCAATTGACCTGAAATCTAGGACTCAAATTGCAAATGTTAAATAACACGTGTTTTGTTATCATCAAAACAAATGATCGTGGTGCTCTAGCACCAACAGGGACCAAGTCGGAGGTTGGTCCCAGGGTGATTCGGCGGAGTCAGGAGGTGATAGAGCAGATTCACAGACGACTCCGCATTATCAGGAGTAGGCAGAAGAGCTACATTGACCGTAGGGGCAGAGAGGTGTAGTTCGAGGTTGGGGATCACGTCTTTCTCCGTGTTTCGCCCATGAAGGGCTTGCAACATTTTAGGGTGAAGGGGAAGCTTGCATCGAGGTTTGTGGGACCATTTGAGGTCCTGGAGTGAGTAGAACCCGTTTCTTACCGGCTTTCCCTTCCTCCCCAGCTTTTTGGAGTACACAACGTATTCCATGTGTCCAACCTCAGGAAGTATGTCGTCGATCCCAGCCACGTTCCGAGCCACAAGAGCATCGAGGTGGGGGATGATTTGACCTATCCTGAGAGGCCGGTACAGATACTAGACAGAGCTATTCGAAGTTTGAGATGGAAACAGGAACCACTAGTGAAGGTTCTATGGAGAAGCCAGTGGTACGAAGAGGCGACTTGGGAGCCTGAGGCGGCAATGCGAGAGCTATACCTGGAGTTTTTTGAGGGTATGTCTCTTCGAACCTACTTCGAGCCTCTTTAAGTTTGTTATGCATTTTTACGTTCTTTTTCCTGCACCCTAGCTAGCTCAAGTTTTGGGGATGAAACTTCGTTTAAGTTTGTTATGATGAAATGACTCGTTGCCTTTTTAGTAGGATAAGACGTTTGGAGTTTCAGTCAGACGTCTGTCTAGACGTCTGGACACAGGCCTGGATGTCTGAAAGTGGGAAAAATCGAAACCTATCTTCCCTCTGCATGCGCGCAGCACGCGGACATTCTCTCTCTCCTATTGCCTCTCACCCGAAACCCTAACACCCGACCATATTTAAACCCCCTCTCCTCACCACCCTCACCCCTCACCACCAGCCACCGCTACCTCCCTGTCCGGACACCCTCGTGCAGCTGCGGAAAGGAGGAGCGAGGCCGAGCAAGGATCGGCGAGGGAGAGTGAGAGAGAGAGAGGGTAAGCAAGAGAAAATGAAGAGGAGAGAGAGGAAGAGCGTGAGAGAGGAGGACCAAGGTTGGTGGACCTTCGGGGAACTTGTGTGGAGTTGGAGAGCCTCGCACGAAGCTCGGGGAAGCTTTGACGGAAGATCAGCGGAGCTTGGAGGGAGCTAGGCGGAGCTTGCGCGACCGGTGGCAGGCACACGCACGAGGAGGAGGGGCTTAGGGAGGTGACCTCTTGGCCCTCTGCAGCTGCTAAAGCTACTGCGGTGCGCTGCAGGCGGCGCTGCGAGGAGAGTAGCATTGCGGAGGAGGTTCTAGTACTGAAAAGTTCCAGTATCAGACGTTTGGAGCATCAACCAGAAGTCTAGAGAGGCATTAGGACGTCTGGAGTTGAAGTAAGACGTCTGAAAGCATAAAATCACGCGAGGTACATGTTTCCTGCGCTACTTTCTGCCATGCAGATCGTAGCACAGGAAATGTTGGGCTGAGAATGGGTCAGCAGCTTTCGTACGCAGGTGAAGGTCGTTGGAAAGGTGCATGGTGCGCTTTCCAGGCACTTTTGGACGTCTGATCATGTCGCCAAACGTCCTAAGGTACTTCCAGACGATCGGAGGCTTTGTTCAACATCTAGAGCTTCCCCCAGATGGTCGCGGAGGGATTCGAACATCTGAGGATACCGCAGGAGACACGAGGTAAGATTTGACGTCTTTTAAGATGTCTGAGACTAGTCTTAGACGTCTAATTTTGGACAGTAACCATGTTTTTGGCTTCTTTATGGCCCAATCGGAGTCGGATTTCCGCAAATGAAGTATCGCTATTTTCCATTCAAGTTTCTCTACATGTTAGTGTTGAGTACCTACTATTTTGAGCTTGTCTAATGTAAATTAGTCGCTGGTACAGGTTACCAACCGATGGCATGTTCGAGTCCCGCGGAGACGATGAGATCTGCGGTGCAGGCACCCATTCCTCCCGTGATACCCGATAGAGTGGTTTACTATAACATTAAGATCTACACAATGAAAGAGCATGTTTAGAATACTTGAATAAACCCTAGGATGAGAAATGAACCCTAGGGTAGAAACAAATGTGAATGGTTGAGCTCCTCTGTTTACTTGAGATGCATGTTAAAATACAAGTTGCCTGTATGTGAATGAGAAATTGAACTGTGAAACCACAAGTTGCATGTATATGATTGAGAATTGAATTGTGAAAACATGAGCTGCCTATATATGGATGAGGAACGAGTGATGCACCATGTGATTTGAATACTGATAAATGTAACGAATATGAGCATGAACCCTATGGGAAATTAGGAGTAGAACTCCTATGTATGAAAGGAAATCTGGTATGTAGACGGGAAGTGAGCTGGCCCTTGTGTATACGGTACCAAAGAGAGCAACTGTCCCTTTTAGTGTAGAGGGGGAGCTAGCCACCCCTTGGGTTGAGACCCGGGGTAGGACTGGTCACTATACACCGACTCTTGGTGGCCCTCGCGTACATGGTATCAAGGTGAGCTACTAGTGTAGGGAGGGAGCTAGCCACCCCACGAGGCTCGGGGTTAAGGTAGCCACCTTATACCGACTTTGTTAGGCCCACTGGGCAAACCAAGGTAGTCGGACGAGGGTACGCGGACTCTTGAGGGTGAGACCCTTGTTTGGTTCTGAGGGGCGAGATCCCTGTTTTGAGAAGGCAAGGCCCTATACTGTTCCGTGCTGTACTTTAGGCGTACCGGCTAACGGAAATGACTAACCACGTGTAAGTGCGGGGTAGCTACCCGTGAGCTTATCATGCGTAATGTAGTCACCGCTACGTCGCGACAGTGACCCTGGGGTGGTTTACTGGGTGTAGGATTACCGCGAGAGACTCTCCCAGCCAAGAGAGCACAACATGTACCTTCTACTCCATGGAAAAGACTGCAATCAAGATCGTTCCCATGAGGAACAAGCAAGATCAAGAAATACTTGGATCCTTTGTGAAATAAATGAATCGGAAATACATAAATGAGATAAATAGAAATGAGAATGAACCTGGTTACTTGTTTTACTTTACTTGTACATAATTAATGTAAACACCACTTAACCTTCGTTGACTCTGTCTTTTCGTAACCCTGTTTAGGATCGGGAGTTGAGCAGCCCGAGTTTCCTGCTGCAGAGGGTGTTGGGCTTAGCCGAGCCCAGCCATAGTCGTTTCTTTCCAGCTCTTCCATTTTCCTACTGTTGTAGTGAGTAATAGACATCTATTTTACTGTTCCTGTTACGTTTTGTTTTCTTTCCACTGTTGTTGTTGTAGTGGCATATACTATTTTGAGAAGTTGCTCTACTTTCCTTTACTGTTTTACTTTTCCTTCTGCTTGGTTATAATGCCAGTGTGGATGTGGTATTATTCCTGCTTTTGGTCATTTCTCATTGGACGACTAGGTCTTGGGATTAGTCGAGGCAAGCTGGTCTCGGGTCTTGTCGGGATCTGGGAATCTAGTCGTAACATCAGATGTCTGGAACTCTCCTCAGATAGTTTCAGGGGAGTCTGGACGTCTGAGGCAGCCACAGGAATTGAGAGGTAAGATCTGACTTCTTTCAAGACGTCTGGGACTAGTGCCAGACGTCTGATTTTGGACAGTATGGGTGTTTTTGGTCCATTTGGGGCCCAAACGGAATCAGATTTCTGCAAACGTAGTACCATTATTTTCCACTTGATTTTCTCTACATGTTAGTGTAGAGTATGCACTATTTTGACTCATTTGATGTAAATTAGTCGCTGGTATGAGTTACCAGCCGGTGGCATGTTCAGGGCCTGCGAAGACGACGAGATCTGCGATGCAGGCCCCCATTCCTCCCGTGATACCCAGTAGAGTGGTTTAATTCATTTGTTTAGATGTAAATAAAGAATATGCTTTCTTAGATTAAATTGATTGAAACTCTAGGATGTGGAATGAACCCTACGGTTGAAATGTATGAGCCTGGTGTTGAGCTATACTGTTCACTTGAGATGCATGTTTAACTAAATTGCTAGCAATGTGTATTAGTTGATTTATGAGTTGCTTTGTCAAATATGAAAACACGAGCTGCCTGCTATGTAATGGAAAAATGGTGAGTTGAATAATATGATTCGGATATGGATAAATGAGATGAATATGAGCATGAACCCTATAGGAAATTAGGAGTAGAACTCTTGTATATGAAAGGAATTTGGTACGTAGACGAGAAGTGAGCTAGCCATTGTGTACATGGTACCAAGGAAAGCAACTGTCCCTTTTAGTGTAGAGGGGGAGCCAGCCACTCCTTGGGTTGAGACCTGGGGTAGGACTGGTCACTCTACACCTACTCTTGTTTGGCCCTCACGTACGTAGTACCGAGGTGTGCTACTAGTGTAGGGAGGGAGCTAGCTGCCCTACGGGGCCCAGGGTTAGGACTAGCCAACCTACACTGACTTTTTAGGCCCTTTGGGCAAACCGGAGTAGTCGGACGAGGGTACATGGACTGTGGAGGGGCGAGACCCCTGTTTGTTTCTGAGGGGCGAGACCCTTATTTTGAGAGGGCGAGGCCCTGTACGGTTTCGTGTTGTACTTTAGGTGTACCCACTAGCGGAAACGACTGACCGAGTGCTAGCGCGGGGTAGCTACCCGTGCGCTTATCACACGTGCCATAGTCATCGCTACGTCGCGACAGTGACCTCGAGGTGGTTGATTGGGTGTAGGACTACCGTGGGGGACTGTCCCGGCTAGGAGAGCACCATGTGTACCTTCTATACCATGGGAAAGACTGCAATCAAGATAGTTCCCACAGGGAACAAGCAAGATTAAGAAATACTTGGATTCTTTGTGAAATAAATGAACCAAAAATACATAGATGAGGTAAATAGAAATGAGAATAAAACTTAGTTGCTTGTTTTACATTACTTGCGCATAAATAATGTAAACACCACTCTACTCAGTGTTTGCTGACTCTATCTTTTCGTAACCTTGTTTAGGACCAGGAGTTGAACAACTTGAGTTTTCGGCTGCAGAGGGTGCTGGGCCTAGCCGAGCCCAACTGTAGTTGTCTTTCTTGTCCTTTTTTTTTCTGTTGTAGTTGTGAGTATTGGACATTTAAATTACTGTTCCTGTTACTTTCTGTTTTCCTTCCGCTATTCTTGTTGTGGTGGCATGTACTATTTTGAGACAGTTTGCTCTACTTTCTTTTATCGTTTCGCTTTTCCTTCTGCTTAATTATAATGCATGTGTGGATGTGGTATTATTTCCTGCTTTTGGTTATTTCTCGTTGGGCAACTAGGTCTTGGGATTAGTCGAGGCGAGCCGGTCTCGGGTCCTTTAGGGATCTGGGAACCGAGTCGTAATAGTTGTTTAGTTTTATCATCACATGGTTTATTCCCTTACTCACCTCAGAAGTCAGATTCTGACGCTTTGTCTGGCTTTTTAAGTCAGTTGCATTGTAGTATAGGTGACCAAGCGTTGACAACAAATAAGAATTTATTACTCGAAAACCTAAGTATCCGAGGTCGAACACAGGGAGCAAATGGAATTTATTCACTAATCTCAATAATGTAATTGAACACCTAAAATTACTCAAAACTTAATTCAGAATATAAATGCAAGAGTTTAAGAGTTAAAATTGTAGTAAAATAGAATTGGACATCTGATTATAGAATTAGACGTCTTAAAAAGATATTTTCTCTTTTAACTCTCTCTTATTTCTTCTCCTGTTTGCTTTCTCTTCTTCTTTCTTTCTTTCCCTGATTTTCCTCTTTCCTTAGCTCTTTTTCTTCTATTCTTCTTTGACTTTGGCCGTCTGCTTCTTCTTCCTTGTTTCTTCTTTGTAGCTCCTTTCTAGCTTTTCCTTTCTTCTTCCTTCTTGTTTTCCTCTATCTTTTGCCCTTTCTTCTTGAGTTTTCTCTTTTTTGCTGTTTGTCTGCAGCTAAGTGTCAGCTTCACCTTTCCTTTGTTTCCTTCAGCCTCCTCTGGCTTTCTTCTCTTTGGCTTCTTTCCTTTCTTCCTTCCTTCTTCTCTTTTATAGTGCCTTTCTCCTTCTTCCTCTGCGACTAAGTTCTTCATTCACCTTGCCTTTCTTTCCTTCAGCCTCCTCTAGCTTTCTTCTCTTTCACTTCTTTCCTTTCTTCCTTCTTCTCTTGCACAATGCCTTTCTCCTTCTTCTTCCTCTGCGACTAAGTGTCGACTTCACCTTTCTGTAGCCCCAGCTGTGCCTTCCTTCCTCCTTCCCTGCACACACTGAAGAGAAAAACCTAACCCTACCCTCCCCCGCGTCTCTCTCTCTCTCTGTATATCTCTCTTCGGTATGCTCTCCCAGAGCCAGGTAATCGGGTCGGTTGCATTCCCGGGTCTAGGCGGACCGGCGTGTGTGTGGTGCGCGAGGAGTGCACGGATAGGTTAGTCGGGTCCGGGTGCCAGGTCCACAGGGGAAGTGTCTCGGACGAGGCGTGGTAAGGGCGAGGACCTCACCCCTGTGTGTCTTGAGGCGAATAACATAAAACACAAATTTAATTTAACCTAGATGCCTCACTCTTGCATTCACGAGGTGGGACTAAATGTCCCACTTGCTTCTGCGCTTTCGCCCGCAGGAGCTCCTTCTTCAATTGCTGCTACTAGGTTGCTTGCCAAACCAATTGACCTGCTGTCTAAGTTCGTGCAGGCATCTGCTTCCTCTGGGACCCTGACACCTGGAGCGCGCAACTTGGGATGAAGCTCGCGACCTCCTTGCTGTGTGCGTCAATGGCGGCAGGTGGTGAGATCTGTCACACATAATCATGGCCTTGTGGCCCCATTAAAATACATGGGAAGCATTACTGGGTCAAGGCGAAGGTGGGACGATAGGTGGCAGGTCGTGGGGTGGCCTAGGCGTGCGTGCTGAGGTCACCCTATGGCTGTGCTTTTGGGTTAGGTCGGGGGTGTTTAGGAAGGTGTAGGCGGTTGATGGATGGGTGGAAGATGTTCAGTGGTCGATGGCGGAGGTGAAGAGGTTGGTGGCGAGACGTGTGGAGGTGTGGAGTGATGGGTGCGTCTTGCCGGAGGTTGGCTGGAGATGGGGAAGATGGCGGTGGACAGTGGCTGCGAGGGAGGTTTTGTGAAATAGGAGGGGAATTGAAGAGGGGATAGAGAGGGGTAAGTCTAACCTAATTAAGTGGACGAAGGGGAAGAGATGGCGACTGGCAGTACTTGCTGTCGCCGAAGAAGGTGTCCAGTGGAGGGAGACGGCAGTGACGACAGGGTTAGAGGTGCTCGCGAGGGTGTTGCGCGCCTCGGAGGAAGATGGTGAGGACAGCTCTGCCACTGGTATTGTGGCAGAGCAACGAGAAATAGGAGGGAGGCTCACTGGAGCTCGCTGGACCACTTGACTAGAGGAGAGGAGGATGAAATTGGGGTGGATCTCTGGCCAAGTTGAGCTAAGGAGGTGCGGCCAGGGTTGTGGATTATTTTATAGGCACTGGCAGGGGCTCTTGTGCTTGGAAGACAAGCTTCCAAATGCAAGAGTCCTCGCTAGAGTAGGAATTCTGTGGGATACCCAAATCTGTCGTGCGTTTGCATGAGAGATTGGGTGTGGATCAGGGATTAGGACCACGCTCAGATGGAAGGGAATTCCTTAAAGAATCTCCCTTCCAAATCTGGGAGGAGATCTCTGAGGAATCAAGGAGTACTCCCCCTCCATTCCTTGCCAGAGTAGGATTTCTCCCCATTAATGGTGGAGGGACCTGTTTGTAAGAGTGGTGAGAAGTTAGGGGGGGTCTGTGCAATGGTTTTAAAAGATAGGGGCCAAAATGTAATTAGGTGTACTATTTTGCAAAGTAGGTCAAGATGACCTCCCCTTAGGTCCAAATTTTGGTGAAAACCTAATTTTGACCTAAGGAATCCAATGGTGAAGTTGGATTTTAGGTTTGACCACGTTTGACTGGACATTTTGCATAAAAACCTAAATTAGGTCAATTAATGAGCTAGGACCCAAATCTTGGTCAAAATAGGTTCCAAAGGTCAATTTGAAGGTTATAAACCTTAGGGGATATTTTTCAATGAATTTTAGAGGGTATATTTGATTTTTATCCTGATGAGAACCTTGTTGAATTAAGCGGGTCTATTTTAGGGTTATAGAATGTCATTTAATTCTTGGATTGCACAAGAATCCATTTCTGACTAAATCAACCCACTCTTTATCTTATTTATACCATTTGACCTATGTTTTGCCTCTAAGAAATCCCGTTTATGTACTGCAATGGTAAAATTACAGTTTTAACCTTTATTTCATGTTTTCTTCTCAGAACACTTATTCCTTGAATTAAGCCCTTCTCTAGGTTATGTAGGAGCTCTTATTCTCTTTATTAAGTCAAAATGAGCTAGTTAAGGCTCATGATGAGCATCTCATCAATGTATCCTTCCCTCGAATCCTAGCTTGGTAGTCTCTCCTTGGCTAGGGAAGGGACTAGCAGAGCTGATAATCTTTGTGAAAGGTATACCCATTCTCAACGTATTGAGAACGTTGTTGACCTTGGTCTTCTGTCCCTGTGGGAGTACCCAAGCTAATTCCTTGCGACAACGAAGAGAAAGCTTCACTTGTGTCTAGCAAGATTCAATCATAGAACATTTCAGATAGTGTTACAACCTGAACTCGGCTTCCCATGGAACTCAAGAACAACTCGCCTTGATTTATCCCAAGATCCAGTCGTCCATCGAGAAACAACCCAAATGCACAAAACATACAATAACCACATATGCAATGTAGCTAAGCAGTTAAATCAAAAGATAGTAACAGAAATAGAACAAAAAGTTTAAATAAAACAACATGCCACAGGTGAAAAAATAGAGTTCGCTAACTAGCCATCACACTAGAATAAAAAGACACAAGCAACAACATATGTTTCAACATGCAAAATGTACTCACTACAATAAAGGTGTCACAAAAGTGAAACGAAAAAAGAGGCAGTCTATTGTTGGGCTTGACTGGGCCTAGCACACTCTGCAGCCGGTGGTGCTGGCTGCTCAACTCCCTGACCTAAACATGTACACATATAATTGTTGTTAGCTAAATGCTAAGTAGAGTGGCACATAAGAATGACAAAAAATCATTTTTGTGCATTTGGAATTCGTCGAAAATCGTAGTATAGTCACGCAAAAATGTTCGTCAAAAATTGATTTCTAAAGATAACGAGACTTGAGTCCCGGTCGTTCGTCTCTGGGAGGCGTTGCTTTTACTTTTGAAATCAATCTTTTTGCCGCTCTACTTTGTTTAGAATCGCATGCTGGTTCATGATTATTACGTACGACATGCTTAGTTGCAAGAATATTAAGAGTTAGAAATAGGCAACATTAATCACGCAAAAGATAATAGCAATCATTAAGCTCATAGTGATTTCAAACAGATATATATATATAAATGTGTTTTCATTCATTCATTTGGGAGTTGTTGCACAAGGAATCTAGAGGAAATCTTGTACATAAATGCTTGAAAATTAAACTAACTACCAGAAAATGATTGCATACAAGAATCGATGGGGGGATTTCGCATGCATCATTGGGGGAGAAGTACGACTACACTACTAAGTAGTAAATAAATGCATTAAATATACGAAGAGCATAATATAAATCTAGTAGAATGGAAGGGCATTCAGGGGTGGTCTCCGATGGCCTTTGAATGGTTGAGAGAAGGAGGGGCGGCCAATGGAACTTAGGCAGGCCCTTGGAGAGAGGTTGGGGAGCTGATCCAGCTTCCTGGCATGGAGATGGTGGCCTCCATGGTGGTGCTCAACTCGTGGAGGTGGAGTGGAGATGGAAGTGGCTATTCTAAGTGGAATGGATGCCAAGGAAGTGAATGGGTGCAAATGGCCACCCAAGGGGTCTTTTTATAGACCTAAGGGAAGCTCTCTAGAGAATTATGGAATTCTCTAGAGAGGCCTATGGTGGGATCTCGTGGGAGAGTGAGAGAGAGAGGGTGGATGATGGTTTTTAGATCCACCAAATGTGGATCTAAAAATTGAATGGCTCTTGGTTGCTCTTTTTGGCAACCAAGGCAACCACACATGGTAGAGAGTTCTAGAGAACTCTAGGCTAGGTATTTTCGTGTGGATGGTGTGTGTGGGTGTGTGTGGGTGTGTGTGGGTTGAAACTTAGGTGGCTAGGTTGATTAGGTTAGGTTCTAGTGGGTATAGGTCAAGGTATGTCTCAAATTAGGATTATAAACCCTAATTCACTAAGATAAAGTGCAATTAAACTTAATACAAGTTTAATTGGGTGTGTGGAAACTTAATTGAGAGTAAAAAAACTCAATTAAGTCAGGTCTAGGTCAATTGGACTCTCACTGAGTCCAATTGGACAGTGTGTGCTGAGATCTGGGCTCAATTGGACTCAATGAGTCCAATTGAATAGGCTGATGTAATTGACTAAGATACAAGTCAATTAGGTTTAGTGAGGACCTAATTAGGTCCTTAGGGAGGTCTAGAGGTGGTGTACTAGGGTTAGGGCACCTTAATTTAGGTTCCTATGGGGTTGGAATTGGGTTTAGGGACCTAGAGATCCAAGATCAAGGCTTAAATCTCAAAACAGGAATTGGAGAGCAATATCAGACGTCTAATAATAGAATCAGACATTTTATACTAAAAAATCAGAAGTCCATACTTGTTGTCTGGATGTCCAATCAGAGTCAGGAAGGATTTCAGGTTATGTGTTGGGTATTCTGCAGAAATTAGACGTCTGACAAAGTGTCTGGACGTCCAATAACACTGCAGAAGTGGGTTTGAAGTGTGTGGGGGTTGGCTAAGGGTCCTAGACATCTTAAAACTTATCTGGACATCCAGAGAAGGGTTGGAACTAGGGTTTTAGGGCTTCCTAGGATGTTGTGACCTAATCTAAGGGTGGATAAGGCTTGGGGAAGTCTCTAGGCTATCCTAGGGCTAGGATGGACCTAAGCTCTTCACATTTTACTGCTTTATTCCTACTTAATAGAATAGCAAACTTTTAACCCCCTTACATTATTATTCCTACATCTAAACTAGGCCTTTTGCTCCAGCTCTGCTACAACTCCTGTTATTCCTGATCTAGCTTCAGATCTAGCTTCAGATCCAGCTCCTGATCAGCTTATTCCCTGCAATCGACATAATGCACTTAATCAGCACATTATAACATTATTTTATGCATAGCTAAAGGAAAGCAGTAAAGATGCAGATAATGCGTATGCATGCATGAATAACCCTAACTTATGCTAAGTCTAGGCCTAATTTAGGTCAATTAAGACCTATGATTGCTGCGCAATCAAAGAACATTTAAGGCATCTACATATAAAAGAAAGCAGTAAAACATTCATGCATCTTCCAGTTACTCATTATCATTTGTTTCCATTTATAATCCTCTATGTGTTTAATTATTCGTGTATTCTAGTAAAGGTCTACATCATTATTTAGTCCACATGTTCCCTAAGGGAACGATCTGATGCAGTTTTCCTGCGATGTAGAATGCCCACGTGGCACTCTCTTGGCCGAGAGAGTACCCCATGGTAGCCTTACACCCGGTCTACCACCCTGGGGTCATGGTTGGGCGTAGCGATGACTATGGCATGTACGATAAACATGCGGGTAGCTACCCCATACTGACATGCGGTCAGTCCTTTCCACTAGCAGGTAGGCTCAAACGTATAACATAGAACAGAACAGGGGCCTCACCCCTCAACAGTCTGTGTACCCTCGCTCGGCTATCCTGGTTTTCCTAGTGGGCCTAACAGAAGTCGGTGTAGGGAGGCCAATCTTAACCCCGGGTCCCAATCTAAGGGGAGGCTAGCTCTCTCGCTACACAAAAGTGATGGTTGCTCTCCTCGGTACCACGTACACGAGGGCCAACCCACTTTCCATACCCAAGTCCAAACAGTCAACCAACATGCCTGTATAGTCCAAGTGTTCCATAATACATCAATATCCATGTCGCTGTACTTTGATTCCTTTCCTAGTTCCTCGAAGGGTTCGTGCATAGTACTCGTCTCATTTCAATACATGGCATGCATCTCTATTCACATTCTAGTTTCATAATCATAGAACGGGTAGCTCATGATTCAACAAGATAAGCATTCAATCTTATCAATTTACATATTCAATTACTCACAGTAGGGAAATGTAACTACATGCATTCTTAAATTATAACAAGCGAGGTTCAAATAGTGTATATACCACATTCTTAGCCCTAAGGTTCATCTCATGTCCTAAGTTTCGAGCAAAAATTTCTAATTTAGCATGCACTTAATAAATTAAATCACTTGAGTAGAGAGGACCACTCTACCAAAGTGTATGGGTGGTATGGGGGTACGAATGGTAGATCCTGATGTCTCCGTAGGTCCTATGTGCACTACAGACTAGAGACCTATTCCAAACGGTTGGTCAAACCAGATGTTAATAATGCTGACCAAACTTCTATCATGTCAAAACAAGCTTAAAATAGTATGGAAATGACCTTAACACGTAGGAAATTCTGAAAGAAAACCAACAATACTTCATTTACGCAAAATCCACTTCGTTTGGGCCTTGAATCGGCCCAAATGCTCTTCTCGGTTCACCTGAACCTGGTTGGATCGGCCGCCTGGTGGCTATGTTAGCGCAATCAGGCCATAATCAGAATTTTGGGGTGAGTCCCAGACATCTTAAAAGTGCGCAGAGTCTCACCTTGCTCTCCTACGTCTGTTTCAGTCATCTGTTGCCGCTCACAACCATCTGAGGGTGTCTCCAAACGCCTGACACTACTCTTGGTCATCTGGGAGAGCAGTCGAACATTTGACTTTGCTTCCAGACATCCTAAAGTGCCTCAAACATCATGCCAACGTGCCTTCCCAACGTCTCTAGCACATGCGCAGACACACGTAGCAGAACATGACACCCTAACAACTACCATAGTATGCATGCATGACACAGAGTTCAGGCAGTGAAATATCTCGACACTCTACGTGCCACCAGATGTCCTAAGCTCCCTCTAGACGTTTGACGATCCCTCCAGGCGTTTGGCTAACGTCACAAACGTTTAATAGCATGGAAAAATGACTCCCAACTTTGTGCGCAGGACCTTCCTTGCAGTGGCTCTCCTCCTCTGCATGCTGCTGCAACTACCTCCGTAGTAGTAGCTTCTCCTCCTACCGCTCCCCCTCTTCCCCCTGCACACACTTCTCTCTCTTGAGCTCCTCCTGCTCCCTGCTCTCTCCTTTGCTCGAACTCAAGCTCCCAACCTTTCCCTCTCACGCCAGCTACAAGGAATGGAAGGGGGGAAACGAAGGAGAAGGTGGGGGCGGGGAGATGTGTGCCGCTGGGGAGGACAAAGTGGAGGAGTGGGGGTGGAGGGTTTTAAGGGTTTTATAGAGGTGGGAAGGGGTAGGATTTGTAGGGTGGCGTAGAATATGGTGGGGTTGGGAAAATTGCACCTGGCCAGATAGAACTATTTATAGGGGGTTAGAAATTATGCAAGACCCCTCCCAAAAGCCAAAAACTCCACACGAGGCCTTTTTGGTTTGTAGAATTTACGATAAGGCCCCTAAATGTTTAGAAAAGCCTAATTGACCCTTGAGATGGGTCATTTCAGATAGTGTCTCAGGGTTGGTAGAACTTGTCGGGTCACACCAATGCTCTCGCTAGGAACAGCTCCCTCGAGGAGGGTAGTCTTCGGGTGTGCCCTCTCAATCTACCATCAGATGAGATCTCAACCAAACCCCTCATGGTACTCCAGCATCCTCCGCACATGAGTGCCCAACGAGCCTCACGCTCCAAGTATTAGGTACCCCAGCGACACCCATACTCAATGGGCCCACTTTGCCTGAGGTACCTCACATCAGGTCAGATTCAGATACTTCCAAATACCATATTTCAATGATGGCCCTTGGCTCATCTTTGTACCCTGGTACCATCCGAGTTTCGAAGTAGATCTCAGGCAGCCTCTAGCTACCACATAATCTCAGGTCTTCAACCAAAACAGTGAACCTGCTGGTCACAAGGTCATGGTGCTTAGCCTTACGAGCTCACCTATCAGGCCTAACAATCATTTAGCCCTCTTAATCCCATATTGGGAGAGAAGCCTAAGGACCTACTAGATTGTACAGTCTTACCTGAGACCTTAGGATCCAAGCTTTTCCTCTTTAGGGTTGTAAAAGAGTCGTCGACGTCTTTGTGAAGGGTTTAATCCTCTTCTTAGACATTTTAGATTGCTTTTAGTTCTCTTAGAGAGCTATAAGCTTCAATAGGTCACTTTACACCCCTCTAGGATTTTGACGTAATTTGTCCATCTCATTCTCCATTAGAGTGTTTGTTATATCCATCATCAAGTTTATGATTAATTTAGGTCACCACATAAGGTTTATAGGGTCAAGAACTTAGGATTTCACCCATCTTAGGGCTTAAGTGGCCATTTAACATTAGGCACTAGTGACTTAACTTTAGGGAGTCAACTAGAAGCTACTTAGCGTTAAGTCACAAGTACCTAACGTTAGGTACTATTGTTGTAGGGCTCAATTAGGCTGCAAAACCTGAAATTCCTTGCCTCAAAACCCCTACTTGTCACCTCCCATTTCCATGAGAATTTAGCCAAAAGTTAATTTACATATGGAAAACACATTAATCATGTAAAATTCCCCACCAAAAGTTAGCATATGACCTAACTAGAAAAATTCCACACACACATATATATATTCCAAAACTCGTATTTTTCCATGGTAAGAACAAACTATGCCCATGAATGATGAGAGACTCATCATGACTCCTAATTATCATTAATTAGCTAGTTTCCTTAGCTAATTAACTAAGAATACATCAAATACAGGGTTAACTATACTATAGGGGTTAAAATACCAAGGACCTGCAAAATAAGTTAAAAATACAGAATTAAAGATCAATTAATCGTAATAATAATTTAATTAATAATCTGGACTCAATTAAGAATCATTTAGCTAGATATTTAGTATTTAAACTAAATTAATTTTAAGAACTAAGTACTTAATTAACCTATTTAATTAAATCATTTAAATAAATATAGCTAAAAATGATAAAAACATAATTTCAAGGCATAAATATAATATTTACCTAATTTATGATTACCATATAAAAAGTTGAAAAATAAATAAATTAAAATAAGCCTTAAAACTCACTATTTACATTTAGGTCCTTAACTTCTAATTCATTTGAGTCCATTTTATTTTCAATTTGGACCTTTTATTACACTTATACCCCCATGTACATCTTCATCATCTTCTTCATCTTCATCTTCAACCGTGGATAGTTGAGGATGTCAGGTTTTCGTACTGCCGATTCACTATCGATCTTATGTCAGAAAACCTTCGCCATTGTCGCTCAGCTTCCGCTCACCCTCTCCTCATCCAACGGATTGAATTACCAAGAAATCCTATTTGACCTAGGCATTTAACTTCACCGGTGTCAGAGACGACGTTGGTGAGTACAATGAACCTAGACATGTTCCCATCCAGATTCATACCCTTTAACCCCCAGCTCTGCTTATAGATAGACCCTCTGACCTTCGATCAAGGTTAGCGACCCCCTACCCTCTTCCCTAAACTGCGGTCACTCCTAGACTTTTCTTCCCAAACTCCGGCGACTTCAACCTCCCACCTCTGTTTTTCTTAGAGGACCTACACCTCCCACACTTCTCTGCCATCCTCTGCCGCGTCTTCGGACGAGGCCACGACTCCAACACTTCTTCTTTACATGTCACATTCTTCCTTTGCTGGAGCTCTATTCTACCCCTCTATTTCCTCCTCTATTATGAATGTCGACGGAGTCTTCTGATCTCCTTTTGTCCAGGTAATGGTAGAGTAGCTTAGATTTCAGTTTACTTTAGATAGGTTAGTTAGTTAGGTAATTAGAGTAGTGTTTAGCTTGGTTTCAATGTCGTCTTCCATAGCTTCGACGAGCCAATTCCAACTCACCAGACCTTCTTTCATCATTTAGATCACTTAATCACCTTCCTCATTCTTCCATGAATCCATTCCACCTTCTCCCTTCTAAATTCGATCACTTATACGCCTAAACCACCTCATCTACAACTTAGGATCTTCGCTGTCTATGGTGGAGGTCCCAAAGCTGTTTCACACTCATCAGAGGCCCTTCATCACCTATTTGCATCACTAGGGCCATTCTCCGCTAGATAATTTCATATATAATTGTCTATATTAGAAATGCCCAATTCCACTCAACCTCTTAAGCTCGCTGCTAATTGCGGCTCAAGAGGAGTTGATTCACCTGATTAACCACCCTGTTACCATTGCCCAACCCTCATAAGCATTTCCCCTCACTCAATTGAGTGAGAGGGCAATTCTTGAGTTTAGATGAACTCAAGATGTGACTTATTGCATTTCTTGACAAATTCACGCTTCTGATAAGAAATTGATGTAATTGTTGTGCTCCTAAGGTTCTTTGCAACCTCAGGAAGCTTTTAAAACTTTTCACAATTTGTTTTATGGAGGTTTTGTCTCTAGCGATTACTACTAATAGGCATCGGAGCTTCAGCGAGCTCCGGTAATCTCGATTTGAGCTACAAGCCTTCTAGATCTTCTACGAAGTTCTTGATAAAGTTGTTCTGACCTTAGGATTAATTCCACTAAATGGATTAAGGTTTTAAAGCTGGTTCCTCTCTGATGGTCTTCATCTTCCCCAACTCCAGCAGAGTTGGAAAAGTATTATACTTTAGGTTGTGATTCCAGAAATAAGTTCTGAAGCATGAGAAGCTCATTTAGAACCTATTCTAGGATTTTATTAGGTTTGAGAATCACTGATTAGGTCTGTCGAGTACCTCTCCGATCAAGCTCAAGCGATGAGCCTAAGAACACTATAGGAGCTTTCAAAACACAAAATTGATGTGCTGAGTCGATTTTTAAGGTTGATTTTAGCCTGAAAAAGCCTTCAATTTAATCTGAATTGCCTTAATCTTGAAAGTCAAATTTTGAGCTTCTTAAGTCAAACTCGAGTCTAATTTGAGGCTCAAATGCTCGAATCTTTGATTTAATGAGTTGGTTAAGTTTCTGATGAGATTTAGAACCTATAGGAAATGATTTAATAAAGTTTCATTGAGATTATATTGTGATTTGAGTTTCTATTCAATTTGGGTTCAAAATGGAACCCAACACTATGCAGTGCGTTATTGTTGAGATTTGTGTCTAAATTCTACCTAGATCAGACTTCTTTAATCCTTTAAACTAGTCTAGATCAATTCTTGATGTTCTGATCCATTTATTGGAACTATTCAACTCTGAAATCAGATTTCTATGCAGCGAACTTGAACCTTTGAAGCTTCTGGAGCTTCTAAAGCTCTTTCTTAGCTCAAACTCTTTCCTAATCCTTGCAGAATGTTCTTTTGAACATTTCTCAACTCTCAGATAAGAGAATTAATTGATTGGTAGCTCATTTGACCTAAAATTTAACTCTGAGGCATTTCTAGGCATATGGCAACAGTGCCATGTTCTTCTCTGAATTCATGGATCAAATGTGATCCAACCACCAAATTGGTGCTAAAATGGACACTTGAGATCAAGAGCTCTCGTTAGAGATTTGGATCACCCTAAATGGTGGTTTGTGTTGGTGGTAATCGTCATCCGAAATTGACGGCTGGTGATGAAGTAGCAAAGAAGACTCGGATGAGCTATGTCCCACATTGGGAACTAACGATGTGCCGCACATGTATATGAGGCATTTGTGAACCCAACGCTTTAGTTGACAAGCACTGGGCACACAATACCCTCTGAGCATATATCCCTTCTGACCATATTGAGCGTGTGTGTGCACGTGCATGCATGTGTGTGCACCTGTGTGCGCATAGGCCCAGGTAGGTGTAAGTGGTTTCGTGGGCTTGATTGGGCCAAGTATTGTGCAAACGAATAGGCTAAAATAGACCACTAATAACTAGGACTGGTTCGAGTAGGGTTTGGTTCCACTTTATGGGTGATGTGTATCCTCGAAAGAACTGGTCCACCAATTAACCAAATTTTTGGTTAAGTAAAAAGAAGAATGGGTTAAGAACTTAAATTGACTAAGTGTGGATTCATGAACAGTGAATTAAAGAGATGGAAGGCTTAAGAGGTTGCATAATGAGTTTAAGACAAGAGGAGAGAGTGAGATTAAGGCTGAGGAGTTAAAGTGAAATGTTTAAGTCGTCAGAGAGAAAAGAGAGAAGGTTGAGTTGAAATAAATGATTGATATTGATTAATGTTTGAGACTAATTGTAACAAGGCATCTGATTTGTTTAGTAATTTCTTTTTATGCCTTATCTTTTTTTTTTTGAACAAGTGAGGAGTGTTATCGTTAATGATAGTAGACTAGGAGCATTTTATTCATAATTCATAATAGAGAAAAACAATTCAAAGAATCTCTCCATGCTCCCACTAGTTCACCTCAAGTTCTAACAATATTCCCTACATTTATTGGTGTCCCTCTAAATAATTTATTATTACAAGCACACTAGATACACCATAGAACTCCAGCCATCAATGTATGCAGTTTGGATGAATTTCTAAAGTATGTCCATAATTCATCCCATAAGGGGAGGCCTTCTCCGAATATCATTCTCCATGCTTGATCTGTCACTAGGCACGTAGAAAAAATGTGCATGCTATTATCAGTTGGGAAGTCACATAGTGGGTAGTTCTGGGCTAGGGCACCTAATCTAGTGTGCCTCATGTCACCAGTAATGAGAGCATCTCTTCTACATAGCCAGAGGAAAATTTTTATTTTTAGGGGCATTTTTAAATGCCAAATACTAGCACAATCATTATCCACTAGCAAAGGAGTATTATCGTTTCCAACAACCAAATATTTATAAGCCTTCGCTGGGGAGAAAGGCCCATTATTCCAGACATACCTATCTGGCCCACCCAACGGCTGGAAAGGCTCTAAATCCCTCCTCAACTGAGTGCATTCTTCTTGCAATTGTCCTCCCACTCTAGCCGAATGGTCCACAAGCCTCCAGTTGCTATTCAAGGGGTCCCAGCTATCACTTATCGAAACGGACTTGTCCACTGCAGCATTGAATGCGCGTGGGAATCTATTTTTCAGCAAGCCCAAACTAGACCAATGGTCCTGCCATAAGAAAAACTGCTGGCCGTCTCCAAGTTTTGGCACAAAGATTGACCAGTTGTCATGGACTATTGCCTAGATAGACCTCAAGAATGGAGAAGGTCGGTGAGGGGCAGAGGTGTATCTAGTTACGTGAGAGCTGCCATGGTGTCTTTGATGATCACCGACCAGCTCTTGCCATCGTCTTCAAGGAGTTTAACTGCCCATTTGATCAGCAGAGAGTTGTTAAACTCCTTCAGTGAACGGATACCCAGACCACCTTGTTGTTTAGGAGTGCATAATTTCTACCATTTAATGGGGTGTAAGAATTTGCCCTCAAATTTTGCCCCTTTCCAAAAGAATTGCTTCTGCAGCATGTCAAGTCTTTTCCAAATTGATCTTGGCACCCTGAAAATGGAGAAGACTGGGATAGAAGTGATGATGGAGTTTAAGAGGATCAACCTGTCTCCCTTCGATAAGTATCGGCTGCTCCAACTCTTTAGCTTGGCTGTAACTTTCTCAAATAAGGGGTTCCAGTCACTCTTTTTTAATCTAGTGTCTTGCAAAGGGAGTCCCAGATATTTCACTAGCAAGTTTCTAATAGGAGTATGTAGGATGGAGGATAGCCTCTCAGACTCATGACCAGCCAATCCAAAGCAAATGAGGGAGGACTTGTCGCCATTTATCTTTAGACCAAAAATTTCACCAAACATGGTCACCATAGTATGAAGGATCTTAGCTTCATTTAGACCCCCTTCCATGAAGAAAACAATGTCATTTGCATATTGCAATATTGGCACCATAGCTCTAGAGTTAGTCAAGGAATAACCTCTTACCAAACCTGCCTCTGAAAGCTTGCAAATGAAGCAAGCTAGGGTGTCCATCGCAAGAATAAAGAGAAGTGGAGCTAGGGGCAGCCTTGTCTAATCCCTCGTTGGGGTTGAATCCAAGTTTCACAAGGTTTTCCATTTATAATAGGAGAGAAAGATGAAGTTGCAATACATCTTTTCATCCAAATAATCCACTTTGGTGGGAACCCCCTCCTCCTCATAATTTCCTATAGATAGTGCCAGGAGACCGAGTCAGAAGCCCTACTGAAGTCCACCTTCCACATGAAGGCTTTACATTTCCGTCTATGCCATTCGGTGACCATCTCCTGAGCTATGATAAAAGACTCTTGCAGTGATCTGTTGGGGAGGAAAGCTGACTGTACTGGATTAATCATATGCTGTAGAACTCCCCTCAATCTGTTTGCTAAGACCTTGCTAATAATCAAGTAAATAGAGTTTGTCAAGGTAATAGGTCTGAACTCTTGTAGGCTCTCTACTCCTTGCTTCTTAGGCAGTAAGAATAGGTATGATTTATTGATTCTTTTGAATCCCGAGTTGCCCTCTTGGAACTCTTTAATTACATCCATCACATCATGTTTCACCACTGGCCAAAATTTGTTATAAAAGAAGACTTAAAATCCATCGGGGTCGGGGAGCCTCAGAGTTCAACCCAGCCATCGCCTCTTCAACCTCCTAGACTGTGATTGGCGCAATCAGATGTTGAGTTTCAGATTGGTTCACTCGAAAGAAGTCTGAAGTTGTTAGTCTCCAATTTCCTATTTCTGCAGCTCTTGTAGCTTCTTTGAGGAACCTGATTGCTTATTTATTGATAGCTGCAAGGAAGGACAACACCTGATCACCTGAATGCAAAGAAGAGATATAATTGATTCTCCTTCTAGAGCTAGTTGTCATGTGAAAGAATTTGGTATTTGTGTCTCCTTCTTTCAGCCATAGTTGTCGAGACATTTCTCTACAATCAATTTCCCTCTTTAGATCTTCCTCTAAAATGATCTCCTAACAAGTTTTACGTTGCAGTCGCTCATCTTCTGTTAGCTGCCCCTTATCTTCTTTTTCGTCCAGCAGTTGCACCTTCTTTAAGGCTTCCATCCTTCTTTTGTCTCACTAGACCTCTATTACATTTTTGTACTCCTTCATGATAGATTTAAGTTCTTTGAGTTTGGTAGCAAGCTTGAAAGTGGCTGTGCCCTCCACCTGATTGGAAACAAACCAATTGGCAATCATATCCTTACATCCTTCTTCCCTAAGCCATGACTTTCTGAATTTGAAGTATGTGCCTATCAAGGGGCCTTCACCACAATCCCAGAGTAGCGGTGTATGATCTGAGAATGGGTGGTCCAGCCCCCTTACTGAGGATAGTTGGAAGCCTTCTAGCAGCTCTGCAATGCCAAAGAATTGATCTAGCATCGACTTCTACCCATTACCATTTCTCTAAGTGTATTCAACCCTTGAGGAAGGATAGAGAGCCAGGCTTAAAACTGAGGTCGCCATCTGAAAGCCAAGTGAACCACTATTCAGCCTTCCACTTCCTCTATCATCTTCAGTTAACATGCAATTGAAATCTCCCCCCACTAGCCAAGGCAGTCCTTGTACCACATCTGTAGCTCTACATAGCCCTTGCCATAGAGCATTTTTCGCACTATCAGAGCATGGTCCATACACACATGACAGAATTAAATCCCGATCTAAGCTCAGTTGTTTGAACTTGCAAGTTAGCACATATTTCTTTGTCCACACTTTCAATTCTATTCTTGAAAGTTTCCACCATACTGCAATACCTCCAGACCTCCCCTGTGCGTCACTTATCCTGACATCAGTCAGACCACCTTGGATTAAAGAGTGCCATAGATTTTTGTTCTCTTCCTCAATATGTGTTTCTTGGAGGAGTGCGCAGTCTACTTCCCACTCACAAAGATATCGAGCAAGTGAAGCCCTCCAAACTCCATCGTGCAACCCATGCACATTCCAAGTGAGGATTTTCATCTGTGTATGGTCAATCCCCTTTTGCACCACCATCCTTCTCTCCAAATTGAGAACTGCTGCTATAGCTGCTTCACTGATTTTCTTACCTTCGCCAACAGTTCTCCCCCTGAGTTTGTATGGAGAGCGACCATATTTGACTACTGAAGATGATCCTACCCCAAATTTTATAGCTTCAGGCGCCTTAAAGACGAAATTGTCTTCTTTGCCTTCATCAACCATTAGTCCCCCTATCTGTTCTTCTGCTGAAGTGCTTGCTGTCGTAGTTCCCTTCTGTCAGGGGTGTCAATCATCTCCACGCTACCCTGTTGGATCCTATCAGGCTCATCCATCAGCTTGTCTTGCAGAACCGAGCCATGGACTCCCTTCCTCTTCTTCAAATTGGGACATCCTTCTTGATTCAGTCGTTATTCATAGCTTCTTACCTGAGCCCCAACTACTTCAGCATACATTCTTTCTCCCCCTTGCTCTTGTTTCTCATCGTGATGGCAAAAAAATCTGACGTGAAGGAGCCAAGAGCTTCCTTCATAGCAAAGTATTAGCTTGTTGGGAACTTTCTCACCCTGAGTTAGTTTCACCTCTATTGATATGGACCTCTCATCTCCCACTTGCAGCCTTACATTTGCTCCTTTTGCTAAGGATGCAAAGCTAGAGATTGCATTTGCAATGACGCTGTTGACCCTTAGATGTAATGGGAGTCCTATGATTTCTAGGGTTCCCCGTCGCTCCTGTGCTCTTTGAGGAGGGCGTTCTTGCATTGTTCCATCAAAGGGTGAAACAAGCTCCACATTATGGACATCCCCTCAAAGGTGCTCATGCAGAAATGGAGGTTTTCAACATCAATCATACCCAGACCAAATAGCAAGAGGTGGGATCCGCCTAACATTGCGATTTTGTATCCTTTGGATGTTAGGGATAGGGAACTCACCAACTTTTGGGCTTGTGTGTATGAAATCATTCCTGTTAAGGCCTCGTCAATCAAGGCTCCACACAAGGCCATCTCTAAGTCTTTAACCTCTTTGGATAGAGGGATCCCCACATCAAGAGTATGGTTGAACCCTTCAGGTGGAGGGGGAGGGCGGGAGTTCGTCTTTTGAAAATTTCTCCGTGGCAGCGCTCCGTCTGGATTGGTTGGTCCCTTTCTCTTGTAGACATCTTTCTTGTGACCCAATTTGTCGCAAGCTAGACAGAGAACTAGGGAGTTGCAAGTAGCGGCCATGTGACCCCTTCTTGTACACCTATAACATAACACATCTGCGCTTCCTTCTCATCCGTATCGCCATCTACCCCTACCTTCTTGTCCCTGACGAGGAGCAGTCGGGGCCAAACCTTCACGAACCCGTCGACGCCTGCCTTTGGATCTCCAAACCCTCCAGTCATCACCCTCCTCCCCATCGACTCCATCGCCATGCTGCCTCATGCCTCTCCCTTAGTTGTAGGGTTATGAGAAAAATTCTTTTTATGCCTTATCTTGTGTAAGCATTCAATGTAAACATTTCTTTTCTTTGTTATTAAATGTAAAAATCTTTCATGTACATGTCTTTCATTAATGGAATAGTTGCAAGTCTTAAATTTCAACTTCATGTGCAATTGTTTTTGTACTTAACATATGATTTAATTATAGATTTAATTAGTAAATTTATTAATTAACTATGCATTAGAATAAAAATGGTGAATCGATTACGTTTATATCTCCTAGGGAATGACCTGGACTCAACTAGTTAAATGAATTAAAATATAAAATGTTAGGTTATCTTGACCCTATACAACAATCAACGACAATGATTTAACGAATCAAGTTAATCTAAATCCATTCTTTATGAGATTAATTAACACTAATAACCTTAATTAACTATGTTGAGAATTAAACCATCAATGAGCACCACTCCTTCCTTTTCATCTCCAACATCAACGACCCAAGCATTGAGACACATATGCATATATGTATGTGGAATAATCACAAACATGTGGCAAGCATTAGACCTAAAGAACAAAGCACCTTACCCTTGGGACCAAAAGAATGCACTTTTGCACCCTTACCTCACGTGATCTAACCATGGGGAGGTGGTGGAACCCATCGTCAGCGTCCTCAGTGGTAAGCGAGGGCAGGATTGAGGTGACCATCGTGGAGGGTAGGCCGACACTGCACTTACAATAGACCATCTCACGCCCAGGTTAGGATTGCTGGAGAAGAGAGCCTCGATGGAGCCATCGCGGCGGTTGTGGACCTCACCGTGGAGGTTGAGGGAGTGGGAGGTTTTCATTGTCCAGTCATGTAGAAAGACCCCCCTTGCACCTAGAGTGCTCTTCCACTGGTTTAGGACAATAGGTACTAAGGTCTTTTCTTCTCTTTCCCTCTTCATCTCAATAACATTGGCAGTAGCATCCCTAGCAGTGGCAGTGGCAACCACATGACCACCTCAGGCAAGGGTGGCCAGGGAGAGAGAGAAGGGGAGGATCGATGAGCAAAGTGGAGGAGGGAGATACCATTGATGGTGGAAGGGGTGTACTACTCTCTTTGGATACCATGGGAGGAGAAAAAATGGCTTCTCAAGCAAGCCATCCACCTTATATATGAGGTGTGAATTTATCAAAGGGGCACCTCCACTCATTTGCTTGAGTTCCAAGAAGGCCCTCAAATTACCATTTCTCTCAAAAGGCCCCTCACCCATAAATTGTTAAGGTCACGTGGGGCAAAAATCAAAGGGATCAGGATGCCTTCAACACTAGAGATAAAAAAAAGATTTCGTTGGTTTTCAAAATAGCTGTGAATTTTCAAACCTTTACACCCTAACCCCCAGTTCGTGAAATCGGCCATACCTTAAGCCCAAAAGAATGTGGGGGTAGCAGATCTGCACCACAACCTTTAGTTCTCACGTTACAACACCTTCGTTAAGGGTACTGTTGTGCAACTACTTTGTTGCTTGATGTAGACACATTTATTTAGGATAAAATGCCTATTTATGTATGTTCCTAGGCTAAGATATGCATTCCATACTATAAATATTGCATAGCATGCATCATTCTGCATTTAGAATAGTGTGTATAAATTTTAGGTTAATTGCGTCCTTTTATGGCCAGGAGAGGAGATTTAATTCAAGGCCTCGAATTGACGATTTGACCGTACATATCTGATTAAGACGATGATCGGAGACCAACACCTCTGAAATCTCCTTGATCAGAGTCCCGTAGCACCATACACAGTTTGAGAAAGATCAATGGCCAAGGGACTAGGTGATGCAATTTGAAGCTTCAAACGACAAATTAGATTGCACGGATGGATTTGGGTTGACAAATGTAACCCAATGGCATGAAAATTGACTCAATTCGACTTATGTAGTAACCCCTACTAAGGAAAGAAGATAGAAGGCCCATATCGTGCCACGTGGTGCTATCTAGGTCGCCCATTGGCGCACACATAGCACTGCACGTGTGTAGCAGCGCGGAGGCATGTAGCAGCGAGTGCCAGTGGGTGTGTGGGAATAAGTGCGCGAAGCACACATGAAAGCACTGCACACGGGTGCTTGAGTGGGATCTTCAATGGCACTTGCGATGGATCTTCAGCGACGTTTGTGGATGTCAATAATTGTCCATGCATGAAATGATTCCTTTCCCCCACTATAAAAGGACCCCTGCCCATCCCATTCTTCTTCATCTCTTCCTTTCTCTCCCTCACCACCTCCATGGCTCTAGAGAGAGCTCTTCCCAAGCTTGGGATGCTCCTCTAGAGTAGAAAATCAAATATTTTTTCCACTTCTCATCCCCCTTCGTGGAGCATCCGTGGTTGTCCTTTTACCACCTTTGGGAAGAAGATCCTTGCCGCAACGCCGTCCCATCTCGTCCTCCTCCTTCCGTCGCCATTGTCCTTCATCCAGCTCCTCCCCATCTTCATTCGGAGCACCGTCAGAGCGAGTTGTCCTCAAAGTGACCTTCAAGGGGGATTTCCTCATCTTATTCTTTTTATCGCTTTTGTAGTGCAGTTTTATTTCCCGTAATTATTTATAATAAATAGTTTGGATTACTCATAATATTTGTTTCTCTCTCTCTATCTTATTTTGCAAGTAGATTAGTTAGATTTCATCGATCTGATCTCTTTCCTATTAAAATACCAAACAAATTGCAAAAGATAAAAACAACAAAATGAAATAAAATTAAAGCGTGGATTTCACAAACCAAACATTCGCCTCCCTGTGTTCCACTCGAGACTCACCTCGAGTTTTGATATAAATTTTATCTAGTAGCGGATTTCTACGCACTACGATGATGGGTTTTCTAACTTAAATCTTTTCATGTACAAAAACACTCTCATCATTTTGGCGCCGTTGCCAGGGAGGCAATGCTCTTTGGTTTTTCTCGTGCTTTTCCGCCTTACTTAACTTTTATCTCACTTTTTCTCTGATCTTATTGTGATTGCAGGTACTCTTCCGAGGCGGGCCAAAGCAGTTAGATTGGAGAAAAGTGCGAATGAAGGTTCTGTAAGTGTATCCCCACCACGTTGATTGTGCAGCAATCATAGGTCTTAATTGACCTAAATTAGGCTGGGACTTAACATAAGTTAAGATAATTCATGCATGCATAAGCATTATTTGCACCTTCACTGCTTTCTTTTAGTTATGCCTAAAATAATGCTATAATGTACTGATTAGGTGCATTATGTCAATTGCAGGTAATAAGCTGATCAAAAGCTAGATCTGAAGAATAAAGAATAACTGGAGTTGCAGCAGAGTTGGAGCAGATGACCTAGAATAAGATGTAGTAGACGATAATGTAAGGGGTTGAGGTATGCTATTCTATTTAAGTAGGAATAAAGCAATAAATTGTGAAGAACTTAGGATCATCCTAGCCCTAGGATAGCCTAGAAGCTTTCCCAAGCCTTAGCCACCCTTAGATTAGGTCACCACACCCTAGGAAACCTTAAAACCCTAATTCCAACCTCTATTTGGACGTCCAGATGAGTTATAGGACGTCCAGAACCCATAGCCAACTCCCGCACACATTAAACCCACTTCTGCAATGTTATTGGACGTCTAGACACTCGGTCAGACATCTAATTTCTGCAGAATACCTAAGACAGAACCTAGAATCCTTCCTGACTCCGATTAGACATCTAGAATTGAAGTCTGGTCTTCTGATTTTTGAGTATAAGTCGTCTGATAATATTATTGGATGTCTGATACTGTTCTCCAATTCCTATTTTGAGATTCAAGCCTTGATCTTGGATCTCTAGCTCCCTAAACCTAATTCTAACTCCCTAGGAACCTAAATTAAGGTGCCCTAACCCTAGTACATCACCTCTAGACCTCCCTAATGATCTAATTAGGCCCTCACTAAACCTAATTGACTTAGATCATAGTCAATTACCATTGCCTAGTCAATTGGACTCATAGAGTCCAATTGAGCTCAGATCTCAACCCATACAAGCCCAATTGGACTCGGTGAGAGTCCAATTGACCTAAGCCCAACCTAATTGAGTTATTTCACTCTCAATTAGGTTCACACTCATTCAATTGAACTTGTGTTAAGATTAATTGCAATTCCCCCTTAGCAATTAGGGTTTGCAAACCTAATTTAAGACCTGCACCAATTGAAACCCCCTTAGGACCTAACCTAGATCACTTAGCCACATAGGGCACAGCCACACACACACACCCATTCATGCACACACACCCATCTAGAGTTCTCTAGAACCCTCTTCAAGATGGAGCCACTCTTGGTTGCTAAAATTAGCAACCAAGAGCCATTCAATTCTTAGATCCATTTTTGGTGGATCTAAAAACTACCTTGGTTGGCCACTCTTGGAGCTCTCTCTAGAGAGTCTCCCTTAGGTCTATAAAAAGACCTAAGGGGTGGCCATTTGCACCCATTCACTCTTGGCTCCATCCACTCTTGGTTCCATTTAGCTTAGTTTCATTCCACATCCACTCCACCTCCATGCCCACAAGTAACTTCATGTCCACCACCACCTCCACGCCAAGATGCTGGATCACCTCTCCAACCTCTCTCCAAGGGCCAACCTAAGCACCATTGTCCGCCCCTCTTTCTCCTCTCAACCAAATCAAAGGCCATCGGAGCCACCTCTGAATGCCCTTATTTCTGCTAAACTAGATTATAGTTCTTCTTAGATTTACATGCTTTATTTACTGCTTAGTAGTGTAGTTCCTTCTCCCCTAATGATGCATGCAAAATCCCCCCATAGATTCATATATGTAGTCATTTTCTGGTAGTGAGTAGTTTTATTTCCCTGTACAAGCATTCCTCTACCTGTGCTCTGCAACTCTGATATCATCATCATCTTTTATATATATAAATATATATGTTGAAAATCACCATGTGCCTAGTTATCATCTTCTAGTGTGATTGAAGTTGCATGTTTTAATTACTATCTTTTGGCAACTAGCATGTCGTACATCAATACGTAAATCACCATAAACCGGCATGAGATCTTAAGAAAGTAGAGTGAAAGAGATCAATTTCAAATCTGCATTTCCATAAACGCTTCCTAGAGACGAACGACCAGGACTCCAAGTCTTGTTATCTTTATAAATATTTTTGTTGATCGTATTGTGCACTATACTACGATGCTTTTTCTAATCAAATACACGCTCTACGATTCCCAACACACCCCCACCCTCGATTCCATTCCATCACCTAACAAATCAAACTCAAACTGACTTAGGTGCTTGCATAAACCCTAGGTTAGTTCTGATTGTTTGATTGTCATTTCACCTCACCTCACCTCACCCACTTGCAAAGATAAAAAAAAATAAAAAAAACTCTTCTTTTGTGGGATATTATTAAAGAGACACACTTAACACCCACGAATTTTCATCCTAAGGTGCACAATCACTTTGATTCTACCACTTAATCAGGATTCTAAACTGTGGACCTAGTACACTCAAACTCAACACACACATAAGTGAGTAGAAATTTGATTAGGTTAAACATCCTTTTGTGCCTTAAGGAAGTGGTGCAACAGGCCAATTGCTTGAACTGTTTGGGCCGCACCACTTAAGATAAAAGTGATCCATCAAGTAGCTTGCCACCTAGGTTCAATTATTAGGAACTAACCAGGCACTCTACATTATTTATGATTTTTAAAGGAATATATCATCATCGGTGCTTTCAAAACTTGGAGTGTTCTACTAAACTTGATTGAATGAACCTAAAGATTAAACCTTAAAAGCTACTAAACAAGGTGAAACTCTAAAAGACACATAATAAAATAACCTTATTTGAAAACCCTGATGAGCCCATATTTGTGGGCTAATTAGTTACTTAAATGCTTAGACATTAGAGTAATATTAATATATAAATAGCATGCATTAAGATGTAAATAATGTAGTTTATATATATTTGCTTGTAGGCATTACATTCATATTATTTACAACTTTTGCATGCATGCATTATAAACTAATATGCATAGTTAATACATTAAATGCAAATGCAAAATACAAATAGCATGCATTAGAAGTAGGTTGCATACATGTGTTAGAAATAAGAATTAGTTTTTATTAAGGGGCATAAATTACAAATCAATTCATTTCCATATATTTTATTATATTCATGGAGGATGGGTTGGCTACCATGGAAGGCCATTCAAGACCATTGAAAGAGCACGGCATTTGAATTCTGCTACGACAGTTATAAAAGAAGAGGAGGTATTGCCGTGTAAGGGGGAGGCTCCATTTCACTCCACCTTCACCGTGCTTGCCCTACATTGCCTGCCTCCCACACGTCGTCGATGCTACTACCCACCTACGTAGTGACAGCACGCAGCGCACTTGTACTGACTTCGTGGGCCAGCACTGCCCCCATGCTCCGATTGAGCATGGCACTGCTACTTGCCATAACCGTGGGTGAGCTCATTTGAGCTTCCCATTTATCTATCTCTTTCTTCTTCTTTATTTTCACTTTGATTCTATTTTCTTTTATAACTTACTATTCATCGTCTTCTTCGCAGAACAACCCAACACCACTGGCCTCACTGACCACCTACGCCCTCTCCTTGCCATCTTCATGCACGTCATCACCCTCCTTAGCCACGTGCAACTCCGGGTAGCTACGCAGGCGCATCGCTTGCCCAAGCCTTGCTGTGCACAATGCCTTGGCCGAGCTCTTGCCTGCACCCAACACACCGCCCCTCGCCATGCGAGACCGTCCAGGCTGCTGCTCAATTGCGCATCACCTCTAGCTCACCCTCACCGACTCGCGTGGCTCCTGCACACACAGCAGCAGTAACCCACAGTCGTGCGGTCGACCTTTTCCCACCGCTCCATGTGTGGAGCTCCTCCCAATAGCTGCAGCCCTCCGTCACCCAACACCCTCCTCAGCTCTATCCGGCCACCTCAGGCCACCTTCCATTACACCGCCACCGCCATTGCATGCGCCTACCTCTAGAGCATCTTCATCAAGCTCCTCATCTCCGATCTTGGTCTCCTCCTCACACACGGCCAAGGAGAAGATCTTCCCTTATTTTGCTACAGTAGATGGGATATTAAAAATTGCATTCCCTTGCCATTGTGAGATTTTAGGATTTAACATATTAATATTATAGTGCTGCCATTTTATGAAGAGAACCCTCCTCCTTGCTTTAATTACTTTGTCAGCATATGTGAGTCCTATTAGCCTAATCTGAAAGGGGTTTCAACTTCATTTTCATGCACAAACTTTGATGAATATTTATTTTTGAAGGTGTGTGAGTTTTAATAGGTCAGTTTCTTCCTGTGGAGACGACCCACTCCATCTGTGAGTGGTTTAATTTTAATTCAATACTTTGATTAGTCGCTTTTCCACCACTTAGAAATACAAACGACAAATCATTTTAATTATCATCTTGTTAAGTGAAAGTTGTCTTTTCATGCGCACACACATTTCAATTGATCATTAAGGGCACAACCCATCTAAAGGGCCCATCACATTTCAAGAGCACAATCATCCTAAGCCTAATTAAAACTGAGTAGATGTTGGCCTTAAGGATTAACTCGCTCTTTGAGACTCCAATTGAGATTTTTGTCGATTGATCTGCTTCTACTGGTCCATCTGATGTCTAGCTAGGGGAGTAGTGTCAAACGATTACGATTGGGGGTATCAAAGGAACCTGAGGCAAAAACTAAGGGAAGTACCTTCTCTCCAACCCTTCCCTCTAATTGGTTGGATTGACCGGATAGAAGTAGACCCAATCATTTTTGTCATCTCAAGATGGGTTCTAGGAGTTCGTAGGTCATTAGGCTACCCACCTAAGGACAGGTTTGGTTGATTGTATTACAAGGGACCATTCTCTGTTGTGTTTTCCCTCCTGTTTCACCATGTATTCTTCCATACCACACTCGCATTTCCAATCCTACCCTCCTACCACCATTTATCCTCAAAATGATTATTATTCCGACTCGACTTATGACTACCAATCCACTAGCCAGGAAAGCTTTGATTGGGGATATGATTTCAGACCTCAATGTCCAGGATCTAACCTTGGACATCATGATTATGATTATTATCCTTCCTAGAGCTACACTGATTATAGATCACCATCCTTTTATGAACAAACCAACTCGATGTACAATCAGGAAGGATATGATGATTATAACACATACCCTCCTCAGGATTATGCTAAACATAGGTCGCCTCCACTCTTTGAATAACCTGAAATGACCTATCAGGGAGGGACCCAAGAACCTCAATTTCTTGACTCCCCTAGATTTAACCCAAACCCACCCAACCCTTAATCAAACCACTCGGTTCAGGTGAACCAAGTCTAGTATAGGGTGTTGGCTAACTTGAGGAACACTATACAATCTTTAGAAGCTCAGCCAACACCATGCACTGAAGCATTGGAGCCTATGATCAAAATGATTGATGAGCTTAATATTTCTTTATTGGATTGGCTCCAAGATGTTAAGGATAGGGGCCCAGGTGAGTTTTTGCTGGGGAAATTGTCGAGATTGAGGATGAAATTTGTGGTTGCCTTAGTCCAATCTTGGGATGATTCCCAGGATGAACCCCCTTCAGGAGAGCCAATGTTAGAACTCGCTCAGGCACTTGTCAGGGGGGACACATTTTCTAAGACTAGGGATGACTAGGTTGGTCTAGAGCAACCAATCAAGGATGATGTGATTTTCTCACTCGAGATCCCCAAGCTAGGGAACGAAGAAAAATATGTCTCTACAGACAATGGAACAATGTACGATCTTGAGACATATAAATGAGGATAAAAAATTCTTTGATTCTAAGGGTGAAGAATATTTAGGTGAAGTCTCACTTGAGCCTAACGAGGATGATTTTAGTGAGATTAACGTGCCTGAGGAATTTGATGAATTATTTGATGGCCCTATAATTGAGGAATTTGATTAAGTTGGGGTTAACTTGGAGGATTCTGATCCAGAGTTATTGGATGACTCAATCAGTAGCCCCAATCTTGAACCACACCCCAAAGAGTTGAATGATGATACTTTTGAGATCATTGTACCCAAGTCAATCCTGATTCAGCCACAATTATTGGACTTGGATAATTTAGATGAGGTGAATAATATGCAGGAGGTCTCATAATATGAAATTATGAAGGTGGAGAGTAGAAATTTGGAAATGAAAATCTGGGAGGTTACTTCTGAGGGACATATAAGTTTGGGTTTAAGGGTTCCCGTTGACCTAAAATCGCTTATTTTCTATCAGGACCCTTATGATATTTTTGATTCTGAGGATTTTCAACCAAAGTATAGAATAGTGGATTATCTTTTTGAGCCAAATTCCAAATGGACAAATACTCTGATTAGTTTATAACTTTATTTTGTCCAAAATTTCAGACTTGGGTTGCATACCCTAAAGACGCAGGCCTGACCCTGCAAGCATAATGATCTCTAGTTTTGGGTGATTTTCTTCCAAAACCTTAGAACCACTCAACCCTGGGGCATGGGTCTGCACCACAACTTGGTCCACATCTGTGGACATCTTCTGCAGACGAGTTTAGGGATCAATCTTTTAATTCTGATCCTGACCAGCACTTGTGAATTCCTAATTTCTTCTTTATTTGTATATTTGCCTAGCTAAAGGCAATAAACTTAACATGTGTGTATACTTCTTTCTCCTTGCGGAGCTGACCAGATTTTCACGAAATTTAGGTGATATTCTATTTACTATACCCTTTTTATGTCTTTATTTTTACAGTGAGGACATTGCATCATTTAGGCATGGGGGGTGGGTAATTAATCCTGAAATTATTTTGTTAGCTCTGTGGAATTTCTTTTATTTTCTTTACAAAAAAAATCAAATTCAAAAAGATAAAAAGAATAGAATTAGGAGAAGAGAACTTAGGCATTAGGAGTTTTTAACTTTAGGAAATGATACTTTTGGACCTGAACACTTAGACTCTTCATGTCTTCGGGCATAATTAGCCCGGGTGTTGTTGAAGCAGAAAATCATCGCAAATAGTTTTGAGTTTTGAAAACCCGTCATTGTAGTACGATTTTCGAGAAAAAACCATCAATTGATAAATTTTATTGAAACTCAAAAGGAATTCCGGGTCGAACACAGGAGGTGGACGTTTGATTAAAAATCACATTTGTTTTATTGTCACGAAGCAGATTAACTGGTCGAATTGAATCTAAACTAGCTTTCTACTTAAATAATAATGAATAAAAGAGAGAGAGAATATTACAAATAAAGATAAAATAGGGATAGAATAAACATGAATTTCATAATCACAGATTGATGTCTATTACAACTAACCACATCAGTAGAAAGTGGGAAATCTTACAACTAGAAAGTGGTAAATCTACTCTAGAAAGCAATGAAAAGAAGGCGGAGAGAAGTTATTCTCCTCGACGGCTACTTGGAGGATGAGCTGCATTGATGGAGCACCCGGAGGAAGGTGGTGAGATGTGGGATGAAGGAGAAGGATGACGGATGACGGAGAATGGGGCAGGGCGACATCGTAGCAGGATCCGCTTTCTGAATGGCGGTGAGAGGACCACTGCGGAATGCTCCACGAACGAGATGAGAAGGTGGAAAAATTATATTTTTAACTCTAAAGGAGCATCCCGGGTTTGGGACAAGCTCTTGGAGCTTTCGAGGGGGTGAGAGAAGAGAGGAAGGGATGAAGAAAGTGTGGGGGTTGTAGGGCTATTTATAGGTGAAGTTTGAATGGGCAAATAGGTCATTTTATCTTAAAACATTAAATGGGGGTCTTTAGTGACAGATATAAACGTCACTAAAAAACCCATGTTGCTGAAGAACGTGCATGCGCACCTCTACCCCTTCATTTTCATGCATTAAACATTCCTCCACGTACACGCATCCTCAATCGTCCGAACTTAAACGCATGCACACCGCTTCCTCTTCACGCATTATGCACCGACGTGGCCACATCCCCATATTCGATGAAGAATCAATGACCCAAAATGCATGATCACGCACCTTCATAAATCGCACCACCCACATGTCTAATCTCACATGAGATCGGGCATAATCTTGCGCGTGCGGCAGATTGATCCATCTGAGCTGTTGGCGCTTGATCGGGCGGGTAGATTTTGCACTTGCGTGGGAGAAGGAAGGCGCAGTGCGGCGATTCGAACGTGCGCTCCTTGAGTCAATAGGGCCCCAGCTGCTGTGTTGAGGCGTGGTTTTGGTTGCGCATATGTTTTAAGGGCCAGGTGCTTACAACCGTTGGATGGTGATCCAACGGAGATCATCCGATCCCTTGCCTTCAGATGAGGAAGAGGCACGGCTTGAGTTGATCTCGGCCGTTGGATCTTGATCCAACGGCTGTGATGTGCTCAACGGTTGAGGAGAGAAAAGCAGTGGTGGGTCTTGGGCTGGTATGGGCAGCTGAGATGGTGCCAGGTGGCGCTATCTTGGCCGTCAATCTTTTATGACTTGTAGATGGTGCCACAGATGTCGGATTGGATCGATTTTCACGCTGTTGGGATGCGATCGTTGATCCACACCCATCTGTGCGATCGGATTTATCATCTAATGTATGGATTTACACCATCTTGGCCCTTTGACCTTTGATCTTTCTCGGACTGCATTTGATGCTACGGAAGTCTGATTGGGGTGATCTTAGAGTCGTTGAACTTCGATCGTCACCCTGATTGGATTCGTATGATTGGATCTTCAATTCGAGGCCCCGATTAAATGTTGCCCTTTCACTTGACCATGGAAAGAGAAAATTAACCTAAAATTTATACAACCTAATTTAAATGCATAATGATGCATGTTATGCAATATTTATATGTATGATGCAAATTAATGTCTAAGAACACACAAAAATAGACGGTTTATGTGATATAAATGTGTTTACATCAGGTGTCCGCTAAAATGTGTACTTGTTCTCAAGTATTTGCCACATTAATTTTACTTTAATATGGCTAATAAATTGGGGTGATAAGTATGCGACTTATCAACCTGCCCTCTGATTTGAGGGGACTTTAAGGCTAAGGTATCTACACACTATTTGCACTGACTCACTTTTCGGTGGTTCTAACGAAAATTGGGTAGCTAATGAACCTTCTAGGGTGATTTGGCTGGCAAGTTGTCAGTGGTAATAGCTCATTGGCCAGTTGACCAGAGCCTAGCCACATGACCATTCTCTTCTTGCTGCCTTTAGGTAATTTTAGATCAGAGAAGCCACCTACTTTAAAAAAAAAGAACAAAATATCGAGAAATATCCAAAAAAAAGAAAAAAATAAATAAGCCACACTTCACCGCACTAGTATGGTTGGCAAGTGATTGGTGGTAATAGCTCCTTGGCCGGTTGTCCAGAACCTAGCTCACAAAATGCACAAATAATTCCCAAAACACGTAGGGAAGAAGCTAGAAAGTAGAATAAATCAGGGAGATATACATTGGGTTCACCCTTATGTTGATCCCATAAAAAAAATAAAAAAAAAGTAAGGAGAAAGCTAGCGGTTGAACAAATAAACCTTTAGGCAAAATTTTTTAGGTCACCTAGGGTCGTAGAAACCTAAATTCCGTTTTAACAGCTGCCTAGTGAATCTTTCCCTTTTTCAAAAGATGCTTAGAACTTAAAGTACTTTTCGAGTCTTGGGTGGGTTAGGTAACCTTAGAAAGCTGCCTCGAAACTCTAAACTCAAAAATCCAAAAAAAGAGTAGAAAAGAAGAAAAACAGAAAAAAATGTATCTTCCCTTTACAAAATAAGGCAAGGACTTGGGCGGTCTACACTTTGGCAGGCACCTGAGCACTGTTGAGTCTTTATAGATTAGGTCCTTAGTTGAAATTTTCTAATGTAATCAACAAATATTGCCTAAGTGATTAGACCCTAATTCTGTTTTTATACATATCATTTAGTTTGATTTTGCTAGGGACTAACAAAAGATAGGGATGGGGGTATGATGTAGAGACATTTATTAGGATAAATGCCTATTTATGCATGTTCCTAGGATTAGATATGCATTCTATACTATAAATATTGCATAGCATGTGATAAACATGCATAAATTCATCATAAAATGCTTATTTACGATAGTTCCTAGGCCTACCATTGCATATAAATATTGCATAAACATCCATTGCATTGCATTTAGGATAGTTGCATATTATGCACACTAATTTTATCATTTTACATGGCCAGGAGGCAATGCGACATCTTTACGGGCTTCAGATGAAGAATCCGACCATATGGATGGATTCAGAGTGTCGATCGCAGTCCGTCAACGTGGGAATCACCCCTATTTGAGCTTTATAGCACCCTCTACAAGAAGAAGAAGACGGATCGCACTACCAAAGCCATCGAACGGCCACCATCACCCTGCACACAGGCAAACGTGCCCCCCTGAGCGCACAGTTAAGACGATCGGCAATCGTAGCGGACGTCTAAAGGCGAGGCGACGTGAAGCGTGATTCAAACTCCACGAAGTGCACGCTCTACTCTCGGCCGTGCGATCTTGCATCTGACGGTCGTGGGTGCGTAGCCACAAAGCCAAAGAGTGACACAGTACCGCCCTCGACACAGCAGGCAGACCGTTCCTTGTCCACGAGCACGTGTTCGAAACTCAGATGCAGCGCTCAATTTAGCGAAGAGCGGGCGCGATTTGATTGCACCCGTTGGATGCCATTCAGCGGCAGAGGCATCACCACGTGGCACCACTCGATGGGTGTGGATGCAGCATGCGGCCACCGATGCACCTTGAGAACATGCCACCTCAAGTGCAATCAAGAGGCGCGATCTCCACGCCATCTCAGCTGTTCGTTTCTGAATCCAACGGATGCGGCGCATCCAACCTCAGTGACAGCAGGCGAGTGTGAGCAGTGGGTGCAGGATCTGCAGTGACAAAAGAGTGGGTCTTAGTGATAGTTGCAGCTGTCACTAAATAGCCTATGTAGTGCATGAGCTAGCCAAGGCATTGAAGAGGCGCGGATCTTTTGGCGACAGCTTGAGCGGCCTTTGGTGATGCTTGTAGCTGTCGCTGAATGCCTATGCGTAGGATGCTCTTCTTCCCATCCACTATATAAAGGCCTACACACCCCCTTACCAAACCATCTCTACTTACTCTACTCCCACCTACTCCTAATCTCTAGCAAGCCTACCAACGCTTCGTTAGAGCTTACTATCAAGCCCGGGATGCTCCTCTAGAGTAGAAAACCAAATATTTTCCCATCTCTCATCCCCATTCCTGGAGCATTCCGTGGCTATCCTCTCACTGCCCATCGGGAAGAAGATCCTCGTCACGACGCCATCCTGCCCCATCCTCCGTCTTTCGGCTCCATCCATGTTCATCCCGCTCCTCACCACCTTCCTCTAGGCGACGTTAAAGCGAGTTGTCCTCCAAGCGATTATCTAGGGGGACTTCTCTCACCTCTTTCTATCTTTCTTTTGCTTTCATAGTGTAGATTTTCCACTTTCGTAGTTGTAACAAACAATTCTTTATAAATAGATGATTGTTTCTCTCTCTCTCTCTCTTTCTCCCTCTCTCTCTTAAATTTTTGCAAGTAGATTAGCTAGAATTCATCGACCTGATCTCTTGCTTGCTAAAAATACCAAAAAAATTAGAAAAGATAAAAATGACCAAAAATAAATAAAAGTGAAGCGTGGATTTTTATAAAACCAAACATTCGCCTCCCCGTGTTTGACCCGAGACTCACTTTTGAGTTTCGGTTATAAATTTTATTTGACAAACACGTTTTGCGAGCTACGACGACGGGTTACTATTAACCCCGATTTTCAAACGTGCGAAACCCGTGCATCATTTTGGCGTCGTTGCCTGGGAGGCAACATTCTTTGGTTTTTCTTGTGTTTTTTCCGCCTTACCTAATTTTTATCTCACTTTTTCTCTGATCTTACTATGATTGCAGGTACTCTTCCGAGGTGGGCCAAGGTAGTTAGATCAGAGAAAGGTGTGGATGAAGGTTTTGTAAGTTTATCCCCATCACCCCCACCCACTAGTTCATTTCACCACACTAATAACTCAAACCCAAATCAACTTAGGTGCTTTTTATAAACCCTAGGATATATTTTGTTGTTTGTTTGCCACCTCTACTCATCTTACCCCGCATATATAAAAAACAAAAAAAAAAACTCTTCTCTTGTGGGATTTTCTGAAAGCTCACACTAACACCCACAACTTCTCACCCTAAGGCACACAATCACATCGATTCTACCACTTAATTGGGATTTGACCTGTGGACCCGGTACACTTAACTCAACACACAAGTGAGTAGAAATCTGAATAGGTCAAACATTTCTGTGTGCCTTAACTAAGTGATGCAATAGGCCAATTTATTGAACCGTTTGGGCCACACTACTTAAGATAAAAGCGATCCATCAAGTAGCTTGCCACTTAGGTTTGATTCTTAGGGTTGAACCAGGCACTCCACATATTATTTCTGATTTCTAAAGGAATATATCTACACCCGTGCTTTCAAAACTTGGAGTGTTCTCCTAAACTTGATTAAATATACCTAAGATTAAACCCTAAAAGCTACTAAACAAGATTAAACCCTAAAAGACACATCATCAAATAACCTTGTTTGCAAACCCTGGCTGTGCACGCACACACATTTCAATTGATCATTAAGGGCACAACCCATCTAAAGTGCCCATCACATTCCAAGAGTGCAATCATCCCAAGCCTAATTAAAACTGAGTAGACGTTGGCCTTAAGGATTGATTCACTCTTCGGGGCTCAGACTGAGATTTTTCTTGATTAATTTGCTTCTGCTAGTCCATCTGATGTCTAGATAGGGGAGTAGCATCAAATGATCGCGACTGGGGGGTACACTAGGAACTGGAGGCGTAAGCCAAAGGAAGAACCTTCTCCCCAGTCCCTTCTTCTAACTGGTTGGATTGACCGGATAAAAGTAGACAAAATCGTTTATAATCTCAAGATGGGTCCTGGGAGTCTGTAGGTCTTTAGGCTACCCACATAAGGACAGGTTTGTTGGTTGTATTGTAGGGCACCTTTCTCTCTTCTATTTTCCCTCCTATTCTATCTTGTATCCTTCCACTTCTTACATGCATTTCCCATCCTATCCTCCTACCACCACTTATCCCCAAGATTACTATCTTGACTTGACTTGTAATTACCCATCCACTAGCCGGGATAACTTTGGTTGGGGATATGAATCTGGACCTCAGTGTCCAGGGCCTAACCCTGGACAACAAGACTATGATTGCTATCCTTCCCAAACCTATAATGATTATGGATCTCCATCCTTTGATGACAAAATCAACCCGATCTACAATTAGGAAGGATATGTTGATTATAACACCTACCCTCCCCAGTATTCCATTGAAAATAGGTCATCACCATTCTTTGAATAACCTGAAATGACCTACTATCAGGGAGGGACCCGAGAACCTCGATATCTTAACTCCCCTAGATTTAACCCGGACCCACCCAAACCTGAACTGAACCAGTCGGTTCAGGTGAGCCAGATCCAGGATAGGGTATTGGCTAATTTGAGGAACACTATACAATCTTCAGAAGCTCAGCCAACACCATGCACTGAAGCATTAGAGCCTATGATCAAAATGATTGATGAACTTAATAGTTCTCTATTGGACTTGCTCCAAAGTGTTAGGGATAGGTGACGAGTCGATTGTTCGCTTTAAGTCGTTTGCAGTTTTATGTGGTGGAAAAATCAACTAATCAATATTTAAAAAGAAATAACCACTCGCAGAAGAGCGGGTCATACCCACAGGGAGGCAATGACAAATTTAAATTCGCACCAGTTAAAAACGTTTGTTCGTAGTTAGTTTGGACAAGAATCAAGCCAAAATTGCCTTCAGATTAAGGTTGAAGCAAGAAACAATGTTGAAATAGCAATTCTGAGTAACTACAGAATATTTGTCGAAATGCAGAATCACTAAAATATTATTAAAAATTGACAATGGCAGAAAATGTAATTTTTAATGGCCCGGTTACTGTAGCAAAACAGGGGATTTTTTTCCCTCTGCCGTGCATGACGAGGAGTGGACGGTCGGACGCAGGAAGCTCGAAGGAAGTTCCTTGGACCGAGGGCTGTGAAGCGATGGTGGTGGTGTGTCGTGCGGAGGCCGGAGCCTGTCGGACGAGCTCCGACGGAGGTGGCTGCAGCCGGTGCTGCAGCTGCTGTTGGCGTGCATTGCAGGTGGGTGCGGGAGTGCGCGCGGCCTGTTGGCGGTTTTGTCGGCTCTGCTGCTGCGTACTTGCTGGAGGCGTGGGCGTGCACTGCAGCCGGTGTGCGCTCTGTTGGCGGTGAGAGCAGGTGCTGCAGGAGCGGGAGGAGGGCGTGCGCGGGACTGCTGGCGGGAGGGTGCTAGCGGTGAGGTGCTGCAAGCTGAAGGTGTCGCGAGTGCGCTGCAGGCAGGTGCGTGTGGGTGAGCGATGAGGTGCAGGCTGAAGGTGAGCGGGTGTGGGGGTGAGCGGGTGTGGTTCTGCTGGCGTGGGTGCGCAGGTGGTTGCATGCTCTGTCAGCGTGGGTGTGCAAGCGGTGAGAGCCGGAGGAAGTGGCAGGTTCTTGTGTGTGCTGGAGTGGGGTGTGGCTTCAGACGTCTGGTAAATTTCCCGGACGTCTTAACTGACTGAGAGGGTGATTGCACAGTGGTTGCGGCGATGGTTGTTGGTGACGACGACGAGGGAGATGCATGCTAAGGTGCTCACGGTAATGCGGATGAGCTCCGGATGGCGGTGTGGCCTGTCACACCACACGCCCATGGTGGTGGAGACTCGTCGCCACGGTTGAGGCCGGCGGTGTGGAATTGAAGAGAGAAGATCTCTCTGCACAGTGGTGGGTCGGTGGTGGAGGCCTGCCTCGCTCAGCATCCTCTCTCCTTTTGTAGTGGCCTGCACAAATTTGAAATTAGCTGCCCGACCAGATCAAACACATCCGCTCCTCCTTGAATGGGTTCTTCACTGCAGAAGCTGGTGGCGTTGGAGCGGCAGCCAACCGTTCCTGCAAGAAGAAGAATAAAGAAAATAATGTTAAAATATTATGGTTATTTATATACAGACCCTCAACTTTTATGTTAACCTAAATTAATGCATGCAATGTACCTAATTAGTTAACTAATGCAATTCTAAGTTAATTCTAAATGCATTTAAATATGAATAAGATGCATGAATTATGTAATTGAATTAGAAATATGAATTAATCTATTTGCATCCTAATTTATTCTAAATAAATGTTAGAATTAACCTAATGTCTAGGCACTTAAATACTTAAATAGCCCACAACTATGGGCTAATCAAATACCCCCATGCCTAATTTTTGCTAGTCCCTAGCAAAATTAAGCGAAACCTAGCACTCCAAGTAGACTAGTCAGCTCACTTAGTCTTCCTTCAGAAGCATATTAAGTTCAGACTCTAGACCCAAGGTTCCTAAGTAGTTGCTAAGTTACAGACTAGGTTGGCTAAAGATGAGTTGCAGGCACAACTTTCCCTGATTTCTGACTCTACCCTAAAGTTTATTGATCCCTGAGATTAAAGCATCCATGCCTGTGCATTGGTCTGAGTTATTTGAGTTAAAGAAATTTATATATATATATATATATATTTTTTTTTTGTTCGTTTGATTCTTCTAAGTCTAACCTCAGATCAGCTGTCAACACGGTCTGTGTCGGATTCATTGTCCCCATTACCATACCTCGAAGGGTGCCTGGATTTCAATGCTTTGAGATAACATCGCCCATAACGACCCCAAGAACTCCTGGCAATCGACACTTCGAGATAGTATCACCCATGGATTTCTTAAGCGAATTCAGGCCTATGGCAATTGGCACTTTGAGATAGGGCTGCCCATGGTACCTGAACCGCGCAATGCGCTTACATGCCCCCAGTAGGATGGATATCCTAAGAGACAAGCGCTGAGGAGGTAATATGTTACCATCGCATCCTCAAGGTGAGTATATACTCCCCCTCTCCTGCGGCAGGAACTCTTCCAATCAAAATGTGTTTTCAAGCCTCTCCTAAGTCAAAACTAAGAGATCCAAATCTCTTTTCAGAAAGACAGAAATTAAGTTAATTACCTGACCATGTGTGTGAAATTTGGATGCTTGGGTTACAAGGACCCGTAAACCAAAAGGTAAAATAAGACTCTAGGTACTACCCCACCTTTTAACTCAAACCCTAGCTTCCCTTCCTCAACCTCTTGAGGAATGGTCCGCAACTTAACTCCTACTTAAGTTTTTATGTCCACAAAGGACCCTAAAGGTCTAAAGCTAGTAGCTCATTTAGCTTCTAAAGTTTGACCCTAGAATTAACTTAATCTACCCTAGAGTTCTGATTTGCTTAAGACTGCAAGATCTAGCCAGTTAAGCTCAAAACTCTTTTTTTTTTGTTTTTATGCAAATGTATGCAATGAATGCACTATGCTATGTATATCCCCAAGTACACCCCCCCATGCCGAAATTCTGCAATGTCCTCATTGCATAGAAGGATATTACCTAGGTCAGAGCTTGGCTGAATAGCCAAAGAACCTGCAAATCAGGTTCAAGAATTACAGAAATAGCCCTAAAAATGAGCAAAGCAATGTTGGCCTAGAAAATAGGTAACCTAGGATGTTGGCGAGCTGATGATGAATCCCGATAGCAAATGCTCACCCAACTAAGATGGCAATGAAATCTTCCCAGGTCACCAAAGGAGGTTCTAAAGGATAAACAGGTATAACAACCTCCAAAGGGGTAGGGGGAGGATGACAAAGATCCTCCAAAAAGAATGGGGAAGGAATGGTGTAGAGATAAACCTCCAGGGTAAGGGACTGACTAAAGAAATCATCAATCCATACCCGATACTCCATTACGGGAAATATTGGTTTGTTAAGCCCCCTGGTTAGAACAAAAGTGGGCAATTCTCTAAGGCAAGGATTGTCGAGGGTGTCCAAGTTATGAGGTTGCGGGATGGCCATAATATCTAGGATGGGTTTAATCAGCTCGGTGTCCATCCCTAACACTCTTTCTAAATCCTTAATTTCATCCCTAGCATTCCTTGCACCATCACATGTATCTTCCTGCTCTTCATCAGGAGTCACAATTTCGCTTTCAGATATAAGCGAATCAGAGGGTGACTTCGAAGTGAATGAAGGCAGGTGGAAGCAACAGATCTAGGGATTATCCTATCAATGTCATCCTCGGGTTTTTGTTCTTTACTCAAATCTTCCCTGGAGTCTATATGTGAATCCACATAAATCTTAGAAATTGCTTCCAAATTTTCCATCATTTCATCATGAGGAGAAATATCATCAATGGGTGTGCTAAGGAAGCCTAATTTGGTCAAATTTGTGACATTCTCAGGGGCTAACTCTTCAAATAAGACATAATCACCCTTAGTGTCACTCCAAATCTTGAATGTAGGTTCCTTATATAATTTGTCTTCCTCCTCATCACACAATTCATAATGTCCCCGAGGTCTAGAATCATTTAATATCTCAGCAGATCCCCTAGGGTGCTCTATCTGAGGTAAATGGTTTACACTGGTAACATCAGACTCTTTAGATAGGTCAATTTCTTTAGGGTTAGGTTCCCTAAGGGTGGGTTTGAGTTCCATATCATGATCAGAAGAGAGGGTAGGATTAACAACTTGACTTTGACCCACTTCATCAAATGTCACGAAAATACTATCATCTGGGTCGAGGTCTTCCAATGGTACCATCATTCCCTTCTTTTGACTCCAATATAATTTAGGTGGATACTCAACCTTATCATCATCCTCCTCGGGTTGCCACCTTTCTTCATCCAATGCATAGCTACTTTCATGTGTAACTTCCTCCCACCTAAAGTGTGGACCTCTCAAGGAAGTGTCATCTAATGGGGAGGTTTCAAAATCGATCCTCGAAAAGTAGCTATTCTCCCCAGAATTTCCCTCCAACTTAAAGTGTAGATCTCCCAAGGGATATGCATCTATTGTAGAGGGGTGTACGTCATCCTCAATGGGGTAGATTGGGTGGCTAATTTCATCTCTTTCTTGTTGGCCTGCTCTCGAAGATTCTCCTAACAATTCAATCATTTCGTTTTGCATTTTCTGTATTTCCATCTTCAAAGAGGAGAGGTCATTTCTATCATGAGAGAAGTCAGGCTCAGGCTTATAGTACCCAAGAATGTTTGTCCAACCATTATAATTTTTCAGGGAGGGTGGGTTGGGTATTTCTTTGGTATGTGGGATATTGGGCAAAGCAAATCCCGCTCCTAGGTTCTATTCACTGATTTGGGGCTTAACTAGGCCAATACTCCTATAATAGGAGTAAAACGGATCCCAAAGATTATCATTATGTCCATCAAGGGATGGACCATCTCGGCGTTTGGGATCGAAGGATGCAGAGTGGGGGTGAGGGTGTGGGCAAGATGTGAAAGGATGTAAATCAATGTGGTCCATTCTAACTCACACCTCAATCAGAATTCCCCAAGCAAAACATAATTCAAAAAGGACCTTTTAGGTCTTTCCCAATTTAGGCTTTTGATTTTAAGTCAGATTGCAGGTGACAATACAACTTGTTCAATCAATTTACACACCTATTGTCGACCTACGGCTCGCCTAAGAAGACCTAGTTGGAGCTTAGGTGTTCTTCCCTAAATCTCAAATGGTCAAGTAAATCCAAAGACGGAAGATCGAGGGATGCGAGTAGGCCTAAGCCTTCCTTTGAAGCTGTGCTTTCGCGGTGCTTCTCAACTACCCCCAAAAATCTGTGACAGGGTATCCCCCTCTTTGGATTTACAAAACCTTTGATCTCAAGTTCCGAACACTTCAGAATCCAACGATAGGAGGGCTCTTGTTCTAGTATTTCCAAACCTAAGGAGTGTCTAGAAGCGTGCTGTGGTGCAAGTGAAATAAGTGTGCATACACCGCAAAAGATTTTGAATTTTCAATCACACGCCAAGTTTGAAAATCAAATCCTTGGTTTAAAATGTCCCTCCTTAATTAGTCCTTTTTCTAGAAAATATGTGACCACTTGTTTAATTTATTCAATACAGATTAGGTGGTCTTTGCATTACGTCCAAATGCAATGCGTGATCAAGAATAGGATGCAAAGTAAGAAAATGCATACCTTACTTCCAGCAATCAACGATGCGAGAATGCATGCAATGCAGAGAAGTAAATCTAGAGGCTGCTCATACAGACCTAAATGGTTCGTCCTAGGGCAGGTAGCTTCTAGCAGGCAGCTCATTTTTTTATTTTATTTTATTTTAAACTACTTATGCACAAGCAAATAAAAGTAATCAATAAACTAAAAACCTAAATCTAAATAAAAGGGAACAGGCTCCCAAAAATTACCCAACACGGGCCTAAAACAAAATTGGGGAACAAACCCCTTAGGATATACCCTAGAACAAGGGTTTCAAACCAAATGCAATGAAAAATTAAATCTAAAGTCTTAATTCTGTTCTAATCAAACTAGCGACTAAATATACAATGATGTCCGTCGCGTCCTCATCCTTCTCCTCCTTTTCAAAATGGCTCGTCCAATTCTCCTCTGGCAACGTCAAGGGTCGCCTCTCATAGTGGCTGATTCTTGCACAAATTTCTCGCACAGAAAAGAAAATAATAAATGGTCAAATCACTATGAAATTGACAAATAATCAAAATAAAATCAGGTGAAATTATTGCGTCTGTTGCCTCCTCGGTAACGGCGCCATTTGATGAGTCGATTGTTCGCTTCAAGTCATTTGCAGTTTTATGTGGTGGAAAAATTGACTAATCAATATTTAAAAAGAAATAACCACTCGCAGAAGAGCGGGTCGTATCCACAGGGAGGCACTGACGTATTTAAATTTGCACCAGTTAAAAATGTTTGTTCATAGTTAGTTTGGACAAGAATCAAGCCAAAATTGCCTTCAGATTAAGGTTGAAGCAAGAAACAATGTTGAAATAGCAATTCTGAGTAACTACAGGATATTTATCGCAATGCAGAATCAATAAAATATTATTAAAAATTGACAATGGCAGAAAATGTAATTTTTAATGGCCCGGTTACTGTAGCAAAACAGGGGATTTTTTTCCCTTTGCCGTGCGCAACGAGGAGTGGACAGCCGGACGCGGGAAGCTCGGAGGAAGTTCCTTGGATCGAGGGCTGCGAAGTGGTGGTGGCGGCGTGTCGCGCGGCTGCCGGAGCCGGCTGGACGAGCTCCGGCGGAGGTGGATGCAGTCGGTGCTGCAGCTACTGTTGGTGTGCGTTGCAGGCGGGTGCAGGAGCGCGCGCGGCCTGTTGACGGTTCTCCTGGCTCTGCTGCTGCGTGCTGGTTGGAGGCGTGGGCACGCACTGCAGCCGGTGCGCGCTCTGTTGGCGGTGAGAGCAGGTACTGTAGGCGCGGGAGGAGGGTGTGCATGGGACTGCTGGCGGGAGGGCGCTAGCAAAGAGGTGCTGCAGGCTGAAGGTGTCGCGGGTGCGCTGCAGGCTGGTGCGCGCGGGTGAGCGATGAGGTGCAGGCTGAAGGTGAGCAGGCGCGGGAGTGAGCAGGTGTGGTTCTGCAGGTGAGGCTGCAGCTGGTGTGGGTGCGCAGGCGGTTGCGCACTTTGTCGGCGTGGGTGTGCAGGCGGTGAGAGCGGGAGGGAGTGGCGGGTTTTTGCGTGCGGCTGGAGTGGGGTGTGGCTTCAGACGTTTGGGAAATTTCCCGGACGTCTTAACTGACTGAGAGGGTGATTGCACAGTGGCTGCGGCGGTGGTTGTTGGTGACGACGGCGAGGGAGATGCATGCTAAGGTGCTTACGGTAATGCGGACGAGCTTTGGATGGCGGTGTGGCCTGTCACACCACACGCCCATGGTGGTGGAGACTCATCGCCACGGTTGAGGCCGGCGGTGTGGAATGGAAGAGAGAAGATCTCTCTGCACAGTGGTGGGCCGGTGGTGGAGGCCTGCCTCGCTCAGCATCCTCTCTCCTCCTTTTGTAGTGGCCTGCACAAATTTGAAATCAGTTGCTCGACCAGATCCAACACATCCGCTCCTCCTTGAATGGGTTCTTCACTACGGCAGCTGGTGGCGTTGGAGTGGCAGCTAGCCGTTCCTACAAGAAGAAGAATAAAGAAAATAATGTTAAAATATTATGGTTATTTATATACAGACCCTCAACTTTTATGTTAACCTAAATTAATGCATTCAATGTACCTAATTAGCTAACTAATGCAATTCTAAGTTAATTCTAAATGCATTTAAATATGAATAAGATGCATGAATTATGTAATTGAATTAGAAATATGAATTAATCTATTTACATCCTAATTTATGCTAAATAAATGTTAGAATTAACCTAATGTCTAGGCACTTAAATACTTAAATAGCCCACAACTATAATAGGGACCTGGGTGAGTTTCTTCTTGGGAAATTGTCGAGGTTGAGGATGAAATTTGTGGTTGCCCTAGTCAAATCTTGGGATGATTCTCAAGATGAACCCCTTTCAGGAGAGCCAATGTCTGAACCCGCTCAGGTGCCTGTCGGGGGGATACATATTTTGAGATTGGAGATGACTAGGTTGGTCTAGAGCAACCCTTTGAGGATGAATCGAGTTTCTCACTCGAGATCTCAGAGCCAGGGAATGACGAAAAATATGTCTCCACGGACCATGAAATGACATATGATTTTGAGACATATACAGATGAGGATCATGGATTCTTTGATCCTAAGTGTGAGGAATCTCTTAGTGAAGTCTCACTTGAGCTTAAGGAAGATGACTTTAGTGAGATAAATGGGCTCGAGGAGCATGACGAACCATTTGATAGCCCATTCATTGAAGATTTTGATTCGGTTGGGGCTGACTTGGAGGATTCTAATCCTCATTTACTAAAAGATTCAATCAGTAGCCCCAACCCTCAACCACACCCCGAAGGGATTGATTTTTATTTAGAAATCATTACCCCCAAGTTAATCCTGATTCAGCTGCAATTATTGGACTTGGGTACTTTAGATGGGGTGTACAACGATTTAGAGGTCTTGAAAACATTGATTTCGGAGGATAGGAAGTTGGAATTAAAAATCTGGGAAGCTAATTCTGAAGGAACTTTGATTTTCGATTTGAGGGTTCCTGTTGTCCTGAAACCACCTACCTTCTATCAGGACCCTTATGATATCTTTCATGTGCGACCCAAGCTCGAAATAACTGATTATTTTTCTGAGCTGAACGTTAAGTGGACATCTGCACCTATTGAACCATCTTTACCTGTTGTTTTACACTTTGGTCTTGGGTTGCACACCACAAAATCACAGGCCTGGCCCCACAAGCTTAACAACCTTTGATTCTGGGTGATTTTCATCCAAAACCTTAGAACCACTCGACCCTGGGACGTGGGTCTGCACCACAACTTGGTCCACATATGTGGACATCTTCTGTTGGTGGTTCTGAGGATCAATATTTTTATTTTGATTTTGACCTGCACTTGTGAATTCTCTATTTCTTCCTTGAATTTTATGCCTAGTTGAAGGCATTAAATTTAGCACGTGTGTATATTCCACGTTCTTTGGGGAGCTAACTGGATTTTCACGAAATTCAGGTGATATTCTATTTACTTTGCCCGTTTCATATCTTTATTTTTACAATGAAGACATTGCATAATTTAGGCATGGGGGGTTGGATACTTTATCCTGAAATCATTTTGTTAACTCCATGGAATTTCTTTTTGTTTCTTAAAAAAATAAAAATTCAAAAAGACAAAAAAAAGAATTAGGAGAAGAGAACTTAAGCAATTGGAAGTTATTAACTTTAGAAAATGATACGATAGGACCTACACACTTAGACTCTTCAGGTTTTTGGGCTTAATTAGCCCGGGTGTCCACTCGAATATGGACTTAGTCTTGAGTCCTTGCCAGGTAATTTTATTTTAATTTGGCTAATAAATTAGGATGATAAGTATGCGACTTATCAACCCACCCTCGGATTTGGGGGGACTTTAAGCCTAAGCATCTACACAGTTTTTGCACTAACTCACTTTTCAGCTGTTTCTTCGAAAATTGGGTAGCTAATGAACTATATATGGTGGTATGGTTGGCAAGTTGTTGGTGGTAACAGCTCATCGGCCTGTTGTCTAGAGCCTAGCCACAAGACCATTTTCGTCGTACTGCCTTTAGGTAAATTTTAGATAAGGGAAGCCACCTACTTAAAAAAAAATAGAAAAAGAAAAAAAATAGAAAAAAATATAAAAAGGAGAAAATAAAAAATAATAAAGCCACACTTCAACGCACGAGTATGGCTGGCAAGTGGTCGTGGATAACAGCCCATTGGCCAGTTGTCTAGAGCCCAGCTCATAAAAATGCACAATAATTCCCAAAATACTTAGGGAAGAAGCAGGGAAGTAGAATAAAACTGGGGAGATATGCACTGGATTCACCCTTATGTTGACCCCATAAATAAGAAAAGTAGGGAGAAAGCTACCAATAGAAAAGATAAGCCTTTAGGCAAGGTCACCTAGGGTCGAAGAAACCTGAAGTCCATTTCAACGGTCGCCTTGTGTCTTTCACTATTTTCACAAGATGCTTAGCACTTAGAGTCCTTTTTGAGTCTTGGGTAGGTTGGGTAGCCGTAAAAAGTTATCTCGACATTCTCAAACTCCAAAAAATCCAAAAAATATAAGAGAAGAAGGAAAAAAAGAAAAAATTGTATCTTCCCTTTTCAAATAAGACGAGAGCTTGGACGGTTTGCATTCTGTTCGATACCCAGGCACTGCAGAGTTTTTGTAATTAGGTCTTTGGGTTGAGATTTTCTAAAGCAATTGACGAATTTTGCCTAAATAATCGAATCCTAATTCTACTTTTATAAATAGCATTTAGGGTAATTTTGCTAGCGACTAGCAAAAAGAAAGCATGGGGGTATGACAAACACGCATAAATTGATCGTAAATTGCTTATTTACGATAGTTCCTAGGTCTAGCATTGCATATCATGATATAAATATTGCATAAACATCCATTGCATTGCATTTAGGATAGTTGTATATTATGTACACTAATTTTGTCATTTTGCATGGCTAGGAGGTAGTGCGACATCTTTACAGGTTTCGGGTGAAGAATCCAACCGTATGGATGGATTTAGAGCATCGATTGCAGTCCCTCAATGTGAGAATCGCCCCGATTTGAGCTCCATAACACCCTCTACAAGAAGAAGACGAATGGCCTAGATGGCACCACATGGTGCCATCCAGGTCGTCCTACCCAAGCCATCAAACGGCCAGCATCACCCTGCACACATGCAAATGTGCCCCCCTGAGTGTACAGTTAGGACGACCGGCAACTGTAGCGGACGTCTGAAGGTGAAGTTGCGTGAAACTTGATTCAAACTCCGCGAAGCGCGTGCTCTACTCTTGGTCATGCAATCTCGCATCCGACGGTCATGGGTGCATAGCCACAAAGCCAAAGCACGACACAGTACCGCCCTCAGCATAGCGGGCGGAGTTCTTTTCCTTGTTCACGAGTGCACGCTCGCAACTCAGATGCGGCGCTAAATTCGGCGAAGAGCGGGTGCGATTTGATTGCGCTCGTTGGATGCCATCCAGCAGCAGAGGCATCACCACTTGTCACCACTCGATGGGCGTGGATGTAGCACGTGGTTGCCGACGCACCTTGAGAACATGCCATCCCACGAGCAATCAAGAGGCGTGATCTCCACGCCATCTCAGCCATTTGTTTCTGAATCCAACGGATGCGACGCATCCAACCTCAGTAATAGTAGGAGAGAGTTAGCGGTGGGTTTGGGATCTGCAGCAATAGAAGAACGAGCCTTTAGTGACACTTGCAGCAGTCACTAAATGGCTTGTGCAGTGCGTGCGCCAACCAAGGCATTGAAGAGGCGTGGATCATTTGGCGATAGCTTGATCGACCTTTTGTGACGCTTGTAGCTGTCTCTGAATGCTTGTGCGTGGGATGCTCTTCTTCCCATCCACTATATAAAGGCCTACACACCCCCCTTACCAAACCATCTCTACGTACTCTACTCCCACTTACTCCTAAGCTCTAACAAGCCTACCAACGCTCCGTTAGAGCTTACTCTTAAGCATGGGATGCTCCTCTAGAGTAGAAAACCAAATATTTTCCCACCTCTCATCCCCATTCATAGAGAATTCTGTGGCCATTCTCTCACTGCCCTTCGAGAAGAAGACCCTGGTCGCGACGTCGTCCTGCCCCATCCTCCGGCTCCATCTCCATTTGTCCTACTGCTCTCCACCTTCCTCCAGGTGTCGTTAGAGTGAGTCGTCCTCCAAGCGACCGTCGAGGGGGATTTCTCTCACCTCTTTCTATCTTTCTTTCGCTTTCATAATGTAGATTTTCAGCTTTCATAGTTGTAACAAACAATTCTTTATAAATAGATGATTATTTCTCTCTCTCTCTCTTAAATTTTTGCAAGTAGATTATCTAGAATTCATCGACCTGATCTCTTGCTTGTTAAAAATACCAAAAAAATTAGAAAAGATAAAAATGACCAAAAACAAAAAAAAGCAAAGCATGGATTTTTATAAAATCATATGTTCTCCTCCCAGTGTTCGACCCAGGACTCACTTTTGAGTTTTGGTTATAAATTTTATTTGATAGATGCATTTTACGAGCTACGATGATGGGTCCTCCAAACCCTAATTTTAATTCGTGAAACACGCCTTCCATCAGCATGCATCATTCTGCATTTAGAATTGTGTATAAATTTTAGGTTAATTGAATCCTTTTGTGGTAAGGAGAGAAGGAGATTTAATTCAAGGCCTTTAGTTGATGATTCGACCGTACATATCTGATTAGGATAATGATCGGAGACTAATGCCTATGAAATTTCCTTGATTGGAGTCCCGTAGCAGCATACATAGTCTGAGGAAGATCAACAGCCAAGGGACTAGGTGATGCAATCTAGAGCTTTAAACGACAAATCTGACCGCATGGATGGATTCAAGTTGACGATCACAACCTAACAGCATGAAAATTGACTCAATTTGACTTCTGTAGTAACCTCTACTAAGGAAAAAGGATAGACAACCCAAATTGTGCCACGTGGCACTATCCAAACCACCCATGGGCATGCATGCAACACTATACATGCGTAGTAGTGCGGAGAGCGCAACGTAGAGGCAGTGCAGTAACGCGTGCATGGAGGCACGTGGTAGCAAGCGCCATCGGGTGAAGGCGTGCAAGTGCCAGCAGGCATGTGGGAGACAGGCGCGCAAAGTGCATGCGCGGGCTCGTGGGTGTGATCTTCAGCGATGCTTGTGGTGGATCTTAGGCGATGTTTATGGAAGTCACTAATTGTCCATGATGAAATGCTTCCTTTCCTCCACTATAAAAGGACCCCTATCCCTCACATTCTTCTTCATCTCTTCCTTTCACTCCCTCACCACCTCCAAGGCTTTAGAGAGAGCTTGTCCCAAGCTTGGGATGCTCTTCTATAGTAGAAAATCAAATATTTTTTATACTTCTCATCCCCCTTCATAGATCATCTCGTGGCCGTTGTCTCACTACCTTCAGGAAGAAGATCCTCCCCGCAATGTTGTCCCATCTCGTCCTCCTCCTTCCGCCGCTATTCTCCATCATCCAGCTCCTCCCTACCTTCATTCGGGGCACCGTAAGAGCGAGTCATCCTCCAAGAAACCATCGAGGGGGATTTCCTCATCTTATTCTTTTTATCACTTTTGTAGTGTAGTTTTATTTCCCACAATTAGTTGTAATAAATAGTTTGGATTACTCATATAATATTTGTTTCTCACTCTCTATCTTATTTTGCAAGTAGATTAGTTAGATTTCATCGATTTGATCTCTTGCCTATTAAAACACTAAAAAAATTGCAAAAGATAAAAATAACAAAAAGAAACAAAATCGAAGCACAGATTTCATAAACCAAATGTTCTCTTCCCTGTGTTCGATGTGGGACTCACCTGAAGTTTCGGTATAAATTTTATCTGGTAGCGGATTTCTACTCACTACGACGATGGGATTTCTAGCTCAAATCTTTTTGCATATGAAAGCATGCTTATCATTGCTCGATCTAGGATCTGCATGGGTTGGTCATCATAGTTGAGATCGACTTCATTTGTAGACCGTCAATGTGTGCCACGTGGCTTTTGTTCGACATATATTTCCTCAGCGTGAACACTTGAAAGCATGTCATACATGGCTGATAAGTGCGGAGGCAAAGCTAAATGCTACACAACAGGGCTAACCATTCCACAAAGTCCAAAGAGATATTCTCCCACCTTTTCTATGTCACTAGGAGAGCCTACTATCAGCACATAGGGCTTTTTAGGTTTGGACTCAATCTACTAGCAAGTTAGGCACCTGCTAACATATCGTGTCATGTCACGTTTACGCCTTTCCACTAGAGGTCCTCCGAGTATCTTCCTACATGAGAGTACTTCTCGAGTGTATCGCCATCCTTGAGTTGCACCTTACACATCAATCATCTCCTCACATCTCATTTCTGGGCACAAAGAGTCTTTTTTTTTCTTTGGAAGTAAACTGCTCTGCTAAGTAAGGAGAAATTTGATGATTGCCTTGCCCTGACACTATCCTAGATCTGAGTCAATTCCGAATCAGTAGACTACATCTCTTGATCTCCATCACCAGCTCTGGTTGTATTCTACGTGGTTGATGGTAATACCATCATTCATCATAACTAACTTGAATTAGTTGGAATCAAGAGATAAATGCTCCTAAATGATCGCCTGAGGACTATAATTCCATTCTGACCTGTTTTGAGGAGAAGATAATAAAATAGGGTTAATTCTTCTATTTAACTAGTACATCACAAATGCCATGGGGCCACTCAGAGGTTAATTAAAGGTTAAATAAGCATAAAAGACCAAAAAGTGGATCCACATTGACTGAATCAGGGTTTCACGTCTTTCAAGGGTGAAAATAGGATTGAAAACCCTATTATCAACTCCACTTGAATTGGAAAGGTTATGCTCAAGAAAAAGTCAATCTAAACCTCCTAAAATTCATAGAAAAATATTCTAAGAGGTTTGGTACCTTTGGTTTGACCATCTGAACCCATTTTGACCTATAATAGAGTTTCAGATGGGAATTTGCTCTAATTTCAGCTTCTCTGCAATTTGCCTAGTCAAACATAATCAAAACACAAATCCAAGCTCACCATTAGATTCCTTGGATTCAAATTAGGTTAAAATCAAAATTTGGGCTCAATCAGAGTCCGTCTTGACCTAGTTTGCAATTTAGTCCCTAAAATCTTTGTTTCTCACATTCAAGGCCCAAAGTTTCAAGGTTCTTGCATTTAGCTCCCTAGGTTTTTCATATTATTTACACTTTGGTCCCTGTCACCATTAGTTTGTGAACACACCTTTAGGCTGAGATTCGAGAGAGGACTTCTCTCTCGAATCAAATCCAAATCCCTTCAAATTTGGAGGGATTGATCTAGAGGAGTTTCCCGATCATTTGAACCAACTTAAGGATTTTAAATCGATTCCTAGATCTTAGGTGCACTCGAGGAGTTTGTGGAACTCTTTCCCTAAAAATGGAGGCCAATCAAGCTTGATTCCTTGATTTAGGGCTCGTGCCTGAGCTCTATAAAAGCTCCCCTATGTCCCAGCATGCTCTAGGAGCTTGGTTTCAGGCGAAAAGCCTTCTTCCCCTCCTTCCCTGGCTGTCTCCGACTTAAGTTCTAGCGAATCTCCTCAACTCCTTCCTTAGGCCTCTTAATGGCCAAATTGAAAGGTCCTCCTTCTTCCGCACCTTCATCCATGCCTAGTGGGCTAAAGTTAGGGCGTCTCCCCTCTCTCCTCGTCACCATTCCTCCCACTGGAGAACTTCACCTCCCTTGACACTGGCATGCCACGTCAGTGTGCATTTCCCATCCCCATCGTCCATAATTAGGTCCTCTCTCTTCCTTTCTCTCCCTAGTTGTTAACGTGCGAAATCAGGTTTTAAAATACTTCATCGTAGTATAGCCGAAATCACATGAAAATAAATAAAATTTATACTATAATTTAAAGTTTGAGGTCGAACACAGTGAGCAAGTGTTGCATTCACATGCTAATCTCAATTAAAATATAAATGAGCATAGAAATAAGCCAATAATGATATTCAATGAAATGCTCATTTGTCACATTAGATCTTCAATGAATAATAGAAGTATTTTAAGAGTTAAAGAGGATAAAAAGATATTTAGAACAAAAAAGTGGTGATTTAGATCACCAATTATTAGCCTAAGCACATATATATATCAAATTCTCAATCAATGTTAAATAAGTGAACAGTACCTAGACGTCTGACATTCAAGTCAGACAACTTAAATGTTCTGTGCTACAGTACACTTCAAGCTTCTGTTCTTCTCTCTGGCTCTTCTCTTCTCTTGGCATGGTCTTCTTTGCTTTTCTTCTTTCTTCAAGCTTACTCTTCCTTCAGGTCTTCTTCTTCAACCTCCTCTTCTTCTTCCTTAGCTTTTCTTCCTTCCTTCCTTCCTTTTCTACCTTGGTTTCTTCTTCTTTTCTGGACTACGTGTCAGAGGTTTTTTCTCTGAAGCAAAACCCACCCTCGCCCCCACTCTCTCTCTTTCCTTCCTCCTCTACTCTTTCTCTCAGATAGCCCGGTAATTAGGTATTCGGATATGCGTACTCGGGTCAAGGGTTGCGGGCATGGGTTGTCGCCGAGTGAAGGCTTAGGTCAGATCGGGTCGATGAAGTGTATGGGGGCCTCACCCCTGATGTGCTTAAGTCGATAAGCCCTCAACACAAAAATAATTTATGCCACTTCACTCACTCCAAATCCCTTGATGTGGGACTATTGAGTTCCCTTTCCTCGCATGCTACTGCAGATATGAAACTTCTCCCAATTGTGAGCGCAGCTGCACCTCTTTCTTCCAATTGAGAACCTAGAAGCCTGGAGGTATTAATTCCGCACCACCTGGGCATAGCTCTTGGTGAAGAACAGAGCCGCGACTTGATGAATACAGCCGAAGAAGGTGATGCGGCGGCGGAGCTCCGGCAGGGGACCTAAAATCAAGAATACGAGCACTAAGCCCCAATTAGAGCACTCAAAAGATTCGCCATTGCGAGGCGAACTCAGTGGTGGTGGTTAGCGAGCGTGTGGTGGTTGGAGGACATGTGTCGGTGATAAACACCAGTTTATCATCATTCTTATGCATTAAAATAAGCCTAGCTCTTAGATTTTGCTCCGCAAATGGGTTTTTGGGGTACATTTAGGCATTAATTAGGTTAGGCATGCATTGCATTTTTATTGTGTTTTGATGTGTTTTTGTGAGTGTTAGGAATAAACAGATTGACAGATCTCTAAAACTCTAGCACTCAGGAAGGCAACTAGTGAAGGAGAAACTCAAACCAGGTGGAACTCAGCTTTATCCAGCTCACCATACCTGAATTTTAGCTCACTTGAACTAGGGTTAGCTCATCCTAGCTACATTCAGCTCATCTTAGCTGAATGGCAGCTCAAAAGAGCTCATCTTTGCTCACTCTAGCTTAGGTCAGCTCAGATCCAGCTCAACTTAGCTGAGTCTAGCTCATCTCAGCTCCCATTAGTTCACATGGAGCTCTAGCTAGCTCAGCTGAGTTGACTGGAGTTCACTTTAGCTCAGGACTAGTTTGATCCAGCTCCACTCAACTTTAGCCAGCTAGGGATGACTTCATTTCAGCTAAGGAAGCTCAAGTGCAGCTCTCGGGGACTTAGCTTAGCTCAACTTAGTTGTGCTAAACTACCTTAGCTACCTCAACTAACTAGATCATCACTGGGAGCACCATACCCAGCTCACCTCAGCTCCTTTTAGTAGAAGCCAGCTTACTTTAGCTTGGCATAGCAGCTAGAAAAGAACTAGTAAGCTAAGCCAACTAAAGTAGCTCCATGCCACCCTCTTCAGCAACTGCTAGCTCCAGTTCAGCTCTAAACTTCTTCTATCTAGCTGCTCCCCTCAAACCCTAGCTCCCATTACCTCCTCCTCTACTCTATTACTAGCTAAGCTAGCTTAGCCTAGCTAGCCTCCAGCTCCCTTGCCATTTACCACCTTAAAACCCCACCTAACAAACTCCACCAATTAACTCCACCTAAGCTCCACATAAGCTAACCCTACTTCCTCCTCACTGATGAGTCCATTTTAATAGACTATTGTTACGCCTAAGTGTCGGGACTCGAATAGGTTGTGTTAATATGGTGAAATTATCGTTGAAGTAAGTATAGTGGTTAACCTAAATCAAGCCTAACCATCTTTTTACAAAATTTTTAACCTGACCTACTTAATTTTATCTTGGTCACTTTTAGGCCCAAGGTCGAACTCAAGGAGGCGGGAATTAGAGGTGAATAAGTTTCTACGCTTTTCCTACAACGAATCTCTTCTGTGCGTTTATTGCATTTTGGTTTTTTTCTATTTAAGATTTTTTTGCTGATAATTTTGTTCGTGAGGTACACCCTCAAAATCTGGTCCTTGGCTTCGAGCCAAATTGTTATTGGCTTTGAGCCAAATTATGGTTCCAAAAACTGGTCTTGCTATTTGCAAGATCGAGTACCTGCAAGGCAAGGATTATCTTTTCTCTATTACTTTTTATTTTATCTTTTTAATAGTAGGAAACAAAAGAGAAATAAAAACTAGATAAGTTGCTTGTAAAGAAATAAATATAGTTTATATATATATATAGATATATATATATTATATATATAGAGGTGGGGGTGGAGGTGGAAATGGCGTGTAGCATAGTGTTGAGTTGGTCCACGTCTAGTAAGACGCAACCAACAGGACGAAGTGCCACGTGGAGTGTAGGATGGATGTGTGGGAGTGTGTGCGAAGGCGCTTCCTTTACGCGGGTATCGGAGAATATCAGCAACTGGTGCAGATATTCCTGCGATATAATGCGTGGTGGAGTGACTAGTGCATAGGGATACAAGTAGGTGATATAAATGTAAATATATATATATAAGTATATATGTAAATATATATTTATATGTATATATATATATAGGTTTGTAACTATATAGGTGTATATGAAGTTATGTATATATATATAAGTATATATAGGTGTGTACAAGTGAGTGTGTGTGTACGAGTGTGGTGTGTGTATGAGTGAGGGAGTCTTCTGGAGAGTGTGGAAGTGGGAGTGGGCACTTTTAAGTCGTCTGGAGGATGCAAGCGTCGTTTGATGGCACGGGTGCACGCAGGCACAAGCGTGCAAGCCTACTCGCGGGCGCTGGTGCGGGCGCGCGTGAGGGAGAGTGCAACGCAGCACACTGCGTAGCGCAGCTCATTGCATTGTGGGCTGGGGTGGGTGCGGGCGCAGACGGGTGCAGGCACTGGAGCGGAAGCGGGCGGGTGCGAGCGTACACGGGCGCAAGCGTGCATAAATGGCTGGAGGTGGTAGCGGCGAGGAGAGAGAGTGCGCAGTGACCGGATAAGTGAGAAACTCTCCAGTCACTGCACTGTAGCTACAGTGTCGCACTGAGACGCTTGAACAGTAGCTACAGTGCCGCACGCTGAGAACAACCGGTTGCGGCCGATTCTGCGTGCGCGGGCGAGCTGCTGCTGGCTGCCGTGCTGCTGCTACTGAACTCCGGAGCTTGGAGCTTCTGGCAATGGCGATGGGGTTCAGTGGTTGAAACAAAGGGTGAACCACCACGCCCACCTGCTCTTGGATGAGCTGGGCGGTGGTGGAACTAACAGTGGTGGTCGTGGGACCACTGTAAGCTTGCTCCTGCCTGCAGTGTATCTCTTCAGTGGGAAGAGGTACTGCGTATGGAGGGGAGAGGGGAGGATTATGGCCTGGATGAAGGTGGCTGCTGTGTTGTGTGTTCGGGCTCTCCCTTGCAAGGAAGAGGGCAGGGCTTTTTAAAGGAGAGGGAGGCATGCCATGGCCATGCCCTGGGTGTGCATGACTTGCCATGCAGCTGGCAGAGCATGCTGCTGACAGAGAATGGCACGAAGAAGAGTAAGCCCATGCCCTGAGCCGCACGAGGGAGAAGAAATTCAAAGCAAAATAAAAAAATGAGGATGGTGAAATTGCGAGGTAGCACTTTAAGAAGATGTTATTTACATGGCCAATTATTCACTCTCCTCCCCTCTCAAATAAATGCATGCATGTGTCAATTTTACAAATGTAACTATAACTACCTAATATGCAATGACAGTGCTAGGAAATAACACAAGATGGCATATTTGTTGGTGTATTTTTTATGTGCAATCATACCCCCATGCCTATCTTTTGCTGCTCCCTAGCAAAACATTTTGTATTGTATTTAGGAATGATCTTAAGCTGAAGATTTTTTTTGAGGCGACATGGGTGTGTTTATTTGTTGGATATTGTGAGAACCAATTGCAAAGAAGACTACCAGTACTTTAAGTCTTATGTGACATAGACCATCTCTCGACTAACATGGACTCTTGATATTTAAACCTTAAGTATGATTTCCAGGACTCAGGAAGTTTTTGCCATACTCGAGAGCTCAAGAGATTATGGCTTGTGCAAAGTGAAGGATCAAGACTGACCAGATGAACATTAATACTTAAGCCCAGGGTTTCACGAATCTTTAAGTGCAGGTTGATCCCAGTTTCAGCTCATGTTTCTGGATTGACCCTTAAAAAGTTGATAGAAAACTCAACCCTCATTTTTTTTCTTTTGTGGCTCAAAGAATATATGGTAGAAACATGGTATTTGTAACTTGCCCTAAAAAATTTTGAGGGAGAAGACCTTACAGGTATTTGCGAGATATACTGACTTATTTGCACAGTTTTTTTTTTTGAAACAAGTGTTAGTATATCTCTTACATCTTTATTTGGAGGAGCACACTTTTCTTTTGGTGGGAGAGTTCCTTTTTGGTGGAAAGGGTTTCTCCTAGACACAGGACTAAAGCCTGGGATAAAAAGTCTACCTGTGTGCATAGGTAAGGACTCCACCTTCCCTTATGAACACTAGGGTTGGCTCTTATGTTCACCTGGTCTTTCTTGATATGTGTAGTGTGAACCAAGATTACTTAGGCTCTCGAGTAGAAGCAAACCAACGGATCCTGTACTGGTGTCTCAGGTATAGGAATACATTTTTAGTTAGGAGAGATTCCGATCTATCTTGTCAATGCTCAAGTGAATTAAGCCGAGCTTGAGCGAATCAAGCTTCTGTGGCCTGGAAAGTCTTCAAAACAATGGTTGAATATCCATAAACAGTTATTGTATTTTTGTTTCAGCCTTCAAATCATTACTAAACACCATTTTTTTTTTATGTACATATTTATAGATGGATGGAAGCTGCATGATACCATATAATAGCCAAATCCTATGGATGCCTATCCACCCCCCATGCCAAACAATGCTATGTCCTCATATGCATGCAGGGTAGGGTAGAGGAAGGTCCAAAGATCGGGGAATGAGAGTTGAGGTGCAGGGTATTTAGTAGGGTGGTAGGGTGGGTGGGTGGTGGGTGGTGAAGTGAAAAGGTGCGAAGTGAAGTGTACGTGACAGTGGAGGAGTGTTGCTGGGGTGCCTCCCAACGAGCGCTGAATTTAACGTCCCCAGCTGGACTCAGAATGAGGCACGACATTAGTTACCCTCCAGCAGGGCAACAATTTCTCCAACGGGGGCAGGTTTATGAGTAAGATAAGGTTTTAAACGCTACCCATTGACCATAAATTTATGCCCAGATTTGGGATCTTCAATTTCAACGGCCCCATTGGGAAATGGTCTCGAGATCAGGAAGGGACCAGTCCATTTGGACTTCAATTTCCCTGGAAATAATTTGAGCCGGGAATTGTAAAGCCAAACTTGCTGAGATGACTCAAATTCCTTCCGCCGAATTCGGTTGTCGTGAAAAGCCTTAGTGCGTTGCTTGAAAGTTAAGGCAGAATCATAGGCTTTACAATGGAGCTCTTTCAGCTCTTGGAGTTGGAGTTTCCTTTCTCGACCACACAGGTCTGGGTCGAGGTTACATTGGCGAACTGCCCAATAAGCGCAGTGCTCCAACTCCACGGGCAAATGACAAGGCTTCCTGTAAACAATTCTATAAGGAGACATACCTAGGGGAGCCTTGAAGGTGGTCCGATACGCCCAAAGTGCGTCAATCAGCTTGTCGGACCAATCCTTACAGTCAGGCTGAACCATTTTCTGGAGAATTTGCTTGATTTGTCGGTTCGACACCTCAGCCTGGCCATTCGTCTGAGGATGATATGAAGATGCGATATGATGGTGGACTCCGTATTTCCTCAGAAGTACTTGAAAAGAACCATGGGTAAAATGGCTTCCTCCATCCGAGATAATGGCTCGTGGGATCCCATAGCGTGCAAAAATGTGGTCTTTGACAAATCGAGTGGATATGACATGGTCAGCATGGCACGTGGGAATAGCCTCAATCCATTTCAAAACATAATCAACAGCAACGAGGATGTATTCGAAGCCGTTGGAAGGAGGAAAGGGACCCATGAAATCTATCCCCAAATGTTGAAGATTTCCACAGCTAGGATGGGTTGCAAGGGCATCATGTCACGACGTGACATTGACCCTAATGACTGGCACCTAGTGCAATGTTTGGCATAATTGTGTGCATGTTGGTGAAGGGAGAGCCAAAAGAAACCACACTGCAACACCTTGGCTGCAGTTTTCCTCCCAGAGAAATGGCCTTCGCAGGCCTGAACGTGGCAGAAGGATAGCACACTGGGGAATTTGCTGTCAGGAATACAGCGACGGATGATCTGATCAGCACCTATTCAAAAAAGAAGTGGATTATCCCAGAAATAATCCTTTGCTTCTGCAATGAGACACTCGCACTGGTTTTTAGGCCAACCACGTGGAAGGGAACTAAAAGCAAGGTAATTGGCAATGTCGGCATACCAAGGTTCACTTGCCACATTAATTGCCAGTAGGTGCTCATCGGGAAAAATCTCATTGATCGGCAGGGTTAGTCCAATGTGGTCAGGGTCCAGTCTAGTGAGATGATCAGCTACAACATTCTGGGCTCTAGCCTTATCGCAGATCTCAATGTCAAATTCTTGGAGCAGAAGGATCCAATGAATCAGTCTAGGCTTGGCATCCTTCTTGTGCATGAGATGGCGAATGGCCGCGTGGTCAGTGAATACAATGACATGTGAGCCCAAAAGGTAAGAGCGGAATTTCTCCAGCCCAAAGACAACCGCCAGTAGTTCTTTCTCAGTGGTAGTATAATTACGCTAGGCCTCGTCCAACGTCTTACTGGAGTAGTACACGACAAAGGGGTGTCTATCGCGTCTTTGTCACAAGATGGCTCCGACTGCAAGGTCGGAAGCGTCACACATGAGTTCAAAGTCGAGGGACCAATCAGGTGGCTGGAGAACAGGGGCCTTGGTGATAGCATCATGTAGCTGTGTGAATGCTTGTATGCAGTCGGGGCCCATATCGAAGGGTACATCGGTCGATAGGAGATGAGTTAAAGGTCGAGAAATCTTGGAGAAATCTTTGATTCATCTCCTATAGAAATCGACGTGTCCCAGGAAGGAGCGGATTTGTTTGACAGAGCCAGGCACAAGTAAATCAGCAATTACATCAAGCTTAGCTCTGTCAACCTCGATACCCCTGTCGGAGATGATATGCCCGAGAATAATTCCCTCGTGTACCATAAATGACTTTTTTCCCAGGAAAGCACGAGGTTCACATCAGTACATCTCCGAAGGATACGGGTCAGGTTGGCAAGACAGTCATCAAAAGAGGGTCTAAAGATCGAAAATTCATCCATGAAAACCTCGAGAAAGTCACCCACCATGTCATGGAATATCGCCAGCATACATCTCTGGAAAGTTGCTGGTGCATTACAAAGTCTGAATGGCATCCTTCTAAATGCAAAAGTGCCGAAGGGGTAGGTAAAGGTGGTTTTCTCTTGATCCTGGGGGTCAATTGCCACCTGGTTATATCCTGAGAATCCATCCAGGAAATAGAAAAATTTATTTCCCGCTAACCATTCCAGGATTTGGTCAATGAAAGGTAGCGGAAAGTGATCTTTCTTTGTTGCAGCATTGAGTTCCTATAATCTACACACACTCTCCAAGATGTAGGAGTGCATGTAGGGATGGATTCGCCACTGTCATTGACACGAATGGTGAGTCCCGCCTTTTTGGGCACGACATGAATCAGACTCACAATAGGGACATAAGAGTGAGGTGCTGCAGCGGGATTAGCCTGAAATCCCGATGGAATGCTCGGAGCTTGCAGAATCTGATGAACCTGCCCCTAAGTAGGTCATACTTGTGGTTGAGGACCATGGGGTATGACATTTCGCGGGTTGGGAATAGGTTGGGCTGGAAGAGTGCCCTGAGATCGAGTTGCCATGCATAGTTGACTAATCTCAGCATTCTGCTGTGCCAATTGGTGCTAAAGAGAGGTCATGTTCTCTTCATGGCGCTTAGACATTTCCGCCATCATTCGCATCAATTTATCAAGAGGACTTGATGCATGTTCTGTTTCCGGTATGCAAGGACCCGATGGTGGATTCGCCATAGGTTTAGACTGGGCGCTTGGGATGATGGGTGCGGACGGTCGCATTGGCCCACTCGCGGGGTTTTGGCGTCGCGGGTTGCTGGACCATGCAAAGTTCGGATGATTTCGCCACCCTGGGTTATAAGTGTTAGAGAAAGGGTTATTCCCCAGGGTGGAAGTGTCTTCTAAGCTAGAAGACGAGTCCGCATGTAAATATGCATTCGAGCACACGGAGGCTTGGTCCTCCGTGTCAAAACACTGGCTTGCAGAAGCCAGATCCACATGACTTACCGAATTGCTCAATGCGACACTTGCTAAAGAAGATTTCACGGGGTTTCTGGAGATAAGCCTGGTGTTGGAAGAATTGGGATTGTGACGAAGTGGTGAGGTGGGGGTGTTTGTCATAGAACAGGCGGGATTGGTCAGAAGCTCGTCCAGCTTCTTGTGCACGACGAAGACTTTATCCAATTTTTGTGCTATAAGGTTAAGATCAGTGGATGAATGGGGGGATCCCGTGTCAACTTCGTGAACATTACGGGGCAGGCTGATACGATTAAAGGCGATAATGGAGGAATTGTTCATTGAGTTTTCACTCATGTTTTCAAATAATTCGAATGCTCCATTCCCGTCTTTATTCATGAAATTCCCTCTGCAGGAAGCATCTGCAATCTGCTTCAAAGTCTCATTTAGCCCATAATAGAAAATCTGGGCTATATGCCACTTAGGCAGACCGTGGTGCAGACACTTCCGGAGGAGGTCATTATACCTCTCCCAAGCCTCATGAAACTGTTTGCCATTTTGTTTTGTAAAGGAAGTTATAGCACGGCAAAGTGCATTGGTTCGCCCGATTGGGAAGAATTTCTTGAGAAATGTTGTTCGCATCTCTTCCCAAGAATGGATGGTTCTCCCAAGGGTGCGTAACCATTGCAACGCTTTATCCCGCAACGAAAATGGGAACATTTTCGTGAGGACAATTGATAACCCGATGTTTCTTGGTTTAACTGTTTCAGCCAATCGGGTTAGGTCTTCCAAATGGAGAAAGGATCTTCACTTGCAAGACCATGGAAGTGAAAATTTATTAGGCCAATTATGTTGGGTTTCAATTCAAAATCGTCCCCGCCCATGGGGACCCGAATTTGTCCTATGATCTTTGTAGCAGCAGGATTTTGATAAGAGCTAAGAGACCTAGGCTCCTCCGGTTCGGGAGGGTTCTGCATTTCCTCTAAGGTTTCCCTAATGGCTTCAATTTGTTCATTATACATTTTCATTTGGGCTTGGAGGCAGGTTATGGGATCCATGGCTCCACCACCTGGTGGGATTTGAGGGCGGTTTCCTCCCTCGGGATTTGGGGGTGGGCCTGCAGCCATGTTTGTTGAGGAGGATGACGATTCGACTTCTTTCCTAAAATTATCAGACAATTCAAACAATTCAGGGTTTTGTGACCTCCTCCCAAACATGCACTACTGCAGGAGGAATTGGGGGGATAAGAAGGTTAACAAGGGATGAGAGAAATGACGTCGCAAAGGTAAACTTGATGACAAATCAAGGCAATCAAAGTCCTAACCTCTACAGTGTGCCCTTAGACCTAAAGATCTAAGTTACCTACTATCACGACTTACGGAACCAAATGCGAGCACCGCAGAACCACCAGGCCAGATTGAAAGGTCGTTTGCCCTAGTCTTAGACACCAAGTAGCACGCGGGAACCCGCACCAGCACGTAGGCTCTACATGCAGGTAGTTACACCTCCAATCCTTAATAAGGGTCAGGTTGCTACCAGTTTTAATTAGAGGCTTAGGATTAAGTGCTTTAAGGAATGTGAAGGGTGTTGTTTACGGGTAATGCCCAAGTGCGTTGATTTTAGAAAGTGTGTAAACCAAGCAAGCAACGGGAAAATCTCCCTGAATTGAAGTTTTAGTTGGTGAATGGTTTTAAAAATTTCAGCCTTTAAGTAGTATGGATTTTAAGATTTCGCTGAGTTACCAATTCAACCAATCTCCGATTTTTGAGAAAATACAAGTTCTTCTATGCCCAACAAACCCTCCTTCAAAGTGGGTTGGTTAATTGTTGGGAAAAAATCGTAGCTCGCATTTTCGATATGAAAAGGAGTGTGTCGCAGTATATTCGCGAAATATGATCCAACAAAGATATTATTTTATAAAAATAACGAGACTTTGAGTTCCGGTCGTTCGTCTTTGGGAGGCATTGTTTTCTCTTTTGAAATCGATCTTTTATTTTTAAAGCCGCACTACTTTGTTTTAAGACGCACGCCAATTTCCTATCACCTAAGACTTCATCGCACCTGTTATTAACTCGGATCACATGCGCATGCGTCAAGTAAATCACAAAAGTGAACGTGTGAGTTTCTGTGCGCACGATTCTAGTGAGGTGGTGATTAGTTATGGAGAAAGCATTTATTGTCAGATTTTCGTTATCATCCGGAAACGACATGCAGTTGCGTAATATATAGACAGTTAAAGAACAGGCACGCAAATATGATAATCATTCAGCTCGTGGTGATTTCGAACACATAAGAGATGTATATAAAAATGCAATTTCATTCATCATTGGAGAGTTGTTGCACAAGGAAATCTAGAGGAAAGCTTATACATGAATGCTTAAAAATTAAACCTAGCTACCAGAAAACGATTGCATACAAGAATCAACGGGGGGATTTCGCATGCATCATTGGGGGAGAAGTAAGACTATACTACTAAGCAGTAAATAAAAGCAGTAAATATACAAAAAGCTAAGCTACTAATCTAGCAGAAGGAAGGGCATTCGAAGGTGGTCTCCGATGGCCTTTGAGTGGCTGAGAGAAGGAGGGGCGACCAATGGAGCTTAGGCCAGCCCTTGTAGAGAGGTTGGGGAGCTGATCCATCTTCCTAGCATGGAGATGGTGGCCTCCATGGTCGTGCTAAACTCGTGGAGGTGGAGTGGAGATGGAATTAGCTAGCCTAAGTGGAATGAGTGCCAAGGATGTGAATGGGTGCAAATGGCCACCCATTGGGTCTTTTCATAGACCTAAGGGAAGCTCTGGTGGGAGCTCGGGGGAGAGTGAGAGAGAGAGGGTGGATGGGGGTTTTTAGATCCACCAAATGTGGATCTAAAAATTGAATGGCTCTTGGTTGCTATTTTTGGCAACCAAGGCAACCACACATGGTAGAGAATTCTAGAGAACTCTAGGCTAGGTATTTTCATGTGGATGGTGTGTGTGGGTGTGTGTGGGTCGAAACTTAGGTGGCTAGGTTGATTAGGTTAGGTTCTAGTGGGTTTAGGTCAAGGTATGTCTCAAATTAGGGTTATAAACCCTAATTCACTAAGGTAAAGTGCAATTAAACTTAATACAAGTTTAATTGGGTATGTGGAAACTTAATTGAGAGTAAAACAACTCAATTAATTTAGGTCTAGGTCAATTGGACTCTCACTGAGTCCAACTCGACAGTGTGTGCTGAGATCAGGGCTCAATTGGACTCAATGAGTCCAATTGAATAGGCTAATGGAATTGACTAAGATACAAGTCAATTAGGTTTAGTGAGGACCTAATTAGGTCCTTAGGGAGGTCTAGAGGTGGTGTACTAAGGTTAGGGCACCTTAATTTAGGTTCCTATGGGGTTGGAATTGGGTTTAGGGACCTAGAGATCCAAGATCAAGGCTTAAATCTCAAAACAGGAATTGGAGAGCAGTATCAGACGTATAATAATAGAATTAGACATCTTATACTCAAAAATCAGAAGTCCTCAGGAAGGATTTCGGGTTCTGTTTTGGGTATTCTGCAGAAATTAGACGTCTGACAAAGTGTCTGGACGTCCAATAACACTGCAGAAGTGGGTTTGAAGTGTGCGGGAGTTGGCTAAGGGTCCTGGACATCTTAAAACTTATCTGGACATCCAAAGAATGGTTGGAACTAGGGTTTTAGGGCTTCTTAGGGTGTTGTGACCTAATCTAGGGGTGGCTAAGGCTTGGGGAGGTCTCTAGGCTATCCTAGGGCTAGGATGGACCTAAGCTCTTCACATTTTACTGCTTTATTTCTACTTAATAGAATAGAAAACCTTTAACCCCCTTACATTATTATTCTTACATATAAACTAGGCCTTCTGCTCCAGCTCTGCTACAACTCTCGTTATTTCAGATCCTGCTCCAGATCCAGCTCCATATCTGCTTATTGCCTGCAATCAACATAATGCACTTAATCAACACATTATAACATTATTTCATGCATAACTAAAGAAGGGCAATAAAGATGCAGATAATGCATATGTTTGCATGAATAGCCCTAACTTATGCTAAGTCCTAGCTTAATCTAGGTCAATTAAGACCTATGATTGTTGCGCAATCATTAATGCTTGCTAAAAATGCAATGGGCTTCCCTAAGCGAAAATTTCCATGTGTGGATGCACGAGTCAATTTTTAGGTTAGTGTGAAAGGGAGCCAAAGCACTTCAATTCAAGTGCTCTCAAGCACCAAAATGATATTCCACACATAAGGCTTCAACCACAAGATAATGTAAAGAGAAAATTAAAATGTTGGGGTTGAAGTATTCGGGATCAAATCTAAGGCACGTGGAAGGTCGTGGTGGGGTTGGAATCAACTCAATTCCAAGCCTCCCCACCAAAAATGTGATCCCGAATTGCAGATAAATGAGGCAAGGAGGGATGGCAATCGCTCTATTTAATCTTGCCTCAAAGAATACTTCACACGGTGAAAGATTCAAGAATCAAGATTCTTGGATCTTCGCTAGGCGAAGTTTGGCGGGAAATCCTGGGGCGGTGGGAGTGATGGCAAACAATCAAGCAAGTGATTTTTAATCCACTTGCCCCAAGAAATCCCAAGAATTTTTTTTTTTTTTAAGGTGACAAGTTGACCTAAGTTGCTAAGAGAGAGAGACCTACCTTTTCAGCAATGTGGGCGAAGCTCCAGTGCACCGCCGGTGACTTCTCGCTCTCGTTCCCACCTTGGATCTGCCCACGTCTCCGACTTCCTCAGCTTCCCTCCTCCTTGAAACTGGTTTTCTTGCACACCAGCAAACAAAAACACCCATGAAGAGAAGAGTGTGAGAAGAGAAAATTAAAGGAATGGAGTAGAAACTTACCTTAATGTGTACCTCCCCGGCAACGGCGCCAGAAAAAGATGTGTCGGGACTCGAATAGGTTGTGTTAATATGGTGAAATTATCGTTGAAGTGAGTATAGTGGTTAACCTAAATCGAGCCTAACCATCCTTTTAGAAAATTTTTAACCTGGCCTACTTAATTTTATCTTGGTCACTTTTAGGCCCAGGGTCAAACTCAGGGAGGCGAGAATTAGAGGTGAATAAGTTTCTTCACTTTTCCTACAACGAATCTCTTCCATGCGTTTATTGTGTTTTTGGTTTTTTTCTATTTAAGATTTTTTTGCTGATAATTTTGTTCTTGTGGTACACCCTCAAGATCAGGTCCTTGGCCTCGAACCAAATTGTTCTTGGCTTTGAGCCAAATTAGGGTTCCAAAAACGGGTCTTGCTATTCGCAAGATCGAGTACCTGAAAGACAAGGATTATCTTTTCTCTTTTACTTTTTTTTATCTTTTTAATAGCAAGAAACAAAAGAGAAATAAAAACTAGATAGGTTGCTTGTAAAGAAATAAATATAGTCTATATATGTAGATATATATATATTATATATATAGGGGTGGGGGTGGAGGTGGAAATGGCGTGTAGCACAGTGTCGAGTTGGTCCACGTCTAGTAAGACGCAACCAACAGGATGAAGTGTCGCGTGGAGTGTAGGATGGATGTGCGGGAGTATGTCCGGAGGCGCTTCCTTTATGAGGGTATCGGAGAATATCAGCAACTGGTGCAGATATTCCTGCGATATAACGCGTGGTGGAGTGACTAGTGCGTAGGGATACAAGTAGGTGATATGGATGTAAATATATATATATGTATATATGTAAATATATATTTATATGTATATATATATAGGTTTGTAACTATATAGGTGTATATGTAGTTATGTATATATATATATAGATATGTAAATATGTATATATATATTTATAACTAGGTATATATGTATATATATCTTACTATATAGATATGGATATATATATATATATATATATATATATATATATATATATATATATATATAGATATATATATAGTAATATATGTATATAGATATATATATGTATATATGTATATGGATATATTAGTATAAATATCTATGTATATATATATATATATATGTGTGTGTGTGTGTGTGTGTGTGTATTTATATCTATAGATATATATGTAGATATGTATGTATATATGTATATATATATATGTATAAATATATATATATATATATATATATATATATTTATGTATGTAAGTATGTATATATACTTATATATAGTTGTATAGGTTTGAATATGTGTATATATATATATATAAATATATATATGTATATATATATAAGTATATATAGGTGTGTACAAGTGAGTGTGAGTGTACAAGTCAGTGTGTGTGTACGAGTGTGGTATGTGTATGAGTGAGGGAGTCTGCTGAAGAGTGTGGAAGTGGGAATGGGCACTTTTAAGCCGTCTGGAGGATGCAAGCGTCGTCTGATGGTGTGGGTGCAAGCAGGCGCAGGTGTGCAAGGCTGCTTGTGGGCACTGGAGCGGGCTCACGTGAGGGAGAGCGCAACGCAGCGCATTGCATAGCGCAGCACACTGCTCTGCGGGCTGGAGCGAGTATAGGCGTGGACGGGTGCGGGCGCTGGAGCGGAAGTGGGCGGGTGCGAGCATATGCGGGAGCAGGCACGCGCAACTAGCTGGAGGCGATAGCGGCGAGGAGAGAGAGCGCGCGGTGACTGGATAAGTGAGAAACTCTCTGGTCACCACACTGTAACTACAGTGTCGCGCTGAGATGCGTGAACAGTAGCTACAGTGCCACACGCGGAGAACAACAGGTTGCGGCCGGTTCTGCGTGCGCGGGAGCACTGCTGCTGCTGAGCTCCAGAGCTTGGTGCTTCTGGCAATGGCGATGGGGTTCAGTGGTTGAAACAGAGGGTGAACCACCACGCCCACCTGCTCTTGGATGAGCTGGGTGGTGGTGGAACTCACAGTGGTGGTCGTGGGACCACTGTGAGCCTGCTCCTGCCCGCAGTGTATCTCTTCGGCGGGAAGAGGTACTGCGTATGGAGGGGAGAGGGGAGGAAGATGGCCTGGACGAAGGTGGCTGCTATGCTGTGTGTTCAGGATCTCCTTCGCAAGGAAGAGGGCAGGGCTTTTTAAAGGAGAGGGAGGCATGCCACAGCCATGCCCTGGGTGTGCATGACCAGCCATGCAGCTGGTAGAGCATGCTGTTGGCAGAGAATGGCGCGAAGAAGAGTAAGCCCATGCCCTGAGTCGCGCGAGGGAGAAGAAATTCAAAGCAAAATAAAAAAATGAGGATGGTGAAATTGCGAGGAAGCACTTGAAGAAGATGTTATTTACATGGCCAATTATTCACTCTCCTCCCCTCTCAAATAAATGCATGCATGTGTCAATTTTACAAATGCAACTATAGCTACCTAATATGCAATGGCAGTGCTAGGAAATAACACAAGATGGCATATTTGTTGGTGTATTTTTGCTGTGCAATCTCTAAGTTACCTTTATTTTTACATTTTATGTTTGTTAATAACTACATTAGGTTATAGAATGAATGCAAGCATCATTACTTGAGTTTTTATCTATTCTATCGCATTCTATAACTTAGTATGTAATTATTTTATGCTTCATTATTGTAGGAATAATTTGTGCAAGGAAAAGGGTGGTGAAGATAAATTTTCCCTTCAGCCGCCAGCCTCAACTAAGTCTTCCTCAACCTTCGGCGGACCTCAACACCTCCCCAATAGCTTCCGACCAAATTTAGTAAGGGATTTAAAAATCCCTTGACTTGCAGATGGGGGAGGAGATAAAATGAGCTGTTGGCGAGGAAGAGAGGGCTCGGCTTTGCCTTCTTTTCCCCTGAAGGGATATCTCTTCTTCTCCACCTTCCCTACCGTGGAGAGGGCGGGCACTGTGGAACCAAGCAAACACCAATAGCTTCCACTGCAAGCGTGCATTGCCTTTACCATTCCACCGCACACCTGCAGGCAGCCAAGCAACCTTGCAAGCCTGCAGCTGTGCCCCATCACCTGCGCTTCTGCCCTCACCGCACCAAGCAGCCTCCAGTTTCACTGCGCTGCCACAGCTACACCTTCCACCACCTGCCTAACACAGCCTGCACCTGCATCCTAGCCGCACCAAGCGCCCACAGGCACCGCACCAAACGCCCTCCTGCCCTTACCGCAACGCTCCTTGCACGCCCTGCAGCCATGCCATCGCCCTTATGCCTTCAGCGCACTGCCACAGCATGCCCACGCCAGCGCCCGTAGGTAGACGACACCCATAGGTCGCAGCTGCCCACAGGCAACCCACGCCCGCAGGCCATGCCACAGTGCGCCCTAGCATGCCCTTATGTGCGCGACCCCAGCGCGCAGCCACGCGGGCTGTAGCAGCGCTCTTCCTCCTCTCCACGCGCGGTGCTCCTCCTCCAACAGAGCCAACAGGCCGACGGCTCTTCTCCACCGTCCGGCCGCTGCGTCACCACCATCGCGAAGCACGCATCGAGGCGCACCACCCCGTCGACTCTCGCCGCCAACCGTGCACAACCGTCCAAGCGAGGAAGAGAGGAGAAATCCTCTATTTTCTCCGCAATTAATATTTACATTGAATGCCATTGCCATTAGATATTATTATTTTATTCAGGCCACATTGCATGGATGCACTTATACTTTCTTGAATTTACTTCACTTGTGTTATGTGCATCATTCTACATTGAAATTCAAATCAGATTTGCATGCAAGTTAAATTTACATGATATGCCATGACACATGCATCATATACATAATTTTGGGAGCTTAATTCCTGACGTGAAAATTGCATAAATAACCTTGAACTTTTAAGGAAATTGCAAGCTCCATTCAGAATAGTATATTCCTCACATTGAAGTTGTAAAGTTATCTGCAAATAGCATCATCCCCTACTTGTGAATTTATTGGTCTATTCCTCCCTGTGGATGCGACATCTTTATTGTGGTTAAATTTGATATTTAGTTTTGATTGAGAGATTTTCCACCACATTAAACACAATGACATATCATTCTATTGCTATTATAAATAAGCAAGAATCCCTTCGTCACTCACCTTGGCGCCAACCTAGCCTACCCTGTACCTCCGAAAGCCACCAAAAAGTGGTGCCAAAACCACCTATAACTACCCTTGTTTTGGTGCCAAAAACTCCCTCCAAAAATCCCTACATCTCATCCCTACACCTACCCTTTGAACCATATCTAGCCATCCACCTAACCCCCCCTTCTAGAAGCCTTCATGGTGGTGCCAAAACCAAGGCACCTCTCCATGTTGGCACCACCTTTAGGTGCCTCTCCACCACCATAACCACCACCTTCACATCCCCGCACTTGACGCCAACCATCCTCCACCATAAGATCACCTAACCACGTCCTAAAAGCCATCCTAGCCCTACACTTCATCTCCACGCCAACCACCACCTTCTACCTCTATAAAAACCCATCACCTACCACAAAAAAAAAATCCTCCATTTTTAGTTAATTTCCACCCTACAACCACCCTAACCTACGGCCAAGGAAGGAGAAGAAGATTAAGGGGGCATCCTACCCTCCCCCTTGGTGCCTTCTTCCCCTTCTCTCTTCTTCGTTGTGCCATGCCAAGGAGGACTTCTACAACTTGGAGGATGGCCAGGAATTGGAGGAGAATTGAAGGTGGAATCATCCACCTTAGGAAGCATAGGGCACACCCCCTTTTAGGGCTTGTGTTGGAGGTCTTCACTTTGAAGCAGCTTTACAAGGAAGGAGTTGGAGGACTTCTTTTCAAGCCCAAGAGCTGCTACGCTTGGAGCAAGAAGCCTCTATCTCCTTTTCACCATCATCATCATCAGAAGGACTAGTGTTTTTACTTTTTGTATTTTTGATTTCTAGTAGTAGAAGCATTCCTCTACTAGGGTCTTGTAAAACATTTTGCCCCTCTAGTAAAGTTGACTTTTCTTAATTATTTTTCTTACAATTTTAATTTTACCTTAGTGTAATCATCCCCTTTCTCTAATTACTCTAGGTTTCCACCTACCTAGGGTGAGCTTAGAGAGAGGAATTACTTGTCACTTAGGTTTTAGTTTAGTAATTTTAGGTGTTAGTCATCTTCCTGCCATCAAATTCTCATTTCTTTAGTTATTTCAAACTATAAAAATATATATTTGAAAAGACCAAAAAGAAAGGTTATTTCCATTTCCAAGAAAGAGATGCATTTTTGCAAACATATTGCCTCCTTGGACGACCCTAGATACTTCCTGATGAGAACCTCATCATGAGCCATAACTAGCTCATTTTGACCCAATACAAAGGATAAAAGCTCCTACATATCTCAAGGAAAGGCTTAACTCAGAGAATTCTGAGTTTGAGAAGAAAACCAGTCATAAGGGGTAAAAGTGCAATTTTACCAGTATAATCTGCATACAGGGTAATTCAGGGCCCAAACACAGGTCAAAACAGCTTAATAAGAATAAAAGTGGGATGAGATGATCTAGCAAGGGCTACAGCACTTCCAAGGAACCAAATGATAATCTGTAACCCTAAAACAACCCACTTCAATTCACAAGGTTCGAGGCAAAGTAAAAATAGAATAAACCCTCTAAAATTCATAGAAAAATAATCTCTAGGGTTTAGAACCTTCAATTTGGCCTTTAGAACCCATTTTGACCTACATTGAGAACCATGCCCAATTAATAACTTAATTTGGGTTTTTGCGTAAATTGACCGGTCAAACAAGGTTTAATATGAAAATGAAATTCACCATCAGATTCCTTAGGTCTTAATTAGTCATGTATAAAAACTTGAGCCTAAGAAGAAACCCCCTTGACCGACTTCACACTTTGGTCCTCATATATTTACTCTTTGGCCCTCAACTTTTGAACCCTCGCATTTTGGCCCCTAACTCTCCTTCGTTCTTTGCAATCAGGTCCCTCCTGCAAAACCCTGCCAGCACCATGCTCCGGCGACCTTGCGCGGAGCATGGCGCCGCACAGGGTGAGGTGGGGGACCTGGCAAGTAAACCGGGGGTGCCCTGCGTCGTCAGCCGTCGCAGGGGCACCCCCCTGGTCATTGTAGCCCACCATACCGGCCGTGCGAACGCACGGACGGTATGGGTTCGTGTTCCGACCATTCTCCGGCGAGGGAGACACGTCGTCTCCCTCCGCCTTCCTCCCTGTTTCATCCCTATAAATACCCCCCGCTGCTCCACCGACCAGGGCAGCCTGGATCTGACGGAGAAAATCCCCAACTTTCTTCTCTTCTTCCTCCGGCAGACGCTCACCAGCTCCGGCGGCTTCCTCCCCCTCCACCTCTTCGCTCTGCCGCAATACCAGCAGCAGAGACTTCCTCCCCTGCTCTTCCCGCGCCACGCCGCACCCAGCTGGCGCCTCTCCGGCTCTCTGCTCGCCGCCGCCCCTTCCCCTGGGCATCTTCTTCTCCGGTGACAGTCGATACGACTGTCGCCCTGTCTCGGCCCCTTTCGTCTCCATAGCTAGGTCAGAACTCCTCCCCACCTCCCCCTCTTTCTTTTCCTCACTGTCTTTTATTTGATTAAACCCTCGACCGCTCCAGTTCACCCTCACCCTCTCCGCCTCCGACCACCCTCCGGCGAGCCGCTCCCATCACATCAGCGACCCACACGGCTCGCCGACCACCGCAGAACCTCCGCCTCCTCACCCTGATCCTCTTCCGCCCCTCCACTTCCCACCAAACGCCCTCTGCAGATCCACCGAACACACCCACTTCTTCGCTCACAGTTTGACCTAGGACGACCTGTTGGCTCCATCACGCCCCCTGCAGACCCCCTGACCACCTTCGCCGTGCCACGGCGAAGGTCCCCCGCCTGTCTGATTTGGCCGAGAGGCCGTTCTTCTGTGACCAGGTGACTCGCCCGCCGTCGCCATTACTGAGCAGGCAGAGCTCCTTCACCTGCAGGTGCAGGCACGCCTTCGCCCAGGTTTGACTCCCAGGTTGCGCGGGGAGTCTCAGCGAAACGTCCCAGGCTCGCAGATGGGGCGAAGGCCGCACGTGAAGCCACGATCGCCCACTGCTCCCTCCGCGACGGGCGCTCAATTGGGGTGGGACATTTAGTCCCACCTTGGAACTTCTCGGAGGCGAGCGGACGCATAAAGGCAAAAAGTGCCTTATGCTGTCTGCCTCCTGACCACGGGGTGAGGTCCCTCTCACCCGACCCGGCCTCGTCCGTGACCACGCTCTGCGGACCTGGCCCGACCCGATTAAACCGACCTGCACTCCTCGCCCACCACCGCACGCCGGTGGGCCTGGACCCGGGCGTGACCCGAACCCGATTACCCGGTAGCTCTGGGAGAGCTTTCCCAAGAGTGGTTTCAGAGAGAAAGAGAGACGCGGGGGAGAGGGGTAGAGTAGGTTTTGCCTCTTGACGAAAAAACCCTGAAGTGTGCAGGCACAGGCGAAGAAGAAGACCCGCTGAAGAAGAAGGAGCTGCACTGTAGCAAAGGCATAGTTGAGTCGTCTAAGCACCGGGTCAGACGACGGAAGGTCAGCAGCCAGAGCAGGAAAGAAGGCAGGCTGAAGAAGAAGGAAGAGCAACGGCCAAAGCAGAAGAAGAAGAAGAAGAAGAACGGTCAAGGCAGAAACCGAGGAAGAAGAAGAAAGAGAGATCTGAAGAGGAGCATCACCTCTGCAGAACGAAGAAGAAGAACAAGGAGCTCTGAAGAAAGAAGAACATCACCAAAGCAGGAACAGCAGGAAGAAGAAGACGAGCGTCACCACGATTGCAGAAGAAGAAGAAGAGAGGTCAAGGCAGAAAACCAAGGAAGAAGAAGAAAGAAGGAGATCTAAAGAAAGAGAGAAAGAAGAGCATCCCCCTCTGCAGAACAAAGAGAAAACAACAAATTCTTTCCCTCTCTCTTTATTTTTGTAAAAGAAACATGTATATCTCTAGAATACAACTTGCTCCCTGAGTTCGACCTCGGGAACTCTTTTATTTTCCGAGTAAAAAAATTTTATTTGAAGTGTTGGTCATAACCGGCTTTACTACAACGTTATAACAAAACCCTCAAACCCGGTTGTCGCGACGTTTCATTTTGGCGCCGCTGCCGGGGAGCAACGGCTATTCTAGAGGTAAACATTTCTGTTTCTTTTAAGTTCTGATAATCTCCTCTCTTTTGTGCAGCTACAGGAACTCAAGAAGACAAGCAACCACACAACCACTCCGAAGACAGGTAAATCTTTTCTCTCACTATTAACCCCTACACTCTAAAGAGGAAGAAAAGAAAAGAACAAGCAATATAGGGCTAACCTGTCTTCCATACTTAGTAACCATAAAAAGTTGCATGTTTTCAACTCATCACTCCTGCACACTATTAAGGGTATTTAAGGGCTAACACATTCTTGCTTGAGCCCTAATTGCCCAACAAAGAGTTAAATGGACCAAGTAGAGCCAACATAAGGTCAAACATTAGGATTTCAGTAGAGACACACCCCTTAATCAAGAATCGAGGAAATCCAAAAGAGGTGTGCCCAAGCCATTGATTGAAAATAATTAACAAGAAAAATCCTAAACAATTGGCTCTCTCTAAACACTTGAACCCTAAAAGACAGGACCTAAAAGCTCTTAAAGACAACAATAGGTAAAGTTGACCCCTTGGGTCAACCAACCTTAAATTAGGTCACTCTTTGCACTTAAAAAGACTAAAGTTCAAGTGAAACCTTAAGCACCCTGATCTTAAAATTAGTAGACTTAAGAGGTCAAGATCCCCATTCTGGTCTACCTGGAACCGCAGTGACAAGAGAGGTCGGGTGGGGGAAACCCTGTAACCCGTGGGGACGCTCTACCGTGTAGGGGTCTTCGCGGGACTCTCCCTCTCTGGCTGCCCAGGTAATTCTCAGGTGGACGATCTTTCTGATCAAGGGGTCCATCTGCCCTGCACCTCTATAGTCACCCAACACATTTTTGGGTGTCTTGATTGGGTCCAGCACCTTCTAAACTTACCTCTCCCAACTGTGCATGTACGGAAGGAGGTCTCTAAGACCACCCTTAAGACCTCCATTAGAAATTCGCTCTCGTCAAGGCCAAGCCTCGACGCCCGTATTTGTGCAGCAACACCCTCACATTATTCTCTCTTCTGATTCAGAACCAAGTTCTTCTTCTTCCCCCATCATGGCTCAGCCAGTTGAGGAAGAAAATAATCTGGAACACCAGCTCCAGCGACTCAATGACCTCTTCCAAAACTTCGTACACCCACCACAGCGTCCTATGATGCGGGACCACTACAATCCTGCTGCGGTGGCCATTGAGCCTCGAGTTAGAATCCCGATTGGAGGACCTGATTCCGAACTAAAGCCCAACATGATTCATGCTATACCTAAATTCCATGGGCTTAATTCTGAAGATCCCTTCCAGCACATCAAACAGCTAAAGCATCTGGCCCACACTTTTGGATCAGATGCGCAAAATCGGGATATTCTTCTCATGAAGATGTTCTCCTTTTCTCTTATGGACAAGGCCGCCCATTGGTATCAAACTCAGACCCGGCCGATCAACACTTGGGAAGAACTTCAATCCGAGTTTTTGAAAAAGTTCTTTCCCGTTGGTCGGACCAACGCCTTGCGCCATCAGATTACACACTTCACTCAACAATCAGGAGAACCTCTCCATGAGGCATGGGATCGTTTTCAGGATCTCATGAGGAAGTGCCCCCATCACGGAGTTCCTAAATGGGAACAAGTCCAATCTTTTTACCAGGGACTCCGTGAGGACATCCGCCTTTTCGTCAATGCAACCTGCGGAGGAAACATCATGGGTCAACATGAAGACACCGTATGGGAGATTCTCGAAAACATGTGCGAGAACTCCATCAACAATGACTCCATGGGATTATTCGACAGGACGAATACCCGCGCAGCGACGAATCTTAAGGGAGCACATGAGACGCAGGGCCCGTCCGCATCAGTCGACCTGGAATTAATGGCCAGTCGATTGGACAAGGTCTCAATCATTGAAAAGAAGGTGGATGAGCTGACTCAGCACTTGCAGCGAGCCACCTCTGCGCGTAACTCCTTTGCACAACCTCCTTCCACACAGGAGACTGTGCAAAATATCCTCCACCGATCCTCCCCTGGGATGGATCCATATCCATCCCCATCTGATTCTTGGACTGGAAGATCATCCGATCCTTTCTACACCAGCCGGGGGAACTCCATTCCTCCTTTCCCTGATTCTCAGGAGGTTCCTCAGACCTGCGAGGACCTCAACGCCATCCAGAACGACCCATTCTCCAACACTTACAACCCGGGATGGCGAAACCATCCCAATTTTCAGTGGGCGGGAAATTCCCAAACCCAAAGACCACCTTTTCAGTCCCGCCCACAGCCCTCTCATCACTACCAGCCGCCTCAGCCTCGGCCCAACCCTACTTATCCATCAGGGCCAAATCAAGATCAAATGTCCTTAATCCTTCAGACTCTGGCTGACATTCAAAAATCGAATGCGGCCATTCAAAAACAGCACAAGGACGAGCTTACTGAAGTTAAAACTCAGCTGGCCCAGTTGGCAAATTCTCGCCAGCCAGGCACACTCCCTTCCCAACCTCTTCCTAACCCAAATAACGTGCCAACCCAGAAGCACGTTATGAATCCAAATTTAGGCCACGCTCAATGGATTTATCAGGCCCCCACTGCTCCATCTCCAGACGAGATAGATGCCTCTACTTCTCGTGCGGGATTTCAGCAGCAGCCACCCCTCCTACCAAACCCAAACCAAAATCAGGCCGGATTAAATTCTGTAACAACACGTAGTGGTAAGACAACTCAAGACCCGCATTATCCAAACCACTCCCAGCCTGATAACCATGACCCTAGGATAGTTATCCAAGGTACCGCTGTTCCAGACCCACAACCTGGACCTATCCTAGAGGAACCAACCAAGATCCCGTTTCCCGAGGCCCCGACCAAGGGAAAGAAGACCACCAAACCCGTGGCCCCTGAGGAAGACCTGGTCAAGCTCTTTGAGCAGGTCCACATAAACATCCCCTTGATGGATGCAATCCGCCACGTACCAGCTTACGCACGATTTCTAAAGAATATATGTACACCCCAGCGTAAGCCGCGAACCAAGGGAGGGAGCCCAATTGTTCTGTCAGAGCAAGCCAGCTCTGTAATCCTTAGTAGACTCCCACCCAAGGCAAAAGATCCTGGAACTCCCCTGATCTCCTGTAAGATAGGTGGTACCCAATTTGATAGAGCATTGTTAGACTTAGGTGCATCTATAAATCTGATACCCACATCCTTACTTGACCATCTGGAAGAATCTGAGCTGAAACCAACCGAGGTGACATTACAATTAGCAGATCGATCTATAAAGTCACCAAAAGGGATTCTCGAGGATGTTATCGTGAGAGTGCGGGATTTCTATTTTCCAGTGGACTTTATAGTCTTAGACATGGATGCACCTGAGAACCCTAGGGATACACCAATCATTCTAGGGAGACCTTTCTTGGCTACTGCTAGAGCCAACATCAGCTGTGAGGAGGGCCAAATAGAGCTTAAGTTTGGAGATCAAACACTGAAAATTGATATATTTAAGGCCCAACAAGGAATTAATTGCGGCGTCATCGAGCAAATTTGTGACATCAAGACTTTGGTTGATGAATCACACCTCCAGAATGACTTGAGTATGCCTCATCAACCACAGAAGGATCTTGACCCGCAAACAGAGGAGTCAAATCCAGATGTGAACAACCCAGTAACTCCCACCCTTGAACCTCACATCTATACTGAACCACCCGCTGCTGCTGAAAACCCCACCCTCGAACTGAAACCCCTTCCTGCTCATTTGAAATACATCTTTTTGGGTTCTAATCAGACCCTTCCTGTGATCATCAATTCCAACCTCAGTCCTGAACAGGAATCCCGTCTGATTGTTGTCCTCCAGCAACATCGCAGAGCCATCGGATGGACTCTCGATGATTTGACTGGAATAAGTCCCTCTTATTGTACTCATCATATCTATTCAGAAGAGGGCACACGACCTTCTCGTGAAATGCAGAGACGCTTAACCCCAATCTGCAGGAGGTCGTGAAAAAGGAGATCATCAAGTGGTTAGATGCCGGAATCATCTACCCTATCTCCGATAGTCGTTGGGTGAGCCCAATTCAGGTCGTGCCTAAAAAGGCAGGACTCACCACTATAACGACTGAGACCGGAGAAATCATTCCTACCCGATTAGCCAACTCGTGGAGAGTCTGTATAGATTACCGTCGACTCAATTCCTCCACGAAGAAGGATCATTTCCCACTACCCTTCATTGATCAAATTCTCGAAAAATTAGCGGGAAATAGGTTCTTCTGCTTCCTTGACGGGTACTCCGGTTATAACCAGGTGGCAATCCATCCTGAGGACCAAGAAAAGACCACGTTCACCTGCCCCTTCGGAACATACGCTTTCCGAAGGATGCCTTTCGGTCTTTGCAATGCACCCGCTACTTTTCAGCGATGCATGCTTGCCATATTCTCAGATATGGTAGGTGATTATCTGGAAGTCTTCATGGATGACTTTTCAGTTTTCGGAGCATCATTCGACGATTGCCTCCAACATTTGGTCCAGATACTCAGGCGGTGCATCGACGTGAATTTGGTTCTTTCCTGGGAAAAGAGCCATTTCATGGTGCCTGAGGGAATTGTCCTGGGACACTCAATTTCGGAGAAAGGTATCCAAGTGGATCGAGCTAAGGTTAATCTGATTTCTCACCTTCCTATGCCTAGCTCGATCAGGGACATCCGATCCTTTTTAGGGCATGTCGGTTTTTATCGACGATTTATCCCTGATTTTTCAAAAATCGCACGTCCCCTGACCACTCTTCTCTCCAAGGATGTTCCCTTCGAAACCTCCAAGGAATGCACTCAAGCATTTGAAATCCTGCGTGACCGAGTCACCCAAGCCCCGATCCTACAGTCCCCTGATTGGTCTCAACCCTTTGAGATCATGTGTGATGCATCCGACTTCGCTGTAGGAGCGGTTTTGGGGCAGAAAAATGACAAGAAACCTGTGGTCATTTACTACGCCAGCAAAAACTCGATGAGGCTCAGCGTAACTATACAGTTACTGAGAAAGAGCTACTAGCTGTAGTATTTGCCCTAGAGAAGTTCAGATCGTACCTTCTGGGTTCCCATGTCACCATATACTCGGATCACACGGCTGTGAGGCATCTCCTTGCAAAGAAGGACGCGAAACCTCGATTGATCCGATGGATCTTGCTGTTGCAAGAATTTGACCTCGAGATTCGCGATAAAGCGGGAAAACAAAACGTGGTAGCTGATCACTTGTCCCGTCTTCCTTCTGAAATAATTGACCCCTCCGGACCCATCACGGAGCATTTTCCCGATGAGCACCTGCTGACTATTGGTACTAGCCTTCCATGGTTCGCTAATATTGTAAATTACTTGGCATCTCATCAGACCCCGTCCGATTGGCCGAAGGCCAAGAAAGACAGATTACGCTCCGATGCCAAGTATTACATTTGGGAAGACCCGTACCTCTTCCGCATAGGTGCCGATCAGATCATCCGGAGAAGTGTCCCGGAAAGGGAAATCAACAATATCCTCTCTTTCTGCCATGACCAGGCATGCGGTGGCCATTTTGCCGGGCATAAAACCGCATCAAAAGTCCTCCAGTGCGGCTTTTACTGGCCCACACTGTTCAAAGACGCATACAGTCATTGCAAGGCATGCAGTCGTTGCCAGACTTTGGGCAACATGAGCCATCGCGACATGATGCCTATGCAACCGATTCTAGTATGCGAAATCTTTGATGTTTGGGGGATTGATTTTATGGGCCCCTTTCCTGTTTCGGATGGTTTCGAATACATTCTGTTGGCTGTGGACTACGTGTCCAAATGGATCGAAGCCATACCGACCCGAACCTGTGATCACAAAATCGTTCTCAAATTCATTCATCAACACATTTTCTCAAGGTTCGGGATTCCTCGTGCAATAATCTCTGATGGGGGAACCCATTTCATAAATGCTCAGTTTAGGTCACTGATGACCAAATATGGGGTGTCTCACCGAATCTCTACTCCTTACCACCCCCAAACTAATGGTCTAGCTGAGCTGTCTAATCGGGAGATCAAGAAAATCCTGCAAGTCACTGTTCGACTTGACAGGAAGGACTGGTCGTCCCGACTTCCGGAAGCATTGTGGGCCTATAGGACCGCCCACAAGACCCAATTGGGCATGTCTCCCTTTAGATTGGTGTACGGAAAGGCATGCCACCTTCCCGTCGAACTGGAGCATAAAGCCTATTGGGCAGTACGGAACTGTAATCTGGATCTTTCTAAGGCTGGGACCCACAGAAAACTCCAAATCAGCGAGATCGATGAATTACGCATAGACGCGTACGAGAACTCGCAAATCTACAAGGAGCGGGTTAAAGCCTTCCATGACAAACACATCTCGAGAAAGATCTTTCATCCTGGTCAAAAGGTCCTACTCTTTGATGCCCGACTCAAACTCTTCCCAGGAAAACTGAGATCTAAGTGGGTCGGACCATATTTGGTCCGATAGGTTTTTGGAAATGGAGCAATCGAAATCAGTCCACTCAGCCACGATTCTGAACCTTTCATCGTGAATGGTCAGAGACTCAAGCCGTTCATTGATGTAACTTCTACTGATTTGGCTGAGGCATCTTATATCCTCCGTTCCCCTTGAGCTTATTGCGCCCAGCCGATGGCGTAAAACTCAGCGCTTAACGGGAGGCAGCCCGTCATTCTCTTTGAAAACCTGAAACTTGTTCTGACACCTTTCAGCACTCGAAGTTCACCCTTGTAGACAGCCGACCCCAACTCAGATGTTCGCATTTGAGATTTGAAATCGTCCGCAAAAATTCAACCCGACCCATTCACTCATCCAAATTTCTGTCTTAAGGAATGAACTAAGACCCCCTAGGTTACAATGAGGACATTGCAAATCTTAGGCATGGGGGGGTAGGAAAGTGCAAAAACTTGTAAGAAAAGGTTTCAAACAAAAAAATTCACATATGCCAAAAATACCATAAAAATTAAAAAAATTTTTTTCGAAAAAGAATAAGAGGAAAAGAGGAGAAGGAAAATTTTGTGAAGGAGAAAAGAAACAAAATGAAAAAGGAGCACAAAATTATGAGAAAAAGTGATAGTCATTAGTAAGGAACTAAGGAATTAACCTAAGTTCTAGACCTCATTCAAGAAAATAACTGAAAAGTGCACAATGAGATTAGTAAGAATGCAAACCTTAGGCATTCTTGAATAGACTCTTAGTACCCATTAAGATCTAGACACTCCTCAAGAGGTTGAGGAAAATGAAAAGCTGAAGTATTAGGTCTAAGGCTTAGGGAGTATTCGGCCTCGTTAACTAATTTTTGGTTTACGGGACTCAGTAACCTAAGCACCCTAATCTCACACACAGCCTGGTTCAGTAAGCGTAAAAATCAGAATCACGCAGAAGCGTCGCAAAAATCTGAAAAGAACGCCTAGAATAGGAGCGGCCGATCAACACAAGTTGATTTGGACGAGTTCCCAGCGCAGAGAGGCGGGAAATCCCCTCGAAGATGCGTAACAAAATATCATCTCCTCGGTGCTTGTCTCTTAGGATATTTACATATCCTACGGGGGGCATGTAATCACTCTGCTGATTCAGATTCCATGGATGGCATTATCTCGAAGTGTCAATTGCCAGGGTCTGGATTCGGCCACGGAATACCATGGATGGGATTATCTCGAAATCTCAATAGCCAGGGTTCCGGGGGTTGCCATGGGCGGTGCTATCTCGAAGCATCGATCGCCAGGAACCCTTGAGGATTGATGATGGGAGCAAGGAATCTGATACAGACCGTGTTGAAAAGCCAATCCTAGGCTAGAACTAAAAAGAAAAAGAGAGAGAAAACTCTCCAAACAGAAAAACTTTCTATCTCTCTCTTACAAAACGCACTGCGAACTGAGCCAGGGCTAAAATCATTTCAAGCACAGGTGCTTTAACCACGAAGTCCAATAAACCTTAGGTTAGTTCTTGCGGGCCTCAAAAACCTTTGCTAAAAGACTGAGGCTAAGGCTAGACAGATTTGGATCTTGATTGGTACTAGAGTACCTTTTAGGCCTATGGTCAGCATTCTAACCTAATCTATGCTCAAATAAAAAAGGCACTTATCTAAAACCATTAAAAACTTCATGGTCTAGAACAAGGGTTGAAACCTTAAGTTTTTGCTAAGGGACTAGCAAAAGCTAGGCATGGGGGTATGATGAGAACCTCATCATGAGCCATAACTAGCTCATTTTGACCCAATACAAAGGATAAAAGCTCCTACATATCTCAAGGAAAGGCTTAACTCAGAGAATTCTGAGTTTGAGAAGAAAACCAGTCATAAGGGGTAAAAGTGCAATTTTACCAGTATAATCTGCATACAGGGTAATTCAGGGCCCAAACACAGGTCAAAACAGCTTAATAAGAATAAAAGTGGGATGAGATGATCTAGCAAGGGCTACAGCACTTCCAAGGAACCAAATGATAATCTGTAACCCTAAAACAACCCACTTCAATTCACAAGGTTCGAGGCAAAGTAAAAATAGAATAAACCCTCTAAAATTCATAGAAAAATAATCTCTAGGGTTTAGAACCTTCAATTTGGCCTTTAGAACCCATTTTGACCTACATTGAGAACCATGCCCAATTAATAACTTAATTTGGGTTTTTGCGCAAATTGACCGGTCAAACAAGGTTTAATATGAAAATGAAATTCACCATCAGATTCCTTAGGTCTTAATTAGTCATGTATAAAAACTTGAGCCTAAGAAGAAACCCCCTTGACCGACTTCACACTTTGGTCCTCATATATTTACTCTTTGGCCCTCAACTTTTGAACCCTCGCATTTTGGCCCCTAACTCTCCTTCGTTCTTTGCAATCAGGTCCCTCCTGCAAAACCCTGCCAGCACCATGCTCCGGCGACCTTGCGCGGAGCATGGCGCCGCGCAGGGTGAGGTGGGGGACCTGGCAAGTAAACCGGGGGTGCCCTGCGTCGTCAGCCGTCGCAGGGGCACCCCCCTGGTCATTGTAGCCCACCATACCGGCAGTGCGAACGCACGGACGGTATGGGTTCGTGTTCCGACCATTCTCCGGCGAGGGAGACACGTCGTCTCCCTCCGCCTTCCTCCCTGTTTCATCCCTATAAATACCCCCCGCTGCTCCACCGACCAGGGCAGCCTGGATCTGACGGAGAAAATCCCCAACTTTCTTCTCTTCTTCCTCCGGCAGACGCTCACCAGCTCCGGCGGCTTCCTCCCCCTCCACCTCTTCGCTCTGCCGCAATACCAGCAGCAGAGACTTCCTCCCCTGCTCTTCCCGCGCCACGCCGCACCCAGCTGGCGCCTCTCCGGCTCTCTGCTCGCCGCCGCCCCTTCCCCTGGGCATCTTCTTCTCCGGCGACAGTCGATACGACTGTCGCCCTGTCTCGGCCCCTTTCGTCTCCATAGCTAGGTCAGAACTCCTCCCCACCTCCCCGTCTTTCTTTTCCTCACTGTCTTTTATTTGATTAAACCCTCGACCGCTCCAGTTCACCCTCACCCTCTCCGCCTCCGACCACCCTCCGGCGAGCCGCTCCCATCACATCAGCGACCCACACGGCTCGCCGACCACCGCAGAACCTCCGCCTCCTCACCCTGATCCTCTTCCGCCCCTCCACTTCCCACCAAACGCCCTCTGCAGATCCACCGAACACACCCACTTCTTCGCTCACAGTTTGACCTAGGACGACCTGTTGGCTCCATCACGCCCCCTGCAGACCCCCTGACCACCTTCGCCGTGCCACGGCGAAGGTCCCCCGCCTGTCTGATTTGGCCGAGAGGCCGTTCTTCTGTGACCAGGTGACTCGCCCGCCGTCGCCATTACTGAGCAGGCAGAGCTCCTTCACCTGCAGGTGCAGGCACGCCTTCGCCCAGGTTCGACTCCCAGGTTGCGCGGGGAGTCTCAGCGAAACGTCCCAGGCTCGCAGATGGGGCGAAGGCCGCACGTGAAGCCACGATCGCCCACTGCTCCCTCCGCGACGGGCGCTCAATTGGGGTGGGACATTTAGTCCCACCTCGGAACTTCTCGGAGGCGAGCGGACGCATAAAGGCAAAAAGTGCCTTATGCTGTCTGCCTCCTGACCACGGGGTGAGGTCCCTCTCACCCGACCTGGCCTCGTCCGTGACCACGCTCCGCGGACCTGGCCCGACCCGATTAAACCGACCTGCACTCCTCGCCCACCACCGTACGCCGGTGGGCCTGGACCCGGGCGTGACCCGAACCCGATTACCCGGTAGCTCTGGGAGAGCTTTCCCAAGAGTGGTTTCAGAGAGAAAGAGAGACGCGGGGGAGAGGGGTAGAGTAGGTTTTGCCTCTTGACGAAAAAACCCTGAAGTGTGCAGGCACAGGCGAAGAAGAAGACCTGCTGAAGAAGAAGGAGCTGCACTGTAGCAAAGGCATAGTTAAGTCGTCTAAGCACCGGGTCAGACGACGGAAGGTCAGCAGCCAGAGCAGGAAAGAAGGCAGGCTGAAGAAGAAGGAAGAGCAACGGCCAAAGCAGAAGAAGAAGAAGAAGAAGAACGGTCAAGGCAGAAACCGAGGAAGAGGAAGAAAGAGAGATCTGAAGAGGAGCATCACCTCTGCAGAACGAAGAAGAAGAACAAGGAGCTCTGAAGAAAGAAGAACATCACCAAAGCAGGAACAGCAGGAAGAAGAAGACGAGCGTCACCACGATTGCAGAAGAAGAAGAAGAGAGGTCAAGGCAGAAAACCAAAGAAGAAGAAGAAAGAAGGAGATCTAAAGAAAGAGAGAAAGAAGAGCATCCCCCTCTGCAGAACAAAGAGAAAACAACAAATTCTTTCCCTCTCTCTTTATTTTTGTAAAAGAAACATGTATATCTCTAGAATACAACTTGCTCCCTGAGTTCGACCTCGGGAACTCTTTTATTTTCCGAGTAAAAAAATTTTATTTGAAGTGTTGGTCATAACCGGCTTTACTATAACGTTATAACAAAACCCTCAAACCCGGTTGTCGCGACGTTTCACTTCCCTATCTAGTTCTTATAAATTAAAAAGAGAAATGGTTTTACGCATTGCAACGACTCATAAAAACCTAATTTTACAAATCGCGTAAAATCTCGATCAGTCGATGACGGAGGTGAAGCGTGAAGGTGGGTTTGTTCGGTGGCGGTTGTGACTGGGCGAAAGGGTGGAATAGGTGAGGGGTTTTGATGAGTGTGATGTAGCGAAGCTTTTGGGAGCGTTGGCGAGGCTTTTGGAGGTGTGGAGCATGTGGAGGACCTCGCTGGAGGTTCAGCCGGAGCAGAGGATGAAGGTGGGTTGCAACGGTCGTTAAGGGTTTATTTTTGGTTTTTTGGTAGAGGAAACTAATCTAAGAACTAAAAGGAACTTGACTAACTGCTGTAATGGTCGAAGGGGAAAAGAAGGACCTTGGGTATGGTGTGGCCGACGCCGTGGAAGAGAAGCCTTCGGTGATAAGAGCAGTAAGGATAGGAGGGAGAGGGCGTCTGCTGGTACCACAAGACGCAGATGATCGTGGGAAGAAGGAATCCACTCGCTATAGTCTGTGAGAGCGGACGAGGAAGGTAGACGAAGGGGCTCGCTGGAGTTGGTGGTGGTGGAGTTCGGGGAGAAGGGAATAAGGGAGAACCGGCCTCCAAACTAAGCTAAGGAGGTGAGGAATGCAATACGGGTCCTTTTATAGGTCTTAGAGAGGGGTTCCAGGCATGTGGAATACCCACATCTCCCATGCATTCGCATGGGAGATCGGGAAAGAATTAGAGCCTAAGAGTAGGTTTAGATCATAGGGAAATCTCTCAGGAGTCTCCCTTCCAAATTTGGAAGAGATTGGGCGAGAAATAAAGGAGAACTCCTTGATGGAAGGTCTCCGGAGTTGGGTTTAGGAGTCTGAAGGTGGCGGGGATGTATTTGTGAAGAAGATGATGAAGTTAGGGGGGTATTTGCAAATAATTTTGATAGCTATGGCTTTAAATGAGAAAAGAAGAATCAGACTGGACCAAAATGCAAACTAGATCAAGATGAACTCTGATTGGGCCCAAATTTTGATACGAACCTAATTTGGACCCAAGGAATCTATTGGTGAAGTTGGATATAGGTTTTGACCAAGTTTTACTGGGTAAATTTCATAGAAACCTAAATTAGGGCAATTGTCTATCTGAGACTCTGTTTTAGTTCAAATTAGGTTCCAATGGTCAAAGCAAGCATACCAAACCTCAGAGAATATTTATCTATCATATTTAGAAGGTTTAGGTGAATTTTATCTTGATTGGAACCTCAGTTAATTAAGCGAATCTCTTTTTAGGATTTTAAATGTCATTTAATTCTCGAAACGCATGAAAACCTATTTCTGTCTGTATGAACCCACTTATTAGATATTTATGACCATTTGACCTTCAATTAGACCCTTGAGAAACCCTGTGATTACTCTAGAATTAAGATAATCCATTAAAGCTGTAGATTTACCCCTGTTTTCATGTTTACCTCTCAGAACGGATTTGTAGCAAATTATGATCTTTTGGTGGTTATGTAGGAGCATTTATCAGTTGATTATGAATAATTAAAACTAGATATGGCTAATGATGACATTATCATCACTAGCATACATTTACCTCCTTAGAACCCAGGATCGACCACTGTACGCCTATCTCCCCCTCCATCTTCTTCACGACTGGTGAAGCTCCGGTAAACTTCGCCCTGCCTCCATTGACCACCATACACCTAACCGGCACCTCCACGACCTCCACCATGCCTCACTGAGCAAAAGCCCCAAAGAAATTTGGGGCTTTGGACTCTATCTCTTTGTCGATCAACTCCTCCTCCACACACCTTCCCTAACGTTGATAGACCACCTCTGTGCACCAAACACCTTGCCATCTTCTCCGTTGCCTTCCTTGCCTCATGACGATACCTTTGAGCATATTAATTGGGCCTTAGGGCCATTCTCTTGAATTTACAGGTGTTTCCGGTGAGCTCTGGAGCTCCACCTTCTACTGTAGCTGACCACCGTGCTCCAGCCTTAATCACCGCTGCTATCATCTCCTGCTGAAGCAAAAAACCTTTGCGAAGCCTTCTAGGCTTCCAAATGGAGAGAAGAACTCCAATAGTAGTAGTAATCACTCAAGCTCCATCACCAGCTGCACAAGAAGAGACTGAAGAAACATAGTGCAACATCATGGCAATTTGGTTTTGAAACACGTACATAAGGTTTTGCTACTGAAGGCTGTTTGCCTGAGCATGCATGGGGGTGAGGTCCCCCCCCACACACACATGCACGCTCTCGCCGCCACACACGCTGGCAGGTTTGGACTTGGATTCGTTTACTTGGTTACTATTCACTGGACTTTGAAATTGAAAGAGAGAGATCTGAGGAGGGAGGGGGGTTTTTGCACCATGGAGTATTAGGATTTGTGCCCCCACCCCTCGCTCAACACTTAGCTACCGCTGAGGCTTGTTCCTTGTGCTGACCTAAGGATCTGGGTACTGTGGACATATTTGATATCTGTTGATGTGGATATTTGTGAATAAGTGGTTCAAGACCACTGTTGGGAAATTGATTTGATTTGAGACTTTGGGATACGTGCTTGATTGAGAGAATTAATTGGTGATTCAAATCACCATTTTTAGGATTTTATTATTCTTTTTATCCCACTGATTTCTAAGACACAAATTGCTATTACTAAATATATTTTGGCTTAGATCATTCATTGAATATCTTGTTGTGATTAATTATTGCACTCATTTGTTTATCATTGTGATTAATGTGTGAATTCCACATTTGCTCTCTGCGAATGACCTCAGAACTCACGATTATTTTTCGAGCACTTATAAATTTAAATGTTGTTGATTCACTTTTGTTGACTATACTACGACGCATATTTCAAACTCGATGAAAGCTGGCCAACATTTTGGCGAGATCATAAGAATGCTCAAGAAAGTTTGACTAATGATTGACTTCCATTTACTCATCCTAATGGGTCAATCCCTCTCCTGCACTTGGAGTTGAGCCGCTGTCACTGTTAGGTATTGGCTCAAAGCATCGGCTACCACATTGCCTTTGATTGGATGGTATGGGATTCTATTGTTGTAATCCTTCAACAGAGCCATCCAATAGCATACCTCATCTTGAGTTCTTTCTGAGTGAAGCTATACCTGTGGTCTTAGTGGTTGGTGAAATACCAAAGGTTTCACTAGAAATCCATCGCTTCTAGATGGAAGAGCCAATACCAACACCGATGTCAACCCTTGTTTCAACACTTGGGGGCTCTTCCCTCAATCTAGGGTCCTAACAAGGTTAACCCCTTCTTGGTCATCTCGCCAACTAGTTTGCAATATTAGAAGAATCCTCGAATTAGATGTCAGTAATACCAGCTATTCCCATAAAACTCCAGATTCCATATATTCGTCATTGATCTTAGCTAAGACCATCTCAACGATACTCCAACCTTGGCTGGGTGCATAGACACACTTATGTTCTAAAACATGTGATCTAAGAAAGCGACTCTTCTAAGCGAAAACTCACCCTTGCTGAACCTGGTGAGAGCGGTTTACATTGGAATGTATCTAATATGATCCCCATCGTTCTATGTGCTACTCCATACTCCAAGAATAAATCAGGATGCTGTCGATGAACACCACAATGAACTGATCCAGAAATGATTTGAACAGCTAATTCCTTAAGCCCACAAATGTGAAAAGGGCATTGGTTAGCCCAAACGGCCTAACTAGAAACTCAATGCCCACATCAGGTCCGAAATATAGACTCCGGAACACCATCCACTTCAGTCACAATTGACGATACCCAAATCATAGGCCATTCTCCGAAAACATCACAGTTCCCTGTAGTTGATCCAACAAATCCTCAATCTTGGGTAGAGGGTAGCTATTCTTGACTGTGATCTTTTTCAACTAGCTAGAGTCAAAACGGATCTGCATACTCCATCATTCTTCCTCACCAGAGTACAGGGGCTCCCCATGGCGACACACTAGGTCAAAAAATTCCCTTGTCCAACAACTCCCATAGTTGAACCCTCAACTCCTCAAGCTTTGCTGGAGCCATCTTGTATAGGACCCTGGAGATCAAATTGATTCCAAGCATCGGTTGGATCTCAAATTCCACCATTCAATGTAGGGGAATTCCTGGTAATTTGTTGGGAAAAATGTCCATAATCTCCCTTCTAGCTGCAACGATGCAGACTGGGTACCCTTCTCACCCTTTTGAATCAGAAGCCTATAAGCTTCAATCATTGAGATCCCCCCTAGCGTCATCTCAATGGCCTTGTATCTCAAATTGAAGCCATCATGGAGGCAAGAAGATCACTTTCTTTCCAAAATAGTCCAAAATGGTGTGATACCCAGCCAACCAATCCATTCCTAGGATTATATCAAAATCCTCATGTTGAGGATCATAAATCTCGTCGATAGCTCATAGCTAAATACCCGAATAGGACAGTTTGGTATCGATCTCTTGGACACAAGCAACAGCCCACCTGGCCCACTGATTATGTAAGTAGTGACTAGGCCTAACATGGGCTTGCTAGCTTAACCACATAGCCAGGGGATACAAACGAGTGTGTAGCCCTTGACTCAAAGAGGGCACTACCCAAGGAATCACGAATGAAGACTATACCTCGAACTACATGAGTGGCCGGCTAGAGAGAGAGAGGGGGAGGATATGTGAGCAAGGTGGAGGAGGAGGGAGATGCCATCAGTGGTGGAGGGGGTGTACTACTCTCGTTGGATACCATGGGAGGAGAAAAAATGGCTTCTCAAACATGCCATCCACCTTATATATGAGGTGGGAATTTATCAAAGGGGCACCTCCAATCATTAATTTGAGTTCCAAGAAGGCCCTTAAATCACCATTTCTCTCAAAAGGCCCCTTACCCAAAAATTGTTAAGGCCACATGGGGCCAAAATCAAAGGGATCATGATGCGTTCAACCATAAAGATAAAAAAAAGATTTCATTGGTTTTCAAAAAAGCTGCGAATTTTCAAACCTTTACAATAGGGGTAAGACGTGGGCGAATTTTGAGATCCCAATGATGCTCCACTTAATCACATAATTCCCTAACGACTCCCTCTTTGGAATGAGTGAGGCCATAGAGACGGGGAAAAGAAGTGACCAATGGTGTACTTGACCAGTCATTGGTCCACATTTTAAGCTATCACTAGTCGAAAACAATCCCAGTAGATGTTTAGCACTTGGACAATCTATCTCCAGAATGAGGAGGCTTTGGGGGGAAGCTTCAATCTCTACTTCTTGAATAGATTCCAGCCATAAGAGCCAAAAACCAAACATTTCCAAGGCTCATTGCTTTTAAGAAGAATTTGAGAAGCCCATTTAAGGAGGAGCGCATCTCCAAATTCGTTGATCCTCCTTATACCCAAGCCACCTTCTTTTTTCTATTTGCAAATCAATGGCCATGCTATAGTGGCTGCGAACCAACCCTCATGCTAGACCCTTTCCATAGAAATCAACGTCTAATGCTCTCCATTTTATCGGTGACGGATTTGGGCGGTCGAGAAGTGGGCATGGAGAAAAGTGGCATCGATGTAATAACAGAGTTCAACAAAACAATGTGCCCACCATGGGATAGAAGTCATCGATGATTTGGAGAGCTCGTTAATTAGGGTTAATTAGTCATGTTGTAGTATAGTCACAATCTAGACGAATGTCATTTTATTTATTTACAATTTTTACTAGTTTTATTCGAGGTCATTCACTAGGAGGTAGTTACTGATATATATCACCCTCTATTATCAAAAAATGATCTTTTATTCCAAAAATATGAAGTTTACTTACAAATGAATGAATAATGAACGAAAGAATAAAAAATTGTACTAATTTAAGTCAATTGTGTACAATAATGAATCAATTAGTATTAATGACAATGCCTCAATAATATTTACAAGTATCAAGGCATTAAAAACTTATTCAAACTAATCTAGGTTAATTATGTACAACTATATCTAAGTAATGCCTCAATATAGGCACAAAAATACTAAATATACACTATAATAAGATATACTACTATTTACATTGAGGTATATAAGTGTCACTAAAGAGGCTTACAAATATTATATACAAAATAAGGCTAAAATAGTATATAATACGTTATACGTATACTCTATATATATGCTAAACTACATATATGTATATACTATTATACATTTATACTCTACACTTAACACACATAACACAGATATTACACACAACACTTATTAAATTCACTAACACTTAACATACACTCCCAACACACACAGACAACAGTTAGACTAACTCTTATTTTTAACTTAACCCAAGTTAGTTTCTAACTAAAATTTTTGGATTGGCGAGCCTAATGGTTTGTAGGATCAATGACCCAGTAGGGGTTGAATTGGTACAACTACTAAACTAGGCCTTAGTTAATTTAATTGTGAATTTTTGTATAGTTTCAGGTCCATGACAGCCTAACAAGCATGACTCCCAGCCCACACCTACACGAGCCCACATGCACATGCATACACCCATATATGCTCAGTAAGTGCGCCCTATGCTAATGATCGTGAGGTCGTGTCCGCATTTCGTTTTATATGGGTGTGGATGGTCATCAACCAACGATGTGGTGCTGAATCTGGCACTCAATTTCGCTACACCAGCCATGGTTTTTTACTAATTTCAAGACTTAATTAAGGTACTAAATTAATAATTATTTTCAAATTAAATTATATGTACATGTAACCCATACAGAGGGCTATCTATTGGTATAGTTTATTGACATTAATTAAATATATAAATATATTTAAATATTTATTGAAGTTAGTGAAAAATGAACATTGAGTTATTGTTTAATTCCTTAATTAAAGTATACATTAATAAATTAATGGTACAATTGATTTATAAATTAGTTAATATACATTATTAATTTATTATTACATATTTTTTATTTATTTTTATTGCTTTATTTTAATTTATATACATTTAAATACACGTTTTATGCATATATACATAAATATATAGTATTAATACTGTTATACAGTATAAATAAACTATAAACACATTAAAACTACTTAAAATTATAATATACATGTATAAAAAATAATTTATTTCAATAACTCATTAATTTACTAATTTAAATTATTTTAACTTACTAATATAACTAATTAACTTAAGAAAATAATTACATACAATATACGCGTAAATATATAAATGTACAGATATATTATTGTATATTATAATTAATTTAAGCTATATGTACAGTTATAAATATGATTCTAATTATATACACATCTATTTATAATTACTTGGGTTTATGTACATATAATAGAAATAAATAAATATATAATTATATAATTATAATATATATGTTTAACTCAACATAAATATTTATTTAGCTGAATATAATAAATATACAAGTTATTTATATACATTATAGATATATAACTTACTATATACAATTATCTTAGTATTATATGTTTATATACAAGTATAAATACTATATACAATGTATTTTTATGAATTTTTTAGACTTTCTTAGATTTTTATTTTCTTTTTACGTTTTATAGAGATAAGGGAGGAAGAGAGAAGAAAGGTGAGAAAAGAGGAAGAGTACTGTTTTTGTCATTTTTCTTGTGTTTTCCTTTTATTCCATACTAGAAGTGACCTAAGCATCTATTGGTTTGTTCTACTAGCTAGGAAACTGAAATTCTATTCTAATTTGACACACACCTAAAACTAACCCTAATGTAACTCAATACACATTTATTTTATTTTTTTACAATATTTTTGTATTTTTTATGATATGTACAATTTGGATAAAATAAGTCTTAAAGGATGTTGAAATGTGAAACCTAAGCCATGAAAATTCATTCTAAACTGTTGGAATGAGAGGTAAGGTAGTAAAAACATCTAGACATCTTTATGCAACATAATTAAACATTAAAACGTGATTTATAATGTTAAATTCCATCAAAATTATAGATTGGATAGATACATGCTGAATGGCTGTTGACGGTGGTTTCAAAATGGAATTTACATGCTCTTTTCAATCTAAATTGAAGCAATAGCAATTCATGAATGCTTAGTACATGAGGTTCTATAATTCCACTACATCAATAGCTCAATTAGAACCTAAAATCAACTTAGACCCCCTTGGATTCCACTCCCAGTGTAGCAGTAGCTGCTACTGTTTAGTTGGACTCAATCAGACCTTCTCAAGTCTAATATGAGGCAAAACAAGTCAACCTCAGGTCAGAAAATAATATCTAAAGATTTTCCAATCCAGATAAAACCATTTCATCATCAAATCACCAAAATTCTGGGATCATTTCACACTGAAAATCAGTTTAGATAGAGAGAATGACAGACAACAACTGTTGCTACCAAAAACTCTTCATATATGATCAAATCACTAAGACTCCAATTTAAGTTGTCGCAAATACTCCTTTGAAGATATGAAAATCACTTAGCATCAAATCAAAGCGTTCTGAATCCAAAAAACTTAACTGATCTTAGTCCTTGCACTATGGATAGTGGGGACGAGGAATCAAATCAGGTATTGAATCTAATCAGGAATTGCTTTTAGATCTTTATCAAAACACATTTAACCTCATTTAAACCCCAAGTAGTGGATTAAAACAAGATTCATTAGAAAAGCATTGTCGCCTACCTAGGCGATTAATGTAGCTTCATTGGATTGATTTGAACATCCAAGAACTCTACACACTATTGACTAGTGTTCAGTAGATCTATGTGATGCTCTAGGACTAATTAAGTCATCACAGAGGTCTCAATCCAGTGCATCAGATTTCATTAGCCTTTGCTACCCAACGAAGATAGAAAACAGGGCCAATATGCGAAAATTGGGTGTGAAGAATCCAATTGATAAAAATCAAAATGAAAGAGTTCTAATTCATTGCGATAAGCTTAATTGAACTCTTATCAAATCAATTCACTTGATTGCAGACCATTTAAAATATATTGGATCTCTGATTCTCAGATCAAGCATAAAAATCAAATCCACATCAATCGAGTGAATTATCACAATTAAAACCAGATGGGGGGTCTTTGTGATCAAGTGACATGAATGAAGAGGCCCCTAGGTGGATTTAAGCGTGATTTGGATTTGGAAGAGAGAAAGCTTCAGATCCGAATCAACTCTGATGGAGGGAGTGGTCTGATGATTAAAAAACAACGAGGAATTAGTAGGAACCAATGATGAGGTTAGGGGGAAGGATCAGCTCAAGGGGGGAGGGAATCGATACTTACGTGCAATGGTTGTGGAGGTGCTTAAATAGGTGTGAGATGAGTTTTAGTCATCGCATTAGAGGGAAGGGCACAATGAGTTTCCACGGTGGGGATGTTACAGTGGAGAGCATGGGAAATTTTGGAGAGAAACCAGGTCATAGGATTGGATCTGGATCGAGATGCAAAGGTGCTTGCACTGGCAATGAAGCTCTGGTGGAAGATCCACCATTGAGTGAGTGTGCCAGCTAACAGACAGTCGTGGGTGCTCATGTTCTTCGTTGATGAATAATGAAAGAGGTGAGCTACAGGTTTAACGGGAAAATTACGTAATGAGTCCAAATAAGTGAAATGATAGAAAAATTGTAGAAAAGCCCATAAGTGGTGAAGAAAGGTAACTAGAAGGTCATTAAAGGCTTACAAATGACTCGTGACTTTTAAATGTGAATAATTGTAAAGATAAGAGGACCTAAGTGAAATGTATGCAATCCATTGTCCAAATGATGTCCAAATGCAACGAGATTTTAATGTTATGTTAATTGAACATGTTGAGACATAATTCAATCATTGATTTGTACTTTCAAGCTAAAATTGATGTTCAATTGACATTTGGATCATCCATTCACTTAATAGATAATCTCTCAAAATTGGCCTAATTATGCATTTTTAACACACTTTTGTTGTTTAAGGTATTTTCCATTAATTCTCACACTTAACCCAATTATTATGTTAATATGATAGTGTTTAACCTAGATTCTAGCTTACCTTTGGCATTTTATCTATGGTCAGCCACACCTCATCAAGAAGCCAACCAGACCATCCATGTAGGCAAGAAGTTATTCAATCTAAAATAAAGTTCCAATCCTCAACTTTTGTTTTGCCAACCCAGATAGGAATTCCCTAATAAGTGAGTGGAAGATGCATCGGAGGAAACCCCAAGGAATCAACTAAATCTACTTCAAAGACATTGCCCAAAGGTATAACACGTGATTTACTATCATTTACCTCAAGTCCTGAAAAATCTGAGAATAAATCCACAACCATTCTGACATTTTGCCTCCCTGTGTCCCCCTTCAATGAGGAATATGGTGTCATCAGCATATTGAAGAATGAGAGTGAGGAATCCCACTCTTCGATAAAAAGAGAAGTCGTTGAAGAGGTTGGATTCCATAGCTTCAAAAGTCAGGCATGTCAACCCATCCATCCTATGACAAATAGGAGTGTAGCAAGCGAGCATCCTTAGCAGATACCATGTTGAGGTTGTATCCAACTACCAGTTCTTCTACCATTCAAAAGAGGGGAGAAAGATGCAGTAGTGATTGCCCTCTTCATCCAAGTAATCCACTAATTTGGGAAGCCACAACGTAGTAGAGCCTTCCAAAGAAAAGGCCAGCTAATAGAGTCATAAACTTGAGAAAAATCTACTTTCCAAGAAAAGGCCCTACGTTTCTTCCTCTCCTAAGCAGACATAATTTCTTACACCATCACAAAGGACTCATGAATGGTATGACCCTTGATGAAAGCTGATTGGAATGGGTTGACTATATCATTGATGATCCCTTTAAGTCTATTGGTAAAGACCTTAGCAATGATTAAGTAAATGGCATTGGATAATACTATAAGTCTAAAGTCTTTAATATCAGATGCCTCGACCTTTTTTGGGAGGAGAAAAAGATAGAATTGATTAATGCAGCCAACTCCTCTACCCAAATCAAGAAACTCTTGGACTACCTACATGACCTTTCTTCCTACCAAAGGCCAAACTTCTTTGTAGAAAAGAATTTGGAAGCCATTAGATCTCGGTGCAACCTCTGCCTTCAGTTCTTTCAAAGTAAAAGGACCTCCTCTTCATCCACGATTTATTCAAAGAAGACTTCATGGACTCATCAAGCTACGATAGCGAGCAACAACATTGCCTCTAGACACCTCGCGATCTCTTCTTCGTAAATTCACGAAAGTAGTTAGAGATGGAAGATTTCAAATCCCCCTCTGTGGAGGCCTGCTGCCCCCCCACCATTAATGGGTGAATGTAATTCTATCTTCACCTTTGGGAAGCATAGTTATGGAAGAAACAAGTATTTGCATCTCCGTCCTTCAACAATAGTTTCCTAGATTTTTCCCTCTAATCAATTTCAATCTTCTGATCCTCAACTTGGATGGTAGAAAGACAGGCCAAACGTTCCCCCTGTTGTTGTTTAGTAAGGGGACCTACATCATTTTGTTGGTCAAGCTCTTGTATTCTTAAAAGAGCTATTGTCCTCATCTCTTCATGTGCTTTCTTTACTTCTCTACTATGATGTTGCAGGTTTTGCCTAAGGGCTTCAATTTTATTTGCTAGAGAGATCGCGACATTTTCACCACTCAGGTATGAGCACCATTTATTTTGAACAAAATCATTGAAGCCAGGTTCTAGCAGCTAGGATCATTGAAATTTAAAGTAAGTGGATCTTCTGGCATGCGAATTGGAACTCCACATGATCGGCGTATGATCTGAAAATGGGCACAGAAGAGCTTTGCAATCAGCCAGAGGGAATGCTTTCGCTAAAGAGATGCTTGCAAGGAATTTATCCAGCTTGAAAGCTTGACCGGCTCCATTTCTCCAGGTGAAAGTAGCTCCGCAACTGGAAGATCCATAAGCTTCGTTTTGTGAACAAAAGACTGAAAGTCCCAATTACTCTGATCAATGTGACCACTGTGACGATCAGAACTTGAAAGAGTTGAGTTGAAATCACCCTCTATTAGCCATTTATCCCCAATAACCTTTCACGCAACCTCAGTAAGTTCCTGCCAGAATAGCTTCTTCTTACTTTGTGCAAATGGGCCATATACGCCAGTGAACCAAAAGGAGGAAACTTCATCTTTGCTTGTAAGCTAAACAGAAATTGATCTATCCCTAATAAAATGGTTGTTACGAGAATATTTGGAGGAATCCCATACCATCAAGCAACCACCACTCCTCCCCACCATCGGATTAAAAAAATAATGAGTACCCCCATCATGGTCATCCCATCTCCAAAAAGATCGAATCACATCTGAATCCATCGCTTCCAAATGAGTTTCTTGTAACAAGGCTACATCACATTCCCACCCCTTGAGGAAATGACCTAGGATCGCCCTCCTACTACTGTCCCTCAAGCCCCTAACATTCCATGTGATCACCTTAGACTTGGGACAAGGATGACTTCCTGTTGGAATGCGAAATTGCGAATTTGATTTGAAATGCATCATAGTATAGTTGCAATTCCGATTCAACCAAAAAAAAAAAATCTTTTTTAACAAGACATGAGTCCCAGTCGATCTCAGGGAGGCATGTTTTGCGAATTGATTTTGAGTTTTCTACTCGCCATTATTATTTCCTAATGAAGAGAAACAAAATTAAAATAAAGCTTCATAAATAACTAGCTATTTTTAGATACATGCTTCCACTACTATTAAGAATGCAGTAAAAGAACAAGAAATAGGGAGAGAAAGGTAGAAAGATAACAACAAAAATGAGGGCACTAATGGTGCTCTAACAAGGAGTGCTTTGAGGGCCTTGGATTGCTTTTGAAAGGGCAACAGAATCAACCCCTTTGGTGGTAAGGGGGCAGTGAGGAGCTTGGATGGAGAAGAGCTCTTTAGAGTATAATGGAGAGGGAGATGCTCGGTGGTGGAATTATGATGGAAGTGGGGGGTCTTGGGCACTTTTTATAGCCAAAATGAAGGGAAAAATGGGTCTTTTAGGGCTCCTAATCGTGCCACCAAGCCAGATTGAATGAGACCAGTTCGATTGCAGATTAAGGGCTTAAATAGCATGGAATCGTACCCAAATTATGCCTCCAACATGCGCTGCCATCTGATGCTACCACGTGGTGCATCCGTGGTTGTCCAATTGCCATTGCGCAGTCGCTCTGCTTCAAAGCCGCCCGCCTTATGTGCACTCAGACAGGTGCTTCATCCTAGCCATTGGATTTGATGATCAATGGTTGGGATCATGTCAATCGTGCACTACTCGTGTGCTGAAGACTCGCACCCACGTGCGATGGGATGTCATCATGCGCATACAACGAATTGCCCATCCGCTACGCCACATGGTGCCTTGCCTGCCGCTTGATCTCCATCCAACGATCCAATTTCTTGTGCCTCGCACTGAGCACAATTGCGCCCCCTCCATGCGTCTTGAACGAGCGCCAACCGTTCACCTTAAGGTGCTCGACAAACACTCTACACTTGCACTTATATTATGTTCTTGAATTTGTGCTTGCGTGTTCTCAGTCGTTGGATGGTAATCCAACGGCTGAGATGAGGCCTCATCTTGATGAAGCGTGGGGAGGTTGACAACGTGGTGCCTCTATGACCGTTGGATGATGTTCCATTAGTCCACAGAGTGCGCAGGATTGCCTTAAGAGGTTGAGGGTGTGGTGGAGAGCTGTTGGGATGGCGCCACCTAACCGTTCATCTTCCCACCTTTGTTGTTGGTGCTATAGGGCTTTGATTAAGGTGATTTTTGCATCGTTGGACTGCATTCGTCACTCGGAGTCCATCTGTACAGTTGGATTTATCATTTGCTACCTCGAATCATCTGCAATTATTAATATCTATCAATTAGCTTATAAAAATAGCATTATTCTTTACATAGCTAAATGAATCATTTATGATGCAACTATGCAGCTTATGCATGCATTATTCCCAAGTTAAGCTAGTATCTGACTTAATTTAGGCTAATTAGGTCCTATGATTACTACACAATCATACCCTTATGCCTAAATTTTGTTAGTCCCTAGCAAATGCAAAACTAAATGCAAGTGTATGAACTATGTTATTTATAAATTGGTCCTTAAAGGATTGCTTTTTATCAAGAGTTTGACTAAAGATTTTTTTTGTTTTCTTTCAGCAATCTAGAAATCCAGGCAATCGTGAAAGTGTAGTGATGTTACTTATGCAACGAATCTAAGTGAAAGGCTAATCCACATTTAAAGCTCGTACTTGATCCCTAGTAAAACTCTATCGGGATAAGAAAACTTCTTCCCTCAGAGATAAAATGAAATAATATGTGATTTCTGCCTCGACTTTTACCTTAGGAAGAAGATGGCTGAGTCAAGTGGGTTTGTATTTGGTGGCTCATTCTCATTTGGTGCTACATATAGACTAGTACTACATACTCTAGATTTTAGATTATCAAATAAATCAACTCATAGAGAAGCAGAAAAACTGTGCTCTCTTTGTCTCCTTTGTACTCGCTCTCTCTCTTTTTCAATCTTTTCTTCTTTTCCTTTTGAGCTTACAATCTTACAGAAAAGTAGGTTAAGGCCGTATTTGGTAGATCACAAATGTGGTGGGTATTGTTGCCTCAATGTAAAAAAATACAACTCTGAACTCAACACACCTTTTTCAGACACTTTGTTTTTCTCTTTTTTTTATCTAATTATTTTTTCTCTTTTTTTCTTTTTCTTTTCTTTTTCATTTTTTTCTATATATATTTTTTCTTCTTTTTTTCTCATATCTATCAACACAACGCAATACAACACAACATATGTAAATTTTATTCAGGAGGCAATATTGGGGATTGGTGGTGTTCAAGAGGATATCGGATAGATTATTTGGTGGAAGTGCCTGCTCTTGGCACTCGAAAAGGGACAGATAGGACAACATATTTTATGACCTTGACATTAACACCCTCCTTCAGCGGAGGATTTCATAAAGGATGGTCGTAATCATCCACCTTAGTCATACTTTTATTAGAACCTAATATCTGCATACTTTCCTTATTTGGTGGCTCTCAAAAAATTCCTATGTAGGAATCGAGAGAAAAACTATGCCTAACTCTGAGTATCATTATCTAATTATCCAAAAATTAAGATTCCTTGTATTAGACTTAGAGCACCAGTAAACACTCTAATCTCGCCTCGCAATTGTTTGGTGGATCAAATAAAAGATGGTTTGCCTGACTCCCTAATTGCTGTCCAAGGGTTCATGAAAAGAAGTAATGCTTCTTCTAGACAAACTAAAGATGTTTAGTGGTCTTCACAATGGATCCATTGCAAACTCTATGTGCAAGTGTGAAAATGTACTGGATTCTAAATTCAGGAATCAACAAAAGAATAAAATCCCTAATAAAACTTCTTGATAAAAATCTTTTATTCATGGGTGCAATATATATAAATGGTATGTACAATTAACCTCATATGAATGCACTTTAATAATTTTCCCCGTCGGGTTACATTTAGTGTGGTCCTAAATTTAAGAACAAAAGGTGAGTCGACGAGTTGAAGTGACTATTGCAGACGATTTCTAGCTCCAATACGAACATTGGAGGTGGAGTCAGTTCTTAAATTAAGGAACCTAAAGTGCAATTAACGTGTTGCTCAGAGGTTTCTAAGGTGTTGGCAAAAAAATTTTCAGCTATATGTACTACCCCCCTGATGCCTAAATTCTTGCATGTCCTCATGTATGAATAAAAGGAAAATAAATTAAGACAGGGGGTAAGTGGATAGAAATCACCTGAAATTGCTCTTGATTCTTCATTCAACATATGCCAACATAATGACGGTAAACACACTATGCAGAAATATATGCTAAAATGAAAAGAAGCTATGTATAAAAAGGGTATCTATATATGCATAAATGCTGAGTTTAATGCCTCCAGTTGCGCGAAAACTCAATTACACATCCTTGATAAAATTAATAATTTCATCAGCAGGAGGAGGTTCTTGGGCTATAAATGGCTTGAGGAGCTGTCCATTTACCTAGAAACATGCCCATATTTTGGGTCCATAATTTGGATCGCCTTATTAGAATAGGGGTGAATCACAAGATACGAGTCAATACACTTGGACTTGAGCTTACTCGCAAAGAATTTAAGTCGCAAATCAAATAACTAGACTTGCTGGTTAGGCATGATTTCTTGATGGTAAGACCAATATTTATCATAAATAACTTGAATTAGTTAGAATCAAATGCTAAATGTTCCTAGATGATCGCCTGAGGATCATAAATCCATGTTGAACTGATTTGGGAAGAAGACAAGTAAACAAGGTTAATTCTGTTATTTTAACATTCAATCACAAATGCAGATTGACCAAGGGGTCTATCAGGGGTTAATTAAAGGTCAATTGAACTTAAGAGACCAAGAAGTGGGCTCAGAATAACTGCATTAGGATTTCACGCATTTTAAGGATTAAAATAGTACTAAAAACCCAAATTATCAAGTTCACTTAAATTGAAAGGGTTTTGGTATAGATAAATTCAATCTAAACCTCTTAAAAATCATTAAAAAATATTCTAAGAGGTTTGGTACCTTCACTTTGACCATCTGAACCCATTTTGACCAAAAAGTAGAGATTCAGATGGGAATTTACCTTGATTTGGGATCTTATGCAATTTACCCAGTCAAACATGGTCAAAACCCAAATCTAAGTTCACTATTATATTTCTTGGGTCCAAATTAGGTTAACACCAAAATTTTGGCCCAATCAGAGTCTATCTTGACCTAGTTTGCATTTTAGTCCCCAGCTCTCTATTCTCTACACCTAGACGCTTGGCTTTCACGTTTTTCTTACAAATCCACCCCTACTTTATCATATTCTTCACAAAAACGACCCTGCCGCCTTATTCTTCTCCTCTTTCCTTTTCAGCATATGAACATAGAGAAGAGCCGATTGCTGGCAAGATTCGCGAGGCAATTTGACCAATCAAATCTTCGCCAATTCACGCCAAAATTGGTGTGAACACTAATAAGAGCATGGCCGATCTCTTGGGCCATGTCTTAGGATCTGTCACCCACGAAATCGTCATCGATGAGCTCAAAGAGCTCAAGCTCTTGTGGCGGCAAGGAAACATGCAAATCAGGCATAACTTGACTTATTTGACTTGAGACTCACAACTATATAAAGGGGTGGGCATTCCAATGCACAGGCCGTGCCTAATTTTGTCGAAAACTACCCAATTCTTCCCTCTCGCTGGCGGATTGTGATGCACCTCTGGAGGTCCTTGAACCTCCCTCTTCCCCCTTCGCCAAGCACAATTGGCTTGGGGATCTTGCTCTTCGTTCCTCCCAGGAGCTTCTCGCGAAGCTTCACTTTTTGAAACGCCTTCCTTTTTCTCCGGACACCTCTGCTTTTTCCCCACCTTTGGAATACCTTCGGCGGCACTCTCCTCACCTCCTCTCTCCAAATTAGTATGGGGCTTCTCTTCCCTTCTTCCTCAATTTCATTTTTGTAGTTTTTATCTCTCAATTCCCTTTGCTACGTCTTCCCTGACGCTGGCCACATCCTCGCCGTCCACCCTCATCACCAACTGACACCCGCTCACCTCTATCTCAATTGCTTAGGGCAAAAGCTCCACCACACCCTCGTAAGCATTTCGCCTCAGTCAATTGCACCGCAAACCACCTCCACTTCCTTCACAGACTCTGTTCGTCAGAGCTTCTTGAAGCTCCGTCGTCCAACCATCTCATGCCCTTATCCATCAAATTATGACCACCACCACATTCTCTTTACATTGTCGAAGTTTCTAAATAATTTTATTTGTTCCCTTAGGTCCGTATTCATCTTGCAAGTTGTCACCGTCGCCGTCGTCTTCCTCATCTTCGACAGCCTCTATCTGGCGAGCATTCATAAAACCACCACCACCAATTGACGTGGGCTACCTCCAGAAGCATCAATGGACCCTAAATTGAACAAAGAAGTAGTTGCAGCACCAGCAATTGGACCAACTCCCTCACGCGAAGACATGAAGAAGAAGCCTCTTGCTTGAGTCCCACATCAGGAATTTTTTTAAAAAGGATTGGTTCTTATTGAGTTGTGTAGGAGGGCTGTTTGCCTTCGAACCACAGGGTCAGGTGATTTTGTAGCAATCATAGGTCTTAATTGACCTAAATTAGGCTACGAATTAGCATAAGTTAGGGTTATTCATGCATGCATACGCATTATCTGCATCTTTACTTCTTTCCTTTAGCTATGCATAAAATAATGTTATAATGTGCTGATTAAGTGCATTATGTCGATTACAGGGAATAAGTTGATCAGGAGCTGGATCTGAAGCTGGATCAGGAATAACGGGAGTTGTAGCAGAGCTGGAGCAGAAGGCCTAGTTTAGATGTAGGAATAGTAATGTAAGGGGGTTAAAGGTTTTCTATTCTATTAGGTAGAAATAAAGCAGTAAAATGTGAAGAGCTTAGGTCCATCCTAGCCCTAGGATAGCCGAGAGACTTCCCCAAGCCTTAGCCACCCTTAGATTAGGTCACAACACCCTAGGAAGCCCTAAAACCCTAGTTCCAACCCTTCTCTGGACGTCCAGATAAGTTTTAAGATGTCCAGGACCCTTAGCCAACTCCCGCACACTTCCAACCCACTTCTGCAGTGTTATTGGACGTCCAGACACTTTGTCAGATGTCTAATTTCTGTAGAATACCCAAAACAGAACCTGAAATCCTTCCTGACTCTGATTGGACGTCCATACAACAAGTCTGGACTTCTGAATTTTGAGTATAAAACGTCTGATTATATTACTAGACGTCTGATACTGCTCTCCAATTCCTGTTTTGAGATTTAAGCCTTGATCTTGGATCTCTAGGTCCCTAAACCCAATTCCAACCCCATAGGAACATAAATTAAGGTGCTCTAACCCTAGTACATCACCTCTAGACCTCCCTAAGGACCTAATTAGGTCCTCACTAAACCTAATTGACTTGGATCTTAGTCAATTCCATCAGCCTGTTCAATTGGACTCATTGAGTCCAATTGAGCCCTGATCTCAGCACACACTGTCCAATTGGACTCAGTGAGAGTCCAATTGACTTATACCTGACTTAAATGAGTTGTTTTACTCTCAATTAAGTTTCCACACACCCAATTAAACTTGTATTAAGTTTAATTGCACTTTACCTTAGTGAATTAAGGTTTATAACCCTAATTTGAGACATACCTTGACCTATACCCACTATAACCTAACCTAATCAACCTAGTTACCTAAGTTTCGACCCACACACACCCACACACACCATCCACACGAAAATATCTAGCCTAGAGTTCTCTAGAACTCTCTACCATGTGTGGTTGCCTTGGTTGCCAAAAATAGCAACCAAGGCAACCACACATGGTAGAGAGTTCTAGCGAACTCTAGCTCCACATTTGGTGGATCTAAAAACCACCATCCACCCCCTCTCTCTCGCTCTCCCATGAGCTCCCACCATAGGCCTCTCTAGAGAATTCCATAATTCTCTAGAGAGCTTCCCTTAGGTCTATAAAAAGACCCCTTGGGTGGCCATTTGCACCCATTCACTTCCTTGGCATCCATTCCACTTAGAATAGCCACTTCCATCTCCACTCCACCTCCACGAGTTGAGCACCACCATGGAGGCCACCATCTCCATGCCAAAAAGCTGGATCAGCTCCCCAACCTCTCTCCAATGGCCGGCCTAAGTTCCATTGGCCGCCCCTCCTTCTCTCAACCATTCAAAGGCCATCGGGGACCACCCTTGAATGCCCTTCCATTCTGCTAGATTTAGATTATGCTCTTCGTATATTTACTACTTTTATTTACTACTTAGTAGTGTAGCCTTACTTCTCCCCCAATGATGCATGCGAAATCCCCCATCGATTCTTGTATGCGATCATTTTCTGGTAGCTAGATTTAATTTTCAAGCATTTATGTACAAGCTTTCCTCTAGATTCCTTGTGCAACAACTCCCAAATGAATGAATGAAAACACATTTTTATATATATATATCTCTATCTGTTTGAAATCACCATGAGCTTAATGATTGCTATTATCTTTTGTGTGATTAATGTTGCCTGTTTCTAACTCTTAATATTCTTGCAACTAAGCATGTCGTACGTAAATACGTAATAATCACGAACCGGCATGCGATTCTAAACAAATTAGAGTGGCAAAAAGATAGATTTCAAAAGTAAAAGCAATGCCTCCTAGAGACGAACGACCGGGACTCAAGTCTCGTTATCTTTAGAAATCAAATTTTGATGAACATTTTTACATGACTATACTACGATTTCCGATGACTTTCAAATGCACGAAAATGGCTTTTTGTCATCAGGTCCCTACCCAACATGCTCCCACGCATGCCCTCACCTGTGTCCACATGCACATGGGGCTAGCCTTGTTTGAATCGAGTCTGAACAGATCTGATTTAGTCTAAATTGGGTTTGGTATGGTTTGAGAGAGAGGAGACTTTGTGAAAGGAGAAAGGGGGTTTTGCTGCAAAGAGAATTGGGGTTCAACTTGTATTTGTGAAGGAAATTGGGTTGAGCACTTAAGCCATTTGTAAACTGCTGAGGACGTTTAACTTGGGAAAATTTGGCTAAGTATAAAGGACTATACTGCTGAGAAATTAAAGTGCTGAGATTTTCCTAAGTGTTGAAGTTGACATTGAGTTTGAAGGAAGAGAGCCTAAGTATTAAAGGATATATTGGTGGTTTCAACAACCATTTTTCTTGCTTTCTATTATATTTTTGTTCTCTGGCTCTTGATAGACACTCTGTAAGCTATTGAATATATTATGATTGTGCTCATTTATATTACTTGATTAGTGGATTGAATTAAAATTGATTGCTCCCTGCCAATGACCTCAGAACTCACGCTCTTCATGCACTTATAAATTTAAATGTTGATTCGATTTTCGTCGCTATACTACGACATGCTTTTCTAAAACATGACGATTACTGTCCAACAATTTCTTTCTTCGAATGTGGCAATCGTGAAAATCCTTCATCTTATCCTTGTAAATCTTTGTGTTCTCGTAGGCTTCTTGCCGAATTTCCTCTAATTCTCTGAGCTGGAGCTTGCTCTCATAACCTCCCACATAAAGGTCAAAAATTACATTTCTGCACTACCCAAGAGGCACGATGCTCTAGGTAGATAGGAAGGTGACAGACCTTTCCTTACACCATGAGGTATGGCGACATTTTGAGCGGGGCGTTGTATGCAGTCTGATATGCTCAAAGTGCATCGTTCAATCAATCGGACCAATCCTTCCTATTCGGTCCAACCACTTTCTTGACAATAAGCTTGATTTGACAGTTAAAAACTTCAGCCTGCCCATTGGTTTGAGGATGATACGGGGTGGCAATACGATGATGTACCCCATATTTTTTCAATAGTGACCTGAAATGGGCATGGATGAAGTGACTGCCCCCGTTGCTAATCAAAGCATGGGGAACACTGAATCTCATGAAAATAAATTCCCTAACAAAGGAGATAACGGTCTTATGATCTGCCCATCTTGTCGGGATGGCTTCAACTCACTTCAAGACATAGTCAACAGCGAGAAGTATGAACTCGAAGCCATGCAAGTTCGGAAAAGGGCCCATAAAATCCATGCCCAAACGTTGAATACTTCTACGATCATAATGGGTTGGAGAGGCATCACGTCTCTTTGGGTCATAGGACCAATCGTCTGACATTGCTTGTAGCATTTGGCAAACTCGTGTGTGTCTTTGAAAATGGTTGGCCAAAAAAAACCTAATTGTAAAATCTTCGTTGCAATTTCCCGACTGGAAAAATGACCACTGATGAGCCCATAATTGTGGGCTAATTAGTTACTTAAATGCCTAGACATAAGATTAATATTAACATATACATAGCATACATTAATTTGTAAATAGATTAGTTTATTAATTGCTTGCATGCATATTTCATTCACATGTAAATATGATTTACGAACTTAATTAGGATAGCATGCGTTAGAAGTAGGTTGCATACATGCATTAGAAAATGCTTCTTTTGGAGGGGTTTGAAGCGTGAGGGGCAGTTTCTCTAGCCACTAAAATGGGATTTGCTGACCAGGCCAAAGAAACAGGGGAGTTTGGGGATTAAATCGCTAAAAGAATTCAATGAGGCTCTTCTCCTTAAGTGGGTTGTCAAGCTTTTTAATGGCGACAATAAAAATTGGACAGTCCTGATTGGTGATAGCTATGGCAATCCGCATAATCTGCTGAATAGACTCTACTCGATCAGACCATCTAACTTTTGGTCGTTGGTGGTGCAGGCCATGCGGAATAACTGGCAGCTGTTTCAACCTGTCTTAGGTGATGGTAGGTCTTTCAATTTCTGGTAGGAGGAGTGGTCAACTCTGGGGGTGCTCAAAGCTGCATATCCAAGGGCATACAATGCTGCTGAAGATAAGTGGGTTCCTGTCAATTGTTGCTGGTTTGAATATGATAAATCTTGGAGGATTGAAGGGACTGAATTGAATAGAGATGGCACCAGAACATGGGAGGAAAAGGCACGGTTGCAGTTAGACCTAAAGGCATTCAGTCCAGTGGTTGGAATTAAGGATCACTACAGATGGAAGGGGGTCTTCACCCCAGCCAGTGCATACGACAAGATTAGATTTTTGGCAATCTCGGAGGAGGCTGATCTGATATCAAGAAAAATATGGTTCTTGAAGGTTCCAACAAAGGTGCAAATCTTTTTATGGATGTGTAGGAGAGACGGCTTATTCACTGGGGACCTCAGACATAGAAGGATAGGGGTGGCACTACAGTCGCGCTTGCTTTGTGGTCTTCTTACCGATAGCTCTAGGCACATATTCTCATCGTGTGTGGTCACGGATACAGTTTGGAGGAGAGTCTGCCGAGAGCCACTACCCACGTGGGACTTATTATGGAGAAAAATTTTGATGAAGGATAAATTGCACATAAATATGCGGCAGCGATGTGGTGCATTTGGAGACCGAGAAATGAGTTTTTATTTTAGGAGAGGCCAGTATGTGTGGAACAAATTGTAAATGCGTCCTGGTCCCTCATACGTTTATGGGGATCTATTTTGTAACCTTCTTTTTATATATTAATAAATTGCTCCCCCGAATCACTATTGTAGTACGATAGCTTTCATTGCTGTTTCAAAATAAATAAATAACCCACTAATTAATTATTTACTCTTTTCTTCTCTCCTACCGGAATTGCAGATGAATAATAGCTAGGGACATTCACTCTTCCGGGCGATTAGCGGGCCAGCCAAGCACCATCACTCTCGGGCAATCAAAGAGCCGAAGAAGGAAGATTTGGCCTTAATGGCCTCGACGGTCCTCCTGCCCCATTCAAATCAGCCAGTAGTAGCTATAAGAAAGGAGGAGCCACAACTGAAAAGGAGGAGGCCAACACCCACACCACCACCGTGCAACGTTCATCACTGCGGGCCTCCACGGCTGAGCTCCACCACATCGTGGGCCGGTGAGGTGGTAGTTCGCCATACCAAGTCGGTGGATTCGTGTCGACACCATGTGTGATCCTTCGTGGCTCCATTCAAATCAGCCGGCTGCAACTATAAGAAAGGAGGAGCCACAACTGAAAAGGAGGAGGCCACCACCCACACCACCACCATGCGTTGTTCATCATCGTGGGACTCCATGATCGAGTTCCACCACATCGTGGGCCGGCAAGGTGACAGCTTGCTGCGCCAAGCCAATGGAATCATGTCGACACCATGTGTGAGCCTTCACGGCTCCACCTCACCATAAGCGTGGCCACACCGGCAGCGTGAATATCTTCTCCTTCATTTCCATCTTTCTCATGAACACCCACCACCATCTTCACCTCTGTGGGAACCCATAACCGTCAACTCCACCTCGACTACCATCGACTCCTCACTCCAATAGTAATACCTCCTACAACACCACCAACTCCCATGCCTCTTCCTTTTCTTCTTCATTTCCTTCTTCCTCTTCTTCTTCCAAATCTTCTTCCCCTGTTACTTGCTGAGAAACCCATCACCTTCATCACCACCTCACGGCCACCTCTACCAGAATCACCATCTTCTACCTCTTCGACCGCCTTCGCTCCACTGCTCGCATTCCTGCCACCATGCCTTGCCTCCTCGCCGACGTCCTTACCTCACATGCACATAGCAAGTGCTCACGTGGCTGGTGCATGCTCCACTCCATTGCAGTAGCCAACGCTACCCACCGTTGACCTTCCCTTCGTCCGGCCGACTCCAACGACCTTGTGCTGAGCTACTACTGCCATCGGGTGCAGCAACAACGCCATTTGACAAGATAGTTCTCACTTTGGAGGAATTTTTGTACATAAAATGATGCATCGAAATAGTAAGGAGTGGTGGAAAATCGACAGTCAAAACTAATGACAATTAACCACTCGAGAAGAGTGGGTCATGTCCACAGGGAGGCACTAATTAGTGTGTTTTCGCGATGGAAAATCAAGGTTTTGGAGAACCCATCGTCGTAGTTCCAAAATCCTCTAACCAAATAAAATTTATACCGAAACTAAGATGAACCCTGGGTCGAACACAAGGGGGCGACGTTTAATTCTTTGAAAATAGTGTTTTACTTTGTTTCTTTTTGGTATTTTGTATTTGCTATTTTTTTGTGTTTTATGATAGTATGGAAACAAGAAAGAATATTATCTACACTAAGTTATTCTAGAAAGTAGGAAATAACTATTCTACTTGCTAAGTATGAAGGAAGAGAGAGAGAATTGAAACTACTTCTAGATAAATGCTTGACAAATGTTTATTACAAATGCTTCTACGCTATGAAAGTAGTAAAGGAAAAGGGGGTGAGAGAAATCCTCTTTGTTGACTACTCGGAGGACGAAGCTGCGTTGATGTGGCTTAGACGAAGATGTTGAGGAGTTGGAGGAAGGAGAATGACATCGGAAGATGAGGGGAGGATGGGTGGCATTGCAGCGTAATCCACTTCCTGAAATGGGGTTGAGAAGATGACCGATGAGAGCTCCATGAATGGTGATGAGAGGGTGGAAAATAATTATTCTTTTCTCTAGTGGAGCATCCCAAAGGCTTAGGACATAAGCTCAAAGTGTGTTTTGAGCTCTAGAGTAGTTGAGGAGAGCATAGGAAGGGATAAAGAAGAATGGGAGGGGTAGTGGTCCTTTTATAGTGGAGAAGAGGCAAAATAAAGTCATGGGTCAACAGTGACATTTACAATCATCTCTAAAGCCTCGCTGCAAACATCACTGAAGGTCCCCAGCCAATGCCTGCGCGTGCTTGCATGGCTGGCACTCATGTTCCCACAACTGTCTTGCTTCATCGATGGAGAGCTGTTCGATTGAGTTCGGGTGGTTGAGGATGAGCAGAGATCGCGTGCTTAGATTGCGCATAAGATGAAGTGTCGGTCTGAGTGTGCGATCATGTGTGCGAGCACGGGCTTATCTGTGCTCATCCATCGTGCTACGTGTCTGCATCTTAGCTGCTCAATCACGATCAAGCAGTCGACTTTGGCCACGCCTCCTTGCTGCGGTCGATTGGAGGCATTAGAGGAGTCGAACCTGCACTATAGGTTTGCGAGTGACCTTCGGATCGTTGCACTACACTTGCGAGAGTGTCGAGAAGAGAAGCTTCTGAAATGTGGTTGAGGCGACTTCTCAGCCATTGGATCTTTATCTAACAGTTGAGAATTGATGGTGCAGATGAAGAGGAGGTGTTGTGGTTGTCGCAGGCCAGTTTGGATGGTTTAGATGGTGCCACGTGGCACTACCTGGATCGTCCATCTTTTGATGCTTGTAGGTGGTGCCACGGATGTCTGATTGGGTCAATTTTCATGTCGTTGGGTTACGATAGTCGATCCGAATCCATCCGTGCGGTTGGATTTGTCATTTGAAGCTTTGAATTGCGCCACCTAGCCCCTTGGCTGTTGAACTTCCTCGGACTACATACTGTGCTATGGGAATACGATCAAGATGATTTTGGAGCTGTTGGACTCCGTTCGTTGTCCTGATTAGATCCGTACAATTGGATCATCAATCTGAGGCCCTGAAATAGATCTCCATCTCTCCTAGCCATAAAAGGACACGAATTAACCTAAACTTTATATAAACTGAGTAATTAAGTTGAAGAAAAATGAGAGAGAGAGCGAGAGAGCGATCGACGTTGGGCGACAGGCGGTGGCGTGGTAGAGCCATCTAGGGCTGGAGAAGGAGGCGAGTGGAGGACGAGGAGATCGAGGGCTTGGAGGAGAAGGGAGCGAGTTTGGTAGGAGAGGTTTTGTAGGACGTCTGAAAATGTTCCAAGAAGACCCTGGAGGAGGATGAATGGCGACGTTCTTTGTTTCAAATACAGACAAAGGGGACATGTGGCGGCGATTTGCAAAAACCCTCTGATCTGCTTGGCGTGCAGGGGAGAAGGGCACAAACGCGAGTCTTGCCCTAGGAGGGTTCCTCTGCAGACAAAGAGGGTATTCTCGCACCCTGTCTGGAGGGTGAAGAAAGAAGCCCGACCGCTACCGCTATCGGCTTTGGGCAGGCACTCAATCGAAGTTGAGATCCCGACTTCTGAAGAGATCTCATTTGCAGAGATCATGCTGAGGGGTGCCTTGATTGGTGAGATCATGGCAGGCAAACCATCGATAGATAGGCTTCAAAACCTGGTATGTTCCTTAAATCTCTTGTCTGTGGGCTGGATGGTAGCCATGATATCCCATTCTCGATTCCTGGTATATGGTTTGGGTATGATGGATGTTGAACGACTGAGATTTCGTTCGAGCTCTTTTGAAGAATTTATTATGATTTGGAGACTGGTGTCTCCCTTTGATGGGGCTCTCCCTGATCGGCCTTCACAAAGAGTGGGCTCTAAGAGGATTCTTCTTGAGATTTTTGGCCTACCGTTACATCTGAGATCAAAGGGGGTCATTTCTAAGATGCTAGCAGGCTTTGCATCCATTTGTGATGAGTCTGAAATTTTGATTGGAGAGGGGGACATCAGATCTCTTAGAATTGAGGCTGATGTCTTCAGTGCTGGCTCAATTCCTGATTTGGTTACAATCAGATGTGGGGGCACTTCTTGGCTTATTCGGCTAGCAGTACTTGGACAGGTGCCTGGGCAGGTTGAACAAGGGTAGGATAAGACGTCTGGAGCCAGCACTGAGGTGAGGAAACAGAATGAAAGCCATGGCTGTATTCCTCCTGTTGATGCTCCTGAGTCTAAGAAGAGGAAGGACTGCCACCAGGTTATGATGAGGAGGACCAGATGGAAGAGGTTGATACAGCTAGTGATTGCAGACAAGCCATGGTAGTCAAAGAGGATGGTTATCTGGAGGTTGCTGAGAATTCAATGATAGATTCTGAGATGCTTAACAGTAAAGAGGAGGGCAGGATAGGAAGGGAAATGGTGCTCAGAAATGATAGCAGTGTGCTCAAAGAGGCAAACTAGATGCAGCTCTCAATTCCTACTAATCTAAAATATGGCAGTGGATCCAATAAGAAAAGAGGTGTGGGTAGATCTCCCTACATGCTGAGAAGGAGAAGGAAGGAGAACTTGCCCCCTATTGAGGAGTAGAATATTTCTAACTCTATTATGGTTGAATTTGTGGGTTGTATGGCCCAAGGGAGGCACTCCAATAAGAAATAAGAGTGATGACTTGGAATGTGCATGGGTTGCGCAATAAGATGAGGACTTCCTTGTGTAGATATCTCTCTGAGTGGGAGATTGATTGTGCTCTCATTCAAGAGACACATTTGGAGATGGAGAATGGTCAGGAATGGGATTGCTTTAAGCAATCTGGTTGCAGTGATGTTGTGGTTAAGGGTGCCTCTAGAAGGTTTGGTGGAATGGCCTTTTGGTGGAGAAAATCTTGCCTCTCAGTAACTGAAGTTATTTGTGACAAGTACATGCTTTCTTGTAGATGTCAGTCTCCCTAAGGAGATATGGAATGGTTTATGTCTTGCATTTATGGTCCTTGTGTGGCTGTAGACAGGGCTGGCTTGTGGGAGGAGCTCTCTGCAATGCATCAAAGAGTGCAAGAGGTCCCATGGCTGCTAGAGGGTGATTTCAACTGTTATCTCTCAGGTAATGACAACCCAGATGGGAGAGTGGACAGCTCAATGGCAGGCTTTCAATTGGTTGTGCAGAACATGGGACTGACTGAATACCCCATCAGTGGTGTGGAGTTTACTTGGAGAAATGGCAGTGGATAGGTTTCCAAATTGGATAGGTTTTTTGGTAGTCCTAGCTTGTTGGAGAGGCATCAATTATCAGTAGTTATGAGCCTTGATAGGCCTTTCTCTGATCACACTCCGCTTGTATGGGATAGTGGGATGAGTTCAGACATTGGATCATACTTCAAACTCAAGAGATCTTGGTTTAGGGAAGAAGGTTTTGTGCAAATGGTGTCCCAGTGGTGGCAGAATAAGGTTGTGCAAGGAACTGCTACACGGCAGTTGGCTACAAAATTGTCAAGCCTGCGTGATGTGCTTAAAGAATATGGGTAGGCCGTGACTTTGATCAGAGAACAGAAGAGGAGGGAGGCTCTGGCAATAATCTGGGACTTGGATCTGAAAGAATGCAGGTAGTCCTTGAACCACCAGGAACAACAGCTGAGGCAGCAGATGCAAGTTGCAGTGGGGGAAGAGGATCTAAAAACAGAAATGGACTGGCATGAAAGATCAAGACAGCTATGGCTCAAAGAGGGTGATGCGAACATGAAGTTTTTCCATCTTGCGGCCAGTGCTAGGAGGAGATTCAATCTTATCTCATTAGTTAAAGTGGAAGAGAAAATTGTTACCTCTGTTTGTGAAATCAAAGCTGAAGTAGGTAAATATTTTAAAGAAATATCCAAGGCTGCTCCAAGAGGTTCTTGAAGGATGGCATCAGTGGATTTCCCTTGTGTTAGTGATGATCAGAGAGACATGCTTGTCACCCCTATATCTGAACAAGAAGTACTAAAAGCTATTAAAGATTTAAATAATGAAGGTGCTCTTGGTCTGGATGGATTTCAAGTGTTCTTTTACAGAGAGCTGTGGAGTGTTGTTAAGGTGGATGTTTTAAAGGTTATTCATGAATTTGAATTGGGCAACTCTAGTTTTGAGAGGTTGAACAAATCCTATCTGTTTCTGCTTCCTAAGAAATCAGGTGCAGAGAGATTTTCTGATTACAGACCCGTTGCACTATCTAATTCCATCTATCTTATTATTAGTAAGGTTATAGACAACAGATTGCAGGAGGTTTTAAAGGACTTGATAATGCCTATTTTTTCAGCTTTTCTTCCTGGGAGATCATTACAAGAATCCTTCATTGTTGCGCAAGAGATGGTAATGGGTTGGCATAGGAGAAAGACCAAGGCCTTTTTATGGAAAGTAGATTTTTCCAAGGCCTATGATTCAATCTCCTGGTCTTACTTATGGGAGATTCTTAAAAGAAGGAAGTTTCCACCTTTATTGATACAATGGGTGAAGAGGTGCATTATGACAGCCTCTTTTTCCCCATTGATAAAAAGGAAACCATGCCGCTCTTGGATTCAGCCCCAGTGTGGAGTTAGGCAAGGCTGCCCAATTGCTCCTCTGATTTTCAACCTTGCTATGGATACTTTGGTAAGATACGCTTGCAAATTGGCAGTGGATGGTTTTATAAGGGGGTATTCAATGTCTAATCATAGGGCTCTAGCCCCTATACTCCAATATGCAGATGATACTGCTTTTTTTGTGGAAGGGGGAAAGAGTTAAGTGCAAGCACTTATACATATGGTAAAGATTTTTGGAGAGATTTCTGGTCACAGACTGAATGGAAATAAATCCTCCCTGGTCTGCTTTGGGATGAATAGTGTGTTACAGAATGACATCTCTACCATTCTGGGTACACCTGTGGTTTCATTACTTATTAAATATCTGGGTCTGCCTTTAAAATGTTCTAAGATGAAGAAAGCAGATTGGTCTTTCCTTTATGAAAAGGTAGCTACGAAATTGGAGGGCTGGAGTAGTAGATACCTATCAAAAGGGGGGAGGTATATATTACTGAATTCTGTCATCACTTCAATTCCTGTATTCTTCTTCTCTGTCCTTAAAGCCCCGAACTCAGTCTGGAAAAAATTAGATGTGATGCGCAAAAGATTCTTCTAGAAAGGGGCCTCTCATCAAGGGGATTTTTTTCAACCTTTGAAGTGGGACTTAATTTGCAAGCCAAAAAGGATGGGAGGTATGGGTGTTAGATCCCTTAAGGAATTCAATGAAGCTTTGCTATTGAAGTGGGCTGTTCAGTTGCTGCAGGGAGAAAAAAAATCTGGACAAAAATTATTCAGGACAGCTATGGGATTGCCAATGATCATCTAAACCCCCATAAACCTTCCCCCTTTTGGTCTTCAGTGGTGCACGCCCTGAGGGACAATTGGAATTTTTTCAAATCTGTATTAGGTGATGGGAAAAGCTTCAAGTTTTGGCTAGAAAGTTGGGTACATGCGGGGTATGTAAAGATAGGTTCCCCCTTGCTTATGCAGTTGCTTCGGATAAAAATGCTATGGTGCCTGATTATTGGGATGCGGAATCTGAGCAATGGTCTTTCAATAATGTTGGGTGGAATAATCATGAAACAAGAATGCGAATAGAGAATGAACGTCTCATGCAAGAACTTGCTGCCTTCAAACCCATGCCTCATGAATATGATACATACAATTGGGAGGGTAAATTTTCTTCTGTGGCTGCTTATGACAGATTGATAATGTCCTCCAGGATGGCGGAATTTGATGAGATGGGGAAGAAGCTATGTAATTTAAAAATACCATTGAAGATACAAATTTTTTTGTGGCTCTGCAGAAGGGACGGCTTGATTACTGGAGATCTGAGACACAGGAGGATGGGTACCCCCACCCAGTTCTGTCACTTATGTGGGATGTATAATGATTCTAGCATTCATATTTGTTCTTCATTTACGATCACTGATTATGTATGGAGGAGAGTATGTAATGAGTCTCTACCCACATGGGAGAATCTGTGGCATTGTCTTGTGGATGGAAATAAGCCATGTTTACATATGGTGGCTGTGTTATGGGCTGTATGGAGGGATAGAAATGAGTGTGTTTTTCAAGAGACCCCAGTGTATGTGGATAATATTGTAATTTTTGCTGGAGTCTCATACAGCATTGGGGTTCGATCATGTAATTATTTCTTTCTTATTAATAATAGCTCTCCTGGTTTGCTATCGGTGATTCGATAGCATTCCTTTCTTTCCCAAAAAAAAACTTTATAGAAACTATTCTAAATGCAGAATGATGCATGCTATGCGATATTTATACTATGGAATGCATATCTAAGCCTAGAAACTTGCATAAATAGGCATTTTAACCTAAATGGATGTGTATGCATCAGGCATGCACTTGTTAAAATTGCAAAATTGAGAAACCAATGTTCACAAGTTATCAACCAAAGAAACTGAGCCAAAATCTGCTTTTAGATTAAGAAAACAATAAGAGATCATGCTAAAATAGTATTTATATAAAAGAAATGGGAGTCAATGCAATGTCCACCATAATAAAATAACAATAAACATTTTTTGGCAATGGCAAACGATGGTAATTATTAATAGGAGGCAACGGGCCTGTTAAAATTCGCATTCTTCATTTGTTCACTTAATTCTTTGAAGCATATTTAACTCTGAATCTTTTTGTTCTGGTGTGAAGGGCGTGCGTTCTGCGACACACATTCTGCAATGTGCCACCACACCAACCGTCGTTAGAGGTGACCCTTGATGTCACTAGAGAAGAAAGTGTTTGGGCCACCTTGCAAGGAACCAGATTGCCAGGAGAGGAAGGACAAGGATGTGACGATCATCATCTCCACACATTTAATAGTTAATCTGATTAGTGTAGGATTTAGACTTTAGACTTTATTTTATTTTCCTCACACATTTGGTTTGAGACCCTTGTTCTGGGGTACATTTTAAGTGTTTGTTCCCCGCCATTGTTTTGGGCCCCTTCTCGGGTAACTTTTCGGGAGTTTGTTCCCATTTCTTTAGACTTAGGTTTCTCTTTTCTTTCGTGGATTGATTTTATTTTTCTTTGTTTGTGCATAAGTAGTGTAAATAGATATAAAAAAAATGAATTGCCTATATCTAGAAGCTATATGCTATTAGGACAATCATTTAGGATTGCTTGAACAGCCTATAGATTTCATTCCCTACTTATGCATGCATCTCATTACTGATCGTAGGAGGCAAGGTACGTTTTCTTGACTTTGCATCCATATTTGTTCAGGCATTGCATGTGGACCTTAATTTCAAAGACCACCAAATTTGATTTGAATTGATTTAACAAGTGGTCACCATAAATTTTCTGAAAAGGACTTAACTAAAGGTGGGACATTAAAACCAAGGAGCTGAATTGAAAACTTGAAGTAAGGTTCAAAAATTCAAACTCAATTTTTTTTACAGTGAATGCACATGTGCGTGATTGTACATTAAGGAACACATTTAGACACTGCTAAGTTTTTGAGCTGCTAGGAAGGAACCCTCCTGCCGTTGGTTTTCGAAGTGCTTGAAACTCAAGATCAAAGTTTTTGTAACTCCAAGGAGGGGGATACCCTGTCATAGATTTTTGAAGGTAGTTAAAAAGCACCACAAAAGCATAACTTCAAAGGAAGGCTTAAGCCTACTTGCATCCCTCTATCTTCCATCCTTGGAGTACTCCACCATTTGAACTTTAGGGAAGAGCACCTAAGTTCCAACTAGGTCATCTTAGGCATATAGTAGGTTGACAAGTAGGTGCGTAACTATTTGGATAACTTGATTTGTCACCTACAACTGGACTTAAATCTCATAAGCCTTAAATGATTAAATACCTAAAAAGTCCTTTGATTTGTGTTTGCTTGGGGAAATTTGACTGTGGTGTGAGTTAGAATGGACCACCTTGACTTCCATCCTTTTACTTCTTGCCCACACCCTTACCCTACTCTACAGTCTTCGATCCCATACACCAAGATGGTCCATCCTTTGATGGAGAAAATGACAATCATTGGGATCCTTTTTAATCCTATTATAGGAGTATTGGTTTGATTAAGCCCCATCACGGTGAGCAGAATTTAGGAGTAGGAAATACCTTTCTGATATCTCACATACCATAGAAATACCCAACCCACCCTCCCTTAATAATTCTAATGGTTGGACAAAAACTCCTAGGTATTATACCCCTGAGCTTGACTTCTCTCCTGAAAATAGTGATGACTTCTTCACCTTGAATCTGTAAATACAGAAAATGCAAGACAAAATGATCGAATTATTAGGAGAATCTTCGAGAGCAAGCCAACAAGGAAAAGAAGACATTAGCCACCTAACTTACCCCATTAAGGATGACTTTCATCCCTCTACACTAAATGTATCTCCCTTGAGAGAACCACGTCCTAAGTTGTAGGGGAATTTTGGGGATTATGTAAGGGAGAATGCTACTTTTTGAGGATTGATTTTGAACCTTCCCTGTTAGATGACACTTCCTTGAGAGGTCCATGACTTAAGTGGGAGTAGGATATGAACGGAAGTAGCTATGCATTTGCTAAAGAAAGGTGGCAACCTGACGATGACATTGAGGTTAAGTACCCACTTAAGCTATATTGGAGTCAAAAGAAGGGAATGATGGTACCATTAGAAGACCTCGACTCAGATGATAGCATTTTCATGACATTTGATGAAGTGGGTCGAAGTCAAGTTGTTAATCCTACCTTCCCTTTTGATGATGATCAACTAATGGAACTTAAACCCACCCTTAGGGAATTGACCCTACATTTCACCTATCTGAGGAGTCTGATGATACAAGGATGAACCTATCACCCCAGATAGAGTACCCTAGGGGATCTGATGACTATAATACTTGGGTAGATGACGAATTGACCATTGAGGAGGATGAATTAAATGAGGAACCTACATTCAGGATTTGGAGTGACACTAAGGTTGATTATGTCTTATTTGAAGAATTAGCCCCCGAGGATGTCACAGATTTGTTCAACTTAGGTTTCCTCTGTGCTCCTATTAATTATATCCCTCCTCAGGATAAAATAATGGAAAATGTGGAAGAAACTTCTGAGATTTATGTTGATTCACATATACACCCCAGGGAGGAATTGAGTGAGGTACAAGAACTTGGGGATGACATTGATAGGATAATCCTTAGATTTGCTGCTTTCAACCTGCCTTCATACAATTGGGAGTTACCCTTTGATTTGCCCATGTCTAAAGGCAAAAATTTGACTCCATGTGCAGAAATGATCACTAGTGATGTGCAGATAGATACTTATGTTATTATAAGGGATGCTAGGGATGCAATTGAGGAACTAGAATGGCTGTTAGGAATGGATACTAAGCATATTAGACCAAATCTTGATCTTATGGCCATCCCACAGCCTCAAAACTTGAACACCCTAGACGATCCTTGGATTAGGAAACTACTCACTTTTATTCTGACCGGGGGGCTTAGCGAACCAATATCTCTTGTAATGGGGTACCAGGTATGGGTTGATGCTTTCTATGGTTAGTCCATTACCCTGGGGGTATATCTTTGCACTAGCCCTTTCCCATTTCTCTTGGAGAAACCTTGTTATCCTCCTACCCCTCTGGAGTTCATTTTTCCCACCTATCATTTAGAACCTCCTTCGGTGACATGGGAAGATTTCATTCCCATGTTCGTTGGGTGAGCATTTGCTATCGTGATTCATCATCAGCTCGCCAACATCCTAGGTTACCTCTTTTCTAGGTCTGTATTGTTATGCCCATTTTTAGGGCCTATTTCTTTGGTTTTGGAACTAGACTTGCAGGTTTTTTGGCTACTCGGCTACCAATAAAATAACGGCAGCCCAACTTTGACCCAGGTAATACCCTTCTATGAAATAGGGACATTGTACATTTTAGGCATGGGGGGGTGTACTTAGGGGATATACATAGCATATATACATAATTGCATACATCTGCATAACGTTGCATAGCATGCAATTGCACCAAAAAAAGAAAAATTTGCATTGAGCTTAACTAGCTAGGCCCTACATTCTGAGGCATAAGACTAGGGCTCTAGGTTAGATTAAGTTGACTCTAGTTGTCGGACTTTAGAAGCTAAGTTGAGCTAATAGCTTTAAACCCCTAGGGTGCTTTGTGGACTTAAAAACTTAAGTAGGAGTTAAGTTGCGGACCATTCCTCAAGAGGTTGAGAAAGGAAAGTTAAGGATTGAGTTAAAGGTTGGATAGTACCTGGTGTCATTTTCTACCTTGTGGTTTATGGGTCCTCATAACTTAAGCATCCACATTTCATACACACTTAGTCATGTGTAAATAGTGATCACCTTAATTCCTTTCTTGAAGAAAATTTGCTTCTCTCGATTCTAACTTAGGAGAAGCTTGAAAACACAACTTAATTGGACGAGTTCCTGTCACATGAGAGGTGGAGTGTATACTCACCTTGATGATGTGATGATAACATGTCACCTCCTTGGCACTTGTCTCTTAGGATATCCATCCTTCTGGGGACATGTAAGTGCATTATGCAGTTCAGGTACCATGGGCGGCCCTATCTTGAAGTGTCAATTGCCATAGGCCTGAATTTGCTTAAGAAATCCATGGGTGATACTATCTTGAAGTGTTGATTACTAGGAGTTTTTGGGGTCACCATGGCGGTGCTATCTCGAAGCATTGAAAGCCAGGCACCATTTGAGGATTGGTGATGGGGATAATGAAATCAACACTGACCGTGTTGATAACTGATCTAAGGTTAGACTTAGAGGAAACAAACAAAAAAAAAATCCTTCTTACTCTTTTTCTAGGTTGGCAATCATACCAACCTCAAATAAATAAGACTAATGGACATCCATGGTTGTTTCAAACTCTGGGACCAATAAACCCTAGGGTAGAGCTAGAAATCAAGCAAACCTGTGCCTGCAACTTATCCTTAGTCGACCTAGTCTGTAACTTAGCAACTACTTGGGAACCTTAAGTCTAAAGTTTGTAACTTAACATGTTTCTAAGGGAAGATCGATTGGGCTGGCTAGTCTACTTGGAGAGCTGGGTTAATGCTTGAATTTGCTAGGGACTAGCAAAAACTAGGCATGGGTGTATTTATGAGCCCATATTTGTGGGCTAATTAGGTTACTTAAATGCCTAGGCGTTAGATTAATATTAACATATATATAGCATATATTAATATGTAAATAGATTAGTTTATTAATTGCTTGCATGCATATTTCATTCACATGTAAATATGATGTACGAACTTAATTAGGATAGCATGCATTAGAAGTAGGTTGCATACATGCATTAGAAAGAGGATTTCTTTCATAGTGTTGTATATAAATAACCCACTAATTATTTATTTACTCCTTTCTTCTCTCCTACCGAAATCGCAGATGAATAATAGCTGGGGACATTCACTCTTCTGTGCGATTAGCGGGCTAGCCAAGCATCATCAATCCTAGGAAATCAAAGAGCCGAGGAAGGTGGATCTGGCCTTCATGGACTCGACACTCCTCTTGCCCCATTCAAATCAGTGGATAGTAGCTATAAGAATGGAGGAGCCACAACTGAAAAGGAGGAGGCCACCACCCACACCACCACCGTGTGTTGTTCATCACTGCAGGCCTCTACGGCCGAGCTCCACCACACCGTGGGTCGATGAGTTGATAAATCGCCACGCCAAGCTAGTGGAATCATGTTGACACCATGCGTGAGCCTTTATGGGTCCACCTCACCATGAGTATGGCAGCACCGGCCACGTGAATATCTTCTCCATTTCCATCTTTCTCACAAACACTCACCATCGTCTTCACCTCCGCAGGAACCCATAACTGTCAACTCCACCTCAACTACCAACGACTCCTCACGCCAATAACAGCACCTCCTACAACACCACCAACTCCCACACCTCTTCCTTTTCTTTTCCGTTTCATTTTTCTTCTTCTTCTTCTTAATCTTCTTCCTTTATTACCCACTGAGAAACCCATCACCTTCATCACCACCTTATGGCCACCTCTACTTGAATCAACATCTTCTACCTTGTCGACCACCTTCGCTCTGTCGCTCGCATTCTCGCCGCTGTTCCTCGTCTCCTCGTCGATGCCCTCACCTTGAGTGGGCACAGCACGCACTCATGTGGCAGCTGCGTGCTCCACGCCTCTGCAGTAGCCAACCCCACCCATCGCCGACCTTTCCTCAGTTCAACCGACTTCGACCACCTTGTGCTAAGCTGCCACCGCCATTGGGTGCGGCCCAGCCCAACATACCTCCAACAAGCTTCTTGCTCCCAGCCTCCTCACCTTCATGCATGGAGACCATCTGCAACAACTCCCCTATTTCAATAGTAAATCTATCCTATTAATAATTACCATCATTTTCCATTGCCAAAAAATATTTATTATTATTTCATTATGGTGTACATTGCATTGAACTCCTTTTATATAAATACTATTTCAGCATGATTTCTTATTGTTTCTTAATATAAAAGTTGTTTTTGCTAAGTTTCTTTGGCTGATAACTTGTGAACATTGGTTTCTTGATTTTTCTGATTTTAATAGGCACGTGCCTCCCTGTGGACATGACCCGCTCTTCTGGAGTGGTTAATTTCCCGTAGTTTTGTCTATCGATTTTCCACCACTCCTGACTATTTCGACACATCATTTTATGTGCAAAAATTCTTCCAAAGTGAAAATCATCTTGTCAACCACCACAAGCATTGCTGTGGCAAAAAGATAGCACAGTAGAAATTTCTGAGTTGGGGACGCACCTCCTGATGATCTGATCTGCCCCAATGCGAAAAAGCAAGGTGTCATCCCAAAAATAAAATTTGTCTTCTGATAAAAATTTGAGTGTCTGGTCCTTGAATAAACTCATGGGAATCTTGCCTGTGACAAGATAATTTGTGATATCCACGTACTAAGGAAACTCCAAGTATTTAATAACTAAAAGAGATTCATCCGGAAATTGATCTATGATGGCCAGAGAAAAAGGAATGTGGTTTAGGTCTAGCCGAGACAAGTTATCTGCCACTAGATTATGAGCTCTGGCTTTATCATGAATCTCGACATCAAATTCCTACAATAGAAGGATCCATCTGATAAGACATGGTTTGACATCCTTTTTTGCCAACAAATGCTGGAGGGCAGAATGATCAGTGAAAATAATCACTTTTGACCCAAGTAAATAAGATCTAAGTTTCTCCAACCAAAATACCACGGCTAGTAGCTCCTTTTCAGTGATCATATAATTACATTGCGCCTCATTCAACATCTTGCTAGCATAGTAGATTGTAAATGGGTGGTGCTCCCAACGCTGGCCTAGAATGGCCCTGACAGTGAAATTGGAGGCGTCACACATTATCTCAAAATCGAGAGACTAGCCGGGGGGTTGGAGAATAGAAGAATCTGATATAGCACTTCGTAAAGTCTTGAAGGCATTGAGACATGAGGCGTTAAAGTTAAATGGGACATCGGTTACTAGAAGATTCGTCAAAGGACGGGCGATTTTTGAGAAATTGTGAATGAATCTATGATAAAAATCGATGTGACCTAAAAATGATTTGAATTTCTTAACCGAGCTAGGTGGAGGTAATCGGGATATGACTTCTGCTTTATCTCATCAACCTTGAGTCGGTTGGTTGAGATCCTGTGACCTAGTACAATGCCATCCCTCACCATAAAATGGCTTTTTCCCATGATAGTACTAGGTTTACTTCTATGCACGTCCTCAGGATCTTCGTTAGGTTATCAAGACAAGAGAACAAATCATCTTTGAAAATAAAGAAGTCATCCATAAATACCTCTACATAGTCCCCAATCATATCAGAGAAGATGGCCATCATACAACATTGAAATGTTGCTGGTGCATTGTAGAGGCCGAAGGGCATTCGCTTAAAAGTGAATGTTCCAAAAAGACATGTAAAAGTAGTCTTGTCCTGATCCTTTGGGTTAATCGCAACCTGATTATACCTAGAGTATCCATCCAACAAGCAAAAGAACTGTGTCTGGCTAACCTTTCCAAGATCTGATCAATGAAAGGTAAAGGAAATGATCCTTCTTAGTAGTCGTGTTCAGTTTTCTATAATCTATGCAGACCCACCATGAAGTCACTATGCAAGTTGGGATGGATTCACCATTGTCATTTTTTATTACGATGAGTCCTTTCTTGGACACAATCTGAATTGGACTCACCCACTGGTTGTCAGAAATCGGATATACAATGCCCGCATCCAACCATTTGATGGTCTCCTTAATAACCTCTAGCATATTCAAATTTAACCATCTCTGAGGTTGTCTCAAAGGTTTCACCTCCTCATCCATGTAAATATGATGAGTACAATACGAGGGGCGAATCCCATGGAGATCAGCAATGCTCCACCCAATAGCAGCCCTATGAGCTTGTAAGACAAAGATCAATTGATGCTCTAGTTTCGGGGTCAAGTGAGCACTAATAATCATGGGGTACGTCTCACTATCACCCAAAAACACATATTTGAGTGAATCGGGTAAGGGCTTCAATTCAATTATGGGTGGGTGGGAATCAGATTCATACATGAGAGGAGAAGAATCAAAAGTGGAAATCTAATAATATGATATGCTTGAATTCTCACTGATTCCCCACCTGCGAAGAGGACGATCGTGATTGCATTAACGGGAAACCTACTTATCGTAGTCACGCCATCCTGGGTTAGTAGGGGTAAATTAGTAATTTGTGGAATAGGATAATCAGAATCTGGGGTGTCATGATCTAATGAACACCCCAGACAATCAGATTCGTGGGACGAAATGTGCATCGCATTAGGCTCAGTCCTGTATCGATCAAGGTCCAAAAACCTAGACAGAGAAGATGAATTTGACATTGGGTCATTACAAAGAGCCTAATGTCTTAACAAAAAGCCGATTCTTCATATTCGCCGTCCTCCTCTATGAGATCATAATCGAAGTACCATGATGCCCTGAATATTTCCAGTCTAAGTTTTTCATTTCCTAGGGCAATCTCATACACCCGGATGCACAGTCGATATTCGCACGAGCAGTCGCCAAAAATGGGCGACCTAGGATAATCGGTGCAACTCGAGATTAGGAGGAACCACCATATCAAGAACGAAAAGGTCCGCTGGAAAGTAGAATCCTCGGACCTTTACAATTACATTTTCAACCACCCCCTCAGTGTTTTTACCGATTGGTCGGCAACTGTTTGGCAATTGAGGCAGGTTTTAACTCCTCGAATCAAAATTGATCAAATATTGCTGTGGGAGTTAGGTTGATGGGCAAATGCAAAGCAAGAAGGGCCTGATCAAATGGATAATCTTGCAAAAAGTAGAAATGAGTGGGGTACCAGGGTCTTCCTTTCTAGGCGGTAAGTTGGCTAGAATCACGCGGCTAGCCCCCTTTGACAGAACTGCTTGTTGTCCGATTTTCTGTTGTCGCTTTGGGGTATAATAGTCCTTAAAGAACCTAGCAACAATAGGAATGTGGTCTATACCATCTAGGAGAGGGACTTGAATGTGAACTTCTTTGAACATAGTCCTTAGGTCGTCAAAATTTCACATACACTTTTTTCGTGCTAAATCTCACATCAGAGCCTTGGCAAAAGGGATAGGAATCTCAGGGTTAATTGGTCCTTTGCCCTTGTCTATTGTAGGTGGATCTTGAGAAGAAGTAGGAGATGAGCAATTGATATAGACACATCTATTTAGGTTAAAATGCCTATTCATGAATGTTCCTAGGCTTAGATTTGCATTTCATGTTATAAATATTGCATAACATGCATCATTTTGCATTTAGAGTAGTTGTATATATTTTAGGTTAATTAGGTCCCTTTTATGGTCAGGAGAAAAGAAGACTTATTTTAGGGCCTTAGATGGATAATCAGACCGTATGGATCTGATTAAGACGACAATTGGAGTCTAATGCCTCTGAAATTGTCTAGATTAGAGAATCGTAGCATCATATGAAGTCCAAGGAAGATCAACGGCCAGGGGGCAATGCAACATCCATATGGGTTTTGGATGGAAAATCCGACCGTATAGATGGATCCGGAGCGACGATCGCAGTGGAGCAGCACGACAATCATCTCGATATGAGCACCGTGGCACCCTCTACAAAAGAAAGAAGAATAGATGGCCCAGGTGGCGCCATCCAGGCCACACAATGTCGGCCAGCAGCAGTGCACATGCATAGTAGCAGCCACGTGCAGCACACCGCACATAGCCGCAGTCATGCGCAGCGCACAGCCACAATGTAGCTGCACGCAGCAGCAGCGTAGTGCATGCTAGCGCGTGCGCGCACGGCATGGGGAGCATGGGCGTGTGATGCGTGCGCCAGTGGAGCGCGCGCCAGCGGAGTGGATCTTCAATGACGCGTGCCTTTAGTGACGCTTGCAGCTATCACTAATGGTCTGTGTGCTCCAAAAAGAGCAATTGAAGGGTGGATTTTCAGCGACAGCTGCAGCGATGTTTATGGACGTCTGTAATGACCCAGATGCAAATTTGTTCTTGCTCCACTATAAAAGGACCTACCCACCACCATTCCAAACCATCTCTTCCTTTCTTCTTCTCACCACCTCCAAGGCTCTAGAGAGAGCTTGTCCCAAGCTCGGGATGCTCCTCCAGAGTAGAAAACCAAATAGTTTTCCCTCCCCTCACCACCATTTGTGGAGCATCCCATGGTCGTCCTCTCACCACCCTTCGGGAAGAAGATCCTCGCCGCGATGCCATCCTACCCCATCCTCCGTCCTCCGGCTCCATTCTCCTTCGTCCCGCTCGTCACCACCTTCCTCCAGGCGACGTCAGAGCGAGTTGTCCTCTGAGAAACCATCGAGGGGGATTTCTCTCATCTCTTTCTATCTTTTTACGCTTTCGTAGTGTAGTTTTCCTGCTTTCATAGTTGTAACAAACAGTTGTTCATGAATAGATGATTGTTTCTCTCGCTCTATCTCTCTCTCTCCCTCTCTCTCTTATATTTTTGCAAGTAGATAAAGTTTTCATCAACCTAATCCCTTGTTAAAAATACCCAAAAAATTAGAAAAGATAAAAACAAAATAAACTAATAAAAACGAAATGCGGATTTTTCAAAACCAAACGTTCGACTCCCCATGTTCGACCTGAGACTCACTTTTCGAGTTTCGGCATAAATTTTATTTGATCACAAGTTTTGCAACTACGACGACGGGTTACTCGTAACCCAAATTTCAAACTCGCGAAACCTATGCGATCATTTTGGCACCGTTGCTGGGGAGGCAATGCTCTTTGATTTTTTTTTTCTTTCCGTGTTTTTTCCGCCTTACCTAACTTTTATCTCACTTTTTCTCTGATCTTATTATGATTGTAGGTACACTTTTGAGGTGGGCCAAAGTGGTTAGATCAGAGAAAAGTGTGGATGAAGGTTTTGTAAGTGTCCCTCACACCACCCCCACCTTAGTTTTCATTCCATAACCTAATAACTCAAACCCAAATCAACTTAGGGTCTTTTTATAAACCCTAGGATAGATTTGGTTGTTTGTTTGCCACCTCCACTCACCTCGCCATCCACATAAATAAAAAAAAGTGTTATCTAATTGTGGGATTTTCTAAAAGTGACACACCTTAACACCCACAACTTCTCACCCTAAGGCTCACAATCACATTGATTCTACCACTTAACCAGGATCTAACTTGTGGACCTGGTACACTTAACTCAACACACAAATGAGTAGAAATCTGAATCAGTCAAACATTTCTGTGTGACTTAACTAAGTGGTGCAATAGGTTAATTGATTGAACTGTTTGGGCCGCACCACTTAAGATAAAAGCGATCCATCAAGTTGCTTGCCACTTAGGGTTGATTCTTAGGGCTGAACTAGACACTCCACTTTATTTTTGCTTTTTAAAGGAACATATCTACACCTGTGCTTTCAAAACTTGGAGTGTTCTCCTAAGCTTGATTGAATATACCTAAGAGTAAACCTTAAAAGCTATTAAACAAGGTTAAACCCTAAAAGACACATCATCAGATAACCTTGTTTTCAAACCCTGGTTATGCATGCACACACATTTTAACTGATCATTAAGGGCACAACCCATCTAAAGGGCCCATCACATTCCAAGAGCACAATCATCCCAAGCCTAATTAAAATTGAGTAGACGTTGACTTTAAGGATTGATTCGCCCTTTTGGGCTCAGACTGAGATTTTTTTCAATTAATCTGCTTCTGCTGGCCCATCTAATGTCTAGCTAGGGGAGTAGCGTGAAACAACTGCAGCTGGGGGGTACACTAGGAACCAGAGGCGCAAGCCAAAAGAAGAACCTTCTCTCCACTCCCTCCTTCTAATTGGTTGGATTGACAGAATAAAAGTAGACTAAATCTTTTATAATCTAAAGACGGGTCTTGGGAGTCTATAGGTCTTTAGGCTACCCACATAAGGACAGGGTTGATTGATTGTACTGCAGGGCACCTTTCTCTCTTCTGATTTCCCTCCTTAGTGCACCATGTATCCTTCCACTTCTTACACGCATTTCCCATCCTATCCTCCTACCACCACTTATCCCCAAGATGATTACTATTCTGACTTGACTTGTAATGCCTATCAGATTGCACAGCAATCGTAGGTCTTAATTGACCTAGATTAAGCTAGGACATAGGATAAGTTAGGGTTATTCATGCATGCATATGCATTATCTGCATCTTTACTGCTTTCCTTTCGCTATGCATAAAATAATGTTATAATGTGCTGATTAAGTGCATTATGTCGATTGTAGGGAATAAGCTGATCAGGAGCTGGATCTGAAGTTGGACTAGGAATAATGGGAGTTGCAGCAGAGTTGGAGCAGAAGGATTAGATTAGATGTAGGAATAATAATGTAAGGGAGCTAAAGGTTTGCTATGCTATTAAGTAGGAATAAAGCAGTAAAATATGAAGAGCTTAGGTCCATCCTAGCCCTAGGATAGCCTAGAGACTTTCCCAAGCCCTAGCCACCCTTAGATTAGGTCACAACACCCTAGGAAGCCCTAAAACCCTAGTTCCAACCCTTATCTGGATGTCCAGATAAGTTATAGGACGTCCAGGACCCTTAGCCATCTCCCACACACCTCAAACCCACTTCTGCAGTGTTATTGGATGTCTAGACACTTTGTCAGATGTCCAATTTCTGTAGAATACCCAAAACAGAACCCAAAATCCCTCCTGACTCTGATTGGACGTCCAGACAACAAGTCTAGACTTTTGATTTTTGAGTATAGGACGTCTGACACTATTATTAGATGTCTGATACTGCTCTCCAGTTCCTGTTTTGAGATTTAAGCCTTGATCTTGGATCTCTCGGTCCCTAAACCGAATTCTAACCCCATAGGAACCTAAATTAAGGTGCCCTAACCCTAGTACATCACCTTTAGACCTCCCTAAGGACCTAATTAGGTCCCCACCAAACCTAATTAACTTGTATCTTAGTCAACTCCATCAGCCTATTCAATTGGACTCATTGAGTCCAATTGAGCCCTGATCTCAGCACACACTGTCCAATTGGACTCAGTGAGAGTCCAATTGACCTAGACATAAATTAATTGAGTTTTTTTGCTCTCAATTAATTTTCCACACACCCAATTAAATTTTTATTAAGTTTAATTGCAATTTACCTTAGTGAATTAGAGTTTATAACCCTAATTTGAGACATAGCTTGACCTAAACCCACTAGAACCTAACCTAATCAACCTAGCCACCTAAGTTTCGACCCACACACACCCACACACACCATCCACATGAAAATACCTAGCCTAGAGTTCTCTAGAACTCTCTACCATGTGTGGTTGCCTTGGTTGCCAAAATTAGCAACCAAGGGCCATTCAATTTTTAGATCCACATTTGGTGGATCTAAAAACCACCATTCATCCTCTCTCTCTCTCTCCCACAAGCTCTCACCATAGGCCTCTCTAGAGAATTCCATAATTCTCTAGAGAGCTTCCCTTAGGTCTATAAAAAGACCTAAGGGGTGGTCATTTGCACCCATTCACTTCCTTGGCAAATTCACTCCATTGGTGCCATTCACGCCCACTTCCACTTAGCTAGCCACCCACCTCCATGAGCTCACTACCACTGCCATGGAGGTCATCATGCCATGATGCTGGATTAATCCTCCCTCTCTCCAAGGGTTGGTTTAAGCTACATTGGCTGCCCCTCATTCTCCCCCCGACCACTCCAAGGACATCGGGGACCACCCCTGAATGCCCTTTATTCTGCTAGATTAGTTTATGCTCTTCATAATTTTATTGCTTTTATTACTGCTTAATAGCATAGTCTTACTTCTCCACCAATGATGCATGAAAAATCCCCCCATTGATTCTTGTATGCAGTCATTTTCTAGTAGCTAGATTTCCATTTTAAGCTTTCCGTTATAAGCATTCCTCTACTTCCATGTTGTGAACACCTTCCTGAATGAATGAAAGAAATTTTCCTATATATATATATGTCTATGTGTTGAGAATCACCATGAGCTCATCGATTGCAATATATTTGGTGTGAATAAAGTTGCCTGCTTTTCATTATCATCTATTGCAACTAAGCATGTTGTATCTAAATACGTAACAATCATAAACCGCCATGCGATTTCTAAACAAAGTAGAGCAGCAAAAAGATCAATTTCAAAAGTAAAACAAATGCCTCCCAGAGACAAATGACCGGGACTCAAAGTCTCGTTAATTTTACAAAGTTAATTTTTTACGAACATTTTTGCGCGACTATACTACGATTTCGACGACTTTCAAAACGTGTGAAAAAAGATCCCATCACTATCCACTAGCTGGGATGACTTTGATTGGGGATACGAATCCAAACCTCAGTGTCCAAGGTCTAACCCTACACAACAAGACTATGATTACTATCCTTCCCAGAGCTATAATGATTATAGATCTCCACCCTTTGATGATCAACCTAACCAGATCTACAACCATGATGGATATGCTGATTATAACACTTACCCTCCCCAGAATTATGTTGAATATAGGTCACCACCATTCTTTGAACAACCCAAGACACCTACTATTAGAGAGGAACCCGAGAACCTCAATATTTTGACTCCCCAAGAATGAACCCAAACCCACAAAACCCTGAATTGAACCAGTTGGTTCAGGTGAACTAGATCCAAGATAGGGTGTTGGCTAACTTGAGGAACACCATACAATCTTTAGATGCCTAGCCAACACCATGCACTGAAGCATTGGAGCCTATAACAAAAATGATCGATGAGCTGAATAGTTCTTTATTGGATTTGCTCCAAAGTGTTAGGGATAGGGACCTGGGTGAGTTTCTTCTTGGGAAATTGTCGAGGTTGAGGATGAAATTTGTGGTTGCCCTAGTCAAATCTTGGGATGATTCTCAATATGAACCCTCTTCAGGAGGGCCAATGTCTGAACCCACTCAGGCACCTGTCGGGGGGGGCTAGAGTAACCCTTTGAGGATGAATTGAGTTTCTCACCTGAAATCCTAGAGCCAGGGAATGATGAAAGATATGTCTCCACAGACCATGAAATGACATATGATTTTGAGATATATATAAATGAGGATCATGGATTCTTTGATTTTGAGGGTAAGGAATCTCTTAGTGAAGTCTCACTTGAGCTTAAGGAAGATGATTTTAGTGAGACAAATGGGCTTGGGGAGCATGACGAACCATTTGATAGCCCAGTCATTGAAGATTTTGATTTGGTTGGGGCTAATGTGGAGGATTTGAATCCTCATTTACTTGATGATTCAATCAATGACCCCATTCCTCATCTGCACCTCGAAGAGCTGACTTTTGAGATCATTGTGCACAAGTTAATCTTGATTCAGCCATGATTTCTGGACTTGGGAGAATCATATGGGGTGAATGATATGCTAGAGGTCCTAGAGCCTGAGCCCTTGATGTTGGAAGATAGAATTGTTGAAATAAAATTTTGGGAGGCTAATTCTAAGGGAATTTTGATTTTGGATCAAAAGGTACCTATTGACCTGAAACCATCTACTTTCTGCCATGACCCTTATGATATCTTTCACGTGCAACCCAAGCTCGAAGTAACTGATTATTTTTCTGAGCTAGATGTTAAGTGGACAATTGCACCAATTGAACCATCTTTACTCATTGTCCAACACTTTGGTCTTGGGTTGCACACCACTAAACTGTAGGCTCGGCCCTGTAAACACAACAACCTTCGGTTCTGGGTGATTTTCATCTAGAACTTGAGAACCACTCGACCCTGGGGCATGGGTTTGCACCATAATCTAGTCCACGTCCGTGGACATCTTCTGTTGGCAGGTTTCAGGATCAATATTTTTATTTTGATTCTAACTCGCACTTGTGAATTCTCAATTTATTCTTTACAAGTATATTATGCCTAGCTGAAGGCATTAAATTTAGCGCGTGTGTATACTCTCTTCTCTTTGCGGAGTTGACCAGATTTTCATGATACTTAGGTGATATTCTGTTTACTTCGTCCTTTTCATGTCTCTATTTTTACAATGAGGACATTGCATCATTTAGGCATGGGGGGGTGGATAATCAATTCGTGAAATCATTTTGTTAACTCCATAGAATTTCTTTTAGTTTCTTATAACATAAAATAGAAAATTTGAAAAAGATAAAAAAAGAAGAAAGAAATTAGGAAAAGAGAACTTAGGCATTTGAAAGTTATTAACTTTGGGAAATGATACAAGAGGACCTAAACACTTAGACTGTTCAAATCTTCGGGCTTAATTAGCCTGGGTGTCCACTCGAATGTGGACTTAGTCTCGAGTCCTCGCCAATTAAAATTCATTTTAATTCGATAAACAAATTGGTGTGATAAGTATATGAATTATCAACTCGCCCTCTGATTTGAGGGGACTTTAAGCCTAAGCATCTACACTGTTTTTGCACTGGCTCACTTTTTGACAGTTTCTTCAAAACTTGGGTCGCTAATGAACTATCTAAGGTGGTATGGCTGACAAGTTGTCGGTGGTAACAGCTCATCGGTCAGTTGTCTAGAGCCTAGTCACCAGACCATTTTCATTGTACTGCCTTTAGATAAATCTTAGATCAGGGAAGCCTCCTACTTAAAGAAAAAAAAAATAATAATAAACAAAAAGAAAAAGAAAGAAAACAAATAGAAAAAGGAGAAAATAAAAAATAAACAAAACCACACTTCATTGCACGAGTATGGCTGGCAAGTTGCCGTGGGTAACAGCCCACTAGCTGGTTGTACAGAACCCAACCTACAAAAAAATGCATAAAAATTCCCAAAACACTGAGGGAAGAAGTGGGGAAGTAGAATAAATCGGGGAGATATACATTGGGTCCGCCCTTGTGTTGACCTTGTAAATAAAAGAAGTAGAGAGAAAGCTAACAATTGAAAAGATAAACCTTTAGGCAAGGTCACCTAGGGTCGTAGAAACCTAAAGTCCATTTCAACGGTCGCCTAGTGAGTCTTTCACTATTTTCACAAGATGCTTAGCACTTAGAGTCCTTTTTGAGTCTTGGGCGGGTTGGGTAGCCGTAAAAAGTTATCCTGGAACTCTCAAACTCCAAAAGTACAAAAAAATTAGAAAAGAAAAGCAAAAAAAATAAAAAATGTATCTTTCCTTTTCAAATAAGGCGAGGACTTGGGCAGTCTGCATTCTTGCAGGCACCTAGGTATTGTTGAGTTTTCATTCTTTAGGACCTTAGTTGAAATTTTCTATTTTTAATAAATGACTTAGACTTAAGAGATCTAATCCTAATTTTGATTTTATACATAGCATGTAGTTTAATTTTGCTAGGGACTAGCAAAAGATAGGCTTGGGGGTATGATATAGACACATCTATTTAGGCTAAAATGCCTATTCATGCATGTTCTTAGGCTTAGATTTGCATTTCATGTTATAAATAGTGCATAACATGCATCATTTTGCATTTAGAGTAGTATATATTTTAGGTTAAGTAGGTCCTTTTTATGGTCAGGAGAAAAGAAGACTTATTTTAGGGCCTCAGATGGATAATCGGACCGTACAAATCTGATTAAGATGACTATCAGAGTCTAACGCTTCTGAAATTGTCTAGATTGGAGAACCGGAGCATCATACAAAGTCTAGGGAAGATCAATGGCCAGGGGGCAATGCGACATCCATATGGGTTTAGGATGGAAAATATAATTGTACGGATGGATCCAAAGCAATGATTGCAGTCCAGAGCACGGGAATCATCTTGATCTGAGCACCATGGCACCCTCTACAAAAGAAAGAAGAATGGACGACCCAGGTGGTGCAACGTGGGGCCATCCAGGCCACCCAACACTGGCTAGTAACAGCATACGTGCACAGCTACAGTCGCGCACAACAGCAGCGCAGCACATGCTAGCGCGCGGTGCGTGCAAGGCCCGGGGAGCATGGGCATGTGAAGTGTGCAACACGTGGTGCGCACGCCAGTGGAGCAGATCTTCAGCGACGTGCACCTTTAGTGACGCTTGCAGTAGTCACTAATGGTTTGTGAGCACCAGCAAAAGGAATTGAAGGGCAGATTTTCAGCAACAGTTGTAGCGACGTTTATGGACGTCAGTAATGACCCAGATGCGAATTTGTTCTTCCTCCTCCACTATAAAAGGACCTACCCACCACCATTCCAAACCATTTCTTGCTTTCTTCCTCTCACCACCTCCAAGGCTCTAGAGAGAGCTTGTCCTAAGCTCGAGATGCTCCTCTAGAGTAGAAAATCGAATAGTTTTCCCTCTCCTCATCCCCATTCGTGGAGCATCTCGTGGTCGTCCTCTCATCGCCCTTCGGGAAGAAGATGCTCGTCGCGACACCATCCTGCCCCATCCTTCATCCTCCGGCTCCGTCCTCCTTCGTCCTGCTCCTCACCACCTTCCTCCAGGTAATGTCAGAGCAAGTCGTCCTTCGAGCAACCATCGAGGGGGATTTCTCTCACCTCTTTCTGTCTTTTTATGCTTTTGTAGTGTAGTTTTCCTGCTTTCATAGTTCTAACAAATAGCTGTTCATGAATGGATGATTATTTCTCTCTCTCTCTCTCCTTCTCTCTCTTATATTTTTGCAAGTAGATAAAGTTTTCATCGACCTAATCTCTTGCTTGTTAAAAACACCAAAAAAATTAGAAAAGATAAAAATAAAATAAACTAATAAAAATGAAATGCGAATTTTTCAAAACTAAACGTTCGTCCCCCCGTGTTCGACCCGGGACTCACTTTTTGAGTTTCGGTATAAATTGTACTTGATCACGAGTTTTGCAACTACGATGATGGATTACTCGTAACCCCGATTTCAAACTCGTGAAACCCGTGCGATCAACCATCCTGTGGTAGAGGGTGAGAAAAATCATGATCCACCAGCCTAACTAGTGGGTCTTATGTCGTCTTCCCACTCCTCAATGTGACAGCCTGTGCATTGGCATACTATCAAAGAGGTGGCTAAGGAATGGAAGGGGTAGATGATTGCACAACAATTATGCAACCTAAATCACCTGAATTAAGTTAGATTCTAGCATAACTTAGGAACAATGCATTTGTAAGCATCGTAATTTGCACAATAGCTAGTTTATTATTTATATAGATAATATTGTCATTTTACTAAATGAGAGATGAAATAAATTGCAGATGATTCAAAGCCGCGGATGAAAGATTAGACTGTACAGATCTGATTAGGACAATGACGGGAGTCCAACGCTTCTGAAATTGTCTCGATTAGGCAACCAGAGCATCATGTCTAGTCCATAAAAGAACAGAGACCACGGAGCTAGAGGATAAAGATCCAAGCCTCAGATGAAAGATCAAACCGCACGAATGGATCTGAATCAATGATCGTAGTCCAATGGTGCAAAAATCAACCCAATCAGAGGTCTACATCACCAGATACAAGGAAAAGAAGATGGACAACCATGATGGGCTACGTGGTGCCATCACAGCTGCCCCCTCATCATCGCCCCATCTCTGAAGGCCATCCCTGGTGCGTTGTGGGCCATTAGATGGCCATCCAACGACCACGATGCATCCACGTCACTAATTGCCTCACGCCTCATCAAAGGTAAGAAGATCTCGACCGTTGGATCTCCATCCGACGGTTGAGAGCAAAGTTGCTTAAAACTTAAGCTCAACACAAACGTGGCCTCAGCACAACGGTAAGCACGTTGGTTCGCAAACGTAGGCTGTGCATTCGAATCGCCTGAGAGCAATATCAGAAGGCGGTAGTGTGAGGGTGAAATCAGACCGTTAGATCTTCAAAGGGAGATGTGGATGCTAACACTTGACGAGCGCGAGAGCGTCGGATCAACACACGAAATCAAATGCGCGCTAAATGACAATCTCACGTGCCTTTTGTGAAGGTGGTGCATTGCGTGTGTTTAAGCGGTCCGATCGTAAGATTAGATGACTGAGTTGTGTTAGCGCGATTTGAATGTGAAACTCGCGCATGAGGGGAAAAGGTGAGCGTTGAAATGGGCATGGGGAGAATGCTGTCCACCAGATCATGATCCTAAGGTGCAGAAGCTTCCACATGTCACCATCAGGTTGAAGCCGAGAGTAGAGGGCACATATGAGGCTATTTTGTGGCCAAACCAGAGCCGTTGATTACTCAACCGACAGATTTGATTGGCCTAAGGTTACACGGTTTTAAGGGACAAAATACCCTCTTTGCCTTCCATCAAAACTATAAAAGAGGGCCTAGGGCCCCCCATTTGAAGAACAACTCTTGCAATAACTTCATATTAACTCCATACAACTCTCTCTCCAGACCAAGCTCTCCCTCTACAATTTTGCTCTGACCTTCGTCCTGACGCTCTAGATCTGAGGTGCTGTGGCATCTCGTACAAGCATCCTACAAGCTATGTCGTCTCTCTACCTTCTTCTCTTCTCTCTCTCTCTCTCTAACTATTTATCTATCTGTCACTATTAGCATTTTCTATTGTGAAAAACTCTATCTAATTTCAATAAAATTCTGATTCTCTGGATATCTGCTCTATACATATAAACATATATATATATCTATTTAGAATTAGTTTTATTGAAAAGCTTCCATTAAAATCGAGATTGCCTCCCTGCGAATGACCCGGTACTCTCGGTTCTTATAAATTTATTTGTTGACGTGTTTCGCATTATACTACAACTAAATCATCTTTTAAAACACGATTTACGTGTTGAACAAGTTAGCGTCATTACCGAGGAGGCAACGGAAATTTTTGAGGCTTTTTGGTTCGAATTCGGATTTCTAGCTTTCTATTTTCATTGATTTCGTGTGTACAGGAAAGCGAGGAAATGAAAATGAAGTACGGTAATGGGAATTGCTGGTTCGAATCTCAGATAAGTACTCGTAGGTTAGTTAGATTTAGGATTTGCTTGAATCTTAGGATTAGTTAGAATTTGTTTGCTTATTAAAAAAATAATCTCTCTTATTAGTGATTTTCGGACTAAAAGAAATACTTATATTAAAAATTCAATTCCCAATGATCTACATGTCCAAAAATTCTCAAAGTTTTACTGGATGTGAGTTTTGAAGTCTGGAACAACATATCCAAATTTTGCACAAATTTGAGTTATAGAAAAAGTTTAAGAATTCGTGTACTAATCTGTTATGAAAACGATTATTGTTCCTGATTTTTTAGAGTTCAAACTATCATAGGAATTTGTATACAACTTCGATTGACTTGAAATTTGTGGTACTGAATTTTTAAAATAATTAAGAATTTAAGGAAAAATATGAAAAGAATTTCTTGTACGTTTGATTGCACAAATGATTCAATCACAGACTGGGGGTCAAAACAGGCTACAAAACCCCCAGCACACTTTAAATCAGAAAAAAATAGAAAACATGCATTAAAAATTTTTGAAAAATATTTTTTGAGTGCCTAGTTAGAGGTGCAATAGGATCAATTGATTGCATTGCTTGGGTCTCTCCACTCATCTAATTTTTTGACTTAAAAGAATCATCTAAAACTTAGGGTTTCACATTAAGGATAGAGCACACCTGCTTTTACATACTTAAAGGAAATATATCCAACAATTGGGATCTGCAAAACTCTTGTGTGCCTCATCGAAACCTTGATTGAAGAAGATTAAATCAAGTGAACCCTAAAATGCATTAACATAAGCACTTGAATCCTAAAATTCACTTCATCAAAAAAAAAAAATGCTTGTGAACCCCTTGCCTGTGCGCTCAGACATTTGAAATCAATCTTAAGGGCAAACACCCCCCTTACTGCCATCATATTCCACAATCACATCAAACCCAAGCCTAAAATTGATTAGACATGCCCTAGGCAGGACTAATAGTCTGGGGGACTTGAATTTAGATTAGGCTAAGTTAAGGCCTTGTCTACTTGGACCCACTGGTGGCAAGAAAGGTCGGTGTGGTAATCGCATTAACCCTTAGTGGTGTTCCTCCGTGCGGGGTGTCCTAGGGGTCCCACCCTTTTGGCCAGCCAAGTAATTCAAGGGTTAATCTAACCTAGTCATGGTTTGGGGAGCCAAGATCAGGTCTATTTGTTGTTGACACTCTAAGAACCAGTTTGATTGCTTGCATTGAGCGGGAGGGGTTTCTCTCATCTGTCTCCTCTCCCGTCTATAGGCATTCTTTAGGTGCATGCAAGGTAGAAGATCTCAAAATCCTGATTTGCTACCACAATTAGAAAGAAATCCTATGAGAAGACCTATTTATCCAAGATCTGAATTTGAACCCTCTGCAATGGCTAGTCACCACAAGGAAGAAGAGATTGAAGAGCAAAATCTGGATCTTATGACCCTCTTACAAAGGTAGATCATTAAGCAGGGCCAACATCATGACTGACAAATGGAGGTCATAGTGCAGGCCATTAGTCAACTCCAAAATTGAATGGTAGACTAGCCTCTTCGTGACTTTTACAACACTCCTAATGCCCAGCCTAAACCCTTTCTCAGGGTACCTTAGGATGGGGATGATTTTGAACTCAAATCTTAGATCATCAATCTGATTCCCCACTTCCATGGCTGTGAGTCAGATGACCCCTTCCACCACCTTGAAGAGCTGCTACACATAGGAAGGACCTTTGGTCCTAGAAACATGAATGAAGGTACCTTGATGATGAAAATGTTCGCATTCTCCTTGAAAGATAGAGCTGCTCATTCGTTGAGAATGATTGGTAGACCAATCCTAACCTGGGAAGATTTGAGGAGCACATTCCTAAAGAAATTCTTTCCCGTAGGAAAAACCAATGCCCTTAGATGTGCCATAACAACCTTTATGTGGAACCCTGGGGAACAACTACAAGAGGCTTGGGAGAGGTTCAATGATTTAGCTAAGAAATGTCCTAATCATGGGATTCCGAAGTGGCAGTTGGCCCATATCTTCTATTATGGGTTGAGTGATAATCTGAAGAATTTTGTTGATGCGGCATGTGGGGGAAATTTCCTAAGTAGAGACGTGAGGGAGGCTTTTAATTATTTGAGAATTGAGTGAGAATTCCCTCAACAATGCCTCAATGTCCACCATTAACAAAGCTAATCAGCCAAGAAGCGGAGTTTATGAAGTTAACAATTATTCACACTCGGTTGATTTAGAATTAATTGCTCAACGATTAGGCAAGGTGGAACTCGTGGGAAAGAATGTGGTGAATTTGGATAAGAAACTGGATAATCTTTTGAAGGGCGGGAATTCCATAGGTACACAATCTAGAGTAAACCCTATGCCTACCCAAGGAGTGCCTATGTTAACCCACAACATCAATGACCTAAACATGGTTCCACCTATGAGCTAACTGTACTTGGACCCATCTCTTTCTGGGTACCAAGGAGGGACCTTGATGCCCTCGAATTCTGAACTAGGTAGCCTGATGCCTAGTTATCCTGAAGATGTGAATGCACTCCAGGGTTACACTAGAAATGAGCCTTATTCAAATACTTACAACCCTGGATGGCGCAACCATCCTAACTTTGCTTGGTCAAGTCAGAAACCCTCCCTGGGTCCTAACTTGACTAAGACAAACACTTATGGGCAACCTAGTAGGTACACACAACCACGCACATACCGGCCATAACCTACTCAGGAAAACCAGTCCTCTAATCTCAGTCTAGTCCTCAAAGAAATGCGAGAGATGAATCTAAGACATAAGGAAGAGATGAATCAATTGAGGATAGAACTAACGGGATGACTAGACTAGCTAGTTGATGCTAGACAACATAGGATGTTGCCATCCCAACTTGTCCCAAACCCAAGGAACTTCAATAGGGTTAACTAGCACAACACACAGAAGCAACATGCACACCTAAATCCACCTACTCCCCAGCACCCACCAGACTTTGTTAACCCTAACCCAACCTAGGCTCAACCCATTTTGCAAAACCCACCTTACCCTTCTAACCCTAATGCACATGCTTATGCTGTCACTTTGAGAAGTGGGAAACAAATCCAAGATCCTTCTACATAAAAATCTTACGAAGATCTTGAGGAGCTTGAATCTTACCTGGGAGACCAAGCTAATCTAGAAAACAAGACTCGGGATTACAATACTCATGATTTTTCTCAAGCACCTTTTCATGAAGCCTTGATCAAACCCAGGAAAAAGAAAACAAACCAATTTAAGGAGTGGCTTGAGATTCTAAAGTAAGTCCAGGTGAATATACCACTCCTTGAGGCTATTGAGAACATCCCAGCTTGCGCGAAATTTTTGAAAGAAATATGCACACTGAAACGCCAGGCCAAGTCATCAAAAAGGGTCGTGATTTTTGAACAAGCCAGTGCCATCATCCTAAATAAGCTCCCTCCTAAAAAGAAAGACCCAGGGACCCCCTTAATTTCATGAGAAATAGATGGTTTCATCTTGGATCTAGCCTTACTGGACCTTGTTGCCTCAATCAACTTAATCCCCACAGAATTATATGAAGAGTTAGATTTAGGGCCCTTGCAACACACTGATGTGACCCTTCAGCTTGCTGATAGGTCAACCAAAATTTCTAAGGGTCTTGTACAGAATGTGTTTATAAAAGTGAGGGATTTTGAGTACCCTGTGGACTTCTTTGTGTTGGATATGGAGGTATTAGAAAACCTGAACCACAGTCTGATAATCTTAGGGAGACCTTTCTTGGCCATGACCAAGGCTCTAATCAACTGTAAGACGGGGATTATGCACATCACCTCTGGGAGGAAAAATTGTCAACTCAATATCTTTAAAGCTTCCCAAAAGAATAAGGTAAATTGTGGTTCCATTAAGGTTGTTGGAACAATTGAACAAGTTTTAGCAATTCACACTAAAGATGATCCGAATCCTGCCAAAGCTCAAGATTAGCACGAAAGGCAAGAAAGGGATGTACTTGAGGATGATTATGATCTACCACCTCCCATAGAAACTCAAATTGAAAAGGACATTAAGGAGATTGAGAAACTCTTGGGAGTAACTTATGACGAGTTAGATGATAATGTGAAGAATCCTCAATACACTCACCCTGAGATCCAGCAACGATTAACTTTTGAGGGAGTTCAAGAGAGTGGACAATCTAGGGACATGAATTAGGAAATAACCCTAGAAGAAGTTCAACACATAATGGACTGGGGAAGAACTTATAAATCAACTGGTTCAAATGGATGGCTTGAATCTGAGGGAGAAATTACTTTGGATTAGGAAGAGGTAATATTTGATGAAGATTTTGATGAATTTAGCACAACTCTACTTATACCCTCATATGACCCAGAGCCTAGAGAAGTCATGATTTTTGACATCAACTACTGATATGATGATCCTTATGATTCTGATTTGGAACCAGATTTAAATCTCAATCATGATCTCGATCCAGACCCTCTACCACCTATTCTTGATCTATGGAACTGGTTTAACGAATATGAACCTCATCCACTTGACCCTAGTCCATATTTCAAATCAGGAAAGACTCTTTGGAGTAGGACTGCATCATCAGCTGGTCCACATTTGTGGATCACTGATTCTTGGACCAATTGATCATATCCTTATATTGATCTTGAATCTCTCTACAATAATCATTACCCTTCTCTTGACCCATAATATTGAATTACACATTTTTGGGTTTAAGTTCGGCAAATGACATTAAACTTAGTGCTGGCTAGGGGGCAACCCAGTATTCATTACAGGTAGTTTTGCATCCTCTACACTGCATCCATGCTGACCTGGATTAACAAGCATAGTCAGGTGATATCCCCTCCTTTTGCTTATTATATTTTGATTTTCCTGCATACATTCCAATGAGAACATTGTAATGAATAGGCATGGGGGGGTGGACATTGCATGTCTTATTTTGTTTATGTCAGAGAAAAAAAATGCATTTAGGCATAAAGAATTTTTATTAAGGTTTTATTAGAGATTTATTCTTAAGTTGATTCCCGAGTTTAGAATCTAGTACAATTTCACACTTACACGTAGAATTTGTAATGGATCTTCTTTGAAGACCGATAGACATCTCTAGTTTGTCGAAAAGAAGCAATGCTTCTTCTCCTAAGCCCTTGGACAGTAATTAGGGAGTTAGGTAAACTATCTTTTAGTAGATCCACCAAACAAGTGTGAGGTGAGAGTAGAAAGTCTATCAGTGCTCTAAGGCTAGTATGAGGAATCTTAACTTCTGGATAATTAGATAATTGATGTACACGTTTCGTGTGTTTAAAATCGGGGTTGAGTAACCCATCGTTGTAGTCACAAAACTCGTTATCAAATAAAATTTTACCGAAACTCCAAGGGAGTCCCGGGTTGAACACAAGGAGGCGACGTTTACTTAATTCGAAAATCATGCTTTGTTTTGCTTGTTTTTAGTGTTTTTGTTTTGTTATTTTTTTTCATTTATTTTTATAAAGCAAGAAAATAACATGGATCACAATGGAGATAGAAGCAAATATGATATATATTGTACAAATGTTTATTACAATAATATAGAAAGCATAAAACAAGAGAGGGGTGAGAAAGAATCTCCTAAATTAGCTGTTCGGCGAGACGACGACGCTTGGCGGAAGCTTGGAAGGAGTTGGGAAGCGGGACGACAGAGGTGAGATGTGGGATGACGTTGGGTAGAGGAAAGCTTCAGCATGGCTTCAGAATGGAGGTGAGGAGGCGGATATGATCTGCTACCAGAATGGAGGTGGGAGGATGGCTCCAAGATGACCTATGAATGGTGGGAGTAGAGGTTCGTTACACTAATAAGAGCCTTGGGAGCTTTAGAGTAAGCTCTAATGAAGCGTTGGTAGGCTTGCTAGAGCTTAGGAGTAGGTGGGAGTAGAGTAAGTAGAGATAACCTCGAAGGGAAGGGGTGTAGGTCTTTATATAGTGGATGAGAGGAGGCTAAATTAGGCATAAGAGCAATAGCAACCTCCAGGATGTCGCTATAAGTCAAGCTCAAGTGTCGCTTTAGCCAGCTTATGCTCGCTCACATGTGCGGCTAGCCTTGCACGTACGAGCAATTAGTGACGGCTGTAAACGTCACTAAAGGTTTGCCAGGCTATCGTTGAAGGTTGCACCAACTCATGCTCTCGCCCACTCATGGCTGGATCAAGCGGGAACCAATTGCAGTCATTGGATCAGAGCCGAACGGTTGAGATGGCGTGGGGATTGTGCATTCAGATCGTACGCTTGCTGGTGAGTCAGATTGGGCATCGGTCGACACCTGATCGAATGCGTGCAAATCGTGCAGGTCTGATTGCGCCACATCACCTCCCTCTCTGCCGCTTGATGGCCATTCAATGGGTGCAATTTGATTGCGCTCGCACTCACAAGATAGCCTCCCCCCACCGCGGCTCGAACTCGCACTCGCGGTTTGTGAGCGCTTGTCTTCACCAATGTGCCAAAGCCACGATTTGTCAAGTGGAGGGCTGGTGCGGTCGCGTGGTGTAGAGTGCCCCTCAACCATTGGATTAAGATCCAACTGCTGAGATCTCTCCATGCGTGAGTGTTGGGGCAACTGTGGTTCATGTTCGATGGTCTGGATGGTGCCACGTGGCACCATCTGGACTGTCCATTTTCTTCTTCTTGTAGAGGGTGCTACGGAGCTCTGATCGGGGTGATTTTCGCGTTGACGGACTGTGATCGTCACTCTGGATTCATCTGTACGATCAGATTCTTCATTCGAATCTTGTAAAGATGTCACAGTACCTCCTAGCCATGTAAAATGGAAGAAAATATATAGCTATCCTAAATTCCATGTAATGGATATTATGCAGTATTTATAACATGATATGCAATGCTAAGCCTAGGAACTATCATAAATAAGCATTTTATCGTGAATTCATGTGTGTTTATCACACCATGCTTACTTTTTTGCTAGTCCCTAGTGAAATTAACCTAAATGCTATGTATAAAAGTAAAATTAGGATTCAATTATTTGGGCAAAATTCGTCGATTGCTTTAGAAAATGTCAACCCAAAGACCTAATTACAAAAACTCAGTAGTGCCCAAGTGTCTACTAGAATGCAGACTGTCCAAGCCCTCTCCTTATTTGAAAAGCGAAACATAATTTTTTTTCTTGATTTTCTTCTCTTCTAATTTTTTTGTACAATTGGAGTTTTAGAGTTTCGCGATAACTTTTTATAGCTACCCGACTCGCCCAAGCCTCGAAAAGGACTCTAAGTGCTAAGCATCTAGTGAAAAGAATGAAAGACTCACTAGGCGGCCGTTAAAATAGACTTCGGGTTTCTACGACCCTAGGTGACCTTGCCTAGTGGTTTATCTTTTTGGACAATAGCTTTCTCCATACTTCTTTTATTTATGTGGTCAACATAAGGGTGAACCCAGTGTATATCTCCCCAGTTTATAATACTTCCCGCTTCTTCCTTAAGTGTTTTGGGAATTATTATGCATTTTTATGAGCTGGGCTCTAGACAACCTGCCAATGGGCTGGTATCCACAGCAACTTGCCAGCCATACTTGTGCGGTGAAGTGTGGTTTTATTATTATTTTTTATTTTCTCATTTTATTTTCTTTTTTCTTTTTAAGTAGGTGGCTTCTTGATCTAAGATTTACCTAAAGGCAGTACGGCGAAAATGGACTTGTGGCTGGGCTCTGGACAACCGGCCGATGAGTTGTTACCATGACAACTTGCCAGCCATACCACCCTGGACGGTTCATTAGCTACCCAATTTCTGAAGAAATCGTCGAAAAGTGAGTTAGTGAAAAAAAAGTGTATAGAAGCTTAGGCTTAAAGTTTGCCCAAATCAGAGGGCAGGTTGATAAGTCGTATACTTATCATGGCAATTTGTTGACCAGTTAAAATAGAATTTCTTGGTGAGGACTCAAGACAAAGTCCACATTCTAGTGGACACCTAGGCTAATTAAGCCCGAAGACCTGAAGAGTCTAAGTATTCAGGTCCTAAAGTATCAATTCCTAAAGTTTGCAACTCCTAATGCCTAACTTTTCATCTCCTAATTCTTCTTCTCTTTTCTTTTTTAAGATGAAAAATAGGAAATTACTATTATGGCTGACAAACAGATTCATAAGAAATATCCACCCCCCATGTTTAGCTAATGCAATGTCCTCATTGTTAAAAATGAAAGCATGCAAGAGAGTAGAAGTGGAAGAATAGCACCTTGTTTCCATGGGATTCAGTTCAGCTCAGAGCAGTCTTTACACGTGCTGAGTTTAATGCCTTCAGCTAGGCGATGATTGGTCTGCGGTGGTTAAGGCAAGGTAAGAGCAACCTTGTCCGAGACAGGTTCAGGAAGCACATGGTCAACAAAGGGCTTAAGACGCTATCCATTGACCTTGAAGAAATTTCCTATCTTTGGGTTATAGATTTTGATGGCCTCATTAGGGAAAATCTGCTCAATAACGAATGGGCCGTCCCACTCTGACCTAAGCTTATCGAGGAAGAGCTTTAGTCGAGAATCGAAAAGCCAGACCTTCTGGTTCGGCTTAAAGCTCTTACGTGAAATCATCTGGTCATGGAGAGCTTTGGTGCTTGCATTATAGATTCTAGCATTTTCATAAGCATCATTTCTAAGCTCCTCCAACTCAGATAGTTAGAGTTTCTTGGTCTTCCCAGCCAACTCTTAGTCAAAATTACATTTTCTGATGGCCCAAAATGCCCGGTGTTCTAGCTCTACAGGTAAGTGACATGCCTTACTAAACACCAGATGGAACGGAGACTTGCTGATAGGCATTTTGTATGCCGTACGGTAGGCCCGAAGAGCATCATCTAGCTTTTAGGACCAATCCTTCCTATCAGGCCTTACAATTTTCTACAAATTGTTTTTGATCTCCCGATTGGAGACCTCGGCCTGTCCGTTCGTCTGAGGGTGGTAGGGTATAGAAATTTGATTATTCACCCCATATTTTCGCAATAAATTTTGAAACTAGGCATGAGTGAAATGCGTGCCACCATCACTGATAATCACCCAAGGAATCCTGAACCGATTAAAGATATTCTTCTTCACAAAATTGATGACCACCTTGTGGTCATTGGTTCAGGTGGGGATATCCTTAATCTATTTGGACACATAATCAACAGCGACCAGAATATACTAGTCTCCAAATGAAGGAGGAAAAGGTCTTATGAAGTTGATGCCCTAAATGTCGAAAATTTTGACGGAAAGTATTGCATTAAGGGGCATCATATCTCTCTTAGCCATGTTCCTGAGTGTCAAGCATCGAGTGCATGACTTTGAGAATTCTTGGGCATCCTTAAATAATGGCAGCCAATAGAATCCAGATTGCAAGATTTTTGTTGCCATATTCTTCCCGGAAAAGTGTCCACGACACGCAGATGTATGGCAGAACTTAAGTATACTATGGAACTCAATTTTTGAGATGCATTGACGAATAATCTAGCTTGCGTCGATGCAGTACAGCTCAGGATTTTCCTAAAAACAATATTTGGCCTCAGACACAAGTCTGTCTCGTTGTTGTTTGGTCCAATCCTGGGGGATTTGACCAACGGACAAATAGTTGCTGATATCCGCAAACCAGGGGGTTCGCATACCTGAAACTGTAAGGATAGTCTCATCCAGAAAAGTGTCTAAAATAGGGATATCTGGATGAGGAGAATCAATTAGGATTCTTAAGAGGTGATCCGCCACTACATTTTGTGCCCCAGCTTTATCCCTGATTTCAAGATTAAATTCTTGAAGTAATAGAATCCATCAAAAAAGCTGGGGCTTGGCATCCTTTTCGGCCAAGAGATGTTTCAAGGCCGAGTGGTCGGTATAAATGATTACATGAGAACCTAAAAGATAAGCCCTGAATTTTTCCAAAGCGAAAACTACAGCTAGCAATTCCTTTTCAATAACGGTCTAGTTCCTCTGGGCCTCGTCCAGAGTTTTGCTAGCATAGTAAATCACAGAGGGCTTTTTCTCAATTTTTGGACCCAAGACAGTCCCGACGGCATAATCAGATGCGTTAACCATAATCCTAAATGGGGCTGTCTAGACCAGTGGTTGCAACACCGGGGCACAGGTGACTGCCACTTTTAATAAATCAAATGCCTTACGACATGATTCATCAAACTCGAATGGCGTGTCTTTGGCCAGAAGGTTACTCAAGGGTCGAGCAACCTTCGAGGAGTCCTTGATGAATCTTCTCTAAAAACCCACATGCCTAAGGAAAGAGCAAACTTGTTTTATGGAGGTGGGTGGAGGAAGTCTAGAGATAGCATCCACCTTAGCCTTATCAACCTTACTACCCTGATTAGAGACCACATGACCTAGGAAAATGCCTTTTTGAGTCATAAAATGGCTCTTTTCCCAGCTAAGGACCAGCAGTGGCGTGATGCATCTCTGGAGGATCAATTCCAAGTTAGCTAGGTAGGACTCAAAAGAATCTATGAAAATGGAGAAATCATCCATGAAAACCTCAAGACAATCTCCCACCATGTCAGAAAAGATGGCCAGCATGTACCTTTGAAAAGTTGTGGGTGCATTGCAAAGCCCGAACGACATTCTACATAATGCAAAGGTTCCATAGGGACATGTGAAAGTTGTCTTTTCCTGGTCTTTGGGATGGATAGGGACTTGGTTATATCCCGAATAACTATCCAGGAAGCAAAAGTATTTTTTCCCAGCTAACCTTTCTAGGATTTGATCGATGAATGGAATGGGAAAGTGATCCTTTTTTATGGCTGTGTTCAGCTTCCTATAGTCAATACAGACTCTCCAAGTAGAAGTTGAATGAGTGGTGAAGGTTTCCCCTTTCTTGATAGTCGTAATGGTTATTCCCGCCATCTTAGGTACAATCTGAATGGGGCTAAGCCACAAACTATCCGAGATTGGGTATATAATTCTAGCATCGAGCCACTTGTTTATCTCCTTCTTGACCACTTCTCGCATATTTGGGTTTAGTCTCCTTTGCATTTTGCGAGAAGGGCGGGATCCACCATGAAAATACGATGATTACAATAAGATGGCTCGATCCCCCTAAGGTCATGGATGGTCCAACCAATTGCCTCCTTATTATTCTTAAGGACCTTAATCAATCGCAATTCTTACTCCTTAGTTAAATTAGCATTGATAATCACAGGGAGCATGTTCTCCAATCCTAAGAACTCATATTTCAAATTTTTAGGCAATGGTTTCAATTCAAGCAGAGGTGGGTTTAGTATAAAAGGTAGGGAGGACGTCGATGAAGACTCATTAGGACGATCTAGTGGAAGAGGCTGGGAATGAACAAAATTAATAGCCTCTTCTGGATGTGGCAAGACTACCATGGAGGGTTGTGGGTTGGGCTCACTAAAGCTGGTGGAGTCCTCGAGTGCACTGATTGTCATACAAGTTTCAAAATCTTGATCCTCGAGCTCCTCAATGAATCCACAATCCTCAAATCCTCTTATCACCTTAGAAATATCAAGAGTTAGCTTCCTATCCCCAAAGGCAATCTCCATACTACCGCTCTCACAGTTTATGTTGGCCTTGGTGGTAGCTAGGAACAGGCACCCCAGAATGATGGGTGTGTTCCTCAAATCGTTAGGTACATCCATGTCAAGGACCAGGAAATCTACAAGAAAGTAGAAATCCTTAACCTTGACGATTACATCCTTAATAATGCCCTTCGATGTGGTGATCGAGCGGTCTGCTAATTGTAGCGTTACTGAGGTTGGCCTAAGTTCGCCTAACCCAAACCTCTCATAGAGAGATGTCGGGATTAGGTTGATGGATGCACCTAGATCCATTAGTGTCCTATCAAAAGTGTATTCCCCGATAATGCATGAGATCAAGGGGTCATCTAGATCTTTCTTCTTTTTAGGAAGGTGATGCAGGATGACAGAACTTGCCTACTTAGAGAGAATCACCTTCCTTGGAGTGGGTTCTCTCGGCTTATGCTTTTGGGTACAAAGTTCTTTCAAAAATTTAGCGTAAGCCGGGATGTGTTTAATAGCATCGAGGAGCGAAATATTAATCTCTACGCTCTTAAATAAATTCAGGAGCTCCTCGTTGCTATCTACAATTTTCTTCTTCTTGGCTTCCAATATGGCTTCAGGGAACAGGATGTGGGTAGTATTTTCAACTTCTGGTCCCTAGGCCTTATTGTCTTCTTCAATCTCCTCCTTCTCTCTCTCAAGTTCCCTAAGGTTTTGGCTTCTAGAAGGTAATTTATTGTTCTAGGTCTGCTTCCCACTTCTCAAGGTAGCAGAGTTTGTAGAGGCATATGTGTTCGGGTATTGAGGTAGGTTAGTGAAGATTAGAGGGCCCTGATTGGACATGTAACCAGAAGGAGAAGAAGAGGAGGGACCCAACTCAACCACCTGAGCATGTGCATGTGGGTCCCTTTGATTCCTGTACCTTTGGGCTCGATTGCCCTGATTTTGCACATTGTGCAGGTTGGGTACAGGTTGGGATGGTAGAGATCCGGGTTGTCGGGTGTTAGCAATTAACTCGGACTGCAAGTTATCCAATGATGTCTTAATTTGCTGCATAAGCTAAAGCAAGGACCCTTGCATTTCCACCATCTGCCGATTTAAATCAGCCTACCCTACAGATTGTTGGGCATTCCAAGATGGCTGAGCAACCGATCTCGGGGGCAACTGGGTGTATACTTGACCTTGACCTATAGATCTTTGAGATGCATAGTTGTTGGGTCGAGTTTGGGTCTGTTGCCCTTGACTTTTCCAGGAGAAGTTAGGGTGGTTCCTCTAACCCGAGTTATAAGTGTTGGAATATGGGTTGGACCTAACATTCTCTTGCATTGCATATGCATCCTTAGAGAACAAGGATGGAGAGAAGGAAGGATCAGAAAAACTGGGATCAAAGGGCCCCAATTTGGAACTCATAAGGTTTCGAGAAATCCTGGCTCACAGGTTGACCTGATTCAAGTTGGTTTACGAACCCCTGCCCCATGGGAGCTCGTGAGGAATGGAATCCCAAATTCTGGGATTGAGTAGGTGTAGAAGTGTTTCCCGAATTCCTAGACATTCATTCTTCCATTCTTTTAGCAACCAAGTCCATTTTATCAAGCTTATTACAGATCAATTCCATGTCAAATGAATGAGAATCCTGTATCTCATTAGCATTTGACCTGGGTTGTTGGGACTGGTTGAATGCATCCATGGAGGCGTGATTAATTGAGTTCTCGCTCATTTCCTTAAACAGGTCGTATGCGCTATCTGCATCCCTGTTGAGGAAATTGCCTCCGCAGGAGGTGTCCACATGATTACGGAGTTGTTCAACCAACCCGTGATAGAAAATCTATATGAGTTGCCATTTCGGCACCTTGTGGTGTGGACACTTCCTCAAAAGTACCTAAAATTGCTCCCAGGCACCATGAAATGGGTCCCCCGGCCGTCGGGTGAAAGTGGTAATCGCCTGTTGCTGGGCATTGGTCTGTCTGATTAGGAGGAATTTCTTTAGGAAGGCCCACTTAAGAGCAGCCCATGCTTTTATCGGCCTTCCAATGGTCTGGTACCAATGTGCAGCCTTATCCCTGAGAGAGTAGGGAAAGAGCCTCATGATCATTTGCTCTTTGTTCACATTCCTTGCTTTAGTGGTCTGAACCAAAGTGGTCAGATCCTCCAAGTGCTGGAATGGGTCCTTCGAGCCAAGGCCATGAAAATGCTTAATCAAACTTAAGACTTGAGGCTTGATTTCTATGTCTCTGGCGAGAATCATGACGGTGGGACGTTCCCCATAGTTTGAAGGATCATAGAAATCCTTCAAGGGTCGAGCATCCATTCATTCGTTGGAACCATTGCTGCATCTGTTGCAATTCTTCCAACTGTCTCTGAATCAGCTCCTGTTGATTCGGGGGCAGGGGAGGTGGTTGTTGATCAGCCATGGGATCTGCTTGACTATAGCTTAACCTCTACCTTCAGGAATGGTCTAAAGGTCCTTCCAATGTAGGGTTCAATGACCTCCTTCCAAGCATATACTGGAAGGAAGTCAGAAGGACGAGGAAGAGAAGGAGCCCTACAGCACAAAAATACAAGCCTGTCCTTAGGTTGGGTAGCCTAAAGGTCTACAGACTCTCAGAATCCATCCCAAGATTATGGACGATTTACTCTACTTATATCCAGGCAATCCAACCAGTTAGAAGGGGGGACTGGGGAGAAGGTTCTTCCTTTGGCTTGTGCCTCTGGTTCCCAGTGTAACCCCCCAGCCGTGGTTGTTTGACGCTACTCCCTTAGCTAGACATCAGATTGACTAGTATAAGTAGGTTAATCGTGAACAATCTTAATCTAGATCCCGACGAGCGAACTAGTCCTTAGGGCCAACGTCTACTCAATTTTAGTTAGGCTTGGGATATTGGTACTTCTGGAATGTGATGGGCCCTTAATGGGTTGTGCCCTTAATGATTTGTTTGAGAATGTGTGAGTGTGCACAACCAAGAAGTTTTCAAGCAAGATTATTAATGATGAGGTGAGTTTTAGGGTTCGAATCTTGCTTAGTAGCTTCTAGGATTTAAATATTAGGTGTATTCAACAAAGTTTTGTGAGGCAAACCAAGTTTTGAAAGCACGAGTTCAAGTGTTTTTCCTTTATAAATCAAGAAAATATGGAGTACTTGTCTTGACCTAAATATTGAATCCTATGGGGTAGCTACAAAATGAATCTCTTTTAAATTAGGTGGTGCAGCCCAAACAATTCAATCAATCAGCTCAAATGCACCACCGATTAAGGCACACAGAAAGGTGATTAACCTAATATGATTTCTACTCCTTTATGTGCTGAATTAGTGTACCAGTTCCACAGGTCGGAATCTCATTTGAGTAGATGAAAATCAAGTCAGGTTATGTGCCTCAAATGTGGGTGTATAAAGTGTGTATATTGATTCATCCCACATAAAATATCTTTTTATTTTATTTTTATAAAATGTAGGGGTGAGATGAATGGAGGTGGCAAACAAGTCAACCAAAGTCTATCCTAGGGTTTATGCAAGCACCTAAATAGATTTGGTCTTGGTTATGAGTGTGGTGAAATGAAACTAGTGGGTGGGAATGTGGGGACACTTACAAAGTACTCTACTTGCACTTTACTCCAGTCTATTGCACTTGGATCTCCATGCTAGGGTACCTGCATGACAATACATCAGAGATAAGAGAGGTTAGTAATATGTAAATGCAAAGAGCATAGAAAACAAGAAAGTAAATTCCGTTGCCTCCTCGGTAATGATGCCAAAATGATGTATGCGTTTCGCATGTTTGAAATCGGGGTTAAGAGTAACCCGTCGTTGTAGTCGCAAAACTCGTTATCAAATAAAATTTTACCAAAACTCCAAGGGAGTCTTGGGTCAAACATAGAGAGGCGACATTTACTTAATTCAAAAATCGAGCTTCGTTTTGTTTATTTTTGGTGTTTTAGTTATGTTATTTTTCTTTCGTTTGTTTTTATAAAGCAAGAAAACAATATGGATCACAATGGAGATAGAAGCAAATATGATATATATTACACAAATGTTTATTACAATAATCTAGGAAGCACAAAGAAAGAGAGAGGTGAGAAAGAATTTCCTGAATCAACTGTTCGGCGAGACAACGGCACCTAGCGGAAGCTTGGAAGAAGTAGGGAAGCGGGACGATGGAGGTGAGATGCGACAGGACGTCGGGTAGAGGAAAGCTTCAGCATGGCTCCTGAATGGTGGTGAGGAGGCAGAGACGATCTGCTACTGGAATGGTGGTGGGAGGATGGCTCCAAGGTGACTTATGAATGGTGATGGGAAGATGGAGGAATATTTGGTTGAGCAGAGGTTCGTTACATTAATAGGAGCCTTTGGAGCCTAAGAGTAAGCTCTAGCAGAGCGTTGGTAGGCTTGCTAGAGCTTAGGAGTAGGTGGGAGTAGAGTAGGTAGAAATACCTTGGAAGGGAAGGGGTGTGGTCATTATATGTGGATGAGAGGAGGCTAAAATAGGCATAAGACCAATAGCGACTTCCAAGACGTCGCTGTAGGTCCAACTCAAGTGTCGCTGTAGCCAGCTCATGCCCGCTCACGTGCGTGGCTGGCCTTGTTGCTACGAGAAATTAGTGACAGTTGTAAGTATCACTAAAGGTCTGCCAGGCTGTCGTTGAAGGTTGTGCCAAGTCAAGCACTTGCCCGCTCATGGCTGGATTAGGAGGGAACCAATGGCAGCAGTTCGATCAGAGGCGAATAGTTGAGATGGCACAGGGATCACGCATTCAGATCGTGTGCTTGATGGCAAGTCAGATTGGGCATCAGTCGATGCATGATCGAATGTGTGCAGATCGCACAGGTCTGATTACGCCACGTCGCCATCCTCTTTATCACTTGATGGCAATCCAACGGGTGCAATTCGATTGCGCCCGTGCTCGCGAGATCGCCTCCCCCCCACCATGGCTCGAACTCATGCTGGCGGTTTGTTAGCGTTTGTCTTCACCAATGCGCCAAAGCCACGGTTTGTTGAGTGGAGGGTTGGTGCGGTCACGTGGTGTAGAGTGCCCCTCAGCAGTTGGATTGAGATCCAATGGCTGAGATCTCTCCATGTGTGAGTGCTAGGGCGGCTGTGGTTCATGTTGGGCAGTCTGGATGGTGCCACGTGGCGCCATCTGGACCGTCCATCTTCTTCTTGTAGAGGGTGCTATGGAGCTCTGATCGGGGTGATTTTCACGTTGTTGGACTGTGATTATTGCTCCGGATTTATCCGTAGGGTCGGATTCTTCATCCGAAGCCTGTAAAGATGTTGCACTTCCTTTTGGCCATGTAAAATGGAAGAATTAATGTACATAATATACAACTATCCTAAATGCCATGCAATGGATGTTATGCAGTATTTATAACATGATATGCAATGCTAAGCCTAGGAACTATCATAAATAAGCATTTTATCATGAATTCATGTGTGCTTATCAATAATGATACTCGAAGTTAGGCATAGTTTTCAGTCTCGATTTTTGCGTACATGTTCTTAGCGCGAATCTCTTGAGAGCCACCAAATAATGCAATTACGCAGAGAGCGAGTTCTGATAAAACTAGGACTAAGGTGGATGGCCACGACCGTCCTTTATGGAATCATTGGCTAAAGGAGGGTATTAATGTCAAGGCCAGGAATACGTTGTCCTATCCATTCCTTTCTCGGTGCCGAGAATAAGCACTTCCACAAAATAAGCCACCCGATATCCTCTTGAACACCCCTAATCTCGAATAATGGCTAGTAAATAAAAGTTCGTATGCTATACTACATTGCGTTAGTAGCTATTTGGATGTGAAAAAAAAAAGAAAAAGAAAGAAAGAGAGAAAAGAACAAAATATATATTTATAGAAAAAATGAGGAGAAAGAAAAAAGAAATATATATACATAGAAAAAAAATTTTAGAAAAAAAAGAAAAAGCAGAAAAAAATGAGTTTGAGTTTAGAGTTTATTTCAAGTGTAATGAGGCAACAACACCTACTAGCCTCACGATCCACCAAATATAGCATTGACCTACTTTTTTGTATTTTTGGTCACCTGAATGTAGGCTGAGGAATTTTGACTTAGTCGTAAATTATTAGAACCTAATCAAAGTGATAATGCCAGGAGAGACTGCCAAATATACTAACAAATCTGGTGAGGTTGTGAGCTCTAAAAGAAAGAAAACAAAAGAGAAGAAAGAAGGAAAAGAAAAGGAAAGAAAAAGAAAGAGAGAGAATGAGTACAAAGGAACTAAAGAGAGCATAGTGTCTCTGCCTCTCCTTAAGTTAGATTATTTAATAGTCTGGAAAGCTAGGTTCTAAAGTACTAGTCTATATGCAGCACCAGATGAGTGTGAGCCACAAAATACAAATCTACTTGACTTAGAAATCTTCTACCTAAGCCAAAAACTAGGGTTGAATTTACAGATTATCTTATAACCCTGAGGGAAGAAGTTTGCCTATCCTAATAGATTTTTACTAAGGGTCAAGTACGAGCTTTAGATGTGGATTGGCTTTTCACTTGGATCCATTGCATAGGCTACCCCATACACTTTCACGATTGTCTGGATTTCTAAAGTTTTGGATGAAATCAAAAGAAATAAATCTCTAGTCAAACTCTTGATAAAAATCTATCATGTAGAACCACTTTGCATTTAGTCTTGCATTCACTAGGCACTAGCAAGATTTAGGCATGAAGATTTGATTGCACAGCAATCATGTAAGTTAAATCACATGAATTACGTTAGATTCTAGCATAACTTAGGAACAATGAATTCATAAGCATCGTAATTTGCACAATAGCTAGTTTATTAGTCAAATAGGTAATATTGTCATTTTATGTACTAAAAGAGAGATGAAATAAATTGCAGATGATTCAAAGCTGGAGATGATAGATCGGATCATATAGACTGATCAGGACGACGACGGGAGTCCAACGCTTCTGAAATCGTCTCGATCAGACAACCAGAGCATCATGTGTAGTACATAGAAGAACAGAGACCACAGAGCATCCGAAATTCTAATTCTCTGGATATCTGCTCTATACATATATACATCTATATATATGTTTAGAACTAGTTTTATTGAAAAGCTTCTATTAAAATCGAGATTGCCTCCCTACGAACGACCCGATACTCCCGGTTCTTATAAATTTATTTGTCGACACGTTTCATGCTATGTTACAACTAAATCACCTTTTAAAATGCGATTTACGCACCGAACAGTAGAGTAGGCAGGATTTTGTAGCAAAGGTGGCTGACCTTGTACGTAACTACGTGGTGCAAAAGGTGCATGTAATAAAGTATGTGCCAATCCTTGAGGTGCCTAGAACCTAGGCGAGGCACCTTGGTTCTGCACATATCTCGGGTTAAGGAAAGGTTGGGAGGGCAAGGCTCCCTATGATCTTTGCTCTTGTAGCAGTTGATTCTATGTATTTTGTATGCTCTGTATCTGACCAGCCATAGCCTTCATAATCTGCAAGCTATCTTGAGTAGATTTCCGCATTGACTCTTGTAGTTCCTTTTTTAATGTCGCCAAAGGGTTGGCCCGCTTTGGAGGGTGATTGGCAACTTGGTGTAGCGGCTGAAAAATAGAGTGGGATTGTTGCTGAGACGGGAATTGCGGCTGCCTAGGGTATGTGTTTTGTGCATTCTCGTATTGTCTGGTTAGGTAGTGTGGATCATGATTCGGTCTCTGTGAGTTACTACACCAGGAAAAATTTGGATGCTGGTGATTGTGTAGCAATCATAGGTCTTAATTAACCTAAATTAGGCTAGAACTTAGCATAAGCTAGTGTAATCCATGCATTCATGAGCATTAATTGAATCTTTATTACTTTCCCTTAGCTATGCATTAAATAATGATATAATGTACTAATTAAATGCATTATATAAATTACAGGTAACAAGAAGCTCAGGAGCTGGATCTAAAGCTAGATTTGAAGTTGGATCTGAAGCTGGTGATGCAGCAGAGCTGGAGTAGAAGATTAGAAGAAAATGTAGTAAGGAAATAATGTAAGGGTTGAGGTATGTTACTTTATTAAGTAAAAGTAAGGTAGAGTTAAATTATGAAGAACTTAGGAGCACTCCTTGCCCTAGGATAGCCTTAGAAGACTTCCTAAGCCTCAGCCACCCTTAGATTAGGTCACCATAGCCTAGGAAACCCCAAAACCCTAGTTCCAGCCCTTATCAGGACATCTAGATAACTTATTGGACGTCTAGTACCCTTAGCCACAACCTGCACACCTTAAACCCATGTCTGCAATGTTATTGGACGTCCAAACACTTGGTCAGATGTTCAATTTCTACAGAATCCCCAAGACAGAACCCTGATTGTTCCCTGACTCAAATTGGACATCCAGACAAGAGGCTTGGACTATTGATTTTTTAGTATAAGTCATCTGACACTTAAATTAGATGTCTGATACCCCTCTCCAGACCCTGTTTTGGAAATCAAGCTTTGATCTTGATTTCCTAGGTCCCTAAACCTAATTCCAAACCCTTGGGAACCTAAATTGAGGTCCCTAAGCCCAGTTCACCACCTTTAGCCCCTTCTAAGAACCTAATTAGGTTCTCACTATGCCCAATTGACTTGGATCAAGTCAATCACACCTCTCCTAGTCAATTGGACTCATAGAGTCCAACTGAGCTTAGATTTCAACCCAGACACGTCGAATTAGACTCTGTGAGAGTCCAATTGACGAAAGCCCAACCTAATTGAGTAATCTCAATCTCAATTAAGTTTACACTCACACAATTAAACTTATTACAAGTTTAATTACACACTCACTTTAGTAATTAGGGTTTGCAACCCTAATTCTAAGATCTAACCTAACTCAAACCATCAGGACCTAACCTAGACCACTAGACCACCTAGCCATCTAGGTCACGCACACACCCACACACACTCACCTAGCCGTACACACCTAGAGTCTTCTAGACTCTTCTCCAAATGTAGCCACCCTTGGGTGCTAAAAATTGCAACCAAGGGAGAGTCTTCTCTTAGATCCATGAATTGTGGATCCAAGAAGACCCACTCCCATCCATCTTAATGCCAAGAAGGAAGCTCTTCTAGAGAATTCTATAATTCTCTAGATAGCCACACCCATAGCCACCTAAGAGTCTGTCAAAGGACCCTCTTGGACGACGATGCACCTAATCTAGCCATTAGCATAGCTCTCCACCTCCATTCCACCTCCATCCACGATCTCCATCACCATCACGACTCCCACCTCCATGCCCATGGCTAGAGAAAGCTCTCCACCACCTCTCCAAGGGCCAACCTACCCACCATTGGCCACCCCTCCTTCTCCCAGCCACCTTAAAGGCCATTGGAGACCACCTCCGAATAACCTTCCTTCTACTAGCTAGATAGATCAGTGGTTCTTATAATTTTTCGGCCTTATTTTATGCTTAGAAGTGTAGCTATCTCTCTCCTTCCTGCATGGTGCACGTGCAATCTCCGGTAGATTTCACGTGTACGCAATTTCTAATAGCTAGTACTCTTTTAAGCTTTTATGTACAAGCTGTCCTCTAGCTTCGCTCTGTAACTGCGATCATGCAATCAATGAAAAATCTTTGAGTTCTTTCTATATATATCTATGTGTGAAAAATCACCATGAGCTTGCTTGCAATATCTTTCTTGTGATAATAAGTTGCCTTCTTTGATTTCTGATTTTATTGCAACAGCTTGTCGTGCATGAATACATAAATAATTACAAATTGGCATGCATTTTTAAGCGAGTAGAGAGGAAATGATCGAAATCAAGATTAGCATTCCTATAAATGCCTCCTGGAGACGAACAACTGGGACTCATAGTCTCGTTAATCTAGAAATATTTTGTCGAGAGGATTTCACAACTATACTAAAGCCACGACACTGTTTTCAAATACCTAATTTCCATGCTAGATCAAATGGCGTCGTTGTTGGGGAGGCAATGCGATTCGTGATTTTTGATCTTAGAACTTTTAGTGACAAATCTCACTCTACTTGTGTTTGGATGTGCAGGAAATCAGGAGGATGGGATCTGCGCACACAATGAGTGCATATTAAAAAAATCACGTGCACATCTCTCTTAGATTAGGATTTCCATTTTGAATCTTAGGTTAGATTTGATTTTTTTTTTTGTCAGAATCTTCTTTCTGAAAAAATAAATCTACATATTTTTGAATTTTTTTCTTCTTTAGGTTGCTAGATTAGGTTTCTTTTTGAATCCTAACTTAGTTTAGGTTAGTTAGAAAAAAAAGGAGAGTTGAAAAAAGTTTTTTCCTCCAAAAAAATTCAACAATTTTTGAAAATGAAATCATTTTTGGTGGAAGGTTAAATTTGAAATTCAAACCTCTTTTAAAAGCTCTTCCACCACCTATTGAAATTCCGCCAGACTTCATATCCCAAATTAAAAATTCATTTGCCAATAAATCATTGAGCAAAAAGTTCTTAAATTTGAGCAAGAGCTTCATTTTCAAACCATCTTTCAAATGACACTGTTCATTTGAAGAAATTCAAAGTATAAAATTTTTAAAAATTTGTGAATTACTAGGGGTCAAACTGACCCAGATTTGAAAATTTTCAAATTTCAAAAATAGATTTCGAGCAATCCACGGAAATGATTTGACAAAAAATGGTGTGGTTTGAAAGCTGATCTAACTAGCTTTCATTTCCATATTTGTCGCAAATTTTTGGAGTTTATTTGGTACTATTTCAAATTTCAAAGCCGACAAGGGGTCAAAATTCTAGATCTGACCTCACAATAGTTAAAAATTCATATTTATTCGGTTGAAGCAATAAAACTCTCAAAAAAATATTCTCTAGAAAGCTAAGTGAGAAAGGAATCTGCTTGTGAAATTTCAAATCAATTGGATTCAAATTTTGTTGTAGAGAATAATTTGAATTTCAAATTGGTCCACTGAAACCCTAGAATTGCATGAACCTAAGCTCAACCCCTAGGGTCAAATTTCTAGAGACCACATTCGAGATAACATAGGCTAAATCAAGTCTAGTGGCTAGCCGGTGTGCTTGGTCACCTTGTTGGCCACTCACCACAAACCCCAGCTGAAGAAAAAGGTGAAAGAAAAATTTTTTAAAATGCATAAATGAACCCGAAATCGTTGTCATACTACTGGGTGATTTTAACCTCTTCGGCCAAACCTGGTGACTAAGTCCATGGGGTAGTGTCAAATGAAAGGAATCGAAGGCGAAAGCTGAAGGAAGAACCTTCCTCTTAGCCCCCTGATGTAAACACATCTATTTAGGTTAAAATGCCTATTCATGCATGATCCTAGGCTAAGATTTGCATTTCATGTTATAAATACTGCATAGCATGCATCATTCTGCATTTAGAGTAGATGTATATAATTTAGGCTAATTGCATCTTTTTTGTGGTTAGGAGAGAAGGATATTTATTTTAGAGCCTCGGATTGATGATATGACCATATAGATCTGATCAAGACGACGATTAGAGTCCAATGCCTCTAAATCACCTCGATCGAAGTCCCGTAGCACCATATGCAGTCCAAGGAAGATCAACGGCCAAGGGACAATGTGACATAATTCAAAGCTTCAAATGAAAAATCCGACCATGCAGATGAATTCGGGTCGACAATTGCAGCCCAACGGATCAAAAATCAACTCAATTCGACCTTTGTAGCAACCCCTACAATGAAAAGAAGATGAATGACCGAGATTGTGCCACGTGGCGCAACCCAGGCTGCCCATGCGCACGGAGGCACGCATGTGCACAGTGCAGTGTCAGCGTGTGAGTGTGTGCATGCGAGACAAAAAGAGTGCACAGTGCAGTGCCAGCGGAGCATGAGCAGTAGGTGGATCTTTAGCGACAGCCTGGCGGACATTTAGTGATGCTTACAGCCATTGCTAATTGTTCACAAGTGCAAGGCCAGCTGCGTGTGTCAGCGGGCATGAGCTACCTACGGCGACACTTCCAACAACGGCCTGGAGGTCGCTAATGGTCCCATACCTATTTTAGCCTCTTCTCCTCCACTATAAAAGGACCTACACCCCCTCCCTTCCAAGCCATCTCTACCTACTCTACTCCTACCTACTCCCAAGCTCTAGCAAGCCTACCAATGCTCTGTTGGAGCTTGTTCTCAAGCTCCCAAGGCCACTATTAGTATAGTGAACCTCTGCCCCACCAAATACTCCTCCAACTTCCCATCCCCATTCATAGGTTGCCTTGGAGCCGTCCTCCCACCTCCATTCCGGTAGCAGATCACTTACGCCTTCTCACCTCCATTCTGGAGCTGCGCTGAAGCTTTCCTCTACACGACATCCTCCCACTTCTCACCTTTATCTCCTACTTCCCAACTCCTTCCGAGCTTCTGCCAGGTGCCGTCGTCTTGCCGAACAATTGCTTCGGGAGATTTCTTCTCACCTCCCTCTCTTTTTATGTTTTCTATATTATTGTAATTGACATTCAATCAATATATCAGATTCAATTCTAGCTCTTTCTTGTGATTGATTGTCATTTTATTTCAAAAACAAAAAATATAACAAAACCCTAAAACATCAAAAATAAACAAATCGAAGCGCGGTTTTCATTCAAAGTAATCGTCGCCTCCCTGTGTTCGACTCGGGACTCCCTTGGAGTTTTGGTATAAATTTTACTGGATCATGAGTTTTGCAACTACGATGATAGGCTACTCGTAACCTTGATTTCAAACACGTGAAACCCGTGCGATCACCCCCTCGTACAGACACTGGCCGGGGTAGCTTGAGAGGTGGGAATTACCTTTAGTCAGTTGAATGATGAATTTTTCTTCTGGAATTCGAACTTAAAACGAAAAATTTGGCCATCTGATTATAAGGACCATCTGATTGACAGAGCCTTAGCCTTGTCTGGCTTGGCTGCACCAATCCAAGGGTTAGTTGGTGTATGCAAGGGAGGAGGTCACTTAGACCTTGATTGGTTGGATCTTGGGAGCCAATCATAAGGAGACGAAGGTGATTCGTCGCATCTCTCGGACCATCTTCTCACCCTTCTTCTACTCTCTTGCCGAAATGGCTAACCTTGGACCCAGACCTGGTCAGGATCTAGCAAATCAGGACCCAATGGCTCATCTGGAAGTCTGGGTTGCTGAATCTGAGGAGCAGCACCAGTAGAGTATGGACCGTAACTTGATGACTCTGTACAAAATGGGGCATACACCACGGGGAGAGCAGCTTTGGGATTTCTACAATCTGACAGCATTGATTGTTGCACCTCTAGTCTGGATTCCTGCAGGTGGAGAAGCATTTGAGTTCAAGCCCAACATAATTAGTCTGATCCCTAATCACTTTTATGGGAACTTGAATGAAGATCCATTCCAGCACTTAGAGGACCTGAGTCGAATTGCAGAAACGATTCGACCCAGGGACGTTGACCTAGGAATTGTTCACATGAAGCTTTTCCCATTGTCTCTTAGGGATAAAGCTTCATACTGGTTCAAGACCATCGGGAGGCCAATTGGAGCTTGGCCGGATTTATGACGTGAATTCCTGCAGAAGTTCTTCTCGATCGGTTGCACGAACGTGATGAGGCGAGCGATTACGACTTTCTCCCAAGGACCTAAGGAGAAGTTACATGACGCCTGGGACCAATTTCACGATCTCCTTAGGAAATGGCCGCACCATGGTGTGCCCAAATGGCACTTTGCTCATATCTTTTACCATGGACTGGATGACACACATCGATATCTAGCCAATGCGTCTAGTGGTGGGAATTTCCTTGTGAATGACCAAAATAGTGCATTTGAGTTATTCGAGTCTCTAGCTGAGAATTTGATGAATGCTGATTCAATGAACCAATTCTAGCGCATCCTAGACATCAGTGAGTTAGTGTCTAGAGTCTGTTCAAGCTGATATGGATATCATCGCCAAGTAGCTAGGAAAGATGGATTTGCTGGGAAAGAAGATCGATGACCTAGCCCGAGCTCAATTGGATTTGGTCGAAAATTCTGTTGCACCAAGACCCTATTATGCACCCCGACCCCTCTTGCTCGAGTTAATCTACTCACTCGGGATGCATCTTCTCCGTATTCTCGTGATCCCGCATATTAGGATCTTGCGAATAACTTCGATTTGGTACCACAAAATCAGGGTTACTCATCGCATAATGATTTTGATGCATATTCCCTTGATGAATATACATCTTAGATGTCATTGGCCTACGAAGACGTCAACTCTATTCAGGGATACAGGCATAATAACTCATACTCGGAGACGTATAACCTTGGTTGTCACTAGCATCCGAACTTCTCCTGGTCTGGTAATTTGCACAGACCACATCAGGATCCACACTACCAGACTAGCCAGTACGGGAATGCGTAGAACACGTATCCTAGGCGGCAACCATTCCCGTCACAGTAGCAACAACCTCATTCTTTATACCAGCCACTGTAATAAGCTGCCAGTCACCCTCCAAAGCGGGCCAACCCTTTGGAGGCATTGAAAGAGGAGCTACAAGAATCAATGCGGAAGTCGACACAAGATAACCTGCAGCTTATGAAGATGATGGCTGACCAGATATAGAGTATCCAAGACACACAGAACCACGAGATAGGCACATGCCATATTACATGCACCTCCTATACCACTTGGTTATGCTTAAGGCCAGTTGCCTTTATTGCAAAACCCTGATTACTCAGCCCCTTCCGCTCCACCACCTCTCAGACAACATACTGATGCGAAAGCTGTTTCATTGAGGAGCAGAAAGAAGACATATGACCCACCAGTTAGGCAGGTGGGTCTTGATTTTTCACGCCCCTTACTGCAGGGTGGTTCGACTCCATCTTAGGAGCCACCTACGGTAGATAAGAGAAAGAGGCCAATTGACCCTAAGATTCCCGTCCCATTTCCTAAGGCTTTGATGAAAATGTTGCGCGGAAAAAGGATACGTGGAATTTCGAGGACCTGATGTCAATGTTCAAGGAAGTACATATTCAGGTCCCTCTCCTTGAGTCCAATGATCACATCCTTGTTGTTGGTTGGTTCTTTAAGGACTACTGTACCCCAAAGCGATGGCCGAGAATTGGATGACAAGCTGTATTGTCAAAAGAGGCTAGCGCCATGATTCTAGCCAACTTACTGCCTAAGAAGAAAGACCCTGGCACCCCACTCATTTCCTACCTTTTGCAGGATTCTCCATTTGATCGGGCCCTTCTAGATTTGGGTTGGTCCATCAATCTGACTCCCAATACCGTATTTTATCGATTTTGATTCGGGGAGTTAAAACCCACCTCAGTTACAATTCAGCTAGCTGATAGATCAGTGAAAACACCGAGGGGGTGGTTGAGAACGTGACCGTAAAAGTCCACAGATTCAGCTTTCCCACAGACTTTTTTGTTCTCGATATGGAGGTTCCTCCTAACCTCCGTGATGCACCAATCATTTTAGGTCACCCATTTCTGGCGACATCCTGAGCAAACATTGACTATGCATCTGGGCGTATGGAGATTGCCCTAGGAAACAAGCGACCTGGAATTGACATATTCAGGGCATCTAGGAACTTTGATTGTGATCACATAGAGGAGGATGAAGATGAAGAATCAGCATAGTTTGGTAACATTGGGCTCCGTTTTGATGACCCAATGTCTAATTCGTCTACACTATCAGGGTTTCTGGACCTTGATCCACACGGGACTGAGACCACCGAAATGCACATTTTATCCTGCGGATCCGAATGTTTGGGGTGTATATCTGACCACAGCATCCCTGACTTTGACTATCCTGATCTACATATTATTGAGTCATCCTTGCTAATGTAGGAAGGTGTGACTCCAACAAACGGGTTTCCCATTAATGCAGTCATGACTGACTACATCGCAAGTGGTGAATCAGCGAGAATCCTCACATATCAGGATCATCAGACTCCCACCATTGATTTTGCTCCTCCTATTCCGACTCCCATCCCCATTTCTGATTCTGACCCACCCGTGAATGAACTGAAACCCTTACCTGATTCACTTAAATATGTGTTCTTGGATGAAAGTGAGACATACTTGGTCATTATTAGTGCTCACTTAACCCAAGAACAAGAGCATCAACTGATTTCGATATTACAAGACCATAGGGCTGCTATAGGGTGGAGTATTGCTGATCTCCACGGTATTCGCCCCTCCTATTGCACTCATCATATTTACAGGGATGAGTGGGTGAAACCCTCAAGACAACCTCAAAGATGACTGAACTAGAATATGCTAGAGGTTGTTAAGAGGGAGATTATCAAATGGCTGGATGCAGGTATTGTATACCCAATCTCTGACAGCAAATGGGTGAGTCCGATCTAGATAGTGCCCAAGAAAGTAGGACTCACCGTAGTGAAGAATGATCAGGTCAAATCCATCCCAACCTGCACTATGACATCATGGCAGGTCTACAGAGATTACAGGAAACTGAACACGTCTACACAGAAAGATCACTTTCCTTTACCATTCATTGATTAGATCTTGGAACGGTTAGCCAGATGCAGTTTCTTTTGCTTCTTGGATGGATACTCTCGGTACAATCAAGTAGTGACTAGCCCAGATGATCAAGACAAGACCACGTTCACATGTCCCTATGGAACATTCACCTTCAAGCGAAGGCCCTTCAGGCTCTGCAACGCACCAGCGACATTTTAGCGTTGCATGATGGCCATCTTCTCTAACATGATTGGGGACAACGTGGAAGTGTTTATGGATGACTTCTCCATTTTTGGAGATGATTTTCAATCTTGTCTTGATAACCTCACTAAGATCCTCAAACGATGTATTGAGGTGAACCTAGTACTATCCTGGGAGAAAAGCCATTCCATGGTGAGGGATGGCATTGTACTAGGACACAGGATCTATACAAATGGACTCGAGGTCGACCAAGCCAAATCTAAAGTTATATCACGATTACCTCCACCTACCATGGTCAAGCAAATCAGATCATTCTTGGGTCACATTAGCTTCTATCGAAGATTTACATGATTTCTCAAAAATTGCACAACCATTGACGAATCTCCTGGTAGCCGATGTCCCATTCGATTTTAACACCTCGTATCTCAGTGCCTTCGAGACTTTACGAGGTGCTGTCTTTGATTCTTTGATTCTCCAACCACTCGACTGGTCACTCCAATTCGTGATAATGTGCAACACCTCTAATTTCTCTGTTGGAGCTATTTTAGGCCAGTGTCGAGAGAAACAACCCTTCTTCATATAATATGCTAGCAAGCCGCTGAATGAGGCTCAGCATAATTATACTGTCATTGAAAAGGAACTGCTAGCAATAGTGTTCGGGTTGGAGAAGTTCCAATCATACCTGTTAGGGTCTAAAGTAATAATCTTCACAGACCACTCTGCTCTCTGGCATTTGTTGGCAAAGAAGGATGACAAACCCCATCTTATCAGATGGATCCTTCTATTTCAAGAGTTTGATATTGAAATACACGACAAAGCCGAAAAACAAAATGCGGTGGCAGATCACTTATTCAGACTGGACCCAACCCACATCCCATATTCTCTACCTGCTTCAGGCCAATTTCCAGATGAATCCTTATTGGCAATTCAATCTGTTGAGCTTCCCTAGTATGCGGATATCATGAACTATCTCATCGTAGGCAAGATTCCCACGCAACTATCCAAAGATCAGGGGCTCAAATTCATAACTGAGGCCAAATTCTATTTCTTGGATGATCCGTTGCTCTTTCGCATTCAAGCTGATCATATTATCAGGAGGTGCATCCCAAACTCTGAGATCCCAAGTGTGATATCTTTTTGCCACAACGAGGTCTATGGTGGTCACTTCTCAGACTGAAAAACTCCTGCAAAGATTTTGCAGTCAGGATTTTTCTGGCCAACTATCTTTAGAGATACACATGAGTACACCAAATGCTGTAAGCGATGCCAATTGGTTGGTTCTATGACCAAGAGAGACATGATGCCTCTCTAACCCATCTTGGTCATAGAAGTGTTTGATGTTTGAGACATCAATTTTATGGGTCCCTTTTTGAATTTGCATGGCTTTGAGTACATACTGCTAGCTGTTGACTATGTCTCGAAGTGGGGCGAAGCCATCCTAGAGAGACGGGCTAATCATAAAACCGTCATTACTTTTGTATGGGAGTACATCTTTGAGAGATTCGACATACCTCGCGCTCTGATTAAAGATGGGGGAAGCCACTTCATCCGCACCCACTTTAGGTCATTACTAAAGAAAAATGGGGTACATCACCGTATAGCCACCCCGTATTATCCGCAGACCAATGGGCAAGCTGAAATGTCTTATCTTCAAATTAAGATGATCCTCCAGTAGACGGTTAGACTAGATAGGGAGGATTGATCAGATAGATTGGTTGTCGCACTTTGGGCATATCGGACCGCCTACAAGGCCCGACTAGAAATGTCGCTGTATAGTATGGTGTATGGTAAGGCCTATAACCTTCTTGTCGAGCTAGAGCACTGCGCCTTTTGGGCAGTGCGAAAGTGTAATCTTAACCTCGATGCGGGAGGTTGTGAAAGGAAGCTCCAACTCAACGAATTAGAAGAGATCTGGCAAGAGGCCTATGAGAATGTATCGATATACAAGGATAAGACCAAGTCCTTTCACGATTGCCACATCTGAAGGAAAGAGTTCATGCCCAACCAACAAGTCTGGTTGATTGATTCACGGCTGAAATTCTTCATAGGGAAACTCAAGTCCAAGTGGACTGGCCCATATATCATGATTCACCACTATACTAATGGGGTGGTCCAAATCATGGACCCAAAATCTAGGCATGTTTCTGTGGTAAATGGCTAGCACCTCAAGCCATTTATAGCCCAGGAACCTCCTCCTGCTGACGAAATCATTCATTTTATTGAGGAAGTATGATTGTGTTTTCACCTAGCTGGAGGCATTAAACTCAGCATTTATAAATAACATCTGATACCTTTCTATACATGGCATATTTTCTTCTAGCATATTTTTCTGCATATTGCATATTGTCAGGTTGGCCAGTGCTAAATGACAATTTAGGAGCAATTCCAGGTGATTTCTACCCACATACTCCCTGTCGTACTTTATTCCTTTTATATTCATGCATGAGGATATGCAAGAACTTAGGCATGTGGGGAGGGGAGGGGGTAGATACATCAGAAATGAAAAATTTTTATGCCAACATTTAGGAAAACCTCGAAGTAGCATGTTATATGTACTTTAGGATCCTAATTTAAGAACAACCGACTCCACCTCCAAAGCTTGCATTGGAGATAGAAATTGTTCGCAACAGTCACTTCGGACTCATCTGCTCACCCTTCCTATTCTAAATTTAGGACCAAGATGAATGTAACCTGAAAAGGGAATTTTATGAAGTACAAAATATAAGAGGTTACTTGTATATAGCATTTATACATAATGCAATCATGAATAAGATTTTATCAAGAGAATGCATTAGGATTTTATCCTCTAGTTGATTCCTATAATATGGAATCCAATACAATTTTCACACTCACATGTAGAATTTGCAATGGATTCATGGTGAAGACTGATACACATCTTTAGTCTATTAAGAAGAAGCACTATTTCTTTTCCTGAACCCTTGGATAGTGTTTCGGAAGTTAGGCGAATCTTCTTGTAAAAATCCACCAAATAGTATGAGATGAGAGTAGAGAGTACTGATGCTCTAAGATTAGTACAAGGAATTTGGAATTCTAGATAATTAAGTGGTAATACTCGGAGATAGTCACAGTTTCACTGTCGGTTCCTAGCTATAAATTTTGTGTGAAATATTGAGATCCACCAAACAAGGCAAATGCACGGAGATCGAGTTCTGAGAAAACTAGGACTAAGGTGGATGGTTACGACCATTTTTTACTGAATCCTCGACTAAAGGAGTGCATTGATGTCAAGGTCAGGAATACACCGTCCTGTCCATCTCTTCCCGGTGCCAAGAATGGACACTTCCACCAAATAAGCGACCCAATGTCTTTTGAGTACCACCAATTCCTAGTAATGCCTCCTCAATAAAATTCAAGAATGTGTTTCTAGAGTGTGTTGTGTTGAAAAAAATTATACATATGAAAAAAAATCAAAAAATGAGAAAAAGAAAAAAAATAGAAAAAGAAAAGGCAGAAAAAGAGTTATGAGTGTCTAGTCTTTATTTCCGTTGCATTGAGGCAATACCACCAAATACAATTGCAATCCACCAAATATGGCCTTAACCTACCTTTTTGTATTCCTGATCACCCAAATACTGGCTGTGGAATTGTGACTTAGTGTTAGGATTATTGGAACTCTATTAAAGTGTTAATGCCATGTGAGACCACCAAATATGGCATATATGTATAAATCTGGTGAGATTGTGAGCTAAAAAAGAAAAAGAAAAGAAAAAGAAAAGAAAAGAGAAAAAGAGAGTGAGTACAAAGGAACCAAAGAGAGCATAGTTTTTCCCACCTTTCTCTGGGTTGATTCACTTAACAATTTGGAAATCTAGATTCTGTAATGCTAATCTCTATGTAGCACCAAATGAGAGAGAGCCACCAAATAAACACCTATTTTCCTCTGACATTCTCAATCCAAGCTTAAAGCCGAGGTGGAATTCATAGAATATCCTAAATACTCCGTGGGAAGAAGCTTGCCTATCCCGCTAGAATTTTGCTAGGGACCAAGTACAGACTTTAGAAGTAAATCAGGTCCTTTACTCGAATCTGTTGCAAAAGCTACATTACTGCACTTTCACGATTGTCTGGATTTTTAGATTTTAGGATGAACATGAAAAGGAAAGAATCTCTAGTCATACACTAATAAAAATAATCAGTCCTTTAGGGACCCATTCATAAAAAACTTGGTTTTGCAATTGCTAGGGACTAGCAAGATTTAGGCATGGGGGTATGATTACACAGCAAGCATTGGTCTTAATTGAACTAAATTAGGTTAGAACTTAGCATAAGCTAGTGTAATCCATGCATTCATGAGCATTAATTGCATCTTTACTGCTTTCCCTTAGCTATGCATTAAATAATGATATAATGTACTAATTAAGTGCATTATATAAATTACAAGTAATAAGAAGCTCAGGAGCTAGATCTAAAGCTAGATTTGAAGTTGGATCTGAAGCTGGTGATGCAGTAGAGCTGGAGTAGAAGATTAAAATAAAATGTAGTAAGGAAATAATGTAAGGGTTGAGGTATGTTACTTTATTAAGTAAAAGTAAGGTAAAATTAAATTATGAAGAACATAGGAGCACCCCTTGCCCTAGGATAGTCTTAGAAGCCTTCGTAAGCCTCAGCCACCCTTAGATTAGGTCACCATAGTCGAGGAAACCCCAAAACCCTAGTTCCAGCCCTTATCAGGACGTCCAGATAACTTATTGGACGTCCAGGACCCTTAGCCACAACCCGTACACCTTAAACCAATGTCTGCAATGTTATTGGACATCCAGACACTTGGTCAGATGTTTAATTTATGCAGAATCCCCAAGATAGAACCCTGATTCTTCCTTGACTCAAATTGGACGTCCAGACAAGAGGTCTGGACTTCTGATTTTTGAGTATAAGTCATATGACACTTAAATTAGATGTCTGATACCCCTCTCCAGACCCTATTTTGGAAATCAAGATTGGATCTTGATTTCTTAGGTCCCTAAACCCTATTCCAAATCCTTGGGAACCTAAATTGAGGGTCTAGAGGTGGTGAACTCGGCTTAGGGTCCCCCACCCCACAAATATCTACACCTACGGCCAACAGAACCCAACAAGCATCGGCCATGTTTACCAAGGGATTTTGAAAATCCCTTAACTCGCGTGGAGAGAGGAGATAAAGGAGGAGGCTTGGCAGAGGATCGGGGATCTTCGGTTCTTCTTCCTCCCCCTTGAGGGGATATCCTTCTTCCCCATCATGGAGAGGGCGGACACGGTGAACCAAGCGAGCACTGTGCACACCATCGCCCTCCTGCCATTGCACGCACCCTTCCTCTGCCATCACGCTACTGCACCAAGCGCCTTTCCACCACCTATCCACTGCGCGCGTGCCCTTGCAGCCACACCATTGCGCTCGCGCCTTCCATTGCCAACACGTGCCTGCACCAAGCCCCTGCGCTGCACCAGCGCCCGCAGGCAGCAGCAAGCCACGCTTGTAGATGCCACATTCGTGCCCTACAGGTGCTGCAGGCAGTAGTGCGCCTCACGCCATCACCTTCCATCGCCCGCAAGCACTATCTCCACGCCAGCCCGCAGGCCCCCAAGCCAGCAGCCGCTGTGCTCCCTTCAGCGCCCTCGCAGGCCCTCACCCATGCCCTTGCACGCCCTCTAGCGTTGCTTCACCTTCCACCGCACCCTGTAAGCCTCGCTCGCAGGCACTACACCGCAGGCAGCAGACGCCCACGCCTGCAGGCGCTACACCCATAGGCCACTCCAACCGCGCTCCAGCGCACACCTTTCACTCACGTGCCCAGTGCACAGCTGTGCGAGCTGCAGCAGCGGCGCCACCCTTTCCACGCGCAACCTCCTCCAATAGACCGGCGGCCATTCTCCTCCATTCGACCACCGCCAGCCACCTCCGGCCACTGCGTCACCACCGTTGCGTAGCCCTCGTCGAGGCGCACCACCCCATCGACTCTCACCGCCAACCATGCACGGCCATCCACGAGAGGAAGAGAGAGGAGAAATCCTCTATTTTCTTCTCAATTAATATTTACATTCAATGCCAATGCAAATTATATATTAATATTTTATTCAGGCCACATTGCATTGATGCACTCGTACTTTCCTGAAATTACTTCACTTGTGTTATGTGCATGATTTAACTTTGAATTTCAACTCAGATTTGCAAGCAAGTGAAATTTACATGATATGCCATTACACATTCATCATATGCATATCTTTGGAGCTTAATTCCTGATGTGAAAATTGCATAACTAACCCTAAACTTTTAAAGAAATTGCAAGCTCCATTTAAAATAGGATATTCCTCGCATGAAAGTCGTGAAGGTGTCTGCAAATAGTATATTCCTCTTCTCGTGAATTTATTCGTCTATTCCTCCTTGTGGATGCGACATCTTTATTGTGGTTAAATTAGATATTTAGTTTTGATTGATAGATTTTCCACCACATTAAACACGACATATCATTCTATTGCTATCATAATTAAGCGAGAATCTCTCCATCAAAATGGCATCAATGCCGGGGAAGCAAGAGATGCAATAAATTCACTTCATTATTTTTGAATATTCTATGTTGCGTAGTTATCTGATCATATTTTTTATTGTGCAAGGAATCTGACGAGGAGATAGGCGCAGTAGAGTGACGACATTGACCTTGAATGACGTGCATGGCGGAGACGATCTTTTTGGTGGACCTTGACGCCACCTGGAGGCCAGCAACAGGTACACGTGGGCCTTGATCCCATGCACATAGGCTTACGGAGAAGCCTATTTTTGATTTAGTCAGTAGAGCTTAGTTTAGATTTAGTTTAGATAGACAATAGAATTTAATTTCTGTCTTTTGGACCTTTGTCGGGTAATTTTGGGAACGTGTTCCTAGTGTTTCTTTATTTCTTACCTCTCTTATATGCGGGAGCATATTTTCGGGAGTGTGTTCCCATTTATTTAGATTATAGGACTATTTGAATTGTTTGAACTATATTTCAGCTAGTTAGTTAGATTAGGTCAGTTTGTTTATTATTATTATCGGAAAAAAAATAATAATATTCGAATTGCCTGCTAGAAGCTGCATATCTATAGGACAACCATCTAAGACTGAATGAGTAGCATCTAGTTTATTTTTACTCTATTGCATACATTATTGCATAAAGAAAGCTGGAGTAAGGTACGTCTTCTCTTGAGCATCAATTACTTGTCATGCATCTGCATTGAACCTAAATCTAAGACCACTAAAGTGCTCGAATCAAATTAATTCAGTGGTCACTTTAAAAATTGGGACTGCTAAGAGGTTGGACCTTAAAATCTGTGACTTAAAATTGTGTGCAAAAGGATCTTGTTTGAGAATTTTCAAAACTCAAAACACGATCGTATATTTGCACACCTGAGACATTGTGCACCTCACACACATAAGGTCACTAGATAAATTTCTACCTCTCCTCTTTTGCACCACAAGGGAAGTTAGTCAGAAATCAACAAGCCTATCCACCAAGTTACTTCGGTTCCTTGTGTGTGGGCTCGATTCGAGACTTTCATCCCTTGCGAGTAGGTTATAGGCACCAGCGAAGGTTGGCCTAAGAAGTGTACTTTGTGCAAAACTTGTTTGGCCACCAACTGAACATTTAATTCTAAGACCTACAATCTACTAAAAATAGATCCCACTGAATTTGCGTTTGCTTTGACAGTAGAACTCTCTAGGAAATTTCTGCTCATGTTCTGAATTCTTCTAAACCCTAAGAGAGTTAAAACTGTTTTGCTTAAAGAAATGGATCACCCTTACTCCTATCATTTTGATTATCAGAGTCAATACTTCCCATCTTTTAACCAGGATCCCATGCCCCAAGCGTATCAATCCTTTGATGGGTACATTGACAATTCATGGGATCATTCTTATTCTTATCCTAGGAGTACTGGCCTGATAACTCCCACTTTTGAGCAGAGCCTAGGAGCAGGATTTTCCAACCCTGAAATCCCTACTTCTATGCAAACACCCAACCCTCCTACCCTTCATGATGTTCCGTATCGAGGTTGGACCGATACCCCTAGGCAACCAGAGCCTGAAATTGACTATCCTCCCCAACCTAATAATAGTAGCCTCTCCTCTTTTATGATAGAAATGCAAAAATAGCAAAAGGAAATGATGGAATCCATGGGAGAGATGTTGAGGAATAGTCAATAGTTAAACGAGGAAACAAGATAGCTTAGCTACGTGCTTTCTAGTAATTCTGATCCCTACCCCATACGACCATGATCATGAAAATAATTCGGAGGAACTCGATGACAATAGGGATCCAGTTTTATGTAGCTATCACTTAGACTCTCCCAATGAGACATAGCCACTAGAGGAGAATGATCATAGTGATTATCCACCAGAGCTATATTGGAGTCAAAAGCAAGGGAAGATGGTACGTCTTGAAGACCTTGACCCCAATGACAGTATTCTCCTTACCCCTACTAACCTAGGTCAAGGTTGTATTATTCCTATCACTTCCCCTATTGATTATCTGGTGGAATCCCATTCTACCATTAGTGAGCCTACTCCTGACCCTCCACTTAGGGAATCAACACCTACCATTCAACATCCTGAGGATTTAAATGCACCCAATGAAGGTGACCTTAAGGAAATGGAGGATGAATTAGATCAATTTTGATCTCAGGGATATGAAGAGTCTATTTCAGAGGACGAGGATACTCTAATAGAGGAACCTGGACTGAAAATATGGAGTTAATCACAAGGGAATTATTTATTATTTGAGGATTTACATCCAGAGGATATAAATAATATGGTGAAATCCAGATTCCTCCCTTCTTTTGAGAGCCATCCTCCATCAAGATAGGAGTTGATATTAGAGGAGGACAAACAAAATTGTGAGAAGCCTAGGGGAGACTCTCGGGGACAAAACATGTCAATTGAGGATTTATACCCTGAGAAGAATAACGAATTCAGTGATATAGGCTTGATCCAAAACAATAAGACTGATCCTCCTTTAGGTATAATTAAGGATACTGATCCAACTCCTAATGAATCACATATACACCCCGACAAAAATTTGAGTGAACCAAACAAATCTGGGGATGAGCTTAATGATAATGATTTTGATATTTTGACCCTACCATCAAAGAGTTGTAATTTGGAGTCTACCCTTGATTCAAATATAACTCCAATCATTAATGCTAGGCAGGGTAACGTGCAATTGTCTACAACTGTTAGGGAGTATACACAATCTGAATCATTGTTGGAATTGGACCTGACACCGACTAAGCCCTCATTGGACTTAACCATTACCTTCCAACACTACAAATAACCCATATACTCCCCAACCGATCCTTGGTTCAGATCTCTACTCATGTACATTCTTTTAGGAGAACATATCAGGCCAGTACATCCTCGGGTGGAATGGCAGGTGTGGATTGATGCTTGTACTTTTAGTCTCGCCATTTAAAGGTTTGAACTATTAATGTTTATATCTTTTTAAACCTGTCCTATTTTGGAGGATCCTTGTTATCCTCCACTTATTCTGTTTTGGGAGGCCTCTTTTCATTTTCCTTTTCTTATTCCTAGACCTCCCCAGGTAGTCAATGAGGTTTTCTGCTTTCATACTTTCTGGTGAGAAGTTGGGATTACATTGCACCATCAGCTCGCCAACATCCGTAGCTACCTATCTTCTAGGCCTGTGTTGTTACGCATATTTTTAGGGCCTAACTTTTTCTATCTAGAACCAGACTTACAGGTTCCTTCTAAGTCTGGTTGCTGATAGAAAATGCAGTGCTTGTTTGAAGGCAAGCCAGTGTTCTGAGTAACACCGTTGTCAGGTGATTTCTTTCCTTTCTCCTCCTATTTTAATTTTACAATGGGGACATTGTAGGATTTAGGCATGGGGGGGTGCATTTTGCATTTTGGGAAGTATTCATGAATTTAGTTTAGCATATAAAAAAAATTCTCTTTTCTTAAGCTGAATGGGTTAGTCCCTAGCAGAATACCTTTGTCATTGGAAGTTTTTCTTCTTGAATTATTTCTTAAGTTTAGAATCTAGTACATCTACTTCACATGCACGTAGACTTGGTAATGGATCCTTGAGGAAAACCAATAAGCATTTGTAGTCTACTAAACCCTTGGACAGTTAATAGGGAGTTAGGCATACTATCTTCTAGTAGATCCACCTCATATTTGTATGAACAAAGTAGAGAGATTACTTGTGCGCTAAGTCTAGTGCAAGGACTCTTATGTTTTGGACAATTAGATGATGATACTTCAGAGTTAAGCGTAGTTTTCGCTCTCTACTCCTGTGTGTGTACTTTGTGTGAATTCCTAAGAGTCACCAAATAAGGCAGATACACAGAGATGGAGTCTTAATAAAGCTATGACTATGGTGGATGGTTACGACCGTCCTTCATAGAGTCCTCGGCTGAAGGAGGGTAATAGTGTTAAAGGTCAGAAATATGCCTGTCCTATCCATTCCTTCCAGGTGCTAAGAATAGGCACTTCCACCAAATAATCCACACAATATCCTCTTGACCATCATCATCCCTAATAATGCCTCATAAGTACAAGTCTGTATCGTGTTATATAGATTGATAAAGAAAGAAAAAAGGAAAAAGAGAAGAAGAAACAAAAAAAAAAGAGAGAAAAGAAAAAGAAAAGAGTCCAAGGTTATATTTTATCTTTGTAGCATTGTTTCAGAGGCAACAAAACACCTATCGTGTTCCACCAAATATGACCCATACCTACCTTTCAGTATTTCTGATCGCCCAAATACTGGTTGAGGACTCTAACTTAGTTGTAGAATTATTAGGACTTTAATTGAAGTGTGGGCGCCATGTGAGGCCACCAAACAGTGAGTACAATTACTAAATCAGGCGAGATTTGTGATCTCAGGAAGAAAAGAAAGAAAAGAGTGAGCACCAAGGAACATCAGGAGAGCACAGTTTTTTAGCCTCTCTCTGAGTTGACTTGTCAATAGTCTAAGGATCTAGAGTCTGTAGTACTAGACTACATGTAGCACCAGATGAGTGTGTGCCATCAAATACAAATCCATTCAACTCGATATCTCCTACCTAAGCCAAACACTGGGGTCAAATTACATATTACCTTCTGTTTTATCCCCGAGGGAAGTAGTTGCCCATCCAGATAGAATTTTATCAAGGGTTAAGTGCAAACTGCAAATGTAAGTTGGTTATTTTCACTTGGATTTGTTACCAAGGCTATCATCACTTCACATTTGTCTGGATCTCTAAAGTTTTGAAATAAGAAAAGAAGAAATCTTCTGATTACTTTTATTGTTTTTCATTTTTTGCTAGGGACTAGCAAATCTTAGGCATGGGGGTATTTGATGAGTCCATTTTAATGGACTATTGTTACGCCTAAGTAATTCAATTCTAACATTATATGTTGGTTAATAATCACATTTGTTCATTAAATGATTGCATGTGTCATTATTTAAGTTTACATTTCTTCTATTGCTTATTATGTAATTATATTTCATGCAGGGTCTCGCAATAGCGCACTCATCTTCTCCAATTAATCTACTCTATCAGGCTAATAATCGAGAAGAAGAGGAAGGAGGATCAATTGTGGAAAAGAACAGAGGGGTGGAAAGATATCCCCCCCCCAATATCTCCACCTATGGCCAACAGAACCCAACAAGCGTTGGCCATGTTTAGTAAGGGATTTTGAAAATCCCTTAACTCACGCGGAGAGAGGAGATAAAGGAGGAGGCTTGGCAAAGGATCAGGGATCTTTGGTTCTTCTTCCTCCCCCTTGAGGGGATATCCTTATTTTCCATCGTGGAGAGGGTGGACAATGTGAACCAAGAATGCACTATGCACACCATCGCCCTCCTGCCCTTACCATAGGCGCTGCGCCTGCCCTAGCACGCACCCTTCCACCGCCATCATGCTATTGCACCAAGCGCCCTTCCACCACCTGTCCACTGCGTGTGCGCCCTTGCAGCCACACCATCGCCTTCGTGCCCTCCACCACCATCACGTGCCTGCACCAAGTCCCCATGCTGCACGAGCGCCCATAGGTAGAAACAAGCCTTGCCCACAGACACCACAACTGTGCCTTGCAGGCACTGCAGGCAGTAGCACACCTCACGCCATCACCTTCCACCGCCTGCAGGTGCCCAAGCCAGCAGCCACTGCGCTCCCTCCAACGCCCTCGCGCACCCTCACCTGCACCCTTGCACACCCTCCAGTGCTGCTGTACCTTCCATCACACCTTCCAAGCCTCGCCCGCAGGCGCTGCACCGCAGGCAACAGATGCCCACGCCCGCAGGCCACTCCAGTCGAGCTCACGCACATGCCTTGCGCGCGCCCGCCCAGTGCGCAGCCGCACAAGCTGCAGCAGCGACACCACCCTCTCCACGCACAATTCCTCCTCCGACAGTCCGACTGCCATTCTCCTCCATCTGGTTGCCGCATCACCACCGTTGCGTAGCCCTCGTCGAGGCGCACCTCCCCGTCGACTCTTGTCGCCAACTGTGTACGGCAGTCCTCGCAAGGAAGAGAGAGGAGAAATCCTCTATTTTCTACTCAATTAATATTTAAATTCAATGCCATTGCCAATTATATATTAATGTTTTATTTAGGCCACATTGCATTGATGCTCTCGTACTTTCCTGAAATTACTTCACTTGTGTTATGTGCATGATTTAACTTTGAATTTCAAATCAGATTTGCATGCAAGTTAAATTTACATGATATGCCATTACACATGCATCATATACATATTTTTGGAGTTTAATTCCTGATGTAAAAATTGCATAACTAACGTTGAGCTTTTAAAGAAATTGCAAGTTCCATTTAAAATATCATATTCCTTGCATGAAAGTTGCGAAGGTGTCTACGAATAGTATATTCCTCTTCTCATGAATTTATTGGTCTATTCCTCCTTGTGGATGCAACATCTTTATTGTGGTTAAATTAGATATTTAGTTTTGATTGAGAGATTTTCCACCACATTAAACACAAAGACATATCATTCTATTGCTATCATAATTAAGCGAGAATCTCTCCATCATGGTGCACATGCAATCTCCCATAGATCCGCACATGTACGCATTTTCTGATAGCTAGTAGCCTTTTAAGCTTTTGTGTACAAGGTTTCCTCTAGCTTTGCTCTGTAATCGCCTCATGCAATCAGTGAAAAATTTCTGAGTTCTTTCTATATATATCTATGTGTGAAAAACCACCATGAGCTTGCTTGCAATATCTTTCTTGTGATAATAAGTTGCCTACTTTGATTTTTGATATTATTGCAACAGCATGTCTGCATGAATACGTAAATAATTACAAATTGGCATGCATTTTGAAGCGAGTAGAGCGGAAAAGATCGAAATCAGTATTAGCATTTCCATAAACACCTCCTAGAGATGAATGTTCGGGACTCATAGTCTCGTTAATCTAGAAATATTTTTGTCAAGAGGATTTCGCAACAATAGCATAAGCTACGACACTATTTTCAAATACGCAATTTTCATGCTCAAACAACTGGCGCCAACCAGGGTTATACATCTCTGAATACGGGTTATTACGCTCATAACCTTGGATAGCATTGACATCTTTGTAGGCTGAAGATGTTTAAGACACATACTCATCAAAGGAATATGCACTAGAATCATCATGTGGTGTGTAACCTTGATCGTATGGTGCCAGATCCAAATTATTCATGGGTTCTTGATACGTAGGATCTCATGAACATTGAGAAGATACATCTTAAGTGAGTAAATGTACTCGAGCAGGAGGGACTCAGGATGCAAAAGATGAGTGTGATGCAGCTGAAGTTCCAAAAAATCCAGGTCGAGCAAGAATCAATTCGTCGAGTTTCTTGTCTAGCAGATCCACCTTGTCCAACTCTTTGGTGATAATGTCCATATTAGCTTGGGTAGATTCGAAGTTAGCTTCATGGACATTAACCCGTTGCTATCCAGGTCGCTGGAACTACTTCATTGACATGGCATTCGTTGAGTTCCCTGTTAAGGACTTGAACAACTCGAAAGTGTTCTCATCCTTCACGAGGAAATTCCCGTCGCTAGATGCATCAGCACGGTACTAATGTGTGTCATCTAGCCCATGGTGGAAGATTTAAGCTAAGTGCTATCTTGGCACACCATGGTATGGGCATTTCTTGAGAAGATCATGGAATCTATCCCAGGCATCATGCAACTTCTCCCCTGGTCCCTGGGAGAAAGTTGTAATCGCGTGCCTTATTGCATTCCTTCGACTAATTAGGAAGAACTTTTAGAGGATGTAATTGCACCCAAGTTCCCAATGGCCTCCCGATGGTCTTGAACAATAAGAAGCTTTGTCTTTAAGAGAGAATGGAAAAGGCTTCATGGGAACAATCCCTAAATCAACATTTCTAAATCAAACCATTTCTGTGATTTTACTCAGATCCTTGATGTGCTAGAAGGGGTCCTCATTCGAGTTTCCATGAAAATAAGTCTGAATCAGACTTATTACATTCGGCTTTAGCTCGAATGCATCTTCACTTGCAAGAATCTGGACTTGGGGTGCTTGAAATAGAGTCGCCGGATCATAGAAGTTTTGCAGTTTTTCTCCGTGAGATGGATGCTGCATTAAGTCTAATGTGTTCAGGATCCTATCAATATTCTGCTGATACTTTTATTCAGGTTCAATGACCCCAGCTTCTAGATGAGCCATCGAGTCTAGAATTTTAGGATTCTGACTTGGACCACGATTAGGGCCAGGACAGGATTAGGATTAGGATTAGCCATCTCAGCTAATAAAGAAGAAGAAGAGGGTTGAGAAGAAGAATTGGGTGATGCGAAAAGTCTCCTTTGCCACCTTGGGTTTGGTTCTCAAGGCCTAGTAAATTCAGGTCTTAAAGACCTCCTTCCTTGCATACACAAGGGACAAGGGTTGGTGTAGCCAAGGTAAACAAGGTTAAGGCCTTGTTAATCAAGTTGGTCCTTTAGAATCAGATGACATTACATTTCGTTAAGGTTTTAATTGTTGAAGAATTCATCAAGTGATCGACTGAATTGATTTTCGCCTCTTAGGCTAACCGAGCTAGTCTATTACAGGGGGACTAAGAGGAAGGCTATTCCTTTGGGTTTTTCCTCTAGGTCCTTAATACCCCTTAGACAATGTCGTTTGACACTACCCCATAGGCTAGACACTCGATTTTTCCAAAGAGGTTGAGATCCTCTCAGTAGTTAAAAGACAAATGCAGGTTAATTGACATATTTTTATGAATTTTTCTTAACCTTTTTCTTCAATTGAGGTGTTTGGTGATTGGTTGATATAAACATGTTTATATCACATAAACCATCTATTTATGCGTGTTCCTAGGAGTATAGTTGCATCATACATTATAAATATTGCATAACATGCATCAACCTTTATTTAGGTTAGATTATATAAATTTTAGGTTAATTTTCTCCTTTTGTGGTCAAGAAATAGAGCAATATTTAATTGGGGCTTCGGATTTAAGATCCAACCGTATGGATCTGAGCAGGGTGATGATTGGAGTTCAACAACTCCAAGATCACCCCAATCGGACTTCGGTGGTATCAAATGCCGTCTGAGAGAGACCAGAGGTGAAGGGGCCAAGTGGTGTAAATCCATACTTCAGATGACAAATTTGACCACATGGATGGGTTCGGATTGACAATCGTAGCCCAATGGCACGAAAATCGGTCCAATCCGACATCCATGGCACCGTTTAAAAGACAAAGAATTTGGACGGCCAAGATGGCACCATGTGGTACCATCTCAGCCGCCTGCATTGGCTAAAGATGCCCATAGCTCTCTCTCTCTCCTCAACCGTTGAGTGAATCTCAGTCGTTAAATCTTGATCCAATGGCCGAGATCAACTCAAGGCATGCCCTCCTCTCAGCTGAAGCCCAAGCTCACACATCCTCAGCTGTTGGATCTTCATCCAACTGTTGAGGATGCGTGAACTTTAAAACCCAAAAGATACAAAGTGTCCCTCTTATTGCAGTGGTCGTGTGCCCCTCTTAGCAAGGCAAGGCGGGTTTTTAAGGCACGCACTGCAGCTAAATCCATGAAGAAGAAAGCACAGATGAAATTGAGCTGTTGGATCCCGATCAGGAGGTGGCGAAGGCATCGACGTGGCGCATGGAGATGCTGTGGTGTACACACATGCGATTGTATGCCCCTTTGCATGCGTGATCGCACATGGGGGTGCGATGAGGCACGATGCGTTGTAAGCCATTCGATCTTGCGATTGGATGACTGAGAATGCCTGAACATGCGTGGGCATTTTGAACGTTGAAGGCGAGGAGGTGGGCGGGCATGCATGCTTTAGGGATGAGGGGTCTTTAGTTACATTTATATCTGTCACTAAAGACCCCCTAATTTAATGTTTTAAGATGAAAGGACCTAATTGCCCTTCCATTCTTCACCTCTAAATAGCCCTACGACCCCCACATATCCTTCATCCCTTCCTCTCTTCTCTCACCCTCTCCAAAGCTCTAAAAGCTTGTCCCAAACACGAGATGCTCCATTAGAGTTAAAATTAGAATTTTTTCACCTTCTCATCCTTGTTCGTAGAGTGCTTGCGGTTGTCTTCTCAACGCCGTTCGGGAAGCAGATCCCATTGCGACATCGCCCTGCCCCATCCTCCGTTGTCTGTCATCGTTCTCCTTCGTCTAGCATCTCACCGCCTTTGTTCGGGTGCTCCATCAACACGGCTCATCCTCCAAGCAGTTGTCGAGGAGGATAACCTCTCTCTAGATTCTCTTTTATTGCTTTCTAGTATAGATTTCCCACTTTCTAGTGTAGTCATTAGATGTAATGAACTTGATTCAATGATTATGAAATACCTATTCATTCTCTCCATTTTTTCTTTATTTGTATTATTCTTTCTCTTTCTTCTATTCTTTATTCTTTAAGTAGATAGCTAGTATAGATTCAATTCAACCAGCTAATCTACTTCGTGATAATAAATCAAATGGGATTTTCGATCAAACATCCACCTCCCAGTGTTTGACCCAGAATTCCTTTTGAGTTTTCGTTAAAATTATTTGTTGACGGATTTTCTCACAAATTATGATATGATGACTGGTTTTCAAAACTCAAATATTTTTGTGACGATTTTTCCGCTCAACATTTTGGTGCCATTGTCGGGGAGGGGATGCTCTTTGATTTTTTGTGTTTTCCAACTTAACGATCGTTTACCTCACTTCTCTCCTTTCTTATTATGATTGCAGGTACTCTCACAATGTAGGCAAAAGCAATAGATTGGAGCAAAGTGTTGTTGAAGGGTCTGTAAGTAATCCCACCTCCCTACCCACTAAATTTCATTCCACCACCTAATAACACAAATCCTAATTAACCTAGGAGCTTGCATAAACTCTAAGGTTAGTTTTGATTGTTTGTTTGACACCTCCACCTACCTCATCCTTTGCATATAAAAGAAAAAAATTTAAAAAAAAATCTCATAGAGGTACACAACCTCTTTTGATTCTTCATACTCAATCAGTAACCCGATCTTTGGGACCGATACACTCATCAACACATAATTGAGTAGAAATCAAATTAGGTAATCTCTTGTGTACCTAATTAAGTGGTGTATCGGCCAATTATTTGAGTTGTTTGGGACACACCACTTCAAGTACAAACAACTCATCAAGTAGCTGCCAAATAGGTTCAACTTTTAGGATTAACTAGGTACTCCACATTATTTTAAGTTTTAACAGAAGACATCTTCACCTGTGCTTTCAAGACCTGGCGTGTAACTGAACTTGATTGAATATACCTAAAGTTGAATTCTAAAAGCTATTGAGAATGACTTAAACCCTAAAATTCTCTACATCCAAAAATAATCTTGCTTGAAAATCACTGGTTGTGCACGCACAAACACATTAATCAATCATTAAGGGCACAACCCAAATAAAGGGCCCATGACATTCTGATGAGAACCTCATCATGAGCCATAACTAGCTCATTTTGACCTAATACAAAGGATAAAAGCTCCTACATATCTCAAGGAAAGGCTTAACTCAGAGAATTTTGAGTTTGAGAAGAAAACAAGTCATAAGGGGTAAAAATGCAATTTTACCAGTATAATCTGCATACAGGGTAATTCAGGGCCCAAACATAGGTCAAAGCAGCTTAATAAGAATAAAAGTGGGATGAGATGATCTAGCAAGGGCTACAACACTTCCAAGAAACTAAATGATAATCTGCAACCCTAAAACAACCCACTTCAATTCACAAGGTTCGAGGCAAAGTAAAAATAGAATAAACCCTCTAAAATTCATAGAAAAATAATCTCTAGGGTTTAGAACCTTCAATTTGGCCTTCAGAACCCATTTTGACCTACATTGAGAACCATGCCCAATTAATAACTTAATTTGAGTTTTTGCGTAAATTGACCGTCAAACAAGGTTTAATATAGAAACGAAATTCACCATCAGATTCCTTAGGTCCTAATTAATCATGTATAAAAACTTGAGCCTAAGAAGAAACCTCCTTGACCGACTTTACACTTTGGTCCTCATATATTTACTCTTTGGCCCTCAACTTTTGAACCCTCGCATTTTAGCCCCTAACTCTCCTTCGTTCTTTGCGATTAGGTCCCCCCTGCAAAACCTGCCAGCACCATGCTCCGGCGACCTTGCGCGGAGCATGGCGCCGCGCAGGGTGAGGGGGGGAACCTGGCAAGTAAACCGGGGGTGCCCTGCGTCGTCAGCCGTCGCAGGGACACCCCCTTGGTCGTTGTAACCCGCCATACCAGCCGTGCGAACGCACGGACGGTATGGGTCTCCATCTCCGGCGTCCTCCGGCGAGGGAGACACGTCGTCTCCCTCCGCCTTCCTCCCTGTTTTGATCCCTATAAATACCCCCCGTTGCTCCACCGACCGGGGTAGCTCGGGTCTGACGGAGAAAACCCCCAACTTTCCTCTCTTCTCTCTCCGGCAGACTCTCACCAGCTCCGGCGGTTCCTCCCCCTTCTCCTCTTCGCCCTGCCGCAATACCAGCAGCAGAGACTTCCTCCCCTGCTCTTCCCGCGCCACGCCGCACCCAGCTGGCGCCTCTCCGGCTCTCTGCTCACCGCCGCCCCTTTCCCTGAGCATTGTCTTCTCCGGCGACAGTCGATACGACTGTCGCCCTGCTACTCCCCCTTCGTCCCTGCAAGTAAGCTAGAACTACTCCCCTTCTTCTCCTCTTTCTTTCCCCGCTTTCAATTTATTCAATTAAGCCCTCGACCGACCCTGACCATCGTCACCCCCTTCGTCTCCGGCCACCCTCCGGCGAGATGCTTCCATCGCTCCACAGCCTCACACACCTCGCCGACCCTCACCGAACCTCCACCTCATCACACTGAGCACCCCCCACCCCTTCACTGCCACTCCACACCTCCGTAACGCTTCCCCCAACAAACCCATCCTCCGACCCACAGTCCGACCTAGGGCAGCCCTTGCACGCCGTCCCACGCCTCGCCACCACCCACACGAGCTTCGCCGCACCCTGGCGAAGCTCCCGGCACCTTCTGATTAGGCCGAGAGGCCGCTTTTCTGTGAACAGGCCACCCGCCCTCCGCCGCCATTGCCGTGCAGAAGGAGCTGCTTCCGCCTGCAGCTACAGGCGCGCCACGCTCAGCGCCACGCCCAGATTCGACTCCCAGGCCTTGCGAGGCGTTTCGAAAAAACACCAGGCTCGCAGCTAAGGCAGAAGGCTTCGCGTGACGCCGCGATCGCCCGCTGCTTTCCCTGCTGCGGGCGCGCAATTGAGGTGGGACATTTAGTCCCCCCTCGGAAAAGTCTGAAGAGGCGCAGCGATATAAGACGCAAAAGTGCTGGAGGCTTACTGCCTCAGCACACGGGGTGAGGTCCCCTTCACCCGCCCGGTTACCCGGTCTCGTCCGCGCTCACGCCCCGCGGACCTGACCCGACCCGACCCGACTTAGACTGACCTGCACTCCTCGCCCACCACGCACGCCGGTGGGCCTGGACCCGGGCGCGACCCGTACCCGACTACCCGGCAGCTCTGGGAGAGCTTTCCCAAGAGTGGTTTCGGAGAGAGAGAGACGCGGGGGGAGAGGGTAGAGTAGGTTTTGCCTCTGACGTAAAACTCTGAAGTGTGCAGGCACAGGTGAAGAAGAAGGGCCGCGAAAGAAGAAGGAAGCTGAGGGAGACACTGTAGCAACAGGCAGTTTAAGTCGTCTGATTTGGAAATTAGACGACGTCCTGAAAAAAAAAAAAAAGAGAAAGAAGGAGGGGCGACGTCCTGACTGGAAAAAGAAAATCTGAAGAACATCAGAAGAAGGCGAGGCAGAGGAGAACACAAAAGAACAAGGGAAGATCTGAAAGAAGAAAAACAAAGAAGAAAGAAGAAGATCTGAAGAAAGACAGAAGAAAAAGGAAGAGCAGGAACAGCTGGAACAAGAAGAAGAGCATCACCACTGCAGAAGAAGAACATCACCTCTGCAGACAAAGAAGAAGAGGATCTGAGACGAGGAGAAACAAAGAAAAAAAAAGACACCAAATTCTTTCTCTCTCTTTGTTTATTTTTGTAAAAGAAACATGTATATCTCTAGAATACAACTTGCTCCCTGAGTTCAACCTCGGGAACTCTTTTCCGAGTAAAAAATTTATATATTTGAAATGATGGCAACAACTGGCTATATTACAACGACATAACAATAAAACCCGGTTATCTCTCGAAGCCATCGTTATCAATTGGCGCCGCTGCCGGGGAGCAACGGCTATTCTAGAGGTAAACATTCCTGTTTCTTTTTAATTTCTGATAATCTCCTCTCTTTTGTGCAGAAAACTACAGGAAATCAAGAAGACAAGCAACCGCACAACAACCACTCCGAGGACAGGTAAATTTTTCCTCTCGCTATTAACCCCTAAAACTCAAAAGAAAGAAAAGAACAAGCAATATAGGGCTAACCTGTCTTCCATACTTAGTAACCATAAAGAGTTGCATGTTTTCAACTCATTAGTCCTGCACACTATTAAGGGTATTTAAGGGCTAACACATTCTTGCTTGAGCCCTAATTACCCAACAAAGAACTAACTGGACCAAGTAGAGCCAACCTAAGATTCAACATTAGGGTTTTAGAGACACACTACTTAAATCAAGAATGGAGAAAATCCAAAAGAAGTGTGCCTAAACCATTGATTGAACATACTTATTCAGAGAAACCCTAAACAATTGGCTCTCTAAACACTTGAACCCAAAAAGAAAGGACCCAAAAGCTCTCAAAGGAACAAGAGGTAAAGTTGACTCCTTGGGTCAACCAACCTTAAAATTAGGTCACTTTCTCACTCAAAATACCTAAGAGATCAAGTGTAACTTTAAGCACCCTGATCTTAAGCTGAAATTGGTAGACTTAAGAGGTCAAGATCCCCATCCTGGTCTACCTGGAATCTCAGTGACAAGAGAGGTTGGGTGGGGGAAACCCTGTAACCCGTGGGGACGCTCTACCGTGTAGGGGTCTTCGCGGGACTCTCCCTCTCTGGCTGCCCAGGTAATTCTCAGGTGGACGATCTTTCTGATCAAGGGGTCCATCTGCCCCGAACCTCTATAGTCACCCAACATTTTTTGGGTGTCTTGATTGGGTCCAGCACCTGCTTATCTCATCCAGTCCTTCAGTATTTTGCAGGAGGTCCTTGAAACCTCCTATAGAAATTCACTCTCTCCGAGGCTAAGCCTCGGCTCCCTTGTTTTTGCAGAAATCATTCACATAGCCCCTCTTTCCTCTGATTCTGAACAAAGTCCCCTTCTTCCATTAATTCAAACTTCTGATTCTATCTTGATTCCACCACCTGATTCGAAGATGCAGCCTAATTACCTAGCAAGACTACCATATAAAAAACCTGAATATCTGAGATCCATGAAAGATAAGATGATTGAGGATGCCCTTGAAATCTATGAAATCAAATATAAACCCTCAACACCAATAGAAAACATTCAGGTTGATGTCCCAACAACCACAGCTTTCATCATAAACTGTGCCCAGATTCTATTGACAGAAGTTACAAAAGAATCAACCCGAGATATGCTCATGACAGGATACATTGAGATGGAAAAATTACACCAAACTGAATACCTTCAATGCTTGACAAATCCTGTACTTTGGGAACAACACCAAGATGCCCTTATGAAACGGGTAGAAATGATGAAATCAGTAGAACAAATTATCAACCAGAAGTACCCATATATACCAGAAATAGAGGATGAACCATCTTGGAACAATATTAAGGAACAATCCAGTTTCCCAGATCTCGGGACTGGGGCACAAAGTGGTTGTGAAATCCCAACCCAAATAGAAGACAATGTTGAATTAGGTTGGGATATTGCAGGAGAACACAATGATGAGCCAAACTTAGACCATGAATTGCCAAGCCTAAAATTTCAAAACTCCTGCAATAATGAGATCGGAACTGAACCTTCTGAGGGTATAAATTCGGCCCCTTATTTTGATAAGGTGACCCTCGAAGGTTATTCGGACTTAGGTTCTAATAATTCTACCCACATCCTAAGCCTAGAACCTAGATCTGAAACTTATTGGGAAGATTATGAGGCCCCTTATGAGAAAGATCAAAATTTTACAGAATATGATTCCGGGCCTCTATTTGATGAATATCCCTCTCCAACGTCTTCAGAAAATCTGATCGATTTTCCAGAGAACATGCCAATTTATGATACAGAGACTGAGGAGTTGGACAAGTTGGATTTTAATTGGGTCTATCCTACCAGCTTGGAGCTTGAGCCTAGACAGAATACCTTTTTGAGCCCAGAATTGACATATAGGCTAGACCCAATCAGGCTGCTAATTCCACATCTGATGATTTTTGCTGTGGTGGAATTCATGATCATGAATCTCATTTTGGCCAACTCTCTGACAATTTCAAATCTGACTATAATTGCGGAGAGATTCCCCTTCCTGAACACGCCAGGCCTATCTACGACCTCAGTTCTCATGACTCTAACTCCAACTCTGAGGTCCTGATTCCCGAGATCACTGATAACACAGAATCATTCCTTTTCGATCCTCAGGAACCAAAAATAGAAAATGCCAAGAGTGATTGCAACCAAGAATCCAAATTTTTTCTCGAATCCGATTCCTTTCATCCTACAAACACTCTTCCGGCATTTGATAGTTACCCAGAGGACTCTCTACAGAAAATCACCTATCATCTGTTTCTAGAAGAGCCCTCGTACACAATGGCCACCTCATCTGCACACACAGAACGGATCAAAACCTCTTCCAAACCCCGACCTGCAACTGGACTCAATTTCTATTCAGATTCACCTCTCACCAAGCCGATTGCATTTCCAACTCAGGTTCTGAACACTGATCAGACTACATACCACACCCCATCATTCTCTGATCACCCCTATAGGGTTTCCGCGTCATTCATTGATTATTCTACGGATCCCTACTCTGACCAGGCTGATTCGACTTAGCCAAACCCTGCGTTTACACTTCCACATCCATCTGAGCTTCATAGTTTATGGTGGGCTCCACACCTTTTTATCCACATCTATCAACACACCAGATTGATTGGGTTTGGGTTGCATCATCAGCCTGTTGATCTGAAAAAGCACCTGGTTGGACCAACCAGGCTCTTAATCAAGGTGCTTGTCTTACAAAACTCTGTTGATTTGACCATCCCCTCTCCATCGCATTTCCCGCTTGGCTGAAGGCATCAAATTTAGCGCTCAACGGGAGGCAGCCCATCATTCTCTTTGAAAACCTGAAACTTGTTCTGACACCTTTTAGCACTCAAAGTTCACCCTTGTAGACAGCCGACCCCAACTCAGATGCTTGCATCTGGGATTTGAAATCATCCGCAAAAATTCAACCCGACCCATCCACTCATCCAAATTTCTGTCTTAAGGAATGAACTAAGACCCCCTAGGTTACAATGAGGACATTGCAAATCTCAGGCATGCGGGGGTATGAAAGTGCAAAACTTGTAAGAAAAGGTTTCAAAAAAAAAAAAAAAAAAACTCGAAAAAGAATAAGAGGAAAAGAGAAGGAAATTTTGTGAAGGAGAAAAGAAACAAAATGAAAAAGGAGCACAAAATTATGAGAAAAAGTGATAGTCATTAGTAAGGAACTAAGGAATTAACCTAAGTTCTAGACCTCATTCAAGAAAAGTGCACAAAGAGATTAGTAAAGAATGCAAACCTTAGGCATTCTTGAATAGACTCTTAGTACCCATTACGATCTGGACACTCCTCAAGAGGTTGAGGAAAATGAAAAGCTGAAGTATTAGGTCTAAGGCTTAGGGAGTATTCGGCCTCGTTAACTAATTTTTGGTTTACGGGACTCAGTAACCTAAGCACCCTAACCTCACACACAGCCTGGTTCAATAAGCGTAAAAATCAGAATCACGCAGAAGCGTCGCAAAATTCTGAAAGGAACACCTAGAATAGGAGCGGCCGATCAACACAAGTTGATTTGGACGAGTTCCCAGCGCGGAGAGGCGGGAAATCCCCTCGAAGATGCGTAACAAAATATCATCTCCTCGGTGCTTGTCTCTTAGGATATTTACATATCCTACTGGGGGCATGTAAGCACTCTGCTGGTTCAGATTCCATGGATGGCATTATCTCGAAGTGTCAATTGCCAGGGTCTGGATTCGGCCACGGAACACCATGGATGGGATTATCTCGAAATCTCAATAGCCAGGGTTTCGGGGGTTGCCATGGGCGGTGCTATCTCGAAACATCGATCGCCAGGAACCCTTGAGGATTGATGATGGGAGCAAGGAATCTGATACAGACCGTGTTGAAAAGCCAATCCTAGGCTAGAACTAAAAAGAAAAAGAGAGAGAAAACTCTCCAAACAGAAAAACTTTCTATCTCTCTCTTACAAAACGCACTGCGAACTGAGCCAGGGCTAAAATCATTTCAAGCACGGGTGCTTTAACCAAGAAGTCCAATAAACCTTAGGTTAGTTCTTGTGGACCTTAAAAACCTTTGCTAAAAGACTGAGGCTAAGGCTAGATAGATTTGGATCTTGATTGGTACTAGAGTACCTTTTAGGCCTATGGTCAGCATTCTAACCTAATCTATGCTCAAATAAAAAAGGGCACTTATCTAAAACTATTAAAAACTTCATGGTCTAGAACAAGGGTTGAAACCTTAAGTTTTTGCTAAGGGACTAGCAAAAGCTAGGCATGGGGGTATGATGAGAACCTCATCATGAGCCATAACTAGCTCATTTTGACCTAATACAAAGGATAAAAGCTCCTACATATCTCAAGGAAAGGCTTAACTCAGAGAATTCTGAGTTTGAGAAGAAAACAAGTCATAAGGGGTAAAAATGCAATTTTACCAGTATAATCTGCATACAAGGTAATTCAGGGCCCAAACATAGGTCAAAGCAGCTTAATAAGAATAAAAGTGGGATGAGATGATCTAGCAAGGGCTACAGCACTTCCAAGAAACTAAATGATAATCTGCAACCCTAAAACAACCCACTTCAATTCACAAGGTTCGAGGCAAAGTAAAAATAGAATAAACCCTCTAAAATTCATAGAAAAATAATCTCTAGGGTTTAGAACCTTCAATTTGGCCTTCAGAACCCATTTTGACCTACATTGAGAACCATGCCCAATTAATAACTTAATTTGGGTTTTTGCGTAAATTGACCGGTCAAACAAGGTTTAATATAGAAACAAAATTCACCATCAGATTCCTTAGGTCCTAATTAATCATGTATAAAAACTTGAGCCTAAGAAGAAACCTCCTTGACCGACTTTACACTTTGGTCCTCATATATTTACTCTTTGGCCCTCAACTTTTGAACCCTCGCATTTTAGCCCCTAACTCTCCTTCGTTCTTTGCGATCAGGTCCCCCCTGCAAAACCTGCCAGCACCATGCTCCGGCGACCTTGCGCGGAGCATGGCGCCGCGCAGGGTGAGGGGGGGAACCTGGCAAGTAAACCGGGGGTGCCCTGCGTCGTCAGCCGTCGCAGGGACACCCCCTTGGTTGTTGTAACCCACCATACCGGCTGTGCGAACGCACGGACGGTATGGGTCTCCATCTCCGGCATCCTCCGGCGAGGGAGACACGTCGTCTCCCTCCGCCTTCCTCCCTGTTTTGATCCCTATAAATACCCCCCGTTGCTCCACCGACCGGGGTGGCTCGGATCTGACGGAGAAAACCCCCAACTTTCCTCTCTTCTCTCTCTGGCAGACGCTCACCAGCTCCGGCGGTTCCTCCCCCTTCTCCTCTTCGCCCTACCGCAATACTAGCAGCAGAGACTTCCTCCCCTGCTCTTCCCGCGCCACGCCGCACCCAGCTGGCGCCTCTCCGGCTCTCTGCTCGCCGCCGCCCCTTTCCCTGAGCATCGTCTTCTCCGGCGACAGTCGATACGACTGTCGCCCTGCTACTCCCCCTTCGTCCCTGCAAGTAAGCTAGAACTACTCCCCTTCTTCTCCTCTTTCTTTCCCCGCTTTCAATTTATTCAATTAAGCCCTCGACCGACCCTGACCATCGTCACCCCCTTCATCTCCGGCCACCCTCCGGCGAGATGCTTCCATCACTCCACAGCCTCACACACCTCGCCGACCCTCACCGAACCTCCGCCTCATCACACTGAGCACCCCCCACCCCTTCACTGCCACTCCACACCTCCGTAACGCTTCCCCCAACAAACCCATCCTCCGACCCACAGTCCGACCTAAGGCAGCCCTTGCACGCCGCCCCACGCCTCGCCACCACCCACACGAGCTTCGCCGCACCCTGGCGAAGCTCCCGGCACCTTCTGATTAGGCCGAGAGGCCGCTTTTCTGTGAACAGGCCACCCGCCCTCCGCCGCCATTGCCGTGCAGAAGGAGCTGCTTCCGCCTGCAGCTACAGGCGCGCCACGCTCAGCGCCACGCCCAGATTCGACTCCCAGGCCTTGCGAGGCGTTTCGACAAAACACCAGGCTCGCAGCTAAGGCAGAAGGCTTCGCGTGACGCCGCGATCGCCCGCTGCTTTCCCCGCTGCGGGCGCGCAATTGAGGTGGGACATTTAGTCCCACCTTGGAAAAGTCTGAAGAGGTGCAGCGATATAAGACGCAAAAGTGCTGGAGGCTTATTGCCTCAGCACACGGGGTGAGGTCCCCTTCACCCGCCCGGTTACCCGGTCTCGTCCGCGCTCACGCCCCGCGGACCTGACCTGACCCGACCCGACTTAGACTGACCTGCACTCCTCGCCCACCACGCACGCCGATGGGCCTGGACCCAGGCGCGACCCGTACCCGACTACCCGGCAGCTCTGGGAGAGCTTTCCCAAGAGTGGTTTCAGAGAGAGAGAGATGCAGGGGGAGAGGGTAGAGTAGGTTTTGCCTCTGACGTAAAACTCTGAAGTGTGCAGGCATAGGTGAAGAAGAAGGACCGCGGAAGAAGAAGGAAGCTGAGGGAGACACTGTAGCAACAGGCAGTTTAAGTCGTCTGATTTGGAAATTAGACGACGTCCTGAAAAAAAAAAAAAAGAGAAAGAAGGAGGGGCGACGTCCTGACTGGAAAAAGAAAATCTGAAGAACATCAGAAGAAGGCGAGGCAGAGGAGAACACAAAAGAACAAGGGAAGATCTGAAAGAAGAAAAACAAAGAAGAAAGAAGAAGATCTGAAGAAAGACAGAAGAAAAAGGAAGAGCAGGAACAGCTGGAACAAGAAGAAGAGCATCACCACTGCAGAAGAAGAACATCACCTCTGCAGACAAAGAAGAAGAGGATATGAGACGAGGAGAAACAAAGAAAAAAAAAGACACCAAATTCTTTCTCTCTCTTTGTTTATTTTTGTAAAAGAAACATGTATATCTCTAGAATACAACTTGCTCCCTGAGTTCGACCTCGGGAACTCTTTTCCGAGTAAAAAATTTATATATTTGAAATGATGGCAACAACTGGCTATATTACAACGACATAACAATAAAACCCGGTTATCTCTCGAAGCCATCGTTATCACATTCCAAAGCTCATTCAAACCTAACCCTAATTAAAAAAGAGTAGTCGTTGGTGTTGGCATGCTAAATCAGGGTTTTAAAATTACTTCGTCACAATATAGCCTAAATAGTGCACGAATAAATACAATTTATAACTCAAATGAAGACCAAGGTCGAGCGTAGGGAGCAAGTGTTGCAATTAATCTCAAAGATCACAATAGAATCACAAATATAAGCAATTTATAATGAAAATTCCATGCAATAACGATGTATCAATAGAATCAAGTAACAATATGCAAAATGAAGAGGGTAAAATGGTGATTTAAATCACCAAATTTCCCAATAATGTTAAGCCTCACAATTTATTTAAATATCAGAATCAAGCATATCTCAAATTAAGCACCACAGAACCAATGTATCAGACGATAGAATAGGCAGTCAGATGCCTTAACCAACAAAGGCAAAGGCCTCTCTTCTTCTCTTCAAGCATTCGTAGAGAGCTTAGCAGCCATGCATAACAGAGGAAAAGGCCTCTTCTGAATTCTTCTAAGTGTTAGAGAATTAAAGAGAAAGGCAAAACCCTCCCCTTTCTCTCTTTCTTTTCTCTTCTTCTTTCTTTCAAAGACCTAATCGTAGTCAAGTAAATGGATCCAGAGCTAGGTGTAGGCCTGCAAGCATGATCGCAGGCGAGCAATGGGGCTAGGTAGGTATGCGGGTAAGGGTGTGTATGGAGGGACCCGACTCCTTGTGTACTAGGTGAGGGGTCGGGTTCACAAAAATAACTTATGCAGTCTTCCCACTCTTAATCGTATGATGTGGGACTATCTATCCCTGTTCTTCGCGTTGGGTAGCAGCAGGAGGTGAGGTTCTTGATTACAGTTGACGAAGAGGGCAACTCCTTCAATTGGAGACCTGGGAATGCTCCTGGACCAATTCTGCATGACCTGGAGGTGGAACCTGGAGTGGATGTGGCCAGAGGATTGAAGACGAGGTCGGAGAAAGCATCGCAGCGGCGGACCTCCTGTGGACTACCTGAAAACACAAGAACGACCTCACGACCAAGTCAAATACGCTCAGGAGTTTCGTGCAAGTGCAGCGAAGGTGATGGTGGCGGTGGTGTGCTATGAATGTCGACATAAGTGGCTGACGAAGGCGAAATGTGAAGGCGAAGGTGGTTGTGTTTGGTGGAGGGATAGGGCGAGCAATCCCCTCAATTTCTTGAGGGTTTTGCTTGAGTGGATGTAGCGAAGCTTTTGGGACCAATGATAGGTGGTTTGGTGGAGTAGAGCACGTGCGCGAGCTCGCTAGAGGTATGCCGGCGAGGTGGAAGATGAAGTCAGAGCTGGTGCGACAGTGGTCGGAGTCGAAGTTTGGAGATGTGTTTGTGATCAGTAGAGGTCGAGGAGTTAACAGAGATAGCTAGTGGACGAAGGAGGATGGTGGAGACGTCGGCTGTGGTATGGTCGACGCCGAGAAGGAAGGTGTTCCGGGAGAGGGAATGGTGACGAAGAGGACGTTGGAGGACTCCTCGCCGGTATTGCGAGGCGTGAAATGAAACAGGGAAGAAGAACCGACCCCCTATTGTATGTGGTGGTCGATGAAGTGAAAAGAGGAAGGTGGTCGCTGGAGATGACTGGGAGTTGGTCGGAGGTAGGGGAAAGGAAGATGTTTATGGCCCAAAAACTCACTAAGGAGGTAAGGAAGGACTTAGGCAGCTTTTAATGGCCATAGGCGAGCCTTCTAACTTGGAAACATGCTTGAAGGGTTTGCAAAATGAGGGATTGGGATCCACAAATTCAAGGCATTCGCATGACCTCCATGAGGGGATTTGGAAGGTAGGAGTATGTCCAAATTGAAGAGGATCTCGTCGTGAATCCTTCTTCCAATTTTTGAAGGGTTACACCATGAAATCAGGGAGCAAAATCAAGATTTATGGTGGCCAGTGATGGGTTTAGGATTCTGAAGGTGATGAGGACCTATTTGTGAAGAATAAGATGAAGTTAGGGGGGTTTTGCAAAAAGTTCAAAAGTTGAGGGGCTTCTTGTAAGGAAAAGAGTCAGAATAGGATTGAAATGCAAATTAGGTTGAGATGATCTCAGATTGGGCCCAAATTTTGGTACAAACCTAATTTGGACCCAAGTAATCTAATGGTTCAGTCAAATTTTGGTTTTGGCCAAGTTTGAATGGGTAATTTATTCAAAAATTAAAATTAGGGTAATTGTTTATCTGAGACTATTTTAGGTCAAATTGGGTTCAGATGGTCAAATCAGGGATACGAAAGCTTAGAGAATATTTTTATATGATTTTTAGAAGGATTAGATAAATTTTTTCTTGACCAGAACACAAGTTAATTAAGTTGGTCCGTTTCTAGGGTTTCAAATGTCCATTAATTCTTGAAATGCATGAAAACCCATTTTGTTTTGCATGAACCCACTTATTAGGCATTAATTACCATTTAACCTTTAACAAGCCCCTGAAATACCCCATGGTTATTCTATGTTTATGAAATCTTGTTAATTTTGCAGAAATAACCTTGTACTCTTCTCTTCCTTTCAAAACAGGATAATGTGCCCTTACGACCTTCTGATGGATATGTAGGAGGTTTTATCAACCTTCCCAGACCAAATTAAGCTAGTTATGGCTCATGATGGTGTTCCCATCAGTTGGACTTAAGGATTGGACACGCTTTTCGAAGCCCACATAGAGATTTTTTCGATTAATCTATTTCTACCATTCAATCTGATGTCTAGCTAGGGTAACAGAATCAAATGATCGTGGTTGAGGGGTATCAAAGGAACCTGAGGTGAAAGCCAATGGAAGAACCTTCTCCCCAGCCCCTCCCTCTAGTTGGTTGGATTGATCGAAAAGAAGTAGATCAAATTGTTTCTTCATCTCAAGATGGGTTCTGGGACAGGTTTGATTGTTTGTATTGCAGGGCACCTTTCTTCCTCCCATTTGTCATGAATCCTTCCACATTCTACACGCATTCTCGATCCTACCCTCCTAGCACATCTTATCCCTAATATGATAATTATTATCCCGACTTGTGCTGTAGTCAACCATCTACTAGTTGTGATAACTCGGATTGGGGATACAATTTTGGACTTCCTTATTATGGGTCTAACCTTGGACATTATGATTGTAATTTCTATCCTTCTTGGAACAATAATGATTATAGATCTTCACCCCTTTTGAATCCAAATGATATAAAAATTGGCAGAAGATTCCTTTTTCAATAAGATTTTCATAGAATATTTTTTTAGAATTTTTACTATTCCAAATAAATAAATATGAATTTTTAACTAACAGGAGGTCATATTTGGGATTTGACCTCATGTTGGTTTCTCTTTTTGAAAGTGTACCAAACATGCATAAAAAATTAAGGAAAAATATGGAAATGTAAGCTAGCTTGATAATCTTTCAAATGCCACCGTTTTTAAGTAAATCAGATTTATGTACCGTTTGGAATCACTTTCTCAAAATTAGAGAAATTTGGATCTCAGTCTATTCGACCCCTGTACATTTCACGAATTTTTAAAAATTCTACAAATTGAATTTTCAAGAAAATGGAGTTGGAAAGATAATTGGAAAATCTAACTTTTTACTGAATTTAAAAATGTTTGCATTGGTAAATCATAAGCAATTGAATTTTGAATTTGCCAAAAATGTTTAGGTTGAATTTCAGAGAACCATGAAAAGGCTTTTGAGAGGGTTTTTAAATCAAAACAAACCTTTTTCCAATAAATATATATATTGAATTCGCAATTTTTTTTTAAAATATATATAGATCTTTTTCAAAGCAAATCTAACTTAAAATTCAAAGGAAATCCTAAAACCTAAGATGTGGCGCGTACCTGATTTCTTTACTTGTGCTCGATGCATCCCAGATTTTTTGCTCGATATTGTGTACCTACACACCACATAACAAGTAGAGAAAAATGTGCCAGATTTAAACACCAAAATAAAGAATAAAAAATCGCGTTGCCTCATTGGCAACGACGCCATTTGTTGGAATGCGAAATCGTGAATTTGATTTGAAATGTGTCATAGTATAGTTGTGATTCCGTTTCAACAAAAAAATATATATTTTTTATAACGAGATGTGAGTCCCGATCGATCTCAGGGAAGCACATTTTGCAAATCAATTCTGATTTTTCTACTTGCCATTATTATCTCCTAATAGAGAGAAACAAAATTAAAATAAAGCTTCATAAATAATTGGCTGTTTCTAGATACATGCTTCCACTACTATTATGAATGCAGAAAAAGAACAAGAAATAGAGAGAAAGGTAGAGAGATAAGAGTAGAGATGAGGGCGCTGATGGTGCTTCGGCATGGAGTGCTTCAGCAGCCTTGGGTTGCTTCAAGAAGGGTAGCAGAACCATCCCTTTTAGTGGTAATGGGGCAGTGAGGAGCTTGGATGGAGAGAGCTCTTTGGAGTAGAATGGAGAGGGAGATGCTCGGTGGTGGAATTATGATGGACATGGGGGTTCTTGGGCCATTTTTATAACCACAATGAGGGGCAAATGAGTCATTTTGGGCTCCTATTCGTGCCACCTATCTAGATCAACTGAGAGCCATTCGATATCAAGTGAAGGGCTTAGATTGCGTAAAAATCGTGCCTAGATCGTGCCTCCAACGTGTGCTACCATATGATGCTTCCACGTGGTGCATCCGTGATCGTCTGATCACCATCGCGCGATCACTCATGCGTCAAGGAAGCCCACCTCACATGCTCTCAAATGTGCACTTTATCCTAGCCATTCGATTTGATGATCAACGACTGGCATCATGTCAATCACGTGCTACTCACGCACTGAAGACTCACACCCATGTGCGATGGCACGTCATCATGTACGTGCAACGAATCACCCATCTGCTACACCTTGTGGCACTTTTCCTACTACATGATCTCGATCACAGACTTCAATTTCGCGTGCCTCATGCTGAGCGTAATTGTGGTCCCCTCCGTGCGTATCGAATGAGCGCTAGCCACTCTCCTTAAGGCACATGAACAATGCACTACACTCGCATTTGTGTCACTTTCTTGAATTTGTGCTCGTGTGTTCTTAACCGTTGGATGACGATCCAACGACTGAGATGAGGCCTTATCTTGATGAAGCATGGGGAGGCTAATGACGTGGCACCTCTGTGACCATTGGATGATGATCCAATGGTCCACAGAGCACATGGGATTGCCTTCAGAGGCTGAGGGTGCGGTGGAGGGACGTTGGGTTGGCACCACGTCCATCATGCCACCTTTGTAGATGGTGTTACAGGGCTTCGATTGAGGTGATTTTTGCATCGTTGGACTGTGTTGGTTGCTTTGAGTCCATTCGTAGGGTTGGGTTTATCATCCGCTACCCTGAATCATCTGCAATTATTATTGTCTATCAATTAGCTTATAAAAGTAGCATTATTCTTTACATGGCTAAATGAATTAATTATGGTGCAACTATGCAGCTCATGCATTCATTATTCCTAAGTTAAGCTTGGATCTGACTTAATTTATGTTTATTAGGTCCTATGATTATTGCGCAATCACTTCCCCATGGTGGCCATTTGTTTGACAACCTGCAACACCTCTGCTACTTGTTTAACGGATAGCATTTGAGAAGGTACCTAAGTTGATCTCGGACGAAGAGGGTAAGGTGCCTTCCCCAGAAAGACCACCTTCTTCTTTCCCACGAAAGACCTACTTCCATCGATCTTCTCCCCATCCTATCGATCACTCAAAGTCTTGCCCTTGTTGCTGTTGTTCACTCTGGAACATGTTTAAAAATCATCACGTTGTAGTATAGATCGAATCAGTGAGAAAAACAAATAATATTTACTACTCGAATGAAAGTCTAAGGTCGAACATAGGGAGCAAATAGGAATTCACACACTAATCTCAATAATGTAAATGAGCACAAGAATTTAAACCACAAAATGATATTTAATAAATATTAATATGTCACATTAGATATTGAATGAATTCTCATGTATCTTTGAGGTAATAAAAAAGTAGAGAAGCTAAAATAATGGTGATTTAAATCACCAATAATTCTCTAAGCATATATATCAAGCATTCAATCAATTTAGATATCTCAATAGTAATTCTAAAGTATCAAGCCTCAAATCAGTCGTTGGGTCAGATGACCAGACAACTTAACCATCATATGCTACACTGCTTCTCTAGCATTGTTGTTGTTGTTGTTGTTCTTTCTTTGTTCTCTTCTTTTGGCCTTCTCAAGCCCTTCTCCTGTTGCTTTTTGTCTTTAACCTCTTCTCCTCTTTCTCTACAGGCCTTCTTCCTTTCCTCCTCTTCTGTGAAGGCTTCCTTCTCTTCTTATGCATAGAGGGTAGCCATCTCAGATTTGGCTAAGTGTCGCATAGGGCAAAACCCTCCCCTGTCCCTGCTCTCTCTCTCTCTTTCTCTCTTTAGGATCCGCCCTCCTATGGCCACAGTCAGGATATTCGAGTAAACGGGCACATGCACACCCGGGACTAGGCTCATCAGCAGTGGGTGGTGGCGAGGTGTGAACAGGCTTGGGCAGGTAATCGGATGCACCAGACCCGCGTGTAGGTGTCGCGGGCGAGGCACGTGAGGGCATGGAGACCTCAACCCCTATGTTTACTTGAGGAAACAAGATGTATGCAGAAAAAACTTATATGCACCTCTATATGTCCTTCTACACCTGATCTGGGACTAATCCCACAGCTATTTTTCTTGTGCAGTCGGCAGCAGCAGTAGTTGCTTCATTGCTTAATTGAAGGTGAAGAGGATGTAGCCTCTTCCAATTAACTGCCTAGAAGTGAACCTGAAGGGGTTTCGCGTTGCCTGGAGATTACACTTGGAACCGTTAAGTGCTGGAGCGAGCTTCAAGCAAGCCCGAAACTTGCACGTTAATGGTGGCTAGAGGTGAAGACCTAAAAATCAATAATAAAGCCTCTCAACCATGTTAAAACACTTCAAGAGAATTGCCGAGGGTCGTGGTATGTGGTGGCAGTGGTTTCATGGCTGATTAGGGTGTGTGGTGGTCGGTTGGAATCGGGGAAGGAAGCCGGTGATGGGTTTGTTAGGTGGTGTGATTGGGTGGACGAAAAAGCGAATGGAGAGAGGGCTTTTGAAGAGTGGAGCACGACATAGCTGATGGAGGTGATAGCGGTATAATTTGTGCGGTGGAGTGGCGGTTGGGTGTTGCCGGAGCTTCGCCGGAGCGAAAGAAGATGGAGGGGGAGAAGTGTGGTCGGTGGTTATTTTGAGAGATAGAAATAGGGAAAAAGAAGGAGGGAAGTAGAGGAAGCTAAAGAACCTAATCTAATGGTCAAAGGAGGTAGGAAACCCATGCCGGTGTGATGGCCGGACATGGGGAAGATGAATCCTCCGAGAGGGGGATGGCGTCGAAGAAGGGGATCTGGATGTCATGGCTTTGGCCCACCAGTCATGGACGAAGATGAGGAAGAAAGAGGACAGGCCAATTTGGCCATTGGCCATTCGTAGGAAGATGGGGGAGGAGCTCGCCGAGCTAAGGGCCGAAGGGAGAGTTAGGAAGATGTTTTGGGCCCAAAAACTAGCTAGAGAGCACGACCATGCAATGGGTGTGCTTAAATAGGGCTTAGGAGGGGGTTCCAATCTTGGAAACAAGCTTGGGACCCTTGGAGCTTATGCAAAAATAGGACACCCATTCCTTCAAAGTGTTCACATGAGCTTTTGGGAAGGAGTTGGGAGCCAAGATTGGTCCCATTGGAAAGAGGATTTCCTAAAGAATCTCCAGTTTGATTTTGGGAAGGTTTCATCAATGAATCAAAGAGATCTCTCCAAATGAAGCTCGCCGGAGTAGGATTCTTGAGTGATAATGGTGGAGGGACCTTTTTGTGAAGAAGACAAGAAAGTTGGGGGGATATTTGTAAAATATTCAGAAGTTAAGGATCTGAATGAGATAAAAGGAGTCTAACTGGACCAAAATGCAAAGTTGGTCAAGATGATCTCAGATTATGCTCAAATTTTGGTACAAACCTAATTTGGATCCAAGAAATCTAGTGGTGAAGTTAGATTTAGGTTTTAACCTTGTTTGATTGGGTAACTATGCAAAAACCTAAATTAGGGCAAATGTCTTCTAATACTCTATTTTGGATCAAGATGGATTCTAATGGTCAAAATAAAGTTACCAAACCCTAGAGAATATTTTTCTATGAATTTTAGAGGGTTTAGGTAAATTTTATCTTTTCCAAAACCTCAGTTAATTAAGCAGGTCTATTTTTAGGGTTTCATATGTCATTTAATTCTTAAAACACGCGAAAACCCTTTTCTGTCTATATTAACCCACTTGTTGGATATTTAAGACCATTTGACCCTTAATTACCCCCAGGAAAAACCCATGGTTGTTTTGCATTCAAAATATGATGGTAAAATTACAGTTTTAACCCTATTTTATTATCTTTCTCTCAGAATGATCATGCAATGAATTAGGGCACTCTAGCAGTTATGTAGGAGCTTTTATTCCTTGATAATGACTAAATTGAGCTAGTTATGGCTCATGATGGTGTTCCCATCAGTTGCCATTTGGGGGTTCTGGACGAGTAGCACGCAAATCACCAACCACTAGGTTAGAATCATTATCCAAGATTGGTGGGTTAGGGAGATCCACCGGGTTGGGTCTCACAATGTTGGTATTGGGTTCGGGTTCGGCTTTAGTATCGTTGGGGGTATCCTTGGGCAAAACACTAGTCTCCTCGATTGGCGATTGAGAGTATGAGTGGGGCCCTTGTGAAGCATCTCCTACCTAAGTGACATTTGGAATTTCGAGGGGAATGAACGGTCGTCCATCATCAACATGGAGATTTGACATACGTCTGTCGTCATCAGTGGAGAGGAGGCAACCACCACCACGGTGAATGACTGAGTATGCATGGCTCTATCATACGCCTACTGAGTAGGGGGACTCCAAGGGACGACATGTACCAAACATGCCATCTTGTAAATGCGAAGCACCAATGATGAGGGATGGGAGGTTCCCTATTTAGGATCCACTTCTATAAGGGCTCGGATTTTTAATATGTTTAATTAGTTAAATATGGTTCTAATTTAATGTTTAACGGTGGGATTATGGGCATAGGAAGTCTTATATAATTTTATTTTTATTTTATTATTTAGTTAAATTCATTTTGGTTTCTTTAGGAAGCCATTCCCTTTGGCTTCCTTGAGAAGCCAACTCTTTTTGGCTTCTTTGAGAAGCTACCCCTTTTTGGCTTCTTTAGGAAGCCACTCCCTTTGGCTTCTTTGAGAAGGCACTCCTTTTGGCTTCTTTCAGAAGCCACTCCCTTTGGCTTCCTTGAGAAGCTACCTTCCCTTTATATTCTCCAAGCCACTTTTCCCCTAATGTGAGAAAGAAAGAGAGAAGAGAGAAAAGATAAGGAAAGAAGGAAGGGCTCCTTGCTCCAACCATTGCCGCTACATGTTCTTGCTGTTGCTACGTACGAGACAAGGAGAAGAAGAAGATCCATTGAAGGTAGGGACTTCCATCTCTTTTGGATTTCCTCTTGATTTCCTAGGTTAGATTGTGGAATGGTGCATGGATTTGCTTGGTTTATGGATGCATGTGAAAATAGTTGGCGTTGTTGTTGCTGTTGAAGTTGGGTTTACCGTGCGGAGAAGAAGAGCAATGATTAGGGTGGTACTCGCTGCTGCTGACGTAGCTGTTGCCGTTGCTATGTTGTTGAACTTGGTGCTGCTGCTTGCGGGAAGGAGACAAGCTCAACTTCAAGGTAGGGGTTTCTCCTTTTTTCATTTCTCTTGATGTCCTGAAATGGATATGGTTTTCCTCGATTTTATCTTGTTGCTAGTATGCTTGAGATGTGACAGTAACGGAGAATCGCGTGTTTGAAATATGATTGTCATTCTTTGTAGTATAGTCATGAAATCCACTCATCAAAAATAATTTCTAAAATAACGAGACTTGGAGTCTTGGTCATTCATCTCTAGGAGGAGTTTAGGAAATGCAAATTAATTTTGATCTTGCTCGCTCTACTTGCTTAAAATTGCACATTGGTTTCTAATCTTCGGATCACTATTTTGCCATTTGCATGATTAACCCTTATCACGTGCGCATGTGTTAAGTAGATAACGATTGTAAATGTATGGGTTTCAGTACGCACAATCCTAGTTAAATGATGGCCATTGACAGAGAATGCATTAATGGTTAGATCTTCAATGTTTTCAGGCACCGACATGCTAGTTGCAAGAAAGATGTAAAATTGAGCACAGGCAACTTAATCACAATAAGGTATTGTAAATAAGCACATGGTGATTTTCACACATAGATATAGAGATATATAAAAAGATGATTTCATTGATTGTATGATGGTGGTTACAGTACAGCTAGAGGAACGATTGTACATAAATGCTTGAAACATAAACTACTCACTAGCAGAAAATGACTGCATACACGAATCTATGGGAGGATTATGTATGCATCATTGGGGGATAATATGGAGCTACACTACTAAGCTGTAATAAAGCAGTAAACCTATGAAGAACTGTCTACTTAGCTAAAAGAAATATGGGCATTCGGAGGTGGGCTCCAATGGCCTTTGACTTAGTTGAGAGGAGAAGGAGGGGCAACCAATGGGGGTTAGGCCGACCCTTGGAGTTGTGGAGGAGGAGTGCTCTAGCCTTGCCGTGGAGGTGGTGGAACCATGGTGGGAGCTCGTGGAGTGGAGGTGGAATGGAGGTGGAGTTATGCTAAGGCTAGATAGAAGGCTACATGGGTGCAAATGGCCACCCAAGGATCCTTTAAGTAGACCCTAGGGAGCCTCTCTAGAGAAGTGTGGAACTCTCTAGAGAGAGATCCAAGTGTGGCCATCCAAAAGAGAGAGAGGGTAGTTCTTAGATCCACCAAAAGTGGATCTACAATTTGAATGTCTCTTGGTTGCTAATTTTAGCAACCAAGAGTGGTGCCACCTTGAGGAGAGTTCTAGAAAACTCTAGGTGTGTGTGTGTGCGTGAAGGTGTGTGTGTGTGTGTGTGTGTGGTTGTGCCCTATGTGGCTAAGTGGTCTAGGTTAGGTCCTAAGGTGTTTGGGTTAGTGTAGGTCTCAAATTAGGGTTGCAAACCCTAATTGCTATTGGGAAAGTAAAATTAAACTTGACATAAGTTTAATTGAGTGAGTGTGAACTTAATTGAGAGTGAAATAACTCAATTAAGTTGGGCTTAGGTCAATTAGACTCTCACTGAGTCTAATTGTGCTTGTGTGGATTGAGATCTAAACTCAATTGGACTCTATGAATCCAATTGACTAGGCAATGGTGATTGACTTTGATCCAAGTCAATTGGTCTTAATGAGAACCTAACTAGGTTCTTAAGAAGGTCTAGAGGAGGTGTACTAGGGTTAAGGTACCTTAATTTAGGTTCGCAGGGGGTTGGAATTGGGTTTAGGGACATAGGAACTCAAGATCCAAGCTTGAAGTCCAAAATAGGAACTGGAGAGCAGTTCTAGATGTCCAATAATAGTATTAGATGACTTATACTCAAAAATCAGAATCCAGACTTGTTTTCTAGATGTCCAATTTGAGTCAGGAGGGAATCAGGGTTCTGTCTTGGGTATTTTGCAGAAATTGGATGTTTGACCAAGTGTATGGACGTCCAATAACACTGTGGACAAGGATTTAAGGTGTGTGGGTTGTGGCTAAGGGTCCTGGACATCCAATAACTTATCTGGATGTCTAGATAAGGGCTGGAACTAGGGTTTTGAGGCTTCCTAGGCTATGGTGACCTAATCTAGGGGCTATTAAGGCTTGGGAAGGCTTCTAGGGCTATCTTAGGGCTAGGATTGAACCTAAGTTCTTCATAATTTAATTGCTTTACTTCTACTTAATAGAATAGCATACCTTAACCCTTTACATAGTTTCTCTACTACATTTTATTCTAATCTTCTGCTCTAGCTCTGATGCAACACTAGCTTCAGGTCCATCTCCAGATCCAGCTCCAGATCTAGCTCATGAGCTTCTTATTACCTGCAATTTATATAGTGCACTTAATTAGTACATTATATCATTATTTCATGCATAGCTAAAGGAAAGCAGTAAGGATGCAAATAATGCTTATGCATGCATGAATTACACTAGCTTATGCTAAGTTCTAACCTAATTTAGGTCAATTAAGACCTACGATTGCTGTGCAATAAGGATGCTTGAAAATGTGGATTCGCATTCGGATCGTGTCGAGTGTGGGAATATTTGATTTATGCTTTTGGTTAGGTTAAGTTGATGCATTGGCTATATTGGGGAGTTCTTGTGGGGTTATAATCTTGATGTTGAGATTTATGAACCTAAGGGCTTTCATGTGTTTGAAGATTAGGTTGGTACCCTAAGTAATGGTTGTTTGGATTAGGGTTGTTTGTGTGTGATTTTGGTTTGGTTGAAATAAAGCCTAAATGGGTCCTAGTAAGGGTATAAAAATCCTAATTGACTAAGCCAAACACAAATATGGAATGGTAAGGTGAAAGTCCTATCAAGAACTCTAGTGGTGGTAAAGGCATGATATGAGGGTTCTTGGCTTGATTCCATGAGATGCACATGTGTACCTTAGGTTTGTAATGATTGGGGAAGAGGCCCTGGTCAAGCAATGGGTTATTAAATCATTACCTTTAAAATTGTACAGTTATATTGTGAAGTTGTGGGGTGTACACACTTCTATGTTAATTGTGTAATTTGGTGATGAGTGCAAGTAAACAAAAGGAAGGATTTCCCTTGATTTCTCTAATTACTTGGGTTCTTTTCATGCTTGTAAAGGCTTAGAATGGTATCCTAAATGGGTGGTGTTAAGTGATAAACATGGACAATCAAACGGAAGGATTAAAGTTTGGAACTGGGTATTGGCGACACCTAGTACCGATATTGGTGACTAGTATTGGTACCAGTTGGCTCTGCACTAGTTAAAAGGGGACATAAGTCTTGTACTGGAGGCACCTCGTACCGGTATTGGTGACTTGTACTGGTACTGGATGAGTTCAATAGCCATGATTGAAGGTGTCTAGTACTGATACCGGTGCCCAGTATCGGCACTGGATGGTACTATGGCTTTGTGCTGTGGGTGCCCAATATTGGTAATTGGACTTAATGCTGGTACTGGCACACTATGGTCAGGTTGGGATAGTAGGTACCCAACACCGGTATCTAGAGCTAGAACTGGTATTGGCGTATTTTCTCTACCCTACTTGAACTCTATGAAGAGAACAAAAAGTTGATTAAAACTGGCTAAGTAAAGGATTGAAGCCAAAATATTGGAATCAGGGAACTCTTGGGATCAAATGTACCTAACATGCATGCTTATCGGCGGTTAAGATTGTAGTTGGATTGGAGGTGCAAAACCCAGGTTTCAGGCATGAAAGGGTGGTTTTGCAGCCTTGAATTGGGCATGTAGCCTGACCGAACATTAGGTCAGAATTACCTAATAATAGATGTATGTTGGTAGGGCTTCCTAACATTAGGTAACAGGTCCCTAATAGTCGGTAGTTTGTTGGAGATGCTAATTGGCTTGAATGTGGGTTTCTGGCACTAGAAATCATATGGAATGATGGAACCAAATTGGGGGTCTAGTAGGTGCCCCAATAGTCTGTGAAAATGGTGAAATTGTAGTTAAACCCTAGATAGGAAATGTGTGTGTCTGTGTGTGCATGCGTGTGCCTCAAATTTGAGCTTGAAGAACCCTAAGTGCATTAAAATCAGATCTCAATTGGCTAAGTAATGACTTGAACCTCACATGATGATAACTATGACTCTATTAGGGTCTAATAAGAGAAAATGCTTGGATCCTAAGGTCTTGACTAAGACCCCAGGTGATCCACTAGGTCTCTAGGACTTCATTCTAGGCATGAAACCTAATGAAATCAATTGATGGTAAGTCGAATAGGTGAGCTCTTAAGGTTTCATCCTTAGACTTGGTGAAACACAGGTTCACTGCTCGGGTAGAGAACTCAAGCTGTTACGGGAGCACGAGGCTACCAAGGGAATATGACTCGGAACTTGAAAAGTTCCTAGGTCCAATGATAGGCCTTGGGCTGTCATTGGTGTTTGGTACTTGGATGTACCTAAATCTAACTCGATGTGGAGGTACTCATGACTCTAGACTCTGTAGGTGCTTGTATGCACAGCGAGGAATGTAGAAGGTACTTGGTGATTGTTGTTAAAGGCTCACTTGGCGACAGAATTTGTCAAGGTACCGTGATAGATTGGTTTAGACCTCATCCGATAATGGATTGAGAGGGCACACCCGTACACTGCACTCCTACTAAGAGCTGCTCCTAACGAGAGCATTGGTGTGGCTCGACAGTTTTGGCCAATCTTGCGATGATAATCTGGTTTTATCCTTGACTGGTCCTTGTTGGACACAAACTGAGCATGTGCTTCATGATCACAAGCCATAGGCCTAGGTAGCTCCCAAGAGGCCTAACTCTTCTGACTAAAGTCAGCAACGTAGCCGATACATCGAGAACAGGTACACCTTTCTTTAGGATCAATAAACTATTAGCCTCTCCCCTGGCCAGGTCGAGACTATCAGGCTGGAATTTAAAGGAAAGGATGCATGTCAATTTCGTCTGGTAGAGAGGGATGATTCCCAGAATCTGATCATTAAGGTGAGTGAGAGAATAAATTAATTGTACCAAATCATTGGAAGAATCTGGGCAACTTGTTTAATTGGGTTGTAAGACAACGGTGATTGGTCGTGTTAGTTAGGGTTCGGGAATTAGAACCAAGAGTGTTGGGTTGGGCTAGGAACTAGACAGTAAATGAAACTGTACACTATCCTATTTGGATGATATACAGCAGTTTGTTGTTCCCTACTGAGCCGATTGGCTCATCCCTACTTTGTGACCTAGTTTCAAATTGTCATTGTAAGTCGTTGATGGATGGGATTTGTCGTTGCGAAAGTTTTTAAACGGTCTATTGGCAAGTAATTTTCATGCTTTGGTTTGAAGTAAATTTATGTTTTGTTACTGCTTTTCTATATCAATTATGTGCCATCCTTCCCATATTTTCTACCATTTTATGTAACAAATGGAACGTTTTCATAGCTCGACTTAGTTAGGTACAACCTAAATTAAATAAACCAGCACCTCTTCTGTTGCCATTACCCTGACTCTGACCCTCGTTGGGGGTTCGGGTTTTTGGGGTGTGACAACCCCGACCACCACGGTGGCATCCTTACCCGAGGGAGACACAGTTTGAAGCCCTATTTAACCACTACTAGAGATTCAAGCAGGATCTCAATAACCTCCTCTCTTCTCAAAGGGAAGGGGATACCCTCGAGGCCAATCCACACCCTTTCCTTCATTAGTGGACGCATAGATATACATCCTTCAATGACCCTAACCTTTCTACAATAAGTTTCCTGCCTGCTGCCCATCCAAAATGTTTGAAACATCATCCCTTTATGATCTTCCTCCCTTAAGTCAAAGAGGATAAACTTGTCCTTAGAGAAGTGAGCAGCACTCCAATTGGTTGCAAGAAGGCAAAGTCTAGCAATGACCTTGTGCATAAGATCCAGTGAGAGGTCTACCCTTCTGGTGACTCCTATCAAGGATCCCTCAAGTTGTCAATGAAGCTCGCTGTCCTCCATGGGATGAGAGAATGTGATCTCGAAGTCTGGGGGTGGAGGAGGAGGCAGCAAAGGTGGAGATGCTCTGCATTTAGCCCTTTGATGTCCTACCTTACCACATCAAAAGACAGATCACCAAGTCTCCATGGTCATAGGCATAGTGGCCTCTACCACGACATCTAATGCAGATGACCACATTCGATGGTTGTCTTGGAAGGCTGGGTGAGAGAGTAGGTTGCGGAAGGCACCACTCCCTCTAGCCACCATTCTTGGTCATACGATAGCTCATTACTCGGGCCTTTAAAGTTTAAACCGTAAACTCTTTTCGTTGTAATTTTTAAACATAACAACGATTTAAATTATTCATCATTATTACTTTTAAAAGTAAACAATGTTTGTACATATTCGTTATTAGTCCTATCTAACAATGAAAAAATTGTTACTATTATTTTTTTGATGACGATGAATAATCATTCTTATACTCATATTTATTAACCTAAAGTACAAGAGTCAATTTATAATTATTCCAATATAAAACCCTCCCGTCCCCATTCCCATTTCCACACCTAAATGCTTACCACCTCTTCAATCCCTTGACACCTAAACTCATCCCAATTCTCACACCTAAACCCTCGCCACTGATTGTGAGCTCTCTCGATCTCTCCTGTCGCCAATCTGGTGAGAGCATTGAGGACATCGACATAAAGATAGAGAAAGAGAGAAGAGAGATTGCTGTAGGAGTTCGATCCTTGCGGCGATGGCCTCGATCTTATCAGGGACCCACCACCCTCCCTTAGACCACTAAAAGCTCTAGATAGAAGAGAAGGTACCTTTTTGTCGTGATGTGAAATCGCATTTTTGAAATGTTTTCCTCATAGTATAGCGCATAAACACATTGATAAATAATTTGACAAAACTTGGTAAGTCACGATGATAAATGCGCATTTATTCATGACAAAATGCTACTTATGTCAGTTCTTAAGCTTAACATTGCATTTAGCATTGTAAATAATGCAAAGCATTCATCATGTTGCATTTAGGTTGACTTGTATAAATTTTATATTAATTCACATATTTCTGTGGCTTGGGAACAGAGTGATATATTTCGAAGCTCTAGATGAAGAATCCAACCGTGTGGATGGATCTAGATTGACTATCGCATCCCATCAGCATGAAAATCGATCTGCTTCGACATCTGTGGCATTCTCTACAAGCATTTGAAGATAGATGGCCTAGATGATGCCACATGGCATCATCTAGGCCACTCAACATTTGCCGCACTCCTGCTGAAGGACCTCATTGCCACTTCTCCACTGTCGGATGAAGATCTCATGACTGATGAAGCGCTAAGTCTCATCAGGCTCACAGTTGTTGGATGAAGATCCAACGACCACGAGCGCATGCCAAGGATGAGTGTGACTCACATGCTGAGGATGCGCATTCGAGTCTCACTGAGATAAGCCCTCTGTAGTAATCAAAATTTGACCGTTCGATCGAAGATGAGCGTAGCAAAGGGGCGATGTGGCACTTCGAAAGCCACACGATCTGCATGCGTGTCATAACAAGAGAATTCAAACCCGATCACACACACGCCCATCGCATGATCTGGAGCATTGATCCGCATGCTTTCCTAGCCCTTCATCACGCATCAAACAACCAATCACGGGCGAGTGAGGCACGATCTGTTGCACTCACCAAAGATGGCTGCAATGACTCTTAGCCGTCAAATCTCAAGAGAGGTGCTATGCGTGCGTGCTCGAATGATTCGAAGGCACAATCTCCCCAACCAAACGATGTGAATAAGATGACTGTCATTTGCCCTCGCTAGCGGGAGCACACTGCTTGAAATTTGGGGAGTACGGTATACACATTCTCTCCACCCTACGATGTGGATCTGGCAACTACAAGCGATTCCCACGCCATCCAACTACTGCCTCCACTCCTCACTAGCAGCGGCCTCAATGCCTAGCCAGCGGGTACATGGGACATGTTTGTGTGCATGGGTTTAATGTGGGTGCATGGGACATGCATGCATGTCCCATGCACCCGCATTAAACCCATGCACACAAATACACCCGTCTAAACCACTATAAAAGGACCTACACACCCCCTTGCCTACCCATCTCTACCTATGCTATTCCTACCTGCCTAAGAGCTCCAAGAAGCCATCCAAGCTCCCAAAAGCTCTATTCCCAAGCTATAAAGGCTCCCTTTTAGTATAGAATCCTTTCCTTCCCATAAATATTCCTTCCTCAACACCTCACCTTCATAGGGAACCCTAGAGCCATCTCCTCACCTCCATTCAGGTGGATGATCACCTCCACCTCCTAATCACCATTCCTATAGCTTGGTCAAGCGGTCCTCTGCCCGGATTCCACATGCACCTCATCCCCGACATCCAACACCTCCTCCATCCAAGACGCTGGCAAGCACCGTCGTCTTGCCACACATCCATTTTGGGAGATTTCCTCTTACCTCCATTTCCTTTAGCTTGTTTAATATATTTTTGCTTAGTGTAATTGTAATAAACATCATTTTTCAATATATTAGTTCTCCTTCATTTCTCTTCTCCCTCTCTCTTTATTTTTTTTTTAGATTAGCTTAGTTAGCTCTTTGTTTTGATATTCTGTTATCATACTAAAAGAAGACCAAAAAATCATAAAGATCAAAAAAATACCAAAAAGAAACAAAGCGAAATGCGGATTTCAAAGAATCAAACGTCGCCTCCCTGTGTTCGACCCAGGACTCACTTTGAGTTTCAGTAAATACTTTTTGGAAGTAATATTTGTGACTACAACGATGATTTTTTTGAAAACTCTAATTTTACTCGCAAAAATAATACTTATCACTCGGTCGAACTGAGGGAGGTAGAAATGCAACTTGATTTAATAATGATCTAATGTAACTAGAACTAGAAGAGTAAGCAAGATAGATATGAAGCAAATCAACTTTATTTAAATAATAATCAAGCAAGTTTTCCATCTAGTTGAATGCTTGACAAGAAAAATTAACTTGAATAACTAGAAATAAATTAGAACTATAGCAAACCTACTAGAACTAGAACTACTAGAAGAATTAAAGAGATGACTATTTATTCTATTAGAATAAAGGCACCAAGGCGTGGTCCTCGATGGCCTTTGGATAGGTGTGGAGGAGCAGCAGTGGTGCACCAAGCGTGGGTCTGGTGGACGTCTTAGAGGATGATGGGAACACCATCAGAAGCCATAACTAGCTCAATTTGATCTTATTAAGTCATCAAATGCTCTTACATGATCACCAGAAGGCCAAAATTCATTGCGAATCCATTCAGAGAGAAATATAAGAAACCAGGGTTAAAACTGTAATTTTACCATCATATCTTGAATGTAGAACAACCATGAGTTTTTTCAGGGGTTAGATAAAGGTCAAATGGTCTTAAAAGTCTAACAAGTGGGTTAAAATGGTCAAAAATGGGTTTTCATGCATTATAGGAATTAATGGACATCTGAAACCCTAAAAATAGACCTGCTTAATTAACTGAGCTTTTGGTTAGGATAAAATTTGCATAAACCCTCTAAAATTCATAAAAAATATATTCTCTAGGGTTTGGTATGCTTGATTTGACCATTGGAACCCAGTTTGACCCAAAATAAGGTCGTAGACAGATATTTTTCCTAATTTGGGTTTTTGCATAAATTATCCAGTCAAACGAGATCAAAACCTAAATATAACTTCACCATTAGATTTTTTGTGTCCAAATTAAGGTTATACCAAAATTTGTGCCCAATCTGAGATCATCTTGACCAAGTTTGCATTTTGGTTCAGTTAGACTCTTTTTATCTCATTCAGATCCTTAGCTTTTTGAATTCTTTGCAAATGGCCCCTGAGCTTTGTTTCCTTCTTCACAAAAAGGTCCCTTCCACCATGAATCCTATTTCTACAACTTCAGCGACCTTTGATTGAAGAGAACTCCTTCTCTGATCAATCAATCCCTTCTAGAATTAGAAGGGAGATTCCTTGAGGAGTCCTCTTTCCATTGAATCCGTCCATGAGCCCTAAAACTTTCCCAATCTCTCATGCAAAAGCATGAGAGATTCGGGTATCAAAAGTTTCCAAACTCCGATAACATTTTAAAGCTTTGGAAGCTTGCTTCTCAAGCTTAAAACTCCCTCCAGAGGCCTATAAAAGACCCTTCAGATCAGGCCGAGTTCCTCAGACTTGATTTCGGCCTGGAACACCGTCAATTCCTCCCTCCTTGTCTGACTGAAAAGCTCCTCAAGCTCCGGTGACCTCCTTCATCTTCATTCTTTGTCTGACTACAATACCAGTGGCAAATTCGTCTTCCCTACCTTCCTTCGCATCGCGCCATACCAGTAGGCACCCCTCTGTCCCCGTCGTCGTCACCATCCCCATCACCAGAGCATCTTCTTCCCCGGTGCCAGCCTACCAACGCCAGTGTTGTTCTCCCTCCTTTGTCCATTAAATTGGGGTTAGATTAGCTTATTTAGGTCCTTAGGTTAGTTTCCTTCTCCAAAAAGCCAAAAATAACCCTCGACTCGACACGCTCACCTTCGTCTTCCCCGTCTCCGACTGCTCCTCCAGTGAGGTGGTTTCGTCACTACATCCCTCCGTCCACCTCGCCAACCGTTGCATAACCTTCGCCTCATCCTCCCACTCAAAAGCCCTCTCCTTATCTCTCCATTCACACACCCAACGCTTCCCCCGAACACACCTATCACCGATTTTCTTCCCCAACTTCGACCGACCACCACACACCCCCACAAGCCATGAAAACACCACCAATGCAATCCACGCCCTACGGCGAAGCTCTTGAGCTTGTTTAATTATGCCACGAGGCCGTGTTTATGTTTTCAGGTATTTGCCCTCGTCGCCATTAATAGAGCTCCTTCAAGGAGCTTGAAGAAGGTTTCTTGGCAACATCCCCAAGTTGTGTGGAAGACTTCTAAGCACATGCCCAGGTGGTCAATTAGGTGCCACACCACCTGCTTCAGCTTCAATTGATGAGACCTTCACCTGTAGCTGATGTGTGCAGAAAGGCGGTGGGATTTAGTCCCACATCGTAAACTCAAGAGCACCTGCAGCCGAATAAAGTGATTTGGTACTCCAGGCTTTTCACCTCGACTCACACAGGAGGTGAGGTCCTCGCACCCGTCATGCGCTTCACTCGTGACACCAACAGGCGGGTCTGGTGCATCGAGTTACCCGCCTAAGCCTTGTTCACACCTCGCTCACCACCCACTGCGGGTGAGCCTATTCCTAGGTGTGAGTGTGCCCGTTTACCCGATTACCCTAACTGTGGCCCTAGGAGGGCGAATCACAGAGAGAGCATGTGGGGGGGGGGGGTGGTTTTTCCCTGTGATACACTTGATCGTTGAAGGGATGGCCTCCCTCTGTGCACGAAATGAGGAGGAGAGCAGTTGAAGAAGAAATAGAGAAGGCTCGATAAGAAGAGAAAATGGAAGAAGGCTTGCAACAGGAGGAAGAAAAGAAGAGGAAGAAGAAGAACAGTGCTAGGGAAGCACTGTGGCACTTGTTGGTTAAGTCATCTGGTCATCAGACTTGACGTCTGATTTGAGGCTTTATCGGGTTATTTAAGTATCGAAGTTGAATGGTTGATGTCACTGTTGCATTATTTGAACTCAATGCATATATGCTTAAATTGAATAATTGGTGATCTAAATCACCATTGTTTTTGCTTTGAGATCCTTTTTGCCATATGTTAAATTCATGCTTTATATTTATTATCATTTTTGAGTAGTTTATTGGCTTATTTCTTGTGCTCAGTTACATATTATTTAAGATTAGTGTGTGAATTCCAATTTGTTCCCTATGTTCGACCTCAGACTTTTTTATTTGAGTAATAAATTCTATTTGTTTTTTGCATTGATTTAACCTATACTACTTGCATTGATTTTAAAACCCGATTCAAAGCGACCGACATTTTGTCACCGTTGCCGGGGAGCAACACGCAATTCACCGCTATTCTCCTACTATATTTTGATTATATTTGAGCACTAACTTGCCCTGTTTGCTTTCTTGTGATTTTGCGAGGTACTTCACGAGGACATTGTCTATGCAAATCAACCACTCCAGGACATGTAACTTCTCCATTCTTCCCCAATCAAGCTCCTAACCTTGGGAAGACAAAAAGGAAACAATTAATTAGGAATCACCTACCTTATTATTCATAGTAATTATCATTTAAAAGGCAAGTTTCCTGAGTTGTGATTTTTCTTTTCAAATCTCATTGAAGTTGAATTGATTCTATTTAGAGATCCTACCCCAAATTTCCTATGCCTATTAGGGACTACACTTAATTTCTAATCTTCTTGGACCACACACTTCTTGTTTAAAGTCCAAGGAGAATATTTTTGAAGATCAAATTGGATGCAGAATAGAGCTAATTAGGGTTTCAATTATTAGGGTTATGGAGTGTTAGTTCACACTTGCCTGCATAAAAGGAAACAAACCCACCTGCATTTGTGTGCTACACAAGCCCTCGATTGAAAAGATCTAATCAACAGAAACCCTAAAATCAGGCTCTAAATTCAGTTGAACCCTAAAATCCTTGGACCTAATAACCTGATAATCAATCAGGGTGATTTCTAGGTCTTAACCTAGATCTCATTTTGCCATCTTTAGGGCAGATCAGGTGAAGTTGGTCTACATTGTAGTTCAACCAACCTCCAAATTAGGTCACAATGTTGAATTAACTTCTAATCAAGTGAAACTCAAGGCACAAATTAGGACATAAAATTGGTACACTTAAGGACTTAAGTTCGTACATTCCAATCTACCTGGACCCTCAGTGACAAGGAAGGTCGGGTGGGGGAAACCCTGTAACTCGTAGGGACGCTCTACCATGTAGGGGTCCTTGTAGGGCTCTCCCTTCCTTGTTGCCCAGGAAATTCTCTGGTGTGCGAATTTCTGATTAAGAGGCATCATCCACCTCGAAGCTACCTTAGTCATCCAAATATCTTTGGGTGCCTTGATTGGGTCAAAAATTCACATCCAGTCCCTCATCCCTTCTATTTAGAGCACATACACAGATTATCTTGGGAATCTCTTTAGATCTAATGAACTCCAATCTGAACCTGAGTTTTGATTCTACATCTTGATTCCACCATTTGATTCAAAAATGCAACCCAACATGTTAGTAGACCTGTTTGACGATATACAGGTTAATGCGTCAAACACAACTACATTCATTTCAGAACCGGCACAACTGATTTTGACAAAACTAGAAAACAGGGCAACTTCAGATGTTCTCATGCCAAAATATCGGGAAATTGAGAGATGGCATAATGGTGAGTATATCTTGTGTAGATTTGAGCCATCACTATGGAAAGTACACCGAGATGACCTTGAAAAAAGAGACAAGATATTGCAAATGTTGAAATGTGTTATCAATCATAGGCATCAGTACACCCTTGCGACATCTTGGATTAACTAGCTCAATCTACCAAATCTCAGGTTTGATAATCAAGCTTATTACGGACCCCTCACCTAGAGGAATTCCAATTCAAATTTCATAGCAATTGACATACCTAATATTGAAATTGGTGGGGAAGATCTGGTTACAGGTGATTACGATTACGAGACAACCCTACCATACTGTAATGTTCTAAACACTTGTGATACCAAGATTGAATCAGAACCTCTCGACGATGTAAATTCCACTCCTTATTCTGATAAGGTGACTCTCAAGAGTAGTTCCGACATCCCTATAGAGCCCAACCTAGATTCTAGTGATCCAACCCACACCCTTAACCTAGAATCTGGATTTGAGTCTTCTTAGGATGATTACAAGGCCCCGTGTAATGAAAATCAGATTTTGAATTTGGACTACAATCCATGGCCCATATTTGATAAATACACCTCTCTAAACTCCTCAAAGATATAGATTAATTTTACGGAAGTCATGCTAATCTATGATACAGAAATCGAGGAGTTGGAAGAGTTGGGTTTTGATTTGATCTTCCATACAAGCCAAGAACCCGAGCCTATGCCTAATAAGGACACTTTTTGAGCTCGGAATGTGGAAATAAGTTAGATCCAAGTTACGTTGTTGATTCTACATCTTTTTTATTTACTCTACAGTGTAACCACTGATCCCGAATTAGATCCACAACATAATTCTCACAAGTTCTCCGATGATTTCGAATCTTACTCTGATTTCGGAGAACTGTTGTTTCCTGATAATTATGAGCTAATCTACGACCTTAGCATCCACGACCCATCTTTTGATTCTGACACTGAGGCCAATAATTTGAAAGAAAACACCTCTTCTGCAACATATACAAAGCCTTCCAAAACCTATTTTCAACCTCGACCCACAACTGGACTTAATTTCTACTCTGACTGTCCTCTCAAAGAGCCGGCTGCACATGATTCTCCTCCACATCTTTATCAGGTTTCGACCATCGATCAAACTACAAATCATGCCCCATCTTTCTCTGATCACACTAGTAGGCATCTTACATCCTCCATTGATTCTTTTTCATTCAAGGATCCCTACTTTGACTAGGCTGAATTGACTCAGCCAAACGCTAGCTTTTCACTTCCACATCCTTTTGAGTCACAAAGAATATGGTGGGCATCACATCTCTTGATTCACATCTATCAAGCCACCAGATTGATTGCGTTTGGGCTTCATCATCAGCTTGCTGATTTCAACAAGCACCTGGTTGGACCAACCAGGCTTTTGATCAAGGTGCTTCTACAAAGCTCGTATGATTTGACCACTCCTCCATACCATGTTCTGCTCGACTGAAGGCATTGAATTTAGCAGTTAACGGGAGGCAACCCGTCAACCCAAAAAAAATTGAGATCCTTCTGATTATCTTTCTATACTTCACGTCTATTGCACTATGAGTTCAGTTTTAGAATAGTCGATCCCACCTTTGGTACCCATACCAGAGCTTGAAATTGTCCACAATAGTCATCCCGACTCGTTTGTACACCCATTTATCCTGTTCTAATTCCTGAACCCAAAACTGTTTCATACCCTCTGTTTACAATGAGGACATTGCAAAATCTAGGCATGGAGGGGTGTTAAAGTGCAAACATACAAAAATTCATAGTTTGGAAGGGTTCTCACAAAAAAATACATAGCCTAAACAAAATTGAAAAAAATAAAAAATTGAAAAAGAAAATAAAATGGAGAAGGGAGGAAATTTTGAAAGAATTAATTGCATATCATTCTTACGGAGGAAAAAGGGGAGGAGATTTTGATATAAATGTCAAAAAGGAGCAACAATTTGAAAGAAAAGAGGTAGTCATCAGTAAAAGATTAAGGAATTTATTTAAGTTCTAGACCAAATCCAAATAAAAAAATAAAAAGATAAAAAGTGCTAAGAGACAAAAGAGATTAGTATGAACGCTGATCTTAGGCCTCTTGGGCTTGTGTTTAGGCTTAAAACTTCAAGTATTCATTAAGATCTGGATAGTCCTCAAGAGGTTGAGGAAAATGCGAAGCTTAAGTATTAGGTCTAAGGCTTAGGGATTATTCGGCCTCGTTAACTAACCTCTGGTTTGTGGGACTCGGTAACCTAAGCACCGTAATCCACACATAGTCTAATTCAGTGCGCTTAATTATCAAAATCACACAAAAGCGTTAATTCTATTTTGAAAAGCTACCTAGATTGAAGCATATCCTTTTAAGTTAATATTTCTTAAAAGTTGGGTGGAAATTTTGAATTCCCCTTTGGGCAGGAAAGTTCGGATTTGATGGCCGACTGCCTAAGGGGGCCCAACGCTAGTGCCAGTGATTCTGACGGATGGGCGGTATGGCGTCCGCGATCTTGGCACTGGAAGGCACGTGGCGTCCATGTCCCTAGTGGAGTTAGGAACCTGGGCACGAGGGACTTTCGAGATGGTTGGGGCAGAAGTCGAAGGGAGGTGACTTGCTATAGATGTCAGCTTCGGGGGCACCTGGTGGCGACCTGCCGACGTCCATTGCTGTGTCTGGCGTGTGCAGGGTCTGGTCACAAACGGGATGCTTGCCTGGCGACCTGTGATGGTTCTGGGGGCAGGGATTGCAATACACCTTCGTGCCCTAGGGGTGAGTTGCAAATGCCCCTCCCCCCTTAATGCTTGGGGGATGTGCTATGGATGTGGAGGTTCCCCTGATTGAGGATGTCAAGGTAGCGGAGCTGGCTCTACGTAGTGCTTTGATTGGAGAAGTCATGATGGGCACCATATCGATGGACAAAATTCAGCAACTGGTGAGATCTCTTCCTCTATCAACTGATGCATGGAAGATTGCAATTATTTCTTTGTCGTGATTTGTGCTATTTGATGTGGGTGCGGGAGATGTTGAAAGATATTATTTTCAGACTAGCATTTTGGGTGGCCTATCAGTGATCTGGCGGCTGGTATCCCCTTTTGATGGATCTCTGCCTGAACGTCCCCCTCAAAGAACATCCCCTAGGTCTGGTGTTCTTGAGATCAGAGGTCTGCCTCTGCATCTGAGATCTAGGAAGGTGGTGGAAAACATGATAGCTGGGTTTGCGTCTGTGGCCGTGGATGCTGTTGTTGGTCTGACTGGAGGAGATGCCAGTGTTCTGAATGTGAGGGTGAAGGTCTTCAGGGCTGGTGCCATTCCTGATAAACTGATCCTCAGATGTGGGGGCAGTTCTTGGATGCTCCTTCTGAATTTTATTGTGGCAGATCGAGAGGTCGTGCCTAGACATCGCCCCCCTCTTATGCTGTGGTGCTGAAAACTAAAACTCCTCCCCTGCAATCAAATTGTGTTAATCAGGATATGGTGGCAGAATGCTCTAAAGATTGGGAATTGGTGGATGAGGTAGGGAACCTGGGGGTTGTGGAGATGAGGACTAAAGCTCTGGTAGGTGTGGCTGAAGTATCTCTGATCCAAGACCTCCCCTCCTGTGTTGAGGTGTTGAAGTCCAAAACACCTTCCTTGCAACCACACGATGACTGTCAGGAGGTGGTGGTAGAATGCTCGAAAAAGAGGGAATTGGTAGATGAGGTGGGGAGCCTGGGAATTGTGGAGATAAGGTCTGAAGCTCGGGATAATGTAGCTGATGTACCCCTGATCCAAGAGGCAACTGCAATGGTGGATGCTAATGGGAAGGAAATGATTATGTCTAATGAATTGTGGTTGAGGATCTGAAAACCCATCTGGGTGAGCCTGATGAAGGGATGACTATGAATGTGATTAATGAGCCTGCTGTTTCTGATATGGTGGACCCCTCTGTGAGTTCCTTGAACTTGTAGATCTGTTCTCCTGTGGCTGAAGTCATGCACTCGAAGTCAAAGACTCCTACTGCTAGGAGTGGGAAACCTCCCTATAAGCTGAGGCTTAGAAGGCACACTCCCACACAAAAGGTTGATGAATCAGTCATTACAGCTGTGATGAAGGTTAGCAGGACTTCTGCAGCTAGGAAGGGGACAGACCTGATTCCCAAATGAAGGTCCTGAGCTGGAATGTGCTTGGGCTGTGCGATAGAAGCAGGAAGGGATCTCTACTTAGATATCTGCGTGAATGGGAAATCGACTGTGCCATCCTTCAGGAGACACACACTGATTGTGCGTTTGATAGGGAATGGGAAGAGATGAGGGTAGGATCTGCAAATGACCTTGTGGTGGTCAATTCCAATGGCAGATCTGGGGGAATTTCCATTTGGTGGAAGAAGCAGATGTTGTGCTTCCAGGAGGTTTCTATGGCTAGGCACCTTCTGACATGTACATTCACAAGAGGCCAGGGCGACAGTGTCTTCTATGTGACAGGTGTGTATGGGCCAAATGATCCTAACAGGAGGCAGGAACTGTGGGAGGACTGGAATCTGGCTGCAGAATTTGTAGCTGGGGAGGCTTGGCTTGTTGGAGGTGACTTTAATTGTACTTTAGTGGGGTGTGACATACCTAATGGGGTGGTCGACAGTTCCTCCACAGGATTTCAATTGGTGGTCTAGGCTTTGGGGATGTGCGAATTTCCCTCATCAGGGGTTGAGTTCACTTGGAGGAATGGCAATGTGCTCATGTCCAAGATTGACATATTTTTTCGGAATGCTGAGTTGTTGGATCTCTTCCAGATGTCATTTGTGTGTGGTCTTGAACGTCCATTTTCTGACCATACACCCTTGGTGTGGGACAATGGTGAGTAGGTGGTGGCTGGATCCTACTTTAAATTTAGGAGATCTTGGCTGAGGGAACCAGGGTTCAGAGACATGCTTGCCAGTTGGTGGAGGTCACAGCAGGGTGAAGGCACGGCCACCTCCAGACCGGCTTCTAAGCTTATGGCTTTGAAAGGTATGCTGAAGGAGTATGGTGATGTTGTCTCAGTTCTCAGACATCAGAAGCGTCAGGAGGCCTTGCTGAAAATTCACAAACTAGATACCAAGGAAGCTGTGGATCATTTGTTTGAACTGGATCTTGCTGATAGAAGAAGATGGAAGGGGGTGGTAATTGAAGAGGACCTGAAATTGGAGATGGATTGGAGGGAGAGATCTAGGCAGCTATGGCTAAGTGAGGGGGATGCAAACACCAAATTCTCTCATTTGGCTACTAGCTCTAGGAGGAGAACAAATCTGATCTCGTCAATGGTTAAAGATGGGTAGAGAATTACCTCCTTATCTGATATCAGAGCTGAGGCCGTCCGATACTTTAAGGAATCTTCAAGAGCTACAGGTAGGGGCAACTAGAGAATGACAGCAAATGATTTGCCCATGATTAATGAGTCTCAGGGGTCCAGCCTGATTGAACCTATATCTGAAGCTGAAGTTTTGAAGGCTATTAAAGACCTCAACTGTGAAGGATCGCCTAGTCCTGATGGAATCCAGGTGTTCTTCTACATAGAACTGTGGGACATTGTGGGCTTAGAGGTTATGGGAGTAATTAGAGAATTCCAGAGAGGCAATTTTGGCTTTGAAAGAATTAATAGATTTTATCTGTTTCTTTTGCCAAAAACCCCGGGTGCTGAATCATTCTAGGAATTTAAACCCATTGCCCTTTCTAACTCCCTATATTTGGTGATTGGCAAGGTCCTGGCAAATAGGTTGAGGCCTGTATTACAAGATTTGATCCATCCTACTCAGTCTGCTTTCCTCCCGGGTAGATCCCTACAAGAATCTTTTATCTTGGCCCAAGAGATGGTTTGTGGCTGGCATAAGAGAAGATGCGAGGCCTTCCTATGGAAGGTTGACTTTCGTAAGGCTTATGATTCAATCAGTTGGCATTATCTATGGGATGTGCTTAAAAGAAGGGGCTTTCCCTCTACTTGGATAGCTTGGGTTAAAAGATGTATTACCACTGCCTCCTTTACCCCTCTAATAAATGGGAAACCCTGTGGTGCATGTATCCAGCATCAATGTGGCATTAGGCAAGGATGTCCCCTGGCCCCTTTGATCTTTAATTTGGCAGTTGACAATTTAGCTTGGTTTGCTTGTGAGCTTTCTGAAGCGGGTCTTGTCAGAGGATATTCACTATCTTGTAGGAACAGTCTGGTTCCCATTCTTCAGTATGCAGATGATACTTTCTTTTTTGTTGAAGGATCCATGGATGGAGCGTTGGCTCTGCATCATCTGGTTGATATCTTTGGTGAGCTTTCTGGACAGAGGTTAAATAGGAACAAATCTGGTTTAGTCTGCTTTGGTTTATCTGAGGAGGAGCAAGAAGCCTTAGCAGCCATCCTGATGACTCCCTGCATCAGTCTTCCTATTAGATATCTTGGGCTGCCTTTGAGGTTTTCCAGGTTGAAGAGAGGTGATTGGAATTGCCTTTTCGACAAGATCTCTATGAAACTTGATGGTTGGCATAGCAGGTTTTTATCCAAAGGTGGAACGCTTATCTCGCTCAATTCGGTGATCACCTCCATCCCTGTCTTCTACTTCATTTTCAAAGCACCAAGATCCATTTGGAAAAGATTGGATGTGATGAGGAAGAGATTCTTTTGGAAGGGAGCTAGACATAAGGGCAGCTTCCTTCAGCCTCTCAAATGGGATCAAATCTGCTATCCTAAGGAGATGGGTGGTCTTGGGATTAAGTCCTTGCAGCATTTTAATGATGCCTTGTTGCTCAAATGGGCTGTTAAGCTGCTGTAAGGTGATCTGAAACAGCGGTCTGCTCTAATCAAAGATAGATATGGAGCTTCGAAGAGCAGGTTATCCAGACTTCAACCCAACTGTCCATCACCTTTCTGGAAATCTGTAACTAAGGCTTTGGCTGATCACTTCCATCTACTACAACCATCACTTGAAGACGGCAGGTCTTTCAGATTCTGGAAGGAGGAATGGTCTGAAATGGGGGTCTTGAAGGAGCTCTATCCGAGAGCTTTTGCTGCAGCAGCTGACAAGGATGCTTCGGTCAGCAAGATCTAGTCCTGCAGCAGCAGCAGTTGGAATCTGGATGATGTGGAGTCCAGCAACAGCAGAAGAGCTACCCAGTTATGGGAAGAAAAGAGAAGGCTTTTATTAGACCTTGAAAGTTTCAGACCTAGGCCTGGATTAGAGGACAGATATCTGTGGGAGGGGATCTATAGTGTCCAAGTTGGATATAACAGAATTTTAAATTTTGAAGAGGGATGGAGACATGATTCCATTGACAAGAAGATATGGTTGCTAAAAATTCCTCTCAAGGTACAAATTTTCCTTTGGCTGTGCAGGAGAGATGGGTTAATCACAAGTGATCTATGCCACAGAAGATTGGGTATTGGTCATCATGTGTGTTTTTTATGTGAGATGAGAACTGATAATGTAAAGCACCTCTTCTCTTCTTTCCTTGTCACTGATGTCATCTGGAGAAAAATTTGTCAAGAACCATTACCAGAGTGGGATTCTATTTGGCATGGTTTTGAGGTAAGAGGGAAACGACATGTCCACATGGCTGCTACTTTTTGGTGTGTATGGAAGGCATGGAGAGGCCAGTATGTTGTGAGAATATTGTAAGAGAGTGCTGGTCCCTCATACATTCTTGCAGATCCTTTTTGTAATCTCCCTTGCTTTGCACATAATATACTGCTCCGAACTGCTATCGCAGGACGATAGCTCTCCTTTCTATTTCAAAAAAAAAGAAAAAGCTACCTAGATTAGGAGTGGCTTATCAACACAAGTTGATTTGGAAGAGTTCCTGGCATGGAGAGGTGGGAAATTCCCCTCAAAGATACGTAATAACATACCGTCTCCTCGATGCTTGTCTCCTAGGATATCTAAATATCCTACCGGGGGCATGTATGCACCTTGTGCTGGTTCAGGTGCCATGGGCGGGATTTTCCTGAAATGTCGTTTGCTAGGGCCTGAATTTAGCTACAAAACACCATGGGCGGCACTATCCCGAAGTGTCGAAAGCAAGGGTTTTAGGGGTTAACATGGGCAGTGCTATCTCGAAGCATCAATTGCCAGGGACCCTACGAGGATTGATGGTGGGAGATAGTAATTCGATACAGACTGTGTTGTAAAGCCAATCTGAAGATAGAAATAAAGAAACAAAAGAGAGAAAACTCTCCAAAAACAAAAAAATCTTCTATCACTCTTACAAAAACACAGTACAAACTAAACCTGGGCTAAACATGTTACAAGCATGGGTGCTTTAACCGCGAAGTTCAATGAACCTTAGGTTAGTTCTTGTGGGCCTTGGAAACCTTTGTGATGGACTGAGGCTAGAGTTGGTTAGGTTTGGATCTTCGTTGGTACTTGAGTACCTCTAGGCCTACTATTGGCATTTTGATGTAATCCACAAAGGAAAGCACATAGCAAAAATCAAGGCATAAAAAGGCATGGTCTAGAAACTAAGTTAATTCCATGAGATTTTGCTAAAAGGCTAGCAAAAGCTAGGCATGGGGGTATGATGGGAACACCATCATGAGCCACAACTAGCTCAATTTGATTTGATTAAGTCATTAAATGCTCCTACATGATCACCAGACGGCCATAATTCAGTGCAAATCCTTTCAGATAGAAATACAAGAAACCAGGGTTAAAACTATAATTTTACCATCATATCTTGAATATAGAACAACCACAGGTTTTCTCAGGGGTTAAATAAAGGTAAAATGGTCTTAAAAGTCTAACAAGTGGGTTAGAACAATTAGAAATGGGTTTTCATGCGTTATAGGAATTAATGGACATCTGAAACCCTAAAAACAGAGTCACTTAATTAACTGAGGTTCTAGTCAAAATAAAATTTACCTAAACCCTCAAAAATTCATATAAAAATATTCTCTAGGGTTTGGTATGCTTGATTTGACCATTGGAACCTAGTTTGACCCAAAATAGAATCCTAGACTGACATTTTCCCTAATTTGGGTTTTTGCATAAATTACCTAGTCAAACGAGGTCAAAACCTAAATATAACTTCACCATTGGATTTTTTGGGTTCAAATTAGGTTTATAACAAAATTTGGGTCCAATTTGAAATCATCTTGACCAAGTTTACATTTTGGTCCAGTCAGACTCTTTTTATCTCATTCAGATTCTTAGCTTTTTGAATTCCTTGCAAATGGACCCGCAACTTTGTTGTCTTCTTCACCAAAAGGTCCCTATCACCATGAATCTTATTCCTACAACTCCGGTGACCTTTGATTGAAGAGAACTCCTTCTCTGATCAATCAATCCCTTTTAAAATTGGAAGGGAGATTCCTTAAGGAGTCCTCTTTCCATTGAATTCGTCCATGAGCCCTGAAACTTTCCCAATCTCTCATGCGAATGCATGAGAGATTCGGTTATCAAAAGTTTCCAAACTCTGATGACATTTTAAAGCTTGGGAAGCTTTCCTCCCTAGCTCAAAACTCCCTCCAAAGGCCTATAAAAGACCCCTCAGATCAGGCCGAGTTCCTCAGACTTGATTTCAGCCTGGAACACCCTCAATTCCTCCCTCCATGTCCTACCGAAAAGCTCCTCAAGCTTTGACAATCTCTTCCTTCTTCGTTCTTTGTCTGACCACAATACCAGTGACAGATTCATCTTCCCTACCTTCCTCCATGTCGTGCCATACTAGCAGGTGCCCCTTTGTCCTTGTCGTCGTCACCATCCCCATCACCAGAGCATCTTCTTCCCCGATGCTGGCCTGCCAATGCCGGTGTTGTTCTCCCTCTTTCATCCATTGAAATTGAGTTAGATTAGCTTCTTTAGGTTGTTAGATTAGTTTCCTTCTCTAAAAAGCCAAAAAGAACCCTCGACTCGACACGCTCACCTCCGACTTCCTCATCTCCGATCGTTCCTCCGGTGAGGTGACTCCGTCGCTACCCCCCTCCATCCGCCTCACCGACCACCGCATAACCCTTGCCTCATCCTCTCGCTCAAAAGCCCTCTCCTTATATCTCCATTCACACACCCAACACTTCCCCCAAACACACCCATCACTGGTTTCCTTCCCCGACTTCGACCGACCACCATACACATCCACAAGCCACGAAAACACCACCAATGAAATCCATGCCCTACGGTGAAGCTACTGAGCTTGTGTAATTGGGCCGTGAGGCCGTGTTTATGTTTTCAGGTATTCACCCTCGTCGCCATTGACAGAGCTTCTTCGAGGAGCTTGAAGAAGGTTTCTTGCCATCGCGAACCCCAGGCAACTTCCCCAGGTTGTGCGGAAGACTTCTAAGCACATGCCTATGTGGTCAATTAGGTGCCACACCACCTGCTTTAGCTTCAATTGATGAGACCTTCACCTGCAGTTGATGCACGCATAAAGGTGATGGGATTTAGTCCCACATTGTAAACTCAAGAGTGCCCGCAACCGAATAAAGTGACTTTGTCCTCCAGGCTTATCGCCTCAACTCACACAGGGGGTGAGGTCCCTGCACCCCTCATGTGCCTCGCTCAAGACACCTACATGCAGGTCTGGTGCATCCGGTTACCCACCTAAGCCCTGTTCACACCTCGCTCACCATCCACTACGGGTGAGCCTGGTCCCAGGTGCGCGTGTGCCCGTTTACCCGATTACCCTAATTGTGGCCCTGGGAGGGCGAATCCAAGAGAGAGAAAGGAGAGAGAGCGTGGGGGGTTGCCTTCTACGACACTAAGTCGCTGGAGGGATGGCCTCCCTGTGTTCGTGAAAAGATGAGGAGAGCAGCTAAAGAAGAAATAGAGAAGGCTCGAGAAGAGAAGTAAAAGGAAGAAGGCCTGTAGCAGGAGGAAGAAGAGAAGAGGAAGAAGAACAGTGCTAGGAAAGCACTGTGGCACTTGTCGGTTAAGTTGTCTGGTCATCAGACCCGATGTCTGATTTGAGGCTTTATCTAGTTATTTAAGTACCGAAGTTGAATGGTTGATGGCATTGTTGGATTATTTGAACTCAATGGATATATGCTTAAATTGAATAATTGGTGATCTAAATCACCATTGCTTTGGCTTTGAGATCCTTTTTTCCATATGTTAAATTTATGCTTTATATTGATTATCATTTCTGGGTAATTTATTGGCTTATTTCTTGTGCTTAGTTGCATATTATTTGAGATTAGTGTGTGAATTCATATTTGCTCCTTGTGTTCGACCTCGGACTTTTCTATTCGAGTAATAAATTTTATTTGTTTTTCACACTGATTCAACATATACTACACACATTGATTTTAAAACCCGATTTAGAGAGACCAATGGAGGAAGAGGGCTCTTTGGAGGGCAAGGTAGCGAGAGATGCACGGAGGTGGAATTTTGCCTCTCAAATAGGGGGTCTAGGGTCCTTTTTATAGCCAAAGTGAGGGGTGAGAGGGGTTTTTTAGAGCCCCAATCCATGCAAACGATTTGGATCAACAAGTGCCATCGATCTGGAGATCTATGACTCAAATCGTATCCAAAACATGCGCCAAACACATGCTTTCATTAGATCATGACACGTGGCGCCTTAAGCACCACTCGATCCACCACCTTAGCGCTCATCGCATGCACATGGGAGTTCAAATCCAGCCATCCGATCTTGACGATTGATGGCTAAGATTGGCCCACGTCGCATACTCGCAACCTCCTCTCCGCATCCGTGTGCAGCCGCTCGTCATCGTGCACATACACATCCAATGCACCCTACTTACCATGTGTCAACTTCAACACCGCTTGATCACGCATCGATGACTGAATTTCAACCACGCACCACTGCCTCAATTTTGGCTTACTCCTCATGACTTGAGCGCGTGCTCGGTGCTTTTCCAAAAGGCGCTGACTAATGCGCTGTAGGCATGTTGTGTCTCATTTTTGGTTTTAGCGTGTGCCCACCCTTAGCTGTTGGATCTAGGATGAAGAGCCAATTGATGAAGTGTGTGGGGGGTGTCTGATGATGTGGCATGATCGTGGCCATTGGATGATGATCCAACGACCCACAAAGCTCCCACGTTTTGCTTCAAAGGCCGAGGGCATGGTGGAGGGTTGTTGGGATGGCACCAAGTGGTGGCATCAATTGACTCTACAATGTCCAATGTTAATATTATCAATTAGAGTAAATTTCTGGGATACATGTGTGATAATGACATATTATAATGGGTTTGGGAGCATTGCATGCATATTGCATGATTTTTACATTTTAATCACTTAGAATGAATGTTTAATGACCATGTGCAAAATTTTATTTTGAAACAAGTCTCAGATGAGTGATCTGACCATACAGATGGATCCGGATGGATGAACTGATTCCAATGGACTCGAAATCACTTCAATCCGGCCTTCGTAGCTCCCACAACATGCTCGAGAAAGATTAACGGCCAGGAGGCAATGCGACATTCTTATGAGCCTTGGATGAAAAATCCGACCATACGTATGGATCTGGAGTGACAATCGTAGTCCAGCAGTGTGGGAATGATCGCGATCTGAGCATCGTGGCATCTCTTACAACAGAGAGAAGATGGATGGTCCAGATGCCACCATGTGGCTCCATCTAGACCACCCAACACCGGCCCTTCATCACCGCATCATTCGCACCCTCCACTCTTAGACATTGGATCTTGATCCAATGGCTGAGAAGCCACCTCCATCGCATGCTCGAGGCAAATGCAGCTCCTCTACGCAAGATCCATCATTGGATTAGCATCCAACAGTCACCACTGCTCCCACACCTCAACATCTTCACAACCATCCACGCCAATGGTGCATTGGTCGCGCCTCCAGCCCACATACACCCGATGAGGGATCGAACACCACTTTGCCTCCATCGAGCGCCAATTGAAATTGGGCTGTTCGATCGGGTGCGATGAGCGCCATCTAGCTGCTCGCTACTCACGCATGCGAATACGCGCTCGAGCACACCACATTTGATGCGTACGTGGGGCACGATTTGAGGCGTGGGAGTGGTTTGAATCTAGCTGTCCGATCTTCGATCAAATGGCTTAAATGACTCGTGCACTATGCGTGTGCGGAGACAGCTGGCGATTTGAGGTGTGAGGGTGGGGGCAAGGGCGACGGATGCGATGAATCTATAGCGACATTTTTAATGTCGCTATTGACCCAATGACGAATTTAAGCCCTTTCCTCAACTATAAAAAGGTCCCTTCCCCTCCCATTTGCATGAATCATCCACCTACGAGATACCACCACCTTCTAGAGTTCCAAGTAGGGTCCCAAAGCCACCAAGCCACCGACGGAAGCCTCTCCACCACCGTGGCTATCTCGATGCATTCTTCATCCTTGTTCTTATTGTTAATTTAGTTTATAGTGTAGTTCATTTATTTTGTTAAACATTCATCTACATTATGTCGATTTCACATTTGATAAGAGGTTCTTGCTAAATTGATCTTATGATATCTTGAGCATGGTTCTCTAACTTCTCTCTCTCTCTATCTCTCTCTCATTTTCTCAAATCGATTTTCAGCAGCACAAATGACATATTTATGTGACACGAAAGCAAGTATTTGATCTAATTATTGCCTCCTTGTGTTCGACACTCAGACACACCTCCGATTCTTTATTTAAAATTGACATTGTAAACGCACTACAACGAATGATTTTTACACACATGGGTCCGACGAACGATAGTTTTTGGCATCATTGCCGATGAGGCAATGGATCTCTTTTTTGCTTTCATTCTCCTGGTCATTATTTACACTTGTGTTATCTAACTTGCTCTTCTCTCTCTTGTGGTTGTAGGAACCTTGTGCATCGACAATGGGTGGAGAACGAGTTAGGTTGGATCGAAAGGAAGTGCAAGAAGAAAACTGCCATCGACCTGAAGGTTTGATCTTGTCTTCCCATGGTCCAAAGGTAACTTCTCATCTTTGGACCAAGAAAAATGGTGGTGTGTGATGAGAGCCTTATCATGAGCCATAAATAGCTCATTTTGACCCAATAAAGAGAATAAAAGTTCCTACATAACCTAGTAGAAGGCCTAAATGAAGGAATAAGTATTCTAGGAAGAAAACATGAGATAAAGGTTAAAACTGTAATTTTACCATTGCAGTACATAAATGGGATTTTTCAGAGACAAAACATAGGTCAAATGGTCTAAATGAAATAAAAAGTGGGTTGAGTCAATCAGAAATGGGTTTATGTGCAATTCAGGAATTAAATGACATTTGGTAACCCTAAAAGAGACCTGCTTAAATCAACAAGGTTCCGATCAGGATAAAAATCAAGTAAGCCCTCTAAAAATCATGGAAAAATATCCCCTAGGGTTTAGAACACTCAATTTGGCCTTGTGAACACAGTTTGACCTATATTAGGGTCCTAGCTCATTAATTGACCTAATTTGGGTTTTCATGCAAAATGTTTAGTCAAACATGGTCAAACCTAAAATCCAACTTCACTATTGGATTCCTTAGGTCAAAATTAGGTTTGTACCAAAATTTGGACCTAAGGGGAGGTCATCTTGACCTACTTTACAATTTAGTACCCCTAAATCACATTTTGGTCCCTAACTTTTGAAAATCATCGCAGAGAGCCCCCTAACTTCCTCGCCACCATTGCAATCAGGTCCTTACACCATTTTTGGGGCAGAATCCTGCTCTGACGAGGATTAGAGAGGGAATACTCTCTGATTTCTCAGAGATCCCCTCCCAGAAATGGAAGGGAGATTCTCTGAGGAATTCCCTTCCATCTGAGGCCAGTCATGATCCCTGATTTGATCCCAATCTCTTGTGCGAACGCACGAGGGATTTGGGTATCCACCCACTTTCCTTCTCCGGTGAGCCGTCGCAGATGGATACGTGCCCTCCAAGCTCTGAACACACGGCCCAATGCCTATAAAAGAACCCCCAAACCCGGCTGCTCATTTTCAGCTCAACCTAACTAGGGTTTGACCTCAGATTCCTCTCTTCCCTCCCGGCCAGGGTACCTAGCGAGCTCCGGAGAGCTTTCTTTCCTTTCCTCTTCGCTCTGCCATAAAACCAGTGGTAGAGACTTCTTCCTGATTCTCCTCCGCGTCGCGCAATACCTACGCACGCTACCTCAGACCCGTCGTCGCCGCCGTCCTCCCCCACTGGGCATCTTCTTCTCCAGCGACAGCAGGTACAATCGTCCGCCTCTCCGCCCCATTCGTCCCTGCAAGTAGGTTAGAACTACTCCACATCTTTCCCTCTTTCATTTCCTCACTGTATTTCACTCAATCGACCCCTGGACAATGCCTGTCCACCTTCATCTTCCATCCCTCCGGCAACCCTCCGGCGAGTTGCCCCTGTCGATCCGCCGCTCCACACAACTCGCCAACCGACCCAGAGGCTTTGCCTCATCACGCTGAACATCCTCCGCCTACCCACTGCTGCTCTGCACTCACTCAACGCACCCCCGATCACACCCACCTCTCCGGTCACAGGTCGACCTAAGCACGCACGCCTAGGTCATCCCGTGACGTACTGCACCTCGCACCACCTTCTCCGTGCCACGGAGAAGGTCTCCCGGTAGTTTGATTAGGCCGAGAGGCCGTATTCGTGTCTGATAGGTTTTGAGCCCAGCCGCCATTGACTACGGGTGAAGCAGCTTCCAAACAGGCTCTAGGCTCCAGGACTTCAGCTGCTGCGGATTGGGGCGAGTTGCATGAAGACAGCCAGCTAGCAAGTGAAGGGAGTCGAGGCCGTAGTTGAGGAGATTGCGAAGAGTCTTCCTGTGGGCGCGCGCGAGAAGAGAGAGCCAGATAGTCCCACATCATAAGATGATAGCGCGCCGCAGTGGTTTAAAGTGATTTTGTGCATACGGCTCTTCGCCTCCGAACGCACATGGGGTGCGGTCCTGCGCCCCATCACACGCCCCGTTCGCGGTTTCACCTCGCGGACCTGGCGGATCCGACCCGATACACCACCCATGCACACCTCGCGTACCATACATGCCGGTACACCTGGTCCCGGGTACACGCAACCTGACCCGTTAACTAGGCTCTGGGAGAGCTACCTGTTAGCTATTTGCAGAGAGAAAGAAACGTGTGGGTAGAGGGAGGGTTAGGTTTTGCTTCCCCCTTGTGTGCAGGCGAGCGGAGCGCCGAAGAAGCTGACACTTAGCCGCAGGGAGGAGAAATAAGAAGAAACTCTGAAGAAGAGGCTGAGCAAGGTAGAAGAAGAAGAAAGGCTGCAGAGAAGTATAGCAGAGCCAAGGAAGAAGAAGCCTTCGCAGAAGAGAGAAGAGAAGGAAGAAGAGAGGCCAAGATAGAAACCAAAGAAGAAGACCAAGGAAGAAGAAGAAGACCCGTTGATACAAAGAAGAAGGCAGAAGAGAGACTGCAGAGAAAGAGAGAAAATATCAGAATCAGAAGAGAGAAGAAGAATAATCAAAGGAGGAAAATACTTTTAAGACGTCTGATCACAAGATCAGACGTCCAATTTTACTCTTTTGCCTGGATTACTTTTTAAATGCATTTGAATTAAACTTTTGAGTAAATTAGAGTGTTCAATTACATTTGAGATTAGTAGTAAATTCCGATTGCTCCTTGTGTTCGACCTCGGATACTTCGATTTTCGAGTAATAAAACTTTTATTTGTTGACGACGCTTGATCACCTATACTACGACGTAAATAACTGTTAAAACACGATCGAGCCAGTCGCGTCAACAATGTGTTAAAAAAAACCTCTCATTTGTTTGTCGAAGAAAATCACCACCATTAAGTCTGCAACCCATTAATTTCGCAAAATCATTTTCTGGATTAGGGTTTAGGACACAATTTAAGGGTTCTATACACTTCTAAAAATTTTGAGAGAAATCTTAAAGGTGCTCGTTCTAGTAGGCAAACTCTGCTTCAAATTTCAGAACTAAACTCTTTGTGGTTTGGCCATGAGAAATTCTCTACTGGAAGTACGCAAGGTTGTCCTAACTTCCGGAGATCTGTAGAGTGTTCTTACTACTATGAACTCCATGCAGCTTGGATTTATGAGAATTTATAATTTTGGAAAGATCTCAAAATTCTATACACTTCTTATGGAGATCATTTTTGAATTTGAAATTGATTAGTGCTTGTTTTAATCAAATTTTAAACTTGCGCACTGATCTAGAAGTTCTGGACAGATTGACCCCCTCTTGAAAAAATGCGAATTTGGGTGGTTTATCATCCTCAAAAAAATTTTGAAATCAATTTTTTTGGAAAGCTCATTCGATTTCAATTAGGATAGGGTCATTGCTTGTTTTGATTGGACCCTTCTTGACAAAATCTCAAAAAAAAAAGAAAGATTCATTGAGTAGGAGCTGCACACCCTAGGATCTTCTGCACTAGGGAGTTTTTAACTTTATAGCCATAATAAAGGCCTTAAAGAAAATCAATCTTCACTAACCGTGTGACTATACATTTGAGCCTTGTTTGAATGTGTAAACAAGTGAAATTTTAAAAGCCATTTAAGCAAGATTCAAACCTTAAAAATCACACATCTCAATCTTGCTTGCTAAAGAACACTTGTTCTGGCATTGGGTCCTTGCACCCAATCGTGCACACTTAATTTGCTCATCCCACTACTTCCAAACCATGGATTTCAATGCCTATCCTCCCTTCCCAAACTATCCCCAACATGATTTTTATTCAAACCCAAGTAGACTATATCCACAGTTTACTTGGGACAACCGGTCGCCTAGTTGGGGATATAACCCAGGACCCAAATATCTAGAAGACCCATCTTATCCCAATTCTACTCAACCTGCACTAACTTCCTATTGGGATACATCCAACCCAACCACCTAGGGTTACGATCCAAACCTTGGCGATCCTTATCTTGATTCTCCTTATGATGACTCTTCTTTTAGGTCCTACCCACCCACTAATCAATCTAATAGGACCTACAGTCTAGGAGAACACCAAGGCCCTTACACTTCCTAGGACCCTAACCAAGATAGGTCATCTGAATTCAAGTATCTCTCCTACTTGACCTATGGATTGGAAGGGATTTTAGAAAAGTGGAAATCAAAGGATGATCATAGGCCTGGAAAAATCAAGAATGATCAAACCCTACTTTGGACCGACCCCTGGCAAAGAATCTGATTGGGAGGGCTTAGAACCTCAATTATTCTGGAGTAGGACTAAACAAAAAATGACGCCTCTTGAGGAATTGGATCTTGACAAAGATAAAATAGAGGGCCCACCTAAGAATCTAGACCCTAGTACGGATTCTAGAACACATCCTCAACCACACCCTCTGAACCCTGATTTGAATGCTAAGGAGGAAATCCAAGGGAAACCTATTGACACTCTGTCAATTCTTGAAAACCTTCAGTTTGAGTTACATAGATAGAATCAAGAATTGGTTGAGGTGCAACAGGCCATAACTGATATGTTCCAACAACTGGAGGAAGAGGAACAAAGAAAACTATTGCAAGTAACTCCATTTATGGAATTCATGAAGCAAGGCCCTGCAGTGATCGATTGGACCACACCTATTTACACAAAATTGGTTCAATCCACCATTGATACTCCCTAAGAGTTAGACAACTCATTAGAAAATGTCATTATGGATTCCTTTGGGAAGGTTGATGGAAAAAATCAAGAGAATTTGGGGGACAATGTCTTTGAATCCAAATCTATTCTTTCCAAGGAAAGTTATTTGGTGGAAGAGACATCCAAAATTGAAGATGGGGAATGGGATTACAATTCTAAAATAATTGATTTCGAATCATTTCAAAACCCCCATCACAAGTTTAGAGGGCCAAGGGAAAGAATCTGAGCTAGAGGATGAAATTAGTCCTACCTCTAATACAAACTAGGAAATTGAGTCTGATATGAAAGAGGTTGAAGATAATATTCTTGGTGTCATGGAATGGGAGGAAATAAGCAAAGAAACTCTAGTTGAAGAAGGGATGGATTTTTATTTAGAGAGCAACCTCATTCTTAGGGCCTATTCTGAAACTCTTGATTTTGTTATGTGCCCCATCATAATTGAAATCTCGCAACCTGAATGTACTAGAATTGATATACCTTTAGGGGATTACAACTTTAAAGGGACACAAGCTGATTACAAAACCTACGTTTTTAGTGTCCGGCATTTTAGATTCAGGTTGCTGATGAGTCAATTTTAATGGACTAATATTACGCCTAAGTAACTTTAATCGTACCTTTTAGGTTTGTTAATAACTACATTAAGTTATAGAATGTTTGCATTCATCATGATTTAGGTTTACATCTATTTTATAGTATTCTATAACTTAATATGTAACGATGTTACGTTTTTATGATTGCAGGAATAATATTTAGAAAGAACAAGGGGGGGAATAAATTTCCCCAACTCATATCCGGTGCCAGCCGCAACTCCTCCCGCACATTTATCCAATCTTCCGCCGCCCTCCCTCAACAAACAAGGCCATATTTAGAAAGGATTTTTGAAAATCCCTGGAAGGGCAGAGGAGAGGAGTTAAGGGGAGGCAGAGAAAGGAGAGGGGGATCATCCAAGGACGGTGTAACTCATGTGCACTGTGCACCAAATCACCTTCCGCACCCGCAGGCATGCACCCATCTCCAGCCGCCTCTCCAGTCACCGCACAAGTACCCATCCACCCTCCAACGCCTCCCTACAGCGTGCCTTCTCCTCTGCAAACCCACCTTGCCTCACCAGTGTCTCTAGCCAGCGCCACTCCAGGCAGCGCCCCATCCCGCATAGCGCCTGCACCACCGCACCAGCACCACCAAGCGCCCACTCCACCCTCGCCACCTACGCCCACCGGCGCGTGTCCTTCTCCAGTGCCAGCAGCCGCTCTGCCTCACGCCTAACACCTGTAGGAACTCACGCACCGCACCTTCTCCATCGCTGGCGAAACTGCAACCGTGCCTCCAGCGCCCACCGCTCCACCCTCGCCACCTACGCCTGCAGGCGCATGCCCTACTCGAACGCTGATGCCACTCCAGCACCCACGCCCTCACCAAGCAACCTGCAGGCACCCACCTCGCCTCACCCATGCCCCTGCAGGCGCCTGCAGGCGTCTGCCCGCCATCACCCTCTAATCACCCCTGCAGGCACTCCAGCGCTCATGGCACTCCACCTTGCGCGCCCCTGCGAGGCAGCGCACACCTCCGCGCACCCCTCTCAAGCACCGCAGGCGCCGCGTCCCCTGCAGGTGCTTGCACCTGTCCACCTCGCTGCAGCGCCTTCACAGCAGAGGTAGCCTCCTCCAACAGGTCGGCATCCCTCCTCTACTCGCCGGTCGCCGTCGGCCACCTCTCGCCGTTCTGTCACCGTCATTGTGATCCCCACACGTCGGTCAACCTTCCCCCATAGCAGCTCTGTCGCCGGTGCTCTCTCTCTCTCTCGCGAGGAGGAGAGAGAGTGAAAGCTCTGTTTTCAGTTCAATTAAAAATTACATCTAATGCCATTGCCACCAGAAATTAATTTTTGATTTATTATTATTTTAGTGTGGCAAAATTGTGAATGCACACTCATACTTTCTGATAATTGTACGTTATTGTTATTCACCTGTTTCAAGATTGGTTTTGGGATTAACATGTGCACCAATTTTATCTAGTATATGTCAATTGAAAATTACATAAAATCATCATATATTTATTGAAGATTTCAGTGAGGGTAAATTGCACATATACCCTTATATTTTTGAGTTATTGTGAATCTTCTTTCCATCGCATTTTATGACAGATTTTACTAAGGATTTCGCACTTAACCGAAAGAATATGAAATAATCGAGAGTTTATTGCATAATTTCCTCCCTGTGGACACGACCCACTCTTCTGTGAGTGGTTATTTTTATTATTGATTAGTCAATTTTTCCATCACTTAAATACTACAACGCATAGCGGAAAATCGACTCGTCAAATTGGCACCGTTGCCGGGGAGGCAACAGATGCAATAGATTTACTTCATTATTTTTGAATATTCTGAGTTGCGAAATTATCTGATCAATTTTTTTTTACCGTACGAGGAATCTGATGAGGCGACAAGGTGCAACAGAGCGGCGACAGCAGCCATGAGCTAAGCCACACGAGAAAAAGACGTAGGAGACCAAGATCCTGCTTTCACAAAGGAATCTCCATCGTCACAAAATTTATTTCTATCTTTTCACCCTTGTAGTAATTGGGGTTGAATTTTTGGGGGTTTGTCCCCACATTCTCTAGCTACTAGGGCATACATTATTTTTTGTGCATGCATGATTCTATTTTCTGCTTGCCTGCCTTTAAAACCAACAAAGAAAATATCGAGCTGCCTATTTAGAAGTTGCATGCCCTTAGGTGCACACATTTAGGGGTGATTGAGCAGCACATTAGATCTTATTATTGCATTGCAAGCATATTAGCACGAAGATTGCTGGAGACAGGTATATCTTTCTAACTTTTGCATCCAGCTCCTATTCACTCATTTGCATTCAAATTAAAATTCAAGACCACCAAGTTATTTGAATGTACTAATTCAGTGGTTACATAACTAAACGTGGGACTGATAATTAGATTCAACCCTAAAAGCAATCCACATTTGATCTGATTCTAAGGGACTTGTCTGCGATTTCAAAAGAAATTACAAAGATTTGCGGTGTGTTGCACACTTCTGACACTGAGCATGCACATTAGGCACCGCACTAAGGCTCGATCCCTTAAGGCTATAGGCACCGATCTCTTTATCGATGCAGACCTTCCTATTTTGCTTTGTGGTGGTGGTGATACTATCTTTTGACCAAGTGTTTTGATACTCTACGGAGGGGGACACCCCTTAAAGGAACAAAAGGGTAGTTAAGGGGCACTGCATACGCATCGCCTCAAAAAAAAGGGCTCGCCATACTTGCATCCCTTTGTTCGTCCTTGGAGTAACTTCTCACTTGATCACCTGGGAGTATCATCCAAGCAAAGTATAGGTCCTAGGGCACTCGAAGATTGAATTAAGTCACGTAATTGTAGTGAATAACTTGTTTGGCCGTTTATATTAACTAATTCAACCTCCGCAATAAAGAAGGTTAAGATTTCAAGTCCACACCCCTCTTATACCACTAACGTGGGAACGGAGGGATAAGTCTTAATCTTTTGACTTATCTTTGGAGTGGAGGTTTAACTTAATAAAAACCTGAATTGTGTTTTGTATGCTTGGTAGATGCTCTCTTGAGGGTAGTCTAGTGTTTGATCCTGAGCCTGAGAGAATTCTTAGGAGATCTCACCTAGGAGAGGAAAAAGAAGGAATGGCTGAGCAAGGTGCAAATCAACAAAGGACCCTAAGGGACTATTTTATTCCATCTAATCAACCTGCACAAGCACTAAGACGACCGGTAGGGGATAATCCATATGAGATCAAGAGCAGTACCATATCTTTATTGCCCTCTTTTTATGGTACTACTAGGGAGGACCCCTACCGGCATTTGGAGGAATTCACCGAGGTCTGTTCCACGGTGAAGCTCCAGGGCTTTACTGATGAAGCCCAGATGAGGACTTTATTTCCTTTCTTCCTTAAGGATAAGGCCAAGCACTAGTATCATACCCTCGATGCAAGGGTAAATGATTGGGCCACCCTTAAGGGAGAATTTTTGAAAAAGTATTTTGCTATGAGTAACACCAACCATTACAGAAGAGAGATTATGGGTTTTACTCAATAGGAAGGGGAGCAATTTCATGAGACTTGGGAGCACTTTAATGACCTTCTTAGGTTATGCCCCCACCATCAAGTGCCAAGATGACAGTTGGTCGAAAGGTTCTATAACGGATTATCTGAAAGGCATAGGCAAACCATTGATGCAGCCTGTGCAGGAACCTTCGTGACCAGAATGAGGATGAAGCTTGGGCATTATTTGAAACATTAGGCGACAACTCCATACATCAGTCCTCTGCCTATCAAGAAAGAAAACCATCAATCTTGCAGAGGAATATAGAGGCCCATGAAGCTAGGGCTTCTCTGGATTTGGCTTATCAGATTCAACTATTGAATAAAAACTTTGATAGGCTTTTAGCAAACCCTGGCATGAACCCTCAAGTAGCCTCTATTTTTCAGGCTTCAAGAGAATGCTCCATTTGCCAAAGCACAACGCATGCCACTGCAGAGTGCCATTAGGAAAACCAATTCCCTGAGTTGATTCAGGCCAACTTGAACGTGTCCCAAGGTTTCCGCCCCCCTCGCAATAACCCTTATTCCAACACTTATAATCCAGGGTGGCAAAACCATCCAAATTTCTCTTGGAAGCAAGGTGATGCTTCTAACTCAGGGAATACAAGACCTTTACCTCCCTAGCCCATATACTAATCTTCTTATGAAAATACTCCTCCGAATAAGCCCTCTGAGAAAAATGAACTGAAGGCCATGATGAAAGCAATGCAAGAGCATCAGAATATGGCTATCCAATCTCAGAATAAGATGACTACTAATATGCAATCCCAAATTGGTCATCTTACTGAGGCAATTAGGCAACGTGATCTGGGGAAGCTGCCTAGCTCCTCTGAGGAGAACATTAAGGGCAAGGGGGTTGTATTCAGGGAGCACACCCAAGTAGTGACCGTGTTGAGGAGTGGAAAAAAGATTGACAAGCCTGATAGCACTCCTACGATTACATCTCAAAATTCCCCTTCCATACCTGACCCGACTTCCATCTCAGCCGAGGAAGAGCCACACCACTCTCCCTCTCACAAAATCACCCACAATGAGGATGTCGTCCTTCTACCACCCCTTTCCCTCCATGACGACCCCTCTACCCAGAAGCCGAGGGTGCCCTATCCAGAGCACCTATCTGCTCCTGTGGAATCTTCTGTTGGCTCGTCTAGAGCCAAGGATAGGATGGAAGAGATTATGGATACTTTTAGGCAAGTCTAGATTAACTTGCCTCTGTTCGAAGAGATTAAACAGATTCCGTCCTATGCCAAGTTTCTGAAGGACTTGTTCACCCAGAAGCGTCGATCTAGGAAACAGGTCCAAACCAAGGTCATCCTGCCTGACCATGTTAGCTCGGTTCTTCAGCATGGAACACCCCCCAAAATGAAAGACCTAGGGGCCCCGTATATTTCAGTGGTTATAGGTAACCAACACATTGACGAGGCTCTGCTCGATTTGGGTGCAGGGGTAAACATTCTACCGAGCTCTGTCTACGACCTTTTGGGAGGAGGCAAGCTAAAGCCTAGTCCAGTAATCCTCTAGGTTGCAGACATATCACTTAAGACACCGCGGGGATTGTTGGGAGATGTCCTTGTGAGAGTGGAGGATTTCTTCTTCCCTATTGACTTTCTGGTACTTGATACTGACCCATCTAATAAGCCCATAAAGCCATCCATTATTCTGGGATGCCCCTTCTTGGCCACAGCCAATGCCTCTATAAATTGTAGATCTGGGGCACTTAAAATGGGCTTTGGGAACAAGAAGATCCGATTGAATGTTTTTGATACTTACAAGCAACCCTGATTTGAAGATCTTAGATTGAGGTCATTGATGAAATAATTGAAGAGACTACTCCAGCACTCTTATGTAGAGATCCGCTTCAGAAGGTCAGATCTCAGGACCATCCCTCGATTATTAAAGAAAATGAAAGGAAAATGCCCGAACTAGAAGAGTTGCTGGGGATACACACTGAGTCTCTATCTCCACCCTGGACTGTGAAGGTAGATCTGCTGCCTGAGGCAGGGACATCTCAACTAAAACCCTTAATCCAAAAGGCTCCTGAATTTGAGTTGAAGCCCCTCTTGAGAACATTGAAATATGCTTTCCTTGGCCCTAATAACACGCTCCCCATTATTATCTCATCTGCATTATCTGAATTGCAGGAGGGAGCTCTGCTTGAGTGTTTACAAAGGCACAAGGAGCAATTGCCTGGACAATTGCTAATATTAAGGGTGTTGACCCTTCTCTTTGCATGCATCATATATACACGGATGAGTCTATGAAGCCTTTCCGAGATATGCAGAGAAGGCTCAATCCAAATATGCGGGAGGTTGTTAAAAAGGAGATTCTGAAATGGCTAGATGCAGGGATTATCTATCCCATTTCAGATAGTAAATGGGTCAGACCTATTCATGTAGTTCCGAAAAAGGCAGGAATCACTGTGGAAGAGAATGACCACGGAGAACTAGTGACCACTAGACCCTCAACTAGTTGGAGGGTTGATAAACGCCAGTTTATCATCATTTTTATGCTTTAAAACTAACTTAGCTCTTAGGATTTTACTCCGCAAATGGGTTTTTGGGCTGCATTTAGGCATAAATTAGGATAGGCATGCATTGCATTTTTTATTGTCGTTTTAATGTGTTTTTGTGAGTGTTAGGGATGTACAGATGCACAGATCCCTAAAACCCTAGCACTCAAGAAGGCAAATGGTGAAGGAGAAGCCCAGACTAGCTGGAACTCAGCCTAATCCAGCTCACCTCAGCTTGATCCAGCTCACCTCAGCTTGATCTAGCTCACCGCAGCTGGAACCTAGCTTACTTGAACTAGGGTTAGCTCATCCCAGCTCCATTCAGCTAATCTCAGCTGGATGGCAGCTCAAGAGAGTTCATCCTAGCTCACCCTAGCTCAAGTCAGCTCAGATCCAGCTCAACTTAGCTGAGTCTAGCTCATCTCAGCTCCCACTAGTTCACAGGGAGCTCTAGCTAGCTCAGCTGAGTTGACAGGAGTTCACCCCAGCTCAGATCCAGCTACATTCAGCTCCACTCAACTCCAGCCAGCTGAAGAAGAATTCATCTCAGCTCAGGAAGCTCAAGTCCAGCTCCCGGGGACTCAGCTTAGCTCAACTCAGTTGAGCTAAGCTACCTTAGCTGCCTCAACCAGCTTGATTCTCCCCGGAAGCACCAGACCTAGCTCACCTCAGCTCATTTTGGTAGAAGCTAGCTCACTTTAGCTTGGCTTACTAGCTAGCAAAGAACTAGCAAGCTAAGCCAGCTAGAGTAGCCCCATGCCAGCCTCTTCAGCAGCAGCCAGCTCCAGCTCCAGCTCCAGACTTCTTCTCCTCAGCTCCTTGCTCCAAACCCTAGCTCCAACACCTTCTCCTCTACTCCACCTTTAGCTAAGCTAGCTTAGCTTATCTTAGCTTAGCTTAGCTTAGCTAACAACCAGCTCCTTGGCCATTCATTACCTCCAAAATCAACCCTAGCTAGCTCCACCAACTCAAGCCTACCTAAGCTAGCTACCCTACTCAAGTTGGCACCACCTCCTAGCCATCCCTTCACCCCATTATCTCCACGAAAAGACACTTCAAGTTGGCGCCAAAAACCACCCCTAACCACCTCTATATTGGCGCCACTTTCAGCCCCTTAATCCACCCTACACCTACCCACATAAGCCATCCTAGCCATCCACCTAACCCCCCTTCTAGAATCCTTCTTGGCGCCAACTTAGACCCTCTTCTAGAAGCCATTTTGGTGCCAATATCAAGGGGTGTCAACACACATAACCACCCCTTAGGTGTCCCTTAAGGTGGCGCCAAACACCCTTGGCCATTGGATCCTTAACCACCTCCCTCCTTCCATCCTAGCCATCCATTTCAAAGGTCACCATAGCCCCCCTCCTATTCTATAAAAGGCCACCACCTACCACCATTTTGGAGGCATCCTCCCTTAGTATATTTTCTACCTAAACCACCTATACCTACGGCCAAGAAGAAGGAGTAGAGAAGGAGATTAAAGGGGCACATCACCAGCCCTTTTGGTGCCTTCTTCTCCCCACTCTCTTCAACTTGAGCCACGCCAAGGAGGAGGACTCTTCCACTTCAAGGAGGACGGCCAGGCAAAGGAGGACTTAGGGTGGACGTCCACCCTTGGAGAAAAACCTAGGGTACGCCCCCCTAAGGCTTGCCTTGGAGGACATCACCTTGGCAGAGTACTGCAAGGAAGGAGTTGAAGGATTCTTTTCAAGCTTGGGAGCCACCAACCTTGGAGCAAGAAGCCCTCTTCTTCACCATCTATCTAGAGGATTTGTGTTTTATTTTCTTATTTGCAATTTTCTAGTAGTACAAGCTTTCCTCTACTAGGCCTTTTGTAAAACACTTTATCAATTATCTAGTTGCCTTCTTTGCAATTTTTTTTGTTTGCATTTCTATTTGCTTATTTTCAGCATTCTTCACTTCCTCTCCCTAATTATTCTAGGCCTTCACTTGCTTAGAGTGAGCTTAGGGAGAGGCTCTACTTGCCACTTTAGAGTAGTTTACTTAATTGGAAGTGTAAACACTTTTCCCGCCATAATTTCGCATGTTGCCTTAGTTCAAAAATAAAGAAAAATGGTATATTGAAAATTACCAAAAAGAAAGTTGAGATATATTCCAAGCAAGAGAATCAATTTTGCAACCATATTGCCTCCTTGGACGACCCTAGATACTCCCCTATCTAGGATATAAATTTTAAAAGCGAAAGCGGATTCGCGTGTTACAACGACGTTAAAAAACTGCTTTTACAAATCACGCGTATTTCGCTATCACTTTTTGGCGCCGTTGCCGGGGAGGCACGGCTTTGCATTAACTCATTTTCTCTTGCTTGAAGTGGATCTCATCCCCTTCTCTTTCTTTCTTTTGTGTGTGCAGGAACTACAGCGGGAAAGCGGGAATCTGGAAGCGAGAGCTTAAAGATCCTTTTCTTCCCGCGAAAATTCAGGTTGGTTCCTCTTTCTGGTCACATAAATAATTAAAACTACCAAAAATATATTAAACTTGGCTTTCAGGACCATAAACACTTAAATTAAGTGAAGTGGTGCATTTTAAAATCCATTGTTTGCTTGTATGCTTCTTTAGCACCATTCCATTGCAAGTATTGGTGTTCTGTTTTTCGGGTCTAGATTTCTGTCCAGACTTGAAAAATTGATTCCTAACACCACAGGCCTCCTAAAATCATAAACTTTCAAAGAGTGATTCCCAATTAAGTTTGGAACATCTGTTCCAAATTTCAGATCAATTGGATTTGTATTTAATTTTTAAAAATTCGTGGATTACAGAGGGGTCACACCCTCTAATCTTCCTGTTTTGCTGCTGTCCGCGAATTTTCAGAATTTTTATACTCATCCAATCTTTGTGAAATTTATCTTGTTGGAATCCCTGTGAAATTTTACATATCATATAAAATAATAAAAATTTTCTGAGGTCGGTGGTAATACTGAAAAATCTATAATACCCACGGGTATTATTTCTGGACTTTGACACCAGTACAATTAAAAATTCAAAACTATTATCAAACAAATTCCTAAAATCTTACAAAAATCTTTTCTGGAATCCTTGTTTGATTTTATTCAAAGTAGTGGTGTTGTTTGACTTGTTTGGACCACTACTTAATTCTGAAAGCTAAAAATAATTCATTGGTAGTTAAATTTCTGTCTTAGGGATAATTGGCTTAGGGTTTCTTCTTTCTCTTTAGAGACTCAATTAAAAGGAAATATACAATCACACATACAACTGGTCTTTCCTTTGATTGTGAACTTTCAAACTTGTTTGAAAACTTAACTAAAGAAACCCTAAAATACATTCAATTAAATCAAATCCTAAAAGACAAAAATACAAAAAAAAAAAAAAATTGTGTGACAACTTGATTTTCATTGGAGCCACTCTCCAATTCCTGCACACACACAAAAAAATCAAATAACAGGGCAACAACCCAATAAACGCCCTCCACATTCCGTGTGCACTGTAGAATCCTAGACCTAATTAAAATTTGTAGCAACTTGACCCCTAAGGCTTTATCAACTTAGGCTTGCTATTTAGGTTTTAAGTTTTCTTTAGTTAGTACCAATTCTGTCATCTGTATCTGGTGTTCAGGCTGAGGGGCCGTGTCAAACGACCAGGCGCGGGTTTGTACAAGCACCTGGGGTTTTCCCTGGGAAACGTTTGGGCCCAAACCTCCCCTTAAGCAACCTGGCTAGATTTGTTGATAGAACGGGTATTCACTATTGACTACTTATTTCCTATATAGACCAAGTCTTAGGTTATTATTAGGGAGTCACAATCAAGTTAGGTCTAGTTTTTGTTTGTTTGAATTGCACACTTTCTCTCATCTCTTTCTCTTCTCCTCCCCTCCCCGTTCTTCCATTTTATGCACGGGCGACGGTCTCAAAATCCGCACTTGGAAGGACCATTTGATTTCGCCCCCCACGTAAAAAGACCACTTTTTCTGTCTTCTCCTGAAAAAATGGAAACACAACAAAATAGGTCCACTGACCCTTCCACGTCTACCTCTAACCCCACCTCTAACCCTAATTCTAACCCTTCCACCCAAAACCCAACCACCAGTAACTTTCCACACTTGGAGCTCCCCAATCTTGAGTTGCCCCACACACAACATCAAGACCCCCTACCTGATCTTTTAAAATTGATGGCCGATCAAATTAATAAATTAAATTCCAATCAACAAACATTGACTAGGAACATCCAAAACCTAGCCAATCCAAGGCCAAACCCACCACCCCGTCAGCAGCCTGTTGTTCCTCTAAAAGATTTCTATGATCCATCTTATTATGAGGAACGACCAGGGGTGGTCATACCTGAGGGGGACTTTGAGATCAAGCCAGCCGTCCTGAACCTGATTAAACACTTTCATGGCCTTCCTAGGGAAGACCCTTTCAGCCACCTTGAAGAACTAACTCTTCTTGCACAGACAACCCGTTCCCGAAATGTGCAAGAAGACATATGGCTGATGCGGCTTTTTCCATTATCTCTTAAAGATAAGGCCGCTTATTGGTTCAGGACCATTGGCCGACCCATTACAACATGGCCTCAACTCAAGAGTGCCTTCCTCAAGAAATTCTTTCCCATAGGTCGTACCAATTCCTTACGAAGATCTATTACGACCTTTCACCAAAAATCTGGTGAAACTTTCCATGATTCTTGGGAAAGATTTCAAGACCTTTTAAGAAGTTGCCCGCACCACGAGATTCCTTTATGGCAGCTCGTGCAAATCTTCTATCATGGATTAGATGATCAAATCCGACAGTTTGTCGACGCCTCGTGTGGCGGCAACTTTTTAAATAAAGATGCAGAAAGTGCCTATGACCTGTTCGAAGAAATGAGTGAAAACTCATTTAATCAAGCTTCCATGAACACATTTTGCAGAACCCAAAACCCGCAGTTCGGTGTTCATGAAATAGGCACTCAATCTATCCCTGTCATCCAAGACGATCTTCAATTGATTGCTCAAAAACTCGACCAGATGCATGTTAATCAAAAGAAAATTGAGGAAAGACTAGCCACTTCAACTCAAGCTCCACACCCACATCTAACCCAACCTAACTTTCCACGAAGAGAAAATTTGCACAATCTCAACACCACTCCTGCTGATTATTCTGAGGTTGCCCATGATTCACTGGGGAATTTCAATTATCCAGATCTTAACCCCACCGAAAATATTTCTGCCATCCAGGAGCCCTTTAAAAATTCTTCCAATTGGAAAAATTACCCGAACTACTCCTGGAATAATCAAGTTTCCTCCCAACCATATCATTTTAATGGGTATGGGTCGAATCCAAATTTCCATCCTGGGCCATCCCAACAAGATATCAATGCCCAGATGCTACGGACCCTGCAGGATATGCAAACAAAAATGACGGAAGTAACCCGCAACATCACAAATCTGAACAATCAGATTGGGGTTGCTCCCACGCAAAGACCTGTAGGACATCTTCCGTCCCAACCCATACCCAATCCCAATCACCAAGGGAACCATTATATGGGCAGAAATCCACATTATCCAAATCAGCCTCCTCCTAATCCACCTCAGCAGCCGCCCAGGTTCCTGCAATCACAGGCCCCCCCACCTCCTCCAAATAATAATCCGACTGCACATGCAGTTACCTTGAGGAGTGGGAAAACCACCACTGACCCTGAGCCTTCGCACGAACCTGGTAAGATACATGTGCAAGTTGACTCCCCACCTCCCCATCAGGAAGAAAAAGAACAACAAAAATCTCAAGACAAGATTCCTATCCCTTTCCCACAAGCTCTCTACCCTACCACCAACAAAAGAAAGAAATCTGAGCCCACTACAGAAGAACTCATGGAGCTATTTGGGCAAGTTCATATCAATATCCCTCTCCTAGATGCCATCAAATATATACCTGCCTATGCTAAATTTTTGAAGGATATTTGTACTCCTAAAAGGCAGGCTAAAAATCTAGGACAGGTGCATCTTTCAGAGACAGTAAGCTCTGTCATACAGAGTAAGTTGCCTCCTAAGATGAAAGATCCGGGGGCGCCTTTAATTTCTGTAATTATTGATGACACTACATTTAATCGCGCCCTCCTTGATCTTGGTGCCTCTGTAAATATTATTCCCACAAATTTATTCGAAGAATTTCAGATCGGTGAATTAAAACCCGTCGAGGTTACCCTGCAATTAGCCGACCGATCTACAATCAAACCTCGTGGGATTGTTGAGGATGTATTAGTCAAGGTCCAGAATTGTGTCTTCCCTGCAGACTTTCTGGTTCTTGACATTGAGGCACCCGAATCATTACTGGACTCCCCGATAATCCTTGGACGCCCCTTTTTGGCTACTGCAAAGGCAAATATCAATTGCCACACAGGCAAAATGGATATCAACTGTGCAGGCCAAACTATCACCTTAGATATTTTTAAATCCTCCAGGAGATTCCATGATGATAACTTCTTTGAGGACTCAGATACTGAAATTTCTAATATGGTGGAGGAGACAATGTTAATAGATACCCTTACCGACCACAGTTTTTTTGAGGACTCTGATTCAAACTCAGTGGTCGGCGAGATCTGTGATCCGGAAACTTGTCTTGACTCCAAATTTGTTCCTGATACCCCCCCTGACCCACCCACTATTAACGCACCTAATTTTTCCACACTAACTCACCATTCCTTCCCCGACCCCTTTCTTACGGACCTGCCACCAACCCCGCCCGAGTTTGGCACCCAACCTGAATTAAAACCATGGCCAGACTCGGGCCACACTTATCAATTTCCATCTCACTTTGATCCCAATATTATTTCTAATCAATTTTCTAGGGATCTAGACGAAGACACCTTTTTTGCGGGCATTCAAGTGTCCAATTATTTACATGATTTTCCGTCTTCTGTGCATACCTTCACGCCCGGCTGAATGGCGTAAAAGATAGCACTGGATGGGAGGTAACCCATCATTTTCTTGCTTTCCTTTTTTCTTCTTTTTCCAGGTTTTATTCATCCTAAACCTGATCGTTCTTCACTAAGGTGATTCCTTTTCCCTCCTAATGCATGAGTACATGGCATATCTTGAGCATGGGGGGGTGTTTTTAAATTTTTACGATCGATTTAGGATGTTTAAAACCTAAAAACATGCAATTTTCTTTAATTTATTTCCTGCTTGCATACCCAAAAAAAAAAAAAAAAAAAAAAAAAAAATTGTTGAAAACTTTTTGAGGAAAAATTTTGAAATCAGGACTAAGGTCGAAAAATTCACTTCTGGTACAATGGGATTTAATCCTTAACAAACTAAGGATAAGGATATGGATCTGATCATTAGAATTCCAGGGTCTATTTTAGACTAGATCAGATATCCTTCTCTAAAATTCCACCTGAACTCATGATAGTTCAGGTGACTTGATCCTATTTTGTAATATGGAAAGTATTTGACTTAGTTTTTGATTCAAAAACCTGCGATTCTTGAGAAACTTCTTGTGTCAATTTTTACACACAAGCCAACAACTAAAAATTTGAAAAAACTCCCTTGTTTGGATTTAGTAAAAGTATGAAGCAGATCATTGGTTTGAGTTCCCACTGTCGAGAAGAAGGAAAAAACCTTCTTTGAGGACGCGATGTCAACATGTTACCGCCTCGGCGCTGCTCTATATCTATATTTCATATCTTTAGACGGAGCATTAAAGCGCATTTCAGCAGCTCAAGTGTCTTGGACGGTGCTCTACCTATAGCGTCGGAGCAAGAGCTTGAGTTTGCTTGGAGCGCCCCTTTTCACCGCATCGTGTTTTGGGGTTGTGAGCTCCTGGGTGGTGTCATGGACAGTGCTATCCCGAAGTACTGGCGCCAGAGCCCCCTCGAGGAATGGTAATGGGAATGATGATACCGACACATCTGTTGTAAGACTAAGCTAAAAATAAGCATGGGGGAGAAAAAAAAAAAAAAAAATAATAATAATAATAACACGTCCTTATTAAGGTTGGCTTTTCACAAGCACCGACACAAGGTTTTAAAGGAATTTGCAAGTTGCGAATCAGATTCACGAGCCAGAAAAATCCTAAAAACAAAAATCTCAAGTCATCTGAATTAACAAGGGGTTAATTTGTGAATTTTCTGAGGATATATTGATCCTGTTCTATCTAATGGTTGGATCCAAAAACAAATCCTGATGTTTACTTCAACAAATCCCGTATCTCCTGTGTTTTAATCTACCAAGGTCCCTTAATCTCTTTTTCTCCTCAAAAGTCAAAAAAAAAAAAAAAAAAAAAAAAAAATTTTGATTTCCCAAAAATTCCGTTTTCCAAAAAAATTAATGTTTTGCTAAGAGACTAGCAAAAGATAAGCATGGGGGTGTGATAAACGCCAGTTTATCATCATTTTTATGCTTTAAAACTAACTTAGCTCTTAGGATTTTACTCCGCAAATGGGTTTTTGGGCTGCATTTAGGCATAAATTAGGATAGGCATGCATTGCATTTTTTATTGTCGTTTTAATGTGTTTTTGTGAGTGTTAGGGATGTACAGATGCACAGATCCCTAAAACCCTAGCACTCAAGAAGGCAAATGGTGAAGGAGAAGCCCAGACTAGCTGGAACTCAGCCTAATCCAGCTCACCTCAGCTTGATCCAGCTCACCTCAGCTTGATCTAGCTCACCGCAGCTGGAACCTAGCTTACTTGAACTAGGGTTAGCTCATCCCAGCTCCATTCAGCTAATCTCAGCTGGATGGCAGCTCAAGAGAGTTCATCCTAGCTCACCCTAGCTCAAGTCAGCTCAGATCCAGCTCAACTTAGCTGAGTCTAGCTCATCTCAGCTCCCACTAGTTCACAGGGAGCTCTAGCTAGCTCAGCTGAGTTGACAGGAGTTCACCCCAGCTCAGATCCAGCTACATTCAGCTCCACTCAACTCCAGCCAGCTGAAGAAGAATTCATCTCAGCTCAGGAAGCTCAAGTCCAGCTCCCGGGGACTCAGCTTAGCTCAACTCAGTTGAGCTAAGCTACCTTAGCTGCCTCAACCAGCTTGATTCTCCCCGGAAGCACCAGACCTAGCTCACCTCAGCTCATTTTGGTAGAAGCTAGCTCACTTTAGCTTGGCTTAGTAGCTAGCAAAGAACTAGCAAGCTAAGCCAGCTAGAGTAGCCCCATGCCAGCCTCTTCAGCAGCAGCCAGCTCCAGCTCCAGCTCCAGACTTCTTCTCCTCAGCTCCTTGCTCCAAACCCTAGCTCCAACACCTTCTCCTCTACTCCACCTTTAGCTAAGCTAGCTTAGCTTATCTTAGCTTAGCTTAGCTTAGCTAACAACCAGCTCCTTGGCCATTCATTACCTCCAAAATCAACCCTAGCTAGCTCCACCAACTCAAGCCTACCTAAGCTAGCTACCCTACTCAAGTTGGCACCACCTCCTAGCCATCCCTTCACCCCATTATCTCCACCAAAAGACACTTCAAGTTGGCGCCAAAAACCACCCCTAACCACCTCTATATTGGCGCCACTTTCAGCCCCTTAATCCACCCTACACCTACCCACATAAGCCATCCTAGCCATCCACCTAACCCCCCTTCTAGAATCCTTCTTGGCGCCAACTTAGACCCTCTTCTAGAAGCCATTTTGGCGCCAATATCAAGGGGTGTCAACACACATAACCACCCCTTAGGTGTCCCTTAAGGTGGCGCCAAACACCCTTGGCCATTGGATCCTTAACCACCTCCCTCCTTCCATCCTAGCCATCCATTTCAAAGGTCACCATAGCCCCCCTCCTATTCTATAAAAGGCCACCACCTACCACCATTTTGGAGGCATCCTCCCTTAGTATATTTTCTACCTAAACCACCTATACCTACGGCCAAGAAGAAGGAGTAGAGAAGGAGATTAAAGGGGCACATCACCAGCCCTTTTGGTGCCTTCTTCTCCCCACTCTCTTCAACTTGAGCCACGCCAAGGAGGAGGACTCTTCCACTTCAAGGAGGACGGCCAGGCAAAGGAGGACTTAGGGTGGACGTCCACCCTTGGAGAAAAACTTAGGGCACGCCCCCCTAAGGCTTGCCTTGGAGGACATCACCTTGGCAGAGTACTGCAAGGAAGGAGTTGAAGGATTCTTTTCAAGCTTGGGAGCCACCAACCTTGGAGCAAGAAGCCCTCTTCTTCACCATCTATCTAGAGGATTTGTGTTTTATTTTCTTATTTGCAATTTTCTAGTAGTACAAGCTTTCCTCTACTAGGCCTTTTGTAAAACACTTTATCAATTATCTAGTTGCCTTCTTTGCAATTTTTTTTGTTTGCATTTCTATTTGCTTATTTTCAACATTCTTCACTTCCTCTCCCTAATTATTCTAGGCCTTCACTTGCTTAGAGTGAGCTTAGGGAGAGGCTCTACTTGCCACTTTAGAGTAGTTTACTTAATTGGAAGTGTAAACACTTTTCCCGCCATAATTTCGCATGTTGCCTTAGTTCAAAAATAAAGAAAAATGGTATATTGAAAATTACCAAAAAGAAAGTTGAGATATATTCCAAGCAAGAGAATCAATTTTGCAACCATATTGCCTCCTTGGACGACCCTAGATACTCCCCTATCTAGGATATAAATTTTAAAAGCGAAAGCGGATTCGCGTGTTACAACGACGTTAAAAAACTGCTTTTACAAATCACGCGTATTTCGCTATCACTTTTTGGCGCCGTTGCCGGGGAGGCACGGCTTTGCATTAACTCATTTTCTCTTGCTTGAAGTGGATCTCATCCCCTTCTCTTTCTTTCTTTTGTGTGTGCAGGAACTACAGCGGGAAAGCGGGAATCTGGAAGCGAGAGCTTAAAGATCCTTTTCTTCCCGCGAAAATTCAGGTTGGTTCCTCTTTCTGGTCACATAAATAATTAAAACTACCAAAAATATATTAAACTTGGCTTTCAGGACCATAAACACTTAAATTAAGTGAAGTGGTGCATTTTAAAATCCATTGTTTGCTTGTATGCTTCTTTAGCACCATTCCATTGCAAATATTGGTGTTCTGTTTTTCGGGTCTAGATTTCTGTCCAGATTTGAAAAATTGATTCCTAACACCACAGGCCTCCTAAAATCATAAACTTTCATAGAGTGATTCCCAATTAAGTTTGGAACATCTGTTCCAAATTTCAAATCAATTGGATTTGTATTTAATTTTTAAAAATTCGTGGATTACAGAGGGGTCACACCCTCTAATCTTCCTGTTTTGCTGCTGTCCGCGAATTTTCAGAATTTTTATACTCATCCAATTTTTGTGAAATTTATCTTGTTGGAATCCCTGTGAAATTTTACATATCATATAAAATAATAAAAATTTTCTGAGGTCGGTGGTAATACTGAAAAATCTATAATACCCATGGGTATTATTTCTGGACTTTGACACCAGTACAATTAAAAATTCAAAACTATTATCAAACAAATTCCTAAAATCTTACAAAAATCTTTTCTGGAATCCTTGTTTGATTTTCTTCAAAGTAGTGGTGTTGTTTGACTTGTTTAGACCACTACTTAATTCTGAAAGCTAAAAATAATTCATTGGTAGTTAAATTTCTGTCTTAGGGATAATTGGCTTAGGGTTTCTTCTTTCTCTTTAGAGACTCAATTAAAAGAAAATATACAATCACACATACAACTGGTCTTTCCTTTGATTGTGAACTTTCAAACTTGTTTGAAAACTTAACTAAAGAAACCCTAAAATACATTCAATTAAATCAAATCCTAAAAGACAAAAATACAAAAAAAAAAAAAATTGTGTGACAACTTGATTTTCATTGGAGCCACTCTCCAATTCCTGCACACACACAAAAAAATCAAATAACAGGGCAACAACCCAATAAACGCCCTCCACATTCCGTGTGCACTGTAGAATCCTAGACCTAATTAAAATTTGTAGCAACTTGACCCCTAAGGCTTTATCAACTTAGGCTTGCTATTTAGGTTTTAAGTTTTCTTTAGTTAGTACCAATTCTGTCATCTGTATCTGGTGTTCAGGCTGAGGGGCCGTGTCAAACGACCAGGCGCGGGTTTGTACAAGCACCTGGGGTTTTCCCTGGGAAACGTTTGGGCCCAAACCTCCCCTTAAGCAACCTGGCTAGATTTGTTGATAGAACGGGTATTCACTATTGACTACTTATTTCCTATATAGACCAAGTCTTAGGTTATTATTAGGGAGTCACAATCAAGTTAGGTCTAGTTTTTGTTTGTTTGAATTGCACACTTTCTCTCATCTCTTTCTCTTCTCCTCCCCTCCCCGTTCTTCCATTTTATGCACGGGCGACGGTCTCAAAATCCGCACTTGGAAGGACCATTTGATTTCGCCCCCCACGTAAAAAGACCACTTTTTCTGTCTTCTCCTGAAAAAATGGAAACACAACAAAATAGGTCCACTGACCCTTCCACGTCTACCTCTAACCCCACCTCTAACCCTAATTCTAACCCTTCCACCCAAAACCCAACCACCAGTAACTTTCCACACTTGGAGCTCCCCAATCTTGAGTTGCCCCACACACAACATCAAGACCCCCTACCTGATCTTTTAAAATTGATGGCCGATCAAATTAATAAATTAAATTCCAATCAACAAACATTGACTAGGAACATCCAAAACCTAGCCAATCCAAGGCCAAACCCACCACCCCGTCAGCAGCCTGTTGTTCCTCTAAAAGATTTCTATGATCCATCTTATTATGAGGAACGACCAGGGGTGGTCATACCTGAGGGGGACTTTGAGATCAAGCCAGCCGTCCTGAACCTGATTAAACACTTTCATGGCCTTCCTAGGGAAGACCCTTTCAGCCACCTTGAAGAACTAACTCTTCTTGCACAGACAACCCGTTCCCGAAATGTGCAAGAAGACATATGGCTGATGCGGCTTTTTCCATTATCTCTTAAAGATAAGGCCGCTTATTGGTTCAGGACCATTGGCCGACCCATTACAACATGGCCTCAACTCAAGAGTGCCTTCCTCAAGAAATTCTTTCCCATAGGTCGTACCAATTCCTTACGAAGATCTATTACGACCTTTCACCAAAAATCTGGTGAAACTTTCCATGATTCTTGGGAAAGATTTCAAGACCTTTTAAGAAGTTGCCCGCACCACGAGATTCCTTTATGGCAGCTCGTGCAAATCTTCTATCATGGATTAGATGATCAAATCCGACAGTTTGTCGACGCCTCGTGTGGCGGCAACTTTTTAAATAAAGATGCAGAAAGTGCCTATGACCTGTTCGAAGAAATGAGTGAAAACTCATTTAATCAAGCTTCCATGAACACATTTTGCAGAACCCAAAACCCGCAGTTCGGTGTTCATGAAATAGGCACTCAATCTATCCCTGTCACCCAAGACGATCTTCAATTGATTGCTCAAAAACTCGACCAGATGCATGTTAATCAAAAGAAAATTGAGGAAAGACTAGCCACTTCAACTCAAGCTCCACACCCACATCTAACCCAACCTAACTTTCCACGAAGAGAAAATTTGCACAATCTCAACACCACTCCTGCTGATTATTCTGAGGTTGCCCATGATTCACTGGGGAATTTCAATTATCCAGATCTTAACCCCACCGAAAATATTTCTGCCATCCAGGAGCCCTTTAAAAATTCTTCCAATTGGAAAAATTACCCGAACTACTCCTGGAATAATCAAGTTTCCTCCCAACCATATCATTTTAATGGGTATGGGTCGAATCCAAATTTCCATCCTGGGCCATCCCAACAAGATATCAATGCCCAGATGCTACGGACCCTGCAGGATATGCAAACAAAAATGACGGAAGTAACCCGCAACATCACAAATCTGAACAATCAGATTGGGGTTGCTCCCACGCAAAGACCTGTAGGACATCTTCCGTCCCAACCCATACCCAATCCCAATCACCAAGGGAACCATTATATGGGCAGAAATCCACATTATCCAAATCAGCCTCCTCCTAATCCACCTCAGCAGCCGCCCAGGTTCCTGCAATCACAGGCCCCCCCACCTCCTCCAAATAATAATCCGACTGCACATGCAGTTACCTTGAGGAGTGGGAAAACCACCACTGACCCCGAGCCTTCGCACGAACCTGGTAAGATACATGTGCAAGTTGACTCCCCACCTCCCCATCAGGAAGAAAAAGAACAACAAAAATCTCAAGACAAGATTCCTATCCCTTTCCCACAAGCTCTCTACCCTACCACCAACAAAAGAAAGAAATCTGAGCCCACTACAGAAGAACTCATGGAGCTATTTGGGCAAGTTCATATCAATATCCCTCTCCTAGATGCCATCAAATATATACCTGCCTATGCTAAATTTTTGAAGGATATTTGTACTCCTAAAAGGCAGGCTAAAAATCTAGGACAGGTGCATCTTTCAGAGACAGTAAGCTCTGTCATACAGAGTAAGTTGCCTCCTAAGATGAAAGATCCGGGGGCGCCTTTAATTTCTGTAATTATTGATGACACTACATTTAATCGCGCCCTCCTTGATCTTGGTGCCTCTGTAAATATTATTCCCACAAATTTATTCGAAGAATTTCAGATCGGTGAATTAAAACCCGTCGAGGTTACCCTGCAATTAGCCGACCGATCTACAATCAAACCTCGTGGGATTGTTGAGGATGTATTAGTCAAGGTCCAGAATTGTGTCTTCCCTGCAGACTTTCTGGTTCTTGACATTGAGGCACCCGAATCATTACTGGACTCCCCGATAATCCTTGGACGCCCCTTTTTGGCTACTGCAAAGGCAAATATCAATTGCCACACAGGCAAAATGGATATCAACTGTGCAGGCCAAACTATCACCTTAGATATTTTTAAATCCTCCAGGAGATTCCATGATGATAACTTCTTTGAGGACTCAGATACTGAAATTTCTAATATGGTGGAGGAGACAATGTTAATAGATACCCTTACCGACCACAGTTTTTTTGAGGACTCTGATTCAAACTCAGTGGTCGGCGAGATCTGTGATCCGGAAACTTGTCTTGACTCCAAATTTGTTCCTGATACCCCCCCCTGACCCACCCACTATTAACGCACCTAATTTTTCCACACTAACTCACCATTCCTTCCCCGACCCCTTTCTTACGGACCTGCCACCAACCCCGCCCGAGTTTGGCACCCAACCTGAATTAAAACCATGGCCAGACTCGGGCCACACTTATCAATTTCCATCTCACTTTGATCCCAATATTATTTCTAATCAATTTTCTAGGGATCTAGACGAAGACACCTTTTTTGCGGGCATTCAAGTGTCCAATTATTTACATGATTTTCCGTCTTCTGTGCATACCTTCACGCCCGGCTGAATGGCGTAAAAGATAGCACTGGATGGGAGGTAACCCATCATTTTCTTGCTTTCCTTTTTTCTTCTTTTTCCAGGTTTTATTCATCCTAAACCTGACCGTTCTTCACTAAGGTGATTCCTTTTCCCTCCTAATGCATGAGGACATGGCATATCTTGAGCATGGGGGGGTGTTTTTAAATTTTTACGATCGATTTAGGATGTTTAAAACCTAAAAACATGCAATTTTCTTTAATTTATTTCCTGCTTGCATACCCAAAAAAAAAAAAAAAAAAAAAAAAAAATTGTTGAAAACTTTTTGAGGAAAAATTTTGAAATCAGGACTAAGGTCGAAAAATTCACTTCTGGTACAATGGGATTTAATCCTTAACAAACTAAGGATAAGGATATGGATCTGATCATTAGAATTCCAGGGTCTATTTTAGACTAGATCAGATATCCTTCTCTAAAATTCCACCTGAACTCATGATAGTTCAGGTGACTTGATCCTATTTTGTAATATGGAAAGTATTTGACTTAGTTTTTGATTCAAAAACCTGCGATTCTTGAGAAACTTCTTGTGTCAATTTTTACACACAAGCCAACAACTAAAAATTTGAAAAAACTCCCTTGTTTGGATTTAGTAAAAGTATGAAGCAGATCATTGGTTTGAGTTCCCACTGTCGAGAAGAAGGAAAAAACCTTCTTTGAGGACGCGATGTCAACATGTTACCGCCTCGGCGCTGCTCTATATCTATATTTCATATCTTTAGACGGAGCATTAAAGCGCATTTCAGCAGCTCAAGTGTCTTGGACGGTGCTCTACCTATAGCGTCGGAGCAAGAGCTTGAGTTTGCTTGGAGCGCCCCTTTTCACCGCATCGTGTTTTGGGGTTGTGAGCTCCTGGGTGGTGTCATGGACAGTGCTATCCCGAAGTACTGGCGCCAGAGCCCCCTCGAGGAATGGTAATGGGAATGATGATACCGACACATCTGTTGTAAGACTAAGCTAAAAATAAGCATGGGGGAGAAAAAAAAAAAAAAATAATAATAATAATAATAACACGTCCTTATTAAGGTTGGCTTTTCACAAGCACCGACACAAGGTTTTAAAGGAATTTGCAAGTTGCGAATCAGATTCACGAGCCAGAAAAATCCTAAAAACAAAAATCTCAAGTCATCTGAATTAACAAGGGGTTAATTTGTGAATTTTCTGAGGATATATTGATCCTGTTCTATCTAATGGTTGGATCCAAAAACAAATCCTGATGTTTACTTCAACAAATCCCGTATCTCCTGTGTTTTAATCTACCAAGGTCCCTTAATCTCTTTTTCTCCTCAAAAGTCAAAAAAAAAAAAAAAAAAAAAAAAAAAAATTTAGATTTCCCAAAAATTCCGTTTTCCAAAAAAATTAATGTTTTGCTAAGAGACTAGCAAAAGATAAGCATGGGGGTGTGATAAACGCCAGTTTATCATCATTTTTATGCTTTAAAACTAACTTAGCTCTTAGGATTTTACTCCGCAAATGGGTTTTTGGGCTGCATTTAGGCATAAATTAGGATAGGCATGCATTGCATTTTTTATTGTCGTTTTAATGTGTTTTTGTGAGTGTTAGGGATGTACAGATGCACAGATCCCTAAAACCCTAGCACTCAAGAAGGCAAATGGTGAAGGAGAAGCCCAGACTAGCTGGAACTCAGCCTAATCCAGCTCACCTCAGCTTGATCCAGCTCACCTCAGCTTGATCTAGCTCACCGCAGCTGGAACCTAGCTTACTTGAACTAGGGTTAGCTCATCCCAGCTCCATTCAGCTAATCTCAGCTGGATGGCAGCTCAAGAGAGTTCATCCTAGCTCACCCTAGCTCAAGTCAGCTCAGATCCAGCTCAACTTAGCTGAGTCTAGCTCATCTCAGCTCCCACTAGTTCACAGGGAGCTCTAGCTAGCTCAGCTGAGTTGACAGGAGTTCACCCCAGCTCAGATCCAGCTACATTCAGCTCCACTCAACTCCAGCCAGCTGAAGAAGAATTCATCTCAGCTCAGGAAGCTCAAGTCCAGCTCCCGGGGACTCAGCTTAGCTCAACTCAGTTGAGCTAAGCTACCTTAGCTGCCTCAACCAGCTTGATTCTCCCCGGAAGCACCAGACCTAGCTCACCTCAGCTCATTTTGGTAGAAGCTAGCTCACTTTAGCTTGGCTTAGTAGCTAGCAAAGAACTAGCAAGCTAAGCCAGCTAGAGTAGCCCCATGCCAGCCTCTTCAGCAGCAGCCAGCTCCAGCTCCAGCTCCAGACTTCTTCTCCTCAGCTCCTTGCTCCAAACCCTAGCTCCAACACCTTCTCCTCTACTCCACCTTTAGCTAAGCTAGCTTAGCTTATCTTAGCTTAGCTTAGCTTAGCTAACAACCAGCTCCTTGGCCATTCATTACCTCCAAAATCAACCCTAGCTAGCTCCACCAACTCAAGCCTACCTAAGCTAGCTACCCTACTCAAGTTGGCACCACCTCCTAGCCATCCCTTCACCCCATTATCTCCACCAAAAGACACTTCAAGTTGGCGCCAAAAACCACCCCTAACCACCTCTATATTGGCGCCACTTTCAGCCCCTTAATCCACCCTACACCTACCCACATAAGCCATCCTAGCCATCCACCTAACCCCCCTTCTAGAATCCTTCTTGGCGCCAACTTAGACCCTCTTCTAGAAGCCATTTTGGCGCCAATATCAAGGGGTGTCAACACACATAACCACCCCTTAGGTGTCCCTTAAGGTGGCGCCAAACACCCTTGGCCATTGGATCCTTAACCACCTCCCTCCTTCCATCCTAGCCATCCATTTCAAAGGTCACCATAGCCCCCCTCCTATTCTATAAAAGGCCACCACCTACCACCATTTTGGAGGCATCCTCCCTTAGTATATTTTCTACCTAAACCACCTATACCTACGGCCAAGAAGAAGGAGTAGAGAAGGAGATTAAAGGGGCACATCACCAGCCCTTTTGGTGCCTTCTTCTCCCCACTCTCTTCAACTTGAGCCACGCCAAGGAGGAGGACTCTTCCACTTCAAGGAGGACGGCCAGGCAAAGGAGGACTTAGGGTGGACGTCCACCCTTGGAGAAAAACCTAGGGTACGCCCCCCTAAGGCTTGCCTTGGAGGACATCACCTTGGCAGAGTACTGCAAGGAAGGAGTTGAAGGATTCTTTTCAAGCTTGGGAGCCACCAACCTTGGAGCAAGAAGCCCTCTTCTTCACCATCTATCTAGAGGATTTGTGTTTTATTTTCTTATTTGCAATTTTCTAGTAGTACAAGCTTTCCTCTACTAGGCCTTTTGTAAAACACTTTATCAATTATCTAGTTGCCTTCTTTGCAATTTTTTTTGTTTGCATTTCTATTTGCTTATTTTCAGCATTCTTCACTTCCTCTCCCTAATTATTCTAGGCCTTCACTTGCTTAGAGTGAGCTTAGGGAGAGGCTCTACTTGCCACTTTAGAGTAGTTTACTTAATTGGAAGTGTAAACACTTTTCCCGCCATAATTTCGCATGTTGCCTTAGTTCAAAAATAAAGAAAAATGGTATATTGAAAATTACCAAAAAGAAAGTTGAGATATATTCCAAGCAAGAGAATCAATTTTGCAACCATATTGCCTCCTTGGACGACCCTAGATACTCCCCTATCTAGGATATAAATTTTAAAAGCGAAAGCGGATTCGCGTGTTACAACGACGTTAAAAAACTGCTTTTACAAATCACGCGTATTTCGCTATCAAGGGTCTGCATTGATTACCACCGTTTAAACACGGCTACCTAGAAAGATCATTTCCCCTTACCATTTATCGATCAAATTCTGGAACGATTGGCGGGGAACAAGTACTTTTGTTTTCTTGACGGGTACTCTGGGTACAATCAGATAGCCATTTTTCCTGATGATCAGGAGCGTACCACCTTCACGAGTCCGCATGGCACTTTTGCGTTCCGCCGAATGCCATTCGGGTTATCTAATGCTCGTGCCACTTTCCAACGTTGTATGATGGCTATCTTTTCTGATATGATCGACGAGTTCGTTGAAATTTTCATGGATGACTTCTCCATTTATGGCTTGTCGGTTGACCTATGCCTTTCACACCTTGATAAAGTCTTAACCCATCGCAAAGAGGCAAAGCTGGTGTTTAGCTGGGAGAAAAGCCACTTTATGGTCTAGCAAGGCATTGTGTTAGGGCATTTAGTTTCCCAGAGAGGATTAGAGGTGGACACCGCAAAAATTGATTCCATCTCTAAGCTTCCATTGCCTGCCAATGTTTGTCAGGTTAGATCTTTCCTTGGCCATGCTGGATTTTATAGGCGCTTCATTAGAGATTTCAGTAAAATCTTTAAGCCACTCTACAACCTGTTAGCGAAGGATGTCTCCTTCAATTTTGTTGATAGATGTGGCGAGGCTTTCCAAGTTTTGAAGAAAGCCCTCATTACCACACCGATTCTCCAAGCACCAGATTGGACCCTCCCGTTTGAGCTATGTGCGATGCTTCTGATTTTGCAGTGGGAGCGGTCTTAGGTCAAAGGGTTGATGGCAAACCTCATGTGCTGCATTATGCTAGCAAGACCCTTATGGATCCTCAGCAAAACTACACGGTCACTGAAAAGGAATTACTTGCTGTAGTATTTGCTTTGGAAAAGTTTCAGTCTTATCTTTTGGGATCCAAGGTTGTAGTGTTCACTGATTATTAGGCCCTGAAGCATCTTCTGGCTAAAAAGGACACCAAACCTTGCCTAATTCATTGGATTCTGCTACTCAAAGAATTTGACCTGGAAATTAAAGACAAGAAAGGAGTTGAGAATGTGGTAGCTGACCATTTGTCTAGGATCCCTATTGAGGCATCAAACCCTGCTGACGGTATTCAAGAGACTTTCCCTAATGAGTCTCTGATGGCCGTGGAAGCTAAAAGTCCTTGGTTTGCTAACATAGTGAACTATCTGGTCAAGGGCATTACCCTAGTACTTGGACAAGTAGAAATGAGACAGGTTTCTCGCCAATGCTAAATTTTATCACTGGGAGGAACCAGAGCTTTCTAGAATACGCCCTGACCAGCTTTTTCGCCGTTGTGTCCCTGACAAAGAACAAAGAAATGTTCTGAGCTTCTGCCATGACCTCCATTGTGGGGGACATTTTAGTGGGAAGAAGACTACCCATAAGGTTCTTTAGTTTGGCTTTTGGTAGCCCACATTATTCCAAGATGCACATACGTATGTGGGCGCATGTCTACGTTGCCAGCAGATGGGAACCATTGGAAAAAGGGATGAGATGCCCCAACAACTTATCCTCCCTGTTGAAATCTTTGATATTTGGGGCATTGACTTCATGAATCCCTTTCCTGTGTTCTTCGGATATGAATACATCCTTGTGGCGGTTGACTATGTATCAAAATGGATAGAAGCCATACCCACACGAACTAATGACCATTCCGTGGTCTTGGGCTTTATTAAGGCTAATATCATTTCTCAGTATGGGTGCCCAAAGATGATCAAAGGTGATGGAGGACCTCACTTTAAGAATGTACACTTCACAAGACTACTCCAAAATTTGGGAGTCAACCACATGATAGCCACACCTTATCATCCCCAAACGAGTGGACAAGTTGAAGTGTCTAATAGGGAGATTAAGCGAATTTAGAAAAAACTGTCATACCTAATCGGAAAGATTGGTCTAAAAAACTAAATGATGCTCTTTGGGCCTACAGAACTACGTATAAGACTCCCTTGGGCATGTCTCCTTTCCGTCTTATCTACGGAAAAGCGTGCCACCTTCTCGTTGAAATCTAACATAAAGCGTATTGGGCTATTAAAAACGTTAACTTGAATCTGGATAAAGTGGGAAAGGCACGTATGTTAGAATTAAGTGAGATTGAGGAGCTTCGTAATGAAGCTTATGAAACTTCTCAAGCTTACAAGCAACGTACAAAGGTCTTCCATGACAAGCACATCATTAGAAAGACTTTTGAGCCCAACCAATGGGTCTGCCTTTTCAATTCTAGACTTAAATTATTCCCTAGAAAGCTCAAGTCCCGCTGGGATGGGCCATACGTTGTTATCAATACTTTCCCTCATGGAGCTGTAGAGATTTGAAACCCTATTTCAGATGCGAGCTTTAAGGTAAATGGCCAATGACTTAAACCATATATTACTCTTTCTGATGGCTAGGTTTTGGATACACTTCTGCTTGAGGAGCCTTAGCTCCTCCCACTCTCCACCTCAGGTGATATTCTTCTATATCTGCATTTTTCCAATGAGGACATTGTCAGTCTTAGACATGGGGGGGTATAACTTGAGAATATTTATAGCATTTATAAATAATTGCATACATATTTATATATATATATATATAAATCTCTTTTCTTGAGCTGAATCTGTTAGTCCCTAGCAAAATACCTTTGACATTGGAGGTTTTTCTTCTTGAATTATTTCTTAAGTTTTGAATCAAGTACATTTATTTCACGTGCACGTAGACTTGGTAATAGATCCTTAAGAGAACCAATAAGCATTTGTAGTCTACTAAACCCTTGGATAGTTCATAGGGAGTTAGGCATACTATCTTCTAGTAGATCCACCTCATATTAATGAGAAGAAAGTAGAGAGATTACAGGTGAAATAAGTCTAGTGCAAGGACTCTTAAGTTTTGGACAATTAGATGATGATACTTCAGAGTTAGGCGTAGTTTTTCGCTCTCTGTTCCTGTGTGCGTACTTTGTGTGAATTCTTGAGAGTTACCAACTAAGGCAGATACACAGAGATGGGGTCTTAATAAAGCTATAACTATGGTGGATGGTTAAGACCATCCTTCATAGAGTCCTCGGCTGAAGGAGGGTATTAGTGTCAAAGGTCAGAAATATGCCTGTCCTATCCATTCCTTCCTAGTGCCGAGAATAGGCACTTCCACCAAATAAGCCACATAATATCCTCTTGACCATCATCATCTCGAATAATGCCTCATAAATAAAAGTCTTTGTCGTATTATGTTGATTTATATTATATAAAAAAAAAAGTGAAAAGAAAAGAAGAAATATTTATATTAAAAAAAAGAGGGTCTAACTTATAATGTAACATTATTTCTGAGGCAATAGAACACCTATCGCGTTCCACTAAATATGACCCATACCTACCTTTTAGTATTTCTGATTGCCCGAATACTAGTTGAGGACTCTAACTTAGTTGTAGAGTTATTAGAACTTTAATTGAAGTGTGGATGTCATGTGAGGCCACCAAATAGTGAGTACAATGTCTAAATCTGGCGAGATTTGTGATCTCAGAAAGAGAGAAAATAGGGAGTGCCCAGGAACATCAAGAGAGCACAGTTGTGTAGCCTCTTTCAGAGTTGACTTGTCTAATAGTCTAAAGATCTAGAGTCTACAGTACTAGACTATATGTATCACCAGATGAGTGTGTGCCACCAAATACAAATCCATGCTACTCGATATCTCCTACCTAAGCCAAAAGTTGGGGTAAAATTACAAATTATCTTCTGCTTTATCCCCGAGGGAAGTGTTGCCTATCTTGATAGAAATATTTGCCAAGGGTGAAGTACGAACTCCCAGTGCGAATTGACTTTTTCACTTGGATCCGTTACTTAGGTTATTATCACGTCACATTTGTCTAGATCTCTAAAGTTTTGAAATAAGAAAAGAAGAAATCTTCTAATTACTTCTATTATTTTTCATTTTTGCTAGGGACTAGAAAATCTTAGGCATGGGGGTATTTGATGAGTCCATTTTAATGGACTAAAATTACGCCTAAGTAACTTTAATCGTACCTTTTAGGTTTGTTAATAACTATATTAAGTTATAGAATGTTTGCATTAATCATGATTTAAGTTTACATCTATTTTATAGTATTCTATAACTTAATATGTAATGATGTTACATTTTTATGATTGCAGGAATAATATTTAGAAAGAACAAGGGGGGGAATAAATTTCCCCAACACATATTCGGTGCCAGCCGCAACTCCTCCCGCACATTTATCCAATCTTTCGCCACCCTCCCTCAACAAACGAGGCCATATTTAGAAAGGATTTTTGAAAATCCCTGGAAGGGCAGAGGAGAGGATTTAAGAGGAGGTGGAGAAAGGAGAAGAGGGGGATCATCCAAGGATGGTGTAACTCAAGTGCACTGTGCACCAAACCACCTTCTGTGCCCAGAAGCATGCACCCATCTCCAGCTTCCTCTCCAGTCATCGCACAAGCACCCATACAACCTCCAGTGCCTCCTTGCAATGCGCCCTCCCCTCTGCAGACTCGCCTCGCCTCACCAGTGTCTCCAGCCAGCGCCGATCTAGCCAGCGCCCCATCCCGCATAGCGCCCGCACCCCCGCAGGAGCTCTACCTGCCACCAGGCCCGCGCTCAGCCTCCACCGCCTTTAGGCGCACCACCGCACCAGCACCACCAGGCGCCCGCTCTGCCCTCGCCACCAGCGCCCGCAGGCGCGTGCCCATCTCCAGCGCCAGCAGCTGCTCTGCCTCAGGCCTAACGCCTGCAGGCACTCTTGCACCGCAGCTTCTCCATCGCAAGCGAAACCGTAATCGCACCTCCAGCGCCCACCGCTCCACCCTCGCCACCTGCGCCCGCAAGCGCTCACCCTACTCCAGCACTGACGCCACTCCAGCACCCGCGCCCTCACCAAGTGACCTGCAGGCACCCGCCTCGCCTCACCCGCGCCCTTGCAGGTGCCTATAGGCGTCTGCCTACCTTCACCCTCCAGTCGTGCCCACAGGCACTCCAGTGGTCACGCCACTCCACCTTGCTTGCCCCTGCCAGGCCGCATACATCTCCGCGTGCCCCTCGCAAGCACCGCAGGTGCTGCATCTCCTGCAAGTGCCAGCACCCGTCCACCTCGCCACAGCGCCTTCACAGTAGAGGCAACCTTCTCCAACAGGCCGATGGCCCTCCTCTGCCCGCGGACCGCCGCCAACCACCTCTCGCCGTTCTGTCACCGTCATCATGATCCCCATGCATTGGTCAACCTTCCCCCATAGCAGCTCCATCGCCGGTGCTCTCTCTCTTGCGAGGAGGAGAGAGAGTGAAAGCTCTATTTTCACTTTAATTAAAAATTACATCTAATGCCATTGCCACCAAAAAATAATTTTTGATTTATTATTATTTTATTATCGCAAAATTGCAAATGCACACTCATACTTTCTGATAATTGCACGTTATTGTTATTCACCTGTTTCAAGATTGGTTATTGGATTAACATGTGCACCAATTTTTTGTAGTATATGTCAATTGAAAATTACATAAAATCATCATATATTTATTGAAGATTTCAGTGAGGGAAAATTGCACATATACCCTTATAATTTTGAGTTATTGTGAATCTTCTTTTCATCACATTTTATGTTAGATTTGATTAGGGATTTCGTACTTAATCAAAAGAATACAAAATAATCGAGAGTTTATTGCCTAATTGCCTCCCTATGGACACGACCCGCTCTTCTGTGAGTGGTTATTTTTATTGTTGATTAGTCGATTTTTCCACCACTTAAATACTACAGCGCATAGCGGAAAATCGACTCGTCAGTTGTGCTCATCCAAATCAATTTCTTGGCATTCCTGCAGACTAAGAGAGGAATAGACACGAGCATGCATGGTACACCATTTATAGAGTTCCCATCATTTAGGGATGGGACTCCACCACATCCTAGTTCGCATCTGCAGACTTCAGACTCTGGGCCTGGATGATTTTGTTTTCACCTCCTTGACCCAGACCAGTCTTATTTGTGCATCATGCCCAGCTGAAGGCACTAAACTCAAAGCTTCCTAGGAGGCAACCCAGAGGTTTCAAGCTGACTGGATTCACGATTACAACTCAGGTGATTTCTTTCCCTACTCCCTCGCATACATTTATTTTTCCAGTGAGGACATTGTCCAACATAGGCATTGGGGGTGATAATTCACATGTTCTGAGTACATTTTGTCAACTTGAATATAAAAAAAAAATTAGGAAAAGAAAACTTAGGTATTAGAAGCTTGTCGACTCTAGGAAATGATACATTAAGGACCTGATCACTTAGATTCTTCAGGTCTTTGGGCTTAATCAGTCCGGGTGTCCACTAAAATGTCGACTTGGTCTTGAGTCCTTGCCACCTTAATGTATATTAATTTTGTCAATAAAGTAGGGTGATAAGTATATGACTTATCAACCCACCCTCTTTAGGGCGAATTTTAGTCTAAGCATCTACACACATTTTACACTGACTCACTCATCGGTAGTTCTAATGGAAATTGGGTAGCTAATAAACCTTCTAGGATGGTATGGCTGGCAAGTTGTCATGGGTAATAGCCCATTGCTAGGTTGTCAGGAGTCTAGCCATAGGACCATTCTCTTTCACTACTGCCTTTAGGTAAATCTTAGATCAGGAAAGCCACCTACTTAAAAAAAAATGAAAGAAAAAGAGGAAAAAAAAGAAGGGAAAAGAAATAAAAAATAAGCCACATGTTACCGCACGAGTATGACTGGCAAGTTGTCGTGGGTAACAGCCCATTGGCTGGTTATCTAGATCCCAGCTCATAAAATGCATAAGAATTCCAAAACACTTAAGGAAGAGGCAGGGAAGTAGCATAATCTGGGGAGATATACATTGGATTCGCCCTTGTGTTGACCCCATAAAAATAAAAAGTAGGGAGAAAGCTATCTGTCAGATAGATACACCTATAGGCAACATTTTTTTCTTTCAGGTCACCTAGGGGCGTAGAAATCTGAAGTCCATTTTAATTACCGTTGAGTGAGTCTATCACTATCACAATAAGATGCTTAGTACTAAGAATCCTTTCTGAGTTTTGGGTGGATTGGGTAGCCTTAAAAAGTTACCCTGAAATCCTCAACACTAAAAATCCAAAAAAATTAGAAAAGATGAAAAAGAAAAAAATATTAATTTGCTTCTATATAGAATAAGGTGAGACTCAGGTGGTCGGCATTTTGGCAGGCAACTCGAGCACTGTTGAGTCTTAGTGGGTTAGGTTCTTAGTAGAAATTTCCTCCTGTTGACAAGCAACTTCTACCTAAGCGATCAATTCCTAATTTTAGATGTAAATAGCATTTAGGTCAAACCTTACTATGGACTAGCAAGGGGTGGGCATGGGGGTATGATGACTCTACAATGTTCAATGTTAATATTATCAATTAGTGTCAATTTTGGGGATACTTGTGCGATAATGACATATTACAATGGGCTTGGGAGCATTGCATGCATATTGCATGATCTTTTCATTTTAATCACTTAGAATGAATGTTTAATGACCATGTGCAAAAGTCTATTTTGAAACAAGTCTTAGATGAGTGATCGGACCATACACATGAATTTGGATCGACGAACGATGTCCAACGGACTCGAAATCACTTCGATCTGACCTCTGTAGCTCCCACAACAAGCTCGAGAAAGATCATTGGCCAGAAATCAATGTGACATCCTTACGGGCCTTGGATGAAAATTCTGACCATACGGATGGATCCAGAGCATCGATCGCAGTACAGCAGTGTGGGAATCATCACGATCCGAGCACCGTGGCATCTCCTACAACGGAAAGAAGATGGACGATCCAGATGGCATCACGTGGCACCATCTAAGTAGCACAACACTGGCCCTTCATCACCGCATCATCTGCACCCTCCACTCTCAGTCGTTGGATCTTCATCCAACAGTTGAGAATCCACCTCCATCGCACGCTCGAGGCAACTGCAACTCCTCCGTGCAAGATCCACCGTTAGATCAACATCCAACCGTCGCCATCGCTCCAACACCTCAACATCTTCACAACCACCCACGTCGATGGGGCATTGATCACGCCTCCAGCCCGCATACACCTGATGAGGGATCGAATCCCATTTCACCTCCATCGCACGCCAATTGAAATTGGGTCGTTTGATCGAGTGCGATGAGTGCCATCTAGTCGCTCGCTACTCACGCGTGCGATCACGCGCTCCAGCATACCACATCTGACGTACATGTGGGGCATGATTGAGGGGTAGGCGAGATTTGAATCTTACCATTTGATCTTCGATCGAACGGCTTGAACAACTCATGCACTGTGCGCGTGCAGTGGCAGCTGGCGATTTGAGGCGCAAGCGTGGGGGCAAGGGCGGCAGATGCGATAAGTCTTTAGCGACATTTTGAATGTTGCTATTGACTCAATGACGAATTTGAGCCCTTTCCTCAACTATGAAAAGGGCCCTTCCCCTGCCATTTGCATGAATCATCCACCTAGGAGATACCACTACCTTCTAGAGTTTCAAGCAAGGTCCCGAATCTGCCGAGCCGCCGATGGAAGCCTCTCCATCGCCGTGGCTGTCTCGATGCATTCTTCATCCTTGTTCTTATCGTTATTTTAGTTTATAGTGTAGTTCATTTATTTTGTTAAACATTCATCTACATTATGTCGATTTCACATTTGATAAGAGGTTGTTGACATAGTGATCTTATGATATCTTGAACATGGTGCTCTAACTTCTCTCTCTCTATCTCTCTTTCTCTCTCTCATTTTCTAAAATCGATTTTCAGCAGCACAAATGACATATTTATGTGACACGAAAGCAAGTATTTGATCTAATTATTGCCTCCCTGTGTTTGACACTCGGACTCACCTCCGATTCTTTATTTAAAATTGACATCGTAAATGCACTACAATGAATAGTTTTTACACACATGTGTCCGATGAATGTCACCATCCTGACCGTCCATCTTCTCGCCTTTGTAGATGGTGCTACAGGGCTCCGATTAAGGTGATTTTTTATGTCATCGGACTACGATCATCACTCAAAATCCCTCTATTTGTTTGAATTTTTCATCTGTGGTCTTGAATCATCTACATTTATTATTGCCTATTAATTAGAACATAGAAATAGCATTATTATTTACATAGCTAAACAAATTAACTACGATGCAAAATATGTTGCTCATGCATGCATTATTCCTAAGTTAAGCTAGGATCTGGCTTAATTTAGGTAGATTAGATCCTATGTTTGCTGTGTAATGATATCCCATGCCTAAATCTTGCTAGTCCCTAGTAAATGCAAGACTAAATGCAAATTGGTCCCTAAATGGCTAATTTTTATCAGGAGTTTGACTAGAGATCCATTTCTTTTGTTCTCATCCAAAAATTTAGAAATCTAGATAATTGTGATAGTGTAGTGCAGTAGTGTATGCAACAGATCCAAGTGAAAAGTCAATCCACATCTAAACCTCGTACTCGACCCCTAGTAAAACTCTATCGAGATATGCAAACTTCTTCCCTTGGGGGTATAACAAAATAATATGTGATTTTAGACCTGGCTTTTGGCTTAGGTGGAAGATGTTTGAGTCAAGTAGGTTTGTATTTGGTGGCTCACACTCCTCTGGTGCTACATATAGACTTGTACTACAGAATCTAGATTTCCAGATTATCAAATAAATTAACTCAGAGAGATGTAGAGAAATTGTGCTCTCTTTAATTCCTTTGTACTCACACTTTCTTTCCTTCTCTATTTTTTTCTTTTCTTTGTGAGCTCAAAATCTCATCAGATTTGTAAATATATTAAATATTTGGTGGTCGCACATGGCATTCACACTTTAATTAAGTTTTGATAAACCTATAACCAAGTCAGAATTCCTCAACCAGTATTTGGGCGGTCACAAATACAGAAAAGTAGGTCAAGGTTATATTTGGTGGATCGCAATGGTAGTATGTATTGTTGCCTCAATGTATTTAACACAAAATAAACATAACTCAACACACTTTTTTTTTCTATTTTTCTTTTTTCTTGCTTTCTCTCTCTCTCTCTCTCTCTCTCTTTTCTTTCATATCTACCAACACAATGCAATGCAACACACACACATAAATTTTTATTCATGAGGCATTATTAGGGATTGGTGATGTTCAAGATGATATCGGGTGGCTTATTTGGTGGAAGTGTCTACTCTCAACATCAGGAAAGGAATGGATGGGATAGTGTATTTTCTAACCTTTGACACTAACACCCTCCTTCAGCCGAGGATTTCATAAAGGACAGTCGTAACCATCCACCTTAGTCCTAGTTTTATTAGAACCTGCTCTTTGCATATTTGCCTTATTTGGTGGCTCTCAAAAATTCACATAAAGAATTTGTAAGCAGGAATCGAGAGCGAAAACTATGACTAATCTCTAAGTATCATTATTGAATTATTTGGAAACTAAGATTCCTTGTACTAGACTTAGAGCACCAGTAGACACTTTAATTTTGCCTCACAATTATTTGGTGGATCTAATAGAAGATGATTTACCTGACTCCCTAAGTACTATCCAAGGGTTCATGAAAAGAAGCAATGCTTCCTCTCGACAAACTAAAGATGTCTATTGGTCTTCATAGTGGATCCATTGCAAATTTTACTTGTAAGTGTGAAATTGTACTGGATTCTAAATTCAGGAATCAACTAAAGAATAAATTCCTAATAAATCTTCTTAATGAAAATCTATTTTCTAAGGTGTTGGTAGGAAAATTTCTCAGTTTATGTGTACTACCCCTCATTCCTAAGTTCTTGCATGTCCTCATGCATGAGTAAAAGGAACATAAAGTAAGATAGGGGGTAAGAAATCACCTAGAATTGCTCTTGATTCTCCATTCAGCATATACCAACCAAATGACAGAAAGCACAATATGCAGATCAATATGCAAAAAAGCATTATGCTATGTATAAAGCAGAAAGCAGATGTTATGTATAAATGTTGAGTTTAACGCCTCCAGCTGGGCTAGTAGTTAATTAGAAAGATCAGTGATTGCTGAAGAGATGATCAAGACTAATAAAAAGATGTGCTATTCTGCTCCAAGAATTAGTGTTTCACAAATACGAACTAGCTGATGATGCATTTCTACTCCAAAGAGTCTTTCATTAACAAAGTGTGGAAAAAGGACAAAGAATGAAGGATAATCGGAATGAGGGTCATGATGCCAATCTCCCTCATTGATTCTGTTCCATAAGTCTATGAGAGGTTGCTGAGGAAGTGGATTGAAATGAAAATTGAAATGCAAGTCAACATCAGAGTTTGGATCATAAGGGTCTTCGTAATGCTAATTAACATAGAAAATCATGCTCTCCAGACCCTGGGTTATATTAAGGTATATTTGAAATTGGAAGTTCTATATAGAGATCACTAAAATCCTCGTCAGAAATTGTCTCATCCACATCGGTATTTATCTCAGATTCCTCGAAATTTATCTTAGTCTTTGAGTTGAGCCATCCATTAGATTGACTAGGATTATGAGTAAGTCCCCAATTCATTGTACTCAGAATTTCACCCTCCTATGTATTAGATTCCTCAACATTAGGTGGCATTTTTGTTTCTCTAGCTAAATTGTCAGAAGTACCCCTTAATAATTGGAAATTAGAATCATGAGTAGAGAATGCAAACTCTGGGTTTCCTTTGTCACCTTGATAAGTTGGAGGAGAAAAATGGGAATCACAAGATGTTGGAGTAAAAATAGATTTGTTTCTTAGAGGAAGTGATTTGAGCTGAGTAGTGATAGGATCTATAAAAAGATAGATGGCTACGCACACAAACACTCAAACACAATATCAGTAATAATAAGAAAGATTTGCACAAATTACAATCATAGAAATTGGCACAAGATATATAGTGGTTCCCCACTCACTTGGGTAGTCCACTACCTAAGCCTTCCAGCTTAGGGTTTCTAACATGATTCCCTCAACACCAAGGAAATCAATTTACTAAATGAGGTAATTAATAGGTCACATCAACCCAAGTACAATAGACGGGTTTGTTACAATCCAATGAGCAAATGCTCAAGAACAAATATAGCACTGGTGTAAGACAAATAAAATCTTACAACTAAATACTGAAGCCTCTCCACAATAATATAAAATTAATACCAATTTGAGGGCCTAGAATGAACGTGAATGCCTTGATAAGGAGAGAAGAAATCACGTCGATGTGCGTGCAAATCCGTAGAGAGATTGAGAGCAGCAAACTATTCCTTCTCTTGAAAATATCATGAAAATGTGAAATGTACCTCTAGAATTTTTCATCTCTTTTCTTATGTGCAAACGAAGGGTCCAAGGGTTTATTTATAGAGTTAGGACCTTAGTGGGTCGACTACTAGACGTTGGGGTTTAAATCCCAATGTTCATATTGCTAAAATTAATTTTCTAGCCGTTTAGTTTTATGCCAACAGCTAACTAGTGCTGGTACTAAAGTATGGGTACCGGTATTCGTTGCTTCCAGATTTAGGTTTCAAACACTTAACACAAATCTGTAACTCACTTGTACTGGTACTGATCTTGAGTATCAGTACTCACTTAACACAGATCTGTAACTCACTTGTACTGGTACTGATCTTGAGTACCGGTACTCATTCCCTCAACTACCAGTACTGATCATGAGCACCGGTGCTTGCAGGGTACATGTTTGTTTCTTTGAAAAACCCAAACCTGTAACTCACATGTACCGATACTTGTGGGTTAACAAGTACCATTTTTAAGAGAATTATTCAATTATAAATCCTAGTTTATCTCTAACTAATTTTACTATCTATGTTGACACTTTGTTAAGAGGCATACATTCTATAAATTAGAAAAAAACTAAACTAAAAAAGCTAAAGGACGAAGACGATCCTTTTATCCTCGATTCTTCCTTGTCATCTTACCTCCATGTCATAATATTCTCCTTCTCATCATCATGCCTCCATCATTTCCTATTTTCCTTGATCTTCATGTAAATATGAAAAGCACTCAATTGCAAACATTAATCCATAATAATTTTGTTAAAACTAAAACAAGATGTGGAATAAGGTTCCAACAATCTCCTCCTTTTCGGTGTTGACAAAACTATCTTACAAATAGATAATAAATAATTTTTAGCAAAGTTATATAAAGGAAAAAATATTTAATCCTCCCCATCAATATATGCTCACCCTAAAAATATCACTATTTCCCTTTATTTTTCTCCCTCTTTTTGTTAATCATCAAAAAAAAAAATGAAGGGGTAAAAAATATCATGCCGTAAAATTACCAATAGTAAAATGGTGCTTGTGGATACCATGCTCCACTAGTCCACCTTTCTTGATCTTCATGTAATTTGTAGAATGGTCGAAGTGTTCCACTTTGTGCCTTGAACACCCACTGATCACTTTGATCCCATTGATCTACCCATGCAAAACAATGTAAAATGCCTTTTCTAGGTACCCATTTTCTTGTGGGTCCTTTCAGGTTCGCACCTTTCAAACCTTGAGATTTATAGACCTCTCTTGTCTTAGTCTATAATTCTTGGGATTTTTGGCCTTTTGGTACATCCATGCATGCCTAGGTGCATGTGATTTATTTTGTGTATTCTTTTTACTCTTAAATTTTGATTTTAAAGAATCACAAAATTCAGTGTTTAACCTAGTAGTTGTTCTGAGATTATTTAAGGTTCCCTCAAAATGCTCATAAATATCTTCTAGCTCGACTATCTTTGCTTGCAACTGATTATTAGTCTCATTTGACATTTCTAATTCTATTTCTAAACATGATTTGTCTACTTCTAATGTATGATAATTATTCTTTAAAACTTTATTTTCTTTTTTAGACAACTTAGCTTTATGATATGATTCTTCATATGCACCAAGTAATTCTTCAAAAGAAAAGTTAGGATTTACCTCATCTTCTGTGTCTTCTGTAGTGGCTACCAAGCATAGGCGTGCGACCTCATCGTCATCGAAATCGGTGTCCATGTCGGAGTCGCTATCACTCCATGTCATTTTAAGAGCTTTCTTCTTCTTCTTCTTGTTCGCTTCTTTTGTGTCTTCCTTCTTCTTGTTTATAGGGCAATCCTTTCTCAAGTGTCTCTTTTTCTTGTACTCATAACAAATAATATTAGATGAATTTTTCTTCACTTGCTTACCTTGCTTCCATGGAAATTTCTGAAATTTTCTTGTGAGCATCTCCATTTCTTCATCATCTTCGGATTCTGAGGTGCCTGAATCCGTGTCCTCCTTAATTGCTCTAAAGGCAATACTCTTCTTCCTGCTTGACGTCTTCTCCTCATTCTTCTTCATGTTCTCTAATTGAACCTCATAGGCCATGAGGCTTCCAATTAGATAGATCATCCAAGGGGAGAGTGGAGAGGTCCTTTGCCTCTTGGATGGCTGTGGTCTTTGGACCCCAATCACTTGTAAGAGATCTTAGGATCTTCCTTACAAGCCGCTCTTCTGTGTACTTCACTCCAAGATTCTTTAGGGGGTTAACTAATTCCCCAAACCATGTGTACATGTCTTTGATCATTTCACCTTTTGTCATCCCGAAACACTCATATTTTTTGGTTAGAATAGAAATACGGGTTTCTTTTTCCTTGCTAAGACCTTTGTAGGTGATTTGAAGTGTGTTCCATATCTCAAATGCTGACTCGCATTCTAAGATACGGCTGAATTCTTCCCTTGACAAGACACAATAAAGTGCGTTCATCGTCCTCGCATTACCAACAATTTTCTTCTTTTGATCTGCCGTCCATGCCACTCCTTGTGGCTCTGGATCTGAGTGTTTCTCTTGAACGAGTGTCCATGACTCCTCCTCCATTGCCTTGAGGAAGACTTGCATCCTCCTCTTCCAATACCCATAACCCATCCCATCAAAATAGGGAGGACGGGTCGACGATTGTCCTTCAGTGCGCCTTGAGGTTGTTGCCATCGCAAGCAAGAGTTTTTACTTCTCACTACCTGCTCTGATACCACTAGATAGGATCTATAGAAAGATGGATGGCTATGCGCAGAAACACTCAAACACAATATCAGTAATAGCAATAAGGATTTGCGCAAATTACAATCATAGAAATTGGCACAAGATATCTAGTGGTTCCTCACTCACTTGGGTACTCCACTACCTAAGCCTCCCAGCTTAGGGTTTTTAACCTGATTCCCTCAATGATGAGGAAATCAATTTACTAAATGAGGTAATTAACAGGTTACCTCAATCCAAGTACAAGAGATGGGTTTGTTACAACCCAACGAGCAAATGCTCAAGAACAAATATTGCACTAGTGTAAGGCAAATAAAATCTTACAACTAAATACCTAAGCTTCTCAACAATAATATAAAATTAATACCAATTTGAGAGCTTAGAATGAACGTGAATGCCTTAACAATGAGTGAAGAAATCACTTCGATGTGCTTGCAAATCAGTAGAGAGATTAAGAGTAGCAAACTATTCCCACTCTTAAAAATATTGTAAAAATGTGAAATATAGCTTTAGAATTTTTCTTTTCTTTGCTTATGTGCAAACTAAGGGTCTAAGGGTTTATTTATAGAGTTAGAACCTTAGTCTGTCACCTACTAGACGTTTGGGTTTAGATCCCATCATTCGTATTGCCAAAATAAATTTTCTAGCCATTCAGTTTTGAGCCAACAGCTAACTGGTACCGGTTAAAGTATGGGTACCAGTACTCGTTGCTTCCAGATTTGGTTTTGAAACACTTAACACAAATCTGTAACTCACTTGTACCAATGCTATCTTGAGTATCGTTGCTCATTCCCTCCAATATCGGTACTGATCATGAGTACCGGTGCTTGCGTGGTACAGGTTTGTTTCTTTGAAAAGACCCAAAACTATAACTCACATGTACCAGTGCTAAACTTTAGTACCGGTACTTGTAGGTTAACAAGTACCTTTTTTAAGAGATTTATTCAATTACATTCTTTGAAAATGATGGTAGTATAAATCATAGTTTATCTCTAATTAATTTTACGATCTATGTTGGTTCTTTGTTAAGAGGCATAATTTCTATAAATTAGAGAAAAACTAAACTAAAAAAATTGATCTTCTCCTCCTTGATTCTTCCTTGTCATCTTGCCTCCATGTCATAATATTTTCCTTCTCATCATCATGCCTCCATCATTTCCTATTTTCCTTGATCTTCATGTAAATATGAAAAGCACTCAATTGCAAACATTAATCCATAATAATTTTGTTAAAACTAAAACAAGATGTGGAATAAGGTTCCAACAATCTCCTCCTTTTCGGTGTTGACAAAACTATCTTACAAATAGATAATAAATAATTTTTAGCAAAGTTATATAAAGGAAAAAATAGTTAATCCTCCCCATCAATATATGCTCACCCTAAAAATATCACTATTTCCCTTTATTTTTCTCCCTCTTTTTGTTAATCATAAAAAGAAAAATGAAGGGGTAAAAAATATCATACCATAAAATTACCAATAGTAGAATGGTGCTTGTGGATACCATGCTCCACTAGTCCACCTTTCTTGATCTTCATGTAATTTGTAGAATGGTCGAAGTGTTCCACTTTGTGCCTTGAACACCCACTGATCACTTTGGTCCCATTGATCTACTCCTGCAAAACATTGTAGAATGTCTTTTCTAGGTACCCATTTTCTTGTGGGTCCTTTCAGGTTCGCACCTTTCAAACCTTGAGATTTATAGACCTCTCTTGTCTTAGTCTATAATTCTTGGGATTTTTAGCCTTTTGGTACATCCATGTATGCCTAGGTGCATGTGATTTATTTTGTGTATTCTTTTTACTCTTAAATTTTGATTTTAAAGAATCACAAAATTCAGTGTTTAACCTAGTAGTTGTTTTGAGATTATTTAAGGTTCCCTCAAAATGCTCATAAATATCTTCTAGCTCGATTATCTTTGCATGCAACTGATTATTAGTCTCATTTGGCATTTCTAATTCTATTTCTAAACATGATTTGTCTACTTCTAATGTTTGATAATTATTCTTTAATACTTTATTTTCTTTTTTAAACAAGTTAGCTTTATGATATGAATCTTCATAAGCATCAGGTAATTCTTCAAAAGAAAAGTCAGGATTTACCACATCTTTTGTGTCTTCTGTAGTGGTTACCATGCAAAGGTGTGCGACCTCATCGTCATCGAAATCGGTGTCCATGTCAGAGTCGCTATCACTCCACGTCGTTTTAAGAGCTTTCTTCTTCTTCTTCTTCTTCTTGTTTATAGGGCAATCCTTTCTCAAGTGTCTCTTTTTCTTGCACTCATAACAAATAATATTAGATGAATATTTCTTCACTTGCTTACCTTTCCTTCATGGAAATTTCTAAAATTTTCTTGTGAGCATCTCCATTTCTTCATCATCTTCGGATTCCGAGGTGCTTGAATCTGTGTCCTCCTTAATTGCTCTGAAGGCAATACTCTTCTTCTTGCTTGACATCTTCTCCTCATTCCTCTTCATGTTCTCTAGTTGAACCTCATAGGCCATGAGACTTCCAATTAGATAGATCATCCTAGGGGAGAGTGGAGAGGTCCTTTGCCTCTTGGATGGTTGTGGTGTTTGGACCCCAATCACTTGTAAGAGATTTTAGGATCTTCCTTACAAGCTGCTCTTCCGTGTACTTCACTCCAAGGTTCTTTAGGGGGTTAACTATTTCCCCAAACCATGTGTACATGTCTTTGATCATTTCACCTTTTGTCATCCTGAAACACTCATATTTTTCGGTTAGAATAGAAATACAGGTTTCTTTTACCTTGCTAGTAGCTTTGTAGGTGATTTGAAGTGTGTTCCATATCTCAAATGCTGACTCACATTCTAAGATACTGTTGAATTCTTCCCTTGACAAGACACAATAAAGTGCATTATCGCCCTCGCATTGCCGACAATTTTCTTCTTTTGATCTTCCGTCCATGCCACTCCTTGTTGCTCTGGATTTGAGTATTTCTCTTGCATGAGTATCCACAACTCCTCCTCCATTGTCTTGAGGAAGACTTGCATCCTCCTCTTCCAATACCCATAATCCATCCCATCGAAATAGGGAGGACAGGTTGATGACTGTCTTTCGATGCGCCTTGAAGTTGATGCCATCGCAAGCAATAGTTTTTACTTCTTCTCGCTACCCGCTCTGATACCATTTGATAGGTTCTATAAAAAGATGGATGGCTATGCGCGGAAACACTCAAACACAATATCAGTAATAGCAATAAGGATTTGCACAAATTACAATCACAGAAATTGGCACAAGATATTGGTTCCTCACTCACTTGGGTACTCCACTACCTAGGACTCCCAGCTTAGGGTATTTAACCTGATTCCCTTAACAACGAGGAAATCAATTTACTAAATGAGATAATTAACAGGTTACCTCAACCCAAGTACAAGAGATGGGTTTATTACAAACCAACGAGCAAATGCTCAATAAGAAATATTGCACTAATATATACCTAAATACCTAAGCCTCTCAACAATAATATAAAATTAATACCAATTTGGGAGTCTAGAATGAACGTGAATGCCTTAACAATGAGTGAAGAAATCACGTCGATGTGCTTGCAAATCAGTTGAGAGATTGACAGTAGCAAACTATTCCTACTCTTAAAAATATTGTAAAAATGTGAAATATAGCTTTAGAATTTTTCTTTTCTTTTCTTATGTGCAAACTAAGGGTCCAAGGGTTTATTTATAGAGTTAGAACCTTAGTCTGTCACCTACTAGACGTTTGGGTTTAAATCCCATCGTTCCTATTGCCAAAATAAATTTTCTAGCCATTCAGTTTTGAGCCAACAGCTAACTGGTACCGGTTAAAGTATGGGTACCAGTACTCGTTGCTTCCAGATTTGGTTTTGAAACACTTAACACAAATCTGTAACCCACTTGTACCAGTGCTATCTTGAGTACCGTTGCTCATTCCCTCCAATATCGGTACTGATCATGAGTACCGATTCTCGCGGGGTACAGGTTCGTTTCTTTGAAAAAACCCAAAACTATAACTCACATGTACCAGTACTAAACTTTAGTACCAGTACTTGTAGGTTAACAAGTACCTTTTTTAAAAGAATTACATTCTTTGAAAATGATTGTAGTATAAATCCTAGTTTATCTCTAATTAATTTTACGATCTATGTTGATTCTTTGTTAAGAGGCATACATTCTATAAATTAGAAAAAAACTAAACTAAAAAAACTAAAAGACGAAGATGATCTTCCCCTCCTCGATTCTCCCTTGTCATCTTGCCTCCTTCATGTCATAATATTCTCCTTCTCATCATCATGCCTCCATCATTTCCTATTTGCCTTGATTTTTATGTAAATCTGAAAAGCACTCAATTGCAAACATTAATCCATAATAATTTTGTTAACACCAAAATAAGATGTGGAATAAGGTTCCAACAAGTAGTTGTGTCAAATCCAGGTTCATTAAAGCACATGTGATTATCGGAATCCCTAGGCAAAATCATCTTCGAATTACTTTGGTGCACTTGACCAGTGGCATCCAAGGCAATAATCTCAGGATTTTCATTGAATCAAATCTATCTTAGCTTAAATTCCCCCAAATTATTCCAACATCCAAATCTAGATCATCTTGAAAATCCTCACCTTGAGAATCATAGAAATCATATTCAAGTTCATGACTGATTGATTCTTCAAAATGAAAGGTTTGTTTCTCAAGGCTTTCATTAAGATCTAGATCCATAGGTTGATTTTCTTACTTCATTCCATTTGGTGTCTCCCAAGATTGTAAATCTGTGTTCGGGGTACTGACCCTTTCCTCATCACTTCCTCGAGTGGGACTCTCAGATGAGCCCATTCAGGTTATTCCTGGCTCATGTCCCTTGACCACATCATATGCCTCTCCCCTTGAAACCATTCCAAGTGTCTACTTGAGAGAATCCTTTGTAGCACTTTCAGGTGCAGCCACTTTAGGTTCTTCAAGGCCCTCAAAGCTAGTCTCCACTTAATATCGCAAAAGCAGTATCTCTTGAAGTGTGTGGTTCTATCTGGTTAACCTAGTTATGGATTCTAGTTCTTGGAGGGCCATCATTAAAGATTCTTGGAGTGGAATATAGGTTTGTCTTTGTTCCAAATCGGTGGTCGTCTGGATTTTGTGCTGATAAATTGCAACCTTCTCCTTAGTCTTGGCTATCATATGTTACAATCTGAAATGTGGTTGTATATGTGGTGAGAGCTCATCGGGGTTTCTAGGGGGTGAATTAGGTCTAGCAGTGTCCCATGGTTGAGATGCAAAAGTATGGAAATCATACCTTGGAACATAAGATGGGGTCCATTGTGGAGCCATTGGGTATTGATCATAATGACCAAAATCAGGATTTGGGTTAGCCATTTCAGCTACCCGAGAAGAAGAGAGTACAGAGAAAGGATTGGGTGATGCGAAAAGATACCTTCTCCACCTTGGGTTTAGTTCCCAAGGTTGCATGAATGCAGGTCTAAATGACCTCCTTCCTTGCATACACCAATGATAAGGGTTGGTGTAGCCAAGCCAAACAAGGCTAAGGCCTTGTTAATCAAGTTGGTCCTTTAAAAATCAGATGGCCAGTTGTTTCATTAAGATTTAAATTCTTAAAGAAAATTCGTTAAGAGATTGACTGGAAATGATCCCTACCGCTTAAGCTAACTCGACCAGTATGTTACGAGGGGACTAAGAGGAAGGTTCTTCCTTCAGCTTTTGCCTCCAGGTCCTTCATACTCCTTAGCCACGGTCGTTTGACACTACACCATAATCTAGACACCAAGTTTGGCTAAAGAGGTTGAGGCCACCGAATTGTTAAAAGTCCAATGTAGGTTATTAAGATATTCTTTTCAATTTTTAACCTTTCATTCAAATTGGGTGTGTGGTAAGTGGTCCACAAGGTGACCTGACTCACCGACTAGTCACGAAACTTGGTTGAGTCTAGGCTAGTCCAATGTGGTCTCTAAATATAATCCTAAAGGTTAAACCTAGGATTCATGCAATTTGACTACAAATAAAGTAGCAGATCACAAATCAAATTCAAAATACTCTCTAAGATGCAATTGGAATCCAAATGATATAAAAATTGGCAGGAAGATTCCTTTCTCAATAAGCTTTTTATAGAATACCTCTTCAGAATTTTTACTATTCTAAATAAATAAATACAAATTTTTTTACTAACAAGGGTTAGATCTAGGATTTTAACCCCGTGTTGGTTTTTCTTTCTGTAATAGTATCAAATGTGATCCAAAAAATTGGGAAAAATATGGAAATGAAATCTAACTTGATTATCTTTGAAACCCCACCATTTTTGGGTCAATCAGATTTGCGTGCTGTTTGGAATTGGTTTTTGAAGATAAGAAAATCTAGATTTTAGTCTGTTTGTCCCCCATGCACTCCGCGAATTTTCTAAAATTTCACAAATTGAATTTTTTTAAGGGAATAGTGGGATTGGAAGGATAATTTGAAAATCTGGCACCTGCTCAATTTTCAAAATTGATGGATCTCTAAAAACTCGGCAAGTGATCTTTTAAAATCGTATAAATACTTTGGCTGAATTTCTAAAAATAGCAATAAGGCTTTTTAAAGTGTTTTCAATCCAAACTAAGCCTTTTCACCAAAAATCTTTTTTTTTTTTCAAAATTTTGCAATTTTTTTTTCAAAAACAAATCTTATTCTAAGTGGTGGTGTGTAGCTGAATTTCTTCAACTATGCTCGATGCATGTGCAGAATATGCATTTCATACCTATATACTAAAGCAACATAAGAAATCAGATATTAAATCAAGAATTGCCATGCCTCTCCAGCAACGGAGCCATTTTTTCATGACATGAAATCACATTTTTGAAATGTTTTCATCGTAGTATAGTGCAAAAGCGCGTCAACAAAAAATTTTACGAAACTTGGTAAGTCCTAGTCGAACTCAGGGAGGCGGAAATGCGACTAGATTTATTAATGATCTAATCTAACTAGAACTAGAACAGTAAGCAAGATAGATATGAAGTAAATCAACTTTATTTAAATAATAATCATGCAAGTTTTTTCGTCTAGTTGAAATCTTTGACAAGAAAAATTAACTTGAATAACTAGAACTAAATTAGAACAACTAGAGCAAAACTACTTGACCTTGAACTACTAGAAGAATTAAAAGGACAACTATTTATTCTATTAGAATAAGGGCACCAAGGAGTGGTCCTTGATGGCCTCTGGAGAGGCATGGAGGAGAAGCTGCGATGCACCAAGCGTGGGCTTAGTGGACGTCTCGGAGGAAGAGGGCTCATCAGAGGAGAAGGGAGTGGGAGATTTATGGAGGTGGAATTTTGCCTCTCAAATGGGGGGTTTGGGGTCCTTTTTATAGCGAAAGTGAGGGGTGAAAGGGGTTTTTTAGAGCCCCAATCCGTGACAATGATTTGGATCAACAAGAGCAGTCGACTTGGAGATCTACAACTCAAATCGCATCCAAAACATGCGCCACACACCTCCATCGAGCGCCTAATGCACTCTTTCACCAGATCGTGACACGTGGCAACTCAAGTGCCACCCAATCCACTACCTTAGTGCCCATCGAGCATGGGTGTGCACGTTCAAATCTGGTTGTTTGATCCTGATGATCGATGGCTACGATCGTCCCACATTGCATGCTCATAATGGCCTCTCTGTGCCTGCGTGTAGCCATGTGTCATCATGCACGTGCACATCCAACACACCTTCACGCGCTACGCGTCAGCTCCAGCGCCGCTTGATTGCGCATCGACGGCTAAATTTCAGCCGTGCGTCACCGCCTTAATTTTGGCCTATGCCTCGCGACTCGATTGCGTGCTCGACGCCTCACCAAAAGGAGCTGATGTTTGTTTATTTTCCCAACACAGTTAATTAAGTTAATTAGGCTTAATTAAGTGCAAGAGAAAGTAACTTAGGTTAACTTGAATTAATGTGGGTTGAGTAGTCTAGGGTCAAGCTAACTTAACATTTTAGATTTTAATTCTTTTTTAACTGGTTGAATCCAGGTCGTTCACTGAGAGGCATAACTTAATTTAATTCACCATTTAATCCTAAGCATTAATTACTACGTACTAAATCAATTAAAATTATAATTACATTACTTTAAAATCATGAATCTTGCACAAAGGATATTTAATTAAAAACATGCAATATTCCATAAGACATACATATTTACACATGAGATCAATTATTAAAAACAAGTAAACATGTTGATTTTTACTAATTTCTTTTCATTTACAAAAGATTTAAGGCAAGAAAGAGAAATGCAATTTAGTACAAGTGCCTTATTTATCAATTAAACTCTAAAGAAATTGCATTAAAGTAAAATACAAAAATTGGATGTCTTAAAATAATAAGCTTTAACTATCAGACGTCTAAAACTTTGCTTCTCCTTTTATTTGTCTTCTAATCTCTTCAGCCTTCTTATCTTGTTCTGCCATCTCTTTCTATCTCTCTATCTTTATTCTTTTCCTTTTTTCCGATTTACTTCTCTTTCTTTTTCCTTTTCCTTTTCTATCTGTTTACCTCTCCCTTTAGCTTCACGAGCTCTTCTCCTCTTCTTCTTTCCTGAATTCCTTAAGTCTCTTAACCTCTTCTCTTCTCTTTCTTTCCTTTCAACACTTTAACAGTGCAATGTGCATTTGAACCATGTTTTGAATCAAAAATTTGGTTTTATGGTTGGCAGCTCGGACCGGTCGGAGATACGCAACACCCCTCTCAGGGTAGGACCAGACCCTACTGAGTCCAAGCCTGGTTTATTACGTTTGGTTTAATCATCACATATGCACAGTCTCTGGCCTCCTAGGCCCACATGCACATGCCCACTCACGGGCCCACGCTCGCACGCCCATAGGCACACACACCCGGGCACGTGCACCGCATGCACCCGCACGCACACATATGCTCTTTATGCGCCCTGTGCTGATGATCGAATGACCTATGACACTTTTTCATTTTATACCATGGCATGCGCTCTGTTCTTACTAATGTTGGACTAATTATGTCCTCTCTAGGCCAAACTTTGGCTGGAGGCACAAGCCGGCTCGGAGCTCCAAATCGAGCAAGCTATAGCTCGTTGGAAAGCTCCAGAGTAATACTACATGATTGCAGCATCAATTTGATGCTGAAGATAGATTTCACCCTTCGATTTGAAGGGTGAAGATCGATAGTTTCCATGGCCATTTTGGCCTGCATATAGGCAACACAAGTCTAAGGACCTGCAGACAAGTTGTTTGACCACAAATGAGGTACTGAAGAGATTCAGAAGCTGATTCTGCTCCTAATGGTGAAGGAAGAAGGTTCAGGAAGCTGCTGGATGGTGGAGAAACTCAAAAAGCTTCAAGCAGAAGCTTCAAAGCTTCAAATCAAGCTCTGAAAAGCTTCACAGATAGCTTAAGATCAACTATATCTAATTCAACAACCTCTGAAGGTTGTTAGGAATCTATCTGAGTAGCATTTGCAATTGAAATTCTTTGAAAAGTCACTAAAGTCAGTATTGGGTTCAAATGAACCCAAACTGAACAGAAGTTGGATTCATCTAAAACTCTAAATAAAACTCATCCAAATTGAATCACATCTCTCTAAAATCATTCTGAAAGTAATTTGAACTCATCAATTTCTTGAATTAAAACCTAAATCATCCGATCAAACCTAATTTTGACCACTAAACCTTAAAAACTGACTTTCATCATAAAGCATTTTCGGATGAAATTAACACTTCAAATCATCTCTAATCATCACTAGGAACATGTTCAGGGTCTCAAAAGGAAGTTTTGACATGGAAACCTAGGGTTTCAGGTCTATCGCCTGGGCTTTAAAATTAGTTTGTTCGACAGAACAACTTAAGGCCTATCTAAATAAAAGGTCTTCAAATCTGACATTAGGGCATCCATCTGATGCTTCTAGACCTCAAAAATTAAGCTTATCCCTAATAGACAGGCTTCTCCAACTCTGCCAAAGTTGGAGAAGACAGAGGTTTAAATCTAACTACAGGATTTAAAAATTAAAATTAAACACTGCAAAATAGCCATTGAGCCTTAAATAAGTGATCTGGAGATTCTGAGGGAGTTCTGTAGGCTGAAGAGTACTTTTTCACTCACCGGAGCTCGTCGGAGCTCCGGTGAATCCAGTCAATGGCTAAAAGTTGCAAACATCATTAAAACATGCCATGGACAATCTGAGAAGTTTCCTGAGGTCACAAGGAACCTCAGGAACACATTAATTCATGCAATTATTGATTACACAGAAAGATAAGCATTGAATTCATAGTGTGTGTAATCTGAGTTCAATAGAACTCAGGACAAGTTCTCTCACTCAATTGAGTGAAGAGATCATGTCAGTGGAGTGTGGTGAAGGTATTTAGGTGAATAATTAGATGGTTAAACTCCTCTTGAGCTGCCATTGATAGCGAGCTCAGGAGGTTGAATGTATTTTAGGCATTTTAGTTATAGGTGATTATTAATCAAATTAAAGTGAGGATAGGGGCCCTTAGATTAATTGATGGAGGGCCCCAGTGGAGGTGAATTGCCCTCGGATACTTCTACCATGGATAGCAGAAGTAGCCGGTGAAGGTGGAGATGGATTAGGTGATTAGATGTTCAAATCAGGGAATTAAAGTATCAGAAATGATCATGGAGGATTAAGAAAGGTGATTAATGAAATAAAAAGACAAAAGAGTGCTCCAGTCAAGCTCAAAGAGCTCGCTGGAGCTGAGGAAGATGATGGAAAATCTAACAATAAATCTAACTAACCTACCTAATTAACTACTCTAATTACACTACTTACCAAACCTATTATTACCTGGACGAAGGGGGCAAAGGATCTCCGTTGATGGATCTTAATAGAGGAGGAAATCAGTGGGCAGAGGAAGAAGTCCGACGGGTATAGGTGAAGCACAGAAGTGAAGTCCATCGTCAGCATTGCGTCAGAAAACTCAGCGGATGATGACGGAGAACAGGAGCAAGCGAAGACGAACGGAGGAAGATGAAGTGGAGGAAGGTCGTTGAATTTTGGAGTGAATAGCCTATCTGCTAGGTTAGTGGGGGGAAGAGGGAAGGGAGATAACGTCTTGAAATCAGAGAGGTGGAGGGGTATTTATAGGTTGTGGTGACTGAGGAAGAGGGTGAATCTGGACGGAAAGAGGTCTAGGAGTGAAGTAGCCACCAGCTTCTTCTTCGACGCTGGTGAGGTGAACTTCAAAACCTAAATAGGATTTAAGCTTCATCCAGACTAATGGATGAAAAGAGGAAAGTGAGTGCAAGCTCCAGGAGCTTGGCAAGGAAGGGCGGTCGTCGGATAGACGATGATCGGTAGGTGTGGATACCTCCTGTCGTCAGCCACCGAAGAGGCTGAAGAAGAAATGAAGAGGAAGAAGAAGATGTTTATAGGGACCTGTTTGCAATGAAAGCTAAGGACCTAAGTGAAGAAGAAGGACTCGATTTAAATAAAACCTAAGGACTAAAACGTAAACTAGGTTTTCAATGCTTATTTTAATTTAAATCTTTTTCAACTTTTTATATATGATTATAAATTAGACAAATACTATATTTAAACCTTGGATTTACGTTTTTTACCTTTTTGGTTTAATTTATTTAATTAAGTAAAGTTACTTAAGTTATTACATACTTAGGTATAAGTTATACTTGAGTTAATTAACACATTAATTAGGTAAACAATTGATGATATTTTGAGTCCACTTATTAATTAAATTATTGATAATATTAGTTGGATAATAATATAGCATTTTTAACTTATTTTAAATTCCTTTATTGTTTTATCCCTAACTCTATAATTAACCCATATATTTACATATTCCTAGCTAATTAACTAGGAAGACTAGTTAATTAGGGGTAATTAGAAGCCATGATGAGTCTCTCATCAGCTGACCAGCATGCTGTAGTTATGTTTGTGTTGCATTTTTGGTTTTAGAGAGCGCCCGCCCTCAATCGTTGGATGAAAATCCGACGACTAAGATGAAGAGCAGCTTAATGAAGTACGGGGGGGTCTGATGATGTGGCATGATTGTGGCCATTGGATGACGATCCAATGACCCATAAGGCTCCTATGTTTCACTTCAGAGGTTGAAGGTGTGGTGGAGGACCATTGGGATGGCACCACGTGGCGTTATCCTTACCGTCCATCTACTCGCCTTTGTAGATGGTGCTATAGGGCTCTAATTAAGGTGATTTTTACACCATCAGACTATGATCGTTGTTTTGATTCTATTCATATAGTCAAATTTATCATTTGTGGCCCCGAATCATCAGTAATTATTATTGCCTATCAATTAGAACATAAAAATGGCATTATTATTTACATAGCTAGACAAATCAACTACGATGCAAAATATGCTGCTCATGCATGCATTATTCCTAACTTAAGATAGGATCTGACTTAATTTAGGTAGATTAGGTCCTATGATTGCTGCACAGTCAGTTCCCCCCTCCCCCACTAAAAGAAAATCGAAATCCATGTGCTCTAATCCCGTAGATCCCATTTTTCTAGATTTTTCCCTAATTTTTACCAATTTTTTAAAATTTTTTGAGCTTAATGTTAGGGTTCATGTGGGTCTTGAGTGAATCCCTCATTCAATCCATTCCCCTTCCCCTTCCATCTATCCTAGCTTTCTGACACTTGCATTTTTTTGATCTAGATCTATTTCTATGGAATGGCTAGGTATGTTCTTTTGGTAAAGAGTGTGCATAGTTTTTGTGCTTTCCAACTATTCGATGAAATGCCCTAATTGAGTTTATTCCCTTTTTTATATAAGTTTCAATATTATGAGGTATTTAAGTTAAAATAGAGTTGAAGCAGGTAGAGAAGGTCCTTTCTCTTTATTCTTCCTTTCTACAGAGGGAATAGAAATTGACGTATATAACTTAGGAGGAGCATCCCTACCAACTTTGGCCATGGTATATGTTACATCCTTGTGAAACTAGTGAATGGATGAAGCTATTACCTAGCAGTTGTGAAGGAAGTAACCAATATGCCACAGAAAGCTAGCATATTAACGTAAAACAATATTTACCATCAAGGTTATCAGTTGTTGACTGTTGGGCTAAAAGTCCCCTCAGAACTTAGTAGTAGATTCGTTTCATTAAATTCTTGACCATGCACCCCATAGGAGCTATTATCTTAAATTACACAGTTGTGTTATGACCTACATAAGAAAAAGATTATTGTATTTTGGCTGACTTACAAGCGACATTTGAAGTGAAAGTTGAGGAAAAGCTTCTATGTATTTGAATTGAAATGTTTTAGTGTCAATAATGGAATAACCAGGGAGATCAAGGTGAGCAATTGGTGGTAACTAGTCAGCAAAGCTTACAAGAGTACTAAACAATTTGGTATATTTCAAGCGTAGATAGCTCATGAGGGTGTTTTGCTATCGGTTTGCATGAAATTCAGGATTATTGATTACTATCTTTCAAGCATTTAAGGATATTGAAAAACTATTTCTACTTAACCACTTTTTTCTACTAATGCAATCAAATGTATGGTAGTTCAGTTACTGAACTTTGAAAACCAATTCTCTGTAGATTGAACAATTATGGATGGTAGCATAACAACATGATAACGAAAAAGTGTGATTTGATCGAATAGGTTTTTTTGTTGTTGCAACATGCTAATTCGATCACTTTTAAAATTTGTAAATACCGAGTACTCGGAGAATATTCGGGTCATCCCAAGGGAGGTAAAAATGCAAATTCAAAGACTCTCGCTGGATAAAATGGAAATCAACTTTCTTTTTGTAATTTTGAATATAAGATTTTTTTTTGAATTTTTGAAATAAAAGGCAATAGAATAGGGGAATACAAAGAAGGAGTACACCTAGTCACTAAAATCTAACTGATAAGAAGAACCACTCTCTAAGCTTACCCTAGGTATATGAAGACCTAGGATAATTAGAGAGAGTGTGTGAGTGCACTAAAATAAAAAGCAAATAATTGAGTACAACAAAATTTAGAAAGGCAACTTTTATATAGGAAGAAAAATTATTTTACAAGAATGCTTGTAAAGGAATACTTCTACTACATAAATGAAAATACAAAAATGATAAAACAAAAATCTTCCTGGTAATGGTGGTGAAGAGGAGAGAATGCTTGCTCCAAGCTCAACTGCTCCTAGGCTTAGAAAGGATTCCTCCTACTCCCTTCTTGATTTACTCCTCTAAGTTGATGATGTCCTCCTTGGCAAGCCCTTGGTGGGTGTGTGATGATAACATCATCATCAGCCATAACTACCTTTAATTAGGCAAAACCAATTGGCAATTGTTCCTACATAATCACCGGAGAGTCGTAATTCATTACATATCCTTTCTGAGAAGAGTGCGTTAAGTCATGGTTAAATATGCAATTTTAACAGCATATCATAAATGCAGAATAATCATGTGATTTGACAAAGGTTAAATGAAGGTCAAATGAGCATTAATGACTAACAAGAGGGTTCATATAGATAGAAATGAGCTTTCACGCACTTTCAGAGTCAAAACAGCACCTGAAACCCTAATTTCAGATCGGCTTAATTAACAGAGGTTCTGGTCAGGATAAATTCCATCTAAACCTCCTAAAAATCATACAAAAATATTCCATAGGGTTTGGTATCCTTGATTGACCATCTGAAAATATTTTTACTTAAAACAGAGTCTCAGATAGGAAGTTACCCTAATTTATGTTTCTACATAAATTTACCAGTCAAATGTGGTCAAAACAAAAATCCAAGTTTACCATCAGATTCCTTGGGTCCAAATTAATTTTGTACCAAAATATGGGCCAAATTAGAGATCATCTTGACCTAGTTTGCATTTTAGTTCAGTTTGATTCTTTTTCTCTCAAATAACCCCTCAGCTTTCAAAATCAATTGCAAAGACCCCCACAACTTTGTCATCACCTTCACAAAGAGGCCCCTGTCGCCATTACCATGTGAATACACCTGCAGCCGACCTTCAATCAGGAAGATCTCCCTGATTTCATGCCCAAACCTTTCCAAAATTGGAAGGGGAACTCCTGAGATGTTCCACTTCCATTTGAGCCGCATCTTGGGGTCTAATTCTTTCCCGAAACCTAATGTGAATGATTTGAAAATGTGGGTTTCCTTTTGTATGAAAGCTCCATGCTTCCAAGCTTGATTTCTAATGGGGCGAATATTCGTAGCGAAAAGGTTTGAGTTTGGAATACTCATCGTCATAGTTTGATTCAAGAGAAAATCCATCGATCAGATAAAATTTATAACCGAAACTCGAGGTGAGTCTCGGGTCAAACACGGGGAGGCAAATGTTTGGTTTGAAAAATCCATGTTTCGCTTTTTATTTATTTGTCATTTTTACCTTTTCTAATTTTTTTGGCATTTTTATCAAGCAAGAGATCAGGTCGATGCAAACTTGTCTTACTAATCTACTTGCAAAAATAATATATATATATAGAGCGAAGAATAATCATATATTTCTTGATCAAATCTTTCTACAGGTACGAAAGCGGAAAAAACTATACTAGAAAGTAGTAAAGAAAGATATAGGTGAGAGAATCCCCCTCGATGGTCGCTTGGAGAAGGGCTCACTTTGACATTGCTTGGAGGAAGGTGGTGAGGAGTGGGACAAATGAGGACGGAGCCGGAGGATGGAGGGCTGGGCAGAATGGAGTCATAGTGAGGATCTACTTCTCGAAGTAGGTGAGAAGACGACCGCGGGATGCTCCACGAATGGGGATGAGGGGAGGGAAAAATATTTGATTCAACTCCAGAGGACGATCCCAAGCTTAGGACAAGCTCTCTCTAGAGCCTTGAGGTGGTGAGGAGAAGAAAGGAAGAGATGAAGAAGAATGGGATGGGTAGGGGTCCTTTTATAGTGGAGGAAAGGATCAATTTCGTATATAGAACATTTAGTGACGGTCATAAACGTCACTGAAGATTCGCTGCAAACATCGCTGAAGACAGCCTTGCACCAACGCTATCGCTGCGTTGGTGCGCGGTCTACGTGCTGGCATGTGCTGTGTTGCCATGTGCTGTGCTGCTGTTGCCACTGCCTCTGTGCACACTTGCGCCTGTTACGCTGCTGCACGTGCGTTCCTCTTCGCACGCGCACACGCTCGCACTGCTGTGAGTGTGCGGTGGCACGTGTGTGGGCATGGGCGGCTTGGGTTGCACTACATGGTGCGATCTGGGCCGTCCATCTTCTTTCCTTTGTTAGGGCTACTACAAAGGTTGGGTTGAGTCAATTTTCGCGCCATTGGGCTACGATTGTTGACTCGAATCCATCCATGCAATCGAATTTGTTGTTTAAAGCTCTGGATTGCGTCACCTAGTCCCTCGACCATTGATCTTCCTCAGAATGCATATGGTGCTATGAGACTCTGATCAAGGCAATTTCAGAGGAATTGAACTCCGATCATCGTCCTTATCAGATCCATATGGTTGGATCGTCAATCCGAGGCTCCGACTTAAATCTCCTTATCCCCTGGCCTTAAAAAGGATGCAATTAACCTTAAATATACACAACTACTCTAAATGTAGAATGATGCATGCTATGCAATATTTATAATATAAAATGTATATCTAAGCCTAAGAACATGCATGAATAGGCATTTTATCCTCAATAATTGTGTCTACATCATAACCCCATGACTATCTTTTGCTAGTCTATAGCAAAATTAAACTATATGTTATGTATAAAAATGGAATTAGGGCTCGATTGCTTAAGCTTAAGTCGTTTATTAACAATAGAAAATTTCAACTAAGGTCCTAAACTACAAAAACTCAACAGTACTCAGGTGTTTGACAGAATGCAGACCGCCCAAGTTCTCTCCTTATTTGAAAAGGGAAGATACATTTTTTTTGCTTTTTCTTCTTTTGTAATTTTTTTGGACTTTTGGAGTTTGAGAGTTTTGGGATAACCTTTTACAGCCACCTAACCCACCCAAGACTCGAAAAGGACTATAAGTGTTAAACATCCTATGAAAGGGTGATAGACTCACTAAGTGGCCATTAAAATGGACTTCAGGTTTCTATGACCCTAGGTGACCTTAAAGATTTCTACCTAGAGGTTTATCTCTCCGATTGGTAGCTTTCTCCCTACTTTTTTTAATTTATTTTCTTTTATGAGGTCAACACAAGGGCGAACCCAGTGTATATTTCCCTGGTTTATTCTACTTCCCTACTTCTTCCCTAAGTGTTTTGGGAATTATTTGTGTATTTTTGTGAGCTGGGCTCTAGACAACCGGGCAATGGGCTGTTACCTATGGAAACTTGCCTGCCATACTCATGCGGTGAAGTGTGGTCTTATTTTTTTTTTTTCTCCTTTTTCTATTTTTTCTTTTTCTTTTTGGGTGTTTCTTTTTCTCTTTTTTCCAAGTAGGTGGCTTCCCTGATCTAAGATTTAACTAAAGGTAGTAGGAAGAGAATGGTCGTGTGGCTGGGCTCTGGACAACTGGCCAATGAGTTATTACCACCGACAACTTGCTAGCCATACCACCCTAGACGGTTCATTAGCTACCCAATTTTCGTAAAAATCACTGGAAAGTGAGTCAGTGTAAATAGTGTGCAGATGCTTAGATTTACAGTCCCCTCAAATCAGAGGGTGGGTTGATAAGTCGTGTACTTATCACCCCAATTTATTTACCAAATTAAAATGAAATTACTTGGCGAGGACTCGAGACTAAGTCCACATTTTAGTTGACACCTGGGCTCATTAAACCTGAAGATTTGAAGAGTCTAAGTGTTCAGGTCCCAAAGTATAATTTCCTAAAGTTAATAACTTCTAAAAGCCTAAGTTCTCCTCCTAATTCTATTTTTTCTTTCTTTTTATCTTTTTGAATTTTCATTTTTTTTTAAATAAAAGAAAATAAAAGAAATTCCCTGGAGCTAACAAAATAATTTCAGGACTAAGTATCCACCTGCCAATGCCAAAATGATGCAATGTCCTCATTGTAAAAATAAAGACATGAAAAGGGAAAAGTAAATAGAATATCACCTGAATTTCATGAAAATCCAATCAGCTCTGCAAAGAATGTGGAATATACACACATGCTAAATTTATTTCCTTCAGCTAGGCATAATTCACAAATAAAGAAGACATTAAAAGTTCAGAAGTGCAGGTCAAAATTAGAGTAAGAAGATTGATTTTGGGACCTACAAAAAGATGTCCATAGATGTGGACCAGATTGTGATGCAGACCCATGCACCAGGGTTGAGTGCTTCTCAGGTTCTGGATGAAAATCGCCCAGAATCAGATATTATTATGCTTGAGGGGTCGGGCCTGCGGTTTGGTGGTGCACAATCCAAGACTAAAGTGGTAGACAATGGGTAGATCAGATTCACTAAACTCAGGTGTCCACTTAGAGTTCAGCTTAGGAAGATAGTCAATTATTCCAAGCTTGGGTTGCACATCAAAGATATTGTAAGGGTCCTAGTTGAAAGTAGGTGATTTCAGTTCAATAGGAACCCTTAGATCCAAAATTGTGTTTCCCTCAGAATTAGCCTCCCATATTTTCATTTCCACATTTCTATCCTCCAAAATCAATGTTTTCGGGACCTCCAGATCATTGTACACCCCATCTAAAATATCCAAGTCCAACAGTTGTGGATGAATCAGGATTGACTTGGGCACAATGATCTCAAAAGTATGATCATTTAGCTCTTTAGGGTGCATTTGAGGAAAGGGGCCACTGATTGAATCATCTAGTAAATGAGGATTCAGATCCTCCAAGTTAGCCCCAACTAGATCACAATCTTCAATAGTTGGGCTATCAAATGGTTCGTCATACTCCTCGAGCCCGTTTGTCTCACTAAAATCATTTTCCTTAACTTCAAGTGAGACGTCACTCAGAGATTACTCACCCACAAAATTAAGGAATTCTTGATCCTCATTTATGTATGTCTCAAAATCATATGTAATTTCATGGTCCATGGAGACATATTTTTCATTGTTCCCTGGCTCGAGGATCTCGGGTGAAGCAATCGGTTCATCCTGAATCGGTTGCTCTAGACCAACCTAGTCATCTCTAGTCTCTGAACATGTATCCCCCTCGACAGGCACTTGAGCAGGTTCAGACATTGGCTCTCCTGAAGGGGGTTCATCTTGAGAATCATCCCAAGATTGGCTAGGGCAACCACAATTTTCATCCTCAATCTTGATACTTTCCCATGTAGAAACTCACCTGGGCCCCTATCTCTAACATCTTGGAGCAAATCAAATAAAGAGCTATTCAACTCATCAATCATTTTGATCAGGGGCTCCAATGCTTCGGTGCATGGTGTTGGCTGAGCTTCTAAAGTTTGTATGGTGTTCCTGAAGTTAGCCAACACCCTATCTTGGGCCTGGTTCACCTGAATCGAATGGTTCAGTTCAGGGTTGGGTGGGTTTGGGTTAAATCTAGGGAAGTCAAGATATTAAGGTTCTCGGGGTCCTCCCTGATAGTAGGTCATTTTAGGTTGTTCAAAAAATGGTGGTGACCTATATTCAGTGGAATACTATGGTGGGTAGGTGTTATAATCATATCCTTCCTTATTGTAGATCGGGTTGGTTTGGTCATCAAAGGGTGGAGACCTATAATCATTGTAGCTCAGTGAAGGATGGTAATCATAGTCTTGTTGTCTAGGGTTAGTCCCTGGACACTGAGGTCTGGATTGATACCCGAATCAAAGTTATCCCGACTAGTGGATGGGTAGACATAAGTTGAGTTGGGATAGTAATCATCTTGAGGATAAGTAGTGGTAGGAGGGTAGGATTGGAAATGTGTGTAGGATGTGGAAGCATACATGGTGAAGTAGAAGGAAAAATAGAAGATAGAAAGGAGCCCTACAATACAACCAATCAACCCTATCCTTAGGTGGACAGACTCCCAGGACCCATCTTGAGATGATAGAAATGATTTGGTCTACTTCTATCCGGTCAATCCAACCAGTTAGAGGGAAGGGTTGGGGAGAAGGTTCTTCCTTTGGCTTGCACCTCCGGTTCCTTTGATACCCCCCAACTGCGGTTGTTTGATGCTACTCCCCTAGCTAAACATTAAATGGGCTAATAGAAGCAGATTAATAGAAAAAAATCTCAATCTGAGCCCCAAAGTGTGAATCAATCCTTAACGCCAACGTCTACTCAGTTTTAGTTAGGCTTGGGATGATCGTGCTCTTGGAATGTAATGGGCCCTTTAGATGGGTTGTGCCCTTAATGATCAGTTCAAATGTGTGTGCATGCACAACCAGGGTTTTCAAACAAGGTTATTTGATGATGTGTCTTTTAGGGTTTAACCTTGTTTAGTATCTTTAAGGGTTTAATCTTTTGGTGTATTCAATCAAGGTTCTGTAGAACACTCCAAGTTTTGATAAAGTCCTTTAGAAATCAGAAAAAAAATGTGGAGTGCCTGGTTCAGCCCTAAAAATCAACCCTAAGTGGAAAACTACTTGATGAATCACTTTTAATTTGAGTGGCATGGCCCAAACAGTTCAAGCAATTGGCCTGTTGCACCACTTGCTAAGGCACACAAGAATGTTTGACCTATTCAAATATCTACTCAGTTATGTGTGTGTTACGTTGAAGTGTATCGGGTCCACAGGTTAGATCCTAGGTTAAGTGGTAGAATCAAAGTGATTGCTCAGAGGACGACTCACTCTAACGTCCCCTGGAGGAAGGTGGTGAGGAGCAGAATGAACGAGGACAAAGCTTGAGGATGGAGGGTGGGGGAGGAAGGCGTTGCGGCGAGGATCTACATCCCAAAGTAGGTGAGAAGACAACTGCGGGATGCTCGACGAATGAGGATAAGGGGAGGGAAAAACATTTGATTCTACTCTAGAGGAGCATCCCGGTTTTGGGACAAGCTCTCTCTAGAGGCTTGGAGGTGGTAAGGAGAAGAAAGGAAGAGATGAAGAATTGGAGGGGTAGGGGTCCTTTTATAGTGGAGGAAAAGATCAATTTCGTATATAGGACATTTAGTGATGGTAATAAACATCGCTAAAGATCCGTTGCAAATGTCACTGAAGACATCCTTGCACCCATGCTGTCACTACGCTAGCACGCACTCCACATGTCCATGTCACGCGCACGTGCTCTGGCATGCGCTGCGCTACCACTACCTCTTTGCGCGCCCACGCTTGCTACGCTGCTGCGCGTGCATGCTTCTGTGTGCGCACGCATGCCTGCGCTGTTGTGTTATAGGTCCACTTTAGGGGACAAAATTTGAGCCTAAGTACATGGTCATTGAGATAAGAAATGAATTTAGAGTATCCATTATATTAACAAAATTATGTAAGAGGTAAAATTGTCATTTCATTACATAGTTATGAAAGGGTAATTTGGGTGGAGTTCTACTTAATTTGGAATGCCATTTGATTTGTCACATGGAACGAAAAATTCTCCACTTTCCATTAGAATTATTTTCCATGAAAATCCTTTGTTTGGAAGTCTCGTGCAAAAGGAAAAATCAAAGAAAAGGAAAAACAATAAAAGAGAAAACAAATTGACAGATGTATCTCTCTCTCCCTCACGAATATCTCTCCCCCAAATTTCTCTCAATCTCTTCTTCTTTTTTGATAACATAAAATGATGATTTTGTTTTCCCTGTCTCACTAATTCTCTCACTCATTCTCTTTATATAATAGGCAAAAAGAGGTGCTGAGAACTATCTCTCTCACGAGAGGTGCCCCCTCTCAATCATCTTCCTTTACAAGGGTGAGACCTCTCAACCCCTTCACCATCGACACCTCGATCACCACCACGTCTCACCTAAAACAACCTCCACAGTGTCTCAACTCCGACGACCACCACCACATCTCACCTATGCCAAATCCATCACCACGGTCAGCGGTGACAACATCAACACCCACAACTACACCTCCGACTTCACGACCGTGCTCTGCCTCGACAATGACGAGCCACCGCAACCGTGATGCCTCCTGAAGACGCGGCGGTTTTACCGGGTTTGTTATGACGTTGTAGTAAAGCCGGTTGTTACCAACATTTCATATAAAAATTTTTTTTTTACTCGGAAAATGAAAAAGTTCCCGAGGTCGAACTCAGGGAGCAAGTTGTATTCTAGAGATATACAAGTTCTATTACAAAAATAAAGAGAGAGAGAGAGAGAGAGATGAAAATTTGGCTTCTTCTTCTTTCTTCCTCTTTGGCTTTTGTTCTTCCTTGTTTTCTTTCTTTCTTTTCCTTCTTCTTCTTCTTCTTCTGCTTTCTTCAGATCTTCCCCTCGTGTTCTTCTTCTTCTGTCTTCTGTTCTTCCTTGTTTTCTTTCTTTCTTTTTCTTCAGATCTTCTTCTTCTTTGTCTTCACCTGTCGTCTGATTTTCCAATCAGACGACTTAACCCGCGGATGCTACAGTGCCGCTTCAGTTCTTCTTCTTCCGCAGTCCTTCACCTGTGCCTGCACGCTCAAGAGTTCAGCATCAGAGGGCAAAAACCTACTCTACCCCCCTCCCCCGCGTTTCTCTTTCTCTCTGAAATCACTCTTCGGAAGCTCTCCCAGAGCGCTACCGGGTAATCGGGTTCGGGTCAGGCCCGGGTCCAGGCCCACCGGCGTGCGTGGTGAGCGAGGAGTGCAGGTCAGTCTAATCGGGTCGGGCCAGGTCCGCGGAGCGTGGTCACGGACGAGGCCGGGTCGGGTCGGGTGAGAGGGACCTCACCCCGTGGTCAGGAGGCAGACAGCATAAGGCACTTTTTGCCTTTATGCTTCCGCGCGCCTCCGAGAGGATCCGAGGTGGGACTAAATGTCCCACCCAAATTGAGCGCGCGTCGCGGATGGAGCAGTGGGTGATCGTGGCTTCCCACGCGGCCTTCGCCCCGTCTGTGAACCAGGGACGTTTCGCGGAGAGTCCCTGCGCAACCTGGGAGTCAACCCTGGGCGAAGGCGTGCCTGCACCTGCAGGTGAAGCAGCTCTGCCTGCGCAGTAATGGCGACGGCGGGCGAGTCACCTGGTCACAGAAGAACGGCCTTTCGGCCAAATCAGACAGGCGGGGGACCTTCGCCGTGGCACGGCGAAGGTGGTCAGGGGGTCTGCAGGGGGCGAGATGGAGCTAACAGGTCGTCCTAGGTCAAACTGTGAGCGAGGAAGTGGGTGTGTTCGGTGGATCTGCAGAAGGTGTTTGGTGGGAAGTGGAGGGGCGGAAGAGGATCAGGGTGAGGAGGCGGAGGTTCTGCGGTGGTCGGCGAGCCGTGTGGGTCGCTGAGGTGATGGGAGCGGCTCGCTGGAGGGTGGTCGGAGGTGGAGAGGATGAGGGTGAACAGGAGCGGTCGAGGGTTTAATTGACTAAATTGAAAGCGGGGAAAGAAAGAGGAGAAGAAGGGGAGTAGGTCTAACTTACTTGCAGGGATGAAAGGGGAGGAACAGGGCGACAGTCGTATCGACTGTCGCCGGAGAAGACGATGCTCAGGGAGAGGGGCGGCGGCGAGCAGAGGGCTGGAGAGGCGCCAGCTGGGTGCGGCGTGGCGCGGGAAGAACAGGGGAGGAAGTTTCTGCTGCTGGTATTGCGGCAGAGCGAAGAGGTGGAGGGGGAGGAAGCCGCCGGAGCTGGTGAGCGTCTGCCGGAGAAAGAAGAGAAGGAGGTTGGGGATTTCTCCGTCAGATCCAAGCTGCCCTCGTCGGTGGAGCGGCGGGGGGTATTTATAGGGATGAAGCAGGGAGGAAGGCGGAGGGAGACGACGTGTCTCCCTCGCCGGAGAATGGTCGGAACACGAACCCATACCGTCCGTGCGTTCGCACGGCCGGTATGGGGGGCTACAATGACCAGGGGGGTGCTCCTACGACGGCTGACGACGCAGGGCACCCCCGGTATACATGCCAGGTCCTCCACCTCACCCTGCGCGGCGCCATGCTCCGCGCAAGGTCGCCGGAGCATGGTGCTGGCAGGGTTTTGCAGGAGGGACCTGATTGCAAAGAACGAAGGAGAGTTAGGGGCCAAAATGCGAGGGTTCAAAAGTTGAGGGCCAAAGAGTAAATATATGAGGACCAAAGTGTAAAGTCGGTCAAGGAGGTTTCTTCTTAGGCTCAAGTTTTTATACATGACTAATTAGGACCTAAGGAATCTGATGGTGAATTTTATTTTCATCTTAAACCTTGTTCGACCGGTCAATTTGCGCAAAAACCCAAATTAAGTTATTAATTGGGCATGGTTCTCAATGTAGGTCAAAATGGGTTCTAAAGGCCAAATTGAAGGTTCTAAACCCTAGAGATTATTTTTCTATGAATTTTAGAGGGTTTATTCTATTTTTACTTTGCCTCGAACCTTGTGAATTGAAGTGGGTTGTTTTAGGGTTACAGATTTAGTCTCTTGGAATTGCTGTAGCCCTTGCTAGATCATTTCATCCCACTTTTATTCTTATTAAGCTGTTTTGACCTATGTTTGGGCCCTGAATTACCCTGTATGCAGATTATACTGGTAAAATTGCACTTTTACCCCTTATGACTTGTTTTCTTCTCAAACTCAGAATTCTCTGAGTTACGCCTTTCCTTGAGATATGTAGGAGCTTTTATCCTTTGTATTGGGTCAAAATGAGCTAGTTATGGCTCATGATGAGGTTCTCATCACCTCCCTTGTCCACACTCAACCTCTCCACCACTACGAGCTTCCTCAACATCTGACGGAGGACGGAAGGACTTAAGTCTTCCAACCCCTTCCATCAGACATCCAACCATGCTCCATCTAGAACCACGCACAACCCTCCTACGTTCATTCTTCTTCCCGTAGAGTCCACGACCGTGCTTCTATCCACTACCATCATCTCCTCAATCGCGATGACCTCTTGGCTAGAGCCTCCACAGTGCCTTAAACTTACCTCAACAATAGCAGTGACCACCACCACGGCCGCCCACAACCACGCCCGGCCATGCCATCGGCCACCCATGTGCACAGCAACGCATTCCCTCATGCACTCTTGTGCGTACCCTCGAGCGGCCATGCCTCTGTGCACCACCACCATGTGCGCCACCCTCGCCGACGTCTTGCCCCTTGCACACAGCTCCGATGCCATCGTCTTCTTGTTCAACACTATTCTTGTTCTTCAAGAAGAACCCAACATCGGCCATCCGTCTCCTTGTGCAGCCATCGCCACGGACTACCGTTCTCCACGTCGTCACCTCCGTTGAGTTTGCCGTAACCTCACGAGCTTGCTTATGCCCTCAGATGCACTCACCGCGACTTGCACACATGCGTGAAGTGACACACCATCGGCGAGCTCTTCCTCGCCGTCCGGTGACCTCTAATTGCCGCCGTCGATGCCACCACCACCATTGAGATCCCTTCACCACTGTCAACCTCCTCCGAGCTCTATGCATCCAACCATGCCTCCCTCTCTATGTGCGCAAGTGGGGATTTATGATTTTTCTTATTCTATTCAGCTAAAATTGCATGCATGCCCTCACATATTCAAAGTATTTCTTGCATGCATTCACATCCTCATATGTTGGGTTAGATCAACAAATAAATGCATAAAAAGTCATCACACTTAAAAAGGAGAAAGACCAATATCTTGGAATTTAATTACTTTACATGCCATTGTGACTTATTTCAGGGAAGGGAAACCGCACATATAACCTCGCATTCTGAAATTATTGTCTTCGTTTTTTCGTCACATTTCACATCAGATTTGAGCACGGATCTCGCACTCAGTTAGACGAATACAAGGGAAAAATATTTGTGGATTTATTGCATCTGTTCCTCCCTGTGGATATGACCTAACTCTTTGTGGTTAGTTTATTGAACTATTTTTGTTCAGTATTTTGCACCACAATTTACATGCTGCGACGACATATTTTTCTGATACATTATTCCTGCAAGCAAAAAGCTCGCGATCATTGTGCGTGTGTGGTGGTGCATGAGTGAGCATGGGTAGCTTGGGTTGTGCCACGTGGTGTGATCTGGGCCATTCATCTTCTTTCCTTTGTAGGGGCTGCTACAGAGGTTGGATTGAGTCGATTTTCACGTTGTTGGGCAGTGATCGTCGACCTGAATCCATTTGTGTTGTCCAATTTGTCATTTGAAGCTCTGGATTGTGTCAGCTAGTCCCTCGGTCGTTGATCATCCTCGAACTGCATATGGTGCTACGGGACTCCGATCAAGGTGATTTTAGAGGTGTTAGACTTCGATCGTTGTCCTGATCAGATTCATACGATCGGATCGTCAATTCAAGGCTTCGAATTAAATATCCTTATCCATTGGCCATAAAATGGACATAATTAACCTAAAATATACACAACTACTCTAATTGTAGAATGATGCATGCTATGCAATATTTATAATATGAAATGCATTTGTAAGCCTAGGAACATGCATTAATAGTCATTTTATCCTCAATAATTGTGTCGACATCAATTTCTAAGCTTGGAATGCCCCTTGAGGCCTATAAAAGATCCCTTGATGACAACCTCACCTCCTTAGCTTGCCATTGGCTAATTTCCCTCCTTCCCTTCTCTCCAATCGAATCCTCCATGAGCTCCGGCGACCTTCTCCATCTGACCTCTTCGCCAGCCACCACAGACAATAGCCGGCAGAAGCATCTTCCTCAAGTTCCTCCGCACGTCGCAATATCAGCGAGCATCACCCATACCCTTTTGATGTCACCGCTTCTCCCACCAGAGAGTTCACCTTTGATGTAACCGGCCATACCATACCTGACATCTTCCTCCCCTTTCGTCCGGTTAGATTAGGTCAGTTAGATTTCTCTCTCCCTCTACTCTCTTTTCCTTTATATAAACTCTAGATTCAACCCATGAAGCTATCATTCGCCCTCCATCTTCTCCACATCCAGCTGCCCTTAGATGAGGTTTCCTCGATGCTCCACCACACTATACGCCCTGCCAACACCCTCACAAACATTGCCTCATCCACTTGAACCAAACCCCCATCCTTATTACGCATTTCACTCGCTCACGCGACCCCCTGAACAACCCACCTTCTCACCTTCATCTCCATCATTCTCCACCCTCCACACACTGCTAAAGTCCACGAAATACCCACCTACACCTTCACCATCCTTCGGCGAAGCTAAGGAGCATTTTAACTAGGGCTTTTGAGCCTGTATGCTTGGTTCAAGTACTCACCCATTCGCTGCCGTCACCAACATCATCTCTGCCTTCATTTATCATGCTCCGATTCCACCTCCACGTCATGTGGACACCCTCCAAGCATCTCTCCAGGCCATCAATTGGAGGCCACGGCTTTGACTTCACCCGCAATTAGAGGAGCTTCTCCCTGCTGCTGCTGTGCGAAGGAGGGGGACTAAGATAGTCCCACCTCGTGGAATGAAAGATCCCCGCACATGGATATATTGATTTTGTGAAGTTAGCTTCCCGCTCAGTAGCACGAGGGGTTGGGTCCTACATTACCCACTCACCCGATAACCCGACCTATCCTCACTCCTTGGTCACCACACATGCTGGTGACCCTAGACACTGTTTGAGACCCATTTACCTGAATATGGATCCTTTTATGCTAGGTTTGAGAGAGAAGAATAGGAACTTGTGAGAGAGCAGGGGAGGGTCTTGCTCTCTTGTGCTTTATGCTGACACTTAGTCGGTGAAGGCCTTGGGTCCTCTGTGTTGTGAAGGAGAAGCTCTACAGAAGAGAAGGAGAAGGCTCAAGAAGAGAGAAGGAAAGAAGAGAAGCTAAAGGTCTAAGGAAAGAAGAAGAGAAAGAGAAGCTGAAGTAGAAGAGAGAAGAAATAAAGAAGAAAGGCTCTGAGAAGCCTTGTGCTTGACACATTTAAGTCATCCAATGCATGGTTCTAACATCTGAGGCTACTGTGGATTAATTTGGCCACTTATCTGACATGGCATATCTGATTGATAACACAGTTCATACATTTGAGCATATTGAGTAGTTGATATATATGCTTAATTAAGACTAATAATTGGTGATTCAAATCACCATTGTTTTGTCTTGATTTCTTTTTATTCCAAAACTCTTGAAATACTCTTGCTGAGTATTGAATATCATTTGAGTATATTATTATTCATTGCATATCTTGTATCTCTATTTATGCTCAATTAATTAGGCTCGTTGATTCTAAGTGCGATTAGTGCTGTGAATTCCACATTTGCTCTCTATGTTTGACCTCAGATTCCATTATAGATTTGAGTTATAAATTTTATCTGTTTGGGAGTTATTTATCAACTGTACTACAATGCAAATTTCCTTAAGCTTGATGAAAGCTCAACAACAGCGTGCCCTTGCTCCTCCTAGAGTGAATGAATTCCACTCTAAAAACTCCTCCTTGGGTGGGCATGGACTACCCTAAGAATCCTCCTCTTTGGCCATCCTCCTGCCTGGCTCTCCTTGGAATTGGACCCCTTGGCGTGGGCACAAGAGAGAAGGGAAGAGGGAAAGGCACCAAGGAGATAGAGTGTCTCCGTAATCTTCTTCTCTTGGCCAAATTTGGCTGGTGGGAACCACCCCCTCAGTAAAATCAGAGGTATCTATCATTAACTCAAAGGGATAATTCCAATCAAGTCCCTATAAAATTGGTGCCTTAGTGACATCCTTCTTCAACTAATTAAAGCTCTCCAGGCATTATTCTATAAAATCGAAAGACTGGTCTTTGGTAAGTAATTGACTTAAGGGCTTGGAGAATTAGGAGAAATTTTTAATGAAACGGCGGTAGAAGCCCACATGCCCTAAGAAGGATTGGATTTATTTGATAGTAGTAGGTGGTGGGAGTTTAGGATAGCATTAATTTTGGCATGGTCTACCGCAATTCCTTTTTAGAGATGACATGGCCTAGGGCGATGCCTTCTTGTACCATGAAATGAATTTTCTCCCAACTGAGGACCCAGTTAACTTCTATGCATTTTTTGAGAGTTCTTTCAAGATTTTTAAGACATAAATCAAAGGAGTCTCCAAAAATAGAGAAGTCATCCATAAAACTTCAAGACAATCACCTACCAAGTCTGAAAATATTGCAAGCATACACCTTTGAAAAGTCGTAGGTGCGTTGCATAGACCATAGGGCATCCTCCAGAATGTAAAGGTTCCAAAGGGGCAAGTGAATGTTGTTTTCTCTTGATCCTCAGGATGGACTACAACCTGATTATAGCCGGAATAACCATCAAGAAAGCAGTAATAATCACATCCAGCTAATCGCTCCAAGATTTGATCAATAAATTGGAGCGGAAAATGGTCCTTCTTAGTGGTGGTGTTTAATTTGCGATAATTAATGCACACATGACAAGAAGAGATTCAAGTGGCTATGTTTTCCCCATGTTCATTTGTGACAACAGTTAGTTCAGCTTTTCTAGGCACTACTTGCGTGGGACTAACCCAAGTGTTGTCTGATGCGAGAAACACGTGGTTTGTTAATTATGGAAAATAGTGTCGTTGCAATGTGTAAATTCATAATCAACTTTTACAATTTATATTCCTAGATAGGGTGAATATCTATGGTTGTCTAAGGAGGCCAATTTGTTAATCACAAGAATTAATTCTCTCTTTCGCCTGTTAGATCCACACTTATGATTTTGTGCTTTAATTTTTATTATTTTTAGGGTTTTCAAAAATAGTCGATATTTTAATGCGAAGATGAACTAAAGATTAGGCCTATCACTAACCTAAGTGACAAGAAGAAGTCTTCTCTTCTAAGCTTAGCCTAGGCAAGTGTGCCTAGGTTAATTAGAAGAGAAGAGTGTGCTCTCATAATTAACTACAAGCATGAAATACAAACTAACTAGAAAACTTGAATTAGAAGGCAAAGTGAAATTTGTATTACTAGTAAATGGAGTACATGTAGAGGAATGCTTCCTAACAAAAAAAAAGAGAAACTAGTTAATACAAAGATAAAATAAAGTTGAAGAAGAGAGGGATCCTCCAATAGAAGCTTCAAGATGGCACTTGCTCCAAGTGTGGTTGCCCCACACTTGAAAAGAGTTCTCCTTGGCTTATTCTAGTAGTCCTCCTCCAAGCTGTCCTCCAAGGTGAGTGTCAACCACCTTGCTCCTCTTGCCTAGCCGTCCCCTCTAGTAGAAGTTATCCTCCTCCTTTGGCGTGGCACAAGTGATAGGAAGATGGAAAAAGAAAGCACCAAGGGGACAGGTGGTTGCCCCCTTGATCTTCTTCTCCTCTTCTTCTCCTTGGCCATGGGTTTAGGTAGTGTAGGGTGGAACTTAACTAATGGAAGAGATGATGATATGGTGGTGGTTAGATGGGGCACTAATAGGAATTGAGAGGGGGTTGGTTGGCATGGATTGATGGAGGATTGGGATTAGGTTTAAGGAGGTGGTTATGGGTTGAATGGTTAGATTTAGGTGGCACCACCTAAAGGGATGCTAGGGTTGGTGGTTATGGCTTGGAGGCTACCTTTGGTGGATGTCCTTGGGTGTAGGAATGTGTGCATTTTGCTCCAAAGGGGAGTGGGTTCTAGAAAGATTAGTTTCAGAGGGAAAAGGGATGGTTGGGATGAATTGGGAGGTGATGTGTAGGGTGGAGATGGCTTGGTGTGTTGGCACCAATTGGAGGGTGGTTAAAGGAGGGTTTTAGCACCAATTGTAGGTGTCTCTTGGTGGTGGTAGAGGGGCCAAAGAGTGCCTAGTTTTGGTGCCAAAAAGGATTGGGAATAGGGGAGCTTAGGTGGACAGGTTTAGGGCTAGTTGGTGGAGCTAAGGTAGGTGGGTTTTAGCATTATGTAGGGATGGCATGGAGGTGGACTAGCTAAGGTAGCCTAGCGCTATCTTAGCTTACCTAGTAGAGAGTAGGGTAGGAGGTAGAGGGAGCTAGGGTTTTGAGGGAGAAGAGCTGGAGGGAGCTGCCATGAGTTGCACTAGAGCTGGTGGTTGCTGAAGAGAACTGTAGAGCTACCTTAGCTGTCTTAGCTTGTTAGCTCTTTGCTAGCTGCTAAGCCAAGCTAAGATGAGCTAACTTCTGCTGATATGAGCTGAGGTGAGCTGGGTCTGGTCTTGGAGAATACCTAGTTAGCTGGAGTAGCTAGCTTAGGTCAAGTAGCTTAGCTCAACTAAGTTGAGCTGAGTTAAGCCTTTGGGTGTTGGACTTGAGCTGGCCTGAGTTGGTTGATGACTTCTTCAGCTGACTAGGTCTAGCTAGTTGATAGCAGTAGCTAGTCCTAGTTAGGTTGAGCTTCCAATGAATTGTTCTGAGCTGAAGGAGCTGGAATGGAGCTAGAATTAATTGTCTTGAGCAAGTTTGAGCTGCCATTCAGCTAAGGTGAGCTGAATGGAGCTGAGGTGAACTAGCTAAAGCTCCTATTCAGTTGATTTAAGATGAACGGAGCTAAAGATAAGTTGATCCAGCTAGAATGAGAGGGGATCTAGTTGGGATGAGATGGATCTAGCTGGGATCCAGTTGATAGGAGCTTCTTCTTCATCTTCTACCTTCCTGAGTACCGAGGTATGTGGGATCTGACATTCTACCTAATCTTGACACTCAGATAAACTCATCAATACAATGTATGCTAACCTAGGTGAATGCCTAAATGCAGCCCGAAAATCCATTTGTGGAGTTAAAACCCTAAGAGCTAGATCTATTTTAGGGCATAAGAATGATGATACATTGGCATTTATCATTGCCAAAAATGGGGTAAATGATATTAGCATCAAGACACTTTATTATCTCCTTTTTGACCACCTCCTGCATATTAGGGTTCATGCACCCTTGTGGTTGGCAGGAGGGGCAAGATTCATCCTCAAGATATTTTCGGTGAGCGCAATAGGACGGATTGATACCCTTAAGGTCAAAAAGGGTCCAGCCAATACCTATCTGATTTTTACTATGTAACTTGAGAAGTTTTTCCTCTTGAGCCCTAGTAAGTCCAGAATTGATAATCAAGGGCATGCTTTGATTAGGTCTTAGGAAAACATATTTAAGGGAGCGGGTAAAGGATTTAAATCTAGTTGGGGGCCTACCTCCAAAATAATTTTTGCTTTATGATCCATGGGTGAAGGAAGAGAGGAGTTAGGTGCTGATGGTGCTGTTAGGGTGGGAGGGTGGGTTAAATTAGAAGATGGTTCAGGAATCGTGTTAACTGCAAAGCAAGATCCTATTTGTCAAATTTGCATTGTTTGCTTCACTAAATTGTCAATTTCAGAATCTGATTCATCAAAGAAATTTGGTTCTTGGACTCTCCTAGAAGCTTGAAAAATATCTAGGGTAATAGACTCTCCACCGCACATGATTTTCATCTTTCTAGAAACACAATCAATGTTTGCTTTGGCGGTGGCTAAAAATGGTCTTCCAAGAATTATCGGGGCATTTTTCAAGCTTCCGGTACCTCTATGTCCAAGAACAAAAAGTCTATGGCAAATAGACAATTTTGGCCTTGGACAATGACATCGTCAATGATCCCCTTTGGTTTAATTGTAGATCCGTTAGCTAATTGAAGTGTAACCTCGACAGGCCTTAATTCATCGATTTTGAATTCTTTAAATACAACTGTGGGGATGAGATTAATTGAGGCACCGAGATCCATCAAGGCACGATCAAAGGATGTGTCATTAATGACTACTTGAATTAGGGGGTATTTGGATCTTCCCTTCTTAGAGGCAGTTTGCTCTATACAACTGAGCTCACTGTCTCTAGGAGAATCACCTTTCCTAAGTTTCTTGGTTGCCTTTTGGCGGTACATAAATCTTTTAAAAATTTTGCATAGGCAAGGATATACTTATGGCATCAAGGAAAGGGATATATATTTCTAATTGCCCAAATGGATCCATCAATTCCTTATCAGTGGGCTCAGATTTCTTTTTCTTATTATGTGAAGAGTGAAGGGCTCGTGGGAAAGGTATGGGATTGTCCTGTTTTGCAGTTGCAGGTTCTTGAATGGGGTTAGAAGAAGAGGGAGAACAATTGACCTTTTCTCTGAAGTAGGTTTCTTGAGTAGGCAAGGGATCATGAGTAGTTTTCCCGTTCCTCAGAGTGACTGCATTTGTAGTATGTTTGTTTCTGGGAGGTGGTCGGGATGCCTGATTTTGATTGAAACCTGGTGGGTGCTAAGGTGCTGGGTAGATAGGTTGAGTGGGATATCCACCTTGATATTGGTTCCATTGATTATTTGGGTTGGGCATGGGTTGGGATGGCAGATTGCCAATAGGTCTGTGATCAAGAGTAGCCTTTACTTGATTCTATAAATTGGTTATCATGTAGGTTACTCCGTCATTTGAGTTTGCATTCCCTATAGAGTTTTCATGACCTAGGTGTTGCTATCTTCCTGAGATGGTCTAGGTTGTTATATGTTTTGCCCATAAGTCGCAAGTTGATTTTGCCTAGGAAACCAAACTGGATTTGGGGCTTTCCAGGAAGTATTCGGGTTATTCCTCCAATTTTGATTGTAGGAACTGGAGGAATTTCAAAATTTCTCCTAGAGAGCCGAAAAGTTTTCAGTGGTGGAGTTAAAAAGATTTTGATTCATGAAATCATAAGTCCCCGTCAAATCTTGTGAAAATTCAGATGAATATTGTTGTTCAGCAAGAGTAGCACCAATATTGTGTAGATTTTCTCTTTTCAGAAAGTGAGGGGGGTTCAGGCAAGGAGCTTATTTTTGGGTGAGTTTTTCTTCCATTTTTTTCTTGTTCATTTGCATCTAATCCAGTCGTTGAGCTATCAGGTGTTGATCATCCTGTGTGACTGGGACAAATGTGGATTTGGAGTCAATTTCATTTACTCCAAGTCTTGGGTTGGTTGTCCTACCAAAAGTATCCATTGAAGCCAATTGAATGAGTTTTCACTCATTTATTCAAAAAGAAGGTAGGCATTTTCAACATCTTTATTAAGGAAATTACCCTCACATGAAGCATCCACGAATCATTTCAATTGATCTTCTAATCCATGATAGAAGATCTGCTCTAGCTGCCATCATGGAATTTCGTGGTGGGGGCAACTCCTTAGTAATTCTTGAAATCTCTCCCACAACTCATGGAGAGGTTCACCAGATTTTTGTTGAAAGGTCATAATTGATCATCTTAAAGCATTTGTATGACCTATCAGAAAAATTATTTTTAGAAAGGAGTCTTTTGATTGGGGCTAGGTGGTGATAGGACACTTGACCATTCTGAACCAATGAGATGCCTTGCCTTTTAATGAGAGAGGGAAGAGTCTCATAAGCCACAATTCTTCCCACACATTGCAGGAATGAGTAGTTTGAGAAAGGATAGTCAGTCCCTCTAGGTGACCAAAAGGGTCCTCTCTCGGAAGACCATGGAAATGTTTAATTAGGTTCAAAATGGCGAGTTTAATTTCAAAATCCCCTTCAAGTATAACCGGCCAGGTCTCTCTTCATAATTGGAAGGATAATAGAAATCCTAAGTGGTATAAGAGGTTCCCTGAGTGCCTGACTCGATGCTGGTTGGCTAGGTTCGTGACTGTCCTAGCCAACTATTGTTGATTTTGTTGTAGTTGAACCAATTGGTCAACCATAAGGGAAAGGGGATTAGCATTTTGATTTTGAAATTGCCCTAGCTATTTTAGATTTTGTGGTAGCTCCAAATATGGAAAGTTAGGAATGGGACAGTCAGCTTGTGGGTCAGCTAATGGGTTTTGGAAATTGGGGTTAGGTTTGGGTTGGGAGGTGGAAGTGGAGGGGTTAGAAGTAGAATTCTTGGACCTATTTTCCATGTTTTCCATGTTTAGGTCAGAGGAATGAGGAAAAGGGAGAAGAAGAAAATGGAGATCTTTTGATGCGTGGGGCAAAATCAAATGGTCCCTCGAGATGTGAGTTTTGGGAACTTCCCCCGTGCATGCACTTGGAAGACGGGGAGGGGAGAGAAGAGAAGAGATGAGGAAAAGTGTGCAAAACAAGCAACCAAGCCTAAATCTACTTTAAGGTTGACCCCTTAAAGAAACCTAAGACTTGGGAACCTGATAAATAAGGGATCAACAAGTGAACAGACTTCCCAAAGATCACCTGGCTAGACTAAAGAGGTTGATTGGGCCTAAGCATGTCTTGGGAAAATCACCAAGGGCTTGTGTAAACCCGTACTCGTTGTTTGACTTCCCTCCAAGTATGTCGCCGTGTTTTCTGAAGGAATTAGGAGCGGTTAATGATTCTTAAATGTCGGATATCAAGCCTAAATTTGATGAAGTCCTTAAGTGGTCAAGTGACTACTTATTTTAATTAGGCTTGGGTACCTAAATGTTCACAGGAATGTGGAGGGCATTGATTGGCTTGATGCCCAGTTATTTCAATTTTTATTTTTTGGTTTGTACAAATTCTACAGAGTGAACCCAATGGCAAAATAAGGTTGTCACACAATTTTTGTTTTTTTTCTACTTTTTAGGATTTGATATTAATACTGTATTTTAGGGTTTTCTTGTTAAGAGTTCAAAACAAGTTTTTAATTTCACAATAAAATTGAAATCAAGTTGCATTGGTGATGATGAGATTCATTTATATATTATGGGGCTAAGAAATGAAATCAAACCCTAATTGAATTTAATCCTAGGTAGAAAATTTGCTATTAGTGAATCTTTTCAGCCTTTTCTTGTTAAGTAGTTGTCCAAATAGAGCAAACAACTCAACTAATGGAAGGAAAATCAAACAAGGATTCCAAAAAATATTTTTCAATGATTTTAGAAATTTGTTTAATATTTCTTTTGTATTTTTCCTTGTGCTAGTGTCAAAATCCAGAAATGATACCTGTTGGTATTTTGGACTTTTCAGTAATAGCACCAGCCACCAAAAATTTTTGTGATTTTATATGTTGTGAAGAATTTCACAAGGATTCCAAAAAGATAATTTCCCAAAAATTGGATAAGTAAAAAATTTTCTAAAATTCACGAACAGTAACAAAATAATGAAATTAGTGGAGATGACCCCCTTGTGGTATGCAAAATTTTAAAAATGCTCTACAACTCTAAATGCTCTAAAATTTGGAACAGATGTTGCTGAGTTGATTTGGAATCTTTTGGTTGATTGTGCAATAATCATTGGTCTTAATTGACCTTGATTAAGCTGGGACTTAGCAAAAGTTAGGGTTATTCATGCATGCATACGCATTATCAACATCTTTACTCCTCTTCTTTAGCTATGCATAAAATAATGTTATAATGTGCTGATTAAGTGCATTATGTCAATTGCAAGCAATAAGCAGATCTGGAGCAGGATCTGAAGCTGGATCAGGAATAACGGGAGTTGCAGCAGAGCTGGAGCAAAAGGCTTAGTTTAGATATAGGAACAATAATGTAAGGGGGTTAAAAGTTTGTTATTCCATTAAGTAGAAATAAAGCAGTAAAATGTGAAGATCTTAGGTCCATCCTAGTCTTAGGATAGCCTAGAGACTTCCCCAAGCCTTAGCCACCCTTAGATTAGGTCACAACACCCTAGGAAGCCCTAAAACAATAGTTCCAACCCTTATCTGGACGTCCAGATAAGTTATAGGACGTTCAGGACCCTTAGCAATCTCCCGCACACCTCAAGCCCACTTCTGCAGTGTTATTGGACGTCCAGACACTTTGTCAGATGTCTAATTTCTACAGAGTACCCAAAACAGAACCTTGATTTCCCCCTACTCAAATTGGACATCCAGAACTGAAGTCTGGACTTCTGATTTTTGAGTATAAGTCGTCTGATCCTATTATTGGATGTCAGATACTGGTCTCCAGTCCTTGTTTTGAGATTCAAGTCTTGATCTTGGATCTCTAGCTCCCTAGACCTAATCCCAACCCTATAGGAACCTAAATTAAGGTCTCCTAACCCTAGTAGATCACCTCTAGACCTACCTAAGGACATAATTAGGTCCACACCAAACCCAATTGACTTAGATCAAAGTCAATTACCTTCCCCTAAGTCAATTGGACTCATTGAGTCCAATTGAGCTTAGATCTCAACGCACACAAGTTCAATTGGACTTAGTGAGAGTCCAATTGACCAAAACCCAACCTGATTGAGTTATGTCACGCTCAATTAGGCTCACACTCATTCAATTAAACTTAGGTTAGGTTTAATTGCATTTTCACCTTAGCAATTAGGGTTTGTAACCCTAAAATCAAGACCTACACCTACACAAACCCCTTAGGACCTATCCTAAGCCACCTAGCCACATAGAGCACGACCACACACACACACACACACCCATTCATGGACACACTTCTCTAGAATTCTCTAGAGCTCTCTTGAGATGGTGCCACCTCTTTGTTACCAAATTTAGCAACCAAGAGGCATTCAAATTGAGATCCCTAATTTTTTTATCTCAAAGACCACCTCCACCCACATGTGGCCGGCCACTCTTGGACTCTCTCTAGAGAGTTCCACACATCTCAAGAGAGAAGCCATTGGGTCAATAAAAAGACCCCATGGGAGACCAAGTGCACCCATTCACATCCCTTGGCTTCATTGGCACCACTCACCTCATTAGCTCCATACATGCCCACCTGCACTTAGGTTAGCTACTCCACCTCCATGAGCTCACGACCATCATAGAGGACATCATGCTGGGATGCTGGATAAACCTTTCCTCTCTCCAAGGGTCGGCCTAAGCTACATTGGCCGCCCCTCATTCTTCTCCCGACCACTCCAAGGCCATCGGGGACCACCCCTGAATGGCCTTTTATTCTTCTAGATTTTATTCATGCTCTTCGTAGTTTATTACTTTTATTACTACTAATAGTGTAGTCATACTTCTCCCCCAATGATGCATACGAAATCCCCCCATCGATTCTTGTATGCAATCATTTTCTGGTAGTTAGGTTTAATTTTCAAGCATTTATGTACAAGCTTTTTTCTAGATTCCTTGTGCAAACAACTTCCCAACGAATGAATGAAAATGCATTTATATATATATATATATATATATATATCTCTTTATGTGTTTGAAATCACCATGAGCTTAGTAATTATTATATTTGCGTGATTTAAGTGCCTACTATTTAGCTATCTATCCATTACGCACCAGCATGTCATTTCTTGAGGATATTGAAAATCTAATGATAGATGCTTTCTCCATAACTAGTCACTACCTCACTAGAATCGTGCACATAGAAACTCACACGTTCACCTTCGTAATTTATTTGATGCACTCACATGTAATCCGAGTTAATAACAAAAGTGGTGAAGTTTTAGTTAGGAGACTGGAAACCGGCATGCGTCTTTAAACGAAGTAGAGCGAAAAAAAAAGATCGATTTCAAAAGTAAAAGCAATGCCTCCTAGAGATGAACGACCAGGACTCAAGTCTCGTAATTTTTGTAAAACAATATCTCTGTTGGATTGTACTTCGTGACTATACTATGACACTTTTTTTATCAAAAATGCGATCTACACTCTCTAAACAAATGGCATCGTTGTTGGGGAGGCAGTGTCATTTTTCTTGATTTTGATTTTCTAATCTATCACTGATGAATTTGCCTCTACTTTGTTTTTGATGTGCAGGACAACATGGAAAAAGAACAGGATCTACGCACACAACGAGCGTGGAAACAAAATCAGGTGCACATCGCATTCTCTTAGAATAAGTTTTTTTTCTGAACCCTAGGAATAAATCTTCTTCCTGCAATCTCTTTTGTGAAAAAAAAAAGATTTTACTCATTTTCATGAAAAAGAAAAAAAATCAGAAAGAAAATTTTTGAAAAAAAATATCTAAATTAGGTTTCCTTTCGAATCTTAGGTTAGTTTGAAAAAAAAAAGAAAAAAAAAGTTATTTTCTTTGAATCTTTTGAAAAACTTCTTGAAAAAAAAACGTGCAAAAGTTTTCAAAAAAAAAGAAATCTTTTTGGTGGAAAGTTTTGATTTTAAGTTTAAACCACTTTAAAAGCTTTTCTACTATCTTTTGATTTTCAGCGAGATTTCAAGCTTGCTTTAAAAATTCGATTACCAAAAAATTGGAAAGCAAAAAATTCTGAAATTTAGGGTAAAGCTTCATTTTCAAACCATCTTTCAAACAACACCATTATTTTGAATAGTCTCCAAGTATACAAGTTTAAAAAATTCATGAAGTGCACGAGAATCAGACTGACCTAGATTCAAATTTTTTCAAATTTCAAAAAGCGATTTCGAGCAATCTAAGAATCTGTTTTGACTAAAAATGGTGGGGTTTGAAAGCTGATCTCATTGGCTTTATTTTCAAAAACTTTCCTGAATTTTTGAAGGTCATTTGATACTATTTCAAAGCAAAAGATCGATCAGGAGTCAAAATTCTAGATCTGACTCTCTGATATTCAAAATTTATTAAAAATTCAGTTGAAATAGTAAAAATTCCAAAAAAATATTATTTGAAAAATTAATTGAAAAAGGAATATACTTGCAAAATTTCATATTAATTGGATTCCAATTATTATCGGAGAACCAACATTACTTTTGTGGTCTACTGAAACAAAAAAAAAGAAAACTTTAGAAGTGCATGCAACTTAGGTTGAATCTTTAGGGTTACAACTAGAGACCACACTTGGAGCTAACCTAGACTTAATCAAGTCTACTTAGCTGGTGAGCTTGGTCACCTTGCGGGCCACTCACCACAAACCCCACTGAAGAAGACAGGTTAAAATTAATTTTAAAACACGAAATCAACCCGAGTTCGTTGTCGTACTACTGGGTGTTTTTAATCTCTCTTGCCAAACCTAGTGACTAAATCTGCAGGGTAGTGTCAAACGATCGTAGCTCAGGGGTCAACAGAACTAGAAGTGGAAGCCAAAGGAAGAACCTTCCCCTTAGTCCCCTCGTAACCAAACTGGCTGGGTTAGCTTGAGAGGTGGGAATCACCTTCAGGAACAATGAACTTATCTTCAGGAATTCAAACTTTTAACGAAAAATCTGGTCACCTAATCTATAAGGACCATTTGATTGATAAGGCCTTAGCCTTGTCCTGCGTGGCTACACCAACCTAGGGGTTGGGCGGTGTATGCACGGAAGGAGGTCACTTTGACCTTGCTTGGTTGAACCTTGGGAGCCACTCCCAAGGAGGCGAGTCACCTCGCCCGGACCATCTTCTCCTCCCATTTCTTCTACTCCAAGAGCCACCATGGCAAATCCTAGACCTGGACCTAGATCGGGTCAGGACATTGAGAATCTGGAGCCGATGGCTCGTCTGGAAGCTCAGGTCGCCAAATCTGAGGAGCGGCATCAGCAGAGCATGGATCTCATTTTGATGGCACTTGACAGGATGCAGCACCCGCCGCGACGAGAACAATTGTGGGATTTCTATGACCCAGCCGCAAAAATTGTTGCACCTCTTGTCAGAATTCCCGCAGGTGGAGACTCGTTTGAGCTCAAGCCCAATGTAATTGGGTTGATCAGCACTCATTTCTATGGGAACTCAAGCAAAGATCCATTCCAGCACCTCGAGGACCTGAGTCGACTCGCTGAAATGATCCGACCTATGAATGTTGATCTCGGGATTGTTCTGATGAAGCTTTTCTCATTCTTGCTGAGGGACAAAGCCTCATACTAGTTCAAGACTATTGGGAAGCCAATTGGAACGTGACTGGAATTACGACGTGAATTCCTACAAAAGTTCTTCCCAATCGGTCGAACAAACGCAATGCGGCGTGCAATCACAACTTTCTCCCCGGGAGCTGGGGAGAAATTACACAAAGCATGGGACAGATTTCACGACCTTCTCCAAAAATGCTCACATCATGGTATACGCAGATGGCACTTAGCTCGGATTTTCTACCATGGGCTGAATGACACACATTGCTATCTGGCCGATGCATCTAGAGGCAGGAATTTTCTCGCAAAAGACGAGAATAGTGCATTTGAGTTGTTCAAATCATTAGCGGAGAACTCAATGAATGCCGCACCTATGAACCAGTTCCAGCGGCCTGGTCAGCAGCGGGTTGGTGTGCACGAGGGTCACACTGAATCTATTCGAGCCGACATGGATATCATCATCAAGCAGCTGTATAGAATAAACCTAATTGAGAAGAAGATTGACCAGATCAGTCAAGGTCAATCCCACTCGAGCTCTGCCACCGCAAGATCCTCCTATGCATCCCGAGCCGCTCCTGCTCGAGTTAATCTACTCACTCGGGATGCATCTGCTTCCTATTTACAAGATCTCGCATATCAGGATCCCGTAAATAGTCCAGATCTGGCACCTTATGACTAGGGTTACGCACCACTCACAGATTATAATGCGTATTCCCTTGACGAATATACATCTCAGACATCTTCGGCCTACGAGAACGTCAGTGCTATCCAAGGATGCAGGCATAATAACCCGTATTCAGAGACGTATAACCCTGCTTGGCGCCAGCATCTGAACTTCTCCTAGTTTGGTAATTCACAGAGACCACATCAAGATCCACATTACCAGACCAGGCAATACGGGAATGCGCAAAACACATACCCTAGGCAGCAGCCATTCCCACCTCAGCAGCAGCAACCCCGCTCGTTATACCAGCCGCTGCACCAAGCTACCAACCACCCTCCAAAGCAGGCTAGGAGGCGCTGAAAGAGGAGCTGCAAGAATCGATGAGGAAGTCTACACAAGATAGCTTGCAGATTATGAAGGTATTGGCTGATCATATTTAGACCATACAGAACACGTAGAACCAGCTATTGCAGGAGCATAGGACTTAAGGAGCCTTACCCTCCCGACCCGTCCTGAATCCTTGATATGTGTAGAACCAGGGCACCCTGCCAGGTTTCAGGCATCGTAGGGACAGGCACATGCCATACTACAGGCACCTCCTGCACCACTAGTTACGCGTAAGGCCAGCCGCCTTTGCAGAATCCCGCATATTCTACCCCTTCCGCTCCCCCACCACCTCATGGATAGCAAGCCGATGCACACGTTGTTTCTTTGCGAAGCAGAAGGAAGACATTTGACCCACCACCTAGGCAGGCAGGTTCTGATTTTTCCCACCCCTCGCAGCAGGCGGATTCGACTCCGTCCTCATCATCTCAGGAGCCACCTGCTGTAGATAAGGGTAAGAGGCCATTTAACCCTGAGCTTCCTGTCCCTTTTCCTGAGGCTCTGACACAAAATGCAGTATGGAAAAAGGACACAGGGAATTTCGAGGACCTAAAATCGATGTTTAAGGAAGTACATATTAATGTCCCCCTCCTCAAGGCTATTGATCACATTCCCGCTGTGGCTAGGTTCTTTAAGGACTATTGTACCCCAAAGCGACAATCGAGAATGGGATGATAGGTGGTACTGTCGAAAGAAGCTAGCGTCGTGATTCTAGCTGACCTACCGCCAAAGAAGAAAGACCCTAGTACCCCACTCATATCCTACTTCTTGCAGGATTCTCCATTTGATCGGGCCCTTCTAGATTTGGGTTCGTCCATCAACTTAACTCCCACCACCGTATTTGATTGATTTTGATTTGGGGAGTTGAAACCCACCTTGGTTACATTTCAGCTGGTTGACAGATCAGTCAAAACACCGAGGGGGGTGGTTGAGAACATGATCATAAAATTCTGTGGGTTTTGCTTTCCCGCAGATTTTTTCGTTCTCAATATGGAAGTTCCTTCTAATCTTCAAGACGCACCAATTATTTTGGGTCGCCCATTTTTGGCGACAGCTCGAGCGAACATCGATTGTGCATCCAGGTGTATGGAGATTGCCCTAGGCAATGAGCGACTTTGACTAGACATATTCAGGGCAACAAAGAACTTCGACTGTGATCGAATAGAAGAGGATGGTGAAGATGAAGATTCAGCTTACTGTGGTAACATTGGGCTCCTTTGTGATAACCCAATGTCTCATTCATCTACACTATCAGGGTTCTCGAACCTCGATCCACACGGGACTGAAACCACTGCATTACACATATCTCCTTGAGGATCTGACTGTTTAGGGTGTGCTTCTAACCACAACACCCCTGAATCTAGCTATCTTTATCCATACATTACTGAATCACCCCTATTATTGTAGGAAGACGTGACTACAGCTAACGGGTTTCCCATTAACGTAGTCACAACCAATTATTCCACAGGGAGCGACTCAGCGAAAATTCACGTGCGCATGGATTAGCAACTTCCCACCTTTGATTCCAGTCCTCCCACTCTCATATCTGATTCTGACCCACCCGTGATTGAATTGAAGCCCTTACCCGACTCACTCAAGTACGTGTTCTTGGGTGAAAGTGAGACATATCCAATCATTATCAATGCCCACTTAACCCAAGAATTGGAGCATCAATTGATTTCTATGCTTCAAGACCAAAGGGCTACTATCGAGTGGAGTATTGCTGATCTCCGTGGTATTCACCCCTCGTATTGCACTCATCACATTTACACGGATGAGGGTGTGAAACCTTCAAGACAACCTTAAAGATGGCTTAACCCGAATATGCTAGAGGTTGTTAAGAAGGAGATCATCAAATGGCTGGATGCAGGCATTGTATATCCAATCTTAGACAGCCAGTGGGTGAGTCTGATTCAGATAGTGCCCAAGAAAGCAGGACTCACCATCATGAAGAATGATAAGGGTGAATCCATCGCGACCCGCACTGTCACATCTTGGCGAGTCTGCATTGACTACAGGAAACTGAACACGGCTACCCAGAAGGATCACTTTCCCTTACCATTCATCGACCAGATCTTGGAACGGTTAGCTGAGCACAGTTTCTTCTGCTTTCTGGATGGATACTCCAGGTATAATCAGGTAGTGATTAGCTCGGAAGATCAGGACAAGACCACATTTACATGCCCCTTTGGAGCATTTGCCTTCAAGCGGATGCCCTTTGGCCTCTGCAATGCACCAGTGACATTTCAGCGTTGTATGATGGCTATCTTCTCTGACATGATTGGGGATTATGTGGACGTATTCATGGATGACTTCTCTATTTTTGGAGATGATTTCGCGTCTTGTCTTGATAACCTCACCAAGATCCTGAAATGGTGTATTGAGGTAAACCTAGTACTATCCTGGGAGAAAAGCCATTTCATGGTGAGGGATGGCATAGTACTAGGGCACAGGATCTCCAAAAATGGACTCGAGGTCGACCAGGCTAAATCAGAGATTATCTCCCACTTACCACCACTTAGCTCGATCAAGCATATCAGATCATTCTTGGGTTATGTCGGCTTCTATTGGAGATTTATACGCGATTTCTCAAAAATTGCGCGGCCTTTGACGAATCTCCTGGTTACCGATGTCCCATTTGAATTTGATACCTCATGTCTCAGTGCCTGCGAGACTTTACGAAGCGCTATTTCCGACTCCCCGATTCTCCAACCACCCGACTAGTCGCTTGATTTCGAAATGATGTGTGACGCTTCTGATTTTGCCGTCAGTGCTATTTTAGGCCAGCGTCGGGAGAAACAACCCTTTGTCATACACTATGCTAGCAAGACGCTGAATGAAGCTCAGCGTAATTACACTATCACCGAAAAAGAACTGCTAGCAGTAGTATTCAGGTTGGAGAAATTTAGATCATATTTATTAGGGTCCAAGGTCATCATCTTCACTGACCACTCCACCCTCCGGCATTTGTTGGCAAAGAAGGATGCCAAACCACAGCTCATTAGATGGATCCTTCTATTGCATGAATTTCATATCGAAATCTGTGACAAAGCTGGAAAACAAAATGTTGTGGCAGATCACCTATCCATATTGTATCCAGACCATATTCCTTATTCCCTGCCTATCCATGAACAATTTCCGGATGAATCTCTTTTGCCAATTCATTCTGTTGAGTTCCCCTGGTATGTGGATTTTGTGAATTACCTTGCCGTAGGCAAAATTCCCGCGAACCTATCCAAGGACCAGAAACTCAAATCATTGTAGAGGCCAAATACTACCTCTTGGATGACCCACTGCTCTTTCTCATTGGAGCGGATCAGATTATTTGCAGATGCATCCCAAACTTTGAGATCCCTAGTGTGTTATCTTTTTTCCACAATGATGCGTGAGGTGGCCATTTCTCAGGACGGAAAACCACTGCAAAACTTTTGCAGTTGGGATTTTTCTGGCCAACCATCTTCAGAGATGCACACGATTATGCCCAACACTACAAACGATGTCAGTCGATCGGTTCTATGACCAGGAGAGACATGATGCCACTCCAACCCATCATGGTCGTACAAGTGTTCGACATCTAGGGTATCGATTTTATGGGCCCTTTTCCGAACTCGCATGGCTTTGAGTACATATTGCTAGCCGTTGATTATGTCTCAAAGTGGGTCGAGGCCATCCCGACGAGACGGGCTGACCACAAGACCATCATTTCTTTCATACAACAAAATATTTTCATGAGATTCTGAATACCTCATGCTCTGATTAACGATGGGGGAAGCCACTTCATCCATGCCCATTTCACGTTGTTATTAAAGAAATACGGGGTACATCACCTCATAGCCACCCTGTATCACTTGCAGACCAATGGGCAGGCTGAAGTGTCTAACCGTCAAATCAAGTTGATTCTCCAGAAGACGGTTGTACCAGACAAGAAGGATTGGTCCAACAAATTAATCGATGCCTCTGGGCATATCGGACCGCATACAAGGCCCCTCTTGGAATGTCACCATATCACATGGTATATGGCAAGGCCTATCACCTTCCTGTAGAGTTGGAACACCGTGTCTTTTGGGCGGTGCAAAAATGTAACCTTGACCTCAATGCAGGAGGTCGAGAATAGAAACTCCAGCTCAGCGAATTAGAAGAAATCTGGCGAGAGGCCTATGAGAACGCATTAATATACAAGGACAAGACCAAGGCCTTTCATGACCGCCACATCCGGAGGAAAGTATTCATGCCCAACCAGCGAGTCTGGTTGTTTGATTCACGGCTGAAGCTGTTCGCGGGGAAGCTCAAGTCCAAGTGGACTGGCCGGTATGTTGTGATATAGCCATATCCTAACGGGGCTGTCCAGATCAAGGACCTAAAATCTGAGCATATATTCACGGTAAATGGCCAGTGCCTCAAGCCATTTTTGACCCAGAAACCTCCTCCACCTGAAGAAATTGTTCATCTTAATGTGGACGTGTGATTGAGTGCTCGCCCAGCTGCAGGCGTTAAACTCAGCACGTATAAATACCATTCACTCCACATTCCACCATCATTTATATATAACCATTTTTATACATAGCATATTTTTGTTTTAGCATATGCCCCTTTTGTATATTACATGTTAATAGGTTGGCTGGGGCTGAATATAATTTTAGGAGCAATTACAGGTGATTTCTACCCACTCTCCCCCTACAGTATTTATTTTCTTTTACATTCATGCATGAGGACATGCAAGAACTTAGGCATTGGGGGGTAGATACAGCAAAAACTGAAAAAATTTTTTATGCCAACACTTAGGAAAACCTCGGAGCTACATGTAAAATGTACCTTAGGACCCTAAGTAAAAGAACAACCGACTCCACCTCCAATGCTCACATTGGAGCTAGAAATCATTCGCAATAGCCACTTCCGACTCACCCACTCACCTTTTGTTCTAAATTTAGGGTCAAGCTGATTGTAACCCGATACGGAAAATTCACGAACTACAAATTATATGAGGTTACTTGTTTATAGCATATATACATACTATATTCATGAATAAGGTTATTTTATTGAGAGAATGCATTAAGGATTTTATCCTCTAGTTGATTCCTGTAATCTAGAATCCAGTACAACTTTTCACACAAACATAGAATTTGCAATGGATTCATGGTGAAGGTTGATAAACATCTTCAGTCTGTCGAGAAGCAGTGCTTCTTTTCCTGAACCCTTGGATAATGTTTTGGGAGTCAGGCAGATTTTCTTCCAAAAATCCACCAAATAGTGAGATGAGAGTAGAGTGTACTGGTGCTCTAAGATTAGTGCGAAGAATCTGGAATCCTAGATAATTAGGTGATGATACTTGATGAGACACTAATCATGATCTCTAATTACCCTTAATTAACTAGTTTTCCTAGTTAATTAGCTAAGGTTATGAACATATAAGGGTTAATTATAGAATAAGGGATATTTAGTAAAGGACATTAAAATAAGTTAAAAATGACATTTTATCATTCAATTAACATTATTAATAATTTAGATAATAATTGGACTCGAAATCCTGTTAATCATTCCCTTAATTAATAAGATAAGTTACTTAAACTTAATGTAAACCTAAGTATATAATAACTTAAGTGATTTTACTTAATCTAAAAAATTAATCTGAAAAGGTCAAAAATGTAAATTCAAGGTGCAAACATAACATTTACCTTATTTACTAACATATATAAAAAGTTGAAAAAGATCTAAGTTTAAATAAACCTTCAAAACGTGAGTTTAAATTTTGGTCCTTAATATTCATTACAATTGGGTCCTTATTTATCATAAAGGTCCTTAAGATTTATTACATTTAAGTCCCTTTCCTTGTTCTTCTTCTTCAGCTAATGAATGGCTGGTGGCAGAGAGTCACACCACCGCATGATCACCGCCCTGCCGACATCAACCTTCTTTGTCCAAGCTCTTGCAGCTTGCGCTCACCACGGCCTCTTCATCCACCGGTCTGGATTAACCAGAAATCCTATTTTTTAGTGGGAGATAACCTCACTGTTGTCGGAGATGACGACGGAGGTTAAGCTCCTCATGTTCCTTCTTCGACCAGACCCCACCATTCTCTTCGCCGCCAACTACTATAAATACCCCCTCACCCCTCAGATTTTACTCAAGTTGGCTCCCTTCCCTCTTCTAACACTGCAGCCAACCCAATAGGCTATTCGTCCAAAACTCCAGTGACTTTCCATCTCATTTTTCGACTTCCTCCATTCATTCTGATTAGCTGAGGAGATCCGCCATGGTCTTCCACGTCTCTGACACAGGCGCTGACCAAAGGAATCCTCTGCTCCATCTCAAATCCGCCCACCGGAGATCTTTCTTCCACCCTCTGATTTCGTCATCCGCCATGAGACTTCAGTGGAACCCTATTGACCCCTTCATCCAGGTAATAGTAGGTTAGGAGTAGGAGTAGGAGTAGGCTAGCTTAGTTAGTTAGTTTAGGTAGTTAGATTAAAGTAATTTTATAATTTTAGTTTCATCTTCTCTGACTCCGACGAGCTCCTTGAGCTCACTAGAGCTTTAATCTTGTCTTTTAAAATCACTGTCCACCTTCCTTTATCTTCCATCATCATTTCTAATTCACTTAAACACCTAATTGATCATCTAATAGCCTAATTCACATTTCACCTCCACCGACTACTATCACTGTCCATGGTGATAGTAATCGACCTAATTCCACCTTCATAGGGTGATGAGAGCCTCATCATGAGCCATAACTAGCTCATTTTGACCCAATAAAGAAGATAAAAGCTCCTACATAACCTAGAAGAAGGCCTAACTGAAGGAACAAGTGCTCTGAGAAGAAAACATGAAATAAAGGTTAAAACTGCAATTTTACCATTGCAGTAGATAAACGGGATTTCTCAGAGGCAAAACATAGGTCAAATGGTCTAAATGAGATAAAAAGTGGGTTGAGTCAATCAGAAATGGGTTCATATGCAATCTAAGAACTAAAAGACACTTGGTAACCCTAAAACAGACCCGCTTAAATTAACAAGGTTCCGGTCAGAACAAAAAGCAAGTAAACCCTCTACAAATCATGGAAAACCATACTCTAGGGTTTAGAACACTTAATTTGGCCTTTGGAACCTAGTTTGACCTAGATTAGGGTCCTAGCTCTTCAATTAACCTAATTTGGGTTTTTACGCAAAATATCCAGTCAAACGAGGTCAAACCTGAAATCTAACTTCTCCATTGGTTTTCTTAGGTCCAAATTAGGTTTATACCAAAATTTGGACCTAAGGAGAGGTCATCTTGACCTACTTTGCAATTTAGTACACCCAAATCACAAATTGGTCCCTATCTTTTGAATACCGTTGCAGAGAACCCCCTAGGTTCTTCGCCTCCTTTGCAAACCGGTCCTGCCGCCATTGCTAGGGCAGAACCGAGCTCCGGCGAGGTTCGGAGAGGGATTGCTCTCTAATCCCTCAGAGATTCCCTCCCAGAAATGGAAGGAGAATTCTCTGAAGAATTGCCTTCCATTTAAGACCGATATCGATCCCTGGTGTGAACCCAATCTCTCGTGCGAACGCACGAGAGATTTGGGTATCCTAACTCCTTTCCATCTCCGGCGACCAACCTCAGGCAATTACGTGCCCTTCACGCCCTGCACACCAAGTCCAACGCCTATATAAGAACCCACAACTCCGGCCGAAGAGGCTGAGCTTGATTTGGCCGAGTTTCCCCCTTCAATTCCTCTCCTCCTGCTCGGCCAAATGCCCTAGCTAGCTCCGGCGAGCCCCCTCCCCTCCCTCTTCGCTCTGCCACAAAACCAGTGGCAGAGTTAGCTTCCTGACCTCCCTCCGCGTCGCGCAGTACCAGCGCACGCCGCCTCAGCCCCGTCGTCGCCGCCGTTCTCCCCCACTGGGCGTCATCTTCTCCGGCGACAGCAAGTACTGCTGTCCGCCTTCTGTCCCCTTTCGTCCTTACAATTAGGTTAGAACTCCTCTCCATCCTATCCTCTCTCTTTTCCCCCTGTTATCTCATCTGATTACCCCTCGACCGACGCTGACCACCCTCATCTTCCACATCACCGACCGAACTCCGGCGAGCCGCCCACACCACTCCGCCACTCCACACGGCTCGCCAACCACCTCGTGAGCTCCGCCTCACCACCAGGAACTCGCTCCACCCCACAACTGCCACTCCAGACCTCCATAACCACCCCCCGAACAACCCACCATCTCCGGCCACAGGTTAACCTAGGCGGGCACGCCTAGGCCGACCGGCAACCTGCAGCATCACCCACCGCCTTCGCCGTGCTACGGCGAAGGTTTCCAACTATTCTAATTGGGCCAATAGGCCGTTCTGTGGAAGTTCAGGTAAACGCTCCGGCCGCCATTAACAGTCGAAGCAGCAGGAAGCTTGGAGCAGCAGCAGGCGTCAGGCTTCCCAGGCGGCAGGTGCAGCAGACTCTCGCAAGTGTTGCGAGGTGACTGAGTTCAGCAAGGATCAGCAGCAGGGCCTTCAGCGTGGGCAATTGCACACGAGAGTCTGCGGGCGCACGCAAAGGAAGGGCGGAACGTTTAGTCCCACATCGTGGAATCTCAAGGCACAGGTATGGTATAAAGGTTTTTTGTGATATACGTTTACTGCCTCGAAAGCACAGGGGTGAGGTCCCTCACTGACCCCACCCGCCTCGTCCGCGGCCTGACCACGCGGACCTGGCGGATCCGACCCGACCTAGACCTACACACTCCTCGCGCATCACACACCTGCAGGTGCGCCTGGTCCCGGGTACGATCCGCGACCCGATTATGGCTGTGGCTCTGGGAGAGCGGTTTGAGTGAATTGCTTGAGAGAAAGAGAGGCGCGGGTAGAGGGAGAAGGGTTAGGTTTTGCTCCTGTGCAGGCAGGCTGAACGCAGGAGAAGGACTTGGCCGCGAGAAGGAAAAGAAAGAAAGAAGAAGGAACGGCAGAGAAGAATAGAAGAGGAAGAAACAAGGCAGAGAAGAAGAAGCAAGAAAGAAGCCTTCGCAGGAGAAGAAAGAAAAGAGCAAGCCAGAAGCAAAGGCATAGAGAAGCCAAGTGGAGACTTTGCAGAGATCAGAAGAAGAAAAGAAAGAGCAAAGACTGCAGCAGAAGAAGAAGAATAATCAAGAAGAAAAGGAGAAATGCTTTTAAGACGTCTGATCTTGTGATCAGACGTCCAATTTCATATTTTCTTGCCCTAACTCCTTTTAATCGCATACATTCATACCTGAATTGACATTTTGAGTAAATTAGAGTGTTCAATTACATTTTGATTTAGTGGTAAGTTCCATTTGCTCCCTGTGTTCGACCTCGGATACTCTAGTTGTTCGAGTAATAAAAACTTTGTATTTGTTCGAACGTTTTGTCGGTTATACTACAACATAATACGCTTTAAATCCGCACGAAACGTTGACAACATTTTGGCGCCGTTGCCGGGGAGCACTGCACAATTTACCACTAGTCTCTACATTCTTTTTATCATATTGAACACTAACTTGCCCTACTTTTCTTTGATGTGATCGTGAAGGTACTTCATGAGAAAATCTCTCCCGCAAGTCAACCACTCCAAGGCAGGTAATTTCTTTTCTTCCTTAATCATCCCCTAATCTTTGAAAGACAAAAGGAAGAAAATCAAGTTAGGAATCAATTGCCTTCTTTATATAGTAATCACCATCTCTAAGGCAAAACATTTCTTGATTTTGCAAAAATTTCTGCAAATATTCTTGAAGTTGGAGTGATTTTTTTTCCATCCCACAAATTCTTGTGCCTAATTGAAAATAAACGCTTAATCTCGGCGGACCACACACTTCTTGTTTATAAGTCCAAAGAGAACTTTTGAAAAAGAAAAAGAGGATTGGAAATAGAACCAAATTAGGGTTTCCACATTAGGGTCTTGAAGCGCTAGTCACACATGCCTGTGTAAAAGGAAATAAACCCTCCCGCATCAGTGTGCTACCCAAGCCCTTGATTGAAGAAAGTTAAATAAGACAAACCCTAAAATTGAGCCCTAAAATCACTTGAATCTTAAAATTTTCTTTTGACCTAATAACCTGGGAGTCAAATCAGGGTGATCTCTAGGCTCCGAGCTTAGAATCATTCTGCCATCTATAGGACAGGTCAGGTGAAGTTGACCCCTTGGGTCAACCAACCTCTAAATTAGGTCACAATACCAAAAACATCTAAAGTTCAAGTGAGAACCCTAAAAGCACCTTTGAAATAAAAAGTGATAGACTTAAGAGGTCAAGGTCCCCATTCTGGTTTACCTGGAATCTCAGTGACAAGAGAGGTCGGGTGGGGGAAACCCTGTAACCCGTAGGGACGCTCTACCGTGTAGGGGTCTTTGCAGGACTCTCCCTCTCTGGCTGCCCAGGTAATTCGCAGGTGGACGATCTTCGGATCCAGGGGTCCATCCGCCCCAAACCTCCATAGTCATCCAAACATCTTTTGGGTGTCTTGATTGGGTCAAGAACATCTCCAGTCCTGCATCTTTTCTCTGTAGGGCACACACACTCATTTTCAGTGGGACTCGTTATTCAGATCTGATCGCTTCATAACACATCTTGAGTCAAACTCTGATCGTGATTCCACCACCTGATCCAAATATGCAGCCGAACCACCTAGGACTACCAGTCGAGAAACCTGAATACCGGAGATCCATGAGAGATAAAATGATTGAGGATGCCATGAGATTTTATGAAAATGAAGAAACCTCAACAACAGTAGGAAACATTCAGGTTGATGTCCCGACAACCACAACCTTTGTCATAACTTGTGCCCAAGTACTATTAGCAGAAGCCAACAAAGGATCAACCCGTGACTTGCTCATTACTGCATACATTGAGATAGAAAAATTGCATAATAGTGAATACCTTCAATGTATGACAAATCCTCGACTTTGGAAGCAACACCAAGATAGTCTTGAAAAACGGGAAGAGATAATGAGATTAATAAAACAAGTGATTGATCAGAAATACCCGTACATACTGCCAACAGAGGATGAACTATCTTGGGACAACATCGAGGATAAATCTGATCTCGGGTTTGAGGCACAAAATGGTTGTGGATTCCCAACCCAGATGGAGTATAATGCACCTAATATTGAAGAAGGTTGGGAAGCTCCAAATGCAGGAAAAGACCATGATGAACCCATTTTAGAATCCCAAGACTCCTGCAAGTATGAGAGTAGAACTGAACCTCTCGCGGGTATAAATTCCGTCCCTTATTTTGATAAGGTGGCCCGCGAAGGTTATTCAGACCTAGATTCTAGTAATTCCACCCACATCCTAAGCCTAGAACCTAGATCTGAAACCTATATTGAAGATTTCAAGGCCCCATATGAAGAAAATCAATCTCTTAATGAAGAATATGATTCTGGGCCTCGATTTGATGAATATCCCTCGTCAACCTCCTCAGAAGAACTAATCGAGTTTTCGGAAGTCATGCCAATCTACGATACAGAAACCGAGGACTTGGACGAGCGGGGTTTCGATTGGCTCTGCCCTACTAACCTTGAACCTGAGCCTCTTCCAGATAGGGACACCTTTGTAAGCTCAGAATTAACATTTAGGCTAGATCCCAGTCAGGCTGCTGAATATACAACATATGATTTATTCTATGGTGGAACTCATGATCTAGAATCTCATTCAAACTTTGATTTTCGCAAACTCTCCAACGATCTCGAATCTGACCATAACATCGGAGAAAATCTACCTCCTGATTATAACATGTCAATCTTCTTTGAAGCCACCTGCTCCACATATACAGCACCAATCAAAACCCGTTCCCCACCTCGACCCGCAACCGGACTCAATTTCTATTCTGATTCACCTCTCAATGAGCCGATTGTAGATGATTCAACTCCGTATCTATACCGGGTATCGGACACTGATCAGACCACAAATCAGGAGCCTCCATCCTTTGACCGTCCCTGTAGGGATTCCACATCTTACATTGATTATTTTTCGGAACCCTACCCCCACCAGGCTGATTCGACTGAGCCCCAACTCGAGTTTTCACTTCCATATCTATCAGAACATCACTGCATTTGGTGGGTCCCACATCTGCTAATCTACATCTATCAACCCACCAGACTTATTGGGTTTGGGCTGCATCATCAGCCCACTGATCTGAACAAGTATCTGGTTGGACCAACCAGGCTCTTAATCAAGGTGCTTGTTTTCCAAAACTCCATTGATTTGACCACTCCCTCTCCACCCCATTTTTCGCTCGGCTGAAGGCATTAAATTTAGCGCTTAACGGGAGGCAACCCGTCATCTCAAAAATAGAGACCCGTCTGATTAGCCGTCTGTACTCCACGTCTAATGCACCTTGAGTTCAGCCTTAGACAGTTGATCCCACCTCTGGTACACGTATCAGAGCTTAAAATCATTCGCATCACTCATTCCCGACCCATTCACCCACCCGATATATCCTGTTCTAAGCCCCTGACCTCAACACTAATTCCCACCCTCTGTTTACAATGAGGACATTGCAAAACTTAGGCATGGGGGGGGTGATAAAGTGCATACATACAAAACCAAGAAAAAAATCAGAAGGATTCTCACAAAAAAATTCGCATATGTCAAAAACACAAAAAATTGAAAAATTACGAAAAAAAACAAAAAAAAAATGGGGAGGGAAGAAATGTTGTGAGCCATATAATCATAAGGAGGAGAAAAAGAGCAAAAATGAAGAAAGGAGCACAAAAGGAAAAGAAAAAGAAAAAGTCATTAGTAAAAGATTAAGGGGTTAACTGAAGTTCTAGACCGAGTCAAGAAAAAGAAAAGAAAAGTGCTACGGAGATATAACAAGAGATTAGCGGGAACGCTGGTCTTAGGCCTTTTGGGCTAGTATCTTTAGCTTAAAAATTCACGTATCCGTTAAAATCTGGATAATCCTCAAGAGGTTGAGGAAAATGCGAAGCTTGAGTATTAGGTCTAAGGCTTAGGAAGTATTCAGCCTCGTTAACTGACCTCCGGTTTGCGGGATTCGGTAACCTAAGCACCCCAATTTCACACACAGTCTGGTTCAGTGCGCATAAAACATCCAAAACATGCAAGAGCGTTTAATATTCTGAAAAAGTCATCTAGATTAGGAGCGGCCAATCAACACAAGTTGATTTGGACGAGTTCCCAGCGCGGAGAGGCGGGAAATTTCCCTCGAAGATGCGTAACAACATATCGTCTCCTCGGTGCTTGTCTCTTAGGATATTTAAATATCCTACTGGGGGCATGTAAGCACTTTGCTGGTTCAGATACCATGGGTGGCATTATCACGAAATGTCGATCGCCAGGGTCTGAATTCGGCCACGGAACGCCATGGGTGGGATTATCCCGAAATCTCGAAAGCCAGGGTTCCGGGGGTTGCCATGGGCGGGATTATCTCGAAATCTCGAAAGCCAGGGACCTTTGAGGATTGATGATGGGGACGAGGAATCCGATACAGACCGTGTTGAGAAGCTAATCCGAAGCTAGAAATAAAAAAGAAAAGAGAGAGAAAAGCTCTCCAAACAAATAAATCTTCTATCTCTCTCTTACAAAAAACGCACTGCAAACTGAACTTAGGCTAAAAATATCTCAAGCACGGGTGCTTTAACCGCGGAGTCCAACAAACCCTAGGTTAGGTTTTGTGGGCCGTAGAAACCTTTGCAGAAGACTGAGGCTAAAGCGGAACAGGTCCGGATTTTGGTTGGTACTTGAGTACCTCTAGGCCTATTGTCGGCATTCCCACCTAATCACAAAAGAAAAAGGAGAAGCACTTATCATTATTGACAACATTCAGGGTCTAGAACGGAAGTTAAAACTTTGAAATTTTGCTAAGGGACTAGCAAAAGCTAGGCATGGGGGTATGATGAGAGCCTCATCATGAGCCATAACTAGCTCATTTTGACCCAATAAAGAAGATAAAAGCTCCTACATAACCTAGAAGAAGGCCTAACTGAAGGAACAAGTGCTCTGAGAAGAAAACATGAAATAAAGGTTAAAACTGCAATTTTACCATTGCAGTAGATAAACGGGATTTCTCAGAGGCAAAACATAGGTCAAATGGTCTAAATGAGATAAAAAGTGGGTTGAGTCAATCAGAAATGGGTTCATATGCAATCTAAGAACTAAAAGACACTTGGTAACCCTAAAACAGACCCGCTTAAATTAACAAGGTTCCGGTCAGAACAAAAAGCAAGTAAACCCTCTACAAATCATGGAAAACCATACTCTAGGGTTTAGAACACTTAATTTGGCCTTTGGAACCTAGTTTGACCTAGATTAGGGTCCTAGCTCTTCAATTAACCTAATTTGGGTTTTTACGCAAAATATCCAGTCAAACGAGGTCAAACCTGAAATCTAACTTCTCCATTGGTTTCCTTAGGTCCAAATTAGGTTTATACCAAAATTTGGACCTAAGGAGAGGTCATCTTGACCTACTTTGCAATTTAGTACACCCAAATCACAAACTGGTCCCTATCTTTTGAATACCGTTGCAAAGAACCCCCTAGGTTCTTCGCCTCCTTTGCAAACCGGTCCTGCCGCCATTGCTAGGGCAGAACCGAGCTCCGGCGAGGTTCGGAGAGGGATTGCTCTCTAATCCCTCAGAGATTCCCTCCCAGAAATGGAAGGAGAATTCTCTGAAGAATTGCCTTCCATTTAAGACCGATATCGATCCCTGGTGTGAACCCAATCTCTCGTGCGAACGCACGAGAGATTTGGGTATCCTAACTCCTTTCCATCTCCGGCGACCAACCTCAGGCAATTACGTGCCCTTCACGCCCTGCACACCAAGTCCAACGCCTATATAAGAACCCACAACTCCGGCCGAAGAGGCTGAGCTTGATTTGGCCGAGTTTCCCCCTTCAATTCCTCTCCTCCTGCTCGGCCAAATGCCCCAGCTAGCTCCGGCGAGCCCCCCTCCCCTCCCTCTTCGCTCTGCCACAAAACCAGTGGCAGAGTTAGCTTCCTGACCTCCCTCCGCGTCGCGCAGTACCAGCGCACGCCGCCTCAGCCCCGTCGTCGCCGCCGTTCTCCCCCACTGGGCGTCATCTTCTCCGGCGACAGCAAGTACTGCTGTCCGCCTTCTGTCCCCTTTCGTCCTTACAATTAGGTTAGAACTCCTCTCCATCCTATCCTCTCTCTTTTCCCCCTGTTATCTCATCTGATTACCCCTCGACCGACGCTGACCACCCTCATCTTCCACATCACCGACCGAACTCCGGCGAGCTGCCCACACCACTCCGCCACTCCACACGGCTCGCCAACCACCTCGTGAGCTCCGCCTCACCACCAGGAACTCGCTCCACCCCACAACTGCCACTCCAGACCTCCATAACCACCCCCCGAACAACCCACCATCTCCGGCCACAGGTTAACCTAGGCGGGCACGCCTAGGCCGACCGGCAACCTGCAGCATCACCCACCGCCTTCGCCGTGCTACGGCGAAGGTTTCCAACTATTCTAATTGGGCCAATAGGCCGTTCTGTGGAAGTTCAGGTAAACGCTCCGGCCGCCATTAACAGTCGAAGCAGCAGGAAGCTTGGAGCAGCAGCAGGCGTCAGGCTTCCCAGGCGGCAGGTGCAGCAGACTCTCGCAAGTGTTGCGAGGTGACTGAGTTCAGCAAGGATCAGCAGCAGGGCCTTCAGCGTGGGCAATTGCACACGAGAGTCTGCGGGCGCACGCAAAGGAAGGGCGGAACGTTTAGTCCCACATCGTGGAATCTCAAGGCACAGGTATGGTATAAAGGTTTTTTGTGATATACGTTTACTGCCTCGAAAGCACAGGGGTGAGGTCCCTCACTGACCCCACCCGCCTCGTCCGCGGCCTGACCACGCGGACCTGGCGGATCCGACCCGACCTAGACCTACGCACTCCTCGCGCATCACACACCTGCAGGTGCGCCTGGTCCCGGGTACGATCCGCGACCCGATTATGGCTGTGGCTCTGGGAGAGCGATTTGAGTGAATTGCTTGAGAGAAAGAGAGGCGCGGGTAGAGGGAGAAGGGTTAGGTTTTGCTCCTGTGCAGGCAGGCTGAACGCAGGAGAAGGACTTGGCCGCGAGAAGGAAAAGAAAGAAAGAAGAAGGAACGGCAGAGAAGAATAGAAGAGGAAGAAACAAGGCAGAGAAGAAGAAGCAAGAAAGAAGCCTTCGCAGGAGAAGAAAGAAAAGAGCAAGCCAGAAGCAAAGGCATAGAGAAGCCAAGTGGAGACTTTGCAGAGATCAGAAGAAGAAAAGAAAGAGCAAAGACTGCAGCAGAAGAAGAAGAATAATCAAGAAGAAAAGGAGAAATGCTTTTAAGACGTCTGATCTTGTGATCAGACGTCCAATTTCATATTTTCTTGCCCTAACTCCTTTTAATCGCATACATTCATACCTGAATTGACATTTTGAGTAAATTAGAGTGTTCAATTACATTTTGATTTAGTGGTAAGTTCCATTTGCTCCCTGTGTTCGACCTCGGATACTCTAGTTGTTCGAGTAATAAAAACTTTGTATTTGTTCGAACGTTTTGTCGGTTATACTACAACATAATACGCTTTAAATCCGCACGAAACGTTGACAACATAGGGTCTTCCATCATTTATCCATCACTTATGGACCCTAATCGGCACTATAATGCATATAATTACCACATATAAATTAAACGCCCAAATCTTAATTAAGCTCCTGAGCTCGCTGTTAATGGCATCTCAGGAGCAGTTCAAACTATTAATTAACTATATAATTGTAACTGCTAACACTTGTTGACTTGTTTTAACCACTCAATCGAGTGGTTAAACAAGTCCTGAGCTTAATTCAAATCGGATTTTTAAAGAAACGATTTCACTGTCAAATCTTAATTCTAGTGGACAAATGAAGAACTAAATGTGATTCTAAGTTCCTTGCAACCTCAAAATCCTTTCCAAATAAAAAATGACAAGTTTTCACAATCTGTACAAAGATTGCATATTTTCTGGACTCATCGGAGCTCCGGAGAACTCCGACGAGCCAAATTTATATTTCAGCATCTAGAATTTGTTGAGAAGCTACAAAATGATTCAAATATGATCAATGATTAACTTGAGGATATTTGTTTGAAGATTTAGTGTTTGGAGCTGTAGAATGAAGTTCATCTTCCCCAACTCCGATGGAGTTGGAGAAGTCTGACAGAGAGATATAAGAAGCATTTAAGGATCCTAGAAGCTTCAGTGCGATGCACTGAAGCTGTTCATGACCTCATTCCACTGTAACAACCTCTGATTTCCTCTGACAAAGTCATTTTGAACCTCAGGCGGTGAGCCTGAAATCCTGGGAATATGAGTTAGAACACCTACCTGAAGATCTGAATAAGTTTCTGATGTTGAGGAGACTCTAATTGAGGCTTTGATTTCCTGTGGAGAAGCTTTGAACGGAAAGTCAATTTTGTGCCTCCACTGTCAAACTGAGTTCAATTATGGAGTTCTGAGCTCAATCTGAGGAATTGATGAGTTAAATGGATTTTGAGATCTTTTGAATGATTTGAGAGAGTATAAAGTGAGCTCAGGTGAATAATTGTTTGAGAATTCAAATTCTATCAATTTGGGTTACTTTTAAACCCAAACTAACAGTAGTGCATTTTGTTGAGATTTGAATATGAATCCTGCCCAAATAAGTCTATTGCAACCCTTAGAATTAGTTTAAATCAATTAGAAACATTCTTAAGTGTCTGTTTCATCTATTTTAGTCTGAAATTTTGATCTCTGAAGCTTGTAGAGAAGCTTCAACCTTCTGTACACTGTCTGAAGGTCTTAAGAGCTTAAAACTTACTCTAACAGATGAAGAATCATTTGTAGAACTTGTACAGACCTTTAATTAAGAGAGAAAAGTCCATCTGAGGACTCTGTAGACATAATTTCACTTCCATGTGATAAATAACCAGTAGGAACCCCTGATATTATCTTTCAAATTGAAGAGGAAAACATCCTCTAAACCTTAAATTGACCTTGCAATTGTATATATCTATCTTAGAGCTTTCTAACAAACTTTAAATCATTCGATTTGGAGCTCTAGGTAGGAAGTTATGATCATTTGAAGTTGGGTCTAGGAGGGGTTATGATAGTCCCACATCGTCAGATTCTGAGCACGTGCATGGGGATAAAATGATTTTGTTACATGGGCTTACCATTCGTCAGCACTCGGTGCACTGGTTACCGATTTGATTATCTGAGCATTCTGAACATGTGCATGTGTGTGTGCGGACTTGTGTGCCTGCAAGTGTGCGCCCTTGTGGGCACGAGTGTGTGTGCCCTGAGAGGGCGAGGCCTGGGAGGTTGGGTTGAGTCAGATTGGCTCAAAACTATGAACCGATATGAAATAAACCAAAATCAAACCTAATTGAGATAGGCGAGGACTGAGTAATGTCTGGTCCCACCCTGGTCTCAGGGTGATGTGTATCCTTGAAAGGTCCTTGCCGCAAATAAAAATAACTTTTGGTTAAGTAAAAAAAACCCAGTTCAGCTGAAAGTCTAAGGGAATTGAAAGAGGAGCCGCTGAAGGTTAAGGTTAAGCTGAGAGCTGAAGGCTAAGTCTAAGGGAATTGAAAGAGAAGCCAATGGTTAGAATGCTTAGTGTTGAGTTGAAGGCAAAGGAAAGAAAGAAGAATAGGCACTAAGGGAAGAGAAGAATGCAGGAGAAGACTATGGGAAAGAGAATAAGAGACAGGAAGAGAAGAAGGCAGGAACAGAAGAAGAGAGGTAAGAAGAGAGCTCGAGAGAGAAGAAAATAAAAGAAAGAAAAGGAGAAGAAGAGAGAGGCTGAAGAAATAAGTAAAGAAAGGATATTATTTTTCTTGAATCATTTTAATTACTTTTTGTTCTTAATTGTAAAAAGGCATGTTTTAATATAACAACTTTTATTGCCATAATTTCTTTTGAAATAAAATTGGAAAACAAACATCATTTGAGTAAATATGTTTTTCATATGGAATTTTGTATATTCTTTATAGTTTAAATATTTTGGCAAAATTCATGTTTTAAAAATCAACCTAGTTATACCTCCTAAACTTATAGAGAAATAAAAGAGAATTGGTGAATTTGATAAATTATTATACCTCCCAGGAATGACTTGGACTCAACCAGTAAAAATTTCTAACATGTTAGGTTAAGTCAACCCTATACTACACAACCGACACAATTTCAAGTTAACCTAAGTGACTTCTTCTACTCTTAATTAAGTGAAATTAACTTAATTACTGAGTTGAGTGAAAGACATGCGATCATTTTAATGGTGCCGTTGCCAGGGAGGTAATATTTTGCCTCATTCACTCATCAAAATATTCCCTGGCATTGTTTCGTCTAAACATCATTTTAATGGCGCCGTTGCCAGGGAGGTAATATTTTGCTTCATTTCACTCATCAAAATATTCCCTGGCATTTCTTCATCTAAACAGCATTTTAATGGCGCTATTGCTGGGGAGGTAATATTTTGTCTCACTAAAATTTAAAAGGTTTAATTGTCTAATTAGGAGGTATTTTGTAAATATATTTTTGTTTTTACTAACTTTTGTTCTAATTTGTTGTATTTTGATTTTTTTTTGTTTTATTTTTGTTTTTATTTTCTGTCTTCTTTTCAGGTTTACCTTCACGGGTGATCTCAGGAGAAGGTGGGAATTAGTTTTGCTATTTTTGTTTTTGTGAGTATTTCTTAATCTTTTGTATTGTTGCATTTAAAATTAAAAAAAATACATCTTTTTCTAACTAGCAGCAGCATATCATAGGCATACACTCTTAGGAGTACATTATCCTACTAGTATAAATACGATCTGACTCGGGAATTTTTAAACTATTTTTCTCGCATTAGCAGGAAAACATGAGAAAACCCACATAGATCCCTGTCCTCTGAGATTTAAAAAGACCATATATTTTTGTTTGAAAAGATTTATAAAGCGGCCATTGTAGTTTAGATTGATATATTTTTGAAAAAGATTAACTAAAAAGAGGAAGTAAAATTTGTGAGTTAAATCTGTTTGCAGAATGCATGCGGGTTTTTCAATCGCTATCGTCTGTTGCATGATATCGCACACATAGCGCGATCACTAGAGTCACACGAGTCTATTTTTCTATCTCTCCTCTTTGCACCTCTTAGGGCTTTGGTTGAGGATCAACAAGTCTGTCTCACTACTAGAGCCCCGAGGAGCCAGTAGTGAGTGGTCTCGATCCTAGACCTTAGACCTTTGAGCTTTAAGGTACACACCTGCGTAGTCACAGATTAGGACACGAATTTTGATACTACTACTCTATTTGTTTACATTAAATTACTTTGTGTATCTTAGGAATCTCTTCTTTCCTTTGAAAGAAGAGTAAAACCCGCGTCTTTTGCGTTGTTTTCTTATCGGTGGTGTGCGTGTGCCTTTGCACATTATTTTCCGTTTATGGACGGGAGGCGATCCTTGCATCCGCCTCTTGCACCACCGTTGACAGGTGATCCTAGGCCGGTTGTAGATAAGCAACCAATGGTTTTCCCGTCTGATCCATCTTCTTCTATTGATCCAATGCAAAATCTTAATCCCGAGATCCCTTCTTCTGGTCAGGGGGAGATGCCGCCTTTTGATGTTCATGAGGTGCTCCTGAACCAGAACCTTAGGATGATAGAGCAAACAAGACAAATTAATCTTTTAATAGCAGCCTTGAATAATTTACAGACTCTTCAAACCCGTTCTTCACCTCGACCTGAGGCGGGTTTTGAAAACCCTGATTTACCGATCAATCATCCAAGGCCTCTACTTAGAGATTATTATAGCCCATCTAATGTAAAAGTAGAGCCTAATGTTAGGATACCTATTGGGGAAAATGATCCAGAATTAAAGCCAAATATTATAGGTTTAATCCCCCACTTTCACGGATTTGCATCCGAGGATCCATTTCAACACATAGAAGATCTTAAAAATTTATCCCAAACTCTTGCTCCTCGAAATCAAAACAGGGAAATCGTACTAATGAAGATGTTCTCTTTTAGCTTTAAAGATACAGCAGCATATTGGTATAGAACTATAGCAAGACCAATCTCAACTTGGGCTGAACTCGAATCCACATTTTTGAAGAAATTCTTTCCAATTGGTCAAACCAATGCTTTAAGGCGAGCTATTACTACTTTCAATCAAAATCAAGGAGAACCAATTCATGAAGCGTGGGAAAGTTTTCATGAATTGCAAAGGAAATGCCCACATCATGACATCCCTCGTTGGCAACTCATGCATATCTTTTATTGCGGTTTACAAGAGGGCATTTGCAATCTAGTTGATGCCTCTTATGGAGGGAATTTTCTAAATCGCGACGCAAAATCCTCTTCAGAATTATTTGAAGGGATGGCAGAAAACTTGATTAATAACGCATCAATGTCGCAATTTACGCAGGGCGTGAATACGAATCACCAAAATCCACATAAGGGCAATCACGAGATCGATAATTCGTCCAGTTCAAAGGATTTAGAGATTATTTCAGAAAAACTGGACAAAGTTGATATCGTAGCAAGGCATTTGGACGAGGTTAAAAATACAATGAAGACTTTTACGCCTCTACTTGCTACGAATCCCGCGTATTCACCTATTTTGCAAATTCCCGTGGGGAGGGAATTTGTGAATAATCTGGATTCTAGCGATCCATCTTCCTTAGGTTTTCTATCTACTCCTTCACTAACACAAGGAGGGACCTTTGTCCCACAATCTTACCCACCCTTTTTCCCACCCTTACCTGTTGCAGAAAACACGTCATATCTTTTAGGTTTACACACCATCCAGGAAAATATTCCAAGATCAAACCCTTATTCAAATTTTTATAATCCTGGACGGAGAAGCCACCCAAATTTTTCTTCGGCTGATCCAAATCAAAATCAAAGACCAAATTATCCGAATCAGACCCATTTTAACCTACCTCCATTGCCTCTTCAGCAATCAGATTTAAGGCCTAACCCGATGAGTATGCAGAATTACTCTAGGCCTATTAGAGATACACAGCTAGACCAAATTTTAAGAGCTGTGTTAGAGAGGCAGCGACTGTTGAACGATTACGAATCTACGCTAATGTGTTTGGTTTTGGAAAACCTGTCGTTGTAGTTCTAAAGCGAAGAATTCGTGTTCAACAAATAAAATTTATACCGAAATTAAAATTCCAGGTCGAACATAGGGAGGCAGACGTTTGATTTAAAAACTACATGTTTCTTTTTATTTCTTACAGAATAATTCAATTTAGAACCATCTAATTATTTACAATAAATAGAAGAGAGAGAGAGAGTAAGAGAGAAAGAGAATATTACACAGTGAAATCAAAATGAGATGTAGAATAAATAAGGAATTTTTGCATTGAAGCGATTGTTCATTACAACTAGAAAGCATAAAATAATTACTCTAGAAAGCGATAAATTTACTCTAGAAAGCATTAAAAGAATGGAGAGAGAAATGTCCTGTTTGACGATTGCTTGGAGGACGAGTAGATTAATCTAGAAAGCAGTAAATCTATACTAGAAAGCGGTAAAAAGAATAGGGAGAGAGAAATCCTCCTAGACGGTTGCTCGGAGGACGAGCCAGACGGGACGACGCCTGGACGAAGGAGAACGAAGCGGGACGAAGGAGGACGAAGCAGAAGAACGGGAACGAAGCAGCACGCCGTCGTCATCGCGGGATCCACTTCCGAAGGAGGATGAAAATTTAGACTTTATCTCGCGAGGAGCATCCCGGGTGTGGGACAAGCTCCTCTTGAGCTTTGCAGAGGTAGAGAGGAGAAGGAAGGGATGAAAATTTCGTATGGAGGGGGTCTCCTTTTATAGTTGCAAGGAGTGGGGGCAAAATGGACATTACAACTTCAAAATAATAAATGAGGGGTCTTTAGTGACAGATGAAACCGTCGCTAAAGCCCTCAGCGCGCGCGTCGCTTCCGCGCCCGCTCAGCCGCCCGCGCGTGTAACGCCTACGCGCTTCTATTGATTTTCAGCCGTCCGATCACGAGATCGGACGGCTTAAAATCGTGCCTTCACCGCTGCCGCCCGCCCGCCTGCACGTGCGATCGCGCGTCCACGCGGGCGTCCAATCGCGCGTCGTCCTGATTGAGCGCGCGTGGCCGTTGGATCTCCGTCTGACGCTCATCCGCGCCCGCTCAATCGCGCCTTCCGCTCCCTCGCCGCGGCTCAAACTCGCGCCCCGCGCTCGCGTAAGCGCGCTCGACCGCTGCGCTGCGGGGCACGGATGGTCGAGCGCATGTTTTAAGCGCCGGGCGGCCACAGCCGTTGGATCGAGATCCAACGGCGGAGAGGAGACGGGTGCGCGGTCTTCACAAGATGCATGCGGCCGTTTAGGCAGCTGAGATGGCGCCACGTGGCGCCATCTTGGCCGTCCATCTTCTGGAAGTTGTAGATGGTGCCACGGATGTTGGATTGACTCGATTTTTGTGTCGTTGGGCTGCGATCGTCCATCCGAATTCATCCGTGCAGTCGGATTTGTCATCTGAAGTGTGGATTTACACCATCCTGGCCCTTGATCTTCTAGGGTTCCCCGGTCTCTATCTGATGCTACGGATGCCTGATTAGGGCGATCTTGGAGTCGTTGAACTTCAATCGTCGCCCTGATCACATCCATATGGTTGGATCTTTGATCCGAGGCCTCGATAAAATGTTTGCCCTGTCCAAGCACATAAAAGGAGACAATTAACCTCCATTTTATTCAAACTATTCTAAATGCAAGATGATGCATGTAATGCAATATTTATATCATGAAATGCAATCCTATGCTTAAGAACATGCAAAAATAGACCTTTTAAGTAGTGTAATTGTGTTTACATCATACCCCCATGCCTATCTTTTGCTAGTCCCTAGCAAAAACTATATGCTATTTATAAAAGAATTAGGTTGGATTATTTGAACCTGAGTCACTTTCAATCATTAAGAAATTGTCTACTTAGGAACTGAACTTTCAAAGACACAACAGTGCCCGGGTATCAGCCAAAATGCAGACCGCCTCAAGCCCTCGCCTTATTCAAAGAAAAATTTCTTTTTCTCTTTTTACTCTTTTCTATTTTTTTTTTTTGGATTTTCAAATGTTAGGGTTCAAGAGTGGCTTTCTACGACCATTCAACTCACCCAAGATTTGATGAAAATCCTAAGTTTTAAGCATTTTATTGTGATTGTGAGACTCGTTGACCGGCAATTAGAACGGACTTCAGATTTCTACGCCTCTAGGTGACCTCAAAAAGAATTCTACCTAAAGGTGTATCTTTACAACCGGTAGCTTTCTCCCTACTTTTATTTTTTAACGGGGTCAACACAAGGGTGAATCCAGTGTATATCTCCCCGGTTTATTCTACTTCTCCGCTCCTTCCTAAGTGTTTTGGGAATTTTTAGTGCATTTTCTGAGCTGGGTTCTGGACAACTGGTCGATGAGCTGTTACCACCGACAACTTGCCAGCCATACTCGTGCGGCGAAGTGTGGCTTATTTCTTTTTGTTCTTTTCTCCTTTTTGATTTTTTTTTTTTTTAAGTAGGTGGCTTCCCTGGTCTAAGATTTACCTAAAGGCAGCAAAAAGAGAAAGGTCCAGTGACTGGGCTCTGGACAACCTACCTATGGGCTGTTACCCACGATAACTTGCCAGCCATATCACCCTAGAAGGTTCATTAGCTATCCAATTTCCGTAAAAATCGCCGAACAACGAGTCAGTGCAAAGAAAGTGTGTAGATGCTTAAGACTCGAAATTCCCTCAAATCAGAGAGTGGGTTGATAAGTCGTGTACTTATCACCCAAACTTATTTATTCCAATTATAATAGAATTAAGATGGCGAGGACTCAAAGACAAATCCACATTTTAGTGGATACACAGGCTAATTAAGTCCAAAGACCTGAGGGGTCTTTGTGTTCAGATCATAATGTAGTATTTCCTAAGATTGAAAATTTTCTTAAACCCAAATTCTCTTTCCTAATTCTGAAATTTTTATTTATTTATTTATTTAAAAAGAAAATAAACAAATCTACGGAGCTGACGAATGAATTCAGAGATGAATATCCACCCCCCCATGCCTATCTAATGTAATGTCCTCATTGTATTAAAAAGACATAAAACAAAGTGGAAAAGTGTAGAAAGCACCTGAATTGCGTGAATATCAGGTCCGCTCCAAGATGAAAACGAAAAAGAACTGTATAAGTGCTGAGTTTAGTGCCTTCAGCTAGGCACACTATACAAAGAAAAGAAATGAAGAATTCACATGTGTAGGTCAGAATTAGAATGAACAGAAGAATCCTCTGACCTGTCAGCAGAGGTCCACAGATGTGGACCAGATTGTGGTGCAGACCCACACCCCATAATCGAGAATATCTTAGGTTCTGGATAAAAATTACCCAAAACCTAAAATCAGAATGTAAGCGGGATCGGGCCTGCGATTTCTGAGGATGCAACCCAAGACCAAAAGGTCAGGTTACAGAAAATTGAAGCTCAAAAGGATAATCGTTGAATGTGTGCTTGAGTTGAACATCCTCGAAACAAATGTCGTAAGGGTTCTGATTTGATGGTTTCAGCTTAAAAGGAACCCTTCGACTCAATCTTCCATTTCCTCCAAAATTAACTTCCCAAATTAGAACTTCCTTGCTCCTATCCTCCTCATTAAGTGTATCAAATTCCAAGACCTCTTGTATATTCATCACCCCGTCTGGAATCTCCAAGTCTAAATGATGTGGCAGAATCAAAATTGACTTGGGTCTAATTATCTCAGAATTAGAATCATCAATAAGCTCAACAGGGTGTAACTGATAATCAGGGCATTGAATTGATTCCTCCAGAAAATGCGATTCTGGATCCGTATCGTGTGCCCTAATAAGATCAGTTTCCTCAGTTATTGGGCTATCAAATGATCTATCAGATTCCTCAGGCCCAATCGTCTCACAAAAATCGTGATCTGAAAACTCGTGTGAGACTTCGCAACTTGAATCTTCACCATCAGGATCCGTATCAATGTATGTCCCAAAATCATTTGTCACTTTGCGTTCCAAGGAGACATACGTTTCCTCGTAACCTGGCTCAGGGATTTCAGGTGAAGAAATCAAATCATCCTTAATTGGTTGTTTTAATTCAATCTGGTCAGCTTCGTAACACGTGTCCCCCCCAACAGGTGCCTGAGCGGGTTCTGTCATTGGCTTTCCTGAAGAGAGTTCATCCTGGGAATTATTCCAAGATTGAATCAAAGCAACCACGAATCTCATCCTCAATTTCGCTAATTTCCCAAGTAGAAACTCACCCGGGTTCTTATCCTTAACATCCTGGAGCCAATCCAACAAAGACTTATTTAAATCATCAATCATTTCAATTAGGGGCTCCAATCTCTCAATGCAAGGTATTGGCTGAACTTCTAAAGATTGAATGATATTCCTCAAGTTAGCCAAAACCTTATCTTGAACCTGATTAACCTGAACCAAATGAGTTGGTTCAGGGTTGGGCGGGTTTGACATCAATGTAGAGGAATTAACGAATTGAGATTCGTTATATCCATCCTGATAATAGGTCATTTCAAGTTGTTCAAAAGATGGTGATGACCTAAAGGCAGTGAAATCAGAGGATGGGTAAGGATCAGTGTATCCTTCTTGATTGTAGATCGCATTAGGTTGTTTATGAAAGGAGGACGATCTATAATCGATGTAACTCTGAGAAGGATAGAATTGAGAATCAAAGTGTTCAGGGTTAGACCCTAAACACGGGGGTCTGGAATTGTATCCCCAATCCAAATTATCCCAACTAACTGATGGTCGATTACAATACGAGTTGGGATAATCGTCATGTTGAGGATAATTTACAACAGGAGGGAAAGAGCGAGAATGCGTGAAATATGTGGAAGGATTCATGATACACGGGAGGAAGAAAGGTGCCCTGCAATACAAACAATCAAACCTGTCCTTAAATATGTTAGCCTAAAGACCTATAGACTCTCAAAACCCGTCTTGAGATAAAGGAACGATTTGATCTACTTCCGTCTGTTCAATCCAACCAGTTAGAAGGAGGGACTGGGGAGAAGGTTCTTCCTTCGGCTTGCGCCTCCGGTTCCTAGTGTACCCCCCAGCCGCGATCGTTTGACTCTGCTCCCCTAGCTAGACATCAGATTGAACAGTAGAAACAGACTAATCGAAAATAATCTCGTTCTGGGTTCTGAAGAGCGAGTCCAATCCTTAAGGCCAACGTCTACTTTGTTTTATTTAGGGCTAGGTTTGAATGTGCTTTGGAATGTGATGGGCCCTTTAAATGGGTTGTGCCCTTAATGATTGATTGATTTGTGTGTGAGTGCACAACTAATGGTTTTCAAGCAAGATTGTTTTTGATGTGGTGAATTTTAGGATTCAAATCTTGCTTAGTAGCTTTTAGGATTCAACTTTAGGTGTTTTCAATCAAGTTTCGTTGGCACACCAAGTTTTACAAGCACAGGTGAAGATGTTTTCCTTTAAAGTTTAAAAAGAATGTGGAGTGCCTGGTAAATCCCTAAGAGTTGAACCTAATTGGCAGCTACTTGATGAGTTGATTTTATTTGAAGTGGTGCGGCCCAATCAACTCAAACAATTGGCCTGTTGCACCACTTAATTAGGCACACAAATGATTACCTAATCTGATTTCTACTCAATTATGTGTTTGGATGTGTGTACCGGCTCCTAAGATTGGATTACCGGTTGAGTTTGAAAATCAGATGAGGTTGTGTACCTCTGTGAGATTTTTTTTTTTTTTTTAATGTGGGGGTTGGAGTGAGTATGGATGTCAAACAACAAACATCTGACCTTAGAGTTTATAAGAACACCTAGGTTGATTGATGTTTGAATTATTATGTTATGAAATGAAATCTAATGGGTGGGAGGTGGGGGATAACTTACAAAACCTTCCACAGCACTTTACTCCGATCTACAGCTTTTGCCTGTCTCGAAAGAGTACCTGCAATTACAATAAGAAAGGAGAAAAGTGAGGTAAATGATTTATAAGTTACAAAACGCGAAGAGAAATCAAAGAGCGTTGCCTCCCCAGCAACGGCACCAAAATGTCGAACGATTACGAATCTACCCTAACATGTTTGGTTTTGGAAAACCTGTCGTTGTAGTTCTAAAGCGAAGAATTCGTGTTCAACAAATAAAATTTATACCGAAATTAAAATTCCGGGTCGAACACAGGGAGGCAGACGTTTGATTTAAAAACTACGCGTTTCTTTTTATTTCTTACAGAATAATTCAATTTAGAACCATCTAATTATTTACAATAAATAGAAGAGAGAGAGAGAGTAAGAGAGAAAGAGAATATTACACAGAGAAATCAAAATGAGATGTAGAATAAATAAGGAATTTTTGCATTGAAGTGATTGTTCATTACAACTAGAAAGCATAAAATAATTACTCTAGAAAGCGATAAATTTACTCTAGAAAGCATTAAAAGAATGGAGAGAGAAATGTCCTCTTTGACGATTGCTTGGAGGTCGAGTAGATTAATCTAGAAAGCAGTAAATCTATACTAGAAAGCGGTAAAAAGAATATGGAGAGAAATCCTCCTCGATGGTTGCTCGGAGGACAAGCCGGACGGGACGACGCCTGGATGAAAGCGAACGAAGCGGGACGAAGGAGGACAAAGCAGAAGAATGGGAACGAAGCAGCATGCCGTCGTCATCGCGGGATCCACTTCTGAAGGAGGATGAAAATTTAGACTTTATCTCGCGAGGAGCATCCCGGGTGTGGGACAAGCTCCTCTTGAGCTTTGGAGAGGTAGAGAGGAGAAGGAAGGGATGAAAATTTCGTATGGAGGGGGTCTCCTTTTATAGTTGCAAGGAGTGGGGGCAAAATGGACATTACAACTTCAAAATAATAAATGAGGGGTCTTTAGTGACGGATGAAACCGTCACTAAATCCCCCAGCGCGCGCGTCGCTTCTACGCCCACGCGCGCCCGCTCAGCCGCCCGCGCGTGTAACGCCTACGCGCTTCTATTGATTTTCAGCGATCGGACGGCTTAAAATTGCGCCTTCACCGCTGCCGCCCGCCCGCCTGCACGTGCGATCGCGCGTCCACACGGGCATCCAATCGCGCGTCATCCTGATTGACCGTGCGTGGCCGTTGGATCTCCATCTGACGCTCATCCGCGCCCGCTCAATCGCGCCTTCCGCTCCCTCGCCGCGGCTCGAACTCGCGCCCCGCGCTCACGTAAGCGCGCTCGACCGCTGCGCATGTTTTAAGCGCCGGGCGGCCACAGCCGTTGGATCGAGATCCAACGGCGGAGAGGAGACTGGTGCACGGTCTTCACAAGATGCATGCGGCAGTTTGGGCAGCTGAGATGGTGCCACGTGGCGCCATCTTGGCCGTCCATCTTCTGGAAGTTGTAGATGGTGCCACGGATGTCGGATTGACTCGATTTTTGTGTCGTTGGGCTGCGATCGTCGATCCGAATTCATCTGTGCGGTCGGATTTGTCATCTGAAGTGTGGATTTACACCATCCTGTCCCTTGATCTTCTAGGGTTCCCCGGTCTCTATCTGATGCTACGGATGCCTGATTAGGGCGATCTTGGAGTCGTTGAACTTCAATCGTCGCCCTGATCACATCCATACGGTTGGATCTTTGATCCGAGGCCTCGATAAAATGTTTGCCCTGTCGAAGCACATAAAAGGAGACATTAACCTCCATTTTATTCAAACTATTCTAAATTCAAGATGATGCATGTAATGCAATATTTATATCATGAAATGCAATCCTATGCTTAAGAACATGCAAAAATAGACCTTTTAAGTAGTGTAATTGTGTTTACATCAGCGACAAAGTGTTGAAGCTCTCGCTGAGATCCATAGGCAATGTAAGGTAGAGTTGGTTGATTTACGAAATCAAATCACGCTTTTGGTCGAGTCTCGTCAGCTAGGTACTCTTCCATCTCAGCCAATTCCGAATCCTAGGAGTCTACCAAATCCTAGGCAAAATCAAGGCCAAGTCCATTTCCTTAATCAGGCCTTTGATTCTAATCATAACCCGACCTCTATATTACCTGAAAATAACCCACCAAACTCGCATCAGCAACCTATTTTGTGTCAAAATGACCCACCTATTACTGAGAATCAAAGTTGACTTTGCTGATCTTCTGAACTTGGTGGAAACATTTTTGAATTGCCTTAATCATTAACATTCTACATCTCAACCTAAATTAGATCTAATCTTCACATGATTTTCACTCTGATCTTTTTGAGAATTTTCATGAGAATCTGACTTTTGGTTCTACGAGATCTATTCTAGGCAATTTCAGGACGAGTTTTGATCGAGTGGTTTTTAATCTATTTTCTGATTTTTGATTCAATTCTTTCATAACTCCTCTATTTTTACCATATACCTATTCTTTTTAGGAGTTCTTTATTAGGGTTTATGCCTAGCTGAAGGCGTAAAACTTAGCACTTGTACATAACTATTTCCTATTTTTACCCTTTTTGATTTTCTTCTACACTTACTTTAAAATTTCACTTCATATTTCATATTGATTACCTTCATTTAGTCTGACTGACCACTTTGACCTTTGGTCAGAATTGAAATCGTCCGCATAGAGATTTTTAATCTCCTCTATTCGATTCCTTTCATCACCCTATACTAAATGTAGTGTAATATCTTTTCACCCTTCTTACAATGAGGACACTGTAAAATTTTGGCTTGGGGGGATGTTGAAGTGAAATTTTCACTTTAAGTGTGGGTTTAAAGATAAAAACACATAAAAATTAAATATCCATGAAATTTAAAAGAAAATAAAAATTTCAAAAATGATAAAAATTTTTAAAAAATAAAAAATTTCATAAAACTTTGAAAAATTTTTTGAAAAAAATCATAAAAATTGGAAAAATCTTATATACATAAAAATAAAAACATATAAATACAAAAATTTGAAAAGAAAATTCATAAAAATAATAAAAGGGGAATATTCATTTTTAATAAAGAAGAAAGGAAGAAGAGTATATATATATTATAATTAAGAGCTTAATTTTCTTTTAGGTCAGAAGTTTAAAATGTATATAGAATATATATATAGGTATTTAAGAGAATTCAATTCTTAATTAGATTTTACTTAAACATTTTGTAAAAACACACTTTTGTGTTTAAATTTTTAAAACAATATTTTATTTGAATTAGGAATCTTTTAAATCTTTTAAATATTTGTTTTTCTATTCTTATCTTGAATTAAAAAACTAAGTGTGTTAAGATTTAAACTTAAGCTTTGGAATTAAATTATAACTTTTTAATCAATTAGATTAAGTAATCCTTTTGCTTTTTGAAAATTTGATTTTATCACAAAGTTAAGTAAAAAGGCCAGATATTAAGAGTTAATTAAATAGAGAGTTGGTAGAATTTTAGTTTATAAAACTTACAAGCTAAAGATAATAACTAGACTTGGTAAATTTTTTCTTGGTGGATCCTATAGGAGGAAACTAAAAATTTGAAGAACCTGAGAGTAAAGGGCTTTGTTGTCCAAGCTTTAGTTTGAGAGCTAAGTAACCTAAACATCTAAATTCACACACATAGAATTGTCTTGTTGGCATCTGAGGCTGCAAAAACACAGAGGTTAAGAGATCAGTTCTGAATCCTCTTTAGTCCAAGGATTTCCGCGGGGCGATTCTTGAAAGGGTGAAGGATGTGCCACTCACCTAGAAAAAGGATTTGGAGAATAAAGTTAGTAAGAAAAATGAGAAGGGGGCAAAAGAAAAGAAAAGAAAAGAAAAAGTAAATAAAACACCCTGTAGTTAAGTTCCTTGTTAAAAAAAGGGTACTTATGCAGTTTTCCAAAAATAAATAAAAACATCTCGTTACAAATGGATGCTACCCTTCCTTCCATCAAATAAAAAGAACACCTCGCTACAAATGGGTGTTCTAACCTATAGAAAAAGAGAAAAGAAAAAAAATATGGAGAAAAAAAATTAGGAATAAGAGACCTAGTGGTCCACCGGGGAGATATACACAAAAAGTGTTGACCTCGGGATAGAAAATTGGTGAGGAGAAAGAAACCAAGCCTGAGTAAGGCCAAGCCAAAGGCTTGAATTGTAATAATTGGGATTGGAAATTGATGCCTTAAGATCTAGATTTTTGCGACTTTGGATGTCTTTAGGACAATTCTCTTCACTAAGCATAGATGTTTTAAAATCATAGCTTCTGAAACTTGGTATTGGGCAATGAAGCCTAAGAAATTGGGTTTTGAAGATTTTAAGTTAAGACCTAAAGGAGAAGAATTGATAGAATCCTAGGTCTAGAAGTTAATCTTTAGTGTTGTAGGCTAGTAAATTAGAGTTTTACTACTCTAAGTTTGATTAATAATGAGTATCTGGTTAATTTGCTTAAACTTATATTGATAAAAGTCAAATATCATAAACAAGGGATTGACTTAAATCTATTTGAGTTTTTGAGTTAAAATTTAATTCTCAATCCTTAATTTTTGTTTCCTTAAAACACTTTGTATTCTAATTTGAGTTAAGAATAGTTACAAAGATTAAAGAGATTTTTGAAGAATTCTAATTCAAAATGAAATTCTTGTTTACAAATTGTTTAAGTGTGTTTTGGAAAATGTTATAAGTATAAGTCTAACTAAGAAAATTTTCACATATGCTCTATATATTAATCATTTATTAAACTTCAAAAAATTTTTGACCTAAGCTTTCCTCTACATAGTTACTATTTATAATAATTTAAACCCAAGTACTTTAAATCATCATAGTCTTAGTTAATTTTGCTACGAACTAGCAATACTTTGGCTTGGGGGTACTCTGAGATTAGACATAGTTTTCGCTCTCGGTTCCCACGTACACATTTTTGTACGAAATTTTGAGAGCCACCAAATAAGGCAAATACGCAGAGAGCGAGTTTTCATAAAACTAGGGCTAAGGTGGATGGTTATGACCATTCTTTACGGAATCCTCAGCTGAAGGAGGGTATTGATATCAATGTCAGAAATACACTATCCTATCTATCTTTCCCAGTGCCATCAGTAGGCACTTCCACCAAATAAGCCACCCAATGTCTCTTGAGTACCACCAATCCCTAAAAATGCCTCCTCAATAAAGTTCATGGATGTATGCTAGTTGTGTTATGTCGAAGAAAAAAAAGAAATGGTGATGAAAAGAAAGAAAAATCGAAAAAAAAAGAAAAAGCAAAGAGAAAATAATGAATATTTAGTGTTTATTTCATTGAGGCAATACCATCAAATAAATTGAGATCCACCAAATATGGCCATAGCCTATTTTTCTTGCATTTCTGACCACCCAAATACTGGCTGAGGAATTCCGACTTAGTGTTAGGGTTATGAGAACTCAATTAAAGTGTTGATGCCTAGTTAAACCACCAAATACAGATCATCCACGTGAATCTGGTGAAGTTGTGAGCTCTACGAAAGAAAAGAAAAGGAAAAGAGAGAGTAAGAGAGAATAGATACAAAGGAATCAAAAGGGAGCATAGTTTTTCTCATCTTTCTCTGAGTTGAGTTACTTAGTAGTCCGGGAATCTAGATTCTGTAGTACTAGTTTCTATGTAGCACCAAGTGAGAATGAGCCACCAAATATATAATCCTTTCCCTCAGAGATTCTCTACCTAAGCCTAAAGCTAGGGTGGAATTCATAGAACATCTTGAATACCCCGAGGGAAGAAGTCCGCCTATCCCGCTAGAATTTTTACTCGGGGTCAAGTACAGGCTTTAGAGGTGAATCAGTTTTTCACTCGAATCCGTTGCAAAAGCTACATAGCTGTAGTTTCACGATTGTCCGGATTTCTAGAGCATAGGATGAAAACAAAAAAGAGAAAACTCTCTATGCATACACTTGATAAAATAATCAGTCCCTTAGGGACCCTTGTTGTAAATAATTTAGTCTTAGATTTGCTAGGGACTAGCAAGATTTAGGCATTGGGGTATGATTGCGCAGCAATCATAGGTCATAATTGACCTAGATTAAGATGGGACTTAGCATAAGTTAGGGTTATTCATGCATGCATACGCATTATCGGCATCTTTACTGCTCTTCTTTAGCTATGCATAAAATAATATTATAATGTGCTGATTAAGTGCATTATGTCGATTGTAGGCAATAAGCAGATCTGGAGCAGGATCTGAAGCTGGATCAGGAATAACGAGAGTTGCAATAGAGCTGGAGTAAAAGGCTTAGTTTAGATATAGGAACAATAATGTAAGGGGTTTAAAAGTTTGTTATTCCATTAAGTAGAAATAAAGCAGTAAAATGTGAAGAGCATAGGTCCATCCTAGCCCTAGGATAGCCTAGAGACTTCCTCAAGCCTTAGCCCCCCTTAGATTAGGTCACAACACCTAGGAAGCCCTAAAACTATAGTTCCAACCCTTATCTGGACATCCAGATAAGTTATAAGATGTCCAGGACCCTTAGCCATCTCCCGCACACCTCAAACCTACTTCTGCAGTGTTATTGGACGTCCAGACACTTTGTCAGATGTCCAATTTCTGCAGATTACCCAAAACAGAACCTTGATTTCCCCCTGACTCAAATTGGACATCCAGAATTGAAGTCTGGACTTCTGATTTTTTAGTATAAGTCGTCTGATCCTATTATTGGATGTCAGATACTGGTCTCCAGTCCTTGTTTTGAGATTCAAGTGTTGATCTTGGATCTCTAGCTCCCTAGACCTAATCCCAACCCCATAGTAACCTAAATTAAGGTGTCCTAACCCTAGTACGTCTCCTCTAGACCTACCTAAGGACCTAATTAGGTCCTCACCAAACCCAATTGACTTAGATCAAAGTCAATTACCTTCACCTAAGTCAATTGGACTCATTGAGTCCAATTGAGCTTAGATCTCAACCCACACAAGTTCAATTGGACTTAGTGAGAGTCCAATTGACCTAAACCCAACTTGATTGAGTTATGTCACCCTCAATTAGGCTCACACTCATTCAATTAAACTTAGGTTAAGTTTAATTGCATTTTCACCTTAGCAATTAGGGTTTGTAACCCTAAAATCAAGACCTACACCTACACAAACCCCTTAGGACCTATCCTAAGCCACCTAGCCACATAGAGCACGACCACACACACACACACACACACCCATTCATGCACACACTTCTCTAGAATTATCTAGAGCTCTCTTGAGATGGCACCACCTCTTGGTTGCCAAATTTAGCAACTAAGAGGCATTCAAATTGAGATCCATAATTTTTGGATCTCAATGACCACCTCCACCCACATGTGGCCGGCCACTCTTGGACTCTCTCTCGAGAGTTCCACACCTCTATAGAGAGAAGCCAGTGGGTCTATAAAAAGGCCCCATGGGTGGCCAAGTGCAGCCATTCACATCCCTTGGCTTCATTGGCACCACTCACCTCATTAGCTCCATACATGCCCACCTTCACTTAGGTTAGCTACTCCACCTCCATGAGCTCACCACCATCATGGAGGACATCATGCTAGGATGCTGGATCAACCCTACCTCTCTCCAAGGGTCGGCCTAAGCTACATTGGCCACCCCTCATTCTTCTCTTGACCACTCGAAGGCCATTGGGGACGACCCCGGAATGCCCTTTTATTCTTCTAGATTTAATTCATGCTCTTCGTAGTTTATTGCTTTTATTACTGTCTAATAGCGTAGACATACTTCTCCCCCAATGATGCATGTGAAATCCCCCATCGATTCTTGTATGCAATCATTTTCTGGTTGCTAGGTTTATTTTGCAAGCATTTATGTACAAGTTTTCCTCTAGATTCCTTGTGCAAACAACTTCAAATGAATGAATGAAAATGCATTTATATATATACATCTCTTTAAGTGTTTGAAATCACCACGAGCTTAATAATTATCGTATTTGCGTGATTTAAGTGCCTGCTTTTTAACTGTCTATCCATTACGCACCAGCATGTCGTTTCCCGAGGATATTGAAAATCTAACGATAGATGCTTTCTCCATAACTAGTCACCTCCTCACCAGAATCGTGCACATAGAAACTCACACATTCACCTTCGTAATTTATTTGACGCACGCACATGTAATTCAAGTTAATAACAGAAGTGGTGAAGTTTTAGTTAGGAGACTGGAAATCAGCGTGCATCTTTAAATGAAGTAGAGCGAAAAAAAAAAGATTGATTTCAAAAGTAAAAGCAACGCCTCCCAGAGGCGAACGATCGGGACTCAAGTCTCGTAATTTTTGTAAAATAATAGCTTTGTTGGATCGTACTTCATGACTATACTATGACACTTTTTTCTATCAAAAATGCGATCTATGATTCCCAAACATGGGTGAAACTTCAAGATTTTAGGAAGCCCGTGGTGTCAGGAATTGATTTTTTGATTCCAAACAGAAGTCTAGACTTGAAAATCAGAACACCAACACTTTAAGTAGAGTCGTGTTAATTAATAAAACAAGCAACCAATGGCTTTTGAAAGTCACCACTCTACCTAATTTTAATGTTTTTGATTATGAAAACCTATTTTAATATTTTTTTGATAGTTTTTCAAGAATTATGTGACAAGAAGGGGTGGCACTAACCTCAATTCCGTGGGAAGACAAGGGACTTCAAGCTTTCCCTTCCAAAATTCCCGCTTTCTTTCTATAGTACTTGCAAATAGTGTCACTAACCTAGAAGGGGTGGCACTAACCGCTTTGTTAATGATGCGAAATAGTGTCCTTGCAATGCATAAATCTGCATTCAACTCTTAAATTTATAAAACCTAGATAGGGTGAATATCTAGGGTCATCCAAGGAGACCATTCTGTTAATCACATGAATTGATTCTCTCTCTCACCTCTCAAATATGCACTTATCTTTTTGTATTTTCAATTTGTTATTTTTAGGGTTTTGGAAATAATCAGGTATTTGAAATGAAGATTAAAATTACGCTAGAACTACCCCTAGCACTAAACCTAAGTGACAAAATGAAACCTCTCTTCTAAGCTCACCTTAGGAAAGTGTGCCTAGGGTAATTAGAAGAGGAGAGTGTGGTGTGCACTACAACTACAAGAACATGAAAGACACACTAAACATAAAACATGAATTGGATAGCAAATAGAACTTGTATTATTAGCAACTGAGGGAAATGTAGTGAAATGCTTGTTACGTGAAAATAACCAAAAATAAACTAGCTAATACTAGATATAGAGATAAAGAAGAAGATGGGAGGATCCACTATTTTAAGTCTAGATGGCCCTTGCTCCAAGTGTAGTTGCCCCGCACTTGAAAAGGGTTCTTTTGGCTTCTTCTTGATGTAGTCCTCCTCCAAGCTCTCTCCTCAAGGTAGGCATCAACCACCTTCAAGGTTCCTCTTCTACTTGGTCATCCCTTCAAGTGTGGACCTCCTCCTTGGTGTGGCACGCGAAAGAAGATAGAGAAAGAAGGCACCAAGGGGGTAGGTAGGTTGCCCCCTTGATCTTCTTCTCTTCTTCTTCCTTGGCATGGGATGTAGGTGGTATGGGTGGAACCTAACTAATGGAGAAGATGGGAATATGGTGGTGGTTAGATGGGGTATTAATAGGAATGGAGAGGGGGTGGTTGGCGTGGCCTATGTGGATGGCTAAGATGGCTAGATGGGAGGTGGTTAAGGATCCAATGTTGAGGGTAGGTTGGCGCCAACCCAAAGGAAGCTATGGGGGTGGTTATGAGTGAAAGGGAGCCAACCAAGGTAGTGGTTACCACCTCAATTTGGCACCAACTTAGGTGTCTTCTAGAAGGCCTATTTTGGCACCAGGTTAGGAAGGGCTAGGATGGCTTTTGTGGAGGTGTGGATGGTTAGAATTAAAGGGTTGTTTGGTGCCAAAATGGGGGGTGGGGGGTAGTTAGGTGTTTTTGGTGCCATTTGTGTGGTGTCCTTTGGTGATGGTGGTGGGTTGAAAGGTGGTGAGTTAGGTAGCACCAAGGTGGATTGGGAGTAGGGAGCTTAGGTGGATTATGTTTAGGGTTATTTGGTGGAGCTTGGCTAAGTATGTTTTAGGCTTCGGTAGGGATGCCATGGAGGTGGATTGGATTAGCTAAGCTAGCTTAGCTAGCTTAGCTAGTAGGGAGTAGGGTAGGAGGTAGAGGGAGCTATGGTTTTTGGAGGAGAGGGGTTGGAGGTAGCTAGAAGGAGCTACACTGGAGCTGGTGGTTGTTGAAGAGAACTACAAGGAGCTACCTAAGCTAGTTCTTTGCTAGCTGCCAAGCCAAGCTAAGATGAGCTGGCTTCTGCTGATATGAGGTGAGGTGAGCTGGGTTTGGTCTTCCTAGAGATTACCTAGCTAGCTAGAGTAGCTAGGTTAGGTCAAGTAGATCAGCTCAACCAAGTTGAGCTGAGTTAAGTCTCTGGGAGCTGGACTTGAGCTGGTCTGAGCTGGCTGAGGTCATCTTTAGCTAACTAGGTCTAGCTAGTTGGTGGTAGTAGCTAGTCCTAGTCAGGTTGAGCTTCTAGTGAACTGTTCTGAGCTGGAGGAACTGGAATGGAGCTGGGATCAGCTGTCTTGAGCTAGTTTGAGATGCCATCCAGCTGAAGTGAGCTAAATGGAGCTGAGGTGAACTAGCTAGAGTTATTATTCAACTGAGATGGGCTAAATGGAGCTAGGGATGAGTTCATCTAGCTAGAAGGAGCTAGGATCTAGCCGGGATGAGCTGGATTTGGCTATGATCTAGCTAATGTGAGCTTGTTCTTCATCTTCTACCTTCTTGAGTGCCAAGGTATGTGGGATCTAACTTTTTGCTTATCCTTGACACGTAGATAAACACATCAAAATGGAAATAAAAATCACAATGTGAGATGATAGGGGAGGAGGTGGAGGGGACCTCATTTTGAATGGAAATAGGGGGTCAAAATTCTAAAATTAATAATCTGATGCACAATTCTAAAAGGATACAGATGCTTATATCAGGAATAAATTGAAAGTTTGTAAAAATCCTATTAGTATAAATAGTTGATTGTAGATTACTAATTATTGTAAATGCAATGTAAATAGTTGATTGTTGTTTGTTGATTACCGTAAATGCACAATTACAATTGAAAGTTCGCAAAGTTTGATTGTTGTTTTCTACCAGGAATAAATTGGATTCTGATGGGAGAATCTATAGCTTCAACCCTTGAATGGGCTTGGGTCTTGGCTAGTGCCTAGCGGTAGAGGAGGAACAGGGGAAAAGAGGAGGAAATAGAGGAAATGAGGAGAGAATAGGGGAAATGAGGATGATCAGAGAAGGAGATGGGAAGAGAACAAAAGGGGTATTTGCTTCATGTTATTCCTTCTCTCAACATAAGAACTCTTTAGTCTTTTATACATCAACTACCCAATTGACTGTTTAATCATCTAATTGTCTATAAATACCTTGAACTCCACTGCCCAATTACATTGTTATAAGATTCCCTATCAAATTCTCTTGTAAAGGCATGGGAGTGTGATGCAAAAATATGCGATTTTGTAAAAGGCGAGTTTTGAGTCATTGGAATGCGTAAAATTTGATCAACTTTTAAATTTAAATTCCTAGATAGTGAGAGCATCTAGGGTTGTCGAAGGAGGTAGTTTCAATTTATAAATCAGTTCTCTCTCTTGCTCTCTCAAACCTTCTTTCTTTTTGTATTTTTTGTTGGTGTTTCTTAGTGTTTTGATATAATCAAGATGAGTGAAAATGAAACTATGCCTAAGTGCAATAATTAAATTCATGCCTCTAAGCTCACCCTAAGAACATGTACCTAGGGTAATTAGAGGGTAGAAGTGGGTGCAACAAGAATCTAAAAATGACAAGACACTTGAAAATGAAAGAAACTTGGAATTGAATGAAAGGGACTTGTATTGCTACTTGAAAATGCCACATAAAGGACTTCTTGTAGAGGAAAGCTTCCTAAAAGCACAAATAGCTAATACAAAACAAAATGAAGTAGAGAGATAGAATATTCTTTAGCTGAAGCTTTGGATGGTCCTTGCTCTAAATGTGACTACTCCTGCACTTGAAAAGGTCTTCTCCATAGATTCTTTCTTCAGATGCTTGTTCTTTGGTTCTCTCCTCAGGGTGGATGTCCACCCTAGCTCCTCCCCTCTGGGTGGCCATCTGATGTGCAATTTTTGCAAGGAAAAATTGGGGTTTCGAGAACCCGTCATCGTAGTTCGCAAAACACGTTATCAAATACAATTTTTAACTGAAACTCCAAGGGAGTCCTGAGTTAAACATAGGGAGACGACGTTTACTTTCATTGAAATCCATGCTTCGTGTTGTTTCTTTTTGGTGTTTTAGGGTTTTGTGATTTTTTTTTGTGTTTTTGTAAAGAAAAGGCAAGCAAGATAACTCACAAAGTAGATGGAAACAAATTTGACATATCATGCAAATGATTATTACAATATTCTAAGAAATACAAAAGAGATAAAGGTGAGAAGAAATCTCCTAAATCGGCTGTTTGGTGAGACGATGGTGCTTGGCGGCAGCTTGGACAAAGAGGGTGATGTGCTGGATGGTGGAGGTGAGATACAGGAGGATGCCAGGTAGATGAAAGCTTCATCAAGGCTCTAGAATGAGGATGAGGAGGTGGAGGTGATCTACCAGAATGGAGGTGGGAGGATGGCTCCAAGGCTTCTTATGAAGGTGGTGAGATTAAGGACGAATATTTGGTGGGTATAGGAGCATTACACTAATAAGAGGCCTTTGGAGCTTGGGAATAAGCTTTAAAGGAGCTTTGGTAGGCTACTAGAGCTTAGGAGTAGGTGGGAGTAGAGTAGGTAGAGATGGTTTGGAAGGGAAGGGATCATGGGGTTTATATAGTGCTGGAATGGAGGTGTTTTGCTTGTACGGGTCTTCAGCGACATTTAAAACGTCACTAAAGACCCACCAGGGTTTCCGCTATAGCATTCATGCGCTTTGGCTGGCGTGAGGAGGCGTGGCTGCAGCTGGCACATTGCGAGGAGATCATCAGCCATTGGATCGGGCACGGATGGCTGAGATGGCGAGGAGATTGTGCATGCTTGCTTGCATTCAAATCGAGCGCTCACTAGTAGCTGTTGGATCCACCATCGCATGGATAGGAGGCTGCTGCAGATCGTGCCTTCATCAATTTGAATCGCGCTCACCACGCGATCGCGACAATTGGATGACAGCTGCTGTGCTCGGTCGACTTAAATGAGCACTTCAGATGGAGTGCATCTACCTTGTGCGATTGTGCGTCGTCGTCTGGAGCGTGTGCGTCATCTCAACCTCTTGGTCAAGATCGAGCAGTCCAATTTTGTCAATGTTGGAGTGGGTGCGGAGGATCGAGGCTCGAACCTACGCCTCTCATTTGCTGAGCAGATGCTTCACCATTTGGCCAAAGAGTTGCTTTGTCGCATAGAGGTGAGGTGCGGCTGCGCGTCTCGACCGTTGGATGAAGATCCAACGGTCAAGATGAAGCCTACCTTGCTGCATTTTGGAGGAGAGATCGGCCGATGTAGAGCGTTTCTCAGTCGTTGGATTGTGATCCAACGATTGGGATCACTCCTTGTGTGAAGCTAGGGAGGGTACGGCTCATCTAGGGTGGCTTGGATGGCACCACATGGTACCATATGGGTCATCCATCTCCTTCTTCTTGTAGAGGATGCTACGGAGCTATGATTGGGGTAATTTTTGCACTGACGGACTGTGATCGACACTCTGGATCCATCCATACGATCGAATTCTTCATCCGAAGCCCGTAAAGATGTCACACTACCTCCTGGCCATAGAAAATGTTGGAATTAATGTACATAATATACAACTATCCTAAATGCAATGCAATGAATGTTATGCAATATTTATACTATGATATGCAATGCTAGGCCAAGGAACTATCAAAAATAAGCATTTTATCTTGAATTCATGCGTGTTTATCATACCCCTATTCTTACTTTTTGCTAGTCCCTAGCTAAATTAGCCTAAATGCTATGTATAAAAGTAGAATCGGGGTTTGATTACTTAGGCAAGATCTATTGGTTGCTTTAGAAAATTTGATCCCAAAGCCTGATTGCAAAAACTCAATAGTGCTCCGGTGTTTACCAAAATGCAGATCGGCCATGCCTTCACCTTATTTGAGAAGGGAAGATACATTTTTTTGCTTTTTCTTCTTTTCTAATTTTTTTGAACTTTTGGAATTTGAGAGTTTCGGGATAACTTTTTACGGCCACCCAACCTACCCATGACTCGAAAAGGACTCTAAGTGCTAAGCATCTTGTGAAAAGAGTGAAAGACTCACTAGGTGATCGTTAAAATGGACTTCAGGTTTTTACAACCCCAGGTGACTTAAAAGTTTCTGCCTAAAAGTTTATCTTTCTGATAAAGACACATCTACTTAGGTTAAAATGCCTATTTATGCATGTTCCTAGGCTTAGATTTGCATCCTATATTATAAATATTGCATAGCATGCATCATTCTGCATTTAGAGTAGTATATATTTTAGGTTAATTGCATCCTTTTTGTGGACAGGAGAGGAGATTTATTTCAGAGCCTTGAATTGATGATCTAACCGTATGGATCTGATCAGGACGATGATTGGAGTCCAACGCCTCCGAAATTGCCTTGATCGGAGTCCCGTAGCACCATATGCAGTTTGAGGAAGATAACGGCCAAGGGACTAGGTGACATAATTTAGAGTTTCAAATGATAAATCCAACTGTGCGGATGGATTCGGGTCGATGATCGCAGCCCAATGACACGAAAATCGACTCAATCCGACCTCTGTAGCAGCCCCTACAACAAAAAAAAGATGGACGGCCTGGATTACGCCACATGGCGTAACCTAGGCCGCCCATGCGCATGCACGCACCACCGCATGTACACAGCAGCACAGGCATGTAGCACGCGAAGGCACACAAAGCGCGTGCCAGTGCAGCGACAACATGGGCACTTGGGTTGTCTTCAGCGACGTTTATAGCGAATCTTCAGCGATGTTTATGATCATCACTAAATGTCCTGTATATGAATTTGATTCTTTCCTCCACTATAAAAGGACCCCTACTCCTCCCATTTTTCTTCATCTCTTCCTTTCTTCCTTTCACCACCTCTAAGGCTCTAAAGAGAGCTTGTCCCAAGCCTGAGATGTTCCTTTAGAGTAGAAAATCAAATAGTTTTCCCTCCCCTCATCCCCATTCGTGGAGCGTCCCATGGCCATCCTCTCACTGCCCTTCAGGAAGAAGATCATCGCCGCGAAACCGTCCTGCCCCATCCTCTGTCTTCCGACTCCATCCTCCTTCGTCCTGCTCCTCACCACCTTCCTCCAGGCGATGTCAGAGCGAGTCATCCTTGAAGCAACCGTCGAGGGGGATTTCTCTCACCTCTATCTTTTTTTTGCTTTCGTAGTGTAGATTTTTCACTTTCGTAGTTGTGACAAACACGTCTTTGTGAATGGATGACTGCCTCTCTCTCTCTCCCTTTCTCCCACTCTCTTAAATTTTTGCAAGTAGATTAGCTAGAATTCATCGACCTGATCTTTTGTTTGCTAAAAATACCAAAAAAATTAAAAAACATAAAACCAACCAAAAAAAAATAAAAGAGAAATGCTAATTTTCAAAACCAAACATTCACCTCCCTGTGTTCGACCTGGGACTCACATTTCAAGTTTCGATTATAAATTTTATCTGATAGATGCATTTTGTGAGCTATGACGACAGGTCCTCCAAAGCCCTCATTTCAATTCGCGAAGCATGCCTCCATCACTTTCCAAACGGTAGCTTTCTCCCTACTTAATTATTATTTTTTATGGGGTCAACATAAGGGCGAACCCTGTGTATATCTCCCTGATTTATTCTACTTCCCCGCTTCTTCCCTATGTGTTTTGGGAATTATTATGCATTTTTGTGAGCTGAGCTCTCGACAACAGTCCAATGGGCTATTATCCACGATAACTTGCCAGCCATACTACCCTAGACGGTTCATTAGCTACCCAATTTTCGAAAAGACCATCGAAAATTGAGTTAGTGCAAACAGCGTGTAAATGCTTAGACTTAAAGTCCCCTCAAATCAAAGGGTGGGTTGATAAGTCCTGTACTTATGATCCCAATTTATTCGCCAAATCAAAGTAAAATTACTTAGCGAGGACTCAAGACTAAGTGCACATTCGAGTGGACACCCGAGCTGATTAAGCCCGAAGACCAGAAGAGTCTAAGTGCTCAGGTCCTAAAGTATCAATTCCTAAAGTTTGCGACTCCTAATGCCTAAGTTCTCTTCTCTTAATTCTATTTTTTTTAATAAAATAATAGAAAATTATTGTTACGGCTGACAAAATGATTATTTCATAAAATATCCACCCCCCATGCTTAGCGAATGCAATGTCTTCGTTGTTAAAATGAAAGCATGTAGGAGAGTAGAATTGGAAGAATAGCACCTGATTTCCATGAGATTTTGGTTAGCTTGAAATAGCCTTTACACACACTGAGTTTAGTGCCTTCAGCTTGGTGATGTCCTCAATAAAAAATAACTAACATTGAGGCTACAATAACATAGTTTCTAGGCCCCTAGATATGGGTCCTGGAGAGTGAAAATGGGCTTTCCAAAGAGATGATCAATGAAAGTGGCAAGCTGGTGGTGTGGGGAGAGCCTAAATGCTCTCCAATAGGAGTTTTGTTGATTCAATATAGAGGAAGTGTGGGTGGATATAGAAATTGTGCAATGGTTGGGTGAACAAGGATGATGAGGTTTTTGTGATGTGTTGGGGGTTTGTGGGTACCCTAGAATACCTAACGTTTCAAGAGTTTCTCCCCAAAATTCAATTACATCCTCACAATTAGGTTGCTTAATCCAACCATCCTGATCCTCATGATTCCCATCCAAAAGTTGAACCTTGAACACTAAAAATTCAGGATGAGGACTTTGTTGGGTTTTAAGTTGATCATGTCAATCATCCAACAAGCTTCCAATTTCATTAATATCTTCCTCATCCCTGGTTGCCATAGTTTGTTGTATATCTTCATTGTCCTCAATTATCCCTGTAATCGTGTGATTTTCTTCCTAAGTTTGGATTGAGCTAGCCATTAAAAGGTTGTCTAAGATATGTATGGCCATTACCTCCTCTATTTTGCGAAGCTCCTCCATAAAACCCCAGTTAATTTTATCCTTCTTTGAGACCTCAAAAATATTAAATCAATTTATTTTATTCCCAGAGGCCATTTCTATATTTCCCGATTCACAATCAATCTTTGCCTTGGCGATAGCCAAGAAAAGTCTTCCCAAAATAATTAGGGTGTGGTTGAGCTATTTTGGTGCTTCCATATCCAGGACCATGAAATCAGCAAGGTAATGCAAATCATTAACCTTGACTAAAACATCCTCCAAAGGACCCCTTGGTTTTGTAATGGATGTATCAGGTAACTACAAGGTTATGCCAGTGTGTTTTAGGTAGCCTAGACCCAGTTCCATATGCAGTGAGGTAGGGATCACATTAATGGAAGCACCCAAGTTGAGGAGGGCTCGGTCAGATGTAATGTTTCCTAGTGTGCAGGAAATCAGTGAGGCTCCTAGGTCCTGCTTCTTAGGGGGTAGCTTGTTTAAGATTAGTGTGCTTGTGTTATCAAACAAGACTACTCTCTTATTGTTTTCAGATTCCACTTTATGCTTTTCTTTATATGAATTAAGTAAACCTATGGCATAGGTGGGGATTGATCCAATAGCTGCTAGGAGTAAAATGATTGTCAATTTGAAAGCCTGAAGTAAGGACATCCTTTCCTCCAATTTCTCCTTTGACTTTTTATGTTTGCCCATACAACAACAACATACTCCTAAATCAGACTCTAATGTTTTGTTGATCACATTCTTAGTTGGGAGTCTAGAATTCTTACTATGGGGCCTAATGGTGTTGTCATGGGGTTGGGTGGGTCCCTTGTGTCTACTACCACTCCTCAAGGTGATGGTATATATAGTGGCAAAATGTTGTTGGTTAGTGCCTTAGGGAGGGTTGGGCAAAATAGGAGGCTCTCGATTGATTATGGTGGGAACTTGGTTCACTCCAAGAGGGGCTAGGGTAGCCTGATAGATAGCATGAGCTTGAGCATGCAACTCCCCACCATTACCAATCCCTTGAGGCCCAGCACCTCGATTCTATTCATTCCTTGGGTTTGGTACCGGTATGATGGTAGAGATCTAGGCTATCGGATGTTTGCACTAAGTCCAGATTGCAAGGTGTCCAGTGAAGTTTTCATTTGTTGCATGAGCTGGAGCATTGACCCTTGCATTTCTACCATCTTCAGGTTTAAATCAACCCACCCAACATGTTGTTGAGCATTCCACATGGACTGATTAACCTGATTTAGGGGCAACTGAGTATATACATGACCCTAACCCATTGGTTTTTGCAGTACATAATTGTTGGGTCGATATTGGGTCTGCTGTCCCTGAACTTTCCAAGAGAACCTAGGGTGATTTTTCCAACTAGGATTATAGTAATTTGAGTAAGGGTTGGACCTAACATTCTCTTGTACAGCATGAACATCCTCAAAAAATGAGGATGAAGAAGGATCAGAAAAACTGGGATCAAAGGCCCTAGTTTGGAACCCATAAGTTTCTGAGAAGAGTTGGCCTGAAGGTCGAGCTGACTCTAGCTAGTTCACAAACTCCCGTCCTATATGAGCTTGCGAAGAATGGAATCCTGAGCCCTAGGATTGAGTGGATCTAGGAAAATTAGAGTTTCCAAACATCCACCTTCCATTCGTTTAGCAACCAGATCCACCTTATCTAATTTATTGCTTATCAATTCCATATCAAATGTATGAGAATCTTGGACCTCATTGACATTTGATCTAGTTTTTTGGGATCACTTGAAGGTTTCTATGGAGGCGTGGTTTAAAGAGTTTTAGCTCATTTCCTCAAACAAATCATACATGTTATCTATGTCTTTGTTGAGGAAATTGCCTCTGCAAGAAGCATCCACATGATTACAGAGTTGATCATTCAACCCATGATAAAAAATCTGCACAAGTTGCCATTTAGGCACTTCGTGGTGTGGACACTTCCGCAATAGATCCTGGAATTGCTCCCAGGCCCCATGAAATGGTTCCCCTGGCCTCTGGGAAAAAGTGGTAATTGCTTGTTGGAATGCATTAGTTCGCACAATTGGGAAGAATTTCTTCAAGAAGGTCAATTTCAAAGCTGTCCAGGTAGCAATCGATCTTCCAATGGTACGATACCAATGTGCGGCCTTATCCCTGACTGAATGGGGGAAAAGCCTCATGAGCATCTGTTCTTCATCCACATTCCATGATTTAGTGGTCTGAACCAGAGTGATCAGGTTCTCCAAATGTTGGAATGAGTCCTCTGAGCCAAGCCCATGAAAGTGTTTCATTAAACTCAAAACCTGGGGCTTGATCTCAACATCATCGGCGTGGATCACAACGTCGGGATGATCCTCATAATTCGAAGGATCATAAAAATCCTTCAAGGGCCGAGTGCCCTGACCATTCATTCGTTGGAACCATTGCTACACCTGCTACAATTCTTCCAACTACATCTGAATCAACTCCTGCTGGTTTGGGGTCAGGGGATGTAGTTGTTGATCAGCCATGGGATCTGCTTGGCTATAACTCAACATCCTCCTCTAGGAATGGTCTAAAGGTCCTTCCAAACTAGGGTTCAATGACCTCCTTCCAAGCATACATTGGAAGGAAGTTGGAAGGATGGGAAAAAGGAGCCCTACAACACAAAAATGCAAGCCTGTCCTTAGGTTGGGTAGCCTAAAGATCTACGATTCTTAGAATCTATCTTAAGATTATAATCAATTTACTCTACTTTTATCCAATCAATCGAACCAATTAGAAGGAGGGGCTGGGGAGAAGGTTCTTCCTTTAGCTTGCACCTCCGATTCCTTTGATACCCCTCAACCATAGTCATTTGATGCTACTCCCCTAGCTAGACATCAAATTGACCAGTATAAGCAGGTTAATCGAGAACAATCTCAATCTAGGCCTCGAAGAGCGAATCAATCCTTAAGCCCAATGTCTAATCAATTTTAGTTAGGCTTGGGATATTGTTCTTTTAGAATGTGATGGGCTCTTAATGGGTTATGCCCTTAATGATTTGTTTAAGAATGTGTGTATGTGCACAACCAAAAAGTTGTCAAGAAAGATTATTGAGGATGAAGTGAGTTTTAGGATTCAGATCTTACTTAGTAGCTTTTAGGATTCAAATATTAGGTATATTCAACCAAATTTCCAGGAGGCAAACCTAGTTTGAAATCACGAGTTCAAGTATTTTCATTTACAAATCAAGAAAATATGGAGTGTCAAGCTTAACCTAATTATTGAATCCTAAAAGGTAGCTACAAAATGAATTCCTTTTAGATTAGGTGGTGTGGCCCAAAAAATTCAATCAATTGGCCTAGATGCACCACCGATTAGGGCACACAAAAGGTGATTAACCTAGTCTGATTTCTACTCCTTTATGTGTTGAGTTGGTGTACCGGTTCCACTGGTTGGAATACCGGTTGAGTAGATAAAATCAAGATAGGTTATGTGCCTTAAATGTGGGTGTTCATAGTGTGTATGTTGATTTGTCCCACAAGAAGTATCTTTTTATTTTTTATTTTTTATATAATATGCGAGGGTGAGATGATTGGAGGTGACAGACAAGACAAACAAATTCTATCCTAGGGTTATGCAAACACCTGAGTAGATTAGGTCTTGATTATGGATGTAGAGAAAGTGAAACTAGTTGGGGGGAATGTGGGGGCACTTTAAAATTACTCTACTCACACTTCACTCCGATCTAGTACACTCGGATCTCCTTGCTAGGGTACCTGCATGACAGTAAATCAGAGGCAAGTAGGGTTAATTATAAGTAAATGCAAAGAAACACAAAAGACAAGAAAGCAAATTCTGTTGCCTCCCCAGCAATGGCACCAAAATGATGTGTGGGTTTCGCCGAGTGATGATAACATCATCATCAGCCATATCTAGCTTTAAGTAGTCATAATCCATTAATAAATTCTCCTACATAACTATCGGAAGACTGTAATTCACTACACATCCTTTCTTAGAGATAAATAGGAAACTAGGGTTAAAACTATAATTTTACCATCATATCATGAATGCAAAACAACCATGGGTTTTCTCAAGGGTTTATTAAAGATCAAATATACATTAAAGCCTAAAAAGAGGGTCTGTGCAGATAGAAATGAGTTTTCATGTGTTACGAGATTTAAATGACATCTGAAATCATAAAAATAGACCCGCTTAATTCACTGAGGTTCTGGTTAGAATAAAATTCACCTAAATCCTCTAAAAATCATAGGAAAATATTCTCTAGGGTTTGGTACCCTTGATTTGACCATCAGAGCCCATTTTGACCTAAAATAGAGTCTCAGACAGACAATTACCCTAATTTAGATTTTTGCATAAATTATCCAATCAAACTTGGTCAAAACCTAAATCCGACTTTACCATCAGATTTCTTCGGTCCAAATTAGGTTTGTACCAAAATTTGGGCGCAATCAGAGATCATCTTGACATAGTTTTCATTTTTATCCTATTTAACTCTTTTTCTTGCATAAATGCCCCTAACTTTTGAATTAATCGCAATCAAGTCCGGAACATTTTCATCGTCTTCCCAAAGAGGCCCCTATAGCCATTAGGTGTGAACAGAAGCTCCACTGTTGTGATTCGAGCAAGGATTTCTCACTCAATTCTCAGTTAATAAATCCTAAATTTGAATCGAAGATTCCTTGAGGAATTCTCTTCCAATTGAACCTAGTCTTGATTCCTATTTCCTTCCCAATCTTCCATGTGAATGCATGGAAGATGTGGGTATCCCATAGGCACTCAATCTCCGAGCTTCCAAGCTTGGAATGCCCTTTTGAGGCCTATAAAAGACCCCCTGAGAACAAACCGTCCTCCAAAGCAAGTCTTGGCCTACGAAACTCTCTCCTTCTCTGGCCACCTATGGATCTTTCTCTGGTGACTACCTCCATTCTCCCTCTTTCGGCCATCCAACCATCAAATTGGATGTCCCAACATCCTCCCCTTGTCCTCGCGAACCTCTCTAGCCAAAGAGTGGTCATTCTTCTGCCTCACTCGCCATCTCCATCTCCTTCTACGGCTCCAGTCAGCCACAACCAGAGCATTCCCACCTCAATTCTCTCCTCTTTGCTCCTCTTTCTCTTCCTTTGTCCCTCTACTACATTTCCCCCTCACCTGCATTTCTAAACAACTACACTACTGCCCATGACGCCCTCGCCTTCATTCACTCCGGCCAAGCTCCAGCGAGGCTGAGAGCCCACTACATGCCACCAAATACAACCACTCCACCTCCAAAAGCTCCACTATACCCCCTCCATCAAAAGCCCTCTCCTATTTCGCTCCATTGCTCACCCTAGCTCCCCACCGAACAACCCATCGTCCTCACCACCTTCTCACGCTACAAAACTGCAACCACCACATCCGCCATCACTCGACGATCCCCCTGAGGTATTCTAATGTGGCTGTGAGGCCTTATTCTTACTTTCAGGTTTTCAGCCAGAGCTCTACCACCTTCACCATTGTCATCGGCTTGTTCATCATGACATGACTGTGTTCTTCGTGGATGCTACCTCCAAGTCCCGCGGACACATCCTAGGATCTCCTTCAGGTCCTCAATTGATGGCCCAAGTAGTTGCAGCATGACAATTGCTTAAAGACACCTTCAGTTGCTTCCACTTGGATGCATGAAGGAAGGGGGGTTGATTTAGTCCCACATAGATGGGAGAAAGGCATGCAACAACCCATAAGTTGATTTTCTACTATCAGCTGTTCGCCTAGAGACACTGGGGGTGAGGTCCCCGCTCACCTGCTCATGCTCACCCGACCCAACTCGACCTAACCAATATACTTCTCGCTCATCACCACTGTCGGTGAGCCCGAACCTAGGTGCACGTGATCTGATTACTTGACCATCTGAGAGAGAAAGAGGAGAAGAGAGAAAAAGGGAGAGCACAGGGGAGGGGGGTTTTTCTCTCTAAAGAAGTATTCCTATGCGACACTTAACCAAAATTTGAAGGGTGTGTAGCCTTTGTGCGTGAAGAGAGAAGAAGGCTTGAGAAGAAAGAGAAGAAAGCCTGTGCATGCTGAAGGAAGGAAGAAGAAGAAGAAGAAAGAAGGAAGAGATGAGTAGGCTATGGCACTATTTGAATTACTGTTCAATAATTAAAGTACTATGGTCAAGATACATGCTTAAATGAGGATCTAAAAAGTGGTGATTTAAATCAGTGAGGAAAAATTAGGGTTTCGAGAACCCATCATCGTAGTTCACAAAATATGTTATCAAATACAATTTTTAACCAAAACTCCAAGGGATTCCCAAGTAAAACACAGGGAGGCGACATTTACTTTCATGGAAATCCATGCTTAGTGTTATTTCTTTTTGGTGTTTTAGGGCTTTATGATTTTTTTTGTGTTTTTGTAAAGAAAAGGCAAGCAAGATGACTCACAAAGGAGATGAAAGCAAATCTGATATAACACGCAAATGCTTCTTACAATATGCTAAGAAATACAAAAGAGATAAAGGTGAGAAGAAATCTCCCAAATCGATTATTTGGAGAGACGATGGTGCTTGGCAGCAACTTGGACGAAGAGGGTGAGGTGCTTGATGACGGAGGTGAGATGCAAGAGGACACCAGGTAGATGAATGCTTCACCAAGGCTTTGGAATGGGGATGAGGAGGTGGAGGTGATCTTCTACCGTAATGGAGGTGGGTGGACTGCTCCAAGGCTTCTTGTGAAGGTGGTGAGATGGAGGATGAATATTTGGTGGGTATAGGAACATTACACTAATAAGTGGCCTTTGGAGCTTGGGAATAAGCTCAAGGGAGCTTTGGTAGGCTACTAGAGCTTAAGAGTAGGTGGGAGTAGAGTATGTAGAGATGGTTTGGAAGGGAAGGGGTCATGGGGTTTATATAGTGGTGGAATGGAGGTGTTTTGTGCGCATGGGTCTTTAGCAACATTTAAAACGTCGCTAAAGACTTGCCGAGGGTGTCGCTATGGCATTCATGTGCTTTGGCTGGCATGAGGAGGCACAGCTGTAGCTGGCACAGTGCGAGGAGATCATCAGCCATTGGATTGGGCATGGATGGCTGAGATTGCGAGGAGATCGCACGCGCTTGCTTGCATTCAAATTGCGCATTCGCTGGTAGCTATTGGATCCACCATTACAAGGCTGGGAGGCGCCCACAGATCATGCCTTCATCAATTTGAATCGTGCCTACCACGCAAGCGCGATGATCGGATGACAGTTGCTACACTCGGTTGACTTAAATGAGCACTCCAGATGGAGGGCGTATGCCTTGGCGTGCAGTTGCACATTGTTGTCCAACGTGCATGCGTCATCTCGACTGCTCGATCAAGATCAAGCAGTCCAACTTAGTCGATGCTGGAGCGAGCATGGAGGATCGAGGCTCGAACCTGCACCTCTCATTTGCAAAGCGGGCACTTCACCATTTGGCCAAAGAGTTACTTTGTCTCATGGAGGTGAGATGCAGCTGCGTGCCTCGACCGTTGGATGAAGATCCAACGGTCAAGGTGAAGCCTTCCTTACTGCGCTTTAGAGGAGAGACCTACCAATGTAGAGCGTTTCTCAGTCATTGGATTGAGATCCAATGGATGGAATCACTCCTTGCGTGAAGTTGGGGAGGCTGCGACTCTTGTAGGGTGGCCTGGATGACGCCACGCGGTGCCATCTTGGCCGTCCATCTCCTTCTTGTAGAGGATGCTATGGAGCTCTGATTGGGGTGATTTTTGTGCTAATGGATTGCGATCGTTGCTCTGTATCCGTCTGTTTGGTTGGATTCTTCATTTGAAGCCCGTAAAGATGTCGCATTACCTCTTGGCCATATAAAATGTTGAAATTAAGGTACATAATATACAACTATCCTAAATGCAATGCAATGAATGTTATGCAATATTTATACTATGATATACAATGCTAGGCCTAGGAACTATCATAAATAAGCATTTTATCATGAATTCATGCGTGTTTATCACCATCCCCTTTAGTGAAGAAAATCTTTGCTCGGTTCAAGGTAGAAGGGAGAAGAAGGCAACAAGGAAGCCCAGGATGGCTTCCTTAATCTTCTCTCCGCTCCTCCTCCGGATGCTTATGTAGGGATTACAGAAAGAAATATTAATGTAGCCAAAGGTGTTTGAATATGGTGGTTACATGGGGTATAAATAGGAAGGAAAGGAGGGGTTGGTGTGGATTGATGAAGGGTTGGGATGGGCTTATGGGAGGTGGTTATGGGATCTATGGCCATGATATGTTGGGGCCACCTAAAAGGGTGTGTAGGATGGTAGTTAAGGGTGGAAGCTACCTTTGTGGACGTCCAAGGGTGAAGGGGTGTGGAGGTTTTGGCAGTAAGGTAGGAAGGCTCTAGAAGAGGATTTTTGGAGGAAAAATTGGAGGGTGTAGATGGCTTAGGTGGGTAGGTGTAGGGTGGTGCTTTAGGGGCTTAGTTAGAGCAAAAAATGGGGTTTCTAGAAGAGGTATTTGGTGCCACTTTTAGGTGGCTTTTGGTGGTGGTTGTGGGGCTAAGGGGTACCTCTACTTGGCATTAAAAGAAGGGGTGTGAGTGGTGGTTATGTTGGCACCAAGTAGGGAGGAAGGGGAGGTGATTTTTGGTAGAGCTAGATTAGGAGGTGGTTGGTCATGATAGTGGAGAGGAGTAGGAGCTTAGCTTAGCTAGATAAGCTAGTAGGAGAGTATAGGTAAGAGCTAGGTGATGAGTCCATATTTAGGGGATAATTAGTTACTTAAATGCTTAAACATTAGATTAATATTAACATATACATAGCATATATTAATACGTAAATAGATTAGTTTATTAATTTCTTGCATGCATATTTCATTCACATGTAAATGTGATTTAAGAACTTAATTAGGATAACATGCATTAGAAGTAGGTTGCATACATGAATTAGAAATAGGATTTCTTTTAGAGTGCTGTATATAAATAACCCACTAATTAATTATTTACTTTTTTCATCATTCCTATTGTAATCACACAGGAATAATGGCCACACTCCACTACCATGCGATTAACCGACCAGCCAAGCACCAACACTTTAGGGCAATCAAAGAGCTAAAAGGAACGGATCTAGCCTTAATAACCTTGACTGCTGCTATAGAGGAGGAGCAAGGCCACCAACCTCAGGTGCCCTCCACCCCACTGCAACACTGTGCAGAGAGTTCAAGCTCTCACCTACTCCATCACTGTCGACCTCAACCGTGTGCACAAGTTCACACCACCGTGGGTAGGTGGGGTGATAGACCGCCGTGCAACCAGTGGCTTGTGCAGCTCACCGTGAGAGTGCGTCAAAAGGCCACGCAATTATCCTTCATCTTCTTCTGCGTCCTCAAGTAACCCACCCCCACCTCCAACAGGTCGCACCTCTCTATCTCCTTTGCTCCTGCTTGCATCCAAACAAGATAGCCTTATCACCACCATTCTCAGCGTCGCCCTCTTCTCATCGGCACCACCTCCACTACCTCACTAGATAGCATCTCCATGCTCATGACTACACCTTCATGCACCACCACCATCTTCATCTCCGTCTTCTTCCCTTGCCACTTCACCTTCTTCTTCGTAAACCTCCATTGCCATGCCACCTCACCACAACAGCCACCCTTGACCACCATTTCCTTGCCAACATCACCGACAAGCTCGTTCGTGTTGCACTACCATCCAGTCGCCATGCACACACCCTCACGACAGTATGCAACTGCAGTTGCAACCAATGACCACTGCCGCCCTCCTCCTCATTGTCGACGTCTCCGGCCATCCCGACTATCGCCGCCACCACCACCGGATGCACGTTAGCCTTGCCTACCTTCAATGATGACCTCACCGCTGGCCATCACCTCCCCTCCATGCACGAGCTATTCAAAGGGAATCCCCTATTTTCCTCTTTATTTACTTTTACATCTTATGCCATTGCAAGGACAACTTTTATGATTTAATGAATTAAATATTGTGTGGTTTTTATATGATTTCCCTTCCTTTTTCCCTTTATGTTGAAATCTTTGTTATAACTCCAATCTAAAGAGATTTCGATTCTATTTCTTTGAGAAATCATCTGTGAAGGTAAAGTTTTCGACGTGTGTGAGTTTTAATAGGCCAGTGGCTCCCTGTGGACATGACCTGCTCTTCTCAAGTGGTTATTTTAATTATTTTGATTAGTGATTTTCTACCACTTACATACAACTTCAACACATCATTTCATGTGAAAAAATCATCAAAAGCAAAAATCTTCTAGTCAAATGGCGCCATTCTTGGCTGGCAACGGGCTTGTTAAACTCACAAAATTTTATTTGTTCACTTTGATTTCAATTTTTGAGGCTATTCATTGATATATTCTTTTGATTATGGTGCGAGGAATTAGTGAGCATGTATTTCGCGATGGAAGTCAGTGTTTTGGAGAACCCATCGTCGTAGTTGTAAAATATCGCTACCAGATAAAATTTATACCGAAACTCGAAGTGAGTCCTGGGTTGAACATAGGGAGGCGAACGTTTGGTTTGAAACTCTGTGTTTTCAATTATTTCTTTTTTGGTGTTTTTACCTTTTGCATTTTTTTTGGTATTTTAATAGGACAAGAGATCAGGTTGATGAAATCTAGCTAATCTACTTACAAAATAAGAAAAAGAGAGAGAGAGAGGCAGAGAGAGAACATCAATGTATATTTATAAGAGTTTGATACAGATAATCGAAATAATTACGACTACACTAGAAAGCAAATAAAAGATAGAGGAGAGAAGAATCCCCCTCGACGATCGCTTGGAGGACGAATTGCTCTGATGTTGCCCGAACGAAGGTGGTGAGAGGCTGGATGAAGGAGAACGGTGTCGGAGGATGGAGGATGGGATGAGACAGTGTTGTGGAGAGGATTTACTTCCCGAAGTGGTGAGAGGATTGTCGTGGGATGCTCCATGATGTGGGGTAAGAAGCAGGAAAATTTGATTTTCTACTCTAGAGGAGCATCCCTAGCTTAGGACAAGCTCTCTCTAGAGCCTTGAAGGTGGTGAGGGAGAGAAAGGAAGAGATCATTATGATTGGAGGGTGTAGACCTTTTTATAGTGGAGTATGGGACAATTAACGACAGCAAAGATGTCGCTAAAGTTCCAACTCAAGCATCGCTGTAGCTTCTAGCTCACGCTCGCGCATGCACCCCATCAGAGCTGTCCCGCATGGATGAATCTTAACTATCAGATCCAAGATGAGCGGCCACGCGTGCACAATGATCATGCCTTTCAGATCACGTCAGATGGCGAGTCGATTTTTGCATTAGATCATACATTATAACCGCGTTTAGATCGAGCGACACTGATCGCACCACATTGCCACTCTCTTCACCACTGGATTTCCATCACATGGTCCAATTCCAATCGTACATCATGGCTGTTGATTAGTCCCTCACCGCTACTCGAACTCACGCTCGCAGTTTGAGAATGACGCCCGCGACCTCTTCTCCAAGATCGCAGATTGTCGCATGGTAAGATTTTTTGCATACACACTCTTGACTGTTGGATGTTGACCCAACGGTCAAGATCTCATCTCCATCCTTTCCTTTGAATCTGAACATCGGGCGTATGTGAATCACAGTCGTTGGATTGAGATCCAATGACTAGGATTGCTTGGCGTAGGGCTCCTTTGAGGCTAAGGCAGGGCTGCAGCCGATATTGGGTGACTGTGATGGCACCACGTGGCATCATCATGGCCATCCATCTTCTTTGTTTTGTAGATGGCACCACGGACATCAGATTGGGATGATTTTCACACCGTTGGGCTGCGATCGCTGATCTGGATCCTTCCGTGCAGTTAGATTTGGCATTTGAGGTTAGCATTGGTGCCACCTTGCCCCTTGGCCTTTGATCTTCCTTGGATTGCATAAGGTGCTACAGAACTCCAATCAAGATGATTTCGGTGACGTTGGACTTCGATTGTCATCTTGATTAGATCCATACGGTCAGATCACCAATTTGAGGCCCCAAAATAAATGTCCTCTCCTGGCTATAAAAGGACACAAATTAACCTATAATTTACACAAACTATTCGAGATGCAGAATGATGCATGTTATGCAATATATAATATAGAATGCATCTATAAGGTTAAGAGCATGAGTAAGTAAGCATTTTATCCAAAATAAATGTGTCTTCATCAGGAACACACATTTTCCAATGTGCTGTGATTAAACCATAGTTGTGGGCTATTTAAGTATTTAAGTGCCTAGACATAAGGTTAATTCTAAAATTTATTTAGCATAAATTAGTATGTAAATAGATTAATTCATATTTTTAATTTAATTACATAATCCATGCATTGCATTCATATTTTAAGTGCATTTAGAATTAGCTTAGAATGGCAGTCATCTAATTAGTTAACCAATTAGGTACATTATTTTCGTTAACATAAAAGTTGAGGGTCTGTATATAAATAACCATAATATTTTAACATTATTTTCTTTATTCTTCTTCTTGCAGGAACGGTTGCATTTCCTTCGGCTGCTGCTCCAATGCCACCAGCTGCCGCAATGAAGCTGCATTCAAGGACGAGCGGAGAATGTGGATCTACTCCCGCCTCTCCGTTCAAATCTATGCAAGCGGCAATAAAAGGAGGGAGGCAGCCGAGCTCGGGAGGCCTCCACCACCGACCCACCACTGTGCAGAGAGATCTTCTCTCTTCCATTCCACACTGCCGGCCTCAACCGTGGCGACGAGTCTCCACCACCGTGGGCATGTGGTGTGACAGGCCACACCGCCATTCGGAGCTTGTCCGCATTACTGTGAGCACCTCGCTGTGCACCTTCCTCGCCGTCGTCATCAACAACCACCATCGCTGCAATCATCTTCTCAGTCACTTAAGACGTCCGAGAAATTTCCCAGACGGCTGAAGTCCACCCCCCACTCCAGCAGCAACAACCGTCCGCCCACTTCACTTCCAGTGCACCCGCGACACCTTCAGCCTGCACCTCACCGCTCTCGCTCGCTCACTGCACGTCGCCCGCTCACCTCCAGCAGCACGCAAGGCGTGCACATCCACCACACTCGCGCACCCACGCCTGCAGCACTAGCGCTTCTGCCAACAGAGCCCGCTCCCACGCCTCCAGCCAGTGCGCAGCAGTGCCTCCCACCAGCTGTGGCATTCTCCCACGCCTGCAGCGGCCCCCCGCCAGTAGTCCCGCACCTGCACCGCCTTCCGCGCCTGCACCGCCCCCCGCCAGCAGTCCCGCGCGCACCTCACCGCCAACAGTAGCTGCACATCGACTACGGCCACCTCCGCCGGAGCTTTGTCCGGCCGGCTCCGGCCGCCGCACGATACGCTGCCACCACCTCTTGGAAACCCTCGATCCAAGGAACTTCCTCCGAGCTTCCCGCGTCCGACCGTCCACTCCTTGTAGCACATGGCAAAGGGGAAAAAATCCTCGATTTTGCTACAGTAAAATGGCTATTAATAATTACATTTTCTGCCATTGTCAATTTTTAATAATATTTTATTGATTTTGCATTGCGGCAAATATCCTCTAGTTACTCAGAATTGCTATTTCAGCATTATTTCTTGATTCAACCTTAATCTGAAGGCAAGTTTGGCTTGATTCTTGTCCAAACTAACTTCGAACAAACGTTTTTAACTGGTGCAAATTTAAATACATCATTGCCTCCCTGTGGATACGACCCGCTCTTCTGCAAGTGGTTATTTCTTTTTAAATATTGATTAGTCGATTTTTCCACCACATAAAACTACAAAAGACTTCAAAGCGAAAAATCGACTCGTCAAATGGCGCCGTTGCCTGGGAGGCAACTGACGCAATAATTTCACCTGATTTTATTTTGATTATTTGTCAATTGCACAGTGATTTGACCATTTATTATTTTCTTTTCTGTGCGAGAAAATTTATGTAAGAATCAGTCATTGTGAGAGGCGACCCTTGACGTCGCCAGAGGAGTATTGGACGAGCTATTTTGGAAAGGAGGAGAAGGACGAGGATGCGACAGACATCATTGTATATTTAGTCGCTAGTTTGATTAGAATAGAATTAAGACTTTAGATTTAATTTTTCATTGCATTTTGTTTGAAACCCTTGTTTTGGGGTATATTTTGAGGGGTTTGTTTCCCAATTTTGTTTTGGGTCCGTGTTGGGTAATTTTTGGGAGCTTGTTCCCTTTTTTTTAGATTTTGGTTTTTAGTTTATTGATTAATTTTATTTTCTTGTGCATAAGTAGTTTAAAAATTAAAAAAATAAAAAAATGAGCTGCCTGCTAGAAGCTGCCTGCCCTAGGATGAACCATTTAGGTCTGTATGAGCAGCCTCTAGATTTATTTCTTTGCATTGCGTGCATTCTTGTATCATTGATTGCTGGAAGCAAGGTACGCATTTTCTTACTTTGCATCCTATTCTTGATCACGCATTTCATTAGGACTTAATGCGAAGACCACCTAATCTGTACTGAATAAATCTAACAAGTGGTCACATATTTTCTAAAAAAAGGACTAATTAAAGGAGGGACATTTTAAACCAAGGATTTGATTTTCAAACTTGGCGTGTGATTCAAAATTCAAAATATTTTGAGGTGTATGCACACTTATTTCGCTTACACCACGGCACGCTTCTAGACACTCCTTAGGTTTGGAAATACTAGGACAAGAGCCCTCCTATCGTTGGATTCTGAAGTGTTCGGAACTTGAGATCAAAGGTTTTGTAAATCCAAAGAGGGGGATACCCTGTCAAGGATTTTTGGGGGTAGTTGAGAAGCACCGCGAAAGCACAGCTTCAAAGTAAGGCTTAAGCCTACTTGCATCCCTCGATCTTCCGTCTTTGGATTTACTTGACTATTTGAGATTTAGGGAAGAACACCTAAGCTCCAACTAGGTCTTCTTAGGCGAGCCATAGGTCGACAATAGGTGCTTAAATTGATTGAACAAATTGTATTGCCATTTGCAATCTGACTTAAAATCAAAAGCCTAAATTGGGAAAGACCTAAAAGGTCCTTTTTGAATTGTGTTTTGCTTGGGGAATTCTGATTGAGGTGTGAGTTAGAATGGACCACATTGATTTTCATCCTTTCACATCTTGCCCACACCCTCACCCCCACTCTACATCCTTCGATCCCAGATGCCGAGATGGTCCATCCCTTGATGGACATAATGACAATCATTGGGATCCATTTTACTCCTATTATAGGAGTATTGGCTAGGTTAAGCCCCAAATCAGTGAGTAGAACCTAGGAGCGGGATTTGCTTTGCCCAATATCCCACGCACCATAGAAATACCCAACCCACCCTCCCTGAAAAATTATAATGGTTGGACAGACACTCCTGGGTACTATAAGCCTGAGCCTGATTTCTCTCATGATAGAAATGACCTCTCCTCTTTGAAGATGGAAATAAAGAAAATGCAAAACAAAATGATTGAATTGTTAGGAGAATCTTTGAGAGCAGGCCAACAAGAAAGAGATGAAATTAGCCACCCAATCTACCCCATTGAAGATGATGTACACCCCTCTACAATAGATGCATCTCCCGTGGGAGAGCTACACTTTAAGTTGGAGGGAAATTCTGGGAAGAATAGCTACTTTTCGAGGATCAATTTTGTAACCTCCCCACTAGATGACACTTCCTTGAGAGATCCACACCTTAGGTGGGGGGAAGATACACATGAAAGTAGCTATGCATTGGATGAAGAAAGGTGGCAACCCGAGGAAGATGATGATAAGGTTGAGTATCCACCTGAATTATATTGGAGTCAAAAGAAGGGAATGATGGTACCATTGGAAGACCTCGACCCAGATGATAGTATTTTCGTGACATTTGATGAAGTGGGTCAAAGTCATGTTGTTAATCCTACCCTCCCTTCTGATCACGATATGGAACTCAAGCCCACCCATAGGGAACCTAACCCTAAAGAAATTGACCTATCTGAGGAGTCTGATGTTACTAGTGTAAACCATTTACCTCAAATAGAGCACCCTAGGGGATCTGCTGAGATATTAATTGATTCTAGACCTCGGGTACATGATGAATTGTGTGATGAGGAGGAAGAAGAATTATATGAGGAACCTACATTCAAGATTTGGAGTGACACTAAGGGTAACTATGTCTTATTTGAAGAGTTAGCCCCTAAGGATGTCACAAATTTGACCAAATTAGGTTTCCTTAGCACACCCATTGATGATATTTCTTCTCATGATGAAATGATGGAAAATTTGGAAGCAATTTCTAAGATTTATGTAGATTCACATATAGACTCCGGGGAAGATTTGAGTAAAGAACAAAAACTCGGGGATGACATTGATAGGATAATCCCTAGATCTATTGCTTCTAACCTGCCTTCATTCATTTCGAAGTCACCCTCTGATTTTCTTATATCTGAGAGCGAAATTGTTACTCCTGATGAAGAGCAGGAAGATACATGTGATGGTGCAAGGAATGCTAGGGATGAAATTGAGGATTTAGAAAGAGTGTTAGGGATGGACACCGAGCTGATTAAACCCAACCTAGATCTTATGGCCATCCCGCAACCTCGTAACTTGGACACCTTCGACGATCCTTGCCTTAGAAAATTACTCACTTTTGTTCTGACCAGGGGGCTTAGCCGACCAATATTTCCCGTAATGGAGTATCAGGTATGGAATAATGATTTCCTTAGTCAATCCATTACCCTGGGGGTTTATCTCTGCACCATTCCTTCCCCATTCTTTTTGGAGGATCCTTGTCATCCTCCCCCTACCCCTTTGGAGGTTGTTATACCTGTTTATCCTTTAGAACCTCCTTTGGTGACCTGGGAAGATTTCATTCCCATCTTAGTTGGGTGAGCATTTGCTATCAGGATTCATCATCAGCTCGCCAACATCCTAGGCTACCTATTTTCTAGGCAAACATTGCTTTGCTCATTTTTAGGGCCTATTTCTACAATTCTTGAACCTGATTTGCAGGTTCTTTGGCTATTCAGCCCAGCTCTGACCCAGGTAATATCCTTCTATGCAATGAGGACATTGTAGATTTTAGGCATGGGGGGGTGTACTTGGGGATATACATAGCATAGTGCATTCATTGCATACATTTGCATAAAAAAAAGTGTTTTGAGCTTAACTGGCTAGATCTTGCAGTCTTAAGCAAATCAGAACTCTAGGGTAGATTAAGTTAATCCTAGGGTGAAACTTTAGAAGTTAAATGAGCTACTAGCTTTAGACCTTTAGGGTACTTTGTGGACTTAGAAACTTAAGTAGGAGTTAAGTTGCGGACCATTCCTCAAGAGGTTGAGGAAGGGAAGCTAGGGTTTGAGTTAAAAGGTGGGGTAGTACCTGGAGTCTTGTTCTACCTTTTGGTTTAAGGGTCCTTATAACCTAAGCATCCAAATTTCACACACTTGGTCTGGTAATTAACATAATTTCTTTCTTTCTGAAAAGAGATTTGATTCTCTTAGTTTTGACTTAGGAGAGGCTTGAAAACACATTTTGATTGGAAGAGTTCCCGCTGCAGGAGAGGTGGATATATACTCACCTTGAGGATGCGATGATAACATATTACCTCCTCGGCGCTTGTCTCTTAGGATATCCATCCTACTAGGGGCATGTAAGCGGATTGTGCGGTTTAGGTACCATGGGCGGCCCTATCTCGAAGTGCCGATTGCCATAGGACTGAATTCGCTTAAGAAATCCATGGGCGATACTATCTTGAAGTGTCGATTGCCAGGAGTTCTTGGGGTCGTTATGGGTGGTGCTATCTCGGAGCATCGAAAGCCAGGTACCCTTCGAGGTATGGTATTGGGGACAATGAATCCGACACAGACCGTGTTGATAGCTGATCTGAGGTTAGACTTAGAAGAATCAAATAAATAAAAAATATATATGTATATAAATTCCTTTAACTCAAACAACTCAGACCAATGCACAGGCACGGATGCTTTAATCTCAGGGATCAATAAACTTTAAGGTAGAGTCAGAAATCAGGGAAACTTGTGCCTGCAACTCGTCTTTAGCCGACCAAGTCTATAACTTAGCAACTACTTAGGAACCTTGGGTCTAGAGTCTGAACTTAATATGCTTATGAAGGAAGACTAATTGAGTTCACTAGTCTACTTGGAGTGCTAGGTTTCGCTTAATTTTGCTAGGGACTAGCAGAAACTAGGCATAGGGGTATTTGATTAGCCCATAGTTGTGGGCTATTTAAGTATTTAAGTGCCTAGACATAATGTTAATTCTAACATTTATTTAGCATAAATTAGGATGTAAATAGATTAATTCATATTTTTAATTTAATTACATAATCCATGTAGTGCATTCATATTTTAAGTGCATTTAGAATTAGCTTAGAATGGCATTCATCTAATTAGTTAACCAATTAGGTACATTATTTTCGTTAACATAAAAGTTGAGGGTATGTATATAAATAATCATAATATTTTAACATTATTTTCTTTATTCTTCTGCTTGCAGGAACGACTGCATTTCCTTCGGCTGCCGCTCCAACGCCACCAGCTGCCGCAATGAAGCCTGCATTCAAGGACGAGCGAAGAATGTGGATCTGCTCCCACCTCTCCGTTCAAATCTATGCAAGTGGCAACAAAAGGAGGGAGGCAGCTGAGCTCGGGAGGCCTCCACCATCGACCCACCACTGTGCAGAGAGATCTTCTCTCTTCCATTCCACACCGCTGGCCTCAATCGTGGCGACTGATAAATGCCAGTTTATCATCATTCTTATGCATTAAAACAAACCTACCTCTTAGGATTTTACTCCGCAAACGGGTTTTTGGGCTGCATTTAGGCATAAATTAGGATAGGCATGCATTGAATTTTTTATTGTCGTTTTAATGAGTTTTTGTGAGTGTTAGGGATGTACAGATGCACAGATCCCTAAAACACTAGCACTCAAGAAGGCAAATGGTGAAGGAGAAGCCCAGACTAGCTGGAACTCAGCCTAATCCAGCTCACCTCAGCTTGATCCAGCTCACCTCAGCTTGATCCAGCTCACCGCAGCTGGAACCTAGCTTACTTGAACTAGGGTTAGCTCATCCCAGCTCCATTCAGCTAATCTCAGCTGGATGGCAGCTCAAGAGAATTCATTTTAGCTCACCCTAGCTCAAGTCAGCTCAGATCCAGCTCAACTTAGCTGAGTCTAGCTCATCTCAGCTCCCACTAGTTCACAGGGAGCTCTAGCTAGCTCAGCTGAGTTGACAGGGGTTCACCCCAGCTCAGATCCAGCTACATTCAGCTCCACTCAACTCCAGCCAACTGAAGAAGAATTCATCTCAGCTCAGGAAGCTCAAGTCCCGCTCCCGGGGACTCAGCTTAGCTCAACTCAGTTGAGCTAAGCTACCTTAGCTGCCTCAACCAGCTTGATTCTCCCCGGGAGCACTAGACCTAGCTCACCTCAGCTCATTTTGGTAGAAGCTAGCTCACTTTAGCTTGGCTTAGTAGCTAGCAAAGAACTAGCAAGCTAAGCCAGCTAGAGTAGCCCCATGCCAGCCTCTTCAGTAGCAGCCAGCTCCAGCTCCAGTCTCTCCTCCTCAGCTCCTTCCTCCAAACCCTAGCTCCAACACCTTCTCCTCCACTCCACCTTTAGCTAAGCTAGCTTAGTTTATCTTAGCTTAGCTTAGCATAGCTAACAACCAGCTCCTTGGCCATTCATTACCTCCAAAATCAACCCTAGCTAGCTCTACCAACTCAAGCCTACCTAAGCTAGCTACTCTACTCAAGTTGGCGCCACCTCCTAGCCATCCCTTCACCCCATTATCTCCACCAAAAGACACTTCAAGTTGGCACCAAAAACCACCCCTAACCACCTCTATATTGGCACCACTTTCAGCCCCTTAAATCCACCCTACACCTACCCACATAAGCCATCCTAGCCATCCACATACCCCCCCTTCTAGAACCTTAAGGTGGCGCCACCTAATGACCTTCTAGAATGCCCATTTTGGCACCAACACCAAAGGGTGTCAACACCCATAACTACCCCTTGTTGCCCTTTAAGGTGGCGCCAACTCTCCTTGGCCATGGGATCTCCAACCACCTCCATCAACTCATCTTGGCCATCCATTTCAAAGGTCACCATAGCCCCCCTCCTATTCTATAAAAAGCCACCACCTACCACCATTTTTGGGGCATCCTCCCTTAATATATTTTTCTACCTAAACCACCTATACCTATGGCCAAGAAGAAGGAGTAGAGAAGGAGATTAAAGGGGCACATCACCAGCCCCTTTGGTGCCTTCTTCTCCCCACTCTCTTCAACTTGAGCCACGCCAAGGAGGAGGACTCTTCCAATTCAAGGAGGACGGCCAGGCAAAGGAGAAAAGCATAGGGTGGACGTCCACCCTTGGAGAGAAACTTAGGGCTGATAAACACCAGTTTGTCATCATTTTTATGCTTTAAAACTAACCTAGCTCTTAGGATTTTACTCCGCAAACGGGTTTTTGGGCTGCATTTAGGCATAAATTAGGATAGGCATGCATTGCATTTTTTATTGTCATTTTAATGAGTTTTTGTGAGTGTTAGGGATGTACAGATGCACAGATCCCTAAAACCCTAGCACTCAAGAAGGCAAATGGTGAAGGAGAAGCCCAGACTAGCTGGAACTCAGCCTAATCCAGCTCACCTCAGCTTGATCCAGCTCACCTCAGCTTGATCTAGCTCATCGCAGCTGGAACCTAGCTTACTTGAACTAGGGTTAGCTCATCCCAGCTCCATTCAGCTAATCTCAGCTGGATGGCAGCTCAAGAGAGTTCACCTTAGCTCATCCAAGATCAAGTCAGCTCAGATCCAGCTCAACTTAGCTGAGTCTAGCTCATCTCAGCTCCCACTAGTCCACAGGGAGCTCTAGTTAGCTCGGCTAAGTTGACAGGAGTTCACCCCAGCTCAGGTCCAGCTACATCCAGCTCCACTCAGCTCCAACCAGCTGAAGAAGAATTCATCCCAGCTCAGGAAGCTCAAGTCCAGCTCACAGGGACTCAGCTTAGCTCAACTCAGTTGAGCTAAGGTACCTTAGCTGCCTCAACCAGCTTGATTCTCCCCGGGAGCACCAGACCCAGCTCACCTTAGCTCAGTATGGTAGAAGCTAGCTTACCTTAGCTCGGCTTAGTAGCTAGCAAAGAACTAGCAAGCTAAGCCAGCTAGAATAGCTCCATGCCAGCCTCTTCAGCAGCAGCCAGCTCCAAATTTCAGCTCCAGACTTCTCCTCAGCTCCTCCCTCCAAACCCTAGCTCCAACACCTTCTCCTCCATTAGCTAAGCTAGCTTAGCTTAGCTTAGCTTAGCTTAACTATGCTCCAACTTCCTTGGCTTGTACCACCCCAAAAACCCACCTACCAACTCCACCCAACTAGCTCCACCTAAGCTCCACATAAGCTAACCTACTTGGCACCAACCTAACCTACCCACCACCTCCAAAAGACACCTAAAAGTGGTGCCAAAAACTACCCATAAGCACCCCTTAGTGGCGCCACTTTTCCCTCCAAAATCCCCCCTCATCTCCACCACACAATCCCCCTTGAATCTATCTCCACCATCCATCTAACTCCCCTTCTAGAAGACCCCATGTTGGCGCCAACATGGGGGTGTCTCTCCACCACCAAAAGACACCAACACCACCGTAACCACCCCCTTTAACACCTCTTGGGGTGGCGCCAACTCACCCTAGCCATAGGATCACCAACCACCCTCATCCTTCCATCCTAGCCCTCCATTTCAAGGGGCACCTTAACCCCCCATCCTATTCTATAAAAAGCCACCACCTACCACCATTTTGGAGCATCCTCCCTTAGTATATTTTCTACCTAAACCACCTATACCTACGGCCAAGAAGAAGGAGTAGAGAAGGAGATTAAAGGGGCACATCACCAGCCCTTTTGGTGCCTTCTTCTCCCCACTCTCTTCAACTTGAGCCACGCCAAGGAGGAGGACTCTCCCACTTCAAGGAGGACGGCCAGGCAAAGGAGAAAAGCATAGGGTGGACGTCCACCCATGGAGAGAAACTTAGGGCACGCCCCCTTAGGGCTTGCCTTGGAGGTCATCACCTTGGCAAAGTTCTGCAAGGAAGGAGTTGAAGGATTCTTTTCAAGCTTGGGAGCCACCAACCTTGGAGCAAGAAGCCCTCTTCTTCACCATCTATCTAGAGGATTTGTGTTTTATTTTTTTATTTGCGATTTTCTAGTAGTACAAGCTTTCCTCTACTAGGCCTTTCGTAAAACACTTTATCAATTATCTAGTTGCCTTCTTTGCAATTTTTTTGTTTGCATTTCTATTAGCTTATTTTCAGCATTCTTCACTCCCTCTCCCTAATTATTCTAGGCCTCCACTTGCCTAGAGTGAGCTTAGGGAGAGGTTCTGCTTGTCACATAAAAGTAGTATTTTAATTCGAAGTGTAAACACTTTTCCCGCCATCAGTTCGCATGTTGCCTTAGTTTAAAAATAAAAAAAATGATATATTGAAAAATACCAAAAAGAAAGGTGAGATTTATATTCCTAGCAAGAGAATCACTATTGCAAACATTTGGCCTCCTTGGACGACCCTAGATACTCCCCTATCTAGGATTATAAATTTAAGAGCGAAAGCGGATTTACTCGTTACAACGACGTATTTTAACAAACCGCGTATTTTCGCTACCACTTTTTGGCGCCGTTGCCGGGGAGGCACGGCTTTGCATTAACTCATTTTCTCTTGCTTGAAGTGGATCTCATCCCCTTCTCTTTCTTTCTTTTGTGTGTGCAGGAACTACAGCGGGAAAGCGGGAATCTGGAAGCGAGAGCTTAAAGATCCTTTTCTTCCCGTGAAAATTCAGGTTGGTTCCTCTTTCTAGTCACATAATTAATTAAAACTACCAAAAATATATTAAACTTGGCTTTCAGGACCCTAAACACTTAAATTAAGTGGAGTGGTGCATTTTAAAATCATTGTTTGCTTGTATGCTTCTTTAGCACCATTCCATTGCAAGTATTGGTGTTCTGTTTTTCGGGTCAAGATTTCTGTCCAGACTTGAAAAATCGATTCCTAACACCACAAGCCTCCTAAAATCATAAAATTTCATAGAGTGATTCCCAATTAAGTTTGGAACATCTGTTCCAAATTTCAGATCAATTGGATTTGTATTTAATTTTTAAAAATTCATGGATTACAGAGGGGTCACACCCTCTAATCTTCCTATTTTGCTACTGTCCGCGAATTTTCAAAATTTTTATACTCATCCAATTTTTGTGAAATATATCTTGTTGGAATCCCTGTGAAATTTTACCTATCATATAAAATCATAAAAATTTTCTGAGGTCGGTGGTAATACTGAAAAGTCTATAATACCCACGAGTATTATTTCTGGACTTTGACACCAGTACAATTAAAAATTCAAAACTATTATCAAACAAATTCCAAAAATCTTACAAAAATCTTTTCTGGAATCCTTGTTTGATTTTATTCAAAGTAGTGGTGTTGTTTGACTTGTTTGGACCACTACTTAATTCTGAAAGCTAAAAATAATTCATTGGTAGTTAAATTTCTGTCTCAGGGACAATTGGTTTAGGGTTTCTTCTTTCTCTTTAGAGACTCAATTAAAAGGAAATATACAATCACACATACAACTTGTCTTTCCTTTGATTGTGAACTTTCAAACTTGTTTGAAAACTTAAAGAGAAAAACCCTAAAATTCATTTAATTAAATCACATCCTAAAAGACAAAAATATAAAAAAATTGTGTGGCAACTTGATTTTCATTGGAGCCACTCTCCAATTCCTGCACACACACAAAAAAATCAAATAACGGGGCAACAACCCAATAAACGCCCTCCACATTCCGTGTGCACTTTAGAATCCTAGACCTAATTAAAATTTGTAGCAACTTGACCCCTAAGGCTTTATCAACTTAGGCTTGCTATTTAGGTCTTAAGTTTTCTTTAGTTAGTACCAATTCTGTCATCTGTATCTGGTGTTCAGGCTGAGGGGCCATGTCAAACGACCAGGCGCGGGTTTGTACAAGCACCTGGGGTTTTCCCTGGGAAACGTTTGGGCCCAAACCTCCCCTTAAGCAACTTGGCTAGATTTGTTGATAGAACGGGTATTCACTATTGACTACTTATTTCCTATATAGACCAAGTCTTAGGTTATTATTAGGGAGTCACAATTAAGTTAGGTCTAGTTTTTGTTTGTTTGAATTGCACACTTTCTCTCATCTCTTTCTCTTCTCCTTCCCTCCCCGTTCTTCTATTTTATGCACGGGCGACGGTATCAAAATCCGCACTTGGAAAGACCATTTGATTTCGCCCCCCACGTAAAAAGACCACTTTTTCTGTCTTCTCCTGAAAAAATGGAAACACAACAGAATAGGTCCACTGACCCTTCCACGTCTACCTCTAACCCCACCTCTAACCCTAATTCTAACCCTTCCACCCAAAACCCAACCACCAGTAAGTTCCCACACTTGGAGCTCCCCAATCTTGAGTTGCCCCACACACAACATCAAGACCCCCTACCTGATCTTTTAAAATTGATGGCCGATCAGATTAATAAATTAAATTCCAATCAACAAACATTGACTAGGAACATCCAAAACCTAGCCAATCCAAGGCCAAACCCACCACCCCGTCAGCAGCCTGTTGTTCCTCTAAAAGATTTCTATGATCCGTCTTATTATGAGGAACGACCAGGGGTGGTCATACCGGAGGGGGACTTTGAGATCAAGCCAGCCGTCCTGAACCTGATTAAACACTTTCATGGCCATCCTAGGGAAGACCCTTTCAGCCACCTTGAAGAACTAACTCTTCTTGCACAGACAACCCGTTCCCGAAATGTGCAAGAAGACATATGGCTGATGCGGCTTTTTCCATTATCTCTTAAAGATAAGGCCGCTTATTGGTTCAGGACCATTGGCCGACCCATCACAACATGGCCTCAACTCAAGAGTGCCTTCCTCAAGAAATTCTTTCCCATAGGTCGTACCAATTCCTTACGAATATCTATTACGACCTTTCACCAAAAATCTGGTGAAACTTTCCATGATTCATGGGAAAGATTTCAAGACCTTTTAAGAAGTTGCCTGCACCACGAGATTCCTTTATGGCAGCTCGTGCAAATCTTCTATCATGGATTAGAAGATCAAATCCGACATTTTGTCGATGCCTCGTGTAGCGGCAACTTTTTAAATAAAGATGCAGAAAGTGCCTATGACCTGTTCGAAGAAATGAGTGAAAACTCATTTAATCAAGCTTCCATGAACACATTTTGCAGAACTCAAAATCCGCAGTTCGGTGTTCATGAAATAGGCACTCAATCTATCCCTGTCACCCAAGACGATCTTCAATTGATTGCTCAAAAACTCGACCAGATGCATATTAATCAAAAGAAAATTGAGGAAAGACTAGCCACTTCAACTCAAGCTCGACACCCACATCTAACCCAACCTAACTTTCCACAAAGAGAAAATTTGCACAATCTCAACACTACCCCTGCTGATTATTCTGAGGTTGCCCATGATTCACTGGGGAACTAAAACTATCCAGATCTTAACCCCACTCAAAATATTTCTGCCATCCAGGAGCCCTTTAAAAATTCTTCCAATTGGAAAAATTACCCGAACTACTCCCGGAATAATCAAGTTTCCTCCCAACCATATCATTTTAATGGGTATGGGTCGAATCCAAACTTCCATCCTGGGCCATCCCAACAAGATATCAATGCCCAGATGCTGCGAACCCTGCAGGATATGCAAACAAAAATGACGGAAGTAACCTGCAACATCACAAATCTGAACAATCAGATTGGGGTTACTCCCACGCAAAGACCTGTAGGACATCTTCCGTCCCAACCCATACCCAACCCTAATCACCAAGGAAACCATTATATGGGTAGAAATCCACATTATCCAAATCAGCCTCCTCCTAATCCCCCACCTCAGCAGCCGCCCAGGTTTCTGCAATCACAGCCCCCCCCACCTCCTCTAAATAATAATCCGACTGCACATGCAGTTACTTTGAGGAGTGGGAAAACCACCACTGACCCTGGGCCTTCACACGAACCTGGTAAGATACCTGTGCAAATTGACTCCCCACCTCCCCATCAGGAAGAAAAAGAAAAAAAAAAATCTCAAGACAAGATTCCTGTCCCTTTCCCACAAGCTCTCTACCCCACCACCAACAAAACAAAGAAATCTGAGCCCACTACAAAAGAACTCATGGAGCTATTTAGGCAAGTTCATATCAATATTCCTCTCCTAGATGCCATCAAATATATACCTGCCTATGCTAAATTTTTGAAGGAGATTTGTACTCCTAAAAGGCAGGCCAAAAATCTAGGACAGGTGCATCTTTCGGAGACAGTAAGCTCTGTCATACAGAGTAAGCTGCCTCCTAAGATGAAAGATCCGGGGGTGCCTTTAATTTCTGTAATTATTGATGACACTACATTTAATCGCGCCCTCCTTGATCTTGGTGCCTCAGTAAATATTATTCCCACGAGTTTATTCGAAGAATTTCAGATCGGTGAATTAAAACCCGTCGAGGTTACTTTGCAATTAGCCGACTGATCTACAATCAAACCTCGTGGGATTGTCGAGGATGTATTAGTCAAGGTCCAGAATTGTGTCTTCCCTGCAGACTTTCTAGTTCTTGACATTGAGGCACCCGAATCATTACTGGACTCCCCGATAATCCTTGGACGCCCTTTTTTGGCTACTGCAAAGGCAAATATCAATTGCCACACAGGCAAAATGGATATCAACTGTGCAGGCCAAACTATCACCTTAGATATTTTTAAATCCTCCAGGAGATTCCATGATGATAACTTCTTTGAGGACTCAGATACTGAAATTTCTAATATGGTGGAGGAGACAATGTTAATAGATACCCTTACCAACCATAGTTTTTTTGAGGACTCTGATTCAGACTCAGTGGTCGGCGAGATCTATGATCCGGAAACTCGTCTTGACTCCAAATCTATTCCTGATACCCCCCCTCACCCACCCACTATTCACACACCTAATTTTTCCACACTAACTCACCATTCCTTCCCCGACCCCTTTCTTACGGACCTGCCACCAACCCCGCCCGAGTTTGGCACCCAACCTGAATTAAAACCATGGCCAGACTCGAGCCACACTTATCAATTTCCATCTCACTTTGCTCCCATTATTATTTCTAATCAATTTTCTAGGGATCTAGATGAAGACACCTTTTTTGCGGGCATCCAAGTGTCCAATTACTTACATGATTTTCCGTCTTCTGTGCATACCTTCACGCCCGGCTGAATGGCGTAAAAGATAGCACTGGATGGGAGGTAACCCATCATTTTCTTGCTTTCCTTTTTTCTTCTTTTTCCAGGTTTTATTCATCCTAAACCTGACCGTTCTTCACTAAGGTGATTCCTTTTCCCTCCTAATGCATGAGGACATGGCATATCTTAAGCATGGGGGGGTGTTTTTAAATTTTTACGATCGATTTAGGATGTTTAAAACCTAAAAACATGCATTTTTCTTTAATTTATTTCCTGCTTGCATACCCAAAAAAAAAAAAAAAAAAAAAAAAATATATATATATATATATATATTGAAAACTTTTTGAGGAAAAAATTTGAAATCGGGACTACGGTCAAAAAATTCACTTTTGGTACAATGGGATTTAATCTTTAACAAACTAAGGATGAGGATATGGATCTGATCATTAGAATTCCAGGGTCTATTTTAGAGTAGATCAGATATCCTTCTCTAAAATTCCACCTGAACTCATGATAGTTCAGGTGACTTGATCCTATTTTGTAATATGGAAAGTATTTGACTTAGTTTTTGATTCAAAAACCTGCGGTTCTTGAGAAACTTCTTGTGTCAATTTTCACACACAAGCCAACACTTAAAAATAACTAAAAATTTGAAAAAACTCCCTTGTTTGGATTTAGTAAAAGTCTGAAGCAGATCATTGGTTTGAGTTCCCACCGTCGAGAAGAAGGAAAAAACCTTCTTTGAGGACACGATGTCAACATGTTACCGCCTCGGTGCTGCTCTATATCTATATTTCATATCTTTAGACGGAGCATTAAAGCGCATTTCAGCAGCTCAAGTGTCTTGGACGGTGCTCTACCTATAGCGTCGGAGCAAGAGCTTGAGTTTGCTTGGAGCGCCCCTTTTCACCGCATCGTGTTTTGGGGTTGTGAGCTCCTGGGTGGTGTCATGGACAGTGCTATCCCGAAGTACTGGCGCCAGAGCCCCCTCGAGGAATGGTAATGGGAATGATGATACCGACACATCTGTTGTAAGACTAAGCTAAAAATAAGCATGGGGGAGAAAAAGAAAAAAAATAATAATAATAACACGTCCTTATTAAGGTTGGCTTTTCACAAGCACCGACACAAGGTTTTAAAGGAATTTGCAAGTTGCGAATCAGATTCTCGAGCCAGAAAAATCCTAAAAACAAACATTTCAAGTCATCTGAATTAACAAGGGGTTAATTTGTGAATTTTCTGAGGATATATTGATCCCATTCTATCTAATGGTTGGATCCAAAAACAAATCCTGATGTTTATCTTCAACAAATCCCGTATCTCCTGTGTTTTAATCTACCAAGGTCTCTTAATCTCTTTTTCTCCTCAAAAGTCAAAAAAATTAGATTTCCCAAAAATTCCATTTTCCAAAAAAAATTAATGTTTTGCTAAGAGACTAGCAAAAGATAAGCATGGGGGTGTGATAAACACCAGTTTATCATCATTTTTATGCTTTAAAACTAACCTAGCTCTTAGGATTTTACTCCGCAAACGGGCTTTTGGGTTGCATTTAGGCATAAATTAGGATAGGCATGCATTGCATTTTTTATTGTCATTTTAATGAGTTTTTGTGAGTGTTAGGGATGTACAGATGCATAGATCCCTAAAACCCTAGCACTCAAGAAGGCAAATGGTGAAGGAGAAGCCCAGACTAGCTGGAACTCAGCCTAATCCAACTCACCTCAGCTTGATCCAGCTCACCTCAGCTTGATCTAGCTCACCGCAGCTGGAACCTAGCTTACTTGAACTAGGGTTAGCTCATCCCAGCTCCATTCAGCTAATCTCAGCTGGATGGCAGCTCAAGAGAGTTCACCTTAGCTCATCCAAGCTCAAGTCAGCTCAGATCCAGCTCAACTTAGCTGAGTCTAGCTCATCTCAGCTCCCACTAGTCCACAGGGAGCTCTAGTTAGCTCGGCTAAGTTGACAGGAGTTCACCCCAGCTCAGGTCCAGCTACATCCAGCTCCACTCAGCTCCAACCAGCTGAAGAAGAATTCATCCCAGCTCAGGAAGCTCAAGTCCAGCTCACAGGGACTCAGCTTAGCTCAACTCAGTTGAGCTAAGGTACCTTAGCTGCCTCAACCAGCTTGATTCTCCCCGGGAGCACCAGACCCAGCTCACCTTAGCTCAGTATGGTAGAAGCTAGCTTACCTTAGCTCGGCTTAGTAGCTAGCAAAGAACTAGCAAGCTAAGCCAGCTAGAATAGCTCCATGCCAGCCTCTTCAGCAGCAGCCAGCTCCAAATTTCAGCTCCAGACTTCTCCTCAGCTCCTCCCTCCAAACCCTAGCTCCAACACCTTCTCCTCTACTCCTCCATTAGCTAAGCTAGCTTAGCTTAGCTTAGCTTAGCTTAACTATGCTCCAACTTCCTTGGCTTGTACCACCCCAAAAACCCACCTACCAACTCCACCCAACTAGCTCCACCTAAGCTCCACATAAGCTAACCTACTTGGCACCAACCTAACCTACCCACCACCTCCAAAAGACACCTAAAAGTGGCGCCAAAAACTACCCATAACCACCCCTTAGTGGCGCCACTTTTCCCTCCAAAATCCCCCCTCATCTCCACCACACAATCCCCCTTGAATCTATCTCCACCATCCACCTAACTCCCCTTCTAGAAGACCCCATGTTGGCGCCAACATGGGTGTGTCTCTCCACCACCAAAAGACACCAACACCACCATAACCACCCCCTTTAACACCTCTTGGGGTGGCGCCAACTCACCCTAGCCATAGGATCACCAACCACCCTCATCCTTCCATCCTAGCCCTCCATTTCAAGGGGCACCTTAACCCCCCATCCTATTCTATAAAAAGCCACCACCTACCACCATTTTGGAGCATCCTCCCTTAGTATATTTTCTACCTAAACCACCTATACCTACGGCCAAGAAGAAGGAGTAGAGAAGGAGATTAAAGGGGCACATCACCAGCCCTTTTGGTGCCTTCTTCTCCCCACTCTCTTCAACTTGAGCCACGCCAAGGAGGAGGACTCCCACTTCAAGGAGGATGGCCAGGCAAAGGAGAAAAGCTTAGGGTGGACGTCCACCCTTGGAGAGAAACTTAGGGCACGCCCCCTTAGGGCTTCCCTTGGAGGTCATCACCTTGGCGAAGTTCTGCAAGGAAGGAGTTGAAGGATTCTTTTCAAGCTTGGGAGCCACCAACCTTGGAGCAAGAAGCCCTCTTCTTCACCATCTATCTAGAGGATTTGTGTTTTATTTTTTTATTTGCAATTTTCTAGTAGTACAAGCTTTCCTCTACTAGGCCTTTCGTAAAACACTTTATCAATTATCTAGTTGCCTTCTTTGCAATTTTTTTGTTTGCATTTCTATTAGCTTATTTTCAGCATTCTTCACTCCCTCTCCCTAATTATTCTAGGCCTCCACTTGCCTAGAGTGAGCTTAGGGAGAGGTTCTGCTTGTCACATAAAAGTAGTATTTTAATTCGAAGTGTAAACACTTTTCCCGCCATCTGTTCGCATGTTGCCTTAGTTTAAAAATAAAAAAAAATGATATATTGAAAAATACCAAAAAGAAAGGTGAGATTTATATTCCTAGCAAGAGAATCACTATTGCAAACATTTGGCCTCCTTGGACGACCCTAGATACTCCCCTATCTAGGATTATAAATTTAAGAGCGAAAGCGGATTTACGCGTTACAACGACGTATTTTAACAAACCGCGTATTTTCGCTACCAAGGGCACGCCCCCTTAGGGCTTGCCTTGGAGGTCATCACCTTGGCGGAGTTCTGCAATGAAGGAGTTGAAGGATTCTTTTCAAGCTTGGGAGCCACCAACCTTGGAGCAAGAAGCCCTCTTCTTCACCATCTATTTAGAGGATTTGTGTTTTCTTTTACTTCAATTATCTAGTAGTAGAAGCATTCCTCTACTAGGGATTTTTGTTAAACACTTTATCAATTATCTAGTTGCCTTCTTCGCATATCTTGTTTGCATTTCTATTTGCTTATTTTCAACATTCTTCACTTCCTCTCCCTAATTATTCTAGGTTTCCACTTGCCTAGAGTGAGCTTAGGGAGAGGCTCTACTTGCTACTTTAGAGTTGTTTACTTAATTGGAAGTGTAAACACTTTTCCCGCCATCAGTTCGCATGTTGCCTTAGTTCAAAAATAAAAAAAATGGTATATTGAAAATTAACAAAAAGAAAGTTGAGATTTATTCCAAGCAAGAGAATCACTATTGCAAACATTTGGCCTCCTTGGACGACCCTAGATACTCCCCTATCTAGGAATATAAATTTAAGAGTTGGTCGGTTTTACACATTACAACGACGTATTTTAACAAACCGCGTGAAATCGCTATCACTTTTTGGCACTGTTGCCGGGGAGGCACAGCTTTGCATTAACTCATTTTCTCTTGCTTGAAGTGGATCTCATCCCCTTCTCTTTCTTTCTTTTGTGTGTGCAGGAACTACAGCGGGAAGGCGGGAATCTGGAAGAAAGAGCTCAAAGGTCCTTTTCTTCCCGCGAAAATTCAGGTTGGTTCCTCTTTCTGGTCACATAAATAATTAAAACTACCAAAAATATATTAAACTTGGCTTTCAGGACCCTAAACACTTAAATTAAGTGGAGTGGTGCATTTTAAAATCCATTGTTTGCTTGTATGCTTCTTTAGCACCATTCCATTGCAAGTATTGGTGTTCTATTTTTCGGGTCCAGATTTCTATCTGGACTTGAAAAAAATCGATTCCTAACACCCCAGGCCTCCTAAAATCATAAAATTTCATAGAGTGATTCCCAATTAAGTTAGGAACATCTGTTCCAAATTTCAAATCAATTGGATTTGTATTTAATTTTTAAAAATTTGTGGATTGCAGAGGGGTCATACCCTCTAATCTTCTTGTTTTGCTACTGTCTGCAAATTTTCAGAATTTTTATACTTACCCAATTTTTGTGAAATTTAGCTTGTTGGAATCCTTGTGAAATTTTATATATCATATAAAATCATAAAAATTTTCTGAGGTCGGTGGTAATACTGAAAAGTCTATAATACCTACGGGTATTATTTCTGGACTTTGACACCAGTACAATTAAAAATTCAAAACTATTATCAAACAAATTCCTAAAATCTTAAAAAAATCTTTCTAGAATCCTTGTTTGATTTTCTTCAAATTAGTGGTGTTGTTTAACTTGTTTGGACCACTACTTAATTCTGAAAGTTAAAAATAATTCATTGGTAGTTAAATTTCTGTCTTAGGGATAATTGGCTTAGGGTTTCTTCTTTCTCTTTAGAGACTCAATTAAAAGGAAATATACAATCACACATACAACTTGTCTTTCCTTTGATTGTGAACTTTCAAACTTGTTTGAAAACTTAAAGAGAAAAACCCTAAAATTCATTTAATTAAATCACATCCTAAAAGACAAAAATACAAAAAATTGTGTGACAACTTGACTTTCATTGGAGCCACTCTCCAATTCCTCCACACACACAAAAAAAAAAAAAAAATCAAATAACAGGGCAACATCGTAATAAACGCCCTCCACATTCCGTGTGCACTATAGAATCCTAGACCTAATTAAAATTTGTAGCAACTTGAACCCTAAGGCTTTATCAACTTAGGCTTGCTATTTAGGTCTTAAGTTTTCTTTAGTTAGTACCAATTCTGTCATCTATATCTGGTGTTCAGGCTGAGGGGCCATGTCAAACGACCAGGCGCGGGCTTGTACAAGCACCTGGGGTTTTCCCTGGGAAACGTTTGGGCCCAAACCTCCCCTTAAGCAACTTGGCTAGATTTGTTGATAGAATGAGTATTCACTATTGACTACTTATTTCCTATATAGACCAAGTCTTAGGTTATTATTAGGGAGTCACAATTAAGTTAGGTCTAGTTTTTGTTTGTTTGAATTGCACACTTTCTCTCATCTCTTTCTCTTCTCCTCCCCTCCCGTTCTTCCATTTTATGCACGGGCGACGGTCTCAAAATCCGCACTTGGAAGGACCATTTGATTTTGCCCCCCACGCAAAAGGACCACTTTTTCTGTCTTCTTCTCCTGAAAAAATGGAAACACAACAAAATAGGTCCACTGACCCTTCCACGTCCACCTCTAACCCCACCACTAACCCTAATTCTAACCCTTCCACCAAAAACCCAACCACCAGTAACTTCCCACACTTGGAGCTCCCTAATCTTGAGTTGCCCCACACACAACATCAAGACCCCCTACCTGATCTTTTAAAATTGATGGCCGATCAGATTAATAAATTAAATTCCAATCAACAAACATTGACTAGGAACATCCAAAACCTAGCCAATCCAAGGCCAAACCCACCACCCCGTCAGCAGCCTGTTGTTCCTCTAAAAGATTTCTATGATCCGTCTTATTATGAGGAACGACCAGGGGTGGTCATACCGGAGGGGGACTTTGAGATCAAGCCAGCCGTCCTGAACCTGATTAAACACTTTCATGGCCTTCCTAGGGAAGACCCTTTCAGCCACCTTGAAGAACTAACTCTTCTTGCACAGACAACCCGTTCCCGAAATGTGCAAGAAGACATATGGCTGATGCGGCTTTTTCCATTATCTCTCAAAGATAAGGCCGCTTATTGGTTCAAGACCATTGGCCGACCCATTACAACATGGCCTCAACTCAAGAGTGCCTTCCTCAAGAAATTCTTTCCCATAGGTCGTACCAATTCCTTACGAAGATCTATCACGACCTTTCACGAAAAATCTGGTGAAACTTTCCATGATTCTTGGGAAAGATTTCAAGACCTTTTAAGAAGTTGCCCGCACCACGAGATTCCTTTATGGCAGCTCGTGCAAATCTTCTATCATGGATTAGAAGATCAAATCCGACAGTTTGTCGACGCCTCGTGTGGCGGCAACTTCTTAAATAAAGATGCTGAAAGTGCCTATGACCTGTTTGAAGAAATGAGTGAAAACTCATTTAATCAAGATTCCATGAACACATTTTGCAGAACCCAAAACTCGCAGTTCAGTGTTCATGAAATAAGCACTCAATCTATCCCAGTCACCCAAGACGATCTTCAATTGATCGCTCAGAAACTCGACCAGATGCATATTAATCAGAAGAAAATTGAGGAAAGACTCGCCACATCAACTCAAGCTCCACACCCACATCTAACCCAACCTAACTTTCCACGAAGAGAAAATTTGCACAATCTCAACACTACTCCTACTGATTATTCTGAGGTTGCCCATGATTCACTGGGGAACTACAACTATCCAGATCTTAACCCCACTCAAAATATTTCTGCCATCCAGGAGCCATTTAAAAATTCTTCCAATTGGAAAAATTACCCGAACTACTCCTGGAATAATCAAGTTTCCTCCCAACCATATCATTTTAATGGGTATGGGTTGAATCCAATCTTCCATCCTGGGCCTTCCCAACAAGATATCAATGCCCAGATGCTGCGAACCCTGCAGGATATGCAAACAAAAATGACGGAAGTAACCCGCAACATCACAAATCTGAACAATCAAATTGGGGTTACTCCCACGCAAAGACCTGTAGGACATCTTCTGTCCCAACCCATACCCAACCCTAATCACCAAGGAAACCATTATATGGGCAGAAATCCACATTATCCACATCAGCCTCCTCCTAATCCACTACCTCAGTAGCCGCCCAGGCTTCTGCAATCACAGGCCCCCCCACCTCCTCTAAACAATAATCCGACTGCACATGCAGTTACTTTGAGGAGTGGGAAAACCACCACTGACCCCGGGCCTTCACACGAACCTGGTAAGATACCTGTGCAAATTGACTCCTCACCTCCCCATCAGGAAGAAAAAGAAAAACAAAAATCTCAAGACAAGATTCCTGTCCCTTTCCCACAAGCTCTCTACCCCACCACCAACAAAACAAAGAAATCTGAGCCCACTATAGAAGAACTCATGGAGCTATTTGGGCAAGTTCATATCAATATTCCTCTCCTAGATGCCATCAAATATATACCTGCCTATGCTAAATTTTTGAAGGATATTTGTACTCCTAAAAGGCAGGCTAAAAATCTAGGACAGGTGCATCTTTCAGAGACAGTAAGCTCTATCATACAGAGTAAGTTGCCTCCTAAGATGAAAGATCCGGGGGCGCCTTTAATTTCTGTAATTATTGATGACACTACATTTAATCGCGCCCTCCTTCATCTTGGTGCCTCAGTGAATATTATTCCCACGAGTTTATTCGAAGAATTTTAGATCGGTGAATTAAAACCCGTCGAGGTTACCCTGCAATTAGCCGACCGATCTACAATCAAACCTCATGGGATTATCGAGGATGTTTTAGTCAAGGTCCAGAATTGTGTCTTCCCTGCAGACTTTCTGGTTCTTGACATTGAGGCACCTGAATCATTACTGGACTCCCCAATAATCCTTGGACGCCCCTTTTTGGCCACTGCAAAGGCAAATATCAATTGCCACACAGGAAAAATGGATATCAACTGTGCAGGCCAAACTATCACTTTAGATATTTTTAAATCCTCCAGGAGATTCCATGATGATAACTTCTTTGAGGACTCAGATACTGAAATTTCCAATATGGTGGAGGAGATAATGTTAATAGATACCCTTACCGACCACAATTTTTTTGAGGACTCAGACACTGAAATTTCCAATATGGTGGAGGAGACAATGTTAATAGATACCCTTACCGGCCATAATTTTTTTGAGGACTCTGATTCAGAATCAGTGGTCGGCGAAATCTGCTATCCGGAAACTTGTCTTGACCCCAAATTTATTCCTGATACCCCCCTAACCCACCCACTATTCACGCACCTAACTTTTCCACACTAACTTCACCCAATCCTCACCATTCCTTCCCCGACCCCTTTCGAACGGACCTGCCACCAACCCCGCCTGAGTTTGGCGCCCAACCTAATTTAAACCCATGGCCAGACTCGGGCTACACTTATCATTTTCCATCCAACTTTGATCCCAATATTATTTCTAATCAATTTTTTAGGGATCTAGAAGACGACACCTTTTTTGCGTGGATCCAAGTGTCCAATTATTTACATGATCTTACGTCTTCCGTGCATACCTTCACGCCGGGCTGAATGGCATAAAAGATAGCACTGGATGGGAGGTAACCCATCATTTTCTTGCTTTCCATTTTTCTTCTTTTTCCAGGTTTTGTTCATCCTAAACCCGACCGTCATCACTAAGGTGATCCCTTTTCCCTCCTAATGCATGAGGACATGGCATATCTTAAGCATGGGGGGGTGTTTTTAAATTTTTACGATCGATTCAGGATTTTCAAAACCTAAAAACATGCATTTTTAATTTATTTCCTGCTTGCATACCCAAAAAAATAAAAAAAAATAAAAAATGTTCAAAACTTTTTGAGGAAAAATTTTGAAATCGGGACTAAGGTCGAAAAATTCACTTTTGGTAGAATGGATTTAATCCTTAACAAACTAAGGATGAAGATATGGATCTGATCATTAGAATTCTAGGGTCTATTTTAGACAAGATCAGATATCTTTCTATAAAATTCCACCTGAACTCATAATAGTTCAGGTGACTTGATCCTATTTTGCAATATGGAAATTATTTGACTTAGCTTCTGATTCAAAAACTTGCATGTTTTGAGAAACTTCTTGTGTCACTCTTCACACACAAGCCAACACTTAAAAATAACTAAAAATTTGAAAAACTCCCTTGTTTGGACTTAGTGAAAGTCTGAAGCAGATCATTGGTTTGAGTTCCCACCGCCGAGAAGGAGGAAAATGCCTCCTTTAAGGACGCGATGTCAACATGTTACCGCCTCGGCGTTGCTCCATATCTATATTTCATATCTTTAGACGGAGCATTAAAGCGCATTTTAGCAGCTCAAGTGTCTTGGACGGTGCTCTACCTATAGTGTCGGAGCAAGAGCTTGAGTTTGTTTGGAGCGCCCCTTTTCACCGCATTGTGTTCTGGGGTTCTGAGCTCCTGAGTGGTGTCATGGACAGTGCTATCTCGAAGTACTGGCGCCAGAGCCCCCTCGAGAAATGGTAACGGGAATGATGATCCCAACACATCTGTTGTAAGACTAAGCTAAAAATAAGCATGGGGGAGAAAGAAAAAAAAAAATAAATAAATAAAAAAAATATATATATAAATAAATTAACACGCCCTTATAAATGTTGGCTTTTCAGAAGCACAGCCACAAGGTTTTAAAGGATTTTGCAAGTTGAGAATCAGATTCATGAGCCAAAAAAAAAATTCCTAAAAACAAACATTTCCAGTCATCTGAATTAACAAGGGGTTAATTTGAGAATTTTTTGGAAGATATATTGATCCCGTTCTATCTAATGGTTGAATCCAAAAACAAATACCGATGTTTATCTTTAACAAATCCCGTACCTCCAGTGTTTTTAATCTGCCAAGGTCCATTGATCTCTTTTTCTCCTCCAAAGTCAAAAAAATTAGATTTCCCAAAAATTCCGTTTTAAGTTTTGCTAAGAGACTAGCAAAAGATAAGCATGGGGGTGTGATAAACGCCAGTTTATCATCATTCTTATGCATTAAAACAAACCTACCTCTTAGGATTTTACTCCGCAAACGGGTTTTTGTGCTGCATTTAGGCATAAATTAGGATAGGCATGCATTGAATTTTTTATTGTCGTTTTAATGAGTTTTTGTGAGTGTTAGGGATGTACAGATGCACAGATCCCTAAAACCCTAGCACTCAAGAAGGCAAATGGTGAAGGAGAAGCCCAGACTAGCTGGAACTTAGCCTAATCCAGCTCACCTCAGCTTGATCTAGCTCACCTCAGCTTGATCCAACTCACCGCAGCTGGAACCTAGCTTACTTGAACTAGGGTTAGCTCATCCCAGCTCCATTCAGCTAATCTCAGCTGGATGGCAGCTCAAGAGAATTCATCTTAGCTCACCCTAGCTCAAGTCAGCTCACATCCAGCTCAACTTAGCTGAGTCTAGCTCATCTCAGCTCCCACTAGTTCACAGGGAGCTTTAGCTAGCTCAGCTGAGTTGACAGGAGTTCACCCCAGCTCAGATCCAGCTACATTCAGCTCCACTCAACTCCAGCCAGCTGAAGAAGAATTCATCTCAGCTCAGGAAGCTCAAGTCCAGCTCCCAGGGACTCAGCTTAGCTCAACTCAGTTGAGCTAAGCTACCTTAGCTGCCTCAACCAGCTTGATTCTCCCCGGGAGCACCAGACCTAGCTCACCTCAGCTCATTTTGGTAGAAGCTAGCTCACTTTAGCTTGGCTTAGTAGCTAGCAAAGAACTAGCAAGCTAAGCCAGCTAGAGTAGCCCCATGCCAGCCTCTTCAGTAGCAGCCAGCTCCAGCTCCAGCTCCAGACTCTCCTCCTCAGCTCCTTCCTCCAAACCCTAGCTCCAACACCTTCTCCTCCACTCCACCTTTAGCTAAGCTAACTTAGCTTATCTTAGCTTAGCTTAGCATATCTAACAACCAGCTCCTTGGCCATTCATTACCTCCAAAATCAACCCTAAATAGCTCTACCAACTCAAGCCTACCTAAGCTAGCTACTCTACTCAAGTTGGCGCCACCTCCTAGCCATCCCTTCACCCCATTATCTCCACCAAAAGACACTTCAAGTTGGCACAAAAAACCACCCCTAACCACCTCTATATTGGCGCCACTTTCAGCCCCTTAAATCCACCCTACACCTACCCACATAAGCCATCCTAGCCATCCACATACCCCCCCTTCTAGAACCTTAAGGTGGCGCCACCTAATGACCTTCTAGAATGCCCATTTTGGCGCCAACACCAAAGGGTGTCAACACCCATAACTACCCCTTGGTGCCCTTTAAGGTGGCGCCAACTCTCCTTGGCCATGGGATCTCCAACCACCTCCATCAACTCATCTTGGCCATCCATTTCAAAGGTCACCATAGCCCCCCTCCTATTCTATAAAAAGCCACCACCTACCACCATTTTTGGGGCATCCTCCCTTAGTATATTTTTCTACCTAAACCACCTATACCTACGGCCAAGAAGAAGGAGTAGAGAAGGAGATTAAAGGGGCACATCACCAGCCCCTTTGGTGCCTTCTTCTCCCCACTCTCTTCAACTTGAGCCATGCCAAGGAGGAGGACTCTTCCAATTCAAGGAGGACGGCCAGGCAAAGGAGAAAATCTTAGGGTGGATGTCCACCCTTGGAGAGAAACTTAGGGCACGCCCCCTTAGGGCTTGCCTTGGAGGTCATCACCTTGGCGGAGTTCTGCAATGAAGGAGTTGAAGGATTCTTTTCAAGCTTGGGAGCCACCAACCTTGGATCAAGAAGCCCTCTTCTTCACCATCTATTTAGAGGATTTGTGTTTTCTTTTACTTCAATTATCTAGTAGTAGAAGCATTCCTCTACTAGGGATTTTTGTTAAACACTTTATCAATTATCTAGTTGCCTTCTTCGCATATCTTGTTTGCATTTCTATTTGCTTATTTTCAGCATTCTTCACTTCCTCTCCCTAATTATTCTAGGTTTCCACTTGCCTAGAGTGAGCTTAGGGAGAGGCTCTACTTGCTACTTTAGAGTTGTTTACTTAATTGGAAGTGTAAACACTTTTCCCGCCATTAGTTCGCATGTTGCCTTAGCTCAAAAATAAAAAAAATGGTATATTGAAAATTACCAAAAAGAAAGTTGAGATTTATTCCAAGCAAGCGAATCACTATTGCAAACATTTGGCCTCCTTGGACGACCCTAGATACTCCCCTATCTAGGAATATAAATTTAAGAGTTGATCGATTTTACACGTTACAACGACGTATTTTAACAAACCGCGTGAAATCGCTATCAGCGACGAGTCTCCACCACCGTGGAAGTGTGGTGTGACAGGCCACACCGCCATCCGGAGCTTGTCCGCATTACCGTGAGCACCACGCCGTGCACCTTCCTCGCCGTCGTCATCAACAACCATCGTCGCTGCAATTATCTTCTCAGTCACTTAAGACGTCCGGGAAATTTCCCGGACGTCTGAAGTCCACCCCCAACTCCAGCAGCAACTGCCGTCTGCCCACTTCATTTCCAGTGCACCAGCGACACCTTCAACCAGCACGTCACTGTTCTCGCCCGCTCACTCCACGTCGCCCGCTCACCTCCAACTGCACGCAAGGCATGCACATCCACCGCACCTGCGCACCCACACCTGCAGCACCAGCACTTCCGCCAACAGAGCATGCTCCCACGACTCCAGCCAGTGCGCAGCAGTTCCTCCTGCCAGCTGCGGCATTCTCTCGCACCTGCAGCGGCCCCCCCTCCAGCAGTCCCGCGCCTGCACCGCCTTCTGCGCCTACAGCGCCCCCCGCCAGCAGTCTCGTGCGCACCTCACCGCCAACAGCAGCTGTAGCACCGGTTGCAGCCACCTCCGCCTGAGCTCCATCCGGTCGGCTCCGGCCACCGTGCAACACGCTGCCACTACCGCTTCGAAGCCCTCGGTCCAAGGAACTTCGTCCGAGCTTCCCCCGTCAGGCCTTCCACTCCTCGTCGAGCACGGCAAAGGGGAAAAAATCCCCTATTTTGCTACAGTAAATGGCTGTTAATAATTACATTTTTTGCCATTGTCAATTTTTAATAATATTTTATTAATTCTGCATTGCGACAAATATCCTCTAGTTACTCAGAATTGCTATTTCAGCATTGTTTCTTGATTCAACCTTAATCTGAAGGCAATTTTGGCTTGATTCTTGTCCAAACTAACTACGAAGAAACGTTTTTAACTAGTGTGAATTTAAATACGTCATTGCCTCCCTGTGGATATGACCCGCTCTTCTATGAGTGGTTATTTCTTTTTAAATATTGATTAGTCGATTTTTCCACAACATAAAACTACAAATGACTTCAAAGTGAAAAATCCACTCGTCATGCTGTGCACCTCCACCTTTGAGATCAGGCGACCCTTGACGTCACCAGTGGGCCACACATTGGGAGGAGCACCATAGCTGCTGTGCTTACGATTGAGGTGGACCATGTTTCCACCGTCGGAGAACACCCAGAGTGGCTATTATCTCTGCCAATATGCAGTAGTTAGGATTCAGACTTTATTTATTTTCTTTATTTTATTTTCCTGTACATTTGGTTTAAGATCCTTGTTCTGGGGTACATTTGGGGGTTTTGTTCCCTGCCATTATTTTAGGCCTCTGCGCAGGTAATTTTTTGGGAGAGTGTTTCCATTTCTTTTGACTTAGGTTTTAATTTTCTTTCATGGATTGATTTTATTTTCCATTGTTTGTGCATAAGTAGTGTAGTTAGAAAAAAAAACTCTTGAGCCGCCTGCTAGAAGTTTCCTACCCCTAGGTCGATCATTTAGGGTTGTATGCTTTACTTCTAGATTTATATTTATTGCATTACGTGCATATCATTGCTGATTGCTGGAGAGCAAGGTATGTCCTATTTTCCTAGCATACTTGTTATGCATTTGCATATAGATGTAATTGCAAGACCACCTAATTGAATTGAAAAGATCTAACAAGTGGTCACATTTTCTTGAAAAGAACTAAAGGAGGAGCACTAAAAGCCAAGGACTTGAATTGATAACTTGTCATATGTTTCACAAAATTCAAACTCAAAATTTTACGGTGAATGCATATGCACGTGATTATGCACTAAGGCGCTCATTTTGACACTCCTAGGGTTGAGCTGCTAGGAAAGAACCCTCCTACCATTGGATTCCGAAGTGCTTGAAACTCAAGATCAAAGGTTTTGTAGCTCTAATGAGGGGGATATCCTATCATAGATTTTTGAGGGTAGTTAAGAAGCACCGCTACAAAGGAAAGCTTAGGCCTATTTGCATCCCTCGATCTTCTATCCTTGGAGAACTCTACCATTTGAATTAGAGGGAAGAGCACCTAAGTTCCAGCTAGGTCTTTTTAGGCATTTTGTAGGTCTACAATAGGCACGTAAATTGATTGAACAAATCATTTTGTCACCTACAAATTGAAACTAAACTCAAATGCCTAAATAGGTAAAGACCTAAAAAGTCCTAAATTGTGTTTGCATAGGGAAAAAATGGACTTGGGCGTGAGTTAGAATGGACCAATTTGATCACCACTCTTTCACCTCTTGCCTACACCCTTAGCCCCATTGTGCAGTTTTTGATCCCATACGCAGAGATGGTCCATCCTTGGATGGACAAAATGATATTCAGTGGGACCCTTTTTACTCCTACTATAGGACTGTTGGTTTGATTAAGCCCTAATGCTGTGAGTAGAACCTAGGAACGAGATACACCTTGCTTGATATCCCACATACTGCAGACGTACCGAACCCACCCTCCTTGAATGATGTTAATGGTTGGATAGAAACTCCTAGATATTATAGCTGGGGGCTTGACTTCTCTCCTGATACTAATGATGACCTCGCCACCTTGAAGACAGGAATATAGAAAATGTAAACACAAATGATGGAACTCTTAGGAGAGTCTTTGAGAGCAAGCCAACAAGACAAAGAAGGCATTAGCCACCCAACTTACCCCATTGAGGATGACTTGCACCCCTCTATGCTAGATGCATCTCCCGTGGGAGAGCCACACCTTAAGTTGGAGGGGAGTTTTGGGGATTCTGAAAGGAAGAATAGCTACTTTTCTAGGATTGATTTTGAAACCTCCCCGCTAGAAGACAATTCTTTGGGAGGTCTATGCCTTAAGTGGGAGGAGGATATGCATGAAAGTAGCTATGCATTGGATGAAGATGGGTGGCAACCCAAGGATGACATTGAGGTTAAGTACCCACTTGAGCTATATTGAAGTCAAAAGAAGGGAATGTTGGTACCATTGGAAGACCTCGACCCAGACAGTAGTATTTTTGTGACATTTGATGAAGTAGGTCGAAGTCAAGTGGTTAATCCTACCCTCCCTTCTGATGATGATCAACTAATGGAACTTAAACACACCCTTAGGGAATATGACCTTGCATTTCACCTATCTGAGGAGTCTGAGGTTGCAAGTATAAACCCATTACCACAGATAGAGTGTCCTAGGGGATTTGATAACAGGTGGAAAAATTTACACCTTGGGTAGATGACAAATTACTTGTTCAGGAGGAGGATGAATTATTTGAGGAACCTACATTCAGGATTTGAAGTGACACTAAGGGTGATTATGTCTTATTTGAAGAATTAGCTCCTGAGGATGTCACAGATTTGATCAACTTAGGTTTCCTTAGTGCTCCTATTAATTATATCTCTCCTCAGCATAAAATAATGGAAAATGTGGAACCAACTTATGAGATTTATGTGGATTCACATATACACCTCAAGGTGGAATTGAGTGAGGTACAAGAACTCAAGGACGACATTGATAGGATAATTCGTAGATCTGTTGCTTCCAACCTGCCTTCATATGTTTGGGAGTCACCCTCTAATTCGCCTATATCTGAAGGCAAGAATTTGACTCCATGTGTAAAAATGATCATTAATGAAGCAAAGGTAGATACTTGTGATTTTACAAGGGATGCTAGGGAGGCGATTGAGGAACTAGAAAGGCTGTTAGGAATGAACATCGCACCGACTAGACCCAACTAAAATGTTATGGCTATCCTGCAGCCTCGATACTTACAAACTTATGACAATCCCTCGATTAAAAATTTGCTCACTTATGTTCTGACTGGGGGCCACAACATACCATACTTCCTATTTTAGGGTACCAGGTTTGGATTGATATTTTTTATGGTCAGTCCATTACCCTGGGGGTATATCTTTGCACTTTTTCTTCCCCATTTCTCTTAGAGGAACCCAATCATCCCCCTACTCCTCTGGAGGTTGTTATTCCTACCTATCATTTAGAACCTCCTTCGGTGGCCTGGGAAGATTTCATTCCCATCTTGGTTGGGCAAGCATTTGCTATTGGGATTCATCATCAGCTCACCAGCATCTTAGGTTACCTGTTTTCTAGGACTGTATTATTGCACTCATCTTTTGGGCCTATTTCTTTGGTTTTGGAAATTGACTTGCAGGTTCTTTGGCCACTCGGCTGTCAACGAAATAATGGTAACCTAACTCTGACCTAGGTAATACCCTTCTATGCAATAGGGACATTGCAGATTTTAGTTATGTGGGGGTGTACTTAGGAGACATCCATAGCATACATACATGACGTAGACACATCTTTTTAGGTTAAATTGCCTATTCATGCATGTTCCTAGGCTTAGATTTGCATTTCATGTCATAAATATTGCATAGCATGCATCATTCTGCATTTAGAGTAGTTGTATATAATTTAGGTTAATTGCATTGTTTTTGTGGTCAGGACAAAAGGATATTTATTTCAGTGCCTCGGATTGACAATCCGATCGTATGGATCTGATTAAGATGACGATCGGAGTCCAACGCCTCTGAAATAGCCTTGATCGAAGTCCCATAGCATCATATGTAATCCAAGGAAGATCAACAGCCAAGGGACTAGGTGACGTAATCTGGAGCGTCAAACAACAAATCTGATCACATTGATGGATTTGGGTCCACAATCGCAACCCAACGACGCGAAAATTGACTCAATTCTACCTTTGTAGCATCCCATACAAAGGAAAGAAAATAGACAGCCTAGATTGCGGCACGTGGTGCAACCTAGGCTGCCCATGCACATGCACGCACCACCGCAAGCGAACAACAGCATGGGTGCACATGTGTGCGTGGAAATACGCACGCACAAGTGCAGTGGCACGTTGATTGCACAGCAATCATGGGTCCTAATCAACCTAAATAATGTCTGAACCTAGCTTAAATTGTGGATATTGCACTCATATCTTGCATATCATGCATTGCATCAGTCTATTTAGAATAAGATGAGATATCCTGCTAGTTAATGATTTTTATTGCTATTTGCAGATAATAAAGTGATCCAAGGTGAAGATAGTGGAATAAACAATAAAGGAAGAAGAATACTGATCCAGATAAGCGGAGTAAGGAGGATAGCCTTATCCTTACCCTTAGAAACCATAGGGCAGCCTTCCCAAACCCAAAACAACCTCCATTAGGGCACCTTAGCCTCAAAACCCAAACATGGATAGCACTATTCATGTTCTTATCCACCCTATCCCTCTCCCAAACACTTATGACCCAAAACCAACCCTAGAAAACCTAAAAGCCACTCTCCAACACCTTTTAGGACGTCTAGACAACTGGCTGAACGTCTGATTTCTGCAGAATAATAGTCTAGGAAGCCAAAACTCATACTAACACAGAATTGGACATCTAATTTTGTGTCCAGATGTCCAATTTTGTAGTATAAGACTTCTGACCACTATCCTGGATGTCTGATACTGCTGTCTGGTTCCTGATTTTGGTGTTGGAAGCCCTAGCTTGCCTATTTTGACCTAGGAACCCCACCGAACACCCTAGGAAACCTAAGTAGAGACCTCCTAAGCCTAGTACACTATCCATAGCCCTACTTGTCCTATCCCTAACCCAATTGAACCATCCCATACCTAATTGGGTGCATCTATAGTTGATTGGGTGCACCAGAGCTCAATTAGATCTACCCAGGATCTAATTAACTCATACCTATTAGGGTTACCCTAGCCTAATCACATGCACACATCTAATTAGACTTGACCTAGACCTAATTAAGTTCACTCCTACCCAATTACACTTTCTTAAGCCTAATTAGGTCCACACCCACTTAATCTAGATTGACCTAACCTATTTAGCACCTAATCCTACCAAAACCCACAACCTAGCCCTACGAAAAACACACACCCACACACACATGCACACCTTATCATTTTACTCCCACCAAACCCATGCACACTCTCTTGGAAACCCTAAAAACTTGTGTCAAACCTAGATCCAAAAATTGTGGCATTGGCTATTTTTGGAGCCACCAAAAGTGGAAACCAAATGGAGCCTTCCATAAGGGAAAAGAGAGAGCTACGAAATTGGACCATCTCCATACACTCTCCCATCCATACTCTCCACTCTAAATTTGCTTCCACCCTCCAAAACCTTAAGGCCGTCCTCCTCATCCTCCTCCAAGGCTCCATGGATGGCTAGCTAGAAAAGCTTCTCTCCAAAGCTTCAAGGACGGCCATTGTTAGAGAAAGGGAGCAACACCCTCCTCTCTCCACTTGGGTGCACTCACCCCCATCTTCTTCTTCTTCTTGGACAGCCATGAAGGCTCACCCATAGCCTCTTATGGCTGGCCATCTCTTTTGGTAGGCGTGTAGATGGGTTTGCGTACCCAAGGTCTAGCCTACACCCTCACACATGGCCGGTGGCCCTAGTGGCAACTTTCCGGCATGAGCGATTTTCTTCTATTTATATGCTTTCTAGTGTAGATGATGTGTGATAATTTTTTATGCATAAATAATTTCTTGATTTTTCTATGATTGATTATCCTCATGTTTTCTTGCCTATATGACACTTTGGTTTGTTCACACCATGCACGGCCACCATGGCCTCATTTAGATGCACATAGTCATTTAGGTTTATGCTAGTTTATCTAGATCTAGGTTTCAATACACTTTTCAAAATAAAAAATCAAAAACACAAAAAGACAAAAATAGTAGCTTAGGTTAGATTTAGGTTATAAAAGTCGATCCAAATCTCGATTCATTTTCATGCCTCCCAGAGATGAACGACCGGGACTTAAGTTCTAAAAGGAATAAAGATCTATGTGAGTTTCATTATCATAAATATCTTTGATAAGTGGTTTTTGCGACTATGCTACGATTTCCAACGATTTCAAAATATGCGATTTCCACTCTCGTCAAATGGCACTGTTGCTGGTGAGGCAACATGCGAGTTTAGATTTGGATTTGCTTAACTTCTGTTTGTTTTGATTGTAGGGTGTCAAGATGAGGATCTGCACACACATCGACCAATGGTGAAGACCATAGGTATCTTCTTCGTCCTCTAGTTTATTGCTTCCTTAATTTAGAAAAAAAGCAAAAAAAAGGAAAAAAGTATATATATAGAAATTCAAATTCAAAATTTCAGATCTGAATTAAAAAAAAAAATCTTTTTCTTTGGTGTGTGTTTTAACTTGGAAACTATTTAAGCACATCAAAAATCAGATTTGGAAATTCGGCCAGCAAATATTGACAATTTTCAAAAATTTATTGCTGTGAAATTAGGGGTCCAAAAATCTTGGGCTTAGGTCTGATATTAGGTTTTCAAACTAGCTTTCTAGTGCCACCTATATTTGGAAAAATTCTCACTATACAAATTTTAAAAATTCGCATAGTGGAAGGGGATCAGAGCAGTCTGCACTCTGATTTCTTATAACTTTAAACGTTAATTCTGACCTCTACATAAATCAAATCTCTTTGAAATTTATGGGGTTGGAAAACCACTAAAACCTAGTTTTTTCTATGAATTTTCAAGAATTTTTGTAGTTTCTTTGATACTGTTTCAAACTGCACTTCTCGTAGGGAGTCCATCTGGTCTATTTCACCTCCTGGAACATAAAAATTCATGAAAAATTGTATGAAATAGTAAAAATATTAAAAAAATATTCCGTGAAAAATTTATTGAAAAAGGAAGATCTCTACTAAATTTCATATTATTTTTCTTCAGTTATTGATTTGGGGAGTGATTTCAAGTCAGACTAAGGTCTGACTGCAGATTTTAGAAGAAGCACAAACCCTAGGTAATTCACATTAGGGTTTAAATTTAGAGACTCAAAACAAACCTTTTTGAGCTTGATTTGGGTGTGATTGCATGAGAAGGGATTTGCTGTGATTGGTTGTCTTCCCCTCACCCACTTGAATTGAAATTGATCTACACTTCAAACTTAGGCAACCAATTAGGTCTATTTAACTTAGTAGTGGTGCATTAGGACCATTGTTTTCTTTGATTGGGTCGCACCACTTCTACCTTATTGGACTTAAAAGCATCATATAGACCTATCTGATATTAGGGTTTCCACACTAAGGTAGAGCACATTTGCATGACATACTAAAAGGAAATTCATATAACAATTGGGACATGCAAAAACTGTTGCGTGCTTGTTTGCACCCCAAAACATGCCTGTAATAACGCCTTCTTGTGCTATTTTCTAGCATTAACTATGTATATTATGATCCTATAGTCGCATTTATAAAGACACTTGCATTCATGCATTTTATTGAGAAGAGGAAGAGGAGTGAAATAATGGCTTGCATATTAACATTTTTCTTCAAGTGCCTCCTTGCAAAATCCACCTCTTTTTATTTTTCCTCTTGATTTCTTCTTTTCTCTTCTTCCCACGGTTCATTTCTTCCACGCCATGCTGCATGCGATGCCATACCCTGCCAACACCTCTCCCTGCGGTTGCCACTCTCCAACACCTCTCCCTGCTGCTGCCATGCCTCCCCGCCACGCTCTCCTCCTCTATAAAGCCGCAGCTCTTCCTCGCGACGAAGAAAAGGGAGAGACGCAGCTGCTGCAAAGACCCCACAGCCACCACCTTCCTCTCCACCGTTCTCCCCACCCATACGCCGGCCCTCCGTCGAGGAGGCACCCGGCGAGCAGGAGAACCCACTGTGGTGCACACCACCACAGTGGGAGCACCACCGCCAAGCTCTTCAACGAGCCGGTGGGCGTGGTGTTTTCTTTTCTCTTCGTTTCATCTCCACGCCATTGCTGCCGCTTCAAGCTCCGAAGCTTGAAGCAGCAGCAGCAGCAGCTAAACCGCGGCGACAGCAACAGCAGCAGCACCCCCCGCCTCCTCCGCGACCTTCCCCGCAGGCGCGCAACCCTCCGCACGTGCCTGCAGGCCCGTTCCCCGCCTCCGTCTCTGTTCTGTCCACCCCGCATTGCACCCGTAGCCGACCGCCGCGCGCACTGCAGCGGCTGGCTACGGCCTCGCGCCGACCCCCGCGACCCTCCGCGACCCTCCGCGACCACCGCAGAACCTCCTCCACGCTCGCTCCTCCGCGCCATCGCTCGCTCGTCGACTTCGCGTAGGCCTGCAGAACCCTACGCGAAGGCGCGCCCGCACCCGCCGTCTTCAGACGTCCGCCTCCGCCTTCAGACGACGCAGAGTCAGACGTCTACTGCCTCCGGCAGACGTCTTAACTCGCGCATCCGCGATCACTCCTTCGCCCGCTCTCTCTCTGCCGATCTCTCCCGCCCGCTCTCTCTCTGTCTGGCGCTCTCTACTCTCTCTCACATACTCTCTCTCTCTCTCACGTATTCTCTCTCTCTCTCTCTCTTTTTCACTCACTCACAGACACACACTACACCAACACACACACATCTTCACCGACACACACACACACCCACACACACACTTACACTATACGTATAGTTATATATAGTAACATATATATACATACATATATATATATACATACATATATCTATTATATATATATACTTATATACATAGTATATCTATATAGTTATGTATACATACATATATTTATAATATATCTATATATATATATATACACGTATATATATATCTATATACTTATGCATATACTTATATATATATACATATATACTTATATACATATATATATATACATATCTATATACTTATATATATAGAAACATATATATATATATATATATATATATATACATATATACTTATATACATATAGATAGTAATATATATATATACTTATATACATATATATACACATATATATCTATAATATATATATCTATACATATATAACTATACATTTATATATATATATAGATATATTTACTTATATACATACATATGTACATATACTTTCATGTTATTTATTATACGCTGTATCGCGGGGATATCTGCACCAGTTGCTGATATTCCCTGATACACGCGTACAAAAAAAAGCGTGGTCCCATACATCATCCATCCTCCATCCACACTCCACGCGGCACCTAGTCGTGTTCGTTGCGTCTCTCTAGACGTCGACTGACTCGACATAGTGCTACACTCCATCGTCACCTCCACCCCTACCCCTTTATATATATACTACATATAAATATATATCTATAGCTACTATATTTACTTTCTGTCTATTAGCTTCCTTCTTAGTAAAAAGATAAAAAAAAAGTATAAAAGTGAAAAGATAATCTTTGATTTGCAGGTACCCCCGTCTTGCAAGTAGCAAGGCGTGTTTTGAAACTCTGTTTTGGCTAAAAGCCAAGGACACAATTTTGAGGGTGTGCCTCAAGAACAAGGATTACCAGAAAAAAACCTAAATAAGAAAAATACCAAAAACACAATAAACGAATGGAAGAGACGCGTTTTAAGGAAAACGTAGAAACTCGACTTGAACCCCACTTCCCTGAGTTCGACCCTGGGCCTAAAAGCGACAAGATAAAATCAATTAGGCCAGGTTAAAAAATTTTGTAAAGAGATGGTTAGGTCTGAATTAGGTTAACCACTATACACATTTCAACGATAAAAATATCATATTAACAACCTATTCGGGCCGACCCATCATACTTTTCTGGCGCCGTTGCCGGGGAAGGTGCGCTTTCGAGTAAGTTTCTATCCAATTCCTTTAAATTTGTCTCTTCTCTCTTCACGGGTATTGTTGTTTTTGGTGTGCAGGTGAACCTAGTGGAAGGAGAAGAAGGCTGACGAAGTCGAGGACGTGAGCAGATCCAAGGCGGCAACGAGAGCGTGAAGACGCCGACATCGCATTGGAGCTTCGCACACGTTGCCGAACAAGTAGGTTTTCTTTTCTCATCAAATTAGGGTTAACTTGCCACCACAATAAAAAAAAAAAAAAAAATTAAAACTAAAAACTAGCAAAACTTCTTGGAATTTCTTGAGGGCAAGTGGATTAAAATTCACTTGATTGATTGGTTGTCTTCACTCCCACTGCCCCGGGATTTCTCGCCTTACTTCGCATAGCGAAAATCCGAGAATCTTGATTCTTAGATTTTTTCGCCGTGGGAAGTATTCTTTGAGGCAAAGAAAAAGATTGCTTGTATCCCTCTTTTGCCTCACTTATCTTTAATTCAAGATCACATTTTTGGTGGGGAGACTTGGAATTGAGTTGATTCCAACCCCACCACGACTTTTCAAACTTGCCTGTGATTCGATCCTGAATACTTCAACCCCAACAATTTTATTTTCTTTATCTTTTGGTTGAAGCCTTGTGTGTGGAAATCATTTCTGGTGATTGGGAGCACTTGAATTGAAGTACTTTGGCTCCCTGTCACATTGATATAAAACTGATTCGTGCATCCACACCTAGAAATCTCCATTTAGGGTAGCCATTGCATTTTAGCATGCATTAACTAACTGATAATTGAAGAAGGGTTTCTTGGGCTTTAGAAAGAAAACCTGTATTCTTGCAAAACCTGGAGATTGGTTGAATTGGTAATTCAGCAAAATCCTAAAATTCACACTACTTAAGGTTGAACTCTAAAAACCATTCACCAATTAAAACTTCAATTCGGGGAGATTTCCCTGTTGCATGCATGTTCTTACACACTCTTAAAATCAATCACTTGGCCATTACCCGTAAACAACGCCCTTCACATTCCAAAAGCACTTGACCCTAAGCCTCTAATTAAAATTGGTAGTAACTTGACCCTTTTTAAGAATTGGAGGTCTAACTACCTACATGTAGCGGCTACGTGCTGGTGAGAGTTCCCGCGTGCTATCGGGTGTCTAAGACTGGGGTAAATGGCCTTTCAATCTGGCCTGGTGGTTCCGCGGTGCTCGCATTCGGTTCCATAGTTCGTGATAGTAGGTAACTTAGATCTTTAAGTCTAAGGGAACACTGTCGAGGTTAGGAACTTGTTTGTATTGATTTGTAATCAAGTGTACTTTGCGGCGTCATTTCTCTCATCTCTTTTCCCTACTCATCTCCTCAACTCTTCCTCCGGTAGTGCATGTTTGGGAGGAGGTCACAAAATCCTGAATTGCTTGTATTGACTGATAAATCTAGAAAAAGAGCCGAATCATACTCCTCCTCCACAAACATGGCACACACCCCCGCCTCATCACTTCATCACAATTCCAATTCTTTCAACACCAGGCTTATCCCGAGAAACCCTGCAAGACCTTCCTTATCGAGTGTCGCGCCAAGCGACTTGGTAAGTCATGTGGAACTGGCTTCTGCGAGCCAGTATTTCAACACGGAGGACCAAGCCTCCGTGTACTCAGACACATATGCGGACACATCTTCTGGCATAGAAGATGCCTGCACCCTGGGGAATAACCCATTTTCTGCCACGTATAACCCAGGGTGGCACAATCATCCCAATTTTGCATGGTCCAACAACCTGCAGCGTCGAAACCCCGCTGGTGGACCAATGCGATCGTCCGCACCCATCATCCCAAGGGCCCAGTCTAATCCTATGGCAAATCTGCCATCAGGCCCTTGTGTACAGAAAACCAAACACGCATCAAAACCTCTTGATAAATTGATGCGAATGATGATGGAAATGTCAAAGCGCCATAAAGAAAACATGACCTCTCTTCAGCATTTGGCGCAGCAGAATGCTGAGATCAGTCAACTAAGCATGGCAACTCGATCTCAGGGCACTTTTCCCGCCCAACCTGTTCCAAACCCGCAAAACTTTGTACCCTGTGGTCCGCAACCACAGGTACAACCTTCTCAGGAACAGGTTCATCAAATTCTGCAAGCTCCGAGTATTCCTCCGGGATTTCAGGTTAATCCCGCTGCAGCACCGCACTCTTATGCTGATAGTGATCACATCAAGGATGACACGTCTGACGAGGACGTGACTGTCAGTACGTGTATCGAACTAATTGGAGCCGATTCTGACTGCTGCGAATTACCTGACGACTGCCTGACCAACACAAACTGTGACGTTCCCCAATCCCTCCCTATTCCTGTACCTTCTCCTGACCAGACTTCTGACGAGGTTTTTTCTGCTTCCCATACCTTGTGGTCTGAGTCATCGCCAGGCTGCTAGCCACCGGTCCACAATATGGAAGACCGGATTGCCCTTTCTTTCCCGCTAAATCAGGCGGATTTGCAAATCCACACTGGGACCTTGAGCCCACATCTTACTCACCGGGGCTATTCCCTTTTGGATCCATCTATCCAAAAAGCCCCCCTTCTTGGCCAATCTAAGGGCCAACTTCCTCTTCCTGATCTGTTTTCTGATCCACCTGGGACACTCTCGTCCCAGAAAACGCCAAATCTCTCACCATCCACCATTACTTTTCACGCCTCTATCGCGATTACTTCGCTTTTCTCTTCACCACCCACCATCCACCCACCCTGATTTATACCCTGAACCTCAGCTCCTATTACCCGATCTGTCGTCCGTTCTCTGCCTTTCCCTGCATGCATATGAGGACATAGCATTGTTTGGCATGGTGGGGTGGATAGGCATCCATAGGATCCGGGTATTTTATGGTATCAGACAATTACCACCTATTTATAAATATGCAAGAAAAAGAAAAAAGAAAAGAAAAAATAAATATATATATATATATATTAGTAATAAATGGTGTTTAGTAATGATCTAAAAGCTGAAACAAAAAACACAATAAGTGTTTATGGATATTCAACCTCTGTTCTGAAGAATTTCCAGGGCACAGAAGCTTGATTCGCTCAGGCTCGGCTTAATTCACTTAAAGCATTGACGAAATAGATCAAAATCTCTCCTAACTAAGAACGTTTCTTGTACCTGAGACACCAGTACAGGATTCGTTGGTTTGCTTTTTCTTGAGAGCTTAAGTAAACTTGGTTCACACTACACATATCAGGAAAGATCAGGTGAACATAAGATCCAACCCTAGTGTTCATTAGGAAAGGTGGAGTCCTTACCTGTGCATGCAGGTAGACTTTTTATCCCAGGCTTTAGTCTTGTGTTTAGGAGTGACTCTTTCCGCCAAAAAGAAACTCTCCCATCAAAAAGAAAAATAAGTGTGCTCCTTCAAAATGTGTTGTAAGAGATATACTGACAGGTGTTTCAAAAAAAAATAAATAAAAGGAAAAAGAGTTGTCAAAAAAAAAAAAAAAAGATGTTGCAAAATAGTCGGTATATCTCACAAATGTCTGTATACTTTGTTTTTCGGTGAGCCACAAAAAAAAAAAAAATCATCAGAAAATGGGAGTTGAGTTTTCCGTAATCATCTTAAGGGTCAATTCGAAAACACGAGCTGAAACTGGGACCAACCTATACTTAAAAATTCGTGAAACCCTTGGAGTGAGTCTTAAGGTTCATCTGGTCAGTCTTGATCCTTCACTATGCACAAACCATAACCTCTTGAGCTCTCGAGTACGGCAAAACCTCATGGGTCCTGGAAATCGTACTTAAGATTTAAATATCAAGAGTCCTGGTTAGTTGAGAGATAATCTTTGTCATGTAAGATGTAAAGTACTGGTAATCTTCTCTACAATTGGTTCTCACAATATCCGATAATAAACACACCGATATCATCTCAGAAGAAAATCTTCAGCTTAAGATCATTTCTAAATACGGTTTTGCTAGGGTCTAGCAAAAGATAAGCATGGGGGTATATGTTTGCACCCCAAAACATGCCTGTAATAACGCCTTCTTGTGCTATTTTCTATCATTAACTATGTATATTATGATCCTATAGTCGCATTTATAAAGACACTTGCATTCATGCATTTTATTGAGAAGAGGAAGAGGAGTGAAATAATGGCTTGCATATTAACATTTTTCTTCAAGTGCCTCCTTGCAAAATCCACTAGACAAGTATGATGGGTCGGCCCGAATAGGTTGTTAATATGATATTTTTATCATTGAAATGTGTATAGTGGTTAACCTAATTCAGACCTAACCATCTCTTTACAAAATTTTTTGACCTAGCCTAATTGATTTTATCTTGTCGCTTTTAGGCCCAGGGTCGAACTCAGGGAAGTGGGGTTCAAGTCGAGTTTCTACGTTTTCCTTAAAACGCGTCTCTTCCGTTCGTTTATTGTGTTTTTGGTATTTTTCTTATTTAGGTTTTTTTCTGGTAATCCTTGTTCTTGAGGCACACCCTCAAAATTGTGTCCTTGGCTTTTAGCCAAAACAGAGTTTCAAAACACGCCTTGCTACTTGCAAGATGGGGTACCTGCAAATCAAAGATTATCTTTTCACTTTAATACTTTTTTTTTATCTTTTTACTAAGAAGGAAGCTAATAGACAGAAAGTAAATATAGTAGCTATAGATATATATTTATATGTAGTATATATATAAAGGGGTAGGGGTGGAGGTGACGATGGAGTGTAGCACTATGTCGAGTCAGTCGACGTCTAGAGAGACGCAACGAACACGACTAGGTGCCGCGTGGAGTGTGGATGGAGGATGGATGATGTATGGGACCACGCTTTTTTTTGTACGCGTGTATCAGGGAATATCAGCAACTGGTGCAGATATCCCCGCGATACAGCGTATAATAAATAACATGAAAGTATATGTACATATGTATGTATATAAGTAAATATATCTATATATATATATAAATGTATAGTTATATATGTATAGATATATATATATATATAGATATATATGTGTATATATATGTATATAAGTATATATATATATTACTATATATATGTATATAAGTATATATGTATCTAGATATATATATATATATGTGTGTATATATATAAGTATATAGATATGTATATATATATATGTATATAAGTATATGTATAAGTATATAGATATATATATACGTGTATATATATATATAGATATATTATATATATATGTATGTATACATAACTATATAGATATACTATGTATATAAGTATATATATATAATAGATATATGTATGTATATATATATATGTATGTATATATATGTTACTATATATAACTATACGTATAGTGTAAGTGTGTGTGTGGGTGTGTGTGTGTGTCGGTGAAGATGTGTGTGTGTTGGTGTAGTGTGTGTCTGTGAGTGAGTGAAAAAGAGAGAGAGAGAGAGAATACGTGAGAGAGAGAGAGAGTACGTGAGAGAGAGTAGAGAGCGCCAGACAGAGAGAGAGCGGGCGGGAGAGATCGGCAGAGAGAGAGAGCCGGCGAAGGAGTGATCGCGGACGCGGGAGTTAAGACGTCTGCCGGAGGCGGCAGACGTCTGACTCTGCGTCGTCTGAAGGCGGAGACGGACGTCTGAAGATGGCGGGTGCGGGCGCGCCTTCGCGTAGGGTTCTGCAGGCCTGCGTGAAGTCGACGAGCGGGCGATGGCGTGGAGGAGCGAGCGTGGAGGAGGTTCTGCGGTGGTCGCGGAGGGTCGCGGAGGGTCGCGGGGGTCGGCGCGAGGCCGTAGCCAGCCGCTACAGTGCACGCGGCGGCCGGCTGCAGGTGTAATGCGGGGTGGACAGAACGGAGACGGAGGCGGGGAACGGGCCTGCAGGCGCGTGCGGAGGGTTGCGTGCCTGCGGGGAAGGTCGCGGAGGAGGCGGGGGGTGCTGCTGCTGTTGCTGTCGCCGCGGTTTAGCTGCTGCTTCAAGCTTCGGAGCTTGAAGCGGCAGCAAAACCGCGGCGACAGCAACAGCAGCAGCACCCCCCGCCTCCTAGCGGCAGCAATGGCGTGGAGACGAAACGAAGAGAAAAGAAAACACCACGCCCACCGGCTCATTGAAGAGCTGGGCGGTGGTGCTCCCACTGTGGTGGTGTGCACCACAGTGGGTTCTCCTGCTCGCCGGGTGCCTCCTCGACGGAGGGTCGGCATATGGGAGGGGAGAACGGTGGAGAGGAAGGTGGTGGCTGTGGGGTCTTTGCAGCAGCTGCGTCTCTCCCTCTTCTTCGTCGCGAGGAAGAGCTGCGGCTTTATAGAGGAGGAGAGCGTGGCGGGGAGGCATGGCAGCAGCAGGGAGAGGTGTTGGAGAGTGGCAACCGCAGGGAGAGGTGTTGGCAGGGTATGGCATCGCATGCAGCATGGCGTGGAAGAAATGAACCGTGGGAAGAAGAGAAAAGAAGAAATCAAATGGAAAAATAAAAAGAGGTGGATTTTGCAAGGATGCACTTGAAGAAAAATGTTAATATGCAAGCCATTATTTCACTCCTCTTCCTCTTCTCAATAAAATGCATGAATGCAAGTGTCTTTATAAATGCGACTATAGGATCATAATATACATAGTTAATGCTAGAAAATAGCATAAGAAGGCGTTATTACAGGCATGTTTTGGGGTGCAAACAGTGCTCCACCACAACCTTGTTTGAATTGACTTAAACAAGGAAACCCTAAAAGAAAAAAATTAATATAAGTACTTGAATCATAAAATCCACCACCCCAACTAAAGCTTGTATTGAAAATCCTTTGTCTGTGCACTTCACACTCTAAATCCAATTTTAAGGGCATCACCCCCAATCACCCAATCACATTCCAATAGCACTCTAAGCCCAAGCCTAAAACTAAGTAGACGTGACCTAGGCAGGACTAAATTACTTGGTAACTGAAATTTAATTGGGTAAAAATCAATGCCTTGTCTATTTGGACCAACTGGTGACAAGAAAGGTCGATGCGGTAACCGCGTTAACCTTTAGTGGTGTCCTGCCGTGTGGGGTGTCCTAAGGGGTCCCACCAATCTGGCCAACCAAGTAATTCAAGGGTTGGTTTAACCTAGTTCCATCTTATGATACCAAGTTTAGATCCAATTAGGGTATACAATTTAAGGCTAGCTTGTTTGCTTGATTTGGGGTTCTCTCATCTTTCTTGCTAGGCCTTTGCCTTAATTCCACCAGCCCCTTGTAGCTGGTTGTGTCTACCTAAGGAAGACTATCTCTTATCTCTATTCACATCTTCTCTCAAATATCCATGAACCCATATCATTCTTTTGACCCTCGGGGTCCTCCATCTCCCAACCCAACCATGATTTCGACTCCTCTTGGTTGGGAGACTCATCCTAACTAGCTGAGATATGATTATCCTTATCCCCTAGCTTATTTAGAACCTGAATCTCTTGGATCTGACCCTTATCTAGATCGGAACCAATTGAAAGCCATAGTTACTGAATTCCAGGAATATAACAAGGACTATACAGATCTATGTGCCAAGCTTCTGGAGCAAATTAGACTATCTCTGGCACAATCTCAATCTTATCACTCCTCCCAGGAACAAGAGACTTGGAACAACCAGCCTAGTGGGTCTAGTGACCCATATTTTGGATCCACTAGCTATTCTACTAATTCTTGATACCTTGGGGAGGCATCCTGGACTCAGCCAACCCAAAAGGCACCTTTGGACCTAATTTGTGATTTGGGTAGATCAATTGAGGAATGCACTATTTCTGATACACCTATACCTGATGAGATATCTCTAAGGAATTGGAATAATGCATCACAAGTACTGGACCACATAACAGGTTCTAAATCAACTCCCTCTATAGTCATCCCCACTCAGGGTGAGACACATATTGATTCATATCGAAATTCGTATAACCCTGAGTGGAGAAACAATCCTGATCTTTCATGGCCACCATAGAGACCGACTCAGACTGAACATCAATCTAGGCTAGCCCAATACTCCACTCAAACCACTTTAGGGCAACCATCTAGTCCAACCCAACCCGCAACCACCCTTGAAGATATCATGAACATTTTGTTGGACTTTGACAAGAAAAATGAAGAAAGGCTGACTAATTTGGAAAATCAAGTGAAATCTCAAGGGGATCAAATCAAGAGACTTCAAGAATCACTTTATCCCCAGATGCAAATGCTTTTTCACTCCTATTCTCCACCTATTCTTCCGACCCCTCCTCTAATCTATCATACATGCCATTATGCAGGGGCCGAATTTGTGGCCTCTAAAAGGAAGAGAAAAGCTAAGAGCCCACCCAAACGACCTGATTCGGGCTCAACCAAAAATCATAAGACCAAACCCACATCCAGCTCTGACTCAAACTCAAGAGACAAAAAGAAGAAAAAGGCTTTTGAAGTTGATTTGACCTATTTACCCTTTCCTAAGGCCTTAAAGAAAGAGTCGCAAAAGAAGAAAAAGACTTGCACACCAAAAGAGGTGGTTTTCTCAGCTAACATAAGTGCATTTGTTTCTGGCACTCTACCACCAAAAATGACTGACCCTGGAAAACCCTTCATATCTTGTGCTATAAAGGGATTCACCTTCAACAAAGCCCTTGTGGATCTAGGGTCTTCCATTAGCTTGATTCCTACCACCCTTTTTGACCGCACCAAACTTGGAGATCTGCACCACACACCTGTCACCATTAGAATGGCAGATGGCTCCATCAAACTACCGAAGGGGGTAGTTTAGGATGTGATTATTATAGTGCAAGGTCTTAGCTTTCCAGTCGATTTTATTGTCTTGGACATGAATATACCGGAGAAGCTAAGTAATTCACCCATTATTCTGGGTTGACCTTTCTTGGCTACGGCCAATGCACAGATTGACTGTTACTCAGAATGTATGGAGGTGAGTAGCGACAATGAGAAGGTTCACTTTGATATGTATGCAGCCGCTAGGAAAACAAAGTCAGGGTACTTTCTGGATGACATGGAAAGTGAGTCCGAGGGTAATTCGGAAGAAACTATGGCAATTGACACCTGGGTAGAACCACAAGACTCGAATCAACAATCCACTAGATCACATATGTCACCCTCCCTACCAGATCAAATCATTGATAGTATGGTTGACTATCTTGATCTACCTAGCCCAATTCAAACCCCTGCCCCTTGCAATGAATCCCAAATTACTCAATTGATCAAAATGATTCATGAAATAAAAGAAGCTAGTGCAAGAGAATATGATGATATAAGGAAAGAGCTTGATAGATTCCAGGATGAGCAACAAAAACCAAAAATGTTTGAATCTGGGTTAGGTGTATCACAACCGATTTGTGATTCGGTGGTGGTCATGCAGGATTTTGTTGATAGAACAACCGAGGTGGATGATATTGATAACCCTATGGAAGTTGAGAATGGAGATTTATTTGAGAATCTTGATCTTGATTTAGGGCCTGAGTACCAATCATTTCATTTTGAGGAACCAAGCATTAAGGGGCCTGAATATGATTTTGTTGTATTTGAGACTACCCATGGAGACATTGATGAATTAATTCAAATGATCTCATACACGGAGCAACAAAATCAAAAAGACTGTAACTCCTCAATCAATGATTCAGCCCATTCCACTTTCATGGAGGGACTCACTACTAAATCTAATGCCTAACTTCATCTAAGTGAGAAGAAGGAAATATCCCCTTATGAAATAGATATTCAAGAAATTGAAAGATTATTGGGGATAACAGATGATGAGTTACCAGGGGAAGCTAGGAATTTTGGGGAATCATGTGATAATTGGGAATTGGCATTGGATAATTTGGAAGAGACAAAAGAAGAAGATGAGACCCAAACATCTTTGGTAGAGATAGAGACTGACCACTGGACCTTGATTTCCAAATCTGACCACACTACTTGGGTCATGCCTTCCATTCATCACCATTATCAGGACCCATATGATTTCACCCCACACAACTCCACCCATACCCCTACCACCCACATTCTCCATCACCTCTTCGAGATGCCTTCACCTTCATTCCTTCCAGGCACCCGTATTTATCTATCTTTCTTCTGTAGCATATGGCTGCAGATAATCCCAAGCCCCATCTACATATTTTTCCGATTATTTGGACTTGGAATTCATGGACAGCTGGTTCCCATTTGATATCCGCTATTGGCGAATGTGACTAAAATTCTTATCATTTTACTCACCATTCTCAATACTGTATTGGTATATCCTTTTTGAGTGTACGCCTAGCTGGAGGCATTAATCTCAGCACTTATATATTGCATTTTTATTTGTCATATTTTTCCTGCATATTCAATTTTAGGTGTTGGAATAAGTGGAACGTCAAGCCATTCCAGGTGAATTCTACCCATTTACTCCCTGTCTTAATTTATTTTTCGTTATATTCATGAATGAGGACATGCAAGAAACATGGCATGGGGGGGTAGTAATTGTAAACTGAAAATTTTTCTACCAACACCTAGGAAAAACCTTTTGTACATCATGCTAATTGCACTTTAGGATCCTTAAATTAAGAACAACTGACTCCACCTCCAATGCTCGCATTGGAGCTAAAAATCATTCGCAACAGCCACTTTCGACTCATCCACTCACCTTTTCGTTCTAAATTTAGGGCCAAGTTGAATGTAATCTAAATTAGGGAAATCTTCAAAGAGCAACTTTTGAAAGGTTATACATAGCAAATATACATATTGCACTAATGAATAAGATTATTTTTTTAAGATAATGCATTAGGGATTTTATCCTCTAGTTGATTCCTGTAATCTAGAATGCAATACAACTTTTCACACACACGTAGAATTTGAAATGGATTCACGATGAAGGTTGATAAATGTCTTTAGTCTGTCGAGAAGAAGCAGTGCTTCTTCTCCTGAACCCCTGGATAGTGTTTTGGGAGTCAGGCAGATTTTCTTCCAAAAATCCACCAAATAGTGTGAGATGAGAGTAGAGTGTACTGGTGCTCTAAGATTAGTGCAAGGAATCTGGAATCCAAAATAATTAGGTGATGATACTTAGAGATTAGGCATAGTTTTCGCTCTCCGTTCCTGTGTATACATTTTTGTGTGAAATATTGAGAGCTACCAAATAAGGCAAATACGCGGTGAGCGAGTTTTCATAAAACTAGAGCTAAGGTGGATGGTTACGACCATTCTTTACGGAATCCTCGGCTAAAGGAGTGTATTGATATCAAGGTCAGAAATACATTGTCCATCCGTCTCTCCCAATGCCATGAGTAGGCAGTTCCACCAAATAAGCCACCTAATGTCTCTTGAGTACCACCAATCCCTAATAATGCCTCCTTAATAAAGGTCATGAATGTATGCTAGCTTGTGCTGTGATGAAAAAAAATAAATAAATAAATAATAAATAGATTAAAGAGAGAGAGAGAGAGAAGAGAGAAAAAAAGAAGAAAAAAAATTTGGAAGAAGAAGAAAAGAGCAGAAAAAGAGTTTGTGAATATTTAGTATTTATTTCATTTGCATTGAGGCAATACCACCAAACAAATTTGAGATCCACCAAATGAGGCCTTAACCTATTTTTCTGTGTTTTTGACCGCCCGAATACTGGCTGAGGAATTCCGACTTAGTGTTGAAGGTTCCCTACCAGGAGGGGTGACGTAATAAAATTGCGGAATTGAATATATAAAGCAATATCACAAAAATAAGTAATCACAAAATGTGCACAGGTATTTTTAGGTGGAAACCCAAACCGGGTGAAAACCACCACCTAAGCCTCTCGAGTTAGGATTTACCGATCAACCAAGTTGATCAAATCCACTAAACCGAATCACTTAAAACGAGGGTGATTCAACCTCAATACAACCACGCTACAAGTACGAGGGTAGCGTTCCTCAACCCCTTCTCTCCACGAGAAGGATTTTGTCCCACGAAGGAGACGGGAATTCGCAAAGCGAATACCCAACCAAAATACAAAGATAAAGGAAACAATAGTCCTATAGAGCCAACAAAATAATTAAACCTAGCTTCTATAGGAAATAGGAAACTCCCCTTTGCAAGGAGTGCGTCGACGATGACGCGGTGCGTGTGCCACGCGATGGCTCTACGTCGCTCTCGTTAACAACGCCGGGAGAGCGGGTGCGCAACGGTTGAATGCTCTCAAGAAAATGGAGCTTGAGCTTAGAGAGCAAGTGCTTCTTGGACACAAGAGAGTGGAAATACTTGATCTTAGTGTATCTTGGTCTCTCTAGGTGTATATTTTGTGTGTCTAAGTGTATCCAAGTATTTTTCTAAGTGTCTCTTGTTGTGTTTTTGGTGTGTAAAGGCTCCCCTCTATTTATAGAAGCCTCAGGAAGGTTTTGGAAGGCTTAGAAAAGCTTCCATAGCCGTTGGGTGCAAAGCCCAAGAGAATCAGGCCGAAATCAGGACAATGATTGCATTTGACAGGGTTATCAGACGTCTAACTCTGGCATCAGACGTCTGGAAGGCCACTTTAAGACGTCTGATTCCAAGGTCAGACGTCTGATTCTATGCGGGTTTCTCCCTGACTTGAATCATATCTAAACAGGGTTTTTGTGCAAGTCCATCAGACGACATACAGGACGTCTGGCACTAAGTATGGACGTCTGGAAACCTAGTTTTACTGTGGGAATTGATTTCCAAACGTTGCAACGGCTAGAAAATCTCTGAGAAGAGATTTTGGGTCAGCCGAGGCAAAACGGTCATTTATCAGACGTCTGTAAAGTCCTATGGACGTCTGATAAGGCTCTAACGGTCATATTCTTGAGTGTCTTCTAAGGCAGCCAACGGTCCACTAACTGGACGTCTGGCAAAGTCATCAGACGTCTCCTAAGACGTCTGGTCTAAGGTCTGGACGTCTGATTTCATCAGACAGAACTAACTATGTCCAGCCTAACAGTTATCAGACGTCTTAACATTCTTTATCAGACGTCTGATTTGGGAATTAGATGTCTGGAAGTGCTGTTTGAACCCTATATTGGTTTTCTAAGTATTCTACAGAAAACTAAGTATCCTAGGGTTGTGCCGGTGTTCCTAGGACTACTGTTAGGGTTCTTTGAGGCTCTTTAACATAAATTCTAAGGAAATAAAGAGCAACAAAAGAAATGAAAAATACAACAAGTACAAAAGAAGGAAATCTATCCTATTCTTCATTTCCTTCCATCTTCAATCTTTCGCTCCACGCGAACCTCCTCTGTCAAGCTCCTCCAATCCGTCCTGGATGCGAGCTCGAACTCCGTCTAAACACGTCCACATTTGCAATTGACCTGAAATCTAGGACTCAAATTGCAAATGTTAAATAACACGTGTTTTGTTATCATCAAAACAAATGATCGTGGTGCTCTAGCACCAACAAGTGTTAGGGTTATGAGAACTCAATTAAAGTGTTAATGCCAAGTGAGACCACCAAATACAGATCATATGTGTGAATTTGGTGAGATTGTGAGCTCTAAGAAAAAAAAAGAAAAGAAAAGAAAAGAAAAAGAAAAAGAGAGAATGAATACAAAGGAACCAAAAGAGAGCATAGTTTTTCTCGCCTTGCTCTGAGTGGAGTTACTTAATAATTTGGGAATCTAGATTCTATAGTACTAATCTCTATGTAGCACCAGTCGAGAGTGAGCCACCAAATATACAATATTTTCACTTTAAGATCCTCTACCTAAGCTTAAAGCCAGGTGGAATTCATAGAATATCTTGAATACCCCGAGGAAAGAAGTCTGCCAATCCCGCTAGAATTTTTACTAGGGGTCAAATATAGGCTTTAGAGGTGAATCAATTTTTCACTCAAATCTGTTGCAAAAGCTACGTAGCTGCACTTTCATATTTGTCTAGATTTCTAGAACATAGGATGAAAACAAAAAGGAGAAAAATCTCTAAGCATACACTTGATAAAATAATCAATCCCTTAGGTACCTTTATGTGAATAATTTAGTCTTGCATTTGCTAGGGACTAACAAAGTTTAGGCATGGGGTAGGATGGCACAGCAATCATGGGTCCTAATCAACCTAAATAATGTCTGAACCTAGCTTAAATTGCAGATATTGCACTCATATCTTGCATATCATGCATTACATCAGTCTATTTAGAATAAGATGAGATATCCTGCTAGTTAATGGTTTTATTGCTATTTGCAGATAATAAAGTGATCCAGGATGGAGATAGTGGAATAAAGCAATAAAGGAAGAAGAAGACTGATCTAGATAAGAGGAGTGAGGAGGATAGCCTTATCCCTACCCTTAGAAACCATAGGACAGCCTTCCCAAACCCAAAACAACCTCCATTAGGACACCTTAGCCTCAAAACCCAAACATGGATAGCATTATTCATGCTCTTATCCACCCTATCCCTCTCCCAAACACTTATGAACCAAAACCAACCTTAGAAAACCTAAAACCCACTCTCCAGCACCTTTTAGGACGCCAGACATCTGGCTGGACGTCTGATTTCTGCAGAATAACAATCCAAGAAGCCAAAACTCATACTGACACGGAATTGGACGTCTAATTTAGTGTCTAGACATCCAATTTTGTAGCATAAGACGTTTGACCACTATCTTAGACGTCTAATACTACTATCTGGTTCCTGATTTTGGTGTTGGAAGCCCTAGCTTGCCTATTTTAACCTAGGAACCCCATCGGACACCCTAGGAAACCTAAGTAGAGACCTACTAAGCCTAGTCCACTATCCATAGCCCTAGTTGTCCTATCCCTAACCCAATTGAACCATCCCATAACCTAATTGGGTGCATCTACAGTTGATTGGGTGCACCCGAGCTCAATTAGATCCACCCAGGATCTAATTAACTCATACCTATTAGGGTTACCCTAGCCTAATCACATGCATACATCTAATTAGACTTGACCTAGACCTAATTAAGTTCACTCCTACCCAATTAGACTTTCTTAAGCCTAATTAGGTCCACACCCACTTAATCTAGATTGACCTAACCTATTTAGCACCTAATCCTACCAAAACCCACAACCTAGCCCTACGAAAAACACACACTCACACACACACGCACACCTTATCATTTTACTCCCACCAAACCCATGCACACTCTCTTGGAAACCCTAAAAACTTGTGTCAAACCTAGATCCAAAAATTGTGGCATTGGCTATTTTTGGAGCCACCAAAAGTGGCAAGCAAATGGAGCCTTCCATAAGGGCAAAGAGAGAGTTACGAAATTGGACCATCTCCATACACACTGCCAACCATACTCTCCACTCTAAACTTGCTTCCACCCTCCAAAACCTTAAGGCCGTCCTCCTCATCCTCCTCCAAGGCTCCATGGACGGCTAGCTAGAGAAGCTTCTCTACAAAGCTTCAAGGACGGCCATTGGTAGAGAAAGGGAGCAACACCCTCCTCTCTCCACTTTGGTGCACTCGCCCCCATCTTCTTCTTCTTGGACGGCCATGAAGGCTCACCCATAGCCTCTTATGGCCTGCCATCTCTTTTGGTAGGCGTGTAGGTGGGTTTGCATACCCAAGGTCTAGCCTACACCCTCACACAAGGCCGATGGCCCTAGTGGCAACTTTCCAGCGTGAGGGATTTTCTTCTATTTATATGCTTTCTAGTGTAGATATGTGTGATAATTTTTTATGCATAAATAATTTCATGATGTTTCTGTGATTGATTGTCCTCATGTTTGCTTACCTATATGACACTTTGGTTTGTTCACACCATGCACAGCCATTATTGCCTCATTTAGATCCACATAGTCACTTAGGTTTTTGCTAGTTTATCTAGATCTAGGTTTAAATTCGCTTTTCAAAATAAAAAATCAAAAACACATAAAGACAAAAATAGTAGCTTATGTTAGATTTAGGTTATAAAAGTTGATCCAAATCTTGATTCGTTTTCATGCCTCATAGAGACGAATGACCGGGACTCAAGTTCTAAAAACAATAAAGATCTATGTGTGTTGTCTTTAGCGACGTTTACAGCAGATCTTTAGCGACGTTTATGACTATCACTAGATGTCCTGTATACGAATTTGATTCTTTCCTCCACTATAAAAGGACCCCTACCCCTTCCATTTTTCTTCATCTCTTCCTTTCTTCCTCTCACCACCTCTAAGGCTCTAGAGAATGCTTGTTCCAAGCCCCGGATGCTCCTCTAGAGTAGAAAATCAAATAATTTTCCCTCCCCTCATCCCCATTCGTGGAGCATCTCGTGGCCATCCTCTCACCGCCTTTCGAGAAGAAGATCCTCGCCGTGACACTGTCCGGCCCCATCCTCCGTCCTCCAGCTCCATCCTCCTTCGTCCTACTCCTCACTACCTTCGTCCAGGTGACATCAGAGCATGTCATCCTCCAAGAAACTGTCGAGGGGGATTTCTCTCACCTCTTTCTATCTTTTTATGCTTTCGTAGTGTAGTTTTCCTACTTTTGTAGTTGTAACAAACAATTCTTGATAAATAGATGATTGTTTCTTTCTCTCTCTCTCCCTGTCCCTCTCTCTGTTATATTTTTGCAAGTAGATAAAGTTTTCATCAACCTAATCTCTTGCTTGTTAAAAATACCCAAAAAAATTAGAAAAGAAAAAAAGGAAATAAACAAATAAAAGTGAAGCGCGGATTTCATAAAACCTAATGTTTGCCTCCTCGTGTTCGACCTGGGACTCACTTTTTGAGTTTTGGTATAAATTTTATTTAACCACGCATTTTGCAACTATGATGACGGGTTACTCATAACCCCGATTTCAAACTCGTGAAACCCATGTGATCATTTTGGTGCCATTGCTGGGGAGGCAATGCTCTTTTTTTTTCCCCTGTGTTTTTTTCTGCCTTACCTAACTTTTATCACTCTTTTTCTCTAATCTTACTGTGATTGTAAGTACTCTTCTGAGGAGGGCCAAAGCGATTAGATTGGAGAAAAGTGTAGATGAAAGTTCTGTAAGTGTCCCCCACTCCACCCCCACCTTAGTTTTCATTCCATAAACTAATAACTCAAACCCAAATCAACTTAGGTGCTTTGCATAAACCTTAGGGTAGATTTTGTTTGTTTGATTGCCACTCCACTCACCTCACACACCCGCATATATGAAAAAGAATAAAAAAATATTCTTCTCTTGTGGGATTTAACTGAAAACTACAAACTTAACACCCACAACTTCTTATCATAAGGTGCACAATCACTTTGATTCTACCACTTAACCAGGATTTGATCTGTGGACCCGGTACACTTCAACTCAATACACATAAGTGAGTAGAAATCCGAATAGGTTAAACATTCTTGTGTGCCTTAAGTAAGTGGTTGATACGGATTTTACGCGGTTTGTAAAATACGTCATTGTAATTTGCAAAATCGATCAACTCTTAAATTTATAAACCTAGAAAGTGAGGTATCTAGGGTCATCCAAGGAGGCAATATGTTTGCAAAATTCAAGTCACTTGCTTGGAAATAAAAATCACCTTTCTTTTTGGTCTTTCTCAATATGTTTTTGAAATTAAGGCAACATACGAAATTGTTGGCAAGAAAGTGACTAACACTTAACTCAATACACTACTCCTAAAGTGGCAAGTACAGCCTCTCCCTAAGCTCACTTTAGGCAAGTGGAGGCCTAGAATTATTAGGGAGAGGGAGTGAAGCATGGTAAAAACAAAGCAACTAAAAATGCAACTAAAGAAGGCAACTTGATTAATGAGAAAGTGTTATACAAAAACCCTAGTAGAGGAAAGCTTCTACAACTAGAATTATAAGTACAAAGTAAAGAAACACTAATCCTTTAAAAATTGATGAAGAGGGGAGCCTCCTTGCTCCAAGCCTAGTAGCTCCTGGGCTTGAAAAGAAGTGCTCCAACTCTTTGTCTTTGAAAGCTCCACCAAATTGATGTCCTCCAAAGCAAGCCCTAAGGGGGCGTGCCCTAAGCTTTTCTCCAAGGGTGGACATCCACCTTAGGTCCTTCTCCTTTGCCTATCCATCCTCCTTGAGATGGAAAGGTCCTCCTCCTTGGCATGGCCCAAGATGAAGAGAGTGGGGAGAAGAAGGCACCAAAGGGGCTGGTGATGTGCTCCCTTAATCTTCTTCTCTACTCCTCCTTGGTTGTAGGTATAGGTGGATGTTGGTGGAATAATACACTAATGGAGGATGCCCTAAAATGGTGGTAGGTGGTGGGTTTATATAGAGTAGGAAGGGGGCTAAGGTGACTCTTGAAATGGAGGGATAAGATGGGAAGATGGAGGTGGTTGGGGATCCTATGGCTAAGGGCAATTGGCGCCAACCCAAGGGACACCTAGGGGGTGGTTATGGGTGGTGGCACCCTTGAAGTTGGAGCCGAAATGGCTTCTAGAAGGGGGGGCTTAGGTGGCGCCAAGTAGGGTTCTAGAAGGAGGGGTAGGTGGATGGCTAGGATGGGTTGTAGGGTTAGGTGGGTTTTTTGGGTGGTACAAGCCAAGGATGCTGGAGCATAGCTAAGCTAAGCTAAGCTAAGTTAAGCTAGCTTAGCTAATGGTTGAGTTTCTTTCGCTTGTACCACCCAAAAAACCCACCTAACCCTACAACCCATCCTAGCCACCCACCTACCCCTACTTCTGGAACCCTACTTGGCGCCACCTAAGCCCCCCCTTCTAGAAGTCATTTTGGCACCAACTTCAAGGGGTGCCACCACCCATAACCACCCCCTAGGTGTCCCTTGGGTTGGCGCCAATTGCCCTTAGCCATAGGATCCCCAACCACCTCCATCTTCCCATCTTAGCCCTCCATTTCAAGAGTCACCTTAGCCCCCTTCCTAATCTATATAAACCCACCACCTACCACCATTTTAGATCATCCTCCTTTAGTGTATTATTCCACCTACATCCACCTATACCTACGGCCAAGGAGAAGGAGTAGAGAAGAAGATTAAGGGGGCACATCACCAGCCCCTTTAGTGCCCTCTTCTCCCCACTCTCTTCAACTTGTACCATGCCAAGGAGGAGGACCTTTCCATCTCAAGGAGGATGGCCAGGCAAAGGAGAAGGACCTAGGGTGGACGTCCACCCTTGGAGAAAAGCTTAGGGCACGCCCCCTTAGGGCTTGCTTTGGAGGACATCAATTTGGTGGAGCTTTCAGAGATAAAGAGTTGGAGCACTTCTTTTCAAGCCCAGGAGCTACTAGGATTGGAGCAAGGAGGCTCCCCTCTTCATCAATTTTTAAAGGATTAGTTTTTCTTTACTTTGTACTTATAATTCTAGTTGTAGAAGCTTTCCTCTACTAGGGTTTTTGTACAACACTTTCTCATTAGTCAAGTTGCCTTCTTTAGTTGCATTTTTAATTGATTTATTTTTTGAATTCTTCACTCCCTCTCCCTAATTATTCTAGGCCTCCATTTGCCTAGAGTGAGCTTAGGGAGAGGCTCTACTTGCCAGTTTAGTAGTGTATTGAGTTAAGTGTTAGTCACTTTCTCGCCAACAATTTCGCATGTTGCCTTAATTTCAATAACATATTGAAAAAGACCAAAAAGAAAGGTGATTCTATTTCCAAGCAATTGACCTAAATTTTGCAAAAATATTGCCTCCTTGGATGACCCTAGATACCCCACTATCTTGGTTTATAAATTTAAGAGTTGATCAATTTTTCACGTTACAATGACGTATTTTACAAACCACTTAAAATCCGTATCACTTTTTGGCGCCATTGCCGGGGAGGCACAGCTTTGCTTAATTTTATTTTCTCTTGCTTGAAGTGGATCTCATCCCCTTCTCTTTCTTTTCTCCAGTGTGTGCAGGAACTACAGTGGGAAAGTAGGAATTAAGAAGCAAAAGCTCAAAGTTCCTTTTCTTCCTGTGATTTCAAGTTGGTTCCCCATTTCTTGTCACATTTAGGCTAAAAGACTACCAAAAAAATATTAAACTTGGCTTTCAAGACCCTAAACACTTTAATTAAGTGGAGTGGTGCTCATAAAAATCCATTATTTGCTTGTATGCTTTACTAAACACCACTCCAATCCTAGTATTGGTGTTCTATTTTTCGGGTCTAGATTTCTGTCCGGACTTTAAAAATCAATTCCTAACACCACAGGCCTCCTAAAATCATAAAAATTCAAACAGTGATTCCAAATTAAGTTAGGAACATCTGTTCCAAATTTCAGATCAATTGAATTTGTATTTAATTTTTAGAAATTCGTGGACTGCAGAGGGGTCACACCCTCTAATCTTCCTATTTTTCTATTGTCTTTGAATTTTTAGAATTTTTATACTCATCTAATTTTGTGAAATTTTGCTTTCTGGAATTCTTGTGGAATTTTACATATCATATAAAGTCACCAAAATTTTCTGTGGTTGGTGGTAATACTGAAAAGTCCAAAATACCCACGGGTATCATTTCTTGACTTTGACACTAGTACAACAAAATTTTCAAAACAATTATCAAACAAACTCCTAAATTCTTACAAAAATCTTTTCTGGAATCCTTGTTTGATTCTCTTCAAAGTAGTGGTGTTATTTGAATTGTTTGGACCACTACTTAATATAGAAAGCCTAAAAACAAATCATTGGTAGTTAAATTTCTATCCTAGGACCAATTGGATTAGGGTTTCTTTTTTCATTTTTAGAAACAAACAACAAAAGGAAATATATCTTCACCCATACAACTTGATTTCCTCTTGTTTCTGGAATCTCAAACTTGTTTGAAAACTTAAGAAGAAAATCCTAAAAATACACTAAGTTAAATCCAATCCTAAAAGACAGAAATACAATAATTGTGTGACAACTTGTTTTCATTGGAACCACTTTCCAATTCCTACACACACACTAAAATTGAAATAACAGGGCAACAACCCAATTAACGTCCTCCACCTTCCATGTGCACACTAGTATCCTAGACCTAATTAAAATTGATAGCAATTTGACCCCTAAGGATTTCATCAACTTAGGCTTGCTATATTGGTCTTAAGTTTTCTATAGTTAATACCAATTCTGTCATCTATATCTGGTGTTCAGGCTGAGGGGCCATGTCAAATGACCAGGCGCGGGTTTGTATAAGCACCTAAGGATTTTCTTGGGAAATGCTTCGACCCAAACCTCCCCTTAAGCAACTTGGCTAGATTTGTTGACAGAATGGGTATTCACTGTTGATTACTTATTTCCTAGGTAGACCAAGTCTTAGGTCAATTCCTAGGGAGTCACAATTATGTTAGGTCTAGAATTTGATTGTTTGTGTGCACACTTCTCTCATCTCCATCTCTTCTCCTCCCCTCCCGTTTCTTCCATTTTGCACAGGTGGTGGTCCAAAACTCCACACTTGGAGAGACCACTTGATTTTGCCTCCCCAAATAAAGACTTTCCTGCATTCTTCCTCTTCTTTAAAAATGGAAAATTAAAATTGGTCCTCTAACCCACATGATAATTTTTCTTTCCCATATTTTTCCATCCAAAAGGTACTTAATCAGGCCCCTCCACCTAATCTCTACTCTATCATGGCTTAGCTACAAGTTAAGCAACAACAGTTGCATAAGGATTTAACTGACCTAGCCAACCAGGGGTAACCTACTAAACTTAACCAAGCTCCGCCAATCCCATGTTTCACCCCAGCTAACACCACAAGAGAGAAAATCTGCATAAATCCCGTGCTGAGTATAATTATTATTCTAAGGCTTTTTATGGTTCAACGGGGAATGTTTATCCCAATCATCACCCCACCCAAAATGTCCCTACTTTCTAGGAGAAATTGAAAAATTCCTCCAATGGGGGGAATTATCCAGCTCACTCCTGGACCAATCCAGTTCCACACCAACAACAGAACCCATTTAGAGGGTATGGTCCAAATCAGACTTATCAACCTGGGCAATCTCAAGAAGACATTAATGCCCAGATGATGAAAACCCTGCAGGAGTTACAAAGAAAAATAAGGGAAACAACTCTTCTTATTAACAATCTCAATGATCAAATTGGGGATATTCTGACTCAAAGACTAGCAGGACACTCACCATCCCAACCCACACCAAACTTTATTAATCACAGGAACCAACACCCAGGTGGATATCAACATCAGAACCACACGGTTCAGCCTCCTATTAACCCAATATCACAGCACCAACCCAGTTTCTATCAACATCAGGCCCCCCCACCTCCTCCCAGTGATCACCAAACTACGTATGTAGAGACTATGAGGAGTGAGGAAACCACCACGGATTTAAGGCCTTCACATTCAAATGGTGAAACTGATTCTCAACCAATGCAGATTGGCTCCCCTAACCTCACTAAGGAAGAAGAAAAAGAAATCCCAAAAACACCTGATTCAAACCCTATTTCCCACTCTCAACAACTGTAATCCAAGAATCCAAAATCAGAGCCCTCTGACAACAATCCTTTGGACTTATTTGAGCAAGTCGACAGGAATATTCCTTTCCCAGATTCTCCCCGTGCCTCTAAAAAATTTACTTCAAAAGGGCATGATCAGAATCTAGAAAGGTTGGTCCTTTCATTGCGGGGTAGTAAAGGTTAGGTTTTGGCGCCAAAATTGGTGCCTTTTGGTGGTGATGACGGGGTGAAGAGGTGGCTAAGTGGTGGCGCCAACTTGGAGTAGGATAGCTAGCTTAGGTATGGCTTAAGTTGGAGGAGCCAGCTAGGGTTGAGTTGAAGGTGGCAGATGGCCAAGGAGCTGGTTGCTAGCTAGGCTAAGCTAAGCTAAGCTAGCTTAGCTGGCTATGGAGTAGAGGAGGAGGTATTGGAGCTAGGGTTTGAAGAGAGGAGCAGAGGAGGAGAAGTTTAGAGCTAGAACTGGAGCTGGCAGCTGCTGAAGATGCTGGCATGGAGCTACTCTATCTAGCTTAGCTTGCTAGTTCTTTGCTAGCTGCTAAGCCAAGCTAAAGTGAGCTGGCTTCTACCATAATGAGCTTGGTCTAGTGCTCCTGGGGTGGATCAAGTTGGTTGAGGTAGCTAAGGTAGCTTAGCTCAATTGAGTTGGGCTAAGCTGAGTCCCCGGGAACTAGACTTGAGCTTCTTGAGCTGGAATGAAGTTATCTTCAGCTGGCTAGAGTTGAGTGGAGCTGGATGTAGTTGGATCTAAGCTGGGGTGAACTCCAGTCAACTCAGCTGGGCTAGTTAGAGCTCCCTGTGGATTTATGGGAGCTAAAATGATCTAGACTCAACTAGGTTGAGCTGGATCTGAGCTGACTTGAGCTATGGTGAGCTAAGATGAACTCTCTTAAGCTGCCATTTAGCTGAGATTAGCTGAATGGAGCTGGGATGAGCTAACCCTAGTTTAAGTCAGCTAGGTTCCAGCTATGGTGAGCTAGATCAAGCTGAGTTCCAGCTAGTCTGAGCTTCTCCTTCACCATTTGCCTTCTTGAGTGCTAGGGTTTTAGGGATCTATATATCTGTTCATCCCTAACACTCACAAAAGCATATCAAAAAGACAATAAAAAATGCAATGCATGCCTAACCTAATTTATGCCTAAATGCAGCCTAAAAACCCATTTGTGGAGTAAAATCCTAAGAGCTAGATTTGTTTTAATGTATAAGAATGATGATAAACTGGTGTTTATCAATGGTGCAATAGGCCAATTGATTGAGCTATTTGGGTCGCACCACTTAATCTAAAACTGATCCATCAAGTAGCTTGCCACTTAGGGTTGATTCTTAAAGCTGAACCAAACACTCCACATTATTTTTGATTTTTAAAGGAACATATCATCACCCGTGCTTTCAAAACTTGGAGTGTTCTACTAAACCTTGATTGAACCAACCTAAGAATTAAACCCTAAAAGCTACTAAACAAGGTTAAATCAACAAAATGACACATCATCAAATAACCATGTTTGAGAACCCTGGTTGTGCACACACACACATTTTAAATGATCATTAAGGGCACAACCCATCTAAAGGGCCCATCACATTCTAAGAGCACGATCATCCCAAGCCTAACTAAAACTGAGTAGACATTGGCCTTAAGGATTGATTTGCTCTTCGGGGCTCAGACTGAGATTTTTTCAATTAATCTGCTTTTGCTGGTCCATCTGATGTCTAGCTAGGGGAGTAGCGTCAAACGACCACGGATAGGGGGTACACTAGGAACCGGAGGTTCAAGCCAAAGGAAGAACCTTCTCCCCAGTCCCTTCTTCGAACTAATTGGATTAACTGGATAAAAGTAGACTAAATCGTTTATAATCTCAAGATGGGTCCTGAGAGTCTGTAGGCTTTAGGCTACCCACATAAGGACAGGGTTGATTGATTGTACTACAGGGCACCTTTCTCTCTTCTGATTTCCCTCCTTACTTCACCATGTATCCTTCCACTTCTTACACGCATTTCCCATCCTATCCTCCTACCACCACTTATCCCCAAGATGATCACTATTCTGACTTGACTTGTAATTATCCATCCACTAGCCGGGATGACTTTGATTGGGAATATGAATACGGACCACAATGTCCAGGGCCTAACCCTGGACAATAAGACTATGATTACTATCCTTCCCAGGGCTACAATGATTATAGATCTCCATCCTTTGATGATCAACGTAACCAGATCTATAGCCATGAAGGATATGCTAATTATAACACTTACCCTCCCTAGAATTATGTTGAATTTAGGTCACCACCAACCTTTAAACAACCTGAAATGACCTATTATCAAGGAGGGACCCGAGAACCTTGACATCTTGATTCCCTTAGATTTAACCTGAACCCACCCAAACCTGAATCGAACCAGTCGCTTCAGGAGAACTAGATCCAGGATAGGGTGTTAGCTAATTTGAGGAACATAATACAATTTTAGAAGCTTAGCTAACACCATGTGCTAAAGCAGTAGAACCTTTGATCAAAATGATTAATGAACTTAATAGTTCTCTATTGGATTTCCTCCAAAGTGTTAAGGATAGGGAGCTGGGTGAGTTTCTTCTTGGGAAATTATCAAGGTTGAGGAAGAAATTTGTGGTTGCCCTAGTCAAATCTTGGGATGATTCTCAAGATGAACCCCCTTTAGGAGAGCCAATGTCAGAACCCACTCAGGGGTCTATCGGGGGGGATACATTTTCTGAAACCATGGATGACCAGGTTGGGCTAAAGCAACCCATTGAGGATGAATCGATTGATTCAATCGAGATCCTCAAGCCAGGGAGTGAGGAAAAATATGTCTCTTTGAGCCAGGAAATGAAAGTTGATTTTGAGACATATATAAATGAGGATCATGAATTCTTTGATTCTGAGGTTGAAGAATCTTTTGGTGAAGTCACTTTTGAACTCAAGGAAGAGTATTCTATTGAGACAATCAGGCTCGAGGAGTATGACAAACTATTTGATAGCCCAATCATTGAAGATTATGATCATGTTGGGGCTAACTTGGATGATTCGAATCTTGATGATTCAATCAGTAGCCCCATTCCTCAAACACACCCTAAAGAATTGAATAATGATATTTTTGAGATCACCAAACCCAAGTCATTCCTGATTCAGCCACAATTGTTGGACTTCGGTACTTTAGATGGGGTGCACAATGATTTGGAGGTCCCGGAAACATTGATTTCAGAGGATAGGAAGTTGGAAATAAAAATTTGGGAGGCTAATTTTGAGGGAACTTTGATTTTGGATCTAAGGGTACCTATTGACCTGAAATCACCTATCTTCTATATGGACCCTTATAATATTTTTCACGTGCGACCCAAGCCTGGAATGACTGATTATTTTTTTGAGCTAAATGTTGAGTGGACATATGAAACTAGTGAACTAGATCTACCTATTGTCCGCCACTTTGGTCTTGGGTTGAACACTATAAAACCGCAGGCCCGGTCCTGCAAACACAACAACCTTCGATTCTGGGTGATTTGCATCTAGAACTTGAGAACCACTCGACCACGGGGCATGGGTTTGCACCATAATCTGGTCAATGTCTGTGGACATCTTCTGTTGGCGGGTATGAGAATCAATATTTTTATTTTGATTCTGACCTGCACTTGTGAATTCTCAATTTCTTCTTTGTATGTATATTATGACTAGCTGAAGGCATTAAACTTAGCACATGTGTATACACTCTTCTCTCTGCGGAGCTGACCAGATTTTCACAACACTCAGGTGATATTCTGTTTACTGCTCCCTTTTCATGTCTTTATTTTTACAATGAGGACATTGCATCATTTATGCATGGGGGGGTGGATACTTAATCCTAAAATCATTTTGTTAGCTTTGTAGAATTTCTTTTAGTTTCTTTAAAAAAAATGAAAATTCAAAAAGATAGAAAAAAGAAGAATTAGGAAAAGAGAACATAAGCATTTGGAAGTTATTAACTTTAGGAAATGATACGAGAGGACCTAAACACTTAGACTCTTTAGGTCTTCAGGCTTAATTAGCCCAGGTGTCCACCCGAATGTGGACTTAGTCTTGTTTCCTCGCCACTTAAAATTCATTTTAATTTGGTAAATAATTTGGGCTGGTAAGTATGCAACTTATCAACCCACCCTCTGATTTAGGGGGACTTTAAGCCTAAGCATCTACACACATTTTTTACATCGACTCGCTTTTTGGCGATTTCTTTGGAAATTGGGTAGCTAATAAAGTATCTAGGGTGGTATGGCTGGCAAGTTGTCGATGGTAACGGCTCATCGGTAGGTAGTCCAGAGCTTGGTCACAAGACCATTTTCGTTGTACTACCTTTAGGTAAATCTTAGATTAGGGAAGCCACCTACTTTAAAAAAAAAAAGAAAAAGAAAAAGATTGAAAAAGGTGAAAAAAATAAAAAAATAAACAAAACCACACTTCTCCGCACAAGTATGGCTGGCAAGTTGCCATGGGTAATAGGCCATTGACTGGTTGTCCAGAACTTAGCTCACAAAAAAATGCACAATAATTCCCAAAACACTTAAGGAAGAAGTGGGGAAGTAGAATAAACCGGGGAGATATACACTGGGTTCGCCCTTGTGTTGACCCCATAAATAAAAGTAGGGAAAAAGCTACCAATCGAAAAGATAAACCTTTAAGCAAGGTCACCTAGGGTCGTAGAAACTCGAAGTCCGTTTTAACGGTCACCTAGTGAGTGTTTCACTATTTTCGCAAGATGCTTAGCACTTAGAGTCCTTTTGAGTCTTGAGCGGGTTGGGTAGCCGTAAAAAGTTATCCCGGAACTCCCAAACTCCCAAAGTACAAAAAAATTAGAAAAGAAGAAAAATAAAAAAAAATGTATCTTCCCTTTTCAAATAAGGCAACGACTTGGGCGATCTGCATTTTGGCAGGCACTCGGGTACTATTGAGTTTTTGTTGTTTAGGACCTTAGTTGAAATTTCTATTATTAATAAACGAACCTAAGCGATCTAATCCTAATTTCGATTCTATACATAGCAAGTAGATTAATTTTGCTAAGTACTAGCAAAACATAGGCAAGGGGTTATGATGTAGACACCTCTATTTAGGTTAAAATGACTATTCATGCATGTTCCTAGGCTTAGATTTGCATTTCATGTTATAAATATTGCATAGCATGCATCATTCTGCATTTAGAGTAGTTATATATAATTTAGGATAATTGTGTCCTTTTTGTGGTCAGGAGAGAAGGATATTTATTTCAGTGCCTCGGATTGACGATCCGACCAAATGGATCTAATCAAGATGACGATTAGAGTCTAACACCTCCAAAATTGCCTCGATTGGAGTCTCGTAGCACCATATGCAATCCAAGGAAGATCAATGGCCGAGGGACAAGGTGATGCAATCCGAAACATCAAACGACAAATTCGATCGCACGGATAGATTTGGGTCGACAATCGCAGCCCAACGATGTGAAAATCGACTTAATCCAACCTTATAGCATCCCCTACAAAGGAAAGAAAATGGATGGCCCAGATTGCGCCACATGGCAGAACCTAGGTCGCCCATGCGCACGCACACGCCATAGCTCGTGCATAGCAGCATGGGTGCGCGCGCAAGTGCAGAGGCACGCACATGCAAGTGCTGCGACGCGTATCATGCGTGTGCACGCTAGTGCAATGGTGGGTGGGCATGTAGGTTGTCTTCAGCAACGTTTGCAATAGATCTTCAGCGACGTTTATGACCCTCACTAAATGTCCTATATACGAATTTGATTGTTTCCTCCACTATAAAAGGACCCCTACCCCTCCCATTTTTCTTCATCTTTTCCTTCCTCTCACCACCTCCAAGGCTCTAGAGAAAGCTTGTCCCAAGCCTGGGATGGTCCTCTATAGTAGAAAATCAAATAGTTTTCCCTCCCCTCATCCTCATTCGTGGAGCATCCCGTGGTTTTCCTCTCACCACCCTTCGGGAAGAAGATCCTTGCCGCAATGCCGTCGTACCCCATCCTCCTTCGTCCTACTCCTCACTACCTTCCTCAGGCAACATCAGAGCAAGTCATCGTCTGAGCAACCATCGAGGGGGATTTCTCTCACCTTTTTCTATCTTTTTACGCTTTCATTGTGTAGTTTTCTTACTTTTGTATTTGCAACAAATAATTCCTGATAAATAAATGATTGTCTCTCTCTCTCCCTCCCCCCCTCTGTCTCTTATATTTTTGCAAGTAGATAAAGTTTTCATCGACCTAATTTCTTGCTTGTTAAAAATACAAAAAAAAATTAGAAAAGCAAAATTGAAATAAACAAATAAAAGTGAAGTGCTGGTTTCATAAAACCAAATGTTCGTGTCCTCGTGTTCAACCCGGGACTCACTTTTCGAGGTTTAGTATAAATTTTATTTGACCACTCATTTTGCAACTACGACGACGGGTTACTCGTAACCTTGATTTCAAACTCGCAAAGCCCATGCGATCAATATATAATTGCATACATCTGCATAACATTGCGTAGCATGCATTTGCACCAAAAAAAAAGCATTTAGGTCCAAGATAAAATTATTCTTAACTAGTTGGACCCAAGATTCTTAGGCATAAGACTAGGGCTTTAGGTTAGATTAAGTTGACTCTAGGTGTCCGACATTAGAAGCTAAGTTGAGCTACTAGCTTTAGACCCTTAGGGTCCTTTGTGGAGTTAAAAACCTGATTAGGGGTTAAGTTATGGACCATTTCTCAAGAGGTTGTGGAAGGAAAGCTAGGGATTGAGTTAAGGGCTGGGTAGTACCTAGTATCTTTTTCTACCTTTTGGTTTATGGGTCCTTGTAACCTAAGTATCCACATTTCACTGACACTTGGTCTTGTGTAAATAGTGATCACCTTGATTCCTTTCTTGAAAGAAAGAAAGAAATTGGTTCTCTCAGTTTTGACTTTGGAGAAGCTTGAAAACACTTGATTGGATGAGTTCCTACCGCAGGAGAGGTGGAGTATATACTCACCTTAATGACGAGATGATAACATGTCACCTCCTCAGTGCTTGTCACTTTGGATATCCATTCTACTGGGGGCATATAAGTGCATTATGCAGTTCAAGTACCATGGGTGGCCCTATCTCGAATTGTCGATTGCCACATGCTTGAATTTGCTTAAGAAATATATGGGCAATATTATCTCGAAGTGTCCATTGCTAGGAGTTCTTGGGGTCGCCATGGGCGGTGCTATCTTAAAGCATCAAAAGCCAGCCACCCTTCAAGGTTTGATGGGGATAATGAATCTGACATAGATTGTGTTGATAGCTGATCCAAGGTTAGACTTAGAGGAATCAAACAAACAAAAAATATATATATATATATTACAAAACAAAAAAAATCCTTCTTACTCTCTTTCTTGGTTGGAAATCATACCAAGCTTAAATAAATAAGACCAATGCACCTACACGGATGCTTTAAACTTTGGGACCAATAAACTATTGGGTAGAGCTACAAATCAAGGAAACCTGTGCTTGCAACTTTTCCTTAGCTGACATAGTCTGTAACTTAGCAATTACTTAGGTACCTTATGATCTAGGGGTAGATAGTTCAACCTGATTTCTATTAAAAGGTCAATTGGGTTAGCTTGGATAGCTTGGAATGCTAGGTCATGCTTGAATTTGCTAGGGACTATCAAAAACTAGGCAAGGGGGTATTTGATGAGCCCATATTTGCAAGCTAATTAGCTACTTAAATGCCTAAACATTAGATTAATATTAACATATACATATCATACTTTAATATGTAAATAGATTAGTTTATTAATTGCTTGCATGCATATTTCATTCACACGTAAATATGATTTGAGAACTTAATGACAATAGCATGCATTAGAAGTAGGTTGCATCCATGCATTAGAAATAGGATTTCTTTTAGAGTGTTGTATATAAATAGCAAACTAATTAATTATTTATTTTTTTCATCTCTCCTACTGTAATCACATAGGAATAATGGCGACACTCCTCTTTCATGCAATTTGTCGGCCAGCCAAGCACCATCACTTCAGGGTAATCAAAGAGTCAAAAGGAACGGATCTGGCCTTAATGGCCTTGACTGCTGCCATAATAAAGGAGGTGCAAGGCCACCAAGCTTGGGATGCCTCCACCTCACTCCAACACTATGCAGAGAGTTCAAGCTCTCACCCATCCTATCACCACCGACCTCAACCATGTGCACAAGTTCACACCACTGCGGGTAGGCAGGGTGATAGACCGTCACGCCACCAATGTCTTATGCAGCTCACAGTGAGCATGTGAGATAAACACTCATGAATTCATGATAAAATGCTTATTTATGATAGTTCCTAGGCCTAGCATTGCATTTCATAGTATAAATATTGCATAACATTCATTGCACTGCATTTAAGATACTTGTGTATTTTGTATATTAATTCTGACATTTTATTTGTCCAGGAGACAATGCGACATCTTTATAGGCATCAGATGAAGAATCTGATCGTACGGATGGATTCAGAGCAACGATCGTAGTCCATCGTGCAAAAATCACGTCGATCAGAGCACTGTAGCATCCTTTACAAGAAGAAGAGGATGGACGACCTAGATAGCGCCACGTGGTGCCATCCAGGCCACCCTACATGAGTTGCAGCCTCCCCAGCTTCACTGCAAGGAATTATCTCAACCATTGGATCTCAATCCAATGGCTGAGAAGCAGCCAACCTCACCCGACCTCCTTCAAAGCTCTACATGGAAGATCCATGGCTATTGGATCTTCATTCAACGGTCAATTGCATACTACACTAGCACCATCGCGAGATCAACTAGCACCTATGCCCAAGTGGTAGCGTGCTCGCTCTGCAAAGGAATGACGTGAGCTCGAGCTTTAATGTGCTGCAATCGCCTCAGCGCCAGAAGGAATTGGACTGCTCGATCTTGATCGAGCGATCAACGTGGCACACGTGTGATCAAACATGACTTGATGGCCCATATACGCATGCCATATCAAACACAGCTCATTGAGAGTGCTCATTTAAGTAGTCTACATGCGTTCTCTGCTATCTGACCACGGAGAGGCATGATGTGTGCGATCTTCAGATTTCGTGAGGGTGCTATCCACACATGCTCCTCAGCCACGTGATCAGGATTAGATGGTCGAGATGCATCCTTGCCAGCAAGCGCGAGATTCAAGTGATAGCAAAAGAACACGATCTCCTTGCGATCCCATCCATGCACTTGCAATCCAAAGGCTAATGCTCTCCCAGCACTGTGCTAGCTGCAGCGGCTCCACCTTACGCCAGCGGAGACAAGTGAAGGCTCTAGCAGCACCCCCAGCGGGTCTTCAGCGATGTTTTAAATGTCATTGAAGACCTATGCGCAAAAAACACATCCCTTCCACCATTATATAAACCCCATGACCCTCTCCCATCCAAGCCATCTCTACCTTTGCTTCTCCTACCAAGTCTAGATCTCTAGAAGCCCATCAAAGCTCCTAAGAGCTTATTCCCATGCTCCGAAGGTCCCCTACTAGTGTAGCGATCCCTTACCCAACCAAATATTCCTACAGTCATCTTGTTTACCACCTACACTCATCTTACCCTTGCATATATAAAGGAAAAAAATTCTGATCATGGGACAAATCAACATACATAGTACATACACCCACATTTGAGGCACAAACTTTTGTGATTTTATCTACTCAACTAGGATTTCGACCTGTGGAACTGGTACACATACAAATCAACACGTAATGGAGTAGAAATTAGACTAAGTTAATCACCTTTTGTGTGCCACAATCAGTGGTGCATTTGATCCAATTGATTGAATTGTTTGGGCTGCACCACCTAATCTAAAAGAAATTCATCCTGTAGCTGCCTTGTAGGATTCAATAGTTAGGCCAAGCTAGGCACTCCATATTTTCTTGGTCTATCAAAGAAAATACTTCAACACATGCTTTCAAACTTGGTTTGCCGCTCTAACATTTGGTTGAATATACCTAATACTTGAATCCTAAAAGCCACTAAGCAAGATCTAAACCCTAAAACTCACTTCATCCTCAATAATCTTGCTTGAAAACTTTTTGGTTGTGCGTATACACACATTCTCAAATGAATCATTAAGGGCACAACCCATTAAGGGCCCATCACATTCCAGAAGCACTAATATCCCAATCCTAACTAAAATTGATTAGACATTGGTGGTAAGGATTGATTCGCTCTTCAGGGCCCCAGATTGAGATTATTCTTGATTAACCTACTTATACTAGTCAAAGCTCTAATCGACCCCCTAACACCTATATAATGACTCCCCAGGCCTGCCCGATCCTCCAAGCTTGAATTCGACCAGAGAATCCCTTAAATTCCCCTTCCCACCTCCGGTCGATTTTCTCTTCAAGCTCCGGCGGCCTTCCCCACCTTCCCTTGTCATCTAACCACAATACTAGTGGTAGATGACGTGCCTTCGTGCGTGTGTGTTAAGAGGTGTCGTTATAGTTGCACTTGATACGTCGGTTTTAAAAGAAGTAAACGGAGGTGAGTCCGAGTGTCGATCTCAGGGAGGCATGGAAATCGGATTTTGTTTACCACTTGTTGTCACGAAAAAGGTGGAGTTTTGCTTGCGAAAGAGACGATTTTGAAAAGCGAGAGATAGAGAGAGTTTAGGGTTAGAAAGCTCTTGGTTTTGATCATGCACTTTAAATAGAAATTAAAATGGCAACTAAATGGAAAATAATTTCATTAAACATGCATTCATAGTTCATGGTTTACAATATTAAATACATGCTTCAACAAAAGTAAATGAAAGCTTAAAAGAGAGAGAGAGAGGTAGAGAGAGAGTGGAGAGCGACGAGGCAGCCACGGCGGTGGAGGAGGCTCCGTCGGCGGCTCGTCGTCTCCGGCGATTACAGGAGTGCCTAAGACTAGCTAGGAGAGGAGTGGAGTAGTTACAAGTGGGAGAGGATGCCTTGAATGGTGGTAGAAGGGGGTTTAAATAGAGTTAAGGGCTTCCTAAAAGAAGAATGTGCTTTAGCGACATCCAGAACGTCGCTAAAACCACTTCCAGATACGTCGGTGAAGGCCTTCTGCCGCCGGTCAGCCGCCCGCCCCTCTCTCTCTTCAGGCGCGATCCGTGGATGTCGAACGAGAGCCGTCCGATTGATGATCGGACGGCTGAGATCCTCCCGTGCCTGCGCTAGGATCGCGCTTCGGGCGCACGTGCGCGCGCGCGTTTCCGCCCGGCGTGCGCGCGCGCGTGGGAGGTGGGGCGCTGTCATTGCGCCGCGTGGCGCAATCCTAGCCGCTCGCTTCTGATCGCGCGGCTCAATTTTGCCGCGCCCTTCGCCCGCAAGTGATTTCCGCTCCGCGCGATTCGAATGCGCATCGCCGCGACGCGGGCGTGCGCGCTAACCGTTGCGCCACGCCCGCGCTTTGTCGCGGCGACCGCGGGCGAGCGCGCGGATCTCGGCCGTTTGATCGAAGATCAACTACCGAGATGCGTCCTTGGCTGGCTTGGGGGTGTGCGGGCGGCGGGAACGGGGTGACGTGGCGCGTTCTAGGCCGTTGATCTCCAGATCAACGGTCAGGATTTCTTGGGCCCATTGTGGGAGCTCCGGATGTCGGATTTGGCCGATTTTGAGTCCGTTAGACTCCGTTCGTCGTCTTGAATCCATCCGTGCGGTCCGATTGCTCATCTAAGGCCTGCTTTGACAAATGCTTTACACAAATGGCCATTAATACAATTTATAAGCAATCTTGGTACTTGATGCATGCAATGCTCCTATTCTACTTTATGTTGTGCCTTTTATTCTAAAGATGGGCCATATTCAACCTAATTACTACCCCCTTGCATGGTGTTATCATACCCCCATGCTTACTCCTTGATAGTCCCTAGCAAGGTTTATTCTAGCCTTTATTTCTTTGGGGAATTCAAGAAGTAATTGCTTCGGCACTTCGTTACTCGTCAATAAGAGGAAATATACGAAGATCTTAATCTACAAAGACTAACCAGCGCCCGGGTGTCTGCCAAAATACAAATCGCCCGAATCCTTGCTTTGTATATATAACTATACATATGTATACGTATATGTCTATATATGTCTTTTTAGAATTTTCGGAATTCAGTGTGGGTTCGTAACTTTTTACGGCTATCCAACCCACCCCAAAACTCGATCAAAACCCTAAGTGCTAAGCATCTTGGTGTGAATGTTGTGATAGACTCACTTAACGGTAATTGAGACAGACTTCGAGTTTCTACGCCTCTAGGTGTCCGGAAAAGAAAATAAATTTTTGCCTGAAGGTGTATTTGTTCGACTGGTAGCTTTCTCCCTACGTTCATTTTACTTGGGGTCAACACAAGGATTTTCCAGTGTATATCTCCCCGGCTTGTACTACTTCCCCGCTTCGTCCTTAGGTGTTTTGGTCTTTTTTTGTGCAATTATTGAGCTGGGCTCTGGACAACCGACCAATGGGCTGTTATATTTTCTTTTTTTTTTTTTTTCGTAGGTGGCTTCCCTAATCTCAAATGTACCCAAAGGCAACGAAAAAGAAATGGCCTGTGGCTGGGTTCTGGACAACCTGCCAATGGGCTGTTACCCACGACAACTTGCCAGCCATACCACCCTAGAGAGTTCATTAGCTACCCAATTTCTGTCAAAATCTCCGAGAAGTGAGTCTGTGCAAAAATGTGTGTAGATGCTTAGACTCAAAGTTTTCCTGAGTTAGAGGGTGAGTTGATAAGTCGTATACTTATTACCTTATTTATTAGGTGGATTAGAATAGGTTAAAGTTGCAAGGGTTCGCCGCTAAATCCATATTTTAATGGACACCAGGGCTAATTAAGCCTGAAGGCCTGAAAAGTCTAAGTGTTTAAGTTCTTTTTGTATTATTTCCCACTATTGACAAGTTTCTAATGCTTAAGCTTTTCTTCCTAAATTCATTTTTTTTTTTTAATCAATTAATTTATTCATTCAGACTGATTAATTAAGCTCAGGATTATGCAGTTTACCATCCCCCCCATGCTTAAGTTGGACAATGTCCTCATTGGCAGATGCATGGATGCAAAAGGGTTCAAAAAGATAGTACCTGAGTGACGTAAACTACCAGATCAGTCTGAATCCGCTGGGTTGCCTCCCAGGAAGCGCTGAGTTTAACGCCTCCAGCTGGGCGGTGCCTGGTGTCAGCCCTCAACAAGGGTGACACTTTCCTTGGGGGGTACCTGGGCCAGGAAATGCTTCAATCTTTGACCATTGACTGTAAAGGTGTGCCCAGAATTAAGATCGGCGATTTCGACTGCCCCATTGGAATAGGGCTTGACCACCCGAAATGGTCCTGTCCATTTGGACCTAAGTTTCCCTGGAAAGAGTTTCAGGCGTGCATCAAATAGCCAGACTTGTTGGTTTGGCTCAAAGGTTTTCCTATGAATGAGTCGGTCGTGGACGGCTTTCATTTTCTCCTTATATAGCCAACTATTGTCAAAGGCGTCCCGACGAATTTCTTCAAGCTCAGATAATTGAAGAGTCCTTTGCGCACTAGCTAACTGGGGATCCATGTTACATTGCTTAACAGCCCAGTAAGCCCGATGTTCCAATTTGACAGGGAGATGGCAAGCTTTGCCAAAGACCAAGCGGTAAGGTGACATGCCTATCGGGGTCTTAAAAGCGGTCCTGTATGCCCACAGGGCATCATCAAGTCGTGTGGACCAGTCTTTCCTGTCAGGTCTCACAGTCTTCTGTAAAATGTTCTTGATTTGTCTGTTTGAGACCTCAGTCTGCCCATTTGTTTGTGGATGATACGGGGTGGCAATGCGGTGGTTTACCCCGTATTTTCTAAGTAGGGCACGGAACTGGGAATGGATAAAATGGCTTCCACCATCACTGATCATGGCCTTGGGTATTCCAAAATGGGAAAAGATGTTCTTCTTTACAAAGTCCATGACCGTCTTGTGATCGCATCGTCGGGTGGCGACGGCTTCAATCCATTTGGAAACATAGTCTACCGAGACCAAGATATACTCGAAGCCGTTGGATGGTGGAAAGGGGCCCATAAAATCGATACCCCAAACGTCGAAAATTTTGACAATCAAAATGGGCTGAAGGGGCATCATATCTTTTTTGGTCATTGTCCCTAGTGTTTGGCATCGTGAGCAAGTCTTGGCAAAGATGTGTGCATCCTTGAATAGGGACAGCCAATAAAATCCAGACTGCAAAACTTTTGCAGCTGTTTTCTTGCCAGAAAAATGGCCGCCACATGCTTGGTCATGACAAAAGGAAAGCACACTCTGAACTTCGTCTTCGGGGAGGCACCTCCTGATGATCTGATCAGCACAGAGGCGAAACAGCATGGGATCATCCCAGAAATAGTGCATGGCCTCAGCCAAGAACCTGTCCCGTTGCTGTCTGGACCAGCTGTGCGGGGTTTGTCCTATAACCAGGTAGTTGACATAGTCAGCATACCATGGCATTTTCTTGTCTTGCACGGCTAGGATGTGTTCATCAGGGAAGGTATCAGATAGAGGTAGGGAGGGTCCAATGTGGTCTGGATGAAGTCTTGACAGGTGGTCAGCCACCACATTTTTCGATCCGACCTTGTCTTGGATTTCCAGGTCAAATTCCTGCAAAAGCAGGATCCATCTGATGAGCCTGGGTTTTGCGTCCTTTTTGGCCAACAGGTGCCGGATGGCTGAATGGTCGGTGTAGATAGTCACGTGGGATCCCAGCAAGTATGATCGGAATTTTTCCAGTCCAAAGACTACAGCAAGCAACTCTTTTTCTGTGACCGTATAATTACGCTGGGCCTCGTCCAACGTTTTGCTCGCGTAGTAGATCACCACGGGCTTCTTCTCTTGCCTTTGTCCCAGGACAGCGCCTATGGCAAAATCTGATGCGTCACACATAATCTCAAAATCCTGGGACCAGTCTGGGGGTTGAAGTACAGGTGCGGTGGAGACTAAGTCCCGGAGGGTATGATAAGCCTGGGTGCAATCAGGAGACATGTGGAAAGTTGCGTCGTTGGCTAGAAGGTCGGTCAAGGGTTTGGAAAGTTTGGAAAAGTCTTTGATGAACCTTCGGTAGAAGCCAACATGTCCTAGGAAAGAGCGAATCTATCGGACCGAACTAGGTGGAGGAAGTTTGGAAATTAAATCAACCTTAGCTCGATCTACCTCGATGCCCTTATGCGAAACGATGTGTCCGAGGACAATTCCTTCTTGAACCATAAAATGGCTCTTTTCCCAACTTAACACCAAGTTAACCTCGATACATCGTTTCAGGATTTTCTCCAAGTTGCTCAAACAATGGTCGAATGAATTCCCGAATACAGAGAAATCATCCATAAAGACCTCCAAGTATTCACCCACCATTTCTGAAAAAATGGCTAGCATGCAACGCTGGAAGGTCGCAGGTGCGTTGCATAACCCGAACGGCATTCGACGGAATGCAAACGTGCCATACGGGCAAGTGAATGTGGTCTTTTCCTGATCTTCCGGAGCAATTGCAACTTGGTTATATCCTGAATATCCATCCAGGAATCAAAAATACTTCTGCCCTGCCAATCTTTCAAGGATTTGGTCAATGAATGGCAAGGGGAAGTGGTCCTTCTTAGTGGCTTCGTTAAGCTTCCTATAATCAATGCACACCCGCCATGCGGTGGTGGTGCGGGTGGGAATGGATTCGCCATGATCATTAGTGACAACGGTGAGCCCAGCCTTCTTTGGAACCACTTGAGTGGGGCTCACCCAGGGGCTATCAGAGATAGGGTAGATGATGTCGGCGTCGAGCCACTTGATAATTTCTTTTTTAACGACCTCCCGCATGTTAGGGTTCAACCGTCTCTGCATCTGGCGGGAAGGTCGGGCCCCGTCTTCCAGGTAAATCTTGTGGGTACAATAGGTGGGGCTAATTCCTCTTAGATCTGAGATGGTCCAACCAATGGCGGCCCGATGTTCTGAAAGAGTTGCAGTCAACCTTAGTTCCTGATCCTTGGTTAGATGGGAATTAATAATCACTGGGAAGGTCTGGCTAGGTCCCAAGAAGACGTACTTGAGATTCTCGGGCAATGGTTTAAGTTCAGGTGCGGGTGGGACCACAGTCGATGCGAATGGAAAGGGCGGTAGTTGATCAACATTGATTTCTTCAAATGGTGTCATGTGATGATACTTAGCCTTACAGAGGTCCACAGGTAATGATGGTGACGAGTCAGAACTACGGGTTTGGTGGTCTGAGACAGAATTGAGGGTAAGGCATTCCTCGATTAAAGTTTCCACGGGATCATGTTCCTCAATGTAATCACAATCAAAAGACTTTGTTGCCCGGAAGATATCTAATTGCATTTTCCTGTCTCCGAAGGCGATTTCCATACATCCCGTGTCGCAATCGATGTTTGCTTTAGCCGTGGCTAAGAAAGGTCTGCCTAAGATTATGGGTGCGTTTTGTAATTTTTCAGGGACTTCCATGTCGAGCACCAAAAAGTCGACTGGGAAATAGAAGTCCTTGACCCGTACAATCACGTCCTCGACAACCCCCTTCGGGGTTTTCACTGATCTATCCGCCAGCTGGATGGTGACAGGGGTTGGTGCCAGCTCCCCAAAACCAAATTGGTGGTACAAGGTTGTGGGAATTAGGTTGATAGAAGCACCTAGGTCCAGGAGCGCTCTATCAAATGTCATGTCCCCGATGTTGCAGGAAATCAGGGGTGCTCCTGGGTCAGTTCGTTTGAGTGGAAGGTTGCTTGATATCACGGAACTGGCTTGCTCAGAGAGTACAACCTTCCTAGGTGCTTGAGGTCTCGGCTTACGCTTGGGTGTACAGGCATCCTTTAAGAACTTGGCGTAAGCGGGGATGTGTTTGACAGCTTCTAGAAGCGGAATATTAAACTGTACTTGTTTAAAAATTTCCATCAGCTCCTCAGTTTCCACAGTATTCTTTTTTCTCTTGATTATTTCCAAGGCCTCAGGATAGGGTGTCTGGATTGGTTCCATGTTTGGGTCCTTGGTTGGTGCTTCTTCTAAGTCGGGTAAAGTCTCGGGGAGGGTCGGCCATTTGGGATCCTGGGTTTTGGTGCCGCTTCTCAAGGTCACCGCATTCGCAGAGGCATTGGGGCCATGGGGTGATCCTTGAGAAGATGAGGATGAAGAGGCGCCAAACCCAGGAGGTGTTTGTGGAGCCGGTTGGACCATATGAGCCTGCCCGGGGTTGCCTTGGAACCCTTGCGAATTGGGGCCTCTGTAAATTATGTTTCGCGGGTTTGGTTGTGGTTGGGAAGGTAGAGATCCTTGCTGTTTACAGTCCAAGAGTTGGCTTAACTGTCCCTTTACCAAGGCCATTTCTTCCTGATGTTTTTGGTTCATGTCAGCCATCATCTTTATTAGGGTGTCCATTTGGTTTTGTGGGGGAGGGGCCACCCTATTTTGGTTATATTGGGGTCTAACTGGTGGTCCTTGCTGATAGGGGGGCAAGTGTGGCTGTTGGTTTGGCCTGGGCTGGTTTTGGAATTGTGGTAGTTTCTGGTTTGTCCAACCAAAGTTGGGGTGATTACGCCAGCCGGTGTTGTAAGTGTTGGAGAAAGGGTCAGGTTTTGCATATCTTCTAGAATAGCCGATGTTGATGAAGAAGGAAGGGAGTAATCAAGGGTCGAGGGAGCAAAGGTCCCTCCTTGGAACATGGTTGGGGGTTGTTCCAGGTTTAGTTGGGTGAAGGGCTGGACCAGGTCAACATTATGTGCTCCTTTTGCTAGGGTGAAAGTCTGCAAGGGGTTCCTGGTCTGGTTTAGAAGCTCATCAATCTTCTTGTCCACCAATTCCACTCGATCCAACTTTTTGGCAATAATGTCCATGTCAACCATTCCAGAATTTGCTTGCACCTCATAAATCCCACCACGGGGTTGACTGGATCTGTTAAACTGGTTCATGGAGGCATTGTTGAGCGAATTCTCGCTCATAGACTCAAAGAGCTCAAACGCGCTCTCCTCGTCTTTGTTTAGGAAGTTTCCCCAGCATGAGGCATCGACGAAGTTCCGTAGGTTGCTATCCAGACCGTGGTAGAAGATCTGGGCCAATTGCCACCTTGGAACTTCGTGGTGTGGGCATTTCCTCAAAAGTTCATTGAATCTTTCCCACGCCTCATGAAATTGTTCCCCACCCTGGAGCGTGAAGGTAGTGATAGCTCTTCTGAGGGCATTGGTCTTTCCTATGGGGAAGAATTTCTTTAAAAATGCATGCCTCAGTTCCTCCCAGGTGGTGATGGGTCTACCTAGGGTTCTAAGCCAATGAGAAGCCTTGTCTCTTAATGAGAAAGGGAACATCTTGATTAGAACAATGTCAAGGCTAATGTTCCTAGGTTTTACTGTTCTTGCTATGCAGTCGAGATCTTCTAGGTGCTGAAAGGGGTCTTCATTTGAGCTTCCATGAAAGTGGCTCTGGATTAGACTTAATACATTAGGTTTTAGCTCAAAATCGTCTCCCCCTTCGGGGATCCTAAGGTGTGGCTCGACTCTAATGGCAGAAGGGTTATAGAAATCACGGAGGGGTCTTGGCTGGTTCTGAAATGGTGGTAAATCAAGTGGTGGTTGTCCTGGTATGTCATTGAAAGGTGGTGGTTGTTCTTGCGGGTTCTGTAACCGTTGTATGGCTTGCATGATGGTGTGGATTTGTTGTTGCTGAAGCCGATGGTTAGCATTGATTTGAGCCTGGACGACAGCCATAGCATCTGGTGGGGGTTGATCTTCAGCCTCATCTACCCTAGGTTCAGCCATGTTTTCAACAGAATTACGTCGCCTAGATTCCTGCCCCAAAACACACAATTCGGGATGCAGTGAGCGCCTCCCGTGCATACACTAGAGAAGAACTGGAGGGGATGCGGAGGGCGACAGATGCGAGAAATGTGTTTCAATCAAGCACGCAAGCCTAATCCTTATGGTGTATTCCTTAGGGGACCTAGAAATCTCACAAAGGTTGATTAAGTCCGTAAACACTGGACTCCCCTTCCCAAGGCTAATCTGGCCAGGTTGATTACGAGGGGATTGCAGGGAAGGTTCTTCCTTTGGCTTGCGCCTCTGGTTCCATAGACCCCACAACCGCGGTCGTTTGACACTGCCCCGCAGCCTAACCACCAGATTCTACCAAGGGAATGAAAGCCAAGTGCCTAGCGAATAAAACCTCACCTTTTGAGACTTAACTCAGTCCTGCCTAGGGCACATCTACTCAGTTTTAACGGGTTAGGATAGTGCTTGTGCTTAGGGTAATGTGATGAGGCGTTGATTGGGGTGGTGCCTCTTAATTTTCCACTTTTCAAGGTGTGTGCTTCTATAAAACAGGGTTTTCAAGCAAGAATTTTTAGGGTGTGGTGTCTTTTAATGTTTCATCCTTACTTTAGTGTTTTTTAGGGTTGACGTGTCTTAATGCTTTCAGACAAGTTTCAATGGGCACGTCAAGTTCTGCACACAATTTGATGAAAGTAGATTTCCTTTTTCTTCTTTAGAGGCTCTAAAAACCCTAGTGTACTCATCCTAAAGATCGTGCAGCTTCTATTAGATGAGTTAGTTTTTAGGGTTGAGTGGTGCGGCCCAGGTCAACTCACGGTGGCTTCGCAAACACCACTCAAGAGAGAAAGAAAAGAACACTCCAAGAATTTGTCCAGTATATTAGAGTGTACACTTTTTTGTAGGGTGGTGTGTTAAGAATGTGGGTCAAGCAATCATTCGCCACGCCAATTTTTTCAGTTTTTATGATTTTTTTAGCTTTTTCACGCAAGCAAACAATGAGAGAGAGAGAGTACTCACTATCGGTCCTCGAGGCGCCTACTTCCTTGCTACCATAGTGGAATGCGTCGCTTCGCCGTCCATGCGCCGAATTCCTGCAACCGTCAAGTAAAAAGGAAAATAGGGCATTAGACGATATGAGAATGAAGGTGGAATGGAGGTGATGAAACAAATCCGTTGCCTCCCCGGCAACGGCGCCAAAAACTGACGTGCCTTCGTGCGTGTGTGTTAAGAGGTGTCGTTATAGTTGCACTTGATACGTCGGTTTTAAAAGAAGTAAACGGAGTTGAGTCCGAGTGTCGATCTCAGGGAGGCGTGGAAATCGGATTTTGTTTAAAGGCGGAGTTTTGCTTGCGAAAGAGACAGTTTTGAAAAGCGAGAGATAGAGAGAGTTTAGGGTTAGAAAGCTCTTGGTTTTGATCATGCACTTTAAACAGAAATTAAAATGGCAACTAAATGGAAAATAATTTCATTAAACATGCATTCATAGTTCATGGTTTACAATATTAAATACATGCTTCAACAAAAGTAAATGAAAGCTTAAAAGAGAGAGAGAGAGGTAGAGAGAGAGTGGAGAGCGACGAGGCAGCCACGGCGGTGGAGGAGGCTCCGTCGGCGGCTCGTCGTCTCCGGCGATTACAAGAGTGCCTAAGACTAGCTAGGAGAGGAGTGGAGTAGTTGCAAGTGGGAGAGGATGCCTTGAATGGTGGTAGAAGGGGGTTTAAATAGAGTTAAGGGCTTCCTAAAAGAAGAATGTGCTTTAGCGACATCCAGAACGTCGCTAAAACCGCTTCCAGATATGTCGGTGAAGGCCTTCTGCCGCCGGTCAGCCGCCCGCCCCTCTCTCTCTTCAGGCGCGATCCGTGGATGTCGAACGAGAGTCGTCCGATTGATGATCGGACGGCTGAGATCCTCCCGCGCCTGCGCTAGGATCGCGCTTCGGGCGCGCGTGCGCGCGCGCGTTTCCGCCCGGCGTGCGCGCACGCGTGGGAGGTGGGGCGCTGTCGTCGCGCCGCGTGGCGCAATCCTAGCCGCTCGCTTCTGATCGCGCGGCTCAATTTTGCCGCGCCCTTCACCCGCAAGTGATTTCCGCTCCGCGCGATTCGAACGCGCGTCGCCGCTACGCGGGCATGCGCGCTAACCGTTGCGCCACGCCCGCGCTTTGTCGCGGCGACCGCGGGCGAGCGCGCGGATCTTGGCCGTTTGATCGAAGATCAACGGCCGAGATGCATCCTTGGCTGGCTTGGGGCCGTGCGGGCGGCGGGGGCGGGGCGACGTGGCGCGTTCTAGGCTGTTGATCTCCAAATCAACGGTCAGGATTTCTTGGGCCCATTGTGGGAGCTCCGGATGTCGGATTTGGCCGATTTTGAGTCCGTTAGACTCCGTTCGTCGTCCTGAATCCATCCGTGCGGTCCGATTGCTCATCTGAGGCCTGCTTTGACAAATGCTTTACACAAATGGCAATTAATACAGTTTATAAGCAATCTTGGTACTTGATGCATGCAATGCTCCTATTCTACTTTATGTTGTGCCTTTTATTCTAAAGATGGGCCATATTCAACCTAATTACTACCCCCTTGCGTGGTGTTATCAGTAGACTCTTCCTCCTTGTCTTCTTCCACGTCGCGCAGCACCTACCGGTACTCTTGCCCCCCTTCATCCTCGCCGTCCACATCTGTTTAAGCAGCTTCGTCTCTGGTGCCAGCCACACCTCACTTAGTGGCAACTTTGCTCCCCTTCGTTCACCTCCTTTCCTAAATGACTCCTCGACTTCCCCTCTTCATTTTCAGACATCTGCCACTTCGTTTCGACTGCTGACTCGCCTCATCATCCTTCGTCTTCCACCTCATCGGTGTACCTACGGCGAGCTCGCACAACCACTACACTCCACCAATCTGACCGCCATTCATCTCCACACCTCCGTCATGTTCCAAAGAGCAAAAGCCCTCTGGTCTTCGAGGCTATTAGCCTTCCCACTACTCCGCCGAAGACCACACTGTCGCACTTCACCTTCTGTCACCATCCGGCCACCTCACACACTCCCACACCTCACGAATACTACCATTCAATTCCCCACTTCACGATGAAGCTTATGAAAAGTTTTAATTGGGGCTCTTAGCCCATTTTCATGCTTGTAGGTCCCAGGTCTCCACCACCATTACCAAAGCTTCGAGCGAAGCTCGAAGCTTGCTTTAAGCACCTACAGACCCCAGGCAAAGTTCTGGGAAGAGCGGATTACCTCGAGTAGTATCCTCACGCAGTCAATTGGAGCCTTTGACCAAGTCCTCTACGCCAATTTGACGAAGGAAGCAACAACTACTGTTGTGAAAAGGAAGGAGGGTGGGATAGTCCCACCTCGGGAGCTGACTAGCTCCCGTGCTTGCATAAATTGCAAAAGTGTTTGCGGCTGTTTGCCTCTAAGCACGAGGTGAGGTCCCTCTCACCCACGCATGCCTCATCCGTGATCTCTGCTCGCGGACCTGACCTGACCCGTTAACCCACCTAACCAAGCACTCCTCAGCTGCGACCACGCCTGCAGCCCTGGACTTGGGTGCACGTGTACCCGACAAGCCCACATCCTAAGAAAGGCCCTGCGAGGGCGGAGCCTAAGAGAGAGATGGAAGGAGAGATTGCGTGGGGGTAGGGGGGTTTTGCTATAGTGGACATTGGCTAACACTTAGCCAATTTGAGAAGTTCTCTTCCCCTGTGTGAAGAAGAGGCTGAGCAGAAGAAGAAGAAGAAGAAGAAGAAGAAGAGAAGGAAAGCAACTGCAGTAGAGAAAGAAGAGAAGAGAAAGAGAGGGCTATACACTGTAGCCCAAGATGGTTAAGCCGTCTAATACTTGATTTCTAGACTCTATTTGATTGATACTTTTGAGAAAATTGCTGTTATTGTGAGAGGTATTTGGTGATTCAAATCACCATTTTACCTCATTCTTTTTGCACTATTGACATCTATTTTCACTTTTATATCATTATTATTCGAAGTTCTATTATATATTGCTGATATTCTATTTGAATTGCAATTCTTGAGGTTTAAATTCCATATTGCTCCCTGTGTTCGACCTCAGAACTTTCTCGAGTAATAAAATTTATTTGTTTGAGCGCTATTTTGGCTATACTACAACACGACAATCTTAAATACCAATTTAGTGCGAAGAACATTTTGGTGCTGTTGCTAGGGAGCAACGGGCAATTTAGAACTCTTGATTGCAATTCCTGATTCAGATTCTAACTTGTTGTATCTCTTTTTGCTGTGGTTGTTTCAGGAGAGATACATTCAAGGAAGATCAACTACACAGTAAATACACCAGATGCAGGTAAGTTCTAACCACTCTCTCTTAAGCCCCTCTTTCTGAATAGGATAAAAGGAAAAAATAAATATGGGCTACTTGCATTGTTTCCATAGATAATTCATCAAGTTGCCTGAGTTGATACATTTTATTTGGACAACAAATCTTGATTTGTGCACCCACTTAAGGCTTAAGGTATCTAGGGCTATCACATTCTTGTTTGAGCCCTAGGTACCACATTTGGATAAATTAAAGTGGACCAAATTAGAGCCAATTAAGGATTCCAATTTATGGTCTTAGAGACACACTTGCTTAATCAAGATATCATCTCCCCAAATGATGTGTGCCTAGACCTTGATTGAACTGATCTATTCAAGCAAAACCCTAAAAATCAGGCTCTTAAAGTCATTTGAACACTAAAAGAGGGACCTAAATTTTCAAGGACAATACAGATGAAGTTGACCCACCTTGTTTGCGTCAACCAATCTTCAAATTAGGTCACTTTTGCACTCAATACATCTTAAAGTTCAAGTGAAATTCTAAGCACCCTTGCTCTTAATTAAAACTGGTAGACATAAGAGGTCAAGTCCCCATTCTGGTCTACCTGGAACATCAGTGATAAGAGAGGTCGGGTGGGGGAAACCCTGTAACCTAGGGGGGTGTTCTACCGTGTAGGGGTCTTTACGGGACTCTCCCTCTTTGGCTACCCAGGTAATTCTCAGGTGGACGGCTTTCTGACTAAGGGGTATCATCCACCTCGAACCTCTATAGTCATCCAAAATTTTTGGGTGTCTTGATTGGGACCATCACATTCTACCTCTCATCTACTCCATCAGAGCATGTTCGGGAGGAGGCCTCTATGACCATCCTTGAGGCCTCCTTTAGTCACTCATTCACGTCGAGGCCAAGCCTCGACCTCCTTGTTTGTGCAACAACCCAATCTTATTGATATTTCTTCCGATTCAAGCCTCGACCTCCTTGTTTGTGCAACAACCCAATCTTATTGATATTTCTTCCGATTCATTTTAACCTGATTCTCCTTCATCCATCATCATGGCACAACCCGCAGAAGAAAATAATCTCAAAAATCAACTCCAGCGCCTCAATGATCTATTCCAAGCTTTTGTGAACCCACCGCAGCGTCCAATGATGCGAGATCACTACAATCCCACTGCGGTAGCAATTGAACCTCGAGTACAAATCCCTGTTGGAGGTCCTGACACTGAACTCAAACCCAACATGATTCATGCCATTCCCAAATTCCATGGGCATAATTCTGAAGATCCTTTCCAGCATATCAAACAACTCAAGCATCTGGCCCAAACCTTCATGTTAGAATCTCAAAATCAAGATATTCTACTCATGAAAATGTTCTCCTTTTCTCTAATGGATAAAGCTACTCACTGGTACCAAACCCAAATGCATCCAATCATCGCCTAGGTGGAACTTCAATTTGAGTTTCTATGAAAGTTCTTCGTTGTTGGTCGGACAAATGCTTTACGGACCAGATCACACATTTCACACCACAAGCAGGAGAACCACTTCACGAAGCATGGGATCATTTTTTGGACCTCATGTGGAAGTGCCCCCATCACGGAGTTCCTAAATGGGAACAAGTCCAGTCTTTTTACCAGGGACTCCGTGAGGATATTAGATTATTTGTCAATGTGACCTGCGGAGGAAACATCATGGATCAACACGAAGACGCCCTGTGGGAGATTCTCGAGAATATGTGGGAGAACTCCATCAATAATGAATCCATGGCCATGTTCGACCGGACGAATGCTCGTGCATTGACGAATCCAAAGGGAGCACATGAGACGTAGGGCTTGTCCTCTTCCGTCGACTTGGAACTAATGGCCAGTCATCTCGACAAGGTCTCTTTTATTGAGAAGAAGGTGGATGAGCTAACTCAACATTTGCAATGTGCCACCTCTATGCAAAACCTGTTCACACAACCACCCTCAGGCACGGAGGCTGTGCACAACATCTATCACCGACCTTCTCAGGGGATGGATCCATATCCACCCCCGTCTAATTCTAGCAATGGAGGAAACTCTGGATCCAACTACTCTAGTTGGAGGAACTCTGAACCCTCATATTCTAATTTTCCCGAGGTTCCTCAAACCTGCAAGGACCTTAACGCCATTCAAAATGATCCATTCTTAAACACCTACAACCCTAGATGGCGTAATCATCCCAACTCCACGTGGTCAGGCAATAATCAAAATCAGAGACCTCAATATCCATCCCGACCACAAGCTCCTCATCAATATCAGCAGCCTCGGCCTAACGCAACTTATCAATCTGGGCCAACTCAGACAGATCAACTGACTCTTATCCTTCAGACTCTGGCTGACATTCAGAAGACAAATGTAGCTATGCAAAAATAGCATAGAGATGAGATCACAGAGGCTTGCAATCAACTTGCCCAGATGGCAAATCCTCTCCAACCTGGTGCACTTCCTTCACAACCTTTGCCTAATCTGAATAATGTGCTGAACTAGAGGCGCATTATGAACCCAAATTCGGGCCAAGCTGACTTTTTTTATCAGACCCCTTCTACTCCATCACCCGACGGGATGGAGGCTTCGACATCATATACGGGTTACCAGCACCAAGCACCTCTTCTGCCCACTCCAAACCAAAACCAGGCAGGATTAAATTATGTTACTACCCGCTCTAGCAAAATAACACAGGACCCACCTTATCCAAGCCAAACCAAGCCTGGTAATACAAACCCTAACCCAAGGATAGTCATCCAGGACACCTCTATCCCAAATCAAGAACCTGGACCCATTCTAGAGGAACCATCTAAAGTTCCATTTCCTGGGGCCTTGACCAAGGGAAAAAGGATAACCAAAATCGTGGCACCTGAGGAGGACCTGGTTAAGCTCTTTGAGTAGATCCATATAAATATCCCCTTGATGGATGCGATACGCCACGTACCGGCTTATGCATGATTTTTGAAAGACATATGTACACCAAAGCGTAAACCGCAAACCAAAGATGGGAATCCAATTGTACTATCAGAGCAAGCCAGCTCTATCATTTTGAGCAAACTCCCACCTAAGGCAAAAGACCCAGGCACCTGTTTGATCTCCAATGAAATCGGTGATGTATGATTTGACTGAGCTTTATTAGACTTAGGAGCCTCCATAAATTTGATACCCACATTCCTACTAGACTACTTCTAGGAATCTAAACTTAAATCAACTAAAATGACTTTACAACTAGTAGACCGATCAATTAAGTCACCAAAAAGAATTCTTGAGGATGTCATAGTTAGGGTGCATGATTTCTATTTCACAGTGGATTTCATCATTTTAGACATGGATGCTCCTGAGAATGTATAGAATACACTGATCATATTAGGAAGACCTTTTCTGGCCACAACCAGGACTAATATCAATTGTGAGGAGGGCCAAATCGAATTGAAATTTGGGAGCAAGACACTAAAGATCGACATCTTTAAGGCCCAACAAGGAATTAATTGCAGAGTCATAGAATAAATTTGCGATACTGAAGTAGTGATTGATGACTTCATCGAGAACCTGACTATTTCTGATCAACCAAAAAAGGATCAAAACCCGCAATTAAAGGAGCCTGAACTCAACCTAGACACACCTATAGCTCCTTCCTTTGCACCTGACACCGATCCTGAATTACCCGCTGCTGCTGAAAACCTGGTCTTGGAATTAAAGCCTCTTCCCGATCATCTCAAGTATGTCTTTTTGTGTTTCAATCAGACGTTTCCTGTGATTATCAACTCCCGACTCATGCCTGATCAGGAAACGTGCCTGATTTTTGTTCTCTGGCAACATTGAAGAGCCATTGGATGGACTCTCGACGATCTCATTGGCATCAGCTCCTCATACTACACACATCATACCTACACTGAAGAAGGCTCATGACCATCCCGTGAAATGCAGAGGCACCTGAATCCCAATCTGTAGGATGTCATGAAAACGGAGATTATCAAGTGGTTAGATGCAGGGATCATCTACCCGATCTCCGACAGTCGGTGGGTGAGTCCAATCCAGGTTGTGCCTAAAAAGGCAGGGTTCACCGTCATCACGACTGAAATCGGAGAAGCCATGCTATCCCGTATAGCAAACTTGTGGAGAGTCTGCATTGATTATAGAAGACTCAATTCCTCCACAAAGAAAGATCATTTCCCACTACCGTTCATTGATCAGATTCTCGAGAAACTAGTAGGAAATCGATTCTTCTACTTTCTGGACGGGTACTTCGGCTACAACCAGGTTGGAATCCATCCTGAGGACTAAGAAAAGACCACCTTCACCTACCCTTTCAGAACTTGCGCATTCCGAAGGATGCTGTTCGGTCTCTGCAATGCACCCGCTACATTTTAGCGGTGCATGCTTGCCATATTCTCAAATATGGTAGGTGAGTACCTTGAAGTCTTCATGGACAACTTCTCAAAATTTGGTGAATCATTTGATGATTGCCTCCTGCACTTGGTCCAGATCCTTTGGCGATGCATCGACATGAACTTGGTTCTTTCCTGGGAAAAGAGCCACTTCATGGTACCTGAGGGAATAGTCCTAGGACATCTTATCTCTTAAAAGGGCATCCAGGTTGATCGAGCCAAGGTGAATTTGATTTCCAAACTCCCTATGCCTAGCTCGGTCAAAGACATCCAATCCTTCCTGGGGCACGTCGATTTTTACCATCGATTCATTCCCGATTTCTCAAAAATCATGCCCCCTGACTAATCTCCTATCTAAGGATGTCCCTTTTGAAGTTACTAAGGAGTGCACTCAAGCATTTAAGATCCTGAATGATTGAGTTTCCCAAGCACCTATCTTGCAGCCCCTTGATTGGTCTCAACCCTTTGAAATCATGTGAAATGCATCTAATTACGCTGTAGGTGTGGTACTTGGGCAAGAAATAGACGGGAAACTAATGTCATTTACTACGCTAGCAAGACACTTGACGAGGCTCAGTGTAACTACACAGTTACTGAGAAAGAGCTGCTAGCCGTAGTGTTTGCCCTGGAAAAGTTTAGATCGTATCTTTTGGGTTCCCATATTATCATTTACTCCTATCACACTGCTGTGAGGCATCTCCTTTCGAAGAAGGACACGAAGCCTCGACTAATTCGCTAGATCTTGCTATTGAAAGAATTTGATCTCGAGATTTGCAACAAGGCGAAGAAATAGAATGTGGTAGCTGATCACTTATCCTACCTTCCTTCTAATATTATCAACCCTTCCGTAACCATTACTGAACAATTTCTCGATGAGCACCTCCTGACTATCAGTATAGGACTTCCATGGTTTGCTGATCTAGTAAACTACTTGGCATCACATCAGATACTGTCTGATTGGCCAAAAGCCAAGAAGGACAAATTACTTTCCGATGCCAAGTACTACTTTTGGGAAGACTCGTATCTCTTCCGCATTGGTGCTGATCAAATCATCTAACCATGTGTTCCAGAAGTAGAAATTCAGGACATTTTGTCCTTCTACCATGACCAGGCATGTGGTGGACACTTCTCTGGTCATAAAACTGCAGCAAAAGTCCTCCAGTGCATCTTCTATTTTCCCATGGTTTTCAAAGGCGCATACAATCACTTTAAGGCATGCACTCGCTGCTAGACCTTAGTCAACATGAGCTACCGTCATATGATGCCCTTACAGCCGATTCTCGTATGTGAAATCTTTGATATCTGGGGGATTGATTTTATGGGACCCTTCCCTAGTTCAGACAGCTTCAAATACATTCTTCTCGCTGTTGACTGTGTCCAAATGGATCGAAGCCGTTTCGACCCTAACCAACGATCATAAGGTGGTTATCAAATTCATTCATCAGAACATCTTTTCTCAGTTTGGGATTCCACGTGCCATAATCTCTGATGGAGGGAGCCATTTCATGAATGCTCAGTTCATATCACTGATGACCAAATACGGGGTGTCACATCGAATCTCTACTCCTTATCACCCCCAAACCAATGGTCTAACTGAGCTATCGAATCGGGAGATCAAGAAAATCCTCCAGGTCACTGTTCGACCTGACAGGAAAGATTGGTCATCCCGACTTCTGGAAGCTTTGTGGGCTTATAAGACCACACACAAAACTCAATTAGATATGTCTCCCTTCATATTAGTGTATGGGAAGGCATGTTACCTCCTCGTCGAACTGGAGCACAAAGCCTATTTGGTAGTCTGGAACTGCAATCTCGATCTTTCTAAGGCAGGAACATATAGAAAGCTTCAAATAAGCGAGATTGATGAATTATGCCATGACGCGTGTGAGAACTCACAAATTTACAAGGAGCGGGTTAAGGCCTTTCATGACAATCACATATCCAGAAGGATCTTTTTCCCTGGTCAGAAAGTCCTACTCTTTGATGCCAAACTCAAACTGTTCCCAGGAAAACTCAGATCAAAATGGATTGGACCATACCTTGTCCAATGAATCTTTGGAAATGGAGTTGTTGAAATTAGTCAACTCAGCCACAATTCAGAACCTTTTATCGTGAACGGTCAAAGACTTAAACTATTCATTGAACTCACCGATACAAATTTGGCTGAGATATCTTTTACCCTCCATTCTCCCTGAGCTCATTGCACCCGGCTGATGGCGTTAAACTCAGCGGTTAACGGGAGCCAACCTATCATTTTTGAAAAACCCAAAACCCTTTTTGACACATCTTATACTGAACTCATATTGTACTTTAGGGTTCATCCATTAGAACAGTCGATTCCACCCCTGGTACCCATACCCAAGCTTGAAATCATCTACAATAGTCACCCTAACCCATTCACCCACCCAACACCTATTCTTATGAATGGTCTAAGCTAAACTCGAACCCAACTAATTTACAATGAGGACATTGCAAATCGTAGGCATGGGGGGTATTGAAGTTTAAAACATCGTGAAAATCACTTCATAAGAAAGTGTTTCATCAAAAAAATCACATATTCCAAAAATACCAAAAAAATAAAAAAAAGCTTTTGAAAAAGAATAAAAATATGAGAAGAGAAGAAATTTTGATGGCATATCAGATTTTAAAGAGAAAAAGGGAGGAGATAAAAGTGTCAAAAATGAGAACAATTTGAAAAGAAAAAGAGATAGTCATTAGTAAAATATTAAGGAATTGACTTAGTTCTTGACCATATCAAAAGAAAGAAAATGAAAGGCAAAAAGTGCTAATAAAACAAAGAAGAGTTAGTAGGAACGTTGATTTTAGGCCTCTTAGGCTGTAATCCTAGGCTTAAAAATTCAAGTACCCACTAAGATCTGGATAGCCCTCAAGAGGTTGGGGAAAATGAGAAGCTTAAGTATTAGGTCTAAGGCTTAGGGATTATTCAGCCTCGTTAACTAACCTCTGGTTTGCGGGACTTGGTAACCTAAGCACCCCAATCCACACACAGTCTGGTTCAATGCACCTAAGTATCAAAATCACGCAAATGCGTTAAACTTGTTCTAAAAAAAGTTACTTAGATTAGGAGTGGTCGATCAACACAAGTTGATTGGGACGAGTTCCCGGCGTGGAGAGGTGAGAAATTCCCCTCGAAGATGCACAATAACATATTGTCTCCTCAGTGCTTGTCTCCTAAGATATCTACATATCCTAACGGGGGCATGTAAGCACCCTGTGTTGGTTCAGATGCCATGGGCGGCATTATCTCGAAATGTCGATTGCCAGGGTCTGGATTTAGCTATAGAATGCCATGGGTAGGATTATCTTAAAATCTCGAAAGCTAGGGCTCTAGGGGTTGCCATGGGTGATGCTATCTTGAAGCATCAATTGCCAGGGACCCTACGAGGATTGATGGTGGGGACTAGGAATCCGATACAGACCGTATTGTAAAGCTAATCCGAAGCTAGAAATAAAAAGAAAAGAGTGAGAAAACTCTCCAAAAACAAAGAAAAATTCCTCTATCTCTCTCTGACAAAAATGCACTACAAACTAAACTTGGGCTAAAATATGTTACAAGCACGGGTGCTTTAACTGCGAAGTTCAATGAACCTTAGGTTAGTTCCTGTAGGCCTTAGAAACCTTCACGGCAGATTGAGGCTAGAGCTAGTCAGGTCCAGATCTTGGTTGGTGCTTGAGTACCTCTAGGCTTACTATTGGCATTCTAACCTAATGCACAAAAAAGAAGCACACATCAAAGTTTTTAAGCATGAAAAGGTTTTATGGTGTAGAATTAAAGTTAATACTTTGAAATTTTGTTAAGGGACTAGCAAAAGCTAGGCATGGGGGTATGATGGGAATACCATCATGAGCCATAACTAGCTTATTTTGACCCAATTAAGTGAGTAAGTGCTCCTACATAACCGCCAGAGAATCACAAGTCATTGCAAAATCATTCTGAAGGAAAAGTAAGAAACTAGGGTGAAAACTATAATTTTACCAGCTTCTCATGAATACAGTGCAACCATGGATTTTCTTAGGGGTTGAATGAAGGTCAATTGGTCTTAAAAAGATAACAAGTGGGTTAGAACAATCAGAAAGGGGTTTGCACATGTTTTGAGAATTAAATGACTTTTGAAACCCTAAAACAGATCCACTTTATAAAATGAGGTTCTGATCAGGGTAAAATTTACCTAAACCCTCTAAAATTCATAGAAAAATATTTTTTCAGGTTTAGAACCTTCAATTTGACCATAAGAACTCGTTTTGACCCAAAACTGAATCACAGACAGACATTTACCCTACTTTAGGTTTTTGCATAAATTACCCTATCAAACATGGTCAAAAGCAAAATCGAACTTCACCATTAAATTCCTTGGGTCCAAATTATATTTGTATCAAAATTTTGACCCAAGATGAATTTGTCTTGACCTAGTTTGCAAATTGGTCTTGTCCAATTACATTTCTACTCTTAACTTTAAAATCCTTTCAAATAGGCCCCTAACTTTATCGTCATTCTCACAAACAGGTCCCTACCACCATTAAACCTATTCCTACTTGCTCCAACGACCTTAAAAAGGAAATAACTCCCTGATTTCTTGATGAATCCCTTTCAAATTTGAAAGGGAAGTTCGCTAAGAAATTCCCTTCCTTTTGGACCAATACTAAGCCTTGAAACCTACCCAATCTCTTATGCGAACGCATGAGAGATTTGGGTATCCAGAAACTTCCAACTCTGACGACCTTCCAAGCTTGAAAGCTTGTCTTCCAAGCTCTAACCGACCCCTTGACACCTATATAAAGACTCCCCAGGCCTGCTCGATCCTAAAAGCTTGAATTCGACCAGAGAATCCCTCAAATTCCTCTTCCCTCCTCCGACTGATTTGCTCTTCAAGCTCCAACGACCTTCCCTACTTTCCCTCGTCATCGGACCATAATACCAGTGGTAGATTCTTCCTCCTTGTCTTCTTTCACATCACGCAGCATCCACCGGCGCTCCTACCACCCATCATCCTTGTCGTCCACATCTCTCTGAGCAGCTTCGTCTCCGGTGCCGACCACACCTCACCTGGCACCAACTCCTCTCCCCTTCATCTGCCTCCTTTCCTAAATGACTCCGAGACTTCCCCTCTTCATTTTCAGACATCTGCCACTTCGTTTCGACCGCCAACTCGCCTCACCGTCCTCCATCTTCCACCTCGCCGGCTTACCTTCGGCGAGCTCGCACAGCCACTACACTCCACCAAGCCGGCCGCCGTTCATCTCCACACCTTTGCCATGTTCCAGAGAGCAAAAGCTGTCTCATCTTCAAGGCTATTAGCCTCCCCACTACTCCACCGAACACTACATTATCGCACTTCACCTTCCGTCACCGTCCGGCCACCTCACGCACTCCCATACCTCACGAACACTGCCGTTCAATTCTCCTCCTCACGATGAAGCTTATGAACTTTTTTAACTGGGGCTCTTAGCCTATTTTTGTGCTTGCAAGTCCTAGGTCTCCAACACCATTACCGAAGCTTCGAGCAAAGCTCAAAGCTCACTTCAAGCACCTACAAACCCCAGGAAAAGTTCTAGGAAGAGAGGATTACCTCCAGGAGTATCCTCATGCAATCAATTGGAGCCTTTGACCAAGTCCTTTGTGCCAATTTAATGAAGGAAGTAGCTATGGCTGTTGCGCAAAGGAAGGAGGGTGGGATAGTCCCACCTTGGAAGATGACTAGCCCCCGCGCCCGCATAAATTGCAAAAGAGTCTGTGGCTATTTGCCTCCAAACACGAGGTGAGGTCCCTCTCACCCACGCAAGCCTCATCCGTGATCTCTGCCCGTGGACCTAGCCTGACCCATTAACCCACCTAGCCAAGCACTCCTCAGCTACGACCATGCCTACAGCCCTGGACCCAGGTGCCCATGTAACCAATAACTTGACATCCTGAGAAAGACCCTGAGAGGGCGGAGCCTAAGAGAGAGACGGAAGGAGAGATTGCGCAGGGGTAAGGGGGGTTTTTGCTGCAGTGGACATTGGCTGACACTTTTCCGCTCTCCTGTGTGAAGAAGAGGCTGAATAGAAGAAGAGAAGGAAAGCAGTCACAGCAGAGAAAGAAGAGAAGAGAAGAAGAGGCTGAGATGAGAAAGAGAGGGCTATACACTGTAGCCCAAGATGGTTAAGCCATTTGATTACACATCCAGCCGTCTGATACTTGATTTCTAGACTATATTTGATTGAACTATTGAGAAATTTGCTATTATTGTGTGGGGTATTTGGTGATTTAAATCACCATTTTACCTCATTCCTTTTACACTATTGACATTTGTTTTCACTTTTATATCATTATTATTCGGAGTTCTATTATATATTGCTCATATTGTATTTAAATTACAATTCTTGAGGTTTAAATTCCATATTGTTCCCTGTGTTTTTCGAGTAATAAAATTTATTTGTTTGAGTGCTATTTTGGCTATACTATGACACGACAATCTTAAATACCGATTTAGCACGAAGAACACCCAATAGCCCAGGTCAAATGCTAATGAGATCTAGAATTCTCATTCATTTGACATGGAATTGATTTGTAATGAACTAGATAAGGTCGACTTGGTTGTGAGAAGGATGAAAGAGTGGATGGATGGAAACTCAAGAAGCACTTCTACACCCACTCAATCCCAAAATGTCAGATTCCATTCTTCATGAGCTTCTACAGGGCGGGAGTTCTTGAACCGACTATAATCGGCTCAACCTATGAGCTAGGATTTCTCGGAAAATTATGGGTTCCAAACTGGGGCCTTTTATCCCAAATTTTCTAATCCTTCTTTCTCTCCATCCTCACCCTATGAGGATGTATATGCGATACAGGAGAATGCTAGGTCCAACCCGTATTCCAACACTTATAACCCAGGTTGGAGGAACCACCCTAACTTCTCCTGGAAAAGTCAGGGGCAACAGACCCAAACACGACCCAGGAACTATGCATCTCAAAGACCTATGGGTTAGGGTCAAGTATACACCCAGTTGCCCCCGATACCGGTAACTCAACCACCATAGAATGCCCAACAATCTACAATGCAGGCTAATTTAAACCAACAGATGGTAGAAATGCAAGGGTCCATGCTTCAGCTTATGCAGCAAATGAAGAAATCATTGGACAACTTGCAATCCGAGTTTATTGCTAACAACTGACAACCCGGATCTCTACCATCCCAACCTATACCCAACCCGCGCAATGTGCTAAATCAGGGCAATAGAGCCCAACGGTACAAAAATCAAAGGGACCCACACGCACATGCTCAGGTGGTTGAGCAGGGTCCCTCCTCTTCTTCTGCTCCTGGATATCTGACCAATCAAGGTCCTCCAATCTTTCCTAACCCTCCTCAAGACCCAAACCCATATGCCTCTACAAACTGTGTCACCTTGAGGAGCGGGAAGCAGACCTAGGACCCCGAATTACCTTCTAGAAACCTAGACCTTGGGGAGCTCGAGGGAGAGGAGGAGATTGAAGAAGACAACAAGGATCAAGGACCTAAAATTGAGGACACCACCCACATCCCATTCCTTGAAGCCTTATTAAAAACCAAAAAGAAGAAAACCCTTGATAGCAATAAGGAGCTCCTGAATTTATTCAAGAGTGTAGAGATCAATATCCCTCTCCTAGATGCTATTAAGCACATCCCGGCTTACGCTGAATTCCTGAAAGATCTATGTACCCAAAAGTGTAAGCCTAAAGAACCCATCCTGAGGAAGGTGATTGTCTCTAAGCAAGCTAGTTCTATCATCCTACACCAACTTCCTCAAAAGAAGAGAGATCAAGGTGCCCCCTTGATTTCAAGTGTCATTGGAGATTACACTTTTGATAGGGCACTATTGGATCAAGATGCATCCATCAACCTAATCCCGACCTCCCTTTATGAAAGGTTTGGGTTGGGTGAACTTAGACCAACCTCAGTAATGCTACAGTTAGAGAATCGTTCGGTCACTACATCGAAAGGTGTTATTGAGGATGTTATTGTCAAGGTCAAGGACTTCTATTTTTCCATAGATTTCTTGGTCCTTGACATGGATGTACCTGAAGATTTAAGGAACACACCCATCATTCTGGGGCGTCATTCCTAGCTGTAGCTAAGGCCAACATAAATTGTGAGAGTGGTAGTATGGAGATCGCTTTTGGGGATAGAAAGTTGCCTCTTGATATTTTCAAGGTGATAAAAGGATTTGAGGATTGTGGATTCATTGAGGAGCTCGAGGATCATGAATTTAATGTTGATACTTGTATGATGATTAGTGTGCTCGAGGACTCCACTAGCTTTAGCAAACTGAACTCACAACCCTCTGTGGCAGACTCGTCACACCTGGAGAGGTTGTTGATTTTGTTCATTCCCAACCTCTTCCACTGGACCATCCTAATGAATCTTCATCAGCATCCTCCTTACCCTTTATACTGAACCCACCTCAGCTAGAATTGAAACCATTGCTGGAATGTTTCAAATACGAGTTCTTACGACCTAAGATTATGCTCCTTATGATTATTAGTGCTAATTTGACTAAGGAGAAAGAATTGAGATTGATTAAGGTCCTTAAGAATAATAAAAAGGTAATTGGTTGGACCATCCACGACCTTAGGGGGATTGAGCCATCTTACTGTAATCATTGTATTTTCATGGAAGATGGATCCTGCCCTTCTCGCGAAATGCAAAGGAGACTAAACCCGAATATGCGAGAAATGGTAAAAAAGGAAATAATAAGGCAGCTTGATGCAGGCATTATGTACCCAATCTCGGATAGTCTGTGGGTTAGCCCCATTCAGATTATACCTTAAAATGCAGGAATAACTGTTATGACTAACGAGAAAGGGTAATCCTTTACCACTCATTTAGCTTCTGCTTGGAGAGTTTGTATTGACTATAGGAAGTTGAACACAACCAACGAAAAGGATCATTTCTGCTTGCCATTCATTGATCAAATCCTAGAAAGGTTAGCTGGGCAAAACTACTTTTACTCCCTAGACGGTTATTCGGGATATAACCAAGTCCCTATCCATCCCGAAGACCAGGAAACGATAACCTTCACATGTCCCTACGGAACCTTTGCATTCCACAGAATGTCATTTGAGCTTTGCAATGCACCCGCAACTTTTCAAAGGTGCATGCTGGCCATCTTTTCAAACATGGTGGGAGACTGTCTTGAGGTGTTCATGGATGATTTCTCCGTTTATGGAGATTGCTTTGAGTCATGCCTAGCTAACTTGGAATTGATCCTCCAGAGATGCATCAAGACACAACTAGTCCTTAGCTGGGAGAAGAGCCACTTCATAACCCAAGAAGGCATTGTCTTGGGTCATGTGGTTTCTAATCGGGGTATTGAAGTTGATAAGGCTAAGATGGATGCTATCTCTAGACTTCCTCCACCCACATCCATGAAACAGATCTGATCATTCCTTAGGCATATGGGTTTTTATAGAAGATTTATCATGGACTTCTCGAAGGTTGCTCGACCTTTGAGTAACCTTCTGGCCAAAGACACACCGTTTGTGTTTGATGAATTGTGCCGTAAGGCATTTGATTTATTGAAAACGACTATCACCTGTGTCCCAATGTTGCAACCACCTATTTGGACAGCCCCATTTGAGATCATGGCTGATGCATCTGATTATGCCGTCGGGGCTATCTTGGGTTAGAAAGTAGATAAGAAGCCTTTTGTGATCTACTATGCTAGCAAGACTCTGGATGAGGCCTAGAGGAACTACACCGTTAATGAAAAAGAGTTGCTAGTCATAGTCTTTGCCTTAGAAAAATTCAGGGCTTATATGTTAGGCTCTCATGTTATCATTTACAACAACCACTAGGCCTTGAAACATCTCTTGGCCAAAAAGGATGCCAGGCCCTAGCTTATTCGCTAGATTCTGTTACTTCAAGAATTTGACCTTGAAATTAGGGAAAAAGCCAGGTCACAGAATGTAGTGGCAGATCACCTATCGAGAATCTTAAGTTATTCTTCTCATATGGATATCCCTATCTCTGAAACTTTTCTAGGTGAGACTATCCTTACAGTCTCGGGTATCCGAACCCCCTGGTTTGCGAATATCATCAATTATTTGGCCATTGGTTAAATCTCCCAGGATTGGACCAAACAACAACAGGACAGACTTACGTCCGAGGCCAAATACTATTTTTGGGACGATCCCGAGCTGTATCGCATTGGCACCGACCAGATTATTCACCTATGCGTCTCAGAAAATGAGTTCCATAGTATACTTGAGTTCTGCCATGCATTTGTGTGGTGGACACTTTTCTTGGAAAAAGACGTCAGCAAAAATTTTGCAATCCGGATTCTTTTGGCCGTCATTATTTAAGGATGCCTAGGAATTCTCAAGGTCATGTGCCCAATGCCAGACACCTAGGAACATGGCCAAGAGAGACATGATGCCTCTAAACCCGATACTTCCTTTGGACACCAGTTTATTCTAGTCGCTTTTGATTATGTGCCCAAATGGATTGAGGCAATTCCCACCTGGACCAATGACAACAAGGGGTCATCGATTTAATGAAGAAAAATATCATTAGTCGGTACAGGATTCCTTATACCATTATCAGTGATGGTGGCACGCACTTCACTCATGCCTAGTTTCGAAATTTACTAGTAAAATACGGGGTGAATTATCATATTTCCACACCTTACCACCACTAGAAAAATGGACAGGCTGAGGTCTCTGAAAGGAGTTGTGGTTAGGCCCAGACAGGTTGCGTTAATATGGTGATTTTATCGTTGAAACGCGTATAGTGGTTAACCTAAATCGAGCCTAACCATCTCTTTACAAAAAATTTTTTACCTGGCCTACTTGATTTTATCTTGGTCACTTTTAGGCCCAGGGTCGAACTCAGGGAAGTGGGATTAGAAGTGAATAAGTTTCTACGCCTTTCCTATAATGAATCTCTTCCATTTATTTATTTTGTTTTTGGTGTTTTTCTGTTTAAGATTTTTTTCTGATATTTTTTGTCCTTGAGGTACACCCTCAAAATCAGGTTCTTGGCTTTGAGCCAAATTAGGGTTCCAAAACTAGTCTTGCTATTCTTAAGACTGAGTACCTGTAAGTCAAGGATTATCTTTTCTCTTTTTTATATTTTTGTTTATATTTTAACTGGCAGGAAAGAGAAGCAGAAATAAAGTAAATATAGTGTGTATATATATATATAGGTATATATTATATATGTATAAAGGGGTGGGGGTGGAGGTGGAGGTGGCGTGTAGCACGGTGTTGAGTCGGTTGTCGTCTAGAAAGACGCAACCAACAGGACGAAGTGCCGCGTGGTGTGTGATGTGGATTGGTGGAAGATGAGTGCGAACACGCTTTTTGTACGCATGTATCAGGGAATATCAGCAACTGGTGCAGATATTCCCACGATACAACATATGGTAGGTGATATAAAAATATTTATATATATATATATGTATATGCATATATGTAAATATATATATATATGGTAATATTTATATAAGTGTATATGTAGCTATATATGTATATATATATAGATATGTAATTATATGTATAGATAGATAGATGTATAGATATATATATATATATGTATATGTGTTATCGATATATATGTATATATGTATGTATATTTGTATATATATATATGTATAAATATATGTATATATATATATATATGTATCTATACTTATACTTAGTTATATAGGTAATAATATATATATATAGATATATATGTATATATGTATATATATTTATACGTATATAAATATATGTGTAGATATATATATATATTTATAAGTATATATATATATATATATGTACGTATGTATACTAATACTTAGTTATATAAGTACTACTAAATGCATAGATATAAGTATATATATAAGTATATAAATATATGTATATATATCAATATATATATATGTATATGTATATATATATAAGTATATAATAATGTATAAGTTAGAGTGTGTGTGTGAGAGAGTGTGAGTGTGTGTATGTGTATTTGCAGAGAGAGAGGGCGCTCGGTTCTGCTGGAGTGAAGAAAAGGCGGGTTAAGCCATCTGATGCTTCAAAGCCGACGTCTGGTGTCCACGCAGATGCGCAGGCGGTAGGCGTGCGAAGAGGTGAGTGCTAGGAGGGAGTGAGCGTAGGGGAGTGACCATAGGGCACAGCGTTGCGCGGAGAGGCAGGTGCAGGCGAAGGCAGGTGCTGGGAGCGGTTCAAGACGCGGGCGGGCGCTGGAGCAGGCTTGGGGCGGGATGTTGTAAATGATGATAATGATTGTTATTGTTTTGTTGATTATGTCATTGTAGTATAGGGTGTATAATATAACATTAAGGATGTCGTGTAGTGGTGAGTATGGGTGAGTTCCAGTCATTACAACCATTATTATCATTTGCTTATTTATCTAATTTTTACTGGTTTTGTTCCAGGTCGTTCTCTGGGAGGCAATTTATTGAATTTAATTCGGTCACTCTTTGATTATCTCCAAAATTGTCTTCTTATTCAAAAATAAACTCTACATTTAAAGAATGAATGAATGTTTTATTTACCTAGTTGCTAAGAAGTGCTTGCAAAAATGCTAACTATGAACAAGCATCAAACAATCTATTATTATACTCTAAACTATGTATTTACAAGTTATACTATTAACACTATTATGTTAGTTCATACTACATTAGGATACCATAGTATAAAAACTTAACTTACTAGTCATTTATTTATAGTGACATATATATCAGTTTTAGTGATAGATATAAACGTCGCTAAATCTCAGAAAACACTCTAGACAACCTAAAGAAGCAAACTGAGGTCTTTAGCGACATTTATAGTGTCGTTTTATTCTGTTAGTAATTATGTGGGTTTACTTATACGTATGTACAGAGTCTTTTCTGTTGTTATCTCGTGTTGTCTTTTTTTTTTTTTTTTTTAAGTCGTCTGTCCTTTCATTTTGTTCTGTGTGGTATTTCAAAGGCTGTGGTGGAGAGTCCTTAGTGTAAAATGTGTTTAATTAGCGGGTGCGCTTTTCGAGGGATACACAGCACCCTTCGGGTGGGACCAGACCTCTACTAAGCGCGCCTTAATCTCAGATTAGGTGGCTTAGTTATGTTATTCAAACTCAGCGCAGAGCCTCAGCCCAACGCCTTCAACAAATTCGCACACTCTCGGGCTCCCAGCCCCACATATGCAGTATCATCACATATCAGAATCGGGTTATCGGATCAGACGGAACAGGTGACGTTTCAGGCGCCCGGCGCCATGACGACTAACTAAGCTATAGCATAAATTCTATTTATATAGCTGCGTTTGGTTTGCAGCACACGATGTGGCGCTATTCCAGCGCCACATCGTGCGCTGGAAACCAGACGCAGCTGCGTCTGTGCGCGTTTTTGGCCCTCGATTTGGGGGCCATAAATTATAAAAATAAAATAAAATAAAATATGGTAAATAAAATATTTACATAATACTACATAATTGATTAATTAATTTTGAATTTTAAGTATATTTACTATACAAATAAATTCGCTAAACTAGGCTGATTATACAGGTTGATTTAGGTGATTAAAGAGTTAATTACTTATAAAATAATTAGTAAATGGTCTAATTGACCTTAAACAATTTTAACTTACATACTTAAGTATTTAATACATATTTTTATTGTATTTTTACGAATTTATTTATGTTTTATTTAGGCTAAAATAGCAATTCTGTGTAGTTTATAATTAAAACTAAGTTACAGTAAGTTATACTAGGTATAATTATACTTTGACTAACTTAAATTACTTAATATATACATATATATATATATATATTCCCAAGTTTATAGATTTATCTACTTGATTATTGCTCTAACCTATTAACTTAGCTACTAAATCAGTAAATATAAATCTGTACATACAGATATACATAAATCAGTAAGTACATACATACTAGATTAGTATATATACATATTTTTACATAGATTACATATGTATACGAATTTCTGTACAGGTTTTATACATATTTACAGTATAACTATGTATCTAACTGATATGCTATAGTTATAGTTATAATACTATGAATGGGTATATTTACAGTTTTAAAATAAGTCTATGCCATTAGGCTTTTGTATAAAGTTAGGGAATTAGAGTTGATTGATTTTTTTATTTGAGTTTGGGCAGCAGCTTCAGCTACTGTCAGAGGAGATGGAGAAGAGAAGAATGTGCTGTTTTAGTGTTATTTACAGTGGAAGTGGCTTAAGCCACTGTCAAATGGCTAACTGCTGCTGCAGTTAGTCCACTTGAAGAGGGGGGAAGCATTCTACAGAGAGGAGGGAAATTTAGAGAAGAAGGGAGTTTAGAGGAGAGGGGAATGTAGCTGCTAGATGCAGCATATTGCTGTGTAACTGGGAGTAAGATAAAATTCAAAACAAACTACAATTTACAGAGTTGAAATCCAAATCTGAAGGGGGTTTAAATCTCACGAAAATCTCATGTAAATTCAGCTTAAACACTCATTAGAAAAAAAAAACTTATCAGAAGCATCCCTTCAGATCAAAACAGCAAATGGCATTGAGTTAGTCTTCCTAATGCCATAGACAGCATGAAGGAAGACTTAGCTCAATCAATTAAAACCAAAGAAACACAATCCCAGTTTCTTGCAACCTTAAGGAGTATGGAAAACTCCTTAGGTTAGAGAATCACCATACAGAAATGATCATCAACACAAATAGTGCATGGCAGTTCTAAAATAGCAAAAAGAGACTAAGAATGCATTAAGGAAATTTAATGGAAGCTGGCGAATGCATTCAAAACAAAGTATAAACAGAATCATGAAAGGCTCTTCTGATTGGTTCTTTGTCACCAGAGAACTTCTCAGAGTCCTTGCCTACAATGAACACCAAAAATCCTTTCAATTTGTCAGATCTGTCAAAACATTTCAGAGAGTAAAAATCCTTTAAAATCCAGATCAAAAGTGCTCTGACAAACTGAGGCAATCCATTTAAAACAGAGGGGCTTTTGTGAAACAACTGGAGTGAGTGAGAAGCCCCAAATGGTGCTTGTGGCGCCACTTTCAGATCTGAGGCAGTGTGCCATCCGATCTGAAATTGGGTCAGGATGTGTGGGTGATTGATGAAAAATTCGTCGTTAAAAAGGAAAAAAAACAAGAATCAGAATCTGGATGATGGAAAAACAAAACATGAAGAGGGAGATAAATTGAACAGTGAACAGATGATTCTTCCCCTCTGATCTGGACTGATCAGAGGAGGTGAGGGAGGGGATCTAATACTAATTCTACTCCTAAGACTAATCTAACTACAGCTAACATTAAACGCTAACAATTAAAACTAAATCTATTCTAAACTACTGTAAACTAAATCTAAAACTACTTGTGCAGAATTAAAAACTAAACTAAAAGGAAGAATGGGACCTATGGGTCCTTAGCCGGCGGCTAAGGAGGAAGAAAGGAGGAGGGTGACTCCAGCGGAGGGAAGAGTCTGCTAGTGAGACTCCAGGGTCGTCCTCAGGTGCTACGAGGTCCTTAGCGACGAGGAAGGTCGAGAGCAGGCGATGATTCCACAGCCGGTGGCTGTGAAATCAGGGTCTAGATGAGGAGGAGAGACTGGAGTGGAAGAATTGATCGCTAAGAGATGTAGGAGGGAGCGATCCCTTGCGCGCGACACCACTGAGGTGCTTAAATAGCAGCTCAGTGACTGAGATCACCGCAAGGGTGAGGTTAATCAGAATCAGGCCGGCGGTGAGGATGAGATGGGTAGAGCGCACGGCGAGTCAAGAGAGAGATCTGACCGTCAGATGAGATCTGGGAAGAGAGGTGAACGCACGCACCGAATCGCGCGAAGGTTCCATTTGATTCCAGCCGCAGATCAAGATCAAAAGTGCGATGGACGGTCGAGAATGGCTGTGTTCTTCGCGCGCTACAGTGCGCGAGAAGAACACAGGCTTCTCTCTGAAATGAGGGAAAACTTGCAGGAAGACCCTTAAACGAAGGGGTAGAAGAATAGCGTGCAGGTCCAAAAGTGAGAAGAACTATAACTGGAAGGGCCCTGCAGCCATACAGAAGGGTCCCTGCAGCTTGCAAAAAGGTCCAAGAAGGAGTTTTGAAGGGTAGAAATGTAATGCATGAAGGACCTAATTGTAATCTATTTATTTCTAAGCCTAAATGATGTCCAATTGCTTTCAAATTTTTACTTGTGCTTAATTGAACATTTAAGACATTGATTTTACTTCTGATTTATCTTTTCAAACTTGTTTATGTGTTCAATTGATGCATGGATCATCATTTGTTCTTTAGTTTTCAGAATATCTCATTTTTGTGACCTAATTAGGAGGTTTTAACACATTAAAAGTTTTAGGTCTTTTCTTTAATTCCCACACTTAACCCTTTTTATGTGTTAATTTGATATTGTTTTGCTTAGTGTCTAGCTTAATTTCGGCCTTTTAGCTATGATGAGTAGCCACTCATCATACCCCCATGCTTACGTTTTGCTAGTCCCTTAGCAAACAATCTGTTGAAGTGTAAGGCAATTTAAGTATTAGCAAGGTAAGTGTGTAAAGATATCTTTTTCTTCTTTCAAAAAAAAAAAAAAATTTTAAGTGTTTTATGATGATCTTTAAGCTGAAAAATTTTTTCAATAAACCAACTGTGTTTTTGGACATTGTGAGAACCTGGTTACTGAGGATAACCTACCAGAACTCGAGGCTTAAATGACATAGACCATCTCTCAACCAACAAGGATTCTTGATATTTAAACCTTAAGTCGAATTCCAGGACTCAGGGGGTTTTTACAGAGACTCAGAATGCTATGAAGTTATGGCTGTGCTTTGTGATAAGTCAGGACTAACCAGGTGAATTCTAAGGCTCAATCCCGGGGTTTCACTTCTTTTTAAGTCCAGGTTGGTCCTAACTTCAGCTCATGCTTTCGGATGACTCTCAAAAATTGATGGTATTCAATCACAACCCTTATTGTATTTGTGGCTTAGAGAAGAATTTTTTTTTTTTTTTTTTTTTTTTTTGAACAGTATGTCTCCGAAACTTATTTGGTAGAGCGCACTGTATTTGGTGGGTGGATTTCTTTTGTGGAAAGAGCTTCTCCTAGACACAAAACTAAAGATTAGGACAAAGAGTCTACCTGCACGCACAGGTAAGGACTCCACCTTCCCTAATGAACACAAGGGTTGAGGCTTAGGTTCAAGTGGTCTTTCCTGACACTGTGTAGTGTAAGCCAAGGTTACTTAGACTCCTAAGTCAAAGCAAACCAACGAATCCTGTACTGGTGACTCAGGTACAAGAATTATCCTAAAGTTAGGAGAGACTGTGGTCTATCTTGTCAAGGCTCGAAGTGTATTAAGCCTACGCTTGTACCAAGCTTCTATGGCCCGGCAGGTCAAACTAGTAACGGTTGAATGTCCATAGACACTTATTCTATTATTATTTTTTTTCAGCTATAAGATCACTTATCTTTTCTTTCTTTTCTTTTTCTTTCTCTCCCTCCCCTCTTGAAATGAATGTCCTCCTTTGATAATGAAGTACATGTCCCTTATTGTATTTTTGGAATTTTTCTGATTTGCTATTTTTTTGTATTTTTAGCTTTGTAATTTTTTCAAAATTTTTTTCAAAATTTTTCAATTTTTTTGAAGTATATAATTTTTTGATAATACTATATGTACTATAGTTGTGTCTACAATTGCATTTTGGTTTAAATGGTTTACCATTTACACCCCCCCCATGCTTAAATGTTTCAATGTCCTCATTGAATGAAAGGGTGGATGCAAATGCATGCTCTGCTTTTCACTATCCTAGACTGGGTGATGGAAGAAAGTCGGAATGAGGAGATAAAATCTCTGTGCGGACGATTTTAAGTCTGATCTAGGATCAGAGTGAACAGTCGGGCTAGGAAGTGAGATGCATGACATGTGTGTCAATGAATGTATGCTCAGAATGCAAGGGTAGACACTATATGCAAATAAAGGCAAGAGTAAGAAAGGTGTAAAACAGCTATATACAAGGGTAGGTGTTTGCTAAGGTTAACGCCTTCAGCTAGGCGAAAACTTAGTTTGGTAGCTCAAAATATAGGAGCGAGATGGTGGAATTGACAAGTCTGAGATCATGCGGCTCAATGAAAGGTTTCAGTCTTTGTCCATTAACAATAAAGGGTTCAGATTTGTCAAGTTCAGTGATCTCAACGGCTCCATTATCAAAAAGTCTCAAGATTTTGAAAGGTCCAATCCATTTTGATCTTAACTTCCCAGGAAAGAGTTTCAGTCTAGAGTCGAAGAGAAGGACTTTTTTACCAGGGTGAAAAGATTTCCTAAGAATGTGACGGTCATGGAAGGCCTTAAGTTTGTCCTTATACATCCTTGAGCTTTCATAAGATTCATTCCTTAATTCATCGAGCTCAGACATTTGTAATTTCCTAAGATCACCGGCCTTCTCTAAGTCTAAGTTACACTTTCTGATGGCCCAATAGGCTTTGTGCTCTAATTCTACAGGAAGATGACAGTGTTTCCCATACACAAGTCTAAAAGGAGACATGCCTAAAGGGGTTTTGTGGGCTGTCCTATATGCCCACAACGCATCAGAAAGGCGGGAAGACCAATCCTTTCTATCAGGTCGGATGGTAGTCTGTAAAATCTTTTTGATCTCCCGATTAGATAATTCAGCAAGTCCATTGGTTTGAGGGTGATAAGATGTAGCAATCCTATGTGACACCCCATACTTTTGAAGTAGGGACTGAAAATGTGTGTTTCTAAAATGAGACCCTCCATCACTAATGATGGCTTTAGGTACCCCGAATCTAGAGAAGATGAAATCTTGAACAAATTGTGTCACAACTCTATGATCATTAGTCCTTGAGGGGATGGCTTCAATCCATTTTGAAACATACTCAACTGCCAACAATATGTACTCGAAGCCATAAGATTTAGGAAAAGGTCCCATGAAGTCAATGCCCCAAATGTCAAAGATTTCGCACACCATGATTGGATTCAAGGGCATCATGTCTCGGCGGCCAATACTACCGAGAGACTGACAGCGTGAACATGCCCTGCTATATTCGTGTGCATCCTTGAAGATTGTGGGCCAATAGAAACCACTTTGCAAAATCTTTGCAGCGGTCTTTTTGCCAGAGAAGTGACCGTCGCATGCCTGGTCGTGGCAGAATGATAAGATGCTTCTAATCTCCTTATCAGGGACGCACTTCCTAAAGATCTGGTCTTTACAATGCTTGAAAAGCCAAGGTTCTTCCCAGTAATAGTGCTTGGCCTCGGATCTAAGTCTGTCTTTTTGATGTCGGACCCAATTAGTGGGGATGAGTCCAGAAGCCAGGTAGTTGACAATGTCAGCATACCAGGGAAGATCAGAATGAATGACCAGCAATTGCTCGTCAGGGAAGTGGTCAGAGATGGGTAAAGAAGGAGAAATCGCTTCAGAAGGAAGGTGGGATAAGTGGTCAGCTACCACATTCTGCTTTCCAGCCTTATCACGAATCTCTAAATCAAATTCCTGTAAAAGTAGGATCCATCTAATCAGACGAGATTTCGCGTCCTTCTTGGCGAGAAGATATCGAACTACCGTGTGGTCAGTGTAGACTATAATGTGGGAACCTAAAAGATAAGGTCTGAATTTTTCCAGTGCATATACTACAGCTAGCAATTCCTTTTCCGTGACGGTGTAATTCCTCTGAGCTTCATCTAAGGTCTTGCTAGCGTAATAGATGACTGTGGGTTTCCCATCCAATTTTTGACCAAGGACAGCTCCTACTGCATAATTAGAGGCATCACACATGATCTCAAAAGGGTGAGACCAATTCGGGGGTTGCAGTATGGGTGCCTTGGTAATCAGATCACGAAGTGTCGTATAGGCATGAACACAATCGTCAGAGATCTGGAAGTCTACGTCTTTAGAGAGGAGAGTAGTGAGAGGTCGGGCTATTTTCGAGAAATCCACTATAAAGCGACGATAAAAACCAACATGCCCGAGGAAAGATCGAATTTGCTTAACCGACGAAGGTAGTGGTAAATCAGAAATCAACTTTACCTTCGCGCAGTCAACCTCAATTGCTCTCTCAGAAATAAGGTGACCTAATACAAGTCCTTCAGTTACCATGAAATGAGATTTCTCCCAGGAAAGTACCAGATTCACATTAATGCATCTTTGCAGGACCTTGGTCAGGTGGTCTAGACATGCATCAAATGTGCTCCCGAAGACCGAGAAGTCATCCATGAAGACTTCTAAACAATCGCCTACTAAGTCAGAAAAGATTGCAAACATACACCGCTGGAATGTAGCAGGTGCGTTGCACAATCCAAAAGGCATCCTACGGAATGCAAAGGTTCCGTAGGTGCAGGTGAATGTCGTTTTCTCCTGATCATCGGGGTGAATCGCAACCTGATTATATCCTGAATAGCCATCCAAAAGCAGAAAAATCTATTCCCTGCCACTCTTTCCAGTATTTGATCAATGAAGGGCAAAGGGAAATGATCTTTCTTCGTGGCTTGGTTGAGTTTTCGGTAATCTATACATACTCGCCACGAACTATCAATGCGTGTAGGGATGACTTCTCCAGAATCAGTGGTGACGATGGTAAGTCCGGCCTTCTTTGGCACAACCTGAACAGGACTTACCCATCTACTGTCAGAAATTGGGTAGATAATTCCATTGTCCAGCCATTTAATCATTTCACTTTTTATCACCTCTTGTAATGTAGGGTTTAATCTACGCTGGGGCTGTCTAGTAGGTCTAGATCCTTCTTCAGTGAAAATCCTATGTGTGCAATAAGAAGGACTGATGCCAGTAAGGTCAGAAAGGCTCCATCCTATAGCCTGCCTATGTGCTCTTAGAACAGATAAGAGTCGTGACTCTTGATCAGAAGAAAGGGAAGAGTTAACAATCACCGGATAGGTCTGATCAGGTCCTAAGAAAACATATTTGAGAGAGTCAGGAAGAGGTTTGAGTTCAACAGGCACAGGATCAGAAGGAGCAGGTGTGAAAGTTTCAGGAGATCCTAGAGATACTAATGGAATGGGAGGAAGGTCCTCAGTCTCTAAATTTGGTATCTCAGTGGAAGTCAAGTCAGAGTCCAAAGAGTGTTGAGGTTCTAAATTTAATGAATTGATCAAGGTGTCCTCAACCAATTGATCCAATGAATCCAGGGAGAAGATTTCTTCAATTAAACTACAGGTTGGTCCTCTTTGGGCCTGAAAAATATCAATTTTTATTTTCTGATCTCCAAACTTTAATTCTATAAGGCCCTCCTCACAATTGATGTTTGCCTTGGCCGTAGCCAAGAAAGGTCTTCCTAAAATGATAGGTGTATTCTGGATATCTTCAGGTACTTCCATGTCAAGGACTATAAAGTCTACAGGGAAGTAAAAATTCTTGACCCGCACTATGACATCTTCCAACACTCCCTGAGGTGTCTTAACTGATCTGTCAGCTAATTGCAGGGACACCTTGGTTGGCTTCAGATTGCCAACCTCAAAATGTGTCAGTAGAGAGGTTGGGATAAGATTGATGGAAGCACCTAGGTCAAGTAGTGCTCTATTGAATGTGGTGTTACCTATCATGCAGGATAAGAGAGGGGTGCCTGGGTCTTTCATCTTAGTTGGGAGGGTACTAGAGATGATGGAACTAGCTTGTTCCGAGAGAATGATTGGACTACTCCCTTTTTGAATTCTTGCTTTACGCTTAGGTGTACATAGGTCTTTTAAAAACTTAGCATAAAGAGGGATGTGGCGGATTGCATCCAACAAGGGGATGTTTATGTGGACTTGCTCAAAGAGCTTAAGCAAATCCTCCTCAGGTGCCACACAGGTCTTTTTCTTTCCTTTCTCCTTCTTCTTTAAAGCTTCAGGAAAAGGTACTGGAGTTGTGAGAGGTTCACTCATAGGTAGAGGAGAAGTAGGAAGTGGAGGAGCAGAACTAGAAGTGGTAGGTGTTGGAAGAGGTGGATCTAGTGTGCATTTACCACTCCTAGTGACTATGGCATTTAGTTCAGCTCTAGAGGTAGATGGTAAATCATTGTTAGGTAGCAGAGGTGGTTGCGTTTGTGCAAGAGAAGAATTTGAGTCAGTGAAGAATTCAGTGTTGTGCATTGCTTGTGAAATGTCATGTGTTTGGTTTTGCAGTGCTGGTCTAGGTTGGACATACCTTTGAGCAGGTATGTTCCTAGGGTTGGGTTGTGCTTGGGATGGGAGTGAATGTGGTTGACGGGACTCTGTCAAGTGTGATAGCTGGGCTCTCATCTCAGCTAAGGACGCGTCCTGTCTCTGCTGCATAGCAATATTCTGTTGTTGCATATCAGCAAGAGCTTTCATGATAGACCCCAACTGGTCATCTCGTGTAGGCCCAGATTGAGAGTATTGGGTGGGCCTGGGTTGGGGTTGTTGGTAGGTACGCGGTGGATAACCGTGTAATTGTGGAGGTGGTGCTCGGATCGGGTTGTGCAATGGTGGTGCAGAAGGTTGTTGAAAAGGAGGTCTTTGTGAATTTCCCGACCACGAGAAATTTGGATGATTACGCCATCCAGGGTTATAGGTTTGTGTGAAAGGATCATTGTGAATGGCATGAAGCTCCTCCGAAGCTCCAGAAGGTGCAGGGAAGTCAGTGAAGGGAGGAACAAAGGTTCCTCCAACCGGTGAAGGATATGGTAATGGAAAATCCGGTAATGCAGTTTGTGTCACAGAAAGGTTATTCATAGTTTCCCTCCCTGTGGGAAACTGAGAAGAAGTGTTTTGTGCTGGTGACTGAGAAGAAGAAGATGGGTGTTTTGAGAGAAATTTCCATACTTCATCTACTTTCTTCTCGATTAAGCCCAATTTATCCAGTTGACTAGCCACTATCTCAAAGTCCTTGCTACTGGATTGGGCTTCATGTACCCCCGTGTGTGAGTGGGAATGTGAGGGCTTTCTATTAAACACGCTCATTGAAGCATTATTAATAGAGTTTTCGGCCATGCCTTCAAAGAGCCAAAGGCTGAGTCCTCGTCTCGACACAGGAAATTGCCTCCACAAGCGGCATCTACAAAATTCCGTGTGTCATCATGGAGCCCATGGTAGAAGATCTGGACCTGTTGCCAGCGTGGGACACCATGGTGGGGACATTTTCTCAAAAGCTCATGGAATCTCTCCCAAGCCTCGTGCATAGGTTCTCCTGAATTCTGGGTGAAGGTGGTGATGGCACGCCTTAAGGCATTAGTGCGGCCTACAGGAAAGTACTTCTTTAAGAACTCATGTTCTAAAGAAGCCCAGGAATCTATAGGTGTAGTCCGTGCAAGTGTTCTAAACCAAAAGGCTGCCTTATCTTTTAATGAAAAGGAGAACATTTTCATCAAAAGCGTGTGCTGATCATGTCCTTGCGGACCCAAAGTTTGGGCAAGATTCTTCAGCTCCTCTAAATGCTGAAAAGGGTCCTCAGAAGCAAGTCCACGGAAGTGAGGAATGAGTGCTATAATGTTCGGCTTCAGTTCAGCAGCACGACCCCCATTGGGATAACGTACCACAGGCATTGGTTGGGCAACTGCGGGATTATAATAATCTCGTAGTTGAGCTCTACGGGGTTGGGGTGGTGCCTGAGGATTTCTAGGTTGAAGTGGTTGTGGTTGGGGGTTAGCTAATAGATTTACAGCTTGAGCAAGCTGTTGCACCTGTTGGGTTAAGGTATTCATTTGTAGTTGTGTATCGAAAAGGTGCTGAAGATGAGGCATAGGTCCTCTCTCCGGGGGTGGATTAGGATGATTAGGATAAGGTGGAGGTTGGAACCTATGGATAGGTGGTTGCTGTGGTAGAGGATGTGCAACTAAGTCTGGAGGAAGTTCTTCAAAATCCTCAAAGTGTGAAGAATCAAGATCATCCTCTTGGCGAGGGGGATTGTGGAAAGTATTTTGAGACTCAGGAGGTAAGGGATTAGAAGTGGAAGGCAAAGAAGATGATGCAGTAGCTTGGGTAGCAGTACCCAAGGGGAGTACAAGTTCTGGGTTTTGGGATCTCCTACCTTCCATTGAGTTGGTTTTTTTTGAAATCTCGTTTACTCTAATTCGATCCAACTCAATGGAAAAAAAATTTTTAACGTTCACAATAAAACAGAAGAATCCCAATAAAATCTCAATTCAAGAAGACCAATCAATCGAAATGAATTGGAGAAAATTTTTCCTAGAGGCTGCTACGCAAAGTATGTTATACGCAAACAATTGTTTCAAACAATTGTACGTATCCTAAGATAAACCTAGCGATGTGCAGACCTCTAAAATCCACTGGGAATCTGGATAAGACTGAGCGTGCGAATCCAGATCCTGTGGTTGCAGAAAGATGAGGTAGAAACCCGTGTATTGTGGCCTTAAGTGATCGTGCTGTGTGCACGATAACATTCAACACAAGGCGATTAAAATCTCAAACATGGTTTCACCCAATTTTGCTATCTCCTTTTTTTTATTTAATTGAAGTGATTAAAATGTGTTTTCTATGCTGCTCGTTTCACTTTTTAATTCAGTTCAGAACAAGTAGTGGTCTTCTCTAATTTTAAGTCAAATGCAAATATGGCAGGAGTTAGAGTTAGGTAAGAAATGCGTACCTGACTCCAGCAATCTTCTAATGCAGATTTGACTTGAATTAAAATCTAGCAGGAATGAAATGTAATCCTAAAAATGGATGCCTAGGGTTATGCTGCTGCTAGATAAGTATGAGGTCTTTTTGATTTTTTTTTGATTTTTTGATTTTTCTGAAAAATTTTATATGCAATTCAAAAGTAAGGAAAGAAATTAAGAAGATAAAGAAATAGAGTCCAGATAGTCCAGAATTATTACAAAAATTGTGTGAGAACAAGCTCTCACAACTTATGACTAACAATTGTTCCTAATTAATAAACCTAAAACTATCTATACTAAAACTAATACTAAAATCCTACAGCTACTTCGAGGCAAAACTCCACCAGGAAGACGGATCTGGAGCACAGCGACTCCACCAGAAAGACGACACTCCTCCTCAAGTGCTGTGGAAAAAAACAAATGATTAGTAAAAGAATAAAGGAATGTATACACAATTAATTCAATGGAAAATAAAAGCAATTACAATGAATGAATGAATGAAATAAAGAATTTCTATATACAAAAGAATGAAAAGAAAATTTTGGTGCAAAGAGCGTTGCCTCCCCGGCAACGGCGCCAAAAAATGTAAATGATGATAATGATTGTTATTGTTTTGTTGATTATGTCATTGTAGTATAGGGTGTATAATATAACATTAAGGATGTCGTGTAGTGGTGAGTATGGGTGAGTTCCAGTCATTACAACCATTATTATCATTTGCTTATTTATCTAATTTTTACTGGTTTTGTTCCAGGTCGTTCTCTGGGAGGCAATTTATTGAATTTAATTCGGTCACTCTTTGATTATCTCCAAAATTGTCTTCTTATTCAAAAATAAACTCTACATTTAAAGAATGAATGAATGTTTTATTTACCTAGTTGCTAAGAAGTGCTTCCAAAAATGCTAACTATGAACAAGCATCAAACAATCTATTATTATACTCTAAACTATGTATTTACAAGTTATGCTATTAACACTATTATGTTAGTTCATACTACATTAGGATACCATAGTGTAAAAACTTAACTTACTAGTCATTTATTTATAGTGACATATATATCAGTTTTAGTGACAGATATAAACGTCGCTAAATCTCAGAAAACACTCTAGACAACCTAAAGAAGCAAACTGAGGTCTTTAGCGACATTTATAGTGTCGTTTTATTCTGTTAGTAATTATGTGGGTTTACTTATACGTATGTACAGAGTCTTTTCTGTTGTTATCTCGTGTTTTTTTTTTTTTTTTTTTTTAAGTCGTCTGTCCTTTCATTTTGTTCTGTGTGGTATTTCAGAGGCTGTGGTGGAGAGTCCTTAGTGTAAAATGTGTTTAATTAGCGGGCGCGCTTTTCGAGGGATACACAGCACCCTTCGGGTGGGACCAGACCTCTACTAAGCGCACCCTAATCTCAGATTAGGTGGCTTAGTTATGTTATTCAAACTCAGTGCAGAGCCTCAACCCAACGCCTTCAACAAATTCGCATACTCTCGGGCTCCCAGCCCCACATATGCAGTATCATCACATATCAGAATCGGGTTATCGGATCAGACGGAACAGGTGACGTTTCGGGCGCCCGGCGCCATGACGACTAACTAAGCTATAGCATAAATTCTATTTATATAGCTGCGTTTGGTTTGCAGCACACGATGTGGCGCTATTCCAGCGCCACATCGTGCGCTGGAAACCAGACGCAGCTGCGTCTGTGCGCGTTTTTGGCCCTCGATTTGGGGGCCATAAATTATAAAAATAAAATAAAATAAAATATGGTAAATAAAATATTTACATAATACTACATAATTGATTAATTAATTTTGAATTTTAAATATATTTACTATACAAATAAATTCGCTAAACTAGGCTGATTATAAAGGTTGATTTAGGTGATTAAAGAGTTAATTACTTATAAAATAATTAGTAAATGGTCTAATTCACCTTAAACAGTTTTAACTTACATACTTAAGTATTAATACATATTTTTATTGTATTTTTACGAATTTATTTATGTTTTATTTAGGCTAAAATAGCAATTCTGTGTAGTTTATAATTAAAACTAAGTTACAGTAAGTTATACTAGGTATAATTATACTTTGACTAACTTAAATTACTTAATATATACATATATATATATATTCCCAAGTTTATAGATTTATCTACTTGATTATTGCTCTAACCTATTAACTTAGCTACTAAATCAGTAAATATAAATCTGTACATACATATATACATAAATCAGTAAATACATACATACTAGATTAGTATATATACATATTTTTACATAGATTACATATGTATACGAATTTCTGTACAGGTTTTATACATATTTACAGTATAACTATGTATCTAACTGATATGCTATAGTTATAGTTATAATACTATGAATGGGTATATTTACAGTTTTAAAATAAGTCTATGCCATTAGGCTTTTGTATAAAGTTAGGGAATTAGAGTTGATTGATTTTTTTATTTGAGTTTGGGCAGCAGCTTCAGCTACTGTCAGAGGAGATGGAGAAGAGAAGAATGTGCTGTTTTAGTGTTATTTACAGTGGCAGTGGATTAAGCACTGTCAAATGGCTAACTGCTGCTGCAGTTAGTCCACTTGAAGAGGGGGGAAGCATTCTACAGAGAGGAGGGAAATTTAGAGAAGAAGGGAGTTTAGAGGAGAGGGGAATGTAGCTGCTAGATGCAGCATATTGCTGTGTAACTGGGAGTAAGATAAAATTCAAAACAAACTATAATTTACAGAGTTGAAATCCAAATCTGAAGGGGGTTTAAATCTCACGAAAATCTCATGTAAATTCAGCTTAAACACTCATTAGAAAAAAAAAACTTATCAGAAGCATCCCTTCAGATCAAAACAGCAAATGGCATTGAGTTAGTCTTCCTAATGCCATAGACAGCATGAAGGAAGACTTAGCTCAATCAATTAAAACCAAGGAAACACAATCCCAGTTTCTTGCAACCTTAAGGAGTATGGAAAACTCCTTAGGTTAGAGAATCACCATACAGAAATGATCATCAACACAAATAGTGCATGGCAGTTCTGAAATAGCAAAAAGGGACTAAGAATGCATTAAGGAAATTTAATGGAAGCTGGCGAATGCATTCAAAACAAAGTATAAACAGAATCATGAAAGGCTCTTCTGATTGGTTCTCTGTCACCAGAGAACTTCTCAGAGTCCTTGCCTACAATGAACACCAAAAATCCTTTCAATTTGTCAGATCTGTCAAAACATTTCAGAGAGTAAAAATCCTTTAAAATCCAGATCAAAAGTGCTCTGACAAACTGAGGCAATCCATTTAAAACAGAGGGGCTTTTGTGAAACAACTGGAGAGAGTGAGAAGCCCCAAATGGTGCTTGTGGCGCCACTTTCAGATCTGAGGCAGTGTGCCATCCGATCTGAAATTGGGTCAGGATGTGTGGGTGATTGATGAAAAATTCGTCGTTAAAAAGAAAAAAAAACAAGAATCAGAATTTGGATGATGGAAAAACAAAACATGAAGAGGGAGATAAATTGAACAGTGAACAGATGATTCTTCCCCTCTGATTTGGACTGATCAGAGGAGGTGAGGGAGGGGATCTAATACTAATTCTACTCCTAAGACTAATCTAACTACAGCTAACATTAAACGCTAACAATTAAAACTAAATCTATTCTAAACTACTGTAAACTAAATCTAAAGCTACTTGTGCAGAATTAAAAACTAAACTAAAAGGAAGAATGGGACCTATGGGTCCTTAGCCGGCGGCTAAGGAGGAAGAAAGGAGGAGGGTGACTCCAGCGGAGGGAAGAGTCTGCTAGTGAGACTCCAGGGTCGTCCTCAGGTGCTACGAGGTCCTTAGCGACGAGGAAGGTCGAGAGCAGGCGATGATTCCACAGCCGGTGGCTGTGAAATCAGGGTCTAGATGAGGAGGAGAGACTGGAGTGGAAGAATTGATCGCTAAGAGATGTAGGAGGGAGCGATCCCTTGCGCGCGACACCACTGAGGTGCTTAAATAGCAGCTCAGTGACTGAGATCACCGCAAGGGTGAGGTTAATCAGAATCAGGCCGGCGGTGAGGATGAGATGGGTAGAGCGCACGGCGAGTCAAGAGAGAGATCTGACCGTCAGATGAGATCTGGGAAGAGAGGTGAACGCACGCACCGAATCGCGCGAAGGTTCCATTTGATTCCAGCCGCAGATCGAGATCAAAAGTGCGATGGACGGTCGAGAATGGCTGTGTTCTTCGCGCGCTACAGTGCGCGTGAAGAACACAGGCTTCTCTCTGAAATGAGGGAAAACTTGCAGGAAGACCCTTAAACGAAGGGGTAGAAGAATAGCGTGCAGGTCCAAAAGTGAGAAGAACTATAACTGGAAGGGCCCTGCAGCCATACAGAAGGGTCCCTGCGGCTTCCAAAAAGGTCCAAGAAGGAGTTTTGAAGGGTAGAAATGTAATGCATGAAGGACCTAATTGTAATCTATTTATTTCTAAGCCTAAATGATGTCCAATTGCTTTCAAATTTTTACATGTGCTTAATTGAACATTTAAGACATTGATTTTACTTCTGATTTATCTTTTCAAACTTGTTTATGTGTTCAATTGATGCATGGATCATCATTTGTTCTTTAGTTTTCAGAATATCTCATTTTTGTGACCTAATTAGGAGGTTTTAACACACATTAAAAGTTTTAGGTCTTTTCTTTAATTCCCACACTTAACCCTTTTTATGTGTTAATTTGATATTGTTTTGCTTAGTGTCTAGCTTAATTTCGGCCTTTTAGCTATGATGAGTTGCCACTCATCAGATGTCGGCGCGGGCTAGCACAGGTTGCGGTGTGTCGGGTGATCGGATCAGTGAGAAACTTACTGGTTACCGCACTGTAGCCATAGTGTTCCGTTGAAACACATGAACAGTGGCTACAATGCCGCTCGGCTCCGCGCAACCGGGTGTGCCCAGTTCTGTGAGTGCGGGAGGCATGAGCGGTTGGCACGAGCGCTGAGAAGCTACGCCGGCTGCTGGCATGAGGAGAGGCGCCTTGCGACAGTGCACGCGGATAGGGCTGGGCCACGGGCGAAGGAGCGTGACAAGGCACGCAGAGAGGGGCGCGGGTGTCTTGCTGGCGTGCACGGTGGAGCTTGGCCGACTGCTGCTGAGGCACGCGGTGGCCGATTGAGCTTCAAAGCTTGAATCTTTGTGGCAATGGCAGAATTGTGGCTAAATGTCGCAACAGAGAGAGAACCACCACGCCCACTAGCTCTTTGATGAGCTGGGTGGTGATGGACTCACAGTGGTGGTTTTGCACCACTGTGAGTTGCTCTTGCCCATAGTGTGGCTCCTCAAGAGGAGGAGAGGCTGCGTATGGAGAGGAGAGGGGAGGAGATGGCCTGGAGAAGAAGATGATGTGTTTTTTTTTTGGTGTGGACCAGGCTCCAGCCTGCGAAGAAGAAGCCGTGCCTTTTTTATAGAGGAAGAAAGCATGCACAGCCATGCCCTGGTTGTGCATGGCTATGCATGCAGCTGTAGGGAATGGCATGAGGAGGAAGTTGCCATGCTATGCAGCCGTGGAGAAGAAGTCAAAATCAATTAGAAATAAAAATAAAGATGGAAATTTTGCGAAGCAGCACTTGAAGAAAATGTAAATTTTAAGGCCATTTATTTCACTCTCCTCCCCTCTCAATTAAATGCATGCATGCATGTATTTTGCAAATGCGACTATGGATACCTAATATGCATAGGTAATGCTAGGAAATAGCACAACATGGCACAATTGCTTTTGTATTTTTGCTGTGCAATCATACCCCCATGCCTATCTTTTACTAGTCCCTAGCAAAACATTTTTTTTTGTATTATATTTAGAAATGATCTTAAGCTGAAGATTTTCTCTGAGGCGACATAAGTGTGTTTAATGTTGGATATTGTGAGAACCAATTGCAGAGAAGACTACCAGTACTTTAAGTCTCACATGACATAGATCATCTCTCAACTAACCAGGACTCTTGATATTTAAACCTTAAGTACGATTTCCAAGACCCAGGAGGTTTTCGCCGTATTATAGAGCTCAAGAGATTATGGCTTGTGCTTAGTGAAGGATCAAGACTGACTAGATGAACATTAAGACTCAAACCCAGGGTTTCACGAATTTTTAAGTGCAGGTTGGTCCCAGTTTCAGCTCGTGTCTTTGGATTGACTGTTAAAAAGATGACAGAAAACTCAACTCGCATTTTCTGACATTTGTGGCTCAAAGAAAATAGGGTATTTGCGACATGCCTTGAAGAATTTTTTTTAGTGTAGAGACTTTACAAACATTTGTGAGATATACTGACTTATTTGTACCTTTTTTTTTTTTTGAAACACGTGTTAGTATATCCCTTACAACATTATTTGGAGGAGCACACTTTTTCTTTTTGGTGGGAGAGTTCCTTTTTGGTGGAAAGAGTCTCTCCTAAACACAAGACTAAAGCCTGGGATAAAAAGTCTACCTGCGTGCACAGATAAGGACTCCACCTTCCCTAATGAACATTAGGGTTGGATCTTATGTTCACCTGGTCTTTCTTGATATGTGTAGTGTGGACCAAGTTTACTTAGGCTCTCGAGTAGAAGCAAACCAACGGATCCTGTACTGATGTCTCAAGTACAAGAATACATCCTTAGTTAGGAGAGATTCCAATCTATCTTGTCAATGCTCAAGTGAATTAAGCCGAGCCTAAGTGAATCAAGATTCTGTGGCTTGGAAAGTCTTCAAAACAGCGGTTGAATATCCATAAACACTTATTGTATTTTTGTTTCAGTCTTGAGATCATTACTAAACACCATTTCTTTTTTTTTAAATAGATAGATAAAAAATGCATGATACCATAAAATACCCAGATCATATGGATGCCTATCCACCCCCCCATGCCAAACGATGCTATGTCCTCATATGCATGTAGGGAAGGGTAGAGAAAGGATGAAAGATCGGGTAACGAGAGCTGAGGTGCAGGGTATACAGCAGGGTGGTAGGGTGGGTGGTGAAGTGAAAAGTGAAGTGATCGTGACAGTGGCGTGAAAAGTGATGGTGGATGGTGAGTGTTGTTGGGGTGCCTCCCAACGAGCGCTGAATTTAACGTCCCCAGCTGGACTCAAGATGAGGCACAAAATTAGTTACCCTCCAGCAGGGCAACAGTTTCTCCAACGAGGGCAGGTTCATGAGTAAGATAGGGTTTCAAATGCTGCCCATTGACCATAAATTTATGCCCAGATTTGGGATCTTCAATCTCAACGGCCCTGTTGGGAAATGGTCTTGAGACCAGGAAAGGACCAGTCCATTTGGACTTCAGTTTCCTAGGAAAGAATTTGAGCCGGGCATTGTAGAGCCAAACTTGTTGAGATGGCTTAAATTCTTTCCACGGAATATGGTTATCGTGAAAAGCCTTAGTGCGTTGTTTGAAAGTTGAAGCAGAATCATAGGCTTCACGACGGAGCTCTTCCAGCTCCTGGAGTTGGAGTTTCGTTTCTCGACCACACAAGTCTGGGTCAAGGTTACATTAACGAACCACCCAATAAGCACGGTGCTCCAACTCCACGGGCAAAGGACAAGGCTTCCCATAAACGATTCTATAAGGAGACATACCAAGGGGAGCCTTGAAGGTGGTCCGATATGCCCAAAGTGCGTCAATCAGCTTGTCGGACCAGTCCTTATGGTCAGGCCGAACCATTTTCTAGAGAATTTGCTTGATTTGCCGATTCGACACCTCTGCCTGGCCATTCGTCTGAGAATGATACGGGGATGTGATGCGATGGTGAACTCCGTATTTCCTCAGAAGTGCCCGAAAAGAAGCATAGGTAAAGTGGCTTCCTCCGTCCGAGATAATGGCTCGAGGGATCCCAAAGCGCGCAAAGATGTGGTCTTTGACAAATCGAGTGAATATAACATGGTGAGCACGGCACGTGGGAATAGCCTCGATCCATTTCGAAACATAATCAACAGCCACGAGAATGAATTCGAAGCCGTTGGAAGGAGGAAAGGGACCCATGAAATCAATTCCCCAAATGTTAAAGATTTCTACAACTAGGATGGGTTGTAAGGGCATCATGTCACGACGTGACATTGACCCTAACGACTGGCACCTAGTGCAATGTTTGGCATACTTGTGTGCATCCTGGTGAAGGGAGGGCCAAAAGAAATCGCACTGCAATAGCTTGGCTGCAGTTTTCCTCCCGGAGAAATGCCCTCCGCAAGCCTGATCGTGGCAGAAGGATAGCACACTGGGGAATTCGCTGTCAGGAATACAGCGATGGATGATTTGATCAGTACCTATGCGAAAAAGAAGTGGATTATCCCAGAAATAATACCTTGCTTCTGCCATGAGATGCTCGCGCTAGTTTTTAGGCCAGCCACGTGGAATGGATCCAGAAGCAAGGTAATTGGCAATGTCGGCATACCACGGTCCACTTGCCACATTAATTGCCAAAAGGTGCTCATCAGGAAAAATCTCATTAATCGGCAGAGTAAGTCCAATATGGTCAGGGTCTAGTCTGGAAAGATGATCAGCTAGAACATTCTGGGCTCTGACCTTATCGCGGATCTCAATGTCAAATTCTTGGAACAGAAGGATCCAACGAACCAGTCTAGGCTTGGCATCCTTCTTGTGCATGAGATGGCGAATGGCCACGTGATCAGTGAAAACAATAACATGTGAGCCCAGAAGGTAAGAGCGGAATTTCTCCAGCCCAAAGATGACCGCCAGTAGTTCTTTCTTAGTGGTAGTATAATTACGCTGGGCCTCGTCCAACGTCTTACTGGCATTGTACACCACAAAGGGGTGTCTATCACGTCTTTGTCCCAGGATGGCTCCTACTGCAAGGTCGAAAGCATCACACATGAGTTCAAAGTCGAGGGACCAATCAGGTGGCTGGAGAACAGGGGCCTTGGTGATAGCATTACGCAGCTGCATGAATGCTCGTATGTAGTCGGTGCCCATATTGAAGGGTACGTCGATCGATAGGAGATGAGTTAATGGTCGAGAAATCTTGGAGAAATCTTTCATGAATCTCCTATAGAAACCGATGTGTCCCAGGAAGGAGCGGATTTGTTTGACAGAGCCAGGTGCTGGTAAATCAGCAATTACATCAAGCTTAGCTCTGTCAACCTCGATACCCCTATTGGAGATGATATGTCTGAGAACAATTCCCTCGTGTACCATAAAATGACTTTTTTCCTAGGAAAGCACGAGGTTTACATCAATACATCTCCTAAGGATACGGGTCAGGTTGGCAAGACAGTCATCGAAAGATGGTCCAAAGACCGAAAAGTCATCCACGAAGACCTCGAGAAAGTCACCCACCATGTCATGGAATATCGCCAGCATACATCTCTGAAAAGTTGCTAGCACGTTGCAAAGTCCGAACGGCATCCTTCTAAATGCGAAGGTGTCAAAGGGGTAGGTAAAAGTGGTTTTCTCTTGGTCCCGGGGGTCAATTGCCACCTGGTTATATCCTGAGAATCCATCCAGGAAACAGAAAAATTTATTTCCCTCTAATCGCTCCAGGATTTGGTCAATGAAAGGTAGGAGAAAGTGATCTTTCTTAGTTGCAACATTGAGTTTCCTATAATCTACACACACTCTCCAAGATGTAGGAGTGCGTGTAGGGATGGATTCGCCCCTATCATTGACACGGATGGTGAGTCCCACCTTTTTGGGCATAACGTGAATAGGACTCACCCAGGGGCTTTCGCTGATCGGGTAGATTATACCCGCATTCATCCACTTAATAATTTCTTTCTTAACGACCTCTCGCATGTTAGGGTTGAGACGACGCTACATCTCGCGGGATGGTCGAGCCTCCTCCTCTGTATATATATGGTGAGTGCAGGAGGAGGGGCTAATGCCAGTTAAGTCTGATAAAGAGTATCCAATGGCTGCCTTGTGTTCCATGAGGACCTTCGTTATTTTGCACTCTTGCTCCCTGGTCAATTTTGAACTGATGATTACGGGGAGCATTTCATTTGGTCCCAGGAAAACATACTTTAGTGTACTAGGCAGCTCTTTTAGCTCGAGAGTGGATGGTGAAAGGTCTGGCATTTCTGGGGACGAGAGTGTCCCAGGCGGATCAGAGAACAAGTCAGGAGGAAGAAGTTGGCCCTCAGATTGGCCAAGAAGAGGGGTTTCTTGGATATATGGATCCAAAAAGGAATTGCCCCAGTGAGAAGTATATGGGCTCAAGGTCCCAGTGTGGATTTTCAACTCCGCCTGATTTGGCGGGAAAGAAAGGGAAATCCAGTCTTCAAGAGTGTGGACCGACGGTGAGCAGCCCAGATATGATTTAGACCATGAGGTGTGGGAAGTGGAGAAAACCTCGTCAGAAGTCTGGTCAGGAGATGGTACGGGAATGGGAGGGATGGGGGAACGTCACAATATGTGCTGGTCAGGCAATCATCAGTGTTTACAGGTAATCTACAGTAGTCAGAATAGGTCCCAATTAGTCCAATACAAGCACTGACGGCCATGACCTCGTCAGACGTGTCATCCTCGATACAATCGCAATCAAAGTTCTTGGCTGCCTTGATGATGTTAAGCTTAAGCTTTTCAGATCCAACGGCAATCTCAATACAGCCCGACTAGCAATCGATATGGGCACGGGTTATGGCCAAGAAAGGTTGACCAATGATGATCGACAATCAGAAAGTGAGCTAGGAACTTCCATATCTAAAACAAGAAAATAAACAGGAAAAGAGAGACTGTTGACCCTAACCACCACATCTTCCACCACACCCTTTGGGATTTTGACAGAACAATCTGCCAACTGTAACGTTACGGGGATGGGTTTTAGATTTCCTTAGGAAAATTTTTCGAGCATGCTGGTTGGTATAAGATTGATGGAAGATCCTAGATCAAGCAGGGCATGGTTAAAATTGCAGCCTTGGATGCTACAGGAAATGAGCGGTGTGCCCGAATCTTTCTACTTTGGTGGTAGATTTGACAGTATAGCACAACTCGCATGAGGCAAGAGAACCACGAGATTTTTAGTTTTCTTTGACTGTCGCTTGGGTGTTGTGTAGTCTTTGAAAAATCGGGTGACAGTAGGTATGTGATCGATAGCCTCGAGCAGGGGTACCTTCATTTCAACATCCCTGAACAAATTGCCCAGGTTATCAAAAGCCTGCATATCCTTCTTTTTGCCTTTTTGCTCCCTCAGTAGAGCCTCAAGGAATGGAACTGATTCTGGCACCAATTTGGGTGTATCATCCTCTCGCGAATGCGGTGCGCATCCCGAATGAGAGGGTGATGAAGAAGACGGGACAGGATTAGGTCTAGGCGGATCGACGGTCTACTTACCGCTCCTCATAGTGATCGCATTGGATGATGCAGGTCCAATGGGATCATAAGGCGGAGGAGGGTTAGCAATAGAAACATAAGAGTGTGGTGCTGTAGCAGGATTAGCCTGAAATCCTGGTGGAATGTTCGGAGCTCGCAAAATCTGATGAACCTGCCCCTGAGAAGGTCGTACCTGTGGTTGAGGACTATGGGGTACGAAATTTCGTGGGTTTGGAATTAGGTTGGGTGGGAAGAGTGCCCTGAGATTGAGTCTCCATGCGTAGTTGACTGATCTCAGCATTCTACTACGCCAATTGGTGCTGAAGAGAGGTCAGGTTCTCTTCATGGCACTTTGACATTTCTGTCATCATTCGCATCAATTTATCAAGAGGACTTGATGCGTGTTCTGTTTGCGATATGCAAGGACCCGATGGCGGATTTGCCATAGGATTAGACTGGGCCCTTGGGATGATGGGTGCATACGATCGCATTGGTCCACCCGCAGGGTTTTGGCACTACTGGTTGTTGGACCATGTGAAATTTGGATGATTTTGCCACCCTAGGTTATAAGTGGCAGAGAACGGGTTATTCCCTAGGGCGCAAGCGTCTTCTATGCCAGAAGACGCATTCTCATGTAAATATCATCTGACCACACGGAGGCTTGGTCCTCCATGTCAAAATACTGGCTCGCAAAGGCCAGATCCACATGACTTACCGAGTCGCTCGACGCGACACTTGGTAAGGAAGGTCTTACGGGGTTTCTCAGGATAAGCTTGGTGTTGGAAGAATTGGGATTGTGACGAAGTGGTGAGGTGGGGGTGTTTGCCATAGAACGGGCGAGGTTGGCCAGAAGCTCATCCAGCTTCTTGTGCATGACGGAGACTTGATCCAATTTCTGTGCGATAAGGCTGAGATCAGTGGATGAATGGGAGGTTCCCGTGTCAACTTCGTGGACATTACGGGGTAGGCTGGTACGATTAAAGGCGACAATGGAAGCATTTTTCATTGAGTTTTTGCTCATATTTCAAATAATTCGAATGCTCCATTCTCGTCTTTTTCATGAAATTACCTCTGCAGGAAGCATCTGCAATCTGCTTCAAAGTCTGATTTAGCCCATAGTAGAAAATCTGGGTTATATGCCACTTAGGCAGACCATGGTGCGGACACTTCCTGAGGAGGTCATTATATCTCTCCCATGCCTCATGAAACTGTTCGCTATTTTGTTGCGTAAATGAAGTGATAGCACAGTGATGAGAGCCTCATCATGAGCCATAACTAGCTCATTTTGACCCAATAAAGAGAATAAAAGCTCCTACATAACCTAGAAGAAGGCCTAAATGAAGGAATAAGTATTCTGAGAAGAAAACATGAAATAAAGGTTAAAACTGTAATTTTACCATTGCAGCACATAAGAGGGATTTCTCAGAGGAAAAACATAGGTCAAATGATCTAAATAAGATAAAAAGTGGGTTGAATCAATCAGAAATGGGTTCATGTGCAATCTAGGAATTAAATGACATTTAGTAACCCTAAAACAGACCCGCTTAAAGCAACAATGTTCCGGTCAGGATAAAAATCAAGTAAATCCTCTAAAAATCATGGAAAAATATCCTCTAGGGTTTATAACATTCAATTTGGCCTTTGGAACCCAGTTTGAACTAGAGTAGGGTCCTAACTCATCAATTAACCTAGTTTGGGTTTTTACGCAAAATTTCTAGCCAAACGTAGTCAAACGTAAAATCCAACTTCACCATTGGATTCCTTAGGTCCAAATTAGGTTTGTACCAAAATTTGGACCTAAGGGGAGGTCATCTTGACCTACTTTGCAATTCAGTACACCCAAATCACAATTTGGTCCCTATATTTTGAAAATCATCGCAGAGAGCCCCCTAACTTCCTTGCCAACCTTGCAATCAGGTCCTTCCGCCATTATTGGGGCAGAATCCTTCTCCGGCGAGGATTAGAGAGGGAATACTCTCTGATTTCTCAGAGATCCCCTCCCAGAAATGGAAGGGAGATTCTCTGAGGACTTCCCTTCCATCTGAGGCCAGTCATGATCCCTGATTTGATCCCAATCTTTCGTGCGAACGCACGAGGGACTTGGGTATCCACCCACTTTCCTTCTCTGGTGAGCCATCGGAGACAAAGGCGTGCCCTCCAAGCTCTGAACACACGGCCCAATGCGTAATAATGAACCCCCAAACCCGGCCGCCTAATTTCAGCTCGACCTGGCCAGGGTTTCACCTCAGATTCATCTCTTCCATCCCGACCAGGCCGAGCTTTCTTTCCTTTCCTCATCACTCTGCCACAAAACTAGTGGCAGAGACTTCTTCCTAATTCTCCTCCGCGTCGTGCAATACCCGCGCACGCTGCCTCAGACCCGTCGTCGCCGCCGTATTCCTCCACTGGGCAGCTTCTTCTTTGGCGACAGCAGGTACAGCTGTCCGCCTCTCCGTCCCCCTTCATCCCTATAGTTATGTTTAAACTATTCTCCTCTATCCCCTCTTTCATTGCCCTCACCTTATTTCATCAATCGACCCTCGACCGTTGCTGACCACCGCCATCTTCCTCGCCTCCGACCAACCTCCGGCGAGTTGCCCCCGTCGCTCCACACTTCCGCATGACTCGCCGACCAACTCAGAGGCTCCGCCTCACCTCACCGAGCAACCTCCGCCCATCCACCATCCCTCTACGCCTCCACCACAGCCCCCCGAACACACCCACACCTTCGGTTATAGGGCGACCTAGGCACGCACGCCTAGGCAACCCCACGACCTGCTGCACGTTGCATCACCTTCACCGTGCCACGGTGAAGGTCTGCAGGTGGTTTGATTAGGCCAATAGGCCGTATTCATGCACGACAGGATTGGAGCTGTAGCCGCCATTGACTACAGTTGAAGAAGCTCCAAGCTCGCTCCAGGCTTCAGGACGTCCAGGCTTCAGGTGCTGCGCATTGGGGCAGGTCTCGCGAAGATCGTTGCTCCAAAAATCAATGCCAACAGTGGCCGCAGCTGTGGCAATTGCACGAAGGTTCTGTGTGCGCACGCGAGAGTGGGATAGGACTAATAGTCCCACATCGGCAATCTACAACGCGCAGGTATGCTTTAAATTGATTTTGTGTCATACGCTTATCGCCTCCGAACGCACAGGGGTGAGGTCCCTCACCCAACACACGCTCGCCTCGTCCGTGACTTCATCTCGCGAATCTGGCGGGCTCCGACCCGACCCTATCTGAGCACACCTCGCGCATCACCCTCACGCTGGTGTGCCTGGTCCTGGATGCGAAGCCCGACCCGATTACCGGTGGCTCTGGTAGAGCGTCCTGAGAGCGATTTGCAGAGAGAGAGACGTGCGGGTAGAGGGAAAGGGGTAGGTTTTGCTCCTTGTGCAGGCAGGCTGAGAGTTGAAGAGAAGAGACTTAGTCGCAGGAAGGGGAAGAGAAGAAGGAGAAGAGAAGGAGCAGAAGAGGAAGAAACTTTGAAGAAGAGACTGAGTAAGGCAGAAGAAGAAGAAAGGCTGCAGATAAGAGAAGAAGATAGAAGAGAAAGGAAGCAAAAGGCTGCAGAGAAGAGACAGAAGACCAAGGAAGAAGAAGCCTTCGCAGAATAGAGAAGACAAGGAAGAAGAGAGACTGCAAAGAAAGAAGAAGAAGGCCAACACAAGAAGAAGAAAGAAGCAAAGTGAAGGCTGCAGAAGAAAGAAAGCAAAAGAAGAGGGGGAAACACTTTTAAGACGTCTGATCACAAGATCAGACGTCCAATTTCGTTCTTTTGTCATAATTACTTTTTAACCACATACATTCATGTTTAATTAAAGTTTTGAGTAAATTAGAGTGTTCAATTACATTTGTGATTAGTAGTAAATTCCGATTGGTCCCAGTGTTCAACCTCAGATACTCGGTTTTCAAGTAATAAAAACTTTTATTTGTTGACGACGCTTGATCACCTATACTACGACGCAATAACAGTTAAAACACGATCGAGCCAGTCGCTTCAACATTTTGGCGCCGTTGCTGGGGAGCAACGGGCACTTTTAAAGCTTTTGATTACAACTTTTTGATCCAATATTTGACCTAATCCTCTCTTTTGTTGTGCTTATTAGAAGGAAAGCAGAAAGGAAAGAAGAGCAGCTGCACAATAGACACTCCAAGGAACAGGTAATTTCCATAAGCCCTCTCTCTTAACTCCCTCAAAACCTAAAAAGAAAAAAAAAAAAGAACAATCAACTAAGGGCTACTTGTTTCATATTTAGTAGCTCATCAAGTTGCCTGATTTTCATTTCAACATATTTTTATCTGCTCATCCAACTAAGGTAACTAGGGCTAAAACTTTCTTGATTGAGCCCTAGGTACTAAATTATGAGGCAACTAAATTGGACCCACTAGAGCCAAGTTAAGAATTAAAAAGCTAGGGTTTTTAGAGACACATCTTATCTTAAACAAAGAAACAAATTTTTCCAAAAAGAGGTGTGCCTAAACCTTGTTTGAAAAGATCTATACAAGAGGAACCCTAAGCAAATCAGGCTTTTAATCCATTGGAACCCTAAAAGAAAGGACCTAAAAGCTCTCAAAGGAACAAGAGGTGAAGTTGATCCCTTGGGACAACCAACCTTAAAATTAGGTCACTTTTTCACTCAAAATACCTAAAAGTTCAAGTGGAACATTAAGCACCTTGATCTTAAAGTAAAAAAGGTAGACTTAAGAGGTCAAGGTCCCCATTCTGGTCTACCTGGAACCGTAGTGACAAGAGAGGTCGGGTGGGGGAAACCCTGTAACTCGTGGGGACTCTCTACCATGTAGGGGTCTTTGCAGGACTCTCCCTCTCTAGCTGCCCAGGTATTTCTCAAGTGGACGACCTTTCTGACTAAGGGGTCCATCCGCCCTGAACCTCTATAGTAACCCAACAATTTTTGGGTGCTTTGATTGGGTCCAGCATCTTCTAATCTCATCACATCCTTCGGTGCATGTTCGGTAGGAGGTCCTTAAGACCACCCTTAAGACCTCCTTTAGAAATTCATTCTCGTCGAGGCCAAGCCTCGACTCCCTTGTTTATGCAGCAACCCCACCACATAAATCTTTCATCTGATTTAGACCCTGGTTCTCCTTCTTCTTCCATCATGGCATAACCCATTGAAGAGGAGAATAACCTTGAACACCAACTTCAACGCCTTAATGATCTCTTTCAGAACTTTGTAAACCCACCGTAGCGACCTATGATGCGAGATCACTATGATCCCACTGCGGTGGCGATCGAACCTCGAGTACGAATCCTGATTAGAGGACCTGATTCTGAATTGAAGCCCAATATGATTCATGCCATACCGAAGTTTCATGGGCTTAACTCTGAGGATCCATTCCAACACATTAAATAACTCAAGCATCTGGCCCAGACCTTCGGGTCAGATCTACAAAACCGGGATATCCTACTCATGAAAATGTTTTCGTTCTCCCTCTTGGACAAGGTTGCACATTGGTATCAAACTCAGACCCGTCCGATCAACACATGGGAGGAACTTCAGTCTGAATTTTTGAAAAAATTCTTCCCCGTTGGCCGGACGAATGCCTTTCGCCACCAGATCACTCATTTCACTCAACAACCGGGAGAACCTCTTCACGAAGCATGGGATCGATTCTTAGATCTCATGCGAAAGTGTCCCCATCACGGAGTTCCTAAGTGGGAACAAGTCCAGTCTTTTTACTAGGGACTCTGTGAAGACATTCGTTTATTCGTCAATGCAACGTGCAGAGGAAACATCATGGGTCAACATGAGGACACGGTGTGGGAGATTCTCGAAAACATGTGTGAGAACTCCATAAATAATGACTCCATGGGCTTATTCGACAGGACGAATGCCCACGCATCGACGAATCTAAGAGGGACACATGAGATGCAGGACCTGCCCACTTCCGTCGACTTGGAACTGATGGCTAGTCGGTTGGACAAGGTTTCTATCATAGAAAAGAAGGTGGACGAGCTAACTCGGCATTTGTAGCAAGCCACCTCTGCGTAAAACTCTTTTGCATGACCACCTCAGGCAAGGGAAACTGTGCAAAACATCTATCACCAATCTACCAAGGGGATGGACCCATATCCACCCTCGTCTACCTCTCGGACTGGAGTGACCTCCGATCCATTCTACTCGAGTTGGGGGAACTCTGAACCCACGTATTCTGACTTTCCTGAGGTTCCTGGGAACTGCGAGGACCTCAACTCCATCCAGAATGACCTATTCTCCAATACCTACAACCCTGGATGGCGAAATCATCCTAACTTTCAGTGGGTGGGAAATTCTCAAAGACCACCATATCAACCCCGTCCACAAGCCCCTCGTCCATATCAGCCGCCTCAACCTCGGCCCAATCCCACCTACCAATTCGGGTAAAACCAAGATCAATTGACTCTTATCCTTCAAGCACTGGCTGACATTCAAAAGACGAATACTGCAATGCAAAAACAGCACAAGGACGAGATCACAGAGGTTCGCAACCAACTGGCCCAGATGGCAAATTCCCGCCAACCTGGCACCATTCCTTCGCAACCTCTGCCCAACCCAAATAACGTGGTAACCCAGAAGCACGTTATGAATCCAAATTCAGACCAAGCACATTTGATTTATCAGGCCCCTGCTGCTCCATCGCCAGATGGGATGGAAGCTTCGACATCTTATGCGGGATTCCAGCAGTAGCCACCCCTCCTACCAAACCCAAACCAAAATCAGGCCAGATTAAACTCTGTAACAACACGTAGTGGTAAAACAACCCAAGACCCACATTATCCAAACCACTCCAAGCCTGATAATAGCCAAAACCCTAGGATAGTTATCCAAGATACCACCGTCCCAGATCAAGAACCTGAACCTATCCTAGATGAACCAACTAGGATCCCATTTCCTGAGGCCTTGACCAAAGGAAAAAGGATAACCAAACATGTGGCTCCTGAGGAGGATCTGGTCAAGCTCTTTGAACAGGTCCATATAAACATCCCATTGATGGATGCAATTCGCCACATACCGGCTTACGCAAGATTCTTGAAAGACCTATGTACACCTAAACGTAAGCCGGGAACCAAGGATGGGAATCCAATCGTACTGTCAGAGCAAGCCAGCTCTGTCATCTTGAGCAAACTCCCACCCAAGGCTAAAGACCCAGGAACTCCCTTGATTTCTTGTAAAATTGGTGAAACCCAATTTGATAGAGCCTTACTAGACCTAGGTGCTTCCATAAATTTAATACCTACATCCCTCCTTGACCACCTTGAAGAATCTGAACTTAAACCCACTGAGGTGACATTGCAGTTAGACGATCGATCCATCAAGTCACCTAGAGGAATACTCGAGGATGTAATTGTTAGGGTACGAGATTTCTATTTCCTGGTGGACTTCATAGTACTGGACATGGATGCACCTAAGAACCCAAGGGACACACCAATCATATTAGGGAGACCCTTTTTGGCCACTACTAGGGCCAACATAAACTGTGAAGAGGGCCAGATAGAATTAAAATTTGGGAATCAAAACCTGAAGATTGACATTTTTAAGGCCCAACAAGGGATTAATTGTGGGGTTATAGAGGAAATATGTGATATCAAAGCCGTGGTTGATGAATTGCATATAGAGGACAACCTGATTATCCCTGATCAACCACTAGAGATTCAAAACCCGTTAACAGAGGAGTGCGAACATGATCTAGACACACCTATGACTCCTACCCTTGTTCCTGATACAAACCCCGAACCTCCATAGTCATCCAAACATCTTTGGGTGTCTTGATTGGGTCAAAAACATCACCAGTCCCTCATCTTTTCTCTTTAGAGCACACACACACATTTTTAGTGGGACTCGTTATTCAGATCTGATTGCTTCATAACTTGATCTTAACTCTGATTCTACATCTTGATTCCACCACCTGATCCAAATATGCAGCTAAACCACCTAGGACTACCATTCAAGAAACCTGAATATCAGAGATCCATGAGAGATAAAATGATTGAGGATGCCGTGAAATTCTATGAAAATGAAGAAACCTCAACACTTGTAGGAAACATTTAGGTTGATGTCCCAACAACCATAACCTTTATCATAACTTGTGCCCAAGTACTATTAGCAGAAGCCACAAAAGGATCAACCCGTGACTTGATCATTACTGCATACATTGAGATAGAAAAACTGCAGAATCTTGAATACCTTCAATGTATGACAAATCCTCGACATTGGAAGCAACAACAAGATAGTCTTGAAAAATGGGAAGAGATAATGAGACTAGTAAAACAAGTTATTGATCAGAAATACCCGTATATACCACAAACAGAGGAGGAACTATCTTGGGACAACATCGAGGATAAATTTGATCTCGGGTTTGAGGCACAAAATGGTTATGGATTCCCAACCCAGATAGAGTACAATGTGCCTGATATTGAAGAAGGTTGGGAAGCTCCAAATGCTGGAAAATACAATGTTGAGCCCATTTTAGAATCCCAAGACTCCTGCAATAATGAGAGTAGAACTGAACCTCTCGAGGGTATAAATTCCGTCCCTTATTCTGATAAGGTGACCCTCGAAGGTTATTCAGATATAGATTCTAGTAATTCAACCCACATCCTAAGCCTAGAACCTAGATCGAAAACATATTTTGAAGATTTCAAGGCCCCAGATGAAGAAGATCAATCTTTCAATGAAGAATATAATTTTGGGCCTCGATTTGATAATATCTCTCGCCAACATCCTTAGAGGAACTAATCGATTTTTCGGAAGTCATGCCAATCTACGACACAGAAATTGAGGAGTTGGACGAGCGGGGTTTCAATTGGGTCTGCCCTACTAGCTTAGAACCTGAACCTCTACCAAATAGGGACACCTTTTTAAGCTCAGAATTCACATTTAGGCTAGACCCCAGTCAGGCTACTGAATCTGCAACATATGATTTATTCTATGGTGGTGAAACTCATGATCTTGAATCTCATTCAAATTTTGATTTTCGCAAACTCTCCGATGATTTCGAATCTGACCATAACATCGGAGAAAATCTGCTTCCTGATTATAACAAGCCAATTTTCTTTGAAGCCACCTACTCCACATATACAGGACCAATCAAAACCCGTTCCCTACCCCGACCTGCAACCGAACTCAATTTCTATTCCAATTCACCTCTCATTGAGCCGTTTGTAGATGATTCAACTCCATATCTATTTGGGGTATTGGGCATTGATCAGACCGAAAAACAGGAGCCGTCATTCTGTGATCACCCCTATAGGGATTCCACACCTTACATTAATTATTTTTCGGAACATTGCTCTGACCAGGCTGAGTCGACTCAGCCTAAACCCGAGTTTTCACTTCCATATTCATTTGAACTTCACTACATATGGTGGGTTCCGCATTTGTTAATCTACATCTATCAACCCACCAGACTTATTGGGTTTGGGCTGCATCATCAGCCTACTGATCTTAACAAGCACCTGGTTGGACCAACCAGGCTCTTAATCAAGGTGCTTGTTTTACAAAATTCCACTGATTTGACCACTCCCTCTCCACCCCATTTTCCGCTCGACTGAAGGCATTGAATTTAGCGCTTAACTGGAGGCAACCCGTCATCCCAAAAATAGAGACCCGTCTGATTATCCGTCTGTACTCCACATCCATTGCACCTTGAGTTCAACCTTAGACAGTTGATCCCACCTCTGGTACACGTACCAGAGCCTGAAATCGTTCGCATCAGTCATTCCCTACCCATTCACCCACCCGATGTATCCTGTTCTAAGTCCCTGACCTCAACACTATTTCACACCCTCTGTTTACAATGAGGACATTGCAAAACTTAGACATGAGGGGGTGATAAAGTGCATACATACAAAACCAAGAAAAAGTCAGAAGGATTCTCACACACAAAAATTTTTGCATATGTCAAAAACACAAAAAAATTGAAAAATTATGAAAAAGAACAAAAAAATGGGGGAGGGAGGAAATTTTGTAAGCCACATATTCATCAGGAGGAGAAAAAGAGCAAAAATGACAAAAAGGAGCACAAAATGAAAAGAAAAAGAAATAGTCATTACTAAAAGATTAAGGAATTAACTGAAGTTCTAGACCAGATCAAAAAAAGAAATAAAAGAAAAGTGCTAAGGAGACATAACAAGAGATTAGCAGGAACGCTGGTCTTAGGCCTCTTGGGCTAGATTCTTTAGCTTAAAAGTTCACGTATTCGCTAAAATCTGGATAATCCTCAAGAGGTTGGGGAAAATGCGAAGCTTAAGTATTAGGTCTAAGGCTTAGGAAGTATTTGGCCTCGTTAACTAACCTCTGATTTGTGGGATTCGGTAACCTAAGCACCTCAAATTCACACACAGTCTGGTTCAGTGCGCATAAATATCAAAATCACGCAAAAGCGTTTAATGTTATGAAAAAGTCACCTAGATTAGGAGGGGCCAATCAACACAAGTTGATTTCGATGAGTTCCCAACATGGAGAGGCGGGAATTTCCCCTCGAAGATGCGTAACAACATATCATCTCCTCGGTGCTTGTCTCTTAGGATATTTAAATATCCTACTGGGGGCATGTAAGCACTCTGCTGGTTCAGATACCATGGGCGGCATTATCACGCGATGGGCGGGATTATCTCGAAATCTCGAAAGCTAGGGACCCTTGAGGATTGATGATGGGGACGAGGAATCCGATACAGACCGTGTTGAGAAGCTAATCCGAAGCTAGAAATAAAAAGAAAAAGAGAGAGAAAAGTTCTCCAAACAAATAAATCCTCTATCTCTCTTACAAAAACGCACTGCAAACTGAACTTAGGCTAAGAATGTCTCAAGCACGGGTGCTTTAACCGCGGAGTCCAACAAACCCTAGGTTAGTTTCTGTGGGCCTTAGAAACCTTTGCAGAGGACTGAGGCTAAAGCGAAATAGGTCCGGATTTTGGTTGGTACTTGAATACCTCTAGGACTATTGTCAGCAGTACTATCTAATCACAAAAGAAAAAGAAAAGCACATACACTCAGGGTCTAGAATAGAAGTTAAAACCTTAAAATTTTGCTAAGGGACTAGCAAAATCTAGGCATGGGGGTATGATGAGAGCCTCATCATGAGCCATAACTAGATCATTTTGACCCAATAAAGAGAATAAAAGCTCCTACATAACCTAGAAGAAGGCCTAAATGAAGGAATAAGTATTCTGAGAAGAAAACATGAAATAAAGGTTAAAACTACAATTTTACCATTGCAGTACATAAACGGGATTTCTCATTGGCAAAACATAGGTCAAATGGTCTAAATAAGATAAAAAGTGGGTTGAATCAATCAGAAATGGGTTCATATGCAATCTAGGAATTAAATGACATTTGGTAACCCTAAACAGACCTGCTTAAAGCAACAAGGTTTCGGTTAGGATAAAAATCAAGTAAACCCTCTAAAAATCATGTACAAATATCCTCTAGGGTTTAGAACATTCAATTTGGCCTTTGGAACCCAGTTTCACCTAGATTAGGGTCCTAGCTCATCAATTAACCTAATTTAGGTTTTTATGCAAAATGTCCAGTCAAACGTAGTCAAACCTAAAATCCAACTTCACCATTGGATTCCTTAGGTCCAAATTAGGTTTCTACCAAAATTTGGACCTAAGGGGAGGTCATCTTGACCTACTTTGCAATTCAGTACACTGAAATCACAATTTGGTCCCTACCATTTCAAAATCATCGCAGAGAGCCCCCTAACTTCCTCACCAACCTTGCAATCAGGTCCTCCCACCATTATTGAGGCAGAATCCTTCTCCGGCGAGGATTAGAGAGGGAATACTCTCTGATTCCTCAGAGATCCCCTCCCCGAAATGGAAGGGAGATTCTCTGAGGAATTCCCTTCCATTTGAGGCCAGTCATGATCCCTGATTTGATCCCAATCTCTCGTGCGAACGCACGAGGGATTTGGGTATCCACCCACTTTCCTTCTCCGATGAGCCGTCAGAGACAAAGGCATGCCCTCCAAGCTCTGAACACACAGCCAAATGCCTATAAAAGAACCCCCAAACCCGGCCGCCCAATTTCAGCTCGACCTGGCCAGGGTTTCACCTCAGATTCATCTCTTCCTTCCTGGCCAGGGTACCCAGCGAGCTACGGCGAGCTTTATTTCCTTTCATCGTCGCTCTGCCACAAAACCAGTGGCAGAGACCTCTTCCTGATTATCTTCCGCATCGCGCAATACCCGTGCATGCTGCCTCAGAACTGTCGTCGCTGCCGTCTTCCTCCACTGGGTAGCTTCTTCTCCGGCGACAGTAGGTACAACTGTCCGCCTCTCCGTCCCCCTTCGTCCCTGTAGTTAGGTTTAAACAATTATCCTCTATCCCCTCTTTCATTCCCCTCACCTTATTTCATCAATCGACCCTCGACCGTCACTGTCCACCGCCATCTTCCTCGCCTCCGACAAACCTTCGGCGAGTCGCCCTCGTCACTCCACACTTCCGCACGACTCGCCGACCAACTCAGAGGCTCTGCCTCACCTCACTGAGCAACCTCCGCCCATCCACCATCCCTCTACGCCTCCACCACACCCCCCCGAACACACCCACACCTCCGGTCACAGGGCGACCAAGGCACGCACGCCTAGGCCGCCCCACGACCCGCTGCACGTCGCATCACCTTCGCCGTGCCACTGCGAAGGTCTGCAAGTGGTTTGATTAGGCGAATAGGCCGTATTCATGCACGACAGGATCGGAGCTGTAGCTGCCATTGACGACAGTTGAAGAAGCTCCAAGCTCGCTCCAGGCTTCAGGACGTCCAGGCTTCAGGTGCTGTGCATTGGGGCAGCTCTCGCGAAGATCGTTGCTCCAGAAATCAACGCTAATAGAGGCCGCAGCTGTGGCAATTGCACGAAGGTTCTGCGGGCGCGCACGAGAGCGTGGCAGGACTAATATCCCACATCGGCAATCTGCAACGCGCAGGTATGCTTTAAATTTATTTTGTGTCATACGCTTATTGCCTCCGAACGCACAGGGGTGAGGTCCCTCTCCCAACACACGCTCGCCTCGTCCGTGACTTCATCTCGCGGATCTGGCAGGCTCCGACCTGACCCTATTTGAGCACACCTCGCGCATCACCCTCACGCCGGTGCGCCTAGTCCTGGATGCGAAGCCCGACCCGATTACCGGCGGCTCTGGGAGAGCGTCCTGAGAGCGATTTGCAGAGAGAGAGAGACGTGCAGGTAGAGGGAAAGGGGTAGGTTTTGCTTCTTGTGCAGGCAGGCTGAGAGTTGAAGAGAAGAGACTTAGCTGCAGGAAGGAGAAGAGAAGAAGGAGAAGAGAAGGAGCAAAAGAAGAAGAAACTCTGAAGAAGGGACTGAGCAAGGTAGAAGAAGAAGAAAGGTTGCAGAGAAGAGAAGAAGAAGATAGAAGAGAAAAGAAGCAAAAGGCTGCAGAGAAGAGACAGAAGACCAAGGAGGAAGAAGCCTTCGCAGAAGAGAGAAGACAAGGAAGAAGAGAGACTGCAGAGAAAGAAGAAGAAGGCCAACACAGGAAGAAGAAAGAAGCAAAGTGAAGGCTGCAGAAGAAAGAAAGCAAAAGAAGAGGGGGAAACACTTTTAAGACGTCTGATCACAAGATCAGACGTCCAATTTCATTCTTTTGTCATAATTACTTTTTAACCACATACATTCATATTAAATTAAAGTTTTGAGTAAATTAGAGTGTTCAATTACATTTGAGATTAGTAGTAAATTCTGATTGCTCCCTGTGTTCGACCTCGGATACTCCGATTTTCGAGTAATAAAAACTTTTATTTGTTGACGATGCTTGATCACCTATACTACGACGCAATAACAGTTAAAACACCATCGAGCCAGTTGCTTCAACACTCAGCGAAGCGCGTTGGTTCGCTCGATTGAGAGGAACTTCTTGAGAAACGTTGTTCGCATCTCTTCCCAAGAGTGGATGGTTCTCCCAAGGGTGCGTAACCACTGCGACGCTTTATCCTGCAATGAAAGTGGGAACACTTTCATGAGGACTATAAGTAACCCGATATTTCTTGGTTTAACAGTTTCAGCCAATCAGGTTAGGTCCTCCAAGTGGAGAAAAGGTTCTTCACTTGCAAGGCCATGGAAGTTAAAATTTATCAGGCCAATTATGTTAGGTTTTAATTCAAAGTCGTCCCCGCCCATGGGGACCCAAGTTTATCCTATGGTCTCTGTAGTAGCGGGGTTCTGATAGGAGCTAAGATACCTAGGCTCCTCCCATTCGGAAGGGTTTTGCATTTCCTCCAATGTTTCCCTAATGGGCTCAATTTGTTCATTATACATTTCCATTTGAGCTTGGAGGCGAGTTATGGGATCTAAGGATCCACCACCTGGTGGGTTTTGAGGGCGGTTTCCCCCTCAGGATTTGGGGATGGGCGTGCAGCCATGTTTGTGGAGGAGGAGGATGATTCGGCTTCTTTTCTAAAATTATCCGGCAATTCACATAGTTCAGGGTTTTGCGACCTCCTCCCAAACATGCACTACCGCAGGAAGAATTGGGGAGATAAGAAGGGAAAAGAGATGAGAGAAATTATGCCGCAAAGGTACACTTGATGACAAATCAATATAATCAAATTCCTAACCTCTACAATGTGCCCTTAGAACTAAAGATCTAAGTTACCTACTATCACGAACTACGGAACCGAATGCGAGCACCATGGAACCACCGGATTAGATTGAAAGGTCATTTGCCCCAATCTTAGACACCTGATAGCATGCAGGAACCCTCACCAGCACGTAGGCACTACACGCAGGTAGTTAGACCTCCAATCCTTAATAAGGGTCAAGTTGCTACCAATTTTAGTTAGAGGCTTAGGATCAAGTGCTTCTGGAATGTGAAGGGTGTTATTTATGGGTAATGCCCATGTGATTGATTTTTAGAGTGTGTAAACCAAGCATGCAATGGGGAAATCTCCCCGAATTGAAGTTTTTAATTGGTGAATGGTTTTTAGAATTCAGTCTTAAGTAGTATGGATTTTAGGATTTCTCTGAATTACCAATTCAACCAATCTTCGAGTTTTAAGAGAATACACTTTTTCTTCTAAGCCCAACAAACCCTTCTTCAATGTCAGTTGGTTAATGTATGCTAAAATGCAATGGGCTTCCCTAGATAGAGATTTCTATGTGTGGATGCACGAGTCAATTTTTAGATTAGTGTGAAAGGGAGCCAAAGCACTTCAATTCAAGTGCTCCCAATCACCAAAATGATTTCCACAAACAAGGCTCAACCAAAAGGTAAGGAAAATCAAATTGTTGGGGTTGAAGTATTCAGGATTGAATCTTAGGCAAGTGAAAGGTTGTGGTGGGGTTGGAATCAACTTAATTCCAAATCTCCCCACCAAAAAGGTGATCCCAAATTGCAGATAAATGAGGCAAAGAGGGGTGGCAATCAATCTTTTTATTTACCTCAAAGAATACTTCCCACGGTGAAAGATTCAAGAATCAAGATTCTTGGATTTCCGCTATGCGAAGTTTTGCGATAAATCCCGGGGCAGTGGGAGTAAAGGCAATCAATCAAACAAGTGAATTTTAATCCACTTGCCCCAAGAGATCCCAAGAAATTTTTCTAGTTTTTTTTTTATTAAGGTGGCAAGCTGACCTAAGTTGCTAAGAAAGGAAGACCTACTTGTTCAGCAACGTGTGCAAAGCTCTAGTGCGGTGTCGGCGTCTTCACACTCTCGTTCCCGCCTTGGATCTGCCCACGTCTCCGACTTTGTCTGCCTGCCTTCTCCTTGCAACAGGTTCACCTGCACAGCAACAAACAAAAACACCCATGAAGAGAAGGGTGTGAGAAGAGAAAAATTAAAGGAATGGAGTAGAAACTTACTAGAATGCGCACTTCCCCGGCAACGTCGCCATGAAAAGAGTTGTGGTCAGGCCCAGATAGGTTGTGTTAATATGGTGATTTTATCGTTGAAATGCGTATAGTGGTTAACCTAAATCGAGCCTAACCATCTCTTTACAAAAATTTTTTTACCTAGCCTACTTGATTTTATCTTGATCACTTTTAGGCCCAGGGTCGAACTCAGGGAAGTGGGATTAGAAGTGAATAAGTTTCTACGTCTTTCCTATAACGAATCCTTCTGTTCGTTTATTGTGTTTTTGGTGTTTTTCTATTTAAGATTTTTTTTCTGATAATTTTTGTCCTTGAGGTACACCCTCAAAATCAGGTTCTTGGCTTTGAGCCAAATTAGGGTTCTAAAACTGGTCTTGCTATTCGCAAGACTGAGTACCTGCAAGTCAAGGATTATCTTTTCTCTTTTTTATATATTTTTTTATCTTTTTATTGGCAGGAGTGAGAAGCAGAAATAACGTAAATATAGTATATATATATAGGTATATATTATATATGTATAAAGGGGCGGGGGTGGGGGTGGAGATGACGTGTAGCACGGTGTCAAGTCGGTCATCGTCTAGAAAGATGCAACCAACAAGACGAAGTACCACGTGGAGTGTAAATTGGATTGGTGGAAGATGAGTTTGAACACGCTTTTTGTACGCATGTATCAAGGAATATCAGCAACTGGTGCAGATATTCGCACGATACAACGTATGGTAGGTGATATAAAAATATTTATATATATATGTATATGTATATATGTAAATATATATATATATATGGTCATAATTATATAAGTGTATATGTAGCTATATATGTATATATATATACATATGTAAATATATGTATAGATAGATAGATGTCTATATATATATATATATCTATGTATGTATATGTAGTTATAGATATATATGTATATATGTATGTATATTTGTATATATATATATATGTATATATATATGTGTATATATGTATATATATATATATGTTTCTATACTTATACTTAGTTATATAGGTAATAATATATATATAGATATATATGTATATAGGTATATATATTTATACGTATATAAATATATGTATATATGTAAATTTATATGTGTAGATATATATATATATAAGTATATAGATATATATATATATATGTATGCATGTATACTAATACTTTATTATATAAGTACTACTATATGTATAGATATAAGTATATTTATATATGTATATATATCAATATATATATGTATATGTATATATATATAAGTATATAATAATGTATAAGTTAGAGTGTGTGTGTGCGAGAGTGTGAGTGTGTGTATGTGTATCTACAGAGAGAGAAGGAGAGAGTGCTATGAGAGAGAGAGAGGGCGCTCGGTTCTGTTGGAGTGAAGAAAAGGCGGGTTAAGCCGTCTGATGCTTCAGGGCCGACGTCTGGTGTCCACGCACACGCGTAGGAGCATAGGCGTGTGAAGAGGCGCGTGCTAGGAGGGAGTGAGCGTGAAGGAGTGACCGTAGTGCACAGCGCTGCGCAGAGAGGCGGGTGTAGGCGAAGGCAGGCGCTGGGAGCGGGTGAAGACGCGGGCAGGTGTGGGTGCTGGCAGACGTGGGTGCACGCAGACGCGTGGGCGGGCGCTAGAGCGGGCGCGGGCTAGCGCAGGTTGCAGCGCGCCGGGTGACTAGATAAGTGAGAAACTTATCGGTCACCGCACTGTAGCCACAGTGTTCCACTGAAACGCATGAACAGTGGCTACAGTGCCGCTCGGCTCCGCGCCACCGGGTGTGTCCGATTTTGTGAGTGCGGGAGGCGTGAGCGGTTAACGCCCGTGCGGAGAAGCTACGCCGGCTACTAGCTTGAGAAGAGGCACCTTTGTATAAGGCGCACGGAGAGGACTGGGCCGCGGGCAAAGGAGCACGACAGGGTGTGTGGAGGGGGGCGCGGGTGTCCTGCTGGCGTGCGCGGTGGAGCTTAGTCGGCTGCTACAGGGGCGCACGGTGGCTGGTTGAACTTCAAAGCTTGAAGCTTTGTGGCAATGGCGGAATTGTGGCTAAACGTCGCAATAGAGAGAGAACCACCACGCCCACCGGCTCTTTGATGAGCTGGGTGGTGGTGGACTCAAAGTGGTGGTTGTGCACCATTGTGAGTTGCTCTTGCCTGCAGCGTGGCTCCTCAAGAGGAGGAGAGGCTACGTATGGAGGGGAGAGGGGAGGAGATGGCCTGGAGAACAAGGTGCTGTGTTTTTTTTTGGCATGGACTAGGCTCCAGCCTACGAAGAAGAAGCTGTGCCTTTTTTATAGAGGAAGAAAGCATGCACAAGCATGCCCTGGCTGTGCATGGCTGTGCAGGTAGCTACAGGGCAAGCTACTATAGGGAATGGCGTGAGGAGGAAGCTGCCATGCTATGCAGCCATGGAGAAGAAGTCAAAATCAAATAGAAATAAAAATAAAGATGGAAATTTTGTGAAGCAGCACTTGAAGAAAATGTAAATTTCAAGGCCATTTATTTCACTCTCCTCCCCTCTCAATTAAATGCATGCGTGCATGTATTTTTACAAATGCAACTATGGATACCTAATATGCACTGGTAATGCTAGGAAATAGCACAAGATGGCACAATTGTTGGTGTATTTTTGCTGTGCAATCAGTCTCCAATTGGGAGATCAAAAACATTTTGTAGAAAATCGTGAGGCTTGATAGGAAGGATTGGACCCAAAGGCTAGATGATGCTGTTTGGGCCTACCGTACGGCGAACAAAATGCCTATCGGTATGTCTCTGTTCCGTCTGGTGTTTAGTAAGGCGTGTCACTTACCCGTAGAATTAGAACACCAGGCATTTTGGGCCATCAAGAAATGTAATTTCGACCTAGAGTTGGCCGAGAAGACCAGGAAACTCCAAATATCTGAGTTGGAGGAGCTTAGAAATGATGCCTATGGGAATGCCAGAATATATAAGGTAAGGACCAAAGCTCTTCATGACCAGATGATTTCACGTAAGAGCTTTGAGCCAAACCAGAGGGTCTGGCTTTTTGATTCTTGACTGAAGCTCTTCCCCAGTAAGCTTAGGTCTAAGTGGAATGGCCTGATCATTATCGAGCGAATTTTCCCTAATAGGGCTATCAAAATCTTTGACCCAAAGATAGGTAATTCCTTCAAGGTCAACGGACAACACCTCAAACCCTATGTTGACCATGTGCTCCCTGAACCCATCTTAGACAAGGTTGCTCTCACCTTGCCTAACCACCGCTCGCTGAACATCGCCTAACTGAAGGCACTAAACTCAACACGTGTAAAGACTGTTTAGAGCTGACCGGAATCTCACGAAAATCAGGTGTTATTTTTCCAATTCTGCCCTCCTATATGCTTTTATTTTAACAATGAGGACATTGCATTAGCTAAGCATGGGGGGGCGTATATTTTGTAAAATGATTATTTTGTCAGCCTGTAATAGTAATTTCTTGTCCTGTTATTTTGAAAAAAAGAAAAACACTAGAATAAGGAGAAGTGAACTTAGGCATTAGGAGTTGTGAACTTTAGGAATTGATACTTTAGGACCTTAATCAGCCCGAGTGTCGACTAGAATGTGGACTTAGTCTCGAGTCCTCGCCAAGTAATTTTATTTTAATTTGGTAAATAAATTGGGGTGATAAGTACACGATTTATCAACCCGCCCTCTGATTTGAGGGGAATTTAAGCCTATGCATCTATACACTATTTGCACTAACTCACTTTTCGGTAATTTTTATGGAAATTAGGTACCTAATGAACTTTTTAGGGTAGTGTGGCTGGCAAGTTATCGTGGGTAATAGCCCATTGGCCAGTTGTCCAAAGCCCAGCTACATGACCATACTCATTGTACTGCTTTGAGGTAAGTCTTAGATCAGGGAAGCCACCTACTTAAAGAAAAAAAATAAAAAAAGAGAAAAAATAGAAAAAGGAGAAAACTAAAAAAAAATGAAACTAGACTTCACCGCATGAGTATGGCTGACAAGTTGTTGTAGGTAATAGCCCATTGGCTAGTTGTCCAGAGCCCAACTCACAAAAATGCACAAATAATTCCCAAAACACTTAGGGAAGAAGTAGGGAAGTAGAATAAACTCGGGAGATATACACTGGGTTCGCCCTTGTGTTGACCCCATAAAAAATAAAAAGTAGGGAGAAAGCTACCATTTGAAAAGGTAAACCTTTAGGTAGAAATTCTTAAGGTCACCTAGGGTTGTAGAAACCTGAAGTATGTTTTAACGGCCGCTCAGTGAGTATCACTCTTTCACAAGATGCTTAGCACTTAGAGTCCTTTTCGAGTCTTGGGCGTGTCAGGTAGCCGTAAAAAGTTATTCGAAAACTCTCAAATTCCAAAACTTAAAAAATATATATATAAAAGAAGAAAAAGAAAAAAAATGTATCTTCCCTTTTCAAATAAGGTGAGGATTTGGGCAGTCTACATTCTGGCATACATCTGGGCACTATTGAGTTTTTGTAACCACTTCTTGGGTTGAAATTTTCTAAAGCAACCAACAAATCTCGCCTAAGTTATCAAACCCTGATTCTACTTTTACAAATAGCATTCAGGTTAGTTTTGCTGGGAACTAGCAAAAAGTAAGCATGGGGGTATGATAAAATGCTTATTTATGATAGTTCCTAGGCTTAGCATTGCATTTCTTAGTATAAATATTGCATAACATTCATTGCATTGCATTTAGGATGGTTTGTGTATTATGTATATTAATTCTGATATTTTATATGGCCAAGAGACAATGTGACATCTTTACAGGCTTCGGATGAAGAATCCAACTATACGGATGGATTTTGAGTGACGATCACAGCCCATCAATGCAAAAATCACATCGATCAGAGCACTGTAGCACCTCTATAAGAAGAGAATGGATGGCCCAGATGGCGCCATCCAGGCTGCCCTACATGAGCTGCAGCCTCCCCAGTCTCACCTCAAGGAATGATCCCAGCCATTGGATCGTAATCCAACGATTGAGATGCGCCCAACCTTACCTTTCCTCCTTCAAAGCTCTACAAGGAAGATCAACGACCGTTGGATCTTCAAACAATGGTCGAGGCTGTAGCTACACCAACACCTTCACGGGACCAACTAGCACCTATGGCCAAGCGGTAGCAAACCTGCTTTGCAAAGGAAGGATGCAAGTTCGAGCTTCAATGCATTGCAATCGCCTTAGCGCCAGAAGGAATTCGACTACTCGATCTTGATCGAGCGGTCAGCGTGGCTCACACGTGATCAAATGCTACTTGATGATGCACATTTGCATGCCAGATCAGACGCAGCTCATCCAGGGTGCTCATTTAGGTTGTCCACGCATGGTGTCCATCGTTTGATCGTGGAGAGGTGCAATACGTGCGACCTTCAAATTTCGTGAGGGCATGATTTGTGCACGTTCCTCAGCCACGTGATCAGGATTGGATGGTAGAGATGCATCCTTGCCAGGCAGCACGAGATTCAAATGACAACGAGTGCACGTGATCTCCTAGCGATCCCAGCCATCTGCTCGTGATCCAACGGATAACGCTCTCCCTACACTGTGCCAACTGCAGCGGCTCCACCTCACACCAGGGAGGTGAGTGAAGGCTCTAGCAACACCCCCAGTAGGTCTTCGGTGATGTTTTAAATGTCGTTGAAGACCCTAGGTGCATAACACATCCCTTCCATCACTATATAAACCCCATGACCCTTTGCCTTCCAAGCTATCTCTACCTTTGCTATTCCCACAAAGTCTAGAGCTCTAGAAGCCCATCAAAGCTTCCAAGAGCTCATTCCCATGCAACAAAGGTCCCCTACTAGTATAGCGATCCCTTACCCCAACAAATATTTCTTGTCGCTCTCACTACTGTCATAGGGAGCCTTGAAGTCATCCGCCCACCTCCATTCTGGTAGAAGATCACCTCCACCTCCTTATTCCCGTTCTGTGCCTTGGTGAAGCATTCTTCTACCTGGCGTCCTCTGGCATCTCATCCCCTTCATCCAGCCTCTCACCTCCTCTATCCAAGCTACTGCCAAGCGCCGTCATCTCACCGAACAGCCAATTCGAGAGATTTCTTCTCACCCCTATCTCTTAAATATTTTCTTAGCATATTGTAATAGACATTTGCATCACATTGTGATATATCAAATTTGTTCTTTCAACTTTGTGAAGTTATCTTGTTTGTCTCCTTATTACAAAAACACAAAAATATAACAAAACCCTAAAATGCCAAAAAGAAACAACACGAAGCATGGATTTCAACGAAAACAAATGTTGCCTCCCTGTGTTCGACCTGGGACTCCTTTCGAGTTTTGGTTATAAATATTATATGATCAAGGGATTTTCTTGCTAATAGAACTACGATGACGGGTTTCTAAACTCAAATCTTTTCACAACTAATCTTTGCCTCATCAGTGTGCCTGAAGACCACATAGTTATCCTTCTTCATTTTCTTTTGTGTCCTCAAGGAACCCACCACAGCCTCCAGCAGACTGCATCTTTTCCCCTCCTCTCCTGCCCACGCCCAAACAAGATAGCCTCACCACTACCATTCTCAGTGTCGCCCTCTTCTCCTCAGGACCACCTCGACCACCTCGTCGGACAACATCTTCACGCTTACGACTCCACCTCCACGCACCACTACCATCTTCATCTCCTTGTTCTTCTTCCCCTGCCACTTCACTTTCTTCTTCTTCAACCACTAGAGAACCCAAACTTCTTCCCCATGCCACTAATAAGTCCACTTTAGTGGATCATTATTTGGTCTAAGTAGTTTTTTATTAGTTATTCGTAGTTGTTAATTAATTAGGAGTTATACGGCAATTCACCATAGTCTGCATATAATTGTATACATCAATTTTACATTTAATAACATGTGATATGGTAACATAATTGATTTGATGGATGTAGGCTAGGTGCAAGAGTTCAGACGTCCATTTCTACGTCTATAAGACGTTTGGAGATAAGGTCGGACGTCTGGGAGCCACCATCATGAACTTGCTGATTCCACACTTTTTAAGACGTTTGGAGTATTACTCAGATGTTTAATGAAGATACCACCAGCGGTTTGCTTAACTGACCAGCTCAACGTACCGCCAACCCAAGGTGACCGTGCATCTCGTAACCTCGCAACAACAACCTCTTCAAACTGCCTCATTACCGAGACTGTTGTAGAGGATCTCGACAGAAGAAACAAACTAGAGAGGTGTTTAAAAGAAGAGGCACAACCATCATCTTAACTCTCTCCATCTTCCCCTTGCGAGGATCTTCATCGTTTCCACCACTAGCACTGTAGCCAGAGCGTGTACAGTGGCTAGAGCATACTCCTCCTTTCAATGCTGTGTACATCCTGGTGGTTCTCGGTGACAGGGAGTACCATCACCATCTTCCTCCTCTTCCACCTGCACCTTCTCCACCAAAAATATCTCCCTTGACAACATAACCCACACCCATCACCACGTCCATCAGCATGACCACCACCTTTGTTCCTCTCTTCTCTAATGAGAATATCACCACTATTGCCATCCAGACCACCACCACCAACTTTTCCTCTCCGCTAGCAACCAGAAGAAGCCTTAGCACTCCTCTTCATATTTTTCTTCACCTTCTTCTCCACCACACCACCTGCAACCCCCACCCCCCTTGCCACAAATAACCCATCACCGTAACCATCACCTCCTCCACTACTCTCCACCGATCAACCTTCGGCCTAGCCAACACAGCCATCGGGCTGCAGGAGTCCACGCAACCAACCCAGGAGGCTGACTAAGCTTCACCATCACCATCAGTGCTCTCCCCCAACATCTACTGCCGCTGGCCTTCCAACGCTTTCACGGTCTACCCTGGTTGTCATCTCTGATGCTAACACCACCTACGACCACCATTGCCACCAACATACTCACTGCATGCTTGCCGTTGAGGCTTTACCTCCACCAGCAACCCATAGTTGCCTGTGGCAACCCATCTCCAGTCGGCCAACCCCCTCATCCTCCAGTCACCGGCGAACACCTCTGGCCATCCCTCCTACGCTAACACGAAGCCCTTATAGAGATGCATCTTCCCCCAGAGCAGTTCCTTAGACAAAGCCCCCCCGCGCACGCACAAAGGAGAGAGAAGGATTCCTCTGTTTCTCATCTCATTAATATTTTCCGTATATGCCATTACAAAGTTTGCTATTCACTTATTTAATGAATTAATTTATTGATGTGAATTTGCATAGATATCCTTCTACTTAGTCGAAATTACTTGTGGTTGAATGTCTCTCATGAATGATATAGGGCATGTCATATTGATTATAGTAAACAAGCTCTATTCTGTTAGAGATTAATATTTATGGTGATTAACATTACCAAGATCACTAATTAACAGGATATTATTTTGTGGTGAGTTTGCATATTAACACCTATATTCTTGATTAATTACATAGAATGATAACTTATGTTAAAAATGAATTGCACGAATTAGTATGCACACCCATTGAGTTTCCAAAATAAACGAGGCACCATTCACTATTTTAATAGGCTATTTCCTCCTCGTGGGGATGACCTAACTATTTTCGTGATTAGATTTTGAATATTAAATGTTTTGAAAAGCAAATTTCTACCATGCGACTACATACAACGATGCGACATTTTATGTTAAAATTTTTATTGAAAACGAAGATCGCTCTATCAGCCACCTCACCACAACAGCCACCCTCGGTCACCATTTTCCTTGCCAACACACCGACAAGCTCGTTGGTGTTTCCCCACCTTCCAGCCGCCATGCACACGCCTTCACAATAGTGTGCGATTACAGTTGCAGCCAACAACCACCACCGCCCTCCTCACTGCCCATGTATTCGGCCATCCTGGTCCTCGCCTCCACCACTGCCGGAGGCATGCCAGCCCCACCCACCTCCGATGAAGACCTTGCCACCGTCCATTACCTCCTCTCTGCGCGCGAGCTATTCGAAGGGAATCCCGTGTTTCCCTCATTTCTTTTTACATCTTATGCCATTGGAAAGGCAATAGTTATCATTTAATGAATTAAATATTGTGTGGTTTTTATATGATTGCCCCTCCTTTTTCCCTTTATGCTAAAATCTTTGTTATAACTCTAATCTAAAGGGATTTCAATTCTATTTCTTTGCAAAATCATCTGTGAATGTAAAATTTGACGTGTGAGTTTTAATAGGACAATGCCTCCCTATGGACACGACCCACTCTTCTCGGGTGGTTATTTTAATCATTTTGATTAGTGATTTTCTACCACTTACATATTACTTCAACGAATCATTTCATGTGGAAAACATCATCAAGAACGAAAATCATCTCGTCACTAGGGTTTTATTTTAAGGAAGGAGATTGAGCTACTTAGATTCTGCCTAGATTTGACTGTTGCTGAAGAAGGTATTTTAAGGAGCTCAGATACTCAACTTAGCAAACTAGTCCTTTACTAGCTACTAAGTTGAGTAGGTTGAGCTAAGTTGAGTTGATCTCAACTATTCTGGAGCTGAGGGGAGCTAGTTGAGGTCTATATGTAGACTCCCTAGCTAGCTAAGCTAGCTAGCTTAGGTTAGTTGACAAGCTCAACTATGTTTAGCCTAGGTGAGTCTTCATGAGCTGGTGTTGAGCTACCTTGAGCTGGTTGTGGACTTCTTAGCTAACTTAGCTTAGCTAGATGAGGACTATTAGCTAAGCTAAGTTGACTGGAGCTCCCATGAGCAAAGTGGAGTTGTGTTGAGCTGGATTGAGCTGGAATCCAGCTTAGATGAGCTGGAATGAGCTGAGATTCAACTGGAATGGGTTGTATCTTCATCTTCTGCCTTCTACATTGCTAGGGTTTAGGTGATTTCCACTATGTGATCATCCTTGGTAATGACAGGAAGCAAATAAAAGCAAAAGGAAAGGGAAAATAATGCAATGCATGCCTAACTATAGAATGCCTAAATGCAACCCAATCCCATAATGTATTTTGGAAAACCTAGGAACTAGATTTGATTTTTAGGTTAAGAATAATGATAAACTGGTGTTTATCACACCCCCATGCTTATCTTTTTGCTAGTTCATTAACAAAAATTGTTTAATAGAATGGTATTAGGGAAAATTATTATTATTATTATTATTATTTAAACTTTTGAGGAAGATACTATTATGGTACTTTGGTTGATTGAGAATATGGTATGGGATTTGTTAAGGATAAAATGTTGAGATTCATCTTTGGATCCAAGGGTTAGACTAATCAGGACTAATGTATCCCTCAAGAATTTACTAATTAACCCTTTTTAATTCAAATAACCCCAAAACTGTTTTCGTAGTTAGGACCTCCTTGACTTATGAACCCAATCCGCAACTTGTATAAGCATGAAGAATCAAGTGTCAGTGCTTGTGATTGGCCAACATTTTTGTGGGATATCATATTTATACGATTGTGTTTTTGAAATTTTTTCTACTTTTTCTAACTTTTCTTTTTGCTCCCCCATTCTTGGCCTCAGATTAGTCCTAATACAAATGTGTCGGGATCATCATTCCCATTAACAATCCTCGAGGGGGGCTCTGGCATCGATATTTAAAGATAGCACTGTCCAAGGCACCCCCCAAGAGCTCACAACCCTAAAACACAAAGCGGTGTAAAGGGGCACTCCAGGTGAACTTAGGTTTTTGCTCTGACACTATGGGTAGAGCACCGTCCAAGACACCTAAGCTGCAAAATGTGCCTTAATGCTCCGTCTAAAGATATGGAATGTAGATATAGAGTAGCACCAAGGCAGTAAAATGTTGACCACGCATCCTCAAATGAGGTGTTTTCCTCCTCGTTGGTGGGAACTCGCACCAATCGTCTGCCTCATACTTTCACTAAGGCTAAAATGGGGGGCACTTTTAAATATTTGAATGTTTTTGGGGCTTGGGTTGTGTTGGCTTTGTGTGTGAAGTGTTTGACACAAGATCTTCAAAAGAGATGCAAGTTTTTAGATAAAGAAAAAGGCCAAGTACTATGTAGGTTGCTAAATAAAATCAGGTTACCCAAATTATCAAGTGTTCAAAAGGAATTTTTCAAAGGATACCTGATATGGTCTAAGTTTGATAGACCTAAAAATTCTAACAAATGGGTCCACATCTTTGTCCCTAGTTTCTTAAAGATTAAATTCCAAAGTGTACCATTTTGAAGTGAAGTTTCAACCTTAATCGTGAGTTTTCAAAATTTCCTCAAAAAGTGTTCTATGATTTTTCTAATTTTTATGAAAATGCATGCAAAAATAAAATTTTGTATGTTTTTGGGTTTTGAAAATCCTAAAATGACCATCAAAATTTAAAATACCCCCCATGCTTAAGGTATGTAATGTCTGCATGCATAAAGAAGGAAAAAGATGTCACCTAGGTGAAAAGGTCAGGATCAGGATGATCAAAACCTAGGAAAAGAAAGGAAAAAAGGAAAGCAAGAAAATAATGGGTTACCTCCCACCCAGGATTGTGTTTTATGCCTTTTTTAGTTGGGTGTAGGGTGCTGCAAGGAAGATGGATGATCATGAAGAAAATTTGACGCTTTAGTGCCCTCGTGAAGAAGATCTTGCTCTTGGTCCCCTAAAAGGTATGTTGTAGAAGTTAGGGGACTAAAATGAGATGGAAAGGTAGATAAATAATTCAAGTTTGGCCAATGTTGCATGTCAGAATATAGGCTAAACTTGGAATAGGAAAGTTGCAGGTCTAGAGATGGGTGAAGGTTAGAGGGGTTAGGTGAAATAAGAGGGGATGGTGTTAAATTAGGAAGGAGCATTAATGGAAGGCAAGGGTTCGAGGTGTTGATGTCACCGACCACTGATTCAGAATCGGAATCATCCAAGAAATTGTGGTCGGGATAAGGCTCCACAAGCATAGTTTCTTCCACCAAGTTAGTAATTTCAGTATTAAAGTCCTCAAAAAAATAATCTTCATGGAATCTCTCGAAAGCTTTGAAAATGTCAGGAGCAATTGTTTGGCCATCGCAAGTAATATCCACTTTTCCAGTATGACAATTAATATTTGCTTCTATGGTGGCCAAAAAGGGTCTTCCAAGGATGCTGGGGGCATTCTTTAATGTTTTAGGTACCTCAATGTTAAGGACCAGAAAATCGATGGGGAATATACAATTTTGGACCTTGACATGAACATCCTCGACTATCCCCTTTGGTTTAATTATAGATCAGTTGGCTATTTGTAAGGTAACCTCAATAGGCTTTAGGTCACCGATCTTGAATTCCTCAAATAACACAGTGGGAATGATATTGATAGAGGCATCTAAGTCAAGCTGTGTGCGATCAAAATTGCTGTCATTGATGACAACTAATATTAGGGGACTACTCGGATCTTTCATTTTTGGAGCTAGTGTGCTCTGAATGACAGAGCTTACTATCTCTGATAAATGAAGTCTTCCTATACTTTTAGTCTGCCTTTTTGGGGTACAAAGATCTTTAAGAAATTTAGCATAGGTAGGGATGTATTTAATGCCATATAGGAGAGGGATATTGATGTGAACTTGCTTGAATAAATCCATGAGTTCCTCAGTTATGGGCTCAGATTTCTCTCTTTTAGGGTTGGTGGAGTGTAAGGCTTGAGGGAAAGGAATGGGAGTCTTGCCTTGAGAATCAATTTGATCTTTTTGGGTTTCTTCCTGAAGGGTGGGAGGAGTCAACTTGCATTTAGTTAGGGTGGGTTTCAAGTGAAGATGTGGAAGGCCTAGGATCTTGTGTAGTTTTCCCACTCCTTAGAGTGATTGCATTGGTAGTATGATTGCTATTAGGAGGAGGGCGAGGGGCTTGATTTTGATGGAAACCTGGGGGGTGCTGTGGGCCTGGCTGAATAGGAGGCTGATAATGATTGGGATTTGAACCCTAGTTGTGGTTCCTTTGATTATTTGATTAGGCATGGGCTGGGAAGGCAAATTACCTGTAGGTCTTTGGTGTGGAGTAACCCCAATTTGATTTTTCAATGGGTTCACCATGTAGTTTACTTCATACATCTGGTTTTGCATACCCTTCAGAGATTTCATCAGCTGGGCATTAATATCGCTTTGAGATAGCCCAAAAGAATACTGGTTTTGCCCATATGACACATGTTAGTTTTATTGATAGAAAGGAACTTGAGTAGCTCTCTAAGAAACATTCAAGTTATTCCTGCTTTTAGGATTGTAGGAATTGGAAGAATTTCTAAAATGATCCTGGAGAATAGAGATATTCCTTGTAGTAGGGCTATAAGAATTGGAAAAATCATATGTCCCAGTCATATTTGGTATAGCCTCAGAAAAATAATTAGTCTCAACTGGGATAGCACCAACATTATGCAAGTCTTCTCTCTTCAACAAGTTATGCGTGGATGAGGGTGGTGTCAGTTTTTGAAAGTTCATTATTTCCTAAATTTTTTTCTGGTTGATCTGCATTTGGTTTAGTCTTTGGGGAATCAATTGGACGTCATCTTGAGTAACAGGAACTAATTAGCCATAGGTGCCTGTCTCATGAGCACTGAAGGAGGGGTTAGGGTTTCTTCCAAATGTTCTCATGGATTCATGGTTGAATGAGTTTTCACTCATTTCTTTGAATAATTGACAGGCACTTTTGACATCCTTATTTAAAAAGTTGCCACCGCATGAGGCATCCACAAATTGTCTCAATTGAGTTCTTGAAATCTCACCCAGGATTCATGAAGTGATTCACCATATTTTTGTTGGAAGGTCATAATAGATTAGCACAAGGCAATAGTATGACCTATTGGAAAGAACCTTTTCAGAAATGAACTTTTTAGTTGAGGCTAGGTAGTGATGGGTCTACCAACGATTCTAAACCAATAGCCAACCTTATCTTTAACAGATAAAGGGAATAGCCGCATTAGCCATAAGTCTTCTCGCACGTTATGAGAACGGGTCGTTTGTGCGAGGACAGTGAGTTCCTCAAGGTGGTTAAATGGGTCTTCTCTTGGAAAGCCATGAAAATGCTTAATTAGGTTCAGAATCGCTGGATTTATCTCGAAGTCCCCTTTTGGTATCACCACCCTTGGTCTATCCACAAAGTTGGAAGGAGCATAGAAATCTTTAAGAGGAATGACAAGCTACTGAGGGGGTGGCTAATTGGTCCCTTGGTTGGCTAGGTCATGATAGTCCTAGCCAACTGTTGTTGATTAGCTTGTAGTTGAGCTAGTTGCTCAACCATCATGAATAATGGATTAGGTGGGGGGGCTTGGTTTTGTTGATTAGGCATCTTAGCATAAGGTAGCATTTCAAGATTAGGAAGGTTAGAGATGGGGAGGTCAGCATGGAAATTAGATTCAGATGGGTTAGGCTATGGATTAGAGGTGGATGTGGATGGATTCTTGGACTTGTTTTGTTGATTTTCCATATTTTTGCAAGAAGAGGAAGAATGAGAATACAAAGAAGTAGAAGGTCATTTTGTGGGGGGGCAGAATCAAGTGATCCCTCCAAGTGTGGATTCTTGGACCGTCGCCCGTACATACACTTATGAGAAGAATGAGAGGAGAGGAGAAGGGAAAAGGAGAGAGAAAATGTGTGCAATCTAAGCAATCAAAACTATGCCTAACTAAAGGTTCACTTCTTAAGAAAAACTTAAGACTTAGGAACCTAGAAAATAAGAAATTCCTAATGGAACCTACTTCCCTAAATCTACCTGGCCAGATTAACGAGGTAGCTTGGGCCCAAGCATGTCTTCGAAAAATCACCAGGGACTTGTACAAACCCTTACTCGTCATTTGACTTCCCTCCTAGCCTTAGACACTAGGTATGATAAGGGGAATAAGAAATAATTAGAGAAAACTTAGAATCTAGATATCAAGCCTGAAAATGGATGAAATCATTAGGGGTTAAGTTACTGTTTAGGGTGATAGATTAGGTATTAAAAAGGTCACGTAGTATAGTCGAAAAAGCGTCCAAAACAAATACAATTTTATTACTCTAATTTTAAAGTCCGAGGTCGAACACAGGGAGCAAATTAGGGTTTAGAATTCAAGATCACAACTTGAGAATTTGAAAGAATATAATATGCAATAAGATCAATGTTATAGTGTAAAAAGATAGGAATAAATGTAAGGCACAAAATACTAAAGGAACCAATATACGTGTCTAAAGCATAAAATTGGACGTCTGATTTGTGAATCAGATGCCTTAAAATGTTGATGCTACAGTGCTTCTCCTTTGTCTTCAATCTTCTTCTGGCATCTCCTTCCTTCTTCCTTTTCTGATTTTGGCTTCAGCTTCTTTCTTTAGTTTTGCTTGCCTTAGCTCCCTCTGCCTTCTCCTTCTCCTTTGGCTTTCTTCTCTTTCTCTTGTCGGTTGCCTTTGGCTTCAGTTTCTTCCTTCTCTTTTCTTTCTCTACCTTCATTGCTTTTTCCTTCAGCTCCTTTTTCCTTAGCCTTCTCTACTTCCTTGCCTTCTCCTTCTTCTTCCTTTGGCTTCAACCCTTAGCCTTCTCCTTCTTCTTCCCTTCGACCTGCAAAGAAAAACCTACCCCCTACTCGCATGAGCTCTCTTCCCACTTTTCTCTCTTAGGTTCGCTCTCCCAGAGCCACAGCTTCTCGGGTAATCAGGTCGAGTACGTCCTCGGGACCAGGCCCACCGGCATACGGTGGTGGGCGAGGTGTGCTAGTCGGGTCGGGTCACCAGGTCCGCGGGCATGGGATTGTGGACAAGGCATCGGGTAGGGTGAGAGGGACCTCACCCCGTGAGTAGGAGGTGAAGAGACTTATGCAGAAATTCCTTTTATGCAGGTGCAGTGCTCCACAACTTTTCGAGGTGGGATTATCTTCCCACCTCCTTTCACACGTGCCTGCAGCAGAGTGGCTTCATTCGATTGCAGCTGCAACTTCATTCTTCGACACCAATTGGATGCCTGGAGATGTTCGCAAAGGCTCTTCGCATGACTCAGGACTGTGTCCTGGAGTGGTCATGGCCTAGAGAAGCCTGCAAGGAAGCTTCAGGCTGTGCGTCAATGGCGGTGAGCCCCTGGACCTGAAAACACACACATGGCCTCACAGCCACGTTAAAATGCTCAGGAAGCTTCGCCAAGGTGTGGCGAACATGCAGAGGTGGTCGGTGTGGCGTGGAAATGCCTGTGGGAGAGTGCCTAGGGCACACTGTGGCCGTGTGTGTGGGTGTGTTCGGGGGTGCGTTTGGGTGAGTGGCGGAGTGTTGTGAGTAGGGGGTTATGATCAGTGAGTAGGGGCGGTGCTTATGGACCAGTCGGCGAGGAGGAAGGTGTTCTGTGGAGGTGGAGCGAACTTGCCGGAGTGGTGGCCAGAAGTAAAGCGGATAATGGTGGTGGAGTGCGGTAGTGGTTGTTTGAAGGAAATAAAGAGGGGAAAAGAGAGTATAGGGTAAGAGAGACTTATCTAGGAGTAAGGAGACAAAGGGGGCGGCAGGGATGGCGTCTTGCTCGTATCCCCGACACCAGAGATGAAGGTGCTCAGTGAGGGAGGTCGGTGAGGATGAAGGGGAGGCAAGAGCATCAGCGGGTGCTGCGTGTCACGGACGAGCGAGAGGAAGAGGAACCTGCCACAGGTATTATGGCTAGGCTACGAGGGAGAGTAGGAGAGGTCATCGGTGCTTGATGATCAAGTCAACCAGAGGAGGAGAGACGAAATTGAGGGGGTTCTCTAGCTGATTTCAAGCTTAGGAGATGCGGGGTGAATTAGGGTGTCTTAAATAGGCCATGGAGGTCGGGTTTGTGCTTGGAAGACAAGCTTCCAAGCAAGGGAAGTTCACCGGTAATGGAAAAGCAAAAGTGACCCAGATCTCTCATGCATTCACATGAGAGATTGGGTACTAAATAAGGCCTCTAATTAGGTTCACATTGGAGGGGATTTCTCAGAGAATCTCCCTTTCAATTTTGAAGGGGATTCTCTGAGAGATCAGGGAGAAATCGCCCTTTCAAGCTTGCCAGAGTAGGATTCCCTCTGCTATAATGGCTGAGGGACCTAATTGCAAAGAATGAAGAAGAAGATAGGGGGTCAACTATAAGGATTTTTGAAAGATAGGGCTAGAAATGCAATTGGGTCGGACCTATTTGCAAAGTGGGTCAAGATGAGTTCCCCTTAGGTCCAAATTTTGGTACAAAAATAATTTGGAACTAAGAAATCCAATGGTGAGGTTGGATTTTGGGTTTGACTATGTTTGACTGGGTAATTTATGCAAAAACCAAATTTAGGGAAAATATTTGTCTGAGACCCCAGTTTAGGTCAAAATAGATTCCATTGGCCAAATTGAAGGTTCTAAACCCTAGAGAATATTTTTCTATGATTTTTAGAGGGTTTAGATGAATTTCATCCTGACCAAAACCTTGTTAAATCAAGTAGGTTTATTTTAGGGTTACAAGAAGTCATTTAATTCCCAGAATTTACATGAACCCTTTTCTGTTTGAACCAACCCACTTTTTATCTTGTTAAGACCATTTGACCTAAGTTTAGCCCTTGAGAAATCTCATTGTTGTACTGCAATGGTAGAATTACAGTTTTACCCCTTATTTCTTACTTTTATCTCAGAATGATTATTCAGTGAATTAGAACCTCCAGTTGATTATGTAGGAGCTTTTGTTCTCTTTTATGGGTCAAAATGGGCTAGTTAGGGCTCATGATGGTGTTCCATCAGTTACTACCAAATTTTAGTTAGGCTTAGGAACTTAAATGTGCATGGGAAAATGAAGGGCATTAATTGGGGTAATTCTAGATCATTTCATTTTTCTTTTGTGTGTGCGAATTAGGCTAGAAATGTGATTCCCAAGCCAAAATAGATAGGGTTTACAATGAAGGATTAAGTTGAAGAATTTTAGGGTTGATAAAGGGTTTAGTGACTAACAAGATTCTCTCTTGTTAAGTATTAAAACTAGTTGAAAAGTGATTCACAAAATAAGACAATCAAGTTGTAAGTTGGTGAAAGCCAATTCCTTTGTTGTATGTGTGATTAAGTGCGAAAATAAAACCCTAAAGTTGAAAATCCTAGTATGCAACTCCTAAATGAATCCCTTTTTATAAAATCTTTTTATGTGGTGGTCCAAACAAGACAAACAACACCACCACTTGATAGGAAATCAAACAAGAAATTCGAAAATAATTTTTTTGAGATTTTTGAAAATTTTTTGATATTTTTTTGAATTTTTTTTTACTGATGTCAAAAGGCAAAAAGTATAGATTTGGAAAATCAATTCTACAAAAATTTCAAATTATCTTTGAATTTTTGAAATTTTTGTATCTGATAGATATTTTCTCAATGATTCCATAAATGTAAATTTTCTCTAAATCTGATAGGTAGAAAAATTTACAAAATTCACGGAAAGTAAGAAAACAGTAAGGAAATAGGGTACGATCCCTTTCAGTCAACAAATGTTTTAATTTTTTCGATTTATAAAAAATTTTTGAAATTTGTATCAAGGTTACAGACATAAAGGGGCTTCCTTGGGTGAAGTTTGAAGATTTTAAGAAGCCTCTAAGTACCCAAACCTGATTTTTGAAAATTAAGATATAAGTTTGGATTTTCAAAAATCTGACACCAATAAGATAGGAGTAGTGGAAAAATGAGGCAAATAAGCAACAAAGTTGATTTTAGGGTTCCGCCAACCTAAGTCTTTCCTGTTTTGATATTTCAAATATTTTGTTTGATATTTTTGTGATATCTTAAAAAAAATTTGGCCTAGGGTACTTACTTGGAGTATGCATGAAGAAAAGAAAACTTAGAGCTTCTGCTCCAAATAACTCCTAATCCCATTGCCACTCCTGATTTGCACCTGTATCAATGTCAAAATAAAACTAATGAAGACCTAAATAGAGCAAGAGAGATATGAAATCAACTAAGTGATGGGAACATCATCATGAGCCCTAACTAGCTCATTTTGACCTCATAAAGTGAATAAATGCTCCTACATGACCAATAGAAGGTCATAATTTATTGCATAAACATTCTAAGAGAAAAATAAGAAACTAAGGGTAAAACTACAATTTTACCAATGCAGTACAAGCACTATTTTTCTCAAGGGCTGAGTAAAGGTCAAATGATATTAATAAGATAACAAGTGGGTTAGGTTTGACAGAAAAGGGTCTGTGTGTTCTGTGAATTAAATGACTTCTTGAAACTCTAAAAGCATACCCACTCAGTTAACCAAGGCTTTGGTCAGGATAAAATTCACCTAAACCATCTAAAAATCATAGAAAAATATTCCCTAGAGTTTTTCACCTTCAATTTAGCCATCATAACCCATCTTGACCTAAATTGGAATCCTAAATAGATATTTGCCCTACTTTAGGTTTTTGCATAAATTACCCAGTCAAATGTGGTCAAAAGCAAAATCCAATTTTACCATTAGATTTATTAGGTCCAAATTAGGTTTGTACCAAAATTTGGACCCAAGATGAGTTTTCCTTGACCTATTTTGCAAAAAGGTCTTGTTTAATTACATTTCTACCCCTAACTTTCAAAAACCTTTGCATTTGGCCCACTAACTTCTTCGTCGTCTTCACAAGTAGGTCCCTCCACCATTATCGCAGAGGAAACCTACTCCGACAACTTTTAACTTGGAAGTTCTCCTTGATTGCTCAGAGAATCTCTTCCAAAATTGGAAGGGAGATCCTCTGAGAAATTCCTGCCAGTATGAACCCATCTTTGAGATCTCATTCCCTCCCAATCTCTTCCGCAAATAGGTGAGAGATTTGGGTATCCTAATAGTTCCCATCTCTGGCAACCTTCCAAGCTTGGGAAGCTTGCTTCCCAAGCCCTAACCGTCCTTCAGAACCCTATTTAAAGAAGCCCAAATCTCCCTGACTTCTTCACACTCGAATTCGATCGCAAATAGCCTCAATTCTTCTCTTCCCCTCATGGATGAAGGCTCCTCGATGTCTAGCAACCTTCCTTGCTCTTTCTCATTGCTCGACCACCATACTTGTGGCTGATTCCTCCTCCCTACCTTCGTTCGCGACTCGTCGTACCAGCAGACGCCACTCCCTCTTCATCCTCATCGTTCCCACTTCACCGGAGCTACCTTCATCTCCGGAGTTGGCCATACCAGACCCGACGCCTTTGCTGCCCCCCTTCGTCCCTTGACCTCCTAGCTAAGTCTCCTATCCCCTATACTTTCTCCTACACCCTTTATTTTCCAAAATCGACCACTGCCGCACTTCGCACCTCCATCTCTTCCGTCTCCGGCCACCACCTCCGGCGAGGCCATCCAACCTTCACAGGCCACCAAAACCCTCTTCGACAAGCCCACAACCTCTGCCACACCTCACTAAGCACTTCCCCTCACTTCACTCATCGCGCCACTCACCCAAATCACCCCCCAAACACACCCACTCATACCCACACAGTGCGCCCTAGGCACGCACTCACAGACACCCACACGCCACCACCCCCAGCACATCTGCCGTGCTCCGGCGAACCTCCCTGCTGGCTTTGATGTGGTCGCGAGGCTGTTCTACTGATTTCAGGTGCAGGCCTTGGTTGCCATTGGCGAGCAAGCTTGAAGCTTTCTTGAAGCCGCTTCAGGTGTTGCTATTCCAAGTACTGCTATCTCAGGATGTGCGAAATTACCTCACACACACACCTAGGACCTAAATTGAAATCGTGTGCCTCCATAGCTACTGCAATTGCGAAGATCATCCCTGCTGCAGGTGTGAGAGAAGGGTGCGCGGATCGTCCCACCTTGGAAAGTTCTGAGGCTGCGCACCCGCAGAAATTGATTTTGTGATATCATCTATTCGCCTCAGATCCCAGGGGTGAGGTTCCACTCACCCGACCCAGTCTCATCCGCGACACGCCCCTGCGAACCTAGCTGACCTGACCGGACCTGCACTCCTCTCCTACCACACACGTCGCTGAGCCTAGACTCGAGTATGCGCTAGATCTGATTACCCAAATACCTGTGTGGCTTTAGGAGAGTGGATCCTAAGAGAGAAGAAGAGAGGAGTGTCGTGAGGATAGGCGGAGGGCTTTGCTACAGGGATCTCTAGCCAACACTTAGTAGATTCTGAAGCAGAAGAAGAGGCCAAAGACAGATGTTGAAGAAGAAGAGAAGGCTCTTGCAGGGTTGAAGGTAGAAGGAAGAAGAAGAAGCAAAGGCAGAAGATAGAGAAAGTTAAGGGTAGAAGAAGCTGAAGAGAAAGAGAAGGATTGTAGAGTAAGAAGAAAGAAGCAAAGATAGAGAAAGCCAGAAGAAGAAGCCAGAGTAGAAGCCAAGGAAGAAGAAGAAGCCAGAAGCTGAAGAAGACGACTATAGAGAAAGCAAAGGCCAAAGTAGAACTTGAAGACAAGAGAATAGCTAAGTTAGAGAAAGAAGAAAAGAAGACAAGGAAGAATCAGACACTTTAAGTTGTCTGATTTCATAATCAGATGATAGATCATTACTTTCATTTCATTGCAAATACATTGAGTTCTTTGGTTATATTACAGGAGCATTTGGTGATCTAAATCACCATTTTACTCCCATATTTTTCCACATTGCCACTGCTATTATTGTAATTTCTTTCAGTTTGAATTGTGATCTTGATTTCTAAATACTAATTTGCTCCTTATGTTCGACCTCAGACTTTTTCGAGTAATAAAAATTATACTTGTTTGGACACTATTTCGACTATATTACAATGTGACACTTTTTAAACACCGACTTAGGGATTGAACACTAAGACGTGCCTCCCTGGCAACGACAATAAAAAGTGATCCGAGAAATATGGGATTTATAAAATGGGGTTTTTATAGTTGTAACACGTAAATCTCAATTGTTTTTTAAATTTGTAAAACCTAGCTACTGGGGTATCTAGGGTTGTCCAAGGAGGCAAAATTGTTAGTCAATAATTGATTCTCTCTCTTGCTTTCTTAAATCTCCTTTTGTTCTGTATTTTTATTTTGCTATTTTTTAGGGTTTAGAAATCATTTGGATTATGAGTGAAAATGAAACTACTCCTCAGTGCAATAATTAAATCCACGCCTCTAGGCTCACCCTAAGAAGGTGTACCTAGGCTAATTAGAGGGTAGAAGTGAGCGCAACAAGAATCTAAAAATGACAAGACACTTAAAAATGCAAGAAACTTGGGATTGAATGAAAGGCACTTGTATTTCTTCTTGAAAATGTCACCTAAGGAATGCATATAGAGGAAAGCTTCCTAAAAACACAAGCAGGTAATGCAAAACAAAATGAAGTAGAGAGATAGAACATTCTCCAGCTGAAGCTTTGGATGGTCCTTCCTCTAAATGTGGCTACTTCCACACTTGAAAAGGGCTTCTCCTTAGCTTTTTCCTTCAGATAATTCTCCTCTGGTTCTCTCCTCAAGGTGGACGTCTACCCTAGCTCCTCCTTCTCTACCTGGTCGTTCCCTTTAGTGAAGAATACCTTGGCTTGGTCCAAGGTAGAAGGGAGAAGAAGAAGGCACCAAAGAAACATGGGATGAATTCCTTAATCTTCTTCTCTCCACTCCTCCTTTGGACGCTTATATAGGGATTATAGGTAGAAATATTAATGTAGCCAAGGGTGTTTGAATATGGTGGTTTCATGGGGTATAAATAGGAAGGGAAGGAGGAGGGGTTGGCGTGGATTGATGAATAGGATGGGCTTATGGGAGGTGGTTATGGGATCTATGGCCATGATATGTTAGCATCACATAAAAGGGTGTGTAGGACAGTAGTTAAGGGTGGAACCTACATTTGGTGGACGTCCAAGGGTGAAGGGGTGTGGTGGTTTTGGTGCCAAGGTAGGAAGGTTCTAGAAGGGGATTTTTGGAGGAAGAAATGGATGGTGTAGATGGCTTAGGTGGGTCGGTGTTGGGTGTTGATTTAAGGGTTTAGTTGGTGCCAAAAATGGTGTGTTTGGCACCACTTTTAGGTGGCTTTCAGTGGTGGTTGTGGGGCTAAGGGTTGCCTCTGCATGGAAGCAAAAGAAGGGGTGTGAGTGGTGGTTATGTTGGCACCAAGTAGGGAGGAAGGGGAGGTGATTTTTGGTCGAGCTAGCTTAGGAGGTGGTCGGTCATGATAGTGGGGAGGAGTAGGAGATTAGCTAGTAGGAGAGTAGAGGTAGGAGCTAGGGTTTTGCTGCAAGGAGGGAGATTGAGCTACTGTGATTCTGCCTGGAGCCGACTGTTGCTGAAGAAGGTCTTCTACGGAGCGCAACTACTTAGCTTAGTCAACTAATTCTTTGCTAGCTACTAAGTTGAGTTGGTCTCAACTATTCTGGAGCTGAGGGGAGCAGGTTGAGATTTCCATGAAGACTCCCTAACTAGCTTAGGTCAGTTGACAAGCTCAACTATGTTGAGCTAGGGTGAGTTTTCATGAGCTAGGTGTTGAGCTACCCTGAGCTAGTTGTGGACTTCTTAGCTGAGTTAACTTAGCTAGTTGATGGCTAGTAGCTAAGCTAACTTGACTGGAGCTCCCATGAGCTGAGTAGAGCAGTGCTGAGTTGGATTGAGTTGGAATCCAACTTAGATGAGTTGCAATGAGCTAAGATCTAGGTGGAATGGGCTCTATCTTTATCTTTTAACTTCGACATTGGTAGGTTTTGGGTGATTTCCACTGTGTGATCATCCCTGATAATGATTTTATGATAGGAAGCAAATAAAAGCAAAAGGAAAGGGAAAATAATGCAATGCATGCCTACCTATAGAATACCTAAATGCAACCCAATACCGTAATGTAGTTTGTAAAACCTAGGAACTAGATGTGAGTTTCAAGTTAAGAATGATGATAAATTGGTGCTTATCAGAGTGTGATGCAAAAAATCACATGATTTATAAATGTGGATTTTAGTCATTGTAACATGCAACTTCGCAATTGCTTTTGAAATTATAACCTAGATAGGGTGAAGTATCTAGGGTTGTCAAAGGAGGCCAAACTCTTAGTTATCAAATTATGTTCTCTCTCTCGCTAACTCAAGTCTTCATTTTGTATTTTTGATTTTGATATTTTTTTTAGGGTTTTGGGAGATAATCGAGGAAAGGAAATGTGGAATTGAAACTATGCCTAAGTGAACAAAATGTAATCTTCCTTTATAAACTCACCCTAAGCAAGTGCGCCTAGGGTAATTAGAAAGGAAGTGTGGGTGCACTAGGAATTTAGAAGAACTAGAATTAAAACCACAAAACTTGAAAGGTGACTAGCATTTTGTATTGCTAATTAGAAAAGAGTCACGTGTAAAGGAATGCTTGCTACAAAATAAAGATAATAGCTAATACAAAAACAAGAAAGAAGATGATAAAGGTCCTCCAAATGAAGCTCGGAATGATCATCGCTCGAAGCTCAGTAGCTCCTGGGCTTGAAGAGGATGCTCTCTTACTCCTTTCTTCCTCCTCCAAGATCTTTAAGGGTGGTCATCTACCACCTTTACCTTTTCTCCTCTATGCCTGGCCGTCCTCCTTAGGGTGGTTGCTCCTTGGCTTAGGTACAAGAAAGAAGGGAAGAAAAAGATGAACACCATGGAGACAAGGGAGTCTCCTAGATCAACTTCTTCCTCCATCTTCCTTGGCTGAATATGGTGGATATGGGTAGAGTATTTGTGTAAGACAAATATGAGTTATTGCTAGTGGTTATAGGTAGTATATATACGATAGGAGGGGAAGAGTTGGCTCCAACCAAGAGTTGATCTATGGTTAGGTGGCATGGAAGGTGATGTAGGGTTAGGATGGTGTTTTCGAGTGGTGGTTATGGGATCTATGGTGGAGGGTTAATGGTGCCAAGTGAAAGGTTTTAGAAGGGGTGGCTATAGGTTGAGTTAGCGCCATTTGTCTATGGTTAGGTTAAGCATGTATTGGCGCCAATTGTTGGATGGTGGAGATCGGTTTAGAGGGGTTAGTGTAGGGCTAGGATAAGGTTATGTGTGGTGCCAATTTGAACAGGTGGCAAGGACTCTTTTTGGAGCCAACACATGGGTGGTTAGGTTGGTGAAGAGGTGCCCATTTTTGGCACCATTGAGAAGGGGTGCCATTTGGGTGGTGGTTACCCCCCAATTTGGCACCAAAAGAGGGAGGTATAGGTGATATTTTTGTGGTAGTTTTAGGTAGGGAATTCAGCCATGGAGGTGGAGGAGTAGAGGTGGAGCTAGTAGAGGAGCTAGCTAAGCTAGCTAGTAGCTTAACTGAGTTGATGGAGGAGCTAAGGTGGAGCTTTGATAAAATATCCTAGAGCTGAGGGGAGCTGAAGATGAGTCTTTTGAAGTCTTCCTAGCTAGCTCAGCAAGCTAGCTTAGGAGTAGATGGTAAGCTCAACTGGCTTGTGCTTAGCTTGAGCTGGAATTGAGCTGGATCCAACTAAGATGAGCAGGGATCTAGCTACAACAGGTTTTGTCTACTTCTCATGTGAATGTGCCTCTTAGATTGCCAAGGTTGCATGATTTTCATGGTGCATTCATCTCTGACAATCAAATGCAATATGTTACTACATAAAATGATAGAAAATATGACAATGCATGACCTAAACCCTAAATGCTAATGTATGCTAAATGCAATGAAAAAATCCAATGCAATTATCAAAACCCGCGGAAGTAGGCGTGAATGGATATTAAGGATGATGATAAACTAGTGTTTATCATAGTGCAATCTCATCTAAAAATAACTTTAAGTTCCATCATTGTTGAATATTGTGCCTTAGTTGATTGGTTATGTATTTTTCCAGTAATTATCCAAGATTGAGGATGGGTGGAATTCCTTCTTCTAAGGGAAGAAGAATGAATCCTACATGCTAATTTGATAGTCTTTGGCATTTTAAAGGCTAGAAAATTCTTGTTAAGCTAAGAAGATAGGTAAAAATTCAGCTTCCAGTAGTTAGAAGGAGGATTAAGGCAATTTAGCTTCCAGCAGATGAAGTAAATATGTAATCTCACTAGCATAAGGAAATTTTGTCATGCCAAGAAAATCCAAATGTAAATAGATCCATTTCCTTTTTTTATGGCAGTTCTAAGTTCAAGATGAGGCTTCTATGGTGGAAAAAGTATTTAAGTTTTTCTTAAGTTCCTAGAGCCAAAAAATCATATTGGTTACCTTAATTTTTTAGGGGGATACTTGTGATTCATTTTGGGAGGAAAGATTTATTAGTGGAATGAAATCTATTTTATGTATGATTTAGGAAGCACCATTCCATGTCCATATCTTTATGGCATGAGTAGCTTTCGATTCTTGAATCAGCTACAGCGGAAATTTGAAACTAGTTCCAAATAAATTTGAACTGCATGATAAACTATTTGTGTAAGTGGACTGTCGTGATTCCTTAAAAGAATTATTAGACACAAGAATTGTTATGCATGCTCCATTTCAATTGCTTATGGAGACTTATGGTTTAGTTTAGAATTTGTTAGTCATAAGCATGGTATATTGGAGCTTATGATCATGATGTAGATCACATAACAAATTATTATTATATTGTTCGCATTCACAACAACATTCTGCACCTACACCGATGGTCAGTAACCGTCGGTATAGGTCAAAATGATTGTAGTTGTAGGTCCAGAGAGCTATTTCGACAGTCATTGAAGGTGTTTTCTTAAGAGGCGTCGCTGTAGGCAACATTGACAATTTTTTTACCGTCGGTGTTGTATCTAGAGCTACAATGGTCACATTTTAGAAGCTAGCCATTTTTTGTGATAGCAAAAACAATGCTTTTATCCATCACTGTAGGGTAAAAAAATGTTGCTAAAACCATCACTGCAAGTAATAACTCTAATTGTCTTTTTAACATAAAACCAACACAACCATTCATCATTAAATATATCAATATAAATATCAAAGCAATATCATAATAGATTTAAGATTTAATCTTATCATCAACTATAATGTTTACCTTCATTCATAAAGAAAAATATACAAGATATAACTCTTTTGAAATAACAAATTGAATTATCCATAAAACCATACATATACATCCAATGGAACAATTTTTCCATATGATTATGAAAGAACATTGTCAATCTACAAGTACCATAAGTGGCATGAGCCACAATTATCCATCAAATCCCTCTCTATACACAGGTATCTCATTGTTCTAATAGTTTGTCAGTTGTCAAGTACTTCAACTATGAAATCTTCAGCAGCTCACAAAGGTTCTTGATCAACTTGAAGTGATGCATAACTGCAAATACTTAAACATGATGTTAGAGCTCCTAAAAAGAAAATATGATATTATAATTTACCTATAAACAAGTAAAATCATCATTAACATATTCATTAAGATAAAAAAAGATGAGTAACCTATTCAACTAGCAAATAGTAGATGAAGCCCTTCAATAGAAATCAAGGCAACAATAATGATAGGATTGGCAATAATAAGATGACCCATAGGCAATTATGGCCAAATCTTTCATTTGTCCTAGACCAAGAAGCATGTGGTTGGGTAATTCTTAGATTATTTTGACTAAATGGGACAATTTTAAACCCTCCAAATAAACTATTGGTCCATTTGGCTAAGTTGGAAGTCCAGGGGCTCATTAGAATGGACCCTATTCTAAAAGCTAGCACACTGGAGATTCAAACACCAACTCAATCAGATCATTTACAAATTCGAGTTCTTGGTTCTAAAGAAATAGGCTTATTTGAAGGTAATACAGTAGTTTAGGTAGTACTTTTATTCATTGCCACGCTCATAATTTCTAAATAACATCATATTTACAAGGTAAATTAAAGATGCATAATCATTTTGGTTAGAAATATTTGTAAGTAAACATGATCAGCAAACAAGTGTCATTAAAAATGCATCAATCTACAAAGAAAAGCAGAAGGTATTTCCCCCAAGATAAGCAAAAACATCCTTTTGGGAATTTTTATTGTAGAACCAAGGAAATAACTAGAAACCAAGCAGGAAAGTTAACATAGCTTGGCCACAATTGCACCTCTTGGCTTGAATCCAAGTAGGTTCTATGAACTATAGAATAGTAAAAGCTCTTGATGTTAGAGTTACATAGGAACCTGATATAAATGTGGTTGCATAGTGCTACCTATTATGAAAGGGTAATTGTCAGATAAATGTGAAAGGACAATTGTGAAAGAGGGAAAATAATGTATTTGCTTCAATTATGGTGTGGTCTCTAGTGGGTTATTTCAAGTTGAATTACGAGGTTCTTCTGTTAACATGTCATGATTATTGTCAGAAGCAGAATGAATTAACAGCTAAAGTGGAGATGGACATCATGTAAGGAACAAAAAAAGCTATAAAGATCTATAAGGATTAAGAAGTATAACATACCAGAAGTACTTGCACCCGTCGACTTGCATGTTACAAAGAAAGGCTTGTAAGATACATGAATTTCTAGAGAGATTAATCCAAAAAAAGAAAAAGATAGTTATGGAACTATAAAGAGGGAAAATAATGTATTTGCTCTATAGTTTGACCATGTAAAGAATTACAAATAATGAGGATGCATGCTTGGACATATCCAAATTTCATTAAGAGTTCTTCATAATATTGTATGATCAAATATGTCTTGCAGTTCTAATGATCTTCTCTATGTAGGACCATGGTGAATTGGCTATAGACATGGTCCCCTTCCTGATAGAAGCCCTTACTGCACATAAATATGACATACATTGAGTGGTTGCCCATACAATTCTAAACAGCTAAACCATATTAAGGGTATTTTTGTTATGTTTAAAATATTCTTGCATATATGAAGTTCAAGTGGATAAATTATATATAGTTGAAAGATAACTACCACTATAGGTGATGTATTATTGCCCATGAGATGTCTTCGTGTGCTCCACCAATGAGCTGTGTTGAACACAATAAAGTGTGCATCTTTGATCCTAGTCGATGAGTTGTGGATTATGCCAAGGCGTAGCATTGAAGGTTCGACTATTGGTTCGTATAGAAAGGGGTTGTTGTTGTAGTATATGTCACAAATATAAACTGTTGTCACGTCAATTTTATTTAAGTATTTAATTTTTACTTGTTTATTCTAGGTTGTTCACTAGGAGGCAGTTATTGATATATATCACTCTCTAAGTCTAATATTATTCTTTAATTCTAAAGAGAATGGTTTTATGTACAAATGTGCATGAATGAATTAATGAATTAATTTTATACAAAAGAATGAATTATAAATGCTTGGAAACAACTATATACAATCAAGCATCAAACACTATAACTAATTACTATATACTATCTATTTATAACTTATATTAATAACACTTATGTATAGGTACAATAATATACAATAATATGTACTATACTAACTTAACATATTAACATATTTAGTAACATATAATCTATGTACAACGACACATATAAGCATCGCTATAACGTTAGAAAAATTACATACATAAGCTAAGTTAAAAATAATATATTTACTAACATATATGCTATCTACAGTAACGTATATTAATGTGAGTGTAACCTTACAAAACATAAGGCAGAAACTATTTATACTAACATACAAATATATGTATAGTGACATCTATATTCATCACTAAAGCTATCTTTTTATTTATGTACATATATAGCTTAAACACTTTACTTATACTACTTATACATATTATTATATTATTTATTTACAGTATACTATACATATATATTATATATATATACATTATATACCTATACATACATATTATATACATATGGCACAAGTACTTCAGCTTTTCTCTTCTTTTGTTTTTCACACTTAAGTCTCTCAGGGCTCCTTTTCCTCTTATGTGTTTCATCTAACATGTAGTCATTTTTAAGGCCCTCTTATTTTTCTTCTCTTTTCCCCTTACGTAATTAGGACCTGGTTACTGTTCACTAATCTAAAAATTTGGGTCTTTAATTGGCGGGCAACCTTTTCGAGCGATACACAACACCCTATTAAGGTGGGACTAGACCTCTACTAGGGTCACCCTGGTGATTAATTAGCCTATTCAATTTGGGTTTTAGCTCATAATTGGACCCACAATAGGTCCACGCAAGTGCCAGGTCCCTGGCCCGCACTGCACCCAATGTCTCATGCCAATCATATGCTTAGAGGATAGAGAGGATAATGGTTTTGGGCGCCCAACACCCATGACAACTAAAATGGGTGAAAGAAAAAATCAATTTAAGCAGCAACAGGTGCTACTACGTAACCGATTGTGCGCTAAAGGCACCTCTTCAGGCGCTGGAATCTCAGTGTGTAGATATTTGGATTTTGCTATTTTGGCCCTTGATTTGAGGGCCCAAATTAATTCCAAATTTAAAATAAATTATATATTTGTAAAGCCCTTATATAGGGCTACATGATTATTTAGTTTATTTACAAAAATAATTATATTTATTATATAAATAAATTAGCTAAAGATTGTGATTTATGCACACTGATTTTTGAGTTTATTTCTTAATTATAGTATTAATTAATTAATTAATAATCAAATTGACTATTACAGTAGTAATATACATATTAAAGTATTTATTACAATTTTTTATTATATTTTACACATCTTATTTTAATTGATTTACATTTAAATAAGTGATTTCATTGTGTTTTACACTTAAATTAAGTATAAATAGTATAATACATTATAAATATAGTTAAATTAGTTTGAATTACTTAAAATACTATAGTACAAATATGCAGTATAAAATAGTTCAATTATAACTTAATTTACTAATTTATTCCAATTTAACTTAGTAACTTACTTGCTAACTTAATAAATAAATTATTTATTATATATATAATAAAATTAAGTTACAGGTATATTAGCGTACATTATACATGGATAAATATGAATGTACAGTATCATTCATAAATGTGTTTATTTATATGAGTTTATTAATTTACATAGCTTATAGTGCATATAAGTTAATATAATTAATAGTAAAAAATATATATAAGTTATATGCATATTAAGTTATCTTAAATACTTAACTTATATTATATAATATATACATAAGTTATATATACATATTATATACATATTATACAATATGTACATAGATAGCTTAGTATATAGCTTATATATAGATGTATTTACATAGTATACATAGTGTTTTTAGGTATTTTTGTGATTTTTATGATTTTTATGGGTTTTGTGAGTTTTACAGAGGTAGGGGGTAAGAGAGAAAGAGAGAGATGAGAGATGAAAATATTTTTGGTGTTTTTATAGTGAGCTCTTTTATTAAATTTCAATGTATACTGAATTGTCGATTGTATGTTCTACCAAGCTGGGGGTTCAAATGACCTCGAAACTTGGTATACACTTTAAAATATATCTAATCCTAACCAAGACAGGTTTATTTTATTTTTTTGGATTTTTTTTATAGTGTTTTATTTATGAGAAAAGTTCATACAAGTAAGGCCTAAAAGTGGTTTTAACATGAGAACTTAAGGCCTCATTGAGAGCTTAAAGGGTTGGAAAGATTGTGACAGGGATCAGAAATCTTCCCAACATGCTATAGATGGTATTCAATCAGGTAAGCATGAATTTCAACCCACGATTGCATTAATTTTGATTTTTGGGCAATTAACTATATGTATAGTTGACAAAGGAGTTTGAATCCAAATTACAAGCTATTCAAATTGAATCTAAAGATCATTTTGAGGTACATGAAAGCTTATACATGTCTTCTAACACTACACAACAGGTCAGCTAATTTAAATAACTCAAAACCTAGCTACTGTCCTAATGAGTTTCCATCCAGGATCAATAGCTACAGCAACTACAGCAGCAACAAAATAGCAACAGCAACTGTAGCATCCGCTGTAGCTCAAAGCCTTCTAAGGAACTGCCCAGATGTCTTAAAACAATTTAACGTGGCTGCTGTAGCAGTCAATGCTCAATTTCAGTAAATCAGAGTTAGATATTTAAGTAAGAAAAACACATTTCCAGCAACTCTGAAATGTAAATCTCAGTAGCTGCTAAGATATCCTAATCTAATCCATAATCTCTATCATAGACAACAAAGATCGTGGGATTAGATTGGAAATCAATCCAAAAAAAAATGTAACTATTATGCAGCATTTTAATATGTGAAATTGGGATTCAAAACACACAATCAACACCTCAAAAATATGATAAGACATTGAATTCACTTGAAAATCAGTTGGAAACATTGAATCTTCACTAAAAATGCTTAAACCTTAGTCCCCAAGTCAAATCAGAGAGGAAACACTATTTGACCTCTTTCTTATGCTATAGACAGCATGATGGAAGAGTTCAAATAAGTCCATTAAAGCCAACAAACTTGAATCCCAAATGTTTAAAACTTTAAGGAATATTAAGAATCCCTTAGGTGAGAAATCAAAATTTCAAAAACTCAAATCTACACAAAAATACTAGGTAGAGCCTCAAATCAACAAAGTTTATTCTCCCTAGCTCTCCCACATATTGAAAAGTAATCAAAATCCCTATTAAAACCTAGCTCAGACCTAGCTCATTTAAGGAAGAGTTTATCATTAGAACATCTCAAACTCACTGGCATGGTCTAAATTAAACAAAAATGTATCTGATGTGAGCGCGTTTCATGAATTAAAATTAGGTTTTGGTGGACCCGTCGTCGTAGCTTGCAAAATGCATCTATCAAATAAAATTTATAATCGAAACTTGAAAAGTGAGTCCCGGGTTGAACACGGGGAGGCGAACGTTTGGTTTTGAAAATCTGCACTGTGTTTAATTTCTTTTTGTCATTTTTATCTTTTCTAATTTTTTTTAGCTTTTAGCAAGCAAGACATCAGGTCGATGACTTCTAGCTAATCTACTTGCAACAATATACGAGAGAAAGAGAGAGAAACAATCATCTATTTATAAACGAATGTTTGTTACACTACGAAAGCGTAAAAGGATAGAATGAGGTGAGAGAAATCCCCCTCGACGGTTGCTCGGAAGATGACTCGCTCTGACGTCACTTGGAGGAAGGTGGTGAGGAGCAGGATGAACAGGAATGGAGCCAAAGGACGAAGGATGGGGCAGGACAGCATCGCGGCGAGGATCTTCTTCCTGAAGGGCGGTGAGAGGATGGCTACGGGATGCTCCACGAATAGGGATGAGAGGTAGGAAAACTATTTTCTTTTCTACTCTAAAGGAGCATCACGGGCATGGGACAAGCTCCCTCTAGAGCCTTGGAGGTGGTGAGAGGAAGAAAGGAAGAGTTAGTTTGGAATGGTGGTGGGTAGGTCCATTTATAGTGGAGGAAGAACAAATTTGCATCTGGGTCCTTACTGACGTTCGTAAAGATCACTACAAATCCCTACAGCTGTCGCTGAAGATCCGCCCTTCAATTCCTCTTGCTAGTGCACACAGACCATTAGTGACAGCTGCAAGCGTCACTAAAGGCTCGCATCGCTGAAGATATATTCCTATCGTTAGATGCACTTGCTTTGCTAGCACGCGCATCGCGTGCTCCTTGTTGTGCAAGCATGCTCACATGTTGGCACTGTGCTATGCACGCGAGCACTATGCTATGCGCATGGTCGCTGTGCTGCCGCTGCACGTGGGCATTGTTCTGTGAGCTGTTGCTGCATGCGCATGCATGCACTGGCTGTGCTAGGCGCCAGCTAAATTGAGAATTGGGGGTGCTGCGGGGATTCGAACCCATGCCCCTCCTTTGGGAGTGCCTCTCTCCAACCAACGTGCCAAGATGTCTAGATCGTCGCGCAGACATCTTGACACACACGGTGGAGATGAATCCTAAGCCATTAGATCTTGATCCAATGGTTGTGCTGCGAGATCATCGATGATGAGGAGGCGGTGCTAGGAATGCTGGCCGGTGTTGGGCGAATTGGATGGCACCACGTGGCACCTTCTAGGTCGTCCATTCTTCTTTCTATTGTAGATGGTGCCATGGTGCTTGGATCAACTTGATTTCCACTTTTCCGAATTGCAATCGTCGCTCCAGATCCATCGACACGATCGGATTTTTCATCTAAAGCCCGTAAGAATGTTGCATTGCCCTCCTGGCCATTGATCTTCCTCGAACTACATATGATGCTACGGGACTCCGATCTAGACGATTTTAGAGGCGTTAGCCTCCAATCGTCGTGTTGATCAGATCCGTACAGTCCATTCATCCATCCAAGGCCCTGAAATAAATCTTCTTCTCTCCTGACCATAAAAGGGATGCAATTAACCTAAATTATATACAACTGCTCTAAATGCAGAATGATGCATGCTATGCAATATTTGTAACATGAAATGCAAATCTAATCTTAGGATCATGCATGAATTTGCATTTTACCCTCAGTAATTGTGTCTACATCATACCCCCATGCTTATCTTTTGCTAGTCCCAAGCAAAATTAAACTACATGCTATGTATAAAAATAGAACTAGGATTAGATCTCTTAGGCCTAAGTCGTTTATTAACAATAGAAAGTTTCAACTAAGGTCCTAAAAAATGGAAACTCAATTGTACCCGGGTGTCTGCCAGAATGCAAACCACCCAAGTCCTCACTTTATTTGAAAAGGGAAGATACATTTTTTTTTCTTTTCTAATTTTTTTGTACTTTTGGAGTTTGAAAGTTCCGTGATAACTTTTTACGGCTACTCGACCCGCCCAAGACTCGTAAAGGACTCTAAGTGCTAAGCATCAGTGAAAGGAGCGAAAGACTCACAAGGCAACCATTGAAACGGACTTCGGGTTTCTACTTATAAGCCATTTTAATGGACTATTGTTACACCTAAGTACTTCAATTCTAACATAGTATGTTTGTTAGTAATCACCTTAGGTTATTAAATAAGTGCATGCATCATTATTTGAGTTTTTATTTATTTTATCACATTCTATAACTTAGTATGTAATTATCATATGCTTTGTTGTTGTTGGAAAAGAACAAGGAGGGGGGATAAATTTGCCCCAACAATAGGCCGACCTCAACACACCCCAACAGTCGTCGGCCAAAATAAGTAAGGGATTTGAAAATCCCCTAACTCACGCGGGGAGAGGAGATAAAATAGAGAGGCATGGCAAAAGGGTTGTCATCTGGGGGTTCTTCCTTCTCCCTGGGAGGGGATCCCTTCTTCTCCACCTTCCTACCATGGAGAGTGCGGGCACTGTGGAACCAAGTGTGCACTGCCGTCATCAATCCTTTGCAAGCCACAGTAGTATCCTTCACCGCACTGCCATAGAGCCTTCGATCACCGCACCTACAGCTTCCACATCCCCCTCCATCGCCCTTCTGTGCCACCTTCCACCACTGCACCTGCCCTCTCAAGCGCCCGCAGACGCTGCACTGTGCCCTGCAGGCGCTTACTGCCCTTGCGCGCCCTCTACAGGCATACCCTCATCGCCCTTCTCCACACTGCCTGCTGGCACTCCACCCCACCTTACGCGCCCTCCACCGCCTACCCTTGCGCATCCTGCAGGTGCCCACACTGCGCCAACGCCCCACACTAAGCAGCCGTAGGCAGTAGCACGCCATCGCTTGTAGGCTTGTACTTGCGCCCTCTGCAAGCACACACCCATGCCCACACCACGCCATCGCCCTACGCCAAGCGCCCGCAGGCAGCAGCACAGCATCGCCTGCAGGTGCTGCACCACAAGCCTGCAGGCGATCCATGCCCGCAGGCGCTGCACCCAGTGGCCAACTCTAGCACGCCTTACGTGCTGGCGACCAGTGCGCAGCTGCGCGGGCTGTAGCAGCAGTGCCATCTTCTCCACATGCGACTATCCTCCTCCAATAGAGCCAATAGGCCAGCAACCCTTCTCCTCCGCCCGGCGGCCGCCGGCCGCCTCCAGCTGCTGCGTCACCGCCATTGCGTAGGCCTCGTCGAGGTGCACCAACCTGTCGACTCTCGCCGCCAACCGTGCACAGCTGCCCACGCGAGGAAGAGGGAGGAGAAATCCTTTGTTTTCTCCTCAATTAATATTTATGTTTACTGCCATTGCCATTTAGATATTTATATTTTATTTAGGCCACATTGCATTGATACACTTATGGTTTCCTGAAATTACTTCGCTTGTGTTATGTGCATGATTTAACTTTGAGTTTCAAATCAAATTTGCATGCAAGTTAAAGCTACATGATAATCCATTACACATGCATCATACACATATTTTTGGAGCTTAATTCCTGAAGTGTAAACTGCATAAATACCCCTGAATTTTTAAGGAAATTGCAAGCTCCATTTAAAATAGAATATTCCACACATTGAAGTCACGGTAGTGTCTGCAAACAATATATTCCTCAACTCGTGAATTTATTGGTCCATTCCTCCCTGTGGATACGACATCTTTATTATGGTTAAATTTGATATATAGTTTTGATTGAGGGATTTTCCACCACATTAATTAGAACGACATATCATTCTATTGCTATTATAAATAAGCGAGAGTCTCTCCGTCAAAATGGCGCCGTTGCTGGGGAGGCAATAGATGCAATAGATTCACTGCATTATTTTTGAATATTTTGAGTTACGCAGTTATCTGATCATATTTTTTATTGTGCGAGGAATCTGACTAGGCGATAGGCGTAGTAGAGCGACGACATTGACCTTGAACGACGAGCATGGCGGAGATGATCTTTTTGGTGGACCTTGACGCCACCTGGAGGCCAGCAACAAGAACACGTGGGCCTTGATCCCATACGCATAGGCTTATGGAGGAGCCTATTTTCGATTTAGTCAGTAGAACTTAATTAGATTTAGTTTAGACAGATATTAGAATTTAATTTCTATCTTTTGGACCCTTGTCGGGTATTTTTGCGAACGTGTTCCCAGTGCTTCTTTATTTCTTATCGCTCTTGTATGCGGGAGCGTATTTTCGGGAGTGTGTTCCCATTTATTTAGATTATAGGACTATTCGAACTACATGTTCGAACTGCATGTTGGTTAGTTAGTTAGATTAGGTATGCTAGTTTATTATTATTATTATTGAAAAAAAAATTCTAACTGCCTGCTAGAAGCTACATATCTATAGGACAACCATCTAGGATTGAATGAGCAGCATCTAGTTTACTTTTCCTGCATTGCATACATTCTTGCACAAAGAAGGCTGGAGTAAGGTACGTCTTCTCTTGAGCATCAATTACCTGTCATGCATTTGCATTGAACCTAAATCTAAGACCACTAAGGTGCTTGAATCAAATTAATTCAGTGGTCACTTTACAAATTGGGACTGCTAAGAGGTTGGACTTTAAAATCTGCGACTTAAAATTGTGTGCAAAAGGATCTTGTTTGCGAATTTTCAAAACCTAAAACACGATCGTATATTTGCACACCTGAGACGCTGTGCTCCTCACACATAAGGTCACTAGATAAATTTCTACCTCTCCTCTTTTGCACCACAAGGGAAGTTAGTCGGAAATCAACAAGCCTATCCACCAAGTTACTTTGGTTCCTCGTGTGTGGGCTCGATTCAAGACTTCCATCCCTTCTGAGTAGGTTATAGGCATCAACGAAGGTTGGCCTAGGAAGCATAATTTGTGCAAAACTTATTTTGCCACCAACTGAACATTTAATTCTAAGACCTACAATCTACTAAAAACAGATCCCACTGAATTTACATTTGCTTTGATAGTAGAACTCTCTAGGAAGTTTCTGCTCATGTTCTGAATTCTTCTAAACCCTAAGAGAGTTAAAATTATTTTGCTTAAATAAATGGATCACCCTTACTCCTATCATTTTGATTATCAGAGTCAATACTTCCCAACTTCTAATCAGAATCCCATGGCCCGAGCGTATCCATTTTTTGATGGGTACAATGACAATTCATGGGATCATTCATATTCCTATCCTGGGAGTACTGGTCCGATAACTCCCACTTTTGAGCAGAGCCTAGGAGCGGGATTTTCCAACCCTGGAATCCCTACTTCTATGCAAACGCCCAACCCTCTCACCCTTCATGATTTTTTGTATCGAGGTTGGACCAATACCCCTAGGCAACCAACCTGATAGTAGTAGCCTCTTCTCTTTTATGGTAGAAATGCAAAAATAGCAAAAGGAAATGATGGAATCCATGGGAGAGATGTTGAGGAATAGTCAATAGTTAAATGACGAAATAACATAGCTTTGCTACACGCTTCCCAATAATTCTGATCCCTACCCATTCGACCATGATCATGAAAATAATTCTGAGGAAACCATTGACAATAGGGATCCAGTTTTATATAGCTATTACTTAGACTCTCCCAATTAGACATGGCCACTAGAGGAGAACGATCATAGTGATTATCCACATGATCTATATTAGAGTCAAAAGCAAGGGAAGATGGTACCTGTTGAGGACCTTGACCCCAATGACAGTATTCTAATTACCCCTACCAACCTGGGTCAAGGTTGTATTGTTCCTGTCACTTCCCCTATTGATTTTCTGGTGGAATTCCCATTCTACCCTTAGTGAGCCTACTCCTGACCCTCCTCTTAGGGAATCAACACCTACCATTCAGCATCCTGAGGATTTAAATGCACCCAATGAAGGTGACCTTAATGGAATGGAGGACGAATTAGATCAATTTTGGTCTCAGGGATATGAAGAGTCTATTTCAGAGGATGAGGATGCCCTAGTAGAGGAACCTGGACTGAAAATATGGAGTGAATCACAAGGGAATTATTTATTATTTGAGGATTTACCTCCAGAGGATATAAATACTATGGTGAAATTCAGATTCCTCCCTTCTTTTGAGAGTCATCCTCCATCAAAATAGGAGTTGATATTATAGGAGGACAAACAAAATAGTGAGAAGCCTATGGGAGACTCTCGGGGACAAAACATGTCAATTGAGGATTTATACCCCAAGAAGAATAACGAATTCAGAGATATAGGCTTGCTCCAAAACATTAAGACTAATCTTCCTTTAGGGACAATTAAGAATACTAATCCAACTCCTAATGAATCACATATACACCCTGACAAAAAATTGAGTGAAACAAATGAATCTGGGGATGAGCTTAATGACAGGATTTTGATATTTTAACCCTGCCATCAAAGAGTTGTAATTTGCAGTTTACCCTTGATTCAAATATCACTCCGATCACTAATGCTAGGCAGGGTAACATGACATTTTCTACAACTGTTAGGGAGTATACACAATCTGAATCATTGTTGGAATTGGACCTGACATCGAATAAGCCCTCATTGGACTTAACCATTACCTTCCAACACTACAAACAACTCTTATACTCCCTAACAGATCCTTGGCTCAAATCTCTGCTCATGTACATTCTTTCTGGAGAACATATTAGGCCAGTACATCCTCGGGTAGAATGGCGAGTGTGGATTGATGCTTGTACTTTTAGTCTTGTCATTCAAGGGTTTCAAATATTAATGTTTATATCTTTTAAAACCCATCCTATTTTGGAGGATCCTTGTTATCCTCCACTTATTCCATTTCGGGAGGTCCCTTTTCATATTCATTTTGCTATTCCTAGACCTCCCAGGTAGCCGACGAGGTTTTCTGCTTTCATATCTTCTGGCAAGAATTTGGGTTTACGTTGCATCATCAGCTCACCAACATCCGTGGCTACCTGTTTTCTAGGCCCGCACTGTTACACATATTTTTAGGGCCTAACTTTTTCTATCTGGAACCAGACTTATAGGTTCCTTCTATGTCTGGCTACTGGCAGAAAATGCAGCTCTTGTTGGGAGGCAACCCAGCGTTTTGAATAACACAGTTGGCAAGTGATTTCTTTCCTTTCTCCTCTTATTTTAATTTTACAATGTGGACATTATAGGATTTAGGCATGGGGGGATGCATTTTGCATTTTAGGAAGTATTCATGCATTTAGGTTAGCATAAAAAAAAAAATCTCTTTTCTTGAGCTGAATGGGTTAGTCCTTAGCAAAATACCTTTGTCATTGGAGGTTTTTCTTCTTGAATTATTTCTTAAGTTTAGAATCCAGTACATTTATTTCACGTGCACGTAGACTTGGTAATGGATCCTTGAGGAAAACTAATAAGCATTTGTAGTCTACTGAACCCTTGGACATTTAATAGGGAATCAGGCATACTATCTTCTAGTAGATCCACCTTATATTTATGAGATGAAACTAGAGAGATTACTGGTGCGCTAAGTCTAGTGCAAGGACTCTTAAGTTTTGGACAATTAGATGATGATACTTCAGAGTTAGGTGTAGTTTTCGCTCTCTGTTCCTGTGTGCGTACTTTGTGTGAATTCCTGAGAGTCATCAAATAAGGTAGATACACAGAGATGGAGTCTTAATAAAGCTATGACTATAGTGGATGGTTACGACCGTTCTTCATAGAGTCTTCGGCTAAAGGAGGGAATAGCATCAAAGGTCAGAAATACACATGTCCTGTCCATTCCTTCCTGGTGCCAAGAATAGGCACTTCCACCAAATAAGCCACACAATATCCTCTTGACCATCATCATCCTTAATAATGCCTCATAAATAAAAGTCTATATCTTGTTGTGTTGATTAATAAAGAAAAAAAAAGAAAAAGAAGAAGAAGAATAAACTATTAAAAAAAAAGAAGAAATGAAAAAGAAAAGAAAAGAAAAGAGAGAAAGAAAAGAAAAAGAAAAGAGTCTAGGGTTATTGTTGTAACATTGTTTCTGAGGCAACAAAATACCTATTGCGTTCCACCAAATACACCCCATACCTACCTTTAAGTATTTCTTGTTGGTGCTAGAGCACCATGATTGTTTGTTTTGATGATAACAAAACACGTGTCATTTAACATTTGCACTTGGAGTCTTAGATTTCAGGTCAATTGCAAATGGAGACGTGATTAGATGGAGTTCGAGCTCGCATCCAGGACAGATTGGAGGAGCTTGATGGAGAACAGAGGAGATTCGCAAGGAGCAATAGATTGAAGATGGAAAGACAAGAAGAATAGGATAGAATTTTGTTTATTTCTTTCATGTACTTTTGTCCTTATTTCCTTGCTTTTTTTGTTCCTTAGAACATCATGTTAAAGCGCTTCAAAGTACCCTAACAGTAGTCCTAGGAACACCTGCACAACCCTAGGATACTTAGGTTTTCTGTAGAGAACTTAGAAAACCAATATAGGGTTCAAACAGCCTTTTCAGATGTTTAATCCAAAAATTAGATGTCTAATAATGAGTTTTAAGACGTCTGACTATTAACTCAGACGTCCGATAACATTTAGGCTGGACTTATTTAGTTCTATCTGATGAAATCAGATGTCCAGACCTTATACCAGACATCTTAGAAGATGTCTGATGTTTTTGCCAGACGTCCAATTAGTGGACCGTTGGCTCGCTTAACAAACATTGAGGAATATGACCGTTAGAGCCTTATCAAACATCCGTAAGTGTTTCCAGACGTCTGATAAATGACCATTTTGCCTCGGCTGACCCAAAATCCTTTTTTAGATATCTTATAGCCGTTGCAATTTCTTGGAAATCCATTCCAGCAGAAAAAGTAGGTTTCCAGATGTCCAGACATAGTGCCAGACGTCCTGTATGTCATCTGATGGACTTGCACTAGAACCCTATTTAGATCTGATTCAAGTCAGGAAGAAACCCGCCTAAAATCAGACATCTTACTTTGTTCCCAGACATCTTAAATTGGTTTTTCAGACGTCTGATGCCATGATTAGATGTCTGATAACCCCATCAGTGTAATGATTGTTCCGGATTTCGACCTAATTCTCTTGGGCTTTGCACCCAACGGCTATGGAAGCTTTCTAAAACCTTCCAAAGCCTTCTTAAGGCCTCTATAAATAGAGAAGAACCTCTTGCACACTAAAACACACCAAGACACACCAAGAACAAGCATTTCCACTCTTTTGTGTCCAAGAGAAGCCCTTGCTCTCCAAGCTCAAGTTCTTCATCTATAGAGAATCAAGCCTTTGCGCACCCGCTCTCTCGCCATAGATCAAGAGAGCAACATTGCGCCGTCGTGTGGCTCACGCACCTACATCATCGATTCAATGCACTTCCATCAAAGGGGAGTTTCCTAATTCCTATAGAAGCTAGGTTTAAATCTTTGTTGGCTCTATAAGATTGTTGTTATTTAACTTTGTTACTTTGGTTCGGTATTCGCTTTGTGAATTCCCATCTCCTTCGTGAGGGTTTGAGGTACGCTACCCTGGTATAAAGTAGCGTGATTGTAATTGAGGTTGAATCACCCTCGTTTAAGTGATTCGTTTAGTGGATTTGATCAACTTGGTTAATCGGAAAATCCTAACTCGAGAGGGTTAGGTGGTGGTTTTCACCTAGTTTGGGTTTCCACCTATAAATAATTGTGTACATTGTGTGATTGAATTTTTTGTGATTGTTTATATTCTATTCCGCAATTTATTACGTCACCCCATCCTAGTAGGGATTCTACATTTCTGATCACCCGAATACTGGTTGAGGACTCTAACTTAGTTGTAGTGTTATTGAGACTTTAATTGAAGTGTGGATGCCATGTGAGGCCACCAAACAGTGAGTACAATTACTAAATCTAGCGAGATTTGTGATCTCAGAAAGAAAAGAAAGAAAGGAGTGAGCGCTAAGGAACATCAGGAGAGCACAGTTGTTTATCCTCTCTCTGAGTTGACTTGTCTAATAGTTTAAAGATCTAGAGTCTGTAGTACTAGAGTACATGTAGCACCAGATGAGTGTGTGACACCAAATACAAATCCATTCAACTCGGTATCTCCTACCTAAGCCAAACGCCGGGGTCATATTACAGATTATCTTCTACTTTATCCTCAAGGGAAGTAGTTTCCTATCCCGATAGAATTTTATCAAGGGTTAAATGCAAACTACAAATGTAAGTTGGTTATTTTCACTTGGATCTATTACCTAGGTTATCATCACTTCACATTTGTCTGGATCTCTAAAGTTTTGAAATAAGAAAAGAAGAAATCTTCTGATTACTTCTATTATTTTTCATTTTTGCTAGGGACTAGAAAATATTAGGCATGGGGGTATTTGATGAGTCCATTTTAATGGACTATTGTCACACCTAAGTACTTCAATTCTAACGTAGTATGTTTGTTAATAATCACCTTAGGTTATTAAATAAGTGCATGCATCATTATTTGAGTTTTTATTTATTTTATCACATTCTATAACTTAGTATGTAGTTATTTTATGCTTTGTTGTTGTAGGAAAAGAACAAGGAGGGGGGATAAATTTTCCCCAACAACCGGCCGGCCTCAACACCCCCCAACTGTCATCGGCCAAAATTAGTAAGGGATTTGAAAATCCCTTAACTCATGCAGGGAGAGGAGATAAAATAGAGAGGCTTGGCAAAAGGGTTGGAATTCGAGGGGTTCTTCCTTCTCCCTGGGAGGGGATCCCTTCTTCTCAACCTTCCCCACCATGGAGAGTGCGGGCACTGTGGAACCAAGCGTACACCACCTTCATCAATCCTTTGCAAGCCACAGCAATGTCCTTCACCGCACTGCCATGGAGCCTTCCCTCACCGCGCCTGCAACTTCCACAGCCCCCTCCAGCGCCCTTGCGTGCCACCTTCCACCGCTGCACCTACCCTTCCAAGCGCCTGCAGGCTCTGCACCGTGGCCGCAGGCCCTGCACCGCGCCCTGAAGGCATTCACCGCCCTTACGCACCCTCTGCAGGCACAGCCTCATCGCCCTTCTCTGTATTGCCTGCAGGCGCTCCACCCCACCTTGCACGCCCTCCACCGCCTGCCCTTGCGCATCCTGCAGGCACCCACACCGCACCATCACCCCACGCCAAGCGCCCACAGGCAGCAGCATGCCATCGCTTTCAGGCTTGTACTTGCACCCTCTGTAGGCACGCACCCACGCCCACACCACGCCATTGCCCCATGCCAAGCGCCTCCAGGTAGTAGCACGCCATCGCCCGCAGGCACTGCACCACAAGCCTGCAGGCGACCCATGCTCGCAGGCGTTGCACCCAGCGGCCAGCCCAAGCATGCCTTTCCTGTGAGTGCCCAGCGTGCAGCCACGCGGGCTGCAGTAGCGGTGCCATCTTCTCCACATGCGGCTGTCCTCCTCCAACAGAGCCAACAGGCCGGCGACCCTTCTCCTCTACCCGGCTGCCGCGTGACCACCATTGCGTAGCCCTCATCGAGGTACATCAACTCGTCGAATCTCGCCGCCAACCGTGCACGGCAGCCCACGTAAGGAAGAGAGAGCAGAAATCCTTTGTTTTCTCCTCAATTAATATTTACATTTACTGCCATTGGCATTTAGATATTCATATTTTATTCAGGCCAGATTACACTGATACACTTATGGTTTCCTGAAATTACTTCGCTTGTGTTATGTGCATGACTTAACTTTGAGTTTCAAATCAAATTTGCATGCAAGTTAAAACTACATGATAAGCCATTACACATGCATAATACACATATTTTTGGAGCTTAATTCCTGACATGAAAACTGCACAAATACCCCTGAACTTTTAAGGAAATTGCAAGCTCCATTTAAAATAGCATATTCCTCGCATTAAAGTCGCAGTAGTGTCTGCAAATAGTATATTCCTCGACTCATGAATTTATTGGTCTATTCCTCCCTATGGATACGACATCTTTATTGTGGTTAAATTTGATATATAGTTTTGATTGAGAGATTTTCCACCACATTAATTACAACGACATATCATTCTATTGCTATCATAAATAAGCGAGACTCTCTCCGTCATCTACGACCCTAGGTGACCTTGCCTAAAGGTTTACCTTTTCGATTAGTAGCTTTTTCCCTACTTCTTTTATTTATGCTGTCAACACAATGGCAAACCCAGTGTATATCTCCAGTTTGTTTTACTTCCATGCTCCTTCCCTAAGTGTTTTGGGAATTATTATGTGTTTTTGTGAGTTGGGCTCTGGACAACCGGCCAATGGGCTGTTACCTACAGCAACTTGCCCACCATACTCGTGCAGTGAAGTGTGGTTTTATTTATTTTTTTTCCTTTTTCTATTTTTTTACTTCTTTTCTTTTTCTTTTTTTTCTTTTTGTTTTTTTAAGTAGGTGGGTTCCTTGATCTAAGATTTACCTAAAGGCAATAAGATGAAAATGGTTTTGTGGCTAGGCTTTGGACAACCAGTCGATGAGCTATTACCATTGACAGCTTGCCAGCCATACCACCTTAGATAGCTCATTAGCTATCCAATTTCCAAGAAAACCACTGAAAAGTGAGTCAGTGTAAAAAGTGTGTAGATGCTTAGGCTTAAAACTCCCTCAAATCAGAGGGTGGGTTGATAAGTTGCATACTTATCATCTCAATTTATTTACAAAATTAAAATGAATTTGAATTGGCGAGGACTCGAGACTAAGTCCACATTCGAGTGGACACTCGGGCTAATTAAGCCCGAAGACCTGAAGAGTCTAAGTATCATTTTCTAAAGTTAATAACATCAAAATGCCAAGTTCTCTTCTCCTAATTCTTCTCTCCTCTTCTTCTTCTTTTGTCTTTCTGAATTTTTAATTTTTTTTATTTTTAAAGAAACCACAAGATATTCTACGGAGTTAACAGAATGAATTTAGGATTAAGCATCCACCCCCCATGCCTAAATGATGCAATGTCCTCATTGTAAAATTAAAGACATGAAAAGGGAGGAGTAAACAAAATATCACCTGAGTATTGTGAAAATCCGATCAGCTTCGCAAAGAAAAGAGTCTTTACACACGTGCTAAGTTTAATGCCTTCAGCTAGGCATAACATACATACAAAGAAGAAATTGAGAATTCACATGTGTGGGTCAGAATCAAAATAAAAATATTGATCCTCAGACTGACCAGTAGAAGATGTCCAAAAACGTGGACTAGATTATGATGCAGACCCATGCCCTAGGGTCGAGTGGTTCTAAGGTTCTGGATGAAAATCTCCCAGAACCTAAGGTTGTTAAGCTTGTGGGGCTATGCCTGTGGCTTTGTGGTGTGCAACCTAAGACTAAAGTGTCGGACAACGGGTTGATCTGATTCATTAAAATTTGGTGTCCACTTATAGTTCAGCTTAGGAAGATAGTTAATTATTCCAGGCTTAGGTCGCACGTGAAAGATATCATAAGGGTCCTGATAAAAGGTAGGTGGTTTCAGGTCAACAGGAACCCTCAGATCAAAAATCAAAGTTCCCTCAGAATTGGCTTCCCAGATTTTTAATTCCAACTTCCTATCCTCCGAAATCAATGTTTACGGGACCTCCAAATCATTGTACATCCCATCTAAAGTACCCAAGTCCAACAATTGTGGTTGAATTAGGATTGACTTGGGCACAATGATCTCAAAAGTATGATCATTTAGCTCTTTGGGGTGGGGTTGAAGAAGGGGGCTATTGATTGAATCATCAGGATTCGAATCATCCAAGTTAGCCCCAACATGATCATAATCTTCAATGATAGGGCTATCAAATAGTTCATGATGCTCCTGAAGCCCGATTGTCTCACTAAAATCCTCTTCCTTAAGATCAAGTGAGACTTCACCAAAAGATTCTTCACCCTTAGAGTCAAAGAATTCATGTTCCTCATTTATATATGTCTCAAAATCAATTGTCATTTCCTTGTTCAAAGAGACATATTTTTCCTCACTTCCTGGCTTGGGGATCTTGGGTGAATCAATCGGTTCATCCTCAATGGGTTGCTCTAGCCCAACCTAGTCATCCCTGATCTCAAAAATGTATCCCCCCCGACAGGCGCCTGAACAGGTTCAAACATTGGCCCCCCTGAAGGGGGTTCATCTTGAGAATCATCCCAAGATTTGACTAGGGCAACCACAAATTTCATCCTCAACCTCGACAATTTCCTAAGAAGAAACTCACCCAGGTCCCTATCCCTAACACTTTGGAGCAAATCCAATAAAGAGCTATTCAGCTCATCAATCATTTTTATCATAGGCTCTAATGCCTCAGTGCATGGTGTTGGCTAGGCTTTTAAAAATTCTATGGTGTTCCTCAAGTTGGCCAACACCCTATCCTGGATTTGGTTCACCTGAACCAACTGGTTCGATTTAGGGATGGGTGGGTTAAGGTTAAATCTAAGGGAGTCAAGCTGTCGAGGTTCTTGGGTCCCTCCTTGATAGTAGGTCATTTTAGGTTGCTTAAAGAATGGTGGCAACCTATATTCCTCATAATTCTGGGGAGGGTAAGTGTTATAATTAGCTTATCCTTCATGGTTGTAGATCTGGTTAGGTTGATCATCAAAGGATGGAGATCTATAATTATTGTAGTTCTGTGAAGGATAGTAATCATAGTCTTGTTGTCCAGGGTTAGGCCCTGGATAGTGAGGTCCGGATTCATATCCCCAATCACTGTTATCCCGGCTAGTGGATGGGTAATCATATGTCGAGTCGAGATAGTAATCATCTTGAGGATACGTGTTGGTAGGAGGGTAGGATTGGAAATGTGCGAAAGATGTGGAAGGATACAGTGTAGAGTAGGAAGGAAAATAGAATAGAGAAAGGTGCCCTATAGTACAATCAACCAAACCTGTCCTTATGTTGGTAGCCTAAAGACCTATAGACTCCCAAGACCCATCTTGAGATTATAAACGATTTAGTCTACTTTTATCCGGTCAATCCAACCAGTTAGGAGGGACTGGGGAGAAGGTTCTTCCTTTGGCTTGCACCTCCGATTCCTAGTGTACCCACCAGCCACTGTCATTTGACGCTACTACCCTAGCTAGACATCAGATGGACTAGCAAAAGCAGATTAGTAAAAAAAAATCTTAGTCTGAGCCCCGAAGAGCGAATCAATCCTTAAGGCCAACATCTACTCAGTTTTAATTAGGCTTGGGATGATTGTGCTCTTGGAATGTGATGGGCCCTTTAGATGGGTTGTGCCCTTAATGATAAGTTAAAATGTGTTTGTGTGCACAACCAGCGTTTGCAAACAAGGTTATCTGATGATGTGTCTTTTAGGGTTTAACCTTGTTTAATAGCTTTTAGGGTTTACTCTTAAGTATATTGAATCAGGTTTAGGAGAACACTCCAAGTTTTGAAAGCATGGGTGTAGATATGTTCCTTTAAAAATAAAAAATAATGTGGAGTGCCTGGTTCAACCCTAGGAATGAACCCTAAGTGACAAGCTACTTGATGGATCGCTTTTATCTTAAGTGGTGCGGCCCAAACCGTTCAATCAATTGGTCTATTCCACCACTTAGTTACGGCACACAAAAATGTTTGAGCTATTCAAATTTCTACTCACTTATTTGTTTGTTAGTTAAGTGTACTGGGTCCACAGGTTAGATCCTGGTTAAGTGATAGAATCAATGTGATTGTTCACCTTAGGGTGAGAAGTTGTGGGTGTTAAGTGTGTAGCTTTCAGAAAATCCCACATGAGTAGAGTATTTTTTTTGTTTTTGTTTTTTTTATATGTGGGGGTAAGATGGTGGAGGTGTCAAACAAACAACCAAATCTATTCTAGGGTTTATAAAAAGCACCTAAGTTGATTTGGGTTTGAGTTATTAGTGTGGTGAAATGAACTAGTGGGTGGGGATGGTAGGGATAAACTTACAAAACCTTCATCTGCACTTTTCTCCGATCTAACCGCTTTGGCCCACCTTGGAGGAGTACCTGCAAACACAGTAAGATCAGAGAAAAAGTGAGATAAAAGTTTGGTAAGGTGGAAAAAAATGCGAGAAAAACCAAAGAGCATTACCTTCCCGGCAACGGCGCCAAATGATGTGTGCATGTTTCGCGAATTAAAATTGGGGTTTGCAGGACCCATCATCGTAGCTTGCAAAACATGTCTATCAAATAAAATTTATAACTGAAACTTGAAAAGTGAGTCTTGGGTCGAACACGAGGAGGCAAGCATTTGGTTTGAAAATCTGCACTTCACTTCATTTCTTTTTGTCATTTTTATCTTTTCTAATTTTTTTTAGTTTTTAGCATGCAAGAGATCAGGTCGATGACTTCTAGCTAATCTACTTGCAAGAATATAAGAAAGGAGAGAGAAATAAACATCTATTTATAAATGAATGTTGGTTACACTACGAAAGAGGAAAATCTACACTACGATAGCGTAAAAAGATAGAATGAGGTGAGAGAAATCCCCCTCAACGGTTGCCCGGAGGATGACTCACTCTAACGTTGCCTGGTGGAAAGTGGTGAGGAGTGGGACGAATGAGAATAGAGCCAGACGACGGAGGGTGAGGCAAGATGACGTCGCGGCAAGGATCTTCTTCCCAAAGGGCGGTGAGAGGATGGCCATGGGATGCTCCACAAATGGGGATGAGAGGTTGGAAAACTATTTTCTTTTCTACTCTAGAGGAGCATCACAGGCATGGGACAAGCTCTCTTTAGAGCCTTGGAGGTGGTGAGAGGAAGAAAGGAAGAAGTGGTTTGGAATGGTGGTGGGTAGGTCCTTTTATAGTGGAGGAGGAAGAACAAATTTGCATCTAGGTCATTACTGATGTCTGAAAACATTGCTACAGATCCTTGCAGCTGTTGCTGAAGATCCGCCCTTCAATTCCTCTTACTGGCATGCGTACACCATTAATGACAGCTACAAGCGTCACTAAAGGCCCACGTCGCTGAAGATCCACGCCTATCCTCAGATGGCACCCACTCCACTAGCACGCACATCACACGCTCCTTGTCGTGCGCGTACACTCGCATGCTAGCAGTGTGCTACGCACACGAGCACTGTGCTGCCCCTGCGTGCAGTCGTTGCATTGTGCACCGCTGCTGCATGCGCTGGTTGTGCCAGGAGCCGACTAAATTGAGAATTGTGGGGGCTGCGGGGATTCAAACTCATGCCCCTCCTTTGGGAGTGCCTCTCTCCAACCAATGCACCAAGACGTCCAGATCGTTGCGCGGATGTCTTAACGTGGAGATGAATCCTCAGCCGTTGGAGCTTGATCCAACGGCTGTGGTGCGAGATCAGCGATGATGAGGAGGCGGTGTTGGGACTGCTGGCCAGTGTTGGGTGGACTGGATGGTGCCACGTGGCACCATCTGGGCCATCCATTCTTCTTTCTGTTGTAGAGGGTGCCACTATGCTTGGATCAACTTGATTTCTGCTTTTCCGGACTGCAATCGTCATTTAACGTGGAGATGAATCCTCAGCCGTTGGAGCTTGATCCAACGGCTGTGGTACGAGATCAGCGATGATGAGGAGGCGGTGTTGGGTGGATTGGATGGTGCCACGTGGCACCATCTGGGCCGTCCATTCTTCTTTCTGTTGTAGAGGGTGCCACTGTGCTTGGATCAACTTGATTTCCGCTTTTTCGGACTGCGATCGTCATTTTGGATTCATCCGTATGGTCGGATTTTTCATCCGAAGCCCGTAAGGATGTTGCATTGCCCTCCTGGCCATTGATCTTCCTCGGACTTCATATGATGCTATGGGACTCCTATCTAGACGATTTCAGAGGTGTTAGCCTCCGATCGTTGTCTTGATCAGATCCATACGGTCCGATTGTCCATACGAGGCCCTGGAATAAATCCTCTTCTCTCCTAACCATAAAAAGGATGCAATTAGCCTAAATTATATATAACTACTTTAAATGTAGAATGATGCATGCTATGCAATATTTATAACATGAAATGCAAACTAAGCCTAGGAACAAGCATGAATAGGCATTTTACCCTCAATAACTATATCTGCACCAGTATCAATCCACTTGATCAAAAATCCTTTAATGCCCAATTTGATCAAAATCTCATGATCTTTCATTGAAAACCAAATTGAAATCAGATCAAGCGAATTAATTCTATTCAAATTAGATCAGGGGTCTTTGCGGAAAATTTGACATGAGTGAAGAGACCCCTAGATGATTGTGAGTGCTATCTAGATCTTGAATTCTTAAGAATCCTGGATCTAGATATGCTCGGATGAAAGGGGTGAAGTGAGAATTCAAAAATTGAGGGAAATCTGAATGCGAAATGGAAATGGGAAGGGGAAGATCAATGATCAGATGAGTGATATGAATTCATCTCCTCTGATCTGAATTGATTAGAGGAGGTAGGTGTGTTAATTATACTCTAATCTACTCCTAAGCTAACGATCAAACTAGTGGATTCACTAACTGATCTACTCCTATCTGATCTACACTACACTAACAATCACTATATCTATGCTAGAGCTAGAAAGCGTTGAAACCTAGTTTAAATGGAAGAATGGGACCTATAAGGGGAACTACAGCTGGTGGCTACAGTGACGAACGAGGGGGAATCTCCAGTGGATTGAAAACTCACTAGTGGAGTCTAGGTCGCCCTCAGGTGCTACGATGCCCTTAGCTGTGAGGAGAGTTGGAGAGGAAGATGGAGCTTCTCCGGTAATGGCAATGAAATAGGGATAGTATCAGGAGAGGAGCTAGAGTGGACGAATGATTGGCTCAAGGGGTGTAGAAGGGAGTTGAACCTTTGTGTACGAGGCAAGGGAGCTCCTCAAGTAGAATGATCAGTGAACCTCCTCACCGTGAAGTGGGACTAGACAATTAGGGTGTGGAAATCGGTGATTAGAGGAGAGGAGCGTGCACGATCCTAAACCAAAAGTAGACCGTAGGATCAGATATGGGGGAAAGGGTGACCACACACGCAATTTTGCGTGAAGGTTTGATTGATGGAGAGCCACAAATCGGGTGGGTCAAGAGGATCGACGACCATGATGCTCTCAGTTCTTCAGGTGCTATAGTGCACCCATGAGGAGCTTCAGGTGTTGGTTAGGTTGCAATGGTGTTTTTGCGCAATATGCTCCTTTGCGAAATGGTGGAAAAAGTGCAAGAAAACCCATAAGTGGTTAGGAATGGTTACAGAGCAGTCCTTATGGGTTTGCAAATAGGTCCTTGTGGTTTTCAAATAGGCCCTTAGGGGTTTTCTGATGAACAAAATGTGATGTAATAAGGACCTAAATGAGAATATTTAATTTTATGTCCTTAATGATGCCCAAATGCAACCAAGTTTTTATTGAAACTTAATTGAACAAATTAGAAGTTAATTTTACTTTTGATTTGAAATTTTAAGCTCATTTGTGCATTAAATTTGCAATTGGATCACCATTTTACATTTATTAATAGAATATCTCAATAATTGACCTAATTATGCATTTTTAGCGCAAAATTGATGTTTAGGTCTTTTTATTATTTCCCACACTTAACCATTTTTATGTGTTAATTCCATAGTATTTAACCTAGTTTCTAGCTTAACTTAGGTGATTTAGCTATGATGAGTCGCAACTCATCATATCTCCCTTAGCATCCCTCTTGAATCAGAGGACTAACATTCCTACATGAGGAATGGAGTTCGAAAGAACTCGACGGTGCAATTGTAGTCCTACACATGTAGGAACAAGTGGTTGAGTCCAAAATATGAAACGATGAATGAGATGTCATTGACTAATAACTATGTATGGCACGCACATGGCAAACAAAAAAAAAATTCCATCCTTAGCATTAGGTGGAGTTGGCAAAAGAGGCATATGCAATAGAAGGAATATTGAATGCCAAACTTAATACACATTCTCCTATTGGAAAAATAATACCATACAAGCATGTTGTCGTTCGTTTGCTAATAAATGACCAGGGTTACTCTCTTTTTTTTTGAACAAATGAGAGAATTCATTACCCTTGTGAACAATCTTCATGTGAAGTTTGGCTATATTTAGGAGTCTATAGGATATGACAAGCACATAATTTGAAGATTTGGCTGTAATTAATTTCATTAATTTATTTACAGCCTAGTTATTTATGGTGCATCAAGAACATTCAGATTAATTGACAAGGCAACATGCAACAATGATATTTGAACGACATAACAAAATTTGTTTTTATACCATGGTAAGCAAATGAATGAAAATTCAAGATGACTAGGAAGTGAACAACCTCTACTATAATTACCTTCAGCTTACAAAGAAATTGTGGTATGCCAAACATACTTTTAAATAAATTGAGAAATTAGTAATTTTCTATGGAAAGGGTATCAAAGGCAATAATTAGGCACATCTTTCCTTTATGTTCCTTTCATTACTAAAAATCCAAAACAAAAAACTATTTTATCAGATTAGCAATGAATCCACGTCAAGTAGTTGCCATAAATATTCTCCGTTAAAATTAATAAGGTCCTAGGACACCTACTCAATTCAAAAAGTTAGAATTGATATCAATATTATTGGTCTGGCGACTATTGAATTTTCTACCATTAACATTCCAAATAGCCATCTAAGTCATTTCAAAAAAAACAAAAACAAAATAAAAATGAAAGGAAGATTTGTGTAATACTCATAACAAACTTAACAGAATAAGATCCTTTAGTTTGGAATTCATGCCTCCCTGAAATCTCATACACTCTTCTTATTCCTCTCGGAGCTCCTCAGCATGCACACAAGTGACTGCCATAGATTCCTATTCAGGGAGTCCCCCATGAACACAAGCCTCTTTCCCTTCAAAATTTCCTGCATTCTACTCCCATTAAACCTGCATCCAATCACAAGACACCACTAGTTGTGATTCATTACACCACTCTCAAATTGGAATATCAGAAAAAGCATGCATCGATCTAATGCCATTTAACAAAAAGGAATGAACATAACATTGTATCCGAACGAACATAACATTGTATCCTCAACTTTCTCTTAAGTATTAGCAAGAAGATCAGCAACCTTGAAACAAACAACTATCAGTAGGGTGCACTAATATAAATTTTTGTAAAACACTTTGATGTAAACATGTTTATATCACATAAGCCATCTATCTTTGCACGTTCATAGGCATATAGTTGCATTATACATTATAAATATTGCATAACATGCATCATCATGCATTTTGGATAGATTATATAAAATTTAGGCTAATTTCTCCTTTTTATGGTCAGGGGATAGGGCGACATTTAATTGGGGCCTTGGATTGAAGATTCAATCGTATGGATCTGATTAGGGCAACAATCAGAGTTCAACAACTTCAAGATAGCCTTTATCGGACTTCCATAACATCAAATATAATCTGAGGAAGATCAGAGATCAGGGGCCAAGATGGTGTAAATCTATACATCAGATGATAAATCCAATCACACAGATGGGTTCGGATCGACGATCGCAGCCCAACGACGTGAAAATCGGTCCAATCCGACATCCGTGGCACCATCTACAAGACATAGAAAATGGATGGCTAAGATGGCGCCACGTGGCTCCTTCCCAGCCGCCCAACTGGCCCAAGGACCCACCACACTCTCTCTCTTTTCAACCGTGAGGATGATCTCAACCATAGGATAAAGATCCCACGGTTGAGAGAGATCGTGCCCAAATACAAAACATGCCTCAAAGGGCGGCTTGACCCGTCGGTCTTGAGCCCGTGGGTGACATAGAGGTCTTGAGTTCAAGACCCCACGCACTTAAAATCAGAGCGAGAAGCGGGCATGGGCCAATTGCAGCCGTTGGATCGAGGATGAATGGCAGCAGTGTCAGCTACGTGGCATCACCACATCGCGTGGATCACGAACGCACCATTGGACTTGCCATGCTCATGCGATCTGACGTGGGTGCATGATCAAGGCGCAGGCAAGATGGATTTCGAGACGTCTGATCAAGAATGCGCGTACGTGTGTAGGCGTTGAGGCATGGGGAGAGGAGGGGGCGGTGCGTGCGCGCAACCTACGCCCACGTTTAGGGGCTTTAGTGATGCTTAAATCCGTCACTAACCACCCTGAATTAATGTTTTAAAGCATGAAATGATCTAATTGTCCTGAATCCTTACAACTATATAAGGAGACCCCTACCACTCGAATTTAACATCCCTTCCTCTCTTCTCTCACCCCCTCCAAAGCTCTAGGAGCTTGTCCTAAGCCCGGGATCCTCCATTAGAGTTAGAAATACAACTTTTCTACCTTCTTACCTTGTTTCTGGAGCATCCTGCGGTGGTCCTCTCACTGACATTCGGGAAGCGGATATCGCTGCGACATCACCCTGCCCCATTCCCTATCGTCTGTCGTCGTTCTTCTTCTTCCCACATCTCACCACCTTCGTCCAAGCGCTCCGTTGATGCGACTCATCCTCCAAATAGCCGTCGAGGAGGATAACTTCTCTCCACCTTCTTGTTACCACTTTCTAGAGTAGATTTACCACTTTCTAGCTGTAATCTTTCTAGATTTCTTTTGTAATGATTAGTTGTAATGAACATCACTTGATGATTGTGAAATCCATGTTTATTCTATCTCTATTTTATTTTTATTTGTAATATTCTCTCTTTGTTCTGTATTCATTATAATTTAAGTAGATAGGTAGTTTAGATTCATTTCAACTAGCTAATCTGGTTCGTGACAAATAAAACAAATGCGATTTTTAATCAAACGTTCGCCTCCCTATGTTCGGCCTAGAATTCTTTTCGACCTTCGGTTAAATTTATTTGTTGACAGATTTCTTCACAAATCATACTACAATGATGGGTTTTCCAAACTCAAGTGCATTTGCGATGATTTTTCCGCATCAACATTTTGGTGCCGCTGTCGGGGAGGTGACGCTCTTTGATTTTTCACGTTTTCCTACCTTATCTTTTACCTCACTTCTCTCCTTTCTTATTGTGATTGCAGGTACTCTCACGAGGTGAGCAAAAGCAGTAGATTGGAGTAAAGTGCTGTTGAAGGGTATAGAAGTTTACCCCCACCTCCCCACCCACTAGATTTCATTCCATCAATTAATAACACGAACCCTAATTAACATAGGAGCTTGCATAAACTCTAAGGATACTTTTGATTGTTTGCTTGTCACCTCCACCTGCCTTACCCTCTGCTTATATAAAGAAAAATTTAAAAAATCTCACAGAGGTACACAACATCTTCTGATTCTTCATACTCAACCGGTAATCTGATCTTTAGGACTGGTACACTCACCAACACATAATTGAGTGGAAATCAAATTAGGTAATCAATTGTGTGCCTAATTAACTGGTGCATTAGGTCAATTGTTTGAGTTATTTAGGCCACACCACTTCAACTAAAAATAACTCATCAAGTAGCTACCACATAGGTTCAACTTTTAGGGATTTACTAGGCACTCCACATTCTTTTAAGCTTTAAAGGAAAACATTTTCACCAGTGCTTTCAAAACCTGGTGTGTCAACTGAACTTAATTGAATACACCTAAAGTTGAATCCTAAAAGCTACTAAGCAAGATTTAAACCCTAAAATTCACCACATCCAAAAAAATAATTTTGCTTGAAAACCATTGGTTGTGCATGCACACATATATCAATCAAACATTAAGGGCACAACCCAGATAAAGGGCCCATCACATTCCAAAGCACATTCAAACCTAACCCTAATTAAAATAGAGTAGACATTGGCCTTAAGGATTGGACTCGCTCTTCGGAGCTCAAATTGAGATTATTTCTATTAGTTTGTTTCTATCATTCAATCTAATGTATAGCTAGGGGAACAGAATCAAACAATCGCGGTTGGGGGTTACACTAGGAACCGGAGGTGCAATAAAAAAGAACCTTCTCCCCAGTCCCTCCCTTTAGCTGGTTGGATTGACCGGAAGGAAGTAGATCAAATCGTTTCTTTATCTCAAGATAGGTTCTGGGAGTCTATAGGTCTTTAGGCTAGTCCACTTAAGGACATGTTTATTTGTTTGTATTACAGGGTGCCTTTCTTCCTCCTGCCTGTCATGGATCCTTCCATATCTTATTCGCACTTCCACTCCTACCCTCCTATCACTATCTATTCCGAAAATGATTATTATTCCAACCAGACTTATTCTCATCCACCTTCTAGTTGAGATAATCCTGAATGGGGATACAGTTCCGGACCTTCATGTTCAGGGTCTAACCTTGGACACCGTAATCTTGATTCTTATCCTTCTCCGAGCTACATCGATTGTAGATCACCACCTTCATTTGGACAACCCAATATGATCTACAATCAAGGAGGATGTGTTTATCCTTACCCTTCCATAGATTACACTACTTATAGGTCATCACCTTCTTATGGACAACCCAAAATGATCTATTATCAGGGAGGGTATCAAGAACCTCAATTCCTTGACTTCAGACCTCCTCTGATTTCTCATGATCTCACTTTCAGGTCCTTCAATTTCATAGCCAGATGATAGGTGGCTGACCCTTCCGCCTTCTTTTGTGCCCACCAGCAGCCAACCATCTCCTTAAAGCCTTCCTCCCTCAGCCAAGACTTCCTAAATTTGAAGTAAGTGCCCACATGGGATTGCTCCCCAATGTCCCAGAGTAGTGGGGTGCGATCCGAAAAAGGGCGAGCAACCCCATGACCGCCGAGAGTTGATATCACTCTAACATCTCCACACTCCCAAAGAACCTGTCCAACTTGGAAACCAGTGCATTACCCCCTCGCCGAGTGAACTTAGCCCCTATTGAAGGATATTCATTCAAACCCACCTCTGACACCACTAACTAAAAGCCAAGAGAAGTCCTGTCCACCCTTCGATTCCTATGATCATTTACAGATAGAACACTGTTAAAATCACCACCTACAAGCCACAGCTGCCCATTTGTATTGCTTGCCAAATGACACAGCTCTTGCCAGAGCTCGTTCCTCAAACCATCCACACAAGGACCATACACACATGAAAGAACCAGCTCCTGTGCATCCCCAACTGCCTGAAATCTGCACGAGAGCATAAAATTACCCCTCTAAACCTCTTTTAATTTTAGACTGGACTTCTTCCACCACACAGCCAGCCCTCCTACCCTTCCAATTGCATTCACAGCTTTAAAATTAGCTTGCCCTCCTTGTAACAGCAATTTCCAGAGAGAATCCCCTCCTTCTTCTATGTGTGTCTCCTGTACCAAAGCACAATCCACCTCCCACTCGTGAAGATATCGAGCCAATGACACCCTTCGCACAGTATCACGCAACCCACACACATTCCAAGTGAGCATCTTCATCCCCGAGGCTTCGAGGCCCCTTGTTGCCCCTCGGCTATCTTCTCAACCTTCAGAACATCTACTATCTTCCCTTGAATGTAAGATTGGCCTCCAACAACACTCACCCTCAATTTATATGGCAACCTCAAAGACTTCCCCCTTGACGAAGAACCCACCCCATAGCTTAACTCCCCTCGTGTCAACAAGGACAAGCTATCTGGCTTCTGTGGGGTGGCCTCACGGACCTCTTGTTGCTTCCATACATCAGGATGCACAACAACAAGCTCCCTATCCCCACCTTCCTCCTGCTCCAACAACACCATCGATAGTGGTTGGTCCAGCTCCATGTCCTTCATTTCAGCATCTTGTACCTCTAACCAGTGAAGCTCTTTCCTCTTTTTTGCCTCTTGACTGCTAGAGCTCCTGGCTCTATCTTCCTGTGTGTTAGTCTGGGTGTCCATCTCCTCAACATGCACAGTTGGAACCTCCTCTTGCACACTAACCTCACTACATAAAGCCACTTTCAGTCGGAGAAGCCAAGAACTGCCCTCACACCTAAGGATGACTTTGTCCAGGATTAGACCCATCCTTGTCACCTTCACCTCAACCTTAATCAATCTCCCATCTCCCTCACAAAAACCAACCATGGCACTCTCCGCCATAGTCGCAAAATTGGCAATCACTCCTACCACCACCCCCTTTGTTCTTAGATGCAACAGTAAACCCCAGATCTCCAGGACCCCCCTTCTAGTCTCAGCCCTCTGAGGTGGACGATCATGAAGATCATCGTCAAACGGAGATACCAATCTCGAAACCACCGTCACCCCATCAAAGCTAGTTGTGCGAAAAAGGAGTTCTTCCACATCCATCATGCCCAAATCAAAAAGTACAAACCTCGCCCCACCAAATGAGCCAACTTCCACCCCCGAGAGGAAAGTGAGAAAGACCTTACCAGGCTTTGGATCTTCTCAAAGGCATAGGTGCCAATCATAATCTCACCAATGAGCACCCCCCTGATTGCCAACTCCGATACCCTGCTCTCCTCAGATAGAGACACTTCCATATCATACACCTACCCCAACCCCTCCGATGGTGGTGGTGGTGGCGGCGACTCATTTGCTCCATGAGCCCTAACCTACCAACCATCACCTTGAGCCATCCTCCCCTTCTCTCTACAATCAACCTTCTTGTGCCCCCACCCCGCACAGGCCAAGCATAGGGTCGGTGACCTGCACACAGCCACCATGTGCCCTCTCCTTCTACAATGATAACACACAACCTCCGCATTCCCTCCTCGCCTTCGCCTCCACATCTGACCAACCCTTTGGGTCACCCATGGAGCTACCCATGCCTCTTCCATCCTCTCCCTCAAATGCTACCTCGTAAACCTCCAAACCCTCCACCATCATTGACCTCCCAAACCCTATCTCCTTTTCTCCTCTCCTTCGTCGGGTCAAGCATTGTTGACAGAGCCGGGGGTCCTTTTATAGTGGAGGAAAGAATCAAATTCCTATACAGGACATTTAGTGTCGGTCATAAACGTCGCTGAAGATCCACCACAGTCGCCGAAGATCCTGCTTATGCACCCTTGCTACCGCACCGCTGGCGCACGCTGTATGCACCCTTATCGTGCGCGCACGTGCGATACACACCGTTGCTGCTGTTGCCTCTGTGTGCACCCTTACACTTGCGCATGCGTAACTCCGTGCACACGTGCGTACCTGCGTTGCTATGTGTGTGCGGTGGTGCGTGCGTGCTTGATGTAAACATGTTTATATTACATAAAATGTCTATTTATGCATGTCCTTAAGCATAGAATTGCATTACATACTATAAATATTGCAAAGCATGCATCATCTTGCACTTAGATTAGTCAGAATAAAATGGAGGTTAATTGTCTCCTTTTATGGTCAGGGATAGGGTGACTATTTATCGGGACCTCGAATCGAAGATCCAACTATACGGATCTGATTAGGGTGACGATTGGAGTTCAACGACTCCAAGATCGCCCTAATCGGATATCCGTAGCATCATATAGAGATCGAGGAACCCTAGAAGATCAAGGTCCAAGATGGTGTTAATCCGCACTTTAGACCACAAATCCGACTGCATGGATGGATTCAGATCAACGATTGCAACCTAATGGTGCGAAAATCGACTCAATTTGATACCCATGGCACCATCTACATCACCCAGAAGATGGATGGCCAAGATGGTGCCATGTGGTGCCATCTCGGCCCCCCAATAGGCTGCACGCAACCGCTAAAGCCTTAGCGCCAATGCCTCTCCGTCGTTGGATCAAGATCCAATGGCTGTGAATCGCCCGCGCTTAAGTTAAGCGCTCGATGCAAACACACCCATAGCATGTTGGTCAAGCACCTTAACTGAGCGTTGAGGCGCGGGTTCGAGCTGCGGGGTGCATCGCCTGGAGAGGGCGAGCGGGAGCATTCGACCGCGCGATGCAGATCAGGCAGCTGTGCGGCCCAATCGGATCCACGTGATATCTGACGCTGAGAGGTGAGGCGACATCGCACGTGATGTGGCACGGGGATAAGGCGGGCGATGGAGCGCTCTCAACCGTTTGATCTCATGATTGAACGGCTGAGATTGGAAGATCGCGGACACGCTTTGAGGTGTGGGGAGGTGAACGGGCACGCGCGAGCTGCCCACTACGGCCACGTTCAAGCCTTTAGTGATGGATTTATCCGTCACTAAAGGTCCTATATTAATGATTTTCAACATGTAATGACCAAATTGCCCTCACTCCTTGCAACTATAAAAGGAGACCCCCTCCATACGAAATTCTCATCCCTTTTTCTCTCCTCTCACCCCTTCCAAAGCTCTAAGAGCTTGTCCCAAACTCGGGATGCTCCTCTAGAGTAAAAATCTTAATTTTTCAACCTCCATCCCCCTTCGTGGAGCATCCTGTTGTTGTCTTCTCTCTACATTCGAGAAGTGGGTCCAGTGACGATGACGTGCAGTTTCGTTCTCATTCTTCCCGCTTCGTCCTCCTTCTTCCCGCTCCGTTCCCCATCTTCTAGGCGTCGTCTCGCCCGACTCGTCCTCCAGGCGATCGTTGAGGAGGATATCTCTCTCTCCATTCTTTTTACTGCTTTCTAGAGTAGATTTACTACTTTTTGGTATAATCATTTCCCGCTTTCAATCGTAATGAGTAGTGTAACGAATAACATTTTGATAATGAAATCCATGTTTATTCTACATCCCTTTTGCTTCTTTTGTAATATTCTCTCTCTTCTATTTATTATTTGTTAAATAGATAGATAGTTTTCAACTAGCTATTCTGTTTCATGACAAATAAAACAAACGTGTATTTTTAGTCAAACGTCCACCTCCCTGTGTTCGACCTGGGATTTCTATTCCGGTATAAATTTTATTTGTTGAACATGAGTTCTTCGCTATTCAAACTACAATGACAGGTTTTGAAAATCAAATTCGATAGCGTAGTGTTCTCAACGATTTTGTGCAGATTTAAAGCGTATTACATTATAGTATAACCGACAAAAAGTTTAAACAAATATAAAGAATTTTATTACTCGAACAACTAGAGTATCCGAGGTCGAACATGGGGAGCAATCTCAGTACTTTGTAAAACCAAAGAATACAACTGTTAAATGCAAATATAATTAATTTAAAGAGAGAATTTTAAAAAGGATTTGTGAAAAAAAAGTAGAATTAGACGTCTGATTTCTGTATCCGACGTCTTAAATGTGATCTCTCTTTCTCTCTTCTTCTCCTTTTTGCTTCTGTATCTTCCTTCTTCTCCTGCCTTGCCTTTCTTCTTTCTTCTTCTTTTTCTTCTGATCTCTTTGCAGTCTTCACTTGGCCTCTTCTTTGTTCTTCTCTCTCTTCTGCCTTGTCTTCCTTCTTCTTCTTCTTCTTCTAGGCGAAGACTTCTCCTTTCACTGTTACACAGCTTCTTCTTTCTTCTCTTACTGTTCTTCAGCTGCTAAGTGTTCGCTGCCTCGGTCACTTCTTCCTTCCTGCACACACCACACAGTAGCAAAAACCTACCCCCGTCCCTCTACCCAAGCGTCTCTCTTTTTCTCAAGAAGTTCACTCAAGCACGCTCTCCCAGAGCCACGCGGATAGTCGGGTCGCATTCGCACCTTGGACAAGGTGCACCAGCAAGTGGTGATGCGCGAGGAGTGCGTAGGTTTAGGTCGGGTCGGATCCGCCAGATCCGCGACACCAAGCCGCGGACGAGGCGTGTGGGGGCAGTGAGGGACCTCACCCCTATGCTTACAGAGGCAGTAAGAAGAAAACACAAAAACAATTTATATGATACCCAAGTTTTGCAATCCCACGATGTGGGACTATCTGGTCGGTCTTGCCTTCACGCGCGCCCGCAGAGCTTTCGTCACTCGATTGCCCAAGCTGATGGCTCCTCTGTGCGACTGGCTGGCATCATTCGCTTCGCGACCTTCGCGAGAGTCTGCTGCACCTGCAGCCTGGGAAGCCTGATGCCCGAAGCTGCTCCAAGCTCCTTGCTGCTTCGGCTGTTAATGGCAGCTGGGGCGTACACCTGACATCCAACAGAACGGCCTATTGGCCCAATCAGAATAGCTGGAAACCTTCGCCGTAGCACGGCCAAGGCGGTGGGCGATGCTGCAGGTTGCAGGTCGGCCTAGGCGTGCGTGCCTAGGTCAACCTGTGGCCGGAGATGGTGGATTGGTCGGGGGGTGCTTGTGGAGGTCTGGTGTGGCAGTGATGGGGTGGAATGGGTTCCTGGTGGTGAGGCGAAGCTCACGAGGGAGTTGGTGAGCCGTGTGGAGGGGCGGAGTGGTGTGGGCAGCTCGCCGGAGGGCGGTCGGAGGCGAGAACGATGGAGGTGGTTAGGTACTGTCGAGGGGTAATCAAGTAAAATAGTAGGGGGAAAAGAGAAAGGAGAGGATGGAGAATGTATCTGGGGTTGTCTGGAAGGAAGGGAGGCGGTGGAGAGGACGGCTCGTAACTACATCGTTGGGGAAGAAAGACCCTGAGGGAGGAAGCGGCGACGAAGATGAGGTCAGGAGCACGCGTGCGGGGTACAGCGCGACGCGAAAGTAATAGGCGGAGAGGACTCTGCTGCTGGTATGGCAGTAGAGCGACGAGAAGGAGGGGAGGAGGTCGCCGGAGCTTGCGGGTCGTTTGGCCGGAGATGGGAGAGAGGGAATTTGGAGGGGATCTCCGTCAAAATCAAGCTTAGGTCCTGCGGCAGGGTCTGGGGGGTGTTTTATAGGTACTGGCCGCTCCTATCAGCACGTGGAGAGTGCGCAATTAGGTCTGCCGGCTTGCCAGAGTTGGAAGGAAGGTGGATACCCAAATCTCTTGTGCGTTCGCACGAGGGATTGGGTTCACACCAGCGATTGTAATTGGCTTTAGAAGGAAGGGAATTCCTCAGAGAATCCCCCTTCCATTTCTGGGAGGGAATCTCTGAGGGATTAGAGAGAAATCCCTCTCTGAACCTCGCCGAAGCTCGGTTCTGCCCTAACAATGGCGACAGGACCGGATTGGAAAGGGGGCGAAGAACTTGGTTGGCTCTTCGCAAGGATATTCAAAAGATAGGGACCTATTTGTGATTTGGGTGTACTAAATTGCAAAGTAGGTCAAGATGACCTCTCCTTAGGTCCAAATTTTGGTATAAACCTAATTTGGACCTAAGGAATCCAATGGAGAAGTTGGATTTCAGGTTTGACCACGTTTGACTGGACATTTTGCGTAAAAACTCAAATTTGGTTAATTGAGGAGCTAAGACCCTAATCTAGGTCAGACTAGGTTCCTAAGGCCAAATTAAGTGTTCTAAACCCTAGAGGATGTTTTTCCATGATTTTTAGAGGGTTTACTCGATTTTTATCCTGACCAAAACCTTGTTAATTTAAGCAGGTCTATTTTAGGGTTACCAAGTGTCATTTAATTCTTAGATTGGACATAAACCCATTTCTAATTGACTCAACCCTCTTTTTATCTTATTTGGATCATTTGACCTATGTTTTGCTTCTGAGAAATCCCGTTTATGTACTGCAATGGTAAAATTACAGTTTTAACCTTTATTTCATGTTTTCTTCTCAGAGCACTTGTTCCTTCAGTTAAGCCTTCTTCTAGGTTATGTAGGGGCTTTTATCATCTTTATTGGGTCAAAATGAGCTTGTTATGGCTCATGATGAGGCTCTCGTCATACCCCCATGCCTAGCTTTTGCTAGTCCCTTAGCAAAATTTCAAGGTTTTAACTTCCGTTCTAGACCCTGAATGTCTATCAATAATGATAAGTGCTTCTTCTTTTGTGATTAGGTAGGAATGCCGACAATAGGCCTGGAGGTATTCAAGTACCAACCAAAATCCGGACCTGTTCTGCTTTAGCCTCAGTCCTCCGCAAAGGTTTCTACGGCCCACAGAAACTATCCTAGGGTTTGTTGGACTCCGTGGTTAAAGCACCCGTGCTTGAGACATTTTTAGCCTAAGTTCAGTTTGCAGTGCATTTTTTTTTTTGTAAGAGAGAGATAGAAGATTTATTTGTTTGGAGAGCTTTTCTCTCTCTTTTCTTTTTATTTCTAGCTTCGGATTAGCTTCTCAACATGGTCTGTATCGGATTCCTCGTCCCCATCATCAATCCTCAAGGGTCCCTGGCTTTCAAGATTTCGAGATAATCCCGCCCATGGCAACCCCCAGAACCCTGGCTTTCGAGATTTTGAGATAATCCCGTCCATGGCGTTCCGTGGCCGAATCCAGACCCTGGCGATCGACATTTCATGATAATGCCGCCCATGGTATCTGAACAAACAGAGTGCTTACATGCCCCCAGTAGGATATTTAAATATCCTAAAAGACAAGCACCGAGGAGACGATATGTTGTTACGCATCTTCGAGGGGAATTTCCTGCCTCTCCACGCTGGGAACTCATCCAAATCAATTTGTGTTGATTGACAGCTCCTAATCTAGGTGACTTTTTCAGAACATTAAACGCTTTTCGCATGATTTGGATGTTTATGCGCACTGAACCAGACTGTGTGTGAATTGGGGTGCTTAGGTTACCGAATTTCGCAAATCGGAGGTCAGTTAATGGGGCCGAATACTTCCTAAGCCTTAGACCTAATGCTTAAGTTTCGCATTTTCCTCAACCTCTTGAGGATTATCCAGATTTTAACGGATACGTGAATTTTTAAGCTAAAGGTACTAGCCCAAAAGGCCTAAGACCAGTGTTCCTGCTAATCTCTTGTTATATCTCTGTAGCTCTTTTCTTTTTCTTGATTCGATCTAGAACGTCAGTTAACCCCTTAATCTTTTACAAATGACTATTTCTTTTCATTTTCATTTTGTGCTCCTTTTTGTCATTTTTCTTCTTTTTCTCCTTCTTATGCTTAAGTGGCTGACAAAATTTCCTCCCTCCCCCCATTTTTTGTTCTTTTTCTTAATGTTTTTCAATTTTTTTGTGTTTTTGACATATGCAAATTTTTTGTGTGTGAGACTCCTGATTTTTTTCTTGGTTCTGTATGTATGCACTTTATCACCCCCCCATGCCTAAGTTTTGCAATGTCCTCATTGTAAACAGAGGGTGGGAATTAGTGTTGAGGTCAGGGGCTTAGAACAGGATATATCGGGTGGGTGAATGGGTCGTAAATGACTGATGCGGATGATTTCAAGCTTTGATATGTGTACCAGAGGTGGGATCATCTGCCTAAGGCTGGACTCAAGGTGCAATAGATGTGGAGTACAGATGGATAATCAGACAGGTCTCTATTTTTGGGAATGACGGGTTGCCTCCCGTTAAGCGCTAAATTTAATGCCTTCAGCTGAGCATAAAATGGGGTGGAGAGGGGGTGATCAAATCAATGGAGTTTTGGAAAACAAGCACCTTGATTAAGAGCCTGGTTGGTCCAACCAGGTGCTTGTTGAGATCAGCGGGCTGATGATGCAGCCCGGACCCAATAAGTCTGGTGGGTTGATAGATGTAGATCAGCAGATGCGGAACCCACCATATGTAGTGACGTTCTGATGGATATGGAAGTGAAAACTGGGGTTCAGGCTGAGTCGAATCAGCCTGGTCAAAGTAGGGTTCCGAAAAATTATCCATGTAAGGTGTGGAATCCCTACAGAGGTGATCAAAGGATGGAGGCTCCTAATTTGTGGTCTGATCAGTACCCGATACCTGGTCTAGATATGGAGTTGAATCATCTACAAACGGCTCAGTGAGAGGTGAATCGGAGTAGAAATTGAGTTCGGTTGCGGGTCGGGGTGGGGAACGGGTTTTGATTGGTTCTGTATATGTGAAGCAGGTGGCTTCAAAGAAGATTGACATGTTATAATCAGGAGGCAGATTTTCTCCGACGTTATGGTCAGATTCGAGATTGTCAGAGAGTTTGCGAAAATCAAAGTTTGAATGAGATTCTAGATCATGAGTTCCACCATAGAATAAATCATATGTTGTATATTCAGCAGCCTGATTGGGATCTAGCCTAAATGTTAATTCTGAGCTTAAAAGGGTATCCTTATCTGGTAGAGGCTCAGATGCTAAGCTAGTAGGGCAGACCCAATTGAAACCCTGCTCGTCCAACTCCTCGGTTTCTATGTCGTAGATTGGCATGACTTCCGCAAAATCGATTCGTTCCTCTGAGGAGGTTGATGAGGGATATTCATCAAATCGAGGCCCAAAATCATATTCTTCATTAAGAGATTGATTTTCTTCATCTGGGGCCTTGAAATCTTCAAAATATGTTTCAGATCTAGGTTCTAGGCTTAGGATGTGGGTTGAATTACTAGAATTTAGGTCTGAATAACCTTCGAGGGTCACCTTATCAGAATAAGGGACGGAATTTACACCCTCGAGAGGTTCAGTTCTACTCTCATACTTGCAAGAGTCTTGGGATTCTAAAATGGGCTCATCATGGTCTTTTCCTGCATTTGGAGCTTCCCAACCTTCTTCAATATCAGGTGCATTATATTCCATCTGGGTTGGGAATCCACAACCATTTTGTGCCTCAAACCCGAGGTCAGATTTATCCTCGATGTTGTTCCAAGATAGCTCATCCTCTTTTGGTGGTATGTACAGGTATTTCTGATCAATCACTTGTTTTATTAATCTCATTATCTCTTCCCGTTTTCAAGACTATCTTGGTGTTGCTTCCAAAGTCGAGGATTTGTCATACATTGAAGGTATTCACTATTGTGTAATTTTTCTATCTCAATGTATGCAGTAATGAGCAAGTCACGGGTTGATCCTTTGTTGGCTTCTGCTAATAGTACTTGGGCACAAGTTATGACAAAGGTTGTGGTTGTTGGGACATCAACCTGAATGTTTCCTACTGTTGTTGAGGTTTCTTCATTTTCATAAAATCTCATGGCATCCTCAATCATTTTATCTCTCATGGATCTCCGGTATTCAGGTTTCTTGAATGGTAGTCCTAGGTGGTTTGGCTACATACTTGGATCAGGTGGTGGAATCAAGATCAGAGTTTCACTCAAGATGTGTTATGAAGCGATCAGATCTGAATAACGAGTCCCACTGAAAATGAGTGTGTGCGCCCTAAAGAGAAAAGATGCAGGACTGGAGATGTTCTTGACCCAATCAAGACACCCAAAAGATGTTTGGATGACTATGGAGGTTCGGGGCGGATGGACCCCTGGATCCGAAGATCGTCCACCTGAGAAATACCTGGGCAGCCAGAGAGGGAGAGTCCCACAAAGACCCCTACTCGGTAGAGCGTCCCTACGGGTTACAGGGTTTCCCCCACCCGACCTCTCTTGTCACTGCGGTTCCAGGTAGACCAGAATGGAGACCTTGACCTTTTAAGTCTACACTTTTTTATTTTAAGATCAAGGTGCTTAATGTTCCACTTGAACTTTTAAGTATTTTGAGTGCAAAAGTGACCTAATATTAAGGTTGGTTGACCCAAGGGATCAACTTCACCTCTTGTTCCTTTGAGAGCTTTTAGGTCCTTCCTTTTATGGTTCAAATGGATTATCAGCCTGATTTGCTTAGGGTTTCTCTTGTATAAATCGTTTCAAACACGGTTTAGGCACACCTCTTTTTGGAAAGTTTGTTTCTTTGTTTTAGAGAAGATGTGTCTCTAAAAACCCTAGCTTTGCAATGCCTAACTTGGCTCTAGTGGGTCCAATTTAGTTGCCTTAGAAATTAGCACCTAGGGCTCAATCAAGAAAGTTTTAGCCCTAATTGCCTTATTTGGATGAACAAACAAAAATATGTTGAAATGAAAATCAGGCAACTTGTTGAGTTACTAAATATGAAACAGGTAGCCCTAAGTTGATTTTTCTCTTTTTTTTTCCTTTTTAGATTGCGAGAGGATTAAGAGAGAGGGCTTATGGAGATTACCTGTTCCTTGGAGAGTCTGTTGTGTAGTATTGTTCTTTCCTTTTTGTTTTGCTTTCCCTTCCTTGAACACAACAAAAGAGAGAAGTTAAGTCAGATATTAGATAGAAAAGTTGTAATCAAAAGCTTTAAAAGTGCCCATTGCTCCCCGGCAACGGCGCCAAAATGTTCTCAACGATTTTGTGCGGATTTAAAGCGTATTACATTGTAGTATAATCGACAAAACATTTAAACAAATATAAAGAATTTTATTACTCGAACAACTAGAGTATCCGAGGTCGAACACGGGGAGCAATCTCAGTACATTGTAAAACTAAAGAATACAACTGTTAAATGCAAATATAATTGATTCAAAGAGAGAATTTTAAACAGGATTTGTGAAAAAAAAGTAGAATTGGACGTCTGATTTTTGTATCAGACGTCTTAAATGTGATCTCTCTTTCTCTCTTCTTCTCCTTTTTGCTGGTGAGCCGTGTGGAGGGGCGGAGTGGTGTGGGTAGCTCGCTAGAGGGCGGTCGGAGGCGAGAACGATGGAGGTGGTTAGGTACTCTTAAGGGGTAATCAAGTAAAATAGTAGGGGGAAAAGAGAAAGGAGAGGATAGAGAATGTATCTGGGGTTATCTGGAAGGAAGGGAGGCGGTGGAGAGGACGGCTCGTAACTTCCGTCATCGGGGAAGAAAGACCCTGAGGGAGGAAGCGGCGACGAAGATGAGGTCAGGAGCACGCGTGCGGGGTACAGCGCGACGCGGGAGGAAGAGGCGGAGAGGACTCTGCTGCTGGTATGGCAGCAGAGCGACGAGAAGGAGGGGAGGAGGTCACCGGAGCTTGTGGGTCGTTTGGCCGGAGATGGGAGAGAGGGAATTTGGAGGGGATCTCCGTCAAAATCAAGCTTGGGTCCTGTGGCAGGGTCTGGGGGGTGTTTTATAGGTACTGGCCGCTCCTATCAGCACGTGGAGAGTGCGCAATTAGGTCTGCCGGCTCGCTAGAGTTGGAAGGAAGGTGGATACCCAAATCTCTTGTGCGTTCGCACGAGAGATTGGGTTCACACCAGCGATTGTAATTGGCTTTAGAAGGAAGGGAATTCCTCATAGAATCCCCCTTCCATTTCTGGGAGGGAATCTCTGAGGGATTAGAGAGAAATCCCTCTCTGAACCTCGCCGGAGCTCGGTTCTGCCCTAACAATGGCGACAGGACCGGATTGCAAAGGGGGCGAAGAACTTGGTTGGCTCTTCGCAAGGATATTCAAAAGATAGGGACCTATTTGTGATTTGGGTGTACTAAATTGCAAAGTAGGTCAAGATGACCTCTCCTTAGGTCCAAATTTTGGTATAAACCTAATTTGGACCTAAGGAATCCAATGGAGAAGTTGGATTTCAGGTTTGACCATGTTTGACTGGACATTTTGCGTAAAAACTCAAATTTGGTTAATTGAGGAGCTAAGACCCTAATCTAGGTCAGACTAGGTTCCTAAGGCCAAATTAAGTGTTCTAAACCCTAGAGGATGTTTTTCCATGATTTTTAGAGGGTTTACTCGATTTTTATCCTGACCAAAACCTTGTTAATTTAAGCAGGTCTATTTTAGGGTTACCAAGTGTCATTTAATTCTTAGATTGGACATAAACCCATTTCTGATTGACTCAACCCTCTTTTTATCTTATTTGGACCATTTGACCTATGTTTTGCTTCTGAGAAATCCCGTTTATGTACTGCAATGGTAAAATTACAGTTTTAACCTTTATTTCATGTTTTCTTCTCAGAGCACTTATTCCTTCAGTTAAGCCTTCTTCTAGGTTATGCAGGAGCTTTTATCTTCTTTATTGGGTCAAAATGAGCTAATTATGGCTCATGATGAGGCTCTCATGATGTAGTAACTCATAGCTTCAAAAACCTGAGATGCTTCTCTAAAGTAAAAATCTTAATTTTTTCGCCTTCGTCCCCCTTCGTGGAGTATCCTACGGTTGTCCTCTCTCTGCATTCGAGAAGTGGATTCAGTGACGACGACATGCTATTTCGTTCTCATTCTTCCCGCTTCGTCCTCCTTCTTCCCGCTCCATTCCCCATCTTCCAGACATCGTCCGGTCCAGCTCGTCCTCCAACCGATCATCGAGGAGGATATCTCTCTCTCCATTCTTTTTACTGTTTTCTAGAGTAGATTTACTCTTTCTAGTGTAATCATTTCCTGCTTTCTGGTCATAATGAGTACTGTAACGAACAACATTTTGATAATGAAATCTATGTTTATTCTACATCCCTTTTGCTTTTATTTGTAATACTCTCTCTCTTCTATTTATTATTTGTTAAATATATAGATAGTTTTGAACTAGCTATTCTATTTCATGACAAATAAAACAAATGTGCATTTTTAATCAAACGTCTGCCTCCCTAAGTTCGACCTAGGATTTCTATTTTGGTATAAATTTTATTTGTTGAACACGAGTTCTTCGTTATTCAAACTACAATGGTAGGTTTTCAAAACCAAATTTGAAAGCGTAGTAACTCGTAGCTTCAACATTTTGGCGCCGTTGCTGTGGAGGCAATGCTCTTTGTTTTTTTTTCACGTTTTCCAACTTACGAATCATTTACCTCACTTCTCTCCTTTCTTATTGTGATTGTAGGTACTCTTTTGAGACTACCAAAAGTGGTAGATTGGAGCAAAATGCTATTGAAGGTCCTATAAGTTTTTTGCCCCATCCCACCCATTAGTTTTCATTCCACCACGTAATAACACAAACATAAATCAACCTAGGTGTTCTTATAAACTCTAAGGTCAGTTTTGTTTGTTTGTTTGACACCTACACCTACCTCAACCTCCACATTTAAAAAGAAAAATAAAAGAAAAATCTCACAGTGGTACACAACCTCATCTGATTTTCAAACTCAACTGGTAAATCAATCTTTGGAACCAGTACGCACATCCAAACACATAATTGAGTAGAAATCAGATTAGGTAATCATTTGTGTACCTAATTAAGTGGTGCAACAGGCCAATTGTTTGAGTTGATTGGGCCACACTACTTCAATTAAAATCAATTCATCAAGTAGCTGCCATATAGGTTCAACTCTTACGGATTTACCAGGCACTCCACATTATTTTAAGTTTTAAAGGAAAACATCTTCACCTGTGCATTCAAAAAATGGTGTGCCATCAAAACTTGTTTGAAAATACCTAAAGTTGAATCCTAAAAGCTATTAAGCAAGATTTGAATCCTAAAATTCACCGCATCAAAAATAATCTTACTTGAAAACCACTGGTTGTGCACACACACACACATCAATCAATCATTAAGGGCACAACCCAGATAAAGGGCCCATCACATTTCAAAGCATATTCAAACCTAGCCCTAAATAAAATAGAGTAGACGTTAGCCTTAAGGATTCAACTCGCTCTTCAGAGCCCAGAATGAGATTATTTTCGATTAGTCTGTTTCTACTGTTCAATCTGATGTCTAGCTAGGGGGGCAGAATCAAATGATTGTGGCTGGGGGGTACACTAGGAACCGGCGGCATAAGCTAATGGAAGAACCTTCTCCCCAGTCCCTCCTTCTAACTAGTTGGATTGAACAGATAAAAGTAAATCAAATTGTTTCTTTATCTCAAGATGGGTTCTGGGAGTCTGTAGGTCTTTAGGCTAGCCCACTTAAGGATAGGTTTGATTGTTTGTATTGCAGGGTACCTTTCTTCCTCCCATCTATCATGAATCCTTCCACATTTTACACGCATTCCTGCTCTTTCCCTCCTGTTATGAGTTATCCTCAACATGATGATTATCCCAACTCGTATTGTAATCAGCCATCAGTTAGTTTGGATAACTCAGATTGGGGATACAGTTCGGACCTCCGTGTTTAGGGTCTAACCCTGAACACCATAATTGTGATTTCTATCCTTCTCAGAACAACATCAATTATAGATCGCCACCCTTTTATGGACAACCTAATACGATCTACAATCAAGGAGGATACACTGATCCTTACCCATCCTCTGATTACACTGCCTTTAGGTCAACACCACCTTTTGAACAATCCAAAATAACCTATTATCAGGAAGGGTATTACGAATCTCAATTCGTTAACTCCTCTGCACTGATCCCAAGCCCACCCAACCCTAAAGCAAGTCATTTGGTCAGGGTAACCAGGTTCAAGATAAGGATTTGGCTAACTTGAGGAATACTATACAATCTTTAGAAGTTCAGCCAATACCTTGCATTGAAAAATTGGAGCCCCTGATTGAGATGATTGATGATCTGAACAAGTATTTATTGGATTGGCTCTAGGATGTTAAGGATAAGAACCCAGGTGAATTTCTACTTGGGAAGTTAGCAAAATTGAGAATGAGATTTGTGGTTTCTTTAGTTCAATCATGGGATGATTCCCAGGATGAATCCCCTTCAGGAGAACCTATGTTAGAATACATTCAGGCACCTGTTGGGGGGGACATGTGTTACGAGGTTGACCATATTGAATTAGAGCAACCAATCAAGGATAATCTGATTTCTTCACCAGAGATCCTTGAACCAAGGTACGAGGAAATGTATGTCTCCATGAATTAGAAAGTGATGGATGATTTTGGGACATACATTAATACGGATTTTGATTTCTTTGATTCTGATGGTGAAGATTCAGTTTGCGAAGTCTCATGTGAGTTTACAGAACATGATTTCTGTGAGACGACTGGGCCTAAGGAATCTGATAGATCATTTGATAGCCCAATAATTGATGAAATTGATCTTATTGGGGCTCACATGATGGATCCATAATCGCATTTTCTGGAGGACTCAATCCAATGCTTTGATTGTCAGCTACATCCCATTGAACTTACTAATGATTCTATTTTTGAGATACTAGACCCAAGTCCATTCTGATTCAGCCACATCTTTTATACATGGAAATTTCAGACTGGGTGATTAATATGCAAGAGATCCCAGAATTTGACATTCTGAAGGAGGAGAGGAGCTGGGAAGTTTTGATTTGGGAAGCAAACTCTGGAGGAAGTGGAAGACCAAGTCTAAGGGTTTCAATTAAGTTGAAACCATCAAACCAGGACCCTTACGACATTTATTCTGAGGATGTCCAACGCAAGCACACATTCATTATTTATCATTTGGAGCTTGATTTCTCTGTAACCCAATTCTTTGGTCTTGGGTTTCATCCTCATAAATCGCAGGGCGACCTCGCTTGCATACTGATTTCAGGCTTTGGGTAATTTTTATCCAGAACCTTAGATATTCTTGATCATGGGGTATGGGTCTACACCACAATTTGGTCCACATTTGTGGACATCTGATGGCAGGTCAGAGGTTTCATCTTTTTATTTTGATTCTGACCTACAATTGTGAATTCTTTATTTCACTTCTTTGTATAGTGTGCCTAGCTAAAGGCACTAAATTCAACACATATACAGTTTTTCTTTATCCCGAAGCGGGCCCGTCATTCATGCAATTCAGATGCTTTCTATTCTATTCCACTCTGTTTTATGTCTTTTTAATACAATGAGGACATTGCATTAGATAAGCATGGGGGGTGGATATTCATCTATGAATTAATTCACCAGCTCTGTAGATTTGTTTTATTTTCTTTCATTTATATATATATATATAATAAAATAAAAATTTATGGAATTAGGGAAGAGAACTTGTGCTTAAAAAAATTTTCAATCTTAGGAGGTAAAACTATATGATTTGAATGCAAAGACCCTTCAGGTCTTCGAACTTAATCAGCCTGTGTACCCACTAAAATGTGGATTTATTTTTTGACTCCTCGCCATCCTAATTCTATTGTAATTTAATTAAATAAGTTTGGGTGATAAGTACACGACTTATCAACCCACCCTCTGATTTGAGGGAACTTTAAGGCTAAAGCAGTTCTACACACTTTTTTTCAATGACTTGTTGATAGGCGATTTTAACGGAAATTGGGTAGCTAATGAACCTTCTAAGGTGATATGGCTGGCAAGTTATCATGGGTAACAGCCCATAGGTAGGTTGTCTAGAGCCTAGCCACTGGACCATTCTCTTCTTGCTGCCTTTAGGTAAATCTTAGACCAGGGAAGTCACCTACTTAAAAAAAGAAAAAGAAAGTAAAAAAGAAAAGAAAAAGAAAATAAAAGAAATTAACCACACTTCGCCACATGAGTATGGCTGGCAAGTTATCAGTGGTAACAGTTCATCGACCGGTTGTCCAGAACTCAGCTCAAGAAATGCACTTAAAATTCCCAAAACACTTAGGAAGAAGTGGAGAAGTAGAATAAACCAGGGAGATATACATTGGATTCACCCTTGTGTTGACCCCATAAAAATAAAAGTAGGGAGAAAGCTACCGATCATAAAAATGCACCTTTAGGCAGAACTCTCTTTTTAAGGTCACCTAGAGGTGTAAAAACTCGAAGTCCATTCTAATTGCTGATCAACGAGTCTATCACATTCATAAGGAGATGCTTAGAACTTAGGATTCTCACCAAATCTTGGGTGAGTTGAATGGCCGTAGAAAGCCACTCTTTAACACTAAACTCAAAAATAGAAAAAAAACAAAGAAAAGAAGAAAAAGAGAAAAGGAAAATTTTCTTTGAATAAGGCGAGGTTGAGGCGTTCTGCATTTTGGCAGATACCCGAGCATTGTTATGTCTTTGAAAGTTCAGATCCTAAGTAAAAATTTTCTTAATGTTAAAAATAACTTATGCTCAAATAATCCAATCTAATTCTTTTATAAATAGTATGTTGTTTTTTCTAGGGACTAGCAAAAGATAGGCATGGGGGTGTAATGTAAATAAGTTTATATTACATAAAATGTCTATTTATGCATGTTCTTAAGCATAGAATTGCATTACATACTATAAATATTACATAGCATGCATCATCTTACACTTAGATTAGTTTGAATAAAATGGAGGTTAATTATCTCCTTTTATGGACAGGGACAGGGAGATTGTTTATCGGGGCCTTGGATCGAAGATCCAACCATACAGATCTGATCAGGGCGACGATTGGAGTTCAACAACTCCAAGATCACCCTAATCGGATATCCGTAGAATCAGATAGAGACCGAGGAACCCTAGAGGATCAAGGGCCAAGATTGTTTTAATTCGCACTTCATATGACAAATCCGACTGCACGGATGGATTCGGATCAACAATCATAGCCTAATGACGCAAAAATAGACCCAATCCGATACCCGTGGCACCATCTTCATCACCCAGAAGATGGATGGCCAAGATGGTGCCACGTGGTGCCATCACGGCCGCCCAACTGGCCGCATGCAACCACTGAAGCCTTAGTGCCAATGCCTCTCTACCGTTGGATCAAGATCAAACGGCTATGAATCGCTCGCGCTTAAGTTAAGTGCTCGATGCAAATGCACCGACAAAGCTTTGGTTGAGCACCTTAACTCAATGTTGAGGCGTAGGTTTGAGCCGCGGGGTGCATCACATGGAGTGGGCGAGGAGGTGTATTCGACTGCACGATGGAGATTGGGTGGCTGTACACGCCCAATCAGATCCATGTGCCATCTGATGTGGTGAGGTGACACGGCATCGCATGCGATGAGGCACGCGGATAAGGTGGGAGATGGAGTGCTCTTAGCCGTTTGATCTCACAATCGAATGGCCAAGATTGGAAGATCGTGGATGCACATTAAGGCCTGGGGAGGTGAGCGAGCATGCGCTAGCCGCCCACTAAGGCCACGTTCAAGCCTCTAGTGACGGATTTATCTATCACTAAAGGTCCTGAATTAATGATTTTCAACATGTAATGACCAAATTGCCATCACTCCTTGCAACTATAAAAGGAGACCCCCTCCATACTAAATTCTCATCCCTTCTTCTCTTCTCGCACCCCTTCCAAAGCTCTAAGAGCTTGTCCCAAACCCGAGATGCTCCTCCAGAGTAAAAATCTTAATTTTTTGACCTTCGTCCCCCTTCGTGGAGCATCCTGCCGTTGTCTTCTCTCTGCATTAGAGAAGTGGATCCAGTGACGACGACGATGTGCTGTTTCATTCCTGTTCTTCCCGCTTCATCCTCCTTCTTCCCGCTCCGTTCCCTGTCTTCCTGGCATCGTCTCATCCGGCTCATCCTCCAAGCGATCGTCGAGAAGGATATCTCTCTCTCCATTCTTTTTACTGCTTTCTAGAGTAGATTTACTACTTTCTAGTGTAATCATTTCCCACTTTCTAGTCGTAATGAGTAGTGTAACGAACAACTTTTTGATAATGAAATCCATGTTTATTCTACATCCCTTCTGCTTTTATTTGTAATATTCTCTCTCTCTCTTCTATTTATTATTTGTTAAATAGATAGCTTTCAACTAGCTATTCTATTTCTTGACAAATAAAAAAACACGTATTTTTAATCAAACGTTCGCCTCCCTGAGTTCGACCAGGGATTTCTATTCCGGTATAAATTTTATTTGTTGAACACGAGTTCTTTGCTATTCAAACTACAATGATAGGTTTTCAAAACCAAATTTGAAAGCGTAGTAACTCGTAGCTTCAACAATGCGCATGCGCGGCCTGGGCTGCTCCACATGACGCAATCTAGGTCATCCTCTTCTTTCCTTTGTAGGGGATGCTACAGAGGTCGGATTGAGTCGAGTTTCGTGTCGTTGGGCTGTGATCGTCAACCTAAATCCATCTGTGTAGTTGGATTTGTTGTTTGATGCCCCGAGTTACATCATCTTGTCCCTCAACTGTTGATCTTCCTTAGATTGCATACGGTGCTACGGGACTCTGATTGAGGCAATTTTCAAGGCGTCGGACTCCGATCATCATCTCAATCAAATCCGTATTGTCAGATCATCAATCTGAAGCTTCGAAATAAATATCCTTCTCTCTTGACCACAAAATGGATGCAATTAACCTAAATTATATACAACTTTTGTAAATGCAGAATGATGCATGCTATGCAATATTTATAACATGAAATGCAAATCTAAGCCTAGGAACATGCATGAAGAGGCATTTTAACCTAAATAGATGTGTCTACATCAACCAGGTTGTTCTATAGCAATCAAATAAGAATGAATTGATTACTTCACCTGAAATCTCCGAGCCAGGGTACGAGGAAATGTATGTCTCCATGGAACAAAAAGTGATTGATGATTTTGAGACATACATTAATGTGGATTGAGAATTCTTTGATTCTGAAGGTGAAGAATCATTATACGAAGTCTCACATGAGTTTACAGAACATGATTTTAGTGAGATGACTGGGCCTGAAGAATTTGATAAACCATTTAATGGCCCTAAAATTGAGGAACTTGATCCAGTTGGGGCTCGCATGGTGGATTCAAATCTTGATTTCATGAAGGATTCAATTCAAAGCCCATTCCTTAATTACACACCTTTGAGCATATTAATGATTTTGATTTTGAGATCACTAGACCCAAGTCAATTCTGATTCAACAACAAATCTTAGACTTGGACATTTTAGATGGGGTGATTAATATGCAGGAGGTCCCGAAATTCAAAATTCTGATTAGGTAAGATAAGAGTTGGGAAATGAAGATTTGGGAAGCAAATTCCGGAGGAAGCAAAAGATCGAGTCTAAGGGTGCCTATTTGTCTGAAACTACCAACCTTCTACCAGGACCCTTATGACATTTTTGACTCAGAGGATGTCTAACCCAAGCACACATTCATTGATTATTCTTTTGAGCTTGATTTCTCTATAACCTAACCTTTTGGTCTTGGGTTGCATCCTCTCAAATTGTAGGTCCGACCACGCTTGCATATTGATCTCATGTTCTGGGTAATTTTTATCCAGAACCTTAGATATACTCGAACATGGGGTATTGGTCTGGCCACAATCTAGTCCACATCTGTAGATATCTGCTAGTAGGCCCTGAGGTGAATCCTTTTAGTCTGATTCTGACTTGCACTTGTGAATTCTTTGTTTCTTCTTGTTTGTATAGTGTGCCTAGCTGAAGGCACTAAATTCAACACATATACGGTTTCTTTTCATCTCAGAGCTGACCTGTTATTCACGCAACTTAGGTGTTTTCTACTCAACACCACTCAGTTTCATGTCTTTTTAATATAATAAGAGCATTGCATTAGATAGGCATGGGGGTTGGGTATTCATCTCTAAATTATTTCATTAGCTCTGTAGATTCTTTTTATTTTCTTTTTATTTATTAAAAAAATTATGGAATTAGGAAAAAGAACTTGGGCTTTAGAAAATTTTCAATCTCAGAAAATAAAATTGTATGATTTGAACCCTAAGACCCTTCAGGTCTTCAGGCTTAATCAGCCTAGGTGTCCACTAACATGTGGACTTGTTTCTTGAGTTCTCGCCATTCTAAATTTAGATTTAAATTGGTTAAATAAGTTGGGGTGATAAGTACACGACTTATCAACCCGCCCTCTGATTTGAGGGGATTTTAAGTATAAGCATCTACACAATATTTGCACTGACTCACTTTTCAATGGTTTTAATGGAAATTGGGTAGCTAATGAACCTTCTAGGGTGGTATGCCTGGCAAGTTATCATGGGTAACAGCCCATCGATAGGTTGTCCAGAGCCCAGTCACACGACCATTCTTTTCCTGTTGCCTTTTGGTAAATCTTAGATTAGGGAAGCCACCTACTTAGAAAAAAATAAAAAAATAGAAAAATATTAAGAAAGATAGAAAAGGAGAAAAGAAAAAAAAGAAATAAGCCACACTTCACCGCACGATTATGGCTGGCAAGTTATTGTAGGTGACAGCCCATTGGTAGGTTGTCCGAAACCTAGCTCAAGAAATGCACGTATAATTCCAAAACACTTAGGAAGAAGTAGAGAAGTAGAATAAGCCATTGAGATATACACTGGGTTCACCCTTGTGTTGACCCCATAAAAATAAATGTAGGGAGAAAGCTACCAGTCGAACAGATACACCTTTAGGCAAAATTTATTTTCAACGTCACTTAGGGATGTAGAAACCCAAAGTCTATTCTAATTGCTGATCAGTGAGTCTATCACCTTTTACACATAAATATGCTTAGAACTTAGGGTTCTCTTCGAGTCCTAGGTGGGTTGAGTTGCTGTAGAAAGCTGCTCCGAAACGCTAAACTCAAAAATCCAAAAAAAATAGAAAAGAAGAAAAAGATCCTTCTTTGAATAAGGTGAGGGCTTGAGGTGGTCAGCATTTTGGTAGACGCCTAGGCACTATGGTGTCTTTGTAGTTTAGGTCTTAGTTGAAATTCGTAAGAGTTGAAAAAATAACTATTGCCCAAGAAATTTGACCAAATTCTTTTATAAATAGCATGTAGCTTTGCTAAGGACTAGTAAAAGATAGGCATGGGGGTGTGATGTAAACATGTTTATATCACATAAACCTTCTACTTTTGCGCATTCTTAGGCATATAGTTGCATTATACCGTATAAATATTGCATAACATGCGTCATGATGCATTTAGGACAGATTATATAAAATTTAGGTTAATTTCTCCCTTTTATGGTCAGGTGATAGGGAGACATTTAATCAGAGCCTCAGTTTGAAGATCCAATCATATGAATCTAATTAGGGCGATGATCGAAGTTCAACGACTCCAAGATCGCCCTGATCGAACTTCTGTAGCATCAAATATAATCCGAGGAAGAACATATATAAGGGCAAAGATGGTGTAAATCCACACTTCAGATGACAAATCCGACCTCATGGATGGGTTCGAATTGACGATTGCAGCCAAATGACATGAAAATTGATTCAAACCAACATCCGTGGCACCATCTACAAGTATTAGAAGGTGGACAGCAAAGATGGTGCCACGTGGCACCATCCCAACCACCTATCTAGCCTAAGGACCCACTGCTACTCTCTCTCTCTTCATCCACGTAGACAATCTCAACCATCAGATAGAGATCCAATGGTTGGGAGAGATCGCACCCAAATCCAAAACGTACCTTGAAAGGCTGCTTTGCCCATTGGTCTTGAGCTTGTGGGCGATGCGGAGGTCGTGGGTTCAAGACGCTGCATGCTTAAAATTAGAGCGAGAAGCGGGCGCTGGCCAATTGCAGCCGTTTGATCGAGGATAAACGGCAGCAACGTCGACCACATGGCATCACCAGATTGCATAGATCACGAACGTGGCATCAGACGCGCCATGCACGTGCGATCTGACGTGGGTGCACGATCATGGCACTGGTAAGATGGATTTTAAGTCATCCGATTGAGAGGATGCGAGTACGTGCATAGGTGTTGAGGTGCGGGGAGAGGAGGGGGCACGTGTGCGCGACCTACGCCCATGTACAGGGGCTTTAGTGACACTTAAATCCGTCACTAGTGACCTTAAATTAATGTTTTAAAGCATGAAATGACCTAATTGACCTCAATCCTTACAACTATAAAAGGAGACCCCTACCACTCAAATTTCTCATCCCTTCCTCTCTTCTCTCACCCCCTCCAAAGCTCTAAGAGCTTGTCTCAAACCTGGGATGCTCCATTAGAGTTAAAAATACAAATTTTCCACCTTCTCACCTCCTTCGTGGAGCATCCTGCGGTGGTCCTCTCACCACCATTCTGGAAGCAGATCCTACTGCGACGTTGCCCTGCCTTATTCTTCATCGTCCGTCATTGTTCTCCTTCTTCTTGCATCTCACCACCTTCGTCCAGGCACTCTGCCAGTGCGGCTCATCCTCCAAGCAGTTGTCGAGGAGGATAAGTTCTCTCCACCTTTTTACCACTTTCTAAAGTAGATTTACCACTTTCTAGTTGTAATCTTTCCAGCTTTCTAGTGTAATGATTAGTTGTAATGAACATCACTTGATGATAGTGAAATCCATGTTTATTCTATCTCTATTTTGTTTTTATTTGTAATATTCTCTCTCTCTATTCTATTCATTATTATTTAAGTAGATAGGTAGTTTAGATTCATTTCAACCAGCTAATCTACTTCTTGACAAATAAAACAAATGTGATTTTTAATCAAACATTCGCCTCCCTATGTTCGACCTGGAATTACTTTCGAGTTTCAATTAAATTTATTTATTGACGGATTTCTTCACAAATCATACTACAGTGACAGGTTTTCTAAACTCAAATCTATTTACGATGATTTTTCTACTCGACACACTTCATGCACATTAAATCAAAAACAACCTTAAAATGGTAACCTTGGCATGCATCTTCCAACAGAATAAGACATTGTGAAAAAGAATTGATCTTCTGAACATTGTCATCTTGCAGCCCTTGGGCTGCCACTGGAGCTTTGTGTAGTCCAAATCAGTCCTCCCATTCTTGTAGTACTCAAATGGTTGGTAGAATATGTAATTTGAATCATATACCTTATCGTTTGTAGGTAGATGATGAAGACCCTTTCCATCCTGGATGCCAACATGATGAATATGCATACCCTTTTCTCCTCCTAAGTGAGCAATCGCATGTCCTATTAGATTATCGTTGCCTTGTTTTTCCTTTGTGAGCCATGAGTTGCATAATATAGACAAGCAAATTCATGGCGCTCCTATTAGATCTCATCATCAAGAAATTTTCTTCTGCATAGTGTGGCATTACAACAAATCCAAAGCCTATGGGCTAAATCAAGACGACTAGGTGGTATTTTCATTTTTATCTAAAAACATCGACAGTGATGATGATGGTGGCAGTGGTGGTAGGTATCAGTCAAAACCTTCCTCTTGTAAAATAGGTACTTTATAAGCGAATAGAAGAAGTGAACTTGAAGAAGAATGCACCAATTCCAACGGAAGTGATCTAGTGTGAACTCAGAATCATTTCTCATGTAACTAAATTCTAGCATTCCTTTCTTGTGCAGTATTCATTGATTTCCAAAAAAGTTCGATTTAGTCACACTACCCTACATGTGTTTTGATGAATCTGATTTGATTATACAGAAACATTTTAGCCACTTCTAACACCGTGGAATCTATCACAACACCATCATTTTCAAATCACTTGCGATGAAAAATTGTAACCTAGCTCATCTAGATTGACGTATTGTGATTGGATTCCACAGGTTCCTTTTCCTTGGAATCATAATCCATGGTTTTCTTTCCATGTACAGGTAATCTACCATTTTCTCTTGCAATCTTGTTATCTTAGATATGATGTGAACTAGATTAATTTAGTGACATTTGAATAAGGATGTAGGAAAATCTTCAAAGTTCTCATGCCCAGGCAAGCACCATAATTAGGTAATTCAGCATTGTTCGATTAGGGAATAGGAAAGAGGAGTAACTTGCTGCTAATAGGAATAGGCACCTTATTTCACTAAGTAAAAAAAGACCATATGACAAACAAAGTATAAGATCAATTACATTGAAGAATACATAACTGAGTTGGATGTAACAGGGGACTATCCTACCTTAGGTAGGTTTCTAGTTACAATGTGCATAGGTTAAAAGTGAAGTTGATAACAGTAGATGAGGCTTCCAAGACATTGCGATTCCCTCAAAAGAAGGTACATATGAAGAAAATAACATGGAACTCATAATTCCCCAATCACAGGACCAATGGTCAAGCCAAAAATTGTATTGATTGGACCAAATAACTAGACCAGCCACCTTCCGGTTCACTGGTCCAATTGGTTGGACCGGTTGGTTTGGTTTGGTTTCAAAAACACTACTTCCCTCCCTAAAGCTCTAGATGCATCAAAGCCAGACAATCCCAGCCTTCGCCTCTAAGGAAAGGGATAGTTAAGAAGATTTGAAACTTGACCTTGCCAACAAGAAAAGAAAGTCATGTCCATATCCCCTGTCTAGACTTGTAAATGTTGGTCACAAGCAGGCCACTTTTAGCAAAGAAGACACGTGAAATATGCAATGCTTCAATGGGACTTCTGCTGCCCAAATGAGCTGACTATCCTTCTGAAAGTATCATTCCAATCAGGAGCTCAATCCTAGCAAAAGCTTATAAGCATCGAGGGGTGTATATTCCTAAAGTCCACTTCCCCACATCCCGTGAGAGAACCAAGGGTCTATGCCAGATGAGATGATACATAGAAGCTACAATGACACAAGCATCAAAAAGGCAAATAGAAAGCCGAAGTCCATCATACCAAGAAAAATGAACAATGACTAACATTTATTGACATAATGATTGAAAATTCCAATAGAGGGAATCAGTGAAATGAGAAACAAACCCCTCATCCCCATATGACTTACTTTTGTGAAAGCCAAAAGGAAACAAAGATTATTTAGAAATATGCTTCAGTGATGACTTTCCAAAAATCTCACGAAAAAAATGATACAGTTACAAGAAAAAAGAAGGATGGGATGACTACTCAAGACTAGTCTGATAACCAGGTTAACGTGGTACAAAAAGGTCAACCTGACCAAAAAACATGGGGTTAACTTGGTTTTCTTATCTCATTAGCAGACAGCTTGAGTTAACCAGGGTTTTCCAAGGAGGTTACGCCAACCTATGAAGAACTCTTTCTTATCCCATTACTTAACCCACTTGCCAAAGAAAAAGCAATATGTCAAAGCACAAGCTAACCTCTCTATATACCAAACAATTATATGTCAACTTTGCACTAAACTTTTTAACTGAATCTACTTACAAAAGATTCAATTTGAGTGATATAATTTTATCAACAAGTCAATAGAGGGTAACAAGAATAGTAAATAATACAAATATAGGACCCTTGAGTTCTAGAACTACCATGAAAAATGGAATGTTAATGTAAATGAGCCTTGTCTTGGAGTACAAATTTATAAAGTTAAGTCTTGTGCCAGATCTTTTGTCAGATTATCAACATACCATTTAGAAGTTTTGAAGGCCAAGGAGTAGTCATTTCATTTCATTTGTATGTGATGTAAAGGAAGTGGAAAAATTGTGGAAGAGGTGGAGTCTTACCCATACCCAATGGATTTGGAACCTTGAAGGAGGTAAGGTCTTATTTACACTACAAGAAAGGCAGAGAGGAAGAGCTTTAAGCATGAGGGATGTGGAAACCATGAGCCCTGATAGTTTGGGCGCAGAGTTGCGAGGCCAGATGACTCCATTTCCTTGATCTTCTCTACATATCACAAAGGATACTATGGGTACTAAGGATCCTCAACTGCACTCTTTGCAAAAGTATTTGTCGGCGGGCTAGCTGCTAAAGGTAATGGAAAGTGTAAAAACAAATAAACAAAAGGTTAATGAAATGCTAAAGCATAATCATTAAAGGATCAATTGTTCTTTGAAAAAAAAAACACTTGTAGAAAGATAAACACTTGTATTAAAATAGAGGTACCACACAGTAGATACGATCTACATAAAAAAGTCGACTACACCAAAGTTTTACTTCATGAATAAAAGATAGATGAAGGCACACTTATAAAATGTTTTATGAAGTTAAGTTGCTTGTTCAATAAGAGATGAAAATTCCATCCCTACATCCTTAGTTGAATGAATAAAAGTCATTGCCCTATAAAAGTGGTGAACAGGTCTAATTAAGCCATGTACATTTGAGAAAGAAAAGTAACAAAAGTGGATGAGGTCAATGATGAAATGCAATTGCTTGCTTGGCTAGGGCAATCTCTGAAGCTTAGGAAAGGCACCCTACATCATCAGCAAATGTTGGAAGGCCATTCCCTATCAATCATATTACTTTAATAAGACTAAAGGGAGATAGTTACTTTAACGAGACTAGAATCTCCCCACCTCTCAGAGGATCTACCCACCTTGTACACACTTTACAAAGTAACATAGAGAAACAAAATATTAAGAAATATCCTTTTTTTTTAAAAAGATCAATAAAGATACGTTTATCAACACAGGATGAAAAAGACTTCGTTGTGGATGAAATCAATGGTAATAAACATTGGGTCCCATATCTACCATATGCCATATGCTCAACATATTTTGAAAAAGGTATGAGAGATTGGCTCTAAGATACAAGCCATAAATTAAGCATGCATATTGGCTTTGGGCCCACAACATTTTTTAAATATGCTAATTTGGTTTACTCATTAATAATTGTAAAGTCTACAACATAGAAGTTGCAAATACATCCCAAAGAATAAATGACATATATAAAAACTACAGGATATTGAAAAAATCATTGTTATTGCATGTTAGTAACAGATGTACTGCTATCTTTCAACAAAAAATTTCACAAATTTAGCATGGCCCACTAGCAGAGGAATCCCCATTGTGGCACTCGCAACAGTCAGTCAAAGAAGGATTTGAAGTAGAGCTTCCGATGATGGTGAGTTTAGAGATGGACTCCCTGTAGGATTTATAGCACCATTTAGCTTTCTAGCCCTGATGAAAATATATGTTGATCATGTGGTTTTCCTTTCCAAGGAAGATTCCTACTATTTAAGAAATTGGGATGTTTTGAAAGGTACCTTAGATCACAATAAGTTTTCCAAAATAGTAACTTGTGGAGATGAACCTAATGATGTTGTCAAGTTAGCATGTGGCTCCTATAGGCTTTCAGGTTGCATTACACTTGCAATATTTAGGAGTCCTATCAAGTTCTTGCTTTTTCTTGGCTCATCCCAGGTCTACTAAAGGAGAAGGGTGGCATTAGGTAGCGAAAGACCAACATAAAGCTTTGTTTCCTCTTCCAAGATGGATCTCAGTATTCACTCTGATCTAGTATTAAGATAGTTCTCGATCTCATCCCAATCTATTTAATTCTTCATTGAGATCGATCCACATGAGAAAAACAAAAATAGCCCTTCCTTTTTGAGAATATTCTATCATTGTTGTGATGAATATGAGACAAGATTGGCATTAGAGAAGCAACAATTACTACCTAGAAGATGTAAAGTAGTCCTTTTTGAGGAATTGTTACATAAGAAGATGTAAAGTAATAGTTATTAATAAATTTTAATCCCCGTAATGGTAATTAAGGAATATTTATCCCCAATTATCCTATTTAAGAAAATTCTTTGCTTCCACATTGGCCTACTTCATAGCGTGCCTTGTAAGAAAGATCCTAGGAGATGTTATGCTTATGAAAAGAGATCAGAGAAAAAGCATTTGAAAGTACATCAAACATATCAAAGGGAACAAACATTTAGAAGCATTTCATCAAACAATTGGAAGGCATGGAACCTCACCCCATCCCCTTGGAAGGATGCCCATCCATACTATGATCTCAAGCATCATTGACCTCCATGATCTTAGCACACCTCATCACACCGATTCATCAGCTTCTTATTCCACGGGATCCCTTCAAAATCTCGATACATAGGATACTGCCCTCCATTAGGGAGCGAGAGGAGATGTCACAATGGGACCTTTGGGTAAGGGAGGAACCTCACGCGGTGGCCCTCCTTGGGAGCTCTAAGCATGTAGCAGTCGCAACCCACAACTGAGGTAACGGAGGTGCTCGAGATCGCCACTCCCTTGTTGCCAAAGAGATCCACATCAACATCATTAGGGAAGGGGGAGGACTTGCTGATCGACGCGATGCTGGTGCTTGAGATGCTCAGTCAGGTGGTCGTGGGAATGAGGTGGCGGCAGTGGGGTGATGGGGTGGCAAATTGATGACAGTGGGATCACCAGAGAGCTTGTGATTGTGGGAGAGGTCGTAGGTTGGTGGAAGTGATTAAAAGACCTTGCGATCGCTGTCGATCGAGGGATTAGGGAGAGCACATGAACGTAGGAGAGACTAGTAAGGGATTGGGTGGGAATGTGTATTGATGGAAGGGGAAAAGAAGGAGATTTTAACATAGGAGAGCTCGTGATTTTAGGAGTGAAAAATCAAGAGAGGAAGGAGGGAAAAAAAAGAAAGAGAAAAAGGGGAAAAGGGTAAATTAGTGACATGTCAACATAGATTAACAGTGACGTATTTAAAATGTTATTATACTCCACCCGTCACTATACATCACATTTTTTGTAGTGATTCCACCGAAATCAACCAATTTTTGTGATTTTCTTAATATAAGGAACATAAAGAGTTTAAAAATAATTGATTTCTAGATGACATATGTGATTTTACTTCATCTTTCCCTATCAAGTAGTTAGCCTTCAAACTACTCTCATAAGTTAATCATAGGAGCAGAAACCAACCTAGGATTCAAGCTTGAACTTTCACCAGAGCCTCCACTTTTGATCTATAGCCATTTGTTCATGGAAAGATATTACATGCTAAATAATATCTTAGGTTACATGTATGTTAGCAAGAAGATAGGTACCTTTTGGATCATCTACGTCACCTCCTATTTGAGTGTTGCCAATTTTCTAGACCTTCCATCATTACATCTATTTGTAAATTAGTTTAATCTTGTTACTACGTGATCAATCATCAAATACATATTTGGCCTTGCTTCTTTACAATACAAGCCATCCATTTTGTTTCTTGTATGGTTGATGATGTAAGCCAAATCTTGATGACAAGGTCTATTTAATGGGGAGAGTATTCATAGGTTTATAGTTAGTAAGAAGTTCCTTAGCAGCTAAGGCAGTCAGTGTTGTACTCTATAGAGATCCATGTTGAAGTATATGAATCACTTTGCCCAATAGCCAAATGCTTGGCTATGGTGAGCTTCAATTATTTGTTTCCTTTTCCTTTGTTTCTACAAGGAGAAAGGAAAGGTACGTATGGCTAGTAATCCTTCTGCTTTATTAAAACTTAATCCTCCATTACATCCATCATTGAGTCAGGACGTGTCTCCTCTCCAAAATCATCATCCTAACCCAAAAAATTACATTTTCAACTTTAAGAGTTGTTGAATGTTCATTTTTCTTTTTCCAAAAAATTTCCATTTAGTCCCATAAGTTATGGAAAACTGTAACATATTTCCTTGATTTTCGATGATACGATCTCTGTACTCTTCAAAAAAAAAAAACAAAAACAAAAATGATCTCAATCTTAACTTTTATAGCCTTTAGTTGCTGAACTTAACTCCTTTTCCCTAGATGATGCTGATTATTGTTTCCTAAGAAATAGATTGTTGTTTCCTAACTCCTTCCCTTACAAAACCTATCATGAAAACCTAATCTGCTACAAGTTTGTGGAATTAGGAGGGCTCTTTTGTTACTGAAGCATGCATGGGTAGCAAGAAAGTTAAATGGATGAAAAATGTTTAGAAGCCTCTCTTTGAACTTGGGGAAGTACCTTCTGTCTATCATAAACTTTGAAAAATTAGATACATGTCCATTTCAATCTAGCTTCACCATTTCTCTAGAAACTATTTGACTATAATTTCAAGCCTCTTTGATTATAAGGATCTCCTCAAGGCATGGTGAGAGAGAAGGTGTTTGAAAAGAAAAGCTACATTATAATGATTGACTACTATAAGTTGATGTTACTTTTGCAATTTATCTTGTGGAAGTTTGTTAGAAAGTACAGGATTTTGATCAAATGTTGAACAATAAGAATGAAACCATTTGGAGGCAAAGTAGAATGTAAATTTCTTGTCTTTCCCAAATTGAGATGCACAATATTATCATCAGTCCAGTGTAGAAACCAAATGGTGGCAATATTGGTCTTAATGCTTTGATAACTTGAGGTTCTTCTGAATAACTCCCTTGTTTACAATCTTTGGCCTTTTTGCATTTGAACTGAGTTCCTAATATCATGTTATATTCTAACAGCATCGGATTTATGGTAGATTCCATCACATTTGCACAATAGGCAAATGCATGTTTATAGATGCCCATCTTCTTATGTGTATTTAGCTTTTTGAGCTTGTGTATACATGTGCATATTGCTAGCGCTATTCTCGTATATGTTAATTGTTATGTGGCATGCATATGGTGGTCTAAAGACTCACCTAACTAGCATCTGATTGTTCAAATGACTTAGTCTGTTATCCCAAAGTTATTAAGAACAAATTTATCACTATTCAGAAGAAAGATATGAGCTTGTACATTTTTTCATTCCTTTTTATTCTCGATTCATGTCTAAACTGATGTAAGGATTTTTTTTTGTAATTATTATTTTTTGAAAAAGTAGAGTTAAACTCAACAATCTTTTCTTCTTTTACCATGTCAATTATGTGCCAATGACTAAAGATGGCTTGTTGGTTGCTTTCAAGGGAGAACCTAAACAATTGGCATTTCCTACTGCCCTTGGTTTAACACTGGGGATATTTGCCGTATGTGGTAAGCCAAAAGTATTTTTCCATCTTCTGGAATGTTTTCTGCATTGAATTTAATGTTCATAGACTAGAAATATCTTTCTATGAATTTAATATCAGCAGTCTTTCATTGGTTAGGACAACTAAAGTACCCACCATTTCTTTCTAATGATCACCACTTTCAGTAGTGCATTTCTAATGTCAATTTCTCCTTAGACCGTAAGAAACATGCCTCCCCTACTTGCACCCAAATTTGTATCTTTAATCAACCCCAGGTGGTTCCCAATCCTTAGGCCATTCTACTTGTGTACTCAATTGGGAGGTCATAAATTTGAATCCAAAAGGTTGTGTAAGAGACATAATTTGATGGTTTCTTGCCTGATTGGCCATGTGCCAAGAAAATCAAGTCCCATCTAACTTGCATTGTTGTAACTTTTATGGCACTTCATGAACTTGAGAGCTTTTTACCTCAAAGAAAGGTGACCAATTTGATGCAGGTAAAGAAAAATAACTGAATTGGTTGAAAATTAGGTTGTTTAGTGTCATTTGTTCCGATTGATATGGGAGAGGTTCTAAGTGGTGATTAGAGCAACAGTAATCTATAGCTTTATTTATACTTTAATTATATCTGCTAATACAATTTTCCCTCTCCTAGCTATTGTTGGCATTTTGCTTTTCAAGTTTCTGTTTTGATGGCTGTGGAGCAATTGTAGATTCAGGAGCATCCTTAATTGCTGGTCTAATTGTGGGTATCAATGACAATCTGCTATGACACTAAATGTCATTATTTTTGTATTGTATATGCTTACACATGAAGTATTAGTTCTTATAGGATGCTGCATGCATTGTAAATATACTTTGTCATTTAAAAACTTAATTTTTTGCCTTGATCATGGTTGACTTGTAAATAAGTACCATTACATCTTCCTAAAAAAACTATAACTCAATACGTTTCAAGTGAGATTATGGAATCTAATTCTACTACAAGATTTATTGATTGCCCCTTTCCAGAAAAGAAAAACTGATTGATAACACACATACACCCCAAAACAACATGCTAGAATGTAGCCTTATTTGGAGATTCGAGCTCTTATCTATTTTCCCTTTAACCCTTATAGCAATTATTCAAATTATGCTAATATTGCGCTGCATCTTACTATCAAGATGCTCAAAATGCTAATTCTGTAAGAAGGTCCTACCCAGCTCAAGTACAATGGTGAAGTGCTTTGATACCTTGTTATACCTCTTAACACATGTAAATTTGGTATACATGTAATCTACTCTTATCTATTATATTTTTTGTTGTGAGGCTACAGTAAGGGAACTAGCAAACTGGTTACAACCAATCTGTGAAATTGACGGTGATTATTTTTCTTGGCTTGGAAATTTTTGTTTCTATTTTTCATTTCCAAATCACATAATATGACTGTAACAATCTTATGTTTCATATATTCTTTGCTGATGCTATTTCCTTCTTTTTTGTGAAAGCTTTCACACATGTAATTATCAGACCCAGTGGCAAGATACTATGGGGATTAAGCATGGACAGGTTGTGAGGATCATTCATGAATAGGTTGTGGCTTGACATCTGAGTGTCAAGTGCAATTGTGATCTAGCTTGTGTTTTTCCTGGTTATCAAGTATAGTTACCTTCATGTTTTAGACACCACCTTTTGTACATCTCTTTCTGCAAAATTTTAGCTAGTTTCTTCTCTAGCACAAAGATTCTCAAAAGGTTTATAAATGTAGCTTTTTCTTTGACTTATTTCTATGCATAATAGGCAAAGAGTGCAACAACAATTAGATTTTGTAAAATTCTAGCTATATTGGTTGAAATGAACTTGTGGAGTTCATTTTGGAAGTTATACATGTCAATGTCTTTTTGGAAACTAATAAAGTAAATTTGTTGATTCCTTCAAATATATGTTGTAATGTAACTTGTCCACAATTTTCTAGGTGTATTTTTTATAAAGTTTTCAATGGAAAATTTCAATTTGTGACATATTTTGGTGGATGTTGTAGAACAATTTTCCATTTTATAGGTAATCAAAATAAATTATAAGTATGATACATTATGAGTGTTTTAAAAAAAAATTAATAAATTTTTTTATCCTTCTTACATTGCAATGAATTAATTGTTGGCATATTCTTCACCAGGTGCTGAAAAGAATTGTTGTTAAAAGTAAAGACAACGAAAATATTCATTGGTAAATTTTAAGTATATGATGATTTTAGTGACGATTTTGTTCGTTGTTTGAATTTGGCAATAAATATATTATTCATTGTAGATTTAGCAATGGCTGATATAGCAACGAATGGCAACAATTAAATTATTCATTGGTAGGTCATATAACAATGATTTATTCATAGTCATCTTTATAAAATATTCATCGCCTTTGATTACTTTTGTTGCACCATGTCGAAGACTAGAGTTAAAAAATAACACAATATTGAGACATATATATGATCATCAACCATATATTGAATCTAATTAAGCAACTTTCCATATCTTAATTTCCATCTTGAATCCAAGTTCTTATACAAGATCCTGATTAATGCTAGGAATTCCATGCTCTTAACTAATTTGATATGTCAATCAAAATGATCTAATTGTAAAAGTTGAAGTACATTCAAAGTTTTGTAAAAACTCCAATCAAGTAATGAGCCAAGATACCAACCTAAATCATAATGAGAGGATGGCAATGGATCAAGATCATTCAACATTTTGCAGTCCCATTCTTTTAATTAATTAATTAACTAATCATATTTACATTATAATAATTTTAGCCTAAGCACAATATTGAAGAAAAGGATAGGATGATGAAGATAAGATGACCACAGATTGGAAGAAAATGACTGGATTATGAAGGGTTGATGTGCATATGGACAAATGGGAGTTTATCTTATACATCCCCTACTCCATGGAGGCAATCAAAAAGCAATAGGAGTACTAGAATAATACTTGTTGAGTACATTGAAAAGGCAAAATGACCATGACTCATGACCAAGTATAAAAGCAAAATCAAAACAAACCTAAAACCTATCAAAAAATGAACAAACTAACAACCAATAAATCAAAGGATAATGTAAGGCAATTGGATTCTATCTAGCTGAATGATGCACTGATTACGACGAGCCAACTCCAAGGGTGAGCAGAAAATCCACCATTCATCCTCTCTATGATCAGCAATTCGGATCACCAAGAGGTTGACTAAAGGATGGAAATATGATAAAGACCGAATTTGATATCTTCGCACTTGAAAGGAACAAAAGTCGCTTTTAGTAGGCCAAGCAACCTAAATTTTCCCATTCCACTGGTAATAGAGAAGGGTAGAGTCTTCAACCTACACAGGAGAAGAAGAGGAAGAGGTGGAAAGGGCATGAAGAAGGGATTTTAAGAAGAGCAATCTTAAAAGGCAACTTGGTCATCTTCAAAGAGGCGCCACACAAGAAATTACCACGATGGTCATGGATAACCCGCCCTAAATGATTGCAAGAATTGTCATGAGTGGTAGCAACGTTGAGCTTAAGACTGAAGTTAGGACGAACCCAACTAAGGACCATTTCTTCACAACATTGATTACGAACCATTTAGACATTTCAAAATTGTGCTAATTGCATGAAAGGAGATAAGAAAGTCCATTGAGATCAAAAGACTCATTCTTTGTTTCCAATCCACCAAATATTATACCAAATAAAACAAATGAATCCCTGGATAGCTTTTCATCTCCTAGTTCGAGTACGGCTATGCATAATAGAAGAAAAAATGAGTCCAGGTTGATGGATTTATGATATTTTTTGAGAAAGCCCATTTGGAAATGAAATAAGAGAGCTGACTTTAATAGAATAAATGGACTATGTACATAGAATTAGGAGAGGTTGAACATCACAAGCACTTGGACACTAAGGGAATACCAAGTCTAGAGATATTATCATCAGTAGGGATCTTGTTTTGCAAAATGCACCAAGTGTAGAGGGAAATATGCAAAGGAAGCTTGAGGTTCCATAAGCCTTCGATACTTACATCCGCAGGGTAGTTAGGAAAATTGAGGGAGTAAGTAGAGGCCACTAAAAAGTTCCCAGAGGGGGAAGGGGTCCAAAGTTGAACATGACTATGACCATTAAGTTGAGTATCCTCGATATTCCTTTGAATAGGGTGGGGAATGATAGACATAAGATCCACATTAGGGGGATTGATTAAAGCATCTTTGATGGTGATAGGGTCAGGATGAAGATTATTAGGAAAGAAATCTTGCAGTGGAGAGTTTCCCTTCGAAATATCAAACCTGAAATCCAGTTTTCCTTCGTGAACCTCCCAACAAATAAAGGGTTTCATCTCAATATAGGCTTCATAGAGAAACCATGATGTAGTAGGTAGAGAAGAGGAATTTACAAACTTGGTGCCACAAAGATCTCCAATGAGTTCACAAAAGGGAGAATCCCAAAATAAAACATTCCAGACCCTTTTCAGCTTTATTGCTTTTCAAAAGAGAGATAGGTTATGAACACCCAGGCCATCAAACTCCAAAGGCTTAGAGATTTTCTTGTAGGAAATTTGGTGATGGTGGTGATCATTCTAAAGGAGCTTGTTAGGTTTAAATTACCCAAAATAGATAGGTTATGTCATAGTATAGTCTCGTAATAACCTAAACAAAATATTTGTAACAAAACTCATGGTGAGTCTCGATCGATCGTAGGGAGTCAAAAGTGGCAAACAGATCCTGACTAAGCTTTCTCTAAGATCAGGGTCCGATTTCCAAATGATGTACATTCATTTCACCGGTAGCATTATTAATGCGAATAACATGTGCTTACTTGAGGAACATAATAAATGTGAAGGTGTGTGTGTCCGTGCGCACAGTTTCTGTGATGCAAATACTACCAATGGCATTAAGATCTAGTGCTAAATCATTCACATGCTCCACTATTGCCATTATTATTTTTTTGGTAATTTTCTAATAAAGAGAAACAGATTCAAAACAAGGCATCATATATAAATGGCTGTTTCTAGATACATGCTTCAACTAATTTTATGAATGTAGTAAAAGAACAAGAGTAGAGAGAGAAAAGTAGGGAGATAAGAACAAAGTTGAGGGTGCTAATGGTGCTCCAGCGAGGAGTGCCTCAGTGACCTTGGATTACTTCGAAGGAAACAACAGAACGAGCCCCTCTGGTGGTAAGGGGGAAGTTAGGAGCTTAGAGGAGGAAGAGCTCTTGAGGTGGAAATGGAGAAGGAGAGTGCTTGGTGTAGTGGTCATGGATATGGGGGGTTCTTAGCTCTTTATATAGGAAAAATGAGGGGTAGAATATGTATTTTAGTGCTCTCAACTGTGCCATCAAACAAGAGCCATCCATCTACTGATCAAGCCCTCAGATCACGTTAAGATCAACCTTAGATCGCCCTCCATTGCATGCTTCAATGTGTGCTCACCAAGTGGCTTCATCGGGTGTGTTAGATCCCCATCGTGCGGCTACTAGTGCATTAAACCTACCTTCCTCGTGCACTCATAACACATGCTCAATCATGGCCATTGGATCTGATGATCAACGGTTGAGATCTCGTCAATCGCATGTGCAATGACTACTAAAGACTCGCCTCCATGTGTGATCTCACGTCATTCGCCACATGCTGATCTCATGGTCATTTGACGTGCCACGTGGCACGCTGCTCGTCGTGTGATCCAAATTCGACACTCAAATTTAGCATGCACCACGCTCAGCATGATTTCGTCTTCTCCCCGCGTCTTGAATGGGCGTTGGCTACTCGCGATAGTGTGCTCGACACGCGCCATGCTCGTGTTTGTGTTGAGCAGTTGATTTTGTGTGCATGCACCCTCAGCCATTGGATGACGATCCAATGACCCACAGAGCTCGTGGGATCACCTTCAGAGAATGAGGCCGCAGTGGAGTGCCGTTGTGATGGTGCCACATGGTTCCATCTTGATTGTCCGTCTTCCTTCCTTTGTAGATGGTGCGACAAGGCTCTGATCGAAGTGATTTTTACGTCCTTGGACTATGATTGTCGTTCTAAGTCCTTCCTTACGGTTAGATTTATCATCCGCAGGCTCAGATCATTTGTAATTATTATTACCAATCAATTAGAACATAAAAATAGCAATATTCTTTACATAGCTAAACAAATCAATTATGATGCAACTATGCAGCTCATGCATGCATTATTCTTAAGTTAGGTTAGGATCTGACTTAATTTAGGATGATTAGGCCCTATCCTGAAAGCTTGGATTGAATTTTGCCAAGGATGAGAAAAAAATAAGACCCTTTGGAGTGGCCAGGAAAGATGGGATAACCCAAGTAGGTAAAAGGAAAGGATCTGACTTGGTAACTCATGATTGAAAGTAAATGAGAAAGTCTTCCTCTTCGAAAGTGCTGGCCAACATAGTAGAAACTTTTAAGAAGACTTACCTTTTGACCAAACACAATTTTGAAGGATCTAATGAACTAAGATAGATTACTAATAGATTTATGATTTCCATTGAGGAATGTGATTATATCAACAACATAAAGAATGGCAATAGGAGTAGACACATTACGCTTAATCGAGAAGGGCTACATTTTTCCTAGCAATGCTAGTTGTTTGAGACCACGTATAAAGGCCTCCATGAAAATGTCAAAAAGGAATGACAAAAGTGGATTATCTTGCTTAAGACCACGAGTGACCTTGAAAAAAGGAGAAGAAATCCCATTAATGAGAATAGAGGACCCTCATGTTGGACAACGTTTTTAATCAACCCAATATATTTATTAGGAAAACCAAAATGATCAAGAATTTTAAAGAGGACCTCCCAACTATCCTAATCATATGCTTTGTCAAGATCAAGTTAATGAATGATGTTAGACCCAAAGACCTTACGATCAAGCCTCTATGTGAACTCAAAAGTAGTGGCAATGTTCTCAAAGATTGATCTACCTTAAACCAAGCTTGTCAAGTGGAGATGATTTTGGGGAGTAGAGAAGTAAGGCATTTAGCCGCAATGCTAGAAGCGATTTTGTAGGAAACATTATAGAGACTAATGAACCTATAATTAGAGAGCTCCCAGATGATTGCATAGCAATCATAGGACCTAAATTGACTAAATTAAGCTAATAACCTAACTTACATTATAAATAGAGCACCTATTCCATGCATTTCATGCATCAGCATCTCATGTATATTCTTGACCAAATTTCCCTATTTTATGGCTCTATTAGTAGTATTGTCATCTCATGTGCATAGGACCTTGAAAGGATAGCTACAACTGGACTAAAGAAATTTAGAGACATCATACCCACATACAAACAACAGAGAGAACGACCAGAAATCAAAAGAATAGACGAGAGGGAGACAAGCTCATGCAACATCAGGACAAGCATGGCCCTATCAGGGCAAGGCCATGCAAACCCATGCAAGGCACAGTTCACATCCAATCCACACACACCCATGCACACATATTGAAGCATGCACAAAAATACATGAACATAATCACTCTACATACACAGATGGGCATACATAAATACACATATTGCACATTATCACCCACTACACATTTTGCACATCTTTATTAATTTAGTCACACTAGAATGTGGGCCTAGGAACACCACTACATGATTTAATTTGTTAGGCAACATATGCCCACATATAGCCCACACCACTCAAGCCCAACATTACCTTAATCACCTCCACCAAACCTAAACTCCAATAGTCTTTCACGACACTTTAACCTAGCCTAAACACCACCCAAACGACCTCACTAATCCACCTTATCCCAATGCCAACCCCATCCCTATCCATCTCCCTTTGACCACCTTGAGTTATTCCCTCACATTAAGGTGTACACAACATTAGAACCTTTCATACCCTTAAGTTGTGCTCTTAACCTATACCTTACACACCTCTCTAGAACCACCTTACCTAGAGCCAACATCTATGAAAACCTAACCCCCCATAGGTGCACCCCCCTCTCCACTCCACTTTCTCTTCCTCTCAATCACCAAAAGCTCTCTACTCTCTCAGGTGCTCTCTCCTCCCATGGCCAAAGGATAGGTTGTGCCCCCTTGGTCATTGGTGTTAGTACTCAAGGTGAAGAAGGGTAGGTATTGCCAAGGATCCCTTCACCTCCCAATAATCTAAGTAGCTTCTCATTTGGAGGACACCTTCCCTTCTTCCTCATTCTCTTTTTCATTTTGTTGTAGTTAGTTTTATTTCTAAGCACTTAGCTAGTCTTTCATTTCAAGCAATAGTTATTTCCTTCTTGCTTTTCTTTGGTAGAGTAACATGTTCTTTTGATTATGCTCTTTTTATTTGGACTATAGTATTGTTCTCTATTTAGGTTATTTTCATTCACACACACCCACACTTACATGCTAGCATCACAAACACCACCATCACCACTTTACTCACTCACTTCCACCTTCTACACCCCATGACCACACTTATACACATTCCCAATCACTTCACATATCACCATCACCACTTCACTCACTCTCCGTTTTAGTCACATTCTTAGTAGCTTCACTTCACCATCTTCACTCACTAGACATACACGATCCACTCATTAGTGCATGCCCATTGATGTTCAACTACCTTACATAGTTAATAAGTAATTGTTAAATTATAGTATAATGAGCAAGGTAATCGACACATTTTATAAATTTATACTGGTTAAGTCTAGGTCATTCGCTGGGAGGCTAAGTTAACAAAAAATTCACCATTTATTCTTAATTTGTTTTTTATGATTAATTACAACAATTAACTAACTACTATATACTTAACCTATATACTTAACTTATATACATAACTATTACATAACTTACTTAATACATACTTACTATTTATAACTTATAATTTACTATATACTTAAGTTGCTTAATTTAAATAACTTAATTAATACTTAGTCATTATGAATACTAAACTAGAACTTAATTACTTAAGTTATACTTAGCTTACTAACTATAAGTTACTAAATTACTATATTAATTACTTTACAACTTATTAAACTATTTAAGATTACTACTTGGATTATACTACTGCTTAATATTTAATTATTAATATAGCTAGAGTATAGTTAACTATAATAATTAGCTACATACTTAACTTACTACTTAAGTAACTAATTAATTACTATAATATGCTAATCACATAAGTAATGAACATTAATAACATGGCAATCATTCCATAATGAATTAAAAATAATATACATTAAATTGTGAAAAGAATTATACAAAAAAAATGTTGTTTTGAAATAATTATTAATCCATAATTTTTAACAACTAAGGCTAATTTCATTTGATACTTAGGCCATAAAGCCTTTCAATGCTCGCACACAACCTTCACAGGAGTCTAAGTGTTCTCAACACTTAGAATTTTCTCGATCTGCACATAAGCCCTTCCACACCAAAAGGATCAAGATCTACATGACCTTTCATAGGATTAACGGCTAGGATGGCTGGATCGGTACCACTACTAGGCCACATGTCTGTTTAAGTGTGAGTGTCATCTTTTTGAGATACATGTCGTAGTATATGACAAAATTTGCACAAACACTTAAATTTATAAAACTCGAAATCAATGAGTCTGAGGTCGTTCGCTGGGTGCAAATATGGAATTTACAACACTAATTGCAATATAAAATAGATGAGCACAATAATTAACTGTCACAAAGATATGCAATGAATAAACTACTCAAATTGATATTCAATTATAATCAGTAGTATTTAAAGAAATCTCTATGATAAATAGAAGAGAGAAACACTAAAAATGGTGATTTAGATCCCCAAGAATGTCCCTCAAGTTAAGCACATATCAAGGCATATCAACTTAATCAAATATCTCAACAGTGGTCTTTGAACCACTAATCCACGTTAGCCATGAGCTAATTAATCCCATAGTACTAGATCGGTTGTCAGCCTCAAAGGGGTAGACGACATGAGTTTCACCAAGCCTTAGAATCATAAGGCTTTAATAGAGCCATAGCACTTCAACCAAGCATAAAGCCAACATAGGATCAGAAGCTTCTTCAAATTCTCGCTAAGTGTTGGAGCGAGTAGGCATGCATCTCGAGGCACATGGCACATATCGAGAAGCAAAACCACTCCCATCCTCCTCAAATTCTCTTTCTTTCCTCTATTTAGAACTGGGTAATCAGGCCACCAGGTCATGGGTCTAGGCTCACCGGTCATGAGGTGAGCAAGGTGTGCGTGGGTAAGTGTGAGGGGACCCAAACCCTGTGTACGTGGGTGATAAGGCACTATGACAAATTCCTTATATGTGCCTTTGGGATGTCTAAAGCTTACGAGGTGGGACTAAAATCCCATTCTTTCTCGTTTGCACAGCTGCTGAGGATTTCGCTCTTGTTTCGAATAGCTGTGGGGTTTGCCTCATCAAATTGATGTTGCAATCATGTTCTTTAGAGGAAGCTGCACCTACTAGTGATTGTCTCAAAGTCGGATGTGAACGAAATGTAGCGGTCGACATCGAAGAAGGAAATGGCAATAGTGGTACTCCGGCAAAGACCTGAAACATAAAGTACGGGCTTAGGCCTAAAATAAAGCGTTCATTAGTATCAGCGGAGCACGGTGAAGGTGGTGGTGGTGTTGATTTGGTGCATAGAAGCGTAGGATGGCTGGAAGTCATAGGAAATGAACGGTGGATGGTGGGTCATTTGGCGAGGGTCTAGAGTAGTCCAAACTCCAAATAATGTTAGGGCTTCTGACCGATGTGGTGTCGGGATGCTTTTGGTGAGGGTAGCTTGAAGTTTGGTGTACTGTGTAGTGTGTTCTACCATGCCAGCGGCATGGCCGGAAGTGGAGACAATGGGGGAGAGCTTGTACGGTGATCAAATTGAGGGGAAAAAGGGATAGATAGAACCTAGGGAGAAAGAGAGAGAGAGTGAACCTCATATGGATGACGGGGAAGAAGTTGGCTTCGGCTTTGATTGATCAGCATTGAGGAAGGAGAATAATCCAATGGACAAACAACGATGAAGAAAGGGTAGAAGATGTGGGGCTTTGGTTAGCCACCATCGGAGGAAGATGAGGAAGATTGTTGCGCTTCCAATTTGACCATTGGAGGTGTAGATGAGGTAGAGCAAGGGGGTTGCCAGAGCGTAGGTCAGAGTCGGCTGGGGGAGAGAAGGAAGACTTGTTCTGGCCTTAAACCTAGCTAGAAAGGATAGCTAAAGCTCCACGAGCTTTTATAGAGCTCAAATAGGGCATGAATTGCCTTAAATTGGTATGGATTGCTCGTGAAATTCATGAGGAAAACCCACTAAATTTTGTGGGTTTGCTAGAGCTTTTGGCTGGCAATTGAGCTTTAGAATTGGGTTCAATGGGTAGAGAATCTCCCGAGGATCATTTCTTCTAAATTTGAGAGCATTTATTGAGAAATCAGGGAGTTCTCCAAGTTTGATGGTCAGTGGGTCATTGGAGATATTTTGTTCTGACCTCTAATAGGGGCAGGGGCATTTCTGAGAAAAAGATGAGAAGTTAGCAGCATAAATGCAAGGAACTTTGAAACCTAAGGGCTTAAATGTAGGAACAGAGGTTTTTAGGGACTGAAACTCAAACTAGGTCAAGATGGACTCTGATTGGGCCTAAATAGTGGTACCAACTGAATTTGGACCAAAGGAATCTAATTGTGAAGTTGGATTTGAGTTTTAACAATGTTTGGCCAGGCAATTTGCATAGAAGCTCAAATTAGGGAAAAATTTCATCTGAAGCTCTATCTAAGGTGAAAATGGGTTCATATGGTCAAACCAAGGGTACCAAACCTCTTAGAATATTTTTCTATGAATTTTAGGAAGTTTAGATGAATTTTATCCTAACAAGAACCTCTTTAATTTAAGCGGGTCAGAAATTAGGATTTTGTGTGTTGTTGCAATTCTTGAAATGTGTGAAACCCTATTTTTGTCTATATGGACCCACTCTTTGGACTTTATGCTCATTTAACCTTCAATTAACCCCTGACAAACCCCATGGTTACTCTACAGTTATGATGTGATGTTAAAACTGTAGAATTAGCCTTCTTTTAGTGTTTCGTATTAAAATGGATCTCAGTGGAATTATGGCTCTTAGGCAATCATGTAGGAGCATTTGTCACTTGATTTTTACTAATTTAAGTTAGTTATGGCTAATGATGGTGTTACCATCAGTGTAACCATCACATACTTCTCCTTGGCACCTGGAGGTTGCTCTACAGAGCCACATCATTACATAATCAATGGTTAATATCAAGCAAGAGCTCACGTAGCATGTGCACGCTTGCGCCATTGTCGATTAATCGACGTATGCTGCGATTCTTTATATATCACAGCAACACTTCCTCCACTCTCGAGGTGGGACTATGTCTGTCTCTTCTCTTCAGAGCACGTGCTTCATTCCAGCTCTGATTCAAGCTCAAATCATGGTCACTCCTCGACAAAGTCAACAACCCAAAATAAGAGATCTATGATAGAACTCTCAATTGTACCCTTCAATTCCATGAATAGTGCACAGTAGCTCCACCTAATTAGATCTCAGAAATGGCTCCACGCCATCACTGATTAACAGCTTTACCTGCAGAACTTAAATCTTTCACCTAATCTCTCTATCTCACTCACTCTTATAGACTACACTTTGTGCCTAACGATGTTCCGCATTCAATGAAGCATAGAGGAAAGCTTCAGGACACCTAAGATGTCTTGCTGCTTATGTAGGTCAATAGGGAAGATCAGATAAAGATCTAATAGACCTAATTGAGAGATTAGAACCTATAAAATGGTTCTAGATGACTTCATAGGATTCAAGCCAGCTGTTTTGAGCTAAAATTGACTTTAAATTTCATCTTAAGCTCTATGAAACTCACTACAGATCATACTGTCTCCAAACTCAACAGAATTGACTTCAAACCTGATACAATTCTAAAACTATTTAAAAACATCCCTAATTGAATCCTAACAACCTAAGGAACATAAATCACTCTTTAGAATCTAGTTCAAGAGCTCTAAGTTCCACAAATGACCTTAGGTTGACCAATTGAGCTAAACATTTGACTTTTAACTCTAGAAGGATTGAACTTGAAATAACTATGCAAATCAACTTAGATTCTTCTCAGAAACTCAATAGGTCCTAAAAGATTAGAATTTGACCTTTGGAGTACAAGCTTCAGTTCTTTTGCCTGAGTCCAAAAATGAAGTTGTTCGACAGAAAAACCTAGAGTTCTAACAACCTAAATGTGGTTTAATCTACACTCTAGAGGATCTAAGGAAGCTCATGGACCTATTACTAAGGTTTGACATCAAGGGAATTATCAGACTCAGCTCTGCTGGAGCTAAGGAAGGCAGATCTGATTAGAGTGATAGAATCATTAGAACTTGTACTCAATATGTGGATTGCGACCAATAACTCATAATTAAGTGATCTGGAACTTCTCTAAGTGTTTTAATTACTGTAACTCAAGGAATGATTTGCCATAGCTCACCATTTCTCCAGTGATTAATGGATTTGGTCGCCAAACATCAAAACTCAATTAAATAGCTCAAGCAATAGATCATGAGCTTCTTGAGATCATTCGAAATCTCAAGAACTCCTAAATTTAATCAATCAATGTTTAAATTAGATGTTCAAACTCAGAATGCTTAGAAATAAAATCTGGGTTCATCAGAGTAGTAAAGAAAACAATCCACTCAATTGAGTGAGGCGAATCACTTAATGAGTGATTGTGAAGGTGGTGATGTAGTTGAATTAGGCAGAGAAATTCTCCTAAACTAAATAAGAAAAAGGTCGAATGGGGATGGCATGAAGATGGCGAGAGAGGGGTAAAGGCGGAGGTTTGATGGTCGACAGAGAGGGGGTGGAATGTTGGAGAGGAGGTTTTGGGGCTATGTTCTAAACGTGGACGTGATTGTGTAAAACACACTTTCGTCGTAGTATAATCGTGTTAGAAACTATAAAATTTATTTCAATCAAACTCGAAAAATTTGAAGTTGATGTTTTCAAAATAGAGTCTGAGTCGTTCGCATGGAGACAAATAAATTGAAAAGCACTTTTCCGAACTAGATCTAAAACTAAGCAGATTGAATATCAAGGAGAGTGATATCTAGAACATGCAACTTAATTAAATACTAGAACTAAGAAGCCTGCAACTTGAAGACAAGTTGAAAAGTAACCACTAGAACTTTATTGAATATATTAAGAGTTTTGCACATATGGAACTAGTAGAATCCTTCTAAAAAGAGCAAATTACAACTACAACAAAGTAACTACAACTAGATCTAGACTAAGAGAAATGCAGAGTAAGGGCTTCGAAGGAAAAGTCCAAAGTGACGGCATAGACGTGGATGCGAAGGTGCACCTGCAGAGATCACCGAAAGGAGGAAGATGAAGTAGAGGACTAGTTCTAGTAGGTGGATCTTTGTGGAAGTAGAAATGAATTCTAAGTAGGAGAGATGGATCTTAAGGGGGTTGGCTAGGTGTATTTATTGGAAATAGGGAGGCTTCCTATTGGTTGGTTTAGGTTACCTAGGATCACTAAGTTGTAGGGCTAGGATTTAATGGGCTAGGCATCAATGGTTAGGATTTATGGATAGGTGATAGGATAGGTTAGGCTTTTGTTGGGAATAAATCAAAGTTCTAAGATCAGTAAGTTGGTGATGGGAACACCATCATGAGCCCTAACTAGCCCAATTTGTTCTGATAAAGTTGATAAAAGCTCCTACATAACCATCAGAGGGTCATATGTGCATACTATTCTATTTTAAAAAAAAGAGAACACAGGGTTATTTATGCAATTTTAACTGCATTTCATAAGTACAGAATAACCACAGGAAATTCTAGGGGTTAATTAAAGGTCAAATGGTCATTAATGTCTAATAAGAGGGTCCATGGAGATAGAAATGGATTTTCATGCATTTTAAGATTTAATGGACATCCGAAATCCTAATTTCAGACCCACTTAATTAATAGAGGTTCTGGTTAGGATAAATTCATTAAAACCTCATAAAAATCATATAAAAATATTCTATAAGGTTTGGTATCCTTGATTTGACCATCTAAACCTATGTTGACCTAAAACAGAGTCTCGGACAGGAAGTTGCCCTAATTTAGGTTTTTGCATAAATTTCCTATACAAACTTAGTCATAACCAAAATCCAACTTCACCATCAGATTCCTTCAGTCTAAATTAGGTTTGTACCAAAATTTAGGCCCAATCAGAGATCATCTTGATGTAGTACGCATTTTGGTCTAGTCTGACTCTTTTTCTCTCAAGTAACCCCTCAGCTTTTGAAATCCTTTCAAATGGCCCCCTAGGTTTGCCATCTTCTTCACATAAAGGTCCCTGCCGCCATTGAAGTCAACTGACATCCAAGCAGTTCATTGACCAACCTGATTCCTACTCAAATGGCAATCAAATATCACCAAAATTGATTGGATTGATGTTCACACCTTGATGAATCTATTGGGATTGTTCTTAACTCCTAAATCCCTTTGATTCTTATGTGTGATGCACAAAATCAGTGGATGCTTTCTTAAATCCTAAGGAACAAATCAGAGCTCCTTCCTGTTATAGAGCTCGATTAGAGCTCTATAAAAGCTCCCTCATTGCAAACCTCACCTCCTTAGCAGGTTTTTGGGCCACAAATATCTTCCTTTCTCCCTCTCTGGCCTACTCCGAAGCTTGCTCCAACGACTGTCCTTCCCTATTCACTTCATCCACTGCCACATGCTATAGGCGGTCGGTTCCAACTCCCCTCTTCATTCTGCACCTTGCAATATCGGGGAGGAGCTCTCAGACCCCCTCTTCGTTGCCATTCTCCCTCCTAGAGCATTCATCTTCTCCAGCACCAGCTCATCATGGTTATCGCCTCCTCCGCTTCCTCATCGTCTGCTAGCTACTCTCTTTGATGCCTCAGCATCCACTCATCATCACAACAACTTCAGACTTCAATTTCGACCATCGTCGTGCCCACTCCAACTCTATCTTCCACCTCTCTGGCATACCTCCGGCGAGGCATTCCCACCGCCACACTGCACCAATCCACCTCCCACCAGATTAGAAACCTCCGCTGTAGTTCGCCGACCAAAACACCTCAAGTATTTGAGGGGATTGGCCGCTCATTTGCTCCACCTGACTCACACCCCTCTTCATTGACGTCTCAAGGTTGTTAGACCTTTTTAGGCTCATGCACTCCATACCACAACTACCACCACACTTGCTGTGCTCTGGCGATCCTTTTGAGCATGTTTGACTTGGCTTCAAGGCCATGTTCATTCTTTCAGGTACTGCTACTACCTCGATTTCTCCAACTTTGCCTTCAATCCTCCAGTTACATCCACTCCAGATTCCACTCTCAAGCTCCGCAGGCGACTCCCAAGCATCTTTCTAGACCCTCAGTTCCATGCCAAGAGCTCGCCTTTGACCTCAATTGGAGGCTTCTTCACCAGCTGCTGCTCGCACGTGGAATAGTGGGAAAGTTAGTCCCACATCATTGGATTAGGAGCTGATAGTGCAACATATATTATTTTTCAGCATTGGACCCGTTGCCCAGTACACTAGGGGTCGGGTCCCTCCTCACGCCCTCTTCACACCTCGGCTGCTACTCACACCCAATAGGCCTGGTCCCCCTACCAGATCTGTATACCCACCTGGATACCTGATAAGAGACCTGATTACATGAGTCTAAGAGAGAAGAGAAGAAAAAAAAGAGAGAGAGGGGGAGAGGTTTTGCACTGCCTCCCTGTCTCCCTACAATTAGCTGCTGAGAGGCTTTTGTCTCTGTGGTGTTGTGCTATGCCTCTTTGCTGAGGCTAGAGAAGGAAGAAGGAACGAGGCCCTTGAGGCTCTTGCAGGCACTGTAGCAGGCTAAACTTAAGCCGTCTGAGGCTTGAATCTATCATCTGATATCTACTGGTTCTATGCTTCTGTGGCTATATTGGTTACTTAAGTGACATCGAACATCTGATTAAGTTTACTATTCATTTATTGGAGATTATTGTGAGCTTAATTTCAGGGGTTGATTGGTGATTTACATCACCATTTTACCCCTTTCTTTTTGCATTCTGATATTGACTCTCATATATATATTTCATTCTTGAATGGAATTTTGGTTATATCTATCCATATTTGTGCTTATAATTATGATCTTTGGAATTGAATTGTCATTAATTGCTCCTTGGTTCAACCTCACATACACTTTTTGAAATTCGAATTACAAATTTAAGTGTTTTCGAGCGATTTCGACTTGCTACATTGAAACGACTTTAAAACTTTGATTTCTCCCATCAGTAGTTGGGAAATGGATGGCTAGCATTAAATGATAGGGATATTATGAAATAGGCAACTAAATGGAGGAGGATAAATAGGCTGGGGAATGTAACCAAGTGAGAGGTTTTTGTTTAATTTTTTCTTTATTATCATTTTTTGGTTGGGAGAATAAATAAGTGGTGGAGAACGAGATTGGATGGGATTTGTTGCTTGGGTTTTATGGTTACATAGGGGATAGTTGTTGGGAGTTTGGTGGGTGTTGGATTGGGATTTAGTGGAGGCCATGAGTGGGATATGGTATTTGTGCATGGGGATGTTACATGGGTTTTTGCATGGGAATTATTTGGTGTTCAGTGGATGTCGAGGGATATGGAGGAATTGGTGAAAATTGTTTGGTGTGTAAATAAGGTTCTTGGGATTGTGGGTTTCGGTGGGGTAGGATTATGGTGGAAGGGATTATTTGTGGTGGGATTAACATGGATGTGGAATTTGTATTTGGGATTTTTGGGTGTGGTTATTAATATGTGGCTATCCAATATATATAGAAAATTAATGTACTTAGTCTAGCCACATTAAGGTCAGTTAGGATTAGGTGTAGGAAATTGGGTTTCTAAATAGGTTATGGCTACTTGGGGTAGGGTCTAGGTTAATTGGTTCTCCAAATTAAATAGGCTCACTAATAAGGCTGGTCCTTTTCCAACTGAGCTTAATCCAGAAAATCCAATCAGCCTTGCTCTGATCAACATGAAATTTTGTATTTGCACATATAAAAATAAACTCATCAAGATACCCGATACAATTGTGGGAAAAACTACATGGTCGGTCGTGTTTCGCGTGTTAGAAATTGAGGTTACAAGTAACCCATCATCGTAGTTGCAAAACGCATCGATCAAATAAAATTTTTACGGAAACTCAAAGGGAGTCTCAGGTCAAACACAAGGAGGCAACGTTTACTTTATTGAAAATCGTGCTTCAATTCATTTCTTTTTGGTATTTTGGGGTTTTGTTATTTTTTTGTATTTTTGAAATAAAAGAAAATAAGAAAATGTATCACAAGATAGAAATGTGGAACAAATATGATATATATTACTGCCAATGTCAATTACAAGAAACTATGAAAGCATATAAAGAGAGGGAGGTGAGAGAAAATCTCCCGAATCAGCTGTTCGGTGAGACGACGTTGCCTGGCGGAAGCTTGGACGAAGGAGGTGAGGAGTAGGATGATGGAGGTGAGATGCAGGAGGACGTCGTGTTGAGGAAAGCTTCAGCGTGGCTCCGGAATGGAGGTGAGAGGATAGAGGTGATCTGCTACCGGAATGGAGGTGGGAGGATAGCTCCAAGGTGACCTATGAAGGGAGATGGGAAGTTTGGAGAGTATTTGGTGGGGCAGAGGTTTGCTACACTAATAGGCACCTTGGGAGCTTGAGAACAAGCTCTAATGGAGCATTGGTAGGCTTGCTAGAGCTTGGGAGTAGGTGGGAGTAGAGTAGGTAGAGATAGCTTGGAAGGGAGTGGGTGTAGGTCCTCTTATAGTGGAGGAGAAGAGGCTAAAAATGGATAAAGGACCTTTAGCAACCTCCAGATCGTCGCTGGAAACGTTGCGATAGATAGCTCACCTCCACTCACGCACTTAGCTAGCTCTGCTAGCTTGCAATGAAATAGCGACTGCTATAAGTGTCGCTGTAGGTTAGGCTAGCTGTCGCTGAAAGCTAGCGCCAACTGCCCTTACGCCTATGCTGTGTTGCCCCGCTCATCACGCACGCTGACTGCACGCGCCCTGCTGTGTGCGCGTACGCTCGCACTGCCTTACGCTGGCGCTACCGCTCCATGCACCTGCCTAATTGCGAATTGGAGGGGCTGCGGGGGTTCGAACCCGCACCCCCCTTTGCAAACCAGTGCTCCAACCATTGCGGCAAACTTCCCTTGTGTCGTGTGGAGCTACTTGGTGCAACTGCTTCCCAGCCGTTGGATCTTGATCCAACGGCTAGGATTGAAGGGCATGGATGAAGAAGGAGTTGGGCGGTGCTGCTGGCTGGGGTTGGGTAGCCTAGATGGCACCACGTGGTGCCATCTAGGCCGTCAATCTTCTTGTTGTAGAGGGTGCTATGGTGCTCTGATCGAGATGATTCCCATGCTGTCGAATTGCGATCGTCACTCTGGATCCATCTGTACGGTTGGATTTTCCATCTGAAACCCGTATGGATGTCGCATTGCCCCCTGGCCATATAAAATGAAGGAATTAATATACAAAATATACAACTATCCTAAATGCCATGAAATCGATGTTATGCAATATTTATAACATGATATGCAATGCTAAGCCTAGGAACTATCAAAAATAAACAATTTATCATGAATTTATGTGTGTTCATCATACTCCCATGCTTACTTTTTGCTAGTCCCTAGAAAAATTAACCTAAATGCTATGTATAAAAGTAGAATCAGGGTTCAAGTAATCAGGCAAAATTCATTGATTGCTCTAAAAAATCTCAACCCCAAGACCTAATAACAAAAACTCAACAGTGCCCAGGTGCCTGCCAGAATGCAAACCATCCAAGCCCTCTCCTTATTTGAGAAAATTTTTTCTTCTTCTTTTCTAATTTTTTTTTTGTACTTTTGGAGTTTGAGAGTTACGGGATAACTTTTTACAGCTACCTGACCTGCCCAAGACTCAAAAGGGACTCTAAGTGCTAAGCATCTTGTGAAAAATAGTGAAAGACTTAATAGACAGCCGTTAAAACGGACTTCGGATTTCTACTACCCTAGGTGACCTTGCCAAAAGGTTTAACTTTACAATCGATAGCTTTCTCCCTACTTTCTTTTATATGGGGTCAACACAAGGGCGAACCCAATGTTTATCTCCCCAGTTTATTCTACTTCCCCACTTCTTCCCTAGCTATTTTGGGAATTATTGTGCACTTTTTTTTTTGTTGTGAGCTGGGTCCTGGAAAACCAGCCGGTGAGCTGTTACCACCGACAACTTGCTAGCCATACTCGTGTGGTGAAGTGTGGTTTTATTTTTTATTTTTTTTATTTTCTCCTTTCTCTTTTTCTTCCTCTTTTTTTCTTTAAGTAGGTGGCATTCCTGATCTAAGATTTACCTAAAGGCAATACAATGAAAACGGTCTTGTGGCTGGGCTCTGGACAACCAGCTGATGAGCTGTTACCACCGACAACTTGCCAGCCATACCACCCAAGTTGGTCCATTAGCTACCCAATTTCCATAAAAACCATCGAAAAGTGAGTCAGTGCGAAAAAATGTGTGTAGATGCTTAGGCTTAAAGTTCCTCCAAATCAAAGGGCGGGTTGATAAGTCTCATACTTATCATCGCAAATTATTTACCAAATTAAAATAAATTTTAATTGGCAAGGACTCGAGACTAAATCCACATTTGAGTGGACACCCAGGCTAATTAAGTCTGAAGACTTGAAGAGTCTAAGTATTCAGGTCTCAAAGAATCAATTCCTAAAGTTTACAACTCCTAATGCCTAAGTTCTCATCTCCTAATTCTAATTTTTTTTGTATGTTTTCAAATTTTCATTTTTTTTATTTTTTTTTAATTATTATTTTTTTAACAAGAATGAAATAATAGGAAATCACTGTTACAGCTGACAAAATGGTTATAAAATATGTCCACCCCCCCATACTTAGCTATTACAATGTCCTCATTGTGAAAAAAAATGAAAGCATGCAGGAGAGTAGAAGTGGAAGAATAGCACCTGGTTTTCGTGAGACTCTGGTTATCTTGGAACAGTCTTTACATGTGCTGAGTTTAGTGCTTTCAGCTGGGGGATGATCAGCCCGCGGTGGTTATGGTAAGGTAAGAGCAACCTTGTCCGAGATGGGTTTAGGGAGCACATGGTCAACAAAGGGTTTGAGACGCTATCCATGGACCTTGAAAATATTACCCGCCTTTGGGTCAGAGATTTTGACGGCCCCATTAGGGAAAATCTGCTCAATAACGAATGGGCCGCCCCACTTAGACCTGAGTTTACCGAGGAAAAGCTTCAATCGAGAATCAAAAAGCTAGACCTTCTAGTTCATCTCAAAGCTCTTACGTGAAATTGTCTGGTCAAGGAGAGCTTTGGTCCTTTCCTTATAGATTCTGGCATTTTCATAAGAATCATTTCGAAGCTCCTTCGACTCAGATAGTTGGAGTTTTCTGGTTCTCATGGCCAACTCAAGGTCCACATTACATTTCTTGATGGCCCAAAATGCCCGGTGTTCAAGTTCTATGGGTAAGTGACACACCTTCCCAAACACCAGACGGAACGGAGACATACTGATAGGTGTTTTGTATGCCGTACAGTAAGCCCAAAGAGAATCATCTAGCTTTTGGGTCCAGTCCTTCCTATCAGGCCTAACGATTTTCTGCAAAATGTTCTTGATCTCCCGATTGGAGACATCGGCCTGTCCGTTCGTTTGAGGGTGGTAAGTTGTGAAAATCTGATGTCTCACCCCGTATTTCCTCAGTAAATTTCAAAACTAGGCATGAGTGAAATGTGTGCCACCATCACTAATAATTGCCCTAGGAACCCCGAACCGACTGAAGATATTTCTCTTCACAAAATCGATGACCACCTTGTGGTCATTGGACCAGGTGGGAATTGCCTCAATCCACTTGGACAAGTAATCAACAGCGACCAAAATATACTGGTGTCCAAATGAAGGAGGGAAGGGTCCCATAAAGTCGATGCCCCAAATGTCAAAAATTTTAATGGAAAGAATTGGGTTCAGGGGCATCTTATCTCTCTTAGCCATGTTCCCAAGTGTCTGGCATCGGGTGCATGACTTAGAGAATTTTTGGGCATCCTTAAATAATGACTGCCAATAGAATCTAGATTGCAAAATTTTTGCGGCCGTCTTTTTCCTGGAAAAGTGTCCACCACACGTGGATGTGTGACAGAACTCAAGTATGCTATGGAACTTGACTTCCAAGATGCATCGGCGAATGACCTGGTTGCGCCAATGTGGTATAGCTCAGGATCATCCCAAAAATACCCGTTGTTGTTTGGTCCAATCCTGAGGGATTTGACCAATGGCCAAATAATTGACAATATCCGCAAACCAAGGGATTCGGATTCCCGAGACTATGAGGATAGTTTCATTCAGAAAAGTATTAGAGATCGGAACATCCAGATGAGGAGAATCAATTAGGATTCTTGAGAGGTGATCTGCCACTACATTTTGTGCCCCAGCTTTATCCCTGATTTCAAGATCGAACTCTTAAAGCAGCAGAATCCAGCGAATAAGCTGGGGTTTAGCATCCTTTTTGGCGAAGAGATGTTTCAAGGCCAAGTGGTCAGTATAGATGATGACACGAGAACCTAACTGATAAGCCCTGAAATTTTCTAAAGCGAAAACTATAGCTAGCAATTCTTTTTCAGTAATGGTGTAATTCCTCTGGGCCTCGTCCAGAGTTTTGCTAACATAGTAAATCACTGAGGGCTTTCTCTCAATCTTTTGACCCAAGACAGCCCCGATGGCATAACCAGATGCGTCAGCCATAATCTCAAATGGGGCTATCCTGACTGGTGGTTGCAATACTGGGGCACAGGTGACGGCCATTTTCAATAAATCAAATGCCTTATGAAATGATTCATCAAACTCAAACGACGTGTCTTTGGCCAAAAGGTTAATCAAGGGTTGACCAGCCTTCGAGAAATCCTTAATGAAGCTTCTATAAAAACCCACATGCCCAAGGAAAGAGCGAATCTATCTTACAGATGTGGGTGGAGGAAGTCTAGAGATAGCATCCACCTTAGCTCTATCAACTTCCATTCCTCGATTAGAAACCACGTGACCCAGGACGATGCCCTCCTGAGTCATAAAGTGGCTCTTTTCCCAGCTAAGGACCAGCCATGTTTTGATGCATCTCTGAAGGATCAATTCCAGGATAGCCATGCAAGACTCAAAAGAATCTCCAAAAATGAAGAAATCATCCATGAACACCTCAAGACAATCTCCCACCATGTCAAAAAAGATGGCCATCATGCACATTTGAAAAGTCGCAGGTGCATTACAAAGCCCGAATGACATTCTACGGAATGCAAAGGTTCCGTAGAGACATGTGAAAGTTGTCTTTTCCTGGTCTTCGGGATGGATAGGGACTTGTTTATATCCCAAGTAACCATCCAGGAAGCAAAAATATTTTTGCCCAGCTAACTTTTCGAGGATTTGATCGATGAATGGCAAGGGAAAGTGATCCTTTTTAGTGGCAATGTTCAACATCCTATAGTCAATACAGACTCTCCAAGTAGAAGCTGAACGAGTGGTGAAGGTTTCCCCTTTCTCATTAGTTGTAACGATTATTCCCGCCTTCTTGGGTACAATCTGAACGGGCTTAACCCACGGACTATCTAAGATTGGGTAAATAATCCTAGCATCGAGCCACTTAATTATCTCCTTCTTGACCACTTCTCGCATATTCTTGTTTAGTCTCCTTTGCATTTCGCGAGAAGGGCGGGATCCATCTTCCATGAAAATACGATGGTTACAATAAGATGGCTCGATCCCCCTGAGGTCGTGGATGGTCCAACCAATTGCCTCCTTATTGTTCTTAAGGACCTTAATCAACCTCAATTCTTGCTCCTTAGTCAAATCAACACTAATAATCACAAGGAGTGTGTTTTCAGGTCCTACAAACTCATATTTCAAATTTTTGGGCAATGGTTTTAATTCCAGCTAGGGTGGGTTTAGAATAGAAGGAAGGGAGGATGCTGATGAAAATTCATCAGGACAATCCAGTGGAAGAGGCTGGGAATGAACAAAATCAATCGCCTCTTTAGGATGTGGCAGGTCTACCATGGAGAAGGGTTGTGGGTTGGGTTAGCTAAAGCTAATGGAGTCCTCGAGTGCATTGATTGTCATACATGTCTCAAGATCCTGATCCTCGAGTTCCTCAATGAATCCACAATCCTCAAATCCTCTTGTCACCTTAAAAATATCCAGAGTTAATTTCTTATCCCCAAAGGCGATCTCCATACTACCACTTTCACAGTTTATGTTGGCCTTGGCGGTAGCTAGGAACGAACGCCCCAGAATGATGGGCGTGTTCCTCAAATCATTAGGTACATCCATGTCGAGGATGAGAAAATCTATAGGAAAATAGAAATCCTTGACCTTGACAATTACATCCTCAATAATGCCTCTCGGTGTGGTGACCGATCGGTCTGTTAATTGTAGCGATACTGAGGTTGGCCTGAGTTCACCTAACCCAAACTTCTCATAAATAGAAGTTGGAATTAGGTTGATGGATGTGCCTAGCTCCAATAGTACCCTATCAAAAGTGTATTCCCCAATAATGCATGAGATCAAGGGGGCACCTGGATCTTTCTTCTTTTGAGGAAGGTGATGCAGGATTACAGAACTTGCCTGCTCAGAGAGAATCATCTTCCTTGGAGTGGGTTCTCTCGGCTTGCGCTTTTGGGTACACAGTTCTTTCAAGAATTTAGCGTAAGCTGGGATGTGCTTAATAGCATCGAGGAGCAGAATATTGATCTCTATGCTCTTGAATAAATTCAAAAGCTCCTTGTTGTTGTCTAGGGTTTTCTTCTTCTTGGTTTTCAATAGGGCCTCAGAGAACGGGATATGGGTGGAATTTTCAATTTCCGATCCCTGGGCGTTATTGTCTTCTTCAACCTCCTCCTTCTCTTTCTCGAGCTCCCCAAGATTTTGACTTCTAGAAGGTAATTCTGGGTTCTGGGTCTACTTCCCACTTCTCATGGTAACAAAGTTTGCAGAGGCATAAGGGTTTGGGTCTTAAGGTGGATTAGTGAAGATTGGAGGGCCTTGGTTGGTCATGTAACCAGAAGAAGAAGAAGAGGGACCCTGCTCAACCATCTGAGCATGCACCTGTGGGTCCCTTTGATTCCCGTACCCTTAGGCTCTATTGCCCTGATTTTGCACATTACGCGGGTTTGGTACGGGTTGAGATGGTAGGGATTCGGGTTGTCAGGTGTTTGCAATTAACCCGCATTGCAAGTTATCCAACGATGTCTTCATTTGTTGCATAAGATGAAGAAAGGACCCTTGCATTTCCACCATCTGCCGATTCAAATCAGCCTGCCCCGCAGATTGTTGGGCATTCCAAGATGGTTGATTAACCGGTCTCGGGGGCAACTAGGTGTATACTTGAACCTGACCCATCGATTTTTGAGATGCATAGTTGCTGGGTCGAGATTGGGTCTGTTGCCCCTGATTTTTCCAAGAGAAATTAGGGTGGTTCCTCCATCTCGAGTTAAAAGTGTTGGAATCCGGGTTGGACCTAACATTCTCCTGCATTGCATAAGCATCCTCATAAAACGAGGATGAAGAGAAGGAAGGATCAGAGAAACTGGGATCAAAGACCCTAGTTTGGAACCCATATGGTTCCGAGAAATCCTGGCTCACAGGTTGAGCTGAATCGAGTTGGTTCACGAATTCCCGCCTCGTGGGAGCTCGTGAGGAATGGAATCCTGAATTCTAGGATTGAGTGGGTAAAGAAGTGTTTCATGAATTCCGAGGCATCCATTCTTCCATTTTCTTAGCAACCAAGTCCATTTTATCAAATTTATTACAAATTAATTCTATGTCAAATGAATGATAATCCTGGATCTCATTAGCACTTGACCTAGGTTGTTGGGACCAGTTCAATGAATCCATGGAGGCATGATTAATTAAGTTCTCACTCATTTCCTCAAATAGGTTGTATGCACTATCTGCATCCCTATTGAGGAAATTGCCTCTGCAAGAGGCATCCACGTGATTACAGAGTTGCCCAACTAACCCGTGATAGAAAATCTGCACGAGTTGCCATTTCGGCACCTTGTGGTGTGGACACTTCCTCAAAAGTTCCTGGAATCGCTCCCAGGCACCATGAAACGGTTCCCCCGGCTATTGGGCAAAACTAGTAATCGCCCGTTACAAGGCATTGGTCCTTCCGATAAGGATGAATTTCTTCAGGAAAGCCAACTTAAGAGCAGCCCAAGTTTCAATCAGCCTTCCAATAGTCCAGTACCAATGTGTGGCCTTATCCCTGAGAGAGTGGGGGAAAAGCCTCATGATCATTTACTCTTCGTTCACATTCCTTGCTCTGGTGGTCTGAACCAACGTGGTCAGATCTTCCAGGTGCTGGAATGGGTCCTCCGAGCCAAGCCCATGGAAATGCTTAACCAAACTTAAGACTTGGGGCTTGATTTCAATGTCTTCGGCGGGAATCATGACACCGGGATGTTCCCCATAGTTCGAAGGATCGTAAAAATTCTTCAAAGGCCGAGCACCCTGACCATGCATGCGTTGGAACCATTGCTACATCTGCTGCAATTCTTCCAATTGCCTCTAAATCAGCTCCTGCTGTTTTGGAGGCGGGGGAGGTAGTTGTTGATCAACCATGGGATCTGCTTGGCTATAGCTCAACCTCTACCTCCTAGAATGGTCTAAAGGTCCTTCCAATCTAGGGTTCAATGACCTCCTCCCAAGCATACACTAGAAGGAAGTCAGAAGGACAGGGAAAAGAGGGAACCCTGCAGCATAAGAATACAAGCCTGTCCTTAGATGGGGTAGCCTAAGGTCTACTAATTCTCAGAATTCGTCCTAAGATTATAGACGATTTACTCTACTTATGTCCAGGCAATCCAATCAGTTAGAGGGAGGAACTGGGGAGAAAGTTCTTCCTTTGGCATGTGCCTCCGGTTCCTAGTGTACCCCCAGCTGCGGACGTTTGACGCTACTCCCCTATCTAGACATCAAATTAACTAGTATAAGCAGGTTAATCATGAATAATCTCAATCTGGATCCCGACGAGCAAATGAATCCTTAGGGCCAACGTCTAATTGATTTTAGTTAGGCTTGGGAAATTGGTGCTCTGGAATGTGATGGGACCTTAATGGGTTGTGCTCTTAATGATTTGTTTGAGAACGTGTGAATGTGCACAACCAAGAGGTTTCCAAGAAAGATTATTAATGATGAGGTCAGTTTTAGGATTCGAATCTTACTTAATACCCTTTAGGATTCAAATATTAGGTGTTTTCAAACAAGTTTTATGAGGCAAACCAAGTTTGTTGTTGAAAGCACGTGTTCAAGTATTCTCCTTCAAAAATCAAGAAAAATATGGAGTGCCTAGCTTGACCTAATTATTGAGTCCTATGGGGTAGCTAGAAAATGAACCTCTTTTAGACTAGGTGGTGCGGCCCAAACAATTCACTCAATTGGATCAAATGCACCACCGATTAAGGCACACAAAAAGATGACTAACCTAATATGATTTCTACTCTTTTATGTATTGAATTCGTGTACTAGGTCCACAGGTCAGAAGCCCGATTGAGTAGATGAAAAAATCAAGTCCGATTATGTGCCTCAAATGTGGGTGTATAGAGTGTGTAAATTGATTCATCCCACAGAAAATATCTTTTTTTTCTTTTTTTTTATATAAGATGTGAGTAAGATGGGTGAAGGTGGCAAACAAGACAAACAAAGTCTATCCTAGGGTTTATGCAAACACCTAAGTAAATTAGGTCTTGGTTATGATTATGGCGAAATGAACTAGTGGAGGGAAAGTGGGGGACACTTACAGAGTACTCTACCCGCACTTTACTCTGATCTACCGCACTTGGATCTCCATGCTAGGGTACCTGCAAGATAGTAGATCAAAGACAAGTAGGGTTAGTGTTATGTAAATGCAAAGAAATGTAATAAATAATAAAGTAAATTCCGTTGCCTCCCCAGCAACGGCACCAAAATGGTCGGTTGTGTTTCTCGTGTTAGAAATCGAGGTTACAAGTAACCCATCGTCGTAGTTGCAAAATACGTCAATCAGATAAAATTTATACCGAAACTCCAAAAGTGTCCCAGGTCAAACACAGGGAGGCGACGTTTACTTTATTGAAAATCGTGCTTCGATTCGTTTCTTTTTGGTATTTTGGGGTTTTGTTATCTTTTTTGTATTTTTGAAATTAAAGAAAACAAGCAAATGTATCACAAGATAGAGATGTGGAACAAATATGATATATATTACTTCCAATGTCAATTACAAAAAGTTATGAAAGCATATAAAGATAGGGAGGTGAGAGGAAATCTCCCGAATCAGCTGTTCGATGAGACAACGGTGCCGGCCGGATGCTCGGACGATGGAGGTGAGGAGCGGGACGATGGAGGTGAGATGCAGAAGGACATTGTGTTGAGGAAAGCTTTGGCGTGGCTCCAGAATGGAGGTGAGAAGATAGAGGTGATCTGCTACTGGAATGAAGGTGGGAGGATAGCTCCAAGGTGACCTATGAAGGGAGATGGGAAGTTGGGGGAGTATTTGGTGTGGTAGAGGTTCGCTACACTAATAGGCACCTTGGGAGCTTGATAACAAGCTTTAATGGAGAGTTAGTAGGCTTGCTAGAGCTTGGGTGTAGGTGGGAGTAGAGTAGGTAGAGATAGCTTGGAAGGGAGGGGGTGTACGTCCTTTTATAGTGGAGGAGAAGAGGCTAAAAATGGATAAAGGACCTTTAGCAACCTCCAGACCATTGCTGGAAACATTGTTGTAGACAGCTCACCTCCATTCACTCCCTTAGCTAGCTCTGCTGGCTTGCAATGAAATAGTGATGGCTGTAAGTGTTGCTGTAGCTCAGCCTAGCTGTCGCTGAAAGCTGGCGCCAACAGCCCTTGTGCCCGCGCCGTGCTGCCCCACTAATCATGCGCGCTGATCGCACGTACCCTACTGTGTGTGTGTGCGCGCGCGCGTTGCCTTACGCTGGAGCTACCGCTCCATGCGCCTGCCCAATTATGAATTGGAGGGTTGTGGGGGTTCGAACTCGCACCCCCCCTTTGCAAACCAGCGCTCCAACCATTGTGGTAAACCTTCCCTTGTGTTGTGTGGAGCGGCTTGGTGCAACCGCTTCCCAACAGTTGGATCTTGATCCAACGGCTAGGATTGAAGGGCACGGATGAAGAAGGAGTTGGGTGGTGCTGCCGGCCGGTGTTGGGCGGCCTGGATGGTGCCACGTGGTGCCATCAAGGCCATCCATCTTCTTCTTTTAGAGTGTGCTACGGTGCTTAGATCGAGATGATTCTCACGTTGTCGAACTGCGATCGTAGCTCCGGATCCATCCGTACGGTTGGATTTTCCATTCGAAACCTGTATGGATGTCGCATTGCCCCCTGGCCATATAAAATGAAGGAATTAATATACAAAATATGCAACTATCCTAAATGCCATGCAATGGATGTTATGTAATATTTATAAAATGATATGCAATGCTAAGCCTAGGAAATATCAAAAATAAGCAATTTATCATGAATTTATGTTTGTTCATCACTGCATAAAAGCCTAAAAGTATGCATTATTTACAAAATGTCTTAAAATGCCTAATCTGACCTAACTAAATGCAATCTAACCAAAATTACCCTTAGAATAACATTTGTTAAGCATTAATTATATAAATAATCATGGAAATTTGACACCCCCATTCCTATCTTTTGGTAGTCCCTTAGCAAATGCAAGAATGAAAAATGAATACGAACTGTATGTTCCATCTTAATTGCTACTTGTCCCCCAAAGGACTACTTATTTCTTTTTATCAATGGCTTGACAAAAGATTTCTTCTTGTCTTCTTCCAAAAGTTTAGAGATCCAAAAAAATGAGGAAATGATGTGATAGCAGCCTAACCAGTGAATCCAAGTGAAAAGTCAACCCACATTTAAAGTTCACACTTGACCCTCGGTAAAAATTCTATCAGGATAGGTAAACTTCTTCCCTCAGGGATAAAATACCAAATAATATATGATTTAACCCTGGCTTTTTGGCTTAAGTAGAAGATATCTGAGTCAAATGGTTTTATATTTGGTGCCTGACACTTTGCTAGTGCTACATGTAGCCTAGTAATACAGAGTCTAGATCTCTAGATCATCAAACAAGTCAACCTAGCGAGAGGCTCAAAACTATGCTCCCTTGTAGTTCCTTTGCGCACACTCTCTCTTTTTCTTTCTTTTTCCTTTTTGAGCTTTTCTTTAGAGAGCTCATGATCTCACCAAGTTTGTAAAAACACTCAATATTTGATGGGCTCGCATGACATTAACACCCCAATTATAGTTCTGATAACCTTACAGATAAGTTAGAATCCTTCAGCCAATATTCGGATGGTCAGAAATACTGAAAAAGGAGCTAAGGGTTATAATTGGTGGATCTCAATGGGTATTTTGCCTCAAAGAAATCAACACATAATGAAATCAAAACATAATGAAATCAAGATATGAACATAAATATGAACTTGAACACTTTCTTTTTTTAGAACTTTTTTCTTTTTTTCTCTTTTTTCTATATATATTTTTCTCTCTTTTTTTCTTTTTCTTCTTTTTTTTTCATATCTATCAACATAGTGCACATAACACAAACCTTTATTTGTGAGGCATTATTAGGGAATGATGATGTTCAAGAGGATATTATATAGCTTATTTAGTGGAAATGCCTACTCTCGACATGAGGAAGGGATGGATAGGACATGCGTACTCCTGACCTTTGGTACTAATACCCTCCTTCAGCCAAGGTTTCCATGAAGGATGGTCATAATGATACACCATAGTCATAGTTTTATTAGAACCCAATCTTTGTGTATCTGCCTTATTTAGTGGCTCTCGGGAATTTACACACAATGTCCACACGTAGGAACTAGGAGAGAAAACTATGCCTAACACTGAGGTATCATCATCCAATTATTCAGAACTTAAAAGTCCTTGCACTAGACATGGAGCACCAAAAGACACTCTACTCTCACCTCACAAATGTTTGGTGGATCTAATGAAAGATAGTCTGCCTGACTCCCTAACTAATTATCCAAGGGTTCAAGAAAAGAAGCAATGCTTCTCCTCGATAAACTAAAAATGTCTATTGATTTTCATAAAGGATCCATTGCAAAGTCTACGTGCAAGTGAAATAAATGTATTGGATTCTAAACTAAGAGACAATTCAAGAAGAAAATCTTTAATAAAACCTCCTTGATAAAAATCTTTTTGAATAAATGCATGAATTCAATATGTATAGATGCTATGTATAAATGATTTTCCTTTCAAAAATACATACTACTTTTTGATGACACAACTAATTCAAGAAAAATCACTAAAAACTTATAAATTTGGAGATAAATAAGAATGACTCTAAAAAAAATTGTCTACCTCCTGATACGTGGGTTCACTCAACTCAGTAATTAAGTTAATTGCACTTAATTAAGAGTAGAAGAATCACTTAGCTTAAATCGAAGTTGTGTCGGTTGTGTAATATAGGGTCGAATTAACCTAACATTTTAGAAATTTTTACTGTTTGAGTCCAGGTCATTCATTGGGAGGCATAATAATTTTCTCCAAATTCACCCATTTTCTTTAATCTCTTTAAGTCTAGGAGGTAAAACTAGTTTAATTTTCAAAATGAATTTTGCCAAAATATTTAAACTGTAAAGAACATACAAAATTCCATATGCAAACATATTTACTTAAAATGTTATACTTTATTAACAAGTAAACATGCTAATTTTTTAATTTTATTTCACTCTAAGAAATTAAGGCAAAAAGTTATCTAATTAAACCATGCCTTTTACAATTAAGAACAAAAAGTAACTATGCAAGAGAAAATTCTTCTTTCTTTCTACAAAGTATTGATGCCTTCTTATTTTTCTCAACCTCTAATCTTCTTCACCTTTTCTTTCTTTCTCTCTTTTATTTTCTTCTCTATCGAGCTCTCTTTCTTCTTTCTTTCCTTGTGTTGTTCCTACCTTCTCTTCTTCCCTTAGTTTTTCTCCTTTGTTCCTTAGCCTTTGCATCCTTCAGCACTTAGCTTCCTTTAGCAGCTTCTCTTTCCTTAAGCTTTCAGCTGAACCAGGTTTTTTTTACTTTTTTAATGAAAAGTTTTTTTTATTTACGGCGAGGTCCTTTCGAGGATACACAGCACCCTGAGACCAGAGTGGGACCAGACCCTACTCGATCCTCGCCTAATCTCGGTTAGGTTTGTTTCGATTTATTTCTTAATCGGTTCACAGTATCGAGCCGCATCGACTCAACCCGGGCTCCCAGGCCACACTTACCCTCCCAGGGCACATCCACATTCGCATGCCCCCAAGGGTGCACACACCTGCAGGCATATGCCCACACACACAGAACACACAATGCTCAGATCAGATCAGAACGAATCGGAACTGGTGCGTCGAGCGCTGTTGACTGCATAGCCCAGGGAACAAAATAGTTTTATACCCAGGCACACGCTAGTGGATATCCGAGGTGGGACAAACATTCCCCTTCCAGACTCGAATTCAAACGATCATAACTTTCTACCTAGAGCTCCAAATTGGATGATTTCAATTTTGTTGGAAAGCTCTAAGGGTAATCTACACAATTTTAGGGTCAATTTAATATTTTAATGATCTTTGGCTTTTCAATTAAAGAGATGAAATCAAGGGTTCCTACGGGTTTTGTAAAAGACTGGAGAGTATTTTAACTCAAGAGAGTCCTCAGATGGACTTCTCTCATCTATTAAAAGGTCTGTACATATTATATAAACATTTTGCTTCTATTAAAGTGGGTTTTAAGTTCTCAAGACCTACAGAACCTGCAAAGAAGCTTTTCTCTTCTCTGAAAACTTCAGAGGTAGATTTTTAGATTTCAACAAGTGCAATAGACACTTTAAAGTGTTCCTAATCTATTTAGATTAACTAAGGGTTATAACTAATGAATCTAGGTAGGTTCTAGATTTGAATTTCATCGAAATAGTGCTTCTGTTGGCTTGGGTTCGAGAGTAACCCAAATTGACAGAAACAAAATCTTTACTAATTACATCATCTGAACTTACTTTATTCTTTCTAAAATCATCAAATAAGATCCCAGAAATAGTTTGCACATCTTAATTCCTCAATTCAATCTCAGAACACCATTATCAAACTCAGGTTTTACTATGGAAGCTCAAAAATTGACTTTTTGTTTAAAGCTTCCTCCTAAGAAATTAATGCATCAATCAGAGTCTCTTCATCATCAGGAACTCAATCAGATCTTCAGATTTGTGTTTCATCCTTAATTTCTAGGGATTCAGGCTCGCCACCGGAAATAAAATAGGTATGTGTTTGACAGAGTTGTTCAGTGGTAGTTACAATGTTTTGAGAGTTAAAATAGCTTCAGTGCATCGCACTGAAGCTTCTGAGCTCCTTAAGTGCTTCTCAAATCCCTTATAACAGACTTCTCCAGCTCGTCGGAGTTGGGGATGATGAAGTTACATCTAAAGCTCCAGTGATTAAAACCTCAAACAAATTTCTTTGAAATAATCAGTAATCCTTATTTTATTGTTCTGGAGCCACTTAACAAGTTTAAGAGGCTGCAACACAAAAATGGCTCGCTGGAGCTCCGGTGAGTCCATAAAATGTAAAATGTATGTACAGATTGACAAAATTAATTATTTTTAATCCAGAAATGATCCTGAGGTTACAAGGAACCACTTTATCACATTAAATTCTTCATTTGTTCATTGAAATAAAAGATTTGACAGCAAGTTTGTTTCTTAAAAGATTTTAATGGTTTAAGCTCAGGACTTGATTTAACCACTCGACTAAGAAGTTAAATCAAGTCAACAGATGTTATTAAGCTTAAATATATGTTTAATTTATAGTTTGAAATGTTCCTGAGCTGCCATGGACAGCAAGCTCAGAAGCTAAATTAAATTTTAGGCGATTAATTATAGGTGATATTAATAGGTATTATAATGTCGATTAGGGTTCATTAGTGGTGATAGGTGATGAAAGAACCCAGTGAAGGTGGAATTAGATCGACTTCTGTCACCATGGACAGTGAAGTAGTCGGTGAAGGTAAGATTTGAATTAGGCGTTTAGGTGATTTAATTAATCGTTAAGTGAATTAGAAGTGAACATGGAAGATACAGGAAGGTGAACAATGTATTAAAAGATAAAATTAAGGTCTCTGGAGAGCTCAAGGAACTTGCCGGAGTCGGAGGAGATGAAGCTAAATTCTAAAATTACTCTAACTTAACTAACTAAACTAACTAACTAATCTAGCATACTCCTACTCCTAGTCTACTGTTACCTGGATGAAGGGGTCAAAAGGGTTCCACCGAAGTTTCATAGCGGATGACGAAATCAGAGGGTTGAAGAAAGATCTCCGGCGGGCGGATTTGAGGTGGAGCAGAGGAATCCTAGGTCGGCTCCTTTGTCAGAGGTGTAGAAGACCACGACGAATCTCCTCGGCTACTTAAGATGGATGGAGGAAGTCAGAAGATGGAATGGGGAATCGCCGGAGGTTTGGAAGAATAGCCTATCAAAGTCGGCTACAGTGTTAGAAGAGGGAAGGGAGCCAACTTACCTAAAATCGGAGGTGTGAGGGGGTATTTATAGTAGTTTGCGGCAAAGAGAGGGGTGGGGTCTGGCCGAAGAAGAAGCTCAAGGAGCTTAACCTCCGTCGTCGTCTCCGACGACGGTGAGGTTAACTCCCACTGAGAAATTGGATTCTCGGTTAATCTAGATCGATGGATCAAGTGGAGGTGGTGAGCGCAAGCTACAAGAGCTTCGGCAAAGAGGAATGATGTCGGCAAGGCGATGATCGTGCGGTGGGATGACTCACTGTCGCCAGCCGTTCGTTTGGCTGGAGAAGAAGAAGAAGAAGACGAAAAGGGAATTAGAAGTAATAAAACTTAAGGACCTATGTGAGAAATAAGGACTCGACTGTAATGAATATTAAGGACTAAAATGTAAATCCAGGTTCTGAAGGTTTATTTTAATTTAGATCTTTTTCAACTTTTTATATATGTTAGTAAATAAGGTAAATATTATGTTTACACCTTGAATTTACATTTTTGACCTTTTTAGGTTAATTTATTAGATTAAGTAAAATCACTTAAGTTATTACATACTTAGGTATACATTATATTTAAGTTACTTATCTCATTAATTAAGAGAATAATTAATATGATTTCAAGTCCAATTATTATATAAATTATTAATAATATTAATTGCATGATAAAATGTTATTTTTAACTTATTTTAAGGTCCTTAACTAAATATCCCTTATTGAATAATTAACCCATATATATTCATAACCTCTAGCTAATTAACTAGGAAGGCTAGTTAATTAGGGGTAATTAGAGATCATGATGAGTGTCTCATGATATCCCCAAGCCAAGGTTTTGCTAGTCCCTAAGAAAATTAACTAAGACTATGATGATTTAAAGCACTTGGGTTTAAATTATTAATAGTAACTATATAGAGGAAAGCTTAGGTTAGAAAAAATTTTTAAGTTTAATATAAATGATTAATGTGTAGAGCATGTGTGAAAATTTTCTTACTTAGACTTATACTTATAACATTTTCAAAACACACTTAAAAAAATTTGTAAATAAGAATTTTATTCAAAATTAGAATTCTTCAAAAATCTCTTAATCTTTGTAACTATTCTTAACTCAAATTAGAATACAAGGAGTTTTAAGAAAAATAAAACTTAAGGATTGAGAATTAAATTTTAACTCAAAAACTCAAATAGATTTAAGTTAATCCTTTGTTTATGATATTTGATTTTTATCAATATAAGTTTAAGAAAATTAACCAGATACTCATTATTAATCAAACTTAGAGTAGTAAAACTCTAATTTACTAGCCTACAACACTAAAGATTAACTTCTAGACCTAAGATTTTGTCAACTCTTCTCCTTTAGGTCTCAATTTAAAATCTTCAAAACCCAATTTCTTAGGCTTCACTAGCCAATACTAAGGTTCAATGGCTATGATTTTAAAACATCTGTGCTTAGTGAAGAGAATTGTCTTAAAGACATCCAAAGTTGCAAAAATCCAGATCTTAAGACATCACTTTCCAATCCCAATTATTCCAATTCAAGCCTTTGGCTTGGCCTTACTCAGGTTTGGTTGCTTTCTCCTCACTAGTTTTCTATCCCGAGGTCAACACTTTTTGTGTAAATCTCCCCGGTGGACCACTGGGTCTCTTATTCCTAATATTTTTTTCTCCATATTTTTTTTCTCTTTTTCTATAGGCTAGAACACCCATTTGTAGCGAGGTGTTCTTTTTATTTGATGGAAGGAAGGGTAGCATCCATTTGTATTAAGATGCTTTTATTTATTTATGGAAAACTGCATAAGTACTCATTTTTAATGAGGCACTTAGCTGTAGGGTGTTTTATTTACTTTTTCTTTTTTTCTTTTTCTTTTCCCCACTTCTCATTTTTCTTACTACCATTATTCTCTAAATCTTTTTTCTCGGTGAGTGGCACATCCTTCACCCTTTTAAGAACCGCCCCGCGGAAATCCTTGGACTAAAGAGGATTAAGAATTGATCTCTTAACCTCTGTGTTTTTGCGGTCTCAGATGTCAACAAGACAATTCTATGTGAGTGAATTTTAGATGTTTAGGTTACTTAACTCTCAAACCAGAGCTTGGACAACAATCCCCTTTACTCTTAGGTTCTTCAAATTCTTAGTTTCTTCATATAGGATCCGTCAAGACAAAATTTACCAAGTCTAGTTATTTATCTCTAGCTTGTAAGTTTTGTAAACTAAAATTCTACCAACTCTCTATTTAATTAACTCTGAATATCTGGCTTTTTACTTAACTTTATGATAAAATCAAATTTTCAAAAAGCAAAAGATTACTTAATCTAATTGATTAAAAAGTTATAATTCAATTCCAAAACTTAAGTTTAAAATGTTAACACACTTAGTTTCTTAATTCAAGTAAGAATAGAAAAATAAATCTTTAAAAGATTTAAAAGATTCCTTAATTCAAATAAAATCTTATTTTAAAAATTTTAAGCATAAAAGTGTGTTTTTACAAAATGTTTAAAGTAAAATCTAATTAAGAATTGAATGCTCTTTAATACTTATATATATACTATATACATTTTAAACTTCTGACCTAAAAGAAAATTAAAGCGCTTAATTATAATTTATATACATTCTTCTTCTTTTCTTCTTTATTAATAATGATGAATATTCCCCTATTTTTATTTTTATGAATTTTATTTTTATATTTTTCTATTTATATATTTTTATTTTTATGCATATAAGATTTTTTCAATTTTTGTGATTTTCTTAAAAAAAGTTCAAATTTTTATGAAATTTTTGAATTTTTAAAATTTTTATCATTTTTATTTTTTCTATTTTTTTAATTTCGTGGATGTTTAATTTTTATATGTTTTTACTTTTAAACCAACATTTAAAATGACAATTTCACTTCAACACCCCCCCAAGCTAAAATTTTACAATGTCCTCATTGTAAGAAGGGTGAAAAAAAATATTACACTTCATTTAGTATAGGGTGATGGAAGGAGTCGAAAAGAGGAGATTAAAAATCTCTGTGTGGACGATTTCAAGTCTGACCAAAGGTCAGAGTGGTCAGTCAGACTAAATGAAGGTAATCAATATGATATGGAGTAAAATTTATAAAGTGTATAAGAAAATAAAAAAGGATGAAAATAGGAAACAGATATGTACAAGTGTGGTGGATGGATAGAAAACCCTAGTGGAGTCGGTAACATTCTCCCACAAGACCCAAAGGATGTGATGTTGTTGCTAGAGCACCACGATCATTTGTTTTGATGATAACAAAACACGTGTTATTTAACATTTGCAATTTGAGTCCTAGATTTCAGGTCAATTGCAAGTGTGGACGTGTTTAGACAGAGTTCGAGCTCGCATCCAGGACGGATTGGAGGAGCTTGACGGAAAACAGAGGAGGTTCACGTGGAGCGAAAGATTGAAGATGGAAGGAAATGAAGAATAGGATAGATTTCCGTCTTTTGTACTTGTATTTTTTCTTTTCTTTTGTTGCACTTTATTTCCTTAGATATTTCATGTTAAAGAGCCTCAAAGAACCCTAACAGTAGTCCTAGGAACACCGGCACAACCCTAGGATACTTAGGTTTTCTGTAGAATACTTAGAAAACCAATATAGGGTTCAAACAGCATTTCCAGACGTCTAATTCCCAAATCAGACGTCTGATAAAGTATTTTAAGACGTCTGACTGTTGTTTCAGACGTCTGATAACTGTTAGGCTAGACATAGTCAGTTCTGTCTGATGAAATCAGACGTCCAGACCTTAGTCCAGATGTCTTAGAAGACGTCCGATGGATTTGCCAGACGTCCAATTAGTGGATCGTTGGCTGCCTTAGAATACGCTCAAGAATATGACCGTTAGAGCCTTATCAGACATCCTTAGGCCTTTCCAGACGTCTGATAAATGACCGTTTTGCCTCGGCTGACCCAAAATCTCTTCTCAGAGATTTTCTAGCCGTTGCACGTTTGGAAATCAATTCCCACAGTAAAAGTAGGTTTCCAGACGTCTAGGCATAGTGCCAGACGTCCTATATGTCGTCTGATCGACTTGAACAAAAACCCTGTTTAGATTTGATTCAAGTCAGGAGGAAACCCGCATAGAATCAGACATCTTAAAGTGGCCTTCCAGGCATCTGATGCCAGAGTTAGACGTCTGATAACCCTGTCAAATGTAATCATTGTCCTGATTTCGGCCTGATTCTCTTGGACTTTGTTCCCAACGGCTATGGAAGCTTTTCTAAGCCTTCCTAAGGCCTCTATAAATAGAGGGGAGCCTTTTCACACCTAGAAACACAAGAGATACACTTAGAAACACAAGGGACACACTTGGATACACTTAGCTACACACTTTCACACTCTTGTGTCTAAGAAGCTCTTGCTCTCTAAGCTCAAGTTCATCATCTTGAGAGCATCAAGCCTTCGCGCACCCGCTCTCCCGCCGTTGTCTACGAGAGCGACATTGCGCCGTTGCGTGGCTCACGCACCCGCGTCATCGTGGACGCACTCCTTGCATAGGGGAGTTTCCTTATTCCTATAGAAGCTAGGTTTATAATTACTTTGTTGGCTCTATAGGACTTGTTGTTTCTTTTATCTTTGTTATTTTGTTGGGTATTCGCTTTGTGAATTCCCGTCTCCTTAATGGGACAAAATCCTTCTCGTGGAGAGAAGGGGTTGAGGAACGCTACCCTCGTACTTGTAGCGTGGTTGTACTGAGGTTGAATCACCCTCGTTTTAAAGTGATTCGGTTAGTGGATTTGATCAACTAGGTTGATCGGAAAATCCTAACTCGAGAGGGTTAGGTGGTGGTTTTCACCCGATTTGGGTTCCCACCTAAAAACTTTTGTGTACATTGTGTGATTGTCTTTTTGAGATTGCTTTATATTTCATTTACGCATTTTTTACGTCACACTGATCTCACCCCCTCCAAGTAGGGAATTTCATTTGGTATCAGGGCAGGTCTCGCAAAATCGGCGTTACAAACCGGCGAGGATCTAGATCATGGAGGGAAGCATAGCCGCAATCAGAATCTCCGAAGGGCAGTCCACCATCCGACCACCCTACTTTGACGGGAACAACTACGGATATTGGAAGTTGAGGATGAAGACGTGGCTCCAAGCCACTGAATTCGAGATATGGGGATGTTGCGAAACCCCATACGAGATCCCGAAGTGACCCCAAGGAGGCTACTCGCAACTGCAGATTCGAGAGCTTTCACTCAACGCAAAGGTAATGAATGCCTTGTATTGCGCGTTGAGTCTGAAGGAGTTCGAGAATATCCAAGAGTGCACCACCGCCCATGAGATATGGAGGAGGTTGGAAGGCACTCATGAGGAGACGAGCTCGGAAGAAGATCACGAGAAGGAGGAAACCGCTTGCTTTGGTTTCATGGCCAGAGGAAGCAACAGCGACAGCGAAAGCGGAAGCGACGACAGCGACAACGAGGTAAATCTCGATCTTCAAGAAGCATTTAATGAACTTTTTGAGATTAGTAAATCACTTAGGATAGAAAATAAAAGCATTAAAAAGAACCTTAGTTTTCCTAAAAATGAAAATGATAGGTTAGAAAAACAACTTAAGGACATAGAAACTAGTCCTAAGGATAATAACCTGTTATTAGAAAATCATAACCTCATCAATGAAAATAATAAGTTGATTGAGGAAAATGATAGTCTAAAGTTAGAAATTTCTGATTTAAAGACTAAGATGAATACTATAGAAAAAGAAATTGCATGTCTTAGGGAAAATTCTAACAAATTAATCAACAAAGTTGATAATTTTTATAGCCCTAAGGTTGAGAAAGGATCTCCATCAAGGAGACCTTCTAACAAATCCGGATCCAAGCTCACTTGGATATCGAAGAAAAAATTAGAATCTTGTTTTATTGGATTCAGGGATAACTACAATACAAAGGACTGGACCTACAAACTCAAGGCTGGTCAACTCGAGTTAGGAGAACTAAGGAGTAGACCAAGGAGGAGAACAAGAAGACCGACGAGACGACGAACAAACGACAGACCCACCGCACGTCGACAACCAGATTGGAGACCGGTGCCAATGCCCGGGCCTCCAAGCTACGGATGGGAGCCCCATCCGATGTGGCAACCACCACCATTTGGCCCACTTTATTGGCCATGGTAGGTGAGGTAAAATTCTTAACCCTATCTTTTTATAAGCATTTAGATAGGGGGAGTTAAAAAATGAAAAATGATGAGCTAATTGTCAATTTTTAAGGGGGAGATGTAAGGTAGCTAAATTTCCTTTAGTAAGGGGGAGAAAAATAATAGCTATCTCATTGTTACAAAAAGGGGGAGGACATTACCTTTGTCAAAATAAATTCAAAGAAGAGCTTGTTTCAAGGGGGAGTTATAGGAAATTTAAAATCAATCAAACCTTTTTGATAATGTCAAAAAGGGGGAGGATTTTTTGTATTATTATTTACGATTTTGTCATCATCAAAAAGGAGGAGATTGTTGGTGCTAGAGCACCACGATCATTTGTTTTGATGATAACAAAACACGTGTTATTTAACATTTGCAATTTGAGTCCTAGATTTCAGGTCAATTGCAAGTGTGGACATGTTTAGACGGAGTTCGAGCTCGCATCCAGGATGGATTGGAGGAGCTTGACGGAAAACAGAGGAGGTTCGCATGGAACGAAAGATTGAAGATGGAAGGAAATGAAGAATAGGATAGATTTCCGTCTTTTGTACTTGTTGTATTTTTTCGTTTCTTTTGTTGCTCTTTATTTCCTTAGATATTTCATGTTAAAGAGCCTCAAAGAACCCTAACAGTAGTCCTAGGAACACCGACACAACCCTAGGATACTTAGGTTTTCTGTAGAATACTTAGAAAACCAATATAGGGTTCAAACAGCATTTCCAGACGTCTAATTCCCAAATCAGACGTCTGATAAAGTATTTTAAGACGTCTGACTGTTGTTTCAGACGTCTAATAACTGTTAGGCTGGACATAGTCAGTTATGTCTGATGAAATCAGACGTCCAGACCTTAGTCCAGACGTCTTAGAAGATGTCTGATGGATTTGCCAGACATCCAATTAGTGGACCGTTGGCTGCCTTAGAATACGCTCAAGAATATGACCGTTAGAGCCTTATCAGACGTCCTTAGGCCTTTCCAGACGTCTGATAAATGACCGTTTTGCCTCGGCTGACCCAAAATCTCTTCTCAGAGATTTTCTAGCCGTTGCAACGTTTGGAAATCAATTCCCACAGTAAAAGTAGGTTTCCAGACGTCTAGGAATAGTGCCAGACGTCCTATATGTCGTCTGATCGACTTGAACAAAAACCCTGTTTAGATCTGATTCAAGTCAGGAGGAAACCCGCATAGAATCAGACGTCTGACATTGAAATCAGACGTCTTAAAGTGGCCTTCCAGACGTCTGATGCCAGAGTTAGACGTCTGATAACCCTGTCAAATGTAATCATTGTCCTGATTTCGGCCTGATTCTCTTGGACTTTGTTCCCAATAGCTATGGAAGCTTTTCTAAGCCTTCCAAAGCCTTCCTAAGGCCCCTATAAATAGAGGGGAGCCTTTTCACACCTAGAAACACAAGAGATACACTTAGAAACACAAGAGACACACTTGGATACACTTAGCTACACACTTTCACACTCTTGTGTCTAAGAAGCCCTTGCTCTCTAAGCTCAAGTTCATCATCTTGAGAGCATCAAGCCTTCGCACACCCGCTCTCCCGCCGTTGTCTACGAGAGCGACATTGCGCCGTTGCGTGGATCACGCACCCACGTCATCGTCGACGCACTCCATGCAAAGGGGAGTTTCCTTATTCCTATAGAAGCTAGGTTTATAATTACTTTGTTGGCTCTATAGGACTTGTTGTTTCTTTTATCTTTGTTATTTGTTGGATATTCGCTTTACGAATTCCCGTCTCCTTCGTGGGACAAAATCCTTCTCGTGGAGAGAAGGGGTTGAGGGACGCTACCCTCGTACTTGTAGCGTGGTTTTACTGAGGTTGAATCACCCTTGTTTTAAAGTGATTCGGTTAGTGGATTTGATCAACTAGGTTGATCGGAAAATCCTAACTCGAGAGGGTTAGGTGGTGGTTTTCACCCGGTTTGGGTTTCCACCTAAAAACTTTTGTGTACATTGTGTGATTGCCTTTTTGAGATTGTTTTATATTTCATTTATGCATTTTTTACGTCACACTGATCTCACCCCCTCCAAGTAGGGAATTTCATTTGGTATCAGAGCAGGTCTCGCAAAATCGACGTTACAAACCGGCGAGGATCTAGATCATGGAGGGAAGCATAGCCGCAATCAGAATCTCCGAAGGGCATTCCACCATCCGACCACCCTACTTTGATGGGAACAACTACGGATATTGGAAGTTGAGGATGAAGACGTGGCTCCAAGCCACTGAATTCGAGATATGGGGATGTTGCGAAACCCCATACGAGATCCCGAAGCGACCCCAAGGAGGCTACTCGCAACTGCAGATTCGAGTGCTTTCACTCAACGCAAAGGCAATGAATGCCTTGTCTTGCGCGTTGAGTCTGAAGGAGTTCGAGAATATCCAAGAGTGCACCACCGCCCACGAGATATGGAGGAGGTTGGAAGGCACTCATGAGGAGACGAGCTCGGAAGAAGATCACGAGAAGGAGGAAACCGCTTGCTTTGGTTTCATGGCCAGAGGAAGCAACAGCGACAGCGAAAGCGGAAGCGACGACAGCGACAACGAGGTAAATCTCGATCTTCAAGAAGCATTTAATGAACTTTTTGAGATTAGTAAATCACTTAGGATAGAAAATAAAAGCATTAAAAAGAACCTTAGTTTTCCTAAAAATGAAAATGATAGGTTAGAAAAACAACTTAAGGACATAGAAACTAGTCCTAAGGATAATAACCTGTTATTAGAAAATCATAACCTCATCAATGAAAATAATAAGTTGATTGAGGAAAATGATAGTCTAAAGTTAGAAATTTCTGATTTAAAGACTAAGATGAATACTATAGAAAAAGAAATTGCATGTCTTAGGGAAAATTCTAACAAATTAATCAACAAAGTTGATAATTTTTATAGCCCTAAGGTTGAGAAAGGATCTCCATCAAGGAGACCTTCTAACAAATCCGGATCTAAGCTCACTTGGATATCGAAGAAAAAATTAGAATCTTGTTTTATTGGATTCAGGGATAACTACAATACAAAGGACTGGACCTACAAACTCAAGGCTGGTCAACTCGAGTTAGAAGAACTAAGGAGTAGACCAAGGAGGAGAACAAGAAGACCGACGAGACGACGAACAAACGACAGACCCACCGCACGTCGACAACCAGATTGGAGACCGGTGCCAATGCCCGGGCCTCCAAGCTACGGATGGGAGCCCCATCCGATGTGGCAACCACCACCATTTGGCCCACTTTATTGGCCATGGTAGGTGAGGTAAAATTCTTAACCCTATCTTTTTATAAGCATTTAGATAGGGGGAGTTAAAAAATGAAAAATGATGAGCTAATTGTCAATTTTTAAGGGGGAGATGTAAGGTAGCTAAATTTCCTTTAGTAAGGGGGAGAAAAATAATAGCTATCTCATTGTTACAAAAAGGGGGAGGACATTACCTTTGTCAAAATAAATTCAAAGAAGAGCTTGTTTCAAGGGGGAGTTATAGGAAATTTAAAATCAATCAAACCTTTTTGATAATGTCAAAAAGGGGGAGGATTTTTTGTATTATTATTTACGGTTTTGTCATCATCAAAAAGAAGGAGATTGTTGGTGCTAGAGCACCACGATCATTTGTTTTGATGATAACAAAACACGTGTTATTTAACATTTGCAATTTGAGTCCTAGATTTCAGGTCAATTGCAAGTGTGGACGTGTTTAGACGGAGTTCGAGCTCGCATCCAGGATGGATTGGAGGAGCTTGACGGAAAACAGAGGAGGTTCGCATGGAACGAAAGATTGAAGATGGAAGGAAATGAAGAATAGGATAGATTTTCATCTTTTGTACTTGTTGTATTTTTTCGTTTCTTTTGTTGCTCTTTATTTCCTTAGATATTTCATGTTAAAGAGCCTCAAAGAACCCTAACAGTAGTCCTAGGAACACCGGCACAACCCTAGGATACTTAGTTTTTCTGTAGAATACTTAGAAAACCAATATAGGGTTCAAACAGCATTTCCAGACGTCTAATTCCCAAATCAGACGTCTGATAAAGTATTTTAAGACGTCTGACTGTTGTTTCAGACGTCTGATAACTGTTAGGCTGGACATAGTCAGTTCTGTCTGATGAAATCGGACGTCCAGACCTTAGTCCAGACGTCTTAGAAGACGTCTGATGGATTTGCCAGACGTCCAATTAGTGGACCGTTGGCTGCCTTAGAATACGCTCAAGAATATGACCGTTAGAGCCTTATCAGACGTCCTTAGGCCTTTCCAGACGTCTGATAAATGACCGTTTTGCCTCCGCTGACCCAAAATCTATTCTCAGAGTTTTTCTAGCCGTTGCAACGTTTGGAAATCAATTCCCACAGTAAAAGTAGGTTTCCAGACGTCCAGGCATAGTGCCAGATGTCCTATATGTCGTCTGATCGACTTGAACAAAAACCCTGTTTAGATCTGATTCAAGTCAGGAGGAAACCCGCATAGAATCAGACGTCTGACATTGAAATCAGACATCTTAAAGTGGCCTTCCAGACGTCTGATGCCAGAGTTAGACGTCTGATAACCCTGTCAAATGTAATCATTGTCCTGATTTCGGCCTGATTCTCTTGGACTTTGTTCCCAACGGCTATGGAAGCTTTTCTAAGCCTTCCAAAGCCTTCCTAAGGCCTCTATAAATAGAGGGGAGCCTTTTCACACCTAGAAACACAAGAGATACACTTAGAAACACAAGAGACACACTTGGATACACTTAGCTACACACTTTCACACTCTTGTGTCTAAGAAGCTCTTGCTCTCTAAGCTCAAGTTCATCATCTTGAGAGCATCAAGCCTTCGCGCACCCACTCTCCTGGCGTTGTCTACGAGAGCGACATTGCGCCGTTGGGTGGCTCACGCACCCGCGTCATCGTCGACGCACTCCTTGCAAAGGGGAGTTTCCTTATTCCTATAGAAGCTAGGTTTATAATTACTTTGTTGGCTCTATAGGACTTGTTGTTTCTTTTATCTTTGTTATTTTGTTGGGTATTCGCTTTGCGAATTCCTGTCTCCTTCGTGGGACAAAATCCTTCTCGTGGAGAGAAGGGTTGAGGAACGCTACCCTCGTACTTGTAGCGTGGTTGTACTGAGGTTGAATCACCCTCATTTTAAAGTGATTCGGTTAGTGGATTTGATCAACTAGGTTGATCGAAAAATCCTAACTCGAGAGGGTTAGGTGGTGGTTTTCACCCGGTTTGGGTTTCCACCTAAAAACTTTTGTGTACATTGTGTGATTGTCTTTTTGAGATTGCTTTATATTTCATTTACGCATTTTTTACGTCACACTGATCTCACCCCCTCCAAGTAGGGAATTTCATGTGATTCCAAGAAAGGTTTAAGACGTTGACCATTGACTTTGAAGGGTTGATCCTTGTTGGGTTTGGTATTTTCGACAGCTCCGTTGTTGAAGACTCTAACTACAATAAATGGCCCTTCCCATTTAGACCTAAGTTTACCCCGGAAGAACTTCAAATGGGCATCAAATAACAACTCCTTCTGATCAGGTGCAAAAGATTTGCGGGAAATGAATTTGTCATGGAAGGCTTTAAGTTTCTCCTTATACAGCTTTGAACTTTCATAGGAATCATGACGTAATTCCTCTAGTTCACTAAGCTGTAACCTACGATTTTCACCAGCCTTCAAGAGGTCTAAATTACAGGATTTAATTGCCCAATAGGCCTTGTGTTCAATTTCTACGGGAAGATGATAGGGTTTATTGTAAACAAGTCTGTATGGTGACATGGCTATTGGTGTTTTGTGGGCAGTCCTATAAGCCCACAAGGCCTCATTTAAATGGGAAGACCAATCCTTCCTATCGGGTCGGATTGTCATTTGAAGGATCGTTTTGATCTCCCGATTAGAGACCTCGGTTTGCCCATTAGTCTGGGGATGGTAAGGTGTAGAAATACGATGTGTAACCCCATATTTTCTAAGTAAATGTTTGCACTGGGCGTTAATAAAATGGGAACCGCCATCAGAAATAATAGCACGAGGTACCCCAAAATGAGTGAAAATGTGACTTTGTATAAAAGGAATGACAACTTGATGGTCGTTTGTGCATGTGGGTATGGCTTCAATCCAACGAGAAACATAGTCGACAGTAAGTAAAATATAATGGAAGCCAAAAGAGGACGGAAACGGACCCATAAAATCTATGCCCCAAATGTCAAAGATTTCATAGACTAGAATCGGGTTCAAAGGCATCATGTCTTTCCGAGGCATGCCACCAAGTGTTTGGCAGCGACTACATGCGTTACAATAAGTCTGAGAATCAATAAATAACGTGGGCCAATAAAACCCGCATTGCAAAACTTTTGCAGCGGTCTTTCTACCAGAAAAGTGACCACCATAGGCCTGGTCGTGACAAAAAGATAGGATAGAATCAATCTCATAAGAGGTGACACAATGCCTGATGATTTGATCATTACAGAGTCTAAAACGATATGGACCTTCCCAAAAATAGTATTTGGCTTTTGCTTTGAGTAGTGATTTGCGATTCCCATCCTAATCTAGCGGGAATTGATGTGTAACCGAATAATTAACAATATCTGCATACCAAGGAAGATTTGTGGATATAGTCAAAAGATGTTCATCAGGGAAGTGTTCTGTAATTGGTGGAGATGATTTGATTGGATCAGAAGGAAGACGGGATAGATGATCTGCAACAACATTTTGCCTACCTGCCTTATCACGAATTTCTAAGTCAAACTCTTGCAAAAGCAAGATCCATCTGATTAACCTAGGTTTCATGTCCTTCTTAGATAGAAGGTGTCGAATAGCTGACTGATCAGGGTACACTATGATTTGAGATCCTAGTATGTAAGATCTCAATTTTTCTAATCCAAATACTATTGCTAGTAACTCCTCTGTAATTGTGTAATTCCTTTGTGTCTCATTAAATGTCTTACTAGCATAGTAAATTACCATCGGATTCTTCTCAATTTTCTATCCTAAAACAGCTCCTATTGCATAATCTGATGCATCACACATGATTTCAAATGGTAAATCCCAATTAGGTGGTTGCAAAATTGGAGCCTGTGTAACTCTTTCTCAAAGTTTTAAATGCTAGAATACACTCCTCATCCATCTCAAAAATTGCATCCTTTGTGAGGAGGTTTGTGAGTGGTCGGGCAATTTTTGAAAAATCAAGGATGAATCTTCTATAAAATCCCACATGCTCGAGAAATGATCTAATGCCTTTGATCGAGTCAGGAATTGGAAGATTTGCAATTTGATTGATCTTAGCTCGATCTACTTGGATACCCCACTCAGATACGAGATGACCAAGTACATGCCCTCAGGAATCATAAAATGGCTCTTCTCCCAACTAAGGACAAGGTTAACCTGAATACATCTTTTTAGAACCTTCGACAAATTATCCAAGCAAATATCAAATGTCTCCCCGAAGACTGAAAAATCATCCATAAAAAGCTCCATATATTCACCCACCATTTCGGTAAAAATGGCTAACATGCAACACTGAAAAGTCGCAGGTGCGTTGCAAAGCCCAAATGGCATTCTTCGGAAAGCAAAGGTTCTAAAGGGGCAGGTGAAAGTCGTTTTCTCTTGATCTTCGGGATAAATTGCAACTTGATTATACCCAGAGTAACCATCTAGAAAGCAGAAGAACCTATTACCAGCTAATCTCTCAAGGATTTGATCAATGAATGGTAAAGGAAAATGGTCCTTCCTTGTAATAGAATTCAGTTTTTGATATTCTATACAAACCCGCCACGAATTCGTGATTCGTGTGGGAATGGTTTCTCCAAATTCAGTTTTGATTATGGTGAGTCCTGCCTTTTTGGGTACCACTTGAATTGGACTCACCGAAAGACTATCAGATATAGGATAAATGATATCAGCATCAAGCCACTTAATTATTTCTTTCTTAACAACCTCCTTTAGATTAGGATTTAGGCATCTTTGAGCTTCTCTTGAAGGTCGTGACCCATCTTCAATATAGATGCGATGAGTACAAAAATTGGGGCTAATCCCAGTCAGATCATGTGAAGTCCACCCAATTGCCTTCTTGTGATCTCGAAGTACTTTGATCAATTTGGATTCTTGTGATTCAGAGAGATGAGAATTGATTATTACAGGATATGTTTGATCAGATTCAAGATATACATATTTAAGATTATCAGGCAATGGTTTCAATTCAGGCATATGAGTTGAATCAATAGTAGGATTTGGGGCGGGATTCTCAATTGTGAAGAGTGATTCAGATTCAGAGTCAAATTCAGGATTGAGTAAAGATTCCAATAATGTTTCATTGCTTTGAGGGTATAGGATATCAAAAGATGTGTCCTCTAAATCTAGAGAACTAATGTCATCCTCAAAAACTTCTATTGATTTTATTTCCTCAATCCATTCACAATCAAATCCACTAGAAGCTCTAAATATATCCAACTTAATTGTCTTCTCCCCAAATTTCAATTCAATCTTTCCTAATTCACAATCAATGTTGGCTTTTGCAGTAGCCAAAAAGGGTCTCCCTAAGATAATTGGGGTGTCTTTAATGTGTTCGGGTACTTCCATTTCAAGAACAATAAAATCTATAGGGAAATAAAAATCTCGAACTCTTACAATAACATCCTCCAACATTCCTTTTGGTGACTTAATGGATCTATCAGCTAATTGTAAAGTCACATTGGTAGACTTAAGGTTTTCTATTTGAAAATGTTTTACCAAAGAGAAAGGAATGAGGTTAATAGAAGCTCCTAAGTCTAGGAAGACTCTATTAAAACACTGACCCCCAATTATATAGGAAATAAATGGAGATCCTGCATCTTTCTTTTTTAAAGGAAACGTACTTGAAATAATAGAGCTCACATGCTCTGAAAGTACAATAGTGCTTCCTTTCTTCGACTTACGCTTAGGAGTACACAATTCCTTAAGAAATCTTGCGTAAGTTGGAATGTGTTTGATAGCATCTAGGAATGGGATATTAATATGTACTTGTTCAAAAATCTTAATCAAATCTTCATCTAATGTAACAGGTTGTTTTTGTTTCCTAGTCTTCTTCAAAGCTTCTGGGAATGGGACATGGGTTTTTTGTTCTACTGAGGCATTTTCCTGATCTTGCAAATTAGCTGGAATTGCGGGATCGGGTTCTGCACCTCTTCCAGATGTAGAAACAGGGGTTAATCTAGATGTATTAGGGTCTTGGGATAGGTTCCTTGGAAAAACTGGATCCCTAGTGGAAGTTCCACAGCGGGTTGTAATAGAGTTAATACCCGCATGAGAAGAACAAGCAGCTGAAGAAGAAGATGCTTGTGAATTTTGGAAAGATAGATCATTAATTATTGGTTGATTCGCAACTGATTCCTGTTGATTTAGATATTCAAAATCAAGATTAGAAATAGGTGGATTCAAAATTTGATTTGGATTCAGGGGTAATTGATTAAGGACATGAACATGTCCTGATTCGGATTTTGAACTCCTAGGTGTTGTCTTTGCTGGATATTCCTAGGGTTTGGAATTGGCTGGGATGGAAGGGTCCCTAGTTGACGAGATTCAGCTAACTGCGTGATTTGACCCATAAGATCAGCCAATTCTGCCAAACATTGTCATGGGACTTCAGCAAGAGCCTCAGCATTTTGTCGCTGGCTCTTTGTCACAGCTCTTAAAATCTAGTCTAGCTGTGAATCTCTATTTGGCCCTACGGGGTTTTGCAAACCCGTGTAAAATGGCCTTTCATTGTGTTGTTGAAACGACAATGTAGGTGGGTTTTGTCTAGTCTGAGTCGGATATGATGGTCTTTGTGTATGGTCAGACCAAGAAAAATTAGGGTGATTACGCCATCCCAGATTATAGGAATTTGAATATGGGTTTGATCTTGGTGTGTATCCTTGAATGGCATTTAAATCAAGAGGATATGGCATGTTTTCTACAACAGTAAAGGGTGGGGAAAAGGGTGGGTAAGATTGTGGGACAAAGGTCCCTCCTTGGGTTTGTGAAGGAGTAGATAGAAAACCCAAGGAAGATGGATCTCTAGAATCCAGATTATGCACAAATTCCCTCCCCACTGGAATTTATGAAACAGGTAAATACGTGGGATTCATAGCAAGTAGAGGCGTAAGATTCTTCATTGTGTTTCTAACCTCGTCGAGATGCTTTGCTACGTTGTCGACTTTGTCCAATTTTTCTGCAATAATCTCTAAATCCTTTGAACTGGATGGATTACCGATCTCGTGAATGCCCTTATGCGGATTTTGGTGATTCGTATTTGCGCCCCACAAAAATTGCGACATAGATGCATTGTTGATCGAGTTTTCCGCCGTCCCTTCAAATAATTCTGAAGCAGATTCTACATCATGATTTAGAAAATTCCCTCCATAAGAGGCATCGACTAGATTGCGAATGCCCTCTTGTAAACCATAATAAAAGATGTGCATGAGTTGCCAACGAGGGATGTCATGATGTGGGCATTTCCTTTGCAATTCATGAAAACGTTCCCATGCTTCATGAATTGGTTCTCCTTGATTTTGATTGAAAGTAGTAATAGCTCGCCTTAAAGCATTGGTTCGACCAATAGGAAAGAATTTCTTCAAAAATGCATATTCGAGTTCAGCCCAAGTTGAGATTGGTCTTCGTATAGTTCTATACCAATAAGCTGCTTTATCTTTAAGGCTAAAAGAGAACATTTTCATTAGTAGAATTTCCCTATTTTGATTTCGAGGACCAAGAGTTTGAGATAAATTTTTAAGATCTTCAATGTGTTGAAATGGATCCTCGGATGCAAATCCGTGAAAGTGGGGGATTAAACCTATAATGTTTGGCTTTAATTCTGGATCATTTTCCCCAATAGGAATCCTAACATTAGGCTCTACTTGTGCACTGGATGGGTTATAATAATCTCTAAGTAGAGGCCTTGGATGATTGATTGGTAAATCATGATTTTCAAAACCTGCCTCAGGTTAAGGTGAAGAACGGGTTTGCAAAGTTTGTAAATTATTTAAGGCTGCTGTTAATAAATTGATTTGTCTTATTTGTTCTAGCACCCTATGGTTCTGGTTCAGGAGTGCCTCATGAACATCAAAAGGCGGCATCTCCCCCTGACCAGAAGAAGAAGGGATCTCGGGATTAAGATTCTGCATTGGATCCATAGAAGTTGATGGATCATATAGGAAAATCATTAGTTGCTTATCTGCAACCAGCCTAGGATCACCTATCAACGGCGGTGCAAGAGGCGGATGCAAGGATCGCCACCCATCCATAAACAGAAAATAAATGTGCAAAGTCACATGCACACCACCAATACAAAAAAAAAACAGCGGCACAAAATACCTGCAAAACAGTGCAAAAGATGCAAGTTTTGCTCTTCTTTTAAAGGAAACAAGAAATTCCTAAAGTATGCAAAGTAATTTAACGTAAACAAATAGAGTAACAGTATCAAAATACGCATCCTAATACATGACTACACAGGTGCGTACCTTAATGCTCAAAGGTCTAAGGTCTAGGATCGAGATCGCTCACTATTGGCTCCTTGGGGCTCTAGTAGTGAGACAAACTTGTTGATCTTCGACCAAAGCCCTAAGCGGTGCAAAGAGGAGAGATAGAAAAATTGACTTGTGTGACTCTAGTGATCGCGCTGTGTGCGCGATAGCATGCAACAGACGATATCGATATAAAAACCCGCAAGCATTCTGCAAACAGATTTAAGTCACCAATTTTACTTCTTTTTAATTAATCTTTTTCAAAAATATATCAATTAAACTACAATGGCCGCTTTTAATATCTTTTCAAACAAAAATATGTGGTTTTTTTTAATTCTCAAAGACAGGGATCTGGTGTCAGACCCGAATAGGTTGTTAATATGGTGATTTTATCGTTGAAGTGTCTATAGTGGTTAACCTAAATCAGACCTAACCATCTCTTTACAAAATTTTTAACCTGGCCTACTTGATTTTATCTTGGTCACTTTTAGGCCTAGGGTCGAACTCAGGGAAGTGGGGTTACAAGTCAAGTTTCTACACCTTTCCTACAACGAATCTCTTTCATTCGTTTATTGTGTTTTCTGTATTTTTTCTATTTAAGATTTTTTTCTGATAATCTTGGTCCTTGAAGCACACCCTAAAAATTAGGTTCTTGGCTTTGAGCCAAATCAGGGTTCCAAAACGGATCTTGCTATTCGCAAGATGGAGTACCTGCAATTCAAAGATTATCTTTTCTATTTTATATATTTTTTTTATCTTTTTTTACTAGCAGGAAAGTGAAACAGAAATAAAGTAGATATAGTATACATATATAGGTATATACTATATATGTCTAAAGGGGTGGGGGGTGGAGGCTGAGATGGAGTGTAGCATGGTGTCGAGTCGATCGTCGTCTAGAAAGACGCAACCGACAGGATGAGGTGCCGCGTGTAGTGTAAGGTGGATGGATGGAAGATGAGTATGATCGTGCATTTTGTACGTGTGTATCGGGGAATATCAGCAACTGGTGCAGATATTCCCGCGATACCATGTATAGTAAGTAATATGAAAATATATCTATATGTATATATATATATATGGTTATAAATATATAGGTATATATATATATATGTAGTTATATATGTATATATATATGTGTATATATATATATGTAGATATATATATATATATAAATATATATATGAGTATATGTATAGGTAGATATAAGTATATATATATATATTTATATAAGTATATATGTAGATATATATGTATATATATAAGTATATAGATATATATATATGTATGCATACTAATACTTAAGTATATAGATACTATTATATGTATAGATATAAGTATATATATATATATGTATATAAATATATATAGATATAAATATATATATATGTATATAGATATATATATAAGTATATAATAGTGTATAGGTGTGTGTCTCTATGTGTATTTGCAGAGAGAGAGAGAGAGCGAGAGAGAGAGAGAGCGCCTGCAGAGGAAGGAAAGGCGGGTTAAGATGTCTGAAGTTGTGGAGCGTTGTCTGGTCCACACGCGCACACGCAGGCGCATAGGCACACTGAGAAGTGCACGCATGCAGGGGAGTGGGCGTGGAGGGAGGAACGTAGTGCACCGTGCTGTGCGAAGGGCTAGAGCGGCCGCACCGTGTTGTACTTTATTAACAAGTAAACATTCTAATTTTTCAGTTTTATTTCACTCTAAGAAATTAAGGTAAAAAGTTATCTAATTAAAGCATGCCTTTTACAATTACGAACAAAAAGTAACTATGCAAGAGAAAATTCTTCTTTCTTTCTACAGAGTATTGATGCCTTCTTATTTTTCTCAGCCTCTAATCTTCTTTGCCTTTTCTTTCTTTCTCTCTTTTATTTTCTTCTCTGTCGAGCTCTCTTTCTTCTATCTTTCCTTGTGTTGTTCCTACCTTCTCTTCTTCCCTTAGTTTTTCTCCTTTGTTCCTTAGCCTTTGCATCCTTCAGCGCTTAGCTTCCTTTAGCGGCTTCTCTTTCATTAAACTTTCAACTGAACCAGGTTTTTTTTACTTTTTTAACCAAAAGTTTTTTTATTTGCAGTGAGGACCTTTCGAGGATACACAGCACCCTGAGACCAAGGTGGGACCAGACCCTACTCGATCCTCGCATAATCTCGGTTATGTTTGTTTCGATTTATTTCTTAATCTATTCACAGTATCGAGCCGCATCGACTCAACCCGGGCTCCCAGGCCACACTCACCCTCCCAGGGCACATCCACATTCGCACGCCCCCAAGGGCGCACACACCCGCAGGCATATGCCCACACACACAGAACACACAATGCTCAGATCAGATCAGAAGGAATTGGAACCGATGCGTCGAGTGCTGATGACTGCATAGCCTAAGGAACAAAATAGTTTTATACCCAGGCACGTGCTCATGGATATCCGAGGTGGGACAACCATTCCCCTTCCAGACCCGAATTCAATAGATCATAACTTTCTACCTAGAGCTCCAAATTGGATGATTTCAATTTTGTTGGAAAGCTCTAAGGGTAATCTACACAATTTTATGGTCAATTTAATATTTTAATGATGTTTGACTTTTCAATTTAAAAGATGAAATCAGGGGTTCCTACGAGTTTTATAAAAGCCTGGAGAGTATTTTAACTCAAGAGAGTCCTCAGATGGACTTCTCTCATCTATTAAAAGGTCTGTACATATTATATAGACATTTTCGCTTTTGTTAAAGTGGGTTTTAAGTTCTCAAGAGCTACAGAACCTGCAGAGAAGCTTTTCTCTTCTCTGAAAACTTCAGAGGTTGATTTTAGATTTCAATAAGTGCAACAGACACTTTAAAGTGTTCCTAACCTATTTAGATTAATTCTAAGGGTTATAACTAATCAATCTAGGCAGGTTTTAGATTTGAATTTCATCGAAACAGTGCTTCTGTTGGTTTGGGTTCGAGAGTAACCCAAATTGACAGAAACAAAATCTTTACTAATTACATCATCTGAACTTACTTTATTCTTTCTAAAATCATCAAATAAGATCCCAGAAATAGTTTGCACATCTTAATTCCTCAATTCAAGCTAATAACACCATTATCAAACTCAGGTTTGACTATGGAAGCTCGAAAATTGACTTTTTGTTTAAAGCTTCCTCCTAAGAAATTAATGCATCAATCAGGGTCTCTTCGTCATCAGAAACTCAATTAGATCTTCAGATTTGTGTTTCATCCTTAATTTCTAAGGATTCAGGCTCACTGCCAGAACTAAAATAGGTATGTGTTCGACAGAGTTGTTCAGTGGTAGTTGCAATGTTTTGAGAGTTAAAATAGCTTCAGTGCATCATACTGAAGCTTCTGAGCTCCTTAAGTGCTTCTCAAATCCCTTATAACAGACTTCTCCAGCTTGCCGAAGTTGGGGAAGATGAAGTTACATCTAAAGCTCCAATGATTAAAACCTCAAACAAATTTATTTAAAATAATCAGTAATCCTTATTTTATTGTTTTGGAGCCACTTAACAAGTTTAAGAGGCTGCAACACAAAAGTGGTTCGACGGAGCTTGCCGGAGCTCCGGTGAGTCTAGAAAATGTAAAATGTATGTACAAATTGACAAAATTAATTATTTTTAATCCAGAAATGATCCTGAGGTTACAAGGAACCTCTTTATCACATTAAATTCTTCATTTGTTCATTGAAATAAAAGATTTGACAGTAAGTTTGTTTCTTAAAAGATTTGAATGGTTTAAGCTCAGCACTTGATTTTAGATTAAGAAGTTAAATCAAGTCAACAGATGCTATTAATCATAAATATATGTTTAATTTATAGTTTGAAATGTTCCTGAGCTGCCATGGACAGCGAGCTCAGGAGCTAAATTAAATTTTAGGTGATTAATTATAGATGATATTAATAGGTATTATAATGTCGATTAGGGCTCATTAGTGGTGATAGGTGATGAAAGAACCCAGTGAAGGTGGAATTAGATCGACTTCTATCACCATGGACAGTGAAATAGTCGATGAAGGTGAGATTTGAATTAGGCATTTAGGTGATTTAATTAATCGTTAAGTGAATTAGAAGTGAACATGGAAGATACATGAAGCTGAACAATGTATTAAAAGACAAAATTAAGGTCTCTGGCGAGCTTAAGGAACTTGCCGGAGTCAGAGGAGATGAAGTTAAATTCTAAAATTACTCTAACCTAACTAACTAAACTAACTAACTAAGCTAGCTTACTCCTACTCCTAGTCTACTGTTACTTGGACGAAGGGGTCAATAGGGTTCTGCTGAAGTTTCATAGCGGACGACGAAATCAGAGGGTTGAAGAAAGGTCTTCGGTGGGTGGATTTGAGGTGGAGCAGAGGAATCCTAGGTCGGCACCTTTGTCAGAGGTGCAGAAGATCGTGGCAAATCTCCTCGGCTACTTAAGATGGACGGAGGAAGTCGAAAGATGGAATGGGGAATAGCCGGAGGTTTGGAAGAATAGCCTATCGAAGTCAGCTACAGTATTAGAAGAGGGAAGGGAGCCAACTTACCCAAAATCGGAGGTGTGAGGGGGTATTTATAGTAGTTTGCGGCGAAGAGAGGGGCGGGGTCTTGCCGAAGAAGAAGCTCAAGGAGATTAACCTCCATCGTCATCTCCGACGATGGTGAGGTTAACTCCCACTACAAAATAGGATTCTCGGTTAATCCAGACCGATGGATCAAGTGTAGGTGGTGAGTGCAAGCTGCAAGAGCTTGGGCAAAGAGGAATGATGTCGGCAGGGCGGTGATCGTGTGGTGGGATGACTCTTTGCCGCTAGACATTCGTTTGGCTAGAGAAGAAGAAGAAGAAGACGAAAAGGGACTTAGAAGTAATAAAACTTAAGGACCTATGTGAGAAATAAGGACTCGACTGTAATGAATATTAAGGACTGAAATGTAAATCCAGGTTTTGAAGGTTTATTTTAATTTAGATCTTCTTCAATGTTTTATATATGTTAGTAAATAAGGTAAATATTATGTTTACACCTTGAATTTACATTTTTGACCTTTTTAGGTTAATTTATTAGATTAAGCAAAATCACTTAAGTTATTACATACTTAGTTATACATTATATTTAAGTTACTTATCTCATTAATTAAGGGAATGATTAATATGATTTCGAGTCCAATTATTATCTAAATTATTAATAATATTAATTGAATGATAAAATGTCATTTTTAACTTATTTTAAGGTCCTTAACTAAATATCCCTTATTCTATAATTAACCCTTATATATTCATAACCCTAGCTAATTAACTAGGAAGACTAGTTAATTAGGGGTAATTAGAGATCATGATGAGTGTCTCATCACCCCCCAATGCCTATTTCATGCAATGTCCTCAATGCATATAATAAACATAAGTAAAAGAAAATGGATATTACCTGAAAATTAAGAGTTCTAAAGAAGTCATGACTTGATCATCTTCAGACCGGAATGAAATTTCAAAACAAATAACATGATTATTTATGAACGTTGGGTTGCCTCTCAACAAGCACTGAATTTTACGGCTAAAAATTGACCTAAACCCTTAAAAAGTTGAATCAATTAATAAGGAGGAGAGGGTCAAGAGTAGAATAACAAATAGATTAAGGAAGCTCACAATAAGATGTTGGCAAATGCAGACTAGTTGGTGATGCAACCCATGCCAGAAAGTCTGGTACAAGATAGATAAATCAAAAGAAACTATATCTAGTGGCATTTAGTTTTAAGGACATAAGGTGCATTAGGACTGAAGGTAGGTAACCCAAGTACAAAAGTTAAGTGATTCATGAAGTTTTGAGACTAATTGAAATGAGATTTGAGGTAAGGGTGCAGATTTTGGGCTATCTTGGGTTTACAGAAGTCAAGGTTGCTTTAGTCATAAGGATCCTTATAAAAGGTAGGAAGATTTAATAGTAGAGGCACCTTGAGCTCCTTGGTATCATTTTCCAAATAATTTTCTCTTAGTTCCACCACCTCCTTTCTTTCTTCTTGAAGACCAAGTTTTTAAAATCTTCAATGAAAAAATTAGACTTGGTTACATCAAATATACAATCAAACTTCATAGAAAATGATTCAAATTTAGGATCATCCAAATCAATTGTAAAGGTGAATCTAGTCATTGAAGGTTCATCAAGTTCAAATTGAAATCCTTGAGCTTCACCTACTTCAGGTAAGGAATTTTCCTCAAAGTTGAATGTAAATCCTTCCATATCAGATTTGATGAAAATCTCCTCATCAAAAAGAAATGTCTCACATTTAGAGTTATTGGATTCCTTAGATCCTATCTCAAAATCAAATACAAAGCTTTTGATTTCAAGAGTATCAAAAATTTGATCCTCAAAGAAAAATGTCTCATACTCAATTTCATTTATATATTCCTTAGATTCTGAGTCTTTCTCGAAGACATTTTGAATCAAACCCTCAACCTGCTTAAGTTCTTCAATAAGCCCACAACTTTCATTAGAGTTCTCAACAACCTTAAAAAGTTGTAATTTCATCCTTTCATCCACAAAGGGTATTTGTATATTCCCATTTTTGCAATCAACCAGGGCCTCCGTAGTTGGTAAAAATGGTCTACTGAGAATAATCAGTGCTTGTCTCAAATCCTTAGGAATGTCAAGATCCAAGATAATGAAATCCACGGGATAGTAGAAGTTATTAATTAGAACAATGCATCCCTTAAAATCCCACGTGGACATCTCATAGATTGGTCAGCCAACTAGAGTTGTATTTCGGTAGGTTCCAGGTCCTCGAATCCAATCATCTCATAGATCATAGTGGGCATTAGGTTGATGGAAGCCCCCAAATCAATTAAATCGCTACCATAGTCTAGATCATTAATTTTAAAAGAAATCAAGAGGGGGCCTCTCTACTTGACAAGTAAATCCTTTAAGAGAATAGATTTGGCATGTTCAAAAAGGATTACCTTCTCATGATTACTTGTTTTCGGCTTGTGCTTAGTTATGGTTAATTCCTTTAAAAATTTGACACAAGCCAAGATGTGTTTAATAGCTTCCAAAAGTGGGATATTAATCTGTACTTGCTTGAACACATCCAACCAAGTCTTATTTTTAGTCTCATTCTTTTTTTTTCTACACCTATTTACGGCCTCAAGGAATGGAATTTGGATCTTTGGGTCCTTAAAATCATGAGCTTGGATCTCATCCACAACCTTAGGTGTATTAATTAGAGTTGTTTTATCATGATCCTGGGTTGTTTGATTTCGGTGCACAGGGTTTTGAGTAGTCTTGCCACTTCTTAAGGTAATGGAATTAGCAGTGGCAGGTGGGTATTGATTCCCTTGAGCAGGAGGAGTAGGAAGGATAAGTTCAAAAGGATGTGGAACTTGTGGTGAATAAAAGCCAGGGGGAGTCACTAGATCTTGCTTGATCATATGAGCTTGTTTGAACCCTTAAGGATTGTGTCCTTGATTAGGCATGTTTCTAGGGTTCGAGATGGATTGGGAAGGGAGGGAACTTGTAGGTCTATCATTAGGCTTAGTGATGAGAACCTCATCATGAGCCATAACTAGCTCATTTTGACCTAATACAAAGGATAAAATCTCCTACATAACTCAAGGAAAGGCTTAACTCAGAGAATTCTGAGTTTAAGGAGAAAATAAGTCATAAGGGGTAAAAATGCAATTTTACCAATATAATCTGCATACAGGGTAATTCAGGGCCCAAATAAGAATAAAAGTGGGATGAAATGATCTAGCAAGGGCTACAGCAATTCCAAGAAACTAAATGATAATCTGTAACCCTAAAACAACCCACTTCAATTCACAAGGTTCGAGGCAAAGTAAAAATAGAATAAACCCTCTAAAATTCATAGAAAAATAATCTCTAGGGTTTAGAACCTTCAATTTGGCCTTCAGAACCCATTTTGACCTACATTGAGAACCATGCCCAATTAATAACTTAATTTAGGTTTTCGCATAAATTGACTGGTCAAACAAGGTTTAATATAGAAATGAAATTCACCATCAGATTCCTTAGGTCCTAATTAGTCATGTATAAAAACTTGAGCCTAAGAAGAAACCTCCTTGACCAACTTTACACTTTGGTCCTCATATATTTACTTTTTGGCCCTCAACTTTTGAACCCTCGCATTTTGGCCCCTAACTCTCCTTCGTTCTTTGCGTTCAGGTCCCCCCTGCAAAACCTGCCAGCACCATGCTCCGGCGACCTTGCGCGGAGCATGGCGCCGCGCAGGGTGAGGGGGAGAGCCTGGCAAGTAAACCGGGGGTGCCCTGCGTCGTCAGCCGTCGCAGGGACACCCCCCTGGTCGCTGTAACCCACCATACCGGCCGTGTGAACGCACGGACGGTATGGGTTTCCATCTCCAGCGTCCTCCGGTGAGGGAGACACGTCGTCTCCCTCCGCCTTCCTCCCTGATTCGGTCCCTATAAATACCCCCGTCGCTCCACCGTTCTTCCCAGCTCGGATCTGACGGAGAAAACCCCCAACTTTCCTCTCCTCTCACTCCGGCAGACGCCCACCAACTCCGGCGGTTCCTCCTCCTCCTCCTCTTCGCTCTGCCGCAATACCAGTAGCAGAGACTTCTTCCCCTGCTCTTCCCGCGCCACGCCGCTCCCAGCTGGCGCCTCTCCGGCTCTCTGCTCGCCGCCGCCCCTTCCCCTGGGCATCTTCTTCTCCTGCAACAGTCGATACGACTGTCGCCCTGCTGCTTCCCCTTTCGTCTCCGTAGCTAGGTCAGAACTCCTCCCCATCTCCCCCTCTTTCTTTTCCTCACTGTCTTTTATTTGATTAAACCCTCGACCGCTCCTGTCCACCGTCACCCCCTTCGTCTCCGGCCAAACTCCGGCGAGACCCCCCCATCACCCCAGCAACCCACACGGCTCGCCGACCACCGCAGAACCTCCGCCTCCTCATCTTGATCAACCCGCGCCCTTCCACTTCCCCCACATCACCCTCTGCAACCCCACCGAACAAACCCATCTTCCGACCCACAATCCGACCTAGGGCAGCCCCTGCACGCCGCCCCACGCCTCGCCACCACCCACACGAGCTTCGCCGCACTCTGGCGAAGCTCCCGGCACCTTCTGATTAGGCCGAGAGGCCGTTTTGCTGTGAACAGGCCACCCGACCTCCGCCGCCATTGCCGTGCAGAAGGAGCTGCTTCCGCCTGCAGCTGCAGGCGCGCCACGCCCAGATTCGACTCCCAGGCCTTGCGAGGCATTTCGACAAAGCATCAGGCTCGCAGCTGGGGTGAAGGCCTCGCGTGAAGCCGCGATCGCCCGCTGCCTTCTCCGCTGCGGGCGCTCAATTAGGGTGGGACATTTAGTCCCACCTCGGAAAAGTCTGAAGAGGCGCAGCGGTATAAGGCGCAAAAGTGCTGGAGGCTTACTGCCTCAGCACACGGGGTGAGGTCCCCTTCACCCGCCCGGTTACCCGGTCTCGTCCGCGCTCACGCCCCGCGGACCTGGCCCGACCCGACTTAGACTGACCTGCACTCCTCGCCCACCACACACGCCGGTGGGCCTGGACCCGGGCGCGACCCGTACCCGACTACCCGGTAGCTCTGGGAGAGCTTTCCCAAGAGTGGCTTCTGTGAGAGAGAGAGACGCGGGGGGGGGGGGAGGGTAGAGTAGGTTTTGTCCTCTGACGTAAACTCTGAAGTGTGCAGGCACAGGTGAAGAAGAAGGATTGCGGAAGAAGAAGGAAGCTGAGGGAGACACTGTAGCAACAAGCGGTTTAAGTCGTCTGATTGGAAAATCAGACGACGTCCTGAAGGGAAAAGAAGAAAGAAGGAGAGACGACGTCCTGACAGGAAAAAGAAAAGAAGAAAGATGGAGATCTGAAGAACAACAGAAGAAGGCGAGGCAGAGGAGAACACAAAAGAACAAGGGAAGAACTGAAAGAAGAATAGCACGAGAAGAAGATCTGAAGAAAGGAAAAGAAGAAAGAAAGGAAAAGAAGAAGAACAGGACCCGCTCTGCAGAAGAAAAAGGAAGAGCAGGAACAGCTGAAAGAAAGAAGAAGAACATCACCACTGCAGATAAAGAAGAAGAAGATAACAGAAGATCTGAGACGAGGAGAAGCAAAGAGAAAAGAAGAAAAGACAACAAATTCTTTCTCTCTCTCTTTCTTTATTTTTGTAAAAGAAACTTGTACCCCTAGAATACAACTTGCTCCCTGAGTTCGACCTCGGGAACTCTTTTATTTTCCGAGTAAAAAAATTATATATTTGAAATGATGGCAATAACTAGCTATACTACAACGCTATAACAATAAAACCCGGTTATATCTCTCTATCATTCTTGGCGCCGTTGCCGGGGAGCAACGGCTATTCTAGAGGTAAACATTCCTGTTTCTTTTTAATTTCTGATAATCTCCTCTCTTTTGTGCAGAAAACTACAGGAAAGCAAGAAGACAAGCAACCGCACGACAACCACTCCGAGGACAGGTAAATTTTTCCTCTCGCTATTAACCCCTAAACTCTAAAGAGGAAGAAAAGAAAAGAACAAGCAATATAGGGCTAACCTGTCTTCCATACTTAGTAACCATAAAGAGTTGCATGTTTTCAACTCATTAGTCCTGCACACTATTAAGGGTATTTAAGGGCTAACACATTCTTGCTTGAGCCCTAATTACCCAACAAAGAACTAACTGGACCAAGTAGAGCCAACATAAGATTCAACATTAGGGTTTTAGAGACACACTACTTAAATCAAGAATGGAGAAAATCCAAAAGAAGTGTGCCTAAACCATTGATTGAAAATACCTATTCAAAAGAAAACCTAAAACAATTGGCACTCTAAACACTTGAACCCTAAAAGACAAGACCTAAAAGCTCTCAAAGAAAATAAGAGGTAAAGTTGATTCCTTGGGTCAACCAACCTTAAATTAGGTCACTCTTTGCACTTAAAAGACTAAAGTTCAAGTGAAACCTTAAGCACCCTGATCTTAAAATTGGTAGACTTAAGAGGTGAAGATTCCCATTCTGGTCTACCTGGAACCGCAGTGACAAGAGAGGTCGGGTGGGGGAAACCCTGTAACCCGTGGGGACGCTCTACCGTGTAGGGGTCTTCGCGGGACTCTCCCTCTCTGGCTGCCCAGGTAATTCTCAGGTGGACGATCTTTCTGATCAAGGGGTCCATCTGCCCCGCACCTCTATAGTCACCCAACACATTTTTGGGTGTCTTGATTAGGTCCAGCACCTTCTAAACTTACCTCTTCCAACAGTGCATGTACGGAAGGAGGTCCCTAAGACCACCCTTAAGACCTCCTTTAGAAATTCGCTCTCGTCAAGGCCAAGCCTCGACGCCCGTGTTTGAGCAGCAACACCCTCACATTATTCTCTCTTCTGATTCAGAACCAAGTTCTTCTTCTTCCCCCATCATGGCTCAGCCAGTTGAGGAAGAAAATAATCTGGAACACCAGCTCCAGCGACTCAATGACCTCTTCCAAAACTTCGTGCACCCACCGCAGCGTCCTATGACGCGGGACCACTACAATCCTGCTGCGGTGGCCATTGAGCCTCGAGTCAGAATCCCGACTGGAGGACCTGATTCCGAATTAAAGCCCAACATGATTCATGCTATACCTAAATTCCATGGGCTTAATTCTGAAGATCCCTTCCAGCACATCAAACAGCTAAAGCATCTGGCCCACACTTTTGGATCAGATGCGCAAAATCGGGATATTCTTCTCATGAAGATGTTCTCCTTTTCTCTTATGGACAAGGCCGCCCATTGGTATCAAACTCAGACCCGGCCAATCAACACTTAGGAAGAACTTCAATCCGAGTTTTTGAAAAAGTTTTTTCCCGTTGGTCGGACCAACGCCTTGCGCCATCAGATTACACACTTCACTCAATAATCAGGAGAACCTCTCCATGAGGCATGGGATCGTTTTCAGGATCTCATGAGAAAGTGCCCCCATCACGGAGTTCCTAAATGGGAACAAGTCCAATCTTTTTACCAGGGACTCCGTGAGGACATCCGCCTTTTCGTCAATGCAACTTGCGGAGGAAACATCATGGGTCAACATGAAGACACCGTATGGGAGATTCTCGAAAACATGTGCGAGAACTCCATTAACAATGACTCCATGGGATTATTCGACAGGACGAATACCCGCGTAGCGACGAATCTTAAGGGAGCACATGAGACGCAGGGCCTGTCCGCATCAGTCGACCTGGAATTAATGGCCAGTCGATTGGACAAGGTCTCAATCATTGAAAAGAAGGTGGATGAGCTGACTCAGCACTTGCAGCGAGCCACCTCCGCGCGTAACTCCTTTGCACAACCTCCTTCCACACAGGAGACTGTGCAAAACATCCTCCACCGATCTTCCCCTGGGATGGATCCATATCCATCCCCATCTGATTCTTGGATCGGAGGATCATCCGATCCTTTCTACACCAGCCGGGGGAACTCCATTCCCCCTTTCCCTGATTCTCAGGAGGTTCCTCAGATCTGCGAGGACCTCAACGCCATCCAGAACGACCCATTCTCCAACACTTACAATCCTGGATGGCGAAACCATCCCAATTTTCAGTGGGCGGGAAATTCCCAAACCCAAAGACCACCTTTTCAGTCCCGCCCACAGCCCTCTCGTCATTACCAGCCGCCTCAGCCTCGGCCCAACCCTACTTATCCATCAGGGCCAAATCAGGATCAAATGTCCCTAATCCTTCAGACTCTGGCTGACATTCAAAAAACGAATGCGGCTATTCAAAAACAGCACAAGGACGAGCTTACAGAAGTTAAAACTCAACTGGCCCAGTTGGCAAATTCTCGCCAGCCAGGCACCCTCCCTTCCCAACCTCTTCCTAACCCAAATAACGTGCCAACCCAGAAGCGCGTTATGAATCCAAATTTAGGCCACGCCCAATGGATTTATCAGGCCCCTACTGCTCCATCTCCAGACGAGATGGAAGCCTCAACTTCTTATGCGGGATTTCAGCAGCAGCCACCCCTCTTACCAAACCCAAACAAAAATCAGGCCGGATTAAATTCTGTAACAACACGTAGTGGTAAACCAACTCAAGACCCGCATTATCCAAACCACTCCAAGCCTGATAACCATGACCCTAGGATAGTTATCCAAGATACCGCTGTTCCAGATCCACAACCTGGTCCTATCCTAGAATAACCAACCAAGATCCCGTTTCCCGAGGCCCTGACCAAGGGAAAGAAGACCACCAAACCCGTGGCCCTTGAGGAGGACCTGGTCAAGCTCTTTGAGCATGTCCACATAAACATCCCCTTGATGGATGCAATCCGCCACGTACCAGCTTACGCACGATTTCTAAAGAATATATGTACACCCCAGCGTAAGCCGCGAACCAAGGGAGGGAGCCCAATTGTTCTGTCAGAGCAAGCCAGCTCTGTAATCCTTAGTAGGCTCCCACCCAAGGCAAAAGATCCTGGGACTCCCCTGATTTCCTGTAAGATAGGTGGTACCCAATTTGATAGAGCATTGTTAGACTTGGTTGCATCCATAAACCTGATACCCACATCCTTACTTGACCATCTAGAAGAATCTGAGCTGAAACCAACCGAAGTGACATTACAATTAGCAGATCGATCTATAAAGTCACCAAAAGGGATTCTCGAGGATGTTATCGTAAGAGTGCAGGATTTCTATTTTCCAGTGGACTTTATATTCTTAGATATGGATGCACCTGAGAACCCTAGGGATACACCAATCATTCTAGGGAGACCTTTCTTGGCTACTGCTAGAGCCAACATCAGCTGTGAGGAGGGCCAAATAGAGCTTAAGTTTGGAGATCAAACACTGAAAATTGATATATTTAAGGCCCAACAAGGAATTAATTGCGGCGTCATCGAACAAATTTGTGACATCAAGACTTTGGTTGATGAATCACACCTCCAGAATGACTCGATTATGCCTCATCAACCACAAAAGGATCTTGACCCGCAAACAGAGGAGTCGAATCCATATATGAACAACCCAGTAACTCCCACCCTTGAACCTCACATCTATACTGAACCACCAGCTGCTGCAGAAAACCCCATCCTCGAACTGAAACCCCTTCCTGCTCACTTGAAATACGTCTTTTTGGGTTCTAATCAGACCCTTCCTGTGATTATCAATTCCAACCTCCGTCCTGAACAGGAATCCCGTCTGATTGTTGTCCTCCAGCAACATCGCAGAGCCATCGGATGGACTCTCGATGATTTGACTGGAATAAGTCCCTCTTATTGTACTCATCATATCTATTCAGAAGAGGGCACACGACCTTCTCGTGAAATGCAGAGACGCTTAAACCCCAATCTGCAGGAGGTCGTGAAAAAGGAGATCATCAAGTGGTTAGATGCCGGGATCATCTACCCGATCTCCGATAGTCGTTGGGTGAGCCCAATTCAGGTCGTGCCCAAGAAGGCAGGACTCACCACTATAACGACTGAGACCGGAGAAATCATTCCTACCCGATTAGCCAACTCGTGGAGAGTCTGTATAGATTACCGCCGACTAAATTCCTCCACGAAGAAGGATCATTTCCCACTACCCTTCATTGATCAAATTCTCAAAAAACTTGCGGGAAATAGGTTCTTCTGCTTTCTTGACGGGTACTCCGGTTATGACCAGGTGGCAATCCATCCTGAGGACCAAGAAAAGACCACGTTCACCTGCCCCTTCGGAACATACGCTTTCCGAAGGATGCCTTTCGGTCTTTGCAATGCACCCGCTACTTTTCAGCGATGCATGCTTGCCATATTCTCAGATATGGTAGGTGATTATCTGGAAGTCTTCATGGATGACTTTTCAGTTTTCGGAGCATCATTCGACGATTGCCTCCAACACTTGGTCCAGATACTCAGGCGGTGCATCGATGTGAATTTGGTTCTTTCCTGGGAAAAGAGCCATTTCATGGTGCCTGAGGGAATTGTCCTGGGACACTCAATTTCGGAGAAAGGTATCCAAGTGGATCGAGCTAAGGTTAATCTGATTTCTCACCTTCCTATGCCTAGCTCGATCAGGGACATCAGTTCCTTTTTAGGGCATGTCGATTTTTATCGACGATTTATCCCTGATTTTTCAAAAATCGCGCGCCCCCTGACCACTCTTCTCTCCAAGGATGTTCCTTTTGAAATTTCCAAGGAATGCACTCAAGCATTTGAAATCCTGCGTGACCGAGTCACCCAAGCCCCAATCCTACAGCCCCCTGATTGGTCTCAACCCTTTGAGATCATGTGCGATGCATCCGACTTCGCTGTAGGAGCGGTTTTGGGGCAGAAAATTGACAGGAAACCTGTGGCCATTTACTACGCCAGCAAAACACTCGATGAGGCTCAGCGTAACTATACGGTTACTGAGAAAGAGCTGCTAGCTGTAGTATTTGCCCTAGAAAAGTTCAGATCGTACCTTCTGGGTTCCCGTGTCATCATATACTCGGATCACACAGCTGTGAGGCATCTCCTTGCAAAGAAGGACGCGAAACCACGATTAATCTGATGGATCTTGCTGTTGCAAGAATTTGACCTTGAGATTTGCGACAAAGCGGGAAAGCAAAATGTGGTAGCTGATCACTTGTCCCGTCTTCCTTCTGAAATAATTGACCCTTCCGGACCCATCACTGAGCATTTTCCCGATGAGCACCTGCTGACTATTGGTACGAGCCTTCCATGGTTTGCTAATATAGTAAATTACTTGGCATCTCATCAGATCCCGTCCGATTGGCCGAAGGCCAAGAAAGACAAATTACGCTCCGACGCCAAGTATTACATTTGGGAAGACCCGTACCTCTTCCGCATAGGTGCCGATCAGATCATCCGGAGATGTGTCCCGGAAGGGGAATTCAACAATATCCTCTCTTTCTGCCATGACCAGGCATGCGGTGGCCATTTCGCCGGGCATAAAACCGCATCAAAAGTCCTCCAGTGCGGCTTTTACTGGCCCACACTGTTCAAAGACGCATACAATCACTGCAAGGCATGCAGTCGTTGCCAGACTTTGGGCAACATGAGCCATCGCAACATGATGCCTATGCAACCGATTCTAGTATGTGAAATCTTTGATGTTTGGGGGATTGATTTTATGGGCCCCTTCTTGTTTCGGATGGTTTCGAATACATTCTGTTGGCTGTGGACTACGTGTCCAAATGGATTGAAGCCATACCGACCCGAACCTGTGATCACAAAATCGTTCTCAAATTCATTCATCAACACATTTTCTCAAGGTTCGGGATTCCTCGTGCAATAATCTCTGATGGGGGGACCCATTTCACAAATGCTCAGTTTAGGTCACTGATTACCAAATACGGGGTGTCTCACCGAATCTCTACTCCTTACCACCCCCAAACTAATGGTCTAGCTGAGCTGTCTAATCGGGAGATCAAGAAAATCCTGCAAGTCACTGTTCGACCTGACAGGAAGGACTGGTCGTCCCGACTTCCGGAAGCATTGTGGGCCTATAGGACCGCCCACAAGACCCAATTGGGCATGTCTCCCTTTAGACTGGTGTACGGAAAGGCATGCCACCTTCCCGTAGAACTGGAGCATAAAGCCTATTGGGCAGTACGGAACTGTAATCTAGATCTTTCCAAGGCTGGGACCCACAGAAAACTCCTAATCAGCGAGATCGATGAATTACGCCTAGACGCGTACGAGAACTCGCAAATCTACAAGGAGCGGGTTAAAGCCTTCCACGACAAACACATCTCGAGAAAGATCTTTCATCCTGGTCAAAAGGTCCTACTCTTTGATGCCCGACTAAAACTCTTCCCAGGGAAACTGAGATCCAAGTGGGTCGGACCATATTTGGTCCGACAGGTTTTTGGAAATGGAGCAATCGAAATCAGTCCACTCAGCCACGATTCTGAACCTTTCATCGTGAACGGTCAGAGACTCAAGCCGTTCATTGATGGAACTTCTACTGATTTGGCTGAAGCATCTTATATCCTCCTTTCCCCTTGAACTTATTGCGCCCAGCCGATGGCGTAAAACTCAGCGCTTAACGGGAGGCTGCCCGTCATTCTCTTTGAAAACCTGAAACTTGTTCTGACACCTTTTTGCACTTGAAGTTCACACTTTAAGACAGCCGACTCCACCTCAGGTGCTTGCATCTGAGATTAGAAATCGTCCGCAACAGTCACCCCGACCCATTCACTCATCCAAATTTCTGTCTTAAGAAATGAACTAAGTTAAATAAAAACCCCCTAGGTTACAATGAGGACATTGTAAATCTTAGGCATGGGGGGGGGGTATGAAAGTGCAAAACTTGTAAGAAAAGGTTTCAAACAAAAAAAAATTCACATATGCCAAAAACACCATAAAAATTAAAAAATTTTTCGAAAAAGAATAAAAGGAGAAGGAAATTTTGTGAAGGAGAAAAGAAACAAAATGAAAAAGGAGCACAAAATTATGAGAAAAGGTGATAGTCATTAGTAAGGAACTAAGGAATTAACCTAAGTTCTAGACCTCATTCAAGAAAATAACTGAAAAGTGCACAATGAGATTAGTAAGAATGCAAACCTTAGGCATTCTTGAATAGACTCTTAGTACCCATTAAGATCTGGACACTCCTTAAGAGGTTGAGGAAAATGAAAAGCTGAAGTATTAGGTCTAAGGCTTAGGGAGTATTTGGCCTCGTTAACTAATTTTTGGTTTACGGGACTCAGTAACCTAAGCACCCTAACCTCACACACAGCCTGGTTCAGTAAGCGTAAAATTCAGAATCACGCAGAAGCGTCGCAAAATTCTGAAAAGAACACCTAGAATAGGAGCGGCCGATCAACACAAGTTGATTTGGACGAGTTCCCAGCACGGAGAGGCAGGAAATCCCCTCGAAGATGCGTAACAAAATATCATCTCCTCGGTGCTTGTCTCTTAGGATATTTACATATCCTACTGGGGGCATGTAAGCACTCTGCTGGTTCAGATTCCATGCATGGCATTATCTCGAAGTGTCAATTGCCAGGGTCTGGATTCGGCCACGGAACACCATGGATGGGATTATCTAGAAATCTCAATAGCCAGGTTTCCGGGGGTTGCCATGGGCGGTGCTATCTCGAAGCATCGATCGCCAGGAACCCTTGAGGATTGATGATGGGAGCAAGGAATCTGATACAGACCGTGTTGAAAAGCCAATCCTAGGCTAGAACTAAAAAGAAAAAGAGAGAGAAAACTCTCCAAACAGAAAAACTTTCTATCTCTCTCTTACAAAACGCACTGCGAACTGAGCCAGGGCTAAAATCATTTCAAGCACGGGTGCTTTAACCACAAAGTCCAATAAACCTTAGGTTAGTTCTTGTGGACCTTAAAAACCTTTGCTAAAGACTGAGGCTAAGGCTAGACAGATTTGGATCTTGATTGGTACTAGAGTACCTTTTAGGCCTATGGTCAGCATTCTAACCTAATCTATGCTCAAATAAAAAAGGCACTTATCTGAAACTATTAAAAACTTCATGGTCTAGAACAAGGGTTGAAACCTTAAGTTTTTCCTAAGGGACTAGCAAAAGCTAGGCATGGGGGTATGATGAGAACCTCATCATGAGCCATAACTAGCTCATTTTGACCTAATACAAAGGATAAAAGCTCCTACATAACTCAAGGAAAGGCTTAACTCAGAGAATTTTGAGTTTAAGGAGAAAACAAGTCATAAGGGGTAAAAATGCAATTTTACCAGTATAATCTGCATACAGGGTAATTCAGGGCCCAAATAATAATAAAAGTGGGATGAAATGATCTAGCAAGGGCTACAGCAATTCCAAGAAACTAAATGATAATCTGTAACCCTAAAACAACCCACTTCAATTCACAAGGTTCGAGGCAAAGTAAAAATAGAATAAACCCTCTAAAATTCATGGAAAAATAATCTCTAGGGTTTAGAACCTTCAATTTGGCCTTCAGAACCCATTTTGACCTACATTGAGAACCATGCCCAATTAATTACTTAATTTAGGTTTTCGCATAAATTTACCGGTCAAACAAGGTTTAATATAGAAATGAAATTCACCATCAGATTCCTTAGGTCCTAATTAGTCATGTATAAAAACTTGAGCCTAAGAAGAAACCTCCTTGACCAACTTTACACTTTGGTCCTCATATATTTACTTTTTGGCCCTCAACTTTTGAACCCTCGCATTTTGGCCCCTAACTCTCCTTCGTTCTTTGCGTTCAGGTCCCCCCTGCAAAACCTGCCAGCACCATGCTCCGGCGACCTTGCGCGGAGCATGGCGCCGCGCAGGGTGAGGGGGAGAGCCTGGCAAGTAAACCGGGGGTGCCCTGCGTCGTCAGCCGTCGCAGGGACACCCCCCTGGTCGCTGTAACCCACCATACCGGCCGTGTGAACGCACGGACGGTATGGGTTTCCATCTCCAGCGTCCTCCGGTGAGGGAGACACGTCGTCTCCCTCCGCCTTCCTCCCTGATTCGGTCCCTATAAATACCCCCGTCGCTCCACCGTTCTTCCCAGCTCGGATCTGACGGAGAAAACCCCCAACTTTCCTCTCCTCTCACTCCGGCAGACGCCCACCAGCTCCGGCGGTTCCTCCTCCTCCTCCTCTTCGCTCTGCCGCAATACCAGTAGCAGAGACTTCTTCCCCTGCTCTTCCCGCGCCACGCCGCTCCCAGCTGGCGCCTCTCCGGCTCTCTGCTCGCCGCCGCCCCTTCCCCTGGGCATCTTCTTCTCCGGCAACAGTCGATACGACTGTCGCCCTGCTGCTTCCCCTTTCGTCTCCGTAGCTAGGTCAGAACTCCTCCCCATCTCCCCCTCTTTCTTTTCCTCACTGTCTTTTATTTGATTAAACCCTCGACCGCTCCTGTCCACCATCACCCCCTTCGTCTCCGGCCAAACTCTGGCGAGACCCCCCCATCACCCCAGCAACCCACACGGCTCGCCGACCACCGCAGAACCTCCGCCTCCTCATCTTGATCAACCCGCGCCCTTCCACTTCCCCCACATCACCCTCTGCAACCCCACCGAACAAACCCATCTTCCGACCCACAGTCCGACCTAGGGCAGCCCCTGCACGCCGCCCCACGCCTCGCCACCACCCACACGAGCTTCGCCGCACTCTGGCGAAGCTCCCGGCACCTTCTGATTAGGCCGAGAGGCCGTTTTACTGTGAACAGGCCACCCGACCTCCGCCGCCATTGCCGTGCAGAAGGAGCTGCTTCCGCCTGCAGCTGCAGGCGCGCCACGCCCAGATTCGACTCCCAGGCCTTGCGAGGCATTTCGACAAAGCATCAGGCTCGCAGCTGGGGCGAAGGCCTCGCGTGAAGCCGCGATCGCCCGCTGCCTTCTCCGCTGCGGGCGCTCAATTAGGGTGGGACATTTAGTCCCACCTCGGAAAAGTCTGAAGAGGCGCAGCGGTATAAGGCGCAAAAGTGCTGGAGGCTTACTGTCTCAGCACACGGGGTGAGGTCCCCTCCACCCGCCCGGTTACCCGGTCTCGTCCGCGCTCACGCCCCGCGGACCTGGCCCGACCCGACTTAGACTGACCTGCACTCCTCGCCCACCACACACGCCGGTGGGCCTGGACCCGGGCGCGACCCGTACCCGACTACCCGGCAGCTCTGGGAGAGCTTTCCCAAGAGTGGCCTCTGTGAGAGAGAGAGACGCGGGGGGGGGGGAGGGTAGAGTAGGTTTTGTCCTCTGACGTAAACTCTGAAGTGTGCAGGCACAGGTGAAGAAGAAGGACCGCGGAAGAAGAAGGAAGTTGAGGGAGACACTGTAGCAACAAGCGGTTTAAGTCGTCTGATTGGAAAATCAGACGACGTCCTGAAGGGAAAAGAAGAAAGAAGGAGAGACGACGTCCTGACAGGAAAAAGAAAAGAAGAAAGAAGGAGATCTGAAGAACAACAGAAGAAGGCGAGGTAGAGGAGAACACAAAAGAACAAGGGAAGAACTGAAAGAAGAATAGCACGAGAAGAAGATCTGAAGAAAGGAAAAGAAGAAAGAAAGGAAAAGAAGAAGAACAGGACCCGCTCTGCAGAAGAAAAAGGAAGAGCAGGAACAGCTGAAAGAAAGAAGAAGAACATCACCACTGCAGATAAAGAAGAAGAAGATAACAGAAGATCTGAGACGAGGAGAAGCAAAGAGAAAAGAAGAAAAGACAACAAATTCTTTCTCTCTCTCTTTCTTTATTTTTGTAAAAGAAACTTGCACCCCTAGAATACAACTTGCTCCCTGAGTTCGACCTCGGGAACTCTTTTATTTTCCGAGTAAAAAAATTATATATTTGAAATGATGGCAATAACTAGCTATACTACAACGCTATAACAATAAAACCCGGTTATATCTCTCTATCATTCTTGGTGCCGTTGCCGGGGAGCAACGGCTATTCTAGAGGTAAACATTCCTGTTTCTTTTTAATTTCTGATAATCTCCTCTCTTTTGTGTAGAAAACTACAGGAAAGCAAGAAGACAAGCAACCGCACGACAACCACTCCGAGGACAGGTAAATTTTTCCTCTCGCTATTAACCCCTAAACTCTAAAGAGGAAGAAAAGAAAAGAACAAGCAATATAGGGCTAACCTGTCTTCCATACTTAGTAACCATAAAGAGTTGCATGTTTTCAACTCATTAGTCCTGCACACTATTAAGGGTATTTAAGGGCTAACACATTCTTGCTTGAGCCCTAATTACCCAACAAAGAACTAACTGGACCAAGTAGAGCCAACATAAGATTCAACATTAGGGTTTTAGAGACACTACTTAAATCAAGAATGGAGAAAATCCAAAAGAAGTGTGCCTAAACCATTGATTGAAAATACCTATTCAAAAGAAAACCTAAAACAATTGGCACTCTAAACACTTGAACCCTAAAAGACAAGACCTAAAAGCTCTCAAAGAAAATAAGAGGTAAAGTTGACCCCTTGGGTCAACCAACCTTAAATTAGGTCACTCTTTGCACTTAAAAGACTAAAGTTCAAGTGAAACCTTAAGCACCCTGATCTTAAAATTGGTAGACTTAAGAGGTGAAGATTCCCATTCTGGTCTACCTGGAACCGCAGTGACAAGAGAGGTCGGGTGGGGGAAACCCTGTAACCCGTGGGGACGCTCTACCGTGTAGGGGTCTTCGCGGGACTCTCCCTCTCTGGCTGCCCAGGTAATTCTCAGGTGGACGATCTTTCTGATCAAGGGGTCCATCTGCCCCGCACCTCTATAGTCACCCAACACATTTTTGGGTGTCTTGATTAGGTCCAGCACCTTCTAAACTTACCTCTTCCAACAGTGCATGTACGGAAGGAGGTCCCTAAGACCACCCTTAAGACCTCCTTTAGAAATTCGCTCTCGTCAAGGCCAAGCCTCGACGCCCGTGTTTGAGCAGCAACACCCTCACATTATTCTCTCTTCTGATTCAGAACCAAGTTCTTCTTCTTCCCCCATCATGGCTCAGCCAGTTGAGGAAGAAAATAATCTGGAACACCAGCTCCAGCGACTCAATGACCTCTTCCAAAACTTCGTGCACCCACCGCAGCGTCCTATGATGCGGGACCACTACAATCCTGCTGCGGTGGCCATTGAGCCTCGAGTCAGAATCCCGACTGGAGGACCTGATTCCGAATTAAAGCCCAACATGATTCATGCTATACCTAAATTCCATGGGCTTAATTCTGAAGATCCCTTCCAGCACATCAAACAGCTAAAGCATCTGGCCCACACTTTTGGATCAGATGCGCAAAATCGGGATATTCTTCTCATGAAAATGTTCTCCTTTTCTCTTATGGACAAGGCCGCCCATTGGTATCAAACTCAGACCCGGCCGATCAACACTTAGGAAGAACTTCAATCCGAGTTTTTGAAAAAGTTTTTTCCCGTTGGTCGGACCAACGCCTTGCGCCATCAGATTACACACTTCACTCAATAATCAGGAGAACCTCTCCATGAGGCATGGGATCGTTTTCAGGATCTCATGAGAAAGTGCCCCCATCACGGAGTTCCTAAATGGGAACAAGTCCAATCTTTTTACCAAGGACTCCGTGAGGACATCCGCCTTTTCGTCAATGCAACTTGCGGAGGAAACATCATGGGTCAACATGAAGACACCGTATGGGAGATTCTCGAAAACATGTGCGAGAACTCCATTAACAATGACTCCATGGGATTATTCGACAGGACGAATACCCGCGTAGCGACGAATCTTAAGGGAGCACATGAGACGCAGGGCCTGTCCGCATCAGTCGACCTGGAATTAATGGCCAGTCAATTGGACAAGGTCTCAATCATTGAAAAGAAGGTGGATGAGCTGACTCAGCACTTGCAGCGAGCCACCTCCGCGCGTAACTCCTTTGCACAACCTCCTTCCACACAGGAGACTGTGCAAAACATCCTCCACCGATCTTCCCCTGGGATGGATCCATATCCATCCCCATCTGATTCTTGGATCGGAGGATCATCCGATCCTTTCTACACCAGCCGGGGGAACTCCATTCCCCCTTTCCCTGATTCTTAGGAGGTTCCTCAGATCTGCGAGGACCTCAACGCCATCCAGAACGACCCATTCTCCAACACTTACAATCCTGGATGGCGAAACCATCCCAATTTTCAGTGGGCGGGAAATTCCCAAACCCAAAGACCACCTTTTCAGTCCCGCCCACAGCCCTCTCGTCATTACCAGCCGCCTCAGCCTCGGCCCAACCCTACTTATCCATCAGGGCCAAATCAGGATCAAATGTCCCTAATCCTTCAGACTCTGGCTGACATTCAAAAAACGAATGCGGCTATTCAAAAACAGCACAAGGACGAGCTTACAGAAGTTAAAACTCAACTGGCCCAGTTGGCAAATTCTCGCCAGCCAAGCACCCTCCCTTCCCAACCTCTTCCTAACCCAAATAACGTGCCAACCCAGAAGCGCGTTATGAATCCAAATTTAGGCCACGCCCAATGGATTTATCAGGCCCCTACTGCTCCATCTCCAGACGAGATGGAAGCCTCAACTTCTTATGCGGGATTTCAGCAGCAGCCACCCCTCTTACCAAACCCAAACCAAAATCAGGCCGGATTAAATTCTGTAACAACACGTAGTGGTAAACCAACTCAAGACCCGCATTATCCAAACCACTCCAAGCCTGATAACCATGACCCTAGGATAGTTATCCAAGATACCGCTGTTCCAGATCCACAACCTGGTCCTATCCTAGAATAACCAACCAAGATCCCGTTTCCCGAGGCCCTGACCAAGGGAAAGAAGACCACCAAACCCGTGGCCCTTGAGGAGGACCTGGTCAAGCTCTTTGAGCATGTCCACATAAACATCCCCTTGATGGATGCAATCCGCCACGTACCAGCTTACGCACGATTTCTAAAGAATATATGTACACCCCAGCGTAAGCCGCGAACCAAGGGAGGGAGCCCAATTGTTCTGTCAGAGCAAGCCAGCTCTGTAATCCTTAGTAGGCTCCCACCCAAGGCAAAAGATCCTGGGACTCCCCTGATTTCCTGTAAGATAGGTGGTACCCAATTTGATAGAGCATTGTTAGACTTGGGTGCATCCATAAACCTGATACCCACATCCTTACTTGACCATCTAGAAGAATCTGAGCTGAAACCAACCGAAGTGACATTACAATTAGCAGATCGATCTATAAAGTCACCAAAAGGGATTCTCGAGGATGTTATCGTAAGAGTGCAGGATTTCTATTTTCCAGTGGACTTTATAGTCTTAGATATGGATGCACCTGAGAACCCTAGGGATACACCAATCATTCTAGGGAGACCTTTCTTGGCTACTGCTAGAGCCAACATCAGCTGTGAGGAGGGCCAAATAGAGCTTAAGTTTGGAGATCAAACACTGAAAATTGATATATTTAAGGCCCAACAAGGAATTAATTGCGGCGTCATCGAACAAATTTGTGACATCAAGACTTTGGTTGATGAATCACACCTCCAGAATGACTCGATTATGCCTCATCAACCACAAAAGGATCTTGACCCGCAAACAGAGGAGTCGAATCCATATATGAACAACCCAGTAACTCCCACCCTTGAACCTCACATCTATACTGAACCACCAGCTGCTGCTGAAAACCCCATCCTCGAACTGAAACCCCTTCCTACTCACTTGAAATACGTCTTTTTGGGTTCTAATCAGACCCTTCCTGTGATTATCAATTCCAACCTCAGTCCTGAACAGGAATCCCGTCTGATTGTTGTCCTCCAGCAACATCGCAGAGCCATCGGATGGACTCTCGATGATTTGACTGGAATAAGTCCCTCTTATTGTACTCATCATATCTATTCAGAAGAGGGCACACGACCTTCTCGTGAAATGCAGAGACGCTTAAACCCCAATCTGCAGGAGGTCGTGAAAAAGGAGATCATCAAGTGGTTAGATGCCGGGATCATCTACCCGATCTCCGATAGTCGTTGGGTGAGCCCAATTCAGGTCGTGCCCAAGAAGGCAGGACTCACCACTATAACGACTGAGACCGGAGAAATCATTCCTACCCGATTAGCCAACTCGTGGAGAGTCTGTATAGATTACCGCCGACTAAATTCCTCCACGAAGAAGGATCATTTCCCACTACCCTTCATTGATCAAATTCTCGAAAAACTTGCGGGAAATAGGTTCTTCTGCTTTCTTGACGGGTACTCTGGTTATAACCAGGTGGCAATCCATCCTGAGGACCAAGAAAAGACCACGTTCACCTGCCCCTTCGGAACATACGCTTTCCGAAGGATGCCTTTCGGTCTTTGCAATGCACCCGCTACTTTTCAGCGATGCATGCTTGCCATATTCTCAGATATGGTAGGTGATTATCTGGAAGTCTTCATGGATGACTTTTCAGTTTTCGGAGCATCATTCGACGATTGCCTCCAACACTTGGTCCAGATACTCAGGCGGTGCATCGATGTGAATTTGGTTCTTTCCTGGGAAAAGAGCCATTTCATGGTGCCTGAGGGAATTGTCCTGGGACACTCAATTTCGGAGAAAGGTATCCAAGTGGATCGAGCTAAGGTTAATCTGATTTCTCACCTTCCTATGCCTAGCTCGATCAGGGACATCAGTTCCTTTTTAGGGCATGTCGATTTTTATCGACGATTTATCCCTGATTTTTCAAAAATCGCGCGCCCCCTGACCACTCTTCTCTCCAAGGATGTTCCTTTTGAAATTTCCAAGGAATGCACTCAAGCATTTGAAATCCTGCGTGACCGAGTCACCCAAGCCCCAATCCTACAGCCCCCTGATTGGTCTCAACCCTTTGAGATCATGTGCGATGCATCCGACTTCGCTGTAGGAGCGGTTTTGGGGCAGAAAATTGACAGGAAACCTGTGGCCATTTACTACGCCAGCAAAACACTCGATGAGGCTCAGCGTAACTATATGGTTACTGAGAAAGAGCTGCTAGCTGTAGTATTTGCCCTAGAAAAGTTCAGATCGTACCTTCTGGGTTCCCGTGTCATCATATACTCGGATCACACAGCTGTGAGGCATCTCCTTGCAAAGAAGGACGCGAAACCACGATTAATCCGATGGATCTTGCTGTTGCAAGAATTTGACCTTGAGATTTGCGACAAAGCGGGAAAGCAAAATGTGGTAGCTGATCACTTGTCCCGTCTTCCTTCTGAAATAATTGACCCTTCCGGACCCATCACTGAGCATTTTCCCGATGAGCACCTGCTGACTATTGGTACGAGCCTTCCATGGTTTGCTAATATAGTAAATTACTTGGCATCTCATCAGATCCCGTCCGATTGGCCGAAGGCCAAGAAAGACAAATTACGCTCCGACGCCAAGTATTACATTTGGGAAGACCCGTACCTCTTCCGCATAGGTGCCGATCAGATCATCCGGAGATGTGTCCCGGAAGGGGAATTCAACAATATCCTCTCTTTCTGCCATGACCAGGCATGCGGTGGCCATTTCGCCGGGCATAAAACCGCATCAAAAGTCCTCCAGTGCGGCTTTTACTGGCCCACACTGTTCAAAGACGCATACAATCACTGCAAGGCATGCAGTCGTTGCCAGACTTTGGGCAACATGAGCCATCGCAACATGATGCCTATGCAACCGATTCTAGTATGTGAAATCTTTGATGTTTGGGGGATTGATTTTATGGGCCCCTTCTTGTTTCGGATGGTTTCGAATACATTCTGTTGGCTGTGGACTACGTGTCCAAATGGATCGAAGCCATACCGACCCGAACCTGTGATCACAAAATCGTTCTAAAATTCATTCATCAACACATTTTCTCAAGGTTCGGGATTCCTCGTGCAATAATCTCTGATGGGGGGACCCATTTCACAAATGCTCAGTTTAGGTCACTGATTACCAAATACGGGGTGTCTCACCGAATCTCTACTCCTTACCACCCCCAAACTAATGGTCTAGCTGAGCTGTCTAATCGGGAGATCAAGAAAATCCTGCAAGTCACTGTTCGACCTGACAGGAAGGACTGGTCGTCCCGACTTCCGGAAGCATTGTGGGCCTATAGGACCGCCCACAAGACCCAATTGGGCATGTCTCCCTTTAGACTGGTGTACGGAAAGGCATGCCACCTTCCCGTAGAACTGGAGCATAAAGCCTATTGGGCAGTACGGAACTGTAATCTAGATCTTTCCAAGGCTGGGACCCACAGAAAACTCCTAATCAGCGAGATCGATGAATTACGCCTAGACGCGTACGAGAACTCGCAAATCTACAAGGAGCGGGTTAAAGCCTTCCACGACAAACACATCTCGAGAAAGATCTTTCATCCTGGTCAAAAGGTCCTACTCTTTGATGCCCGACTAAAACTCTTCCCAGGGAAACTGAGATCCAAGTGGGTCGGACCATATTTGGTCCGACAGGTTTTTGGAAATGGAGCAATCGAAATCAGTCCACTCAGCCACGATTCTGAACCTTTCATCGTGAACGGTCAGAGACTCAAGCCGTTCATTGATGGAACTTCTACTGATTTGGCTGAAGCATCTTATATCCTCCTTTCCCCTTGAACTTATTGCGCCCATCCACCCGCCCGGTTACCCGGTCTCGTCCGCGCTCACGCCCCGCGGACCTGGCCCGACCCGACTTAGACTGACCTGCACTCCTCGCCCACCACACACGCCGGTGGGCCTGGACCCGGGCGCGACTCGTACCCGACTACCCAGCAGCTCTGGGAGAGCTTTCCCAAGAGTGGCCTCTGTGAGAGAGAGAGACGCGGGGGGGGGAGGGTAGAGTAGGTTTTGTCCTCTGACGTAAACTCTGAAGTGTGCAGGCACAGGTGAAGAAGAAGGACCGCGGAAGAAGAAGGAAGTTGAGGGAGACACTGTAGCAACAAGCGGTTTAAGTCGTCTGATTGGAAAATCAGACGACGTCCTGAAGGGAAAAGAAGAAAGAAGGAGAGACGACGTCCTGACAGGAAAAAGAAAAGAAGAAAGAAGGAGATCTGAAGAACAACAGAAGAAGGCGAGGTAGAGGAGAACACAAAAGAACAAGGGAAGAACTGAAAGAAGAATAGCACGAGAAGAAGATCTGAAGAAAGGAAAAGAAGAAGAACAGGACCCTCTCTGCAGAAGAAAAAGGAAGAGCAGGAACAGCTGAAAGAAAGAAGAACATCACCACTGCAGATAAAGAAGAAGAAGATAACAGAAGATCTGAGACGAGGAGAAGCAAAGAGAAAAGAAGAAAAGACAACAAATTCTTTCTCTCTCTCTTTCTTTATTTTTGTAAAAGAAACTTGTACCCCTAGAATACAACTTGCTCCCTGAGTTCGACCTCGGGAACTCTTTTATTTTCCGAGTAAAAAAATTATATATTTGAAATGATGGCAATAACTGGCTATACTACGACGCTATAACAATAAAACCCGGTTATATCTCTCTATCACTTAGGCCCTATCCAGTTCTTCAGATCCCTGATGGACTAAGTCAATTGTTGCATAGCTTGCAACATGGAAGTATTTGTGTCCATTAGTTGCTGGTTCAGATTTAGAATAGCCAAATCAATTTGGCTAGGATGGTTAGGAGGCAAGGCTTGATAAGTCTGACCCTAGTTATTGTCCTAGGTAAGCTAGGTTTCATTTGATAGGGTCCAGGTTGTGCAATTGTTTGTTTCCTTGCCCTTGGCTTTTCCATGAAAAATTCCAGTGGTTTCTCCAACCAAGATTATAAGTGTTGGTGAAAGGATTTTTATTATTTCCTTGGATAGGAAACACATCGTCATATCCAGATGATGATGAGGATAAGTGTGTGGGATCAGGATAGTAGGGATTAAAGGTCCGTGCTTGGGTCCCCTGTAAAGGGCCCTGGGTCAGCTGGCTTGCATCTTGAGCCATGTGTAGCTTGTTAACAGACTCCCTCCCTGAGGGAGCTTGGATAGTGGGTGATGGGAGGGTTGCTCCCTTCTTATTGTGGCTCATCAGTTCATCTAGTTTTTTAGATACAACCTCAACTTTGTTCAACTTTTAATAGATCATGTTCATATCCACATTGCTAGAACTCTCCTGGACCTCATAAATTCCACCTCCAGGTTGCATGGATCTTCCATAAGTTTCCATGAAGGCATTATTCATAGAATTCTCACTCATATTCTCAAATAAATCAAAAGCACTATTTTCATCTTTGCTCATAAAGTTACCTCCATAGGCAGCATCCATAAGGCTTCTCATATGATCATTAAGCCCATGATAAAAGATCTGCACTAGTTGCCATCTAGGAACCTCATAACGTGGAAATTTTCTAATTAAATCCACGAATCTCTCCCAAGCTTCATGCAATCGTTCTTTAGGGTGTTGGGAGAAGGTGGTGTAGCTTTTCTAAGTGCATTGGTTTTTCTAATTGGGAAAATTTTTTTCAGAAAGGTGCTTCTCAGCTCCTCCATGTGTTAACGGGCCTTCTATTTATCGAGGCAAAATCGATGTTTTAAAGGATGTAATCATTGTAGCAAGTCAAAATTGCTCATAAACAGATAAAATTTATAACTCAGAATTTGCAATAGAGTCCAAGGTCAAACACAGGGAGCAAATGTGGAATTCACAACATTAATCGCATTCAGAATAATTGAGCACAATCAATTAAGCATTCAAATATATATTCAATAAATAATAACCTGCCACATTAATTATTCAATGAAATCTAATGTATCTAGAGACAAAAGAATGGGGAGAAACTAAAAAGTGGTGATTTGAATCACTAATTAGATCTCTAATTAAGCATTCATCTCAAGATCAATTTAACCTTAACCATAATACTTAAATAGTGCAACAATATCTCAAATAATGCTCAATCAAACGACAGATATATCAATTAGATGACTTAAGTGTGTCATCAGTAAGCACAAGCATAAGGCTTTCAAAGCCTTTTTGTTCTTTATTTCTCTTCTTCAGACCTTCAGTTCTCTTCTTTTTCTTCTCTTCTTTAGACCTTCAGCTCTCTTCTTGAAACTTCTTCACAACATAGGGGACCAATCCCCTCAATGGCTAAGTGTCTGCATTGACCGCAAGATAGCAAAACCCTCCCCCACTCTCTCACAATTTTCTCTTCATTCTATTCTCTCAGATCCCAGGCCTAATAGAATTTTTATAGGGTTATCGTGTTGAGTACAAGGGACCAGGGCTACTGGGTGTGCAGGTAGTCGAGGTGTGCAGGCAAATGTGAGGAGGGACCTGACCCCTCAGTCCCTTGGGCAGTAAGCTCAAGGAAAAAAAAATCAATTTATGCACGTGCAGCTGTTCTTCCACACCCGATGTGGGACTATCCCCACAGCTTCTTCACTTGAATGCAACTGCTGTGGATGCTTCATTCAATTGGCACAGTAGCTGAGGTCAAGGCCTTTAATTGAGGACCTGGGAAGGGTCCTGGGACTTATCCGCACGACCTAGGGTGAATTTGATGAAGAACACGCCCACGGCTCAATGAACAAGGCCAAAGAAGATGGCGCAGCAACGGGGCTCTGGCTGGGGACCTGAAACATGAAATATGGGCTATAAGCCCTCGTTAAAATGCTCAGGAGGATTGTTAAAGGGAGTAAAGTGTGGTGGCAGTGTTTGCGAGGCGTGAGAGGGCGTGTGGTGGTCAGGTGAGGTCAGAAATGAAGCGTGGCGGAGGTGGCGTTCGATGGGTCATGTGGATGGATAATCCCCTCAATTTCTTGAGTGGTTTTATTAATGAGGGTGAGGCAAAGCTTGTGGAGGTGTTGGCGAGGCATTTGGTGGATTGTGGCGGTGTGGAGGCCCTGCTGGAGGTGCGACCGGAGAGGAGGAAGATGACAGGTGGATGACATATTGGTGGTTGACTTGAGTGATAATGGAGAGGGAAAAGAAGTAGAGGAAGAAATGGACCTAACTAACCTAAGCTAATAGAGGAAAAGGGGGGAAATGTCCTTATCGGGGGTATGCCAAACTTGGAGAAGATGAAGCCTTTGGTGGGGGAGAAGCGGCGAGGAAGATGAGGAAAGTGATGCTTGCTGGTATTGTTAGGCACGGAAGAACTTGGGGAAGAAGAATCGGCCGACTATGGTCAGTGGCAGTCAGTGAAGAGGGCGAATGGAGAAGCTCGCCATAGCTTGCGGAGAGTTCGACCGGAGAGAGGAGAAGAAGGTTAGATTTCAGCCAAAACCAAGCTAAGGAGGTAGGGTTTGCAATAAGGGATTTTTATAGGCCTTAGAGGGGCATTCCAAGCTCGGAAGCTCAGCGATTTCATGAAACAGGAAGCCCACATTTTCAAATCATTCGCATTAGGTTTTGGGCAAGACTTAGAGCCTAAGATGTGGCTCAGATGGAAGAGGATCTTCTTAGGAGTTCCCTTTCCAATTTTCAAAGGGTTTCCAATTTTCAAAGGGTTTCGGTGTGAAATCAGGGAGGACTCCTTGATTGAAACTTGGCTGTAGGAGTGTTCGCATGGCAATGGCAGCAGGGGCTTCTTGGTGAAGGTGATGACAAAATTGGGGGACTCTTTGCCAATATTTCAAAAGCTAAGGGGTTATTTGAGAGAAAAAGAATTAGACTGGACTAAAAATGCAAACTTGGTCAAGATGATCTCTGATTAGACCCAAATTTTGATACAAATGTAACTTGGACCCTAGAAATCTGATGGTGAAGTTAGATTTTGGTTTTAACCAAGTTTGACTGGGTAATTTATGCAAAAACCCAAATTAGGGCAACTTTCCATCTGAGACTCTACTTTAGGTCAAAATGGGTTCCAATGATGAAATCAAGGGTACCAAACCTTATGGAATATTTTTATATGATTTTTAGAAGGTTTAGATGTATTTTATCCTGATCAGAACCTCTGTTAATTAAGTGGGCTTAAAATTAGGATTTCAAGTGCTGTTTTAACTCTCGAAATACGTGAAAACCTGTTTCTATCTATATGAATCCTCTTGTTAGTCATTAATGCTCATTTGATCTTAAATTAACCCTTGGAAAACCCCATGATTATTCTGCATTTTTGATTTTTTGTTAAAACTACATATTTAACCCTAATTTAATGCATTCTTCTCAGAGAGGATATTCTGTGAATTATGACTCTTTGGTGATTATGTAGGAGCATTTGTAAATTGATTGTCACTAATTAAAGATAGTTATCGCTAATGGTGATGTTACCATCACCTTTTTATAGACCTAAACCAATGACTCACTTTCTCTTTTAGGGCAAAAGGGAAGTGTTTCATTTTAAGCACATCATCATGTAGATTAAGAATTCTAATTGTCTCACTAATTACTACAAACTATTCTAAGAATTGGAAGGGGCCTTCATCATTGTTGCCCTTAAAATGAGGTAGGAGTTATATAGTGGAGTGCTTAATCTCAAATTAAGCCTCTACAGGTGGGACCCTAACATAAGGTTGATGCTGATACTGGGTAGGGTTATAAAAATCCCTCAAGTGTTTCTCCTATGGATGTTGGATCTGTAAAATCTCAAGCATCTCCTGCATTTGGGTCGGATGATCCTATTGAAATTGGTTCAGTTGCAGTTGGAGGTCTTGGATTTGAGCTTAAGGATCCATCTGATTCGGTTGTGGATTCGGGTTGGCTAGGTTAGCCATCAAATCAAGGTCAGAGTCCAAGTTAGATGTTGAACTGGATTCACTAATCAGTCTCCTCCTTGGTTCTCTTTGCAGAGGTGGCACCAAGTGTGGATTTTGTCATCTAGTTTTGTTTATACACTTGGAAGAATGGTATAGATGCAGAGAGAATAGGAGAGAGAAGTGTGTTCACAATGCAAGCAATCAAATTCTAGCCCTAAAGGGTTGCACCTATTGGATCTAGTCCAAATTTTGCAAACCCTAGCTAAATGACCTAACCATTGAATTACTCGGCTGGATAGAAGGGTGGGACCCCCTAGGACACCTCGCACGATGGGACACCGCTAGAGGTTAATGCGGTTACCTCACCAACCTTTCTTGTCACCAGTTGGTCCAAATAGACAAGGCCTCAAATACAATCAACTAGGTATAGCTCAAGTTTGGAAAATAAAATCCAACCTAGTTGGTGCATCTATCAAGTTAATTAAGGCTTAGGATTTAAAGTGCACAGGATTAGATGGTGGGTGTGAGGGGGTGGTTGCCCAATTAGATCAATTGAATTGTGTGTGCGTGCCAAACAAGGGTCCACAAATAAATTTAATTGGTGAAGTATCTTTTAAAGTTCAAATAATTAATTCACCAATTTTAGGGTTCAAATTTCAAGGTCTTTTCAAATAGGTTTTGGGTGGAACAGAAAGCATTTTCCAATCATGGGACCTTGATCTGTTTCCTTTAGATTGTGAACTTGGCAAGCCTAATGTGGCACAGTAGCATGCAGGTTCTATGTGAATCAATTTTAATTCAAGGGGTGAGGCCAAAATGCAACAAAGGCTTCCCAAGCACCACTTGATCAAGCACACACTAAATAATATTTTTTAGAATTTTTAGGGGCTTAAAAATATGTTTTCAGATTTTTCAACACAAAATGGCAAAATGGTCGAAATAGACCCCTAATGAGTATTTTCCGTAAAAGGTAATGATACATCCATCAGAAAAATTTTCCAATTTTTTCCAAGAAACAAGATTTTATTAGAAATTCAATGAAAAGAATTTCACAAAATTTATAGTTGTATAGAATTCGAGACAATTAGGTGAACCTAGATCTCCAACAGAAAAATTTCAGATCGACCCACCGACAATAAAAGATTTTCTAGGATAGTACAAAATTAATATTCATGTGAAATTTGGTGCATTTGTTCCTTATTTCAAGGGCTCATGCAGTGGCAATTTGGGAATTTTTTGATGCACCAATAGTTCATAATTAAATTTTTAATTCAGCAAGAAAAACCAATCTAAACCTGGTTAGGAAGAGATAAGATCTTTGAAGCACAATAGAGTAGGATAAGATTTTTTTGTTTTTTTATTTTTTTTTTGAAACAATACTTAATGCAACTAATCCTAAAAGTCATGGATCTTCCTAGGTTTAAGATGTAGATAACCTACCTGGAGATCTTCACTTGCACTTTTTCTTCTCATTCTTCGTGATTCATTCTCGTGCAACTGTGTAATCCTGCATACAAAATGACAAAAGGAGAACAAGTTAGATCTCATGAATGCAAATCTATATGCAACAAATGAAAGCAAAATAATCGCGTTGCCTCCCTCGCAACGGTGCCAAAAGTGTTTTGAACGCGATTGTGATTGCGTAAAATATGCTTTCGTCATAGTATAATCACGTTAGAAACTCTTAAATTTATTTCAATCAACCACAAAAAATATTAAGTTGATGTTTTCAAAGTAGAGTTGGAGTCATTCGCAGGGAGGCAAATAGATTAAAAATCGCTTTTCTGAACTAGATCTAAAACTTAGTAGTTTGAATATCAAAGAGAATGATATATAGAACATGCAACTTAATTAAATACTAGAACTAGAAAGCCTGCAACTTGAAGACAAGTTGAAAAGTAACTATTAGAACTTTATTGAATATATTAAGAGTTTTGCAGATATGGAACTAGTAGAATGCTTCTATAAAGATGAAATTACAACTATAACAAAGTCACTACAACTAGAACTAGAATAAAAGAAGTGCAGAGTAAGCGCTTCAAAGGCAAAGTTCGAAGTGATGACGTAGACATGGATTTGAAGGCACACCCGCAGAGATCATCGAGGGGAGGAAGATGAAGTAGAGGAGTAAATCTAGTTGGTGGATCTTTTTGGAAGTAGAAAGGAATTCCATGTAGGACAGATGGATCTTAAGTGGGGGGTGGCTAGGTGTATTTATATGAAATAGGGAGGCTTCCTATTGGTTGGTTTAGGCTACCTAGGATCACTAAGTTGTAGGGCTAGGATTTAATGGGTTAGGCATCAAGGGTTAGGATTTATGGATAGGTGATAGGATAGGCTAGGTTTTTGTTGAGAATAAATCAATGGTCTAGGTTCAAGAGGTTGGGTAATGGATGGCTAGGATTAAATGATAGGGATATTGTGCATTAAATAACTCAATGGAGGATAAATAGGTGAAGGGATGTAACCGAATGGCAGCTTTTTCTATTTTTTTTTTATTATCTTTTTTATTGGTTGGGAGAATAACTAAGTGGTGGAGATTGAGATTGGATGGATTTATTGCATGGGTTTTATGGTTACGTAGGGGATAGGTGTGGGGAGTTGTGTGGGTGTTGGATTGGGATTTGATGGAGGCCGTGAGTGGGATATGGGATTTGTGCATGGGGACGTTACGTGGGGTTTTGCATGCAAATTATTTGGTGTTCGGTGGATGTAGAGGGATATGGAGGAATTGGTGGAAATTGTTTGGTGTGTACGTAAGGTGCATGGGATTGTGGGTTTCGGTGGGGTAGGATTATGGTGGAAGGTATTATTTGTGGTGGGATTATAACATGGATGTGGAATTTTTACTTGGGGTTTTCGGGTGTGGTTATTAATATGTGGCTATCTAATATATGTAGAAAATGAATGTACTTAGTCTAGCCACATTAAGGTTAGTTAGGATTAGGTGTAGGAAATTGGATTTCTAAATAGGCTAAGGCTAATTTGGGTAGGGTCTAGGTTAATTGGTTCACCAAATTAAATAGGCCCACTAACTAGGCTAGTCATTTTTCAATTGAGCTCAATCTAGAAAATCCAATTAGCCTTGCTCCGATCAACATGAAATTTTGTATCTGCACATATAAAAATAAACTCATTAAGGTACCTAATACAATTGCAGGAAAAACTGCATATAGGCCCCAAAGTATGCATTATTTATTAAATATCCTAAAATGCCTAATTTGACCTAACTAAATGCAATCTAAACCAATTTACCCTTAGTCTAACCTTAGTTAGGCATTAATTATATAAATAATCATGGAAATATTAGGCTACAACCAATGAAGGGATTCTTGGAGAGGGCACAGCAATGGTGGTCTTCGTAGGCATGTGTCCGATGGGTGGATGAGATTAGTGTTGTGCTATCGGTGCTGTAAGCGGGGATATGTGGCGTCAATGTCTAGAAATGCTCTCGAGTGTCTTGCATGTGGGGGATTAAGGCATCGTTGTAGCACATGCAAAAGTTCACCGAGGGGCCAGGATGCAAGGAGTGAAGACTGAAGACCCAACGACTTAATTAATAAGGCCTGCAGAGGGGTGTACATAACCGGGCTATGCAAGGAGAATGCTGACCTATCACTAGTGCAATAGTCTAATAATGGAGTGCAGTATGGTGATGATGGTTGCCATCTCAACGAAGGATGATATCGGAGGTATTTTAGGTGCAATGGCCCTCCACTATCACCTGTTGCACCCATGCTAGAGGTTGAGGTCCCGGTCCTGCCGTTGGTGCTCGCCACGGAGAACCTATCGTGAGAAGTTGGTATTTGAAATATTTTGACTAGTAAACCATCTTTAGATGATCTCCGTGCGATCGTAAGTGCCCTCTTGATCTCCTCTTCTTTATGGAAGGTTTCTTTGCTTAAACCAACGAGGTTTTTGTTGTTTGGCTTGAATGCATGTGATGTTGATATGTTGAAGTTGACATCTTTATGTGTGAACAATGCGACCATCATGTGGAGACTGGTTTTACCTTCTGATGGGGCATTGGCCGAGCGTCCGTTGCAATGTGTAGTTCGTAAGCATGGTAGTATTGAGATCGAAGGTGTTCCTCTCCATATGAGGTCGAAGTAGTTATTAAGTTAGGTGGTTGTTGGCTTTGCATCTTTATCAAAGGACAATGAGGTGGGGCTTTCTGAAGGTGATGGATGTATTGTGATGGTCGAAGCTTCTCTTCGAAGTAAGGGTTTGTATTCGGAGAATGCGGTGCTTCCCTGCAGTGGTAGCTCATGGCTTCTTTGAGTACTGGTGCACATTCATGAGGAAGGTGATGTAAGGAAGGAGCCTGATGTTAGTCCAATGGATGTGGGTCCAGATGAGGGGAAACATTGGAGGGGGGTTGATAAGCATATAGAGGAAAATGTTGGAACTAATGCTAAGAAGAGGAAGGAACCAGTGGATGACATCACTGAGTCCAATAATGTGTGCATTGATACATTGGAGGTTAGATTGGAGGTGGGGCTGATTATGGTGAAATTGTGATAAGGGAAGAAGTTGTTGACAATGTGGTAGGTGTGGGTATGGCTAACACTCAAAATAGTAGGGTCACCAACTTTATTTTCAATTATCCAGAGGGTTACAATATGGGCTCCACAGCCTCTACTACACAACAGAGGAGTGTGCTTGGCAATCGGGGGAGATATAACTTAATGAGCAAGGGGTCGGTTATGATGCAAAAAATTGAGGTTGAGCAAATTGCTAAGGTTCTTATGGTTGCTGAGCACTTGATTGGTCTGGGGAGAACCAACTTACCTTATGTTGAAGTTACTTTTGTGGAACGTGCTTGGGTTGTACGACAGAAACAGCCATGGGGTGCTGATGAAATATTTAAAGGAATGGAAGGTTGATTGTGCTTTACTCCAAGAGACACACGTTGACAATGAGGATAGTTCATCATGGCAACTGTTGCTAGTTAATAGGGATGCTAACATCAATATCATATGTGCTGTAGGGAGAGCGGGTGGGATGTGCATATGGTGGAGGAAATATGCACTACAGCTTGAGGATACTCTTATGGGCAGGTTTTGTATTACTTTCAAGTTTTGCTAGTTGTCAAATAACTCTTCTATTTTTGCCACCAATGTTTATGGCCTGTGAGTGCTGAGTGAGTGATGAGAGCCTCATCATGAGCCATAACTAGCTCATTTTGACCCACTAAAGGGAATAAAAGCTCCTATATAACTTAGAAGCGGGCTTAATTGAAGGAATAAGTGTTCTGAGAAGAAAACATGAAATAAAGGTTAAAACTATAATTTTGCCATTGCAGTACATAGACGGGAATTCCCAGAGACAAAACATAGGTCAAATGGTCTGAATAAGATAAAAAGTGGGTTGATTCAATCAGAAATGGGTTCATGTGCAAACCAGGAATTAAATGACACCTGGCAACCCTAAAACAGACCGCTTAACTCAACAAGGTTCCGATCAGGATAAAAATCAAGTAAACCCTCTAAAAATCATGGAAAAATATACCCTAGGGTTTAGAACATTCAATTTGGCCTTTAGAACCTAGTTTGACCTAGATTAGGGTCCTAACTCATCAATTGACCTAATTTGGGTTTCTATGTAAAATGTCCAGCAAATGTGGTCAAACCTAAAATCCAACTTCACCATTGGATTCCTTAGGTTCAAATTAGATTTTTACCAAAATTTGGACCTAACGGGAGGTCATCTTGACCTACTTTACAAATTAGTACACCCAATTACATTTTGACCCTTATCTTTTGAAAACCATTACATAAACCCCCTGCTTCTTCGCCACTCTTACAAGCAGGTCCCCTTGCCATTACTGGGGAGAGATCCTACTCCGACGAGGAATAGAGAGGGAATACTCTCTAATTCCTCAAAGATCTCCCAGATTTGGAAGGGAGATTTTCTAAGGAATTCCCTTCCATCTGAACTTAATCCTGATCTAAGATTTGCACTCAATCTCTCGTGCGAACGCACAAGAGATTTGGGTACTTAACTGTTTCCATCTCCAAAGAGGATTCCTATGCTTGGAAGCTTGGCTTCCAAGCACAGGAGTCCCTACCTGTGCCTATAAATTAACCCTCATCTCCAACTGCACCTCCTCAGCTCGACTTGGCCGGAATTCCACCTCAATTTCCTCTTCTTCTCCTCTGGCCAAGGGGTCTAGCAAGCTTTGGTGAGCCCCCTCCTCTTCCTCGTCGCTCTGCCACAAAACCAGTGGCAGGGCTGTCCTCCTCATCCTCCTCCACGTCGTGCAACACCCGCACGAGCTGCCCTAGCCCCGTCGTCGCCGTCGTCTTCCTCTACTGGATGCTTTCTTCTTCGGTGACAGCAGGTACTGCCGGCCACCTTCTTGCACCCTTCGTCCCTTTAGTTAGGTTAGAACTGCTCTTCTCTATCCCCACTTTCATTTCCCTCATCTTATTTTACCAAACGCTCTTCGACCGCCGCTGTCCACCACCTTCTTCTTCATCTCCGGCCACCCTCCAGCGAGACGCTCCCGTCACTCCGCAGCGCCACACATCTCGCCAACCACCGCATAACCTCCGCCATACTCCATTGAATAACCTCCACTCATCCACAGGCCGCCTACACTACCACAACAGCCTCCCGACCAAACCCATCCGTCCGGCCACAGGGCAACCTAGGCACGCATGCATAGGTCACCCCGCGGCCTGCCACCTAGCACCTCACCTTCGCCATGACACGGCGAAGGTGCTCTTGTGGTCTAATTAAGCCGCAAGGCTCTTTTTGTGTCAAGCAGGTTTCATGCTCCAGCCGCCATTAACGGTGACTCGAGGAAGTTGCACGCTTGTTCCAGGTTGCAATACTTCAGGATCCCAGGTCTAGCTAACTCTGGGAGGCCTCACGAAGTCATTTGTTCTAGAGAGTGGTGCCACGAAGACTACAGTATTGCAATTAGAGGATGGACTCCTGCGGGCACGCGCGAAAGAATGGTGGAACAATAGTCCCACCTCGGTAAGCTGTAAAGCGTTGGAGTGATTTAAATTGATTTTCTGCTATTAGCTGGTTGCCTTCGATTACACTTGCGATGAGGTCCCTTACCTAAACATCGCCTCATCCATGAGCTCATCACACAGATCTGGTGACCCGACCCGACACCCTCCTGAGCACTCCTCACGCACCACACCCACGCCGGTGCACCTGGACCCGGGCACATGACCCGACTTGTTTACCCGGTTCTGGGACCCCACCTTTTAATTCAATCCCTAGCTTCCCTTCCTCAACCTCTTGAGGAGTGGTCTGCAACTTAACTCCTACTTAAGTTTTTAAGTCCACAAAGGACCCTAAAGTTCTAAAGCTAGCAACTCATTTAGCTTCTAAAGTTTGACCCTAGAATTAATTTAGTCTACCCTAGAGTTCTGATTTGCTTAAGAATGCAGGACTTAGCCAGTTAAGCTCAAAACTTTTTTTTTTTTTATATACATGCTATAAACAAAATGCCTCAGGTCCTCTCCCTCATGCCTAGTTCAAACAATGTCCTCATTGATAACAGAAATAGCTAAAGGAAGATATTACTTGAGGCAGAGAATGGCAGGAGCTAAGGCTCCTCAAGAGTGACTTCGTCAATTAGATGGCCATCTAAAGTTATGTACGGTTTTAACCGTTGACCGTTCACGATAAAGGGAGTTGCTGAAGAGGAAGGATTTTTTATCTCCACAGCTCCATGTGGAAATACTTTGGTGATTATGTAAGGCCCATCCCAACGAGATTTTAACTTCCCAGGAAAAGCTTAAGTCTGGAATTGAAAAGCCAGACTTGTTGGTTGGGCTCAAAGGTCTTTTGAAGAATAAACTTATCATGCAAGACCTTAGTTCTTTCTTTATAAGTTTGAGAGGTGTCATAAGCATCATTCCTCAGCTCCTCAAGCTCACTTAATTCTAGAAGTCGTGCCTTACCTTCCATCTCTAAATCCATGTTAACACTTCAAATAGCACAAAGTGCTTTATGTTCCAACTCAACAAGTAAATCTCACGCTTTTCCATACACAATCCAAAAGGGAGAAGTACCCAATGGGGTCTTATGGGCGGTTCGATAAGCCCACAAAGCATCATCGAGCTTTTGGGACTAGCCTTTCCTATCAGGTCTAACAGTCTTTTCCAAAATATTTTTTATCTCCCTATTTGATACTTAAATCTGGCCGCTGGTTTGAGGATGGTAAGGGGTAGCAACCTTGTGAGTCACTCCCAAACTCTTGATTAACCGATTGAAGTGGTGGTTTCGGAAATGAGGTCCCCCATCACTTATAATAGTTTGGGGCAGCCGAAATGGGATATGATATTTGCCTTCACAAATTTCAAAACCACAGAGTGGTCATTTGTGCGTGTAGGAAAGGCCTCTATCCATTTAGAGACATAATCAACTACCACCATGATATATTCAAAACCATGGGACGACGGGAAGGGGCCCATAAAGTCAATTCCCCACACATCAAAAATTTCAACTGATTGAATAGGATGTTGAGGCATTTCATTCTTCTTTCCAATCGTTCCAGTCCGTTGACATCTAATACAGGCCTTAACAAAATTATGAGAATCCTTAAATAAGGAAGGCCACCAAAAATAGGACTGGAGAATCTTAAAAGCAGTTTTCTTAGCACCAAAGTGTCCTCCACAATGAAGTTCATAGCAAAAACTCAGCACACTTTGTTCTTCCTCTTCAGGCACACAACGTCTCAATACTTGGTCTTGTCCAATTCTAAATAATTCTGGCTCTTCCCAATGAAAATATCTTGCTTGAGAAATGAATCTCTTTCTTTTCTCCCCATCCCAAGAGCCAGGAGTTTGTCCAGTGACCAAGTAATTTACAGTGTCTACATACCAAGGTAAAGTTGGTGTTACCGCCATCAGAGTTTCATCAGGAAATGTTTCGCGAATGTCTCTAGAAAGAGAGTCATTAAGAGGAAGGCGAGATAGGTGGTCAGCCACAACATTTTCTACTCCTTTCTTTTCACGTATTTCCAAGTCAAATTCTTGAAGGAGTAGGATCCGCCTAATCAGACGTGGCTTAGAATCTTTCTTAGCAATGAGATGTTTCACTGCTGCATGATCAGTAAAAATAACCACCTCAGAACCAAGTAGATAAGACCTAAACTTCTCCAGAGCAAAAACTACAGCGAGTAATTCTTTTTCAGTGACGGTGTAGTTTTGCTAAGTTTCGGTTAAAGTCTTGCTTGCATAATGCAGCACATGAGGTCTTCCCTCAGCCCTTTGTCCAAGGACTGCTCCCACTACATAATCCGAAGCATCACACATAAGCTCAAATGGGAGTGTCCAATCAAGAGCTTGGAGAATAGGCGCAGAGATCAAGGCCTCCTTTAGAGTTTGAAAGGCCTCAGCACACTTTGAATCAAAACTGAAGGAAGATTCCTTCGCCAACAAGTCACAAGGTGGCCTATAAAAGCCAGCATGGCCCAGAAAGGATCTAATCTGTTTGACATTCGTAGGCAATGGAAGTTTGGAAATAGAATCAATCTTGGCTTTATCTACTTCCAAACCTTGCTCAGATACAACATGCCCAAGTACAACTCCTTTCTGTATCATGAAGTGACTTTTCCCCCAGCTAAGGACTAAACCAGTCTCCTTACATTGTTTCAACACATTCTCCAGGTGCAGGAGACACTGGTCGAAGGATGAGCCATAAATAGAGAAGTCATCCATAAACACTTCAGCACACTTGTCAATCAAGTCCGAAAAGATAGACATCATACACCGCTGGAAAGTTGCAGGGGCATTACATAATCCAAACGGCATAAGCCTGAATGCCAAAGTGCCGTAAGGACTTGTGAATGTCATCTTTTCCTAGTCATCAGGAAAGATTGCCACCTGATTGTACCCAGAATATCCATCGAGAAAGCAATAGTACCTATTCCTTGCCAATTTTTTGAGAATTTGATCAATAAAAGGAAAAGGAAAGTGATCCTTCTGGGTAGCGGTGTCCAGCTTGCGGTAATCAATACAGACCCTCCATTCAGTTGAGGGTCTAGTGACAACTTGTTCACCTTGGTCATTGAGTTCCATAGTAAAGCATGCCTTCTTTGGCACCACATGAATGGGATTGACCCATTTACTGTCAGCAATGGGATATATGATCCCCGCATCCAACCACTTCAGGATTTCCTTTTTTACAACCTCCTTCATATTAGGGTTTAGACATCTCTGCATGTCCCTAAAAGGCTTGATGGAATCATCAGTATAAATGTGGTGCATGCAGAGTGTAGAGTCTATACCCTTAATATCAGCAATGCTCCAAGCAATAGCTTCCTTGTGCCTAGACAGGCATTCAATCAAGGCTCCCTCCTGTGCCTCAGATAGCACAGCCAAAATGATAATGGGGAGCGTATCATTGTCACCTAGGAAAACATACTTGAGAGTGTTAGGGAGGGGTTTCAACTCAAGGTTGGGGGTTTGTATGGTTGAGGGTTTCATAATAGATGTCCCCATCTCAGGTAGCAAATCGACCTTCGACAGAAATGATGGGGGAAGAGACTCAGTAGAAACTCCTAGCAATTCCTCTAGTTCTAGTATATCCCCTTCACATTCCTCCAAGAGATGGGAATGCTCATTTAGCATGACATGCTGAAGGGGGTCATCACATAACATTGCAGGAGTTGCCTCATCAATCAGGTCATCTATCACCTCAACTTGAGAACAATCCTCAAGTCCGACTTGTTTGTAAGCATCAAACACATTAAGCCAGATTTTCCTGTTCCCAAAGCCCATTTTCAATGCCCCAGTATTGCAATTAATTGAAGCATGAGAAGTTGCAAGGATGGGGCAACCCAAAATGATGGAGGGTTTGGTTGGCTTGTTGGTAGGGTCAGTGTCCAAAACTAAGAAGTCAATGGGAAAGAAGAAATCTCCACTCTTCTGAGGACATCTTCCAAAATTCCCCGTGGTGCCTTAAGTGATCAATCAGCAACTTGAAGGATTACAGGGCTAGGCTTCATATTACCTCCCCCAAGTTGTTCATACACATAGCTTGGAAGGATGTTCACCCCTGCACCCAGATCAAGTAGAGCCTCATCAATTTGTAAGTGACTAATAACTACAGAGATGTATGGGGCTCCTGGGTCCTTTAGTTTCGGGGGTGTGCCATGTTGAACAATTGAGCTAACAGAATTAGGCAGGACAACTTTTGATTGGACCTGTTTTCTACATTGTCGCTTTTTCGTCCACAGGTCCTTTAAGAAGTGGGCATAAGACGGAATCTGCCTGATAGCTTCAAGCAAAGGCAGGTTAATCTTCACTTGCTTGAAACTTTCCATAATCTCATCCGTCTTATCTTTGGCTCCAGATGAGCCAGCAGAAGTCTACCCAGAGGTGGATAAGCACTCTGGAAATGGCACTCTCAATCTCTGGGTGGAAGGGTTGTCATGTCGAGTAAGGGGTGGAACAAGGGCAACTTCTTCTGGTGAGGTGATTTCAAGGAGAAGATTTGGGCAAGTCTTCTTCGATGGGGGTGAAAGTCGGGGTGGATGCTCTTTTAGGCGGTGAGACTATAGGAGCATCGGGTTTGGAAATTTCTTTCCCACTCCTCAGAATAGTCACCGCCTGAGCATGCTCCCTAAAGAGCACTAGGGAGCTTCCCAGTCTCCCTCTATCTAACGGCTTCAACAAGTTGTCCAATTTGTGATTTCATCTCATGTATAGCCTTGTCATGAGATTGGATGATGACGCTTTGACTTTCTTGCACAGTTTTCAACATTGCCTTCAATTCATCCATCTTAGAGGTTTTAGGTTGGGCAAAGGTCTGAGGTTGGTTCATTTGATTGTTTTGAGAGGATTGTGGTTTGTAATTCCCTGAATTTAAGACATTTTCTTGTCTCCTTGAAAAGTTTGGGTGGTTCCTCTATCCCTCATTATAAGTGTTGGAGAAAGGGTCATTACGAGGTCTTGGACGGAACCCTTGAGCGGCGTTCAAATCCGCATGTACAAGCTCAGGGAATTGGGAGGCCAAGTGGCAATCCATAGTGGCGTGTGTATTGCCTTGACAAATTAAGCTTTCAGAAGCTTGGGATGAGGAGGTGTTAGGTACGAATGAACTCGGGTTTGACACAAGCCTTTCCATGTTTTGATTCAATAATTGAATCTGATAGGCTAAATTCTAGGTGTCCCTTACCTCATTCGCCTCCAACTTTCTTTGCATGAGAGTGGGCTTTCTATCCATGTAAGTAGAATTCAAGTGAATAGAATTCTCACTCAAAGTATCAAATAAGTTCCAAGCTTCATCCTCAGTCTTAGATAGAAAGGTTCCTCCACCGGCACCATCCACAGTTTGCCTATGCGAATCATTAAATCCGGTGTAGAACCTTTCAACCAATTGCCATTTAGGCACTTGGTGATGTGGGCAAAGTCTCTGCAAGTCGTTAAAGCGCTCCCACGCATCATGGAATGCTTCCCCATCCTTTTGAACAAAACTCATAATTTCCCTCCTAAAGTGATTTGTTTTGCTCATGGGGAAGTACTTCTTCAAAAACTCCTTCAGGGCATCCCAAGTATTTATATTATCAAGGGTGTGATACCAGTACTTGGCTTTGTCCTTTAGGGAGAAGGGAAAGAGGGTCCGCATTTGAGCGTCATCAGTCATGCCTTGCAGCTTCACCGTGGAACAGACCTCAGTGAATTCCTCAATATGCTTGTAAGGGTCTTCCCTAGTAGTACCATAAAAGGAGGGTAGCATGGATATGGTACTACTTTTGATCTCATATGGATTGTCCCCTCCAGGTCTACGTAGTGCAGGGCCAGCTTGATTGGTTGGGATGAAATATTCCTTAAGGCTCCTTTGATTGGCCATTTCTACCCTTGGAAGGTCTCTTCTTAGGATTCTTTCAGGTTCAAGATCAAATACAAGTTGTCTCCTAAGAGAACGCCTACCAAGCATGCACTATAAACACAATTCAAAAGGACTTGTTTGGTCTTTACAGATTTAGGCTTTTGACTTTAGTTCAAATTGTAGGTGACAAAACAAGTTGCCCAATCAATTACACACCTATTGTCAACCTTCGAAATGCCTAAAAAGACCTAGTTGGAGCTTAGGTATTCTTCCCTAAATCTCAAATGGTAAAGTAAATCCAAAGATGGAAGATCGAGGGATGCAAGTAGGCCTAAGCCTTCCTTTGAAGGTGTGCTTTCGCGGTGCTTCTCAACTACCCCCAAAAATCCGTGACAGGGTATCCCCCTCTTTGAATTTACAAAACCTTTGATCTCAAGTTCCGAACACTTCAGAATCCAACGATAGGAGGTCTCTTGTCCTAGTATTTCCAAACCTAAGGAGTGTCTAGAAGCGTGCCGTGGTGCAAGTGAAATAAGTGTGCATACACCGCAAAAGATTTTGAATTTTGAATCGCACGCCAAGTTTGAAAATCAAATCCTTGGTTTTTAAAATGTCCCTCCTTTAATTAGTCCTTTCTCTAGAAAATATGTGACCACTTGTTAGATTTATTCAGTACAGATTCGGTGGTCTTCGCATTAAGTCCTAATGCAATGCGTGATCAAGAATAGGATGCAAAGTAAGAAAATGCGTACCTTGCTTCCAGCAATCAACAATGCAAGAATGCACGCAATGAAGAGAAATAAATCTAAAGGTTGCTCATATAGACCTAAATGGTTCGTCCTAGGGCAGGTAGCTCATTTTCTTTTATTTTATTTTTTTTTAAACTACTTATGCACAAGCAAATAAAAGTAATCAATAAACTAAAAACCTAAATCTAAATAAAAGCGAATAGGCTCCCAAAAATTACCCAACACGGGCCCAAAATAAAATCAGGGAACAAACCCTCAAAATATACCCCAGAACAAGGGTTTCAAACAAAATGCAATGAAAAATTAAATCTAAAGTCTTAATTCTATTCTAATCAAATTAGCAACTAAATATACAATGATGTCCGTCGCGTCCTCGTCCTTCTCCTCCTTTCCAAAATAGCACATCCAATTCTCCTCTGGCGACGTCAAGGGTTGCCTCTCACAATGGCTAATTCTTGCACAAATTTTTGTGCATAGAGAAGAAAATAATAAATGGTCAAATCACTATGTAATTGATAAATAATCAAAATAAAATCAGGTGAAATTATTTCGTCTGTTGCCTCCCTGGTAATGACGCCATTTGATGAGTCGATTGTTCACTTTAAAATCATTTGCAGATTTATGTGGTGGAAAAATCGACTAATCAATATTTAAAAAGAAATAACCACTCGCAGAAGAGCGGGTTGTATCCACAGGGAGGCAATGACGTATTTAAATTCGCACCAGTTAAAAATGTTTGTTCATAGTTAGTTTGGACAAGAATCAAGCCAAAATTGCCTTCAGATTAAGGTTGAATCAAGAAATCATGCTGAAATAGCAATTCTAAATAATTAGAGGATATTTGTCGCAATGCAAAATCAATAAAATATCATTTAAAATTGACAATGGCAGAAAATGTAATTATTAATGGCCATGTTAGTGTAGCAAAACAGGGGATTTATTCCCTTTGGCCGTGCGCGACGAGGAGTGGACGGCCGGACGTGGGAAGCTCGGAGGAAGTTCCTTAGACCGAGGGCTTCAAAGTGGTGGCGGCGGCGTGTTGTGCGGTGGCCGGAGCCAGCTGGACAAAGCTCCAGCGGAGGTGGCTGCAAGCGGTGCTGCAGCTGCTGTTGGCAGGCAGTGCGCGCGGCCTATTGGCAGGAGGCGCTGCAGGCGTGTGCGCATTGGAGGACATAGGAGGACTGCTGTGCGCTGGCTAAAGGGAGAGGGAGGACTGCTACAGGCGTGCAGGTGAGCGCTGCAGTCGGTGCTGCACGCTAGTTGGAGGCGTGGGCGCGCACTGTTGGCAGTGAGCGTGAGTGCTGCAGGTGTGGGTGCGCGCTCTGTTGGCGGTGAGCGCGGGTGTCTACGAAGGCTGAAGGGTGCGCGGATGAAGGCTGTAGGTGCAGGGGTGGTGCTGGAGTAGCTGGTCCTACTGTAGGCGTGCAGGTGGTGTGATGCGGGCATGAACGGTGAGGCGTTGCAGGCGCGGGAGGCGCAGGTGAGTTGGATTTTGTGCCCCCCTTGCGTGCGGTTGGAGGGCGTGCGGGCAAACGTGGAGTGAGCGGGCAAGGGCTGCGGTTCAGGTGCTGGTGGTGAAGTGGGCGGATGGTGGTTGCGACTGGAGTGGGGGGTGGGCTTCAAACGTCTGGGAAATTTCCCAGACATCTTAACTGACTGAGAAGATGATTGCAGCGACGGTGGTTGTTGATGACGACGGCGAGGGAGGTGCACGACGAGGTGCTCACGGTAATGCAGACGACCTCCGGATGGCGGTGTGGCCTGTCACACCACATGCCCACGGTGGTGGAGGGTCATCGCCGCGGTTGAGGCTGACGGTATGGAATGGAAGAGAGAAGAACTCTCTGCACAGTGGTGGGTTGGTGGTGGAGGCCTCTCTCGCTCAGCAGCCTCTCTCCTTCTGTAGCTGCCTACACGAATTTGAATAGAGAGGCGGGAGTAGATCCACCTTCTCCGCTGATCCATGAATGCGCTTTAGTGCGGCAGGAAGTGTTGCAGCGGCAGCCAAGCCGTTGCTGAGAAGAAGAATAAAGGATATTATTAAAATATTATGGTTATTTATATACAAACCCTCAACTTTTATGTTAACTAAAATAATGTACCTAATTGGTTAACTAATTAAATGAATGCCATTCTAAGCTAATTCTAAATGCATTTAAAATATGAATGCAATGCATGGATTATGTAATTAAATTAAAAATATGAATTAATCTAGTTACATCCTAATTTGTGCTAAATAACTGTTAGAATTAACCTAATGTCTAGCCACTTAAATGCTTAAATAGCCCACAACTATAGGCTAATCACTAAGCTCCACCAACTAACCTCGCCTAAGTCCACCTATGCTCCGTACTCCTGGTTTATTTTGGTGCCAACAACCCACAACCCTTCACCCCTCGACCAGTGATCGAGTTTTTATGTGGTTTGTAAAATTGGGGTTTTAGAAGTTGTTGCAATGTGGAAAAATCGATTCACTTTTAAATTTGTAATACCAAGATAGTGGAGTATCTAGGGTCGTCAAGGAGGCCAAATTGTTAATCACATGAATGATTCTCTCTCTCACCTCTCAAATCTGTACTTTCTTTTTGTGATTTTTGATTTTGTTGTTTTTGTACTTCTCAGAAACAATCGGGTTTGAGGTAATGAAATGCGAAGACTTATACTACAACTAACCCTAGGTGACAAGAATCAAGTCCTCTCTTCTAAGCTCACCCTAGGCAAGTGTGCCTAGGGTAATTAGAAGAGGAGAGTGTGTGCACTACAACTACTAACATGGAAGGCGAATAACTTCTGTATTACTAGTAAAGTTAAATATAGGTAGATGAATGCTTCTACAAGAACATTAAACTACTAGCTAATACAAAAAGTAGAGTGGCAGATAAAGAAGAAGAAAGGGGGATTGTCTTGTTGAAGTTGGGATGGCCCTTACTCCAAGTGTAGTTGCCCTGCACTTGAAAGGGTCTTCCTTCTTCCTTGATGTAGTCCTCCTCCAAGCTATCCTCCAAGGTGGGCATCAACCACCTTGCTCCTCCTCTTGCCTGGCCATCCCCTCGATGTTGAAGATAATCTCTTCCTTGACGTGGCTAAGGGAGAAGAAGAGAGAGGAAGAAGGCACCAAGGGGGTAGGTAGATTGCCCCCTTGATCTTCTTCCCTCCTTCTTCTTCCTTGGAGTGGAGATGGGGTGGAAGAATGGTGAACCTAACTAATGGAGAAGATATTTTTTTGCTGGCGATTATGGTGGGTATTTATAGAGGTAGGTGAGGAGTGGTTGGCATGGGATTAGGTGTAGGGCTAGGATTAGGTTTGGTGGGTAGTTAGTGGTGGTTATGGGGATCCGAGTGTTAATACTAGTTGGCACCATCTTAAAGGGTGTGAAGGGGGTAGTTATGGTGGTGGAGAGGTGCATGGAGTTGGCACCAACCATGGAGGGATGCCATGGTTTGGGCGCACCTAAAGGGAGTTCTAGAAGGCTGGTAAGTGGATGGGTTGTACGGGTAGGTGTAAGGTTAGGATGTAGGGGTTTTTGGTGCCAAAGAAGAGGGGTAGTTAGGGTAGTTTTTGGCACCAAAGGAGAAGGGTCTTTTGGTGGTGGAGTGGGGTGGAAGGTTGCCTATAGTTGGCACCAAAAGTAGGGTGGACTAGGTAGCTTGGGTGAACTTAGGGCTAGGGTTATTTGGTGGAGCTATTTAGGTAGGGTTTTAGGGTTAGGTGTTGGTGCCAAGGAGGTGACTAGCTAAGATAAGCTAGCTTAGCTAGCTTAGATAGTAGGGAGTAGGATTGGAGGCATTTGGAGTTAGGGTTTTGAGGGAGAACAGATGGAAGAAGTTATCTTGAGGTGCACTGGAGCTGGTGGCTACTGAAGAGAGCTGCAAAGAGCTACCATAGTTAGCTTAGCTTCCTAGTTCTTTGCTAGTTGCTAAGCCAAGCTAAGATGAGTTAGATTCTATTGATGTGAGTTGAAGTGAGCTGGGTCTGGTCTTCCTAGAGATTACCTAGCTAGCTGGAGTAGTTAGCTTAGGTCAAGTGGCTTAGCTCAACTAAGATGAGCTGAGTTAGGTCTCAAGGAGTTGGACTTGAGCTAGCCTGAGCTGGTTAAGGTCATCTATAGCTGACCAAGTCTAGCTAATTGATAGTAGTAGCTAGTCCTAGTCAGGTTGAACTTCTAGTGAACTCTTCTAAGCTCGAATAGCTAGGATCAACTGTCTTTGGCTAGTTTGAGCTGCCTTCCAGTTGAGGTGAGCTGAATGGAGCTAAGGTGAACTAGCTAGAGCTACCATTTAGCTGAGATGAGCTGAATGGATCTAAGGGTGAGTTGATCCAGCTAGAAGGAGTTGGGATCCAGCTAGGATGAGTTGGATCTAGCTAGGATTCAGCTGAAATGAACTGGATCAAGCTGGGATCCAGCTGATAGGAGCTTCTTCTTCATCTTCTGCCTTCTTGTGTGCCAAGATGTGTGGGATCTAACATTTAGCCAAATCCTGACACTCAGATAAATGTATCAAAAATACATAAAAATGCAATGCATGCCTATCCTACGTAAATGCCTAAATGAAGCCCAAAAACCTATTTGCGGAATTAAAATCCTAAGAGTTAGGTTAGTTTTAGGGCATAAGAATGATGATAAACTGGCATTTATCAACCACCACCAAAAGGCACCTATAATTGGCACCAAAAACACCTCCAACCACCCCTCTTTTGGCATAAATTTTTTCCCACCAAAACCCTTGAAATCCAACCCTACACCTAACCCTGCAAGCCATCTCCACCATCCACCTAACCCTCCGTCTAGAAGCCCCCCTTGTTGGTGCCAACTAGTGGTGTCTCTCCACCACCAAGAGTCACCAACACCACCATAACCACTACCCTACATGAGCTTGGAGTTGGCACCAACAATCCTACACAATAGGATCCACAACCACCCATCAAAAGCTAATCCTAACCCTCCATCTCATTCACGCCAACCACCCCTTCCCCACTCCTATATCTACCCCCCATAACCACCACCACACCAACAACTTCTCCATTAGTTTAGGTTCCACCCAACCCACCCTACATCCCTTTCCATTCACGCCAAGGAACAAGAAGAAGAGAAGAAGATCAAGGGAGCAACCTACCCTCCCCCTTGGTGCCTTCTTCCTCTCCTTCTCCCTTGCACCACGCCAAGGAGGAGGTCACCTCTAGAAGGAAGGCCAAGCAAAGAGGAGATCTTCAACAAGGTGGTTGACTGCCACCTTGGAGGAGAAAGCTTGGAGGAGTCATCATATTGGAAGAAAGGAGGAATTCTTTTCAAGAACAGGAGCTACTATGCTTGGAGCAAGGGCCACTCCTTCTTCACCATCTTTGGAGGACTTTTCTTCATCTTTACTTTCTTCATATTAGCTAGTTTAGTTTCTCTTTTTTGTTGTAAGAAGCATTCAGCTACTTGTCCCTTACTTTGCTAGTAATACAAATCATTTAGTTTGCTTTCCAACTTTCATGCTATCTAATTTGTGTGTTCTTCTTATAGTAGTAGCTTAGTGCACCACACTTTCTTCTTTTAATTACCCTAGGCACACTTTCCTAGGGTGAGCTTAGAAGAAGAGGTTTTCTTATTGTCACTTAGGGTTAATGATAGGTACTTAATCTTCACATCAAATACCCGATTGTTTGAAAAACTATAAAAACAACAAAAATCAAAATCACATAAAGACAACTGCAGATTTGAGAGGTGAGAGAGAGAATCAATTCCTGTGATTAACAATTTGTCCTCCTTGGACAACCCTAGATATTCACCCTCTCTAGGTTATAAATTGTAAAAGTTGATTGCAGATTTACGCGTTGCAACAACAATATTCACATTATTAACAAAATGTGTGTTTCCCTCATCAATATGCACCCCTCATTTTTGCTGTCATCAATGACATCAATTTTGATTACGCCCTTCCTGATTTAGGTGCCTCTGTTAATCTTATCCCCACCATTTTATTTTGAGGAACTTAAGATCAGTGAACTAAAACCTGTTGAGGTAACCTTACAATTGGCAAACCGATCTATGATTAAACCAAAGTGGACTGTTGAGCATGTAATTGTCAAGGTCCATAACTATTTATTTCTTGTTGATTTTTTGCACATAGACATTGAGGTACCTGAAGCTCTACAAAATGCCCCTATCATCTTTGGAAGGCCTTTTCTGGCCACCACAAAGCTAATATTAACTGTCATTCAGGAAAAATAGACATTACACACGATGGTCAAACAATTAGTTTAGATATTTTTAAATCTCCCAGGAGATTCCATGATGAATATTTCTTTGAAGACTCAGATTCTGAGATAGAAAATTTGGTTGAAGAATCACTGTTTATAGAATCTTGTTGTCCTTTGACCACTTTAGAACACGATTTCTTCGATGATTCAGAGTCTGAAATGGACCAAGTGGTCAAAGACAATGATTACTTCACAAATGGGAACTTACCTTAACCCTACTCCTCTTCCTAATTTACTGATATGCAAATTCTCAACATAGTTAATTAAGGTTACTAACATTAATTAATCATGCTAAAAATGATTTTTAAGCTACCTTGCTTATTTAATTTGTCATGTTAATTATAGTATAGGGTGCAAGATAACCTAACATTTAGAAAATTACTTTTAATTGGTTTAGTCCAGGTTGTTCACTGGGAGGCTTAATTAGCTTAATCATTCACCATTTATTCTAAATTATTCTTTATTCTTAATTATTTAAGTTAATTATTATTTTACATAATTATTTACTTACTAGACTACAGTTATTTCACTAATATAACTTATATTACTTTATATTATAGGTTACTATGCTAATATTCACTTAATTAAACTAACTACTTAATTAATAGCCTAGTTCCTATTAATTACTATCATATGTTATCAACATGGATAATTGCATCAAAATGTACAAAGAATAACAAGAAATAATCCCATAATCCAAAAAGAAATGATTTCATTGAATTAAAAAGAAAATTACAAAATAATGTTGTTTTGAAACAACAGAATTAAGCTCAATTTACAACTATTTAAGACTTATGCACAACTCTGATTTAACACTAAACACGAGTGCCTTTTCCCTTCAGCACATCCTTCACAGTACTCTTCAACACTTAGCCATTTGTTGGGCATAGCATCAACACTTAGGCCCAACTATACAAAATGTTTAGAATTGGCATGCTAGCCTTTTCATGGAATCAATAGCCCATTGGGTCAGCTCGACTACTACTGTGAAGGCACATAATTTTTATTTAGGTTTATTTTTGTGCATAGTTTTGGGCCCATTCAGGCGAACAATAGCCTCGCGACCCAACTGCCCACACAGAAATGCCCACACATGCTCACTATGCTCATGAATTGCACCCTACGCTGATGATCGAATAGGCCTTGTGTGCGATTCTATTTATATGCATGCGGCACTTCACCCACTAATGATGTGGGACTAATTGTAGCCCTTCTCCTTCATGGTTCATCAAGTCCAGTGCAAACTTCAATGATTGATTCCAAGTAGCTTGATGAGAGCCTCATCATGAGCCATAACTAGCTCATTTTGACCCAATAAAGAAGATAAAAGCTCCGACATAACCTAGAAGAAGGCCTAACTGAAGGAACAAGTGCTCTGAGAAGAAAACATGAAATAAAGGTTAAAACTGCAATTTTACCATTGCAGTACATAAACGGGATTTCTCAAAGGCAAAACATAGGTCAAATGGTCTAAATGAGATAAAAAATGGGTTGAGTCAATCAGAAATGGGTACATGTGTAATCTAGGAATTAAATGACACCTGGCAACCCTAAAACAGACCCGCTTTAATTAACAAGGTTCCGATCAGAAAAAAAGCAAGTAAACCCTCTAAAAATCATGGAAAAACATCCTCTAGGGTTTGGAACATTTAATTTGGCCTTTGGAACCTAGTTTGACCTAGATTAGGGTCCTAACTCTTCAATTAACCTAATTTGGGTTTTTACGCAAAATGTCCAGTCAAACGAAGTCAAACCTGAAATCTAACTTCGCCATTGGATTCCTTAGGTCCAAATTAGGTTTATACCAAAATTTGGACCTAAGGAGAGGTCATCTTGACCTACTTTGCAATTTAGTACACCCAAATCACAAATTGGTCCCTATCTTTTGAATACCGTTGCAAAGAACCCACTAGGTTCTTCGCCTCCTTTGCAAACCGGTCCTGCCGCCATTGCCAGGGCAGAACCGAGCTCCGGCGAGGTTTGGAGAGGGATTGCTCTCTAATCCCTCAGAGATTCCCTCCCAGAAATGGAAGGAGGATTCTCTGAGGAATTCCCTTCCTTATAAAGTCAATTACAATCGCTGGTGTGAACCCAATCTCTCGTGCGAACGCATGAGAGATTTGGGTATCCTAACTCCTTTCCATCTCCGATGACCAACCTCAGGCAATTACGTGGCCTTCACGCCCTGCACACCCAGTCCAGCGCCTATAAAGAACCCACAACTTCGTCCGAAGAGGCTGAGCTTGATTTGGCCGAGTTTCCCCCTTCAATTCCTCTCCTCCTGCCCGGCCAAATGTCCCAGCTAGCTCTGGCGAGCCCCCCTGTTCTAAGCCCCTGACCTCAACACTAATTCCCACCCTCTGTTTACAATGAGGACACTGCAAAACTTAGGCATGGGGGGGGTGATAAAGTGCATACATACAAAACCAAGAAAAAAATCAGAAGGATTCTCACAAAAAATTCACATATGTCAAAAACACAAAAAATTGAAAAATTACGAAAAAGAACAAAAAAAAAAATGGGGAGGGAGGAAATGTTGTGAGCCATATAATCATAAGGAGGAGAAAAAGAGCAGAAATGAAGAAAGGAGCACAAAATGAAAATGAAAAGAAATAGTCATTAGTAAAAGATTAAGGGGTTAACTGAAGTTCTATACCGAATCAAGAAAAAGAAAAGAAAAGTGCTACGGAGATATAACAAGCGATTAGCGGGAACGCTGGTCTCAGGCTTTTTGGGCTAGTACCTTTAGCTTAAAAATTCACGTATCCATTAAAATCTGGATAATCCTCAAGAGGTTGAGGAAAATGTGAAGCTTGAGTATTAGGTCTAAGGCTTAGGAAGTATTCGGCCTCGTTAATTGACCTCCGATTTGCAGGATTCGGTAACCTAAGCACCCAAATTCACACACAGTCTGGTTCAGTGCGCATAAACATCCAAATCACGTGAAAAGCGTTTAATATTCTGAAAAAGTCACCTAGATTAGGAGCGGCCAATCAACACAAGTTGATTTGGACGAGTTCCCAGCGCGGAGAGGCGGGAAATTCCCCTCGAAGATGCGTAACAACATATCATCTCCTCGGTGCTTGTCTCTTAGGATATTTAAATATCCTACTGGGGACATGTAAGCACTCTGCTGGTTCAGATACCATGGGTGGCATTATCACGAAATGTCAATCGCCAGGGTCTGAATTCGGCCACGGAACGCCATGGGCGGGATTATCTCGAAATCTCGAAAGCCAGGGTTCCGGGGGTTGCCATGGGCGGGATTATCTCGAAATCTCAATAGCCAGGGACCCTTGAGGATTGATGATGGGGACGAGGAATCCGATACAGACCGTGTTGAGAAGCTAATCCAAAGCTAGAAATAAAAAGAAAAGAGAGAAAAGCTCTCCAAACAAATAAATCCTCTATCTCTCTCCTACAAAAAAAACGCACTGCAAACTGAACTTAGGCTAAAAATGTCTCAAGCACGGGTGCTTTAACCGCGGAGTCCAACAAACCCTAGGTTAGTTTCTGTGGGCCGTAGAAACCTTTGCGGAGGACTGAGGCTAAAGCGGAACAGGTCCAGATTTTGGTTGGTACTTGAGTACCTCTAGGCCTATTGTCGGCATTCCCACCTAATCACAAAAGAAAAGGAGAAGCACTTATCATTGTTGACAGACATTCAGGGTCTAGAATGGAAGTTAAAACTTTGAAATTTTGCTAAGGGACTAGCAAAAGCTAGGCATGGGGGTATGATGAGAGCCTCATCATGAGCCATAACTAGCTCATTTTGACCCAATAAAGAAGATAAAAGCTCCGACATAACCTAGAAGAAGGCCTAACTGAAGGAACAAGTGCTCTGAGAAGAAAACTTGAAATAAAGGTTAAAACTGCAATTTTACCATTGCAGTACATAAACGGGATTTCTTAGAGGCAAAACATAGGTCAAATGGTCTAAATGAGATAAAAAGTGGGTTGAGTCAATCAGAAATGGGTTCATGTGTAATCTAGGAATTAAATGACACCTGGCAACCCTAAAACAGACCCGCTTTAATTAACAAGGTTCCGGTCAGAAAAAAAGCAAGTAAACCCTCTAAAAATCATGGAAAAACATCCTCTAGGATTTGGAACAATTAATTTGGCCTTTGGAACCTAGTTTGACCTAGATTAGGGTCCTAGCTCTTCAATTAACCTAATTTGGGTTTTTACGCAAAATGTCCAGTCAAACGAGGTCAAACCTGAAATCTAACTTTGCCATTGGATTCCTTAGGTCCAAATTAGGTTTATACCAAAATTTGGACCTAAGGAGAGGTCATCTTGACCTACTTTGCAATTTAGTACACCCAAATCACAAATTGGTCCCTATCTTTTGAATACCGTTGCAGAGAACCCCCTAGGTTCTTCGCCTCCTTTGCAAACCGGTCCTGTCGCCATTGCTAGGGCAGAACCGAGCTCCGGCGAGGTTCAGAGAGGGATTGCTCTCTAATCCCTCAGAGATTCCCTCCCAGAAATGGAAGGAGGATTCTCTGCGGAATTCCCTTCCTTATAAAGTCAATTACAATCGCTGGTGTGAACCCAATCTCTCGTGCGAACGCACGAGAGATTTGGGTATCCTAACTCCTTTCCATCTCCGGCGACCAACCTCAGGCAATTACGTGCCCTTCACGCCCTGCACACCCAGTCCAGCGCCTATATAAGAACCCACAACTCCGGCCGAAGAGGCTGAGCTTGATTTGGCCGAGTTTCCCCCTTCAATTCCTCTCCTCCTGCCCGGCCAAATGTCCCAGCTAGCTCCGGCATGCCCACCTCCCCTCCCTCTTTGCTCTGCCACAAAACCAGTGGCAGAGTTAGCTTCCTGACCTCCCTCCGCGTCGCGCAGTACCAGCGCACGCCGCCTCAACCCCGTCGTCGCCGCCGTTCTCTCCCACTGGGCGTCATCTTCTCCGACGACAGCAGGTACTGCTGTCTGCCTTCCGTCCCCTTTCGTCCTTACAATTAGGTTAGAACTCCTCTCCATCCTATCCTCTCTCTTTTCCCCCTGTTATCTCATCTGATTATCCCTCGACCGACACGACCACCCTCATCTTCCACATCACCGACCGACCTCCGGCAAGCCGCTTCCACCATTCCAGCACTCCACACGGCTCGGCAACCACTTCGGGAGCTTTGCCTCACCACCAGGAACTCGCTCCACCCCACAACTTCCACTCTAGACCTCCATAACCACCCCCCCGAACAACCCACCATCACCAGCCACAGGTTGACCTAGGCGCGCACGCCTAGGCCGACCGGCAACCTACAGCATCACCCACCGCCTTCGCCGTGCTACGGCGAAGGTTTCCAGCTATTCTGATTGGGCCAATTGGCCGTTCTGTGGAATCTCAGGTGAATGCCCGGCCGCCATTAACAGTCGAAGCAGCAGGAAGCTTGGAGCAGCAGCAGGCGTCAGGCTTCCCAGGCGGCAGGTGCAGCAGACTCTCGCAAGTGTTGCGAGGTGACTGAGTTCAGCAAGGAGCACCAGCAGGGCCTTCAGCATGGGCAATTGCACACGAGAGTCTGCGAGCGCGCGTGAGGGAAGGACGAAACCTTTAGTCCCACATCGTGGGATTACAAACCTCAGGTACACTATAAATTGGTTTTGTGATATACTCTTATCGCCTCAGTAAGCACAGGGGTGAGGTCCCTCACTGACCCCACACCCGCCTCGTCTGTGGCTTGACCACGCGGATTTGGCGGATCCGACCCGACCTAAGCCTACGAACTCCTCGTGCATCACACCATCTGCAGGTGCGCCTGGTCCCGGGTACGATCCGACCCGATAATGGCTGTGGCTCAGGGAGAGCGTCCCTGAGTGAATTTTACTTGAGAGAGAGAGAGAGACGCGTGGTTAGTGGGAGAAGGGTTAGGTTTTGCTCCTGTGCAGGCTAGGCTGAACGAAGGAGAAGGACTTGGCCGCTACAGAAGAAGAAGAAGGAAAGGCGAGGCGAAGAAGAGAAGAAAGAAGGAGCAAAGACAGAGAAGAAGAAGGAAAGCAGAAGAAGAAAGATCATGACACAGAGAACAAGAGAGGCAAAGAAAAGATTAGAAGATCAAAAGAAGAAGGCTTCGCAAGACGAGAAAGAAAGAAGAAAAGGAGAAATACTTTTAAGACGTCAGATCTTGTGATCAGACATCCAATTTCGTATTTTTGTCCTAATTATTTTTAATTGCATATATTCACATTTGAATTGATATTTTGAGTAAATTAGAGTGTTCAATTACATTTTGACTAGTAGTAAATTCCATTTGCTCCCTGTGTTCGACCTCGGATACTCCTGTTTTCGAGTAATAAAAATCTTTATTTGTTTTGAACGCTTTAGCGGCTATACCACAACGCGATATTATCTTTTAACAAACCGCACAAAAGCGTGACGAACATTTTGGCGCCGTTGCTGGGGAGCAATGCGCAATTTACCACTAGTCTCTACATTCTTTTTATCACATTGAACACTAACTTGCCCTACTTTGCTTTGATGTGATCTTGCAGGTACTTCATGAGAAAATCTCTCCCGCAAGTCAACCACTCCAAGGTAGGTAATTTCTTTTCTTCCTTAATAATCCCCTAATCTTTGAAAGACAAAAGGAAGAAAATCAATTTAGGAATCAATTGCCTTCTTTATATAGTAATCACCATCTCTAAGGCAAAATATTTCCTGATTTTGTGAAAATTTCTGCAAATATTCTTGAAGTTGGAGTGATTTTTTTTTCCCATCCCACAAATTCTTGTGACTAATTGAAATAACGCTTAATCTCGGCGGACCACACACTTCTTGTTTATAAGTCCAAAGATAACTTTTGAAAAAGAAAAAGAGGATTGAAAATAGAACCAAATTAGGGTTTCCACATTAGGGTCTTGAAGCGTTAGTCACACATGCCTGTATAAAAGGAAATAAACCCCCCCGCATCAGTGTGCTACCCAAGCCCTTGATTGAAGAAAGCTAAATAAGACAAACCCTAAATTTGAGCTCTAAGATCACTTGAATCTTAAAATTTTTTTTTTGACCTAATACCCTGGGAGTCAAATCAGGGTGATCTCTAGGCTCCGAGCTTAGAATCATTCTGCCATCTATAGGACAGGTCAGGTGAAGTTGACCCCTTGGGTCAACCAACCTCTAAATTAGGTCACAGTACCAAAAACATCTAAAGTTCAAGTGAGAACCCTAAAAGCACCTTTGAAATAAAAAGTGATAGACTTAAGAGGTCAAGGTCCCCATTCTGGTCTACCTGGAATTTCAGTGACAAGAGAGGTCGGGTGGGGGAAACCCTGTAACCCGTAGGGACGCTCTACCGTGTAGGGGTCATTGTGGGACTCTTCCTCTCTGGCTGCCCAGGTAATTCTCAGGTGGACGATTTTCTGATCCAGGGGTCCATCTGCCCCGAAACTCCATAGTCATCCAAACATTTTTGGGTGTCTTGATTGGGTCAAGAACATCTCCAATCCTGCATCTTTTCTCTGTAGAGGACACACACTCATTTTCAGTGGGACTCGTTATTCAGATCTGATCGCTTCATAACACATCTTGAGTCAAACTCTGATCTTGATTCCACCACCTGATCCCAATATGCAGCCAAACCACCTAGGACTACCAGTCAAGAAACCTGAATATCAGAGATCCATGAGAGATAAAATGATTGAGGATGCCATGAAATTCTATGAAAATGATGAAACCTCAACAACAGTAGGAAACGTTCAGGTTGATGTCCCAACAACCACAACCTTTGTCATAACTTGTGCCCAAGTATTATTAGCAGAAGCCAACAAAGGATCAACCCGTGACTTGCTCATTACTTCATACATTGAGATAGAAAAATTGCACAATAGTGAATACCTTCAATGTATGACAAATCCTCGACTTTGGAAGCAACACCAAGATAGTCTTGAAAAATGGGAAGAGATAATGAGATTAGTAAAACAAGTTATTGATCAGAAATACCCGTATATACCACAAACAGAGGATGAACTATCTTGGGACAACATCGAGGATAAATCTGATCTCGGGTTTGAGGCACAAAATGGTTGTGGATTCCCAACCCAGATAAAGTACAATGTGCCTGATATTGAAGAAGGTTGGGAAGCTCCAAAAGCAGGAAAATACAATGATGAGCCCATTTTAGAATCCCAAGACTCCTGCAAGTATGAGAGTAGAACTGAACCTCTCAAGGGTATAAATTCCGTCCCTTATTCTGATAAGGTGACCCTCGAAGGTTATTCAGACCTAGATTCTAGTAATTCCACTCACATCCTAAGCCTAGAACCTAGATCTGAAACCTATATTGAAGATTTCAAGGCCCCATATGAAGAAGATCAACCTTTTAATGAAGAATATGATTTTGGGCCTCGATTTGATGAATATCCCTCGTCAACCTCCTCAGAGGAACGAATCGATTTTGCGAAAGTCGTGCCAATCTACGACACAGAAATCGAGGAGTTGGACGAGCAAGGTTTCAATTGGGTCTACCCTACTAGCTTAGAATCTGAGCCTCTACCAGATAAGGATACCCTTTTAAGCTCAGAATTAACATTTAGGCTAGATCCCAGTCAGGCTGCTGAATATACAACATATGATTTATTCTATGGTGGAACTCATGATCTGGAATCTCATTCAAACTTTGATTTTCGCAAACTCTCTGGCGATCTCGAATCTGACCATAACATCGGAGAAAATCTGCCTCCTGATTATAACATGTCAATCTTCTTTGAAGCCACCTGCTCCACATATACAGAACCAATCAAAACCCGTTCCCCACCCCGACCCGCAACCGGACTCAATTCCTATTCCGATTCACCTCTCACTGAGCCGTTTGCAGATGATTCAACTCCATCGGGTACTGATCAGACCACAAATCAGGAGCTTCCATCCTTTGATCACCTCTGTAGGGATTCCACACCTTACATGGATAATTTTTCGAAACCCTACTTTGACCAGGCTGATTCGACTCAGCCTAAACCCGAGTTTTCACTTCCATATCTATCAGAACATCACTGCATGTGGTGGGTTCCACATCTGCTAATCTGCATCTATCAACCCACCAGACTTATTGGGTTTGGGCTGCATCATCAGCCCACTGATCTAAACAAGTACCTGGTTGGACCAACCAGGCTCTTAATCAAGGTGCTTGTTTTCCAAAACTCCATTGATTTGACCACTCCCTCTCCACCCCATTTTCCGCTCGGCTGAAGGCATTAAATTTAGCGCTTAACGGGAGGCAACCCGTCATCTCAAAAATAGAGACCCGTCTGATTATCCGTCTGTACTCCACGTCTATTGCACCTTGAGATCAGCCTTAGACAGTTGATCCCACCTCTGGTACACGTACCAGAGCTTAAAATCGTTCGCATCAGTCATTCCCGACCCATTCACCCACCCGATATATCCTGTTCTAAGCCCCTGACCTCAACACTAATTCCCACCCTCTGTTTACAATGAGGACACTGCAAAACTTAGGCATGGGGGGGTGATAAAGTGCATACATACAAAACCAAGAAAAAAATCAGAAGGATTCTCACAAAAAATTCACATATGTCAAAAACACAAAAAATTGAAAAATTACGAAAAAGAACAAAAAAAAAATGGGGAGGGAGGAAATGTTGTGAGCCATATAATCATGAGGAGAAAAAGAGCAGAAATGAAGAAAGGAGCACAAAATGAAAATGAAAAGAAATAGTCATTAGTAAAAGATTAAGGGGTTAACTGAAGTTCTAGACCGAATCAAGAAAAAGAAAAGAAAAGTGCTACGGAGATATAACAAGCGATTAGCGGGAACGCTGGTCTTAGGCTTTTTGGGCTAGTACCTTTAGCTTAAAAATTCACGTATCCGTTAAAATCTGGATAATCCTCAAGAGGTTGAGGAAAATGTGAAGCTTGAGTATTAGGTCTAAGGCTTAGGAAGTATTCGGCCTCGTTAATTGACCTCCGATTTACGGGATTCGGTAACCTAAGCACCCAAATTCACACACAGTCTGGTTCAGTGCGCATAAATATCCAAATCACGCGAAAAGCGTTTAATATTCTGAAAAAGTCACCTAAATTAGGAGCGGCCAATCAACACAAGTTGATTTGGACGAGTTCCCAGCGCGGAGAGGCGGGAAATTCCCCTCGAAGATGCGTAACAACATATCATCTTCTCGGTGCTTGTCTCTTAGGATATTTAAATATCCTACTGGGGGCATGTAAGCACTCTGCTGGTTCAGATACCATGGGTGGCATTATCACGAAATGTCAATCGCCAGGGTCTGAATTCGGCCACGGAACGCCATGGGCGGGATTATCTCGAAATCTCGAAAGCCAGGGTTCCGGGGGTTGCCATGGGCGGGATTATCTCGAAATCTCGATAGCCAGGGACCCTTGAGGATTGATGATGGGGACGAGGAATCCGATACAGACCGTGTTGAGAAGCTAATCCGAAGCTAGAAATAAAAAGAAAAGAGAGAGAAAAGCTCTCCAAACAAATAAATCCTCTATCTCCCTCCTACAAAAAAAACGCACTGCAAACTGAACTTAGGCTAAAAATGTCTCAAGCACGGGTGCTTTAACCGCGGAGTCCAACAAACCCTAGGTTAGTTTCTGTGGGCCGTAGAAACCTTTGCGGAGGACTGAGGCTAAAGCGGAACAGGTCGGGATTTTGGTTGGTACTTGAGTACCTCTAGGCCTATTGTCGGCATTCCCACCTAATCACAAAAGAAAAGGAGAAGCACTTATCATTGTTGACAGACATTCAGGGTCTAGAATGGAAGTTAAAACTTTGAAATTTTGCTAAGGGACTAGCAAAAGCTAGGCATGGGGGTATGATGAGAGCCTCATCATGAGCCATAACTAGCTCATTTTGACCCAATAAAGAAGATAAAAGCTCCGACATAACCTAGAAGAAGTTCTAACTGAAGGAACAAGTGCTCTGAGAAGAAAACATGAAATAAAGGTTAAAACTTCAATTTTACCATTGCAGTACATAAACGGGATTTCTCAGAGGCAAAACATAGGTCAAATGGTCTAAATGAGATAAAAAGTGGGTTGAGTCAATCAGAAATGGGTTCATGTGTAATCTAGGAATTAAATGACACCTGGCAACCCTAAAACAGACCCGCTTTAATTAACAAGGTTCCGGTCAGAAAAAGCAAGTAAACCCTCTAAAAATCATGGAAAAACATCCTCAAGGGTTTGGAACATTTAATTTGGCCTTTGGAACCTAGTTTGACCTAGATTAGGGTCCTAGCTCTTCAATTAACCTAATTTAGGTTTTTATGCAAAATGTCCAGTCAAACGAGGTCAAACCTGAAATCTAACTTCGCCATTGGATTCCTTAGGTCCAAATTAGGTTTATACCAAAATTTGGACCTAAGGAGAGGTCATCTTGACCTACTTTGCAATTTAGTACACCCAAATCACAAATTGGTCCCTATCTTTTGAATACCGTTGCAGAGAACCCCCTAGGTTCTTCGCCTCCTTTGCAAACCGGTCCTGTCGCCAATGCTATGGCAGAACCGAGCTCCGGCGAGGTTCGGAGAGGGATTGCTCTCTAATCCCTCAGAGATTCCCTCCCAGAAATGGAAGGAGGATTCTCTGAGGAATTCCCTTCCTTATAAAGTCAATTACAATCGCTGGTGTGAACCCAATCTCTCGTGCGAACGCACGAGAGATTTGGGTATCCTAACTCCTTTCCATCTCCGGTGACCAACCTCAGGCAATTACGTGCCCTTCACGCCCTGCACACCCAGTCCAGCGCCTATATAAGAACCCACAACTTCGGCCGAAGAGGCTGAGCTTGATTTGGCCGAGTTTCCCCCTTCAATTCCTCTCCTCCTGCCCGGCCAAATGTCCCAGCTAGCTCCGGCGAGCCCCCCTCCCCTCCCTCTTCGCTCTGCCACAAAACCAGTGGCAGAGTTATCTTCCTGACCTCCCTCCGCGTCGCGCAGTACCACCGCACGCCGCCTCAGCCCCGTCGTCGCCGCCATTCTCCCCCACTAGGCGTCATCTTCTCCGGCGACAGCAGGTACTGCTGTCCGCCTTCCGTCCCCTTTCGTCCTTACAATTAGGTTAGAACTCCTCTCCATCCTATCCTCTCTCTTTTCCCCCTGTTATCTCATCTGATTACCCCTCGACCGACGCTGACCACCCTCATCTTCCACATCACCGACCGACCTCCGACGAGCCGCTTCCACCATTCCAGCGCTCCACACGGCTCGCCAACCACTTAGGGAGCTCTGCCTCACCACCAGGAACTCGCTCCACCCCACAACTGCCACTCCAGACCTCCATAACCACCCCCCCCAAACAACCCACCATCACCGGCCACAGGTTGACCTAGGCGCGCACGCCTAGGCTGACCGGCAACCTGCAGCATCACCCACCACCTTCGCCGTGCTACGGCGAAGGTTTCCAGCTATTCTGATTGGGCCAATAGGCCGTTCTGTTGAATCTCAGGTGAACGCCCCGGCCGCCATTAACAGCCGAAGCAGCAGGAAGCTTGGAGCAGCAGCAGGCGTCAAGCTTCCCAGGCGGCAGGTGCAGCAGACTCTCGCAAGTGTTGCGAGGTGACTGACTTCAGCAAGGAGCACAAGTAGGGCCTTCAGCGTGGGCAATTGCACACGAGAGTCCGCGGGCGTGCGTGAGGGAAGGACGAAACCTTTAGTCCCACATCGTGGGATTACAAACCTCAGGTACACTATAAATTGGTTTTGTGATATAGTCTTATCGCCTCAGTAAGCACAGGGGTGAGGTCCCTCACTGATCCCACACCTGCCTCGTCCGCGGCTTGACCACGCGGATCTGGCGGATCCGACCCGACCTAAGCCTACGAACTCCTCGCGCATCACACCATCTGCAGGTGCGCCTGGTCCCGGGTACGATCCGACCCGATAATGGCTGTGGCTCAGGGAGAGCGTCCCTGAGTGAATTTTACTTGAGAGAGAGAGAGAGACGTGTGGTTAGTGGGAGAAGGGTTAGGTTTTGCTCCTGTGCAGGCCAGGCTGAACGCAGGAGAAGGACTTGGCCGCTACAGAAGAAGAAGAAGGAATGGCGAGGCGAAGAAGAGAAGAAAGAAGGAGCAAAGACAGAGAAGAAGAAGGAAAGCAGAAGAAGAAAGATCAAGACACAGAGAACAAGAGAGGCAAAGAAAAGATTAGAAGATCAAAAGAAGAAGGCTTCGCAAGACGAGAAAGAAAGATGAAAAGGAGAAATACTTTTAAGACGTCTGATCTTGTGATCAGACGTCCAATTTCATATTTTTGTCCTAATTATTTTTAATTGCATACATTCACATTTGAATTGATATTTTGAGTAAATTAGAGTGTTCAATTACATTTTGACTAGTAGTAAATTCCATTTGCTCCCTGTGTTTGACCTCGGATAATCCAGTTTTCGAGTAATAAAAATCTTTATTTGTTTTGAACGCTTTAGTGGCTATACTACAACGCGATATTATCTTTTAGCAAACCGCACAAAAGCGTGACGAACATAGCTCACAACTCCAAATTCTTAGGCTAAGGGCTCAATTGAAAGCCCTAATGTTTGTCTTTCGATTGCACTTCTCAATTAGATAAAAGGATCACAATTGATCCTTTAAATCAGACTCTAAAAATGGTCTGTCGCCATGTGCACACTACTACAGACCAATAGAAGTATATTCCTCAAAATAATCTAAGATTTCTGTCTCACTCACTCAGGTTCACTCAAAATGCTTAAACACATTCCACATTCAGAAGTGAAGGATTTAGGATATGGGAAAGTTAGGAACACCTGGAAGGTTTAGAGCTTTGGACTAAAAGCTCAAACACTAAAACAATAGGTCAACTAGCTTTGGATTAAAACATTTCAGGAGATCAAAATGAATGGATCTGGGCTAAGTTTGACTTGGAATTTCATTAGGAGACCTATGAATGCCATTGAAGCTCGAAATGAACCCAAACTGTGAAGGAAATCAAATCTTATGGAATCCTAAAGTCAACCAAATAGACTCTAATAGAGTTGTAATGATCCCAGGAGTTCAAATCAATCCTTAAAAGCAAGTTCTAAATCCAAGAACTCCAAGAACAAACCTGGTTGACCAATCAAAACCTCAAAGTTGACTTTTTGATTCGATGCTTTTCAAACTCAATTAACTATCTAGATCTACTCTAATCAACCACAAAATCTTGTTCAACAAATAAAAATCATGCTTTAAGCTATCAAACCAACTCTTAAACCTTTCCCCTTGGACATGAAGGAGGTGTTATTTTTCAAAATAAATTAGAGACCTAAAAACCTAAATAAGATCCAATCTAAGCTCCTTAGGTCTCAAGGATGCTTTCTAACCTATCACGAAGGTCTGAAACCAAATGAAGGAGCTTCCTCAACTCTGCTAGAGTTGAGGAAGACAGAGATTACTAGTATATTCTAAACATTAAAACTCAAGTTCAACAAGTGGATGTTGATCCTTAGATCACAAGATAATGATCTGGAGCTCTACAGACAAATTCAAAGGTTGTGGCTCTAGTTAGGACTTGTCCGAGCATCCAGGCCACCCAACATTGGCTACAGCCCCTGCTTTACCTAAAAGAGCCTCTCCGTCGAGCGACCTTAGCTGTTGGATCTCAATCCAATGGCTGAGATTCACCTCAGTTGCGTCGCTCAACTCTAAAGAACACAACTTTGAGTTGATCTTGACCGTTGGATTGAGATCCAATGGTCGAGAACTCCTAGCCATGAGATTCTCCATGCGACCATACATGGGCATAGTTCGATGGTCGAAGATGCCATTCACAAGCCCTAGGCATTGATTCAAAACTCTTCAAGCACTCCAAATCTACCAGCACACACCACAAGCAAAATTCGACCGCCTGATTGACGATGATTGGCAGAAAAGGTGGCGACATGGCGCTCTATGCACCGCGTGATCTCCACGCGCACGGTAATGTGCTAATGCATGCTCAATTACATGCATGTCCATCGCACAATTTGGGAGGCTGATCTTCTTGTAATCTTTGCCCCTTATCATGCATCCAATGGGCCAGCGCACTCCTTAATCGCGCATTGATTGCGATTTGCAGTGAATAGGCACGATCTCAAGATCGCGATGGGCACAAGATCTGGAGCATCCATCAGCAATCCGACGGCCACAATCCAGCCATGCTTGATCTAGCTTGCATGCATGGATGCTAGCAGTGGTGTGTGATGGCTATAGCGACAACCAAGGTGGGTCTTTAGTGATGTTTTTGATGTTGTTGTTGACCCATACCTGATTTTTGCCTTCATATCTCCATTATAAAAGGGCCACCACCCCTCCCATTCCTCTTCATCTCTTCCTCTTCTTCCCTCACCTCCTCCAAAGCTCTAATAAGCTAGTCCCAAGCCTAGGATACTCCTTAGAGTAGAAGAGTAAAATATTTTCCCGCTTCTCACCCCCCTTCATGGAGAATCTCGTGGTTGTCCTCTCATCACATTCAGGAAGTAGATCCTCACCCGAACACCATCTTGCGCTATCCTCCTTCCTCCGCCTCTGTTCTTCTTTGTCCAGCCTCTCTCATCCAAGTGTGATCAAAGTAAGTCATTCTCCAAGCAGCCGTTGAGGGGGATTTCCTCATCTCATTCTATCTTTTATCGCTTTCTAGTGTGTTATAATTTGAGATTAATTGTAATAGACTCTGGTTAGATATATATTGATATTCTCTCTCTTTCCCTTATTTTGCAAGTAGATTAGTTAGATAAAGATATTGTCGACCTAATCTCTTGCTTTACAAAAAGACCAAAAAAATCACACAAGGTAAAACCACCAAAAACAAATAAAAGGAAATGTTGATTTCGTAAATCAAACGTTCACCTCCCCATGTTCGACTCGAGGCTTACCTCGAGTTTTGGCTATAAATTTTATTTGGTGGTGTGATTTCGACATATACTACAATGCATATTTTCCATGCTCTATTTCTCTTCGATCATTTTGGCACCGTTGCCGAGGAGGCAACACTCTTTAGTTTTTCTCGCATTTTTCACCTTACCTGACATTGTATCTCACTTTGCTCCTTTCTTTCTATGATTGCAGGTACCCTTCCAAGGTGAGACAAAGCGAAATAAGTCAGAGTAAAGTGCGGTTAGAAGGGTCTATAAGTTTATTCCCCCATTCCCCACAACCTAGATTTCATTTCACCACACTAGTAAATAAAAACCAAATCGACTTAGGCGCTTGCATAAACCCTAGTTTAGAAATTGGTTGTTCGATTGTCACTCCACCCACCTCACCGCCTGCATGTATATATATATAAGAAAAACCTTATCTGATTGTAGGACATAAATTAAAATCTACACACCTCACACAACCACAATTTCTTATCCTAAGGTACACGATCACTTTGATTTTACCACTTAATCAGGATCTGACCTATGGATCTGGTACACTTTAACTCAATACACAAATAAGTGAGTAGAAATCTGATTAGGTTAAGACATTATATGCCTTAATCTGTGGTGCGAATAGGCCAATTGATTGAGCTATTTGGGCCGTACCGCTTAAGATAAAAGTGATTCATCAGTAGCTTGCCCCATAGGATTCAATTTTTAGGAACTAACCAAGCACTCCACATTCTTTTTGAGTTTCAAAGGAATATATCACCACCGGTGCTTTCAAAACTTGGTGTTCCTCCTAAACTTGATTGAATACCTCTAAGGTTGAACCCTAAAAGCAACTAAATAAGGATGAACCCTAGAGACACAGCATCAAAACCTTGTTTGAAAGCCTTGGTTGTGCATGCACACACATATTAATCGATTTTTAAGGGCACAATCCATCTAAAGGACCCATCATATTCCAAGAGCACAATCATCCCAAGCCTAATTAAAATTGAGTAGACATTGGCCTTAAGGATTAACTCTCTCTTTGGGACTCCAACTAATATTTTTTTCAATTAATCTACTTCTACCGGCCCATCTGATGTCTAGCTAGGGGAGTAGTGTGAAATGACCACGGTTGGGGGGTATCAAAGGAACCAGAGGAGCAAGCTAAAGGAAGAACCTTCTCCCCAATCCCTCCCTCTAACTGGTTGGATTGACCAGATAGAAGTAGACCAAATCATTTCTTTCATCTCAAGATGGGTTTTAAGAGTCTGTAGGTCTTTAGGCTACCCACCTAAGGATAGGTTTGGTTTGATTGTGCTACAAGGTACCTTTCTTTCCTCTATTTTACCTCCTGTTTTGGCATGGATCCTTCCACATCCTACTTAGATTTCCACTTCTACCCTCCTACCACCACTTATCACCAAGATAATTACTATCTCGACCCAACTTATAACTACCCATCCACTAATCGGGATGACTTTGATTGGGGATATTAATTTAGACCTTAGTATATAGGGCTTAACCCTGGAAAACAAGAGTATGATTATTATCCTTCTCATGCCTATACTATTTATAGATCTCCACCCTTTGATGATCAACCTAACCCGATCTACAATCAAGAAGGATATGATGATTATAACTCTTACCCTCCCCAGGATTATAGTGAATATAGGTCACCACCCTTCTTTGAACAACACGAAATTGCCTATTATCAAGGAGGGCCCCAAGAACCTTAATTCCTTGACTCCATTGATCTGAACCCAAACCCACCCAACCATAAACTGAACCATTCAGTTTAGGTGAACCAGGTCTAAGATAGGGTGCTGGCTAACTTGAAGAACACCATACAATCTTTGGAAACTCAGCTAACACCATGCACTGAAGCATTAGAGCCTATGATCAAAATGATTGATAAGCTTAATAGTTCTTTATTGCATTGGCTCCAAAACGTTGATGATAAGGGCCTGGGTGAGTTTTTGCTTAGGAAATTATCAAGATTGAGGGTGAAATTCGTGGTTGCCCTAGTCCAATCTTGGGATGATTCTCAGGATGAACCCCCTTTAGGAGAGATAATGTTAGAACCCGCTCAGGCACCTATCGAGGGGGGCACATTTTATGAGACGAGGGATGACCAGGTTAGTCTAGAGCAACCCATTGAGAATAAAATGATTTCTTCACCCGAGATCCCTGCAACAGAGTATAAGGAAAAATATTTCTCTAGGAACCAAGGAATAACTTATGGTTATGAGACATATATAAATAAGGATCAGGAATTCTTTGATTCTGAGGGTGAAGAACCTTTATGTAAAGTCTCACTCGAGCTTGAGAAAAATAATTTTAGTGAGACAAGCGAGCCTGAGGAAAATGATGACTTATCTGAAGGTCTGATAATTGAGGATTGTGATTCTTTTGGGGCTGACATGGAGGATTCAAATCTTATTTTAATAGATGATCTAACTAGTAGCCCCATTCCTCAACCACACCTCCAAAGGATTAATGATGATTTTGATTTAGAAATCATTGAATCCAAGTCAATTCTATTTTAGACACAATTGTTTGACTTAGATATTTTAGATGGGGTGCATAATGATCTAGAGGTCCTACAAACCTTGATTTTGGAGGGTAGAAATTTGGAAATGGAAATCTGGGAGGCTAATTCTAAGGGAAATACAATTTTGGATCTAAGGGTTCCTATTGACCTGAAACCACCAACCTTTTACCAGGACCCTTACGATATCTTTGATTTTCAAGATGTGCAACCCAAATGTAAAATAATTGATTATCTCTTTAATCTGAATTCTAAGAGGACAAATACACACTACAAGAAAATTATGCTTTTGAGGCAGTTACTTGCAATAGTAAATTTTTCCACCACAAATGCATTTATTTTTAGTGACAATAATAAATCTATTTTTCCAAATTCATCGTGAGAGTCTCGGAGACACAAAAGAATCATCGCAAAAATCTAAAAAACAAATCGGCAGGCATTCTCCCGCTCACCCCACTCCCATTGGTCTTCCACCACTTTACCTCCTACTTTCCCGTTCCCTCCCCAAATGCCAAATGGCCCAACCCTAAATACCCCCTTCCTCTTGCAGATGGTGCCTGAAGGAGGGCTCCCCCTAAACCCCCCACCCCTCCTCCTCCTTTGCCACCCATCATTTCCCTTACCCTCATTACCCCCAACCCTGAACCCTAATGGTATCAGTAAGTCCAATCACCCAAATCCCCCTATCATTAGCTACAAGACCAATCTCTCCATTAGCAAGTCCTTAATCCCCCCAATTGCCTATTTGTGTGAGAAAATGGAGGTGAAGGACACAAAGAAGTAGGCCTTAGAGCCCCCCAAAACCCTAGATACTATTGCTACTGCCCCGGAGTGGTCCACGCAATCCTTTGCCAAGTCATCCTCCAAGAAAGCTACCCCAGTCAATGCCAAGGCAACGAGGTCACTCCTGCCATCTATGTAACTACTGATTGCGATGACGACTATAGTAGAGGCATCAGATGCCACCATTGACCTCCAAAACAATAACCATTGCTGCTGCCACTCCAGAGGGTTCCACATAATCCCCTACCAAGCTACCCTGGTTGATGCCAAGGTAGTGAGGCTACTCCTGCCATCTACAAGATTGTCGACAATGACCATGATGATAACTATAGCAAAGGCATCAGACGCCACCATTGACATCCAGAAGAAGATCCACTAAGCCAAGTGATTTGGTATGTCAGTTTAGCTCTCCGAGGAGGCAAAGTACAACTCCAGATCGAGAGATTTGGCACCACTCTTATATCACATGGCAAATCTAATGAGGAGAAGAGAAAGGCCAGACCAGAGAGGTTTGGGATAGTAGAGTCCACTATTGATGAGGAGGGTAAGAAGAAAGCTCGACTTGCCAGGTTTGTTGATGATGCATGTTTCTTGATTTTTGCCATCTAAGTCAACATGCAAATGCAATTCACCTTATAAATAATATTTGCAGTTAACTTTTTCTACATTGTTCAAGGACTGCTCTTTGTTTATTCTATTTTTTTGTTTCATGTGGGAGGCTTTTGAGAAGTTTATTGGGCAACCAGTTGTCATCTTCTACTTGTGTCATACTATAAATTACCAAATCATATACTTTTTGTTAGTGAGTATTGCAATTTAGTATTTAGGTTCTAGTATTTAGTTGATCACTTGTAGCCATCATGTTGCTTTCGGTTATTATTGTTTCATAATGCAGGACTTCATGCCATATCTAATGTTTGCCATGTAGAAGTGGTGCGTACTAGCAAAAGGAAGCTTGGTGAAGTAAAATTAATGCATTCTTATCCTTGGAAAGCATATTTACCTAGCTAGCTTCCTTTGACAGCAGTCAAGATAGTATTGACAAGGAAGAATTTTTCTTGTGATTGATTGTTATGTTTTGTTGTCATATTATTGGTGTGCCTATGTTCTTTACTGAGATGTTAAATGGTGGCATTTTTTGTATTTTTGCAAAAATGTTCCTTACAACTGGATCAATAACCAAAAGTCCAACCAAAATTGGTTGAGAAAAGGAGAAAAATTTTTCTTCCCTAAAGGAGTTGGTGCTTATGTAGATTTGGTGCAAGATCTGATTCCTAGAATGAAAGATGGGACTATGAGTACCACTATTGACACTGGGTGTAGGGTAAGTAATATAATCTATGGGTGTTCACAATGATTTCATTATAAAGCTAAGTTGAAAAATATAACTTGTGAACTAAATTATGGGATAATTTGTTAAAAATGGGTGATCTCTCACTTCTGTTAAGAACTCAACTTATATGCTTAAAAAAGATAAAAAGACCCCATTTCTCTTAAGTGTTTTTAGACTTGCCAAATATCATTCTTGTTGGTGTTCTTATTTCAAGGTTGCCAGTTGGGGAGGTTGTCTATTAGACCATGGAATCTTAACTCTTTCACTTGCACCATGGGATAATCATGAGGCCCAGGTCCAATTTAATTGCCCTTGAAATCTATCTTATCCCTTGGACATAATTTGGTACTCATTTCAAATGCACTTGTGGGCTTGCTCAATTTTCTTTACATTTTTAGTAGTAGTTAATTTTAAAAAAAAAAGTAGTTCAAGGTTATATGATTTCAAAGAAGACAATTATGGTATTTGTTGAAAATGGAATATATAGTGTTGGCTTATAATTGGTAGGTTCCTTGTCCTTAAAACCATGGCTACATTTTCTTTATTTCTTTGGAAAAGAGAGCTCCTCATAGTATTTCTATTAAATTAGTTTTATAATTATTATGCCAATTTGATCATTTGATACTTCAAAATTTATTATTGATTGAAGGTAAATGCTACGATCTAACTTCTTTTTCAAGAAAAAACTATGATTTGATTGGTGGAGCATTATTGGCAAATCATGTTGAATGTTCATTTTCCTACTTTTGGTGAAAAAGAACTAGTTATTTGTTCTTTTGGATGTGAACTGGACATGGTGTTGTTGGTGGAAAGCCAATCACTCAATCATTAATTTATTTACGTGATTTACTCGCTTGATGAGAGGATGATGTAAGTTTGATAGGTTCATGAATAATTCATGGCACTACAAAATCTATCTGACATTAGCTAATTTTCCTTAGTACCTTCTTTGACATGTGTTGCTTGTTAACGAACCCAAATTTCTATAATATTCATTCAAGTATCTATTCTATTGATACAAGGGCATATTGCCGTCATTATGTGCTTGCAACCTGTCAAGTGTTATCAAAACATAAAAAGCTACTTGCATTCATTCTTGTTTCTTTAGTTTATTTAGTTATGTTTATTTTCTGTTCTTTAAACTATATTTGCTGTCTGGCTTTTCTACCTTTCTGATTAACATATAATTTATTAGACTTTGGTATGAACTTACTACTAGTTCCAATTTTGAATTTCGCCTTCTTGATTATTAGAAGTTCCAAAAGAATTTGCCAAGTGGAATATACCTTATGGAAATACATTGGATACTTCATCCTGGTCGATTTTGGGTTTTGTCTGGTCCTCTGATTAACTATGAGAATAGGTGGCATGGTTGGAACACCACCATAGCGAAACAAAAGGCTAACTCAACAGGCTTAAGAAGTTGTTGACCAACATGTGCTTCAAATTGTACAATAGAAAAAAATGATATTGTAGCATGGCAGAAGACTTCTAATAGCAACTATTATGATCAACTTAGTGCTCCTGGCTATTACTCAACAAAATGTGATGATAGCATGGACCTGGATTCTATTTGGTACGTGCCTTTACATCCTTGTGTTTCTGTTCCTAGCTCAAAGTTTAAGAAGCTAGATCTTAAATCTACCCCAAAATGGTATGCACTAGCAAAAGGAAGCCTAGTGAAGTGCAATTAGCAAAAGCTTAAATTATGAACAATATGATAGCTTTCTCATGAGAAAAGGGTACGATATGCTTTTAGTGCCTCATGATCCTACTTCACTTAAACAAGGCAACCTATCAAATCATACAATCTAATTAAACTACAATTTTACATTAGAGCTCATTGGATTATCAATGTTGGAATTAGAGCTGAATTCCACATATCTAAGAATGACATAATGTTCATGATGTCTTTATACTTTTATTTATGGCATAAGAATGAAGGTGATGTCATGGTCATTGATGTTAGGTATGTCATTGTAGATTTCCACGCTAGGTTCAGGGCCCAAGAGCACATGTAGGCACATGACAAATTGGAGGCTTTGAAGTCTATGCATAAAAAGGTTTCTAGCCAATTCTAGCAATCCATGTGACACGTTTTTGTTCTCCTTATTGAGAATACCATTAGTAGAGTGTATTGTCCCTCTTCTAGTAATTCTTTCAGCCTTTAACTTTGTAATTAACCTCATATCATTTTTTGACTATAGATTACCACTACTACATTCTCTATGGTGTGCTCTATTGAATGATTGCTCAACCATTTTAATTTGGTCAAAATCCAAATTTGTCCTCGACACTTTTGATTTCAACTACTTTTGTTACATTTTCTTTGGACCAAAGCCTTTATGTTTGATAGAGAAAGAGCTTGGCATGTTCTTAAGGAACTAGACATCAATGGCAAGTAGGTATACCTTTCAAATTTTTTGCTTGCTTCCTTAAAGAGTGATTGATGCTTGTTAATGACTTGCTTTTTTCAAGAATGATTAATGTTTGTTATTAACTCCCTATTAGTGGTATTCTTCTATTTATACTTCTTGGTAGTAGGTATGTACTTGATAAATATGCATGAATTCATGATAAAATGCTTACTTATGAAAGTTCCTAAGCCTAGCATTACATTTCATAGTATAAATATTGCATAACATTCATTGCATTGCATTTGGGATAGTTTGTGTATTTTGTATATTAATTCTTACATTTTATATGGTCAGTAGGCAGAGTGACATCTTTACAGGCGTTGGATGAAGAATCTGATCGTATGGATGGATACAGAGCAATGATCATAGTCCATCAATGCAAAAATCACCTCAATTAGAGCACAGTAGCACCCTCAACAAGAAGAAGAAGATGGACGACCCAGATGGTGCCATGTGGCACAATCCAAGCTGCACTATATTAGCCACAGCCTCCCCAGCCTCACCGCAAGAAAAGATCTCAGCCGTTGGATCTTAATCCAACGGCTAAGAAGTGCCCAACCTCATCCAGCCTCCTTCAAAGTTCAGCAAGGAAGATTTGATCACGACCATTGGATCTTCATCCAACAATCGAGGCACATAGTAGCACTTAATCTCCACACGACCAACCAATGCCTATGGCCAAGTGGTAGAGCACCTACTCTGCAAAGGAAGGACGTGAGTTCAAGCTTCAATGCACCGCAACCACCTCAGTGATAGAACGAATTGGACTACTCGATCTTGATCGTGCAGTCAGCATGGCACACGCATGATCAGATGCCACTCGATGACGCACATAGCATGCCAGATTAGACGCGGCTCATCCAGGGAACTTGTTTAAGTCATCTGCACACGCTCTCCGCTGCATGATCGTGGAGAGGCACGATGCATGTGACTGTGAAATTTTGAAGGCACGATCCTCAATTGTCCATCCATGATCCAAGGGCACGATCTTCGCTCTCTAGTTGTGATTGAGTGCTCACGATTCAACCGCCATTGAACACGTGATTCACACACTAGCAAAGCACATGCTATCTTGGCGTGATCCACGCCATCCACTCACGTTCCAACGGCAGGTAGACCTCCCTTCATCTCTATCTGCACTATGTGGATGCTCCAGATGCTGTACGTGAGTGCGTGCACTACACTTCATGTAGCTATGCATGGCCAATGCGCATGCGCACGTGTTTGGTGCACAGTAGTGAATGCATAGGATGCGGCAACCTCCAACCCTTCACCTATTTAAACCCCCTTCACCTCCCCTTTGAACCTCATCTCTACCTTTGCTATTCCCACCTAGTCTAAAGCTCTAGAAACCCATTAAAGCTCCCAAGAGCACATTCCCAAGCTCCAAAGGCCCCCTACCAGTGTAGCAATCCCTTACCCCACCAAATATTCCTTGTCCCTCTCACCACCTTCAAGGGAGCCTTGAAGCCATCCTCCCACCTCCATTCCGATAGAAGATCGTGAAGCGATCAATCACGGTTCGTATAAAAAAAATGTCATTGTTGTAGTATGTGTCACAAATACAAACCGTTATTGCATCAATTTTATTTAATTACATAGTTTTTCCTGATTTATTCCAAGTCGTTCACTGGGAGGCAGTTGACGAGTTGATTGTTTGCTTTAAAAGTCATTTGTAGTTTTATGTGGTGGAAAAATCGACTAATCAATATTTAAAATAACCACTCACAGAAGAGTGGGTCGTATCCATAGGGAGGCAATGATGTATTTAAGTTCGCACCAGTTAAAAATGTATGTTTGTAATTAGTTTAGACGATAATCGAGCCAAATCTTCCTTCAGATTAAGATAGTATCAAGAAAACATGCTGAAATGGCAATTTTGAACAACTAGAGGATATTTTTTGCAATGTAGATTCCATAAAATATCAATAAAAGTTGGCTATGGTAGAAAATGTAAATATTAATAGCCCTTTTACGGTAGCAAAATAGGGGATTTCTTCCCCTTGGCCGTGCACGAAGAGGAAGGAACGGCCAGAGGCGTGAAGCTCGGAGGAAGTTCTTTCGGCCGAGGGCTTCGCAGCGGTGGTGGCGGCGAGTCGCGAGGTGGCCGGAGTCGGCCGGATAGAGCTCTGGCAAAGGTTGCTTTCGATGGTGGCTACACCTGCTGGAGGAGGGGTGGCTGTGCACGTGCGAAGGCTGCTGCAGGTGGTGCGCGCGGGCACTGCTGTTGCGCGCACTGAGTCTGCACGCACTACTGGAGGTGCTGCAGGTGGCGGCGGGGGGCGCTACAGATGACGGAGACGCTCTGCAGGCGAAAGGCGCGGGCGTGCTGGAGCGGGCGCGCGGGAGTTAAGTGCGCTAAAGGTGAGGAGGCACACGCATTGGTCTGCGCATGCACCAAGGGTGGTGCAGCTGCAGGCGCATCGCTGCTGCTGGATGCCACTGGCGGATGCTGCAAGGAAGGCGTGCTGGAGTAGATGCAGCATGCCAAAGTTCAAAGGAAGGTGCACGGTGGGGAGTGAGCGGGCGCACTGCAGGCTAGAGATGGCGTGAAGGCGGTCTTGCGTAGCAGGATGTGTGCGAGGCTGCAAGGCGATTGGCGTTGGAGGTGATGCGGGCGAGGGCTAGCAGTTGGCGTTGGAGGTGAAGTGCAGCAAGGGTGGTTGCTGCTACAGGCTGGAGAGGCATTGGAAGCTTGAGGTGATGCGGGCGTGAAGTGGAGGAGAGCGGCCGGTTGTTGTTGGAGTAGGGGGGTTGAAGCTTTAGACGTCCGGGAAACTTCCCGGATGTCTTAATTGATTGAGGAGTGAAATTGCAGTAGCAGTTGTGGAGGTTGTTGGTGATGACGACGAGGGTGGTGATGTTGATTCTGGTGAGGCACAGTGATGCAGATGAGCTCCAGATGGCGGTGTGGCCTGTCATGCCACACGCCCATGGTGATGGAGGGTCATCCCCGTAGTTGAGGCCGACGGTGGTGAAATGGACGAGATGAACTCTCTACACTGTGTGGATGGTTGGGATGGTGGCCCCCTTCGCTCGGTTGTCTCCTCCTCCTTTTGTAGCTGCCTGCATGAATTTGAATGGAGAGGCGGGAGCATATCCACATTCTCCGCTCGTCCTTGAATGCAGATTTCAATGCGGCAGCTGGTGTTGTTGGAGCGGAAGCCGAAGGAAATGCAGTCATTGCTACAAGAAGAAGAAAAAAAAATAATGTTAAAATATTATGGTTATTTATATTCAAACCCTCAACTTTTATGTTAACTTAAATTAATGTATGCAATGCACCTAATTGGTTAACTAATTAAATGAATGCAATGCATGAATTTTATAATTAAATTAGAAATATGAAGTAACCTATTTACATCCTAACTTATGCTAATTACATGCAAGAATTAACTTAATGTCTAAGCACCTAAACACTTAAATAGCCCACAAATATGGGCTAATCAAATACCCCCATTGCCTAGTTTTTGATAGTCCCTACCAAAATTAAGCGAAACCTAGCACTCCAAATAGACCAGTCAACCCAATTGGTCTTCCTCCATAAACATATTAAGTTCAGACTCTAGACCCAAGGTTCCCAAGTAGTTGCTAAGTTATAGACTAGGTCGCCTAAAGACGAGTTGCAGGCACAAGTTTCCCTGATTTCTGACTCTACCCTAAGGTTTATTGATCTTTGAGATTAAAGCATCCATGCATGTGCGTTGGTCTGAGTTATTTGAGTTAAAGGAAAAAGGATTTTTTTTTTTGTTTTATATATATATGTTTTTATTTTTGTTTGATTCCCCTAAGTCTAACCTCGGATCAGCTATCAACAAGGTCAGTGTCGGATTCATTGTCCCCATTACCGTACCTCGAAGGGTGCCTGGCTTGCGATGCTTCGAGATAGCACCACCCATAACGACCCGAAGAACTCCTGGCAATCAACATTTCGAAATAGTATCGCCCATGGATTTCTTAAGCGAATTCAAGCCTATGGCAATCAGCACTTCGAGATAGGGCCGCCCATGGTACTTGAACTGCACAATGTGCTTACATGCCCCCAGTAGGATGGATATTCTAAGAGACAAGTGTAGAGGAGGTAATATGTTATCATCGCATCCTTAAGGTGAGTATATACTCCACCTCTCCTACGACAGGAACTCTTCCAATCAAATTGTGTTTTCAAGCCTCTCCTAAGTCAAAACTAAGAGAACTAGATCTCTTTTAAGAAAGAAAGAAATTAAGTTTATTACCAGACCAAGTGTGTGAAATTTGGATGCTTGGGTTACAAGGGCCCATAAACCCAAAGGTAGAACAAGACTCCAGGTACTACCCCACCTTTTAACTCAAACCCTAGCTTTCCTTCCTCAACCTCTTGAGGAATGGTCCGTAACTTAACTCCTACTTAAGTTTTTAAGTCCACAAAGGACCCTAAAAGTCTAAAGCTAGTAGCTCATTTAGCTTCTAAAGTTTGACCCTAGAATTAACTTAGTCTACCCTAAAGTTCTGATTTGCTTAAGAATGCAGGACCTAGCCAGTTAAGCTCAAAACATTTTATTTTCTTTTTTAAATGCAAAGGTATGCATGCTATAAACAAAATGCCTCAGGTCCTCTCCCCCGTGCTTGGTTCAAACAATGTCCTCATTGAAAACAAAAATAGCTAAAGGAAGATATTACCTGAGGCGGAGAATGGTAGGAGCTAATGCTCCTCAAGAGTGACTTCGTCAACCAGATGGCCACCTAAAGTTATGTAAGGTTTAAACCATTGACCATTGACGATAAAGGGAGTTGCTGAAAAGGAAGGATTTTTAATCTCCATGTGGAAATACTTTGGTGATTATATACGTCCCATCCCAACGAGATTTTAACTTCCCAGGAAAAGCTTAAGTCTGGAATTGAAAAGCCAGACTTGTTGATTGGGCTCAAAGGTCTTTCAAAGTATAAACTTATCATGCAAGACCTTAGTTCTTTCTTTATAAGCTTGAGAGGTGTCATAAGCATCATTCCTCAGCTCCTCAAGCTCACTTAATTCCAGAAGTCGTGCCTTACCTGCCTTCTCTAAGTCTATGTTACCACTTCGAATAGCCCAAAGTACCTTATGTTCCAACTCAATAGGTAAAAGGCACACTTTCACATGCACAATTCGAAAGGGAGAAGTACCCAAAGGGGTCTTATAGGCCATTCGATAAGCCCACAAAGCATCATCGAGCTTTTAGGATCGGTCTTTCCTATCAGGTCTAACGGTCTTTTCCAAACTATTTTTTATCTCCTTATTTGACATTTCAACATGGCTGCTTGTTTGAGGATGGTAAGGGGTAGCGACCTTGTGAGTCACTCCCAGACTCCTAATTAGCCGATTGAAATGGTGGTTTCAAAAATGAGGTCCCCCATCACTTATACTGCTCTTGGGGCAGCCAAAACGGGATATGATATTGGCCTTCACAAATTTCAAAACCACAGAGTGGCCATTTGTGCGCGTAGGAATGGCCTCTATCCATTTAGAGACATAATCAACTACCACCAAGATATATTCATAACCATGGGACGATGGGAAGGGGCCCATAAAGTCAATTCCCCACACATAAAAAATTTCAACAAATTGAATAGGATGTTGAGGCATTTCATTCCTCTTCCCAATCGTTCCAGTCTGTCGACATCTAATACAGGCCTTAACAAAATTATGAGAATCCTTAAATAAGGAAGGCCACCAAAAATCAGACTGGGGAACCTTAAAAGCAGTTTTCTTAGCACCAAAGTGTCATCCACAATGAAGTTCATGGCAAAAACTCAACACACTTTGTTGTTCCTCTTCAGGTACACAACGTCTCAATACTTGGTCTTATCCAATTCTAAATAATTCTGGCTCTTCCAAATGAAAAAATCTTGCTTGAGAAATGAATCTCTTTCTTTTCTTCTCATCCCAAGAGCCAGGAGTTTGTCCAGTGACCAAGTAATTTACAGTGTTTGCAAACCAAGGTAAAGTTGGTGTTACTGCCATCAGTGTTTCATCGGAAAATGTCTCGCAAATGTCTCCAGAAAGAGAGTCATTAAGAGGAAGGCGAGATAGGCGGTCAGCCACAACATTTTCTACTCCTTTCTTTTCACGTATTTCCAAGTCAAATTCTTGAAGGAGTAGGATCCACCTAATCAGGCATGTCTTAAAATCTTTCTTAGCAATGAGATGTTTCACTACCGCATGATCAGTAAAAATAACCACCTTAGACCCAAGCAGATAAGACCTAAACTTCTCCAAAGCAAAAACTACACTAAGTAATTCCTTTTCAATGATGGTGTAGTTTCGCTGAGGTTTGGTTAAAGTTTTGCTTGCATAATGAAGCACATGAGGTCTTCCCTAAACCCTTTGTCCAAGGACTGCTCCCACTGCATAATCCAAAGCATCACACATAAGCTCAAATGGGAGTGTCCAATTAGGAGCTTGGAGAATAGGCACAAAGATCAAGGCCTCGGTACACTTTGAATCAAAACTGAAGGAAGATTCTTTTGCCAACAAGTCACAAAGTGGCCTAGAAATTTTTCTAAAATTCTTAATAAAGCACCTATAAAAGCCGGCATGGCCCAAAAAGGATCTAATTTGTTTGACGTTCGTAGGCAAAGGAAGTTTGGAAATAGAATCAATCTTGGCTTTATCTACTTCCAAACCTTGCTTGGATACAACATGCCCAAGTACAATTCTTTTCTATACCATGAAGTGACTTTTCTCCCAGTTGATGACTAAACCAATCTCCTTACATCGCTTCAACACATTCTCCAAGTATAGGAGACACTGGTAGAAACACGAGCCATAAATGGAGAAGTCATCCATAAACACTTCAACACACTCGTCAATCATGTTGGAAAAGATAGACATCATACACCGCTGGAAAGTTGCAGGGGCATTACATAATCCAAATGGCATACGCCTAAATGCAAAAGTACCGTAAGGACTCGTGAATGTCATCTTTTCCTGGTCATCAAGAAAGACTACCACCTGATTATACCTGGAATATCCATCGAGAAAGCAATAGTACTTATTCCCTGCCAATTTTTCGAGAATTTGATCAATAAAGGCAGAGGAAAGTGATCCTTCTAGGTAGCGGTGTTCAGCTTGCGGTAATCAATATAGACCATCCATCCAGTTGAGGGTCTAGTAACAACTTGTTCACCTTGGTCTTTGAGTTCTACAGTAAATCCTACCTTCTTTGGCACCACATGAATGAGACTGACCCATTTACTATCAGTAATGGGATATATGATCCCGGCATCCAACCACTTCAGGATTTCCCTTTTCACCACCTCCCTCATATTAGGGTTCAGACGTCTCTGCATGTCCCTAAATGGCTTGATGGAATCATCAGTATAAATGTGGTGCATGCAGAGTGTAGAGTCTATACCCTTAATGTCAGTAATGCTCCAAGCAATAGCTTCCTTGTGCCTAGACAGGCATTCAATCAAGGCTCCCTCCTGTGCCTCAAATAGCATAGCCGAAATGATAACGGGAAGCGTATCATTGGCACTTAGGAAAACATACTTGAGAGTGTCAGGGAGGGGTTTCAACTCAAGGTCGGGGGCTTGTATGGTTGAGGGTTTCATAATAGATGTCCCCATTTCAGGTAGCAAATCTACCTTCGGCGGAAATGATCGGGGAAGAGACTCAGTAGAAACACCTAGCAATTCCTCAAGTTCTAGTATATCCCCTTCGCATTCCTCCAAGAGATGGGAATGCTCATTTAGCATGACATGCTGAAGGGGTTCATCACATAACATTGCAGGGGTTGCCTCTTCAATCAGGTCATCTATCACCTCAACTTGAGAATAATCCTCAAGTTCGACTTGTTTGTAAGCATCAAACACATTAAGTTGGATTTTCTTGTTCCCAAAGCCCATTTTCAATGCCCCAGTATTGCAATTGATTGAAGCATGCGAAGTTGCAAGGAAGGGGTGGCCCAAAATGATGGAGGGTTTGGTTGGCTTGTTGGTAGGGTCAGTGTCCAAAACTAAGAAGTCAACAGGAAAGAAGAAATCCTCCACTCTTATGAGGACATCTTCCAAAATTCCCCAAGGTGTCTTAAGTGATCGATCAGCAACTTGAAGGATTACAGGGCTAGGCTTCAGATTGCCTCCCCCAAGTTGTTCATACACGTAGCTCGGAAGGATGTTTACCCCCGCACCCAGATCAAGTAGAGCCTGATCAATTTGTAAGTCACCAATAACTACAGAGCTGTATGGGGCTCCTGGGTCCTTAAGATTTGGGGGTGTGCCATGTTGAATGTTGTCAACGTTTCTGTGTGGATTTAAAGGCGTATTACGTTGCAGTAGAACCGACAAAACGTTTAAACAAATAATTTTATTACTCGAACAACTAGAGTATCCGAGGTCGAACACAGGGAGCAAACTCAGTACTTTGTAAAACCCAAGAATACAACTGTTAAATGCAAATATAATTGATTCAAAGAGTTTTTAAGAAAGATGTAAAAAAAAATAGAATTAGACGTCTGATTTATGTATCAGACGTCTTAAATGTGATCTTTCTTTCTCTTTTTCTTCTTCTGCTTTGCCTTTCGGATCTCTTTGCAATCTTCCCTTGTCCTTCTTCTTCTTCTCCTGCGAAGACTTCTTTCTTTCTTCTTCTTCTGTCTTGCTTCTCCTTTCTTCGTTGCCTTCTTCTTCTTCTTTTTCTTGCTTCTCCTTCTTCTGCAGCGGCCAAGTCCTTCTCCTGCAATCAGCCTGCCTGCACAGGGAACAAAACCTAACCCTTCTCCCTCTACCCGCGCGTGTCTCTCTCTCAAGCAATTCACTCTAACCGCTCTACCAGAGCCACAGTATCAATCGGGTCGGATCGTACCCGGGACCAGGCGCACCTGCAGGTGTGTGATGCGTGAGGAGTGCGTAGGTCTAGGTCGGGTCGGATCCGCCAGGTCCGCGTGGTCAGGCCGCGGACGAGGCGGGTGGGGTCAGTGAGGGACCTCACCCCTGTGCTTACTGAGGCGATAAGAATAAAGCGTAAAAACAACTTATACGGTACCTGCCGGTTGCAATCCCACGATGTGGGACTATCTGGTCTCGCCTTCACGCGCGCCTGCAGTAACCTCGTCGTGCGATTGCCCCGCAGCTGCTGGCTCTACTAGCGCTCCTCGGCTGGATTCGTTCACCTCACGACACTTGCGTTAGTATGCAGCACCTGTAGTCTGGAAGACCGGGTGCCTGGAGCCTCGTGGGAGCTTCATCAGAGGTCGTCCATGGCGGCAGCAGCTCGAATCCTGTCGTACACAAAACGCGCCTCTCGGCCAAATCAGAATAGATAGAGACCTTCGCCATGGCACGGCGAAGGCGGTGGGCAGTGCAGCAGGCCGCAGGTCGGCCTAGGCGTGCGTGCCTAGGTCAACCTGTGGCCGGAGATGGTGGGTTGGTCGGGGGGTGGTTGTGGAGGGCTGGAGTGGCAGTGGGAGGGTGGAGTGTGTTCCTGGAGGTGAGGCAGAGCTTTAGAGGTGGTTGGCGAGCCGTGTGGAGGGCTGGAGTGGTGTGGGCGGCTCGCCGGAGTGCGGTCGGAGGCGAAGACGATGGAGGTGGTTAGCGTCTGTCGAAGGTCGATCAAGGGAGATAACAGGGGGAAAAGAGAGAGGAGAGGATGGAGAACGTATCTGGGGTTGTCTGGAGTGAAGGGAGGCAGTGGAGAGGACGGCTCGTGACTGCCGTCGTCGGGGAAGAAAGACCCTGGGGGAGGAAGCGGCGACGAAGATGAGGTCAGGAGCTTGCGCGCAGGGTAGAGCACGCCGCGGGAGGAAGAGGCGGAGAGGACTCTGCTGCTGGTATGGCAGCAGAGTGACGAGAAGGAGGGAAAGCGGTCTCCGGAGCTTGTGGGTCGTTTGGCCGGAGATGGGAGAGAAGAAATTTGGAGGGGATCTCCGTCAAAATCAAGCTTAAGATGAGTGGCCGGGTCCGAGGGGTGTTTTATAGGTGCTGGCCGCTCCTATCAGAGCGTGAAAGACGCGCAATTAGGTCAGCCGGTTCGCCGGAGTTGGAAGGAAGAAAGATACCCACATCTCTCGTGCGTTCGCACGAGAGATTGGGTTCACGCCAGCGAATTTGATTGGCTTTAGAAGGAAGGGAATTCCTCAGAGAATCTCCCTTCCATTTCTGGGAGAGAATCTCTGAGGAATTAGAGAGCCATCTCTCTCAAAACTTCGTCGGAGCTCGGTTCTGCCCTAGCAATGGCGGCAGGACCGGTTTGCAAAGAAGGCGAGGAACCTAGGGGGCTCTCTGCAAGGATATTCAAAAGATAGGGACCTCTTTGTGATTTGGGTGTACTAACTTGCAAAGTAGGTCAAGATGACCTCCCCTTAGGTCCAAATTTTGGTACAAACCTAATTTGGCCCTAAAGAATCCAATGGTGAAGTTGGATTTTAGGTTTGACCTCGTTTGACTGGACATTTTGCGTAAAAACCCAAATTAGGTTAATTGAAGAGCTAAGACCCTAATCTAGGTCAAACTAGGTTCCAAAGGCCAAATTAAGTGTTCTAAACCCCAGAGGATGTTTTTCTATGATTTTTAGAGGGTTTGCTTGATTTTTATTCTGACTGGAACCTTGTTAATTTAAGCGGGTCTGTTTTAGTGTTACCAAGTGTCATTTAATTCTTAGATTGCACATAAACCCATTTCTGATTAATTCAACCCACTTTGGACTATTTGACCTATGTTTTGCTTCTGATAAATCCCGTTTATGTACTGCAATGGTAAAATTGCAGTTTTAACCTTTATTCCATGTTTTCTTCTCAGAGCACTTGTTCCTTCAATTAAGCCTTCTTCTAGGTTATGTAGGAGCTTTTATCTTCTTTATTAGGTCAAAATGAGCTAGTTATGGCTCATGATGAGGCTCTCATCATACCCCCATGCCTAGCTTTTGCTAGTCCCTTAGCAAAATTTCAAAGTTTTAACTTCCATTCTAGACCCAAAGTGTCCTTAGTTATGATAAGTGCTTCTTTTGTGATTAGGTAGGAATGCCGACAATAGGCCTAGAGGTACTCAAGTACCAACCAAAATCTGGACCTGTTCTGCTTTAGCCTCATTCCTTCGCAAAGGTTTCTACGGCCCACAAAAACTATCCTAGGGTTTGTTGGACTCTGCGGTTAAAGCACCCGTGCTTGAGACATTTTTAGCCTACGCTCAGTTTGCAGTGCGTTTTTTTTTTGTAAGAGAGAGATAGAGGATTTATTTGTTTGGAGAGCTTTTCTCTCTATTTTCTTTTTATTTCTAGCTTCGGATTAGCTTCTCAACACGGTCTGTATCGGATTCCTCGTCCCCATCATCAATCCTCAAGGGTCCCTGGCTTTCGAGATTTCGAGATAATCCCGCCCATGGCAACCCCCGGAACCCTGGCTTTCGAGATTTCGAGATAATCCCGCCCATGGCGTTCCGTGGCCGAATTCAGACCCTGGCGATCGACATTTCGTGATAATGCCACCCATGGTATCTGAACCAGCAGAGTGCTTACATGCCCCCAGTAGGATATTTAAATATCCTAAGAGACAAGCACCGAGGAGACGATATGTTGTTACGCATCTTCGAGGGGAATTTCCCGCCTCTCCGCGCTGGGAACTTGTCCAAATCAACTTGTGTTGATTGGCCGCTCCTAATCTAGGTGACTTTTTCAGAATATTAAACGCTCTTGCGTGTTTTGAATATTTATGCGCACTGAACCAGACTGTGTGTGAATTTAGGTGCTTAGGTTACCGAATCCCGCAAATCGAAGGTCAGTTAACGAGGCCGAATACTTCCTAAGCCTTAGACCTAATACTTAAGCTTCGCATTTTCCTCAACCTCTTGAGGATTGTCCAAATTTTAACGGATACGTGAATTTTTAAGCTAAAAATCTAGCCCAAGAGGCCTAAGACCAGCGTTCCCGCTAATCTCTTGTTATATCTCCGTAGCATTTTTCTTTTCTTTTTCTTGACTTGGTCTAGAACTTCAGTTAACCCCTTAATCTTTTACTAATGACTTTTTCTTTTTCTTTTCCTTTTGTGCTCCTTTCTTTATTTTTGCTCTTTTTGTCATTTTTCTTTCTTTTCCTCCTCTCATTTGTATGACCCTGAATTGTTCCTCCCCTCTATCAAGTCCTTTTTTTTTTTGTTTAAATGAAACCCTTTCTTGATATGAATTTTCTGACATTTTGCACTTTCATACCCCCCCATGCCTAAGATTTGCAATGTCCCCATTGTAAATTAGGTGGGTTCGAATTCAGCTTAGTTCATGTATTAGGACAGGTGTGTGGTGAGTGAATGGGTCGAAGCGACTTGTTGCGAACGATTTCTAATCTCGAGTAGGTATACCTGAGGTGAAGTCGGCTGTTCTAATGGATGAACCCTAAAGTGCAATATGAGTTCCGCATAGCGATGTCAGAAACGGTTTCAGGTTTTTCAAAGAATGACGGGTTGCCTCCCGTTAAGCACTGAGTTTTACGCCATCGGCTGGGCGTAATGAGCTCAAGAGGAAAGGAGGGTAAAGGATGACTCAGTCAAATCTATATCGGTCATGTCAATGAACGGCTTGAGTCTCTGCCCATTCACGACAAATGGTTCAGAATCGTGGCTGAGTGGGCTGATTTCAATAGCTCCATTTCCGAAGATTTGGCGGACTAGGTAGGGTCCGACCCACTTGGATCTTAGCTTTCCTGGGAATAGTTTAAGTCGAGCATCAAAGAGTAAAACTTTTTGACCAGGATGAAAGACCTTTCTAGAAATGTGTTTGTCGTGAAAAGCTTTAACCCGTTCTTTGTAAATTCGCGAGTTCTCATATGCGTCGTGGCGTAATTCATCGATCTCGCTCATTTGAAATCTTCTGTGGGTTCCAGCCTTAGAAAGGTCGAGATTACAGGTCCGTACTGCCCAATAGGCTTTATGCTCCAATTCGACGGGGAGGTGACATGCCTTCCCGTACACTAGTCTGAAGGGAGACATTCCTAATTGGGTCTTGTGGGCGGTCTTATAGGCCCACAATGCTTCCGGAAGCCGAGAAGACCAATCTTTTCTATCAGGTCGAACAGTAACCTGAAGGATCTTCTTGATCTCTCGGTTAGATAGCTCAGCTAGACCATTAGTTTGGGGGTGGTAAGGAGTAGAGATTCGGTGTGACACCCCGTATTTGATCATCAGTGACCTGAACTGAGCGTTTGTAAAATGGGTCCCTCCGTCGAAAATTATAGCACGCGGAATCCCGAACCTTGAGAAAATGTTTTGATGAAGGAATTTTATAACGGCTTTATGATTGTTGGTTCGGGTCGGAATGGCTTCTATCCACTTGGAAACATAATCAACTGCGAGTAAAATGTATTCGAAGCCATCCGAGGTAGGAAAGGGTCCCATGAAATCAATCCCCCAAATATCAAAAATTTCGCATACCAAGATCGGCTGTAGAGGCATCATGTCTCTATGGCTCATGTTGCCTAGAGTCTGGCAACGGGAACATGCCTTACAGTGATTGTATGCATCTTTGAAAATTGTGGGCCAGTAGAAACCACACTGGAGGACTTTCGATGCGGTTTTATGTCCCGAAAAATGTCCACCGCATGCCTGGTCATGGCAAAATGAGAGTATGTCTTTGATTTCCACTTCCGTGACGCATCGTCGGATTATCTGATCAGCACCAATGCGGAAGAGATACGGGTCTTCCCATAGGTAATACTTGGCATCGGAATGCAATTTGTCCTTTTTGGCCTTCGACCAATCGGGTGGAATCTGATGTGATGCCAGGTAATTAACAATATCGGCGAACCATGGAAGACTTGTACTGATAGTCAGGAGGTGCTCATCAGGAAAATGTTCTGTAATAGGTCCGGACGGATCAATAATTTCAGGAGGAAGGCGGGATAAATGATCAGCTACCACATTGTGCTTTCCCGCCTTGTCGCGAATCTCGATGTCAAATTCTTGCAACAGCAAGATCCAGCGGATTAATCGAGGTTTCGCGTCCTTCTTGGCTAGGAGATGCCTCACAGCTGTGTGATCCGAGTATATGATAACACGGGAACCCAGAAGGTATGATCTGAATTTTTCCAGGGCAAATACTACGGCCAGCAGCTCTTTCTCAGTAACCGTATAGTTACGCTGAGCCTCATCCAGTGTTTTGCTGGCGTAGTAAATGACCACAGGTTTCCCGTCAATTTTCTGTCCCAAAACCGCTCCTACAGCGAAGTCAGATGCATCGCACATGATCTCAAAGGGTTGAGACCAATCAGGGGACTGTAGGATTAGGGCTTGGGTGACTCGGTCACGTAAGATCTCAAATGCTTGAGTGCATTCCTTGGAAATTCTGAAAGGCACATCCTTGGAAAGCAGATTGGTCAGGGGGCGCGCGATTTTGGAGAAATCAGGGATGAATCGACGGTAGAAACCGACGTGCCCCAAAAAAGATCGGATGTCCTTAATCGAGCTAGGCATAGGGAGCTTGGAAATCAGGTTAACCTTAGCTCGATCCACTTGGATGCCTTTCTCTGAGATTAAATGTCCCAGGACAATTCCCTCAGGCACCATGAAATGGCTCTTTTCCCAGGAAAGAACCAAATTCACCTCGATGCACCGCCTGAGTATATGGACCAAGTGTTGGAGGCAATCGTCAAATGATTGTCCAAAAACTGAAAAGTCATCCATGAAGACTTCCAGATAGTCACCTACCATATCTGAGAATATGGCAAGCATGCACCGCTGAAAAGTTGCAGGTGCATTGCAGAGACCGAACGGCATCCTTCGAAACGCGTACGTCCCGAAGGGGCAGGTGAATGTGGTCTTTTCTTGGTCCTCTGGATGGATTGCCACCTGATTGTAACCGGAGTACCCGTCAAGAAAGCAGAAGAATCTATTTCCCGCTAGTTTCTCGAGGATCTGATCAATAAACGGTAGTGGGAAATGATCCTTCTTTGTGGAGGAATTTAGTCTTCTGTAATCAATGCAGACTCTCCACGAATTAGCTATTCGAGTAGGAATGACTTCCCCGGTTTCAGTCGTGATGATGGTAAGTCCTGCCTTCTTAGGTACCACTTGTGTTGGACTCACCCAACGACTGTCGGAGATCGGGTAGATGATCCCTGCATCTAACCACTTAATGATCTCCTTTTTCACGACCTCCTGTAGGTTAGGGTTTAGTCGCCTTTGCATTTCTCTTGAAGGTCGTGAGCCTTCTTCTGTATAGATTCGATGCGTGCAGTATGAAGGGCTTATACCAGTCAAATCATCTAGAGTCCATCCAATGGCTCTACGATGTTGCTGGAGAACAGAAATCAAACGGAGTTCCTGGTCAGGTGTGAGTCGAGAATTGATAATCACAGGAAACGTTTGATTTGAATCCAAAAAGACATATTTTAGATGTTCAGGAAGGGGCTTGAGTTCCATGACAGGATTGTCAGCAGCAGCGGGTGGTTCAGGGTTTGTATCGGGAGCAATGGTAGGAGTCATAGGTGTGTCTAGATTGTGTTCGCACTCCTCTGTTAGCGGTTTTTGATTTTCTAGTGGTTGATCAGGAATAATCAGGTTGTCCTCTATGTGCAGTTCATCAACCACGGCTTTGACATCACAAATTTCCTCTATAACCCCGCAATTAATCCCTTGTTGGGCTTTGAAAATGTCGATCTTCAGATTTTGATTCCCAAATTTTAATTCTATCTGGCCCTCTTCGCAGTTTATATTGGCCCTAGCAGTGGCCAGAAAGGGTCTCCCTAATATGATTGGTGTGTCCCTTGGGTTCTTAGGTGCATCCATGTCCAGTACTATGAAGTCCACTGGGAAATAAAAATCTCGTACCCTAACAATGACATCCTCGAGTATTCCTTTGGGTGACTTGATGGATCGATCAGCTAACTGCAATGTCACCTCAGTGGGTTTAAGTTCAGATTCTTCAAGGTGGTCAAGGAGGGATGTAGGTATTAAATTTATGGAGGCACCTAGGTCTAGTAGGGCTCTATCAAGTTGGGTTTCACCAATTTTACAAGAAATCAAGGGGGTTCCTGGGTCTTTAGCCTTGGGTGGGAGTTTGCTCAGGATGACAGAGCTGGCTTGCTCCGACAGTACGATCGGATTCCCATCCTTGGTTCGCGGCTTACGTTTAGGTGTACATATGTCTTTCAAGAATCTTGCATAAGCCGGTATGTGGCGGATTGCATCCATCAACGGGATGTTTATCTGGACCTGTTCAAAGAGCTTGACCAGATCCTCCTCAGGAGCCACAGGTTTGGTTGTCCTTTTTCCTTTGGTCAAGGCCTCAGGAAATGGGATCCTAGCTGGTTCCTCTAGGATAGGTCCAGGTTCTTGATCTGGGACAGTAGTATCTTGGATGACTACCCTAGGGTCTTGGCGATTATCAGGCTTGGAGTGGTTCAGATAATGTGGGTCTTGTGTTGTTTTACCACTACGTGTTGTTACAGAGTTTAATCCAGCCTGACTTTGGTTTGGGTTAGGTAGGAGAGGTGGCTGCTGCTGAAATTCTGCATAAGATGTAGAAGCCTCCATCCTGTCTGGTGATGGAGTAGCAGGGGCCTGATAAATCAAATGTGCGTGGCCTGGATTTGGATTCATAATGCGCCTCTGGGTCGGCAAATTATTTGGGTTGGGCAGAGGTTGCGAAGGAAGGGTGCCAGGTTGGCAAGAATTTGCCATCTAGGCCAGTTGGTTGCGAACCTCTGTGATCTCGTCCTTGTGCTGTTTTTGCATTGCCGCATTCGTCTTTTGAATGTCAGCCAGCGTTTGAAGGATAAGAGTCAGTTGATCCTGATTTTGCCCAGATTGGTAGGTGGGATTGGGCCGAGGCTGAGGCGGCTGATATGGACGAGGAGCTTGTGGGCGGGGTTGATATGGTGGTTTTTGAGAGTTTCCCGCCCACTGAAAGTTAGGATGATTTCGCCATCCAGGGTTGTAGGTATTGGAGTATGGGTCGTTCTGGATGGCGTTGAGGTCCTCGCAGTTCTGAGAAACCTCAGGAAAGTCAGAATACGAGGGTTCAGAGTTCCCCCAACTCGAGTAGACGGGATCGGAGGTCACTCCGGTCTGGGAGGTAGACGGGGGTGGATAGGGGCCCATCCCCTTGGCAGGTTGGTGATAGATGTTTTGCACTGTTTCCCTTGCCAGAGGAGGTCGTGCAAAAGAGTTTTGTGCAGAGGTGGCTTGCTGCAAATGTCGAGTTAGCTCGTCCACCTTCTTTTCTATGATAGAGACCTTGTCCAACCGACTGGCCATCAATTCCAGGTCAACAGAAGTGGACAGGTACTGCGTCTCATGTGTCCCTCTTAGATTCGTCGATGCGCGGGCATTCGTCCTGTCGAATAAGCCCAAGGAGTCATTGTTTATGGAGTTCTCGCACATGTTTTCAAGAATCTCCCACACCGTGTCCTCGTGTTGGCCCATGATGTTTCCTCCACATGTTGCATTGACGATTAGACGAATATCCTCACGGAGTCCCTGGTAAAAAGACTGGACTTGTTCCCACTTAGGAACTCCGTGATGGGGACACTTTCGCATGAGATCTAGGAATCGATCCCAAGCTTTGTGAAGAGGTTCTCCCTGTTGTTGAGTGAAATGAGTGATCTGGTGGCGCAAGGCATTCGTCCGGCCAACAGGGAAGAATTTTTTCAAAAATTCGGACTGTAATTCCTCCCAAGTGTTGATCGGGCGGGTCTGAGTCTGATACCAGTGCGCGGCCTTGTCCAAGAGGGAGAACGAAAACATTTTCATGAGTAGGATATCCCGGTTTTGTACATCTGACCCGAAAGTCTGGGCCAGATGCTTGAGTTGTTTAATGTGTTGGAATGGATCCTCAGAGTTAAGCCCATGGAACTTTGGTATGGCATGAATCATATTGGGCTTTAGATCAGAATCGGGTCCTCCAATTGGGATTCGTACTCGGGGTTCAATTGCCACCGCAGCGGGATTATAGTGATCTCGCATCATAGGTCGCTGTGGTGGGTTTACAAAGTTCTGAAAGAGATCGTTCAAGCGTTGAAGTTGGTGTTCAAGGTTATTCTCCTCTTCAATGGGTTGTGCCATGATGGGAGAAGGAGAATCAGGGTCTGAATCAGATGAAAGATTTATGTGGTGGGGTTGCTGCACAAACAAGGGCGTCGAGGCTTGGCCTCGGCGAGAATGAATTTCTAGAGGAGGTCTTAAAGGTGGTCTTAAGGACCTCCTACCAAACATGCACCGGAAGATGTGATGAAATTAGAAGGTGCTGGACCCAATCAAGACACCCAAGAATTGTTGGGTGACTATAGAGGTTCGGGGCAGATGGGCCCCTGGATCAGAAGATCGTCCACCTGAGAAATACCTGGGCAGCCAGAGAGGGAGAGTCCCGCAAAGACCCCTACACGGTAGAGCGTCCCCACGGGTTACAGGGTTTCCCCCACCCGACCTCTCTTGTCACTGCGGTTCCAGGTAGACCAGAATGGAGATCTTGACCTCTTAAGTCTACCTTTTTTTTATTTTAAGATCAAGGTGCTTAATGTTCCACTTGAACTTTTAAGTATTTTGAGTGCAAAAAGTGACCTAATATTAAGGTTGGTTGACTCGAGGGATCAACTTCACCTCTTGTTCCTTTGAGAGCTTTTAGGTCCTTCCTTTTATGATTCAAATGGATTATCAGCCTGATTTGCTTAGGGTTCCTCTTGTATAAATATTTTCAAACACGGTTTAGGCACACTTCTTTTTGGAAAGTTTGTTTCTTTGTTTTAGAGAAGATGTGTCTCTAAAAACCCTAGCTTTGCAATCCTAACTTGGCTCTAATGGGTCCAATTTAGTTGCCTTAGAATTTAGCACCTAGGGCTCAATCAAGAAAGTTTTAGCCCTAGTTGCCTTAGTTGGATGACAGACAAAAATATGTTGAAATGAAAATCAGGCAACTTGATGAGTTACTAAATATAAGACAGGTAGCCCTAAGTTGACTTCTCCCTTTTTTTTTTTTTTTTTTTTCTTTTTAGATTGTGAGAGGGTTAAGGGAGAGGGCTTATGGAGATTACCTGCTCCAGTCTGTTGTGCAGTTGCTATTCTTTCCTTTTTGTTTTGCTTTCCCTGATTGAACACAACAAAAGAGAAGTTAAGTCAGATATTAAATAGAAAAGTTGTACTCAAAAGCTTTACAAGTGCCCGTTGCTCCCCGGCAACGGCGCCAAAATGTTGTCAACGTTTCTGTGCGGATTTAAAGGCGTATTACGTTGCAGTAGAACCGACAAAACGTTTAAACAAATAATTTTATTACTCGAACAACTAGAGTATCCGAGGTCGAACACAGGGAGCAAACTCAGTACTTTGTAAAACCCAAGAATACAACTGTTAAATGCAAATATAATTGATTCAAAGAGTTTTTAAGAAAGATGTAAAAAAAAAAAGAATTAGACGTCTGATTTATGTATCAGACGTCTTAAATGTGATCTTTCTTTCTCTTTTTCTTCTTCTGCTTTGCCTTTCGGATCTCTTTGCAATCTTCCCTTGTCCTTCTTCTTCTTCTCCTGCGAAGACTTCTTTCTTTCTTCTTCTTCTGTCTTGCTTCTCCTTTCTTCGTTGCCTTCTTCTTCTTCTTTGTCTTGCTTCTCCTTCTTCTACAGCGGCCAAGTCCTTCTCCTGCAATCAGCCTGCCTGCACAGGGAACAAAACCTAACCCTTCTCCCTCGACCCGTGCGTGTCTCTCTCTCAAGCAATTCACTCTAACCGCTCTACCAGAGCCACAGTATCAATCGGGTCGGATCGTACCCGGGACCAGGCGCACCTGCAGGTGTGTGATGCGCGAGGAGTGCGTAGGTCTAGGTCGGGTCGGATCCGCCAGGTCCGCGTGGTCAGGTCGCGGGCGAGGCGGGTGGGGTCAGTGAGGGACCTCACCCCTGTGCTTACTGAGGCGATAAGAATAAAGTGTAAAAACAACTTATACGATACCTGCCGGTTGCAATCCCACGATGTGGGACTATCTGGTCTCGCCTTCACGCGCGCCTGCAGTAACCTCGTCGTGCGATTGCCCCGCAGCTGCTGGCTCTGCTAGCGCTCCTCGGCTGGATTCGTTCACCTCGCGACACTTGCGTTAGTATGCAGCACCTGTAGTCTGGAAGACCGGGTGCCTGGAGCCTCGCGGGAGCTTCATCAGAGGTCGTCCATGGCGGCAGCAGCTCGAATCCTATCGTACACAAAACGCGCCTCTCGGCCAAATCAGAATAGATAGAGACCTTCGCCGTGGCACGGCGAAGGCGGTGGGCAGTGCAGCAGGCCGCAGGTCGGCCTAGGCGTGCGTGCCTAGGTCAACCTGTGGCCGGAGATGGTGGGTTGGTCGGGGGGTGGTTGTGGAGGGCTGGAGTGGCAGTGGGAGGGTGGAGTGTGTTCCTGGAGGTGAGGCAGAGCTTTAGAGGTGGTTGGCGAGCCGTGTGGAGGGCTGGAGTGGTGTGGGCGGCTCGCCGGAGTGCGGTCGGAGGCGAAGACGATGGAGGTGGTTAGCGTCTGTCGAAGGTCGATCAAGGGAGATAACAGGGGGAAAAGAGAGAGGAGAGGATGGAGAACGTATCTGGGGTTGTCTGGAGTGAAGGGAGGCAGTGGAGAGGACGGCTCGTGACTGCCGTCGTCGGGGAAGAAAGACCCTGGGGGAGGAAGCGGCGACGAAGATGAGGTCAGGAGCTTGCGCGCAGGGTACAGCGCACCGCGGGAGGAAGAGGCGGAGAGGACTCTGCTGCTGGTATGGCAGCAGAGTGACGAGAAGGAGGGAAAGCGGTCGCCGGAGCTTGTGGGTCGTTTGGCCGGAGATGGGAGAGAAGAAATTTGGAGGGGATCTCCGTCAAAATCAAGCTTAAGATGAGTGGCCGGGTCCGAGGGGTGTTTTATAGGTGCTGGCCGCTCCTATCAGAGCGTGAAAGACGCGCAATTAGGTCAGCCGGTTCGCCGGAGTTGGAAGGAAGAAAGATACCCACATCTCTCGTGCGTTCGCACGAGAGATTGGGTTCACGCCAGCGAATTTGATTGGCTTTAGAAGGAAGGGAATTCCTCAGAGAATCTCCCTTCCATTTCTGGGAGAGAATCTCTAAGGAATTAGAGAGCCATCTCTCTCGAAACTTCGTCGGAGCTCGGTTCTGCCCTAGCAATGGCGGCAGGACCGGTTTGCAAAGAAGGCGAGGAACCTAGGGGGCTCTCTGCAAGGATATTCAAAAGATAGGGACCTCTTTGTGATTTGGGTGTACTAACTTGCAAAGTAGGTCAAGATGACCTCCCCTTAGGTCCAAATTTTGGTACAAACCTAATTTGGCCCTAAAGAATCCAATGGTGAAGTTGGATTTTAGGTTTGACCTCGTTTGACTGGACATTTTGCGTAAAAACCCAAATTAGGTTAATTGAAGAGCTAAGACCCTAATCTAGGTCAAACTAGGTTCCAAAGGCCAAATTAAGTGTTCTAAACCCCAGAGGATGTTTTTCTATGATTTTTAGAGGGTTTGCTTGATTTTTATTCTGACTGGAACCTTGTTAATTTAAGCGGGTCTGTTTTAGGGTTACCAAGTGTCATTTAATTCTTAGATTGCACATAAACCCATTTCTGATTAATTCAACCCACTTTGGACTATTTGACCTATGTTTTGCTTCTGAGAAATCCCGTTTATGTACTGCAATGGTAAAATTGCAGTTTTAACCTTTATTCCATGTTTTCTTCTCAGAGCACTTGTTCCTTCAGTTAAGCCTTCTTCTAGGTTATGTAGGAGCTTTTATCTTCTTTATTAGGTCAAAATGAGCTAGTTATGGCTCATGATGAGGCTCTCATCATTGAACAATTGAGCTAACAGAATCAGGCAGGACAACTTTTGATTGGACCTATTTTCTAGATTGCCGCTTTTTCGTGCACAGGTCCTTTAAGAAGTAGGCATAAGACAGAATCTGCCTAATAGCTTCAAGCAAAGGTAGGTTAATTTGCACTTGCTTGAAAGTTTCCATAATCTCATCCGTATTATTTTTGGCTCCAGATGAGCCAGTAGAAGTCTGCCTAGTGGTGGATAAGCGTTCTAGAAAAGGCACTCTCGATCTTTGGGTGGAAGGGTTGTCATGTCGAGTAAGGGGTGGAACGGGGGCAACTTCTTCCGGTGAGGTGATTTCAAGCGGAGAAGGTTTGGGCAAGTCTTCTCCGGTGGGGGTGAAAGTCGAGGTGGGTGGTTTCTTAGGGGGTGAGACTATAGGAGCATCAGGTTTGGAAATTTCTTTCCCACTCCTCAGAATAGTCACCGCCTGAGCATGCTCCCTAAAGACAATCCCTTTTCCTTTAGGATTTTCCTCAGCAGCACTGGGGAGCTTCCCAGTCTCCCTCTGTCTAACGGCCTCAACAAGGTGTCCAATTTGTGATTTCATCTCATGTATAGCCTTGTCATGAGATTGGATGATGGCACTTTGACTTTCTTACATAGTTTTCAACATCGCCTTCAATTCATCCATCTCAGAGGTCTTAGGTTGGGTAAAGGTCTGAGGTTGGTTCATTTGATTATTTTGAAAGGATTGTGGTTTATGATAAACACCAGTTTATCATCATTCTTATGCATTAAAACAAACCTAGCTCTTAGGATTTTACTCTGCAAATGGGTTTTTGGGCTGCATTTAGGCATAAAATAGGTTAGGCGTGCATTGCATTTTTTATTGTCTTTTTAATATGTTTTTGTGAGCGTTAGGGATGTACAGATATATAGATCCCTAAAACCCTAGCACTCAAGAAGGCAAATGATGAAGGAGAAGCCCAGACTAGCTGGAACTCAGCCTGATCCAGCTCACCTCAGCTTGATCCAGCTCACCGCAGCTGGAACCTAGCTCACTTTACTAGGGTTAGCTCATCCCAGCTCCATTCAGCTAATCTCAGCTGAATGGCAGCTCAAGAGAGTTCGTCTTAGCTCACCCTATCTCACGTCAGCTCAGATCCAGCTCAACTTAGCTGAGTCTAGCTCATCTCAGCTCCCACTAGTCCACGGGGAGCTCTAGCTAGCTCAGCTGAGTTGACAGGAGTTCACCCCAGCTCAGATCCAGCTACATCCAGCTCCAGCCAGCTGAAGAAGAACTCATCCCAGCTCAGGAAGATCAAGTCTAGCTCCCGGGGACTTAGCTTAGCATAACTGAGTTGAGCTAAGCTACCTTAGCTGCCTCAACCAGCTTGAGTCTACCCGGGAGCACCAGACCTAGCTCACCTCAGCTCATCATGGTAGAAGCTTGCTTACTTTAGCTTGGCTTAGCAACTAGCAAAGAACTAGCAAGCTAAGCCAGCTAGAGTAGCTCCATGCCAGCCTCTTCAGCAGCAGCCAGCTCCAATTTCAGCTCCAGACTTCTCCTCCTCAGCTCCTCCCTCCAAACCCTAGCTCTAGCACCTTCTCCTCTAACCCTTCCACCCAAAACCCAACCACCATTAACTTCCCACACTTGGAGCTCCCTAATCTTGAGTTGCCCCACACACAACATCAAGACCCCCTACCTGATCTTTTAAAATTGATGGCCGATCAGATTAATAAATTAAATTTCAATCAACAATCATTGACTAGGAACATCCAAAACCTAGCCAATCCAAGGCCAAACCCACAACCCCGTCAGCAGCCTGTTGTTCCTCTAAAAGATTTCTATGATCCGTCTTATTATGAGGAACGACCAGGGGTGGTCATACCGGAGGGGGACTTTCAGATCAAGCCTGCGGTCCTGAACCTAATTAAACACTTTCATGGCCTTCCTAGGGAAGACCCTTTCAGCCACCTTGAAGAGCTAACTCTTCTTGGATAGACAACCCGTTCCCGAAATGTGCAAGAAGACATATGGCTGATGCGGCTTTTTCCATTATCTCTCAAAGATAAGGTCGTTTATTGGTTCAGGACCATTGGCCGACCCATCACAACATGGCCTCAACTCAAGAGTGCCTTCCTCAAGAAATTCTTTCCCATAGGTCGTACCAATTCCTTATGAAGATCTATTACTACCTTTCACCAAAAATCTGGTGAAACTTTCCATGATTCTTGGGAAAGATTTCAAGACCTTTTAAGAAGTTGCCCGCACCATGAGATTCCTTTATGGCAGCTCATGCAAATCTTCTATCATGGATTAGAAGATCAAATCTGACATTTTGTCGACGCCTCGTGTGGCGGCAACTTTTTAAATAAAGATGAAGAAAGTGCCTATGACCTGTTCAAAGAAATGAGTGAAAACTCATTTAATCAAGCTTCCATGAACACATTTTGCAGAACCCAAAACCCGCAGTTCGGTGTTCATGAAATAGGCACTCAATCTATCCCTGTCACCCAAGACGATCTTCAATTGATTGCTCAAAAACTTGACTAGATGCATATTAATCAAAAGAAAATTGAGGAAAGACTGGCCACATCAACTCAAGCTCCACACCCACATCTAACCCAACCTAACTTTCCACGAAGATAAAATTTGCACAATCTCAACACTACCCCTGCTAATTATTCTGAGGTTGCCCATGATTCACTAGGGAATTACAACTATCCAGATCTTAACCCCACTCAAAATATTTCTATCATCCAGGAGCCCTTTAAAAATTCTTCCAATTGGAAAAATTACCCGAACTACTCCTGGAATAATCAAGTTTCCTCCCAACCATATCATTTTAATGGGTATGGGTCGAATCCAAACTTCCATCCTGGGCCATCCCAACAAGACATCAATGCCTAGATGATGTGAACCCTGCAGGATATGCAAACGAAAATGACGGAAGTAACCCGCACCATCACAAATCTGAACAATCAGATTGGGGTTACTCCCACGAAAAGACCTGCAGGACATCTTCCGTCCCAACCCATGCCCAACACTAATCACCAAGGAAACCATTATACAGGCAGAACTCCACACTATCCGAATCAGCCTCCTCCTAATCCACCACCTCAGCAGCCACCCAGGTTTCTGCAATCACAAGCCCCCCCACCTCCTCCAAATAATAATCCGACTGCACATGCAGTTACTTTAAGGAGTGGGAAAACCACCACTGACCCCGGGCCTTCACACAAACCTGGTGAAATACCTATGCAAATTGACTCCCCACCTCCCCATCAGGAAGAAAAAGAAAAACAAAAATCTCAAGACAAGATTCCTGTCCCTTTCCCACAAGCTCTCTACCCCACCACCAACAAAAAAAAGAAATCTGAGCCCACCACAGAAGAACTCATGGAGCTATTTGGGCAAGTTAATATCAATATTCCTCTCCTAGATGCCATTAAATATATACCTGCCTATGCTAAATTTTTAAAGGAGATTTGTACTCCTAAAAGGCAGGCCAAAAATCTAGGACAGGTGCATCTTTCGGAGACAGTAAGCTCTGTCATACAGAGTAAGCTGCCTCCTAAGATGAAAGATCCGGAGGCACCTTTAATTTCTATAATTATTGATGACACTACATTTAATCACGCCCTCCTTGATCTTGGTGCCTCAGTTAATATTATTCCCACAAGTTTATTTGAAGAATTTCAGATCGGTGAATTAAAACCCGTTGAGGCTACCTTGCAATTAGCCGACCGATCTACAATCAATCCTCGTGGGATTATCGAGGACGTTTTAGTCAAGGTCCAGAATTGTGTCTTCCCTGCAGACTTTCTGGTTCTTGACATTGAGGCACCTGAATCATTACTGGACTCCCCAATAATCCTTGGACGCCCTTTTTTGGCCACTGCAAAGGCAAATATCAATTGCCACATGGGCAAAATGGATATTAACTATGCAGGCCAAACTATCACTTTAGATATTTTTAAATCCTCCAGGAGATTCCATGATGATAACTTCTTTGAGGACTCAGATACTGAAATTTCCAATATGGTGGAGGAGACAATGTTAATAGATACCCTTACCGACCATAATTTTTTTGAGGACTCTAATTCAAAATCAGTGGTCGGCGAAATCTGTGATCTGGAAACTTGTCTTGACCCCAAATTTATTCCTGATACCCCCCTAACCCACACACTATTCACTCCACCTTGGAAGAGTTTTTGAGGGTGGTGCACGCCCACCCCTTGGAGAGAGCATTAAAGGTGGTAGCTTCAACCTTGGAGGAGCTCTCAAGGAAGGAGAAGAAGGAGGCCCTCTTTTCAAGCCAAGGAGCAGCTAGGCTTGGAGCAAGAAGATGCCCTTCTTCACCATTTTTGCAAGAGGATTTGTGTTTCTTTTCTTGCTTTTAGATTTGTTTAAGCATTCCTCTATTTGTCATTGAAAAGAACACTCATTCTAGTCAATTAAATTGCCTTCTTTTTGCCTTTTTACTGCAATTGTCACCTTTGGTTCTAGCACTTGTTTCACCTCTTCCTCCTAATTACTCTAGGCCTCCACTTGCCTAGAGTGAGCTTAGGAAGAGGATATTTCTATATTTTAAATTTTAGTTAAGCATTTGTAGGTGTTAGTACTTTGCGTTACAATTCACATTTTGCCCTCATCTTTTCAAAACAAAAAAATTACATATTGAAAAATTTCAAAAAAAAAGTTAAGATCTATCTATAAGCAAGAGGATTAGTTTTGCAATTTTTGCCTCCTTGGACGACCCTAGATACTCCCCTATCTAGGATATAAATTTAAAAGCGAAAGCTGATTCGCGGGTTACAACGACGTTAAAAACCCGCTTTTACAAATCACGCGCAATTCGCTATCACTTTTTGGCGCCGTTGCCAGGGAGGCACAGCTTTGCATTAATTAATTTTCTCTTGCTTGAAGTGGATCTCATCCCCTTCTCTTTCTTTCTTTTGTGTGTGCAGGAACTACAGCAGGAAGGCGAGAATCTGGAAGCGAGAGCTCAAAGTTCCTTTTCTTCCCGCGAAATTCAGGTTGGTTCCTCTTTCTGGTCACATAATTAATTAAAAATACCAAAAATATATTAAACTTGGCTTTCAGGATCCCAAAAAAAATTAATTAAGTGGAGTGGTGCATTATAAAATCCATTGTTTGCTTGTATGCTTCTTTAACACCACTCCATTGCAAGTATTGGTGTTCTATTTTTCGGGTCTGGATTTCTGCCGAACTTGAAAAATCGATTCCCAACATCACAGACCTCCTAAAATCATAAAATTTCATAGAGTGATTCCCAATTAAGTTATGAACATCTGTTCCAAATTTCAGATCAATTGGATTTATATTTAATTTTTAAAAATTCGTGGATTGCAGAGGGGTCACACCCTCTAATCTTCTTGTTTTGCTACCATCCGTGAATTTTTAAATTTTTTATACTTATCCAATTTTTGTGAAATTTATCTTGCTGAAATCCTTTTGAAATTGTACATATCATATAAAATCACAAAAATTTTCTGAGGTCGGTGGTAATACTGAAAAGTCCACAATACACACGGTTATCATTTCTGGACTTTGACACCAGTACAATTAAAAATTCAAAACAATTATCAAAAAAATTTCTAAAATCGTACAAAAATATTTCATGGAATCTTTGTTTGATTTTATTCAAAGTAGTGGTGTTGTTTGACTTGTTTGGACCACTACTTAATTCAGAAAGCCAAAAATCAATTCACTGGTGGTAAGCTTCTGTCTTAGGGATAATTGGCTTAGGGTTTCTCTCTTTCATTTTAGAGACTCACATTAAAGGAAATTAACCATCACCAATATAACTTGTCTTTCCTTTGATTGTGAGATTTCAAACTTGTTTGAAAATTTAAAGAGAAAAACCTTAAAACACATTTAATTAAATTAAATCCTAAAAGGCATAAATACAAGAAAATTGTGTGGCAACTTGATTTTCATTGGAGCCACTCTCCAATTCCTGCACACACAAAAAAAAAAAAATCAAAATAACAGGGCAACATCCCAATAAACGCCCTTCACATTTCGTGTGCACTATAGCATCCTAGACCTAATTAAAACTTGTAGCAACTTGACCCCTAAGACTTTATCAACTTAGGCTTACTATTTAGGTCTTAAGTTTTCCTTAGTACTAATTCTGTCATCTATATCTGGTGTTCAGCCTGAGGGGCCATGTCAAACGAGCAGGCGCGGGTTTGTACAAGCACCTGGGGTTTTCCCTGGGAAACGTTTGGGCCCAAACCACCCCTTAAGCAACTTGGCTAGATTTGTTGATAGAACGGGTATTCACTATTGACTACTTATTTCCTATATAGACCAAGTCTTAGGTTATTATTAGGGAGTCACATTTAAGTTAGGTCTAGTTTTATTTATTTTCGTTTGAATTGCACACTTTCTCTCATCTCTTTCTCTTCTCCTCCCCTCCCATTCTTCCATTTTATGCACGGGCTACGGTCTCAAAATCCGCACTTGGAAGGACCATTTGATTTCGCCCCCCACGCAAAAAGACCACTTTTTCTGTCGTCTTCTCCTGAAAAAATGGAAACACAACAAAATAGGTCCACTGACCCTTCCACGTCCACCTCATCTCCACCACACAATTCCCCTTGAATCCATCTCCACCATCCACCTAACCCCCCTTCTAGAAGACCCCATGTTGGCACCAAAATGGTGGTGTCTCTCCACCACCAAAAGACACCAACACCACCATAACCACCCCGTTTAACACCCCTTGGGTTGGCGCCAACTCACCTTAGCCATAGGATCACCAACCACCTCCATCCTTCCATCCTAGCCCTCCATTTCAAGGGCCACATTAACCCCCCATCCTACCCTATAAAAAGACCACTACCCACCACCATTCAAGTGATCCTTGGCTAGCAATTTCACTCTCATATTCCACCAAGAATCCCACGTCCAAGAGAGAAGAAGAAGAAGATTAAGGGGATATTCTGTCCCCTTGGTGCCTTCCCCTCTTCCCTTCTCTCTTGGGCTAAGCCAGCCAAAGGAGAAGCCAGGCAAGGAAGATCTTGGAGGAGATCTTGAAGGTGGTCCACTCCACCTTGGAGGAGTTCTTGAGGGTGGTGCACGCCCACCCCTTGGAGAGATCATTGAAGGTGGTAGCTTCCACCTTGGAGGAGCTCTCAAGGAAGGAGAAGAAGGAGGCCCTCTTTTCAAGATTGGGAGCTACCAACCTTGGAGCAAGAAGCCCTCTTCTTCACCATCTATCTAGAGGATTTGTGTTTTCTCTTCTTATTTGCATTTTTATAGTAGTAGAAGCTTTCCTCTACTAGGCCTTTTTGTAAAACACTTTTTCAGTTATCAAGTTGCCTTCTTTGCAAGTTTTCTTGTTTGCATTTCTATTTGCTTTTTTTTAGCATTCTTCACTCCCTCTCCCTAATTATTCTAGGCCTCCACTTGGCTAGAGTGAGCTTAGGGAGAGGCTCTACTTGCCACATAGAAGTAGTATTTAAATTGAAGTGTAAATCACCTTTTCAACCACCAGTTCGCATGTTGCCTTAGCTTAAAAACAAAAAAAATGATATATTAAAAAAAATACCAAAAAGAAAGTTGAGATTTTTTCCAAGCAAGAGAATCACTATTGCAAACATATTGCCTCCTTGGACGACCCTAGATACTCTCCTATCTAGGAATATAAATTTAAGAGCGAAAGCGGATTTACGCGTTACAACGACCTAATTAACAAACCGTGTAAAATCGCTATCAGTTTGTAATTCCCAGAATTTGAGATATTTCCTTGTCTCCATGAAAAGTTTGGGTGGTTCCTCCATCCCTCATTATAAGTGTTGGAGAAAGGATCATTACGAGGTCTAGGATGGAACCCTTGAGCAGCATTCAAATCCGCTTGTACAAGCTCAGGGAATTGGGAGGCCAAGTGGCAATCCACAGTGGCATATGTATTGCCTTGGCAAATAAAGCATTCAGAAGCTTGGGATGTGGAGGTGTTAGGTACGAATGAACTCGGGTTCGACATAAGCCTTTCCATGTTTTGATTCAATAATTGAATCTGATAGGATAAATTCTGGGTGTCCCTTGCCTCATTCGCTTCCAACTTTCTTTGCATGAGAGTGGGCTTTCTATCCATGTAAGCAAAATTCAAGTGAATAGAATTCTCACTCAAAGTATCAAAAAGGTTCCAAGCTTCATCCTCAGTCTTAGAAAGAAAGGTTCCTGCATAGGCACTATCCACAATTTGCCTATGCGAATCATTAAGTCCGGTGTAGAACCTTTCACCCAGTTGCCATTTAGGCACCTGGTGATGTGGGCAAAGTCTTAGCAAGTCATTAAAGTGCTCCCACACATCATGGAATGCTTCCCCATCCTTTTGAACAAAACTCATAATTTCCCTCCTAAAGTCATTGGTTTCGCTCATGGGGAAGTACTTCTTCAAAAACTCCTTCTTCAGGGCATCCCAAGTATTAATATTATCAAGGGTGGGATACCAATACTTGGCTTTGTCCTTAAGGGAGAAGGGAAAGAGGGTTCGCATTTGAGCATCATCAGTAACGTTCTGCAGCTTCACCATGGAACAGACCGTGGTGAATTCCTCTATATGCCTGTAAGGGTCTTCCCTAGTGGTACCATAAAAGGAGGGTAGCAAGGATATGGAACTACTTTTGATCTCATATGGATTGTCCCCTCCAGGTCTACGTAGTGCAGGGCCAGCTTGATTGGTTGGGATGAAATATTCCTTAAGGCTCCTTTGACCGGCCATTTTTACCCTTGGAAGGTCTCTTCTTAAGATTCTTTCAGGTTCAGGATCAAACACAAGTTGTCTCCTAAGAGAACGCCTACCAAGCATGCACTACAAACACAATTCAAAAGGACTTGTTCGGTCTTTACAAATTTAGGCTTTTGACTTTAGTTCAAATTGTAGGTGACAAATCAAGTTGCGCAATCAATTACGCACCTATTGTCAACCTTCGAAATACCTAAAAAGACCTAGTTGGAGCTTAGGTATTCTTCCCTAAATCTCAAATGGTCAAGTAAATCCAAAGATGTAAGATCGAGGGATGCAAGTAGGCCTAAGCCTTCCTTTGAAGCTGTGCTTTCGTGGTGCTTCTCAACTACCCTGAAAAATCTGTGACAGGGTATCGCCCTCTTTGGATTTACAAAACCTTTGATCTCAAGTTTCGAACACTTCAGAATCCAACGGTAGGAGGGCTCTTGTCCTAGTCGTTTCAAGACTTAGGAGTGTCTAAATGAGTGCTATGGTGCAAAAGATATAAGTGTGCATTCACCGCAAAAAGATTTTGAATTTTGAATCGCACACCACGTTTGAAAATCAATCCTTGGTTTTTAGATGTCCCTCCTTTAATTAGTCCTTTTTCTAGAAAATATGTGACCACTTGTTTGATCGCTTCATGACAAATTTTGTGGTCTTCAAATTAAATCCAAATGCAATGCGTGATCAAGAATATGATGCAAAGTAAGAGAATGCGTACCTTGCTTCCAGCAATCAATGATGCGAGAATGCACGCAATGCAAAGAAGTAAATCTAGAGGCTTCTCATACAGATCTAAATGGTTCGTCCTAGGGGCAGGCAGCTTCTAACAAGCAGCTCATTTTTTTTTTATTTATTTTCTTAAACTACTAATGCACAAGCAAATAAAAGTAAACAATCCACAAAATAAACTAAAAACCTAAATCTAAAGAAAAGGGAACAGTCTCCCAAAAATTACCCAACACGAGCCTAAAACAAAATCAGGGAAGTAACCCCTCAAAATATACCCCAGAACAAGGATCTAAAGTCTTAATCCTACTTTACTTAAATCAGTGACTAGCTGTACAAAGATGATCATCACGTCCTGATCCTTCCCCTCCTTTTCAAAGTAGCTCGATCAATTTTCCTCTAGCGACGTCAAGGGTCGCCTCTCACGATGGCTGATTCCTCGCACAAATTTCTCGCACAGAAAAAAAAGGTCAAATCACTGTGCAATTGAGAAATAATCAAAATAAAATCAGGTGAAATTATTGCGTCTGTTGCCTCCCCGGCAACGGTGCCATTTTGACGAGTTGATTGTTCTCTTTAAAAGTCGTTTGTAGTTTTATGTGGTGGAAAAATCAACTAATCAATATTAAAATAACCACTCGCAGAAGAATGGGTCGTATGCACAGGGAGGCAATGATGTATTTAAGTTTGCACCAGTTAAAAACGTATGTTCATAGTTAGTTTAGACGAGAATCGAGCCAAATCTGCCTTCAGATTATGGTGGTATCAAGAAAACATGCTGAAATGGCAATTTTGAACAACTAGAGGATATTTTTTGCAATGTAGATTCAATAAAATATCAATAAAAGTTGGTAATGGCAGAAAATGTAAAATTAATAGACCTTTTACTGTAGCAAAATAGGGGACTTCTTCCCCTTGGCCGTGCACGAAGAGGAAGGAACAGCCGGAGGCGTGAAGCTCAGAGGAAGTTCTTTGGGCTGAGGGTTTCGTAGCGGTGGAGGCGGCGAGTCGTGAGGTGGTCGAAGCTGACTGGATGGAGCTCCGGCGAAGGTGGCTTTCGACGATGGCTGCACCTGTTGGAGGAGGGGTGGCTGTGCACGCTTGAAGGCTGCTGCAGGTGGTGCGCGCGGGCACTGCTGTTGCGCGCACTGAGTCCGCATGCACTGCCGGAGGCGCTACAGGTGGCGGCGGGGGGCGCTGCAGATGGCAGAGACACTCTACAGGCGGAAGGCGCGGGCACACTGGAGCGGGCACGCGAGAGTTGAGCACGATGAAGGTGACGAGGCAACGCACTGGTCTGCACATGCACCGAGGGTGTGCTACTGCAGGTGCACCACTACTGCTAGATGCCACTGGCGGATGCTATAAGGAAGGCGTGCTAGAGTAGATGCAACGTGCCAAAGTTCAAAGGAAGGCGCATGGCGGGGAGTGAGTGGGTGCACTGCAAGCTAGAGATCGCGTGAAGGTGGTCTTGCACAGCAGGATGTGCGCGAGGCTGCAAGGCGATTAGCGCTGGAGGTGATGCGGGCGAGGGCTGGTGGTTGGTGCTGGAGGTGAAATGCAGCAAGGGTGGTTGCTACTGCAGGCTGGAGAGGCATTGGAAGCTGGAGGTGATGCAGGCGTGAAGTGGAGGAGAGCGACCGGTTGCTGTTGGGGTGGGGGGGTCGAAGCTTCAGACGTCCGGGAAGTTCCTGGACGTCTTAACTGACTGAGGAGTGAAATTGCAGTAGCAGTTGTGGAGGTTGTTGGTGATGATGGCGAGGGTGGTGATGTTGATTCTGGTGAGGCACAGTGATGCAACGAGCTCCAGATGGCGGTGTGGCCTGTCACGCCACACGCCCACGGTGATGGAGGCTCGTCCCCACGGTTGAGGCCGGCGGTGGTGAAATGGACGAGATGAACTCTCTGCACAGTGTGGATGGTTGTGATGGTGGCCTCCTGTGCTCGGCTGTCTCCTCCTCCTTTTGTAGCTGCCTGCATGAATTTGAATGGAGAGGCAGGAGAAGATCCACATTCTCCGCTCATCCTTGAATGCAGATTTCAGTGCGGCAGCTAGTGGTGTTGGAGCGGAAGCCGAAGGAAATGCAACTGTTGCTGCAAGAAGAATAAAAAAAAAATAATGTTAAAATATTATGGTTATTTATATACAAACCCTCAACTTTTATGTCAACTTAAATTAATGTATGCAATGCACCTAATTGGTTAACTAATTAAATGAATGCAATGCATGAATTTTATAATTAAATTAGAAATATGAATTAACCTATTTACATCCTAATTTATGCTAATTACATGCTTGAATTAACTTAATGTCTAAGCACTTAAATACTTAAATAGCCAACAAATATGGGCTAATCAGTAGTTATTCCTATACATCACTCTCTAAGTCCAAGATTATTCTTTAATTCCAAAAATGATTAATTTTATATACAATCAATAATGAATGAATGAATGAATCCGTAAAGAATGAATTAAAGGTTTCATTATGTACAAAAAGAGTCAATGAAAATGCTTACAAAAATCTACTTACAAACAAGCATCAAACAATGCATAAATATATTCTATACTATCTATTTATAAGTTATATTATAATATTCACATCTATATACAATACTAACTAATAATACATACTATACTTAACTAAATTTACTAACATATATAGTTACATATAGAGAAGCTACAGCAATAGATACAAACGTCATTGAACCCTAGAAAAACTATACATAAACTCTTAGGCAGAAACAAGGGTCTATAGCGACAGTTATTTTACTTTTAGCGATAGTTTATTCCGTCAGTGAAAATATGAACTTACTTATATACATCCATATAGATGTATTACCTACCTATACATACTATACAACTTTTTTTTTTACTTATACATATTATTTACATATTCTATACATCTATATAGATGTATTACCTACCTATACATACTATACAACTTTTTTTTTTCACTTATACATATTATTTACATATTCTATACACACAGATATACGTTATACATACTTCTTTTCTTCTTTTACTTCTTAGTTTTGGTGTATCCTTCTTTTTCTTTTTCCAAACACCTAGCTGTTTACTATTCTGTGTATGTTCACTCCTCTCTTAAGTCTGTCTGTGTTCCAACACTTAGTGTTTTTACTTAGCAAAATGTGTTTAATTGGCGAGCATGCCATTCGAGGGATACACAGCACTGGAGGGTGGGACCAGACCTCTATTAAGCATGCCCTAATTTCTTAATTAGGTCACTTAATTACATTTTTAGCTCAGATTTGAGCTTAATTAAGCCCTAGCACAGTAACCGGCCCCTGACCCTCACAATCATGCTTAGATACAATGTTCAGACAGATGGTAATGGTCAGCTGTTTTGGGTGCCTGGCACCTATGACGACTGGCCTTTCCACTGCAGAAAAACAACTTATAGTGCTAAGAGCGCTCGCACACCAATGATGTGGGACTACTCAGACGCCTACGCAGCGTTGGATTTTCAGCAGCTGTGCACTGATTTTGCGATTTTGAACCTCAATTTGAGGGCTATAATTTATTATAAAATAAAATTAAATTTTAGGATACTAAAGTATTTACATAGTACTTTACAATTGTACAGTTAATTTAGAATTTTAATTATATTTACTATATAAATTAATTAGATAAAGTATACAATTTATACAAAACTAATTTTAGGTTTTATTCCTCAATTACATATAAATTAGTTAATAAATGGTCTAATCAACCCTATACTAAGTTAATATACATGTTTAAATATTTTATAAACATTTTTATTGTATTTTCCAAGTTAATTTCTATTTTATTTATGTTTAATTAGCACATTTTTAGAATATTTCATTTGTAAATTAAGTTTAAATAGTATGTACAATATAAATATACTTAAATTAGCTTAAATTACTTAAAATACATTAATACAAATATAAAGTATAGATTAGTTGAATTATAACTTAAATTACTAATTTATTTTAATTTAATCTAATAACTTAACTACTAAATTAATAATTTAATTATTTATTCTGTATATTTAATTAAATTATGGTACAGGGTTTACTATGTTTATTATTTACATATAAATATGTATATACAGTATTATAGCTTAATATGGTTATTTATAGTGCTTACTAATTTATATAGCTTATTAGTACATATAAATTAGTTTAATTAATAATTAGTAATATAATTAAGATATATACACTATAATCTAACTTAAATACTTAATTTACATACTACAATATATACATAAGTTATTTATATTATAATTATGTATAATTCACTCTATAGATAAATATGCTTACAATATAGCTTATATATACACTTATATACATAGTATACAAAGGATTTTTAGGTATGTTTGAGTTTTTTTCAGCTTTTTATGGATTTAGTATCTGTTATGGTGATAGGTGATGAGAGGGAAAGAAATAGATGAGGAGAATGAGATGTTTTGGTCATTTTATGTTTAGTTTCTTTATTAAGTTCCATGGTATACAGAACCGTCGACTGGTATGTTCTACCAAGTCGGGGGTTCGGAATACCATGAAACTTGGTATGAACTTAGGGAAATACCCAATCTTCACCAAGACAGGTTTATTTCATTTCTTTAAGTTTGTTATATAATTTTTATTTAATTCCAAAGTTCACACACTCTAAGCCTTTCAAGGGTTTTTTAATGTGTGTTAAGGCCTAGAATGGGTCTCAATTGGTTTTAAAGGCAGTAAATTACCACTTATAGCAAAGATATAGACATCAAAGCATGCAATTCTACATTGATTTTAATTAATTAAACTTATTGGATTGTTAGACTTAAAGTATAGCTGACAAAAGAGATTTAAAACAAATTACACGCATTCAACTGAATTTAAAAATGCATTGAAATTACATGAAAGATTGTTTACAATTCAATACCCCTTTAATACAAGTCAGCTATCTAACAATTAACATCTACACCTCTGTCCACTGACTTCTCTATTGTTGCTACAAATACAAGAGACAAGCATCTAGTCATGCAGCAGCAAGGCAGCCTGAGATTCATCCAATGCAGCAACACAAATAGCAACAGAAGCTGCTGAACTTCAATCCACACAGCAAGCCAAGTTCTTCTTCAGATGTCTTAACTGCTACTATAGTTAATCCATCTGAAGAAGAGCAGGTCTGCAGCAAGGAAGAACCTCAATTCCAACTACATAATAGCTTAAATCAGCCAATTAAATCCCATATCAGACTCAAGACAGCCTGATCAAGAATTCAAAGTGATTGTTTCAAGCTATTACTTTGCTGGGAATTGGGGGAATGTAGCTGTAATTGTAGCAATTTACTCTAACTATGGGATTCAAAAAACACAAAACAAAAATCACTAAATCACATTCTGACAAGGGTTTAAATTCACATAAAAACCATGCTCAGATGTTCAGCATCTTAAATCCAAGTGCCTTGTCGCAAATATCACAACCATTCAGTTCATAAAAACTGTTGATCTAACTCTTTCTAATGCTATAGACAACATGTAGAAAGGGTTAGGATCAACATAAGAAATTCAGCTGAATCCCAAGATGCTACACATCTTAAGGGATAGTGAGAATCCCCTAAGTGAGAATCAGATTCTCAGAAAAACATTTTAGATTAGAATCACTAATAAAGCCTCAATCAACATGGTTGATCTTCCTTGTCTCTACAAGGCATTCAACACATTGAAATCCTCAAAAGGAACAGATAAGATTATGGCTTTTCTGAGGTGAATTCTGACTTCAGAATCACCTCAGATTCCCATCCAATCAGTGAATCACATCAAAACACTTCAGTTTGCTAGATCAAAGCATTCAAAGCCCAAATGAATAAAAATCTTTGAAATTTGAATTCATAGAAAATATAGCAAACTAATTCACTTTTTAGCTCAAATCAGGGGCTTTTGTGGTAAACATGGGATGAATGGGAAGCCCCTAAAATGGATTTCAATGCTAATTGCATATCTGAGATTGGAAATCATTCAGATCTGAAATTAGATCTAATGAATGGGTGAATTTCGAAAAACAAATTGCGGGAATTAGAAGTGAGATGAAAACATGTCAAGAAAGAAAAAAATGAAATCAACAATTGGGGTAAATCTTCCACACTGATCTGGGATGATTAGAGGAGGTGAAGTAGAAAATTTCTATGCTAAATCTACTCCTAATGCTACACTACAGGCATGCATAGATCGACACCACTTCTAATTCTAGTTCTACTACTAATCTATCTATCTAATGCTACAACTAATCTAGAAAGCATTAAAACTACTCTAACAGGAAGAATGAGACCTGTGGCTCCTTAGCTGGCAGCTAAGGGGGAAGAATGGAGGGAGATTGGCTCCAGTGGAGGGGAAAAGCTTGCTAGTGAAGCTTCTAGGTCGTCCTTAGGTGCTACGTGGTTTTTAGTGATGAGGAGAGTTGGAGAGAAGTCGGAGATTACATAGCCGGTGGCTGTGAAATCAGGGAATTGGTGAGGAGGAGAGGTTGGAGTGGAAGAATGATCGCTAAGAATGTAGGAGGGAGCGATCCCATGTGCGTGCAACTACTGAGGTGCTTAAGTAGCCAATCCAGTGATTCAGAACACCTCGCAGGTGAAAATAGGCATGAATGGTAATGGCGACGATGATTGCGCAGCAATCATAGGTCTTAATTGACCTAGATTAAGCTAGGACATAGCATAAGTTAGGGTTATTCATGCATGCATACACATTATCTGCATCTTTACTGCTTTCCTTTAGCTATGCATAAAATAATGTTATAATGTGTTGATTAAGTGCATTATGTCGATTGCAGGGAATAAGCTGATCAGGTGCTGGATCAGGAATAACGGGAGTTGCAGCAGAGCTGGAGTGAAAGGCTTAGATTAGATGTAGGAATAACAATGTAAGGGAGTAAAAGGTTTGTTATCCTATTAAGTAGGAATAAAGCAGTAAAATGTGAAGAGCTTAGGTCCATCCTAGCCTTAGGATAGCCTAGAGACTTCCACAAGAATTAGCCACCCTTAGATTAGGTCACAACACCTTAGGAAGCCCTAAAACCCTATTTCCAACCCTTATCTGGATGTCCAAATAAGTTATAGGATGTCCAGGACCCTTATCCATCTCCCGCACGCTTTAAACCCACTTCTGCAATGTTATTAGACATCCAGACACTTTGTCAGATGTCTAATTTCTGTAGAATACCCAAACCAGAACCCAAAATCCCTCCTGACTCTGGACTTCTTATTTTTTAGTATAAGACGTCTGACACTATTATTAGATGTCAGATACTACTCTCCAGTTCCTGTTTTGAGATTTAAGCCTTGATCTTGGATGTCTAGGTCCCTAAACCCAATTCCAACCCCATAGGAACCTAAATTAAGGTGCCATAACCCTAGTACATCACCTCTAGACCTCCCTAAGGACCTAATTAGGTCCTCACTAAACCTAATTGACTAGGATCTTAGTCAATTCAATCATCCTATTCAATTGGACCCATTGAGTCCAATTGAGCCCTGATCTCAGCACACACTGTCCAATTGGACTCAGTGAGAGTCCTATTGACCTAGACCTAAATTAATTGAGTTGTTTTACTTTCAATTAAGTTTCCACACACCCAATTAAACTTGTATTAAGTTTAATTGCACTTTACCTTAGTGAATTAGGGTTTATAACCCTAATTTGAGACATACCTTGACCAAAACCCACTTGAACCTAACCTAATCAACCTAGCCACCTAAGTTTCGACCCACACACACCCACACACACCATCCACACGAAAATACCTAGCCTAGAGTTCTCTAGAACTCTCTACCATGTGTGGTTGCCTTGGTTGCCAAACTAAGCAACCAAGAGCCATTCAATTTTTAGATCCACATTTGGTGGATCTAAAAACCACCATCCATCCTCTCTCTCTCACTCTCCCATAAGCTCCTACCATAGGACTCTCTAGGGAATTCCATAATTCTCTAGAGAGTTTCCCTTAGGTCTATAAAAAGACCTAAGGGGTGGCCATTTACATCCATTCACTTCCTTGGCAAATTCACTCCATTGGTGCCATTCATGTCCACTTCCACCTAGCTAGCCACTCCACCTCCACGAGCTCACTATCACCACCATGGAGGACATCATGTCGGGATACTGGATCAACCCTACCTCTCTCCAAGGGTCAGCCTAAGTTACATTGGCCGCACCTCATTCTCCTCCCAACTACTCCAAGGCCATCGAGGACTACCCCTGAATGCCCTTTTATTCTGCTAGATTTAGTTTATCCTCTCCATTATTTTTACTGCTTTTATTACTGCTTTGTAGCATAGTCTTAACTTCTCCCCCAATGATGCATGCGAAATCCCCCCATGGATTCTTGTATGCAATCATTTTCTGGTAGCTAGATTTCCATTTCAGGCATTTATGTACAAGCTTTCCGCTAGATTTCTTGTGCAAACAACTCCCCAAAGAATGAATAAAAATGCATTTATATATATATATATCTCTTTATGTGTTTGAAATCACCACGAGCTTAATAATTGTCATATTTGCGTGATTTAAGTGCCTGCTCTTTAACTGTCTATCCATTATGCACCAGTATGTCGTTTCCTGAGGATATTGAAAATCTAATGATAGACGCTTTCTCCAAAAATAGTCACCACCTCACTGGATTCATGCACACAAAATCTCATACATTCACCTTCGTAATTTATTTGATGCATGTGCAAGTGATCCGAGTTAATAACAGAAGTGGTGAAGTTTTAGCTAGGAGATTGGAAACTGGCATGCGTTTTTAAACGAAGTAGAGTAGTGTTGAACGTCGAGTTGCTACGCTGACGTGTTTGATTTTGAAAATCTATCGTTGTAGTTTGAAAGCGAAGAACTTATGTTCAACAAATAAAATTTATACCGGAATGGAAATCCCGGGTCGAACATAAGGAGGCGGTCGTTTGATTTAAAAACATGAGTTTGTTTTATTTGTCGCAAAGTAATTTAATTATTTAGAACTATCTAACTATTTACAATAAATATAAGAGAGAGAGAGTAAGAGAGAGAGAGAATATTACAAACAAAAACCAAAAAGAGATGTAGAATAAAAATGGAATTTCATCATCAAAACGATTGTTCATTACACTAGAAAGCAGGAAAATGATTACTCTAGAAAGTAGTAAATCTACTATAGAAAGCAGTAAAAAGAATTGGGAGAGAGATATCCTCTTCAACGGTCACTTGGAGGATGAGTCAGATGGGACGATGCCTAGATAAAGGACGATGGAGCAGGATGAAGGAGGACGAAGCAGAAGAACGGGAACGGGGCAGCATGTCATCGTCATCGCGGGATCCGCTTCCGAAAGGGGGACAAAAAATTGACTTTATCTCGCAAGAAGCATCCCAGGTGTGGGATAAGCTTCTCTTGAGCGTTGGAGAGATAGAGAAGAGAAGGAAGGGATGAGAATTTCATGTGGAGGGGGTCTCCTTTTATAGTTGCAAGGAGTGCGGGCATTTTGGTCATTCCAATTTGAAAAACATTAATTCAGGACCTTTAGTGATGGATAAATCCGTCACTAAAGGTCCTAACATGGGCATAGTGGGCGACGCACGTGCGCCCGCTCACCTCCTCGCACGTAACGTGCATTCACATTCTTTAATCATCAGCCATCCTATCGTGAGATCGGACGGCTTAAGTCGCTCGTCGTCGCACCTCTGTGCGCCTCATTGTGTCTGATCTCGTGTCGCCTCGATGCGTCAGATGGCGTGTTCAGCCGAATGGGCGCACATAGTCGCTCGATCTCCATCATGAAGTTGATCACACCCGCACGACCGTACCCGCTTGCCTGCTTCTCGCAACTCGTTCGCACTCTTCGGGCCTCACGAGAGCACCTTCGACCAACGCGCCACCAGCGCATTTGTGCTGCGCTAAGGATTTGTGCGCGTGAATCCGCAGCCATTGGATGTGCATCCAACGGCGGAGAAGCAGCACTCTGGTTGAAGAAGAGAAGGTGCGGCGGGTGCTTCGGCCGGTTGGGCAGTTGAGATGGCGCCACGTGGCACCATCTGAGCCATCCATCTTCTGGATGATGTAGATGGTGCCATGATTGTCAGATTGAGTCGATTTTCATGCCATTAGGCTGCGATCGTCTATCCGAATCCATTCGTGTGGTTGGATTTGTCATTTGAAGTGTGGATTCACACCATCTTGGCCCTTGATCTTCTAGGGTTTCCCAATCTCTATCTGATGCTATAGATGTCTGATTAGGGCGATCTTGGAGTCGTTGAACTCCAATCGTCTCTCTGATCACATCTGTACAGTTGGATCTTCGATCCGAGGCCCCAATAAAAAGTTTGCCCTATCCATGAACATAACAGGAGACAATTAATCTCCATTTTATTTAAACTAATCTAAAGGCAAGATGATGCATGTTATGCAATATTTATAGTATGCAATGCAATCTATGCTTAAGAACATGCATAAATAGACATCTTAAGTAGTGTAAACATGTTTACAACATACCCCTATGCCTATCTTTTGCTAGTCCCTAGTAAAAACTATATGCTATTTATAAAAGAATTAGGTTGGATTATTTGGGCTTGAGTTATTTTCAATCACTAAGAAAATTTGTTCTTAGGATCTGAACTTTCAAAGACACAACAGTGCCCGAGTATTTGCCAAAATGCAGACCGCCTCAAGCCCAAACCTTATTCAAAGAAAATTTCTATTTCTCTTTTTTCCTCTTTTTTAATTTTTTGGATTTTCAAGTTTTAGGGTTTAAGAGTGGCTTTCTACGACCATTCAACTCACCCAAGTTTTGATGAGAACCCTAAGTTCTAAGCATCTTATTGTGAATGTGATAGACTCGTTGACCGGCAGTTAAAATGGACTTCGGATTTCTACGCCTCTAGGTGACCTAAACAAGAGAATTCTACCTAAAGGTGTATCTTTACAACCGGTAGCTTTCTCCCTACTTCTAATTTTTTACGGGGCCAACACAGGGGTGAATCCAGTGTATATCTCCCCAGTTTATTCTACTTCTCCGCTTCTTCCTAAGTGTTTTGGGATTTTTCAATGCATTTATTGAGCTGGGTTTTGGACAATCGGTCGATGACCTGTTACCACCGACAACTTGCCAGCCATAGTCGTGCGGTGAAGTGTGGTTTATTTCTTTTTTTTTCTTTTCTCCTTTTTTTTTTAAAGTAGGTGACTTCCCTGGTCTAAGATTTACCTAAAGGCAGCAAAAAGAGAAAGGTCTAGTGACTGGGCTCTGGACAACCTACCTATGGGTTGTTACCCACGATAACTTGCCAGCCATATCACCCTAGAAGGTTCATTAGCTACCCAATTTCCGTTAGAATCATCGAACAATGAGTCAGTGCAAAGAAAGTGTGTAGATGCTTAAAACTCAAAGTTCCCTCAAATCAGAGGGCGAGTTGATAAGTCGTGTACTTATAACCCAAACTTATTTACTCCAATTAAAATAGAATTCAGGTTGGTGAGGACTCGAAAAACAAATCGACATTTTAATGGATACACGGGCTGATTAAGTCCAAAGACCTGAAGGGTCTTTGTGTTCAGATCATAATGTAGTATTTTCTAAGATTGAAAATTTTCTTTAACCCAATTTCTCTTTCCTAACTCCAATTTTTTTTAATAAAAGAAAATAAAACAAATCTACAGAGTTGACGAATAAATTCAGAGATGAATATCCACCCCCCCATGCCTATCCAATGCAATGTCCTCATTATATTAAAAAGACAAAATAGAGTGGAATAGAGTAGAAAGCACCTGAATTGCATGAATGTCAGGTCCGCTCTGAGTTGAAAACTAAAAAGAACTGTATACGTGCTGAATTTAGTGCCTTCAGTTAGGCACACTATACAAAGAAGGGAAATGAAGAATTCACAAGTGCAGGTCAGAAATAGAGTAAACATAAGAAACTTCTGACCTGTTAGCAGATGTCCACAAATGTGGACTAGATTGTGGTGTAGACCCATACCCCATAATCGAGAATATCTCAGGTTCTGGATAAAAATTACCCAAAACCTAAAATCAATATGCAAGCGGGGTCGAGCCTACGATTTACGAGGATGCAACCCAAGACCAAAAAGTCAGGTTACAGAGAAATCAAGCTCAAAATGATAATCATTGAATGTGTGCTTGGGTTCAACATCCTCAAAGCAAATGTTGTAAGGGTCCTGGTTTGATGGTTTCAACTTAATAAGAACCCTTCGACTCAATCTTCTACTTCCTCTAGAAATTGCTTCCCAAATCAAAATTTCCCGGCTCCTATCCTCCTCATTCAACATGTCAAATTCAAGGACCTCGTGTATATTAATCACCCCGTCTGAAATCTCCAAGTCTAAATGATGTGGCTGAATTAGAATTGACTTTTGTCTAATTATCTCAGAAACAGAATCATCGATAAGCTCAATGGGGTGTAATTGACTATCAGGGCATTGAATTGAATCCTTCAGAAATTGCAATTCTAGATCCGTAATGTGGCCCCAATAAGATCAGTTTCCTCAATTATTAGGCTACCAAATGATCTGTCAGATTCCTCAGGCCCAATCGTCTCACAAAAATCATATTCTGTAAACTTGTGTGATACTTTGCAACTTGAATCTTCACCATCAAAATCAAAAAAATCAAGATTTGTATTAATGTATGTCCCAAAATCATCTGTCACTTTCTATTCCAAGGAGACATACATTTCCTCGTACCCTGGCTCAGGGATCTCAGGTGAAGAAATTAGATCATCCTTAATTGGTTGCTCTAATTCATCCTAGTCAGCCTCGTAACACGTGTCCCACCCAACAGGTGCCTGAATAGGTTCTAACATTGGCTTTCCTGAAGGGAGTTCATCCTGGGAATCATCCCATGACTGAACAAAAGTATCCACAAATCTCATCCTCAATTTCATTAACTTCCCAAGTAGAAACTCACCTGGGTTCTTATCCTTAACATCCTAGAGCCAATCCAACAAATACTTGTTCAAATCATCAATCATTTAAATCAGGGGCTCCAATCTCTCAATGCAAGGTATTGGCTGAACTTCTAAAGATTGTATAATATTCCTCAACTTAGCCAGAACCCTATCTTGAACCTAGTTACCCTGAACCAAATGAGTTAGTTTAGGGTTAGACAGGTTTGAGATCAATGCAGGGGAATTAACGAATTGAGATTCGTTAAACCCTTCTGATAATAGGTCATTTTAGATTGTTCAAAAGGTGGTGATGACCTAAAGGAAGTGTAATAAGAGGATGGATAAGGATCAGTGTATCCTTCTTGATTGTAGATCGTATTAGGTTGTTCATGAAAGGTTGACGATCTATAATCGATGTGGCTCTGAGAAGGATAGAAATCACAATCATAGTGTTCAGGGTTAGACCCTAAACACGGAGGTCAAAACTGTATCCCCAATCTAAGTTATCCCAACTAATTGATGGTTGATTATAGTACGAGTTCGGATATTCGTCATGTTGAGGATAATTCAAAATAGGAGGTAAAGAGTGGGAATGCATGTAATATGTGGATGGATTCATGAGAGACGGGAGGAAGAAAGGCACCCTACAATACAAACAATCAAACCTATCCTTAAGTGGGCTAGCCTAAAGACCTACAGACTCCCAAACTCGTCTTGAGATAAAGGAACGATTTGATCTACTTCTGTCTATTCAATCCAACCAGTTAGAAGGAGGGACTGGGAAGAAGGTTCTTCCTTCGACTTGTGCCTTCGGTTGCTAGTGTACCCCCCAACTACGATCGTTTGATTCTACTCCCCTATCTAGACATCAGATTGAATAGTAGAAACAGACTAATCAAAAATAATTTCGTTCTGGGCTCTGAAGAGCGAGTCTAATCCTTAAGGCCAACATCTACTCTGTTTTATTTAGGGCTACGTTTGAATGTGCTTTGGAATGTGATGGGTCCTTTAACTGGGCTGTGCCCTTAATGATTGATTGATGTTTGTGTGCGTGCACAACCATTGATTTTCAAGCAAGATTATTTTTGATGTGGTGAATTTTAGAGTTCAAAGCTTGCTTAGTAGCTTTTAAGATTCAACTTTAGGTGTTTTCAAACAAGTTTTGTTGGCACACCAGGTTTTAAAAGCACAGGTGATGATGTTTTCCTTTAAAACTTAAAAGAATGTGGAGTGCCTGGTAAATCCCTAATAGTTGAACCTAAATGGCAGCTACTTGATGAGTTGATTTTAATTGAAGTGGTGCGGCCCAATCAACTCAAACAACTGGCCTGTTGCACCACTTAATTAGGCACACAAATGATTACCTAATCTGATTTCTACTCAATTATGTGTTTGGATGGGTGTATCGGCTCCAAAGATCTGTTTACCAGTTGAGTTTGAAAATTAGATGAGGTTGTGTACCTCTGTGAGATTTTTTTTATTTACTTTTTAACGTGGAGGTTGGGGCGGGTGTAGGTGTCAAACAACAAACAATCTAACCTTAGAGTTTATAAGAACACCTAGGTTGATTGACGTTTGTGTTATTATGTGGTGAAATGAAATCCACTGGATAGGAGGTGGGGGATAACTCAGAGAACTTTTAACAACACTTTTCTCCAATCTATCGATTTTGCTCGTCTCGAAAGAGTACCAACAATTACACTAAGAAAGGAGAGAAGTGAGGTAAATGATTTGTAATTTAGAAAACGTGAAGAAAAAAAATCAAAGAGCGTCACCTCCCGGCAACGATGCCAAAATGTTGAACGTCGGGTTGCTATGCTAACGTGTTTGGTTTTGAAAACCTGTCGTTGTAGTTTGAAAGCAAAGAACTCATGTTGAACAAATAAAATTTATACCAGAATGGAAATCCCAGGTCAAACACAGGGAGGCGGACGTTTGATTTAAAAACACGAGTTTATTTTATTTGTCACGAAGTAATTTAATTGTTTAGAACTATCTAACTATTTACAATAAATATAAGAGAGAGAGTAAAAGAGAGAGAGAATATTACAAACAAAAACCAAAAAGAGATGTAGAATAAACATGGAATTTCATCATCAGAACGATTGTTCATTACACTAGAAAGCGAGAAAATGATTACAGTAGAAAGCAGTAAATCTACTCTAGAAAGTAGTAAAAGGAATGGGGAGAGAGATATCCTCTTCGACGGTCGCTTGGAGGACGAGTCGGATGGGACAACGCCTGGATGAAGGAGGACAAAGATGGACGAAGGAGGATGAAGCGGAAGAATGGGAATGGGGCAGCACGTCGTCATCGTCGCGGGATCCACTTCTGGAAGGGGGACGAAAAATTGACTTTATCGTGCAAGAAGCATCCCAGGTGTGGGACAAGCTTCTCTTGAGCTTTGGAGAGGTAGAGAAGAGAAGGAAGGGATGAGAATTTCGTGTGGAGGGGGTCTCCTTTTATAGTTGTAATGAGTGGGGGCATTTTGGTCATTCCAATTTGAAAAACATTAATTCAGGACCTTTAGTGACGAATAAATCCGTCGCTAAAGGTCCTAATGTGGGCATTGTGGCCGACGCGTGCGCGCCCACCTACCTCATCGCACATAACGTGCGCTCATGTTCTTTAATCGTCAGCCGTCCGATTGCGAGATCGGACGGCTTAAATCGCTCGTTGCCACACCTCCTCTGCACGCCTCACTACGTCTGATCTCGCGTCGCCCGCCACGTCAGATAGCATGTTCAGCCGATTGAACGTGCACAGTCGCTTGATCTCCATCGTGCAATCAATCACGCTCGCATGGCTACACCTGCTTGCCTGCTTCTTGTGGCTCGATCGCGCGCTTCGCGCTTCGCAAGAGCACCTTCGACCAACGTGCCAGCAGTGTGTTTGTGCTGCACTATGGATTTTTGCACGTGCATCCACAGCCACTGGATGCGCATCCAATGGTGGAGAAGCTGCACTCTAATTGAAGAAGAGAAGGTGCGGCAGGTGCTTCGGCCTGTTGGGCGATTGAGATGGTGCCACGTGGCACCATCTGAGCCATCCATCTTCTGGATGATGTAGATAGTGGCACGGTTGTTGGATTGAGTCGATTTTTTGCATCGTTAGGCGGCGATCGTCGATCCGAATCCATCCGTGCGGTCAAATTTGTCATTTGAAGTGTGGATTCACACCATCTTGGCCCTTGATCTTCTAGGGTTCCCCGATCTCTATCTGATGCTACAGATGTTTGATTAGGCCGATCTTGGAGTCGTTGAACTCCAATCGTCGCCCTGATCACATCTGTACGGTTGGATCTTCGATCCGAGGCCCCGATAAAAAGTTTACCCTATCCATGAACATAAAAGGAGACAATTAACCTCCATTTTATTTAAACTAATCTAAATGCATGATGATGCATGTTATGCAATATTTATAGTATGCAATGCAATCCTATGCTTAAGAACATGCATAAATAGACATCTTAAGTAGTGTAAACATGTTTACATCAAGTAGTAAAAAGATTGATTTTAAAGGTGAAAGCAATGCCTCCCAGAGACGAACGACCGAGACTCAAGTCTCGTAATTTTTGCAAAGCAATATCTTTGTTGGATCGTACTTCACGACTATACTGCAATGCATTTCCTTCATATCAAAACGCGCATTACACTTTCAACAAATGGTGCCGTTGCCAGGGAGTTAACATCATTTTCTATGATTTCAATCTTTGAAACTATAACTAACAAATTTCTCTCTACTTTGCTTTTGATGTGCAAGAAAAACAAAGGAAAAATGGGATCTGTGCACATAACGAGTGCGGAAAATAAATCTAGGCGCACATCATCTCATTTTTAGATTAGATTTACTTTTTGCAATTCCTTTGAAGAATTCTTTGTAAAAAAAAAAGAAAGATTTTACTCATTTTCATGAAAAAAAGAAAAAAAATCAAAAAGAAAAATCTTGAAAAAGAAATCTTGATTAGGTTTCCTTTCGAATAGAGGTCAGTTTGAAAAAAATAAAACAGAAAAAAGAAAAGATATTTTCTTTGAATCTTTTGAAAACTTATTTGCAAAAAAAAGAACATGCAAAAGTTTTGAAAAAAAAAGTAGCATTTTTGGTGGAAAGCTTAGATTTCAAATTCTGACCTCTTTAAAAAGCTTTTCCAGCATCTTCTGATTTTCAGCCAGATTTCAAGCTTGATTTAAAAATTCGATTTCCAAAAAACTAGTATGCAAAAAATTTTGAAATTTGGGCTAAACTTTCATTTTCAAACCATCTTTCAAACGCCGCTGTTATTTTGAAAAAATTCCAAGTATACAATTTTTGAAAATTCACGAAGTGCATGGGGGTCAGACTGACCCAGATTCAAAATTTTTCAAAGTTCGAAAAGCGATTCCGAGCAATCCGTGAATCTGTTTTGACTAGAACTGGTGGGGTTTGAATCTGATCTCATTGGCTTTAGTTTCCATATTTTTTTCGAATTTGTGAAGGTCATTTGATACTGTTTCAAAGTGAAAGATCGACCAGGGGTCAAAATTCCAGATCTGACCTGCTGATATTCAAAATTTCCCAAAAATTCTGTTGAAATAGTAAAAATTCCAAAAAAATATTCTCTAGAAAGATAATTGAAAATGGAATCTACTCGAAAAATTTGAAATTAATTGGATTCCAATTTTTATCAGAGAACAAACATTACTTTTGTGGTCTGCTGAAACAGAAAAAACCCTAGAAGTGCATGCAACTTAGGTTGAATCTTTAGGGTTACAACTAGAGACCATACTTTGTGCTAACCTAGACTTAATCAAGTCTAGTTAGCCGGTGAGCTTGGTCACCTTTTGGGCCACTCACCATAAACCCCACTGAAGAAAATAGGTTAAAAATTAATTTTAAAATATGAAATCAACCTGAGTTCGTTGTCATACTGCTGGGCGTTTTTAATCTCTCTTGCCAAACCTGGTGACTAAGTCTGCGAGGTAGTGTCAAACGACCGTGACTCGAGAGTCAACGGAATTGGAGGCGTAAGCCAAAGGAAGAACCTTCCCCTTAGTCCCCTCGTAACCAGACTACCTGGGTTAGCTTGAGAGGCAGGAATCACTTTCAGTCAGTTGAACGACGAACTTATCTTCAGGAATTCAAATTTCTAATGAAAAATTTGGTCACCTGATCCATAAGAACCATTTGATTGACAAGGCCTTAGCCTTGTCCTACTTGGCAACACCAACCCAGGGGTTGGGTGGTGTATGCAAGGAAGGAGGTCGCTTAGACCTCAACTGATTGGACCTTGGGAGCCGCTCCTAAGGAGGTGAGTCACTTCTTCTATTTGCTTAGTCGAAATGGCTAACCCTGGATCTGGACCTAATCAGGATCCAGAAGAGTTGGACCCACTAGCTTATCTAAGAGCCTCGATCACTAAATCAGCTCAACCGTGGGATCAGAACCCAAGGTGGCGAAGATGACTTTTCGCTTTGCCTGATCCTTCTCCTCAGGTTATCGAAATGGTTAACCTATCTCCTAACCCTTGATATTATGATCCATACCAGTCGGTTCCTCAAAGGACTGATTAGCCCATAGTTGTGGGCTATTTAAGTATTTAAGTGCCTACACATTAGGTTAATTCTAACATTTATTTAGTATAAATTAGGATGTAAATAGATTAATTCATAGTTTTAATTTAATTACATAATCCATGCATTGCATTCATACTTTAAGTACATTTAGAATTAGTTTAGAATGGCATTTATCTAATTAGATAACCAATTAGGTACATTGTTTTCATTAACATAGAAGTTGAGGGTCTGTACATAAATAACCCTAATATTTTAACATTATTTTCTTTATTCTTCTTCTTTCAGAACGGCTGGCTGTCGCTCCAACGCCTGGCTGTTGCAATGAAGAAGCCATTCAAGGGGGAGCGGATGTGGTGGATCTGGTCGGGCGGCTGATTTCAAACTTGTGCAGGCCACTACAAAAGGAGGAGGGAGGCAGCCGAGCTCGGGAGGCCTCCACCGCCGACCCACCACTGTGTAGAGAGAACTTCTCTCTTGCACTCCATACCGTCGGCCTCTACCGTGGCGGCGAGTCTCCATCACCGTGGGCGTGTGGTGTGACAGGCCACATCGCCATCCGGAGCTCGCCGCATCACCGTGAGCACCTTAGCATGCATCCTCCTCGCCGTCATTGCCGACCACCATCACCGAGCTACTGATTCAGCCACCCTCTCCATAACTTAAGACGTCTGGGGAATTTCCCAGACGTCTGAAGCTACCTGCTCACCTGCGATCACCCGCCCATCTCACCGTTCACGCCCGCACCACCACCCCCACGCCTGCGCCTTCTTCCGTGCGCACCCACGCCTGCAGCGCCACCCACCAGCCTCCAGTGCAACCGCGCCCACCATCAGTCTTCGCCATCTCCACGCCCTCCAGATTGTGCACGCCCTCCTCAGCCTGCAGCGCCCACCTCCCGCGCCTGCAGCAGCAACCGCGCCTGCAGAACTCAAATCGCAACTGCACCCGCGCCTGTCGAACCTCCAGACCGCGCTCACCAGCCTGCAGCACCCTTCTCCCGCACCTGCAGAACCGCCACCAGCAGCGCCCTCTTCCCCGCGCCTGCAGTCCAGCGCTCACCACGCCTGCGCTCCCATGCCCACGCTAGCCGCAGCAGCGCCCACGCCAGCAGCAGCAGCCACCCCCGCAGCAGCAATGCACGAGCAGATCTCACACCAACAGCCGCGCAAGGTCACCGGCTGCAGCACCTCTGCCGGAGCTCGTCCGGCCACCTCCGGCCGCCGCGCGACTCGCCGCCACCACCGATTCGAAGCTCTTGGTCCAAGGGACCTCCTCCGAGCTTCCCGCGCCCGGTCATCGGCTCCTCATTGCGTAAGATAACGGGGAAAAATTCCCCTGTTTTGCTACAGGAAACCTTTAATTAAAATTTACATTTTCTGCCATTGCCAAATTTTAATCATATTTTATTGGCTCTGCATTGCGGAAAATATCCTATAGTTTCTCATAATTGCCATTTCAGCATTGTTTCCTACTTAAACCTTAATCTAAAGGCAATCTTGGCTTGGTTCTTGTCCAAATTGACTACGAAAAAACATTTTTAAGTGGTGCAAATTTTAATACGTTATTACCTCCCTATGGATAAGACCTGCTCCTCTGCGAGTGGTTATTTCTTCTTAAAAATTGATTAGTCGATTTTTCCACCACATTAAACTACAAACGACTTTAAAGCGAAAGATCGACCAGTCAAATGGCGCCGTTGCCGGGGAGGCAACAGACGCAATAATTTCGCCTAATTTTATTTTGATTATTTGTCAATTGTATAGAGATTTGACCATTCATTTTTTTTTTTTCTGTGCGAGAAAATTTGTGCAAGAATCAGCCAGTGTAAGAGGCGACCCTTGACGTCGCCAGACGAGAATTGGGCGAGCCATTTTTAAATGGAGGAGAAGGACGAGGATGCAACGGACACCATTTAGTCATTAGTTTAATTAGAATAGAATTAAGATTGTAGACTTAATTTTTCATTACAGTTAGTTTGAAACCCTTGTTCTGGGGCATATTTTGAGGGGTTTGTTCCCCGATTTTGTTTTGGACCCGTGTTGGGTAATTTTTGGGAGCCTGTTCCCTTTTCTTTAGATTTAGGTTTATTTTTTTTTATTATTTCTTTTATTTGCTTGTGCAAAAGTAGTTCTAAAAAAAAATAGAAAAAGAAAAAAATGAGCTGCCTGCTAGAAGCTGCCTGCCCTAGGACGAACCATTTTGGTCTGTATGAGCAGCCTCTAGATTTGCTTTTCTGCATTGCGTGCATTTTTGCATCGAAGATCGCTGGAGGCAAGGTACGCATTCTCTTACTTTGCATCCTATTTTTGATCACGCATTGCATTTGGGATTTAATGCGAAGACCACCTAATCTGTACTGAATAAATCTAACAAGTGGTCACATTTTTTTAGAAAAAGGACTAATTCAAGGAAGGATATTTTAAAAACCAAGGATTTGATTTTCAAACTTGGCGTGCGATTCAAAGTTCAAAATCTTTTACGGTGTATGCACACTTATTTCACTTGCACCACGGCACGCTTCTAGACACTCCTTACGTTTGGAAATACTAGGACAAGAGCCCTCCTTTCGTTGGATTCTGAAGTGTTCGGAACTTGAGATCAAAGGTTTTGTAAATCCACGAGGGGGATACCCTGTCACGGATTTTTGGGGGTAGTTGAGGAGCACTGCGAAAGCACAGCTTCAAAGGAAGGCTTAGGCCTACTTGCATCCCTCGATCTTCCGTCTTTGGATTTACTTGACCATTTGAAATTTAGGGAAGAACACCTAAGCTCCAACTAGGTCTTCTTAGGCGAACCGTAGGTTGGCAATAGGCGCGTAAATTGACTGAACAAATTGTATTGTCACCTGCATTCTGACTTAAAATCAAAAGCCTAAATTGGGAAAGACCTAAAAGGTCCTTTTTGAATTGTGTCTTGCTTGGGGAATTCTGATTGAAGTGTGAGTTAGAATGGACCACATTGATTTTCATCCTTTCACATCTTGCCCACACCCTCAACCCCACTCTGCATCCTTCGATCCCAGACGCCGAGATGGTCCATTCCTTGATGGACATAATGACAATCATTGGGATCCGTTTTACTCCTATTATAGGAGTATTGGCCTAGTTAAGCCCCAAATTAGTGAGCAGAACTCCGGAGCGGGATTTGCTTTGCCCAATATCCCACATACCAAAGAAATACCTAACCCACCCTCCCTGAAAACTTATAATGGTTGGACAAACACTCCTAGGTACTAGAAGCCTGAGCCTGACTTCTCTTATGATAGAAATGACCTCTCCTCTTTGAAGATGGAAATACAGAAAATGCAAAATGAAATGAGTGAATTGTTAGGAGAATCTTTGAGAGCAGGCCAACAAGAAAGAGATGAAATTAGCCACCCAATTTACCCCAATGACGATGACGTACACCCCTCTACAATAGATGCATCTCCCGTGGGAAAGCTACACTTTAAGTTGGAGGGAAATTCTGGGGAGAATAGCTACTTTTTGAGGATCGATTTTGAAACCTCCCCATTAGATGACACTTCCTTGAGAGATCTACACTTTAGGTGGGAGGAAAATACACATGACAGTAGCTATGCATTGGATGAAGAAAGGTGGCAACCTGAGGAAGATGATGATAAGGTTGAGTATCCACCTGAATTTTATTGGAGTAAAAAGAAGGGAATGATGGTACCATTGGAAGACCTTGACCCAGATGATAGTATTTTCATGACATTTGATGAAGTGGGTCAAAGTCAAGTTGTTAATCCTACCCTCCCTTCTGATCACGATATGGAACTCAAACCCACCCTTAGGGAACCTAACCCTAAAGAAATTGACCTATCTGAGGAGTCTGATGTTACCAGTGTAAACCATTTACCTCAGATAGAGCACCCTAGCGGATCTGCTGAGATATTAAATGATTCTAGACCTCGGGTACGTGATGAATTGTGTGATGAGGAGGAAGACGAATTATATGAGGAACCTACATTCAAGATTTGGAGTGACACTAAGGGTGATTATGTCTTATTTGAAGAGTTAGCCCCTGAGGATGTCACAAATTTGACCAAATTAGGTTTCCTTAACACACCCATTGATGATATTTCTCCTCATGATAAAATGATGGAAAATTTGGAAGCAATTTCTAAGATTTATGTGGATTCACATATAGACTTCAGGGAAGATTTGAGTAAAGAACAAAAACCCGGGGATGACATTGATAGGATAATCCCTAGATCTGTTGCTTCCAACCTGCCTTCATTCACTTCGAAGTCACCCTCTGATTCGCTTATATCTGAAAGCGAAATTGTGACTCCTGATGAAGAGTAGGAAGATCCATGTGATGGTACAAGGAATGCTAGGGATGAAATTGAGGATTTAGAAAGAGTGTTTGGGATGGACACCAAGCAGATTAAACCCAACCTAGATCTTATGGCCATCCCACAACCTCGTAACTTGGACACCCTAGATGATCCTTGCCTTAGAGAATTGCTCATTTTTGTTCTGACTAGGGGGCTTAAGAGACCAATATTTTCTGTAATGGAGTATCGGCTATGGATTGATGATTTCTTTAGTCAGTCCATGACCTTGGGGGTTTATCTCTATACCATTCCTTCCCCATTCTTTTTGGAGGATCCTTGTCATCCTCCCCCTACCCCTTTGGAGGTTATTTTACCTGTTTATCCTTTAGAACCTCTCCTGGTGACCTGGGAAGATTTCATTCCCATTTTAGTTGGGCGAGCATTTGCTATCGGGATTCATCATCAGCTCGCCAACATCCTAGGTTACCTATTTTCTAGGCCAACTTTGCTTTGCTCATTTTTAGGGCCTATTTCTGCAATTCTTGAACTTGATTTGCAGGTTCTTTGGCTTTTCAGCTCAGCTCTAACCCAGGTAATATCCTTCTATGCAATGAGGACATTGCAGATTTTAGGCATGGGGGGGTGTACTTCGGGATATACATAGCAGAATTGCATACATTTGTACATAAAAAAAAAAGGTTTTGAGCTTAACTGGCTAGATCTTGCAGTCTTAAGCAAATCAGAACTCTAGGGTAGACTAAGTTAATTCTAGGGTCAAACTTTAGAAGCTAAATGAGCTACTAGCTTTAGACCTTTAGGGTCCTTTGTGGACTTAAAAACTTAAGTAGGAGTTATGTTGCGGACCATTCCTCAGGAGGTAGAGGAAGGGAAGCTAGGGTTTGAGTTAGAAGGTGGGGTAGTACCTGGAGTCTTATTCTACCTTTTGGTTTACGGGTCCTTGTAACCCAGGCATCCAAATTTCACACACTTGGTCTGGTAATCAACTTAATTTCTGTCTTTCTGAAAACTGATTTGGTTCTCTTAGTTTTGACTTAAGAAAGGCTTGAAAACACATTTTGATTGGAAGAGTTCTCGCCGCAGGAGAGGTGGAGTATATACTCACCTTGAGGATGCGATGATAACATATTACCTCCTCGGCACTTGTCTCTTAGGATATCCATCCTACTGGGGGCATGTAAGTGCATTGCGCAGTTCAGGTACCATGGGCGGCCCTATCTCGAAGTGCCGATTGCCATAGGCCTGAATTCGCTTAAGAAATCCATGGGCAATACTATCTCTAAGTGTCGATTGCCAGGAGTTCTTGGGGTCGTTATGGGCGGTGCTATCTCGAAGCATCGAAAGCCAGGCACCCCTCGAGGTATGGTAATGGGGACAATGAATCCGACACAGACTGTGTTGATAGCTGATCTAAGGTTAGACTTAGAAGAATCAAAAAAAAAAAAAGTATATATATATATATATATAAACCTTTAACTCAAATAACTCAGACCAATACACAGGCAGGGATGCTTTAATCTCAGGGATCAATAAACTTTAGGGTAGAGTCAGAAATCAGGGAAACTTATGCCTGCAACTTGTCTTTTGCCAACCTAGTCTGTAACTTAGCAACTACTTAGGAACCTTTGGTCTAGAGACTGAACTTAATATGCTTCTGAAGGAAGACTAAGTGAGTTAACTAGTCTACTTAGAGTGCTAGGTTTCGCTTAATTTTGCTAGGGACTAGCAAAGACTAGGCATGGGAGTATTTGATTAGCCCATAGTTGTGGGCTATTTAAGTATTTAAGTGCCTACACATTAGGTTAATTCTAACATTTATTTAGTATAAATTAGGATGTAATTAGATTAATTCATAGTTTTAATTTAATTACATAATCCATGCATTGCATTCATACTTTAAGTACATTTAGAATTAGTTTAGAATGGCATTTATCTAATTAGATAACCAATTAGGTACATTGTTTTCATTAACATAGAAGTTGAGGGTCTGTACATAAATAACCCTAATATTTTAATATTATTTTCTTTATTCTTCTTCTTTCAGAATGGCTGGCTGCTGCTCCAATGCCCAGTTGCTGCAGTGAAGAAGCCATTCAAGGGGGAGCGGATGTGGTGGATCTGGTCGGGCGGCTGATTTCAAACTTGTGCAGGCCACTACAAACGGAGGAGGGAGGCAGCCGAGCTCGGGAGGCCTTCGCCACCGACCCACCACTGTGCAGAGAGAACTTCTCTCTTCCACTCCATACCGTCAGCCTCTACCGTGGCGGCGAGTCTCCATCACCGTGGGCGTGTGGTGTGACAGGCCACACCGCCATCTGGAGCTCGCCGCATCACCGTGAGCACCTTAGCGTGCATCCTCCTCGCCGTCATCGCCGACCACCATCACCGAGCTACTGATTCAGCCACCCTCTCAGTAACTTAAGACGTCTGGGGAATTTCCCAGACGTCTGAAGCTACCCGCTCATCTGCGATCACCCGCCCATCTCACCGTTCACTCCCGCACCACCACCCCCGCGCCTGCGCCTTCATCCATGCGCACCCACACCTGCAGCGCCACCCACCAGCCTCCAGCGCAACCGCGCCCACCATCAGCCTTCGCCATCTCCACGCCCTCCAGATCACACACGCCCTCCTCTGCCTACAGTGCCCACCTCCCGCGCCTGCAGCAACAACCGCGCCTGCAGAACTCAAACCGCAACCGCACCCGCGCCTGCCGAACGTCCAGACCGCGCTCACCAGCCTGCAGCACCCTTCTCCTGCGCCTACAGAACCACCACCAGCAGCGCCCTCTTCCCCACACCTGCAGTCTAGCGCTCACCACGCCTGCGCTCCCGTGCCCACGCCAGCCGCAGCAGCGCCCACGCCAGCAGCAGCAGCCACCCCCGCAGCAGCAACGCACGAGCAGATCTCACGCCAACAGGTGCGCAAGGTCACCGGCTACAGCACCTCCGCCGGAGGTCGTCCGGCCACCTCCGACCGCCGTGCGACTCGCCGCCACCACCGATTCGAAGCTCTTGGTCCAAGGGACCTCCTCCGAGCTTCCCGCGCCCGGTCATCGGCTCCTCGTCACGCAAGACAACGGGGAAAAATTCCCCTGTTTTGCTACAGGAAACCTTTAATTAAAATTTACATTTTCTGCCATTGCCAAATTTTAATCATATTTTATTGACTCTACATTGCGGAAAATATCCTATAGTTTCTCATAATTGCCATTTCGGCATTGTTTCCTGCTTAAACCTTAATCTAAAGGCAATCTTGGCTTGGTTCTTGTCCAAATTGACTACAAACAAACATTTTTAAGTGGCGCGAATTTTAATACGTTATTACCTCCCTGTGGATATGACCCGCTCCTCTGCGAGTGGTTGTTTCTTGTTAAAAATTGATTAGTCGATTTTTCCACCACATTAAACTACAAACGACTTTAAAGCGAAAGATCGACCAGTCAAGGACCGCATCTTATAACCCAGGATATGGATTTCATACTTCGGCTTCTCACCCATGGAATATGGGTAGACCTGATTCACCCGCTGGAACCCCTGAAGAGCTACCGGTGCATATGCAGCTAGATTACAGAATACAGAGAGCTATAGTGAGCACTAAGGAAAAGGCCGCATCCTATCTACACGAAATCCAGGCTATCATTGAGCCAAACCAAAGACAAAGCTGGATTCCGCATCAACAAGCTATGATGGAGCTCCTTCGGGAAACAGCAGAGACAACAAGGCTAATGAGACAAAATTGGGAAACTCAAGAACTACTACCTTTGAGATATCAAGTGGAAAATAGCCTTGAAGACCTCGAGGAATCCAAAATGATTACATCGGAAGGACACACAGAAGATTCTCGGGAGCAGATACTGGAAGATCACTTAAGGGAAAAGGAATCTAGCGTGGATATGAGACAGGAGCAGGAAGTATGCCGAATGGGTTCATCTGAGAACCCCATTCAGGAATTTGAGGAGGAAAGGACTGATATCTCCAGGATTGAGCCACAATCAAATTATCCTAAATCTTGGGAGATACCTCATGGGTTAGAAAGCCCAACTGAGCTAAGGGAAATAGATCCAGTTGAGGATCTGGATCTTGAGGCAAACGTTACATGCGACACTACTAATCAATCTAGGCCACTTCTCGCTGTAGGTGAACCTGTGTTGGAACCAACATCTTTTGATCTGCACTCTTCTTTCACCTACATCCCTAATTTGGAAGTTAAAGATTCTGAGATGACACTTTCTATCCCTGATGCTGACATTCGAAGACCAGAATATGCTAACATGTTCGATTTTGGAAAACCTGTCGTTGTAGTTCGAAAGCGAAGAATTCGTGTTCAACAAATAAAATTTATACCGAAATGAATTCCGGGTCGAACACAGGGAGGCTACATTGATCTATATTCGCAATTATATTCTTTTAGGATTTTTGATAAGCAAGGCAATATAATTACAATGGAGCTATCAGACTAAAAGAAAGAGAGAGAGAGAGAAAGAGAACATGCATTCAATATTTCAACTGTTTATATAATCAAACTAAATAAAAGTTACACTAAAAAGCGAAAAATCAATTACACTATAAAGTAGGAAAATTCTACACTAGAAAAGCTGTAAATAAGAATGGGAGAGAGAAGTTATCCTCCTTGACGATTGCTTGGAGGATGAGCCGGATGGGACGACGTTTGGACAAAGGAGAACGAAGCAGGACGAAGGAGGATGAAGCAGAAGAACGGGAACGAAGCAGCACGCCGTCGTTGTCGTGGGATCCACTTCCGAAGGGGAAAGAAAATTTAGACTTTATCTCGCGAGGAGAATCCTGGGTGTGGGACAAGCTTCTCTTGAGCTTTGGAGGGGTAGAGAAGAGAAGGAAGGGATAAGAATTTCATATGGAGGGGGTCTCCTTTTATAGTTGCAAGGAGTGGGGGCAAAATGGACATTACAACTTCAAAATAATAAATGAGGGGTCTTTAGTACGTGGGCGTGGAAGCTACGCCCACGTTGGGGTCTTTAGTGACGGATAAATCCGTCACTAAAGCCCCCAACGTGGGCGTAGCTTCCACGCCCACGTGCACCGCTTCAGCTGCCCGCACGCTCAACTCCATCGCACGTTCATTGATTCTCAGCCGTCCGATCGCAAGATCGGACGGCTTAAGACGCATCTCCTCCCTCTGCGCTGCGCGCTCGCCCGCGTGCGATCGTGTGTCCATGCCGAGCGTTCATTCACACGTAAAAGCTATCGGGTGCGCGCGACCGTCCGATCGCGATCCAATGCCCGCCCGCGCCCAATCGCTTGTGCCTCCAGCCCTCTGCTGCGGCTCGAACCTGCACCCACCGGTCGCGTAAGCACGCTCGACCGCTGCGCTACAGCATGCGGATGGTCAAGCGGACGCTTTTAAGTGCGGCCGGCCACAGTCGTTGGATCAAGATCCAACGGCGAAGAGCGGGCGGGCATGGGGCCTTTGCAGAATGCGTGCGGCTGTTTAGCCGGTCGAGATGGCACCACGTGGTGCCATCTTGGCCATCCATCTTCTGGAAGTTGTAGATGGTGCCACGGATGTAGGATTGACTCGATTTTTACGTCGTTTGGCTGCGATCGTCGATCTGAATTCATCTGTGCAGTCAGATTTGTCATCTGAAGTGCAGATTTTCACCATCCTGGCCCTTGATCTTCTAGGATTCCCTGGTCACTATCTGATGCTATAGATGCCTGATTAGGGCGATCTTAGAGTCGTTGAACTCCAACCGCCGCCCTAATCACATCCATACGGTTGGATCTTTGATCCGAGGCCCTGATTAAATGTTTCCCTGTCCAAGCACATAAAAGGAGACAATTAACCTCCATTTTATTCAAACTACTCTAAATGCAAGATGATGCATGTTATGTAATATTTATATCATGAAATGCAATCCTATGCTTAAGAACATGCAAAAATAGACATTTTAGGTAGTGTAAATGTGTTTACATCATACACCCATGCCTATCTTTTGCTAGTCCCTAGCAAAAATAATATGTTATTTATAAAAGAATTATGTTGGATTATTTGGACCTGAGTTATTTTCAATCATTAAGGAATTGTCTACTTAGGAACTGAACTTTCAAAGACACAACAGTGCCTAGGTATCAGCCAAAATGCGGACCGCCTCAAGCCTCGCCTTATTCAAAGAAAAATTTCTTTTTCTCTTTTTACTCTTTTCTAATTTTTTTGGATTTTCAAAGTTTTGGGTTTAAGAGTGGCTTTCTACGGCCATTCAACTTACCCAAGATTTGATGAGAACCCTAAGTTTTAAGTATCTTATTGTGATTTTGATAGACTCGTTGACCGGCAGTTAAAATGGACTTCAGATTTCTACGCCTCTAGGTGACCTCAAAAAGAATTCTGCCTGAAGGTGTATCTTTACAACCGGTAGCTTTCTCCCTACTTTTATTTTTTACGGGGTAAACATAAGGGTGAATCCAGTGTATATCTCCCCGGTTGATTCTACTTCTCCGCTTCTTCCTAAGTGTTTTGGGATTTTTTAGTGCATTTTCTGAGCTGGGTTCTGGACAACTGGTCGATGAGCTGTTACCATCGGCAACTTGCCAGCCATACTCGTGTGGCGAAGAGTGGCTTATTTCTTTTTATTCTTTTCTCCTTTTCTTTTTGATTTTTTTCTTTTTTTTTTTTAAGTAGGTGGCTTCCCTGGTCTAAGATTTACCTAAAGGCAGTAAAAAGAGAAAGGTCCAGTGACTGGGCTCTAGACAACCTACCTATGGGCTATTACCCGCGATAACTTGCCAGCCATATCACCCTAGAAGGTTCATTAGCTACCCAATTTCCGTTAAAATCGTCGAATAACGAGTCAGTGCAAAGAAAGTGTGCAGATGTTTGAGACTCAAAATTCCATCAAATCAGAGGGTGGGTTGATAAGTCGTGTACTTATCACCCAAACTTATTTATTCCAATTATAATAGAATTAAGATGGCGAGGACTCAAAGACAAATTCACATTTTAGTGGAAACACAGGCTAATTAAGTTCAAAGACCTGAAGGGTCTTTGTGTTCAGATCATAATGTAAAATTTCTTAGGATTGAAAAGTCCTAATGTCCAACTAATCCTTCCTAATTTTTTTTATATATATAAATAAGAAGAGAAAAATAATTTGTATAGATTTCACAAAGATGACCAAATAATTCAAAAATGAATCCACCCCCCATTCCTAGCTAATGTAATGTCCTCATTGAAAAAGAGACATGAAAGAAAGGGTAGAATATGAAAGATGTCACCTGGAAATGAAGCTCATATCAGCCTTGTGTCATACGTACAACTGCTAAGTTTAATGCCGTCAGCTAGGCGAAGTCCAGCCAAAGAAGTCACAGAATGGCTTGAGCAATAGAGTCTGAGATGGGTTCTGGAAGATTACGATCAACAACAGGCTTCAAACGTTGACTGTTGACTTTAAAGGTGTTACTCGTCTTTGGGTCAGAAATCTGAACGGCACCATTTGAAAAAATCTGATCAATTATGAATGGGCCATTCCATTTAGATCTAAGCTTGCCAGGAAAGAGCCTAAGTTTAGAATCGAATAACCAGACCTTTTGGTTTGGCTGAAAGCTCTTGCGGGAAATCAATTGATCATGTAGAGCTTTGGTCCGAGCCTTGTAGATCTTTGCATTCTCATAAGCATCATTTCTGAGCTCCTCCAACTCAGATAGTTGGAGTTTCCTGGTCTTCCCAGCTAGATTTAGATCTAAATTGCATTGTTTGATTGCCTAGAATGCCCTGTGTTCAATCTCTACGGGTAGATGGCATGCCTTTCCATACACCAAACGTAATGGAGACATGCCGATGGGCATTTTATACGCCATACGGTAGGCCCAAAGACCATCCTCAAGCTTTTGAGTCTAATCCTTGCGATCAGGCCTAACCGTTTTTTGCATAATGTTCTTGATCTCTCGATTGGAGATCTCGGCTTGTCCATTCGTCTAGGGATGGTAAGGTGTGGAAATTCGATGATTAACCCCGTATTTGGCCAATAAATTCTGGAATTGGGCATTAGTAAAATGAGTGCCACCATCACTGATGATAGCCCTCGGAATCCCGAACCTACTGAAGATATTGTTCTTGACAAAATTAATGACCACCTTGTGGTCATTGGTTCGGGTGGGAATTGACTCAATCCATTTGGACACATAATCAACAGCAACAAGAAAGTACTGATGTCCAAATGAAGGGATAAAGGGTCCCATGAAATCGATGCCCCAAACATCAAAAATTTCTACAGGAAGAATAGGGTTTAGGGGCATCATGTCTCTCTTAGTTATGTTCCCGAGTGACTGACATTGAGAACATGACCTTGAGAAGTCCTGGGCATCCTTGAATAAAGATGGCCAATAGAAGCCAGATTGGAAGATTTTTGCAGCTGTCTTTCTCCAGGAGAAATGTCCACCACACCCTGATGCATGGCAGAACTCGAGTATACTGTTGAATTCATTCTCCGGTATGCATCGGCGAATAATCTGATCAGAGCCGATGCGATACAGTTCAGGGTCCTCCCAAAAGTAGTATTTGTCCTCAGATTTGAGTCTATCCCGTTGTTGCTTGGTCTAATCCTGGGGATTTGACCAACGGCCAAATAGTTAACAATGTTAGCAAACCATGGGGTGTGGACACCTAAAACTGTAAGAATGGTTTCGTCCGAAAAAGTGTCAGCAATCGGAATGTTCGAACAAGAAGAATCACCTAGGATTCTCGACAAATGATCCGCCACCACATTTTGTACCCTAGTTTTATCCTTGATTTCAAGATCAAATTCTTGAAGAAGAATCCAACGAATAAGCCGGGGTTTAGCATCCTTTTTATCCAAGAGATGTCTCAAGGCCGAGTGGTCGGTATAAACGATAACATGAGACCCTAAGAGATAAGCCCTGAATTTTTCCAAAGCAAATACTACAGCTAATAATTCCTTTTCAGTAACAGTGTAATTCCTCTAGGCTTCATCTAGAGTTTTACTAGCGTAGTAAATGACAGAGGGCTTTCGATCAATTTTCTGACCCAGGACAGCCCTGACCGTGTAATCAGAAGCGTCGGTCATGATCTCAAATGGGGCTATCCAAATTGGTGGTTGCAAAATTGGAGCACAGGTGACTGCCGTTTTCAGAAAATCAAATGCCTTTCGGCATGATTCGTCAAAAACAAACGACATTTCTTTGGCAAGAAGATTGCTCAAAGGACAAGCAACCTTCGAGAAATCCTTGATGAATCTTCGATAAAATCTCACATGGCCAAGAAATTATCTGATTTGTTTAATAGATGTGGGAGGAGGAAGTTTAGCGATAGCACCAACCTTAGCTTTGTCCACTTCAATTCCCCGTTCAGAGATTACATGACCCAAAATGATGCCCTCTTGGGTCATGAAATGACTCTTTTCCCAGCTAAGGTCCAGTCGTGTCTTGATACATCACTTAAGAATCATTTCCAAATTAGCCAAACAAGAGTCAAATGATTCTCCAAAAACAGAGAAATCATCCATGAAGACTTCCATAAACTCTCCCACCATGTCGGAGAATATAGCTAGCATACACCTTTGAAAAGTCGCAGGTGCATTGCATAACCCGAAAGGCATCCTACGAAAAGCAAAGGTTCCGTCGGGACAGGTGAAAGTAGTTTTTTCCTGATCTTCGGGATGGATAGGAACTTGGTTGTATCCTGAGTAGCCATCAAGAAAAAAGAAGTACTTCTGCCCAGCTAATTTTTCCAAGATTTGATCAATGAAGGGCAGGGGAAAATGATCCTTTTTAGTGGCTGTGTTCAGCTTCCTGTAATCAATACAAACTCTCCAAGAGGAAGCTGAACGAGTTGTGACAGATTCTCCTTTCTCATTAGTCACAACAGTAATCTTGGCTTTCTTTGGAATAATCTGAACGAGACTTACCCAGGGACAGTCAGAGATTGGATAAATAATTCCCGCATCGAGCCACTTGATGATTTCCTTTTTGACCACTTCTCGCATATTTTGATTCAATCTCCTCTGCATCTGGCGAGAAGGGCGGGATCCATCTTCCAAAAATATTCTATGATTACAGTAAGATGGCTCGATCCCCCTGAGGTCATGAATGGTCCAACCAATTGCCTCCTTATGTTCCGTTAGGACCTTAATCAATTTAATCTCTTGCTCCTTTGTCAATTTAGCACTAATAATCACAGGGAGCGTATTCTGAGGTCCTAAAAATTGATATTTTAAATTCTCGGGCAATGGTTTCAATTCAAGCTGGGGTGGGGTGATGATTGATGGTAGGGTAGATGCCTAAGATTCAACAAGAGGAAGAGGTTTTGAGTGAACAAAATCAGTAACCTCTTCCGAAGATGTCAGGTCAGAGGGTTGCGGGTCAAATTCATCAACCAAAGAGGAACTTTCAATTGAAGAAGCTGTCAAACAAGTTTCAATATTAACATTATCCTCAGCAAGTTCCTTAATAAATCCACAATCCTCAAATTTATTGATCGCCTTAAAAATATCCAGTTTCATTCGTTGGTCCCCAAAGGCGATTTCCATACTACCGCTTTTACAATTAATGTTGGCCTTTGCGGTAGCCAGGAACGGATGCCCCAGAATGATGGGTGTGTTCCTCAGATTATCTGGTACATCCATGTCAAGGACAAGGAAATCTACAGGAAAATAGAAATCCTTGACCTTAACTATAACATCTTCAATAACGCCTCGCGGGTTTGTGACCGAACGGTCCGCTAACTATAGCGTTATTGAAGTTGGCCGAAGTTCACCTAACCTAAACTTCTCATAAAGAGAAGTCGGAATTAGGTTGATGGATGCACCGAGATCCAAAAGTGCTCTATCAAATGTGTAATCTCCGATAACGCAAGAAATCAAAGGAGCACCAGGATCTCTCTTTTTCTGAGGGAGGTGTGCAGATAACAGAACTAGCCTGCTCGGAGAGAACCACCTTCCTCGGAACAAATTCTCTCGACTTACGCTTTTGTGTACATAATTCCTTTAAAAATCTTGCGTAAGCCGGTATGTGCTTGATAGCATCAAGGAGCGGGATATTGATCTCAACATTCTTAAATAAATTCAGAAGCTCCTCATTGCTATCAACAGACTTCTTCTTCTTTGCTTTGGTTAAGGCTTTAGGAAAAGGAACATGAGTTAGATCTTTGGAATCAGGTTCCTGAGCCTTGATTTCACCTCTAGAATTCTCCTCTCTCTCCTCAGATTCTTCAGGATTCAAAAGATCAGAATAGTGTGGTTGTGGATCCTGAGTCTTCTTACCAGTCCTTAAAGTTACAGAATTACAGAAGCATAAGAATTTGGGTCTTGAGGAGGATTAGGAAAGATTGGAGGGGCTTGATTGACCATGAATTGTTGATTTTCAGAAGAAGAAGACGAGGAACCCCACTCAACCACCTGAGCATGTGCGTGCGGGTCCCTCTGATTTTTGTACCCTTGGGCTTGATTGCCCGAATTTATAATGTTTCGCGGGTTGGGTACGGGTTGGGATGGTAGAGATCCGGGTTGACGAGAGTTAGCAATGAACCCGGATTGCAAGTTGTCCAGCGAGTTTTTCATTTGCTGCATGAGCTGGAGCATAGATCCTTGCATCTCTACCATTTCACGGTTCAAATCAGCCTACCCTCCAGGTTGACGGGCATTCCAAGCTGGCTGATTGACCTGATTCGGAGGCAACTGAGTATATACTTGACCCTGACCCATTGGTCATTGCAGAGCATAGTTTCCAGGTCTAAATTGGGTCTGTTGCCCCGGATTTTTCCAAGAGAAGTTAGGGTGGTTTCTCCAACTTTGATTATAGGCATTCGAGTAGGGGTTGGATCTAACATTCTCTTGTACAACACAGACATCCTCATAGGGTGAGGATGGAGAGAAAGAAAGGGAAGGATCAGAAAAACTGGGATCGAAGGCCCCAGTTGGGAACCCATGGGGTTCCGAAAAATGCTAACTCATAGGTTGAGTAGCATCGAGTTGATTCACGAACTCCCATCTAGAAGGAGCTCGTGAGGAATGGAATCCCGAATTTTGGGATTGAGTGGATTGAGAGTTGTTCACAGAATTGCCAGCCATCCACTCTTCCATTCTTTTAGCAACCAAGTCCACCTTTTCAAGTTTATTACAAATCAATTCCATATCAAATGAATGAGAGTCATGGACTTTATTGACATTTGATCTGGGTTGCTAGGACCGGTTAAAAGTATCCATGGAGGCATGATTAATTGAATTCTCACTCATTTCCTCAAATAAATCATGTGCACTATCTGCATCTTTATTGAGGAAATTTCCTCTGCAAGAAGCATCCACATGGTTTCTGAGTTGCTCATTCAATCCATGATAGAAGATCTGCACGAGTTGCCATTTCGGCACCTCGTGGTGTGGACACCACCGCAATAAGTCCTAGAATCACTCCCAGGCCACATGAAACTGCTCCCCCGGCCACTGGGTAAAGGTAGTGATTGCCTGTCTCAAAGCATTGGTACGACCGACTGGGAAGAATTTCTTCAGAAAGGCCGATTTCAACACATTCCAAGTTCTAATTGGTCTTCCTATTGTTCTATGCCAATGCTCAGCCTTATCCCTAAGAGAGTGGGGGAAGAGCCTCATGATCATTTGCTCCTCATTTACATTTCGAGCCTTGGTGGTCTGAACCAAAGTGGTCAAATCTTCCAAGTGCTGAAACGGATCTTCGGAGCCAAGTCCATGATAATGTTTAATTAGAGTTAACACCTGGGGCTTGATTTCTACGTCACCGGCTGGAATATGGACGCCGGGACGTTCCCCGTAATTTGAAGGATCATAAAAATCCTTCAAGGGCTAAGCACCCTGCATTCTCTGGAACCATTCCTGCATTCTTTGCATTTGTTCCAGCTACCTTCGAAATTCTTCCTGTGGATTTCCAAGCAGAGGAGGCTGTTGTTCGGCCATGGAATCAAATTGACCAAAATCTAACTTGCACCTCCTAGAATGTTCTAACGGTCCTTCCAATCGGGGATTCTATGACCGTCTTTCCAGCATAAACTAGGAGAAGGTCGGAAGGACTAGGGATAGGGACCCTGCAGCACAACAAAAGAAGGTTATCCTTAAGCGAGGTAGCCTAAGGATCTACTGACTCCCAAAACCTGCCTTAAGACTGTAAATGATTTACTCTACTTGCGTCTATTTAATCCAACCAGTTAGAAGGAGGGACTGGGGAGAAGGTTCTTCCTTTGGCTTTCGCCTCCGATTCCTAGTGTACCCCCCAGCCACGGTCGTTTGACGCTACTCCCCTAGATAGACATCAGATTAATCAGTACAAGTAGGTTAATCAAAAATAATCTCAGACTAGGCCCTGAAGAGCGAATCAAACCTTAAGGCCAACGTCTACTCAATTTTATTAAGGCCTGGGATTGTGGTGCTTATGGAATGTGATGGGCCCTTACAATGGGTTGTGCCCTTAATGATTGATTGAGATTTGTGTAAGTGCGTGCACAACTAGGGTTTTCAAGCAAGATTATTGATAATGCGTGAATTTTAATGTTCAAATCTTGCTTAAGTAGCTTTTAGTTTTCAAATTAGGTGAAATGCAATCAAGTTTCTAGGCAAACCAAGTTGTAAAACACGGGTGAAGATAGTTTTCCTTTAAAATCAGAAAGAAAGTGGAGTGCCTGGAATATACCTAGATTGAAAACCCTAAGGAGGAGCTACTTGATGAGTTGGTTTTAAATAAAGTGGTGTGGCCCAAACAACTCAAACAATTGGCCACAAATGCACCACTAAGTTAGGCACTAAAAAATGGTTAACCTAGAATAATTTCTACTCTGTTATGTGTTGCTTTGTGTGTACCGGTTCCACAGATCAGAACCCAGTTGAGTAGAAAACAAATTGAGTTGATCAAGTGCCTTGAATGTGGGTGTGTGTTGTGTGTTTGTTGGAAATTACCCCACAAAATTATCTTTTTGTTATTTTTTTTTATGAATGAGGGTGGAATGAATGTGAGTGGAAATCCAAACAACCAAACTATTCCTAGGATTTATGCAAACACCTAGGTTAATTGGAATTTGGATTTAATGTGGCGAATGAAATCTATGGAGGGGGAAAGAATGGGGAAACACTTACAGTTGTCTTCAACTGCACTTTACTCCAGTCTACCGCTTGTTGATTCCTTGATGGAGGTCTCTGCAAAATAATAGACACAAGAGAAAGCTAGTTAGAAAACAAATAAAGTGCAAGAAATGCGAAGAAAAGATCAAAAATCGTTGTCACCCCGGCAACGGCGCCAAAATGTTGAACGTAATGACTCACTACGCTAACGTGTTCAGTTTTGGAAAACCTGTCGTTGTAGTTCGAAAGCGAAGAATTCGTGTTCAACAAATAAAATTTATACCGAAATGAATTCCGAGTCGAACACAGGGAGGCTACGTTGATCTATATTCGCAATTATATTTTTTTCGGATTTTTGATAAGCAAGGAGATATAATTATAATGGAGCTATCAGACTAAAAGAGAGAGAGAGAGAGAAAGAGAACATGCATTCAATATTTCAACTGTTTATATAATCAAACTAAATAAAAGTTACATTAGAAAGCAGAAAATCAATCACACTATAAAGCAGGAAAATTCTACACTAGAAAAGCTATAAATAAGAATGGGAGAGAGAAGTTATCCTGCTCGACAATTGCTTGGAGGACGAGCCGGACGGGACGACATTTGGACGAAGGAGAACGAAGGAGGACGAAGCAGAAGAATGGGAACGGAGCAGCACACCGTCGTCATCGTGGGATCCACTTCTGAAGGGGAACGAAAATTTAGACTTTATCTCGCGAGGAGCATCCTAGGTGTGGGACAAGCTTCTCTTGAGCTTTGGAGGGGTAGAGAAGAGAAGGAAGGGATGAGAATTTCGTATGGAGGGGGTCTCCTTTTATAGTTGCAAGGAGTGGGGGCAAAATGGACATTACAACTTCAAAATAATAAATGAGGGGTCTTTAGTGACAGATAAATCCGTCACTAAAGCCCCCAACATGGGCGTAGCTTCCACACCCACCCGTGCCGCCACAGCTGCCCGCACGCTCAACGCCATCGTACGTTCATTGATTCTTAGCCGTCCGATCGCAAGATCGGACATCTTAAGATGCATCTGCACCCGCTGCGCTGTGCGCCTGCCCGCGTGAGATCGTGCGTCCATGCCACGCGTTCAATCGCGCGTGAAAGCTATCGGGCACGTGTGGCCATCCGATCGTGATCCAATGCCTACCCGCGCCCAATCGCCTGTGTCTCCAACCCTCTGCTGTGGCTCGAACCAGCGCCCGCTAGTCGCATAAGCGCGCTCGACCGCTGCACTTCGGGGCGCGGATGGTCGAGCGGACGCTTTTAAGCGCGGTCGACCACAGCCGTTGGATCAAGATCCAACGGCGGAGAGCGGGCAGGTACGGGGCCTTCGTAGAATCCGTGCGTCCGTTTGGGCAGTCGAGATGGCACCACGTGGCACCATCTTGGCCGTCCATCTTCTGGAAGTTGTAGATGGTGCCACGGATGTTTGATTGACTCGATTTTTGCGTCGTTTCGCTACGATCATCGATCTAAATTCATCCGTGTGGTTGGATTTGTCATCTGAAGTGCAGATTTTCACCATCCTAGCCCTTGATCTTCTAGGGTTCCCCGATCACTATCTGATGCTACGGATGCCTGATTAGGGCGATCTTAGAGTTGTTGAACTCCAATCGCCGCCCTGACACATACATATGGTTGGATCTTTGATCCGAGGCCCCAATTAAATGTTTGCCCTGTCCAAGCACATAAAAGGAGACAATTAACCTCCATTTTATTCAAACTACTCTAAATGCAAGATGATGCATGTTATGCAATATTTATATCATGAAATGCAATCCTATGCTTAAGAACATGCAAAAATAGATATTTTAAGTAGTGTAAATGTGTTTACATCACCTACATCCCTAATTTGGATGTTAGAGATTCTGAGATGACACTTTCTATCCCAGATGCTGACATTTGAAAACCAGAAGTAGCTATGGATGTTTTGACAGAAGAAATAAATATGCTACGTGACACAGGAATTACTGAGGAACCCAATGCATATGTGGGTGAAGCTTTGAGAAAAATGAGCTGGGGACGCACCTATCATCCTAGTCAATCTAATGGATGGCTCGACTTTAAGCCTGTGGAGACAGCCTCTGATGAATCAGAGATGAGTACTGATGAGGACGAAGTAATTTCTGACGAGGATTTCAGTGACCACCCCATAAATCTTCTACTTTCACTGATACCCCCATATGACCCAGAGCCTGGAGAGGGCATGATTTTTGATGTCAATTATCATTATGCGGATCCCTATGACTCAGATTCTAGCTCTAAGATACATTTTGATCTACTCCCTCAGCAACTTCCTACTGGATTGTTGGACATGATAAATTAGCTGAATCAACATCATGATTCCCCCTCTAATTATCCTCTGTTTTCCACCACCACTCCACACTTTCTTATAGCTAGAATTTTTGGAGTAAGGGTGCACAATTAGCTGGTTCGCATCTCTGGACCACTGATTCTGGGAGCATACGAGCATATCTTTCTCTTAATCTTAGCCAGCTCCTATTCTAGAAATGACACATCTGATTGAGTGCTCGCCCAACTGGAGGCATTAAACTCAGCACGTATAAATACCATTCACTCCACATTCCACCATCATTCATTTACAACCATGTTTATACATAGCATATTTTTGTTTTAGCATATTTCCCTTTTGTATATTGCATATTAATAGGTTGGCCAGTGCTGAATATAATTTCAGAAGCAATTACAGGTGATTTCTACCCATTCTCTCCCTACAGTATTTATTTTCTTTTATATTCATGCATGAGGACATGCAAGAACTTAGGCATGGGGGGGTAGATATTTTATGCCAACACTTAGGAAAACCTCGGAGCTACATGTAAAATGTACTTTAGGACCTTAAATAAAAGAACAACCGACTCCACCTCCAATGCTCGCATTGGAGCTAGAAATTGTTCGCAATAACCATTTTCGACTCACTCGCTCACCTTTTCTTCTAAATCTAGGGTCAAGCTGATTGTAACCCGATACGGGAATTTTACGAAGTACAAATTATATGAGGTTACGTGTTTATAGCATATATACATATTGCATTCATGAATAAGATTAGTTTATTAAGAGAATGCATTAGGGATTTTATCCTCTAGTTGATTCCTGCAATTTGGAATCCAGTACAACTTTTCACACACACAAAGAATTTGCAATGGATTCACGGTGAAGGCTGATAAACGTCTTCAGTCTGTTGAGAAGAAGCAGTGCTTCTTTTCCTAAACCCCTAGATAATGTTTTGGGAGTCAGGCAGATTTTCCTCCAAAAATCCACCAAATAGTGTGAGAGTGTAGAGTGTATTGGTGCTGTAAGATTAGTACAAGGAATCTGGAATCCTAGATAATTAGGTGATGATACTCTTAGATTAGACATAGTTTTCACTCTCGATTCCCGCATATACATTTTTGTGCGAAATTGTAAGAGCCACTGAATAAGGCAAATACGCAGAGAGCGAGTTTTCATAAAACTAGGGCTAAGGTGGATGGTTACAACCATTCTCTATGGAATCCTCAGCTGAAGGAGGGTATTGATGTCAAGGTCAGAAATACATTGTCCTATTCATCTTTCCTGGTGCCATTAGTAGGCACTTCCACCAAAGAAGCCACCCAATGTCTCTTGAGTGCAACCAATCCCTAATAATGCCTCCTCAATAAAGTTCATGGATGTATGCTAGTTGTGTTATGTTGAAAAAGAAAAAAAAATGATAAAAAGAAAGAAAAACTGAAAAAAAAATAGAAAAAGAAGAAAAAGCAAAGAAAAGAATGAATATTTAGTGTTTATTTCATCGAGGCAATACCACCAAATTGAGATCCACCAAATATGGCCCTAACCTATTTTTCTTGTGTTTCTGGCTGCCCAAATACTGGCTGAGGAATTCCGACTTAGTGTTAGGGTTATGAGAACTCAATTAAATTGTTAATGCCAAGTGAGACCATGAAATACAGATCATATATGTGAATCTGGTGAGGTTGTGAGCTCTAAGAAAAAGAAAGAAAAGAAAAAGAAAAAGAGAGAATGAATACAAAGGAATCAAAAGAGAGCATAGTTTTTCTCATCTTTCTCTGAGTTGAGTTACTTAGCAACTTAGGAATCTAGATTCTGTAGTACTAGTCTCTATGTAGCACCAACTGAGAATGAGCCACCATATATATAATCCTTTCCCTTAGAGATTCTCTACCTAAGCCAAAGCTGGGGTGGAACTCATAGAATATCTTGAATACCCCAAGGGAAGAAGTCTGCCTATCCTGCTAGAATTTTTTACTAGAGGTCAAGTACAGGCATTAGAGGTATATTAGTTTTCACTCGAATCCGTTGCAAAAGATACATAGCTGCACTTTCACATTTGTCTGGATTTCTAGAGCATAGGATGAAAACAAAAAGGAGAAAAATCTCTACAGATACACTTGATAAAATAATCAGTCCCTTAAGGACCTTTTCTATAAATAATTTAGTCTTGCATTTGCTAGGGACTAGCAAGCTTAAGGAATGGGGGAATGATTGCGCAGCAATCATAGGTCTTAATTGACCTAGATTAAGCTAGGACTTAGCGTAAGTTAGGGTTATTCATGCATGCACACGCATTATCTGCATCTTTACTGCTTTCCTTTAGCTATGCATAAAATAATGTTATAATGTGTTGATTAAGTGCATTATGTCGATTGTAGGGAATAAGCTGATCAGGAGCTGGATTTGAAGCTGGATTAGGAATAACGGGAGTTGCAGTAGAGCTAGAGTAGAAGGCTTAGATTAGATGTAGGAATAATAACGCAAGGGAGTTAAAGGTTTGCTATGCTACTAAGTAGGAATAAAGCAGTAAAATATGAAGAGCTTAGGTCCATCCTAGCCCTAGGATAGCTTAGAGACATCCCCAAGCCTTAGCCACCCTTAGATTAGGCTACAACACCCTAAGAAGCCCTAAAACCCTAGTTCCAACCCTCATCTAGATGTCCAGATAAGTTATATGACATCCAGGACCCTTAGCCATCTCTTGCACAATTCAAACCCACTTCTGCAGTGTTATTGGACGTCTACACACTTTGTCAGACGTCCAATTTCTGCATAATATCCAAAACAGAACCCAAAATCCCTCCTGACTCTGATTGGACGTCTAGACAAGTCTGGACTTCTGATTTTTTAGTATAAGACGTCTGACACTATTATTGGACGTCTGATACTGCTCTCCAGTTCCTATTTTGAGATTTAAGCCTTGATCTTGGATCTTTAGGTCCCCAAACCAAATTCCAACCCCATAGGAACCTAAATTAAGGTGCCCTAACCTTAGTACATCACCTCTAGACCTCCCTAATGACCTAATTAGGTCCTCACTAAACCTTATTGACTTGGATCTTAGTCAATTCCATCAGTCTATTCAATTGGACTCATTGAGTCCAATTGAGCTCTAATCTTAACACACATTGTCCAATTTGACTCAGTGAGAGTCCAATTGACCTATACCTAAATTAATTGAGTTGTTTTACTCTCAATTAAGTTTCCACACTCCCAATTAAACTTGTATTAAGTTTAATTGCACTTTACCTTAGTGAATTAGGGTTTATAACCCTAATTTGAGACATACCTTGACCAAAACCCACTAGAACCTAACCTAATCAACCTAGCCACCTAAGTTTCGACCCACACACACCCACACACACCATCCACACAAAAATACCTAATGTAGAGTTCTCTAGAACTCTCTACCATGTGTGGTTGCCTTGGTTGCCAAACTAAGCAACCAAGAGCCATTCAATTTTTAGATCCACATTTGGTGGATCTAAAAACCACCACCCATCCTCTCTCTCTCACTCTCGCATGAGCTCCCACCATAGGCCTCTCTAGAGAATTCCATAATTCTCAAGAGAGCTTCCCTTAGGCCTATTAAAAGACATAAGGGGTGGCCATTTACATCCATTCATTTCCTTGGAAAATTCACTCCATTGGTGCCATTCACGCCCACTTCCACCTAGCTAGCCACTCCACCTCCACGAGCTCACTATCACCGCCATGGAGGACATCATGCCGAGATGCTGGATCAGCCCTACCTCTCTCCAAGGGTCAGCCTAAGCTACATTGGCCACCCCTCGTTCTCCTCCTGACCACTCCAAGGCCATTGGGGACCACCCCTGAATGCCCTTTTATTCTACTAGATTTAGTTTATGCTCTCCATTATTTTTATTGCTTTTATTACTGCTTTGTAGCATATTCTTAACTTCTCCCCCAATGACGCATGCGAAATCCCCCCATCGATTCTTACATGCAACAATTTTCTGGTAGCTAGATTTCCGTTTCAAGCATTTATGTACAAGCTTTCCTCTAGATTTCTTGTGTAAACAATTCCCCAATGAATGAATGAAAATGCATTTATATATATATATATCTCTTTATGTGTTTGAAATCACCACGACCTTAATAATTATCATATTTGCATGATTTAAGTGCCTGCTCTTTAGCTGTTGATGTAAACATGTTTACACTACTTAAGAAGTCTATTTATGCATGTTCTTAAGCATAGGATTGCATTGCATGCTATAAATATTGCATAACATGCATCATCTTGCATTTAGAGTAGTTTGAATAAAATGGAGCTTAATTGTCTCCTTTTACGTTCTTGGATAGGGCAAACATTTTATCGGGGCCTCAGATCGAAGATCCAACCCTACAGATGTGATCAGGGCGACGATTGGAGTTCAACGACTCTAAGATCGCCCTAATCAGGCATCTGTAGCATCAGATAGTGACCAGGGAACCCTAGAAGACAAGGGCCAAGATGGTGTAAATCTGCACTTCAAACGACAAATCCAACCATACGGATGGATTCAGATCGATGATCAAAGGCCAACGACGCAAAAATCAAGTCAATCTAACAACCGTGGCACCATTGACATCATCCAGAAGATGGATGGCCAGGATGGTGCCATGTGGCGCCATCTTAGTCATCCAACCGACCCTCAAGACTGCCACTGCCTCTCCAAAGAAGATCCAACACGCGATCTGGGCCGTTGGATCTTGATCCAACTGCTGTGGATGCGCACTCTTGATTTCATCCGCGCGACTATTTGGATGGCGTAACGTAGCAGTTCAGCGCCTTATCGCGAGGTGCTGGCATGGGATCGATTTGCAGCAAGGAGGTGAGGGGTGCGGGCGAGTGTCAGATTGTGATCGAACGGTCGTGCGCGCCCGGTAGTGCCCACGCGCTATTGCATGCGTGGCGGAATGCAGCATCGCATGCGATCAAGCGCACGTTGAGGAGGTGGGCGTAGCACGATCTAAGCCATCTGATCTTGCAATCAGATGGCTGAGAATGGCCGGACGTCCGCGTGCATTGTGTGCGCAGTCAAGCGTGCAGGCGCGCACGCACCTCCCACTACGTCCACGTTCAGACCTTTAGCGATGATTTTATCCGTTATTAAAGGTTCAGAATTAATGCTTTTAAAGTTGTAATTACCAAATTACCCCTACTCCTTGCAACTATAAAAGGAGACCCCCTCCACATGAAATTCTCATCCCTTCCTTCTCTTCTCTGGCTCTCTAAGGCTCAAGAGAAGCTTGTCCCACACCCAGGATGCTTCTCGCAAGATAAAGTCAATTTTTCATCCCCCTTCGAAAGTGGATCCCGTGACGACGATGACGTTCTGCCCCATTCCTGTTCTTCTGCTTCGTCCTCCTTCGTCCAGGCATCATCCCGTCCGGCTCGTCCTCCAAGCGACTGTCGAGGAGGATATTTCTCTCTCCATTCTTTTAATGCTTTCTAGAATAGATTTGCTGCTTTCTAGTGTAATCATTTTCCCGCTTTCTAGTATAATGAGCAATCATTCTAATGATGAAACTCTATGTTTATTCTACATCTCATGTTGGTTTTCGTTTGTAATATTCTTTCTCTCTCTTATTCTCTCTCTCTTTCTTTTCTATTTATTGTAAGTAGTTAGATAGTTCAAATCAATTGAATTATTTCGTGACAAATAAAAACAAACATGTTTTTAAATCAAACATCCGCCTCCCTGTGTTCAACCCAAAATTTTCATTTCGATATAAATATTATTTGTTGAACATGAGTTCTTCGCTTTCAAACTACAATGACAAGGTTTTCAAAACCAAATACGTTAACGTAGCAACTTGTACGTTCAACAATTTGGCGCCATTGCCGGGGAGGCGACACTCTTTGATTTTTTCTTCACGTTTTTATTACTTACAAATCATTTACTTCACTTCTCTCCATTCTTATTGTGATTGCAGGTGCTCTTTCAAGACGAGCAAAAGCGGTAGATTGGAGTAAAGTGCTGTGGAAGGTTTTGTAAGTTACCCCCACCTCCCACCCATTAGATTTTATTCCACAACATAATAACACAAGCATCAATCAACCTAGGTGTTCTTATAAATTCTAAGGTTAGATTGTTTGTTGTTTGACACCCATACCCGCTCCAACCCCTACATTAAAGAAAGAAAAATTAAAAAAAAATCTCACAGAGGTACACAACCTCATCTGATTTTCAAACTCAACCGGTAAATCGATCTTTGGAGCTGGTACACGATAAATGCCAATTTATCATCTTTTTTATGCATTTAAACAAACTTCTCTTAGGATTTTACTCCGCAAACGGGTTTTTGGGCAGCATTTAGGCATAAATTAGGTTAGGCATGCATTGCATTTTTATTGTCTTTTTAATATGTTTTTGTGAGTGTTAGGGATGAACAGATATACAGATCCCTAAAACCCTAGCACTCAAGAAGGCAAATGGTGAAGGAGAAGCTCAGACTAGCTCGAACTCAGCTTGATCCAGCTAACCACAGCTGGAACCTAGCTCACTTGAACTAGGGTTAGCACATCCCAACTCCATTCAGCTAATCTCAGCTGAATGGCAGCTCAAGAGAGTTCATCTTACCTCACCTTAGCTAAAGTCAGCATAGATCCAGCTCAACTTAGCTGAGTGTAGCACATCTCAGCTACTAATAGTCCACAGGGAGCTCTAGCTAGCTCAGCTGAGTTGACAGGAGTTCACCCTAGCTTAGATCCAGCTACATCCATCTACACTCAACTCCAGCCAGCTGAAGAAGAACTCATCCCAGCTCAGGAAGCTCAAGTCCAGCTCCCAGGGACTCAGCTTAGCTCAACTTAGTTGAGCTAAGCTACCTTAGCTGTCTCAACCAGCTTGATCCTCCCCGGGAGCACCAGATCTAGCTCACCTTAACTCATTATGGTAGAAGCTAGCTTACTTTAGCTTGGCTTAGTAGGTAGCAAAGAATTAGCAAGCTAAGCCAGCTAGAGTAGCTCCATGCCAGCCTCTTCAGCAGCAGCCAGCTCCAATTTCAGCTCCAGACTTTTCCTCCTCAGCTCCTCCCTCCAAACCCTACCTCCAACACCTTCTCCTCTACTCCTCCTTTAGCTAAGCTATCTTAGCTTAGCTTAGCTATCAACCAGCTCCTTGGTCAACCACCACCTTCAATTTAACCCTAGCTAGCTCCACCAACTTAAGCCCTACGTAAGCTAGCTACCCTACTCATTTTGGCGCCACTTCTTCACCACCTTTCACCCCTCAACTAACCACCAAAAGACACCAAAAGTTGGCACCAAAACTACCCCTAACAACCTCTCTTTTGCCGCCAGCTTTCAGCCCTTCATCCACCCTACACCTACCCACATAACCCATCCTAGCCATCCACATACCCCCCTTCTAGAACCCTAAGGTGGCACCACCTAATGGCCTTCTAGAAGGCGCATTTTGGCGCCAATTCTGAAGGGCACCAAAGCCTTAACTACCCCCGTATGTGTCCCTTAAGGTGGCGCCAATTAACCATGGCCATTGGATCCTTAACCACCTCCATCTCTTCATCTTAGCCCTCCATTCCAAGGGCCACCTTAGCCCCCTTCCTATTCTATAAACACCCACCACCTACCACCATTTGGGGGCATCCTCCATTAGTGTATTTTTCTACCTATACCACCTATACCTACGACCAAGAAGGAGTAGAGAAGGAGATTAAAGGGGCACATCACCAGCCCTTTTGGTGCCTTCTTCTCCCCACTCTCTTCAACTTGAGCCACGCCATGGAGGAGGACTCTTCCACATCAAGGAGGATGGCCAGGCAAGGGAGAAGGACCTAGGGTGGACGCCCACCCTTGGAGAAGAGCTTAGGGCACACCCCCTTAGGGCTTGCCTTGGAGGACATCACCTTGGTGGAGCACAGCAAGGAAGGAGTTGGAGGATTCTTTTCAAGATTGGGATCTACCAACCTTGGAGCAAGAAGCCCTCTTCTTCACCATCTATCTAGAGGATTTGTGTTTGCTTTTCTTATTTGCAATTTTCTAGTAGTAGAAGCATTCCTCTACTAGGCCTTTTTGTAAAACACTTTTTCATTTATCTAGTTGCCTTCTTTGCAATTTCTTTTTTGCATTTCTACTTGCTTTGTTTTTAGCATTCTTCACTCCCTCTCCCTAATTATTCTAGGCCTCCACTTGTCTAGAGTGAGCTTAGGCACTTTAGAAGTAGTTTATTAAATTTGAAGTGTAAATCACCTTCCCGCCACCATTTCGCATGTTGTCTTAATTCAAAAACAAAAAAAATGATATATTGAAAAATACCAAAAAGAAAGTTGAGATTTGTATTCCAAGCAAGAGAATCAATTTTGCAAACATTTGGCCTCCTTGGACAACCCTAGATACTCCCTTATCTAGGATATAAATTTAAAAGCGAAAGCGGATTTGCACGTTGCAACGACGTTAAAAACCCGCTTTTACAAATCACGCGTATTTCCCTATCATTTTTGGCACCGTTGCTGGGGAGGCACGGCTTTGCATTAGGTAATTTTCTCTTGCTTGAAGTGGATCTCATCCCCTTGTCTTTCTTTCCCTTGTGTGTGCAGGAATTACAGCGGGAAGGCGGGAATCTGGAAGTGAGAGCTCAAAGATCCTTTTCTTCCTGTGAAATTCTGGTTGGTTCCTCTTTCTGGTCACATAATTAATTAAGACTACCAAAAATATATTAAACTTGGCTTTCAAGATCCCAAACAACTTGATTAAGTGGAGTGGTGTATTTTAAAATCCATTGTTTGCTTGAATGCTTCTTTAGGACCACTCCATTACAAGTATTGGTGTTCTATTTTTCGGATCCAGATTTCTATCTGGAATTGAAAAATCGATTTCTAACACCACAATCCTCCAAAAATCATAAAATTTCATAAAATGATTCAAAATTAAGTTAGGAACATTTTTACAAATTTCAGATCAATTGGATTTGTATTTAATTTTTAAAAATTCGTGGATTGCAGAGGGGTCACACCCTCTAATCTTCTTATTTTACTACTGTCCGTGAATTTTTACAATTTTTATACTCATCCAATTTTCATGAAATTTAGCTTGATGGAATCCTTGTGAAATTTTACACATCACATAAAATCACAAAAATTTTCTGAGGTCAATGGTAATACTGAAAAGTCCACAATACCCACAGGTATCATTTCTGGACTTTGACACCAGTATAATGAAAAATTTAAAATAATTATCAAAGAAATTCCTAAAATCTTAAAAAAATATTTTCTAGAATCCTTGTTTGATTTCACTCAAGGTAGTGGTGTTTGTTGCATTGATTTGACCACTATCTATTCAAAAAGCCTAAAAATAAATCATTGGTAGTTAAATTTCTGTCTTAGGGATAATTGGCTTAGGGTTTCTTTCTTTTTTGCTAGAGATTCAATTTAAAGGAAATATACAATCACCCATACAACTTATTTTCCTTTGATTGTGGATTTTCAAACTTGTTTGAAAATTTAAGTAGAGAAAACCTAAAACACATTCAATTAAATTGAATCCTAAAAGACATAAATACAAAAAAAAAAAATTGTGTGACAACTTGATTTTCATTGGAGCCACTCTCCAATTCTTGCACACACACCAAAAAAATTAAAATAACAGGGCAACAACCCAATAAACGTCCTTCACATTTCGTGTGCACTATAGCATTCTAGACCTAATTAAAACTTGTAGCAACTTGACCCCTAAGGCTTTATCAACCTAGGCTTGCTATCTAGGTCTTAAGTTTCCTTTAGTTAGTACCAATTCTGTCATCTATATCTGGTGTTCAGGCTAAGGGGCCGTGTCAAACGACCAGGCGCGTGTTTGTACAAGCACCTAGGGTTTTCCCTGGGAAACGTTTGGGCTCAAACCTCCCCTTAAGCAACTTGGTTAGATTTGTTGATAGAACGGGTATTCACTATTGACTACTTATTTCCTACATAGACCAAGTCTTAGGTTATTATTAGGGAGTCGCATTTAAGTTAGGTCTAGTTTTGTTTGTTTGAATTGCACACTTTCTCTCATCTCTTTCTCTTCTCCCCTCGCATTCTTCCATTTTATGCACAGGCGACGGTCTCAAAATCCACACTTGGAAGGACCATTTGATTTCGCCCCCTGCGCAAAAAGACCACTTTTTCTGTCTTCTTCTCCTGAAAAAATGGAAACACAACAAAATAGGTCTACTGACCCTTCCACTTCCACCTCTAACCCCACCACTAACCCTAATTCTAACCCTTCCACCCAAAACCCACCCACCATTAACTTCCCACACTTGGAGATCCCTAATCTTGAGTTGCCCCAAACACAACATCAAGACCCCCACCTGATCTTTTCAAACTGATGGCCAAGCAGATTGATAAATTAAATTCCAATCAACAAACATTGACTAGGAAGATCCAAAACCTAGCCAATCCAAGGCCAAACCCACCACCCCGTCAGCAGCCTATTGTTCCTCTAAAAGATTTCTATGATCCGTCTTATTATGAGGAACGACCAGGGGTGGTCATACTAGAGGGGGACTTTGAGATCAAGCCTGCTGTCTTGAACCTAATTAAACACTTTCATGGCCTTCCTAGGGAAGACCCTTTCAGCCAGCTTGAAGAGCTAACTCTTCTTGCACAGACAACCCGTTCTCGAAATGTGCAAGAAGATATATGGCTGATGCGGCTTTTTCCATTATCTCTTAAAGATAAGGCCGCTTATTGGTTCAGGACCATTGGTCGACCCATCACAACTTGGCCTCAGCTCAAGAGTGCCTTCCTCAAGAAATTCTTTCCCATAGGTCGTACCGATTCCTTGCGAAGATCTATTATGACCTTTCACCTAAAATCTACTGAGACTTTCCATGATTCTTGGGAAAGAATTCAAGATCTTTTAAGAAGTTGCCCGCACCACGAGATTCCTTTATGGCAGCTTGTGCAAATCTTCTATCTTGGATTAAAAGATCAAATTCGACATTTTGTCGATGCCTCGTGTGGCTAAAACTTCTTAAATAAAGATGCTGAAAGTGCCTACGACCTGTTTGAAGAAATGAGTGAAAACTCATTTAATCAAGCTTCTATGAACACATTTTGCAGAACCTAAAACCCGCAGATCGATGTTCATGAAATAGGCACTCAATCTATCCTTGTCACCTAAGACGATCTTCAATTGATCGCTCAAAAGCTCGACCAGATGCATATTAATTAAAAGAAAATTCAGGAAAGACTGGCCACATCAACCCAAGCTCCACACCCACATCTAACCCAACCTAACTTTCCACAAAGAGAAAATTTGCACAATCTCAACACTACTACTGCTGATTATTCTGAGGTTGCCCATGATTCACTGGGGAATTACAACTATCCAGATCTTAACTCCACTCAAAATATTTCTGGCATCCAGGAGCCCTTTAAAAATTCCTCCAATTGGAAAAATTACCCGAACTACTCCTGGAATAATCAAGTTTCTTCCCAACCATATCATTTTAATGGGTATGAACCGAATCCAAACTTCCATCCTGGGCCATCCCAACAAGACATCAATGCCCAGATGATGCGAATCCTGCAGGAAATGCAAACAAAAATGACGGAAGTAACCCGCACCATCACAAATCTGAGCAATCAGATTGGGGTTACTCCCATGCAAAGATCTACAGGACATCTTCCGTCCCAACCCATGCCCAACCCTAATCACCAAGGGAACCATTATACGGGATGAACTCCACACTATCTGAATCAACCTCCTCCTAATCCACCACCTCAGCAGCCGCCCAGGTTTCACAATCACAGGCCCCCCCACCTCCTCCAAATAATAATCCGACTGCACATGCAGTTACTTTGAGGAGTGGGAAAACCACCACTGACCCCGGGCCTTCACACAAACCTGGAGAAATACCTGTGCCCATTGACTCTCCACCTCCCCATCAGGAAGAAAAAGAAATACAGAAATCTCAAGACAAGATTCCTATCCTTTTCCCACAAGCTCTCCTCCCCTCCACCAACAAAAAAAAGAAATCTGAGCCCACTACAAAAGAACTCATGGATCTATTTGGGCATGTTCATATCAATATTCCTCTCCTAGATGCCATCAAATATATACCTTCCTATGCTAAATTTTTGAAGGAGAATTGTACTCCTAAAAGGCAGGCCAAAAATCTGGGACAAGTGATCTTTCGGAGATAGTAAGCTCTGTCACACAGAGTAAGCTGCCTCCTAAGATGAAAGATCCAGGGGCGCCTTTAATTTCTGTAATTATTGATGACGCTACCTTTAATCGCGCCCTCCTTGATCTTGGTGCCTTAGTTAATATTATTCCCACGAATTTATTCGAAGAATTTCAAATAGGTGAATTAAAACCTGTTGAGATTACCTTGTAATTAGCCGACCAATCTACAATCAAACCTCATGGGATTGTCGAGGATGTTTTGGTCAAGGTCCAGAATTGTGTCTTCCCTGCAGACTTTCTGGTTCTTGACATTGAGGTACCTGAATCATTACTGGACTCCCCAATAATCCTTGGACGCCCATTTTTGGCCACTGTAAAGGCAAATATCAATTGCCACACAGGCAAAATGGATATCACTAGTGCAGGCCAAACTCTCACTTTAGATATTTTCAAATCCTCCAGGAGATTCCATGATGATAACTTTTTTGAGGACTCAGATACTGAAATTTCCAATATGGTGGAGGAGACGATGTTAATAAATACCCTTACCGACCATAATTTTTTTGAGGACTCTGATTCAGAATCAGTGGTCTGCAAAATCTGTGATTTGGAAACTTGTCTTGACCCCAAATTTATTCCTGATACACCCCCTGAGTACCCTAAAACACCCACTATTCACACACCTAATTTTTCCACACTAACTTCACCCAATCCTCACCATTCCTTCCCTGACTCCTTTCTTACGAACCTGCCACCAACCCCACCCGAGTTTGGCATCCAACCTAATTTAAAACCATGGCCAGACTCGGGCTACACTTATCATTTTCCATCCAACTTTGATTCCAATATTGCTTCTAATCAATTTTCTAGGGATCTTGAAGAAGACACCTTTTTTGCAAGCATCCAAGTGTCCAATTATTTACATGATTTTACATCTTTCATGCATACCTTCACGCCCAGCTGAATGGCATAAAAGATAGCACTGGATGGGAGGTAACCCATCATTTTTTCTCGCTTTCCTTTTTCTTCTTTTTCCAGGTTTTATTCATCCTAAACCCGATCGTTCTTCACTAAGGTGATTCCTTTTCCCTCCTAATGCATGAGGACATGGCATATCATAAGCATGGGGGGGTGCTTTTAAATTTCATGATAGATTTAGGATTTTCAAAACCTAAAAATATGCATTTTTCTTTAATTTATTTCCTGCTTGCATACCCAAAAATATAAAAATGTTGAAAACTTTTTGGGGAAAATTTTGAAATCAGGACTAAGGTCGAAAAATTCACTTTTGGTACACTGCGATTTAATCTTTAACAAACTAAGGATGAGGATATGAATCTGATCATTAGAATTTCAGGGTCTATTTTAGACTAGATCAGATATCCTTCTCTAAAATTCCACCTGAACTCATGAGAGTTCAGGTGGCTTGATCCTATTTTGTAATACGGAAAGTATTTGACTTAGTTTTTGATTCAAAAACTTGCATGTCTTGAGAAACTTCTTGTGTCAATTTTCACACACAAGCCAACAGTTAAAAACAACTAAAAAATTGAAAAACACCCTTGTTTTGACTTACTAAAAGTCTGAAGTTCCCACCGTTGAGAAAGAGGAAAATGCCTCCTTTGAGGACGCGATGTCAACATGTTACTGCCTTGGCGCTGCTCCATATCTATATTTCATATCTTTAGACGGAGCATTAAAGCGCATTTTAGCAGCTCAAGTGTCTTGGACGGTGCTCTACCTATAGGGTTGGAGCAAGAGCCTAAGTTTGCTTGGAGCGTCCCTTTACACCGCATCGTGTTTTGCGGTTGTGAGCTCCTGGGTGGTCTCATGGACAGTGCTATCCCGAAGTACTGGCTCTAGAGCCCCCTCGACGAATGGTAACGGGAATGATGATCCTGACACATCTGTTGTAAGGCTAAGCTAAAAATAAGCATGGGGAAAAAAAAAAATTAACACGCCCTTATAAATGTTGGCTTTTCACAAGCACAGACACAAGGTTTTAAAGGATTTTGCAAGTTGCGAATCAGATTCATAAGCCAGAAAAATCCTAAAAGCAAAAATTTCAAGTCATCTGAATTAACAAAGGGTTAATTTGTGAATTTTCTAGAAGATATATTGATCCCGTTTTGTCTAATGGTTGGATCCAAAAACAAATCCTGATGTTTATCTTTAACAAATCCCGCACCTCCTGTGTTTTAATCTAAGAAGGTCCCTTAATCTCTTTTTCTCCTCAAAAGTCGAAAAAATTAGATTTCCCAAAAATTTCATTTTCCAAAAAAAAATTGAAGTTTTGCTAAGAGACTAGCAAAAGATAAGCATGGAGGTGTGATAAACGCCAGTTTATCATCATTTTTATACATTTAAACAAACCTAGCTCTTAGGATTTTACTCCGTAAATGGGTTTTTGGGCTGTATTTAGGCATAAATTAGGTTAGGAATGCATTGCATTTTTTATTATCTTTTTAATATGTTTTTGTGAGTGTTAGGGATGAACAGATATACAAATCTCTAAAACCCTAGCACTCAAGAAGGCAAATGGTGAAGGAGAAGCTTAGACTAGCTGGAACTCAGCTTGATCCAGCTCACCACAACTGGAACCTAGCTCACTTGAACTAGGGTTAGCTCATCCCAGCTCCATTCAGCTAATCTCAGCTGAATGGCAGCTCAAGAGAGTTCATCTTAGCTCACCTTAGCTAAAGTCCGCATAGATCCAACTCAACCTAGCTGAGTGTAGCACATCTCAGCTCCTAATACTCCACAGGGAGCTCTAGCTAGCTCAGCTGAGTTGACAGGAGTTCACCCTAGCTCAGATCCAGCTACATCCAGCTCCACTCAACTCCAGCCAGCTGAAGAAGAACTCATCCCAGCTCAGGAAGCTCAAGTCCAGCTCCCAGGGACTCAGCTTAGCTCAACTTAGTTGAGCTAAGCTACCTTAGCTGTCTCAACCAGCTTGATCCTCCCTGGGAGCACCAGATCTAGCTCACCTTAACTCATTATGGTAGAAGCTAGCTTACTTTAGCTTGGCTTAGCAGATAGCAAAGAATTAGCAAGCTAAGCCAGCTAGAGTAGCTCCATGGCAGCCTCTTCAGCAGTAGCCAGCTCGAATTTCAGCTCCACACTTTTCCTCCTCAGCTCCTCCCTCCAAACCCTGCCTCCAACACCTTCTCCTCTACTTCTCCTTTAGCTAAGCTATCTTAGCTTAGCTTAGCTAGCAACCAGCTCCTTGGTCAACCACCACCTTCAATTTAACCCTAGCTAGCTCCACCAACTTAAGCCCTACGTAAGCTAGCTACCCTACTCATTTTGGTGCCACTTCTTCACCACCTTTCACCCCTCAACTAACCACCAAAAGACACCAAAAGTTGGCACCTAAACTACCCCTAACAACCTCTCTTTTGGCACCAACTTTCAGCCCTTCATCCACCCTACACCTACCCACATAACCCATCCTAGCCATCCACATACCCCCCTTCTAGAACCCTAAGGTGGCACCACCTAATGGCCTTCTAGAAGGCCCATTTTGGTGCCAATTCTAAAGGGCACCAAAGCCTTAACTACCCCCCTATGTGTCCCTTAAGGTGGCGCCAATTAACCATGGCCATTGGATCCTTAACCACCTCCATCTCTTCATCTTAGCCCTCCATTCCAAGAGTCACCTTAGCCCCCTTCCTATTCTATAAAAACCCACCACCTACCACCATTTGGGGGCATCCTCCATTAGTGTATTTTGCTACCTATACCACCTATTCCTACGGCCAAAAAGGAGTAGAGAAGGAGATTAAAGGGGCACATCACCAGCCCTTTTAGTGCCTTCTTCTCCCCACTCTCTTCAACTTGGGCCACGCCATGGAGGAGGACTCTTCCACTTCAAGGAGGACGGCCAGGCAAGGGAGAAGGACCTAGGGTGGACGTCCACCCTTGGAGAAGAGCTTAGGGCACACCCCCTTAGGGCTTGCCTTGGAGGACATCACCTTGGCAGAGCACAGCAAGGAAGGAGTTGGAGGATTCTTTTCAAGATTGGGATCTACCAACCTTGGAGCAAGAAGCCCTCTTCTTCACCATCTATCTAGAGGATTTGTGTTTGCTTTTCTTATTTGCAATTTTCTAGTAGTAGAATCATTCCTCTACTAGGCCTTTTTGTAAAACACTTTTTCATTTATCTAGTTGCCTTCTTTGCAATTTCTTATTTGCATTGCTACTTGCTTTGTTTTTAGCATTCTTCACTCCCTCTCCCTAATTATTCTAGGCCTCCACTTGCCTAGAGTGAGCTTAGGCACTTTAGAAGTAGTTTATTAAATTTGAAGTGTAAATCACCTTCCCGCCACCATTTCGCATGTTATCTTAATTTAAAAACAAAAACAACGATATATTGAAAAATAGCAAAAAGAAAGTTGAGATTTGTATTCCAAGCAAGAGAATCAATTTTGCAAACATTTCGCCTCCTTGGACAACCCTAGATACTCCCCTATCAAGGATATAAATTTAAAAGCGAAAGCGGATTCGCGTGTTGCAACGACGTTAAAAACCCGCTTTTACAAATCACGCATATTTCCCTATCAGTACACACATTCAAACACATAATTGAGTAGAAATCAGATTGGGTAATCATTTGTGTGACTAATTAAGTGGTGCAACAGGCCAATTGTTTGAGTTGATTGGGCCACACCACTTCAATTAAAATCAACTCATCAAGTAGCTGCCACTTAGGTTCAACTATTAGGGATTTACCAGGCACTCCACATTCTTTTTAAGTTTCAAAGGAAAACATCTTCACTTATGCTTTCAAAACCTGGTGTGCCAAGAAAACTTGTTTGAAAATACCCAAAGTTGAATCCTAATAGCTACTAAGCAAGATTTGAACTCTAAAATTCGCCACATAAAAAATAATCTTGCTTGAAATCCACTGGTTGTGCACACACACAAATTAATCAATCATTAAGGGCACAACCCATTTAAAGGGCCCATCACATTCCAAAGCACATTCAAACCTAACCCTAAATAAAACAAAGTAGACATTGGCCTATTGGATTCGACTCACTCTTCAGAGCCCAGAACGAGATTATTTTCGATTAGTCTATTTCTACTGTTCAATCTGATGTCCAGCTAGGAGAGCAAAATCAAACGATCACGGCTGGGGGGTACACTAGGAACCGGAGGAGCAAGCCGAAGGAAGAACCTTCTCCCTAGTCCCTCCTTCTAATTGGTTGGATTGAACAGACAGAAATAGATTAAATCGCTTCTCTATCTCAAGACGGGTTTTGCGAGTATGTAGGTCTTTAGGCTAGCCCACTTAAGGACAGATTTGATTGTTTGTATTGCAGGGTGCCTTTCTTCCTCCTGCTTATCATGAATCCTTCCACATATTACACGCATTCCCACTCTTTCCCTTCTGTTTTGAATTATCCTCAACATGACGATTATCTCGACTCAAACTGTAATCAACCATCAGTTAGTTGGGATAACTCAGATTAGGGATACAGTTCCGGACCTCCGTGTTCAGGGTCTAACCCTGAACACTTTGATTGTGATTTCTATCCTTCTCAGAGCCACATCGATTATAGATCGTCAACCTTTCATGAACAACCTAATACGATATACAATCAAGAAGGATACACCGATCTTTACCCATCCTCTGATTACACTTCCTTTAGGTCATCACCACCGTTTGTACAATCTGAAATGACCTACTATCAGGAAGGGTATAACGAATCTCAATTCGTTAATTCCCTTGCATTGATCCCAAACCTGCCCAACCCTAAACCAACTCATTTGGTTCAGGGTAACCAGGTTCAAGAAAAGGTTCTGGCTAACTTGAGGAATATTATATAATCTTTAGAAGTTCAGCCAATACCTTGCATTAAGAGATTGGAGCCCCTGATTGAAATGATTGATGATTTAAACAAGTCTTTGTTGGATTGGCTCCAAGATGTTAAGGATAAGAACTCGGGTGAGTTTCTACTAGGGAAATTAGCGAAATTGAGGATGAGATTTGTGGTCGCTTTGATTCAATCATGGGCTGATTCCCAGGATGAACCCTCTTCAAGAAAGCCAATGCCAGAATCCGTTCAGGCACCTGTTGGGGGGGACACGTGTTACAAGGCTGACCAGATTGAATTAAAGCAACCAATTAAGGATGATCTGATTTCTTCACCTGAGATCCCTGAGCCGGGGTATGGGGAAACGTATGTCTCCTTGGAACAGAAAGTGACAGATGATTTTGAGACAAACATTAATACGAATCTTGATTCTGATGGTGAAGATTCAAGTTGCGAAGTCTCACGCGAGTTTACTGAACACGATTTCTGTGAGACGATTGGGCTTGAGGAATCTGATAGATCAATTGATAGCCCAATAACTGAGGAAATTGATTTTATTATGGCTCACATTACTGATCCAGAATCGCATTTTCTGGAGGATTCAATTCAATGCCCTGATTGTCAGTTACACCCCGTTGAGCCTATTGATGATTCTATTTCTAAGATAATTAGACCCAAGTCAATTTTGATTTAGCCACATCATTTAGACTTGGAGATTTCAGACGGGGTGATTAATATGCACGAGGTCCTGGAATTTGACATGCTGAATGAGGAGGATAGGAGCTGGGAAATTTTGATTTGGGAAGCAAGTTCTGGAGGAAGTAGAAGACTGAGTCGAAGGGTTCTTATTAAGTTGAAACCATCAAACCAGGACCCTTACAACATTTGTTTTGAGGATGTCGAACCCAAGCACACATTCAATGATTATCCTTTCGAGCTTGATTTTTCTATATCCTAACTTTTTGGTCTTGGGTTGTATCTTCATAAATCGCAAGCTCGACCCTGCTTGCATACTAATTTTAGGTTTTGGGTAACTTTTATCCATAACCTAAGATATTCTCGATTATGGGGTATGGGTCTACACCACAATCTTGTCCACATTTGTGGACATCTGCTAACAGGTCAGAAGTTTCTTATGTTTATTTTAATTTTGACCTACACTTGTGAATTCTTCATTTCTCTTCTTTGTATAGTGTGGCGAGCTGAAGGCACTAAATTCAGCACGTATACAATTTTTTTTAGTTTTCAACTCGGAGCGGACCTAACATTCACACAATTCAGGTGCTTTCTACGCTATTCCACTCTATTTATGTCTTTTTAATACAATGAGGACATTGCATTAGATAGGCACGGGGGGTGGATATTCATCTCTGAATTTATTCGTCAGCTCCGTAAATTTGTTTTATTTTATTAAAAAAAAAATGGAATTAGGAAAGAGAACTTGTGTTTAAGAAAAATTTTAATCTTAGGAAATACTACATTATGATTTGAACACAAAGACCCTTCAGGTCTTTGGACTTAATCAGCCCGTATATCCACTAAAATGTTGATTTGTTTTTCGAGTTCTCGCCAACCTAAATTCTATTTTAATTGAAGTAAATAAGTTTGGGTGATAAGTACACGACTTATCAACCCGCCATCTGATTTAAGGGAACTTTGAGTTTCAAGCATCAACACACTATCTTGTCACTGACTCGTTGTTTGGCGATTTTAACGGAACTTGGGTAGCTAGTGAACCTTCTAGGGTGATATGGCAGGCAAGTTATCATGGGTAACAGCCCATAGGTAGGTTGTCTAGAGCCTAGTCATTGGACCTTTTTCTTTTTGCTACTTTTATGTAAATCTTAGACCAGGGAAGCCACCTACTTAAAAAAAGAAAAAGTCAAAAAAAGAAAAGGAGAAAAAAAAAGAAGAAAGAAATAAACCACACTTTGCCACACGAGTATGGCTGGCAAGTTGTCGGTGGTAACAGCTCATCGGCCGGTTGTCCAGAACTCAGCACAGTAAATGCACTGAAAATTCCCAACACACTTAGGAAGAAGCGGAGAGGTAGAATAAACCAGGGAGATATACACTGGATTCACCCTTGTGTTGACCCCGTAAAAAGATAAAAGTAGGGAGAAAGCTACCGATTGTAAAGATACACCTTTAGGCAGAATTTTCTTTTCTAGGTCACCTAGAGGCGTAGAAATCCGAAGTCCATTTTAACTGTCGGTCAACGAGTCTATCACATTCACAATAAGATGCTTAAAACTTAGGGTTCTCATCAAATCTTGGGTGAGTTGAATGGCCGTAGAAAGCCACTCTTAAACCCTAAAACTTGAAAATCCAAAAAAATTAGAAAAGAGGAAAAAGAGAAAAAGAAAATTTTCTTTGAATAAGGCGAGGACTTGAGGCGGTTTGCATTTTGGCAGATAGTCGGGCAGTGTTGTGTCTTTGAAAGTTCAGATCCTAAGTAGACAATTTCTTAATGACTGAGAATAACTCATGCCTAAATAATCCAACCTGATTCTTTTATAAATAGAATATAGTTTTTGCTAGGGACTAGCAAAAGATAGGCATGGGGGTATGATGTAAACACGTTTACACTACTTAAGATGTCTAGTTATGCATGTTATTAAGCATAGGACTGCATTGCATGCTATAGATATTGCATAACAAGCATCATCTTGCATTTAAAGTAGTTTGAATAAAATGGAGGTTAATTGTCTCCTTTTATGTGCTTGGATAGGGAAAGCTTTTTATTGGGGCCTCGGATCGAGGATCCAACCGTACAAATGTGATCAGGGCAACGATTGGAGTTCAACGACTCCAAGATCGCCCTAATAAGGCATCTGTAACATCAGATAGTGACTGGGGAACCCTAGAAGATCAAGGGCCAAGATGGTGTAAATCCACACTTCAAATGACAAATCCGACCACATGGATGGATTCGGATCGATGATCGCAGCCCAATGACTCAAAAATCGAGTCAATCCGACAACCGTAGCACCATCTACATCATCCAAAAGATGGACGGCCAAGATGGTGCCACGTGGCACCATCTCAGCTGTCCAACCAGCCCTTAAGACCGCCACTACCTCTCCAAAGAAGATCTAGCATGTGAACTGGGCCATTGGATCTTGATCCAACGGCTGTGGATGCGCATGCTTGATTTCATCTGCGCGACTATTTGCACGGCGTAGCGCAGCGGTTCAACACCTTATCGCGAGGCGCTGGTGTGGGATCGATTGGCAGGAAGTAGGCGAGGGGCGCGGGAGAGCGGGCATCGGCGAGCATCGGATCACGATCAAATGGTCGCACATGCCCAATAGCGCCCACGCGCTATTGCACGCCCGGCGATAATGTGGCATCGCACGCGATCGGGCGCACGGTGAGGAGGCAGGCGTAGTGCGATCTAAGCCGTCCAGAATGGCTGTACGTGTGCGTACGTTCCGCACGCGGGCAAGCAAGCAGTCGCACGCGCGCCGCCCACTACGCCCACGTTCAGTCCTTTAGCGACGGTTTTATCCGTCACTAAAGGTCCTGAATTAATGTTTCTAAAGTTGTAATGACCAAATTGCGCCCACTCCTTGCAACTATAAAACGAGACCCCCTCCACACGAAATTCTCATCCCTTCCTTCTCTTCTCTCCCTCTCCAAAGCTCAAGAGAACCTTGTCCCACACCCGGGATGCTTCTCGCGAGATAAAGTCAATTTTTCGTCCCCCTTCGAAAGTGGATCTTTCAATGACGACGACATGCTGCCCCGTTCCCGTTCTTCTACTTTGTCCTCTTTCGTCCTGCTTCGTCCTCCTTCATCCAGGCGTCGTCTCGTCCAACTCGTCCTCCAAGTGACCGTTGAAGTGGTTGGTTCAACCGGGTTTTATTGTTATAACGTTGTAGTATTGCCAGTTATTACCAACATTTCAAATATATAAATTTTTTACTCAGAAAATAAAAGAGTTCCCGAGGTCGAACTCAGGGAGCAAGTTGTATTCTAGAGATACACATGTTTCTTTTACAAAAAATAAAGAAAGAGAGAGGGAAAGAATTTGTTGTTCTCTTTGTTTTCTCCTCGTGATGTTCTTCTTTCTTTCTTTCTTCAGATCTCCTTCTTCTTCTTTGTTCTGCAGAGGTGATGCTCCTCTTTCTTTCTTCAGATCTCCTTCTTCTTCTTCCTTGGTTTCTGTCTTGGCCTCTCTTCTTCTTTTTCTGCAGTCTCTTCTGTGAAGGTTTCTTCTTCCTTGGCTCTGCTGTACTTCTTCTCTGCAGCCTTTCCTCTTCTTCTGCCTTGCTCAGCCTCTTCTTTAGAGTTTCTTCTTGTTTCTCCTCCCTGCGGCTAAGTGTCAGCTTCTTTTCTTTTTCAGCCAGGGACCTCACCCCTCCTTTTTTCTTCTTTTCCCTTCAGGCCGTCGTCTGATTTCCAAATCAGACGACTTAAACTACCTGTTGCTACAGTCAGCTTCCTTCTTCTTCCGCGGGTCTTCTTCTTCGCCTGTGCCTGCACACTTCAGAGTTTTTCGTCAGAGGCAAAACCTACTCTACCCTCCCCCCCCGCGTCTCTCTCTCTCTCTAAGACCACTCTTGGGAAAGCTCTCCCAGAGCTGCCGGGTAACCGGGTTCGGGTCAGGCCCAGGTCCAGGCCCACCGGCGTGCGTGGTGGGCGAGGAGTGCAGGTCAGTCTTAAGTCGGGTCGGGTCGGGTCAGGTCCGCGGGGCGTAAGCGCGGACGAGACCGGGTAACCGGGCGGGTGAAGGGGACCTCACCCCGTGTGCTGAGGCAGTAAGCCTCCAGCACTTTTGCATCTTATATCGCTGCCCCTCTTCAGGCTTTTCCGAGGTGGCACTAAATGTCCCACCTCAATTGCGCGCCCGCAGCGGGGAAATCAGCGGGAGATCGCGGCGTCGCGCGAAGCCTTCTGCCTTAGCTGCGAGCCTGGTGTTTTGTCGGAACGCCTCGCAAGGCCTGGGAGTTGAATCTGGGCGTGGCGCTGAGCGTGGTGCGCCTGTAGCTGCAGGCGGAAGCAGTTCCTCCTGCACGGCAATGGCGGCGGAGGTCGGGTGGCCTGTTCACAAGAAAACAGCCTCTCGGCCTGATCAGAAAGTGCCAGGAGCTTCGCCAGGGTGCGGCGAAGCTCGTGTGGGTGGTGGCGAAGCGCGGGGCGGCGTGCAAGGGCTGCCCTAGGTCGGACTGTGGGTCGGAGGATGGGTTTGTTGGGGGAAGCGTTACGGAGGTGTCGAGTGGTAGTGAAGGGGTGGGGGGTGCTCAGTGTGATGAGGCGGAGGTGCGGTGAGGGTCGGCGAGCCGTGTGGGTTGCTGAGGTGATGGGAGCGGCTCGCCGGAGGGTGGCCGGAGACGAAGGGGGTGACGATGGTCAGGGTCGGTCGAGGGCTTAATTGAATAAATTGAAAGCGGGGAAAGAAAGAGGAGAAGAAGGGGAGTAGCTCTAGCTTACTTGCAGGGACGAAGGGGCAGGAACAGGGCGACAGTCGTATCGACTGTCGCCAGAGAAGACGATGCTCAGGGAAAGGGGCGGCGGCGAGCAGAGAGCCGGAGAGGCGCCAGCTGGGTGCGGCGTGGCGCGGGAAGAGCAGGGGAGGAAGTCTCTGCTGCTGGTATTGCGGCAGAGCAGAGAGGTGGAGGGGGAGGAACCGCCGGAGCTGGTGAGCGTCTGCCGGAGAGAGAAGAGAGGAAAGTTGGGGATTTTCTCCGTCAGATCCAAGCTGCCCCGGTCGGTGGAGCAACGGGGGGTATTTATAGGGATCAAACAGGGAGGAAGGCGGAGGGAGACGACGTGTCTCCCTCGCCGGAGGATGGCCGGAAACAAGAACCCATACCGTCCGTGCATTCGCACGGCCGGTATGGTGGGTTACAACGACCAGGGGGGTGTCCCTGCGACGGCTGACGACGTAGGGCACCCCCGGTTTACTTGCCAGGTCCCCCACCTCACCCTGCGCGGCGCCATGCTCCGCGCAAGGTCGCCGGAGCATGGTGCTGGCAGGTTTTGCAGGGGGGACCTGATCGCAAAGAACGAAGGAGAGTTTGGGGCCAAAATGCGAGGGTTCAAAAGTTGAGGGCCAAAGAGTAAATATATGAGGACCAAAGTGTAAAGTCGGTCAAGGAGGTTTCTTCTTAGGCTCAAGTTTTTATACATGACTAATTAGGACCTAAGGAATCTGATGGTGAATTTCATTTCTATATTAAACCTTGTTTGATCGATCAATTTATGCAAAAACCCAAATTAAGTTATTAATTGGGCATGGTTCTCAATGTAGGTCAAAATGGGTTCTCAAGGCCAAATTGAAGGTTCTAAACCCTAGAGATTATTTTTCTATGAATTTTAGAGGGTTTATTCTATTTTTACTTTGCCTCGAACCTTGTGAATTGAAGTGGGTTGTTTTAGGGTTACAGATTATCATTTAGTTTCTTGGAATTACTGTAGCCCTCGCTAGATCATTTCATCCCACTTTTATTCTTATTAAGCTGCTTTGACCTATGTTTGGGCCCTGAATTACCCTGTATGCAGATTATACTGGTAAAATTGCATTTTTACCCCTTATGACTTATTTTCTTCTTAAACTCAGAATTCTCTGAGTTAAGCCTTTCCTTGAGATATGTAGGAGCTTTTATCCTTTGTATTAGGTCAAAATGAGCTAGTTATGGCTCATGATGAGGTTCTCATCAACCGTCAAGGAGGATATTTCTCTCTCAATTTTTGTTAATGCTTTCTAGAAGAGATTTACTGCTTTCTAGAATAGATTTACTGCTTTCTAGTGTAATCACTTTCTTGCTTTCTAGTGTAATGAACAATCATTCTAATGATGAAATTCTATGTTTATTCTACATGTCATTTTGGTTTTTGTTTGTAATATTCTTTCTCTCTCTTATTCTCTGTCTCTTTCTTTTCTATTTATTGTAAGTAGTTAGATAGTTCTAATCAATTGAATTATTTCGTGACAAATAAAACCAAACGCATTGTTTTTAAATCAAACATCCGCCTCCCTGTGTTCGACCTGGAATTTCCATTTCGGTATAAATTTTAATTGTTGAACATGAGTTCTTCGCTTTCAAACTACAATGACAAGGTATTCAAAACCAAGCACATTAGTGTAGCAACTCGTACGTTCAACAACTGTCTATCCATTAGGCAGCAGCATGTCGTTTCCCGGGGATATTGAAAATCTAACGATAGACACTTTCTCCATAAATAGTCACCACCTCACTAGAATCGTGCGCACAGAAACTCACACGTTCACCTTCGTAAATTATTTGACGCATGCGCACGTGATCCGAGTTAATAACAGAAGTGGTAAAGTTTTAGTTAGGAGATTGGAAACCGGTATGCATTTTTAAACAAAGTAAAGCAGTAAAAGGATCGATTTTAAAAGTGAAAGCAACGCCTCCCAGAGACGAAAGATCGAGACTCAAGTCTCGTAATTTTTGCAAAACAACATCTTTGTTGGATCGTACTTCGTGACTATACTACGAAGCATTTCCTTCATATCAAAACGTGCATTACGCTTTCAACATGCGTGGATGAGCAGAGAGAATGTGTGGGGCTTCCAAGTTGAAAACTAACCGTAGGATGGGATCTGGGGTTGTAGTAAGCACACACGCCGATTCACACGAAGCTTCGACTAAGATCGAGCCGTAGATCAAGATCAAGAGAGAACGGATGGTTGAGATGCTCCATGTTCTACGCATGCATAGTGCGTGCACGGAGACTCCAGGTGTTGGGTTTCTTTTGGGTAAATTGTAGGGTGGCCCTTCTACGAAGGGGTAGAACATTTTTAGGCAGGTCCATAAGTGGTAGAGAATAGTTATAGAGTGCTCCTTCTAGGCTTACAAAGAGGTCCCTATGGGTGACAAATAGGTCCAAGAAAGTTTTCTAATAAAGGAAATGTGGTGCATAAAGGACCTAAATGTAAATTCTAAGTTTCAAGGCCTTAATGATGTCCAAATGCCATCAAGTTTTGATATGTGCTTCATTGAACTTTTAAGAAGATAATTATACTTTTGATTTGAACTTTTAAACTTGTTTGTGTGTTCAATTTGCACTTGGATCGTTATTTGACCTTTTTTCTCAAGGATATATCAATTTATATTATTTTAGGTATTTTTCTTTTATTCCCACACTTAACCCTTTTTATGTGTTAATTTGGTATTGTTTAACCCAATTTCTAGTTTAACTTTAGCTTTTTAGCTAAGATGAGTAGCCACTCATCAGATCACCTCCACCTCCTCATTTCCATTTTGTGCCTTGGTGAAGCATTCCTCTACCTGGCATCCTCTGGCATGTCATCCCCGTCGTCCAACCTCTCACCTCCTTCGTCCAAGCTACCGCCAAGTGCTATCGTCTCGCTGAACAGCCGATTTGAGAGATTTCTTTTCACCCCTATCTCTTTTATATTTTCTTAGCATATTGTAATAAACATTTGCATCACATTGTGATATATCAAATTTGTTATTTCAACTTTTTGAAGCTATCTTGCTTGTCTCTTTATTAAAAAAACACTAAAAAATAACAAAACCCTAAAATAACAAAAAGAAACAACAGAATGCACGAATTTCAATGAAAACAAATGTTGCCTCTCTGTGTTCAACCCGGAACTCCCTTGGAGTTTCAGTGAAAAATTGTATTTCATAACTTGTTTTGCGACTACAACGATGGGTTTCTCCTAACCCCAACTTTCTGTTTGCTAAAATGCGTCAACATTTTGGAGTCGTTGCCAGGGAGGCAACAGAATTTGCTTTCTTGTTTTTCATGTTTCTTTGCATTTACTAATTACTAACCCTGCTTGCCTCTGATTTATTGTCTTGCAGGTACCCTAGCAAGGAGATCCAAGTACAGTAGATTAGAGTAAAGTGCAGGTGGAGTGGTTTGTAAGTGCCCCTAAATTCCCCCCACTAGTTTCACTTTCGCTAGATCAATAACCAAGTCCTAATAGACTTAGGTGTTTGTATAAACCCTAGGATAGAATCTGTTTCTCTTGTTTGCCACCTACATTTGTCTCACCCCTACATGTAAAAAAAGAAAAAAAAATTATCTTCTGATTGTGGGACAAATCAACATACATACTTCATACACCCACATTGGAGGCACATAACCTTTTGTGCTTTTATCTACTCAACCGGGATTCCGACTTGTGGAATCGGTACACATACAAATCAACACATAATAGAGTAGAAATCAGACTAGGTTAATCACCTTTTGTGTGCCTTAATCGATGGTGCGTCTGGGCCAATTGATTGAATTGTTTGAGTCACACCACCTAATCTAAAAGAAATTCATTTTATAGCTACCCCATAGGATTCAATAGTTAGGTCCAGCTAGGCACTACATATTTTCTTGGTCTATAAAGGAAAATACTTCAACACGTGCCTTCAAAATTCATTTGCCTCTTGAACATTTGGTTGAATATACCTAATACTTGAATCCTGAAAGCTACTATGCAAGATCTAAATCTTAAAACTCAATTCATCCTCAATAATCTCGCTTGAAAAAACCTTTCGGTTCTGCACATACACACATTCTCAAACGAATCATTAAGGGCACAACCCATTAAGGGCCCATCACATTCCAAAAGCACTACCATCCCAAGCCTAGATAAAATTGAGTAGACGTTGGCCCTAGGATTCACAGGTCCATTTTAGGGTACTCTCTTAAATGCACCTCGAATTAGTGATGTCCGCTTCCTCCAAAAGGTGCTAAGTTGGGGGGCCCGATTATCAAATGACTTAAGTAGGGGTTTGGCATAATTAAAGGCCTTCGAGACATGTTCCCCCTACTTCATCGGTCCAACTTTACTACCTTCGGGAGTAAGAATAACACCAAATTTGCTGTGTGGTTCGAGTTTATTCCTGAGACATAGGTCCTTAGGCTACCCAATCTAAGGATAGGCTTGCATTTTTTTTATGTTGTATGGTTCCTTCTCTTCCCCATACTTCCGACTTCCTTCCAGTGTATGCTTGGAAGGAGGTCATTGAACCCTCCTTTAGAAAGACTTTTAGAACATTCATGGAGGTGGAGGTTGAGTCATAGACAAACAAATCCCATGGCTGCTCAACAACCACCTCCCTCGCCCCCGAATCAGCAGGAGCTGATTCAGAGGCAGTTGGACCAATTGCAGTAGATGTAGCAATAGTTCCAAGGAATGAATGGTCAAGGCACTCAGCCCTTGAAAGTTTTCTATGATCCTTCAAACTATGGGTAATGTCTTGGCATTATGATTCCCACCGAAGATGTAGAAATCAAGCCCCAAGTCTTAAGTTTGATTAAGCACTTTCGTGGGCTTGACTCGGAGGACCCATTCCAACACTTGGAGGATCTGACCACTTTGGTTCAGACCACGAAATCTAGGAATGTGAACGAAGAGCAGATGATCATGAGGCTCTTTCCCCACTCTCTCAGGGATAAGGCCACACATTGTTACCGAACCATTGGAAGGCCGATAGAAACATGGGCTGCTCTTAGGTTGGCTTTCTTGAAGAAATTCTTCCCAATTGGACGAACTAATGCCTTGCGACGAGCGATTACCACTTTCACCCAGTGGCTGGGGGAACCATTTCATGGTACCTAGGAGTGATTCCAAGAACTTTTGAGGAAGTGTCCACACCACGAGGTGCCGAAATGGCAACTCATGCAAATATTCTATGACGGGTTGGTCGAATAACTCCATAATCACGTGGACACCTCCTGAAGAGGTAATTTCCTCAACAGGGATGCAGAAAGCACATACGACCTGCTTGAGGAAATGAGCGAGAATTCAATAAATCATGCCTCCATGGATACCTTCAATCGGTCCCAATACCCCAGGTCAAATGCTAATGAGATCTAGAATTCTCATTCATTTGACATGGAATTGATTTGCAACAAACTAGGTAAGGTGGACTTGGTTGTGGAAAGGATGGAGGAGTGGATGGATGCAAACTCAAGAAACACTTCTACACCCCTCAATACCAAAATGCGGGATTCCATTCTTCACGAGCTTCCACGGGGTGGGAGTTCGTGAACCAACTATAATCGGCTCAACTTATGATCTACGATTTCTCGGAACCTTATGGGTTCCAAACTATAGCTTTTGATCATAGTTTGTTTATCCTTCTTTCTCTCCATCCTCGCCCTATGAGGATGTATATGCGATATAGGAGAATGCTAGGTACAACCTGTATTCCAACACTTATAACCCAGGTTGGAGGAACCACCCAAACTTCTCCTGGAAAAGTCAAGGGCAACAGACCCAAACATGACCTAGCAAGTATGCATCTCAAAGACCTATGGGTCGGGGTCATGTATACACCCAGTTGCCCTTGAGACCGGTTACTTAGCCACCTTGGAATGACCAACAATATGCAAGGCAGGATGATTTAAATAGGCAGATGGTAGAAATGCAAGGGACCATGCTTCAGCTTATGCAGCAAATGAAGACATCATTGGACAACTTGCAATCCGGGTTTATTGCTAACACCTGACAGTCTGGATCTCTACCATCCCAACCCGTACCCAACCCACGCAATATGCAAAATCAAGGCAATAGAGTCGAAGGGTAAAGAAATCAAAGGGACCCACATGCACATGCTCAGGTGGTTGAGTAGGGTCCCTCCTCTTGTCCTACTCCTGGATATTTGACCAATCAAGGTCCTCCAATCTTTCCTAACCTGCCTCAAGACCCGAACCTGTATGCCTCTACAAACTTTGTCACCTTGAGGAGCGGGAAGAAGGCCCAAGACCCCGAATTACCTTCTAGAAACCAAGACCCTTGGAAGCTCGAGGGAGAGAAGGAGGAGATTGATGAAGACAACAAGGCCCAGTGACCTAAAATTGAGGACACCACCCACATTCCATTCCCTGAAGCCTTATTGAAAACCTTCAAGAAGAAAACCCTTGATAGCAACGAGGAGCTCCTGAATTTGTTCAAGAGTGTAGAGATCAATATCCTGCTCCTCGATGCTATTAAGCACATCCCGGCTTACGCTAAATTCCTGAAAGATCTATGTACCCAAAAGTTTAAGCCAAAAGAACCCACCCCGAGGAAGGTGATTCACTCTGAGCAGGCAAGTTCTGTCATCCTGCATCACCTTCCTCAGAAGAAGAGAGATCCAGGTGCCCCCTTGAATTCATGCATCATTGGATATTACACTTTTGATAGGGCACTATTGGATCTAGTTGCATCCATCGACCTAATCTTGACCTCTCTTTAAGAAAGGTTTGGGTTGGGTGAACTTAGGCCAACTTCAGTAATGCTACAGTTAGTGGAGCGTTCGGTCGCCACACCGAAAGATGTTATTGAGGACGTTATTGTCAAGGTCAAGGACTTCTATTTTCCCGTAGATTTCCTGGTCCTTGACATGGATGTACCTAAAGACTTAAGGAACACGCCCATCATTCTGGGGCATCCGTTCCTAGCTACCGCTAAGGCCATCATAAATTGTGAGAGCGATAGTATGGAGATCTCCTTTGGCGATAGGAAGTTGACTCTAGATATTTTCAAGGTGATAAAAGGATTTGAGGATTGTGGATTCATTGAGGAGCTTGAGGATCGTGATTTTAACGTTGAGACTTGTATGATGATCAATGTGCTCGATGACTCCATCAGCTTTAGCGAACCCAACTCACAACCCTCTATGGCAGACTTGCCACACTCGGAAGAGGTTGTTGATTTTGTTCATTCCCAACCTCTTCCACTAGACCGTCCTAATGAATCTTCATCAGCATCCTCCTTACCCATGGATGATTTCTCTTTTTCTGAAGATTCCTTCGAGTCATGCCTAGCTAATTTGGAATTGATCCTCCAAAGATGCATCAAGACACAGCTGGTCCTTAGCTAGGAGAAGAGCCACTTCATGACCCAAGAAGGCATTGTCCTGGGTCACGTGGTTTCTAATTGGGGTATTGAAGTTGATAAGGCTAAGGTGGATGCTATCTCTAGACTTCCTCCACCCACATCTGTGAAACAAATCTGATCATTCCTTTGGCATGTGGTTTTTATTAAAGATTTATCAAGGACTTCTCGAAGGTTGCTTGACCCTTGAGTAACCTTCTGGCCAAAGACACGCCATTCATGCTTGATGAATTGTGCTGTAAGGCATTTGATTTATTGAAAACAACAGTCACTTGTGCCCTACTGTTGCAACCACCGATTTGGACAGCCCATTTGAGATCATGGTTGATGCATCTGATTATGCCATTGGGGCTATCTTAGGCCAGAAACTAGATAAGAAGCACTTTGCGATCTACTACGGTAGCAAGACTCTGGATGAGGCCTAGAGGAACTACACCATTACTTAAAAGGAGTTACTGGCTATAGTCTTCACGTTAGAAAAATTCAGGGCTTATCTTTTAGGTTCTCATGTTATCATTTACACCGACCACTCGACCTTGAAACATCTCCTAGCTAAAAAGGATGCCAAGCCTAGTATTATTTGCTGGATTCTGTTACTTCAAGAATTTGACCTTGAAATCAAGGACAAAGCTGAGCCATAAAATGTAGTCGTGGATCACCTGTCGAGAATCCTAACTGATTCTCCTCATCTGGATATCCCTATATCAAACACTTTTCTGAATAAGACTATCCGTACAGTCTCAGGTATCCGAACCCTCTAGTTTGTGGATTTCATTAACTATTTAGCCATTGTCAAATCCCCTAGGATTGGACCAAAGAACAATGGGACAGACTTATGTCTGAGGCCAAAAAATATTTTTGGGATGATCCCAAACTGTATCGCATCGGCACCAACCAGATTATTCACCGATGTGTCTCAAAAAATGAGTTCCATAGTATACTTGAGTTTTGCCATGCATCTACGTCTGGTAGACCCATTTTTGGGAAAAGGACGGCTGCAAAAATTTTGCAATCCAGATTCTATTGGCCGTCATTATTTAAAGATGCCCAAGAATCCTTAAGGTCATGCACCCGATGCCAGACACTCGGGAGCATGGCCAAGAGAGGCATGATCCATCAAACTCAATACTTCCCGTCGAAATTTTCAACATTTGGTGCATCGATTTCATGGGACCCTTCCCTCGTTCATTTGGACACTAGTATATTCTAGTCACTGTAGATTACGTGTCCAAATGGAATGAGGCAATTCCCACCTGGACCAATGACCACAAGGTGGTCATCGATTTTGTGACGAGAAATATCTTCAGTTGGTTTGGGATTCCTCAGGCCGTTATCAATGATGGTGGCATGCATTTCACTCATGCCCAGTTTCAGAATTTACTAGTGAAATACGAGGTGAATCATCAGATTTCCACACCCTAACACCCCCAGATGAACGGACAAGCTGAGGTCTCTAATCGAGAGATCAAAAACATTCTACAGAAAATCGTAAGGCATGATAGGAAGAATTGGACCCAAAAGCTAGATGATGCTCTTTGGGCCTACTGTACAGCGTACAAAATGCCTATCGGTATGTCCCCATTCCGTCTAGTGTTCGGTAAGGTGTGCCACTTACCCGTAGAGTTAGAACATCGAGCATTTTTGGTCATCAAGAAATGTAATTTCAACCTAGAGTTGGTCGAGAAGACTAGGAAACTCCAACTATCTGAGTTGGAGGAGCTTAGACCTGATGCCTATGAGAATGCCAGAATCTATAAGGCAAGGACCAAAGTTATTCATGACCAGATGATTTCACATAAGAGATTTAAGCAAAACCAGAGGGTCTGGCTTTTTGATTCTCGACTGAAGCTCTTCCTCAGTAAGCTTAGTTCTAAGTGGAATAGCTCGTTCATTATCGAATAAATTTTTCCTAATGGGGCCATCGAAATCTCTAACCCAAAGATGGGTAATTCCTTCAAGGTCAACGGACAACGCCTTAAACCCTATGTTTACCATGTGCTCCCTCAACCCATCTTTGACAAGGTTGCTCTCACCTTGCCCTAACAACCGTTGGCCGAACATCGCCTAGCTGAAGGCACTAAACTTAGCACGTGTAAAGATTATTTGGAGCTGAGCAGAATATCATGGAAATCAGGTGTTATTCTTCCAATTTTGCCCTCCTATATGCTTTTATTTTAACAATGAGGGCATTGCATTAGCTAAGCATAGGGTGGTGGATATTTTGTGAAATGATTATTTTGTTAGCACGTAACAATAATTTCCTATCCTGTTATTTTAAAAAAATATATGCCAGAATCAAGAGAAGATAACATAGGCATTAGGAGTTGCGAACTTTAGGAATTGATAGTTTAGAACCTAAATACTTAGACTCTTCAGGTCATCGAGCTTAATCAACCTTGGTGTTCACTCAAATGTGGACTTAGTCTTGAGTCCTCACCAAGTAACTTTATTCTAATTTGACCAATAAATTGGGGTGACAAGCACATGACTTATCAACCCACCCACTGGTTTTAGGGGACCTTAAGTCTAAACATCTACACACAATTTGCACTGACTCACTTTTTGACAGTTTTCATGTAAATTAGGTAGCTAATGAACTGTCTTGTGTGGTTTGGCTGGCAAGTTGTCAGTGGTAACAGCTCATCAGCCGGTTGTCTAGAGCCTAGCCACACGACCATTCTCTCCCTACTGCCTTTAGATAAAGCTTAGATCTGGGAAGCCACCTACTTAGAAAAAAGGAGAAAAGAAGAAATACTTAAAAATAAAATGAAAAAAATAGAAAATAGAAAAAGGGGAAAAAATAGAAAAATAAACCACACTTTACCGCACGAGTATGGCTGGCAAGTTGCCGTGGGTAACAGCCCATTACCGGTTGTCTAGAGCCTAGCTCACAAAAATGCACAAATAATTCCCAAAACACTTAGGGAAGAAGCAAGGAAGTAGAATAAAACGGCAAGGTATGCACTGGGTTCATCCTTGTGTTGACCCCATAAAAAATAAAAAAGTAGGGAGAAAGCTACCAATTGGAAAGATAAACCTTTAGGCAGAAACTCTAAAGGTCACCTAGGGTCGTAGAAACCAGAAGTCTGCTTTAATGGCCGCTCAGTGAGTCTATCACTCTTTCAAAAGATGCTTAGCACTTAGAGTCCTTTTCGAGTCTTGGGCAGGTCAGGTAGCTGTAAAAAGTTATCCTGAAACTATTAAACTCCAAAGGTACAAAAATATTATAAAAGAAGAAAAAGCAAATGAATGTATCTTCCCTTTTCAAATAGGGAGAGGACTTGGGCAGTTCTGGCAGACACCCAGGCACTACCAGGCCTTGGGTTGAAAGTTTCTAAAGCAACCAACAAATCTCACCTAAGTAATCAAAACTTGATTCTACTTTTACACTTAGCATTCAGGTTAATTTTGCTAGGGACTAGCAGAAAGTAAGCATGGGGGTATGATAAACACGTATGAATTCATGATAAAATGGTTATTTATGATATTTCCTAGTCCTAGCATTGCATTTCATAGTATAAATATTTCATAACATTCATTGCATTGCATTTAGAAAAGTTTATGTATTTTGTATATTAATTCTGATATTTTATATGGACAGGAGGCAGTGCAACATCTTTACAGGCTTCAGATAAAGAATCCAACCGTACGGATTGATCCGGAGTGACGACCGTAGTTCTTCAGCACAAAAGTCATGTCGATTAGAACACCATAGCACCCTCTACAAGAAGAAGAAAATGGACGACCCAGATGACGCCACGTGGCACCATCCATGCCACAATACAATACCCACAGGCTCCCCAGCCTCACTGTAAGAAAAGATCCCAACCTATGGCCAAGGTGCCCAACCTCACCTAGCCTGCTTCAAAGCTCAGCAAGGAAGATCTGACCATAACCGTTGGATCTTCATCCAACAGTCGAGGTGCACAGTAGCACTTAATCTCCACGTGACCAATCAATACCTATGGCCAAGTGGTAGCACACCCGCTCCGCAAAGGAAGGATGTGAGTTCGAGCTTCAATTCACCACAACCACCTTAGCACTAGAAGGAATTGGACTACTCGAACTTGATCGACTGGTCAGCGTGGCACATGTGGGATCAGACGTCGCCCGATGATGTACATACACACGGCAGATCAAACGCGACTCATCCAGGGCACTCGTTTAAGTCGTCCACGCGTGCTCTCCGCCTTCTGATCAAGGAGAGGCATGATGCACATGACTGTGAAATTTTGAAGGTGTGATCCTCGGTCGTCCATCAATGATCTAAGGGCACGATCTTCGCCCTCCAGTTGTCATCAAGTGCTCACGATTCAAGTGCCATCGAGCACAAGATTCAAATGCCAGCAAAGCGGACACAATCTCTCCCTGATCCACGCCATCCACTCACGATCCAACGGCTAGTAGACCTCCCTTCATCTCTAGCTGCACTACGCGGATGCTCCAGCTATTGTGCGCACAATGCGCACGTGTATCATTGCTGTGTGTGGTGTGCGCGTGCGCATGTCTAGTGTGCGCGTGCACATGTCTGGTGTGCAGCAGTGAATGCCTAGGCCACAGCAACCTCCACCCCATCACCTATTTAAACCCCCCTTCACCTCCCCTTTGAACCTCATCTCTACCTTTGCTATTCCCACCTAGTCTAGAGCTCTAGAAGCCCATCAAGGCTCCCAAGAGTGCATTCCCAAGCTCCAAAGGTCCCCTACTAGTGTAGCGATCGCTTATCCAACCAAATATTCCTTATCCCTCTCACCACCTTCATAAGAGCCTTGGCGCCGCCCTCCCACCTCCTTTTCAGTAGAAGATTAGCCCCACCTCCTCATCCACATTCCGTGCCTTGGTGAAGCATTCCTCTACCTAGCGTCCTTCGGAATCTCATTGCCGCCGTCCAGCCTCTCACCTCCTCCATCCAAACTATCGCCAAGTGCCGTCATCTCGCCGAACAGTCAAATCGGGAGATTTCTTCTCACCCCTATCTCTTTTATATTTTTTTAGCATATTGTAATAAACATTTGCATCACGTTGTGATATATCAAATTTTTTTTTCCCACTTTGTGAAGTTATCTTGCTTGTCTCTTTATTACAAAAACACTAAAAAATAACAAAACCCTAAATTACTAAAAAGAAACAACATGAAGCACGGATTTCAATGAAAACAAATATTGCCCCCTGTGTTCAACCTGGGACTCCCTTGGAGTTTCGATAAAAAATTTTTCTTGATAATGTGTTTTGCGACTACAGCGATGGGTTTCTCCTAACCCAAACTTTTTGTTCGTCGAAACACGTCTTCAGTACTATCAATATCTTATACTCTGGACCTTTTCTTTTCTTAGTATCTCTTCTATTCTCGATAATTTGTTGACAAACTGATTTCTGAAGTCAAATTCTTTATGCAAATGTGACTTCCTAGTTGTTTCTAGTAAGTAGGTTGTTCTTATTCCTATGTCATGTTTAACTTCCTTTTGCAAAAAAAATTAACTTATATGTATGGGGTTAGAAACCAAAGAAGCTATTGTTTGTAGTGAAAGAAGTTTGGAGCAAAGCTTTTTTGGATGGTTGTTATGTGATAGGTCCACTTTAGTGAGCGAAATTAGAGCCTAAGTACATGTCATTGAAATAAGAAAAGAATTTAGAATGTCCTTTATATTAACAAATTTATGTAAGAGAAAAAATCATCATTTCATGCATTACATAATTTTGTTAGGAATCCTTCTCAAATTGGAATGCCATTGGAATTATCACATTCACTACTTTCTATGTGAAGTATTTTTCTTCTAATGAGAATTATTTGCTTTAACAAAAAAATCTTTGTTTGGAAGTCATATGCAAAACAAAAAAAAAGGAAAGAAAGGAGAAGAAAAAGAGAAAGAGCAGACAATTGTCCACCTTCCTCTTTCTCTCCTCCAATCTCTCTCTCCCTCATGAACATTCCCTCTCTATCTGATTGTTCCCCTTCCTTCTTTGACACTCTCTTTCTCATTCTCTATTTTTGCCCTTATATAATAGGGATGATAGGATGATAGGGGGAAGGCCGGAGGAGAACAATTCCATCCTTGACACCTTAATCGTGTGCCTTTCACCACCCTGAGCCACCACCTCACCATGTAGCCCCGACGTACCCACGATCGTGTGCCTTCTCTCCGCAACCGCGAGCCTTCATCCTCAACTGTCTCCTAATCACCACAGTAAGCCACCACTGCCCCACTCAACTGCGAGCCTCCTCCATCGGGATGACATCCGCGAAACAACCATCGCGCTCTGATAGCACCACCATACACCTCTTCCCTCGAGAGGGAACACGACCTCTACCTTCATCTCCTTCCCCACATACCCACAACTTTGAGCCTCCGTTGACACCACGACTTCTTCCATGCCACTCCTACTCCACCAAACACGACCGAAGCCACCACCGCGTGCCAATCACAAAGACCAATCTCCACTCCCAAACAAAACACCACCATGTGCCTCCATCAACCACCGCAAGCTACTGACCACATCCCGCTCCTCCTCGTATCTCCTTCTCATTATAAGCCATACGGTGATAATGTGTGGCCTATGCTGTGACCACCACTGCTAGCCACCACTTCATCATGCAACTGCGACCCTACTGTGGCCTCAATGTCTCCTCTTCGACCGTGCATTCCACGGCCACTCCTTCCCTCTAGTGCATGCCATGCATAGCACCTTCCCCCATCATCCTAGACTCAAGGATGTGCCATCTTCTCTTCAACAGAGCCACGCGCACTGTCTCATCGTGCACGACTAGGCTCCTCCATGCCCTCCCATGCACCATCGCCCACCACCAACGGTCGTAGCCATAACCTCCAATTCACAGTAGGCTGCGCTGCACTCGGTCTCCTCCTCCTCTTCTTCTTCATCTACTTCACCAAAGAAGGAACCCAACATTGCCCTCCTCGTCAGTGTCAGCTACCCTCGTGTGTGACCCACGCTACCAGCAGCTACTCCAAGAAGTGGCTTTAAACAACAGCATCAAAGTGCCATCGCCGCTACCCCCTTCATTGCCACCGGCAGCCCAACCAATCCCACGAGCAGACGACCGCCTCCGACCATCGTTCGACGCACCCTTGCATGCCCCAGATCATCGCGTGACTCCTCCTCGACCATGCGCAACTCTAAACAGTGGCAGTAGCTACCATCGCCACCGCACCTCCGCCTCGTTGTCGGTGGCAGCTTCGGCCACCACACGTCGTCGCACCACCGTCAGGGAGCTCCTCTCCTCCGGCCCTACTCCTCTGACGAGCCACGCCGCCAGCCGCAGCTCCCCGTGTGTTTGCAAGTGAGCAAATCCACCTCCCCTATTTTTCTATAGGAGAGGGGGAATTAGTTTAAATGATTGTCGTTGAAGAAGTGGGATTTTTAGGAAATTATTTTATATTGTGGGTAACTGTTTCTCAGGCCCTCTGAATCTCTATATTTTATGACTACTCATTCAAGTTACTCTCCCTTTGGTTTGATGCTACAACTAATAGTCAAAGTTACTTTTTGCATCATGATAAGCTTCGTATAACATACTCCTGCACTACAAATATCGGTGAGTTATTGTGCTGTCCTCCTTGTGGATACAACCTGAAGTGTGGTATAAGTTCAGTATATTTTTAGTAACTTTGATCAAGGGTTTTCCACCACATTATTTACTACGACGTAGTATTTTTATGATTCATTATTTTTGGAAGCAAAACACATTCGATAAAATGGAGCCATTGCCAGGGAGGCAATAGATGCAATAATTTCACCTGATTTTTATTTTTGATTATTTCTCGTTGCACAGAGATCTGACCAGTTGTTATCTTTTCTATGCAAGGAATCTGACGAGGCAATAGGTGCAGCTGGGAGACGACATCGACCTTGAGCGACGTCCACACAAGGGGAAGACATAGGAGACCTGGATCTCACTTTCATAGGGGATTCTCCTTTGTCACAAGTTTTATTTCTATTTTCTCGTGCTTGTAGTAATTAGGGCTGATTTTTGAGGGTCTATCCCCACATTCTTTAGAGACTAGGGGCTATATTTTTGCTACTCACATGATTTATTTTCATGCGTGCTTACCTCTAAAACAAACACAATAAAATACCGAGTTGCCTGTTAGGAGTTGCATACCCTTAGGTGCATGCATTTAGGGGTAATTAAGCAGCACATTAGATCTCATTGTTGCATTGCGAGCATATTTGCACAAAGATTGCTGGAGATAGGTACACCTTTCTAACTTTTGCATCCAGCTCCTGTTCACGCATTTGCATTCGGGTTAAAATTCAAGACCACCAAGCTGATTGAAATTACCTAATCCAGTGGTCGCCTAACTACAATTAGGACTAATAATTAGATTTGACCTTAAAACCAAATCACACTTGATCTGATTCAAAGGGACTTGTCTGTGTTTTCAAAATAAAAATGATTTGCAGTGTGATGCACACGTTTGGCACTAAGCACGCACATTAGGCACCGCACTAAGGCTCGATCCCTTAAGCCTATAGGCACTAATCTCTTTATCAGTGCAAACCCACCTATCTTGTTTTGTGGTGGTGGTATTATCTTTTGACCTAGTGTTTTGATACTTTGCAGAGGGGGACACCCTTTAAAGGAACGAAAGGGTAGTTAAGAGGCACCACTTACACATTGCCTCAATGGTAGGGTTTGCCCTACTTGCATCCCTTTGTTTGTCCTTGGAGTAACTTCTCACTTGATCACCTGAGAGTATCTTCTAAGAAAAGTATAGGTCCTAGGGCACTCAAAGGTTGAATTAGGTCACGTAATTGCAGTGAATAGCTTGTTTGTCCATCTATATGAACCAATTCTACCTCAGCAACAAAGAAGGTCAAGATCTTAAGTCATTACCCCTCTTATACCACTAACGTGGGAACGGAGGGATGACACCTTGACCTTTTGACCTATCTTTGGAGTCGAGGCTTCACTTACTCAATCAACAAGAACTTGAATTCTAATTGCTATTGTATGCTTGGTAGACGCTTTCTTAAGGGCAGTGTAGGGTTTGATCTTGAGCATGAGAGAATCCTTAGGAGAGCCTACCAAGGAGAGAAAAGTGAAGACATGGCTGATCAAGGGGCAAGTCAAAAAAGGACCCTGAGGGATTATTTTATTCCAACCAACTAACCCGCTCAAGCACTGAGACAGCTGGCAGGGGATAATCCATATGAGATCAAGAGCAGTACCATATCTTTGTTGCCCTCCTTTTATGGTACTACTAGGGAGGACCCCTACCAGCATTTAGAGGAATTCACCGAGGTCTGCTCTACAGTGAAACTTCAAAACTTTACTGATGAAGCTCTGATGAGAACCCTCTTCCTCTTCTCCATTAAGGACAAAGCAAAACACTAGTATCACACCTTGGATGCAAGGGTAAACGATTGGAACACCCTTAAGGGAGAATTCTTGAAAAAATACTTCCCGATGAGCAAAACCAACCACTTCAGGAGGGAAATCAAGGGTTTTACTAAATTAGATAGGGAACAATTCCATGAGACTTGGGAGAGATTCAATGATCAGAGTCGACTATGCGCCCACCATCAAGTACCAAAATGGCAATTGGTAGAAAGGCTTTATACTGGACTATTTGATAGGCATAAGCAAACTGTGGATGCTAGTTGTGCTGGAACCTTTCTCACCAACACGGAGGATGAGGCTTGGATATTATTTGAGTCACTGAGTGTCAATTCTATCCACTTGGCCTCAGCTTATCAAGATAGGAAACCATCGATCCTCCAAAATAAAGCTGAAGCTAGTGAAGCCAGGGTGACTCAGAATTTGGCTTTCCAGATACAATTGTTGAATCAGAACTTTGAAAGACTCATGACTAACCCAAACACATTCCCACAAACTACTTCCCAAGTCCAGACTCTTTCTAAATGCTCCATTTGCCAAAACACCCTTCACGCCACTATTGAGTGCCATTTGGCTAATCAATTCCCTAATTTAGTACAGGCAGACCTGAATGCTACCCAAGGGTTTTGTCCACTTCCCAAGAACAATCCTTTTGGAAACACTTACAATCCTGGATGGAGAAACCATCCCAATTTCTCATGGAAGCAAGGTGATGCTTCAAATTTGAGGAATATAAGAGCCCAACCCACCAAACCCTTTGAGGCACAACAATCCCAGTCTCCTCCTCAGCCTAACAATTCTGAGATGGAAGATCTGAAAGCTATGATGAAGGCCATGCAAGAAAATAAAAGTATGATCATCCAATCTCATAATAAGGCTATCTAAGAAATGCAATCTCAAATTGGCCATCTTATTGAGGCTGTTAGACTGTGACGTTGGGAAATTGCCCAGCTCATCTGAGGATAACCCAAGGGGTAAAGGGCCCTTCATAAGGGAGCACACTAAGGCTGTAACTGTTTTGAGGAGTGGTAAGCCACTCTCCAAACCTGAACTCGCTCCTACGGTCACCCCTCCTACCACTCCAACCAGCACCTGCACATCTACCAAGGAACAACCACTCAGCCCTTCCTCACTTGAAATCACCCATCCGAAGGATGTTGTCCCTATTCCACCCTTGTCTCACCATGACAACCCCTCCACCCAGAGGCCGAGAGTGCCTTTCCTGAGTGCTTATCTGCCCCTGAGGCACCTATTGCTGGCTCATCTGGAGCGAAGGATAGGATGGATGAAATAATGGAGACATTCAAGCAAGTTCACATTAGCTTGCCTCTTTTGGAAGCTATCAAGTAAATACCATCCTATGCTAAATTTCTAAAGGACCTGTGCACCCAAAAGATGAAATCTAGGAAATAAGTCTAGGATAAGGTCATTTTGCCTGACCTAGTTAGCCCGGTCCTACAACAAGGTACACCCACCAAGATGAAGGACCCAGGAGCCCCATATATTTTAGTGGTCATTGGAGTCCAACGCATCGATGAGGCTCTCCTCGATTTGGGTGCAAGGGTTAATATACTACCAAGCTCTATCTATGAGCTATTAGAAGGAGGTGATTTGAAGCCTAGTCCTGTAATCCTCCAAGTAGCTGATAGATCGCTGAAGACACCACGTGGGCTCTTAGAAGATGTCCTAGTGAGAGTAGAGGACTTCCTCTTTCCCATCGACTTTCTGATATTGGACACTAACCCATCGAACATGCCCACCAAACCCTCAATTATCTTGGGGTGTCCCTTTTTGGCTATAGCTAATGCATTGATCAATTGCAAATCAGGGGCATTCAAGATGGGCTTTGGGAACCGAAAAATCCGACCCAATGTGTTTGATGTCTATAAACAACTAGGATTAGAGGATTGTTCCCAAATCAAGGTGATTGATGATATTATAGAGGAGACAACACCAGTTCTTTTGTGTAATGATCCTCTCGAAATGGCCATTTCTAAGGACCATACCCCGAATTTTGAAGGAGGGGAAAATTTGGCTGAATTAGAAGAGCTGTTGGGTGTCAATGCAAAGTCCCTCTCCCCACCATGGACAATTAAGGTAGATCCGCTACCAGAGGCGAGGCATCGAACATAATTCCCTCGATTCAGAAAGATCCTGACTTGGAGCTTAAACCACTTCTAGAGACTCTCAAATATGTCTTCCTTGGGCCCAATGATATGCTCCCTATCATCATCTCGACTGCTCTATCTGAGACGCAGGAGGGAGCACTAATTGAATGCCTAAAACGGCACAAGGAAGCTATTGCTTGGACTATAGCCAACATTAAAGGGGTTGACTTAACTCTCTGCATGCATCACATTTACATAGACGACTCTGTAAAACCTTTTGGAGATATGCAAAGGCGGTTAAATCCCAACATGCAGGAAGTGGTGAAAAAGGAAATTTTAAAAAAAAATTGGTTAGATGTGGGGATAATCTACCCCATTTCTGATAGTAAATGGGTCAATCCTATTCATGTGGTGCCCAAAAAGGCAGGATTCATTGTGGAGACCAATGAGAAAGGGGAGCAAGTCACCACCAGACCCACAACAGGATGGAGGGTATGCATCGATTACCACTGCCTAAACACTGCTACCTAGAAAGACCACTTTCCTCTGCCATTTATTGATCAGAAACTGGAGAAATTGGCAGGGAATAAATACTTTTGTTTTCTTGATGGATATTCTAGGTATAATCAGATTGCCATCTTTTTGGATGACCAGGAGTGCACTACTTTCACGAGTCTTTATGGCACATTTGCCTGCCACTGAATGTGCCATTTGGACTATGTAATGCTCCTGGAACATTTCAACGGTGTAGGATGTCCATCATTTCAGACATGATTGATGAGTTCGTTGAGGTTTTCATGGATGATTTTTCCATATACAACTCATCGTTTGACCACTGTCACTCACAATTAGAAAAAGTTCTCACCCATTGTGAGGAGACAGGATTGGTGCTTAGATGGGAGAAAAGCCATTTTATGGTTCAACAAGGCATTGTTCTTGGGCATGTAGTGTCCGAGTGAGGTTTAGAAGTCGACCAGGCCAAGGTTGAGTCCATTTCTAAGCTTCCACCGCCCACTAATGTCAAGTAGATTCGATCATTCCTGGGCCATGCTGGCTTTTATAGGTGCTTCATTAAAGACTTTAGCAAGATTTCTAAGCCACTTTGCGACCTATTTTAGAAAGATACTGCCTTCATTTTCGATGCAAAGTGTGCCAAGGCCTTCCAATTCTTGAAAGAGGCCCTCATAACTGTGTCGATCCTACAAGCACCTGATTGGACCCTCCCATTTGAGTTAATGTGTGATGCCTCTAATTTTGCTATGGGTGCAGTCCTTGGTCAATGGGTTGATGAGAAGCCTCATGTGCTATACTATGCAAGCAAGACTCTTACGGATCCACAGCAAAACTACACTGTTACAGAAAAAGAACTTCTTGCGATAGTATTTGCTTTGGAAAAGTTTAGGTCTTATCTTCTGGGAACCAAGGTTGTGGTTTATACTGATCACTCAGCCTTAAAACACTTGCTCGAGAAGAAGGACACCAAACCTAGGCTGATTCATTGGATTCTATTATTACATGAGTTCAACCTTGATATCCATGACGAGAAAGGGGTCGAAAATGTTATTGCAGATTATTTATCTAGGATCCTAGTTGAGGCTTCAACCCCGTCAGGAGGCATTCATGACACCTTTCCTGACAAAATGGTAATGGCGGTACAACCATCGACACCGTGGTTTGCTGATGTTGTCAACTACTTGGTCACTGGTGAAACCCTCAGTATGTGGAATAAGCATAAGTGAGATAGATTTCTCTCTAACACCAAGTATTATCACTGGGAGGACCCTGAGCTCTTTAGAATAGGCCATGATCAAGTCTTACGTAGATGTGTCCTGGAAGAGGAACAACAGAGTGTCTTGAATTTTTGCCACACACTGCACTATGGAGGACACTTTAGTGTTAAGAAAACTGCGTATAAGGTTCTCTAGTCTGGTTTTTGGTGGCCTTCACTTTTCAAAGGCACACACACCTTTGTGGAGGTTCGTCTTTGTTATCAACAAACTAGAACTATTGGCAAGAAAGATGAGATGCCCCAACAACCTATTCTTCCAGTCGAGATATACGATGTTTGAGGCATAGATTTCATGGGTCCTTTCCCATCGTCTCATGGCTTTGAATATATCTTGGTGGCAGTTGATTATGTGTCAAAATGGATAGAAGCTATTCCGACAAGGACCAATGATCACTTCGTGGTCCTGACTTTCGTTAAGGCCAATATCGTTTCCGGATTTGGCTACTCGAGGATGATCATTAGTGATGGGGGACCTCATTTCAGGAATGCACACTTCGCCTATCTCAAAAGTCTTGGTGTCACCCACAAGGTGGCCACCCTGTATCATCCATAGACGAGTGAACAAGTTGAAGTGTCAAATAGGGAGATCAAACGAATTATAGAAAAAACTATAGGACCCAACAGGAAAGATTGGTTGAAGAAACTAGATGATGCTTTAAGGACTTACAGAATGTCTTATAAGACCCCCTTGGGTATGTCTCCCTTCCGTAGAGTGTATGGCAAAAAATTTGCTTACTGAGATTGAGCATAGAGCTTATTGGGTTATTAAGAATGTCAACATGGATCTCGAAAACGCAGGCAAAGCACACTTATTAGAACTGACTGAGCTTGAAGAATTGAGGAATGAGGCCTATGACACTGCTCAAGCTTATAAAGAGCGCACTAAGGTCTTTCACGATAAACACATCCTCCACAAAACCTTTGAGCCCCACCAACGAGTCTAGCTTTTCCCTGGGAAACTGAAGTCCCGTTGGGATGGGCCATACTCTGTCACATAGGTGTTCCTACATGGTGCAGTTGAGATCCAGAATCGCTCATCTGGTGAGACATTCAAGGTAAATGGCGAGCACTTGAAACCTTATGTTACACTTTCTGATGGCAAGGTATTGGACACCTATAGATTGGAGGAGCCTTAGCTCCAACTGCTCTCTACCTCAAGTTATGTCTTTCCTTGCTTTTGCTTTCCAATGCGAACATTGTCAAATCTAGGCATGGGGGGTATAACCTGGGGTTGTTTATAGCATTTATACATATTCTACATGCATAATTAGGACTTTAGTTTTGCATAAAAAATAGAAAGAGAAAGAAGAAAAAGATAGGCAAGGAAAAATCGTGTTAGTCTCAGCATGTGATTATGAAAGAGTCACCGAAGTTTCAGGTTGGATCGGATGATGAATTAAGTTCTAAAGTGCTAACGAGAAAGAAATAAGTGAGGGATACTGACTTTAGGCCTCCTGGGTCTGTTCTAGGGCTTAAACACTAATGTATTTGTTAAGAGATGGACTATTCCTCAAGAGGTTGAGGGAGTTACGAGGCCGATGTATTAAGTCTAAGGCTTAGGGGGTATTCGACCCCATTTCCTATCCTTTGGTTTGCGGAACTTGGTAACCTGGGCACCCAAAAATCACACACTGGTTTGGTTCAGTATGCATAACAAAGAATAATGCCAAAAAAGTGTCTATTCTGAAACTGTTTTCCTGAAAAGTTGACTTAGGAGCAGCTTGAAGACACAAGTTGATTGGATGAGTTCCTAGTGCGGAGAGGAGGAATGTAAAATAAACCTATCGAAGATGTGTTATAACATATCATCTCCTCAATGCTTGTCTCCTAGGATATCTAAATGTCCTACCGAGGCACGGAAGCATCTTGTGCTGGTTCAAATGCCGTAGGTAGCATTATCCCGAAATGTCGATTGCCAGGGTTTGAATTTAGCTATAGAATGCCATGGGCGACACTATCCTGAAGTGTCAAAAGCCAAGGCTCTGGGGGTTGCCATGGGCGGTGCTATCCTGAAGCATCTATTGCCAAAGACCCTGTAAGGATTGATGGTGGAGATAAGGAATCAGATATAGATCATGCTTAGGGCGAATCCAAGGTTGAGTCTAGGGGAATTTAAAAAGAAAGAGAGAAAACTATCAAAATAATATTTCTCCTACTCTCTCTTACTAAAAATATATTGGCAAACTAAACCTAGCATTACTGAACATATGCACGAGTGCTTTAGCCACTGGGCTCAACGAACCTCTGGGCAATTTTTGCGGACCTTAGAAACATTCGCAGCAGACCCAAGTATAAGGCTAGTCAGGTCCGTATCTTGGCTGGTACTTGAGCACCTTTAGGTCTATAGTTGGTATTTCAATCTAATTTCTAGAGTATGGCCTGATAAGGCATCCTGATGGTAAAATCTGGCTTGGAGACCTGGCCTGTTTCGTATGATTTTGCTCGGGACCAGCAAAACTTAGGCATGGGGATATTTGATTTGTCTACTTTAGTGGGAAAAATTAGAGCCTAAGTACATGGTTAGTGAAATAAGAAATGAATTTAGAATGTCCTTTATATTAACAAAATTATATAAGAGAAAAAATCATCATTTCATGCATTACAAAATTTTGTTAGGAATCCTTCTCAAATTGAAATTCCATTGGAATTATCACATTCACTACTTTCTATGTGAAGTATTTTCCTTCTAATGAGAATTATTTGCTTTAACAAAAAAATCTTTATTTGGAAGTCGTATGCAAAAGAAAAACAAAAGGAAACAAAGAAGAAGGAAAAGAGAGAGCAGACAATCGTCCACCTTCCTCTTTTTCTCCTCCAATCTCTGTCTCCCTCAAGAACATTCCCTCTCTATCTGATTGTTCTCCTTCCTTCATTGACACTCTCTTTCTTATTCTCTATTTTTGCCCTTATATAACAGGGATGACAGGAGGAGAGGGCGAAGGTCGGAGGAGAAGAATTCCTTCCTTGACACCTTAACCGTGTGCCATTCACCACCACGAGCCACCACCTCACTATGCAGTCCCGACGTTCCCACAACTGTGTGCCTTCTCTCCGCAACCACAAGCCTTCGTCCTCAATCGTGTCTCCTAATCACCACAGCAAGCCACCACAACCCCACGCAACTGTAATCCTCCTCTGTTGGGACGACATCCGCGACACCACCACCACGCTCTGACAGCACCACCGTACACCTCCTCCCTCAAAAGGGAACACGACCTCCACCTTCATCTCCTTCCCCACATACCCACAACCGTAAGCCTCCGTTGACACCGCGATTTCTTCTTTGCCACTCTCGCTCCACTGAACATGACTGAAGCCACCACCACGTGCCAATCATAAAGACTGACGTCCACTCCCCAACAAAACAACACCGTGTGACTCCATCAACCACCGCGAGCCATCGACCACATCCCATTCCTCCTCATATCTCCTTCCCACGGCAAGCCACATGGTGATAGTGTGTGGCCTATGCCGTGACCACCATCGCTATCCACCACATCATCGTGCAACCGCAAACCTACTGCGGCCTCAACGCCTCCTCTTCGACTGTGCATTCCACGACCCCTCCTTCCCTTCAACGCACGCCACTCACAGCACCTTCCTCCATCATCTTAGACTCAAGGTCGTGCCATCTTCTCTTTAACAGTGTTGCGTGCACTGTCTCACCGTGCCCGGCTAGCCTCCTCCACGCCCTCGCATGCACCAATGCCCACCACCAACGGTGGCAACCATGCCCTCTGATGCACAACAGGCCGTGCTCCACTCGGTCTCCTCCTCCTCCTCTTCTTCTTCATTTGCTACACCAAAGAAGGAACCCAACATTGCCCTCCTCCTCAGTGTCAGCTACCCTCGTGCATGACCCACACTGCCAGTAGCTACTCCAAGAAACGACTTCAAACAACAGCATCTGAATGCATCACCACTACCCCCTTCATTGCCACCAGCAGCCCAACCAGCCCCACGATCTGACGATCGCCTCCGACCACCGTCCGGCACACCCTTGTGTGCCCCAGATCATTGTGTGACTCCTCTTTGACTGTGCGCAACTCCAAATAGCGGCAGTAGCTACCACCGCCGCCACACCACCTCCTTGTCGCCAGCAGCAGCTCCGGCCACCACGCGCTGCCGCACCACTGTTGGGGTGCCCCTCTCCTCCGGCCGTACTCCTCTGACGAGCCACGCCACCTACCGTGGCTCCCCATGTGCATGCAAGTGAGCAAATCCATCTCCCCTATTTTGCTACAGGAGAGGGGAAATTAGTTTAACTGATTGTGGTTGAAGAGGTGGGATTTTTGGGAAATTATTTTATATTATGGGTAATTGTTTCTTAGGCCCTCTGATTCTCTACATTTTATGACTACTCATTCAAGTTACTCTCCCTTTGGTTTAATGCTACAATTAATAGTCAAAGTTACTTTTTGCATCATGATAAGCTTCATATAACATACTCCTGCACTACAAATATTGGGGAATTTATTAGGCTGTCCTCCCTGTGGATATGACCTGAAGTGTGGTATAATTTCAGTATATTTTTAGTAACTTTGATCGAGGGTTTTCCACCACATTATTTACTACGATGCAGTATTTTTCTGATTCATTATTTTGCAAGCAAAACACGTTCGATCAATATGCTACTAACAATATTTCTATTTTGTGATAAATAAACTATTTAAAGGTAGCTACAACACTTTCTAGAATATTCATTCAATGGAAGTTTATGACCTTATATGATGGCCAGGAAAAATTACCAGTCAAAACCTTGGACAAACTCCATGTTTATGAAGTAACACAATCTCCTTACTTTCCTTCATGTGATGAGAGTGCATGGACTGCTCCTTTGGAGGAATATTTCTTCATGAAATATAGTGACACACCTTAAAGTTGTATTGACATTCAAGATGAATTGAGAGAATGCAATCGAACATCAAGTGAACACTACGATCAAAGAAAACAGCATTGTTGCTATTTAATAATAGCAAGAGCCCGTTCCTTCATATACCATCAAGTTTGCGGCTTATTTTTCATTTACTTTTCCTACTTTAATGTCAACCACTTCTGCTCAGAAAGAAAGGCAACTTTTCCTTGGTTGTCAAGATTGGGGTTATAGTGCTTTTGGTATCCATCCTTCCACCTCGTACCATAGGACTTGTAGAATTTTCTGCTGCTCTATCATTCTACTTGTATCATATTTGAAGTTATTTATCACTCCTGTTTACGTGATATTTCTTTTTTCCACTTTAACCTCATGTAGTTCAATGTTTCAAATGCCTAAGTAAATGAAAACATCTATGATTTTTTAAAAATAATACATCTACGATTTTATCATTCAGAAAAGCACTTTTTTAGCAATGTACAAAATCTTATTGGTTTGTAAAGTAGAACTTTACATTCTTGATTTGTGATGGAAGTTCCAAATATTGCTTCTCTTTGATGATGATATTCGAAATGCTTTTGAAAAACCTAGAAAATTAGCAAATGTATTTCTCAATTATTTTGACTTAAAGCAGAGGCAACCACAAAATTTAACTATATGCAGCCAACAAATACACTATAAACAGATTTCGCCATTGCAAAAAAAAGAAATTCTAACATTAATTGCTGTAGCTTGTTCACTGTGTTATCCAATCATTTTCCTTCTATATCTTTGTAAAATATACTTCATCTATTGGGTGACATTCAGTCATCTTATTTCCTTAGGCATGTAATGTGGTTATTGCGAAAGATGAAGTAATCCCTTTAAATTGATGCATGGGAAATTCAATATGATGTTTGATATATATGATGTGGGTGATCATAGATAATGTCTACCTTCATCTCTAATCATCTCTAGAGTTCTTAAGAAGCAAGTAGTTTAATTTCAATTTAATGGAGAAAGTATAGTGCAAATCACTTTCTAGTAGGTGGGGGAGGAATATGAGCAATGTGGGAAGGTTGGTTCTTGCTAAAGAGACTAACAAGTTTTGACTTTCAATGGATTTCCTTTCATGTGATGTCATTTCTCTCTTTTGGCTTTGTAAATAGGTTTTTATTGAATCAATCGGTCAGTTTAGTGAGCTAGTGGTCGATCTTGAGATTAATGAAAATTTTGCACTATACTTAAAATTTTGAAACTTTTGTAAGTGACCATCAACTAGTCTCGTTAAGTATTTTGAGTCTCTTAGCATATGGATCAATTTGAAGAAAGCATTTAGGATAAGTGTACATTTCTTTATTACCATGACTTATTGAGCTTATTTTAGATTACTTTACGTAGGTAAGTGATCGAATAAATTGCGGAGTCTACATATTCACTCTTGATATTTTTGCTACAATTGAGGATGTATTTAAGCAAAGAAACAAAGAAGGTTAGTAAGTCCATTACTTGATGTAAGCATGTTTATATTACATAAAATGTCTATTTATGCAAGTTCTTAAGCATAGAATTGCATTACATACTATAAATATTGCATAGAATGCATCATCTTGCATTTAGATTTGTCTAAATAAAATGGAGGTTAATTATCTCCTTTTATGGTCAGAGACAGGGCAATTGTTTATCGGGGCCTCGGATCGAAGATCCAACTATACGGATCTCATCAGGGCGACGATTGGAGCTCAACGACTCCAAGATCACCCTACTTGGATATCTGTAGCATCAGATAGAGATTGAGGAACCCTAGAAGATCAAGGGCCAAGGTGGTGATAATCTACACTTCAGATGACAAATCCAACCACACGGATGGATTTGGATCGACGATCGCAGCCTGACGGCATGAAAATTGACTCAATCCGATACTCGTGGCACCATCTACATCATCCAGAAGATGGACGACCAAGATGGCACCACGTGGCACCATCTCGGCCGTCTAACCAGCCGTGCACAACTGTTGAAGCCTCTTACGCCAACGCCTCTTACCTGTTGGATCAAGATCCAATGGATAAGAGTGGATCCCAACCGATGCTTTCATTCTCTGAAGCCCAATTGAAGATGCAGCCTCGACCCTTGGATCTCAATCCAACAGTCTAGATCGCGCACCACTAACGCACATCGCCTGCCCATCCATGTGCGCAACACAGTGGGTAAGATGTTCGGCTGCGATAAGGTGCGGGTTCAAGCCGTGAGAAGCATGCGATGGGGCGCGGGTGAGCCAACACATTAGACCGCGTGATGGAGATCAGGCTGCTACGCACGCCCAATCAAATCCACGCACCATCTGACACGGCGATGAAATGCCTCATCGCACGCGATGAGGCGTGCTTTTGAAGTGGCGGGATAGGTTCTCAGCCGTTCAATCTCACAATTGAACGGTTGAGATTGAGAGAATGTGGATAGGCGTTAAGCATGGGGAGGTGAGCAGGTGCGTGCGTGTCGTCCACTACGGCCACGTTCAAACCTTTACTGACGAATTTATCCATCACTAAAGGTCCCAAATTAATGATTTTCAGCATAAAATGACCAAATTGCCCTCACTCTTTGCAACTATAAAAGGAGAGCCCCTCCATACGAAATTGGCATCCCTTCCTTCTCTCCCTCTCGAAAGCTCAAGAGAAGCTTGTCCCACACCTAGGATGCTCCTCGAGAGATAAAGTCAAAATTTTGCCCTCATTTCTGAAGTGGATCCCGCGACAACGACGACGTGCTGCGTCATTCTCGTTCTTTCTGCCTCAATCTCCTTCTTCCCACTCTGTCCTTCGTCTTCCAAGCGTCATCCCGTCCAGCCCATCCTCCAAGCGATCGTCGAGGAGGATAACTTCTCTCTCCCATTCCTTTTTCCTGCTTTCTAGAGTAGAATTTCTTGCTTTCTAATGTAATTTCTCGCTTGCCTAATTGTGTAAACATTTTGAAATATTAAGTGAATGTTTTCTCTCTCTGTCTCTCTTATTCTGATTATTTATAGTGCTTCATTGTAATTACTCCACTTGTTAACAAAAACACAAAAAAAATATAATTACGAATCTAGATCGACGTAGCCTCCTTGAGTTTGACCTGGGATTTCCTTTCAGTATAAATTTTATTTGTTGAACACGAGTTCTTCACTTTCAAACTATAATGATAGGTTTTAAAAACCAAATACGATAGTGTAGTAACTCGAAGCTTCAATATTTTGGCACCGTTGCCGGGAGGCAGCGATTTCTGATCTTCTTTTCACATTTCACGCACTTTATTGTCTTCTAACTTGCTTTCTCTTGTGTCTATTGTTTTGCAAAGACCTCCATCAGGGAATCATCAAGTGGTAGATCGGAGTAAAGTGCAGTTGAAAACAACTGTAAGTGCTCCCCATTCTTCTCCCTCCATAGATTTCATTTGTCACATTAAATTCAAATTCTAATTAACCAAGTGTTTGCATAAATCCTAGAAATAGTTTGGTTGTTTGGATTTTCACTTACTCACATTGCAGCCTCGTTTATAAAAAAAAACAAAAATAAAAAGATAATTTTGTAGGGTAATTTTCAACAGACACACAACATACACCCACATTCAAGGAACTTAACCTACTTGATTTGCTTCTACTCAATCGGGTTCTGATCTATGGGACTGGTACACATAAAACAACACATAAAAGAGTAGAAATCATTCTAGGTTAACCATCTTTGTGTGCCTAATCTAGTGGTGCAGTTGTGGCCAATTGTTAGAGTTGTTTGGGTCACACCACTCAATCTAAAATCAACTCATCAAGTCGCTTCTCCTTCGAGTTTTCAATCTAGGTTCATACCAGGCACTCCACTTTATTTTTGGTTTTAAAGGAAAGCAATCTTCACCCGTGTTTGAAAACCTGGTTTGCCTCAAACATTGATTGAAATCAACCTAATTTTAAACTTTAAAAGCTACTTAAGCAAGATTTGAACATTAAAATCTATGCATCATAAATAATCTTGCTTGAAAACCCTGATTGTGCATGCACTTATGCAATTCTCAATCAATCATTAAGGGCACAACCCATTTTAAGGACCCATCGCATTCCATAAGCACTACAATCCCAAATCTTAATAAAATCGAGTAAATGTTGGCCTTAAGGACTGATTCGCTCTTCAGGGTCCAGTCTGAGATTATTTTGTATTAACCTACTTGTACTGATTAATCTGATGTCTAGCTAGCAGAGTAGCATCAAACGACCGGGGTTGGGGGTACACTAGGAACTAGAGGCACAAGCCAAAGGAAGAACCTTCTCCCCAGTCCCTCTTTCTAACTGGTTGGATTGAGCAGACACAAGTAGAGTAAATCATTTACAATCTTATGGTGGGTTTTGGGAGTCTGTAGATCCTTAGGCTACCCCACTTAAGGATAGGCTTGTCTTGTTGTGCTGCAGGGTCCTTATCCCCAGTCCTTCTGACCTTTTCCTAGTTTATGCTGGGAAGATGGTCATTGAATCCCTGATTGGAAGGACCATTAGAGTATTCTAGGAGGCGTAAATTGGATTTTGGTCAAATTAATCCCATGGTCGATTAACAGCCTCCTCTGCCTCAGGATCCATAGGAGGAATTCTGAAGGCAGCTGGAACAAATGAAGAGGATGCAAGAATGGTTATAGAGAATGTAGGGTGCTCAGCCCTTGAAGGATTTTTATGATCCTTCAAATTACGAGAAACATCCTGGCATCCAGATTCCGGCCAGAGATGTAGAAATCAAGCCCCAGGTGTTATGCCTGATCAAACATTACCATGGGCTTGGCTCCGAAGACCCATTTCAGCACTTGGAGGACTTGACCACTTTGGTCAGACCACCAAGGCACGAAACATGAATGAGGAGAAAATGATCATGAGGCTCTTCCCCCACTCTCTTAAGGATAAAGCCGCTCATTGGTACAAGACTATAGGAAGACCAATTGCAACTTGCAATGAGTTGAAATCGGCCTTTTTGAAGAAATTCTTCCCTGTTGGACGTACCAATGCTTTGAGATAGGCAATCACTACCTTTACCCAGCGGCCGGGGGAGTAGTTTCTTGTGCTCTGGGAGAGATTCCAGGACCTATTGCGGAGGTGTCCACACCATGAGGTGCCGAAATGGCAACTCATGCAGATCTTCTACCATGGGTTGACTGAGAAACTCAGGAATCACGTGGATGCTTCTTATGGAGGCAATTTCCTCAACAAAGATGTAGATAGTGCACACAATTTGTTTGAGGAAATGAGCAAGAATTCAATCAATCATGCCTCCATGGATACTTTTAACCTGTCCCAGCAACCCAGATCAAATGTTAATGAAGTCCATGACTCTCATTCATTTGATATGGAATTGATTTGCAACAAACTTGATAAGGTGGACTTGGTTGCTAAGAGAATGGAAGAGTGGATGGCTGAAAATTCTATGAATAACTCTTGATCCACTCAATCCCAAAATTTAGGATTCCGTTCTTCGCAAGCTCCTTCTGGATGGGAGTTCATAGATCAATTTGATGTGGCTCAACCTGTGAGCCAGCATTATTCGAAATCCCATGGGTTCCAAATTGGGGCCTTTGATCCCAATTTTTCTGATCCTTCCCATTCTTTCTCTCCATCCTCACCCTATGAGGACGTCTGTGCTGTATAGGAGAATGTTAGATCCAACCCCTACTCTAATGCTTATAATCCAGGTTGGAGAAACCACCCTAACTTCTCCTGGAAAAACATGGGGCAACAAACCCAATTCTAACCCAGCAACTATGCTCCGCAATGACCAATGTGTCAGCATCATGTGTATACTCAGTTGCCCTCAAATTAGGTCAATTAGCTAGCTTGGAATGCCCATCAACCTGTAGGGTAGGCTGATTTGAATCGGTAAATGGTAGAGATGCAAGAATCCTTGCTCCAGGTTATGCAGCAAATGAAAACCCCGCTGGACAACTTCCAGACTGGGCTCATTGCTAACTCTCATCAACCTAGATCTCTACCATCCCAACCCGTACCCAACCAGCGAAATATTCTAAATCCAGGCAACCAAGCACATGGATACGAAAATCAAAGTGACCCACATGTACATGCTTAAGTGGTTGAGCAAGGTCCTTCCTCTTCTTCTTCTTCTGCACATCAAAAATTCTTAGCTAATCTAGCCCCTCCAATTTTTCCTAACCCTCCCCAAGACCCAAACTCTTATGCATCAGCAAATTCTGTTACCTTGAGGAGTGGTAAGCAGACTCAGGATCCACAACCATACTGTTCTGATTTACCGAATCCTGAAGAACCTGAGGAGAGAGAGGAGAATTCTGGAGAAGAAATCAAGGCTCAGGAGCCTTATTCCAAAGATCTGACTCATGTTCCTTTTCTTGAAGCTTTGATCAAATCAAAGAAGAAAAAGTCTGTTGATAGCAATGAGGAGTTTTTGAATATTTTTAACAATGTTGAGATCAATATCCCGCTCCTCGATGCTATCAAGCATATACTGGCTTACGTGAGATTTTTAAAAGATTTATGTGCACAAAAGCGTAAGTCGAGAGAATCTGTTCCGAGGAAGGCGGTACTCTCCAACCAGGCTAGTTCTGTTATCCTACACCACCTCCCTCAGAAAAAGATAGATCCAGGTGCTCCGTTGATTTCTTGTGTCATCGGAGATTACACGTTTGATAGAGCATTTTTGGATCTAGGTGCATCCATCAACTTAATTCCGACTTCTCTTTATGAGAAGTTTGGATTAGGTAAACTTCGGTCGATTTCAGTAACACTACAGTTAGCAGACCGTTCGGTCACAAATCTGCGAGGCCTTATTGAAGATGTTATAGTTAAGGTCAAGGATTTCTATTTTCGTTTAGATTTCCTTGTCCTTCACATGGATGTACCAGAAAATCTGAGGAACACGCCTATCATTCTGGGGCGTCCGTTCCTGGCTACCGCTAAGGCCAACATTAACTGTGAAAGCGGTAGCATGGAAATCACCTTTTGGGATCAACGAATGAAATTGGATATTTTTAAGGTGATTAATAAATTTGAGGATTGTGGATTTATTGAGGAACTTGAGGAGGATAATGTGAACATTGAAACCTGTTTGATGGTTTCTTCAATTGAAAGTTCCTCCTTTGATGGTGAATTAGACCCACAACCCTCTATGTCAGACCTGGCATCTTCTGAAGAGGTTATTGATTTTTTTCACTCTCAACCTCTTCCTCTTGATGAGTCTTCAACATCTTCCTTACCTTCAATCATCACCTCACCCCAGCTTGAACTGAAACCATTGCCTTAGAATTTGAAATATCAATTTTTAGGAGCACATAAGATGCTCCCTGTGATTATCAGTGCTAAATTAATGAAGGAGCAAGAGATTAAATTGATCAAGGTCCTGAAGGAACATAAGGAGGCAATTGGTTGGACCATTCATGACCTTAGGGGGATCGAGCCATCTTACTGCAATCATTGAATATTCTTGGAAGATGGACCCTGCCCTTCTCGCTAGATGCAGAGGAGATTAAATCCAAATATGCGAGAAGTGGTCAAAAAGGAAATCATTAAGTGGCTCGATGCAGGAATTATTTATCCAATCTCTGATAGTCCCTGGGTAAGTCCCGTGCAGATTGTTCCCAAGAAAGCCAGTATTATCGTTGTGACTAACGAGAGAGGAGAATCTATCACAACTCATTCAGCTTCCTCTTAGAGGGTTTGTATCGATTACAGGAAGTTGAACACGGCCACGAAAAAGGATCATTTCCCTCTGCCTTTCGTTGATCAAATCTTGGAAAGACTAGACAAGCAGAAGTACTTCTGTTTTCTTGATGGCTACTCGGGATACAACCAAGTTCCTATCCATCCCGAGGATCAGGAAAAAACTACCTTCACCTGTCCCTATGGAAACTTTGCTTTCCGTAGGATGCCTTTCGATTTATGCAATGCACTTGTGACTTTTCAAAGGTGTATGTTGCCATATTCTCTGACATGGTGGGAGAGTTTATGGAAGTCTTCATGGACGATTTCTCTATTTTTGGAGAATTGTTTGACTCTTGTTTGGCTAATCTAGAAATGATTCTTAAGAGATCTATCAAAACACGATTGGTCCATAGCTGGGAAAAGAGTCATTTCATGACACAAGAAGGCATCGTCTTGGGTCATGTAATCTCTGAATGGGGAATTGAAGTGGATAAAGCTAAGGTTGATGCTATCGTTAAACTTCCTCCTCCCACATTTGTTAAACAAATTCAATCATTTCTTGGTCATGTGGGATTCTACAGAAGATTCATTAAGGATTTCTCGAAGGTTGCTCGTCCCCTGAGCAATCTTCTTGCCAAAGAAACGTCGTTAGTTTTCGACGAATCATGTCGTAAGTCATTTGCTTTCCTAAAAATGACAGTCACTTATGCTCCAGTGTTGCAACCATTGATTTGGACAGCCCCTTTTGAGATCATGACTGACGCTTCTGATTACGCGGTCAGGGCTATTTTGGGTCAGAAAATTGATGGGAAGCTCTTTGTCATCTACTATGCTAGTAAAACTCTGGATGAAGCCCAGACGAATTACACTATTACTGAAAAGGAAGTACTAGCCATAGTATTTGCTTTAGAAAAATTCAAGACTTATCTCTTAGGATCTCATGTCATCATCTATACCGACCACTCGGCCTTGAGACATCTCTTGGCCAAAAAGGATGCCAAACCCTGGCTTATTCGTTGGATTTTTCTACTTCAAGAATTTGATCTTGAAATCAAGGATAAAATCGAGGTACAAAATGTGGTGGTGGATCATTTGTCAAGACTTCTAAGTGATTCATCTCATCTGGACATCCTGATTGTTGACACTTTTCTGGATGAAGCTATCCTTGCAGTTTCAGGTGTCCAAACCCCGTGGTTTGCTGACATTGTTAATTATTTGGCCGTTAGTCAAATCCCACAAGATTGGACTAAGCAACAATGGGATAGACTTAAATCTGACGCCAAGTACAACTTCTGGGAGGACCTTGAACTGTACCGCATCAACTCTGATCAGATTATTCGTCGATGTGTTCCAGAGAATGAGTTCAATAGTATACTCGAGTTCTGCCTTACATCTGCGTGTGGTGGACATTTCTCCGGGAAAAAGACGACTACAAAAATTTTGCAATTTGGCATCTATTGGCCGTCTTTATTTAAGGATGCCCAGGATTTCTCAAGGTCATGTTCTCGATGTCAGGCACTCAGGAGCATAACTAAGAGAGATATTATGCCCCTAGACCCAATTCTTCTTGTCAAAATCTTCGATGTTTGGGGCATCGATTTCATGGGTCCTTTCTCCCTTCATTTGGACATCAGTACATTCTTGTTGCTGTTGATTATGTGTCCAAATGGATTGAGTCACTTCCCACCCAAACAAATGACCACAAGGTGGCCATCGATTTTGTCAAGAAAAATATCTTCAGTAGGTTTGGGATTCCGAGGGCCATCATCAGTGATGGTGGCACTCATTTTACTAATGCTCAGTTCCGAAATTTGTTCGCCTAATATGGGGTTAATCACCAAATCTCCACACCTTACCATCTCTAGACGAATGGATAGGTCGAGATCTCCAATCGGGAGATCAAGAATATTCTATAGAAAACGGTTAGGCCTGATCGTAATGACTGGACTCAAAAGCTTGAGGATGCTCTTTAGTCCTACCGTACGGCGTATAAAATGCCCATCGGCATGTCACCGTTTTGTTTGGTGTATGGAAAGGCATGTCATCTACCTGTAGAGATTGAACATAGGGCATTCTGGGCGATCAAGCAATGTAATTTATATCTGAGTTTAGCTGGGAAGACCAAGAAACTCCAACTATATGAGTTGGAAGAGCTTAGAAATGATGCATATGAGAATGCCAAGATCTACAAGGCTAGGACCAAAACTCTACATGATCAATTGATTTCTCGCATGAGCTTTGAGCCAAACCAGAAGGTCTGGTTATTCGATTCTCGACTTAAGCTCTTTCCCGACAAACTTAGATCTAAATGGAACGGCTCGTTCATTATCGATCAAATTTTTCCAAATGAAGCCATTCAGATCTTTGACCCAAAGACAGGTGACACATTTGAAGACAATGGTCAACGTCTGAAGCTTGTTATTGACCGTACTCTTCTAGAACCCATCTCTGACACGATTGCACTAGCCATATTGTGACATCCTTGGCTGGACTTCATCTAGCTGATGGCATTAAACTCAATAGTTGTACATATGACACAAAGCTGACCTGAGCTTAACATTCAGGTGATATCTTTCATACTGTACCCTTTCTTTCATGTCTCTTTTTCTCAATGTGGACATTGCATCAGCTAGGCATGGGGGGGTGGATTCATTTTTGAATCATTTTGTCAGCTTTGTGAAATTCTTGTATTTCTCTTCGTATATATACATTAAAAAAAAATTGAATTAGGAAGGAATACTTCAACATTAGAACTTTTCAATCTTAGGAAATATTACATTAGAATCTGAACACAAAGACCCTTCAGGTCTTTAGACTTAATCGGCCTGTGTATGCACTAAAATGTGGATTTGTTTTTCGAGTCCTCGCCAACTTGAAATCTATTGTAATTTGAGTAAATAAGCTTGGGTTATAAGTACACGACTTATCAACCCACCCTTTGATTTGAGGGAACTTTGAGTCTAAAGCATCTACACACTTCATTTTCATTGACTTGTTTATCGACAATTTTAATGGAAATTGGGTAGATAATGAACCTTCTAGGGTGATATGGCTAGCAAGTTATCATGGGTAATAGCCCATAGGTAGGTTGTCCAGAGCTCAGTCACTAGACCATTCTCTTCTTGATGCCTTTAGGTAAATCTTAGGCCAGGGAAGCCACCTACTTTAAAAAAAAAAAAACAAAGAAAAAGTCAAAAAGAAAAGAAAAAGAAAAGGAGAAAAGAAAAAAGAAAATAAAAGAAATAAGCACACTTCACCGCATGAGTATGACTGGCAAGTTGTCGGTTGTAACAGCTCATCGACCGGTTGTCCAGAGCCTAGCTCATAAAATGCACTAAAAATTCCCAAAACACTTAGGAAGAAGCAGAGAAGTAGAATAAACTGAGGAGATATACACTAGATTCACCATTGTGTTAATCCCAAAAAAATAAAAGTAGGGAGAAAGCTACCTGTCGTAAAGATACACATTTATGCATAACTCTCTTTTTAAGGTCACCTAGAGGCGTAGAAACCCGAAGTCTGTTCCAATTGCTGATCAACGAGTCTATCACATTCACAATAAGGTGCTTAGAACTTAGGGTTCTCATCAAATCTTCGGTGAGTTGAATGAATGTAGATAGCCACTCTTTAACCCTAAACTTAAAAAAATCCAAAAAAATTAGAAAAGAAGAAAAAGAGAAAAAGAAAATTTTCTTTGAATAAGGCGAGGGCTTGAGGTGGTCTACATTTTGGTAGATACCTAGGCGCTGTTGTGTCTTTGAAAGTTCAGATCCTAAGTAAACATTTTCCTAATGTTGAAAATAACTTATGCCCAAATAATCCAGCCTAATTCTTTTATAAATAACATATAATTTTTGCTAGGGACTAGCAAAAGATAGGCATGGTGGTGTGATGTAAACATGTTTATATTATATAAAATGTCTATTTATGCATGTTCTTAAGCATAGAGTTGCATTACATACTATAAATATTGCATAGCATGCATCATGTTGCATTTAGAATAGTCTGAATAAAATGGAGGTTAATTGTCTCCTTTTATGGTCAGGGATAGGGTGACTGTTTATCGAGGCCTCGGATCAAAGATCCAATTGTACGGATCTGATCAGTGCGATGATTGGAGCTCAACAACTCCAAGATCGCCCTAATCGGATATCTGTAGCATCAGATAGAGACTGAGGAACCCTAGAAGATCAAGGGCCAAGATGGTGATAATCCACACTTCAGATGACAAATCCAGCTGCACGGATGGATTCGGATTGACGATCGCAGTCTAACGGCGTGAAAATCGACTCAATCCGATACTCGTGGCATCATCTACATCATCCAGAAGATGGTCGGCCAAGATGGCACCACGTGGTGCCATCTCGGTCGCCCAACTAGCCACACACAACTGCTGAAGCCTTTAACGCCCATGCCTATTAGTCGTTGGATCAAGATCTAATGGCTGAGAGTAGATCCCAACTAGCACTTTCACTCTTTGAAGCCCAACTGAAGACGCAGCCTCGATCGTTGGATCTCAATCCAATGGTCCAGATCGTGCACCACTAACACACACCGCCTGCCCATCCATGCACGCAGCGTAGTGGGTAAGATGATCGGCTGCGATAAGGTGTGGGCTCGAGCCACGAGAAGCATGCAATGGGGCGCGAGTGAGCAACCGCATTCGATCGCATGATGGAGATCGGGTGGCTGCACGCACCCAATCAAATCCACGGGCCATCTGACGCGGCGATGAAACGCCTCATCGCATGCAATGAGGTGCGTGGTTGAAGCGGTAGGGATGCGTTCTCAGCTGTTCAATCTCACAATCAAATGGCCGAGATTGAGAGAACGTGGATAGGCATTAAGCGTGGGGAGGTGAGCGGGCATGCACGCGCCGCCCACTATGGCCACATTCGGGCCTCATGATGATCAAGAGCTAGTTATTGTTTACAAACGAGCTATCAAAAGCATTGTCACAGAGGAATGGATGAAAGAACACTATCATGATGAAACTAAGAAACAGACTGTCATGATTCAATCACCCATTTGTGTGGAAATGAAAACATTGACCATTCCCAATAAAGAATCTGATTTGATACTAGGAATATTTGATTATAAAAAAAGAGTAAAAATATACAATTGCGAGAAGAAATGGGTAGATACTACTATGCCAATTCATCTAGAGGAACTTGAGGGTGTTTCCAGATCAGCTCAAATACTGATCCAATCCCTAGAAAATCGAATGGAATCCCTACTCAGAAATCACCCAAGCCTAGACGATGCCGGTGAATCAAGAAACAGATCTACCTACTAAAGGTCCTGAAGTAATGATTTTTAACATAAAATGACCAAATTGCCCTCACTCCTTGCAACTATAAAAGGAGAACCCCTCCATACGAAATTTCCATCTCTTCCTTCTCTTCTCTCCCTCTCCAAAGCTCAAGGGAAACTTGTCCCACACCTGGGATGCTCCTCGAGAGATAAAGTCAAATTTTCACCCTCATTTTTGAAGTGGATCCCGCGATGATGACGATGTGTTGCCCCTTTCTCATTCTTCCTACCTCGACCTCCTTCTTCCCGCTCCATCCTTCGTCTTCCAAGCATCGCCCCATCCGGCTAGTTCTCCAAGAGATCGTCGAGGAGGATAACTTCTCTCTCCCATTCATTTTTCTTGCTTTCTAGTGTAATTTCTCGCTTGCCTAATTGTGTAAACATTTTGAAGTATTAAGTGATTGTCGTGGGTTTGACGTCCCATTGACTATTTGTCCAGAACCCAGCAACAAGTCCATTCTATTTCTATTACTTTCGATAAATCTTAGACTAAGGAAGCCACCTAGTAAGAAAAAAAAAATAATAAAAAAGAAAAAAAAACAAAGAAAGAAAAAGGAGAAAAAAAGGAAATGCAACACATTTCACTGCACGAGTATCGCTGGCAAGTTTCCATGGGTTGGATGCCCCTTTGGCCATTTGTCTAGAGCCCAACTCACAAAATGCACAAATAATTCCCAAACACTAAGGAAAGAAGTGGGGAAGTAGAATAAATCGGGAAGATATACACTGGGTTCACCCTTTTGTTAGCCCCATAAAAAATTAAAAGTATGGAGAAAGCTACCAATTGGAAAGATAAACCTTTAGGCAGAAACTTGTAAGTCACCTAGGGTCGTAGAAATCTAAAGTCCATTTTAACTGCCACTTAGTAAGTCTATCACTTTTCATGAGATGCTTACAATTTAAAGTTCTTTTTGAGTCTTGGGTGGGTTGGGTAGACATAGGAAGCTGCTCCAAAACTCCTAGTGAGCATAATTTTTGCAAGAAAGACTGGAGTTATGGAAACCTATCATCATGGTGTGTAGAAATCTCCTACCAGGTAAAAAGTTATAATCGAAGCTCGAGGTGAGCCCCAGGTCAAACATGGGGAGGCAAGCATTTGATTTTGAAAATTCACGCTTTGCTTTTATTTGTTTTTGGTGTTTGGGGCTTTGTAATTTTTTTGGTATTTTTAGATAAATAGAATAGTAGGCAATGATTTATCTAACTAATCTACTCTACAACTAATTAGAGAGAGAGAGAAAGATAAAGAGAAAATATCAATATATAACCAGAGTCTATTACAACTAATGTCAAAGTATAAGACTACACTAGAAAGAGATAAAAGATAGAATGAGTTGAGAAGAATCCCGCATGATAGCTACATGGAGGATGACTGGCTCTAATGGCACCTGGATGAACGTGGTGAGGAGTTGGAGGAAGGAGAATGGCATCGAAAGAAACAGGATGGGGCAGTTCAGCATCACGATGAGGATCTACTTCAGGAAGGTGGTGAGGGGATGGCCACCGGATGCACCACGAAGGGGGGTGAGAAGCAGGAAAAATATATTTAATTTCTACTCTAGAGGAGCATCTTGGGCTTGGGACAAGCTCTCTTTAGAGCCTTGGAGGTCGTGAAGGAGAGAAAGGAAGAGATGAAGAAGAATGGGAGGGGTGGTGGTCCATTTATAATGGAGGAGAGGAGGCAAAATAAGGTCACAGGTTAATAGCAACATTTACAATCATCACTGTAGATCTGTTGCAAATGTCATTGAAGGTAGTTCATGTGCCTACGGCAGTTGCTTCTCGTGCTCACCATCAGATGCTTGATCAACAACCATGATCGCACGAAGATTGCGTCCATTGGATAGTGCTCTTAAACGTGTACGATCGCATGTTCATCCATGTGTACGATCATGCATTTCTGCCCAGTCGCATCTGCACTTATCTGTGCTGCCACATAGAGAAGTCGATGTCATTCGATGAGGATCGTGCGGCTCTAATTGGGCTCTCGACGCATGCTGTGGATTTAGGGGGCACGTAGGGGCTCGAATGGGTGTCTTCGCCTTGTGAACGCCTCTTCGAACAACTATGCCATGCCCCCATTTTGGTCTGAGCAACATTCCTCATCCCAACGCTCGACGGATGACCTCGACCATTGGATTTTAGAGATCAAATTGCATGAGGAAATGCTCTTAGAGATCAGACGTGGTTTGAAAGGGCAACATGGGGTGATCTGGATCATTGGATGAAGTTCCAACGGCCCAGGTTGCTCCTTGTGAGTGCTTTTAAGGCTGAACAGGGGTTGTGGGCTGATTTTGGGTAGCTAAGATGATGCCACATGGCATCATCTAGGCCGTCCATCTTTAGATGCTTGTAGATGGCACCACAAACATCTGATTGGATTGATGTATGCGTCGTTGTGTGATGATCGTTGATTTGAATTCATCCATGCGATCAGATTTGGCATCTAAGGTTTGGATTGGCATTACCTTCACCTTTAATCCTCCTCGGTCTGCATAAGGTACTATGGGACTCCAATCAAGGTGATTTCGAAGGTGTTGGACTTCGATCGTCATTTTGATCAGATCTGTACTGTTTGATCGTCAATTCGAGGCCCCAGAATAAATCTCCTTCTCTCTTGGCCACAAAAGGGTGTGAATTAACCTATAATTTATGCAAACAATTCTAAATGCAGAATGATGCATGCTATACAATATTTATAATATGGAATGCATCTATAAGATTAGGAACATGCATAAATAGGCATTTCGACCTAAATGGATGTGTATACATCATACCTCCATGCTTGTCTTTTATTAGTTCCTACTAAAACTGAGCATACACTATGTATAAAAAGAGAATTTGCACTCAATGGCTTAAGCATAAGCTGTTTATTAATAAGAAGAAATTTCAACTTTGGTCCTAAACTACGACAACCCAATAGTACCTGGGTGCCTGCCAAAATGTTGACCGCCCAAGTCCTTGCCTTATTTTGATAAGGGAAGATACTTTTTTCTATTTTTTCTTCTATTCTAATTTTTTTAGATTTTTGAGTTTAGATCTTCGAGGCTGCCTTCTAGGGCTACCCAACCCACCCAAGATTCAAAAGGAACTCTAAATTCTAGGCATCTTATGAAAAGTGATCCTCACTAAGTGGTCGTTAAAATGGAATTTGGGTTTCTATGACCCTAGGTGACCTTAAGAAGAATTACTGCCTAAAGGTGTTTCTACTGAACCGATAGCTTTCTCCCTAGTCTTTTTTATTTTTTTTATATGGGCTCAACATAAGGGTGACCCCAGTGCATATCTCCCTAATTTATACTACTTCCCCACTTCTTCCCTAAATGTTTTGGGAATTATTTGTGAATTTTTGTGAGCTGGGTTCTGGACAACTGGCCAATGGGGCGTTAAACCCATGGCAACTTGCTAGCCATACACTTGAGGTGAAGTGTGGCTTATTTATTTATTTATTTATTTTTCTCCTTTTTCTTTTTCTTTTTCTTTTTGAATATATATATTTTTTTCCTTTTCTGAGTAGGTGGCTTCCCTGATCTAAGATTTGCCTAAAGACAATAGAAAGAGAATGGTCATGTGGCTAGTCTCTGGACAACTAGCCAATAGGTTGTTACTCACGACAACTTGCCAACCATACTATCCTAGAAAGTTCATTATCCACCTAATTTTCATAAAAATCATCAAAAAGTGAGTCAATGCAAATAGTGTGTAGATGCTTTAGACTCAAAGTCCTCTCAAATCAGAAGGCAGGTTAATAAGTCATGTACTTATCACCCCAATTTATTAGCCAAATTAAAATAAAATTAACATGGCAAGAACTTGAGAAACAGGTCCACATTTTAGTGGACACCTGAACTAATTAACCCCGAGGACCTAAAGAGTCTAAGTGTTCAGATCCTATCATATTATTTTCTAAAGTTAATAACTCCTAATGCCTAAGTTCTCTTCTTCTAATTCTTTTTTTTATCAATTTGAATTTTGAATTTTTTTCATTTTTTAGGAGAAAATAAAAGAAATTCTGCAAGGCTAACTAAATATTTTCAGGATTAAGTATCCACCCCCTATGCCTAAATGATACAATGTCCTCATTGTAAAAATAAAGACATGAAAAGGGCAGAATAAACAAAATATCACTGGAATTTCACGAAAATCTGGTCGGCTCTGTAGAGAAAGTGGAGTATACACACGTGATAAATTTAGTACCTTCAGCTGGGCATGGTTAACAAGTAGAGAAGACATTAAAAAAGTCAAAAGTGTAAGTCAGAATAAGAAGACTGATTTTGGGACCCGTAAAAAGATATCCACAAATGTGGATGAAATTGTGATGCAACCCATGCCCCAAGGTCAGGAGATTGTTGTGCTTACGGGGTTGGGCCTGTGGTTTTGTGGCATGCAACCCAAGTATAAAATGACGGACAATAGGTAGGTCTGGTTCAATAGGTTCAGATGTCCTCTTAGAATTTCAATTAAAGAGATAATCAATTATTTTATATTTGGGCTGCACATCATGAAAATCAAAGATATCATAAGGGTCATGGTAAAAGGTTGGTGGATTCAGGTTAATAGGAACTCCTAGATCCAAATTTTCATTTCCCTCAAAAGTAGCCTCCTAGATTTTCATTTCAAAATTTCTATCCTCCAAAATCAATGTTTCCAGAACGTCCATGTTGTTATACACCCCATCCAATTCTAAGTGTGGATGAATCATAATTGACTTGGGTTTAGTAATCTTAAGAATAAAATCATCATTATGCTCAACAAGGTGTGGTTGAGGAATGGTGCTATTGATTGAATCATCCAAAAACTCAAGATCAAAATCCTCCACGTTGGCCCCAATAGGATCAAATTCCACAATCACAGGGCCATCAAATAATTCATCATAATGCTCAAGCTCATTTGTGTCACTAAAATCATTTTCCTTAACCTCAAGTGAGACTTTACTAAGAGATTCCTCACCCTTAGAATCAAAGAATTCTTTATCATCATTTATATATGTCTCAAAATCATCTGTCATTTCTTGGTCCATGGAGACATATTTTTCCTTGTACCCTGGCTTGGGGATCTCTAGTGAGAAAATTGATTCATCTTCAATGGGTTGCTCTAAACCAACCTAGTCATCCCCAGTCTCATAAAAATTATCCCCCCCTATAGTTTCCTGAGCAAGTTCTGACATTGGCTCTCCTAAAGGGGGTTCATCCTAAGGATCAGCCCAAGATTGAACTAGGGCAACCACAAATTTCATCCTCAATCTCAACAATTTCTCAAGCAAATGCTCACCCGAGCCCTTATCCTCAATATCTTGGAGCCAATCCAATAACAAACAATTCATATCGTCAATCATTTGAATTAGGGATTCCAATTCTTCATTGTAGGGTGTTGGCTGGATTTCTAAAGATTGTATGGTGTTCCTCAAATTGGCCAACACCCTATCTTAGACTTGGTTCACCTGAATCGAATGGTTCGGTTCAAGGTTGGGTGGGTTTGGGTTTAATCCAGGGGAGTTAAGGAATTAAGGTTCTTAGGGCCTTCCCTGATAATAAGTCATTTCAGGTTGTTCAAAGAAGGGTGATGACCTATATTCAGTGTAATCCTGGGGAGGGTAAGAGTTATAATCATCATATCCTTCTTGATTGTAGATCGGGTTAGGTTGATCATCAAAGGGTGGAGATCTATAATCAGCATAGGTATGAGAAGGATAATAATCACAGTCTTGTTGTCCAATGTTAGGCCCTAGATACCGAGGTCCAGAATCATATCCCCCAATCAAAGTTATCTCGACTAGGGGATGGGTAATCATAAGTCGAGTTAGGATTGTAATATTCTTGGGGATAAGTGGTGGTTGGAGGGTAGGATTGGAAATGCGAGTGAGGTGTGGAAGAATACATGGTGAACTAGGAGGGAAGACAGAAGAGAGAAAGGTGCCCTGCAGTACAATCAACCAAACCTATCCTTAGCTGGGTAGCCTACAGACCTATATACTCTCAAAACCCATCATGAGATGAAAGAAACGATTTGGTCTACTTCTATCCAGCTAATCCAACCTATTAAAGGAAGGGATTGGGGAGAAGGTTCTTCCTTTGACTTTCGCCTCCGGTTCCTTGATACCCCCGAACAATGGTCATTTGACACTACTCCCCTAGCTAGAATCAGATGGATCAGTAGAAGTAGATTAATCCAAAAAAATCTCAGTTGGAGTCCTAAAGAGCAAGTTAATCCTTAAGGCCAACGTCTACTCAATTTTAATTATGCTTGGGATGATTGTGCTCTTGGATTATGATGGGCCCTTTAGATGTCTTGTGACCTTAATGATCAGTTTCAATATGTATGCGTGCACAACCAATGGTTTTCAAGCAAGGTTATAAAAGATGAGGCTGATTTTAAAGTTTAAATCTTAATAGCTTTTAGGATTTAATCTTTAGGTATATTCAACCAAATTTCAGTGGAACACTCTTTGTCTTGAAAACATGGGTGTAGATATATTCCATTAAAAATTAGAAATAACATGGAGTGCCCGGTACAACCCTAAAAATCAACCCTAGAGAGCAAGCTACTAAATGAATCACTTTTATCTTAAGTGGTGCGGCCTAAACAAATTAATCAATTGGCCTATTGCAACACATAGTTAAGGCTCACAAAAAATATTTAACCTATTCAGATTTCTAATCACTTATCTATGTGTTAACTTTGAGTGTACTGGGTCCATAGGTTAGAATCTCGGTTAAGTGATTAAATCAAAAAAAGTGAGGTGCCTTAGGTGTGTGGGTGTATAAGGTGTGTAACTTTTAGCTTAATCCCACAAGAAGGGAAGGGTATCTTTTTTGTATTTTTAATTTAGGAGGGAAGGTAAGGTGAGTGAAGTGATAATCAACCAACCAGAACTAACCTAGGGTTTATGCAAGCTCCTAGGTTAATAATTAGGGTTTGAGTTATTAGGTAGTGAAATGAAATCTAGTGAGTTGGGGTGGGGGTACACTTACAAAACCTTCATCTACACTTTTCTCCAATCTAGACATTCTGGCTCACCTTAGAAGAGTGCCTGCAATCGCAGTAAGATCGGAGAAAAAGTGAGATAAAAGTTAGGTAAGGTGAAAAATGTAAGAAAAACCAAAGAGCATTGCCTCCCCAACAACGATGCCAAAAGGGTGAGTGTAATCGTTGCAAGAAAGATTTGAGTTATGGAAACCCATTGTTGTACTGCGTAGAAATTTGCTACCAGAAAAAAATTTATAACGGAAGCTTGAGGTGAGCCCCGAGTCAAACAGGGGAGGCAAAAGTTTTGTTTTGAAAATCTACACTTTGCTTTTATTTATTTTTGGTGTTTTGGGGCTTTGTAATTTTTTTGGTACTTTTAGATAAATAGAATAGTAGGCAGGGATTTATCTAACTAATCTACTATACAACTTATTAGACAGAGAGAGAGAAAGAAAAAATATCAATATATAACTAGGGTCTATTACAACTAACATCAAAGTATAAGACTATACTAGAAAGTGATAAAAGATAGAATGAGTTGAGAAGAATCCACCTCGACAGCTACTTGGAGGACACATCGCTCTGACGGTGCCTAGATGAAGGTGGTAAGGAGTTGAAGGAAGGAGAATGGCGTCAGAGGAAGGAGGATGGGGCAAGAGGACGTCGTTGAGGATCTATTCCTAGAAGGTAGTGAGAGGATGGCCACGGGATGCTCCATGAAGGGAGTGGTGGGAAAAAATTATTTAATTTCTACTCTAGAGGAGCATCCCAGGCTTGGGACAAGCTCCCTCTAGAGCCTTGGAGGTGGTGAGGGAGAGAAAGGAAGAGATGAAGAAGAATAGGAGGGGTGGTGGTCCTTTTATAGTGGAGGAGAGGAGGCAAAATAAGGTCATAGGTCAATAGCGACATTTACAATCGTCGGTGTAGCTTCATCGGAAACATCGTTGAAGGCAGCTCACGCAACCGTTGGTAGCTGCTTCTCGTGTTCACTGTCACATGCTCGATCAACGGCCATTATTGCACGAGGATCGTGCCCATTGGATTGCACTCTTAAGCACGTACGATTATGCATTCATCCAAGCATGTAATCGCACGTTTCCACTCAGCCACATCCACGCTGATCCGTGCTACCACATGGATAAGTCAACGTCGTTCGATGAGGATCGTGCGACTCTACTTAGATGCTCGGTGCTTGCTATGGATTTAGGGGGCAAATGGGGGCTTGAATGGATATCTTCTCCTTACAAGCGCCTCTCCAGACCACTGTGACACTCCCCCCATTTAGTCTGAGCAATGTTCCTCGTCCCAGCGCTCAACAAATGGCCTCAACCGTTAGATTGAAATCCAATGGTTGGGATTGCATGAGGAAATGCTCTTAGAGATTAGGCACGGTTTGAAAGGGTGACGTGGAGTGATCTGGACCATTGGATGAAGATCCAATAGCCCAGGTTTCTCCTCATGCATGCCATTAAGGTTGAGCAAGGGCTGCAAGTTGGCTTTGGGAAGCCTAGATGATTCCACATGGCATCATCTGGGCCATCCATCTTTAAATGCTTGTAGGTGGCACCACGGATGTCGGATTGGATTGATGTATGCATCGTTGGGTTGCGATCATTGATCCGGATCCATCAGTGCGGTCGGATTTGACATTTGAGGTTCTAATTGACGCCTGATTAACAAGATTTGGTATGCAAAAAGTTTGAATTTGAAAACCCATCATTACAGTTACGTAAAATTCCACTATCAAATAAAATTTATAACCTAAATACTGATGAGTCTCGGGTCGAACACAGGGAGGGGAACATTTGATTAAAAGTCACATTTGGAATTATTTTCGGGAAGCAGATTAATTGGTTGAAATTAATCTACGCTAGCTATTCTGCTTGAAGAATAAATAATAGAAAAGAGAAAGAGAGAGAGTGTGAACCAGTATTTCATAACTGTAGAATCATGTTCATTACAACTAATTTCGACAACTAGAAAGCTAGAAATCTACACTAGAAAGTGGTAAAAAGAGAGGGACAAGAAAATCCTCCTCGAGGGCTGCTTGGAGGACAAGCTGCATTGATGGAGCACCCGGACAATGGGGATGAGATTCTGGACGAGGGAGAGCAAAGCCGGAGGACAGAGAACAAAGTAGGGCGACGTTGCAGTAGGATCTGCTTCCCGAATGGTAGTGAGAGGACAACCACAGGTGCTCCACAAATGTAGGTGAGAAGATGGAAAAATTATGTTTAAGACTCTAGTGGAGCATCCCAAGTATGGGACCAGCTGGTACAACTTAGGAGGAGGTGAGTGAAGAAGAGAAGGGATGAAGAAATGTGTAGCAGGGGTAGGACTTTTATAGGTGAAGATATGAGGGCATAAAAGTCATTTTAAGGCTTAGAAATTAATGCTGGGGTCTTTAGTGACAAATATAAACGTCATTGTAGGTGAGCGTTGCTGACGCCACGCATGCGCCGTCAACCATGCAATGGAGATCTAAGAGGTCAGAGGCAGCCACATCACTGGCTATCCTCCTTCCGCCGTTGCTCGCCTCATTGTGCCTAACTCATCTCAGTTGTCCGATTGTTCAATTGAACGGCTTAGATTGCATGAGCCACTTCACCTTCATATGTTCCATGTGCCTACATGCGATGGCATGTATGATCGCACGTCATCATGCGTGCATGCACACTCCTCAATCTGGCGCTCGATGTCGCACCACCTTTCGCCTCCGCAACCGTTGGATGTGCATCGCACGGTCAATTGCACACACGCCTCTCCTGCGCCTTCGATTTGAAGCTCTTAGGGTCTCGAACACACACCGCTTCCTCACGCTTAAGACACTCAACCACTATGCTATGACGTCACTTTGGTCACGTTTTTATTTTAAGGTCGTGGTGCTCTTAGCCGTTGGATCTCGATCCAATGGTCGAGATCATGCAACCTTTGATGAGGAGGAAGCTGGTGGCTGTGGGTGGCCTGGATGGTGTCATGTGGCGCCATCTAGGTTGTCCATTGTTCAATGCTTGTAGATGGTGCCACGATTGTCGGATTGAATTGACTTTCATGCCATTGGCCTGCAATCGCTGATCCAAACCCATCTGTGTTGTTGGATTTTTCGTCTGAGGTACGAATTTACACCACCTTAGCCCTTGATCTCTGATCTTTCTTGAACTATATTTGATGCTACGAAAATCCAATCAGGCCAATCTTAGAGGCATTGGACTCCGATTGTTGCCCTGATCAGATTTGTACGATTGGATCTTCAATACAAGGCCCTGATAAATATTATTTTTTCCCCTGACCACAAAAAGAGACAAATTAACCTAGAATCTGTACAAACTAACCTAAATGTAGAATGATACATGTTATGCACTATTTATAATGCTGAATGCAATTATATGGCTAAGAATACGCATAAATAGACAGTTTATGTGGCATAGATGTGTCCACATCACGCCCCCATGGCTATCTTTTGCTAGTCCCTAGCAAAACTATATGCTATTTATAAGAGAATTAGGATCAAATTACTTGGATAATGGTTATCTTTCAACACTAAGAAATTTCTACTAATGACCTGAACTACAAAGACTCAGTAGAGCCTGGGTGTCTGCCAAAACGCAGACCACCCAAGATCTCACCTTATTCAAAAGCAAATACACATTTTCTTACTTTTTCTTCTTTTCTAATTTTGTTTGGATTTTTGAGTTTAGAATTTCGGGGCAGGTTTCTACGGCTACCCAACCCACCCAAGACTCGAAAAGAACTTTAAGTTCTAAGTATCTTTTTGTGTGAATGTGATAGACTCATTAATCAGCAATCAGAACGGACTTCGGCTTTCTACGCCCCTAGGTAACCTTGAAAAGAAATTCTACCTAAAGATGTATCTATCCTACCAGTAGCTTTCTCCCTACTTTTTATTTTTATGAGGTCAACACAAGGGCGAACCCAGTGTATATCTCCCCAGCTTATCCTACTTCCCTGCTTCTTCCTAACTGTTGAGGAATTATTTGTGTATTCTTTTGAGCTGGGTTCTGGACAACCGGCAAATGGATTGTTACCTATGACAACTTTCCAACCATACTCTTGTAGAGAACTGTGGCTTATTTATTTTTTCCTCATTTTCTATTTCTTTTCATTTTTTTCTTTTTGGACATTTTTCTATTTTTTTTCTTTTATTTTTTCTAAGTAGGTGGCTTCCCTAATCTAAGATTTACCTCAAGGTGGCAGAAAGAGAATGGTTGTGTGGCTGGGCTTTGGACTACTAGCCAATGGGTTGTTACCCACGACAACTGGCCTGCCATACAACCTTAGAAGGTTCATTAGCTATTCAATTTTCATTGAAAGCGCTGAAAAGTAGGTCAATGCAAAGAGTATGCAGATGCTTGGACTATAAGTTCTCTCAAATCAGAGGGTGGGTTGATAAGTCGTGTACTTATCACCCCAACTTCTTTAACCAATTAGAAATGAATTTACTAATGGCGAGGACCTGAGAAATAAGTCCACATTTTAGTAGACACCTAGGTTGATTAAGCCCAAAGACCTGAAGAATCTACATGTTCAGGTCCTAATGTATCATTTCCTAAAGTTGACAAATTTCTAAAGCCCAAGTTCTCTTTTCCTAATTCAATTTTTTTCGAAAATAAAGAGGAAATAATAAACATAAAATAAAAGGAATCTACAAGGTTAACAAAATGATTCAGTAATGAATATATATCCACTCCCCCAGGCCTATCTAATGCAATGCCCTCATTCTATTAAAAAGACATGAGAAAGAGCAGAATAGAGAAGAAAGCACCTAAATTTCATGATTACCCAATTAGCTTCGAGATGAAAATAGATTGTAAACATGCTAAGTTTGTTTCCTTCAACTAGGCACACTATCCAAACAAAGAGGAAATAAAGAATTCACAAATACAGGTCAGGATCATAATAAAAAGATTAACCTCCGAACCTGTTAGCAAAGAATGTCCATATATGTGGACCAAGTTATAATGCAGACCCATGCCCAGGGGATGAGTGTATCTAAGGTTCTAGATGAAAATTACCCAGAACCAAAGATTAGTATGCAAGCGGGGCTAGGCCTACAATTTGTGAGGATGCAACCCAAGTCCAAAAAGTCAAACAATAGGAAAATTTGTATCAAAAAGATAATCCGTTAAATTGTGCTTAGGTTGGACATCCTTTGAGTTGAAAATGTCATAAGGGTCCTGGTAGAAGGTTGGTGGTTTCAGGTCTATAGGAATCCTTAGACTCAAATTTCTGCTTCCCCTAGAATTGAGTTTCTAAATCTTCATTTCCTAGCTCCTATTCTCCATAATCATAATTCTGGATTCCGAGACCTCCTGCTTGTTATTCACCCCATCTAAAGTATCCAAGTCCAAGATTTGCAATGGAATCAGAATTGACTTGGGTATGATAATCTCAAAAATAGATCGTCATTACACTCAACGGGGTGTGTGTGAAAAATGGGGCTATATGTGGAATCATCTATGAAATAAAGATCTAAATCCCTCATGCTAATCCCAATTATATCAAAATCCTCAATTACTAGGCTATTGAATGATTCAATGAATTCCTCAAGCCCAATCGTCTCGCTAAAATCATTTCCCTCAAACTCAAGTGTGACATCACATAAAGATTATCTACCCTCAGAATCAAAGAATTCCAGATTTGCATTTATATATGTCTCAAAATCATCTATCGTTTCCTGTTCCATGGAGACATACTTTTCCTCGTATCGTGGTTTAGGGATCTCGGGTGAAAAATCAATTCATCCTCAATTGATTACTCTAGAACAACCTGGTCATCCCCGATCTCATAAAATGTGTCCCCCCTATAGGTGCCTGAGCGGGTTCTGACATTGGCACTCCTGAAGGGGGTTCATCCTGGGAATCATCCTAAGATTGGACTAGAGCAATCACAATTCTCATCCTTAATTTTAACAATTTCTCAAGTAAAAACTCACTCGGGTCCTTATCCTTAACATGTTGGAGCCAATCCAGCAAATATTTATTAAGATCATCAATCATTTCAATCAAAGGCTCCAATTCTTCAATGTAGGGTGTTGGCTGAGCTTCTAAAGATTGAATGGTGTTCCTTAAGTTAGCCAACACCCTATCTTGGACCTGGTTCACCTAAACCAAATGGTTTGATTTAAGGTTGGTTGGGTTTGGGTTCAATTCAGGGGAGTCAATGAATTAAGGTTCTTAGTACCCTCCCTGATAATAGGTCATTTCTGGTCATTCGTAAAGGGGTGGTGTCCTATATGCAGTGTAGTCCTAGGGAGGGTAAGAGTTGTAATCAGGATATCCTTCCTAATTGTAGATCGGATTGTGTTGACCATATAGAGGCAAAGATCTATAATCATTATAGCTCAGAGAATGATAGAAATCACAATCATGATGTCTAGGGTTAGACCCTGAACATGGAGGTTCGGAATTGTATCCTCAATCTGACTTATCCCAACTAGTAGATGGTTGATTACAACACAAGTCGAGATAATAATCATCATATTGGAGATAAGACGTGTCAGGAAGGTAGGTGTGGAAATGCAAGTAGAATGTGTAAGGATCCATGGCAAAGTTGAAAGAAAGGTGCCCTGCAGTACAAACAATCAAACTTGTCCTTAGGTGGGGTAGCCTAAAGACCTATAGACTCTCAAGGCTCGTCTTGAGATGAAAGAAACGATTTGGCCTACTTTCCGGACAATCCAACTAGTTAGAGGGAGGGATTGGGGAGAGGTTCTTCCCTTGGCTTTCGCCACAAGTTCCTTTGAGACCCCTCAACTGCGATCGTTTGACACTACTCCCTTAGCTAGACATCAGATTGAATTGGTAGAATAGATTAACCAAAATAATCTCGATCTAGGCCTCGAAGAGTGAGTGAAATCCTTAAGGCCAACATCTACTTGATTTTAGATTAGGCTTATGTTTGAATGTGCTTGGGAATGTGATGAGCCCTTTATCTGGGTTGTGCCCTTAATGATTGATTGAGATGTGTGACTGAGTGCACAATCAGGGTTTTCAAGCAAGATTATTTGAATGAGTGGATTTTAGAGTTCAAATCTTGCTTAAGTAGCTTTTAGGGTTTGAATTAAGGTGAATTCAATCAAGTTCAAGAGGCACACCAAGATTTGCAAAAATAGGAGAAGACATTTTCCTCTGAAATCTAAATAAGATGGAGTGCCTAGGACTAACCTTAAATGTTAACCCTAATGAGCAATCTACTTGATGAGTTGTTTTCAGATGAAGTGGTGCAGCCCAAACAACTCAAACAATTGGCCTAATTAACCATTGAATTAGGCACATAAGTGGTTCCCTAGTCCAATTTCTACTCGATTATGTGTTTGTTTGCATGTACCAATTCCAAATATCGAGTTACCGATTGAGTATGAAAAATCAGAAGAGGTTGTGTACCTCTGTGGGATTATTTTAGATTTTTTTTTATAAGCAGAGGGTGAGGTGGGTGGGGGCGGCAACCAAACAACCAGAACTAACCTTAGAGTTTATGCAAGCTCCTAGGTTAATTAGGGTTTGTGTTATTAGGTGCAAAAATGAAATCTAAGGGATAGGTGGTGGGGAAATGCTTATTGATCCTTCAACAGCACTTTACTCCAATCTTACAGCTCTGGCTCACCTCAAAATAGTACCTGCAATCATAGTAAAAAAAGAGAAAAGTGAGGTAAAAGATCATTAAGGTGAGAAACACGGCATATCAAAGAGTGTTTCCTCCCTGGCAACGATGCCAAAATGTTTAACGAGATTTGGTACGCAAAAAGGTTGAGTTTGAAAATCCATCGTTGCAGTTGCTTAAAAATCCACTATCAAATAAAATTTATAACCGAAACACTAATAAGTCCTGGGTCGAACACAGGGAGAAGAACGTTTGATTCAAAGCCACGTTTGGAATTATTTTCAAGAAGCAGATTAGCTGGTTGAAAGTAATCTATGCTAGCTATTCTACTTAAAGAATAAATAATAGAAAAGAGAATAATTTAGAGAAAAAGAGAGAGGGTGAGTGAACCAATATTTCATAACTGTAGAAGCATGTTCATTACAACTAATTTCTACAACTAGAAAGCTGGAAATCTACACTAGAAAGAGGTAAAAAGAGAAGGATGAGAAAATTCTCCTCGACGGTTGCTTGGAGGATGACCTGCCTTAACGGAGCACCCAGACATGAAGATGAGATGTTGGATGAGAGAGAATGGAGCTGGAGGATGGAGAACAAAGTAGGGTGACGCTGCAGCGAGATCTGCTTCCCGAATGGCGACGAGAGGCCAACCACGGGTGCTCCACAAACAGAGGTGAGAAGATGGAAAAATTATGTTTAAGACTCTAGTGGAGCATCCCAGGTATGGGACCAGCTCGTAGAGCTTTGGTGGGGGTGAGAGAAGAAGAGAAGGGATGATGAAATGGGTAGGAGGGGTAGACTTTTTATAGGTGAAGATATGATGGCATAAAAGTCATTTTAAGGCTTAGAAATTAATGCTAGGGTTTTTAGTGATGGATATAAACGTCACTATAAACCAGCGTTGCTGAAGCTGCATGTGCAACATCAACCACGTGATTGAGATCCAAGCACTCAGAGGTGACCACATCACTAGCTATCCACCTTCAGCCATTATGCACCTTATCATACCTTACTAATCTCAATCGTCCGATCGTTCGATTGGATAGCTTAGATCACACAAGCCACTCTCCTTCATATGTTCCGCACGCCTACGTGTGATGGCATGTATGACCTTGCGTCATTGGACACATGCACATGCTCCTCCTTCTGATGCTCAATGTCGCACCACGTCTCACCTCGGCAGCCACTAGATGCGCATCCCATAGTCAATTGCACCCACGCCTTTGATTTGAAGCACTCGAGGTCTCGAACCCGTGCCACTTCCTCATGCTTAAGACACTCGACCACTGCGCTATGAGACCGCTTTGGTCGCATCTTTGTTTTAAGGTTGCGATGCTCTCAGTCATTGGATATTGATCCAGTGGTCGAGATTGCATGCCCTTTGATGAGGAGGAGGCCGATAGCTGTGGTCAGCCTAGATGGCACCATGTGGTGTCATTTAGGTCATCCGTTGTTCAATGCTTGTAGATAGTACCACGATTGTCAGATTGAATCAATTTTTGTACCATTGGGTTGTGATCATCGATCTGAATCCATCCGTGTCGTTGGATTTGTCCTTTGAGGTACGGATTTACACTACCTTGGCCCTTACCTCTGATCTTTCCCAGATAGTATCTGATGCTACAGAAATCCAATCGGGGCGATCTCGGAGGCGTTGGACTCCAATCGTCACCCTGATCAGATCCATATGGTTGGATGTTCAATCCAAGGCCCCGATAAATATCGCCCTATCCCCTAACCACAAAAAGAGAAGTTAGCCTAAAAGTTGTACAAACTAATCTAAATGTAGAATGATGCATGCTATGCACTATTTATAATGGTGAATGCAATTATATGCCTAAGAACACACATCTATAAAAAGTTTATGTGACATAGATGTGTCTACATCAGTGCCACATTGCCTCTTGGCCTTCAATCTTCCTCAGACTACATAAGGTACTACGAGACTCCGATCAAGGCAATTTCAGAGGCGTTGGACTCCAATCGTCATCTTGATCAAATCCATATGGTTGGATTGTCAATCCAAGGCCCTAGGATAAATCTCCTTCCCTCTTGGCCACAAAAGGATGCGAATTAACATATAATTTATGCAAACTATTCTAAATACAAAATAATACATGCTATGTAATAGTTGTAATATGGAATGCATTTATAAGGTTAGGAGCATGCATAAATAGTCATTTTAACCTAAATGGATGTGTATACATCAACTCCAAACTCAAAAATCCAAAAAAAATTAGAAAAAAAGAAAAAGAAGAAAAAATGTATCTTCCCTTTTTAAAATAAGGCAAGGACTTGGGTGCCCTGCATTTTAGCAAGCACCCAGGAACTGTTGAGTTTTCGTAATTAGGTCCTTAGTTGAAATTTTCTAGTGTTAACCAACAAATCTTACCTAAGTGATCTGATATTGATTCTATTTTATACATAACATTTAGGTTGCTTTTGCAAGGGAGTATGATAAATACGCATTTATCATGATAAAATGCCTACTTATGTTAGTTCCTAAGCTTAACATTGCATTTGTCATTGTAAATAATGCACAACATTCATCATATTGCATTTAGGATCATTTCTGTAATTTGCATACTAATCTTTACATTTTGTGTGGCCAGGGGACAATGCGACTTCTTTACGAGCTTCAGATGTAAAATCCAACCAAACAGATGGGTCTGGAATGACAATCACATTTCGACAATGCAAAAAATCATCTCGATCTGACATCTGTAGCAGTCCCAACAAAGGGAAGAAGATGGATGTCCAAATGGCACCACGTGATGCCATCCAGGTCGCCCAAAGCTAGCCGTAGCACCTACTTTGCCCCAAAGAGCCTCTCCACCGAGTGATCCCAGCCGTTGGATCTTAATCCAACGGCTGAAATTCTCCTCAGTTATGCCACACAGCTCTAAAGGACATAAATTTGAGGAGATCATGACCACTGGGTTGAGATCCAACAGTCGAGAGCTCCTGGCCATGAGATTGTCCGTGCGACCATCTACAGCCACAGCCTGGTGATACAAGATTCCACTCGCAAGCCCTGGTGCTGGTTCGAAACTCATCAAGCGCTCCAAATTCGCCAGCGTGCGCCACAAGCAAAATTCGACCCACTGATCAAAGATGAGCTGTAGCAAAGGTGGTGACAAAGTGTCGCACGATCTGCACGTGCACAATAACACACGAACACACACTCGATCACACACATGTCCATTGTGTAATCTGGCACACCAATCGTCGTGTGATCCCAGCCTGTCATCATGCATTCAATGGACTAGCGTACTCCCCAATCACACGCTGATCGCGATTCATAGTAGGCAGGTGTGGTCTCAGGCGTGCGATGCACACAAGATTTGGATCATCCATCAGCAATCCTACGACCACAATTCGGCCTCGCCTGATCTAGCTTGCACGTACGAACACCAATGATGGTGTGTGATGGCCATAGCGACGACCATGGCGAGTCTTCAGTGACATTTTTAATGTCACTGCTGACCCATACCCGATTTTTGCCTTCATAACTCCACTATAAAAGGACTACCACCCCTCGCATTCCTCTTCATCTCTTCCTCTTCTTCACTCACCTCCACCAAAGCCCTAAGCAGCTAGTCCCAAGCCTAGGATGCTCCTTAAAGTATAAAAGTAAATATTTTCCCACTTCTCATCCCCCTTAGTGGAGCATCCCGTGGCCATCCTCTCACCACATTCAGGAAGCAAATCCTCACCGCGATGCCATCCTGCCTTGTCCTCCTTCCTCCAACTCCATTCTTCTTTGTACAGCCTCTCACCACCTTCATCCAGGTGCCGTCAAAGTGAGTCATTCTCCAAGCAACCGTCGAGGGGGATTTCCTCTTCTCATTTTATCTTTTATCACTTTCTATTGTAGTCTTATATTTTGAGATTAGTTGTAATAGACTCTGGTTAGATATATATTGATATTCCCTCTCTCTCTCTCTTATTTTCAAGAAGATTAGTTAGATAAAGATATTTTCAACCTAATCTCTTGCCTTATAAAAATACCAAAAAAATCACAAAAGGTAAAAACACCAAAAACAAATAAAATGAAATGTGAATTTCATAAATTAAAAGTTCACCTCCCCGTATTCGACCCAGGGCTCACCTTGAGTTTCGATTATAAATTTTATTTTGTAGCGAGATTTTAACATATACTACGACATGTATTTTCCACATTTGATTTCTCGCCGATCAATCCACCATGTAGATACCATCTCTTTGAAACCATCCTCCCTAAGCCAAGATTTTTGGAACTTCAAGTAAGAATGAGCATTTGCACTTTCTCCACTTTCCCAAACTAAAGGCATGTGATCAAAGTAGGGTCGCCTCATTTCCACCACAAATGCCAACTGATAAGAACTCATCAACTCAACATTACACATGAACCAATCTATCCTAGACATCAACCCATTGCCATTCCTCCATGTGTACATTGAACCAGAAATAGACACTTCAATCAACTCCAAATCAGCCACCACCAACTGAAAACTAAAGGTAGATGTGTTTGTGCACCCATCCAGCCTATCATCAGATGATAACATTGCATTGAAATCTCCCCCAACTAGCCAAGCACCTCCCTGCACAAAGTCTAAAATCTGTCAAATCTCTACCCACAAAGCTGGTCTCTCACTGTTGACAGAGTCTTGATCATGTTTTAACAGTTAGTTACGTTGTAGTATACGTGATCAAGCATTTTCAACAAATAAAAATTTATTACTCGAAAACCTAAGTATACGAGGTCGAACACAAGGAGCAATTGGAATTTATTACTAATCTCAAGAATGTAATTGAACACTTAATTACTCAAAACATAATTCAAAATATAGAACTGCGTGAGTTTGAAAGTTAATTGTGGCAAAAAGAAAGAATTCAGATGTCTGATCATGGGATCAGACGTCTTAAAAATATGTTCTTGTTCTTCTTCTTCTGACATTCTTCCTTTCTTCTTTGTGCTTCTTCATTCCTGTTTCTTCCTTGTAATTCTCTTGCCTTGCTTCTTTCTTCTTATTTTCTTCTACCTTCTTCCTTGCCTCTCTATGTAGTTTGTTTCTCTTTCTTTTCTCTGTGGGTCTTCTTCTTCCTTTGTTGGTTCTGTTTCCCATGCCTTCAGCTTCTCTTCTTCTTTAGCTTGTCTTTCCCTTTCTTTATTTCTTCTTCCTTCTTCAGTTCCTCTTCTCTCTGGCTTCGCCTCTGGCTTTTCCTTCCCTTTTTCCTCTGCAAAGCTTTCCTTCCTTCTACCTTTTCCCCTTCTCTTGCAGCGGCTAAGTGTCACTTCGCTTCTCCCTCCTGCCTTCCCTGCACAAACCAAAGAGGAGCAAAACCTATCCCTCTACCCACACTCGCATCTCTCTCTCTCTCTATATATCACTCTTCATCACGCTCTCCCAGAGCCGGGTAAACGGGTTGGGTCGCGTGCCTGGGTCTAGGTGCACCAGCATGGGTGTGGTGCACGAGGAGTGCTTAGGAGGGTGTCGGGTCGGGTCACCAGATCCGTGTGATGAGCTCATAGACGAGGCAGTGTTTAGGTGAGGGACCTCACCCCAAGTGTAATCAGAGGCAACCAGTGAATAGCAGAAAATCAATTTAAATCACTCCAGCGCTTTACAGCTTATCGAGGTGGGACTATTGTTCCACTGTTCTTTCGTGCGTGCCCGCATGAGTCCGTCCTCCAATTGCAGTACTGTAGGCTTCGTGGAGCCACTCTCTGTAAGAAATGACTTCGCGAGGCCTCCCCGATTTAGCTGGACTTGGGATCCTGAAGTATTGCAACTTGGAACAAGCGTGCAACTTCCTCGAGTCACCGTTAATGGTGGGTGGAGTGTGAAACCTGCTTGACACAAAAAGAGCCTTGCGGCTTAATCAGACCATAGGAGGACCTTCTCCGTGTCATGGCGAAGGTAAGGCGCTAGGTGGTAGGCCGCGGGGCAGCCTAGGCGTGCGTGCCTAGGTCACCCTGTGGCCGGATGGATGGGTTTGGTCAGGGGGCTGTTGTGGCAGTGTAGGTGGCCTGTGGATGAGTGGAGGTTATTCAGTGGAGTATGGCGGAGGTTATGCGGTGGTTGGTAAGACGTGTGGGGCTGCAGAGTGACGGGAGCATCTCGTCGGAGGGTGGCTAGAGATGAAGAAGATGGTGGTGGATAGCGGCGGTCGAAGTGTGTTTGGTGAAATAAGATGAGGGAAATGAGAGAGGGGATAGAGAAGAGAAATTCTAACCTAACTAAAGGGACGAAGGGGGGCGAGAAGGTAGCCGACAGTACCTGCTTTCGCCGAAGAAGAAAGCACCCAGTAGAGGAAGATGGCAGCAACGACGGGGCTTGGGCAGCTCGCGCGGGTGTTGCGCAACGCGGAGGAGGATGAGGAGGATAGCTCTGCCACTTGTTTTATGGCAGAGTAACGAGGAAGAGGAGGGGGGCTTGCTGGAGCTCGCTGGACCCCTTGGCCGGAGGAGAAGAGGAAATCGTGGTGGAATTCCGACCATGTCAAGTTGAATTGGTGTGGCCGGAGATGAGGGTCAATTTATAGGCACAGCCAGGGACCCCTGTGCTTGGAAGACAAGCTTCCAAGCATGGTAATCCTCATCGGTGATGGAAATAGTTAAGTACCCAAAACTCTCGTGCGTTCGCACGAGAGATTAAGTGCAAATCTTAGATCAGGATTGAGTTCAAATGGAAGGGAATTCCTCAGAGAATCTCCCTTCCAAATCTGGGAGGAGATCTCTGAGGAATCAGAGAGTATTCCCTCTCTATTCCTTGCCAGAGTAGGATCTCTCCCCAATAATGGCGAAGGGTCCTGCTTGTAAGAGTGGCGAGGAAGCTAGGAGGGTTGATGTAATGGTTTTCAAAAGATAAGGGTCAAAATGTAATTGGTGTACTAATTTGCAAAGTAGGTCAAGATGATCTCCACTTAGGTCCAAATTTTGGTACAAACCTAATTTTGACATAAGGAATCCAATGGTGTAGTTGGATTTTAGGTTTGACCATGTTTGACTGGACATTTTGTGTAGAAACCCAAATTAGGTCAATTGATGAGTTAGGACCCTAATCTAGGTCAAACTAGCTTCTAAAGGACAAATTGAATGTTCTAAACCCTAGGGGATATTTTTCCATGATTTTTAGAGCTTTTACTTGATTTTTATCCTTATCGGAACATTGTTGAGTTAAGCGAGTCTGTTTTAGGATTACCAGGTGTCATTTAATTCCTGGTTTGCACATGAACCCATTTCTGATTGAATCAACCCACTTTTTATCTTATTTAGATCATTTGACCTATGTTTTGTCTCTAGGAATTCCCTTTTATGTACTACAATGGCAAAATTGTAGTTTTAACCTTTATTTCATGTTTTCTTCTCAGAACACTTATTCCTTCAGTTAAGCCCTCTTCTAAGTTATGTAGGAGTTTTTATTCTCTTTAGTGGGTCAAGATGAGCTAGTTATGGCTAGTGATGAGGCTCTCATCATACCCCCATGCCTAGCTTTTGCTAGTCCCTTAGCAAAATTTCAAGGTTTTAACTTCTGTTCTAGACCCTGAGTGTCTGTCATCAGTTATGGTAAGTGCTTTTCTTTTTCTTTTGTGATTAGGTCAGAATGTCGATAATAGGCCTAGAGGTACTCAAGTATCAACCAAAATCTGGACCTATCCCGCTTTATCCTCAGTCTTCCGCAAAGGTTTTTAAGGCCCGCAAAAACTAACCTAAGGTTTGTTGGACTCCGTAGTTAAAGCACCCATGCTTGAGACATTTTAGCCTAGGTTCAGTTTGCAGTGCATTTTTGTAAGAGAGAGATAGGAGATTTATTTGTTTGGAGAGTTTTCTCTCTCTTTTCTTTTTATTTCTAGCTTTGGATTGGCTTCTCAACATGGTCTGTAGCGGATCCCTCGTCCCCATCATCAATCCTCAAGGGTCCCTGGCTATCGATGCTTCGAGATAGCACCACCCATGGCAACACCCAGAACCATGTCTTTCGAGATTTCGAGATAATCCCACCCATGGCATTCCGTGGCCGAATTCAGACCCAGGCAATCGACATTTCATGATAATGTCGCCCATGGTATCTGAACCAGCAGAGTGCTTACATGCCCCCGGTAGGATATTTAAATATCCTAAGAGACAAACACTGAGGAGACGATAAGTTGTTATGCATCTTCGAGGGGAATTTCCTGCCTCTCCGCGCCGGGAACTCATCCAAATCAACTTGTGTTGATCGGTCGCTCCTAATCTAGATGACCTTTTCAGAACGTTAAATGCTTTTGCGTGATTTTGATAGTTATGCACACTGAACTAGACTGTGTGTGGATTGGGGTACATAGGTTACCGAATCCTGCAAACCAAAGGTCAGTTAACGAGGCCAAATAATTCCTAAGCCTTAGACCTAATACTTAAGCTTCGCATTTTCCCCAACCTCTTGAGGATTATCAAAATTTTAGCGGATACGTGAATTTTTAAGCTAAAGAATCTAGCCCAAGAGGCCTAAAACCAGTGTTCCCGCTAATCTTTTGTTATGTCTCCTTAGCACTTTTCTTGATCTGGTCTAGAACTTCAGTTAATTCCTTAATCTCTTACTAATGACTATTTCTTTTTCTTTTTCATTTTGTGCTCCTTTTTGTCATTTTTGCTCTTTTTCTCCTCCTTATGATTATGTGGCTCACAAAATTTCCTCCCTCCATTTTATTATTCTTTTTCATAATTTTTTTTAATTTTTTGTGTTTTTGACATATATGAATTTTTTTTTGTGAGAATCCTTCTGACTTTTTCTTGGTTCTATATGTATGCACTTTATCACCCCCCCATGCCTAAGTTTTGCAATGTCCTCATTGTAAATGGAGGGTGTGAAATAGTGTTGAGGTCAGGGTCTTAGAACAACATACATCGAGTGGGTGAACGGGTCGGAAATGACTGATGCGGATGATTTCAAGCTCTGGTACATGTAACAGAGGTGGGATCAACTGTCTAAGGCTGAACTCAATATGCAATGGACGTGGAGTACAAACAGATAATCAGACGGGTCTCTATTTTTGGGATGACGGGTTGCCTCCCGTTAGGCGCTAAATTCAATGCCTTCAGGCGAGTGGAAAATGGGGTGGAGAGGGAGTGGTCAAATCAGCAAAATTTTGTAAAACAAGCACCTTGATTAAGATCCTGTTGGTCCAACCAGATGCTTGTTAAGATCAGTGGGCTGATGATGTAGCCCAAACCCAATAAGTCTGGTGGGTTGATAGATGTAGATCAACAGATGCGGAACCCACCATATGCAATGTGGCTCGGATGGATATGGAAGTGAAAACTTGGGTTTAGGCTTAGTCGAATCAGCCTGGTTAGAGTAGGGTTCCGAAAAATAATCAGTGCATGGTGTGGAAACCCTACAGGGGTGATTAGAGAATGATGGCTCCTGTTTTTCGATCTGATCAATACCCGATACCTGGTATAGATATGGAGTTGAATCATCTGCAAATGGCTCAGTGAGAGGTGAATCAGAATAGAAATTGAGTCTGGTTGCTGGTCAGGGTAGAGAATGGCTTTTGATTGGTTCAATATATGTGGAGTAGGTGGCTTCAAAGAGAATTGGATTGTTATAATCAGGAAGCAGATTTTCTCTGATGTTATGGTTAGATTCAAAATCGTCGGAGAGTTTGTGAAAATCAAAATCTGAATGAGATTCAAGATCATGTGTTCCACCATAGAATAAGTCATATGCTGTAGATTCAGCAGCCTGACTGGGGTCTAGCCTAAATGTTAATTCCGAACTTAAAAAGGTGTCCCTATCTGGTAGAAGCTCAGGTTCTAAGCTGGTAGGGCAGACCCAATTGAAACCCCACTTGTCCAACTTCTCAGTTTTTGTATCGTAGATTGGCATGACTTCTGAAAAATCGAGTAGTTCCTCGGAGGATGTTGGCGAGGGATATTCATCAAATAGAGGCCCAAAATCATATTCTTCATTAAAAGATTGATCTTCCTCATATGGGGCCTCGAAATCTTCCCAATAGGTTTCAGATCTAGATTCTAGGCTTAGGATGTGGGTTGAATCACTAGAATCTAAGTCTAAATAGCCTTCGAGGGTCACCTTATCATAATAAGGGGCGGAATTTACACCCTTGAGAGGTTCAGTTCTACTCTCATTATTGCAGGAGTTTTGGGATTCTAAGCTTGGTGATTCAAGGTCTAGAGTGGGCTCAACATTATGTTTTCCTGCATTTGGAGCTTCCCAACCTTCTTCAATAACAGGCACATTATACTCCATCTGGGTTGGGAATCCACAACTATTTTGTGCCTCAAACCCAAGATCAGATTGATCCTCGATGTTGTCCCAAGATAGTTGATCTTCTATTTGTGGTATATACAGGTACTTCTGGTCGATAATTTGTTTTACTAATCTCATTATCTCTTCCCACTTTTCAAGACTATCTTGGTGTTGCTTCCAAAGTCGAGGATTTGTCATACATTGAAGGTATTCAAGATTGTGCAGTTTTTCTATCTCAATGTATCCTGTGATGAGCAACTCACGGGTTGATCCTTTTGTGGCTTCTGCCAATAGTACTTGGGCATAAGTTATGATCAAGGTTGTGGTTGTTGGGATATCAACCTGAATGTTTCCTACTGGTGTTGAGGTTTCTTCTTTTTTATAGAATTTCAGGGCATCCTCAAACATTCTATCTCTCATGGATCTCCGATATTCAGGTTTCTTGAATGGTAGTCCTAAGTGGTGTGGCTGCATATTTGGATCAGGTGGTGGAATCAAGATGTAGAATCGGAGTTTGAATCAGGATGTAGAATCAAGTTATGAAGTGATTAAATCTGACTGAAGAGTCCCACTAAAAATGTATGTGTGTGCTCTAAAGAGAAAAGATGAGGTACTGGAGATGTTCTTGACCCAATCAAGAAACCCAAAGACGTTTGGATGACTATGGAGGTTTGGAACGGATGGTACCCTTGGATCAGAAGGTCGTCCACCTGAGAATTACTTGGGCAGCTGATCTAAACAAATTTGTTGAGGGTAAAATGCTATTCATATATGTTCCTAGGCTTAGATTTGCATTTCATGTTATAAATATTGCATAGCATGCATCATTCTGCATTTAGAGTAGTTGTATATAATTTAGGTTAATTGCATATTTGTTGTGGTTAGGAGAGAAGCATATTTATTTTGGAGCCTCGGATTGATGATCCAACTGAACGGATCTGATCGAGACGACGACCGGAGTCTAACGCCTCTGTAATCTCCTCGATCGGAGTCCCGTAGCACCATATGCAGTCTGAGGAAGATCAATGGCCAAGGGACTAGGAGACATAATTTGGAGCTTCAAATGATAAATCTGACCACACAGATAGATTCAGGTCGACGATCGCAGCCTAACAGCGTGAAAATCGACTCAATCCGACCTCTGTAGCAGCCCCTACAACACAAAGAAGATGGACGGCCTAGACTACGCCACGTGGCACAGCCCAGGCCGCCAACACACGCATGCAGCACCACACGTGTGCAGCAGGGCTGGAGCAACACCAGCACAACATGAGGTGGACGACAGTGACGCATGAGCTGGACTTACAGCGATGCTTACATCTGATGGTAATTCATCAGATGCCAGTAGGGCCAGCTATGGGCGCCAACAGGCAAGAGCTGCCTATAGCGACGTTTCCAGCGACGGCCTGGATGTCACTAATGGTCCCATACCAATTTTTGCCTCTTCTCCAGCACTATAAAAGGACCTATACCCCCTCCCTTCCAAGCCATCTCTACCTACTCTACTCCCATCTACTCCTAAGCTCTAGCAAGCCTACCAACGCTCCATTAGAGCTTGTTCTCAAGCTCCCAAGGTGCCTATTAGTGTAGCAAACCTCTGCCCCACCAAATACTCCTCCAACTTCCCATCTCCCTTCATAGGTCACCTTGGAGCCATCCTCTCACCTCCATTCCGGTAGTAGATCAACTCCGTCTTCTCACCTCCATTCCAGAGCTACGCCGAAGCTTTCCTCAACCCGACGTCCTCCAGCATCTCACCTCCATCATCCTGCTCCTCACCTCTTTCGTCCGAGCTTCCGCCAGGCGCCGTCGTCTCGCCGAACAGCCGATTCAGGAGGTTTCCTCTCACCTCCCTTTCTTTTTATGCTTTTATAGCTCATTGTAATTGACACTGAATTGACATATATATCATATTTGTTTCATCTCTATCTTGTGATATGTTTGCTTGATTTCTTTTATTTCAAAAGTACAAAAAAAATCAAAACCCCAAAATACCAAAAAGAAATGAATCGAAGCACGATTTTCAATAAAGTAAATGCCGCCTCCCTATGTTCGACCTGGGACTCCCTTGGAGTGTTGGTACAAATTTTATTTGATCGACGTGTTTTGCAACTACGACAACAGGCTACTTGTAACCTCTATTTCTAAACACACGAAACACAACACGATCATTTTGGCCCCGTTGCTGGGGAGGCAACGGAATTTACTTTATTGTTTATTGTGTTTCTTTGCATTTACATAGCACTAACCCTACTTGTCTTTGATCTACCATCTTGCAGGTACCCTAGCATGGAGATCCAAGTGAGGTAGACCGAAGTAAAGTGCGAGTAGAGTGTTTTGTAAGTGTTCCCCACACCACCCCCACCTTAGTTTTCATTCCATAACCGAATAACTCAAACCCAAATCAACTTTGGTGCTTTTTATGAACCCTAGGATAGATTTGGTTGTTTGTTTGCAACCTCCACTCACCTCACCATCCACATAAATAAGAATAAAAAAATAAAAAAGTGTTATCTGATTGTGGGATTTTCTGTAAGCTACACATTTAACACCCACAACTTCTTACCCTAAGGCGCACAATCACATCGATTCTACCACTTAACCGGGATCTGACCTATGGACCCGGTATACTTAATTCAACACACAAATAAGTGAGTAGAAATCTGAATAGGTCAAAAATTTCTATGTGCCTTAACTAAGTGGTGCAATAGGCCAATTGATTGAATTGTTTAGGCTAAACCACTTAAGATAAAAGCGATTCATCAAGTAGCTTGCCACTTAGGGTTGATTCTTAGGGCTGAATCAGGCACTCCACATTTTTTTCTTTGATTTCTAAAGGAATATATCATCACCGGTGCTTGCAAAACTTGGAGTGTTTTCCTAAACTTGATTGAATATACCTAAGATTAAACCCTAAAAGCTACTAAACAAGGTTGAACTCTAAAAGACACATCATCAAATAACCTTGTTTGCAAACCCTGGTTGTGCACAAACACACATTTTAACTGATCATTAAGGGCACAACCCATCTAAAGGGCCCATCACATTCCTGAAGCACCATCGTCCCAAGCCTAACAAATATTGATTAGACGTTGGCCCTAAGGACTGATTCGCTCGTTGGGATCCAGATTGAGATTGTTCATGATTAACCTGCTTATACTAGTCAATTTGATGTCTAGCTAGGGGAGTAGCGTCAAACGACTGCGGCTGGGGGGTACACTAGGAACCAGAGGCACAAGCCAAAGGAAGAACCTTCTCCCCAGTCCCTCCTTCTAACTGGTTGGATTGCCTGGACATAAGTAGAGTAAATCATCTATAATCTTAGGATAGATTCTAAGAGTCTGTTGACCTTTAGGCTACCAAAACTAAGGACAGGCTTGTATTTTTGTATTGCTAGGCTCCTTTCTTTTCTAATTTCCCTCCTCACTTCACCATGTACGCTTCCACATCCTACACCCATTTCACATCCTATCCTCCCACCACCACTTACCCTCAAGATGATTACTATCCTGACTTAACTTGTAATTATCCATCCACTTGCCTGGATGACTTTGATTGGAGATATGAATCCGGACCTCAGTGTCCAGGGCCTAACCCTGGATGACAAGACTTTGATTATTATCCTTCCCAGAGCTATAATGATTATGGATCTCCATCCTTTGATGCCCAAACCAACCTGATCTACAATCAGGAAGGATATCATGATTATAACACCTACCCTCCCCAGTATTCCATTGAATATAGGTCGCCACCATCCTTTGAGCAACCTAGAATGACCTACTTTCAGGGAGGGACCTGAGAACCTCGACATCTTGACTCCCCTAGATTTAACCTGAACCCACCCAAACCTTAACCGAACCAATCGGTTCACGTGAACCAGATCCAGGATAGGGTGTTGGCTAATTTGAGGAACACTATACAATCTTTAGAAGCTCAGCCAACACCATGCACTGAAGCACTAGAGCCTATGATCAAAATGATTGATGAACTTAATAGTTCTCTATTGGATTTGCTCCAAAGTGTTAGAGATAGGGACTTGGGTGAGTTTCTTCTTGGGAAATTGTCAAGGTTGAGGATGAAATTTGTAGTTGCACTAGTCAAATCTTGGGATGATTCTCAAGATGAACCCCCTTCAGGAGCGCAAATGTCTTAACCTGCTCAGGCGCCTGTCAGGGTGATACATTTCCTGAGACTGGGGATGACCAGGATGGGCTAGAGCAACCATTTGACGATGAACCGATTGATTCACCAGAGATCCCCGAGCCAGGGAGAGAGGAAAAATATGTCTCCACGGACCATGAAATGACATATGATTTTGAGACATATATAAATGAGGATCATGGATTTTTTAACTCTGAAGGTGAAGAATCTTTTTGTGAAGTCTCACTTGAACTTAAGGAAGAGGATTTTAGTGAGAAAAATGGGCTTGAGGAATCTGACAAACTAGTTGATAGCCCAATTATTGAAGATTTGGATTTGGTTGGGGTTAACTCGGAGGATCCGAATCTTGATGATTCAATCAGTGACCCCAGTCCTCATCTGCACCCCGAAGAGCTAACTTCTGAGATCTTTGTGCCCAAGTCAATCTTGATTCAGCCACGATTTCTGGACTTGGGAGATTCATATGCGGTGAATAATATGCTAGAGGTCCTGAAGCCTAAGCCCTTGATGTTGGAGGATAGAATTTTTGAAATAAAGATCTGGGAGGCTAATTCTGAGGGAAGTTTGATTTTGGATCTAAGGGTACCTATTGACCTAAAACCACCTACTTTCTACCAGGACCCTTACGATATCTTTCATGTGCAACCCAAGCTCGAAATAGCTGATTATTCTTCTAAGCTAGATGTTAATTGGACAACCGCACCTATTGAACCATCTTTACCCGTTGTCCGACACTTTGGTCTTGGGTTGCACACCACTAAACCGTAGGCCTGGCCCCACAAACACAACAACCATCGATTCTAGGTGATTTTCATCTAGAATCTGAGAACCACTCGACCTTGGGTTATGGGTCTGCACCATAATCTTGTCCACGTCTATGGACATCTTCTGCAGACAGGTTTCAAAATCAACCTTTTGATTTTGATTTTGACCCTCACTTGTGAATTCTCAATTTCTTCTTTGTATGTATGTTATGCCTAGCTGAAGGCATTAAACTTAGCACGTGTGTATACACTCTTCTCTCTGCGGAGCTAACCAGATTTTCACGACACTCAGGTGATATTCTGTTTACTTCACCCTTTTCATGTCTTTATTTTTACAATGGGGACATTGCAGCATTTAGGCATGGGGGGGCAAATAATCAATTCCTGAAATCATTATGTTAACTCTGTAGAATTTCTTTTAGTTTCTTATAAAAGTAAAAAAAATTGAAAATTTGAAAAAAGATAAAAAAAGAAAGAAATTAGGAAAAGAGAACCTAGGCATTTGGAAGTTATTAACTTTAGGAAATGATACAAGAGAACCTAAACACTTAGACTCTTCAGGTCTCCGGGCTTAATTAGCTCGGGTGTCCACTCGAATGTAGACTTAGTCTCGAGTCCTCACCAATTAAAATTTATTTTAATTTGGTAAATAATTTGGGATGATAAGTATGCGACTGATCAACCCGCCCTCTGATTTGGGGGGACTTTAAGCCTAAGCATCTACACACATTTTTTGCACTGACTCACTTTCTGATGATTTTTACGAAAATTGGGTAGCTAATGGACCGACCTGGGTGGTATGGCTAGCAAGTTGTCGGTGGTAAACAGCTCATCGGCCGGTTGTCCAGAGCCCAGCCACAAGACCATTTTCGTTGTGTTGCCTTTAGGTAAATCTTAGATCAGGGAAGCCACCTACTTAAAAAAAAGAAATAAAGAAACACTCAAAAAAAAAAAGAGAGGAAAAAAAGGGAGAAAAAAAAAAAAAACCACACTTCACCGCACGAGTATGGCTAGCAAGTTGTCGGTGGTGACAACTATCGGTCGGTTGTCCAGAACCCAGCTCACAAAAATAAATAAATAAATGCACAATAATTCCCAAAATGCTTAGGGAAGAAGTAGGAAAGTAGAATAAATCGGGGAGATACACACTGTATTCACCCTTATGTTGACCCCATAAATAAAAGAAGTAGGGAGAAAGCTACTGATCGTAAAGATAAACCTTTTGGCAAGGTCACTTAGGGTTGTAGAAACCTGAAGTCCATCTTAATAGCCATTTTGTGAGTCTATCACTTTTTCAGAAAGATGCTTAGTACTTAGAATCCTTTTTGAGTCTTGGGTGGGTCGGGTAGCCGTAAAAAGTTATCCCAGAACTCTCAAACTCCAAAAGTATAAAAAAATTTGAAAAGAAGAAAAATTAAAAAATATATATCTTCCCTTCTCAAATAAGGCTAGAACTTGGGCGGTCTGCATTCTGGTAGACACTCGGGAACTGTTGAGTTTTCATAGTTTAGGACCTTAGTTGAAATTTTCTATTGTTAATAAACAACTTAGGCCTAAGTGATCTAATCCTAATTCTACCTTTATACAAAGCATATAGTTTAATTTTGCTAGGGACTAGCAAAAGATAGGCATGGGGGTATGATGTAAACACATTTGTTGAGGGTAAAATGCCTATTCATGCATGTTCCTAGGCTTAGATTTGCATTTCATTTTATAAATATTGCATAGCATGCATCATTCTGCATTTACAGTAATTGTATATAATTTAGGCTAATTGTGTCTTTTTTTGTGGTTAGGAGAGAAGCATATTTATTTTGAAGCCTCAGATTGACGATCCAACCGTACAGATCTGATCCAGATGACGATCGAAGTCCAACGCCTCTGAAATCACCTCGATCGGAGTCCCGTAGCACCATATGCAGTCTGAGGAAGATCACCAGCCAAGGGATTAGGAGACATAATTTGGAGCTTCAAAAGATAAATCTGACTATGTGGATGGATTCGGGTCGACGATCACAGCCTAACGGCATGAAAATCGACTCAATCCGACCTTTGTAGCAACCCCTGCAACACGAAGAAGATGGACGACCCAGACTGTGCCACATGGCGCAGCCCAAGCCGCCAGCACACACATGCAGCACCGCACGCACGCAACAGCGCAGGTGTGCAGGCGCGCATGCGCGTAGCGCCAGCGCACTGCCAGCGCGTGGGCGCACGCGTGAGCAGCGAGGCTGGAGCAGCGCGAGCACAGCATGAGGTTGACTATAGCGACGCATGAGCTGGACTTACAGTGACGCTTACAGCCGTCGGTAATTCATGGTATGCCAGTAGAGCCAGCTGTGGGCACCAATGGGCATGAGCTACCTACAGCAATGTTTCCAGCGACAGCCTGGACGTCACTAATAGTCTCATACCAATTTTTGCCTCTTCTACACCACTATAAAAGGACCTATACCCCCTCCCTTCCAAGCCATCTCTACCTACTCTACTCCCACCTACTCCCAAGCTCTAGCAAGCCTACCAACGCTCCATTAGAGCTTGTTCTCAAGCTCCCAAGGTGCCTATTAGTGTAGGGAACCTCTGCCCCACCAAATACTCGTCCAACTTCCCATCTCCCTTCATATGTCACCTTGGAGCTGTCGTCTCACCTCCATTCCAGAGCTACGCCAAAGCTTTCCTCAACCCGACGTCCTCTAGCATCTCACCTCCGTCATCCTGCTCCTCACCTCCTTCGTCTGAGCTTCCGCCAGGCGCCGTCGTCTCGTCGAACAGTCGATTTGGGAGATTTCCTCTCACCTCCCTTTATTTTTATGCCTTTATAGTTCATTGTAATCGACATTGAATTGACATATATATCATATTTGTTTCATCTCTATCTTGTGATACGTTTGCTTGATTTCTTTTATTTCAAAAGTATAAAAAAATATCAAAACCCCAAAATACCAAAAAGAAACGAATCGAAGCACGATTTTCAATAAAGTAAATGCCGCCTTCCTGTGTTCAACCTGGGACTCCCTTGGAGTGTCAGTATAAATTTTATTTGATCAACGTGTTTTGCAACTACGACGACAGGTTACTTGTAACCTCGATTTCTAAACACGCGAAACACGACATAAACGGCAACCAGAGAGGGAGAGTCCCGCAACGACCCCTACACGGTAGAGCGTCCCTATGGGCTACAGGGTTTCCCCCACCCGACCTCTCTTGTCATTAAGATTCCAGGTAGACCAGAATGGGGACCTTGACCTCTTAATTCTACCACTTTTATTTCAGAGGTGCTTTAGGGTTCTCACTTGAAATTAGATAGTTTGATGTTGTGACCTAATTTAGAGGTTGGTTGACCCAAGGGGTCAACTTCACCTGACCTGTCCTATAGATGGTAGAATGATTCTAGGCTTGGGGCCTAGGGATCACCCTGATTTGACTCCCAGGTTATTAGGTCCAAGATTTTAAGATTCAAGTGATTTTAGAGCTTAATTTTTCTTAGGGTTTGTCTTGTTTAGCTCTCTTCAATCAAGGGCTTGGGTAGCACACTGATGCGGGAGGATTCATTTCCTTTTATATAGGCATGTGTGAACTAGCACTCCAATACCCTATTGTAGAAACCCTAATTTGGTTCTATTTCCAATCCTTCTTTTCTTTTTGAAAAGGTTCTCTTTCGACTTAAAAACAAGAAGTGTGTTGTCCACAGAGATTAAGCGTGATTTCTATTAGGTACATGAATTTTGTGGGGTAGAATCTAAAAAAATCGCTCCAACTTCAAGAAGATTTGAAAAATTTTCTCAAAATCAGGAAATGGTTGCTTAAAGATGGTGATTACTATAGAAAGAAGGCAATTGATTCCTAAAAATTTCTTCCTTTTGTCCATCAAAGCTTAAGGGACAGTTTAAGGAAGAAAAGAAATTACCTGCCCTGGAGTGGTTGACTTGCGGGAGGGATCTTCTTGTGAAATACCTGCAAGATCAAAACAAAGCAAAGTAGGGCAAGTTAGTGTTCAATATGATAAAAAGAATGTAGAGACTAGTGATAAATTGCGCGTTGCCCCCCGGCAACGGCGCCAAAATGTTGACGGAGTCTTGATCATGTTTTAACAGTTAGTTACATCGTAGTATAGGTGATCAAGTGTTGTCAACAAATAAAAATTTATTACTCGAAAACCTAAGTATCCGAGGTCAAACACAAGGAGCAATTGGAATTTATTACTAATCTCAAGAATGTAATTGAACACTTTATTACTCAAAACTTAATTCAAAATATAGAACTGCGTGAGTTTGAAAGTTAATTGTGGCAAAAAGAAAGAATTTGGACGTCTGATCATGGGATCAGACATCTTAAAGATATGTTCTTGTTCTTCTTCTTCTGACTTTCTTCCTTTCTTCTTTGTGCTTCTTCTTTCCTATTTCTTCTTTCCAATTCTCTTGCCTTGCTTCTTTCTTCTTATTTTCTTCTGCCTTCTGCCTTGCCTCTCTATGCAGTTTCTTTCCCTTTCTTTTCTCTGTGGGTCTTCTTCTTGTTCCATCCTTGGTTCTGTTTCCCTTGCCTTCAGCTTCTCTTCTTCTTCTGCTTGTCATTCCCTTTCTTTATTTCTTCTTCCTTCTTCAATTCCTCTTCTCTCTGGCTTCGCCTCTGGCTTTTCCCTCTCTTTTTCTTCTGTAAAGCTTTCCTTCCTTCTGCCTCTTCTCCTTCTCTTGCAGCGGCTTAGTGTCAGCTTCGCTTCTCCCTTCTGCCTTCCCTGCACAAACCAAAGAGGGGAAAAACCTATCCTCTACCCACACCCGCATCTCTCTCTCTCTCTATATATATCACTCTTTCCTTTTGGTTTACGGGTCCTTGTAACCCAAGCATCCAAATTTCACACACTTGGTCTAGTAATTAACTCAATTTCTTTCTTTCTGAAAAGAGATTTGATTCTCTTAGTTTTGATATAGGAGAGGCTTGAAAACACATTTTGATTGGAAGAGTTCCCTCCATAGGAGAGGGGAGTATATACTCACCTTGAGGATGAGATGATAACATATTACCTCCTCGGCGCTTGTCTCTTAGGATATCCATCCTACTGGGGCATGTAAGCGCATTGTGCGGTTCAGGTACCATGGACAGCCCAATCTCGAAGTGCCGATTGCCATAGGCTTGAATTCGCTTAAGAAATCCATGGGCGATACTATCTCGAAGTGTCGATTGCCAGGAGTTCTTGGGGTTGTTATGGGCGGTGCTATCTCGAAGCATCGAAGGCCAGGCACCTTTCGAGGTATGGCAATGGGGACAATGAATCTGAAACAGACTGTGTTGATAGCTGATCTGAGGTTAGACTTAGAAGAATCAAACAAAAAACAAAAAAATATATATATATATATGTAAATTTTTCCTTTAACTCAAAAAGCTCAGACCAATGCACAGGCACGGATGCTTTAGTCTCAGGGATTGATAAACTTTAGGGGAGAGTCAGAAATCAGGGAAACTTGTGCCTGCAACTCATCCTTAGCCAACCTAGTATGTAACTTAGCAACTACTTAGGAACCTTCGGTCCAGAGTCTGAACTTAATATGCTTCTGAAGGGAGACCAAGTGAGTTAACTAGTCTACTTGGAGTGCTAGGTTTCACTTAATTTTGCTAGCGACTAGCAAAACCTAGGCATGGGGGTATTTGATTAGCCCATAGTTGTGGGCTATTTAAGTATTTAAGTGCCTAGACATTAGGTTAATTCTAACATTTATTTAGCATAAATTTGGATGCAAATAGATTAATTCGTATTTTTAATTTAATTACATAATCCATGCATTGCATTCATATTTTAAATGCATTTAGAATTAGCTTAGAATGGCATTCATTTAATTAGTTAACCAATTAGGTACATTATTTTAGTTAACATAAAAGTTGAGGGTTTGCATATAAATAACCATAATATTTTAATAATATCCTTAATTCTTCTTCTTCTCAGCAACGGTTCGGCTGTCGCTGCAACGCCTCCTGCCGCACTAAAGCACATTCATGGATAGCGGAGAAGGTGGATCTGTTCCCACCTCTCCATTCAAATTTGTGCAGGCAGCTACAAAAGGAGGAGAGTGGCTGCTGAGTGAGAGAGGCCTCCACCACCGACCCACCACTGTGCAGAGAGTTCTTCTCTCTTCCATTCCACACCGCCGGCCTCAACCACGGCGACGACCCTCGACCACCCTGGGCGTGTGGTGTGAAAGGCCACACTGCCATCCGGAGGTCGTCCGCATTACCATGAGCACCTCACCATGCACCTCCCTTGCCATCGTCATCAACAACCACCGTCACTGCAATCATCTTCTCAGTCAGTTAAGACGTCCAGGAAATTTCTTGGATGTCTGAAGCCCACCCTGTTTGCACCTCAAAACATGCCTGTAATAATGCCTTCTTGTGCTATTTTCTAGCATTAACATTGCATAATAGGATCCTGTAATCGCATTTGTAAAAATGCTTGCATGAATGCATTTAATCAAGAGAAGAAGAGGAGTGAAACAATGGCTTGCATAGTTACATTTTATCTCAAGTGCCTCCTTGCAAATTCCACCTCTTTTTATTTTTCTCTCTTGATTTCTTCTTTTCTTCTTCCTGCGGCTGCACTTCTTCCCGCAGCAGCTGCATGCATTTACTCCATGTCACTTCTCCCTGCCAACGCCACTCCCTACAGCTGCAACTACCCGCACCCCCTCCCTGCTGCAGCTGGCACGCCACTCTCTCCTCCTCAATAAGAAGCTGCAGCTTCTTCCTCGCGAGAGACGCGGTTGCACGAAGCCACCCTGCAACTCCACCACCTTCCTCTCACCCGTTCTCCCCTCCCATACGCCAGCCCACCCGGCGAGCAGGAGAACCCACTGTGGTGCACACCACCACAGTGGGAACACCACCACCCAGCTCTTCAATGAGCTAGTGGGAGTGGTGTCTTCCTTCGTTTCATTTTTTTCGTCTCACGCCATTGCTGCTGCTTCAAGCTCCGAAGCTTGAAGCCGCGGCAGCAGCAGCCATGCAGCAGTAGCCACGCAGCAACAGCAGGTCCCCCCGCCTCCTCCGCGACCATCCCCGCAGCCGCCCGTCAACTTCGCGTGCGCCTGCAGGGCAATTTCCCGCTCAACCTCCGTCCTGTCGGCCCCGCAGTTGCACCCGTAGCCCGCTGCCGCGTGAACTGCAGCAGCCGGCTACGGCCTCGCGCCGTCCCCTTCCCTCCTCCGCGACCTTCCGCGACCGCCGCAGACCCTACTCCACGCTCGCTTCTCCGCGTCATCGCCCGCTCGTCATCTTCGCGTGGGCCTGCAGAACCCTACGCGAAGGCACGTGCCCGCACCCGCAATTTTCAGACGTCCGCCTCCGCCTTCAGACGACGCGGCGCCAGACTTCCGCCACCTCCAGCAGACGCCTTAACTCGTGCGTTCGCCAGCTCTCCCGCCCGCTCACTCCCTCTCTCTCTCTCTCTCTCTTTTTCACTCACTCTCAGTACACTACCCCAACGCACACACACATCTTCACCGACACTTCCACACACCCACACACACATAAACACTAGTGTAAACATATATATATCTATACGTATACATATATATATACATATATATATATATACACATATAGTATATCTATATAGTTATGTATACATACATATATATATAATATATATATATATATACTTACACATATACTTATATATATATATACACATACTTATATACATATATATATATACATATCTATCTACTTATATATATACATATATATCTAGATACATATACTTATATACATATATATACACATCTATATAGTATTATATGTATATATATATATATATATATATATATATATATATATATATATATATATATACAGATATACATATACATATATACATATATAGCTACATACATACATATATACATATATACATATACACCTATATATATATATATACACATATATATATATCTATATATATCTATACATATATACCTATACATTTATATATATATATATATTTACTTATATACATACACATATATATATTTTCACGTTATTTGCCATACGCGGTATTGCGGGAATATCTGCACCAGTTGCTGATATTCCCCGATACACGCGTACAAAAAGCGTGGACCCATTCATCATCCATCCTCCATCCACACTCCACACGGCACCTAGTCGTGCTGGTTGCGTCTCTCTAGACGTCGACTGACTCGATATAGTGCTACACTCCATTGTCACCTCCACCCCCACCCCTTTATATATATAATACATATATATACATATATATATATAGATACTATATTTAATTTCTGTCTGTTAGCTTCCTTCTTAGTAAAAAGAAAAAAATATATATAAAAGAGAAAAGATAATCTTTGATTTGCAGGTACCCCGTCTTGCGAGTAGCAAGGCGTGTTTTAGAACTCTATTTTGGCTAAAAGCCAAGGACATAATTTTGAGGGTGTGCCTCAAGGACAAGGATTACCAGAAAAAAATCTAAATAAGAGAAACACCAAAAACATAATAAACGAACGGAAGAGACACGTTTTAAGGAAAACGTAGAAACTCGACTTGAACCCCACTTCCCTGAGTTCGACCCTGGGCCTAAAAGTGACAAGATAAAATGAAGTAGGCCAGGTTAAAAATTTTGTAAAGAGATTGTTAGGTTCGAATTAGGTTAACCACTATACATATTTCAACGATAAAAATATCATATTAACAACCTATCTGGGCCGACCCATCACACTTTTTTGGCACCGTTGCCAGGGAAGTGCGCCTTCAAGTAAGTTTTTATTAAATTCCTTTCAATTTTTCTCTCCTTTCTTCACGGGTCTTGGTGTTTTTGGTGTGCAGGTGAACTTGGTGGAAGGAGAGGGAAAGCAGACGAAGCCGAAGACGTGAGCAGATCCAAGGCGGAAACGAGAGCGTGAAGACACCGACACCGCATTAGAGCTTCGCATACGTTGCCGAACAAGTAGGTTTTCCTTTTCATAGCAAACTAGGATTAACTTTCCACATCAAAAAAAAAAACTAAAAACTAAAAAATTTAAAAAAAACTTCTTTGGATCTCTTGAGTCAAGTGGATTAAAATTCACTTGTTTGATTGGTTGTCTTCACTCCCACTACCCCAGGATTTCCCACCACACTTCGCATAGCGAAAATCCGAGAATCTTGATCTTGGATTTTTTGCCGTGGGAAGTATTCTTTGAGGCAAAGAAAAAGATTGCTTGCATCCCTCTTTTGCCTCGCTTATCTTTAATTCAGGATCACATTTTTGGTGGGGAGACTTGGAATTGAGTTAATTCCAACCTCTCCGCAACTTTTCAACTTGCTTGTGATTCGATCCTGAATACTTCAACAACAACAACTTTATTTTCTTTATCTGTTGGTTGAGCCTTGTGTGGACATTCTTCTTGGTGATTGGGAGCACTTGAATTGAAGTGCCTTGGCTCCCTTTCACATTGATATAAAATTGATTCGTGCATCTACACTTAGAAATCTCCATTTAGGGTAGCCCATTGCATTTTAGCATGCATTAACTAACTGATAATTGAAGAAGGGTTTCTTGGGTTTTAGAAGGAAAAGCTGTATTTTTGCAAAAACCCGGAGATTGGTTGAATTGGTAATTCAGCAAAATCATAAAATCCATACTACTTAAGGCTGAACTCTAAAAAACCATTCACCAATAAAAACTTCAATTCGGGGAGATTTCCTTGTTGCATGCTTGTTTTTACACACTCTGAAAATCAATCACTTGGGCATTACCCGTAAACAACGCCCTTCACATTCCAAAAGCACTTGACCCTAAGCCTCTAATTAAAACTGGTAGTAACTTGACCCTTTTTAAGGATTGGAGATCTAACTACCTGCGTGTAGCTGCTACGTGCTGGTGAGAGTTCCCGCGTGCTATCAGGTGTCTAAGACTGGGGCAAACGGCCTTTCAATCTGGCCCAGTGGTTCCGCGGTGCTCGCATTCGGTTCCGTAGTTCGTGATAGTAGGTAACTTAGATCTTTAGGTCTAAGGGCACACTGTAGAGGTTAGGAACTTGACTGAATTGATTTGTAATCAAGTGTACCTTTGCGGCATCATTTCTCTCATCCATTTTCCCTTCTCATCTCCCCAATTCTTCCTGCGGTAGTGCATGTTTGGGAGGAGGTCACAAAACCCTGAACTATTTGAATTGACTGATAAATCTAGAAAACAAGTAGAATCGTCCTTCTCCACCACAAACATGGCTACATGCCCACCCCCAAATCCCGAGGGAGGAAACTGCCCTCAGAACCCACCAGGTGGTGGAGCCTTAGATCCCATAGCCCGCCTCCAAGCCCAAATGGAAATGTATAATGAGCAAATCGAAGCCATTCGGGAAACATTGGAGGAAATGCAGAACCCTCCCGAACGGGAGGAGCCTAGGTCTCTTAGCTCTTATCAGAATCCCGCTGCTACAGAGACCATAGGACAAATTCGGGTCCCCATGGGCGGGGACGACTTTGAATTAAAACGAAACATAATTGCCCCAATCAATTTTCACTTTCATGGTCTTGCAAGTGAAGACCCATTTCTCCACTTGGAAGACCTAACCCGACTTGCTGAAACTGTTAAACCAAGAAATGTCGGGTTATCTATAGTCCTCATGAAGATGTTCCCATTTTCATTGCGGGATAAAGCGTCGCAATGGTTACGCACCCTTGGGAGAACCATCCACTCCTGGGAAGAGATGCGAATAGCGTTTCTCAAGAAGTTCTTCCCAATCAGGGGGACCAATGCGCTTCGCCGTGCTATCACTTCATTTAGGCAACAAAACGGCGAATAATTTCATGAGGCATGGGAGAGGTATAACGACCTCTTCAGGAAGTGTCCGCACCACGGTCCGTTTTCATGAGCCCAGATTTTCTACTCTGGGCTAGATGAGACTTTGAAGCAGATTGCAGACGCTTCCTGCGGAGGGAACTTTATGAATAAAGACGAGAATGGAGCATTCGAGCTGTTTGAAAATATGAGTGAAAACTCGATGAACAATGCTTCCATTGTCGCCTTTAATCGTACCAGCCAGCCCCAAAATGTCCACGAAGTTGACACGGGACCCTCCCATTCATCCACTGATCTAAGCCTTATTGCACAAAAACTAGATGAAGTCTCCGTCGTGCACAACAAGCTGGACGAGCTTCTGGCCAACCCCGCCCGATCTATGGCAAACACCACCTCTTCACCACTTCGTCACAATCCAAGTTCTTCTAATACCAGGCTTATCTTGAGAAACCCCGTTAGACCTTCCTTACCGAGTGTCGCGCCAAGCGACTCGGTAAGTCATGTGGAACTAGCTTCTGCTAGCCAGTATTTCGACACGGAGGACCAAGCCTCCGTGTGCTCGGACGCATATCTACATGCGGACGTGTCTTCTGGCATAGAAGACGCTTGCACCCTGGGGAACAACCCGTTCTCTGCCACTTATAACCCAGGGTGGCGTAATCATCCGAACTTCGCATGGTCCAACAACTCGCAGTGCCAAAACCCCGCGAGTGGACCAATGTAACCGTCTGCACCCGTCATCCCAAGGGTCCAGTTTAATCCTATGGCAAATCCGCCATCATGCCCTTGCGTACCACAAACTGAACACGCATCAAACCCTCTTGAAAAATTGATGCAAATGATGACGGAAATGTCAAAGCGCCATGAAGAGAACATGACCTCTCTTCAGCACCAATTGGCGCAGCAGAATGCCGAGATCAGTCAACTACGCATGGCAACTCGATCTCAGGGCACTCTTCCCGCCCAACCTATTCCAAACCCACGAAATTTCGTACCCCGTGGTTCTCAACCAGAGGTACGACCTTCTCAGGGATAGGTTAATGAAGTTCTGCAAGCTCCGAGCATTCCACCGGGATTTCAGGCTAATCTCGCTGCAGCACGACACTCTTATGCCCCCATTGCAAACCCTCCTCCACCGTATGATCCCACTGGACCCGCATCATCCAATGCTATCACTACGAGGAGCAGTAAGCAGACCGTCGATCCGCCTCGACCTGATCCTGGCCCGTCTTCTTCTTCGCCCTCTCATTCGGGATGCATACCACATTCGCGAGAGGACGATGCACCAAAACTTGTGCCAGAATCAGTCCCATTCCCTGAGGCTCTACTAAGGGAGCCAAAAGGCAAAAAGAAAAATACGCAGGCCTTTGACAACCTACATAATTTGTTCAGGGATGTAGAAATCAAGGTACCCCTGCTTGAGGCAATCGACCACATACCTACTGTCGCTCGATTTTCCAAAGACTACACAACACCCAGGCGACAGTCAAAGAAGACAAAGAATCTAGTGGTTCTCTCGCCTCATGCGAGTTGTGCTATACTGTCAAACGTACCACCGAAGCAGAAAGATCCGGGCACACCACTGATTTCCTTTAGCATCCAAGGCTGCAGTCTTAACCGTTCCCTGCTTGATCTAGGATCTTCCATCAATCTCATACCGACCATCATGCTCGAAAAATTTTCCTTGGGAAATTTGAAACCCATCCCTGTCACGTTACAGTTGGTAGATCGTTCTGTCAAAATCCCGAAGGGTGTGGTGGAAGACGTGGTGGTTAGGGTCAACAGGCTCTGTTTTCCTATTGACTTTCTTGTTTTAGATATGGAAGTTCCTAGTTCACTTTCTGATTGTCCGATCATCCTCGGTCGACCTTTCTTGGCCACAGCCCGCGCCCACATCGACTCCCAGTCGGGGTGTATTGAGATTGCCGTTGGATCTGAGAAGCTCAAGCTTAACATATTCAAGGCAGCCAAGAACTTTGATTGAGATTGCATCAATGATGACACGTCTGACGAGGACATGGCCGTCAGCGCATGTATCGGACTAATTGGGACCTATTCGGATTGATGCGGATTACCTATAAACACTGATGACTGCCTGACCAACACATACTGTGACGTTCCCCAATCCCTCCCTTGTTCAGTACCTTCTCCTGGCCAAACTTCTGACGAGGTTTTCTCCACTTCCCATACCTCGTGGTCTGAGTCATATCCAGGCTACTCACCGTCGGTCCACACTCATGAAGACCGAATTGCCCTTTCTTCCCCGCCAAATCAGGAGGATTTACAAATCCACACTGGGACCTTGAGCCCATATACTTCTCACTGAGGCTATTCATTTTTGGATCCATCTATCCAAGAAGCCCCTCTTCTTGGCCAATCTGAAGGCCAGTTTCTTCCTCCTAACTTTTTCTCCTACTCGTCTGGGACACTCTCGTCCCAAGAAATGCCAGATCCTTCCCCATCCACTCCCGAGCTAAAAGTGCTGCCTAATACACTCAAGTATGTTTTCCTGGGAACAAATGAAACGCTCCTTGTAATCATCAGTTCAACATTAACCAGGGAGCAGGAGTGCAAACTAACTATGGTCCTCCTAGAACACAAGGCAGCTATTGGATGGTCTTTATCAGACTTATCTGGTATTAGCCCGTCTTACTGCACTCACCGTATATATACTGAGGAGGAGGCTCAACCTTTCCGCGAGATGCAGCGACGTCTCAACCCTAACATGCGGGAGGTCGTTAAGAAGGAAATCATTAAGTGGCTGGATGCGGGTATAATCTACCCGATTAGTGATAGCCCCTGGGTGAGTTCGATTCACGTTGTGCCCAAAAAGGTAGGACTCACCATCCGTGTCAATGACACGGGCGAATCCATCCCTACACGTACTCCTACATCTTGGAGAGTGTGTGTAGATTATAGGAAACTCAATGCTGCAACCAAGAAAGATCACTTCCTGCTACCATTTATTGACAAAATCCTAGAGTGGTTAGCGGGAAATAAAATTTTCTGCTTCCTGGATGGATTCTCAGGATATAACTAGGTGGCAATAGAACCCCGAGACCAAGAGAAAACCACTTTTACCTGCCCTTTCGGCACCTTCACCTTTAGAAGGATGCTGTTCGGACTTTGTAACGCGCCAGCAACTTTCCAGAGATGCATGCTGGCGATATTTCATGACATGGTGGGTGACTTTCTCGAGGTCTTCATGGATGACTTTTCAGTCTTTGGACCATCTTTCGACGAATGTCTTGCCAACCTGACTCACATCCTTAGGAGATGTATTGATGTAAACCTTGTGCTTTCCTGGGACAAAAGTCATTTTATGGTGCACGAGGGAATTGTTCTCGGACATATCATCTCCGATAGAGGTATCGAGGTTGACAGAGCTAAGCTCGACGCCATTGCTGATTTACCTGTGCCTGGTTCTGTCAAACAAATCCGCTCCTTCTTAGGACACGTCGGTTTCTATAGGAGATTCATCAAAGACTTCTCCAAAATTTCTCGACCCTTAACTCGTCTCCTATAAATCGACGTGCCCTTCAACATGGGCCCCGACTGTATACAAGCATTCACGCAGCTGCGTAATGCTGTCACCAAGGCCCCTGTTCTCCAGCCGCCTGATTGGTCCCTCGACTTTGAACTTATGTGTGACGCTTCAGACCTTGCAGTCGGAGCCATCCTAGGACAAAGACGCGATAGACACCCCTTCGTGGTATACTACGCCAGTAAGACGTTGGACGAGGCCCAGCGTAATTATACTACCACTGAAAAGGAACTACTGGCAGTCGTCTTTGGGCTGGAAAAAATCCGTTCTTACCTTCTAGGCTCTCACGTTATTGTTTTCACTGATCACGCGGCCATTCGCCATCTCATGCACAAGAAGGATGCCAAGCCTAGACTGATTCGTTGGATCCTTCTGCTCTAGGAATTTGACATTGAGATTCACGATAGGGCCAGAGCCCAGAATGTTGTGGCTGATCACCTTTCCAGACTGGACCCTGACCATATTGCACTTACTCTGCCAATTAATGAAATTTTTCCTGATGAGCACCTATTGGCAATAAATGTGGCAAGTGGACCGTGGTATGCCAACATTGCCAATTACCTTGCTTTTGGATCTCTTCCACGTGGTTGGCCTAAAAACCAGCTCGAGCGTCTCATGGCAGAAGTAAAGTATTATTTCTGGGATAGTCCACTTCTTTTTCAGATAGGTGCTGATCAAATCATCCGTCGCTGTATTCCTGACAGTGAGTTCCCCAGTGTGCTATCCTTCCGCCACGATTAGGCCTGTGGAGGCCACTTCTCTGGGAGGAAAACTACAGCCAAGGTGTTGCAGTGCGGTTTCTTTTGGCCCTCCCTTCACCAGGACGCACACACTTATGCCAAGCATTGCACTAGGTGCCAGTCGTTAGGGTCAATGGCACGTCGTGACATGATGCCCTTGCAACACATCCTAGCTGCGGAAATCTTCGACATCTGGGGAATTGACTTCATGGGTCCCTTTCCTCCATCCAATGGCTTCGAATTCATCCTCGTGGCCGTCGACTATGTTTCGAAATGGATCGAGGCTATTCCCGCGTTCCGTGCTGACCATGTTATCTCCACCCGATTCGTCAAGGACCACATCTTTGTGCGTTTTGGGATCCCTCGGGCCATTATCTCGGATGGAGGAAGCTACTTTACCCATGCTTCTTTTCGGGCACTTCTGAGGAGGTTCAGAGTCCACCATCGTATCGCATCCTCGTATCATTCTCAGACAAACGGCCAGGCGGAAGTGTCGAACCGGCAAATCAAGCAGATTCTCCAGAAAATGGTTCGGCCTGACCGTAAGGATTGGTCCGACAAGCTGACTGACGCACTTTGGGCGTATCGGACCTCCTTCAAGGCTCCCCTTGGTATGTCTCTATATAGAATCATTTACGGGAAGCCTTGTCATTTGCCCGTGGAGTTGGAACACCGCGCTTATTGGGCGGTTCGCCAATGTAACCTCGACCTAGACTTGTATGGTCAAGAAAAGAAACTCCAACTCCAAGAGCTGGAAGAGCTCCGTCTTGAAGCCTATGATTCTGCTCTAACCTTTAAATAGCGCACTAAGGCTTTTCACGACAGCCATATTCGGCGGAAGGAATTTGAGCCATCTCAGCAAGTTTGGCTCTATAATGCCCGACTCAAATTCTTTCCAGGGAAATTGAAGTCCAAATGGACTGGTCCTTTCCTACTCTCAAGACCATTCCCCAATGGGGCTGTCGAGATTGAAGATCCCAAATCTGGGCATAAATTTACGGTCAACGGGCAGCGTTTGAAACCCTATCTGACTCATGAACCTGCCCCCGTTGGAGAAACCGTTGCCCTGCTGGAGGGTAACTAATTCTTTGCCTCATTCTGAGTCCAGCTGGGGACATTAAATTCAGCGCTTGTTGGGAGGCACCCTAACAGCACTCACCATCCACCATCACTTTTCACGCCTCTATCGCGATCACTTCACCACCCACCGTCCACCTACCCTATCACCCTGATCTATATCCTGCACTTCAGCTCTCGCTACCCGATCTTTCGTCCTTTCTCTACCCTTCCCTGCATGCATATGACGACATAGCATTGTTTAGCATGGGGTGGTGGATAGGCATCCTTAGGATCTGGGTATTTTAGGGTATCATGCAGTTTCTATATATACATAAGAAAAAAAAAAAAAATAATAATAAAAAAAACAGAGAGGGAAAATTGTGTTTAGTAATGATCTAAGAGCTGAAACAAAAATACAATAAGTGTTTATGGATATTCAACCTCTGTTTTGAAGAATTTCCAGGCCACAGAAGCTTGATTCGCTTAGGCTCGGCTTAATTCACTTAAAGCATTGACAAAATAGATCAAGATCTCTCCTAACTAAGGATGTATTCTTGTACCTGAGACACAAGTACAAGATCCGTTGGTTTACTTTTACTTGAGAGCTTAAGTAAATGTGGTTCACACTACACATATCAGGAAAGGCCAGGTGAACAAAAGATCCAACCCTAGTGTTCCTTAGGGAAGGTGGAGTCCTTACCTGTGCGCGCAGGTAGACTTTTTATCCTAGGCTTTAGTCTTGTGTTTAGGAGTGACTCTTTCCACCAAAAAGAAACTCTCCCACGAAAAAGATAAAAGTGTGCTCCTTCTAAATGTGTTGTAAGAGATATACTGACACGGATTTCAAAAAAAAAAAATGCAAAAGAGTCAGTATATCTTATGAATGTCTATAAAGTCTTTTCCCTACAAGAAGTTCGTCGGGGCAGGTTACAAATCCGTTGTTTTCCTGTGAGCCAAAAAAAAAAAAATCAGAAAATGGGAGTTGAGTTTTCCGTCATCATCTTAAGGGTCAATCCGAAGACATGAGCTGAAACTGGGACTAACCTGTACTTAAAAATTCGTGAAACCCTGGGATTGACTCTTAATGTTCATCTGGTCAGTCTTGATCCTTCACTATGCACAAACCATAACCTCTTGAGCTCTCGAGTACGGCAAAAACCTCCTGGGTCCTGGAAATCGTACTTAAGGTTTAAAAATCAAGAGTCCTGGTTAGTTGAGAGATGATCTATGTCATGTGAGACTTAAAGTACTGGTAGTCTTCTTTACAATTGGTTCTCACAATATTTGATAATAAACACACCTATATCACCTCAGAAGAAAATCTTCAGCTTAAGATCATTTCTAAATACTATTTTGCTAGGGACTAGCAAAAGATAGGCATGGGGGTATATGTTTGCACCTCAAAACACGCCTGTAATAATGCCTTCTTATGCTATTTTCTAGCATTAACATTGCATAATAGGATCCTGTAATCGCATTTGTAAAAACGCTTGCATGCATGCATTTAATCAAGAGAAGAAGAGGAGTGAAACAATGGCTTGCATAGTTACATTTTATCTCAAGTGCCTCCTTGCAAATTCCACCTCTTTTTATTTTTCTCTCTTGATTTCTTCTTTTCTTCTTCCTACGGCTGCACTTCTTCCCGCAGCAGCTGCATGCTTTTACCCCACATCACTTCTCCCTGCCAATGCCGCTCCCTACAGCTGCAACTCCCGCACCCTCTCCCTGCTGCAGCCGGCACGCCACTCTCTCCTCCTCTATAAGAAGCTGCAGCTTCTTCCTCGCGAGAGACGCGGCTGCACGAAGCCACCCCGCAGCTCTAGCACCTTCCTCTCACCCGTTCTCCCCTCCCATACGCCGGCCCTCCTTCGAGGAGACACCCGGCGAGCAGGAGAACCCACTGTGGTGCACACCACCACAGTGGGAACACCACCGCCCAGCTCTTCAACGAGCCGGTGGGCGTGGTGTCTTCCTTCGTTTCATTTTTTTCGTATCACGCCATTGCTGTCGCTTCAAGCTCCGAAGCTTGAAGCTGCGGTAGCAGCAGCCACGCAGTAGCAGCAGGTCCCTCCGCCTCCTCCGAGACCATCCCCGCCTGCAGGGCCATTCCCCGCTCAACCTCCATCCTGTCGGCCCTGCAGTTGCACCCGTAGCCTGCCGCCACGTGAACTGCAGTGGCCGGCTACGGCCTCGCGCCGTCCCCTTCCCTCCTCCACGACCTTCCGCGACCGCCACAAACCCTCCTCCACGCTCGCTTCTCCGCGCCATCGCCCGCTCGTCGTCTTCGCGTGGGCCTGCAGAACCCTACGCGAAGGCATGTGCCCGCACCTACCATTTTCAGACGTCCACCTCCGCCTTCGGACGACGCGGCGCCAGACGTCTGCCGCCTCCAGTAGACGTCTTAACTCGCGCGTTCGCCAGCTCTCCCGACCGCTCTCTCTCTCTGGCGTGAGTACTCCTGCCCGTTCTCTCCTTCCCTCTCTCTCTCTCTCTTTTTCACTCACTCACAGTACACTACACCAACGCACACACACACATCTTCACCGACACTTCCACACACCCACACACACATAAACACTAGTGTAAACATATATATATCTATAGGTATACATATATATATATATACATATATATATATACATATATATATATATACACACATAGTATATCTATATAGTTATGTATACATACATATATATATAATATATATATATATATATATATATAGTTACACATATACTTATATATATATATACACATACTTATATACATATATATACACATCTATATAGTATTATATATACATATATACATATACATATATACATATATAGCTATATACATACATATATACATATATACATATACACCTATATATATATATATACACATATATATATATATATCTATATATATCTATACATATATACCTATACATTTATATATATAAATATATATATATATTTACTTATATACATACACATATATATATTTTCACGTTATTTGCCATACGTGGTATTGCAGGAATATCTGCACCAGTTGCTGATATTCCCCGATACACGTGTACAAAAAGCGTTGACCCATTCATCATCCATCCTCCATCCACACTTCACGTGGCACCTAGTCGTGTTGGTTGCGTCTCTCTAGACGTCGACTGACTCGATATAGTGCTACACTCCATCGTCACCTCCATCCCTACCCCTTTATATATATAATACATATATATACATATATATCTATAGATACTATATTTACTTTCTGTCTGTTAGCTTCCTTCTTAGTAAAAAGAAAAAAAATATATAAAAGAGAAAAGATAATCTTTGATTTGCAGGTACCCCGTCTTACGAGTACCAAGGCGTGTTTTAGAACTCTATTTTGGCTAAAAGCCAAGGACATAATTTTGAGGGTGTGCCTCAAGGACAAGGATTACCAGAAAAAAATCTAAATAAGAAAAACACCAAAAACATAATAAACGAACGGAAGAGACATGTTTTAAGGAAAACGTAGAAACTCGACTTGAACCCCACTTCCCTGAGTTCGACCCTGGGCCTAAAAGTGACAAGATAAAATCAAGTAGGCCAGGTTAAAAATTTTGTAAAGAGATGGTTAGGTCCTAATTAGGTTAACCACTATACATATTTCAACGATAAAAATATCATATTAACAACCTATCCGGGCCAACCCATCACACCCCCACTCCAGCAGCAACCACCGTCTGCCCACTTCACCTCCAGTACCTGAACCGCAGCCCTTGCCCGCTCACTCTACGTCCGCCCACACGCCCTCTAGCCGCACGCAAGGCGAGCACAGCCTCCAACGCACCTGCGCCTCCCGCGCCTGTAGCGCCTCACCGCTCACGCCCGCATCACACCACCCGCATGCCTACAACAGGACCGGCTTCTCCAGCACCAACCCCACGCTTGCAGCCTTCATCCACGCACCCTTCAGCCTTCATTCACACCTGCGCTCACCGCCAACAGAGCGCGCACCCACACCTGCAGCACCCGCGCTCACTGCCAACAGTGCGCGCCCATGCCTCCAGCCACCATGCAGCACCGGCTGCAGCTCTCACTCGTACTCCTTCAGTAGTCCTCCCGCGCCCTCCAGCCAGTGCACAACAGTCCTCCCGTGTCCTCCAACGTGTGCATGCCTGCAGCTCCTCCCACCTACAGGCCACGTGCATCGCCCGCCAACAGCAGCTGTAGCACCGTTTGCAGCCACCTCCGTCGGAGCTCTATCCAGGCGGCTTCGGCCACCGCGTGACATGCCGCCACCACTGCTTCGAAGCCCTCGATCCAAGGAACTTCCTCTGAGCTTCCCACGTCCGGCCGTCCACTCCTCGTCACGTACGGCCAACGGGAATAAATCCCTTGGTTTGCTACAGTAACATGGCCATTAATAATTACATTTTCTGCCATTTATTGATTCTGCATTGCGACAAATATTCTCAAGTTATTCAGAATTGCTATTTCAGCATGATTTCTTGATTCAACCTTAATCTGAAGGCAATTTTGGCTTGATTCTTGTCCAAACTAGCTAGGAACAAACATTTTTAATGGGTGCAAATTTAAATACGTCATTGCCTCCCTGTGGATATGACCCACTCTTCTGCGAGTGGTTATTTCTTTTTAAATATTGATTAGTCTATTTTTCCACCACATAAAACTGCAAACGACTTTAAAGCGAACAATCGACTCGTCACTTAGATTAGGTGAGTTAGGGTTAGGTTTAGTCGCCATGGAGGTAGACCTAGCTAAGATAGCATAGCTAGTAGGTGAGTAGTGGAGAGAGGTCGAGGGAGCTAAGGTTTATGAGGTGAGGAATTGGATGGCGTCGTCTTGAGCTGCTTTGGAGTTGGTGGCTATTGAAGGGAACCTCAAGGATCTAAGTTATATGGCTTGTCTTGCTAATTCATTGCTAGCTACTAAGCCAGGAAAAGATAAGCTGGCTTCTGCTGATATGAGTTGAGTTGAGCTGGGCCTGGTCTTTCTGATGAATAGCTGGCTAGCTAGAGTAGCTAGCTTAGGTCAAATAGCTTAGCTCAACCAATTTGAGCTGAGTTATGTCTCTAGGAGCTGGACTTGAGTTGGCTTGAGTTGGTTGAGGACATCTTCAGTTGACTAGCGATACATATTTTTTTTGAGAAGGACTAGTGATGTATATACATCCATTTAGGTTAAAATGCCTATTTATACATGTTCCTAAGATTGGAGATGCATTCCATATTATAAATATTGCATAGCATGCATCATTCTGCACTTAAAATAGTTTGTATAAATTTTAGATTAATTGACGTCCTTTTATGGTCAAGAGTGGAGATTTATTTCAGGGCCTCGGATTAACGATCTAACCAATGGATCTGATCAGGATGGTGATTAGAGTCCATGCCTCAGAAGTTGTCTTGATCGGAGTCCTGTAGCACATTGTGCAGTCTAAGGAAGATCAACGACCAAGGGGCTAGGTGATGCAGACACATTTATTTAGGACAAAATGCCTATTTATGCATGTTCCTAAGAATAGATATGCATCCATATTATAAATATTGCATAGCATGCATCATTCTGCATTTAGAATAGTTTGTATAAATTTTAGGTTAATTCGTGTCCTTTTGTGGCTAAGAAGAAAGGAGATTTATTTCGGGGCGAAGCTTTAAACAACAAATCAAACTGCATGGATGGATCTGAATTGATGATCATAGCCCAACGGCATGAGAATTGAATCAATCCGATGTTTGTGGTGCCACCTACAAGGAAAAGAATATTGTCGGCCCAAATGGCGCCACATGGCGCCATCTATGCCGCCCAATATCAGTCGTAGCCTGATAAGTCGATTTTCACTTTTGTTGTTTCACATATAGAATGTCATGTTGTAGTATCCAAGTGGTGGAAAACCGCAAATCAAAATAATAAAAATTAACCACTCGAGAAGAGCGGGTCGTATCCTCAGGAAGGAAATGGCTATTGCAAACTCACGATAATTAGAAATTATTGTTCACAAATGATTTCCTTAAGGAATTGTGTTGCAAAATCGCGTAGATATGAGTTTAAATAAAAGAACAAGTTGAAATTGCATTTAAGCTAAATAGGAGGGGGTTCAATGTATTGTGTACCACAATATAATAAGCATAAAATCCTCACAATGGCACTTAAATGTAAATACAAATTAAGCTTCTCATACAGCAGGAGTCTTCCAAGATTTGAAAGGAAATCCACTTAGATTAGGGTTAAGTAATTGATTTGCAAAATAAGCTAAATAATGAAGGAGGTTGTCACAAATTCACAATGATAATGAAATCAAAAAAATGAAAGTTCATAATGGCATTAGTCGTAAAAACTAATAGAGGAGTTACTGTGCAAAAACATGGGAGTTTGCTTTGAGCTCCTCCACGCACGGAGGAGTGGAGGTCGGAGTGGAGCTTCTCGTCAGAGGTAGTTACTGTCGGGCTACTTCTTTTGGTGGTGGTGGCGAGGCACAGCGTGGCCAGAGGTGGTCGGTTGGAGAGGAGGTCGGACTAGGTGCCCTACGGCCTGTTGGAGGTGTTGGAGCTACTGAATGCGCGTGGCTGCTGGAGATGCACACGGAGAGGAAAGGGCGTGTGCAGCTACTATGCAAGCGAGCACGTTGCTGCACGCTGGTAGAGGTGCAATGAGGGGATGGCGTGCGAGGCTGGTGGTGTGCGCAGCGAAGGTGTTGTTGGAGGACGCATTCTGCTGCATCTGCAGGTTGTGGTGTAGCGTTGCTGTGAGTGTGGTGGAGGGGCAGAGGGGATGTGCACGGGCAGTTTGCGTGGAATGGGTCAGCTGCAGGTGGTGGCTACGTGAAGATGGAGAGGGAGGGTCGTTGGGCGTGATGCGTGCCTGCGTGTGGTGGAGCTGGAGGGCAGTGCGCACTGAAGATGTGCGTGGGTGATGCGCTGGATGCATGGGTCGTGCAGGTGGTGTGCACGGTAGAGGCTTTTGGCATGGTTTGGAGGAGAGCAGGGTTGCAGGAGCTTGTGCACGCGAATGGCTATGCATGGCGTGCGTGTAGCGATGACCTGGATGGTTGCGAGGCATGGGCATGGTATGCTACAGGTGGTGGTGATGGGTTGGTTAAGTGTGTGAGGCACTGTGATGGAGCAGGTGAAGAAGAAGCACGGTGATGGATTGTGAGACTTCGCGGATGGCGGTGTTGGCTGTCACCCTGCACGGCCATAGTAGCGAAGTTCTCGCCGTGATGGAGGCCCACGGTGGTGAAGTGGGTAGGAGCTTGACGCTCTGCACAATGATGGTACGGGGTGGTTGCCTCTGGTGAATGGCAGCCGTTCCTCCTCCTTTGTAGCTGTCGCTACAAGGATTTGAAATCCAAACTGGCGAGAGGAGATCCCTCTTTCCGTCGAGTGAGTGCTGGCAGCTGTGAAGATTGAATGGGCACAGGAGGAGGAAGTGCGGCGGTGTTGAAGCTACGAGTTGCTACGCTAACGTATTTGGTTTTGAAAAACCTGTCGTTGTAGTATGAAAGCGAAGAACTCATGTTGAACAAATAAAATTTATATCAGAATAGAAATCCCGGGTCAAACTTAAGAAGGCGGACATTTGATTTAAAAATACATGTTTGTTTTATTTTTCTCGAGGTAGAATAATTGATTAGAAATTATCCATCTATTTACACTAAATATAAGAGAGAGAGAATGAGAGAGAGAGAGAATATTACAAACAAAAACAAAAAAGAGATGAATGAACATGGAATTTATTAACAATGAGATTGTTCATTACACTACTCATTACGACTAGAAAGTGGGAAAATGATTACATTAGAAAGTAGTAAATCTACTCTAGAAGGTAGTAAAAAGAATGGGGAGAGAGATATCCTCCTCGACGGTCACTTGGCGGACGAGCCGAATGGGACAACGCCTGGAAGATGGGGAATGGAGTAGGACGAAGCGAGAAGAACAAGAATGGGGCAGCACATCATCGTCGTCGCAGGATCCACTTCTGAAAGGGGGATGAAAAATTGACTTTATCTCACGAGAAGCATCCCGGGTGTAGGACAAGCTTCTCTTAAGCTTTGGAGAGGGAGAGAACAGAAGGAAGGGATGAGAATTTCGTGTAGAGGGGGTCTCCTTTAATAGTTGCAAGGAGTGATGGCAATTTGGTCATTTTAATTTGAAAAACATTAAATCAAAGGTCTTTAGTGACGGATAAAATCGTCGCTAAAGCCCCATCATGGGCGACGTGGGGCAGAGCACGCGAGCTCGCTCGCCTCCTGTGCATGAAACACCTGTTCACGATCTACAGATCACGATCAGATGGCTTAACTTGCCCCTCGTAGTGCCTCCTCTACGCGCAACGCCCGCGTCAGATGACATGTCATGCGCGGGCGTGAGATAGCGCGTGGGTGCTATCGAGCACTCACAATCGCTTGATTGCGATCCGACGCTCCTCGCCCCTGCTCGCCCGCCTCCTGCATTTCGAACCCGCACCTACATCTCACCTAAACACTCTCACCCACTGCGCTGTGCACGCGGATGGCCGGGCGCTTAACTTAAGCGTGGATGCGCCCTAGCCATTGGATCTTGATCCAACGGCGGGGAAACTTTGATGTAGATGCCTTCAGCGGGTGCATGCTGATGGTTGTGCGGACGAGATGGCACCACATGGTGCCATCTTGGCCGTCCATCCTTTGGATGATGTAGGTGGTGCAAGGGGTGTATAATTGACTCGATTTTCATGCTGTTAGGCTACGATCGTCGTTCTGAATCCATCCGTATGATCGGATTTGTCGTTTGAAGTGTGGACTCACACCATCTTGGCCTTTGATCTTCTAGAGTTCCCTGGTCTCTATCTGATGCTACAGATGTCTGATTAGGGTGATCTTGGAGTTATTGAACTCCAATCGTCGCCCTGATCATATCTGTACGGTTGGATCTTCGATCTGAGGTCCTGATAAAAAGTTTGCCCTATCCCTGAGCATAAAAGGAGACAATTAGCCTCCATTTTATTCAAACTAATCTAAATACAAGATGATGCATGTTATGCAATATTTATAGTATGTAATGAATCCTATGCTTAAGAAATGCATAAATAGACATCTTATGTAATGTAAACATGTTTACATCAGGCGGTTACCTGTGGAAGAAGGAGAAGATTAATAAAAATAAAATATTAGGATTATTTATGCACAAATCCTTAAGTTCTATGTTAGTTAAAATAATGCATGTAATGCTTAATTACAAACCATTCTAAGTCAATTGCAAATGAATTTAATAATGAATGCAATGCATGAATTATGTAATTAAGTCAAAAATATAAATTAATCTATTTACATCCTAATGCATGCTAAATAAATGGATGTGTTACCTTAATGTTTAGGCATTTAGACCGTTAATTAGCTCACAAATATGAGCTTATCGCATCCTCTACCACGCCTCAAAGAGAAATCCCAGCCGTTGGATTGGGATCCAACAGCTGTGATCCATCCTTGGCTATGCCTCATGAGGTGAAGGTGAGCACTACGCCAAATTGCGACCATTGGATTGAGATCCAATGGTTCAGATCAAAGGCACACACCATCATCTTCTCGACACTCCCACTCCCTTGGCACAATGGTCACCCACGCACCTCTCAAACTTGCGGTGCGGGTTTGACTCCTCCAACGCCTCTAATCGACTGCAGCAGATGGGCAGGTCGAAATTCGATCGCTCGATCATGACAGAGAGGCACGAGACACGCCACGCGACATAATGGATGGGTTCAGCTACACCTGCACGTGCACTCATGATCACATGCGTAATCTGACACACTATCTAATGTGCCAACTAAGCACGCGATCCTCACGCAATCACAGCTGTCCATCGTCGATCCAACGACTGTCCATCGACCATGCCTCTGTAGCTGTGAGCACATAGCCATGTGCGTTGGCTACAGACCTTCAGCAACATTTAAGGTGGAGTTTTAGTGACATCTTTGATGTCGCTCTTGACCCTTGAATGACGAAACCCTTTCTCCTCCACTATAAAAGGGCCCCTACCCCTCCCATTCTTCTTCATCCCTCGCTATCTCTCTCTCACCACCTCCAAGGCTCTAGAGAGAGCTTGTCTCAAGCCCGAGATGTTCCTTTAGAGTAGAAAACAAAGATTTTTCCCGGCTCTCATCCCCCTTCGTGGAGCATCCTGTGGCCATCCTCTCACCACTTCAGAAAGTAGATGCTTGCTGCCATGCCGTCCTACCCCATCCTCCTTCCTCCTCCACTATTCTCCTTCCTCCAGCTTCTCACCATTGTCTTCCAGGCGATGTTAGAGAGAGTCGTCCTCCAAGCGACTATCAAGGGGGATTCTTCTCATCTTTATCCTTTATCGCTTTATAGTCTAGTTGTAGTTTCTCGATTATTTGTAGCAAACACTTGTTTACGAGTATATGTGATTGTTTCACTCTCTCTCTCTCCCTCTTATTTTGCAAAGAAATTAGTTAGATAAAGTTTTGTTGATCTGATCTCTTGCTTTATAAAAATACAAAAAAAATCATAAAAGACAAAAATAGCAAAACAAATAAAATAAGAAATGTAGATTTCAAAACCAAACGTTCACCTCCCTGTGTTCGACCCACGGCTCAACTTGAGTTTCGATATAAATTTTATCTAGTAGCGATGTTTGCGACTACAACAGCGGGTTCTCTCAAAACCTTGATTTTCCATCGTGAAAACATGCTCAATCATTTTGGCATCATTGCCGAGGAGGTAACGCTCTTTGGCTTTTACTGCATTTTTCGCCTTACTTAACCTTTTAGCTCACTTTGCTCCTTTCTTTCTATGATTACAGGTACCCTTTCAAGGTTATCCAAAGCAGATAGAATGAAGTAAAGTGTGGTTAGAAGGTTCTGTAAGTGTATCCCCCCACCCACCTACTAGATTTCCATTCCATAACCTAATAACTCAAACTCAAATCAGCGTTGGTGCTTTTATAAGCCCTAGGATAGATCTAATTGTTTGATTGTCACTTCACCTCTCCTCACCCACCCCCATAAATAAAAAAATAAAAAAATCTCTTATCTTCTTATGGGATTAAATTGAAAGTTACACACTTAACACCTACAAATTCTCATCTTAAGGTGCACAATGACTTTGATTCTACTGCTTAACCCAGGATTTAACCTATGGACTCGGTACACTTCAGTTAATATGCATAAGTAGAAATTTGATAAGGTTAAGACATTTTGTGTGCTTTAATCAAGTCGTGCAACAGGCCAATTGCCTGAACTATTTGGGCTGCACCATTAAATTTAAAATTGATTCATCAGTAGCTTCCTCATAAGGTTGATTTTTAGGGCTGAGCCAGGCACTCCACATTCTTTCTGAGTTTTAAAGGAATATATCATCACCGGTGCATGCGAAACTTAGAGTGCTCTACTAAACTTGATTGAACAAACCTAAGATTAAACCCTAAAAGCTACTAAACAAGATTAAACCCTAAAAGACACATCATCAAATCACCCTATTGCAAACCTTGGTTTTGCACACACACATATATTAACTATTCATTAAGGACACAACCCATCTAAAGAGCCCATCATATTCCAAGAGCTCAATCATCCCAAGCCTTAATTAAAATCAAGTAGACGTTGGCCCTAGGATTCATTTAGTCCATTTCAGGGTACTTTCTTAAATGCATTTCAAATTAGTGATGTCTGCTTGCCTCAAAAGGTGCTAAGTTGGGGGGCCCGATTATCAAATGACTTAAGTAAGCAGGGGTTTGGCATAATTAGCAACCCTCAAGATATGCTCCCCCTGCTTCGCCGGCCCAACTTTACCACCTTCGGGAGTAAGGACAACAACAAATTTATTATGTGGTCAAAGTTCATTTCTGAAGCATAGGTCCTTAAGCTACACAATTTAAGGACAGGTTTGATTGATTATACTGTAGGGCACTTTTCTTTCCTCTATTTTCCCTCCTACTTCACCATGTATGCTTCCACATCCTACACGCATTTCCAATCCTACTCTCCTACCACCACTTATCCTCAAAATGATTACTATCCTAACTTGAATTATGATTTCCCATCTTCTAGTTGGGATAACTTTGATTGGGGATATGATTCCCAATGTCAATCTCCATGACCTAACCCTGTACATCATGACTATGATTATTATCCATCTAATGCCTAAAATGATTATAGATCTCCACCCTTTGATGATCAACCTAACCCGATCTACAATCAAGAAGGATATGATGATTATAACTCTTACCCTCCCCAGGATTATGCTAAACATAGGTCACCACCATTCTTTGAACAACCAGAAATGACCTACTATCAAGGAGGACCCCAAGAACCTTAATTTCTTGACTCCCCTAGATTAAACGCAAACCCACCCAACCCTTAACCGAACCATTCGGTTCAGGTGAACCAAGTCGAGGATAGGGTGTTGGCTAACTTGAGGAACAATATATAATCTTTAAAATCTCAGCCAACACCATGAACTGAAGCATTCGAGCCTATGATCAAAATGATTGATGAGCTTAACAGTTCTTTATTGGATTGGCTCCAAGATGTTAAGGATAGGGGACCGAGCGAGTTTCTACTTGGGAAATTGTCGAGATTGATGATGAAATTTGTGATTGCCCTAGTCCAATCTTGGGATGATTCTCAAGATGAACCCCCTTCAGGCGAGCCAATGTTAGAACTCACTTGGGCACCTATCGGGGGGGACATTTTTTATGAAACCAGGGATGATCGGGTTGGTTTAGAGCAACCGTTTGAGGATAAATTTATTTTCTCACCCAAGATCCTTGAGCTAGCGAGCAAGGAAAAATGTCTCTATAGACTAAGGAACAACATATGATTTTGATACATATATAAATGTGGATCAAGAATTCTTTCATCTTGAGGGTGATGAATATTTAGGTGAAGTCTCACTTGAGCCTAAAGAAAATGATTTTAGTGAGACAAATGGGCCAAAGGTACTTGATCAATCATTTGATAGCCTGATAATTGAAGATTATGATCCTGTTGGGGCTAACTTGGAGGATTTGAATCCTGATTTACTAGAAGATTCAATCAGTAGCCCCATTCCTCAACCACACCCTAAAGAGCTGAATGAAGATATTTTGAAATTATTGGACCCAAGTCAATCCTGATTGAACCATAACTGTTTAACTTGGGTATTTTAGATGGGGTGTACAACGATCATGAGGCCCCAGAAATTGAACACTTGATCTTGGAGGATTGGAATTTGGAAATTAAGATTTGGGAAGTTAACTCTAAGGAAGATAAGATTTTGGATTTAAGGGTTCCTGTTGACCTGAAACCACCTACCTTCTATCAAGACCCTTATGATATCATTGACGTGCAACCCAAGCTCAAAATAATTGGCTATCTTTCTGAGCTGAACTCTAGGTGGACACCTGAATCTATTGAACGAGATCTACCCATTGTCTACCATTTTAGACTTGGATTGCACACCACAAAACTGTAGGCTCATCTTTGCAAGCACAAGAATCTTCGATTTTGGGTGATTTTCATCCAGAGCCTTAGAACCACTCGACCCTAAGGCATGGGCTTGCACCATAATCTAGTCCACATCTATGGACATCTTCTTTTGGCAGGTGTAAGGATGAATCTTTTATTTCTGATTCCAACCCGCACTTGTGAATTCTTAATTTATTCTTAGTTTGTATATTATGCCTAGCTAAAGGCAATAAACTTAGCATGTGTGTCTATTCCACGTTCTCTGCTGAGCTGACTAGATTTTCAAGAAACTCAAGTGATATTCTATTTATTCCACACTTTTCATGTCTTTATTTTTACAATGAGGACATTGTATCATTTAGGCATGGGGGTGGGTACTTAATTATGAAATTATTGTATTAGCTTCGTGGAATTTCTTTTATTTTCTTAAAAAAGTTAAAAAAAAATTAGTATTAAGAGAAGAGAACTTAGGCATTAAGCGTAACTAACTTTAGGAGATGATACTTTGGGACTTGAACACTTAGACTCTTCAAGTTTTTGGGCTTAATCAGCACGGGTGTCCACTAAAATGTGGACTTGTTCTTAAGTCCTTGCCATGTTAATTCTATTTTAATTTGGTTAATAAATTGGGTCGATAAGTACACAACTTATCAACCCTCCCTCTCATTTGAGGGAACTTTAAGTCTAAAGCATCTACACACTATTCGCACTGACTCACTTTTCTACGATTTTTGCAAAAATTAGGTAGCAAATTAACTTTCTAGGGTAGTATGGCTAGCAAGTTGTCATGGGTAACAGCCCATTAGCCGGTTGTTTAGAGCCGAGCTACATGACCATACTCATTCAATTTCCTTTAGGTAAATTTTAGAACAAGGAAGCCACCTACTCAGAAAAAGAAACAAAAATGATACTCAAAGAGAAAAAGAAAAAAATAGAAAAATAGAAAAAGGAGAAAAATAAAAATAGAAAAATAAACCACACTTCACTACACGAGTATGGCTGGTAAGTTGCCATGGGTAAAAACCCATTGGTCAATTGTCTAGAGCCCTACTCACAAAAATGCACAAATAATTCCTAAAATACTTAAGGAAGAAGTGGGGAAGTAGAATAAATCAGGGGGATATACACTAGCTTCTCCCTTTTGTTGACCCAAAAAAAATATAAAAAAAGTAGGGAGAAAGCTACCAATCAGAAAGATAAACCTTTAGCCAGAAACTTGTAAGGTCACCTAGGGTCGTAGAAACCTAAAGTCTGTTTTAATAGCTGCTAGTGAGTCTATCCCATTCACAAATATGCTTAGAACTTGAAGTTTTATTTGAGTTTTTGGTGGCCTGGGTAGCCGTAGAAAGCTTCCCTGAAACTCTAAACTCAAAAATTCAAAAACAATTAGAAAAGAAGAAAAAACAAAACAAAAAAATATATATATCTTTCCTTTCCAAAATATGGCGAGGACTTGGGCGGTCTGCATTTTGGTAGCACCCGAGCATCATTGAGTCTTCATAGTTTAGGACCTCAGTTGAAATTTTCTTTTGTTAATAAACAAGTAATGCCTTAAGCGATTGAGTCCTAATTATATTTTTATACATACCATTTAGTTTGGTTTTGCTAGGGACTTGCAACAGGTAGGCATGAGGGTATGATGTAGACACATTTATTTAGGGTAAAATGCCTCTTTATCTTGTTTCTAAGCTTAGATATGCATTCCAGATTATAAATATTGCATAGCATACATCATTCTGCATTTAGAATAGTTTGTATGAAGTTTAGGTTAATTCATGTCGTTTTGTGGTTAGGAGAGGAGATTTATTTTGAGGCCTTGGATTGATGATCTGACAATATGGATCTGATCAGGATGACGAACAGAGTCCAATGCCCCTGAAATTGTCTTGATCAACCTCTTGTAGCACGTTGTGCAGTCCGAGGAAGATTAATTACCAAGGGACTATGTGACACAATTTGGACCTTCAAACGATAAATCCAACCGCACGGATGGATCCAGATTGATAATCTCAGCCCAACGACATGACAATCGAATCAATTCGATGTCCATGGTGCCACCTATGAAGAAAAGAAGATAGATGGCCTAGATGGCCTCACGGATAGATCCCCAATATTGGCTGCAACATCTGCCCTACCTCAAAGGAGAAGGCCTTGATGAGATCTCAATTGTTGGACTGAGATCCAATGGTCGTGGGCACATGAGTTTCATTTCCAAACCAAGACACAAGCTCGGCCTTAGTGCAGCGGTGGAGGAAGGCGATCGCATTAATAGGGCATGGGTTCTAAACTTGTCGACCCTCTTAATCCACAAGCACGCACTGAAATCAAAATTTGATTGCTGGATCTTCATCGAGCAGGAGCCATGCCTCCAGATGGATGAATCTCATGAATTGGATTCTTGTGATGCGCACACGTGCTCGATCACGCACTAACTCAAGCTCGATCACACACGTGTCATCTAGGACACTTGTCTTTGAGAGATCTTAACCTCTCATCACTCATCCAATAGCCACAATCCTCTCGTCAGCACCTGTTTAAATTTTAAGAGCATAATCTGAGCGTGTGAGCTCCATGCCATTGTTAGTCGTCAGATCGAAATTCGACAGCCCTTGTTCAATGGCTATTCCCCAGTAATGGTGCCAAAATGTTGAATAGGGAAATCCTCGGCAACGGTGTTAAAATGTTGTGTCGGAAATCCTCGACAACGGGTCCAAAATGTTGTAGCGGATGATCTATGCAAATGGAAGTTGAATTTTGAAAAGCCCGTTGTTGTAGTTTGATTTGTGAGAAAAACCATCAACAGATAAATTTTAACCGAAACTCAAAATGAATTCCGAATCGAACATAGGGAGGCAGATGTTTGATTAAAATCCGCGTTTGTTTAATTGTCACGAAGCAGATTAGCTAGTCGAATTGAATCTAAACTATCTACTTAAGAAATAAAGAATAGAAGATAGAGAGAGAACATTACAAATAAAGAGAAAACAGAGATAGAATAAACATGGATTTCATTACCACAAGCTGATGTTCATTACAATTACAACTACTCAATATACTAGATAGCAAGAAATCTACACTAGAAAGCAGTAAAAGAGAAGGTAGAGAAAAGTTATCCTCCTCGATGGCTGCCTGAAGGACGAGCTGCAATGATGGAGTGCCCGAATGAAGGTGGTGAGATGCGGGATGAAGGAGAACAAAGAGGATGATGTAGAATGGGATAGGACAACATCCCAGCAGGATCCACTTCCAGAATGGCTGTGAGAGGACCACCGTGGAATGCTTCTCGAAGGGGATGAGAAGGTGGAAAAATTAAAATTTTAACTCTAACGGACCATCCCAGGTTTGGGACAAGCTATTAGAGCTTTGGAGGGGGTAAGAGAAGAGAGGAAGGGATGAAGAAAGTGTGGGGGTTGTAGGGCTATATATAGGTGTAGATTAGAGGGGGCAAAAAGGTCATTTGTCATCAAAATATTAATGTCAGGTCTTTAGTGGTAGATTTATCCGTCACTAAAGGCCTGAACGTGGGTGACGTGCACACCTCTTGCGCACACCTCTTCTTCTTCTCTATGTAAATGGCTCACACACGTTCTCGCAATTTTAGCCCTTTGATCGCAAGATCGGACTGCTTATAAGCTGTTGCGCCTCATCGCGTGCCTGCATCAAATCGCGCGTGAGATCGTGCATCGGATAACATGTGCGCGATCCCTACGTTGGGTGTGCCACATGGCTGCTCTTACCACCTCTCATCTTTGATCCAACAGCTTGATTTAGTCGTGCATGCATCCACGATCAATTTGAGCGCTTGAGGCGATTTAAACCTGCACTCTCACCTTGAGAGTGGCGTATGCCACCACTGTGCTACGTGGCTAGATTGTCGCAGAGATGAGAATGGCATCCAGAGCTCGTGGCCATTGGATGGAAATCCAATGGTCCAAATCTCTTGTGGTCCTTTCATCAGATGAGTGTAAAGGTTTGGCTGGAGATCATCTCAGCTGTTGGATTGAAATTCAATGGCTGAGAGCGATCGGTCGTTTGAGGACAGAGAGAGCATGGTGGGTCTTCGAACTTTTTTTGGGCTGGTATGAGCAATCGAGATGGGTCACGTGGTTCCATCTTGGCTGTCCATCTTCTGTGACTTGTAGAAGGTGCCACGGATGTCGGATTGGGCCGATTTTCACGCTGTTTGGCTACGATTATCGCTCTGAACCCATCCTTGTGGTCCAATTTGTCATCTGAAGTGTGGATTGACATCATCTTGGCCCTTGATCTCTGATTTTTCTTGGGTTATATATGATGCTACAAAAGTTCGATCAGGACGATCTTGGAGTCATTGAACTCCAATCGTTGCCTTGATCAGATTGGTACGATTAGATATTCAATCTGAGGTCGAAATGAATATTGCCTTATTACCTTATCACAAAAATAGAAAATTAACCCAAACTTTATATAATCTAACCTAAATGCAAGATGATGCATGTTATGCATTATTTCTAATGTATGATGCAACTCTACGCCTAAGAACACGCATAAATAGACAGATTATATGATATAAACATGTTTAATCACACTCCCATGCCCATCTTTTGCTAGTGCCTAGCAAAACTACATGCTATTTATAAGAGAATTAGGTCAGATTTCTTGGGCAATAGTTATTTTTCAACACCTAGAGATTTCAACTGTGACCTAAACTACAAAGACACAACAGTGCCCAGGTGTCTGCCAAAATGCAAATTGCCTCAAGCCCTCACCTTATTCAAAGGAGGTTATTTTTCTTCTTTTCTTCTTTTCTAATTTTTTTGGATTTTTGAGTTTAGGGTTTCGGAGTAGCTTTCAACGGCCACTCAACCCACCCAAGACTCGAAGAGAACCCTAAGTTCTCAGCATCTTTGTGTGAAATGTGATAGACTCACTGATCGATGATTAGAGTAGACTTCGTGTTTCTATGCCCCTAGGTAACCTTGAAAAGAAATTCTACCTAAAGTTGTATCTATTCGATCGGTTGCTTTCTCCTACTTTTATTTTTATGGGGTCAACACAAGGGAAAACCTAGTGTATATCTACCTGGCTTATTCTACTTCTCCTCTTCTTCCCAAATGTTTTGAAATTATACATGCATTTCTTGAGCTGGGTTCTCGACAACCTACCAATGGGTTGTTACCCACTATAACTTGCTAGCAATACTCTTGCGATGAAGTGTGGCTTCTTTCTTTTTTTTCCACCTTTTTTTCTTCTTTTTTGTTTTGATATTGTTCTTTTCTTTCTTTAAGTAGGTGGCTTCCCCGATCTAAGATTTATCTAAAGGCAACAGGAAAAGAATGGTCCTGTGGCTAGGCTCTGGACAACCTGCCAATGGGCCGTTACCTACAATAACTTGCTAGCCATACCACCCTAGAAGGTTCATTAGCTACCTAATTTCTATTAAAACCTCCAACCAACGAGTCAGTGCGAAAAGTGTGTAGATGCTTGACTTAAAATTTCCTCAAATCAGAGGGTGGGTTGATAAGTTGTGAACTTATCACCCCAACTTATTTAATTAAATTAGAAATATATTTAGACTGGCAAGGACTTGAAAAATAAGTTCACATTTTAGTGGACACCTAGGTTGATTAAGCCCAAAGACTTGAAGGGTCTAAGTGTTCAGATCCTACTGTATTATTCCCTAAGGTTGAAAATTTTCTAAAGCCAAGTTCTCTTTACTAATTCCACAATTTTATTTATTTTATTTATTATTTTTTATAATAAATAGAAATAAAACTAAAAAGAAGGTCTACGAAGCTGATAAAATAATTCCAAGATTAATATCCACCCCCAAATGCCTATCTAATGCAATGTCCTCATTGTATTAAAAAGACATGAAACAGAGTGGAGTAGAGTAGAGAGCACCTGAATTGCATGAATAACGGGTAAGCTCCGAGTTGAAAAGAAACTGTATACGTGCTAAATTTAGTGCCTTTAGCTAGGTACACTATACAAAAAAGAAATAAAGAATTCACAGGTATAGACCAGAATCAGAATAAAGAGATTCACATCAGGACTTGCCAGCAGATGAACACAGATGTGGACCAGATTGTGATGTAGGCCCATACCCCATGGTTGAGTATATCTAAGGCTCTGGATAAAAATTATCCAAAACCTGAGATCAGTGTGCAAGTAGGGTTGGGTATGCGATTTATGAGGATGCAACCCAAGTCCAAAAAGTTGGATAACAGAGTAATCAAGCTCAAAAGGATAATCAATGAATGCATGCTTGGGTTGGACATGCTATGAAAAGATGTCATAAGGGTACTAGTAGAAGGTTAGGAGTTTTAGACAAATAGGCACCCTTAGACTCGGTCTTTTACTTCCATCGGAATTAGCTTCCCAAATCATCATTTTTCAAATCCTATCCTCCTCATTTAGGATTTCAGATTCCAGGACCTCATATATGTTAATCACCCCATTTGAAATTTCTAAGTCTAAATGATGCGACTGAATTATAATTGACTGGAGTCTAGTGATCTCAAAATCAAATTCATCAGTAAACTCTTTGGGGGTGCGATTGAGGATCGGGGCTATGAACTGAATCCTTCATGAAATCATGATTTGAATTCACCATGCAAACCCTAACAGGATTAAGTTCCTCAATTTCAGGGCCATCAAATGATTTATCGAATCCTCATGCCTAGTTGCCTCACTAAAATTGTGTTATATAAACTCATGTGAGACTTCGCATAATGGTTCTTCACCTTCAGAATCAAAGAAATCTAAATCTGCATTGACGTATGTCTCAAAATCTTGATTCACTTTCTGATCCACGGAGACATACGTTTCCTCGTACCCTAGCTCAGGGATCTCAGGTGAAGAAATCAGTTCATCTTTAATTGGTTGCTCTAGACCAATCTGGTCAATCCTAGTCTCGTAACAGTGTCCCCCCAACAGGTGCCTGAGCGGGTTCTGACATTAGATCTCCTGAAGGGGGTTCATCCTGGGGATCCTCCCAAGATTGGACTAGAGTAATCACAAATCTCATCCTCAATTTAGATAACTTCCCAAGTAAAAACTCACCTGGGCCCTTATCCTTAACATCCTGAAGCCAATCCAATAGATACTTGTTAAGATCGTCAATCATTTCAATCAGGGGCTTCAATTCCTCAGTGCAAGGTGTTGGTTGAGCTTCTAAAGATTGTATAGTATTCCTCAAGTTAGCCAACACCTTCTCTTGGACTTGGCTAACCTGAACCAAATGGTTTAGTTTAGGGTTGGGCAAGTTTGGGTTTAGTGCAGGGGAGTCAACGAATTGAGGATCTTGACACCCTCCCTGATAATAGGTCATTTTAGGTTGTTCATAAGGTGGTGATGACCTAACGGCAGTGCATTCTGTGGAAGGGTAAGGATCAGCATATCCTTCTTGATTGTAGATCATATTAGGTTGTCTAAATGACGATGATGATCTATAATCGATGTAGCTCGGAGAGGATAAGAATAAGATTATGGTATCCATGGTTAGACCCTGAACACGGAGGTCCAGAACTGTATCCCTAAATCGGATTATCCCAACTGGAAGATGGATGAGAATAAGTCTGGTTGGAATAATAATCATTTTGGGAATAAGTAGTGGTAGGAGGGTAGGAGTGGAAGTGTGAATAGGATGTGGAAGAATCCATGACAGAACAGGAGGAAGAAAGGTGCCCTACAATACAAACAATCAAACCTGTTCTTAAGTGGGTTAGCCTAAAGACCTATAGACTCTTAGAACCCATCTTGAGATAAAGAATTGATTTGATCTACTTCTTTCCGGTCAATCCAACCAATTAGAGGAAGGGATTGGGGAGAAGGTTCTTCCTTTAGCTTGCACCTCCGGTTCCTAGTGTACCCCCCAACCACGATCGTATGATTTTGCTCCCCTAGCTAGACATCAGATTGAATAGTAGAAACAGACTAATAGAAAATAATCTCATTCTAGACTCAGAAGAGCAAGTCCAATCCTTAAGGCCAATGTCTACTCTATTTTAATTAGGGCTAGGTTTGAATGCGTGCTTTGGAATGTAATGGGCCCTTTCTCTGGGTTGTGCCCTTAATGGTTGATTAATATGTGTGTGCGTGCACAACCAATGGATTTCAAGCAAGATTATTTTTGGATGTGGTGAATTTTAGGGTTTAAATCTTTCTTAGTAGCTTTTAGGATTCAACTTTAGGTGTATTCAATCAAGTTCAGTTGGCACACCAGGTTTTGAAAGCACAGGTGAAGATATTTTCCCTTGAAGCTTAAAAGATTGTGGAGTGCTTGGTAAATCCCTAGAAGTTGAACCTATCTGGCAACCACTTGATGAGTTGATTTTAGTTGAAGTGGTGCAGTCCAAACAACTCAAACAATTGGCCTGATGCACCACTTAGTTAGGCACACAAGTGGTTACCTAATCTGATTTCTACTCGATTATGTCTTTGGGAGTGTACCGGTCCCAAAGATCAGGTTACCGGTTGAGTTTGAAAATCAGAAGAGGTCGTGTACCACTGTAAGATTTTTTTAAATTTTTCTTTTATATGCGGAGGGTGAGGTGGGTGGAGGTTACAAATAAACAATCGAAAACTAACCTTAGAGTTTATAAGAACACTTAAGTTGATTTTTTTTGTTTGTGTTATTACGTGGTGGAATGAAAACTAGTGGGTGGGAGGTGGGGGTAAACCTACAAACCCTTCAACAACACTTTACTCCAATTTACCGCTTTCACCTGTCTCGAGAGAGTACCTGCAATCACAATAAGAAAGGGAGAACTGAGGTAAAAGATAAGTAAGGCAGGAAAATGTTAAAAATCAAAGAGAGTCGCCTCCCTGGCAACGGTGCCAAGATGTTGAATGGCTATTCCCCAGCAACGGTGCCAAAATGTTGAATCGTGAAATCCCCGACAATGGCACCAAAATGTTGTACGAGTAATCACCGCAAATGACTCAAAAATGTTGTCTGAAAATCCCCAGCAACAGTGCCAAAATGTTGTAGCAGATGATCTGTGCAAATGGAAGTTGAGTTTTGAAAAACCTATCATTGCAGTTTGATTTGCGAGAAAAATCGTCAACAGATAAATTTTAACTGAAACTCGAAATGAATTCTGGGTCGAATACAAGGAGGGGAATGTTTAATTAAAAATCGTGTTTTTTTAATTATCATGAAGCAGATTAGCTAGTCGAATTGCATCTAAACTATCCACTTAAAAAATAAAGAGTAGAAGACATAGAGAGAATATTATAAATAAAGAGAAAACAGAGATAGAATAATCATGGATTTCATAACCACAAGCTAATGTTCATTACAATTACAACTACTCACTACACTAGAAAGTAGGAAATCTACATTTGAAAGCGGGAAATCTACACTAGAAAGCTGTAAAAAAGAAGGTAGAGAGAAGTTATCTTCCTCGACGGTTGCTTGGAGGATGAGCCGCAACGACGGAGCACCCAGATGAAGGTGGAGAGATGTGAAATGAAGGAGAATGAAGAGGATGATAGAGAATGGGGTAGGATGATGTCGCAGTGGGATCCGCTTCCCGAGTGGCAGTGAGAGGACCATCGTAGAATGCTCCACGACGGAGATGAGAAGGTGGAAAAATTATATTTTTAACTCTAATGGAGCATCCCAGGTTTGGGATAAGCACTTAAATCTTTGGAGGGTGTGAGAGAAGAGCGGAAGGGATGAAGAAAGTGTGGGGGTGTAGGGCTATATATAGGTGTAGATTAGAGGGGGTGAAAAGGTCATTTGTCATCAAAACATTAATGTCAGGTTTTTAGTGATAGATTTATCCATCACTATCGGCCTAAACGTGGGTGACGTGCGCACCTAGTTCGCATGCCTCTTCTACTTCTCTACGCAAATGGCTCAAGCATGTTCTCATGATTATATCCGTCCGATCGCAAGATCGGATGACTTATAAGCCACTGCGCCTCATCATGTGCCTGTGTCAAATTGCCCATGCGATCGTGTGTCGGATAGCGTGTGCACAATCCACGCACTTTGGGTGCGCCACATGACCGCTCTTGCCACCTCTCATCTTTGATCCAATGACTTGATTTAGCAACGCAAGCATCCATGGTTGATTTGAGCACTCAAGGCAACTCAAACCCACGCTCTTGCCTTAAGAGTGGCATATTCCACCACTTGCTACGTGGTTGGATTGTCATGGAGACGAGAATGGCATCCAAAGCTCATCCAACGGCCCAAATCTCTCACGATCCTTTCATCAGATGAGCGTGAAGGACCGGTTGGAGCTCAACTCAGCCATTGGATTGAAATCCAACTGCTGAGATTGATTGGTCGTCTGAAGAGAGAGAGAGCACGATGGGTCTTCAAACTTTAGCTGGGCCGATTTGAGTAGTTGAGATGGCGCCATGTTGTGCCATCCTTGCTGTCCATCTTCTGTGACTTGTAGAAGGTGCCATGGATGTCGGATTGGGTCGATTTTTACGCTGTTAGGTTGCAATCATCGATCCGAACCCATCCATGTGGTCGAATTTGTCATTTGAAGTGCAGATTGACACCATCTGGTCCCTTGATCTTTGATTTTCCTCGGGTTATGTCTAATGCTATGGAAGTCCGATCAAGACGATCTTGGAGTCGTTGAACTCCAATTGTTGCCCTGATCAGATCCGTATGGATGGATCTTCAATTCGCAGCCTCGAATGAATATCGCCCTGTTAACTAACCACAAAAACAGAAAATTAACCTAAACTTTATACAATCTAACCTAAATGTATGATGATGCTTGTTATGCAATATTTATAATTTATGTGCAACTCTATGCCTAAGAACATGCATAAATAGATAGTTTATGTAATATAAATGTGTTCACATCAACCCTCCATCCTCCAATCTTGCTCGAGCGGATGCAAGTAGAGAGCCAACGAGTGTGGATCTTCAACGACTTTTATGGCAAGGCTACAGTGGCGTCTTTGATGTTACTAAATGTCCTATACACGAAATGTTCTCTATCTTCCAATATAAAAGGACACCTACCCCTCCCATTTCTCTTCATCTCATCCTTTCTCTTCCTCTCCACCTCTAAGTCTCTAGAGAGAGCTTGTCCCAAGCCTAAGATGCTCCTCTAGAGTGGAAAATCAAATATTTTCCCGCTTCTCACCCCCTTTCGTGGAGTATCTCGTAGTTGTCCTCCCACCACTTTCGGGAAGTAGATCCTCGCTACGACGCCGTCCTACCCCATCCTCCTTCCTCCAATGCCGTTCTCATTCCTCCCGCCTCACACCACATTCGTCCTAGGCATCGTCAAAGAGTGCCATCCTCCAAGCAACCATCGAGGGGGATTTCCTCATCTTATTTTTTCTATCGCTTTGGTATTATATTTTTACTTCCTACAATTAGTTGTAATAAACAGTTTGGATCACCCCTATAATACTTGTTCCTATCTCTTTCTCTCTCCCTATCTGCAAGTAGATTAGATAGAAATTATTTCGACCTAATCTCTTGCCTTATAAAAATAGAAAAAAAATTGCAAAAGATAAAAACATGAAAAACAAATAAAATAGAAATGCAAATTTCTATAAACCAGACGTTCACCTCCATGTGTTCGACCCGGGACTAACTTTGAGTTTTGATTATAAATTTTATCTGGTAGAGGATTTCTACGCACTACAATGATGGGTTTTCTAACTCAAATCTTTTTGCATGTGAAATCATGCTCATCATTTTGGCGTCGTTGCCGGGGAGGCAATGCTATTTGATTTTTCAACATTTTCCACCTTACTTAACTTTTATCACACTTTTCCTTTGATCTTACTATGATTGCAGGTACTCTTCTGAGGTGGGCTAGAGTGGTTAGATTAGAGAAAAGTGCGGATGAAGGTTCTGTAAGTATACCCCCAACTGCACCGATTAGATTTCACTTTGCCGGACTAATAACTCAAATTTTAATTAACCTCAAAGCCTACATAAACCCTAGGTTAGTCTTAGTTGTTTGATTGTCACCTCACCTCACCTCACCCATCCGCATAAATTAAAAATACAAAAAAATTACTCTTCTATTCTTATGGGATTAAGCTAAAAGTGAGACACCTTAAACACCCACAAATTTCTTGACCTAAGGTGCCCAATCACATTGATTCTACTACTTGACCAGAATTTGACTTATGGATCCCCTACATCTTAACTCAACACACAAATAAGTGAGTAGAAATTTGATTAGGTTAAACATTTTTGTGTGCCTTAATCAAGTGGTGCAACAAGCCAATTGCTTAAACTATTTGTGTCGCACCACTCATTTTAAAACTGATCCATTGAGTAGCTTGCCACTTAGGGTTCAATTTTTAGGAAGTTACCAGACACTCCACATTGTTTCTAATTTTTAAAGGAATATATCATCACTAGTGCTTTCAAAACTTGGAGTACTCTATTGAACATGATTGAACGAACCTAAAGATTAAACCTTAAAAGCTACTAAACAAGGTTAAACTCTAAAAGACACATCATAAAATAACCTTATTTCAAAACCCTAGTTGTGAACGCACAAACATATCAACTAATCTTTAAGGGCACAGCCCATTTAAAGCGCCCATCACATTCCAAGAGCGCAATCATCCCAAGCCTAATTAAAAATGAGAAGACGTTGGCCTTAAGGATTAACTTGATCTTTGGGACCCCAACTAAGTTTCTCCTCGATTAATCTGCTTCTTCTAGTCCATCTGTTGTCTAGCTAGTAGAGTAGCATCAAATGACCATGGTTGCGGGGTATCAAAGGAATCGGAGGCACAAGACAAAGGAAGAACCTTATCCCCAACTCCTCCCTCAAACTGCTTGGATTGATCGAATAGAAGTAGACTGAATCATTTCTTTCATCTCAAGATGGGTTCTTAGAGTTGGTAGGTCTTTTGGATACCCACCTATGGATAGGATTGGTTGATTGTACTGTAAGGCAGCTTTCTCTCCTCTGTTTCCCCTCCTACTTTGCCATGGATCCTTCCACATCATACTCGCATTTCCAATCCTACCCTCCTATCGCCACTTACCCCCAACATGATTACTATCCTGACTTGACTTATGAATATCCATCCACTAGTAGGGATAACTTTGATTGGGGATATGATTTCGGACGTCAGTGTCTAGGGCTTGACCTTGGACAACAAGACTATGATTATTATCGTTCTCATGCCTACACTGATTATTAGAATTCCTTCCCTTCCCAAGATTATACCGAATATAGGTTACCACCCCTCTTTGAACAACCCTAAATGACCTACTATTAAGGACGGCCTCAAGAACCTCAATTTCTTGACTCCCAAAGATTTAACCCAAATCCACCCAACCCTGAATCGAACCATTCGGTTCAGGTGAATCAGGTACAAGATAGGGTGTTGGCCAATGTGTGGAACACCATACAATCTTTAGAAACCTAGCCAACACCCCGCAACGAAGAATTGGAGCCCCTGATTCAAATGATTGACGATCTGAATAGTTCGTTATTGGATTGGTTTTAAGATATCGAGGATAAGGGACCAAGTGAGCTTTTGTTGGGGAAATTGTCGAGATTGAGGATGAAATTTATGGTTTCTTTAGCCAAATCTTGGGATGATTTTCAAGATGAACCTCCTTTAGGAGAGCTAATGTTAGAACCCGCTTAGGCACCTATCGGGGGAAGACACTTTTTATGAAATTGGGGATGACCAGGTTGGTTAGAGTAACCTATTGAGGATGAACCAATTTTCTCACTCGAGATCCCCGAGCTAGGGAGTGAGGAAAAATTTGTCTGAAGAAATGGCATATGATTTCGAGACATATATAAATGAGGATCATGAATTCTTTGATTCTGATGGTGAGGAATCTCTTAGTGAAGTGTCACTTGAACTTAAGGAAGATGATTTTAGTGTGACAAATGGGCCAAAGGAAAATGATCAATCATTTGAAGACCCTGTAATTGAGGAATTTGATTTGGCTGGGGTTGACATGGAGGATTCAAATATTGATTTATTGGATATTCAATCAGGTGCCCCATTCCTCAACCACACCCCGAAAGGATTAATTATGATTTTGATATAGAAATGATTGAATCCAAGTCAATTCTGATTTAGTCACAATTGTTTGACTCGGATATCTTTGATGGGGCGTACAATGATCTGGAGGTCCCAGAAACATTGATTTTAGAAGAGAGGAGTTTGGAAGTAAAGTTTGGGAAGTGAATTCTCGGGGAAATAGAGTTCTTGATCTAAGGTTTCCTTTGTGTTTGAAACCACCAACCTTCTACTAGGACCCTTATGACATTTTTGATTTTCAGGATGTGCAACCCAAGTTCAGAATAATTGATTATATTTTTGAGTTGAACTCTAAATGGACATCCGAACCTATTGAACCAGATCTACCCATTGTCCAACACTTTAGACTTGGGTTGCACAACAAAAAACTGCAGGTCCAGCCTCGCAAATGCAACAATCTTTGGTTCTAGGTGATTTTCATCCAAAACCTTAGAACCACTTAACCTTGGGTAATGGGTCTGCATCATAATCTACTCCACATTTGTGGAATCTCCTACTGGCAAGTTTGAGGATCAATCTTTTATTTCTAATCATGACTCACACTTATGAATTCTTAATTACTTCTTTTTTTGTATATTATGCCTGGCTAAAGGCAATAAACTTAGCACATATGTATATTCCACTTTATCTACGGAGTTGATCGGATTTTCATGAAATTCAGGTGATATTCTATTTATTCTACCATTTTCATGTCTTTATTTTTACAATGAGGACATTGCATCATTTAGGCATGGGGGGTGGATACTTAATTCTAAAATTATTTTGTTAGCTCCAGAAAATTTATTTTATTTTCTTAAAAAACAAATTCAAAATTCAAAATGACAAAAAAAATTAGAATTAGGAGAAAAGAACTTAGGCATTAAGAGTTGTTAACTTTAGGAGACGATACTTTACGACCTGAACACTTAGACTCTTCAGGTCTTCGGGCTTAATCAGCCTGGGTGCCCACTAAAATGTGAGCCTATTCTCGAGTCCTTGCCACGTTAATTCTACTTTAATTTGTCTAATAGATTGGGGTGATAAGTACAGGACTTATCAACTCACCCTCTGATTTGATGGGACTCTGAGTCTAAGGCATCTACACATTATTTGCACTGACTCACTTTTTGGTGGATTTTTTGGAAATTAGGTAGCTAACGAACTTTCTAGGGTAGTATGGCTAGAAAGTTGTCGTGGGTAACAACCCATTGGCTTGTTGTCCAGAGCCTAGCTACATGACCATTCTCTTTCTACTACCTTTAGGTAAATCATAGATCAGGGAAGCCACCTACTCAGAAAAAGAAAAAATATATGTATATACTCAAGAGGAAAAATAAATAAATAAATAAAAAGAAATAGAAATCGAAGAAAAATAAACAAACCACACTTCACCGCATGAGTATGATTGGCAAGTTGCTGCAGATAATAGACCATTAGCCGTTTGTCCAGAGCCCAACTCACAAAAATGCACAAATAATTCTCAAACACTTAGAGAAGAAGCGGGGATGTAGAATAAATCGAGGAGATATACACTGGGTTTTCTCTTTGATTAGTCCATATTTGTGGGCTATTTAAGTATTTAAGTGCCTAGACATTAGGTTAATTTTAACATTTAGATAGCATACATTAGGATGTAAATAAATTAATTCTTATTTTTAACTTAAGTGCATAATTCATGCGTGGCATCCATATCGAAATGCATTTAGAATTAACCTAGAATTGCATGCATTTGATTAGTTAATTAATTAGGTGCATTACAAACATTATTTTAATTAACATAGAAGTTAAGGAGTTATGTATAAATAATCATAATTATTTTATTATTATTCTTCTTCTTCTATAGGTAACCGCTCCACCTCTGCCTCCTCATCCTGCACTCATTGATTTCTTTTAACAGCTGCTAGCATTCACGAGGATCTGCTCCTGCCTCTTGTGATTTCAAATGAAGCGACTACAGCTACAAGAGGGGGGAGGAGATGACGGTGCTCGTGAGGCCACCACCCACTCCATCACTGTGCTTCATCTCCACCACCATCGACCTCAACCGTGGCGGTAAGCCTCCACCACCGTGGGTCTGTGGTGTGACAGGCCGCATCTCCATTCGGAGATTGCTCATGTCACTATGAATGCATGCTACTCCACCATAAGCACACACAGGCTTGCATGTTGCCATCTTCATTGTTCATCTCCATCTCCACCGCATCCTCTGTTTGACTTGCAAAAGAACCCAACAACATCTTTTTCATCATCTTCGGCCATCCTACCACTTTCATACAACCAATCCCATCTTCACACGGCCATACCTCTTCATAGCCACCCACCATAGCCACACACCTCCACTCCATTCCACGTTCCACAAAGCCCCCCCTTTCTTCTTCTTTTTCTTCTTCTTCTATTTTCAAAGCAAAACCATCTCCATCAACACGTCGCTGCACCTTTTTCCCATGCGCGACCAGCACCCCTCCGCCACACCACCAGATGTGTCTACGTGCCTCCCCTCGTTGCACCTCCACTTGCATGCTACAGAGTGCACCACACCCACAGTAGCGAGCAGCACCTCCAACGGCCTCCCGCACTATGTGCGCGTAGTAGCAACCATCTCTGCGTACGTGCGTGAGCCTGTGCAACCCTACAGTGAGCATCCCCCTGGCCCTCCCCGCCTCCAGCCCGCGTGTCGAGCTACTTCACAGTAGTAACAACCAGCCCATCGCCGCCACCCCTCTATACTTCGTCTGGCCAACTCCGGCCACATCACACCTCGCCACCACTATCGCCGGGTGCATGTCAGCCTCGCCCACCTCTGGTGAAGACCACACTATTGATCATCTCCTCCATCATGTGTGAGAACCCACAAAGGAAATGCTCTGTTTCATATGGCATTAGTAATTACATTTCATTGCCATTGCAAGAGTGAGATTTTTGAATTTATTAATTAAATATTACGACAAATTTATGCATGTTACCTTCCTCTTTCTAATAAATGGCATTTCAGCATGATCTCTTGTTTCCTTAATCTGAAGGAGGATTTGGCTCGATTTCTTGATGAAATTAATAGTGAACATCAGTTTTTAACCCTTGCAAGTTTGTAATAGCTAATGACTCCCTGTGGACACAACCCACTCCTAATTGAGTGGTTATTTTATTTGTTTTGATTAGTCATTTTTCTACCACTTAGAAATACAATAACAAATCATCTTAATCATCATTGTCCAAGGAGAAAATTGACTTGTCAAATAACATCATTGCTGGGGAAGCAACAGGCTTAATTAAATCACATTAATTCATTTGTTCCAATTGATTTAAATTTTGAATCATATTTAACTCTGGATCTTTTTATTCTAGTGCAAGTGCAATGTTTTGTGACACACATTCAATGACTCGCCATCACACCAGCCAATGTGAGAGGTGTCTCTTGACTTCACTAAAGGAGAAATTATTTGAGCCATTTTGCAAGGAACCAGATTGCCAAGAAGGGAAGGATGAGGACGTGACGATCATCTCTGCACATTTAGTCTCTGATTTGATTAGAGTAGTATTAAGACTTTAGACTTAATTTTCCTCGCACATTTTGGTTTGAGACCCTTGTTCTGGGGTACAGTTGAGCGATTTGTTCCTTGACTTCCTTTTAAGCTCGTGTTGGGTAACTTTTCAGGAGCCTATTCCCTTTCCATTAGATCTAGGTTTTCTTTTGTGGATTTATTTTATTTTCCTGATTGTGCATAAGTAAAAATAAAAAATAAAAATACGAGCTACCTACTAGAAGTTGCCTACCTTAGGATGATCATTTAGGTGTGAATGAGTGGCCTCTAGATTTATTTTGTTTGCATTTGCGAGCATCTTGCATTACTGATTGTTGGAGGAAAGGTACATCGTCTTCCTTTGCATTCTATATTGTTCACGCATGTGTATTTGGATTTAATTGCAAGACCACCTAATTGAATTGAAAAGATCTAACAAGTGGTCATATATTTCATTGGAAAAGGACTTTAAGTTAAGGAGGAACACTAAAATCCAAGGACTTGAATTGAGACATTGTGCTGTGGTTCAAAATTCAAAACTCAAAATTTTTATGATGTATGCACACTTGTATCTCTTGTACCATGGCACACATCTAGACACTCCTAGGTCTTGGGACAGGAGCCCTCCTACTATTGGATTATGAAGTGTTCAAAACTTGAGATCAAAGGTTTTGTAACTCCAAAGAGGGGGATACCTTGTCACTGATTTTTGGGGGTAGTTAAGAAGCACCACGAAATCACAACTTCAAAGGAAGGCTTAGGCCTACTTGTATCCCTCGATCTTCCATCTTTGTAGTTGCTCTACCATTTGAGGTTTAGGGAAGAACACCTAAGCTCTAACTAAATCTTTTTAGGCATTTTGTAGGTCGACAATAGGCACGTAATTGATTGGGCAACTTGCTTTGTCACCTACAATTTGAATTAAAGTCAAAATCCTAAATTTGTAAAGACCTATCAAGTCCTTTTGAATTGTGTTTGTAGTGCATGCTTGGTAGGCGATCTCTTAGGAGACAACTTGGGTTCGATCCTGAACCTGAAAGAATCTTAAGGAACCTCCCAAGGGAAGTAATGGCTAGTCAAAGGAGCCTTAAGGAATATTTCATTTCGACCAATCAAACTGGCCCTGCACTACGTTGACCTGGAGGGGACAATCCTTATGAGATTAAAAGCAGTACAATGTCCTTGCTGCCCTCCTTTTATGGTACTGCTAGGGAAGACCCTTACAGGCATATAGGGGAATTCACTGAGGTCTATTCCACGGTGAAGCTATAGAGCGTTATTGACGGTGCCCAAATGCGGACCCTCTTTCCTTTCTCCCTTAAGGACAAGGCCAAGTATTGGTATCATACGCTTGATGATATTAACACTTGGGATGCCTTGAAGAAGGAGCTTCTGAAGAAGTACTTCCCCATGAGCAAAATAAATCACTTTAGGAGGGAAATTATGAGTTTTGTTCAAAAGGATGGGGAAGCTTTCCATGATGCGTTGGAGCGCTTTAATGACCTGTTGAGACTTTGCCCACATCACTAGGTGCCCAAGTGGCAACTAGTTGAAAGGGTCTACACCAAACTTAGTGATTCACACAGGCAGGTTGTGGATGGTGCCTGTGCAGGAACCTTTCTATCTAAGACTGAGGATGAAGATTGGAACCTGTTTGATACTTTGAGTGAGAATTCTATTCACTTGAATTCTGCCTACATGGATAGAAAACCCACTCTCATGCAAAGAAAGTTGGAGGCGAATGAGGCAAGGGACACCCAGAATTTAGCCTATCAGATTCAATTGTTGAATCATAACATGGAAAGGCTTATGTCGAGCCTGGGCTAATTCACATCTAGTACCTCTACATCCCGAGCTTCAGAATGCTCCATTTTCCAAGGCAATACACATGCCACTATGGATTGCCACTTGGCCTCCCAATTCCCTGAGCTTGTACAAGCGGATCTGAATGCCTCTCAAGGGTTCCATCCCAGACCTCGTAATGACCCATTTTCCAACACTTATAATGTGGGATGGAGGAATCACCCAAACTTTTCCTAGAGACAACGGAATGATTCAAATTCAGGGAATTATAAACCACAATCCTTTCAAAATCAACAAATGAACCAACCTCAAACCTTTGCCCAACCAAAGACCTCTAAGATGGATGAATTGAAGGCAATGTTGAGAACTATGCAAGAAAGTCAAAGTGCTATCATCCAATCTCATGACAAGGCTATACATGAAATGAAATCGCAGATAAGACACCTTGTTTAGGCCGTTAGACAGAGGGAAACTGGGAAGCTTCCCAGTGCTGCTGAGGAGAATCTTAAAGGAAAAGAGATTGTCTTTAGGGAGCATGCCCAGGCGGTGACATTCTAAGGAGTGGGAAAGAAATTTCCAAACCTGATGCTCCTATAGTATCACCTTCTAAGAAACCATCCACATTGACTTTCACCACCACCAGAGAAGACTTGCCTAACTCTCCTTCGCTTGAAATCACCTCACTGGAAGAGGTTGCCCCCCTCCACCCCTTACTCGACATGACGACCCTTCCACCTAGAGATCGAGAGTGCCCTTTCTATAGCACCTATCCACCTCTGGGTAGACTTCTGCTGGCTCATCTGGAGCCAAAATAAGACAGATGAGATCATGGAAACTTTCAAGCAAGTGCAGATTAACCTGCCTTTGCTTGAGGCTATTAGGCAGATTTCGTCTTATGCCCGCTTCTTAGAAAACCTATGCATGAAAAAGTGACAATCTAGGAAATAGGTCCAATCAAAAGTTGTCCTGCTGATTCTGCTAGCTCAATTGTTCAACATGGAACACCCATGAAGCTTAAGGTCCCAGGAGCCCCGTATATCTCGGTGGTTATTGATGACTTATAGATTGATGAGGCTCTGCTTGATCTAGATGTAGGGTGAACATCCTTCTAAGCTACATGTATGAACAACCTGGGGGAGGCAATCTGAAGCCTAGCCAAGTAATCCTTCAAGTTGCTGATCGATCACTTAAGACACCGTGGGGAATTCTGGAAGATGTCCTTATGAGAGTAAAAGATTTCTTCTTCCTCGTTGACTTCTTATTCTTGGACACTGACCCTACCAACAAGCCAACCAAGCCCTCCATCATTTTGGGCGGCCCCTTCCTTGCAACTTTGCATGCTTCAATCAATTGCAATACTGGGGCATTAAAAATGGGTTTTGAGAATAGAAAAATCTGGCTTAATTTGTTTGATGCTTATAAACATGCTGGACTTGAGGATTGTTCTCAAGTTGAGGTGATAGGTGACCTGATTAAAGAGAAAACCCCTACAATGTTATGTTATGACCCCCTTCAGCATGTCATGCTAAATGAGCATTCCTGCCTCTTGGAGGAATGTGAAGGGGATATACTAGAACTTGAGGAGTTGTTGGGTGTTTCTGCTGAGTCTCCTTCCCAATCATCTCTGTCTGAGGTAGATCTGCTACCTAAGATGGGGACATCTATTATTAAACCCTCAACCATAAAAGCCCCCAACCTTTAGTTGAAACCCCTCCCAAACACTCTTAAGTACGTCTTCCTGGGTGCCAATGATACGCTCCCTGTTATCATTTCGGCTGTGCTATCTGATGCACAGGAGGGAGCCCTGATTGAATGCTTGTGTAGGCACAAGGAAGCTATTGCTTGGAGCATTACTGACATTAAGGGTATAGACTCTACACTCTGCATGCACCACATTTATACTGATGATTCCATCAAGCCATTTAGGGACATGCAGAGACGTCTGAACCTTAATATGAGGGAGGTGGTGAAAAAGGAAATCCTGAAGTGGTTGGATGCCGGGATCATATATCCCATTACTGATAGTAAATGGGTCAGTGTTGATTACTGCAAGCTGAACACCACTACCCAGAAGGATCACTTTCCCTTTCCTTTTATTGATCAAATTCTCAAGAAATTGGTGGGGAATAAGTACTATTGCTTTCTCGATGGATATTCTTGGTACAACCAGGTTGCAGTCTTCCCTGATGACCAGGAGAAGATGACTTTCACAAGTCCTTACGGTACCTTTGCATGTAGGCTTATGCTATTTGGATTATGTAATGCACCTGCAACCTTCCAGTGGTGCATGATGTCCATTTTCTCAAACATGATTGATGAGTGTGTTGAAGTGTTTATGGATGACTTCTCCATTTACGGCTCATCTTTTGACTAGTGTCTCCTACACCTAGAGAATGTGCGGAAGTGATGTAAGGAGACTGGTTTAGTCCTCAGCTAGGAGAAAAGCCACTTCATGGTATAGAAAGGAATTCTACTTGGGCATGTTGTGTTTGTGCGAGCATGGAAGTAGATAAAGCCAAGGTTGATATTTTTTCCAAACTTCCATTGCCCACGAATGTCAAACAGATTAGATCCTTTCTGGGCTATGCCAGCTTTTATAGGTGCTTTATTAAAAATTTCAGTAAAATTTCTAGGCCACTTTGTGGCCTGTTGGTGAAGGAATATTCCTTCAATTTTGATTCAAAGTGTGCTGAGGCCTTTCAAACTCTGAAAGAGGCTTTGATCTCTGTGCCTATTCTTCGAGCTCCTGATTGGACACTCCCATTTGAGCTGATGTGTAATGCTTCAGATTATGCAGTGGGAGCAGTCCTTCGACAAAGGGGTTGAGGGAAGACCTCAAGTAAAACACTATGCCAGCAAGACTTTAATAGAACCATAGTAAAACTATGCCATCACTGAAAAGGAATTACTTGCTGTAGTTTTTGCTCTGAAGAAGTTTAGGTCTTATCTTCTTGGGTCTAAGGTGGTTATTTTCACTGATCATGCGCTAGTGAAGCATCTCATTGCTGAAAGGATTCCAAGCCATGTCTGATTAGGTGGATCCTACTCCTTCAAGAATTTGACTTGGAGATACGTGAAAAGAAAGGAGTAGAAAATGTTGTGGCTGACCACTTGTCTCATCTTCCACTTAATGACTCTCCATTTGGAGGCATCCGCAAGACATTTCCTGATGAAACCCTTATGGCGATATGATAACACTGCACTGTACAATACTAACTCTGCCAAAAGGGGTAGGTCTTAAGGGTAAAATGCACAGAAGTCACAGGAATGGAAGTATTGCAGGCATCACACATCAAGATTACTTATAGTACATTATTAATGGCCATGTGTACAAGAGCATGTCTAAACAGGCCTTAGATGAGCGATTGGACCGCACGGATGGATTCAGAGTGACGAATAGAGTCCAACAGACTCAAAAATAGCCAAATCTAACGTCCGGAGCTCCCACAATGACCCAAGAAGTTCTGACCGTTGATTTGACGATCAACAACCACGAGGTGGCCACGTGGCAGCATTAGGAGTGCCCCCCGCCCGCCGCACGTCATAACCCCATCGCGAAGATCCAACCACACCCGTCCATTCTACATTGAAGGGCTAACGAATGGCGAAGGAGCGCGACCATCTGTGCCCACAGAGCAATGGTCGTGCCCCCATCCCCGCACGAAGCGATCGTGGGTTCGAATCGCCTGCTGTGCCTCATCAGCAGATTTCACTACGCGCTCAAATTTAGCCGCCTGATTGCCATCGAGCGGCCTCGATAGTGCTATGTGGCGCACCCGCAGACATTGATCTTCCATGCACGTGCCAACACCGATCGACGACGCCCGCGCTCACGCGCGCTTGAGGCATGATCCAAGCGCACCCTTTGCAAGATGTTAGCCATCTGATCCGCGATTGGACAGCCCACAGTGCACGTGCAAGGATCGTACATGAGGAAGAACGGGCACCCGCGAGCGACCATCGGGTAGGGTGCTTCATCAACGTTTTTGGAAGGGTTTTAGTGACGTCTAGGGAGAAGGTTTTTCCAAACAAAGAAGGGGTTTTAGCAACGTCCAGGACATCACTAAAACCCCTCTTTGTTTGGAAATACCTTCTCCCTATTTAAACCCCTTTCAACCACCCATGGAAGGCAGTGAATTCATCTTACAAGTGTTGTAACACCCTCCTAGCCCCCTTTAGCCCCCCTTATAGTCAACGGAGTCGACGAGCCGCCGATGGAGCCTCCCTCCACCACTGTGGCTGCCTCACTGTCTCCTCTCTCTCTCTCTCTTTATTTCCCTTTAATCTAGCTTTACCTCCCTTTTATTCAAGCATTTAGCTACCACTATATTTGTAAAACTTGAATTGCATGTTTAATATAGTGTTGATGTTACTTTGAGCAATGGATATGATTTAAAAGACTCTAACCCTACTCTCTCTCTCTCTTTTTCTCTCACTCACTCATTTTTCTACTACGTCTTCTTGCAAGAAAAAGCTCGTTATCTCCGTGACAAAAAGTGACAAAGAAAATCCAATTTTTACGCCTCCTTGTGTTCGACACTCGGACTCACGCCCATTTCTTCTTTTAAAATCGACGCTGCGAGCACGAACTATAATGACCCTTTTAAACAAACATGTCTCTCGCGCGTCAGTTTTTGGTGTCATTGCCGGGGTGGCAACGGATTTATTTTGTCATTTCCATTTTACAACCATGCTCACATCATCTAACGCCTTTTCTCCTTCTACTTGATGGTTGTAGGAATTCGGCGCTTGGACGGCGAAGCAGTGGAACTCATGATGGTAACGAGAGAGTAAGCGCAACAAGGACCGGTCATGAGTAATTCTTCACCCATGGTTGTTTGCTTGCCAAAAAATCTAAAAAAATTGTAAAATTGAAAAAAAAATTGGCGTGATGCATGATTGCCTGATCTACAACCTTAACACATCACCCAACAAAAAAAGTACACTCTAACATTCTTCGTGACCTAAGCTTTGTGGAGTGTTCTTCTTTCTTTTTGAGTGGTGTTTGCGAAGCCACCTTGAATTGACATGGGCCGCACCACTCAACCTTAAAAATCAACTCATCTAGTAGCAGTTGCATGAACACTAGGATGAGCACTTTAGGGTTTTAAAGCCTCTTCAATCACAGGAAATCTACTCTCACCAATTGTGTCCAAAACTTGGCGTGGCCACCTGAAACTTGTCTAAAAACATTATGACACATCAACCCTAAAAGACACAAAAGTAACGACAAAACATTAAAAAGACACCACATCTTAAAAAAATCCTTGCTTGAAAACCATGTTTTGATAAGAGCACACACAATGGAATTGGAAAACTAAGAGGCACCACCCCAATCAATGCCTCATCACATAACCCTAGCACAAGCACAATCCTAGTCCTTTCAAAATAGAGTAGACGTGCCCTAGGCAGGACTGGGTTAAGTCTTGAGAGGCATGGGTTTGTTCGCTAAGAACTTGGCTTTCATTTCCTTAGTAGAATCTGGTGACTAGGCTGCAGGGAAATGTCAAATGACCGCGATTGTGGGGTCTATGGAACCGGCGGTGCAAGCCAAAGGAAGAACCTTTGCTACAATCCCCTCATAATCAACCTAGATAGATTAGCTTTGGGAAGGGAAGTCTAGTGCTTACGGACTTGATCACCCCTTTGGAGATTTCCAGGTCCCCTAAGGAATACACCATAAGGACTAGGATTGTTTGCTTGGTTGTACACACACACTTCTCGCATCTATCGCTCTCCGCATCCCCTCCAATTCTTCTCTAGTGCATGCATGGGAGATGATCACTTCATCCTGAGTTGTTTGTTTTGGGACGGGAATCCAGGTGACCTGATTCTGCTAGAGACATGGCTGAACCTAGAGTAGATGAGATTGAGGACCAACCCCCACTAAACACAATGGCCATCATCCAGGCCCAGATCAACGCAAAACACCAGCTTCAGCAGCAACAAATCCACACCATTATGCAAGCCATACACCGGTTGCAGAACCCACAGGGGCAACCACCACCACTTTTCCAAGGCCCACAAGGGCAACTACCACTTGATCCACCACCATTCCAGGACCAACCTAGACCCCTCTGCAACTTCTACAATCCTTCCGCTATTCGAGTCAAGCCGCACCTTAGGATCCCCAAGGGGGAGATGATTTTGAGCTGAAACCAAATGTCCTAAGTCTAATTCAGAGCCACTTCCATGGAAGCTCAAATGAGGACCCCTTCCAGCACCTAGAGGATCTTGATCGGATAGCCCGAACTGTGAAACCTAGGAACATTACCCTTGACATTATTTTGATCAAGATGTCCCCCTTCTCGCTAACAGACAAAGCATCTCACTGGCTTAGAACCCTAGGTAGAGCCATCACCACCTGGGAAGAACTGAGGCATGCATTCTTAAAGAAATTCTTCCCTATAGGAAAAACCAATGCCCTTAGAAGAGCCATTACTACCTTTACACTCTAGGGCAGGGAACAGTTCCATGAGGTGTGGGAAAGATTTAATGACTATTGAGGAAATGCCCACACCACAAAGTACCAAGGTGGTAATTGGCCTAGATCTTCTACCACGGTCTGGACAGTAACCTACGGAACTTCGTCGATGCCTCATGTGGGGGGAACTTCCTAAACAAAGATGTAGAGAGCGCGCTTGAGCTCTTTGAGTCTATTAGCGAAAATTCGCTCAACAATGCCTCCATAACCCAGTTCAGCCGATCCAGTCAACCCCATGGTGGGATTTATGAGGTACAAGCAAATTCTAGAATGGTTGACATGGATATCATTGCTAAGAAATTGGATCAAGTGGAGTTGGTGGATAAAAAGATAGATGAGCTACTGAACCAGAATAGGAATCCATTACAAACCTTCTCCTAAGAAAAGGGAGCTCACAATATTGACCTGGTCCAGCCCCTAAGCCAAATAAACCTGGAACAACCCCTGACCACGTTCCAGGGAGAGACCTTTGTTCCCTCAACCCCTGATTACTCTCTTCCCTCCCACTCAACATCTGCTATCCTTGGATACATACAGGATATCCAAGGCTATTCCAAACCTGACCCCTTCTCCAACACTTTCAACACCAGTTGGCGTAATCACCCAAACTTTGCTTGGGCAAACCAGAAACTGCCTCAATTCCTAAACCAGCCCAGGCCAAACCAACAGCCAAACTTGCCCCCTATCATCAAGGACCACCAGTTAGACCCCCATATAATCCGAATAGGGTGGCCCCTCCCCCACAAAACCAAATGGACACCCTGGTAAATATGATGGCTGAAATGAACCAGAAACATTAGGAGGAAATGGCTTTAGTAAAGGGACAGTTAAGCTAGCTGTTGGATTGTAAACAACAAGGATCCCTGCCTTCCCAGCCACAACCGAACCGACGAAACAAGATTAACAGAGGCCCCAATTCGCAAGGGTTCCAAGGCAATCCCGAGCAGGCTCACATGGTCCAGCTAGCCCCACAAACACCCTTTGAGTTTGGTGCTTCTTCATCCTCTTCTCAAGGATCAACCCATGCCCAATGCCTCTGCAAATGCAGTAAACTTGAAAAGCAACACCAAAACCTAGGATCCAAAATGGTCGAATCTTCCCGAGACTTCACCTTCTGAAACACTCGACTCAGAAGAGGAACTGGAAAAACCCGAGGACCCAGAAATACATACTATCCATGTTCAGGCACCATATCCCGAGGCCTTGGAGACAATCAAGAAGAAGAAAAGTGTCGTGCAAACTAAGGAGCTTTTGGAGATCTTTAAGCAGGTTCAGATTAATATTCCACTCCTCGAAGCCGTCAAACACATTCCAGCTTACACCAAGTTTCTAAAGGATGTCTGTACACTCAAACATAAGCCAAGACCGCAAGCACCTAAGCTGGTTGTGCTCTCTGAGCAAGCAAGTTTCGTAATATCAAGCAACCTTCCGCTCAAGCGAACTAACCTAGGAGCACCCCTGATATCCTGCAATATCGGGGACATGACATTTGATGGAGCACTCTTGGACCTAGGTGCTTCCATCAATCTGATTCTAACAACCCTGTACCACCAATTTGGATTCGGAGAGTTGACACCCACACCTGTTACCATCCAATTGGCTGATAGATCTATGAAAACCCCAAAGGGGGTTGTCGAGGATGTTATTGTGCGAGTCAATGACTTTTATTTTCTGGTTGACTTTTTGGTGCTCGACATGGAAGTCCCTGAACATTTGCAGAACACACCCATCATCCTAGGCAGACCCTTCTTGGCTATGGCTAAGGAAAACATCGATTGTGACACGGGATGCATGGAAATCACCTTCGGAGACAAGAAAATGCAGTTGGATATCTTCCGGGTGATCAAGTCATTTGATTGCGATTGTATCGAGGAACACGATCTCATGGAGCCTTTGGTCGAGGAATGCCTCACCCTTAGTTCTGTCTCGGACTACCAATCCTGTAACAACTATTCTGGCCCATCACCATCTATGCCCATGGACCTCTATAAGGCTGATTACCATCAACCAACACCATTCGAGTTCCCCCCTTCCCCTTTCCATCAAACATTGTGTTGCCCACACCTGAATTGAAGCCGCTACCCGAGAATCTCAAGTATGTCTTCCTGGGACCTGACCAGATCTTCCTCGTAGTTATCAATGCCAACCTAACTAAGGATCAAGAACTTAGATTGACAGCGACCCTATCAGAACACAAGGCTGCCATTAGCTAGACTATTTCAGATTTGAGAGGAACTAGCCCCACCTATTGTACCCACAAGATCTCCCTAGAAGATGGGGCGTGACGCTCCCGTCAGTTGTAGAGATGGTTAAACCCAAATATGCGGGAGGTCGTTAAGAAGGAAATTATCAAGTGGCTTGATGCCGACATCATCTATCCCATCTCTGATAGCCCCTGGGTGAGCCCTAGTCAAGTGGTTCCGAAGAAAGTCAAGGTCACCATTGTCACAAATGAACGTGGCAAATCCATCCCCACCCGCACCACCACCGCATGGCGGGTGCGTATTTATTACAGGACACTCAATGAAGCAACCAAGAAGGATCATTTCCCCCCGCCATTCATCGACCAGATTCTTGAAAGATTGGCAGGGCAAAAGTATTTTTGCTTCCTGGATGGATATTTAGGATATAACCAAGTCGCAATTGCTCCTGCCATTCGGGTTATGCAATGTACCCGCTACCTTTCAGCGTTGCATGCTAGCCATTTTTTTAGAAATGGTGGGTGAATACTTGGAGGTCTTTATGGATGATTTCTTTATATTTGGGAATTCATTCGACAATTGTTTGAGCAACTTGGAGAAAATCCCGAAATGATGTATCAAGGTTAATTTGGTGTTAAGTTGGGAAAAGAGCCATTTCATGGTTAAAGAAGGAATCATCCTCGATCACATCGTATCACATAGGGGCATTGAGGTGGATCAGGCTAAAGTTGATTTGATTTCCAAACTTCCTCCACCTAGCTCGGTCCGGCAGATCCGTTCGTTCCTTGGACATGTTTGCTTCTACCGAAGGTTCATCAAAGACTTCTCCAAGCTTTCCAAAGCCTTGACCGACCTTCTGGCCAATGACGCCCTATTCCACATGATCTCTAATTGCATCAGGCTTACCACACCCTCTGGGACTTAGTCTCCTCAGCACCTATACTTCAGCCCATAGATTGGTCCCAGGACTTTGAGATCATGTGTGATGCATCAAATTTTGCCATAGGCACTGTCCTGGGACAAAGTCAAGACAAGAAACCCATGGTGATCTACTACGTGAGCAAGACGTTGGACGAGGCCCAACGAAATTATATTGTCACAGAGAATGAACTTCTTGCTGTAGTTTTTAGACTTGAGAAGTTTCGATCTTACCTTCTGGGATCCCACATGACCATCTACACGGACCATTCAGCCATCCAGCATCTATTACCTAAAAAGGATGCGAAGCTCAGGCTCATCAGATGGATCCTGCTCTTGCAGGAATTTAACCTGGAAATCCGTGACAAAGCGGATCAAAGAATGTGGTGGTTGATCACCTATCCAGACTCCACCCAGACCACATTGGGCCCTCCCTGCCTTTATCTGACACCTTTCCCGATGAACACATTCTAGCTGTGCATGACAAGAAACTACCTTGGTATTCTGACTATGTCAACTACCTGGTTGTAGGACCGACCCTGCATAGCTGGAATAGACAGCAATGGGACAAGTTCTTGGCCGAGGCCAAGCATTATTTCTGGTATGATCCCATGTTGTTTCGCCTCTGTGCCGACCAGATCATTAGGAGGTGTATCCCTGAGGACGAAGTTCAGAGTGTGCTATCTTTTTGTCACGACCAAGCTTTTGGTGGCCACTTCTCAGGAAAGAAAATGGCTGCAAAGGTTCTACAGTCCGGATTTTACTGGCCTTCCTTATTTAAGGATGCACACAACTTTACTAAGACTTGCTCTCACTGCCAAACACTAGGGACCATGACCAAAAAAGACATGATGCCCCTCCAGCCCATATTGATTGTCGAGATCTTCAACATTTGGGGTATTGATTTTATGGGTCCCTTCCCACCATCCAACGGCTTTGAGTACATCTTAGTCTCTATAGACTATGTTTTCGAATGGATTGAAGTCGTCACCACCTGCTGATGTGATCATAAGGCTGTCATAGACTTTGTTAAGCAGAACATCCTTTCCCGATTAGGAATACCAAAGGCAATGATCAATGATGGTGGAAGTCATTTTATCCACACCCAATTCTGTGCCCTACTCAGAAAATATGGGGTTAACCACCGCATTGCTACCCTGTATCATCCGCAAACAAATGGGCAGACCGAGGTCTCAAATAGGCAGATCAAGAATATTCTACAGAAGACTGTGAGACCTGACAGGAAGGATTGGTCCGCACGACTGGATGATGCCCTGTGGGCATACCGAATCATTTTCAAGACCTCGATCGGCATGTCGCCTTATCGCCTGGTCTTTAGCAAAGCTTGCCACCTTCCTGTTGAGTTGGAACACTAGGCTTACTGGGCCATCAAGCAGTGTAACATGGATCCCCAGTTAGTCGGTGCGTAGTGGACACTGCAACTCTCCGAGCTCGAGGAAATTCGTCGAGATGCTTTTGAGAATTGTTGGCTATACAAGGAGAAAATGAAAACCACCCACGACCGACTCATTCATAGAAAAACCCTCGAGCCTAATTAGCAAGTTTGGCTTTTTGATGCCCGTCTAAAACTCTTTCCAGGGAAGCTCAGGTCTAAGTGGACAGGACCATTTAGGGTAGTCAAGCCCTACTCTAATGGGGCAATTGAAATAGCTAATCTAAACACTGGGCACACTTTCGCAGTCAATGGCCAAAGATTGAAACACTTCCTCACCCAAGTTCCCCCGAAGGTGGTTGTCACCCTCATTGAGGGATGACACGAAGCACTACCTAGCTGGAGGCGTTAAACTCGGCACTTTCTGGGAGGCAACCTAGAAGATTCAAACTGATTTAATACTTTACTTCACTCAGGTAATATCTTTTTGACCCCTGTGCATCCATGTATTTGTTAATGAGGACATTGTCCATCTTAAGCATGGGGGGGAGGTAAATTGTATGATTCTAAGTTCATTTCATCAGTTTGAACAGAATAAAATAAAATAAAAAAAATTTGAATTTAGGAAGAAAAACTTAGGCATTAGAAATTTGTTAATAGTGGGAAATAATACCGAAAGAACTTGAACACTTAGACTTTTCAGGCCTTCAGGCTTAATCAGCCCTGATATCCGTTAAAATATGGATTTAGCTTCAAATCCTTGCAACATTAATCTATTCTAATCCACCAACTAAATAAGGTGATAAGTATACGGCTTATCAACTCACCCTCTAACTTAGAAGGACTTTTAGTCTAAACATCTGCACACATTTTTTGCACAGACTCACTTGGAGATTCTGACAGAAATTGGGTAGCTAATGAACTTTCTAGGGTGGTATGGCTAGCAAGTTGTCATGGGTAATGGCCCATTGGCAGGTTCTCTAGAGTCCAACCACAGGACCACCTCCTTTTTACTGCCTCTAGGTAAATTTGAGATCAGGGAAGCCACCTACCAAATAAAAAAAAGGGAAAAAAGAGAACAAAATAAACCACACTTCACTGCACGAGTATGGCTGGCAAGTGATCGGGAGTAACAGCCCATTGGTCAGTTGTCCAGAACCTAGCTCAGTAAATACACAAAAAGAACCAAAACACTTAAGAAAGAAGCGGGGAAGTAGAGCAAGTCGGGGAGATATACACTGGAAAAATCCTTGTGTTGACCCCAAGTAAAACAAATGTAGGGAGAAAGCTACCGATCGAACAAATACCCCTTCAGGCAAAACACTTCCTTTTCTGGTCACCTAGGGCCGTAGAAATCGGAAGTCTGTCTAAATTACCATTGAGTGAGTCTATCACGATCTTCACACCAGGATGCTTAGCACTTAGAGTTTTTTCTAAGTTTTGGTGGATTTGGTAGCCGTAAAAAGTTACCAACACACTCTTAACTCCAAAAATTCAAAAATAAGAAAAAATGAAAAAATACATACATATATATATATATATATACATACCTTAAAGCAAGGATTCAGGCGATTCATATTTTGGCAGACACCTGGGCACTGCTTAGTCTTTGTAGATCAGGATCTTAGTACATTTCCTCCTATTGACAAGTGGTGAAATGTCCAAGTAATTACTTCTTAAATTCTGACTGGAAATAATGGCTAGAATAAACCTTGCTAAGGACTAGCAAGGTGTAAGCATAGGGGTATAATAACACTGCATTGTACAATACTAACTCTGCCAAAAGGGGTAGGTCTTAAGGGTAAAATGCACAGAAGACACAGGAATGGGAGCATTGCATGCATCACACATCAAGATTACCTATAGTACATTACTAATGGCCATGTGTACAAATGCATGTCAAAACAGGCCTCAGATGAGTGATCGAACTGCATGGATGGATTTAGAGCGATGAACGAAGTCCAACGGATTTGAAATCAGCCAAATCCGACGTCCAGAGCTCCCACAAATGAACCAAGAAGTTCTGACCTTTGATCTGACAATCAACGGCCACGAGGTGGCCACATGTCAGCATCAGGAGTGCCCCCCACTTGCTGCACGTCATAACCCCATAGCGAAGATCTAACCACAACCATCCGATCTTCATTGAACGGCTGACGAATGGCGAAGGAGCGCAACCATCCACGCCTGCAGCACAACGGTCTCACCCCCATCCCCACACGAAGCGATCGCGGGTTCGAATCGCTCGCCACACCTCATCAGTCGATTTCGCTGCGTGATCAAATTCAATCTCCCGATTGCCATCGAGCGGCCTCGATAGCGCTACGCGGTGCACCCGCAAACGTCGATCTTCCACGTGCGCGCCTACGCCGGTTGGCGACGCCTACACTCACATGTGCTTAAGGCACGATCTAAGAGCACCCTTCGCAAGATGTCAGCCATTTGATCTGTGACCAGACGGCCCACAGCACGCACGCACATATCGCGCATGAGGAAGAATGGGTGAGCACGAGCAACTGCTAGGTAGGGTGCTTCACCAATGTTTTGGGAAGCATTTTAGCGACGTCCCAAACATCGCTAAAACCCCTTCTTCATTTGGAAAGTCCTTCTCCCTATTTAAACCCCTTCCAACCACCCATGGAAGGCATTGAATTCATCTTGCAAGTGTTGTAACACCCTCCTAGCCCCCTTTAGCCCTCCTTATAGTCAATGGAGTCGACGAGCCACCGATGGAGCCTCCCTCCACTGCCGTGGCCGCCTCGCTATCTCTCCTCTCTCTCTCTCTTTATTTCCCTTTAATCTAGCTTTACTTCCCTTTTATTCAAGTATTTAGCTACCATTGTATTTGTAAAACTTGAATTGCATGTTTAATATAGTGTTGATGTTACTTTGAGCAATGACTATGATTTAAAAGACTCTAACCCTACACTCTCTCCCTCTCTCTTTTCTCTCTCTCACTCATTTTTCTACTGCATCTTATTGCAAGCAAAAACTCATTATCTCCGTGACAAAAAGTGACAAAGAAAATCTGGTTTTTATGCCTCCCTGTGATCAGCACTCGAACTCACGTCCGTTTCTTCTTTTAAAATCGATGCTACGAGCACAAACTATAACGACCCTTTTAAACAAACACGTCTCTTGCACATCACGGTAACACCAACTTCACATTGGTTTGCTAATACCATCAATTACTTGGTCATTGGAGAACCTCCTAGCTCTTGGGATGAGTAGAAAAGAAAGATATTCATTTCCCAAGCTAGATACTTTCATTGGGAAGAGCCTGAATTATCTAGAATTGGACAAGATCAAGTATTGAGATGATGAGTGCCTGAAGAGGAGCAACAAAGTGTGAACTTCATTGTGGACGACACTTTAGTGCTACGAAAACTATTTTTAAGGTTCTCCAGGTTGATTTTTGGTAGCCTTCGTTATTTAAGGATTCTCATAATTTTGTTAAGGCCTGTATTAGATGTCAATGGACTGGAACGATTAGTAAGAGGAATGAGATGCCTCAACACCCTATTCAATCAGTTGAAATTTTTTATGTTTGGGGAATTGACTTTATGGGCCCCTTCCCTTCGTCCCATGTTTATGAATATATCTTGGTGGCAGTTGATTATGTCTCTAAATGGATAGAGGCCATTCCTACACGCACATATGACCACTCTGTGGCCTTGAAATTTGTGAAGGCCAATATCATATCTCATTTTGGTTGCCCCAAGACCATTATAAGTGATGGGGGACCTCATTTCCGAAACCACCACTTCATTTGGCTACTCAGGAGTCTGAGAGTGGCTCACAAGGTCACTACCCCTTACCATCCTCAAATGAGTGGCTAGGTTGAAGTGTCGAATAGCGAGATAAAGAACATTTTAGAAATGACCATTAGACCTAATAGGAAGGACTGGCGCCAAAAGCTAGATGATGCTTTGTGGGTGTATCGAATGGCCTATAAGACTGCTTTGGGTACATCTCCATTTCGAATTGTGTATGGGAAAGCATACCATTTACCTGTTGAGCTAAAACATAGAGCACTTTGGGCTATTCAAAGTGTCAACATGGATTTAGAAAAGGCAGGTAAGGCACGAATTCTGGAATTAAGTGAGATTGAGGAGCTAGGGAATGATGCTTATCACACCTCTCAAGCTTATAAAGAGAGAGCTAAGGTCTTGCATGATAAGTATATCCTTAGAAAGACCTTTGAGCCCAACCAACAAGTCTAGCTTTTCAATTTTAGACTTAAGCTTTTCCAAGGGAAATTAAAATCTCATTGGGATGGGCCTTACATAATCACTAAAGTGTTTCAGCATGGAGCTGTGGAGATCAAGAGCCCTTCCTCTTTCGCAACTCCCTTTATCGTCAACGGCCACCGGTTAAAACCATACATTACTTGGGATGGCCATTTGGTTGACAAGGTCACTCTTGAGGAGCCTTATCTCCTATCATTCTTTGCCTCAGATAATATCTTCCTTTAACTATTTTGTTTCCAACGAGGACATTGTTTGAACTAGGCATGGGGGGATAGGACTTGAGGCATCTATTTATAGCATGTCTACATTTTGCATTCATTCATGCATATTGCATTCAAAATAATAATAATAATAATAAACATTTTGTATTATTGAGCTTAACTAGCTAGGCCCTGCATTTTTAAGCAGACCAGAACTTTAGGTTAGATTAAGTTGACTCTAGGTGTCGAACTTTGGAAGCTAAGTGAGCTACTAGCCTTAGACCTTTAGTGTCCTTTGTGGACTTAAAAGCTTAAGTAGGAGTTAAGTTGTGAACCATTCCTTAAGAGATTGAGGAATGAAAGCTAGGGATTGAGTTAAAGGCTGGGCAGTACCTGGAGTCTTGTTCTACCTTTTGGTTTACGGGTCCTCGTAACCTAAGCATCCACATTTCACACACAGTTGGTTTTGTGTAAGTAGTGATCACCCTAATTCATTTCTTAAAGAAAAGTTGGTTCTCGTAGTTTTGACTTAGGAGAAGCTTGAAAACACAATTTGATTGGAAGAGTTCCTACTGCAGAAGAGGTGGAGTACATACTCAACTTGAGGATGCGATGATAACATGTCATCTCCTTGGTGCTATCTCTTAGGATATCCATCCTACTGGGGGCATGTAAGCGCATTGTGCAGTTCAAGTACCATGGTCGACCCTATCTCGAAGTGTCGATTGCCACAGGCCTGAATTCACTTAAGAAATCCATGGGCGATACTATCTCGAAGTGTCGATTGCCAGGAGTTCTTGGGGTTGCTATGGGCGGTGATATCTCGAAGCATCGAAAGCCAGGCATCCTTCGAGGTTCGGTGATGGGAACAATGAATCAGACACAGACCGTGTTGATGGTTGATCCAAGGTTAAACTTAGAGGAACCAAACAAAAAAATATATATTACAAAATATATATATATATACTTGCTTTCTAGGTTGGCAATCATACCAACCTCAAATAACTCAAGCCAATGCACATGCACGGATGCTTTAATCTCTAGATCAATAAACCCTAGGATAGAGTTAGAAATCAGGGAAACCAGTGCCTGCAACTCATCTTTAGCTAACCTAGTCTGTAACTTAGCAACTAGTTGGGAACCTTAGGTCTAAAGTCTAAACCTAACATGTTTCTAAGGGAAGACCGATTGGGTTGGCTAGGCTACTTGGAGTGTGATTGCGCAGCAATCATAGGTCTTAATTGACCTAAATTAGGCTAGGACTTAGCATGAGTTAGGATAATTCATGCATGCATAAGCATTATTTGCATCTTTACTGCTTTCTTTCAGCTATGCATAAAATAATGCTATAATGTGCTGATTAGGTGCATTATGTCAATTACAGGTAATAAGCTTATCAGAAGCTAGATCTGAAGCTGGATATGAAGAATAAGGAATAACTAGTGTTGCAGTAGAGCTAGAGCAGAAGACCTAGATTAGATGCAATATATAATAATGTAAGAGAGAAAGGTATTCCATTCTATTAAGTAGGAATAAAGCAATAAAATATGAAGAACTTAGGACCATCCTAGCCTTTGGACAGCCTAGAAGCTTCCCCAAGCTTTATCGACCCTTAGATTAGGTCACCACACCATAGGAAACCTTAAAACTCTAATTCCAACCTCTATCTAGACGTCCAGATAAGTTATAGGTCATCCAGAACCCTTAGCCAACTCCCGCACACCTTAAACTGACTTCTGCAATGTTATTGGATGTCTAGACACTTGGTTTGACATCCAATTTCTATAGAATACCCAAGACAAAATCTAGAATCCTTCCTGACTCTGATTAGACGTCTAGACAACAAGTCTGGACTTTTGATTTTTCATTATAAGACATCTGACACTATTATTAGACATCTGATACTGTCCTCTAGTTCCTATTTTGGAATCCGAGCCTTGATCCTGGATCTCTAGCCCCCTAAACCCAATTCTAACCCCATAGGAACCTAAATTAAGGTGCCCTAACCCTAGTTCATCACCTCTAGACCTCCCTAATGACCTAATTTGGTCCTCACTAAACCTAATTGACTTGGATCTTAGTCAATTCAATCAGCCTTTTCAATTAGACTCGTTGAGTCCAATTGAGCCCTAATCTCAACACACACTGTCCAATTGGACTAAATGAGAGTCCAATTGACCTAGACGTGACTTAATTGAGTTATTTTACTCTCAATAAAGTTTTCACACACCCAATTAAACTTGTATTAAGTTTAATTGCACTTTACATTAGTGAATTAAGGTTTACAACCCTAATTTAAGACCTACCTTGACCTAAACCCACTAGAACCTAACCTAATCAACTTAGCCACCTGGGTTTCAACCCACACACACCCACACACACCATCCACATGAAAAATGCCTAGCCTAGAGTTCTCTATAACTCTCTACCATGTGTTGTTGCCTTGGTTGCTAAAATTAGCAACCAAGAGCCATTCAATTTTTAGATCCACATTTGGTGGATCTAAAAACCACCATCCATCCTCTCTCTCTCTCACTCTCTCACGAGCTCTTACCATAGGCCTCTCTAGGGAGTTCCATAATTCTCTAGAGAGCTTCCCTTAGGTCTATAAAAAGACCTAAGGGGTGGCCATTTGCACCCATCCCATTCTTGGCACTCATTCACACTTAGGTTAGCAACATTCACCTCCATTCCACCTCCACGAGTTGCTCACCATGGCTACCACCATCTCCACACCAGGATGCTGGATCATCTCTCCAACCTCTCTCCAAGGGCCAGCCTAACCACCATTGACCACCCCTCCTCCTTTCAACCACTCAAAGGCCATCGGAGACCACTTCCGAATGCCCTTCTTTATGCTAGATTAGCTTTAGTTTTTCATATTGACATGCTTTTATTTACTGCTTAGTAGTGTAGCTCTTTATTCTCCCCTAATGATGCATGCAAAATCCCCCCATAGATTCCTATATGCGATCGTTTTCTATTAGCTAGATTTATATTTGCAAGCTTTCCTCTATAAGCTTTCCTCTAATTCCATGTTGCAAACACCTTCCTGAATGAATGAATGAAAGAAATATTATCTATATATATCTATGTTGAAAATCACCATGAGCTTTTTGATTGCAATATATTTCGTGTGATTCAAGTTGCCTGCTCTTCATTTTTATATATTGCAAGCATGTCGGTACCAGAAAATATTGAAGATTTAACTATTAATGCAATTTTTGTAAATAGCCACCACATAACTAGAATCGTGCATACTGAAACTCACACTTTCACCATCTTCATCTATCTAACACATGCACATGTAATCAGGGTTCATAATGAGAGTGGCAAAACTTTAATCCGATGATTAGAATCCAGCGTACGATTTTAAACAAGTAGAGTGGAAAAGATCTAATTCAGATTTGAATAAATGCCTCCTAGAGACGAACAACCAGGACTCAAGTCTCGTTATCTTTACAAAAATCATTTTTTGATGAACGTTTTTGCGTGACTATACTATGATTGCCGACGACTTCAAAATGCGCGAGAACGGCTCTATCAGAGTGCTAGGTTATTGCTTGGATTTGCTAGGGACTAGGAAAAACTAAGCATGGGGGTATTTGATTAGCCCATTTTTGTGGGCTATTTAAGTATTTAAGTGCCTAGACATGAAGTTTATTTTAACATTTAGATAGCATACATTAGGATGTAAATAAATTAATTCATAATTTTAGCTTAAGTGCAAAATTCATGTGTGTCATCCATATCTAAATGCATTTAGAATTAACCTAGAATTGCATGCATTTGATTAGTTAATTAATTAGGTGCATTACATACATTATTTTAATTAAGCTAGAAGTTAAGGAGTTATGTATAAATAATCCTAATTATTTTATTCTTCTTCTTCTTCTACTTCTATAGGTAACCGCTCCGCCTCCGCCTCCTCCTCCTACGCTCATTAATTTTTTTTAACGGCTGCCAACATTCATGAGGATCTACTCCCACCTCTTGTGATTTAAAATGAAGTGGCAACAGCTACAAGAGGGGGGAGGAGACGATGGTGCTCGTGAGGCCACCACCCACTCCATCACTTGCTTCATCTCCACCACCACCGGCCTTAACCGTGGTGACATGCATCCACCACCGTGGGCATGTGGTGTGACAGGCCGCACCGCCATTCGGAGCTTGCTCACATCATCGTGAATGCATGCTACTCCATAAGCACACACAGGCATGCACGCTACCATCTTCACTATTCATCTCCATCTCAACCGCATCCCCTGTTTGACTTACACAAGAACCCAACAACATCTTTTTCACCATCTTCGGCCATCCTACCACTTTCATACAACCAATCCCATCTTCACACAACCATACCTCTTCATAGCCACCCACCATAGCCACAAACCTCCACTCCATTCCATGTTCCACAAAACACCCCCTTTCTTCTTATTCCTTTTCCTCTTCTTTTTCTTCATCTATTTTTAGAACAAAACCATCTCCATCAACACCTCGCTGCACCTTCAGCCCACGCATGACCAGTGCCCCTCTATTATGCCACTGCACGTGCCTGCATGCACCTCCAGTAGGCCAGCAGCACGTGCCTCCCCTCATTACACCTCCGCCCACGTGCTACAGAGTGTGCCACACTCGCAGCAGCGAGAAACACCTCCAGAGGCCTCCCGTGCTGTGTGCATGTACTAGCAACCATCTCCACATGCGGGTGCGTGCCTGTGTAGCCCTCTAGTGCACGTGCCCATGCAGCCTTCCCGCATGCATCCCCTTATGCCTCCTCACCCCTAGCCCCCACGTTGAACTGCTTCACAATAGCAGCAACCAACCCATCATTGCCGCCCCTCTCTACTTCGTCCAACTGACTCTAGCCACACCACATCTCGCTGCAACCACCGCCAAGTGCGCGTCGGCCTCGTCCACCTCTAGTGAAGACTACACTGCCGATCATCTCCTCCATCGTGCGTAAGAACCCACAAAGGAAATGCTCTGTTTCTTGTGGAATTAGTAATTACATTTCATTGCCATTGCAAGAGTGAGATTTTTGAATTTATTAATTAAATATTATGGCTAATTTATGCAAGTGACCTTCCTCTTTCTCATAAATGCCATTTTAGCGTGATCTCTTGTTTCCTTAATCTGAAGGAGGATTTGGCTCGATCTCTTGACGAAATTAATAGTGAACATCGATTTTTGACCCTTGCGAATTTGTAATAGCCAATGCCTCCCTATGGACATGACCCGCTCCTAATTGAGTGGTTAATTTAATTGTTTTGGTTAGTTGATTTTCCACCACTTAGAAATACGACAAATCATCTTAATCATCATTTTCCAAAGAGAAAATCGACTCATCACCCTTGTGTTGACCCCGAGAGGGTTGCGCCTATAGATCTTAGTTGGCCACAAACACAAGATCATGTATGATATCGATTGTAAAATAATATAGCACACAAAAACAATCACACAATATGCACAAAGATTTATAGTGGAAACCCCTAAGGACAGAAACCACTACCTAAGCCTCCCAACTTAGGATTTTCCTGACTAGGCAACGCTAGTCAATTCACTAACGTACTACTTGAATGACGATGGCACAACCTCTTACAACCACTTCCCTTTTTATCTTGAAAGGAAGAAAAAACAACAACACGGATCTTCCAAACAGATTTGGAATCTGCAAACTAGAATAACAAAATTGCATAACAAGAAAATGAATTCTATGGAACCTCAAAAAATGATCAAACTAATTTTTTGCAGAGGTTCGAGACGTCATAAATTCAAAGAGTGTAAAGAATAGGGTGTGAAAGCCTTTTGAAATGAGCACGAGAAGCTCTATTTTTTAATGGTGTTTCTCTTTTTAAAAGTTGTAAAGGAATGGGCTGCGTGCAACCTCTATTTATAAAAAAAAATTCACTTGAGTAGGAAATTAAATTGGTCGATCAAAAGGAAATTTGATCAATCAATTAAGAAGGTTGGTCGATCACTGATTGATTGATCAATTAGCTTGGTTGGTTGATCAAAGTGATTTGGTTGATCAATTATCTAGTTTGGTCAATCAATAACCCTAAAAGTTTGGTTTTGAAAAAGATGCGCGAAAAAATTGTATTTGAGTTTTATTTGAGGTTCCATACAATAATGTCCTAGATTCAAATAAATTAAAAAGACGCACATCAGCAACTATCTTCTCTTGTTTTGAAAGATGGTTTAATGCTTTGATCCGAGATAGTCCTTAAATGTTAGTCTAGCAATAAACATAATTTTGGTATACCAAAATTATGTTTATTGCTAGAGTATATCAAAATATAGGTGCTTACATTCTCCCCCTTTTTGATGACAACAAAATTATAATTATGAAATTTGAAAATAGTTTTGCATAAAATCTCCCCCTTTTTATTTCAGCAAAAAGTAAAACATGTTGTTTGTGATTTAACATTTAACTCAATAACCAGTCTATATAAGCATTGCATAGAATATAAATGTTCTGAGAAAAAAATAAAGTTATTCATGCCAAACACATGAACTAGAAAAGATAATCTAATCATCTAATGATGCCATGAAGGCATCCATGGTGCTTTGAAGATCAATGTCCAACTCAAGGTCCGATGATGGTTTCTAGGCAAGTTACGAGAGCATATGTTTCATCAAAATAGAGGTCTTAACATTCTCCCCCTTTTTTTGACATCAATAAAAAGATATATCTCAAGTGGCTTGTTGTTAATCATACTTAAACAAGTAAAATTCTAAGAATAAAATTTACATTTTTCTCCCCTTTTTTTTTAAAAAAGTAATATTCTATTAAGCATGATGTCAAATTTATCATATGAAAATTACCAAATTCATAATAAGGAGATGATGAAATTCATGATAGTCTAACACAATGCCTATATCAAAATAAAATAAAGTGTTGAGTAAGAGTTATATAGTCCAACATAAATAAATATACTATATAAATGCTACTAACATAGTGTTCTTGATTCTCCCCCTTAAACAAAGATCCCTTATCAAGGTTTGATTCTCTTTATTCTTCTCCCCCTATCAAGTTGCTATCCCAAATTAGTTAATTCAATTCTTAGTCAATTTTATATTATAACTTATTTATAACTAAGTAGGTATTAAAGATTTAGTTTTGGGAATCATACCTGCTAAGGTATAAGGAGTTATACCTAACAACAATAGCCAGGTGGAGGGGATCTCCACCAAAAATCTGGCATCCATTGACATTGTTGGTTCCACCAACTTTCATAGACAAATTTTTGATTGTTGGCTTATTGAAGGTTGCCTCTCCAATTGTGATTTCCATGTCGATCTTTTCCATAACCTGCAATATAATTTTCTACAAATTTTTTTGGTACCCATATTCTTTTGGGTCCATGGCTGTTAATTCCTTTCAAGTTAGAGGGTCCATTACACTCTCTTCTCTTGGCCTTTTGGTATAAAAATGCATGCCTAATCTTCTTTTGACTATTCTTTTTATTGTCCTCATACTTTTCTACATATGTTCTAGTAGAATATTTGAGGTCATTTAGTTTGTCTTTAAAGTTAATATATTATTCCTTCAGATCTTCTACTTTCTCACAAAACTCTATATTCACAACTCTCGATACATCTAATTCACTTTTCTTATTTTCTAAATCTAGAGATAAACTAAGTTTTTCATTTTCAAAAATAGTGCACTTATCTTTAAGTTCCTTATTTTCTTTCTTTAATCTTTTAGCTAAATTATATAAATCATGATATGCATCTAATAATTCATCTAAAGTAAAGTCAGAGTTTACCTTTTCTTCACTTGATTCTATTGGTGCCATGAGACATAGATGAGTAACTCCATCTTCGTGGCTTTGCTCCTCAGCATCTGATTCCAAACTTGAGTTAGAATCATCCCATGTTACTTTTTCTTTAGTGGTTTCTTTGTTCATGATAGAGGGCTAGTTCCATATCTCATATGCACTTTTGCACAACGCAACTTTATCAAACTCCTCTCTTGTTAATGCACAAAATAGTGCATTCATGGCTTTAGCATTATTTGCCGCTTTCTTCTTCTCTTCCTTTGTTAACTCTTTTTCTTCTTTCTTCTTTAGCATTTATTTGGACTCGATGATATGCCAAATCTCAAAGTCCATTGCTTCAAGAAAAATTTGCATTCTCCTTCCCAATAATGATAATCTAATTTGTCAAATAGTGGTGGTTGGAAAAGTGATTGTCGCTTCACAAAACTTGTTGCTGCCATGTGAAGGTGAGGTGTGATGTTGCTTTCACAATCTAGCACTAATACCAAATGAGCGGGTTGCACCTGCGAATCTTACTTAACCACAAACTCAAGATTAAGTGTGATATCAATTGTAAAAAAATATAGCACGCAAAAAAAATCACACAATATAAATGGTGATTTATAGTTGAAACCCCTATGGGTAAATACCACTACCTGAGCCTCCTAGCTTAGGATTTTCCTGACTAGGAAATGCTAGTCAATTCACTAATGTACCACTTGAATGAGGGTGGCACAACTGATGCAAAAAGTACATGATTTGTTAGTTAGGCAATTTAGTGTCATTGCAACGCGTAAATCCGCTTTCGCTTTTAAATTTATAAGTCCTAGATAGTGGGGTATCTAGGGTCGTCCAAGGAAGCAATATGTTTACAAAATTCAGGTCTCTTGCTTGGAAATAGAAATCACCTTTCTTTTTTGTCTTTTCAACTATATCATTTTTTTAGGGTTTTAAAATAACAAGGAAAAACATGAGTTGTTGGTGAAAAAGTAAATAACAACTACGATCACTAAGCTAGCACCTAAGTGACAAGTAATTCCTCTTCCTAAGCTCACTATAGGCACATGGAGGCCTAGAGTAATTAGGGAGAGGGAGTGAAGAGTGATAGAATCACAGCAATCAAAATGCAACTAAAAGAAATTTCAAAGAAGGTAACTAGATTAATAAGTGTTTTACAGAAAAACCTAGTAGATGAATGCTTCTACTACTAGATAATTGCAATAAATAAAATAAAACACAAGTCCTCCTGAATTGTTGGTGAAGAGGGGAAGCTCCTTGCTCCAAAGCTTAGGGGCTCATAGGTTTGAAAAGGGCTCCTCCTTCTCCTTCCTTGAGATGCTCCTCCAAGGTGGATGCTACCACCTTCAATGCTCACCTTTAAGGGTGGGCGTGCACCACCCTTGCTCCTCCTTGCGTAGCCGTCCTCCTAGTGGTGGAGTGCTCCTCCTCCTTGGCATGGCACAAGGGAGAAGAAATGGGGAGAAGAAGGCACCAATGGGGCAGGTGATGTGCCCCCTTAATCTTCTTCTCTACTCCATCTTCTTGGCTGTAGGTATTGGTGGATGTAGGTGGAAGTACACACTAATGGAGGATGCTCTAAAATTGTGGTAGGTGGTCGGTTTATAAAGAGTAGGAAATGGGCTAAGGTGACTTTTGAAATGGTGGGCTAAGATGGGAAGATGGAGGTGGTTGGGGATCCTATGGGGTCGTTATGGTGGTGAAAGGGCACCTATATTTGGCACCAACTATGGGGCTTCTAGAAAGTAGGTGAGATAGATGGTGGAGATGATTTTAAGGAGAGGTGTATGGTGGAGATGAAGGGAATTTTGGAGGGAAAGTTGGTGCCAAAAGGGAAAGGTTCTAGAAGTTTATTTTGGATGGAAAATAGGTGGCATTTGGTAGTGGTGATGGGGTGAAGGGGTGTGATGGTGGTGGCGCCAAATTGGAGTAGGATAGCTAGCTTAGGTGAGCTTAGTTGATGGAGCTAACTAGGGTTGAGTTGAAGGTGGTGGATGGCCAAGGAGCTGGATGCTAGCTAAGCTAAGCTAGCTTAGCTAGCTATGGAGTAGAGGCGGCATTGGAGCTAGGATTTGAAGATAGGAGTTGAGAAGGAGAAGTCTGGAGCTTGAAATGGAGCTGGCAGCTGCTAAAGAGGTTGGCATGGAGCTACTCTAGCAGGCTTATCTTGCTAGTTCTTTGCTAGCTGCTAAGCAAAGCTAAATTGAGCTAGCTTCTACCATAGTGAGCTAAGGTGTGCTGGGTCTGGTGCTCTCGGGAAGGATCAAGCTGGTTGAGGCAGCTAAGGTAGCTTAGCTCAACTAAGTTAAGCTAAGCTGAGTCCCTGGGAGTTGGACTTGAGCTTTTTGAGTTGGAATGAAGTCATCTTCAGCTGGCTGGAGTTGAGGGGAGCTGGATGTAGCTAAACTTGAGCTAAGGTGAACTCTAGTCAACTCAGCTGAGCTAGCTAGAGCTCCCTATGGACTAATGGGAGCTGAGATGAGCTACACTCAGCTAAGTTGAGCTGGATTTGAGCTGACTTAAGCTAGGGTGAGCTAAGATGAGCTCTCTTGAGCTGCCATTCAGCTGAGATAAGCTGAATGGAGCTAGGATGAGCTAACCCTAATTCAAGTGAGCTGAATTCCAGCTATGGTGAGCTGGATCAGGCTGAGTTCTAGCTAGTGAGAGCTTCTCCTTCACCAGTTGCTTTCTTGAATGCTAGGGTTTTAGGGATCTATATATCTGTTCATCCCTAACACTCACAAAAACACATCAAAAAGATAATAAAAGATGTAATGCATGCCTAACCTAATTAATGCCTAAGTGCAACCCAAAAACCCATTTACGAAGTAAAATCCTAAGAGCTAGGATTATTTTAATGCATAAGAATAATGATAAACTGGCATTTATCAGCAACCTCTTACAACCACTTCCCTTTTTTATCCTGAAAAGAAGCAAAAACAACAGCACGGATCTTCCAAACTGACTTGAAATTTGCAAATGAAAATAACAAAATAGTATAACAAGAAAATGTATTCTATGGAACCTCAATAAATGATCAAACTGATTTTTCGTAGAGCTTCGAGACGTCGTGCTTTCAAAGAGTGTGAAGAATGAGGTGTGAAAGCCTTTTGAAATAAGCATCGGAAGCTTTATTTTCTAATGGTATTTCTACTTTTAGAAGTTGTAAAGGAATGGGCTACGTGCGACCTCTATTTATACAAAAAGTTTTGCCTAAATAGGAAATTAAATTGATCGATCGATTAAGATTAATTGGTCGATCAAAAGGAAATTTGGTTGATCAATTAAGAAGGTTGGCTGATCACTGATTGATCAATCAATTAGCTTGGTTGGTCGATCAATAACCTTAAAAGTTTGGTTTTGAAAAAGATTCACAAAACATTCATATTTGAGTTTTATTTGAGGTTCCTTATAATAATGTACTAGACTCAAATAAATGGAAAAGACGCACACCAGCAACTATCTTCTCTTGTCTTGAAAGATGCTTTTGTAGTTTCTCTGGTAGGAGGGGGTGACGCAACAAAGTGCGGAATAAAAATATAACAATCTCACAGAAATAGCAATCGCATAATGTACACAATGACTTTTAGGTGGAAACCCAAACTGGATGAAAACCACCACCTAACCCTCTCGAGTTAGGATTTTCCGATCAACCAAGTTGATCAAATCCACTAACGTACTACTTAAACGAGGGTAGTACAACCTTAATTACAACCACGCCACTTTATACGAGGGTAGTTGATGCGTGGTTTTCACTCAACTCAGTAATTAAGTTAATTTCACTTAATTAAAAGTAGAAGAAATCACTTAGGTTAACTCGAAGTAGTATAGGGTCGAATTAACCTAACATTTTAGAAATTTTTACTGGTTGAGTCCAGGTTGTTCACTGGGAGGCATAATAATTTTCTCCAAATTCACCAATTTTCTTTTATCTCTTTAAGTTTAAGAGGCATAACTACTTTGATTTTCAAAATATGAATTTTGTCAAAATATTTAAACCATAAAGGATATACAAAATTCCATATGCAAAACATATTTACTCAAAATGTTGTACTTTATTAACAAGTAAACATGTTAAATTTTCAATTCAATTTCATTCCAAAGAAATTAAGGCAATTAAAAAGTATTCTAATAAAAGATGCCTTTTTATAATTAAGAACAAAAAGTAATTATGCAAGAAAAATTCATTTATTTTCATTTATCTCTTCAGCCTCTCATCTCCTTCTTTCTTATTTTCTTCTTTTCTCGAGCTCTCTTTCTTCTTACCTTTCTTGTGTTGTTCTTGCCTTCTTCTCTTGTTCCTGTCTCTTATCTTTTTCCTTAGTTTTCTGCCTTCTCTTCTTCCCTTAGTTTTTCTCCTTTGTTCCTTAGTCTTTTTTTTCTTAACACTCCTTAGAGCCTGTGCCTTCTTCTTTAGCTTTCAGCTTTAACACTTAGCATCTGATGAGAGCCTCATCATGAGCCATAACTAGCTCATTTTGACCCAATAAAGAAGATAAAAGCTCCTACATAACCTAGAAGAAGGCTTAATTGAAGGAACAAGTGCTCTGAGAAGAAAACATGAAATAAAGGTTAAAACTGCAATTTTACCATTGCAGTACATAAACGGGATTTCTCAGAAGAAAAACATAGGTCAAATGGTCCAAATAAGATAAAAAGTGGGTTGAGTTAATCAGAAATGGGTTTATGTGCAATCTAAGAACTAAATGACACTTGGTAACCCTAAAACAGACCTGCTTAAATTAACAAGGTTCCGGTCAGAATAAAAATCAAGTAAACCCTATAAAAATAATATAAAAATATCCTCTAGGGTTTAGAACACTTAATTTGGCCTTTGGAACCTAGTTTGACCTAGATTAGGGTCCTAGCTCTTCAATTAACCTAATTTGGGTTTTTACGCAAAATGTCCAATCAAACGAGGTCAAACCTAAAATCTAACTTCACCATTGGATTCCTTACGTCCAAATTAGGTTTGTACCAAAATTTGGACCTAAGGAGAGGTCATCTTGACCTACTTTGTAATTTAGTACACCCAAATCACAAATTGGTCCCTATCTTTTGAATACCTTTGCAGAGAGCCCCCTAGGTTCTTCGCCTCCTTTGCAAACCGGTCCTGCCGCCATTGCTAGGGCAGAACCGAGCTCCGGCGAAGTTTCGAGAGAGATTGCTCTCTAATTCCTCAGAGATTCTCTCCCAGAAATGGAAGGGGGATTCTCTGAGGAATTCCCTTCCTTCTAAAGCCAATTACAATCGTTGGTGTGAACGCAATCTCTCATGCGAACGCACGAGAGATTTGGGAATCCACCTTCCTTCCATCTCAAGCGAGCCGGCAGCGTTGATTGCGTGGTCTCCATGCGCTGGTAGGTGCGGCCAGCACCTATAAAAGACACCCCTGACCCTACCGCAGAAGGCAAGCTTGATTTTGACAGAGATCCCTTCCAAATTCCTCTCTCTCCCATCTCCGGCCAAACGACCCACAAGCTCCGGCAACCTCTTCCCCTCCTTCTCATCGCTCTGCTGCCATACCAGCAGCAGAGTCCTCTCCGCCGCTTCCTCCCGCGTCACGCTGTACCCCGCACGCGCGCTTCTGACCTCATCTTCGTCGCCGCTTCCTCCCTCAGGGTCTTTCTTCCCCGACGACGGTAGTTACGAGCTGTCCTCTCCGCAGCCTCCCTTCCTTCCAGAAAACCCCAGATACGTTCTCCATCCTCTCCTCTCTCTTTTCCCCCAACTATTTTACTTGATTACCCCTCGACAGTACCTAACCGCCTCCATCTTCCTCGCCTCCGACCGCACTCCGGCGAGCCGCCCACACCACTCTGCCACTCCACACGGCTCGCCAACCACCTCGTGAGCTTCGCCTCACCACCAGGAACCCATTCCACCCCATCACTGCCACTCCAGACCTCCACAAGCACCCCCCGACCAACCCACCATCTCCGGCCACAGGTTGACCTAGGCACGCACGCCTAGGCCGACCGGCAACCTGCAACATCACCCACTTCCTTCGCCGTGCTACGGCGAAGGTTTCCAGCTATTCTGATTGGGCCAATAGGTCGTTCTGTTGGATTTCAGGCGTACGCCCCAGCCGCCATTAACAGCCGAAGCAGCAGGGAGCTTCGAGCAGCAGCAGGAATCAGGCTTCCCAGGTGGCAGGTGCAGCAGACTCTCGCAAGTGTCGCGAAGCAATCGAGGCCAGCCAGTAGCGCAGAGGAGTCAACAGCTTGGGAAATCGAGCGACAAAACTCTGCGGGCGCCCGAGAAGGCGAGACCAGATAGTCCCACATCGTGGGATTGCAACACTCAGGTACCATATAAGTTGTTTTTGTGCTTTCGTCTTAGTGCCTCCGTAAGCACAGGGGTGAGGTCCCTCACTGCCCTCACACACGCCTCGTCCACGGCTTGACCTCGCGGATCTGGCGGATCCGACCCGACCTAGACCTACGCACTCCTCACGCATCATCACTTGCCGGTGCGCCTAGTCCCGGGTGCGAACCCGACCCGACTACCCGTGTGGCTCTGGGAGAGCATCCGTGAGTGAATTGCTTGAGAGAGAGAGACGCTTGGGTAGAGGGACAGGGGTAGGTTTTCGCTACTGTGTGGTGTGTGCAGGAAGGAAGAACTGACCAAGGCAGCGAACACTTAGCGGCTGCAGAACAGGAAGAGAAGAAAGAAGAGGCTGTGTAGCAGTGAAAGGAGAAGTCTTCGCCGAGAAGAAGAAGAAGGAAGACAAGGCAGAAGAGAGAGAAGAACGAAGAAGAAGACAAGGGAACACTGCAAAGAGATCAGAAGAAAAAGAAGAAGAAGAAAGAAGAAAGGCAAGGCAGGAGAAGAAGGAAAGATACAGAAGCAAAGAAAGGAGAAGAGCCACGAAGAAGAAGAGAGAAAGAGAGATCACATTTAAGACGTCTGATACACAAATCAGACGTCCAATTCTACTTTTTTTTCCAAATCCTTTTTAAAACTCTCTCTTTGAATGAATTATATTTGCATTTAACAGTTGTATTCTTTGGTTTTACAAAGTACTGAGATTGCTCCCGTGTTCGACCTCGGATACTCTAGTTGTTCGAGTAATAAAATTCTTTATATTTGTTTAAACATTTTGTCGGTTATACTATAACGTAATACGCTTTAAATCTGCACAAAATCGTTGAGAACAGCATCCTTCAGCAGCTTCTCTTTTCCTTAATCTTTCAGCTAAACCAGGTTTTTTTTACTTTTCTAACCAAAAGTTTTTTTATTTGTGGCGAGGTCCTTTCGAGGATACACATCACCCTGATACCAAGGTGGGACCTGACCCTACTCGATCCTCGCCTAATCTCAGTTAGGTTCATTTTGGTTCATTTGTTAATCAGTTCATAGTTTCAAGCCACATCGGCTCAACTCTGGCCCCAAGGCCACACTCACCCTCCCAGGGCACAACCTCAATCATACGCCCCCAAGGGTGCACACCTGCAGGCATAAGCCCACACACTCAGACATGCAATGCTCAAATCAGAACAGATGGAATCGGAATTGGTGCACTGAGCGCTGATGATTGCATAGCCAAGGAAACAAATTAGTTTTATCCCCAGGCGCGCGCTCGTGAATAACCGAGGTGGGACTATCCTACCCCTTCCAAACCCAAATTCAAATGTTCATAACTTTCTACCCAGAGATCCAAATTGAATGATTTCAAGTTTGTTGGAAAGCTCTAAGAGTAATCTACACAATTTTAGGGTCAATTTAATGTTTTAATGATGTTTTTCTCTTCAATTTAAAAGATGAAATTAAGGGTTCCTATGGGGTTTTTAAGCCTGGAAAGTGGAATTTATGTCAGGAGAGTCCTCAGATGGACTTCTCTCTTCTATTAAAAGATGTGTACAAGTGATAAAAGTGATTCCACTTCTGTTAGAGTAAATTTTAAACTCTTACGACCTTCAGAACATGCAGAGAAGCTTTTCTCTTCTCTGAAAGCTTCAAAGTTTTATTTTTCAGACTTCAATATGTGCAACAAACACTTTAAAGTGTTCCTAATCTATTTAGATTAATTCTAAGGGTTATAAAAGATCAGTCTGGAAAGGTTTTAAGTTTAAATTTCATCAAAACAGTACTTTTGTTGGTTTGGGTTCGAAACTAACCAAAATTAGCAAAAAACTAAATCCTCAAATATTCATTCATCTGAGCTTACTTTAATCAATCTCAAATCATCAAATTAGTTCCCAGAAATAATTTTCACTCCTCAAAATCTCAATTCGATCTCAGAACTCCATTAATAGACTCATGTTTACTATGGAAGCTCGAAAATTGACTTTCTATTTAAAATCTTCTCCCAAGAAATTAATGCCTAAAATAGAGTCTTCTCATCATCTAGAACTTACTCAGATCTTTAGGAAGTTGTTTTGACCTTAATTCCTAGGGTTTCAGGCTCGCCTCCTGAACTAAAATAGGTGTTTGTTCGACAGAGTCATGGGAAGATTGCTACAATGTTTTGAGGGTTAAAATAGCTTCATCTGAGCTCATTAAATGCTTCTCAAATCCTTCCTAATAGACTTCTCCAACTCGCCAGAGTTGGGGAAGAAGTTACATCTATAGCTCCAACAATTAAATCCTCAAACAAATTTCTTCGAAATAATCAGTAATTCTTATTTTATCATTCTGGAGGCACTTAGCAATTTTTAGAGGCTGTAACACAAAAGTGGCTCGTCGGAGCTCGCCGGAGCTCCGGTGAGTCCAGAAAATGGCAAAAAGTGCATACAGATTGTAAAAACTAACCATTTTTAATCCAAAAATGATCCTAAGGTTGCATGGAACCTCATTATCACTTTTAATTCCTCATTTGTTCATTAAAATGTAGGATTTGACAGTAAGTTTGTTTTCTTAAAAGATTTGAGTGGTTAAAGCTCAGGACTTGATTTAACTACTCGATTGAGAGGTTAAATCAAGTCAACAGATGTTATTATTCATAAATATGTATTTAATTTATAGTTTAAACTGTTCTTGAGCCGCCATGGACAGCGAGCTCAGGAACTTAATTAAGATTTAGGCATTTAATTATAGATGATAATAATGGGTATTATAATGTTGATTAGGGTTCATTAATGGTGATAGGTGATGAAAGAACCCAATGAAGGTGAAATTAAATTGACTACTATCACCATGGACAGTGTCAGTAGTCGGTGAAGGTGAGATTTGAATTAGGCGTTTAGGTGATTTAATTAAACAGTTAAGTGCATTAGAAGTGAACATGGAAGATACAGGAAGGTGTACAGTGAGTTAAAAGACAAAATTAAAGCTCTGGTGAGCTCAAGGAACTCGCAGGAGTCGGACAAGATGAAACTAAATTCCAACATTACTCCAATCTAACTAGCTAAACTAACTAATTAAGCTAGCCTACTCCTACTCCTACTCCTAGTCTACTGTTACCTGGACGAAGGGGTCAATAGGGTTCCACCCAAGTCTCATGGCGGACGATGAAATCAGAGGGTGGAAGAAAGATCTCCGGTGGGCGGATTTGAGGTGGAGTGGAGGAATCCTAGGGTCAACGCCTATGTCAGAGGTGCGGAAGACCATGGTGGATCTCCTCCGCTGCTTAAGATGGACGGAGGAAGTCGAAAGATGGAATGGGAAGTCGTCGGAGTTTTGGATGAATAGCTTATTAGGTCGGCTGCAGTGTTAGAAGAGGGAAGGGAGCCAACTTAAATAAAATCAGTGGTGCGAGGGTGTATTTATAGTTGTTTGCGGCGAAGAAAGTGGCAGGGTCTGGCCGAAGAGAATGCTCGAGGAGCTTAACCTCCGTCGTCGCCTCCGACGACGGTGAGGTTATCTCCCTCTAAAAAATAGGATTCTCTGTTAATCCAGATCGATGGATCAAGTGGAGGTGGTGAGCACAAGCTGCAAGAGCTTGGGCAAAGAGGAATGATGTCGGCAGGGCGGTGATCACGCTGTGGGGTGACTCTCTACCGCCAACCGTTTATTCGGCTGAAGAAGATGAAGAAGACTAAGAGGGATTTAGAAGTAATAAAACTTAAGGACCTGTGTGAGAAATAAGTACCCGACTGTAATGAATATTAAGGACTAAAATGTAAACCTAGGTTTTAAAGGTTTATTTTAATTTAAATCTTTTCCAACTTTTTATATATGTTAGTAAATAAGGTAAATATTATGTTTACACCTTGAATTTACATTTTTGACCTTTTTAGGTTAATTTATTAGATTAAGTAAAATCACTTAAGTTATCATATACTTAGGTATACATTATATTTAAGTTACTTATCTTATTAATTAAGGAAATGATTAATAGTATTTTAGTCCAATTATTATCTAAATTATTAATAATGTTATTTGAATGATAAAATGTCATTTTTAACTTATTTTAAGGTGCTTAACTAAATATCCCTTATTCTATAATTAACCCTTATATTTTCATAACCCTACCTAATTAACTAGGAAGACTAGTTAGTTAGGGATAATTAGAGATCATGATGAGTGTCTCATCAGTAGCATACCTCAAACCCCTTCTCTTCACGAGAAGGATTTTGTCTCACGAAGGAGACCGGAATTCGCAAAGTGAATATCCGACCAAATGACAAAGAAAAGTACAAATAGTCCTATAGTGCCAACAAAGATATTCTTAACCTAAGCTTCTATAGCAATTAGGATGCTTCCCTTTGTAGAAGTACATCAATGACGCGGATGCATGAACCACACTATAGCAATTTGTTGCTCTCGAAAACTACTGTAGGAGAGTGGGTGCACAAATGATTGATGCTCTCTAGATGTAGAACTTGAGCTTGGAGAGCAAGAGCTTTTCTTGGACACAAAAGGGTCGAAAGTATGTTGCTATGTGTGTCTTGGTGTTTCTAGGCGTGTGTATGAGTGGCAAAGGTTCTCCTCTATCTATAGAGGCCCTAGGAAGGCTTTGGAAGGCTTCCATAGCCGTTAGGTGCAAGCTCCAAGAAAGTCAGGCTGAAATCAGGGTTAATCATTACACTGACAAGGTCATCAGACATCTGGTCCTAGCATCGGACATCTGGAAAACCATTTTAAGATGTCTGGGAACAAAGTTAGATGTCTAATTTTAGGCGGGTTTCCTTCCTGACTTGAATTAGATCTAAACAAGGTTCTAGTGCATTGTCATTAGATGACATACAGGACGTCTGGAACTAAGTCTGGACGTCTGGAAACCTACTTTTCTACGGGAATGGATTTCCAAGAGAGTGAACTGCTAGAAAATATCTAAGACGAGATTTTGGTTCAGCCGAGGCAAAACGATCATGTATCAGATGTTTGGGGTCCTCTACAGACGTCTGATACCAGCTAACAGTCATATCTTTGCTAAGCTAGCCAACGGTCCACTAATTGGACGTCTGGCGAAGTCATCAAAGGTCTAGTCTAAGGTCTGGATGTCTGATTTCATCAGACAGAACTAACTAAGTTCGGCCTAAACATAATCGGACGTCTAAGTCAACGTTCAGATGTCTTAAAAGTGTTTATCAGTTGTCTGATTTTCAGATTAGACATCTGAAAAGGCTGTTTGAACCCTATTTTGGTTTTCTAAGTTCTCTACAGAAAACTTAAGTATCCTAGGGTTGTGCAGGTGTTCGTAGGACTATTGTTAGGGTACTTTGAGGCTCTTTAACATGAATCTAAGTAACAAAATGAAGAACAACAAAAGAAACAAAATAACAACAATTACTAGGAAAGGAAATCTATCATATTCTTCATTTCCTTACTTCTTCAAGCCATTGCTCCTCGCGAATCTCCTCTGTTCTCCATCAAGCTCCTCCAATTCGTCCTGGATGCGAGCTCGAACTCCGTCTAATCACGTCTCCATTTGCAATTAACCTGAAATCTAAGACTTCAAGTGCAAATGTTAAATGACACGTGTTTTGTTATCATCACAATAAATGATTGCAGTGCTCTAGCACCAACAATCTCCCCCTTTTTGATGATGACAAAACCATAGATAATAATGCAAAAAATCCTCCCTAATTTGACATTATCAAAAATGTTTAATTGATTTTAAATTACCTATAACTCCCCCTTAAAACATGCTCTTCTATAAATGAGTTGAATTTATTTTAACAAAAGTAATGTCCTCCACCTTTTCGTAACAACAAGATAGCTATTATTCTTCTCCCCCTTACTAAAGGAAATTTAGTTAACTTACATCTCCCCCTTAATAATTGACAATTAGCTCATAATTTAAACTCCCCATATCTAAATGCTAATGATAAAAAGGATAGGGTGAAGAATTTTTACCTCACCTACCATGGCCAATAAAATGGCCCAAATGGAGGTGGTGGATGCCACATCGGATGGGGCTCCCATCCATAACATGGAGGCCCGGGCATCGGTGCCAGTCTCCAGTCTGGCGGTCGACGTGCGGCGAGTCCATCGTTTGTTCGCCATCTCATCGGTCTTCTCGTTCTCCTCCTTGGTTTACTCCTTGGTTCTCCCAACACAAGTTAACCAGCCTTTAGCTTTTAGGTCCATTCTCTTGTATTATAGTCACCCTTGAAACCTACAAAACAAGATTCCAAGTCTTTCTTCGGTATCCAAGTGTGCTTGGATTCGGATCTGTTAGCGGGTCTCCTTGACGGAGATCCTTTCTCAACCTTAGGGCTATATAAATTATCTACCTTATTTATCAAATTATTTGATCTCTCCCTAAGACATGTGATGGATCGGCCTGGATAGGTTGTTAATATGATGTTTTTATCGTTGAAATATGTATAGTAGTTAACCTAATTCAGACCTAACCATCTCTTTACAAAATTTTTAACCTGGCCTAATTGATTTTATCTTGTCACTTTTAGGCCCAGGGTCGAACTCAGGGAAGTGGGGTTAAAGTCGAGTTTCTACGTTTTCCTTAAAACGCGTCTCTTCCGTTCGTTTATTGTGTTTTTGGTGTTTTTTTCTTATTTAGGTTTTTTATGGTAATCCTTGTTCTTGAGGCACACCCTCAAAATTGTGTCCTTGGCTTTTAGCCAAACAGAGTCCCAAAACAAGTCTTGCTACTCGCTAGACGGGGTACTTGCAAATCAGAGATTATCTTTTCACTTTTATACCTTTTTTTATCTTTTCACTAAGAAGGAAGCTAACAGATAGAAAGTAAATATAGTAGCTATAGATATATATTTATATGTAGTATATATATAAAGGGGTGGGGGTGGAGGTGACGATGGAGTGTAGCACTATGTCGAGTCAGTTGACGTCTAGAGAGACGCAACCAACACGACTATGTGCCGCGTGGAGTGTGGATGGAGGATGGATGATGTATGGGACCACGCTTTTTTTGTACGCGTGTATCAGGGAATATCAGCAACTGGTGCAGATATCCCCGTGATACAGCGTATAGTAAATAACGTGAAAATATATGTACATATGTATGTATATAAGTAAATATATCTATATGTATATAAATGTATAAGTATATATGTATAGATATATATAGATATATATGTATTATATATATATATATATAGGTGTATATGTATATATATATGTATGTATATATGTATATAGCTATGTATATATGTATATAAGTATATATATATAATACTATATAGATGTATATATATATATGTATATAAGTATATATGTATCTAGATATATATATATATATATGTGTGTATATATATATGTATATAGTTATGTATATATATATATATGTATATAAGTATATATGTATATATATATATGTATATGTATAAGTATATAGATATATATATAAGTAGATATATATATATATATTATATATATATGTATATATATTATATATATATGTATGTATACATAACTATAGATATTACTATGTTTATAAGTGTATATATATATATATATATATATATGTATGTATATATTATATATAGATGTATATAAGTATATATATGTTACTATATATAGCTATACGTATAGTGTAAGTGTGTGTGTGGGTGTGTGTGTGTGTCGGTGAAGATGTGTGTGTGTTGGTGTAGTGTGTGTCTGTGAGTGAGTGCAAAAGAGAGAGAATACGTGAGAGAGAGAGAGCGGGAGAGAGAGATCAACAGAGAGAGAGAGCGGGCTGGGGAGATCGAGAGCGCGGACAATGGCAGTGAGTTAAGTCGTCTGCTCGCGGCGGCGGACGTCTGACGCCGCGTCGTCTGAAGGTGGAGGCGGACGTCTGAAGATGGCGGGTGCGGGCGCGCCTTCGCGCAGGGTTCTGCAGGCCTGCGCGAAGTCGACGAGCGGGCGATGGCGCGGAGGAGCGAGCGTGGAGGAGGTCTGCAGGTGGTCGCGGAGGGTCGCGGAGGGGGGCAGGGGTCGGCGTGAGGCCGTAGCCGGCCGCTGCAATGCGCGCGGCGGTGGGCTACGGGTGCAACTGCGAGGCGGACAGAACGGAGACGGAGGCGGAGAACGGGCCTGCAGACGCGCGCGGAGGGTTGCGCGCCTGCGGGGAAGGTCGCGGAGGAGGCGGGGGGTGCTGCTGCTGTCGCCGCGGTTTAGCTGCTGCTCCTGCTGCTTCAAGCTTCGGAGCTTGAAGCGGCAGCAATGGCGTGGAGATGAAAACGAAGAGAAAAGAAAACACCACGCCCACCTGCTCGTTGAAGAGCTGGGCGGTGGTGTTCCCACTGTGGTGGTGAGCACGACAGTGGGTTCTCCTGCTCGTCGGGTGCCTCCTCGACGGAGGGCCGGCGTATGGGAGGGGAGAACGGGCGAGGAAGGTGGCTGCGGGTTTTTTCAGCAGCTGCTGCCGCTCTTTCGCGAGGATGAAGCTGCAGCTACTTATAGAGGAGGGGAGAGGGGCGTGTTGGCTGCAGCAGGGAGAGGGCGTGCGAGTTGCAGTTATAGGGAGCGGCGTTGGCAGGGAGACGTGACGGGAAGAGGTGCTGCGTGGCTGCTGCATGCAGCTGCGGGAAGAGTGCAGCCGCGGGAAGGACGCAGCCGCGGGAAGAAGAGAAAAGAAGAAATCAAGAAGAAAAATAAAAAGAGGGTGATTTTGCAAGGAGGCACTTGAAAAAAAATGTAACTATGTAGGCGATTGTTTCACTCCTCTTCCTCTCTTGATTAAATGCATGCATGCAAGTGTTTTTACAAATGCGATTACAGGATCCTATTATGCAATGTTAATGCTAGAAAATAGCACAAGAAGGCGTTATTACAGGCGTGTTTTGAGGTGCAAACATATACCCCCATGCCTATCTTTTGCTAGTCCCTAGCAAAATCGTATTTAGAAATGATCTTAAGCTGAAGATTTTCTTCTGAGATGATATAGGTGTGTTTATTATCGAATATTGTGAGAACCAATTGTAAAGAAGACTACCAGTACTTTAAGTCTCACATGACATAGATCATGTCTCAACTAACCAGGACTCTTGATATTTAAACCTTAAGTACGATTTCCAGGACCAAGGAGGTTTTTGCCGTACTCGAGAGCTCAAGAGGTTATGGTTTGTGCATAGTGAAGGATCAAGACTGACCAGATGAACCTTAAGACTCACTCCCAGGGTTTCACGAATTTTTAAGTACAGGTTGGTCCCAGTTTCAGCTCGTGTTTTCGGATTGACCCTTAAGATGATTACGGAAAACTCAACTCCCATTTTCTGATTTTTTTTTTTTTTTTTTTTTTTTGAAACACGTGTCAGTATATCTCTTACAACACATTTTGAAGGAGCACACTTATTTTTCTTTTTGGTGGGAGAGTTTCTTTTTGGTGGAAAGAGTCACTCCTAAACACAGGACTAAATGCTGGGATAAAAAGTCTACCTGCACGCACAGGTAAGGACTCCACCTTCCCTAATGAACACTAGGGTTGGATCTTATGTTCACCTGGTCTTTCCTGATATATGTAGTGTGAACCAAATTTACTTAAGCTCTCAAGAAAAAGCAAACCAACGGATCCTATACTGGTGTCTCAGGTACAAGAATATGTCCTTAGTTAAGAGAGATTTTGATCTATTTCGTCAATACTTTAAGTGAATTAAGCCGAGCCTGAGCGAATCAAGCTTCTGTGGCCTGGAAATTCTTCAAAACAGAGGTTGAATATCCATAAACACTTATTGAATTTTTTTGTTTCAGCTTTCAAATCATTACTAAACACCATTTATTATTAATATATATATATATATTTATTTATTTTTTTTCTTTTCTTTTTTCTTTTTCTTGCATATTTATAAATAGGTGGTAATTGTCTGATATCATAAAATACCCGGATCCTATGGATGCCTATCCACCCCCCCATGCCAAACAATGCTATGTCCTCATATGCATGCAGGGAAAGGCAGAGAACGGACGACAGATCGGGTAACAGGAGCTGAAGTTCAGGGTATAAATCAAGGTGGAAGGGTGGGTGGATGGTGGGTGGTGAAGAGAAAAGCGAAGTAATCGCGATAGAGGCGTGAAAAGTAATGGTGGATGGTGAGAGATTTGGCGTTTTCTGGGACGAGAGTGTCCCAGGCGGATCAGAAAACAGATCAGGAAGAGGAAGTTGACCCTTAGATTGGCCAAGAAGGGGGGCTTTTTGGATAGATGGATCCAAAAGGGAATAGCCCCGGTGAGTAAGATGTGGGCTCAAGGTCCCAGTGTGGATTTGCAAATCCGCCTGATTTAGCGGGAAAGAAAGGGCAATCCGGTCTTCCATAGTGTGGATCGGCGGTGAGCAGCCCGGCAATGACTCAGACCACGAGGTATGGGAAGCGGAGAAAACCTCGTCAGAAGTCTGGTCAGGAGAAGGTACAGGAATAGGGAGGGATTGGGGAACGTCACAGTTTGTGTTGGTCAGGCAGTCGTCAGGTAATTCGCAGCAGTCAGAATCGACTCCAATTAGTTCGATACACGTAATGACAGTCATGTCCTCGTCAGACGTGTCATCCTTGATGTAATCGCTATCAGCATGAGAGTGCGATGCTGCAGCGGGATTAACCTGAAATCCCGGAGGAATACTCGGAGCTTGCAGAATTTGATGAACCTGTTCCTGAGAAGGTTGTACCTGTGGTTGCGGACCATAGGGTACAAAGTTTTGCGGGTTTGGAACAGGTTGGGCGGGAAAAGTGCCCTGAGATCGAGTCGCCATGCTTAGTTGACTGATCTCAGCATTCTGCTGCACCAAATGCTGAAGAGAGGTCATGTTCTCTTTATGGCGCTTTGACATTTCCGTCATCATTCGCATCAATTTATCAAGAGGTTTTGATGCGTGTTTGGTATTCTGTACGCAAGGGCCTAATGGCGGATTTGCCATAGGATTAGATTGGGCCCTTGGGATGACAGGTGCGGACGATCGCCTTGGTCCACCAGCGGGGTTTTGGCGCTGCGGGTTGTTAGACCATGCGAAATTTGGATGATCGTGCCACCCTGGGTTATACGTGGCAGAAAACGGGTTGTTCCCCAGGGTGCAGGCATCTTCTATGCCAGAAGACGTGTCCGCATATGTGTTCGAGCACACGGAGGCTTGGTCCTCCATGTTGAAATACTGGCTCGCAGAAGCCAATTCCACATGACTTACCGAGTCGCTTGGCGCGACACTCGATAAGGAAGGTCTTGCAGGGTTTCTCGGGATAAGCCTGGTGTTGAAAGAATTGGAATTGTGACGAAGTGGTGAGGTGGGGGTGTGTGCCATGTTTGTGGAGGACGAGGATGATTCGGCTCTTTTTTTAGATTTAGCAGTCAATTCAAACAGTTCAGGGTTTTGTGGCCTCCTCCAAAACATGCACTACGCAGGAAGAATTGGGGGGGATAAGAGGGGAAAAGCGATGAGAGAAATGACGCCGCAAAGGTACACTTGATTACAAATCAATACAGTCAAGTTCCTAACCTCTACAGTGTGCCCTTAGACCTAAAGATCTAAGTTACCTACTATCATGAACTACGGAACCGAATGAGAGCACCGCGGAACCACCGGGCCAGATTGAAAGGCCGTTTGCCCCAGTCTTAGACACCCGATAGCACGCGGGAACTCTCACCAGCACGTAGTCGCTACACACAGGTAGTTAGACCTCCAATCCTTAGTAAGGGTCAAGTTACTACCAGTTTTAATTAGAGGCTTAGGGTCAAGTGCTTTTGGAATGTGAAGGGCATTGTTTACGGGTAATGCCCAAGTGATTGATTTTAAGAGTGTGTAAGAACAAGCATGCAACGGGGAAATCTCCCCGAATTGAAGTTTTTATTGGCGAATGGTTTTTAGAGTTCAGCCTTAAGTAGTATGAATTTTAGGGTTTTGCTGAATTACCAATTCAACCAATCTCCGGGTTTTGCAAGAATACAGGTTTTTTTTTTTTTTTCTAAAGCCCAAGAAACCCTTCTTCAATTATCAGTTAGTTAATGCATGCTAAAATGCAATGGGCTACCCTAAATGGAGATTTCTAAGTGTGGATGCACGAATCAGTTTTATATCAATGTGATAGGGAGCCAAAGCACTTCAATTCAAGTGCTCCCAATCACCAGAAATGATTTCCACACACAAGGCTTCAACCAAAAGATAAAGAAAATAAAATTGTTGGGGTTGAAGTATTCAGGATCGAATCACAGGCAAGTTTGAAAAGTCGTGGTGGGGTTGGAATCAACTCAATTCCAAGTCTCCCCACCAAAAATGTGATCCTGAATTAAAGATAAGTGAGGCAAAAGAGGGATACAAGCAATTTTTTTCTTTGCCTCAAAGAATACTTCCCACGGCGAAAAATCTAAGAATCAAGATTCTCGGATTTTCGCTATGCGAAGTAAGGCGGGAAATCCCGGGGCAGTGGGAGTGAAGACAACTAATCAATCAAGTTAATTTTAATCCACTTGCCCTCAAGAAATCCCAAGAAGTTTTTCTAGTTTTTAGTTTTAAATTTTTTTTTTTTTTTTATTGTGGTGGCAAGTTAACCCTAATTTGATGAGAAAAGAAAACCTACTTGTTCGGCAATGTGTGCGAAGCTCCAATGCGATGTCGGCGTCTTCACGCTCTCATTCCCGCCTTGGATCTGCTCTCGTTCCCGACTTCTTCTGCTTTCCTTCTCCTTCCACCAAGTTCACCTGCACACCAAAAAACAACAATACCCGTGAAGAGAGAAGAGACAAATTTAAAGGAATTGGATAGAAACTTACTCGAAAGCGCACTTCCCCGGCAACGGCGCCAGAAAAGTCATGATGGGTCGGCCTGGATAGGTTGTTAATATGATGTTTTTATCGTTGAAATATGTATAGTGGTTAACCTAATTCAGACCTAACCATCTCTTTACAAAATTTTTAACCTGGCCTAATTGATTTTATCTTGTCACTTTTAGGCCCAGGGTCGAACTCAGGGAAGTGGGGTTAAAGTCGAGTTTCTACGTTTTCCTTAAAACGCGTCTCTTTCGTTCGTTTATTGTGTTTTTGGTGTTTTTTTCTTATTTAGGTTTTTTATGGTAATCCTTGTTCTTGAGGCACACCCTCAAAATTGTGTCCTTGGCTTTTAGCCAAACAGAGTCCCAAAACAAGTCTTGCTACTCGCTAGACGGGGTACCTGCAAATCAGAGATTATCTTTTCACTTTTATACCTTTTTTTATCTTTTCACTAAGAAGGAAGCTAACAGATAGAAAGTAAATATAGTAGCTATAGATATATATTTATATGTAGTATATATATAAAGGGGTGGGGGTGGAGGTGACGATGGAGTGTAGCACTATGTCGAGTCAGTTGACGTCTAGAGAGACGCAACCAACACGACTATGTGCCGCGTGGAGTGTGGATGGAGGATGGATGATGTATGGGACCACGCTTTTTTTGTATGCGTGTATCAGGGAATATCAGCAACTGGTGCAGATATCCCCGTGATACAGCGTATAGTAAATAACGTGAAAATATATGTACATATGTATGTATATAAGTAAATATATCTATATGTATATAAATGTATAAGTATATATGTATAGATATATATAGATATATATGTATTATATATATATATATATATAGGTGTATATGTACATATATATGTATGTATATATGTATATAGCTATGTATATATGTATATAAGTATATATGTATCTAGATATATATATATATATGTGTGTATATATATATGTATATAGATATGTATATATATATATATGTATATAAGTATATATGTAAATATATATATGTATATGGATAAGTATATAGATATATATATAAGTAGATATATATATATATGTATTATATATATATGTATATATATTATATATATATGTATGTATACATAACTATAGATATTACTATGTATATAAGTGTATATATATATATATATATATATATGTATGTATATATTATATATAGATGTATATAAGTATATATATGTTACTATATATAGCTATACGTATAGTGTAAGTGTGTGTGTGGGTGTGTGTGTGTGTCGGTGAAGATGTGTGTGTGTTGGTGTAGTGTGTGTCTGTGAGTGAGTGCAAAAGAGAGAGAATACGTGAGAGAGAGAGAGCGGGAGAGAGAGATCAGCAGAGAGAGAGAGTGGGCTGGAGAGATCGAGAGCGCGGACAATGGCAGCGAGTTAAGTCGTCTGCTCGCGGCGGCGGACGTCTGACGCCGCGTCGTCTGAAGGTGGAGGCGGACGTCTGAAGACGGCGGGTGCGGGCGCGCCTTCGCGCAGGGTTCTGCAGGCCTGCGCGAAGTCGACGAGCGGGCGATGGCGCGGAGGAGCGAGTGTGGAGGAGGTCTGCAGGTGGTCGGTGAGGGCCGCGGAGGGGGGCAGGGGTCGGCGTGAGGCCGTAGCCGGGCGCTGCAGTGCGCGCGGCGGCGGGCTACGGGTGCAACTGCGAGGCGGACAGAACGGAGACGGAGGCGGAGAACGGGCTTGCAGACGCGCGCGGTGGGTTGCGCGCCTGCAGGGAAGGTCGCGGAGGAGGCGGGGGGTGCTGCTGCTGCTGCTGTCGCCGCGGTTTAGCTGCTGCTGCTGCTGCTTCAAGGTTCCGAGCTTGAAGCGGCAGCAATGGCGTGGAGATGAAAACGAAGAGAAAAGAAAACACCACGCCCACCTGCTCGTTGAAGAGCTGGGCGGTGGTGTTCCCACTGTGGTGGTGAGCACCACAGTGGGTTCTCCTGCTCGTCGGGTGCCTCCTCGACGGAGGGCCGGCGTATGGGAGGGGAGAACGGGCGAGGAAGGTGGCTGCGGGTTTTTTCAGCAGCTGCTGCCGCTCTTTCGCGAGGATGAAGCTGCAGCTACTTATAGAGGAGGGGAGAGGGGCGTGTTGGCTGCAGCAGGGAGAGGGCGTGCGAGTTGCAGCTATAGGGAGCGGCGTTGGCAGGGAGACGTGACGGGAAGAGGTGCTGCGTGGCTGCTGCATGCAGCTGCGGGAAGAGTGCAGCCGCGGGAAGGACACAGCCGCGGGAAGAAGAGAAAAGAAGAAATTAAGAGGAAAAATAAAAAGAGGGTGATTTTGCAAGGAGGCACTTGAAAAAAAATGTAACTATGTAGGCGATTGTTTCACTCCTCTTCCTCTCTTGATTAAATGCATGCATGCAAGTGTTTTTACAAATGCGATTACAGGATCCTATTATGCAATGTTAATGCTAGAAAATAGCACAAGAAGGCGTTATTACAGGCGTGTTTTGAGGTGCAAACAACATGCAAGTTCATTTTCTATAATATTCATCATAGTCTTTAAATAAGAAATTTCTAACTTTAGACTAGCATTTTCCTCAATCAATTTAGTATTTTCATTGATTAAATCTTTATTTTCTAATAACAGGTTATTATCCTTAGGACTAGTTTCTATGTTGAGTTGTTTTTATAACCTATCATTTTCATTTTTAAGAAAACTAAGGTTCTTTTTAATATTTTTATTTTCTATCTTGAGTGCTTTACTAACTTCAAAAGTCTCATTAAATGCATCTTGTAAATCAGAATTGACCTCGTTGTCGGAGTTGTTTCTGCTTTCGCTGTCACTATCACTTCCTCTGGCCATGAAACCAAAGCAAGCGATTTCTTCTTCTATAGATTTTTCTTCTTCCTCTTCCTCCGAGCTCGAATCATCCCAAGTGGCTTGGAACACCTTCTTGTTAGACTTCTCCTTTTCCTTCTTCTCCTTTTTGAGAAGAGGGCATTCTAGTCTCAGATGCCTTTTCTCATTGCAGTGGTAGCAACGTCTCGGGCTTTTCTTCTTCTCCTTTTTCTCTTTCTTTGATTCCCTACAAAACTTGGAAAATTTCTTAAGTAAAATTTTAAAGTCTTCATCGTCAGAACTTACCTCGCTATCCGACGTGGCTCTGAAGGTGAGAGTCTTCTTCAATTTTGGCTCTGATGTATCCTTCTTCTACTTCAACTTTGTCTCATAGGTCATTAGATTGCCTAGGAGATCTTCCATGTTGAGCTCCTACACTTCATTTGCCTCCTCGATGGTGGTGACTTTTTGTTCCCACTCCGATCCGAGGGAATGAAGAAGCTTCCCTTGAATCTCCCCCTTGATGAAAGTGTTCCCTAGAGCTTTCAAATTGTTTACTATGAGAGTGAACCTACTATTCATCTCACTTAAAGTTTCGTTAGATTTCATGGAAAAAGACTCAAATTCTTGTGAAAGTAAATTGAGTTTAGAAGTTTTTACCTTAGAGGTACCCTCGTGAGTTACCTCAAGTGTGTGCCAAATCTCATATGCGGTGGCACATTGCGAGATTCGGTTGAACTCTTCCGGGCTGAGTGTGCAATACAACACATTCATTGTTTTCGCGTTGAGCGAGAGTTCCCGGATCTGCTACTGCGAGTATCCTACGTCGGGTCACTCCGGGATCTCATATGGGGTTTCGCAACGTCCCCATAGAGCGAAGTCCGTGGCTTGAAGCCACATCATCATCCTCAGCTTCCAGTAGCTGTAGTTGTTTCCGTCGAAGTAGGATGGTCGGACGGTGGACTACCCCTCTGATATTTTGATCGCGGATGTGCTTCCCTCCATCTGATCTCTTGCCAGTGTGTAACGCTGATCTGCAAGACATAGCTTCGATACCAATTGTAGTTTCCCTGGTAGGAGGGGTAACGCAATAAAGTGCAGAATAAATATATAACAATCTCACAGAAATAGCAATTGCACATTGTACACAATGATTTTTAGGTAGAACCCAAACCAGGTGAAAACTACCACCAAACCCTCTCGATTTAGGTTTTTCTGATCAACCAAGTTGATCAAATCCACTAACGTACTACTTAAACAAGGGTAGAACAACCTCAATTAAAACCACGCTACTTTATACAAGGGTAGCATACCTCAAACCCCTTCTCTTCGTGAGAAGTATTTTGTCTCATGAAGGAGACGGGAATTCGCAAAGCGAATACCCAACTAAATAATAAAGAAAACTACAAATAGTCCTATAGAGTCAACAAAGATATTCTTAACCTAAGCTTCTATAGGAATTAGGATGCTTCCCTTTGCAGAAGCGCGTCGATGATGCGGATGCGTGAACCACGAGGTAGCACTTCGTCGCTCTCGTAAACTACGACAAGAGAGTGGGTGTGCAAATGATTGATTCTCTCTAGATGTAGAACTTGAACTTGGAGAGCAAGAGCTTTTCTTGGACACAAAAGGGTGGAAAGTATGTTGCTATGTGTGTCTTGGTGTTTCTAGGAGTGTGTATGAGTGGCAAAGGTTCTCCTCTATTTATAGAGGCCCTAGGAAGGCTTTGGAAGGCTTTAGAAGGCTTTCATAACTGTTGGGTGCAAGCTCCAAGAAAATCAGGTTGAAATCAGGGTTAACCATTACATTGACAAAGTTATCAAATGTCTGATCTTGGCATCGGACGTCTGGAAAACCAGTTTAAGACGTCTAGGAACAAAGTCAGACGTCTGATTTTAGGTAGGTTTCCTCCCTAAGTTGAATTAGATCTAAACAGGGTTCTAGTGCATTGTCATCAAACGACATACAGGATGCCTGGAACTAAGTCAGGATGTCTGGAAACCTACTTTTCTGTGGGAATGGATTTCCAAGAGAGTGCAACGGCTAGAAAATCTCCGAGAAGAGATTTTGGGTCAGCCGAGGCAAAACGGTCATGTATCAGACGTCTGGGGTCCTCTACGGATGTCTGATACTGGCTAACGGTTATATCCTTCAGTGTTTGCTAAGCCAGCCAATGGTCCATTAGTTGGAGGTCTGGCGAAGTCATCAGACATCTTCTAAGATGTCTGGTCTAAGATCTGGATGTCTGATTTCATCAGATAGAACTAACTAAGTCCAGCCTAAACATAATCGAACATCTGCGTCAACATTCAGACGTCTGATTTTCAGATTAGACGTCTAAAAAGGTTGTTTAAACCCTATTTTGGTTTTCTATGTTCTCTACAGAAAACCTAAGTATCCTAGGGTTATGCGGGTGCTCCTAGGACTATTGTTAGGATACTTTGAGGCTCTTTAACATGAATCTAAGTAACAAAATGAAGAACAACAAAAGAAACAAAATAACAATGATTACAAGGAAAGGAAATCTATCCTATTCTTCATCTCCTTCCTTCTTCAAGCCATCGCTCCTCGCGAATCTCCTCTGTTCTCCATCAACCTTCTCCAATCCATCCTAGATGCAAGCTCGAACTCCATCTAATCACGTCTCCATTTGCAATTGACCTGAAATCTACGACTTCAAGAGCAAATGTTAAATGACACGTGTTTTGTTATCATCAAAATAAATGATCGCGGTGCTCTAGCGCCAACAGCTTTAATACTTTGATCCGAGATAATCCTGAAATGTTAGTCTAGCAATAAACATAACTTTGGTGTATCAAAATAGAGGTGCTTACAAACCGCATTAAAAATTTGAAAGTAGGCAGAAATCTGCTAATCGGAAAGGTAAACCTTTAGGCAAAAACTTTTAAGTCACCTAGGGTTGTAAAAACCTGAAGTCCGTTTTAACTATCGCTTAGTGAGTCTATCACTTTTCACTAGATTCTTAGAACTTGAAGTTCTTTTCGAGTCTTAGGTGGGTTGGGTAGGGATACAATGTTTCCTTGAAACCCTAAACTAAAAAATTCAAAAAATATTAGAAAAGAAGAAAAATAAAAAAATATGTATCTTCCCTTCTTAAAAAAAGGTGAGGACTTGGGCGGTCTGCATTTTGGTAGGCACCCGAACATTGTTGAGTCTTTGTAGTTTAGGTCCTTGGTTGAAATTTTCTATTGTTAATAAACAACTTAGGCCTAAGTAATTGAATCCTAACTCTATTCTTATACATAGCATTTAGTTTAATTTTACTACGGACTAGTAAAAGATAATCATGGGGAAATGATGTATACAAATCCATTTTGGTTAAAATGACTATTTATGCATGTTCCTATGCTTAGAGATGCATTCCATATTATAAATATTACATAGCATGCATCATTCTACATTTAGAATAGTTTGTATAAATTTTAGGTTAATTTGCATACTTTTATGGCTAGGAGAGAAGGAGATTTATTTCAGGGCCTCAGATTGATGATCCGACCATACATATCTTATTAAGATGATGATCGGAGTCCAATGCCTCCGAAATTATCTTGATCGGAGTCTTGTACATTGTGCAATCCGAAGAAGATCAATGGCCAAGAGGCTAGGTGATGTAATTTGAAGCTTTGAATGACCAATCCAACTACACGGATGGATCCAGATCGATGGTCGCAGCCCAATAGCACGAAAATTGACCGAATCTAACGTCCGTGGTGCCACCTGGAAAGTAAAGAAGTTGGACGACAAAGTGGTGCCACGTGGCGCCATCCTAGCCACCCAATATTAGTCACAGCATTTGCCTCTCCTCAAAGGAGAAGGCCTTGATGAGATATCAACCGTTAGATCAAGATCCAATGGTCATGGGCACGTGAGGTTGATTTCCAAACCAAGACACAAGGTCGGCCTTAGCCTAGCGGTGGAGGAAGGCACTCGCATCAAGAGGTTGAGGGTTCGAAACTTGCTGTTTAACGTGAAATCTTCGATGTTTAGAAAGCGCATCATAGCATAGTCGACAAATCGCGCAAAACACTTAAATTTCTAAAGTTGAAATCAATTTGGTGTTTGAGGTTCGTTGGGAGCAAAGATGACAATTCAATTCACTTATCACAATTTACTTCAAAAGGATATGCAAATATGATCAAAACCTTTCTCAAAATAAATCAGAATAGTATATCAATGAAATCAACTATGGGAGTGCAAAAAGATTGGCTTAAATTGGTGATTTGAATCACCAAATTAACCCTAATTTTTAACCTTACAATGAAATATTTCAACAGTATTTCTCAACCACTTAAGAGCAACTTCCACATCAGCAGATGTATCAATCAGAATCAAAGCAAGCAGCCTATCAAACGTCAGGACAAGGCTTCGGACATCTTAATCCAACAGAGCTCACAAGGCATGAAGCCTTTACTTAAGTCTCAGAGAACCAACAGAGGTACAACAGTAGTAGAGTACCCATCAGAGGCATAAGGACCTCTACAGCAAGTAAGTGTTGAGAGAGAGGGCAGGCCTTACTCATTAGAGCAAAACCCCCCTTCTTTCTCTGATTATCTTCTCAATCCTCAGATCGGACCCAGGTAGTCGGATCCACTTCCTAGATAAGAGAGGCATGAGCGTAGGCGAGGGCGTGGACAAGCGTGTGAATGAGTGCATGCTTAGGGTCATGGAGGGACCCTACCCCTGTGTGTGCTAAGGCAAATAGTTGTATGCACTTTTTCCTTATATGTGTAGTTGGAGCTCTTTCCACACACGATGTGGCACTAAGATGACACTTCCTTGCACGTTCAACTGCAGCCAAAGTTCTCTTTTGATTGAGGTAGATAGGAGCACCTACTGCTTCAATTGAAGGCCTGGAGCGAGTTTTGGAAGTGATCATAGCAACTAGAGGTGGGATTGGGGATGACTTGGCCGGAAGATAGTGGACAGAGCTGGAGAAGGAAGTGGCGGCGATGGAGCTCCGACTGTTACTTGAAAGGAGGAATACGGCCTCTCGGCCTTGTCGGAGTAGTTCAAGAGATTCGCTTGAAGGTGGCGAGTGTTTTGGTGGGTGTTGCATGTGGTGTGAAAGTGTGTGCATGCTTGGCGATGGCAGAGAAGGTGCGTGAAGGTGGTGGAGGTCAGTCAGGTGTTTTGGTGGTCAATACCATAATGAGATTAGGGCTTTTGATCATGGTGTACTAGCGAAGCTTCTGGAGATGATGGCAAGTGGTTTGACATAGTGGAGTGGGCATGCATGCTCGCTAGAGGTATGCCATTGCTGGGGAAGGCGAAGGTGGGATAGGCAAGTGGTGAGCAATCCTAAGTGTTGAAGGCATAAAATGAGTTAAGGGGAGGAGAGGAGTTGAAGAGGAGTGTGATTGCGCAACAATCATAGGTCTTAATTGACCTAAATTAGGCTAGGAGTTAGCATAAGTTAGGGTTATTCATGCATGCATATGCATTATCTGCATCTTTACTGCTTTCCTTTAGCTATGCATAAAATAATGTTATAATGTGCTGATTAAGTGCATTATGTCAATTGCAGGGAATAAGCTGATCAGGAGCTGGATCTGGAATAACAGGAGTTGTAGCAGAGCTGGAGCAGAAGGCCTAGTTTAGATGTAGGAATAATAATGTAAGGGAGTTAAAAGTTTGCTATTCTATTAAGTTGGAATAAAGCAGTAAAATGTGAAGAGCTTAGGTCCATCCTAGCCCTAGGATAGCCTAGAGACTTCCCCAAGCCTTAGCCACCCTTAGATTAGGTCACAACATCCTAGGAAGCCCTAAAACCCTAGTTCCAACCCTTCTCTGGACGTCCAGATAAGTTTTAATACGTCCAGGACCCTTAGCCAACTCCCGCACACTTCAAACCCACTTCTGCAATGTTATTGGCAGTCCAGACACGTTGTCAGACGTCTAATTTCTGCAGAATACCCAAAACAGAACTCGAAATCCTTCCTGACTCTAATTGGACGTCCAGAAAACAAGTCTGGACTTCTGATTTTTTATTATAAGATGTCTGATTCTATAATTAGATGTATGACACTGCTCTCCAATTCCTGTTTTGAGATTTAAGCCTTGATCTTGGATCTCTAGGTCCCTAAACCCAATTCCAACCCCATAGGAACCTAAATTAAGGTGCCCTAACCCTAGTACATCACCTCTAGACCTCCCTAAGGACCTAATTAGGTCGTCACTAAACCTAATTGACTTCGATCTTAGTCAATTCCATCAGCCTATTCAATTGGACTCATTGAGTCCAATTAAGCCCTGATCTCCGCCCACACTGTCCAATTGGACTCAGTGAGAGTCCAATTGACCTAGACCTGACTTAATTAAGTTGTTTTACTCTCAATTAAGTTTCCACACACCCAATTAAACTTGTATTAAGTTTAATTGCACTTTACCTTAGTGAATTAGGGTTTATAACCCTAATTTGAGACCTACCTTGACCTAAACCCACTAGAACCCAACCTAATCAACCAAGCCACCTAAGTTTCGACCCACACACACCATCCACAAGAAAATATCTAGCCTAGAGTTCTCTAGAACTCTCTACCATGTGTGGTTGCCTTGGTTGCCAAAAATAGCAACCAAGAGCCATTCAATTTTTAGATCCACATTTGGTGGATCTAAAAACCACCATCAACCCTCTCTCTCTCACTCTCCCACGAGCTCCCACCACAGGCCTCTCTAGAGAAATCCATAATTCTCTAGAGAGCTTCCCTTAGGTCTATAAAAGGACCCCTTGGGTGCCCATTTGCACCCATTCACTCCCTTGGCAATTGCTCTCCATTGGTGCCATTCACGCCACCTCCACTTATACACTCACTCCACCTCCACGAGCTCACTACCACCACCATGGAGGACACCATGCCGAGATGCTGGATCAACCCTACTTCTCTCCAAGGTCGGCCTAAGCTACATTGGCCGCCCCTCATTCTCCTCTCGACCACTCCAAGGCCATCGGGGACCACCCCTGAATGCCCGCTATTCTTCTAGCTCTAGATCATGCTCTTCATAATTTTTATTGCTTTCCCTTACTACTTAGTAGAGTAGTCTTACTTCTCCCCCAATGATGCATGCGAAATCCCCCCGCTGATTCTTGTATGTAATTGTTTTCTAGTAGTTAGATTTAATTTTAGATTTAATTTTAAGCATTCATGTATAAGCTTTCCTCTAGATTTCCTTGTGCAACAACTCTCCAATGATGAATGAAATTGCATTATATATATATATATCTCTTGTGTGTTTGAAATCACCACGAGCTGAATGATTATCAAATTTGCGTGATTTAAGTGCCTGTTCTTTAATTGCCTATATATTATGCACTAGCATGTCGTTTAAATAAAGTAGAGCGGCTTTAAGATCGATTTCAAAAGCAAAAACAACGTCTCCTAGAGACGAACGACCGGGACTCAAAGTCTCGTTATGTTTTTTACAAAACAATATCTTTGTTGGATTGTATTTCGCAACTATACTATGACGCTTTTATCAAAAATGCGATCTACTATCTTCCAACAAATGATGCCGTTGCCGGGGAGATTAGACATAGTTTTCTCTCTTGGTTCCTACGTATACATTTTTGTGCGAAATTGTGAGAGTCACCGAATAAGGCAAATACGCGGAGAGCGAGTTTTCATGAAACTAGGGCTAAGGTGGATGGTTACGACCATTCTTTACGGAATCCTTGGCTGAAGGAGGGTATTGATGTCAAGGTCAGAAATACACCATCCTATCCATCTCTCCCGGTGCCATGAGTAGGCACTTCCACCAAATAAGCCACCCAATGTCTCTTGAGTGCCACCAATCCCTAATAATGCCTCCTCAATAAAGTTCATGGATGTATGCCAGTTGTGTTATGCTGAAAAAATAAAAAATAACAAAATAAAAAAAATGAGAAAAAGAAAAAGAAAAGAATGATGAAAAGAAAGACAAATTGAAAGAAAAAAAATTAGAAAAAGAAGAAAAAAGAAGAAAAGAATGAATATTTAGTGTTTATCAAGGCAATACCACCAAATAAAATTGAGCTCCACCAAATATGGCCTTAACCTATTTTTCTTGTGTTTCTGACTGCCCAAATACTGGTTGAGGAATCCCGACTTAGTGTTAGGGTTATAAGAACTCAATTAAAGTGTTAATGCCTAGTGAGACCACCAAATACAGATCCTATGTGTGAATCTAGTGAGGTTGTGAGCTCTAAGAAAAAGAAAGAAAAAGAGCAAGAGAGAATGAATACAAAGGAATCAGAGGGAGGCATAGTTTTTTCTCGTCTTTCTCTAAGTTAAGTTACTTAGTAATTTGGGAATCTGGATTCTGTAGTACTAGTCTCTATGTAGCACCAAGTGAGAATGAGCCACCAAATATATAATCCTTTCCCTCAAAGATTCTCCACCTAAGCCCAAAGCTGGGGTGAAATTCATAGAATATCTTGAATACCCCGAGGGAAGAAATCTACCTATCCTACTAGAATTTTTATTAGGGGTCAAGTACAGGTTTTAGAGATGTATTAGCTTTCACTCGAATCCATTGCAAAAGCTACATAGTTGCACCTTCATGATTGTCTGGATTTCTAGAGCATAGGATGAAAACAAAAGGGAGAAAAATCTCTATGCAAACACTTGATAAAATAACTAGTCCCTTAGGGACCCTTGTTGTAAATAATTTAGTCTTGCATTTGCTAGGGACTAGCAAGATTTAAGCATGGGGGTATGATTGCGCAGCAATCATAGGTCTTAATTGACCAAAATTAGGCTAGGACCTAGCATAAGTTAGGGTTATTCTTGCATGCATACACATTATCTGCATCTTTACTGCTTTCCTTTAGCTATGCATAAAATAATGTTATAATGTGCTGATTAAGTGCATTATGTCGATTGCAGGGAATAAGCTGATCAGGAGCTGGATCTGAAGCTGGATCAGGAATAACAGGAGTTGTAGTAGAGCTGGAGCAGAAGGCCTAGTTTAGATGTAGGAATAATAATGTAAGGGGGTTAAAAGTTTGCTATTCTATTAAGTAGGAATAAAGTAGTAAATTGTGAAGAGCTTAGGTCCATCCTAGCCCTAGGATAGCCTAAAGACTTCCCCAAGCCTTAGCTACCCTTAGATTAGGTCACAAAACCCTAGGAAGCCCTAAAACCCTAGTTCCAACCCTTCTCTAGACGTCCAGATAAGTTTTAAGACATCCAGGACCCACAGCCAACACCCGCACACTTCAAACCCACTTCTGCAGTGTTATTGGACGTCCAGACACTTTGTCAGACGTCTAATTTCTGCAGAATAACCAAAACAGAACCCGAAATCCTTCCTAAGTCTGATTGGACGTCCAGACAACAAGTCTGGACTTCTGATTTCTGAGTATAAGACGTCTGATTATATAATTAGACATTTGATACTGCTCTCCAATTCCTGTTTTGAGATTTAAGCCTTGATCTTAGATCTCTAGGTCCCTAAACCCAATTCCAACCCCATAGGAACCTAAATTAAGGTGCCCTAACCCTAGTACATCACCTCTAGACCTCCCTAAGGACCTAATTAGGTCCTCACTAAACCTAATTGACTTGGATCTTAGTCAATTCCATTAGCCTATTCAATTGGACTCACTGAGTCCAATTGAGCCCTGATCTCAGCACATACTGTCCAATTGGACTCAGTGAGAGTCCAATTGACCTAGACCTGACTTAATTGAGTTGTTTTACTCTCAACTAAGTTTCCACACACCCAATTAAACTTGTATTAAGTTTAATTGCACTTTACCTTAGTGAATTAGGGTTTATAACCCTAATTTGAGACCTACCTTGACCTAAGCCCACTAGAACCCAACCTAATCAACCTAGCCACCTAAGTTTCGACCCACACACACCCACAGACACCATCCACGCGAAAATATCTAGCATGGAGTTCTCTAGGACTCTCTACCATGTGTGGTTGCCTTGGTTGCCAAAAATAGCAACCAAGAGCCATTCAATTTTTAGATCCACATTTGGTGGATCTAAAAACCACCATCCACCCTCTCTCTCTCTCTCTCTCCCATGAGCTCCCACCATAGGCCTCTCTAGATAATTCCATAATTCTCCAGAGAGCTTCCCATAGGTCTATAAAAAGACCCCTTGGGTGCCCATTTGCACCCATTCACTCCCTTGGCAATTGCTCTCCATTGGTGCCATTCACGCCACCTCCACTTTTCCACTCACTCCACCTCCACGAGCTCACTACCACCACAATGGAGGACACCATGCCCGGATGCTGGATCGACCCTACTTCTCTCCTACGGTCGGCCTAAGCTACATTGGCCGCCCCTCATTCTCCTCTCAACCACTCCAAGGCCATCGGGGACCACCCCTGAATGCCCTCTATTCTTCTATCTCTATATCATGCTCTTCATAATTTTTATTGCTTTCATTTACTGCTTAGTAGAGTAGTCTTACTTCTCCCCCAATGATGCATGCAAAATCCCCCCGCTGATTCTTGTATGCAATCGTTTTCTGGTAGTTAGATTTAATTTTAGATTTAATTTTAAGCATTCATGTATAAGCTTTCCTCTAGATTTCCTTGTGCAACAACTCTCCAATGATGAATGAAATTGCATTATATATATATATATCTCTTGTGTGTTTGAAATCACCACGAGCTGAATGATTATCAAATTTGCGTGATTTAAGTGCCTATTCTTTAATTGCCTATATATTATGCACTAGCATGTCGTTTAAATAAAGTAGAGCGGATTTAAGATCGATTTCAAAAGCAAAAACAACGCCTCCTAGAGACGAACGACCGGGACTCAAAGTCTCGTTATGTTTTTTACAAAACAATATCTTTGTTGGATTGTATTTCGCAACTATACTATGACGCTTTTATCAAAAATGCGATCTACGATCTTCCAACAAATGATGCCGTTGCCGGGGAGATTAGACATAGTTTTCGCTCTTGGTTCCTACGTATACATTTTTGTGCGAAATTGTGAGAGTCACCGAATAAGGCAAATACGCGGAGAGCGAGTTTTCATGAAACTAGGGCTAAGGTGGATGGTTACGACCATTCTTTACGGAATCCTTGGCTGAAGGAGGGTATTGATGTCAAGGTCAGAAATACACCATCCTATCCATCTCTCCCGGTGCCATGAGTAGGCACTTCCACCAAATAAGCCACCCAATGTCTCTTGAGTGCCACCAATCCCTAATAATGCCTCCTCAATAAAGTTCATGGATGTATGCCAGTTGTGTTATGCTGAAAAAATAAAAAATAACAAAATAAAAAAATGAGAAAAAGAAAAAGAAAAGAATGATGAAAAGAAAGACAAATTGAAAGAAAAAAAATTAGAAAAAGAAGAAAAAAGAAGAAAAGAATGAATATTTAGTGTTTATCAAGGCAATACCACCAAATAAAATTGAGCTCCACCAAATATGGCCTTAACCTATTTTTCTTGTGTTTCTGACTGCCCAAATACTGGCTGAGGAATCCCGACTTAGTGTTAGGGTTATAAGAACTCAATTAAAGTGTTAATGCCTAGTGAGACCACCAAATACAGATCCTATGTGTGAATCTAGTGAGGTTGTGAGCTCTAAGAAAAAGAAAGAAAAAGAGCAAGAGAGAATGAATACAAAGGAATCAGAAGGAAGCATAGTTTTTTCTCGTCTTTCTCTAAGCTAAGTTACTTAGTAATTTGGGAATCTGGATTCTGTAGTACTAGTATCTATGTAGCACCAAGTGAGAATGAGACACCAAATATATAATCCTTTCCCTCAAAGATTCTCCACCTAAGCCCAAAGCTGGGGTGAAATTCATAGAATATCTTGAATACCCCGAGGGAAGAAATCTACCTATCCTACTAGAATTTTTATTAGGGGTCAAGTACAGGTTTTAGAGATGTATTAGCTTTCACTCGAATCCATTGCAAAAGCTACATAGTTGCACCTTCATGATTGTCTGGATTTCTAGAGCATAGGATGAAAACAAAAGGGAGAAAAATCTCTATGCAAACACTTGATAAAATAACTAGTCCCTTAGGGACCCTTGTTGTAAATAATTTAGTCTTGCATTTGCTAGGGACTAGCAAGATTTAAGCATGGGGGTATGATTGCGCAGCAATCATAGGTCTTAATTGACCAAAATTAGGCTAGGACCTAGCATAAGTTAGGGTTATTCTTGCATGCATACGCATTATCTGCATCTTTACTGCTTTCCTTTAACTATGCATAAAATAATGTTATAATGTGCTGATTAAGTGCATTATGTCGATTGCAGGGAATAAGCTGATCAGGAGCTGGATCTGAAGCTGGATCAGGAATAACAGGAGTTGTAGTAGAGCTGGAGCAGAAGGCCTAGTTTAGATGTAGGAATAATAATGTAAGGGGGTTAAAAGTTTGCTATTCTATTAAGTAGGAATAAAGTAGTAAATTGTGAAGAGCTTAGGTCCATCCTAGCCCTAGGATAGCCTAAAGACTTCCCCAAGCCTTAGCTACCCTTAGATTAGGTCACAAAACCCTAGGAAGCCCTAAAACCCTAGTTCCAACCCTTCTCTAGACGTCCAGATATGTTTTAAGACGTCCAGGACCCTCAGCCAACACCCGCACACTTCAAACCCACTTCTGCAGTGTTATTGGACGTCCAGACACTTTGTCAGACGTCTAATTTCTGCAGAATAACCAAAACAGAACCCGAAATCCTTCCTAAGTCTGATTGGACGTCCAGACAACAAGTCTGGACTTCTGATTTCTGAGTATAAGACGTCTGATTATATAATTAGACATTTGATACTGCTCTCCAATTCCTGTTTTGAGATTTAAGCCTTGATCTTAGATCTCTAGGTCCCTAAACCCAATTCCAACCCCATAGGAACCTAAATTAAGGTGCCCTAACCCTAGTACATCACCTCTAGACCTCCCTAAGGACCTAATTAGGTCCTCACTAAACCTAATTGACTTCGATCTTAGTCAATTCCATTAGCCTATTCAATTGGACTCACTGAGTCCAATTGAGCCCTGATCTCAGCTCATACTGTCCAATTGGACTCAGTGAGAGTTCAATTGACCTAGACCTGACTTAATTGAGTTGTTTTACTCTCAACTAAGTTTCCACACACCCAATTAAACTTGTATTAAGTTTAATTGCACTTTACCTTAGTGAATTAGGGTTTATAACCCTAATTTGAGACCTACCTTGACCTAAGCCCACTAGAACCCAACCTAATCAACCTAGCCACCTAAGTTTCGACCCACACACACCCACAGACACCATCCACGCGAAAATATCTAGCATGGAGTTCTCTAGGACTCTCTACCATGTGTGGTTGCCTTGGTTGCCAAAAATAGCAACCAAGAGCCATTCAATTTTTAGATCCACATTTGGTGGATCTAAAAACCACCATCCACCCTCTCTCTCTCTCTCTCTCCCATGAGCTCCCACCATAGGCCTCTCTAGATAATTCCATAATTCTCCAGAGAGCTTCCCATAGGTCTATAAAAAGACCCCTTGGGTGCCCATTTGCACCCATTCACTCCCTTGGCAATTGCTCTCCATTGGTGCCATTCACGCCACCTCCACTTTTCCACTCACTCCACCTCCACGAGCTCACTACCACCACAATGGAGGACACCATGCCCGGATGCTGGATCGACCCTACTTCTCTCCTACGGTCGGCCTAAGCTACATTGGCCGCCCCTCATTCTCCTCTCAACCACTCCAAGGCCATCGGGGACCACCCCTGAATGCCCTCTATTCTTCTATCTCTATATCATGCTCTTCATAATTTTTATTGCTTTCATTTACTGCTTAGTAGAGTAGTCTTACTTCTCCCCCAATGATGCATGCAAAATCCCCCCGCTGATTCTTGTATGCAATCGTTTTCTGGTAGTTAGATTTAATTTTAGATTTAATTTTAAGCATTCATGTATAAGCTTTCCTCTAGATTTCCTTGTGCAACAACTCTCCAATGATGAATGAAATTGCATTATATATATATATATCTCTTGTGTGTTTGAAATCACCACGAGCTGAATGATTATCAAATTTGCGTGATTTAAGTGCCTATTCTTTAATTGCCTATATATTATGCACTAGCATGTCGTTTAAATAAAGTAGAGCGGATTTAAGATCGATTTCAAAAGCAAAAACAACGCCTCCTAGAGACGAACGACCGGGACTCAAAGTCTCGTTATGTTTTTTACAAAACAATATCTTTGTTGGATTGTATTTCGCAACTATACTATGACGCTTTTATCAAAAATGCGATCTACGATCTTCCAACAAATGATGCCGTTGCCGGGGAGATTAGACATAGTTTTCGCTCTTGGTTCCTACGTATACATTTTTGTGCGAAATTGTGAGAGTCACCGAATAAGGCAAATACGCGGAGAGCGAGTTTTCATGAAACTAGGGCTAAGGTGGATGGTTACGACCATTCTTTACGGAATCCTTGGCTGAAGGAGGGTATTGATGTCAAGGTCAGAAATACACCATCCTATCCATCTCTCCCGGTGCCATGAGTAGGCACTTCCACCAAATAAGCCACCCAATGTCTCTTGAGTGCCACCAATCCCTAATAATGCCTCCTCAATAAAGTTCATGGATGTATGCCAGTTGTGTTATGCTGAAAAAATAAAAAATAACAAAATAAAAAAATGAGAAAAAGAAAAAGAAAAGAATGATGAAAAGAAAGACAAATTGAAAGAAAAAAAATTAGAAAAAGAAGAAAAAAGAAGAAAAGAATGAATATTTAGTGTTTATCAAGGCAATACCACCAAATAAAATTGAGCTCCACCAAATATGGCCTTAACCTATTTTTCTTGTGTTTCTGACTGCCCAAATACTGGCTGAGGAATCCCGACTTAGTGTTAGGGTTATAAGAACTCAATTAAAGTGTTAATGCCTAGTGAGACCACCAAATACAGATCCTATGTGTGAATCTAGTGAGGTTGTGAGCTCTAAGAAAAAGAAAGAAAAAGAGCAAGAGAGAATGAATACAAAGGAATCAGAAGGAAGCATAGTTTTTTCTCGTCTTTCTCTAAGCTAAGTTACTTAGTAATTTGGGAATCTGGATTCTGTAGTACTAGTATCTATGTAGCACCAAGTGAGAATGAGACACCAAATATATAATCCTTTCCCTCAAAGATTCTCCACCTAAGCCCAAAGCTGGGGTGAAATTCATAGAATATCTTGAATACCCCGAGGGAAGAAATCTACCTATCCTACTAGAATTTTTATTAGGGGTCAAGTACAGGTTTTAGAGATGTATTAGCTTTCACTCGAATCCATTGCAAAAGCTACATAGTTGCACCTTCATGATTGTCTGGATTTCTAGAGCATAGGATGAAAACAAAAGGGAGAAAAATCTCTATGCAAACACTTGATAAAATAACTAGTCCCTTAGGGACCCTTGTTGTAAATAATTTAGTCTTGCATTTGCTAGGGACTAGCAAGATTTAAGCATGGGGGTATGATTGCGCAGCAATCATAGGTCTTAATTGACCAAAATTAGGCTAGGACCTAGCATAAGTTAGGGTTATTCTTGCATGCATACGCATTATCTGCATCTTTACTGCTTTCCTTTAACTATGCATAAAATAATGTTATAATGTGCTGATTAAGTGCATTATGTCGATTGCAGGGAATAAGCTGATCAGGAGCTGGATCTGAAGCTGGATCAGGAATAACAGGAGTTGTAGTAGAGCTGGAGCAGAAGGCCTAGTTTAGATGTAGGAATAATAATGTAAGGGGGTTAAAAGTTTGCTATTCTATTAAGTAGGAATAAAGTAGTAAATTGTGAAGAGCTTAGGTCCATCCTAGCCCTAGGATAGCCTAAAGACTTCCCCAAGCCTTAGCTACCCTTAGATTAGGTCACAAAACCCTAGGAAGCCCTAAAACCCTAGTTCCAACCCTTCTCTAGACGTCCAGATATGTTTTAAGACGTCCAGGACCCTCAGCCAACACCCGCACACTTCAAACCCACTTCTGCAGTGTTATTGGACGTCCAGACACTTTGTCAGACGTCTAATTTCTGCAGAATAACCAAAACAGAACCCGAAATCCTTCCTAAGTCTGATTGGACGTCCAGACAACAAGTCTGGACTTCTGATTTCTGAGTATAAGACGTCTGATTATATAATTAGACATTTGATACTGCTCTCCAATTCCTGTTTTGAGATTTAAGCCTTGATCTTAGATCTCTAGGTCCCTAAACCCAATTCCAACCCCATAGGAACCTAAATTAAGGTGCCCTAACCCTAGTACATCACCTCTAGACCTCCCTAAGGACCTAATTAGGTCCTCACTAAACCTAATTGACTTCGATCTTAGTCAATTCCATTAGCCTATTCAATTGGACTCACTGAGTCCAATTGAGCCCTGATCTCAGCACATACTGTCCAATTGGACTCAGTGAGAGTTCAATTGACCTAGACCTGACTTAATTGAGTTGTTTTACTCTCAACTAAGTTTCCACACACCCAATTAAACTTGTATTAAGTTTAATTGCACTTTACCTTAGTGAATTAGGGTTTATAACCCTAATTTGAGACCTACCTTGACCTAAGCCCACTAGAACCCAACCTAATCAACCTAGCCACCTAAGTTTCGACCCACACACACCCACAGACACCATCCACGCGAAAATATCTAGCATGGAGTTCTCTAGGACTCTCTACCATGTGTGGTTGCCTTGGTTGCCAAAAATAGCAACCAAGAGCCATTCAATTTTTAGATCCACATTTGGTGGATCTAAAAACCACCATCCACCCTCTCTCTCTCTCACTCTCCCATGAGCTCCCACCATAGGCCTCTCTAGATAATTCCATAATTCTCCAGAGAGCTTCCCATAGGTCTATAAAAAGACCCCTTGGGTGCCCATTTGCACCCATTCACTCCCTTGGCAATTGCTCTCCATTGGTGCCATTCACGCCACCTCCACTTTTCCACTCACTCCACCTCCACGAGCTCACTACCACCACAATGGAGGACACCATGCCCGGATGCTGGATCGACCCTACTTCTCTCCTACGGTCGGCCTAAGCTACATTGGCCGCCCCTCATTCTCCTCTCAACCACTCCAAGGCCATCGGGGACCACCCCTGAATGCCCTCTATTCTTCTATCTCTATATCATGCTCTTCATAATTTTTATTGCTTTCATTTACTGCTTAGTAGAGTAGTCTTACTTCTCCCCCAATGATGCATGCAAAATCCCCCCGCTGATTCTTGTATGCAATCGTTTTCTGGTAGTTAGATTTAATTTTAGATTTAATTTTAAGCATTCATGTATAAGCTTTCCTCTAGATTTCCTTGTGCAACAACTCCCCAATGATGAATGAAATTGCATTATATATATATATATATATATATATATATATATATATATATATATATATATATATATATATATATATATATCTTTTATGTGTTTGAAATCACCACGATCTGAATGATTATCATATTTGCGTGATTTAAGTGCCTGTTCTTTAATTGCCTATATATTATGCACCAGCATGTTGTTTAAATAAAGTAGAGTGGCTTTAAGATTGATTTCAAAAGCAAAAACAACACCTCCTAGAGACGAACGACCGGGACTCAAAGTCTCGTTATTTCTTTTACAAAATAATATCTTTGTTGGACCGTATTTCGCAACTATACTACGACGCTTTTATCAAAAATGCGATCTACGATCTTCCAACAGAGTGGTTGCAGATGAAGTGAGAGCAGAGATGACACTGGCTATGATTGCTCGGCACCAAAGACGAAGAAGCTCCAGAGATGAGGACGACGATGAGGAAGGGGTCGGAGAGTTCGTTATAGGTATGGCGAGGTACGGAAGGAAGAGAGGAAGCTTTTCCCATTGCCTATGGTATGTGGCAGCAGGCGAGGAAGCCGAAGGTCACTAGAGCGGACTTGGAGTAGGCTGAAGGTAGAAGGAGGTTTCTAGGCCAAAATCTCCCTAAGGAGCAAGAACTTGCGAGGGGGTTCCTTTTAAAGGTGTGAGGGTAGGTTCTAAGCATGGGAAGAAGCTCGAAGAGCTCAAAGTTTCAAGGAAGAAAATCCCCAAAATTTCGAGCATTCGCATGATCTTTACGGTGCAAATCAAGGCCCCAGATTTGGTTCAGGAGATAGAGGGATCTCTTAGGATCAAACCCCTCGTAATATTTTCATATGAATTTTAGGGGATTTAGATGAATTTTATCCTGACCAAAACCTCTTTAATTTAAATGGGTCTAAAATTAGGGTTTGATGTGCTGTTGTAGTTCTCGAAATGCGTCAAACCCCATTCTTTCTGTATGGACCCACTTATAAGACTTTAATGTTTAGTTAACCTTCAATTTACCCTTGACAAACTCTGTGGTTATTCTGTGTTCATGATATGCTGTTAAAATTGCAAAATTAACCCTGATTTCCTATTTTCCTTTCAAATAGAATGACATGGAATTATGACCCTCGGATGATTATGTATGAGAATTTATCCATCAAACTTGACTAAAGTGCCTAGTTAGGGTTTATGCTGGTGTTCCCATCACTTGCCGACCCTCTTAATCCATAAGCATGTGCTGAAATCAAAATTCAGTCGTTAGATCTTCATCGAGTAGGTGCAATGCTTCCACGTGGATGAATCTCGCATGCTGGATTCGTGCGATGTGCATACGCACTCGATCATGCACTAACTCACAGTCTATCACATGCGCATGATCCGGAACGCTGGTCTTCAAGAGATCTCAGCCTCTCATTGCCCATCCAACGACCACGATCCTCTCTCCTACGCTAGTTCAAATTTTTAGAGCATGATTTGAGTGCATGATCGATCACTTTACTCAACTCAGTAATTTAGTTAATTTTACTTAATTAAGAGTAGAAAAAGTCACTTAGGTTAACTCAAAATTATGTCGGTTGTGTAGTACAGGGTTGAATTAACCTAACATTTTAGAAATTTTTACTGGTTGAGTCCAGGTCGTTCACTGGGAGGTATAATTCATTCTAAATTTACGAATTATCTTTTATTTCTTTATAAGTTTAGGAGGTATAATTAAGTTGATTTTAAGAACATGAATTTTGCCAAAATATTAATTAAAATGAAATAACATGCAAAATCCCATAACAGAACATATTTACTCAAAATGATCTACTTTATTAACAAGTAAACATGTTAGTTTTCCAATTTTATTTCAAAATAAATTAAGGCAATAAGAGTTCTTTTATTAAAACATGCCTTATTACAACATTTAACAACAAAAAAAGAATTTAAAGTGATACAAGAAAAGAAAAACTTCTTTTCATCAGCCTCTCTTTTCTTCTTCTTCTTTCTCTTCTTTTGTTTATCCTTTATCTTTTATTCTCTCTCGAGCTCTTTAATTTCTTTTTCTGTTCTGCTCCTGCCTTTTCCTTTCTCTTCTTTCTTTCTTCTTCTTAGTTCCCTTAGTCTTCTTCGTCTTTTGTTCCTTTGTAGTGGTTTTTCTCCTCCTTAGCTGCTGAGCCTTACCACTTCTTCCTCAGTACTTAGCCATCAGCTCTTTCTTTTCTTTAAGCCGACTAGACCAGGTTTATTTTCCTTTTTAAGCAAAAATTATTTTATTTGCTGCGAAGTCCTTTCGAGGATACACAGCACCCTGAGACCAGGGTGGGACCAGACCCTACTCGGTCCTCACTTGATTTCATTAGGTTCGATTTCGGCTTATTTTTCGGTTCATACTTTCGAGCCAATCTGGCTCAACCTGGCCTCCCAAGCCTCGCCCCCTAGGACCACACTCACTCACGCCCACTCAGGCACACACCTGTAGGCTCACATGCTCGCACACACACACACACATGCTCAATAGGTCAGATGCTTAGTTCGTGCCCAGCGCTTGACGACTGGGGAGCCTACAACACAAATTACTTTTATTCCAAGGCGCCTGCTCAGAGCTAACCGATGTGGGACTATGTTAACGCCTTCCATACCCAACTTCAACCGATCATAACTGTTATAATCCATGTTGTTAAGCCTTTTTAAGACGTCCCGACTTTAGGTCAGACATCTGGTAAGATGTCAGGATTGAGGGTCGGACGTCTTGTAAGACGTCTGGACTAATTCCCAAATGTCTGAAAATCAAAAATTTTGAGTACGAGCTCGCGTCTGCGTGCTTGCTACGTGCAGATAGTACACGTCCCTCATTTTCTTCTTCTTCTCTCTCCTTCCGCCCGACGAAAACCCTAAACTTATACCCTTATATAAGGCCCCCATCTCTCCCTCATTCCACCCCCATTTCCCCAGCCACTTTCCTCCTTCCTCCAGTGAGAGCAACAAAGTGAGAACGGCGGGGAGGAGCGACGCGAGAGGAAAGGAGGAGCAGCTTTTGAAGGAGAGGAGAACAAGCTTGCGAGCTCGCGTGGGAGCTTGTCGGCGAGCTCACGGTAGGGCGACCGTGTGCGCAAGGTGGAGGAGTGCATCGGGGAGGTCCTCCCTGACATTGCTACAGTCGGAGTAGCAGGCGAGAGGGCGCTACGAGGCCACACACGCCGCAAGAGGGTGGAAGTAGGTTCTGGTTCTGGGTTTTTCCCAGAATCAGACGTCTGGAGCGACGTCCAAGCGACGTAGCATACGTCTGGAGGAGGTTCCAGAAGACTGAGGAGTAGACTTCGCGAAGGTACCTCTTCTTTGTGGATACGGCCATGCAGGCCGTTCCGCCGAGGCACTGTTTCATGCCTTTTTGAGGAGATTTCATTGATTCACGCAGGAGTTGCTTTGGGAAGGCACTGGACACGTCCTCCCACGCACTTCAGACGTTTGGGCGAGGCACCAGATGATGGAAAGTGCTTCCAGACATCCAGAGAGGTGGTTGGACATCTGGAACTGGGTCCAGATGGTCCAGCGCAGTTTCTAGACATCTGAGGAGTGGCGCAAAACTTGAGGTATGGCACTGGACACTTTTAAGACATCTGGAAGTTGTTCCAGATGTTTGATTTGAGTCAGAATCACTGTTTTTGACCCGTTTAGGGTCCGTTTGAGGTCTGATTTCCGCAATTAAGATACCAATGTTTCCCGTGTGAATTCCCCTATTTGTTGGAATACTTTCTATACTATTCTGAGTATTCTCTTGTGACTGATCCTCGTGATAGGACTTGTTTCCGTTGCGGGCTCGGGGCTTACTGAGGCACGTGAGCCTGCCGTTCAAGCCCCCACTACTCCTGGGTTTACTGGTAGAGTGGCTTCCCCTGAATTTAATTACAACCTAATTGCATGTGTGAATGAATGATTAGAACCTAGGATATGGCATGAATCCTAAGACTAGAAATACTGGATTGTCTGTATTGAATGAATGAATTGCAGTTTTGAATGAGTAGGTAGAAAGATAACAACTACCTGTAAATGAATAACAGTTACCTGTGAAATTAGTATTTGTGCTAATTAACCGTTGCATGTAACTTTCCTATCGCACAAGTGATATTACATAATATGAGCTGCATGTATATAATTTGGAAATGGAAAGATGAATGTTGTAAACACGAGCTACTAGTGAATAACCTAAATGTGGAAACGTGAACGATAGAATTACAATCTGCATGGGTATAACCTAAGAATGGAATTAGAAATGATGAAACCTGGTATGGAATGTCATGAGGAATATGAGCATGAACCCTATTGGGAATTAGGAGATGAACTCCTGGAAATAAATGGAATAAATTTGGGAATGTGTTGGGAAGTGTGTTGGCCCTTGAGTACATGGTACCAAGGGGAGCACATGTTACGTCTTAGTGTAGAGGGGAGCTTGCCACCTTCAGGTTGAGACCTGGGGTGGGTTTGGCCACTTTGCACCGACTCTGTGTCCCTCGTGTACACTGTACCGGGGAGAGCTACTAGTGTAGGGAGAGAGCTAGCCACCCCACGAGGCTTGGGGTTCAGCTAGCTGCCCTACACCGACTTGTTAGGCCTGCTGGGAAAACCAGGGTAGTCAGGAAAGGGTGCGTGGACTGTGGAGCGGTGAGACCTCTGTTTGGTTCTTAGGGGCTAGACCCCTGTTACTGAGAGGGCTATGCCCTATAATAGTTCCGTGCTGTACTTTAGGCGCACTCGCTAACGGAAATGACTGACCGCGTGTCAGTGCGAGGTAGCTACTTGTGCGCTTATCGCTCGTGCCATAGTCACCATTACATTTGTCCATGACCTTGGGGTGGTTGATTGGGTGTAGGACCACCACGGGGGACTCTCCCGGCCAGGAGAGCACCACGTGCGACTTCTACTCTTCGGAAAAGACTGCTATCAATATCGTTCCCACAAGGAACATTCGTGATCAAGAAAGAGACCTGATAAATAAACCAAGTGGTGAAAGAAAGAATAATTAGTTAAAGAAAGAAATTGAAAAACAACAGCTAGCTATCCACCTTTACTGCTTTACTTAGTTGGTTGCCACTCTACTCAGCATTCACTGATGTTTTGTACTCATAACCCCTTTTCAGGTCCAAGTGTTGAGCAACCAGAGCCTTCGGCTGCAGAGGGTCTAAGGGCCCAGTAGAGCCCAGTACTTGTAGCTTCTTATTGTACTTCCTTTCAGTTGTACTGAGTAGTTCTTGCACCTCTGTACTATGACATTCTGCACTTTATATTCTTGTACCTTTTTGCTTTCCTACTGTTGTGGTTGTGTATACTATAGTAGTTTTACTTCTTTGCTGCTGTAGTTTGTTACTGTCAGTTGCTTAGCATGATGAATGTAGTTTACTTTCCTGCTTTTCGGTTACTTTCTCATTGGACGACTGGGTCTTGGGATCAGTCTAGTTGGTCCGGTCTCGTGTCCGGTAGGGATTCGGGAACTGGGCCGTAACAAGATGGTATCAGAGTATGGTCGTCCCGAGAAGTGAACCAACTATCTTGAGAATAACCAATTCACGTGCTTGTAACTAGAGTAACCGCCACAACGTACCTTTTGACATCTGTTTTGAGGTTCTTTTGCTGAATGTCCGTTAGATTTTTCGTCTTCCTGTTCTGTGTCTGCGTCTCCTTGCAGGAGATGCCTCAACGTGGAGCTACCAGCCAAACTACTCACAGGGCCGGCAAGAGAGGAGGCATGCGATGCCCGCAGGAGAGCCGTCATGCTTTGTGGGGCCGTCAGTAGCCTTTGGAGGAACCAGCACTGGACTCCCGCCCAGCTGTCAGCAAGGACCTACCGAGGGTGGGAGTCGAGTTCCCCTTTGCTACTAGTGTGGCCAACCGGGCCACCTCATGAGGGACTGCCCATCTAGGGCTGCAGGTCAGCAGATGCTCCCCGCACTGAGCACTGGAAGACAAGCAGGAGGCCATGGTTCCCAGGAGCGTAGGGGAGGATAGCAGTCATGGGGAGGGTACCGCCCAACGGTTACTCATCCGACGCAGAGTGTGGCTGCTTCTTCCACACTGAGAACTAAGGGGCATATTAACGTCTTGACACATAGAGACACCAGAGCTTCAGGTTCAGTGGTGGCTGGTATGGTTACAGTTTCCGACAGACTAGTTTACACACTTTTGATTCCGATGCCACGCACTCGTTTGTTGCTGTTAGTTTTGCTGTCAGTTTGTGACAGGACTGTGTGTTGTTAGAGGATCCATTTATGATCAGCGGTTCGGGTAGTCAGCTGTTTGTAGCTGAGGAGGTTTAGACAGGCTGTGAGGTCAGTGTTGGGGTACACAGCCTCCCTGCTGATCTGATTGTGATACTGATGGAGGACTTTGACGTGATTCTAGGGATGGACTAGCTGTCCACTTAACATGCTTTGGTGGACTATTTTGAGAGGAAGACAGTCTTCTCCATACCGAAGATGCCTTCTTTTGAGTTTCACGGGCAACCAGTGGATGGAGGCTTCAGGTGCATTTCTGCACTTCGGGCGGTGATACTTTTGGGCCAGGAGTGTGAGGGCTTTCTGGGTTGTGTCGTGGTAGAGCCCAGCCCCATGGCAGACTTTCAGAGTATCCCGGTGGTCAGAGAGTACCCCGACGTGTTCCCAAAAGAGCTGCACGGACTACCGCCTGAGTGTGAGATCGAGTTCAAGATGTCACTGGTATCGAGGACCAGCCCCATTTCTACAACACCTTATAGGATGTCACCACTTGAGTGTGAGAGCTCAAGTCCCAGTTGTACGACCTTCTGGAGAAGGGCTTTGTGAGGCCCAGTGCATCTTCGTGGGGAGCCCAAGTATTATTTGTGAAGAAGAAAGATGGTACCCTATGCCTTTGTGTGGACTACAGATAGCAGAACAGGGTCACCATCAATAACAGGTATCCGCTACCGAGGATTGATGATCTGTTTGACCAGTTGCGAGGTGACATAGTTTTCTCCAAGATGGACTTGAGGTCTGGCTACCACCAGTTGAGGATCAAGGAGACCGACGTCTCCAAGACAGCTTTTCGCACCTGGTATGGACACTATGAGTTTTTGGTCATGCCATTTGGGATGACCAATGCCCCACTACTTTCATGGATTTGATGAACCGGGTGTTCAGACCATATTTGGATCAATTTGTGGTGGTATTTATTGATGATGTGCTCATTTACTCTCAGGATCAGGTGCAGCATGGACAGCACTTGTAAATGGTTTTGGACAAATTGAGACGACATAGGCTGTATGCCAAATACAGCAAGTGCGAGTTCTGGTTGAGGCAGGTGACCTTCCTAGGTATGTGATTTCAGGAGATGGCCTGGCTGTGGACCCAGCCAAGGTAGAGGCAATGCTCAGGTGGGAGAGACCATGTACAATGATAGAGATCCACAGTTTCTTAGGACTGGCAGGATACTACCGGTGGTTTATCAGAGGTTTCTCGCAGATTGCACGTCCTATGGCACAGTTGACCTGGAAAGACGTGTCCTTTTCTTGGACAGGCACTTATGAGGGGGGTTTTTAGGAGCTGAAGGAGAGGCTGACTTCGGCTCCCATGCCTACCATCCCAAACAATAGTAGCGGGATCGTTGTGTACATGGATGCCTCTTTGCAGGGGTTAGGGGGTGTGCTCATGCAACGGGGTCACGTTGTCACTTACACTTCGCGACAACTAAAGCCCCATGAGAATAGCTACCCTACCCATGACCTAGAGCTGGCAACTGTCGTCTTTGCGCTGAAGACTTGCAGACACTACCTGTACGGTGAGACCTTTGAGATATTCACGGATCATAAGAGCCTCAGGTACTTGTTTGATTAGAAGGAGCTCAACATGAGATAGAGATGTTGGTTAGAGCTCTTGAAGGACTATGACTGCATCATTTCCTACCATCCGGGGAAGGCTAATGTGATGGTTGACACCCTGAGCCAGAAGGCGCCTGCCCATTTAGCCAGTTTACAAGCACAGAGTTGGAGACTCATGGAGGAGATGGGCAGTTGGTGACCCCTAGAGTTACTGGGGCACTGTGGGGCAGTTACTGTGACACAACAGACGAGGCTAGAGCTGATAGACTACATCATCACAGGACAGATAACAGACCTGTACCTACAGTCGTTGCATAACAGAGTACTATCAGGGGACCCTGGAGCTTCTCCTTTACTGACGGGGTGCTGTGCATGAGGGGACATTTGTGCGTTCCCAAGGACGAGGAGTTACTGAGAGAGCTCTTGACTGAGGCACAAAGTTCTAGGTTCACCATACATCTTGGGAACACAAAGATGTATCATGATATGAGATGTGACTTTTGGTGGAGGGGGATGAAGCGGGATGTAGGTGAATTCGTGCAGTAGTGTTTAGTATGCCAGCTGGTGAAGGCTGAGCATCAGAGGCCTGCAGGGCCATTGCAGCCACTTCCAGTGCCAGAGTGGAAGTGGGAGAGACTTGGTGGTGGGCTTGCTTGTTACCCAGTGAGGACACAACACAGTCTAGGTGATTGTAGATAGATTGACGAAGACGACACATTTCTTGCCGATCCGAGTCACCTTGGGACCAGCACAGTTGGCAGAGAGGTATATCTGTGATGTGGAACATCTGCATAGAGTTCTGTGGGAGAATGTATCTGACCGGGATACCCGCTTTACGTCCCAATTTTAGGCTGAGTTTCAGTAGGCTTTGGGGACACAGTTGAAGTTCAACACAGCATACCACCCGCAGAAGAATGGATAGTCGAAGTGCTTGATACAGACACTTGAGGACCTTTTGCGTGCTTCTGTACTGGAGTGGAGGGGATTTTGGGAGGAGCACCTACCCCTGGAAGAGTTTGCATATAATAACGGCTATCACTCAAGCATCGGCATGGCACCCTACGAGGCTCTATACGAACGGAGGTGTACTGCACCCTTGAGTTGGGTTGAGGTGGGGACCAAGTGGGAGGTTGGCCCCAGGCTGATCCGGCAGAGTCAGGAGGTGATTGAGTAGATTCGCAGACGGCTTCGCACTGTCGATCGGAAGAGCAGAGAGGTGTAGTTTGAGGTTGGGGATCACGTCTTCCTTCGCGTTTCGTCCATGAAGGGCCTACAACATTTTGGGGTGAAAGGGCAGCTCATGCCGAGGTTTGTGGGGCCCTTTGAGGTCCTGGAGCGGGTGGGACCCATTTCTTACAGGCTTGCCCTTCCTCCCCAGCTTTCTGGTGTGCACGACGTGTTCCACGTGTCCAACCTCAGGAAGTACGTCGTCGATCCTTGTCATGTTCTGAGCCACGAGAGTGTCGAGGTGGGTGACGACCTGACCTACTGTTTGCACCTCAAAACACGCCTATAAGAACGCCTTCTTGTGCTATTTTCTACCATTAACTATGTATATTATAATCCTGTAGTTGCATTTGTAAAAACGCTTGCATGCATGCACTTAATTGAGAGGAGAAGAGAATGGAATAAATGGCTTGCATTTTTACATTTTTCTTCAAGTGTCTCTTTGCAAAAGTCCCCTCTCCATATTTTATTTTCATCTTTCTTTCTTCTTCCAACGGTTTTTCTCATTCCCGCGGCTGCCTTCTTCCCGCGCCCACATCCACGCCATGCTGCATGCAACGCCTCTCCCTGCTGTCCTTCCCGCACCTCTCCCTGCAGCTGCCATTCTCCCCCATTCCCCGCATGCTCCACGCCATGCTCTCCTCCTCTATAAAGCCGCAGCTCTTCCTCGCGATGAAGAGGGGGGCAGCTGCTGAAAAACGCCACGCTGCAGTCCACCACCTTCCTCGCCCGCTATCCCCTCCCATATGTCGGCCCTCCGTCGAGGAGGCACCCGACGAGCAGGAGAACCCACTGTGGTGCCCACCACCACAGTGGGAACACCACCGCCCAGCTCTTCAACGAGCAGGTGGGCGTGGTGTTTTCTTTTCTCTTCGTTTTCATCTCCACGCCATTGCTGCCGCTTCAAGGTCCGAAGCTTGAAGCAGCAGCAGCAGCAGCAGCCCAGCGGCGACAGCAGCAGCAGCAGCACCCCCGCCTCCTCCGCGACCTTCCCCGCAGGCGCGCAACCCTCCGCGCGCGCCTGCAGGCCCGTTCCCTGCCTCCGTCTCCGTTCTGTCCACGCCGCAGTTGCACCCGCAGCAGGCCGCTGCGCGCACTGCAGCGGCCGGCTACGGCCTCGCGCCGACCCCTGCGACCCTCCGCGACCGACTGCAGACTCCCCGCCGCCCTCTCCGAGCACGCCATCGCCCGCTCTCCTTCCTCGCACCCGGCCTGCAGACCCCTCACCTTCTCCGCGTGAAGACGCGCCTGCATCCGCGATCTTCAGACGTCCGCCTCCGCCTTCAGACGACGCGGCGTCAGACGTCCGCCGCCGCGAGCAGACGCCTTAACTCGCTGCCATCATCCGCGCTCGCGATCTCTCCCGCCCGCTCTTTCTCTCTCTGGCGCTCTCTCTCTCTCCGCCGATCTCTCCCGCCCGCTCCCTCTCTGTCTGCCGCTCTCTCTCTCTCACGTATTCTCTATCTCTCTCTCTCTCTCTCTCTCTCTCTCTCTCTCTTTTTTCACTTACAGCAACACACACACACCCATTCACCGACACACACACACACACACTCATAGTAACATATATACATATATATATATATATATATATATATATACATATATCTATATATATATACTTTTATATACATAGTATATCTATATAGTTATGTATACATACATATAATATAATATATATATACATATACATATATAATATATATATATATATATATATATATATACACATACTCATATACGTATATATATATATACATATCTATATACTTATACATATACACATATATATATACATATATATCTAGATACATATATACTTATATACATATTTATATATATATATATATCTATATAGTATTATATATATATACTTATATACATATATACATACATATATATATATATATATATATATATATATATATATACACCTATATATATATATATATATATCTATATATATCTATACATATATACTTATACATTTATATACATACATATGTACATATACTTTCATGTTATTTATTATACGCTGTATCGCGGGGATATCTGCACCAGTTGCTGATATTCCCTGATACACGCGTACAAAAAAAAGCGTGGTCCCATACATCATCCATCCTCCATCCACACTCCACGCGGCACCTAGTCGTGTTGGTTGCGTCTCTCTAGACATCGGCTGACTCGACATAGTGCTACTCTCCATCGTCACCACCACCCCCACCCCTTTATATATATACTACATATAAATCTATAGCTACTATATTTACTTTCTATCTGTTAGCTTCCTTCTTAGTAAAAAGATAAAAAAAAAAGGTATAAAAGTGAAAAGACAATCTTTGATTTGCAGGTACTTCGTCTTGCGAGTAGCAAGGCGTGTTTTGGAACTCTGTTTTGGCTAAAAGCCAAGGACACAATTTTTGAGGGTGTGCCTCAAGAACAAGGATTACCAGAAAAAAAACCTAAATAAGAAAAATACCAAAAACAGAATAAACGAACGGAAGGGACGCGTTTTAAGGAAAACGTAGAAACTCGACTTGAACCCCACTTCCCTGAGTTCGACCCTGGGCTTAAAAGTGACAAGATAAAATCAATTAGGCCAGGTTAAAAATTTTGTAAAGAGATGGTTAGGTCTGAATTAGGTTAACCACTATACACATTTCAACGGTAAAAATATCATATTAACAACCTATCCGGGCCGACCATCATAACTTTTCTGGCGCCGTTGCCGGGGAAGTGCGCTTTCGAGTAAGTTTCTATCCAATTCCTTTAAATTTGTCTCTTCTCTCTTCACGGGTATTGTTGTTTTTGGTGTGCAGGTGAACCTGGTGGAAGGAGAAGAAGGCTGACGAAGTCGAGGACGTGAGCAAATCCAAGGCGGGAACGAGAGCGTGAAGACGCCGACATCGCATTGGAACTTCGCACACGTTGCCGAACAAGTAGGTTTTCTTTTCTCATCAAATTAGGGTTAACTTGCCACCACACAAAAAAAAAAAAAAAAATTTTAAAACTAAAAACTAGAAAAACTTTTTGGGATTTCTTGAGGGCAAGTGGATTAAAATTCACTTGATTGATTGGTTGTCTTCACTCCCACTGCCCCGGGATTTCCTGCCTTACTTCGCATAGCGAAAATCCTAGAATCTTGATTCTTAGATTTTTCGCCGTGGGAAGTATTCTTTGAGGCAAAGAAAAAGATTGCTTGTATCCCTCTTTTGCCTCACTTATCTTTAATTCAGGATCACATTTTTGGTGGGGAGATTTGGAATTGAGTTGATTCCAACCCCACCACGACTTTTCAAACTTGCCTGTGATTCGATCCTGAATACTTCAACCCCAACAATTTTACTTTCTTTATCTGTTGGTTGAAGCCTTGTGTGTGGATATCTTTCTGGTGATTGGGAGCACTTGAATTGAAGTGTTTTGGCTCCCTTTCACATTGGTATAAAATTGATTCGCGCATCTACACATAGAAATCTCCATTTAGGGTAGCCCATTGCATTTTAGCATGCATTAACTAACTGATAATTGAAGAAGGGTTTCTTGGGCTTTAGAAAGAAAACCTGTATTCTTGCAAAACCCCGAGATTGGTTGAATTGGTAATTCAGCAAAATCCTAAAATTCATACTACTTAAGGTTGAACTCTAAAAACCATTCACCAATTAAAACATCAATTCGGGGAGATTTCCCCGTTGCATGCTTGTTCTTACACACTCTTAAAATTAATCACTTGGGCATTACCCGTAAACAACGCCCTTCACATTCCAAAAGCACTTGACCCTAAGCCTCTAATTAAAACTAGTAGTAACTTGACCCTTACTAAGGATTGGAGGTCTAACTACCTGTGTGTAGCGACTACGTGCTGGTGAGAGTTCCCGCGTGCTATCGGGTGTCTAAGACTGGGGCAAACGGCCTTTCAATCTGGCCCGGTGGTTCCGCGGTGCTCGCATTCGGTTCCATAGTTCGTGATAGTAGGTAACTTAGATCTTTAGGTCTAAGGGCACACTGTAGAGGTTAGCAACTTGACTGTATTGATTTGTAATCAAGTGTACCTTTGCGGCGTCATTTCTCTCATCCCTTTTCCCTTCTCATCTCCCCAATTCTTCCTGCGGTAGTGCATGTTTGGGAGGAGGTCACAAAACCCTGAATTGCTTGTATTGACTGATAAATCTAGAAAAAGAGCCGAATCATCCTTCTCCTCCACAAACATGGCACACACCCCCGCCTCACCACTTCGTCACAATTTCAATTCTTTCAACACCTGGCTTATCCCGAGAAACCCTGCAAGACCTTCCTTATCGAGTGTCGCGCCAAGCGACTCGGTAAGTCATGTGGAACTGGCTTCTGTGAGCCAGTATTTCAACACGGAGGACCAAGCCTCCGTGTACTCGGACACATATGCGGACACGTCTTCTGGCATAGAAGATGCCTGCACCCTGGGGAATAACCCATTTTCTGCCACGTATAACCCAGGGTGGCACAATCATCCCAATTTTGCATGGTCCAACAACCCGCAGCGTCGAAACCCCGCTGGTGGACCAATGCGAGCGTCTGCACCCGTCATCCCAAGGGCCCAGTCTAATCCTATGGCAGCTCTGCCATCAGGCCCTTGTGTACAGAAAACCAAACACGCATCAAAACCTCTTGATAAATTGATGCGAATGATGACGGAAATGTCAAAGCGCCATAAAGAAAACATGACCTCTCTTCAGCATTTGGCGCAGCAGAATGCTGAGATCAGTCAACTAAGCATGGTGACTCGATCTCAGGGCACTTTTCCCGCCCAACCTGTTCCAAACCCGCAAAACTTTGTACCCTGTGGTCCGCAACCACAGGTACAACCTTCTCAGGAACAGGTTCATCAAATTCTGCAAGCTCCGAGTATTCCTTCGGGATTTCAGGTTAATCCCGCTGCAGCACCGCACTCTTATGATGATAGTGATCACATCAAGGATGACACGTCTGACGAGGACGTGACTGTCAGTACGTGTATCGAACTAATTGGAGCCGATTCAGACTGCTGCAAATTACCTGACGACTGCCTGACCAACACAAACTGTGACGTTCCCCAATCCCTCCCTATTCCTGTACCTTCTCCTGACCAGACTTCTGACGAGGTTTTCTCCGCTTCCCATACCTCGTGGTCTGAGTCATTGCCGGGCTGCTCACCGCCGGTCCACACTATGGAAGACCGGATTGCCCTTTCTTTCCCGCTAAATCAGGCGGATTTGCAAATCCACACTGGGACCTTGAGCCCACAGCTTACTCACCGGGGCTATTCCCTTTTGGATCCATCTATCCAAAAAGCCCCCCTTCTTGGCCAATCTAAGGGCCAACTTCCTCTTCCTGATCTGTTTTCTGATCCGCCTGGGACACTCTCGTCCCAGAAAACGCCAAATCTCTCACCATCCACCATTACTTTTCACGCCTCTATCGCGATTACTTCGCTTTTCTCTTCACCACCCACCATCCACCCACCCTTCCACCCTGATTTATACCCTGAACCTCAGCTCCTGTTACCCGATCTGTCGTCCGTTCTCTGCCTTTCCCTGCATGCATATGAGGACATAGCATTGTTTGGCATGGGGGGGTGGATAGGCATCCATAGGATCCGGGTATTTTATGGTATCAGACAATTACCACCTATTTATAAATATGCAAGAAAAAGAAAAAGAAAAAGAAAAAAAAAAGAAAAAAAAAATATATATATATATTAATAATAAATGGTGTTTAGTAATGATTTGAAAGCTGAAACAAAAAAATACAATAAGTTTTTATGGAAATTCAACCTCTGTTTTGAAGACTTTCCAGGCCACAAAAGCTTGATTCGCTCAGGCTCGGCTTAATTCACTTAAAGCATTGACGAAATAGATCAAAATCTCTCCTAACTTAGAACGTTTCTTGTACCTGAGACACCAGTACAGGATTCGTTGGTTTGCTTTTTCTTGAGAGCTTAAGTAAACTTGGTTCACATTACACATATCAGGAAAGACCAGGTGAACATAAGATCCAACCCTAGTGTTCATTAGGAAAGGTGGAGTCCTTACCTGTGCGTGCAGGTAGTCTTTTTATCCCAGGCTTTAGTCTTGTGTTTAGGAGTGACTCTTTCCACCAAAAAGAAACTCTCCCACAAAAAAAAAAAAAGTGTGCCCTTTCAAAATGTGTTGTAAGAGATACTGACATATGTTTCAAAAAAAAAAAAAAAAGATGTTGCAAAAGAGTCAGTATATCTCATAAATGTCTGTATAATTTGTTTTTCGGTGAGCCAAAAAAAAAAAAAAACAAAAAAAGAGAGAAGGGGGAGTTGAGTTTTTCGTCATCATCTTAAGGGTCATTCCGAAAACACGAGCTGAAATTGGGACCAACCTGTACTTAAAAATTCGTGAAACCCTGGGAGTGAGTCTTAAGGTTCATCTGGTCAATCTTGATCCTTCACTATGCACAAACCATAACCTCTTGAGCTCTCGAGTATGGCAAAAACCTCCTGGGTCCTGGAAATCATACTTAAGGTTTAAATATCAAGAGTCCTGGTTAATTGAGAGATGATCTATGTCATGTAGGACTTAAAGTACTGGTAGTCTTATTTACAATTGGTTCTCACAATATTCGATAATAAACACACCTATATCACCTCAGAAGAAAATCTTCAGCTTAAGATCATTTCTAAATACGGTTTTGCTAGGGACTAGCAAAAGATAGGCATGGGGGTATATGTTTGCACCTCAAAACACGCCTATAAGAGCGCCTTCTTGTGCTATTTTCTAGCATTAACTATGTATATTATAATCCTGTAGTTGCATTTGTAAAAACACTTGCATGCATGCACTTAATTGAGAGGAGAAGAGAATGGAGTAAATGGCTTGCATTTTTACATTTTTCTTCAAGTGCCTCTTTGCAAAAGTCCCCTCTCCATATTTTATTTTAATCTTTCTTTCTTCTTCCAACGATTTTTCTCATTCCCGCGGCTGCCTTCTTCCCGCGCCCACATCCACGCCATGCTGCATGCAACGCCTCTCCCTGCTGTCCTTCCCGCACCTCTCCCTGCAGCTGCCATTCTCCCCCATTCCCCGCATGCTCCACGCCATGCTCTCCTCCTCTATAAAGCCGCAGCTCTTCCTCGTGATGAAGAGGGGGGGCAGCTGCTGAAAAATGCCACGCTGCAGTCCACCACCTTCCTCGCCCGTTCTCCCCTCCCATACGCCGGCCCTCCGTCGAGGAGGCACCCGACGAGCAGGAGAACCCACTGTGGTGCTCACCACCACAGTGGGAACACCACCGCCCAGCTCTTCAACGAGCAGGTGGGCGTGGTGTTTTCTTTTCTCTTCGTTTTCACCTCCATGCCATTGCTGCCGCTTCAAGGTCCGAAGCTTGAAGCAGCAGCAGCAGCCGCAGCCCAGCGGCGACAGCAGCAGCAGCAGCACCCCCGCCTCCTCCGCGACCTTCCCCGCAGGCGCGCAACCCTCCGCGCGCGCCTGCAGGCCCGTTCCCCGCCTCCATCTCCGTTCTGTCCACGCCGCAGTTGCACCCGCAGCAGGCCGCTGCGCGCACTGCAGCGGCTGGCTACGGCCTCGCGCCGACCCCTGCAACCCTCCGCGACCGACCGCAGACTCCCCGCCACCCTCTCCGAGCACGCCATCGCCCGCTCTCCTTCCTCGCACCCGGCCTGCTGACCCCTCACCTTCTCCGCGTGAAGACGCGCCTGCATCCGCGATCTTCAGACGTCCGCCTCCGCCTTCAGACGACGCGGCGTCAGACGTCCGCCGCCGCGAGCAAACGCCTTAACTCGCTGCCATCGTCCGCGCTCGCGATCTCTCCCGCCCGCTCTTTCTCTCTCTGGTGCTCTCTCTCTCTCCGCCGATCTCTCCCGCCCGCTCCCTCTCTGTCTGCCGCTCTCTCTCTCTCTCTTTTTTCACTTACAGCAACACACACACACCCATTCACCGACACACACACACACACACTCATAGTAACATATATACATATATATATATATACATATATCTATATATATATACTTATATATACATAGTATATCTATATAGTTATGTATACATACATATAATGTAATATATATATACATATACATATATAATATATATATATATATATACACATACTCATATACATATATATATATATACATATCTATATACTTATACATATACACATATATATATACATATATATCTAGATACATATATACTTATATACATATATATATATATATATATATAGTATTATATATATATACTTATATACATATATACATAGCTATATACATATATACATACATATATATATATATATATATATATACACCTATATATATATATATATATCTATATATATCTATACATATATACTTATACATTTATATACATACATATGTACATATACTTTCATGTTATTTATTATACGCTGTATCGCGGGGATATCTGCACCAGTTGTTGATATTCCCTGATACACGCGTACAAAAAAAAGCGTGGTCCCATACATCATCCATCCTCCATCCACACTCCACGCGGCACATAGTCGTGTTGGTTGCGTCTCTCTAGACGTCGGCTGACTCGACATAGTGCTACACTCCATCGTCACCTCCACCCCCACCCCTTTATATATATACTACATATAAATCTATAGCTACTATATTTACTTTCTATCTGTTAGCTTCCTTCTTAGTAAAAAGATAAAAAAAAAAAGGTATAAAAGTGAAAAGATAATCTTTGATTTGCAGGTACTTCGTCTTGCGAGTAGCAAGGTGTGTTTTGGAACTCTGTTTTGGCTAAAAGCCAAGGACACAATTTTTGAGGGTGTGCCTCAAGAACAAGGATTACCAGAAAAAAAACCTAAATAAGAAAAATACCAAAAACAGAATAAACGAATGGAAGAGACGCGTTTTAAGGAAAACGTAGAAACTCGACTTGAACCCCACTTCCCTGAGTTCGACCCTGGGCTTAAAAGTGACAAGATAAAATCAATTAGGCCAGGTTAAAAATTTTGTAAAGAGATGGTTAGGTCTGAATTAGGTTAACCACTATACACATTTCAACGGTAAAAATATCATATTAACAACCTATCCGGGCCGACCATCACCTACCCCGAGTGAACAGTGCAGATACTAGGCAGAGCCGTCCAGAGTTTGAGACGGAAGCAAGTACCCCTGGTGAAGGTCTTATGGAGGAGCCAGAGGTACGAGGAGGCTACCTGGGAGCCTGAGGCGGCAGTGCAAGAGCGGTACACGGAGCTTTTTGAGGGTACGTCTTTTCGAACCGGCCTCGATCCTCTTTGAGTTTGTTATGCGTTTGTTGTTCTTTTTCAGCACCGTAGCTAGCTCAAGTTTTGGGGATGAAACTTCCTTTGAGTTTGTTATGATGTTAAGACCCATGCTGTTAAGCCTTTTCAAGATGTCTGGACATTAGGTCAAACGTCTAGTAAGAAGTCTGGACTAAGGGTCATACATCTCGTAAGACGTCTGGAGTCATTCTAGATGTCTACGCACGTACTGCGTGTAGACTGTACACGTCCTTCGTTTTCTTCTTCTTCTCTCTCCTTCCGCCTGACGAAAACCCTAAACCCACACCCTTATATAAGGCCCCCTGGTCTCCCTCATTCCACCCCCATTTCCCCAGCAACTTTCCTCCTTCCTCTAGCGAGAGCAGTAGAGCAAGAATGGCGGAGAGGAGCTGCGTGAGAGGAGAGGAGGAGCAGCATCAGAAGGAGAGGAGAGCAAGCTTGCGAGCTCACATGGGAGCTTGCTGGTAAGCTCACAGCCAGGCGACGCGTGTGCAAGGTGGAGGAGTACATCGGGGAGGTCCTCCACGACATTGCTATAGCCGGAGCAGTAGGCGAGAGGGCGCGGCGCGGCCACGCACGGCACAAGAGGGTGGAAGCAGGCTCTAGTTTTGGGTATTTCCCAGAATCAGACGTCTAGAGAGACATCCTGATAACATAGCTGACATCTGGAGGAGATTCCAGACGACTAAGGAGTAGACTTCGCGTAGGTACCTCTTCTTTGTAGATACGGCCATGTAGGCTGCTCCGCCGAGGCACTGTTTCATGCCGTTTTGAGATTTCATTGATTCGAGCAGGAGTTGCTTTGGGAAGGCACGGGACATGCCCTCCCACACACTTCAGACGTCTGGGCAAGGCACCAGACGATGGAAAGCACTTTCGGACGTCCAGAGAGGTGGTTGGACATCTGGAACTAGGTCCAGACTATCTAGCAGAGTTCCTGGACGTCTGAGGAGTGCCGTAGGAGTTGAGGTACGGCATTGGACACTTTTAAGATGTCAAAAACAGCGATTCTGACTCAAATCAGATGTCTGGAAGTTGTTCGAGACGTCTGATTTGAGTCAGAATCATTGTTTTTGACTCGTTTAGGGTTCGTTTGAGGTTTGATTTCTGTAATTAAGCTACCGATGTTTCTCGTGTGAATTCCTCTACTTGTTGGAATACTTTCTATACTATTCTGAGTATTCTCTTGCGATTGATCCTTATGATAGGACTTGTTTCTGTTGCGGGCTCGAGGCTTGCTGAGGCACGTGAGCTTGACGTTCAAGCCCCCACTACTCCTCGGTTTACTGGTAGAGTGGCTTCCTCTTAATTTAATTGCAACCTAATTGCATGTGTGGAATGAATGATTAGAGCCAAGGATATGGCATGAATCCTTGGGCTAGAAATACTGGATTGTCTGTGTTGAATGAATGAATTGCAGTCTTGAATGAGTAGATAGAATGATAACAACTTCCTGTAAATGAATAACAGTTTCCTGCGAAATAAGCAGCATTTGTGCTAGTTAACTATTGCATGTAACTTTCCTATCGCACAAGTGAAATGACATAATATGAGCTGCATGTATATAATTTGGAAATGGAAAGATGAATGTTGTAAACACAAGCTACATGTGAATAACCTGAATGTGGAAATGTGAACGATAGAATTACAATTTGCATGGGTATAACCTGAGAATGGAATTAGAAATGATGAAACCTGATATGGAATGACACGAGGAATATGAGCATGAACCCTACGTGCAATTAGGAGATGAGCTCCTGGAAATAAATGAGATGGATCGGGGAATGTGTTTTGAAGTGTGTTGGCCCTTGAGTACGTGGTACCAAGCGGAGCGCATGTTACCACTTAGTGTAGAGGGGAGCTTGCCGCCTTCGGGTTGAGACATGGGGTGGGTTTGGCCACTTTGCACCGACTCTGTGGCCCTCGTGTACACTGTACTGGGGATAGCTACTAGTGTAGGGAGAGAGCTAGCCACCCCACTAGGCCCGGGGTTTAGCTAGCCACCCTACATCGACTTGTTAGGCCCACTGGGCAAACCAGGGTAGTCAGGCGAGGGTGCACGGACTGTAGAGGGGCGAGACCCCTATTTGGTTCTTAAGGGCTAGACCCCTGTTATAAAGATGGCTATGCCCTATACTGGTTCCATGCTGTACTTTGGGCAAACTTGCTAACGGAAACGACTGACCGCGTGCCAGTGCAAGGTAGCTATCCGTTCGCTTATCGTGCATGCCATAGTCACCGTTACATCTGTCCATGAACTTGGGGTGGTTGACTGGGTGTAGGACCACCATGGGGGAGTCTCCCGACTAGGAGAACTCCACGTGCAACTTCTACTCTTTGGAAAAGACTACAATCAAGATCGTTCCCACGAGGAACATTCAAGATCAAGAAAGAGACCTGATAAATAAAACAAGTGGTGAAAGAAAGAATATTTAGTTAAAGAGAGAAAGAAATTGAAAAACAACAGCTACCTATCCACCTTTACTGCTTTAGTTAGTTGGTTGCCACTCTACTCAGCGTTCGTTCACGTTTTGTACTCATAACCCCTTTTCAGGTCAAAGATTTGAGCAGCCAGAGCCTATGGCTGTAGAGGGTGCTGGGCTCAGTAGAGCCCAGTAGTTGTAGCTTCTTGTTGTACTTCTTTTCGGTTGTAGTGAGTAGTTCTTGCACCTCTGTACTATGATATTTTGTACTTTATATTCTTGTACCTGTTTACTTTCCTACTGTTGTTGTGGTATGTACTGTAGTAGTTTTACTTCTTTACTGCTATAGTTTGTTACTGTTAGTTGCTTAGCATGATGAATGTAGTTTACTTTCCTGCTTTTGGTTACTTTCTCGTTGGACGATTGGGTCTTGGGATCAGTGCAGTCGGTCCAGTCTCATGTCCTGTAAGGATTCGAGAACCGGGTTTTAATAATAACTCCCTACTCAGAGCTCCAAATCAAGTGATTCAAGGCTTGTTGGAAAGCTTTAAGGTTACTCTATAGGATTGCAGGGTCAATTTAAAGATAAGTGGATGTTCTCCTCTTCAATTTGAAGAGTAAAATCAAGGGGTTGCTACGGGTTTTTATTGCCTGGAAAGTGAGTTAATCTTTACAGTGTCTACAGGATGGCTTTTCTCTCTCATTTAAAGGTTTAAACAGTTGCTTATATTAATTTCGCATCTGCACCAGTGAGATTTGATGCCGTTAAAGCTTCAGAAAAGGTGCAGAAGGTTGAAGATTCTCTGAAAGCTTCAGAGAATAAATTTTACAATTTAAATAGGTGAACAGACAACTAAGAACATCTCTTATTGATTTAAACAAATTCTAAGGGTTGAAATAGATTGATCTAGGCAGTATTAAAGATCAAAGCTCGTCAAAATATCACTGCTGTCAGTTTGGGTTCGAAAATAATCCAAACTGTCAGGGTTTGAATTCTTACACAATAACTCATCTAAGCTCACTTTGATCACTCTCAGATTATCCAACAGATTCTCATAAGCAATTCTATCTCATCAATTCCTCAATTCGAGCTCAAAACTCCATAATCAAACTCATGTTTGACTATAAAGGCTTAAAATTTGACTTTCTGTTTAGTGCCTTGTCCCAAGAAATTAAAGCCTCAAATAAGACCTTTTTAACCTCAGGAACTCATTCAGATTATCAAACAGCTGTTTTGACCAAGATTTCTAGGGTTTCGGGCTCGCCGCTTGAGCTTCAAAATGTGTTTGTCCATCAGAGGATTTTAAAGATTGTTACAATGATTTGAAAACATGAATAGCTTCAATGCACTGTACTGAAGCTTTTAGTTTCCTTAAATGCCTCTTAGATCTCTCTGTCAGACTTCTCCAACTACACCGAAGTTGGAGAAGATGAACTTCAATCTATAGCTCCTGTGACTAAAATTCCAACTAAATGACCTCAAATTAATCTGTGATCGCATTAATATCATTTTGGAGCTTTTCACCAAGTTTCACAGGCTGAAGAACAAAAATGACTCGCCAGAGCTCGCCGGAGCTCTGGTGAGTCTAGAAAATGAACAAACTATGTACAGATCGTTTAATTATAACATTTTTAATCTTAAAAGGTTCCTGAGGTTGCAAGGAACCTTAAGAACTCAATTAATTCTCCATTTGTTCATTAAAATTAAGGTTTGACAGTAAAATTTATTTCTTTAAGAATCTGATTTGGATTACGCTCAGGGCTTGTTTTGCCACTAAATTGAGCAGTCAAAACAAGTCAACAAGTATTTATGATCATAAATATGTAGTTAATTAAGAATTTGAACTACTCCTAAGCCGCCATTGACAGCGAGCTCAGGAGCTTAATTAAAATTAGTTGTTTAATTTATATGTGGTAATTATACATATTATTGTGTTGATTAAGGTCCCTAAGTGATGGATAGATGATGGACCCAGTGGAGGTGAATCTAAGCCCACTACTATCTCCATGGACAGTGACAGTAGTCGGTGGAGGTGAAATTTATTTAGGCGATTAGGTGATCAATTAAGTGTTTTAAGTGTGAAAGAAATGGTCGTGAGGGTTAAAGGAAGATGGACAGCGAGTTAAAAAGGCAAGATTAAGGCTCTGGCAAGCTCAAGGAGCTCTTGGAGTTAGAGAAGATGACACTGAAATTCTAAAGTTACATCTAATCGAACTATCTAACTATATAAGCTAACCTACTCCTACTCCTACTCCTAATCTACTGTTACCTGGAAGAAGGGGTCAATGGGGTTCTGCCAAAGGTTCATAGCAGACGACAAAATCAAAGGGTGGAGAGGAAGATCTCCGGCAGGCGGATGTGAGTGCAGCAGAGGATTCCTTGGGTTGGCGCCTATGTCCAGAGACGTGGCAGACCACGGCGGATCTCCTCGGTTGATCAAAATGGATGGAGGAAGTCGGAAAGTGGGATGGAAAGTCACCGGAGTTGCACACAAATAGCCTATTGGGTGGCTCAGTGTTAGAAGATGGAAGGGAGCCAACTTGAGTGAAATCAGAGGGGTAAGGGGATATTTATAGTAGTTGGCGACAAAGAAAGTGGAGGGGTCTGGCCGAAGAAGGAGATTGAGGAGCTTAACCTTCGGCGTCGTCTCTGACGACGGTGAGGTTATCTCCCACTGGAAATTAGGATTTTTGATTAATCCAGACTGGTGGATGAAGAGGAGGTGGTGAGCGCAAGCTACAAGAGCTTGGACAAAGAAGGGTGATGTAGGTGGGGCGGTGATCGTGCGGTGGCGTGACTCTCCGTCGCCAGCCATTCATTCGGCTAAAGAAGAAGAAGAAGACGAAAAGGGACTTAAATGTAATAAAACTTAAGGACCTGTGTAAGAAGTAAGGACCCGATTGTAATAAGTTTTAAGGACCAAAATGTTGACTTAGGTTTTCAAGGTTTATTTTAACTTAGATTTTCTTTTCAACTTTTTATATATGTTAGTAAATGAGGTAAATATTATGTTTTCACCTTGAATTTACATTTTTGACCTTTTTAGGTTAATTTATTAGATTAAGTAAAATTACTTAAGTTATTAAATACTTAGGTATACATTATGTTTAAGTTACTTAACTTATTAATTAAGGGGATGATTAATAAGATTTCGAGTCCAATTATTATCTAGATTATCAATAATGTTAATTGAATGATAAAATGTCATTTTAAACTTATTTTAAGATCCTTTACCATATATCCCTTATTCTATAATTAATCCTTATAAATTCATAATCTTAGCTAATTAACTAGGAAGACTAGTTAATTAGGGGTAATTAGAGATCATGATGAGTCTCTCATCATACCCCCAAGCCAAAGTTTTGCTAGTCCCTAGCAAAATTAACTAAGACTATCATGATTTAAAGCACTTGGGTTTAAATTATAATAAATAGTAACTATGTATAGGAAAGCTTAGGTCAGAAATTTTTAAGTTTAAATGATAAAGGTGTAGAGCACAAGTGAAAATTTTCTTACTTAGACTTATACTTATAACATTTTCAAAACTTACTTAAAACAATATGTTAACAAGAATTTTGTTTATAATTAGAATTCTTTAAAAAATCTCTTAATCCTTTGTAACTATTCTTAACTCAAATTAGAATAGAAAGTGTTTTAAGAAAACAAAACTTAAGGATTGAGAATTAAATTTTAACTCAAAAACTCAATAGATTTAAGTCAATCCTTTATTTATGACATCTGACTTTTATCAATATAAGTTTAAGCAAATTAACTAGATACTCATTATTAATCAAACTTAGAGTAGTAAAACTCTAATTTACTAGCCTACAACACTAAAGAATAACTTCTAGACCTAGGATTCTATTAATTCTTCTCCTTTAGGTCTTAACTTAAAATCTTCAAAACCTGATTTCTTAGGCTTCATTACCCAATACAAAGGTTTAGTAGCTATGATTTTAAAACATCAGTGCTTAGTGAAGAGATTTGTCCCAAAGGCATCCAAAGTTGCAAAAATCCAGATCTTAAGACATCATTTTCCAATCCCAGTTATTCTAATTCAAGCCTTTGGCTTGGCCTTACTTAGGTTTGGTTTCTTTCTCCTCACCACTTTTTTATCCCAAGGTCAACACTTTTTTTGTATATCTCCCTGGCGGACCACTAGGTCTCTTATTCCTAGTATTTTTATCTCCATATATTTCTTTTCACTTTTTCTATAGGTTAGAACACCCATTTGTAGCAAGGTGTTCTTTTTATTTGATGGAAGGAAGGGTAGCATCCATTTGTAACGAGATGCTTTTATTTATTATGGAAAAACTACATAAGTACCCATTTGTAATAAGGCACTTAATTGCAGGGTGTTTTATTTATTTATTTTTTCTTTTCCCCTTCTCATTTTCTTATTAACTTTATTCTCCAAATCATTTTTCTAGGTAAGTGGCACATCCTTCACCCTTTCAAGAACTGCCCTGCGTAAATCCTTGGACTAAAGAGGATTCAGAAATGATCTCTTAACCTCTGTGTTTTCGCGGTCTCAGATGCCAACACGATAATTCTATGTGTGTGAATTTAGATGTTTAGGTTACTTAGCTCTCAAACTAGAGCTTCGACAACAAAGCCTTCACTCTCAGGTTCTTCAAATTCTTGGTTTCCTCCTATAGGATTTGTCAAGATAAAATTTACCAAGTCTAGTTATTTGTCTTTAGCCTGTAAGTTTTCTAAACTAAAATTCTACTAACTCTCTATTTAATTAACTCTGAATATCTGACTTTTTTACTTAACTTTACGATAAAATTAAATTTTCAAAAAAATAAAAGGATTACTTAATCTAATTGATTAGAAAGTTATAATTTAATTCCAAAACTTAAGTTTAAATCTTAACACACTTAGTTTCTTAATTCAAGATAAGAATAGAAAATAAATCTTTAAAAGATTTAAAGGATTCCTAAATAAAATCTTGTTTTAAAAATTTTAAACACAAGTGTGTTTTTACGAAATGTTTAAAGTAAAAATCTAATTAAGAATCGAATGCTCTTAAATACTCTATATATATTCTATATACATTTTAAACTTCTGACCTAAAAGAAAATTAAGCTCTTAATTATAATAAATATATATTTGTATATATTCTTCTTTTCATCTTTAAAAATGAATATACCCCTCTTATTACTTTTAAGAATTTTCTTTTCAAATTTTTGTATTTATATATTTTTATTTTTATTATATAAGATTTTTTCAATTTTTATGAATTTTTCAAAAAAAATTTCAAATTTTTATCATTTTTGAAATTTCTATTTTTTTAAATTTCGTGGATATTCAATTTTTATGTGTTTTTTTATTTTAAAAAAAAACACTTAAAGTGAAAATTTCACTTCAACACCCCCTTAAGCCAAAATTTTACAATGTCCTCATTGTAAGAAGGGTGAAAATATATTACACTTCATTTAATATAGGGTGATGGAAGGAGTAGAATAGAGGAGATTAAAAATCTCAGTGCGAACAATTTCAAATCTGACTAAAGGTCGGAGTGGTCAGTCGAACTAAATGAAGGTAATCAATATGATGTGAAGTGAAATTTAATATAAGTGTAGAAGAAAATATAAAAAGAGTAAAAATAATAAACAGCTATATACAAGTGCTAATTCTTACACCTTTAACTAGGTGTAAACCCTAGTAAAGAACTCTTAAAAAGAATAGGTATATGGTAAAAACAGTGGAGTTATGAAAGAATTAGATCAAAAATAGAAAAATAGATTAAACCACCTAATCAAAACTCATCCTGAAATTGCCCAGAATAAATCTCGTAGAACCCAAAATCAGATTCTCGTGAAAAATCTTAGAAAGATTAGAGTGAATCTTGTGAAGATTAGATCTGATTTAGGTTGAGATGTAGAATGCTAAAGATTAAGGCAATTAAAAAAAAAATGTTTCCACTAAGTTCAGAAGATCAGCAAAGTCAGTTTTGATTCTCAATAATAGGTGGGTCATTTTGACACAAAATAGGTTGCTGATGAGGGTTTGGTGGATTATTTTCAGGTAATATGGAGGATGGGTTATGATTAGAATCAAAGGCCTGATTAATGAAATGGACTTGGCCTTGATTTTGCTTAAGATTTGGCAGATTCCTAGGATTCGGAATCAGTTGAGAGGGAAGAGTACCTGACTGACGAGATTCAGCCAAAAGCATGATCTAATTTTGTAAATCAGCCAACTCTACCTTACATTGCCTATGGATCTCAACGAGAGCTTCAACATTTTGTCGCTGACTCTCTGACACAACTCTTAAAATTTGGTCTAGCTTTGTATCTCTAATAGGTTTAGAGTAATTCTGCGTACTCATCGAGTTAGGCCTTAAATTTGATTGCTGAGGTGGCAATGGGGGTGGGTTAAAATGGGTCTGATTCTGATAATTTGGTCTTTGATTTTGATCATCCCAAGAGAAATTTGGGTGGTTTCTCCATCCAAGATTATAGGAATTTGAATAAGGATTTGGTCTTGGAATATTTTCCTGGATGGCATGTAATCCTAAAAGATATGGCATGTTTTCTGCAACAGGAAAGGGTAGGGAAAAAGGTGGGTAAGATTGTGGGACAAAGGTCCCTCCTTGGGTTGATGAAGGAGTAGATAAAAAATCCAAGGAAGATGGATCTCTAGAATCCAGATTATTCACAAATTCCCTCCCTGTGGGAATTTATGAAACAGGTGAATACAAGGGATTCGTAGTAAGTAGAGGCGTAAGAGTCTTCATTGTGTTTCTAACCTCTTTGAGATGCTTTGCTACGATATCGACTTTGTCCAGCTTTTCTGCAATAATCTCTAAATCCTTTGAACTGGATAGATTACCGATCTCGTGAATGCCCTTATGCGGATTTTGATGATTCGTATTTGCTCCCCGGGTAAATTGCGACATAGATGCATTGTTGATTGAGTTTTCCGCCATCCCTTCAAATAATTTTGAGGTGGATTCTGCATCGCGATTTAGAAAATTCCCTCCACAAGAGGCATCGACCAGATTGCGAATGCACTATTGTAATCCGTAATAAAAGATGTGCATGAGTTGCCAACGAGGGATATCATGATGTGGGCATTTCCTTTGCAATTCATGAAAAACGTTCCCATGCTTCATGGATTGGTTCTCCTTGGTTTTGATTGAAAGTAGTAATAGCTCGCCTTAAAGCATTGGTTCAACCAATTGGAAAGAATTTCTTCAAAAATATGGATTCGAGTTCAGCCAAGTTGAGATTGGTCTTGCTATCATTCTATACCAATAAGCTACTTTATCTTTAAGTCTAAAAGAGAACATCTTCATTAGTAGGATTTCCTTATTTTGATTTTGAGGCCCAAGAGTTTGGGATAGATTTTTAAGATCTTCTATATGTTGAAATGGATCCTCGTATGCAAATCCGTGAAAGTGGGGGATTAAACCTATAATGTTTGGCTTTAATTCAGGATCATTTTCCCCAATAGGAATCCTAACATTAGGTTCTACTTGTGCATTAGATGGGTTGTAATAATCTCTAAGTAGAGGCCTTGGATGATGGATTGGTAAATCAGGGTTTTCAAAACCCGCCTCAGGTCGAGGTGGAGGACGGGTTTAAAGAGTTTGTAAATTATTTAGGGCTACTGTTAATAGATTGATTTGTTTAGTTTGCTCTAGCATCCTAAGGTTCTGGTTCAGGACCACCTCAAGAATATCACAAGGTGGCATCTCCCCCTGATAAGAAGAAGAAGGGATCTCGGGATTTAAATTTTGCAATTGATCCATAGAAGAAGATGGATTAGATGGGAAAACCATTGGTTGCTTATCTGCAACCGGCCTAGGATCACCTGTCAATGGTGGTGCAAGAGGTAGATGCAAGGATCGCCTCCCATCCATAAACGAAAAATAATGTGCAAGTGCACACATACACCACTGATAGGAAAAAAACAGAGGCACAAAAAACCTACAAAACAGCGCAAAAGACGTGGGTTTTGCTCCTCTTTCAAAGGAAAGAAGAAATTCATAAGATAAGCAAAAGTAATTTAACGCAAACAAATAGAGTAACAGTATCAAAATATGTGTCCTAATCTGTGTCTACATAGGTGCATACCTTAAAGCTCAAAGGTCTAAGGTAGGATCGAGACCACTCACTACTGGCTCCCCGTTGCTCTAGTAGTAAGACAGACTTGCTGATCTTCGACCAAAGCCCTAAGAGGTGCAAAGAGGAGAGATAGAAAAATAGACTCGTGCGACTCTAGTGATCGCACCATGTGCGCGATAGCATGCAATAGACGATAGCGATAGAAAAAGCCGCATGCATTCTGCAATCAGATTTAAGTCACAATTTTTAGTTCCTCTTTTTAGTTAATCTTTTACAAAAATATATCTAGTAAAATGCAATGCTCACTTTTTAGATCTTTTCAAACAAAAATATGTGATCTTTTTAAATCTCCAAGGATAGGGATCTATGTGGGCTTTCTCATGTTTTCCCGCTGATGTGAGAAAAATAGTTAAAAATTCCTGAGTCAGATTCGAACTAATTACTAGCAGGAAAATGCACTCCTAAGAGTGTATGCTTATGTCTATGCTACTGCTAGTTAGAAAAAGATGTATTTTTTTATTTTTTAATTTTTAAATGCAACAATACAAAAGACTAAGACTAGAAATACTCACAAAAAGAAAATAGCAACACGCAAAAATAGTTTCCAACCTTCTCCTGAGATTACCCACAGAGGTAAACCTGAAAAGAAGACAGAAAATAAAACAAAAACAAAACAAAACAAAATACAACTAATTAGAACAAAACATTAAAAACAAAAATATAACTACAAATACCTCCTAATTAGACAATTAAACCTTTTAAATTCTAGTGAATTAAGGAATTACCTCCCTGGCAACGGCGCCACTAAAATGATCGGTCACTTTACTCAACTCAGTAATTAAGTTAATTTTACTTAATTAAGAGTAGAAAAAGTCACTTAGGTTAACTCGAAATTGTGTTAGTTGTATAGTATAGGGTTGAATTAACCTAACATTTTAGAAATTTTTACTGGTTGAGTCCAGGTCGTTCGTTGGGAGGTATAATTCATTCTAAATTCACCAATTATCTTTTATTTTCTTTGTAAGTTTAGGAGGTATAATTAAGTTGATTTTAAGAACATCAATTTTGCCAAAATATTAATTAAAATGAAGTAACATGCAAAATCCCAAAAGAGAACATATTTACTCAAAATGATATACCTTATTAACAAGTAAAAATGTTAGTTTTCCAATTTTATTTCAAAAGAAATCAACGCAATAAGAGTTCTTTTATTGAAACATGCCTTATTACAAAATTTAAGAACAAAAAAAGAATTTAAAGTGTACAAGGAAAAAACAACTTCATTTCTTCAACCTCTCTTTTCTTCTTCTTTCTCTTCTTTTATTTATCCATTATCTTTTATTCTCTCCCGAGCTCTTTAATTTTTTTTTCTGTTCTATTCTTGCCTTTTCCTTTCTCTTCTTTCTTTCTTCTTAGTTCCCTTAGTCTTCTTCTTCTTTTGTTCCTTAGTAGTGCCTGCTCTCCTCCATAGTTGCTGAGCCTTAGCACTTCTTCCTCAGTACATAGCCATCAGCTCTTTCTTTCCTTTAAGCCAACTGAACCAGGTTTATTTTTCTTTTTAACCAAAAATTATTTTATTTGCGGCGAGGTCCTTTCGAGGATACACAGCATCCTGAGACCAGGATGGGACCAGACCCTACTCGGTCCTCACCTGATTTCATTTGGTTCGATTTTGGTTTATTTTTCGGTTCATACTTTCAAGCCAATCTGGCTAAACTCGGCCTCCTAGGCCTCACCCTCCCTGGGCCACACTCTCTCACGCCCACTCAGGCACACACCCATAGGCACACATGCCTGCACACACACACAAACATGCTCAATAGGTCAGATGCTCAACTCGCGCCCAGCGCTTGATGACTGGGGAGCCTACAACACAAATTACTTTTATTCCAAGGTGCCCACTGATGAGACACTCATCATGATCTCTAATTACCCCTAATTAACTAGTCTTCCTAGTTAATTGGCTAGGGTTATGAATATATAAGGGTTAATTATAGAATAAGGGATATTTAGTTAAGGACCTTAAAATAAGTTTAAAATGAAATTTTATCATTCAACTAACATTATTAATAATTCAGATAATAATTGGACTCGAAATCATTTTAATCATTCTCTTAATTAACAAGATAAGTAACTTAAGTATAATATATACCTAAGTATGTAATAACTTAAGTAATTTTACTTAATCTAATAAATTAATCTAAAGAGGTCAAAAATGTAAATTCATGGTGTAAACATAATATTTACCTTATTTTCTAACATATATAAAAAGTTGAAAAAGATCTAAATTAAAATAAACCTTCAAAACCTGGGTTTACATTTAAGTCCTTAATTTTCATTACAGTCGGGTCCTTATTTCTCACATAGGTCCTTAGGTTTTATTATTTCTAAGTTCCTCTTCGTCTTCTTCTTCTTCTTCTCCAGCCAAACGAACAGCTGGCGGCAGAGAGTCACCCTACCGCACGATCACCGCCCTGCCAACATCATTTCTCTTTGCCCAAGCTCCTGTAGCTTGCGGTCACCACCTCCACTTGATCCATCGGTCTGGATCAACCGAAAATCCTATTTTTTAGTGGGAGATAACCTCACCGTCGTCGGAGATGACGACAGAGGTTAAGCTCCTCGAGCTTCTTCTTCGGCTAGACCCCGCCCCTCTCTACGCCGCAAACTACTATAAATACCCACTCACACCTCTGATTTTAGCAAGTTGTCTCCCTTCCCTCTTCTAACACTGTAGCCGACTTCAATAGGCTATTCTTCCAAACCTCTGGCGATCCCCCATTCCATCTTCCGACTTCCTCTGTCCATCTTAAGTAGCTGAGGAAATTCGTCGTGGTCTTCCGCACCTCTGACAAAGGCGTCGACCCTAGGATTCCTCCGCTCCACCTCAAATCCACTGCAAGAGATCTTTCTTCAACCCTCTGATTTCATCGCCTACCATGAGACTTCAGTGGAACCCTATTGACCCCTTCATCCAGGTAACAGTAGACTAGGAGTAGGAGTAGGCTAGCTTAGTTAGTTAGTTTAGTTAGTTAGGTTAGAGTAATGTCAGAATTTAGCTTCATCTCCTCCAACTCCAGCGAGTTCCTTGAGCTCACCAGAGACTTTAATTTTGTGTTTTAACTCATTGTTCACCTTCTTTTATCTTCTATGTTCACTTCTAATTCACTTTAACGATTAATTACCTAAACACCTAATTCAAATCTCACCTTCACCAGCTACTTCACTGTCCATGGTGACAGTAATCGGCCTAATTCCACCTTCATTGGGTTCTTTCATCACCTATCATCACTAATGAACCCTAATCGACATTATATTACCTATTATTTTCATCTATAATTAAATGCCCAAATTTAATTTAGCTCCTGAGCTTGCTGTCCATGGCGGCTCAAGAACATTTCTAACTATAAATTAAACATATATTTATGATTAATAACATCTGTTGACTTGATTTAACTTCTCAATTGAGTAGTTAAATCAAGTCTTGAGCTTAAACCACTTAAATCTTTTAAGAAATGAACTTACTGTCAAATCTTTTATTTCAATGAATAAATGAAGAATTTAAAGTGATAATGAGGTTCCTTGTAACCTCAGGATCATTTCTGGATTAAAAATAATTAATTTTGTCAATCTGTTCAAACATTTTATATTTCTGGACTAACCGGAGCTCTGGTGAGTTCCGGTGAGCCAAAGATGTGTTGCAACCTCTTAAACTTTCTAAGTGGCTCCAGAACAGTAAAATAAGGATTACTGATCATTTTAAAGATATTTGTTTGATGTTTTAATCACTGGAGCTAAAGATGTGACTTCATCTTCCCCAACTTCAGTGAGTTGGAGAAGTCTGTTATGAAGGAATTGAGAAGCACTTAAGGAGCTCAGGAGCTTCAGTGCAAAGCACTGAAGCTAATTTAACTCTCAAAACATTGTAATTACCATTGAATAACTCTGTCAAAGCTAATTTAACTCTCAAAACGTTGTAACTACCACTGAACAACTCTGTCGAACACACACCTTTTTTAGTTCAGGCGGCAAGCCTGAAACCCTAGGAATTAAGGTTGAAACATAAATCTAAAGATCTGATTGAGTTCCAGATGATGAGGAGACTCTAATTGAGGCATTAATTTCTTAGGAGGAAGCTCTAAATAGAAAGTCAATTTTTGAGCTTCCACAGTCAAACCTGAGTATGATTATGGTGTTTTGAGCTTGAATTGAGGAATTAAGATGTGCAAGTTGTTTTTGGAATCTTATTTGATGATCTGAAATCAATTAAAGTAAGCTCAGATGATGTTTTTAGTAAAGATTTTGTTTCTGTCAATTTGGGTTACTCTCGAACCCAAGCCAATAGAAGCACTGTCTTGATGAAATTCAAATCTAAAACCTACCCAGATTGATTAGTTATATCCCATAGAATTACTCTAAATAGATTAGGAACACTATAAAGTGTCTGTTGCACTTGTTGAAATCTATAAATCAACCTCTAAAGTTTTTAGAGAAGAGAAAAGCTTCTCTACAGGTTCTGTAGGTCTTGAGAACTTAAAATCCACTCTAACAGAAGAAGAATTTTTTATATAATATGTACAGACCTTCTAATAAATGAGAAAAGTTCATCTGAGGACTTCCCTATCTTTAATTTCATTTTTTGGGCCTTTATAAAACCCGCAGAACCCCTGATTTCATCTCTTAAATTGAAGAGACAAACATCATTAAAACATTAAATTGACCCTAAAATTGTGTGGATTACCCTTAGAGCTTTCCAATGAACTGTAAATCATCCAATTTGGAGCTCTGGGTAGAAAGTTAGGATTGATTGAATTCGAGTCTGGAAGGGGAATGTTTGTCCCACCTCGGATAACCACGAGTGCACGTTTGGCTATAAAACTATTTTGTTCCTATGGCTATGCAGTTGCTAGCGCTCGGTGCACCAGTTCCGATTCTGATCTGATCTAAGCATTATTCTGTGTGTGTGGGCATTAGCCTATGGGTGTGTGCGCCCTTGGGGGCGTGCGGATGTGAATGTGCCCTGGGAGGGCGAGTGTGGCCTGGGAGGTCGGGTTGAGCCGATGCGGCTTGAGATTGTGAATCGATTAAGAAATAAACCGAAACGAACCTAACCGAGATTTGGCGAGGACCGAGTAGGGTCTGGTCCCACCCTGGTCTCAGGGTGCTGTGTATCCTTGAAAGGACCTCGCCGCAAATAAAAAAAACTTTTGGTTTAAAAAGTAAGAAACCTGGTTCAGCTGAAAGATTAAGGAACGAGAAGCTGTTGAAGGATGCAAAGGCTAAGGAAGAAAGAAACACGGATGCTGAGTGTTGAGAAGAAAAAAGGCTAAGGAACAAAGGAGAAAAACTAAGGGAAGAAGAGAAGGTAGGTGAAGGCAGAAATAACACAAGAAGGAAAGAAGAAAGAGAGCTCGATAGAGAAGAAAATAAAAGAGAGAAAGAAGAAGATTAGAGGCTGAGAAAATAAAAAGGCATCAATAATTTGTTGATGAAAATAAATTAATTTTTTCTTGCATAACTACTTTTTGTTCTTAATTGTAAAAGGCATGCTTTAATTTGATAACTTTTTTCCTTAATTTCTTAGAATGAAATAAAATTGAAAAAATACTAGCATGTTTACTTGTTAATAAAGTACAACATTTTGAGTAAATATGTTGCATATGGAATTTTGTATGTTCTTTATAGTTAAATATTTTGACAAAATTCATGTTTTGAAAATCAAATTAGTTATACCTCCTAAACTTAAAGAAATAAAAGAAAATTGATGAATTTGCAGAAAATTATTATGCCTCCCAGTGAACGACCTAGACTCAACCAGTAAAAATTTCTAAAATGTTAGGTTAATTCGACCCTATATTACACAATCGACACAACTTCAAGTTAACCTAAGTGATTTCTTCTACTCTTAATTAAGTGAAATTAACTTAATTACTGAGTTGAGTGAACCCACGATCACCCGCTCAGAGCTAACTGAAGTGGGACTATGTTAACCCCTTCCAGACCCAACTTCAACCGATCATAACTCCCTACTCAGAGCTCCAAATCAAGTGATTCAAGGCTTGTTGGAAAGCTCTAAGGTTACTCTATACGATTGCAGGGTCAATTTAAAGATAAGAGGATGTTTTCCTCTTCAATTTGAAGAGTAAAATCAAGGGGTTCCTCTGGGTTTTTATTGCCTGGAAAGTGAGTTAATCTTTACAGTGTCCATTGGATGGCTTTTCTCTCTCATTTAAAGGTCTGAACAGTTGCTAAGATTAATTTTGCATCTGTAGAAGTGAGATTTGAAGCTCTAAAAGCTTCAGAAAAGGTGCAGAAGGTTGAAGCTTCTCTGAAAGCTTCAGAGAACAAATTTTACAACTCAAAATAGATGAACAGACAGCTAAGAACATCTTTGATTGATTTAAACAAATTCTAAGGGTTGAAATAGATTGATCTAGGCAAGATTAAAGATCAAAACTCATCAAAATATCACTGTTGTCAATTTGGGTTCGAAAATAACCCAAACTATCTGGGTTTGAATTCTCACACAATAACTCATCTGAGCTCACTTTGATCACTCTCAGATTATCCAACAAATTCTCAGAAGGAATTCTATCTCATCAATTCCTCAATTTGAGCTTAGAACTCCATAATCAAACTCATGTTTGACTATAAAGGCTTAAAATTTGACTTTCTGTTTAGTGCCTTGTCTCAAGAAATTAAAGCCCCAAATAAGATCTTTTTAACCTCAGGAACTCATTCAGATTCTCAAATAGGTGTTCTAACAAAGATTTCTAGGGCTTCAGGCTCGTCGCCTGAGCTTCAAAATGTGTTTGTTCGTCAGGGAATTTTAAAGATTGTTATAGTGATTTGAAAACATGAATAGCTTCAGTGTAGTATAGTGATTTGAAAACATGAATAGCTTCAGTGCACTACACTGAAGCTTCTAGGTTCCTTAAATGCTTCTTAGATCTCTTTGTCAAACTTCTCCAACTCTGCCGGAGTTGGAGATGAACTTCAATTTATAGGTCTAGTGGCTAAAATTCCAACTAAATCACCTTAAATTAATTAGTGATTGCATTTATATCATTCTGGAGCTTTTCACCAAGTTTCACAGGCTGAAGAACAAAAATGACTCACCGAAGCTTGCTGGAGCTCCGGTAAGTCTAGAAAATGAACAAACTGTGTAAAGATTGTTTGATTATGCCATTTTTAATCTAAAAAGGTTCCTGAGGTTGCAAGGAACCTCAAGAACTCAATTAATTCTCCATTTGTTCGTTAGAATTAAGGTTTAACAATAAAATTTATTTCTTTAAGAATCTGATTTGGATTAGGCTCAGGACTTGTTTTGCCACTCGATTGAGCGGTCAAAACAAGTCAAGAAGTAATTATGATCATAAATATATAGTTAATTAAGAATTTGAACTGCTCCTGAGCCACCATTGACAGCGAGCTCAGGAGCTTAATTAAAATTAGGTGTTTAATTTATATGTGGTAATTATACATATTATAGTGTCGATTAGGGTCCCTAAGTGATGGATAGATGATGATGGACCCAGTGGAGGTGAATCTAAGCCCACTACTGTCTCCATGGATAGTGATAGTAGTCGGTGGATGTGAAATTGATTTAGGCTATTAGGTGATCAATTAAGTGTTTTAAGTGTGAAAGAAATGGTCATGAAAGTTAAAGGAAGATGGACAGTGAGTTAAAAAGATGAGATTAAGGCTCTGGCAAGCTCAAGGAGCTCATCGGAGTGGGAGAGGATGACATTGAAATTCTAAAATTACATCTAATCTAACTAACTATCTAACTAACTAAGCTAACATACTCCTACTCCTACTCCTAATCTACTGTTACCTGGACGAAGGGGTCAATAGGGTTCCATCGAAGGTTCATAGCGGATGTGAGTGGAGTGGAAGATCTCCGGCGGGCGGATGTGAGTCGAGCAGAGGATTCCTTGGGCCGGTGCCTGTGTCCAGAGACGTGGTAGACCATGGCGGATATCCTTGGCTGATCAGAATGGATGGAGGAAGTCGAAAAGTGGGATGGAAAGTTGCCAGAGTTGCAGACGAATAGTCTATTGGGTCAGCTCAGTGTTAGAAGAGAGAAGGGAGCCAACTTCAGTGAAATCAGAGGGGTAAGGGGGTATGTATAGTAGTTGGAGACGAAGAAAGTGGTGGGGTCTGGCCAAAGAAGGAGCTCGAGGAGCTTAACCTTTGGTGTCGTCCCTAACGACGGTGAGGTTATCTCCCACTGGAAATTAGGATTTCCGGTTAATCCAGACCAGTGGATGAAGAGGAGGTGGTGAGTGCAAGCTGCAAGAGCTTGGACAAAGAAGGGTGATGTCGGCAGGGCGGTGATCGCGTGGTGGCGTGACTCTCCGTTGCCAGCCGTTCATTCGGCTGAAGAAGAAGAAGAAGACGAAAAGGGACTTAAATGTAATAAAACTTACAGACTTGTGTGAGAAATAAGGACCCGATTGTAGTAAGTTTTAAGGACAAAAATGTAAACCCAGGTTTTGAAGGTTTATTTTAACTTAGATTTCTTTTCAACTTTTTATATATGTTAGTAAATAAGGTAAATATTATGTTTTCACCTTGTATTTACATTTTTGACCTTTTTAGGTTAATTTATTAGATTAAGTAAAATTACTTAAGTTATTATATACTTAGGTATACATTATATTTAAGTTACTTAACTTATTAATTAAGGGGACGATTTATAAAATTTTGAGTCCAATTATTATCTATATTATTAATAATGTTAATTGAATGATAATAACTTGTTTTAAGGTCCTTTACAAAATATCCCATATTCTATAATTAACCCTTATAAATTCATAACCTTAGCTAATTAACTAGGAAGACTAGTTAATTAGGGGTAATTAGAGATCATGATGAGTCTCTCATCAATGCACGAGCTGCACGCAATCATTAGTTATCAGATCAAAATCTGATGGCCCTCAATCCTCCAATCTCGGTCCAACGGATGCAAGCAAAGAGCCAGCTGGTGCGGATCTTCAGGGACATTTATGGCGAGGCTACAGTGAAGTCTTTGATGTTACTAAATGTCCTATACATGAAATGTTCTCTATCCTCCACTATAAAAGGACCCCTACTCCTTCCATTTCTATTCATTTCTTCCTTTCTCTCCCTCACCACCTCCAAGGCTTAAGAGAGAGCTCATCCCAAGCCCAGGATGCTCCTTTACAGTAGAAAATCAAATATTTTTCCTGCTTCTCACCCCCCTTCTTGGAGCATCCCGTGGCTATTCTCTCACCACTTTTGGGCAGTAGGTCCTCGCCGCGACATTGTCCTGCCCTGTCCTCCTTTCTTCGATGTCGTTCTTGTTCCTCCCGCCTCCTACCACATTTGTCTTGGGCGTCGTCAAAGCTAGTAGTCGTCCAAATGATTGTTGAGGGGGATTTCCTCATCTTATACATTTTATTACTTTTGTAGTGTAGTGTTACTTCCCATAATTAGTTGTAATAAATAGTATGGATCACCCCAATAATATTTGTTCCTCCTCTTTTTCTCTCTATCTCTTTGTTAGCAGATTAGATAGAAATTATTTCGACCTAATCTCTTGCCTTATAAAAATACAAAAAAAAATTACAAAAGATAAAACACCAAAAAGAAATAAAATCAAAATGCAAATGTTTGTAAACCAAACATTCGCCTCGCTATGTTCAACCTGGGACTCACTTTGAGTTTCAGTTATAAATTTTATCTAGTAGCAGATTTCTATGAACTATGACGATGGGTTTTCTAACTCAAATATTTTCGCATATGAAATCATGCTCATCAGCTAGGTCTAGCTAGTTGATGACAGTAGCTAGAACTAGCCAGGTTGAGCTTCTAGTAAACTATTCTAGGCTGGAGGAGCTGGAATAGAGCTAGGATCAATTGTCTTAAGCTAGTTTGAGTTGCCATCTCACTGAGGTGAGCTGAATGGAGCTGAGGTGAACTAGCTAGAGCTACCATTGAGCTGAGATGAGTTGAACGAAGCTAGGGATGAGTTGATCTAGCGAGAATGAGCTGGGACCCAGCTGATAGAAACTTCTTCTTCATCATCTGCCTTTTTGAGTGCCAAGGTATGCAGGATCTGACTTTCTATTTGTTCCTGACACTCATATAGATGCATTAAAAATAAAATAAAATGCAATGCATGCCTAACCTAGTTGAATGCCTAAATATAGCCTAAAAACCCATTTGTAGAGTTAAAAACCTAAGAGCTAGATCTATTTTAGGGCATAAGAATGATGATAAAGTGGCATTTATCATGTCTGGATCTTTCTTTTTAGGAGGTAGCTTTCCCTGGATTATAGAGCTAACTACCTCAAAAAGGTGAACTCCAATTAGGTTTTTGGATTGCCTTTTTGGAGTACAAATATCTTTCAAGAATTTGGTGTTGGCAGGAATATATTTGATTGCATCAAGGAGAGGGATATTAATCTCCACTTGCCCAAATAATTCAATGAGTTCTTGATTTGTGGGCTCAGTTTTCTTTCTTCTGTTGTTGGTGGAGTGTAAAGCTTGAGGAAAGGGAATGGGAGTTTTTCCTTTCAGCAGGTCCATATAAACATCCCCTTGATGGATGCAATACACCATGTACCAGCTTACGCACGATTCTTGAAAGATGTGTGTACACCCAAGCGTAAGCCACGGACCAAAGGCGGGAACCTGATCGTACTGTCGGAGCAAGCCAGCTCCATCATTTTAAGCAAACTCCTGCCTAAGGAAAAAGACCCAAGCACCCCTCTAATCTCCTATGCTATCGGTGATATACAATTTGACCAAGCCTTATTAGACCTAGGAGCTTCTATAAATTTGATGCCTACATCCCTACTAGACTATTTTGAGGAATCTGAGCTTAAACTGACAGAGATGGCCTTGCAATTAGCTGATCAATCGATTAAGTCACCAAAAGGAATTCTCGAGGATGTCATAGTTAGGGTACATGATTTCTACTTTCTAGTGGATTTCATTGTCTTAGACATGGATGCTCCTAAGAACTTGAAGAATACACCGATCATACTAGGGAGACCCTTTTTGGCCGCTGCTAAGGCCAATATCAATTGTGAGGAGGGCCAAATTGAGTTAAAATTTGGGAGCGAAACACTGAAGATCGACATCTTTAAGGCCCAATGAGGAATTAATTGTGGGGTTATAGAACAAATCTGTGATATCAAGGCTGTGGTTGACGACCTATGCATCGAGGAAAACCTGACTATTTCTAATCAACCAAAAGAAAATCAAAACCTGTAATTAGAGGAGCATAAACATAACTTAGACACACCCATAGCCCCTTCCTTTTCTCCCAATAACCACCCAGAACCACCTGCTGCTGCTGATAATCCTGTTATGGAATTGAAACCCCTCGATCATCTCAAATACGTCTTTTTGGATTCAAATCAGACATTCCTATAATTATCAACTCCTAGCTCACACTTGATCAGAAAACATGCCTGATTTCTATTCTCTAATACCATCAAAGAGCCATTGGATGGACTCTCAATGATCTGACTAGTATTAGCCCCTCATACTGCACACATCACATCTACATTAATGAGAGCTCACGACCATCTCATGAAATCTAGAGACTCCTAAATCCAAATCTGCAGGATGTCGTGAAAAAGGAGATCATCAAGTGGTTAGATGCAGGGATCATCTACCTGATCTCCGACAATCGTTGGGTGAGTCCAATCCAAGTTGTGCCTAAGAAGGAAGAGCTCACCGTCATCACAACTGAAATCAGAGAAACCATACCGACCCATATAGCGAACTCGTGGAGAGTCTTCATTAATTACAGAAGACTCAATTCCTCCACGAAGAAGGATCATTTCCCACTACCGTTCATTGATCAGATCCTCCAAAAACTAGCAGGAAATCGATTCCTCTGCTTTTTGGATGGATACTCCGGTTATAACCAGGTTGCAATCCATCCTGAGGGCAAAGAGAAGACCACCTTCACCTGCCCCTTCGGGACATATGCATTTTGAAGGATGTCGTTCGATCTCTGCAATGCACCCGCTACCTTTCAGTGGTGCATGCTTGCCATATTCCTAGATATGGTAGGTGAATACCTTGAAGTCTTCATGGATGACTTCTCAGTATTTGGAGAATCATTTGATGATTGCCTCCTACACTTGGTTGAAATCCTCAAGTGGTGCATCGATGTGAACTTGGTCTTTCCTGGGAAAAGAGCCACTTCATGGTACCTGAGGGAATTTTCCTAGGACATCACATCTCTGAAAAAGGCATCCAAGTTGATCGAGCGAAGGTGAATCAGATTTCTAAACTCCCTATGCCTAGCTCAATCAAGGACATCCGATCCTTTCTAGGGCACGTCGATTTTTACTATCGATTCATTCCCGATTTCTCAAAAATTGCATGCCCCCTGACTACTATTCTATCTAAGGATGTCCCCTTTGAAATCTTGGAGGAGTGCACTCAGGCATTTGAGATCCTGCATGATTGAGTTACCCAAGCACCTATCCTGCAGTCCCTTGATTGGTCTCAACCATTTGAGATCATGCGTGATGCATTTGATTACGCTATGGGTGGGGTACTTGGGTAGAATATAGATGGGAAACCCATGGTCATCTACTATGCTAGCGAGACACTTGACGAGGCTCAGCGTAACTACACAGTTATTGAGAAGGAGCTGCTAGCCGTAGTATTTGCCCTGGAAAAATTCAGATCATATCTTTTGGGTTCCTATGTTATCATATACTCAGTTCACACTACAGTGAGGCACCTCCTTGCGAAGAAGGATGCGAAACCTTGACTAATCTGCTGGATCTTACTGTTGGAAGAATTTGATCTCGAAATTCATGATAAAATGGGAAAGCAGAACGTGGTAGCTAACCACATATCCCACCTTCCTCCTCACATTATTAACCCTTCTGGACCCATCACTGAACACTTTCCCGATGAGCACCTCTTGACTATTAGTACGGGAATTCCCTTATTTGCTGATTTGGTGAACTACTTGGCATCACATCAAATTCCATCTGATTGGCCAAAGGCCAAGAAAGACAAATTGCTTTCCGTTGCCAAGTACTACATCTAGGAAGACTCGTACCTCTTCTGCATTGGTGCTAATCAGATCATTAGATGGTGCATCCCGAAAATGGAGATTTAGGACATTTTATCCTTCTTCCAAGACCAGGCCTGTAGCGGATACTTCTCCAGACATAAAACTGTAGCAAAAGTCTTCCAGTGCAGCTTTTATTGGCCCACGATTTTCAAAGATGCATACGATCACTGTAAGGCATGCACTCATTGCCAGACCTTGGGCAACATGAGCTACCGCGATATGATGCCTTTACAGCTGATTCTCGTATGCGAAATCTTCGACATCTGGGGGATTAATTTCATGGGAACCTTCCATATTTTAGACGGCTTCGAGTACATTCTTCTCGTTGTTGACAATGTGCCCAAATGGATTGAAGCCATCCTGACCCAGACCAACGATCATAAGGTGACAATCAACTTCATTCATCAGAACATCTTTTCTTGGTTCGGGATTCCACTTGCCAATATCTTTGATGGAGGGACCCATTTCATGAATGCTTAGTTCAAATCACTGATGACCAAATACGGGGTATCGCACTGAATCTCTATAACTTATCACCCCCAAACCAACGATCTAACTGAGCTGTCGAATCAGAAGATTAAGAAAATCCTTCAGGTCACTATCTGACCTGACAAGAAAGATTGGTCATCCCGACTTCCGGAAGCCTTGTGGGCTTATAGGACCGCCCATAAAATCTAATTAGGCATGCCTCCTTTCATATTGGTGTACGGGAAGGCATGTCACCTCCCCATCGAGTTGGAGCACAAAGCCTATTGAGTTGTACGGAAGTGTAATATAGATCTTTCTAAGTTAGGAACCCACAGAAAACTTCAATGAGTGAGATCGATGAATTATGCAATGATGCATATGAGAACTCGTGAATTTACAAAGAGTGGGTGAAGGCCTTTCACGACAAGCACATATCCAGAAAGATCGTTCACCCTGGTCAGAAAGTCCTACTCTTTGACGCCAAACTCAAATTGTTCCTTGGAAAACTCAGATCAAAATGGATTGAACCATATCTTATCAAAGGGATTTTTGGAAATGGAGCCATTGAAATCAGCCAACCCAGCCTTGATTCTGAGCTATTTATCATGAATGGCCAGCAACTTAAGCCGTTCATTGAACTCACTGATACAAACATGGCTAAGGTATCTTTTTATCACCATTCTCCTTGAGCTCATTGCACCTGGCTGATGGTGTCAAACTCAACGCTTAACGGGAGGCAACCTGTCATCTTTTTGAAAAACCCAAAACCCTTCTTGACACATCCGATGCTGAACTCATATTGCACTTTAGGGTTCGTCCATCAGAACAGCTAACTCCATCTCTAGTACCCAAACCCAAGCTTGAAATCGTCCGCCACAGTCACCCCAACCTGTCCACCCACCCAAAACTTGTTTGATGGGAACACCATCATGATCCCTAACCAGCTCATTTTGACCCATAAAAGAGAATAAGAGCTCCTACATAACTAACTAGAGGTCTTAATTCAATGAATAACCATTTTGAGAGAGAAGCAAGAAACAAGGGGTAAAACTGCAATTTTACCATTGCAGTATAACAATAAATTTTATTAAGGGATAAACACAGGTCAAATGGTCTTAACAAGATAAAAAGTAGGTTGGTTCAAATAGAAAAAGGTTCGTGTGAATTCTGGGAATTAAATGACTTCTTGTAACCCTAAAATAGACCCGCTTGATTAAATAAGGTTCTGGTCAGGATAAAATTCACCTAGACTCTCTAAAAATAATATAAAAATATTCTCTACGGTTTAGAACCTTCAATTTATCCATTGGAACCTATTTTGACCTAAAATGGGGTCTCAGACAAATATTTACCCTAAATTGCATTTTTACATAAATTTCCTAGTAAAACATGGTCAAACCCAAAATCCAACTTCACCATTGGATTTCTTAGGTCCAAATTAGGTTTGTGCCAAAATTTGGACCTAAGAGGAATTCATCTTGACCCACTTTGCAAATGGGTCTAACCCAATTACATTTCTACCCCTAGATTTCAAAAACCCTTAAGATTGACCCCCTATCTTCTTCATCGTTCTTTGAAATTAGGTCCCTCTACCATTATAGTGGAGGGAATCCTACTCCGACGAGATTGAAAGGGCGATTTCCCCCTGATCTCTCAAAGTATCCCCTTCAAAATTGAAAGGGAGATTCTCTGAGAAATCTCCTCCAATGTGAACCCAAATAGAAGCCCTATTTGGTCCTAATCTCTCATGCGAACGCATGAGAGATTTGGGTCTCTCTCGAGTTTCCATTGCTGGCGAACTTCCCTTGCTTGGAAGCTTGGCTTCCAAGCGCAAACCCAACCTCTAGAGACTATTTAAGAGACCCCAAATCACCTCGCATCTCCTAAGCTTGAATTCAGCCAGAGAAACCCCTCAATTTCATCTCTCCTCCTTCGGTCGATCTGCTCATCAAGCTCCAGCGACTAATTCGACTCTCTCTCGTCACCTAGCCACAATACCAGTGGTAGGTTCCTCTTCCTCTCGCTCGTCCACGTCGCATTGCACCCGCCGACGCTCCTGCCTCCCCTTTGTCCTCACCGACCTCCCTTACTGAGCATCTTCGTCTCCGACGTTGGCGATACGAGCCAGACGCCATCTCTGTCCCCTCTCATCTCTTCACAGCCTAGATAAGTTCCTCTCACCCTTTACGATCTTTCCCATCTTTATTTCCCTCATCCAACTACTACCTCACTCCACAACCATCATCCCCTTCACCTCTGCCCACCACTCCAGCAAGTTTGTTCCACCACCACAGACCACCTCCCTCCTCGCCGACAGGTCAATAAGATCTGCCTTAACCCCCTGATCACAACCCCTCACTCACAACACTCTGCCACTCACCCAAACACACCCTCAAACATACCCACTTACACGGCTGCAGTGTGCCCTAGGCATGCTACCTCAAGCGGTCCCACACCATGCCGACCATCTCTACACATTCGTCGCACCTTGGCAAAGTTCCCTGAGCTTTTTAACATGGTCACAAGGTCGTTTGCATGATTTCAGGTACAGGGGCTCACCGCCTTTGAAGCGAAGCTCGAAGAAGGTTTGCAGCTGCTCCAACCTTCGCCTGCTCCAGGCTCGTGTCCTAGGTTGTGAGGAATACTCTTGCGCACAACTCCAGGCATCCAATTGGTGTCGAGGGCAATGGCAATTGCTAAAGTCAAAGAGAGCATCCCTACCGCAAGCGCACACAGGAAAGGTAGGAAGATAGTCCCGCCTCGGAATTGCAAGAAGCGTTGCGCCTGCATAAATTATTTTTCTGCCAGTGGCTTATCACCTCCAACTCAGTTGGTGAGGTCCCCTCTCACCTGACATGATGCCTCGTCAGCGACCACCCCCCGCAAGCCTAGTGATGTGACCTTACCTAGCACACCTCACCCACCATCACACGCCGGTGGGCCTGGTCCCGGGTGTGTATTCGACCCGATTACCTGAGAAATTGCTTTAGGAGAGCGAACCTAAGAGAGAAAAGGAGAGAAGAGATCTTGCGCGGGTAGGGGGTAGGTTTTGCTTTGTAGAGGAAGGAGAAGACAAGGTCGAAGAGGAATCTAAGGGCTAAAGCCAAGGAAGAAGGAGGAAGCTAAAGTCAGAAGCTAAGGAAGGAGAAAGGCTATAGTAGAAGGAAGAAGCCAAAGCCAAAGAGAGGAAGGCAAGGAAGGTAGAGAAAGAAGAAGTGAAAAGAGGAAGCTGAAGGCGGCCGGTAGAGAGAGAGAAAAGAAGAAAGTCAAAAGAAGAAAAGATAGAGGAAGATTAAGGAAAGGCTAAGAAAGAAGGAGCCCCTAGGAGTAGAAGCAGAAGAAAGAAGAAAGATCAAGAACTGTAGCATCATCATTTTAAGGCGTCTCATTCACAAATCAGACGTCCAATTTTGTATTTATTCACATACATTGGTTCTTTTAGTGTCTTACATTTATTCTTATCTTTTTGCACTATAACATTGATCTTATTGCATATTATATACTTTCAAATTCTTAAGTTGTGATCTTGATTTCTAAACCCTAATTTGCTCCCTGTGTTCGACCTCGGATTTTAAAATTCGAGTGATAAATTGTATTTGCTTTGAACATTTTTTGACTATACTACAACATGACTTTTTAAAACCCAATCAAGCACTTTTAACATTTTGGTACCATTGCCGGGGAGCAACGGGTGATTTAGAAATCCATATTACAATTGCTGATTTGGTACTAACTTGATATATCTTTTTGTTGTGGTTGTTTTAGGGGAGAAGATTCAACAAAAGATAGCAGCACAACAAACATGCCCAAGGTAGTTAATTTCTGATTAATCTCGTTCTCTTAATCCCCTCATTCTGAAAAGAAGAAAATAAGATAAAATCAATTAGGGCTGCCTGCTTTCCATCTCTAGCTAATTAACCAAAGTTGCCTGATTTGATTTCAATAACAAATACTGATTTGTGCACCCATTTAAGGTAACTAGGGCTGCCTCCCTTTGATTGAGCCTTAGATACCATATTTTCGCAAAATAAATTGGACCAACATTAGAGCCAAACTAAGGATTTCAATTTAGGGTTTTAGAGACACACCTTCATAAGCAAGAATCAACTCTCTAAAAAGAGGTGTGCCTAAGCCTTGGTTGAAGAGACTTATTCAAGAAAACCCTAAAAATTCAGGCTCTTAAACTCACTTGAATCCTAAAAGAAAGGACCTAAAACTTCTCAAAGGACAAATAGGTGAAGCTGACCCCCTTGTTTGGTCAACCAACCTTGAAATTAGGTCACTTTTTCACTCAATACATCTAAAGTTCAAGTGAAATCTTAAGCACCTTTGCTCTTAAATAAAACTGGTGGACTGAAGAGGTCAAAGTCCCCATTCTGGTCTACCTGGAACATTAGTGATAAGAGAGGTCAGGTGGGGGAAACCCTATAACTCGTGGAGATGCTCTACCATATAGGTGTCTTTGCAGGACTCTCCCTCTCTAGCTACCTAGGTATTTCTCAGGTGGATGGCTTTCTAACTATGGTTTATCATCCGCCCCGAACCTCTGTAGTCATCCAAATTTTTGTGTGTCTTGATTGGGTCCATCACATTCTACTCTCGTCCAAGACATCGGTACATGTTCCGTAGGAGGTCCTTAAGACCATCCTTGAGACCTCCTTTAGTGATTCACTCCCGTCGAGGCCAGTTCTCGATGTCCGTGTTTGTGCAACAACCCCACCACATAGACATCTCCTCTAATTCATTTGAACCAAATTCTCCTTCCATCATCATGGCACAACCAATAGAAGAAGAGAATAACCTTGAGAACCAACTCCAGTGCCTTAATGATTTATTTCAAGCATTTGTAAGCCTACCACAGCGTCCTATGATGCAAGATCACTATAATCCTGCTGTGGTGGTGATAGAACCTCGAGCCCAAATCCTGGTTGAAGGCCCTGATTCTGAACTCAAGTCCAACATGATTCATGCTATTCCAAAGTTTCATGGGCTTAATTCTAAGGATCCCTTCCAGCACATCAAACAACTCAAACATCTGGCCCAGACCTTCGGGTTAGATATCCAAAATTGGGATATTCTTCTCATGAAGATGTTCTCCTTCTCTCTCATGGACAAAGCAGCTCACTAGTATTAGACTCAAATGCATCCAATCAACACATGGGCTGAACTACAATCCAAGTTTTTGAAAAAGTTCTTCCCTGTTGGTCGGACGAAAACCCTACGACACCAGATCACACACTTCACCCAGCAATCTGGAGAACCCCTTCAAGATGCATGGGACCGCTTCCTGGATCTCATGCAAAAGTGCCCCCATCACGATGTTCCTAAATGGGAACAGGTCCAGTCTTTTTACCAAGGACTCCATGAAGATATCCGCTTATTTGTCAATACAACCTATGGATGAAATGTCATGGGTCAACACAAAGACACTGTGTGGGAGATTCTCGAGAATATGTGTGAGAACTCCATCAATAATGACTCCATTGGCTTATTCGACCGGATGAATGCCTGAGCATCGATGAATCCAAGGGGAGCACATGAGACGCAGGGCTTGTCCGCATCCGTCGACTTGGAATTGATGGCCAATCAGTTGGACAAGGTCTCCATCATTGAGAAGAAGGTGGACGAGTTGACTGAACATCTACAGTGAGCCACCTCTACGCAAAACCCATTTGCACAGCCGCCTTCTTAGAGGGAACTTGTGCATAACATCTTTCACCGATCTTCTCAGGGAATGGACCTGTATCCACCCCTGTCTAACTCTAGGACCAAAGGAAACTCTGATCTGACCTACTCTAGTTGGGGGAACTCTGAACCCTCGTAGTCTGACTTTCTTGAGGTTCCTCAGACCTGCGAGGACCTCAACGCCATCTAGAATGACCCATTCTCTAATACCTATAACCCTGGATGGCTGAATCATCCCAACTTCTTGTGGGTGGGAAATAATCAGAATCAAAGACCACCATATCAACCCTGTCCACAAGCTCCTCGTCCATATCAGCCACCTCAGCCTCGGCCAACCCTACCTATCAATCTGGGCCAACTCAAATAGATCAAATGACTCTTATTCTTCAAACTCTAGCTGACATTCAGAAGACGAATGCGGCTATGCAAAAACAGCACAAGGATGAGATCACAGAGGTTTGCAATCAACTCGTCCAGATGGTGAATTCCTGCCAACCTGGCACACTCCCTTCGTAACCTCTACCGAATCCAAATAACGTGTCGAACCAGAGGTGCGTTATGAACCCAAATCTGGGCCAAGCACACATGATTTATCTGGCCCCTTCTGTTCCATCACCCGACGGGATGGAAGCTTCGGCATCATATGCGGGATTTCAGCAGTAGCCACCTATTTTACCAACTCTAAATCAAAACCAGGCAGGACTGAATTCTGTTACAACCCATAGTGCCAAAGTAACACATGACCTACCTTATCCATGACACTTTTAGCCTGATAGTAACCCAAGCCCTAGGATAGTTATCCAGGATACCGCTGTCCCAAATCAATCACCTAGACCTATTCTAGAGGAACCATCCAAAGTTCCATTTTTTGAGGCCTTAACCAAGGGAAAGGGGACAAACAAACCTGTGGCTCTTGAGGAGGATCTAGTTAAGCTCTTTGAATAGGTCCATATAAACATCCCCTTGATGGATGCAATCCACCACGTACTGGCTTACGCATGATTTCTGAAAGATGTGTGTACACCTAAGCATACGCCGCGAACCAAAAGTAGGAGTCTGATTATTCTGTTAGAGCAAGCTAGCTTTATAATTTTGAGCAAACTCCCACCTAAGGCAAAAGACCCAGGTACTCCCCTGATTTCCTGTACCATTGGTGATACACAATTTGACAGAGCATTATTAGATCTAGGAGCCTCCATAAACCTAATACCTACATCCCTCTTTGACCATCTTGCGGAATCTGAGCTCAAACCAACAGAGGTGACATTACAGTTGGCTGATCGATCTTTTAAGTCACCTAAAGGAGTTCTTGAGGATGTCATCGTTAGGGTGTGGGATTTTTATTTCCTGGTGGACTTTGTAATCTTGGATATGGATGCTCCAGAAAACCTGAGGGATACACCAATTATACTAGGGAAACCCTTTCTGGCCATTGCTAGGGCTAATATAAATTGTGAGGAGGGCCAAATTGAACTAAAATTTGGGAACCAAACACTAAAGATTGACATCTTTAAGGCACAACAAGGGATTAATTGCTGTGTTATAGAATAGATATGTGATATCAAGGCTATGGTTGATGACTCATATATTGAGGATAACCTGACTACTTCCGATCAACCACAAGAGGATCAAAAGCAGCAATCAGAGTAGTCTGAACCTGACCTAGATACACCCATAACTCCTTCCCTTGCTCCTAACACACACCCCGAACAGTCCGCTGCTGCTGATAACCCTATTTTGGACCTCAAGCCTCTTCCCAAACATCTGAAGTACATCTTTTTTGGGTTCTAATCTGACGTTTCCTATGATTATCAACTCCAGACTCACCTGATCAGGAATCCCGTATGATTACTGTTCTCCAGCAACATCGTAGAGACATTAGATGGACTCTCATTGATTTGACTGGTATCATCCCCTCTTACTGCACACACCGTATCTACACTGAAGAGGGCACATGACCTTCCCGTGAAATGTAGAGACGTCTGAATCCTAATCTGCAGGAGGTCGTGAAAAAGGAGATCATCAAGTGATTAATCGCAGGGATCATCTACCCGATCTCCAACAGTTGGTGGGTGAGTCCAATCTAGGTTGTGCCTAAAAAGGCAGGACTCACCGTGATCATGACTGAAATCGAAGAAATCATACTGGCCCTGTGGCAAATTTATGGAGAGTCTGCATTTATTATAGAAGACTCAATTCCTCCATGAAGAAGGATCATTTCCCACTACCGTTTATTTATCAGATCCTCAAGAAACTAGCAGGAAATAGGTTCTTCTGCTTTTGGATGGGTACTCCAATTATAACCAGGTGGCAATCGATCCTGAGGACCAAGAAAAGACCACTTTCACCTGCCCCTTCGGGACGTACGGGTTACAAAGGATGTCGTTTGGTGTCTGCAATGCACCTGCTACTTTTCAGCGGTGCATGCTTGCCATATTCTCAGATATGGTAGGTGATTATCTAGAAGTCTTCATGTATGACTTTTCAATATTCGGAGAATCATTTGATGATTGCCTCTTGCACTTGGTCCAAATCCTCAGGCGGTGCATTGACATGAATTTGGTTCTTTCCTGGGAAATGAGCCATTTCATGTGCCTGAAGGAATTGTCCTAGGACATCTCATATCAGAAAAAGGCATCCAGGTCAATCGAGCCAAGGTGAACTTGATTTCCAAACTCCCTATGCCTAGCTTGATCAAGGACATCCGATCTTTTTTGGGGCATGTCATTTTTTACTGTCAATTCATTCCTGATTTCTCAAAGATCACGCGCCCCCTAACCACTCTACTATCTAAGGATGTACCTTTCCAAATCTACAAGGAATGCACTCAAGCATTTGAAATCCTCCGTGATCGAGTTACCCAAGCCTCAATTCTACTGTCCCCTGATTGGTCTCAACCCTTTGAGATCATGTACGATGCATCTGACTTCGTTGTAGGAGCAGTACTTGAGTAGAAAATTGATGGGAAACCTGTGGTCATCTACTATGCTAGCAGGACACTTAATGACCCTTAGTGTAACTACATAGTTACGGAGAAGGAGCTGCTAGCCGTAGTATTTGCCCTAGAAAAATTCAGATCATATCTACTAGGTTCCCGTGTTATCATTTACTCGGATCACACAGCTGTGAGGCATCTCCTTGCGAAGAAGGATGCCAAACCTTGATTAATCCACTGGATCTTACTGTTGCAAGAGTTTGACCTCGAGGTTCATGACAAAGCTGGAAAACAGAACATGGTAGCTGATCACTTGTCCTGCCTTCCTTCTTAGATCATCGACCCTTCCAAACCCATTATAGAATATTTTCCTGATGAGCACCTCCTAACTATCAATACATGGCTTCCATGGTTTGCTGATATAGTAAACTTCCTGGCATCACATCAGATCCTGTCTGATTGGCCGAAAGCCAAGAAGGACAAATTACTTTCTGATGCCAAGTATTACTTCTGGGAAGACCCATATCTTTTCTGCATCGGTGCTGATCAAATCATTCGACAATGTGTTGTAGAAGCAGAAATTCAGGACATATTGTCCTTCTGCCATGACCAGGCATGCAGTGGACATTTCTTAGGTCATAAAAACATAGGGAAAATCCTCCAGTGCGACTTCTATTGGCCCACGATTTTCAAAGACGCATATGATCACTGTAGGGCATGCACTCATTGCCAGACTTTAGGCAACATGAGCCATCGTGATAAGATGCCCTTACAGCCGATTCTCGTATGCAAAATCTTCGACATGTGGGGGATTGATTTTATGGGACCCTTTCCTATTTCAGATGGCTTCGAGTACATTCTACTTGCTGTTGACTACATGTCCAAATGGAGCGAAGGCATTCCGACCTGATCCAATGATCATAAGGTGGTTATCAATTTCATTCATCAGAACATCTTTTCGCGGTTTGGGATTCCACGTGCTATAATCTTTGATGGAGGGACCCATTTGACTAATGCTCAGTTCAGGTCACTGATGACCAAATACGGCGTGTCACACTGAATCTCTACTCCTTACCACCCCCAGACTAATGGTCTAGCTGAGTTATCAAATCGGGAGATCAAGAAAATCCTCCAGGTTACTATTCAACCTGATAGGAAGGACTAGTCATCCCGACTTTCGAAAGCTTTGTGGGCTTATAGGACCTCCCACAAAACCCAAGTAGGTATGTCTCCCTTCAGATCAGTGTACGGGAAGGCATGTCACCTCCCTATCGAGTTGGAGCACAAAGCCTATTGGGCAGTACGGACTGCAACCAAGATCTTTCTAAGGCAGGAACCCACAGAAAGCTTCAATTAAGCTAGATCGATGAATTACGCCACGACGCGTATGAGAACTCATGAATTTATAAATAGTGAGTTAAGGCCTTTCATGACAAGCACATATCCAGAAAGATCTTCCACCTTGGTCAACATGTCCTACTCTTTGATGGCAAGCTTAAACAGTTCCCAGGAAAACTATGATCAAAATGGATTGGACCTTACCTCATTCGATGAATCTTTGGAAATGGAGCCATCGAGATCAGTCCACTTGGCCACAATTCATAACCTTTCATCGTGAATGGTTAGAGACTCAAACCGTTCAATGACTTGACCGATACAAATTTGGCTGAGATATCATTTACCCTCGATTCTCCCTTAGCTCATTGCCCCCAGCTGATGGCGTAAAACTCAGCGCTTAGCGGGAGGCAACCCAACATTTTTGAAAAACCCAAAACCTTTTTTGACATTCCTATGCTGAATTCATATTGCACTCTAGGATTCATCCATTAGAACAACCAACCCACCTCAGGTACCCATACCTAAGTTTTGAAATCTTTCGCAACAGTCACCTCGACCTGTTTGCCCACCCAGAACCTATTCTAATGAATGATCTGAGCTAAACTTGAACCCACCTAATTTACAATGGAGACATTGCAAATCATAGGCATGGGGGGGTATGAAAGTGCAAAATGCCAAGAAAACTCATCTCACAAGAAAAGGTTTGAACAAAAAAATCACATATCACAAAAACACAAAAAAAATGAAAAATTTCTTGAAAAAGAACAAAAAATTCTGAGGGGAGAGAAAATTTTGAGGCCATACAAATCATGAGGAGAAAAAAGGGAAAAGTAAAAAATGTGAAAAAAAGGTGCACAAAAGAAATGAAAAATAAGATATAGTTATTAGTAAGAAATTAAGGGATTAACTAAGTTCTAGACCATATCAAGAAAAAGAAAATGAAAGGAACAAGTGCTAATGAGACACAAAAGAGATTAGTAGGAACGCTAATCTTAGGCCTCTTGGGCTAGACTCCTAGGCTAAAAAATTCAAGTATCCACTAAGATCTGGATAGTCCTCAAGAGGTTGGGGAAAAATGCGAAGCTTAAGTATTAGGTCTAAGGCTTAGGGAGTATTCGACCTCATTAACTGACCTCTGGTTTACGGGACTCGATAACCTGAGCACCCCAATACACACACAGTCTGGTTCAGTGCACAAAAGTATCAAAATCATGCAAAAGCGTTTAAACTATCCTGAAAAAAGTTGCCTAGATTAGGAGCAGCCGATCAACATAAGTTGATTTGGATGAGTTCCTGGTGTGGAGAGGTGGGAAATTCCCTTCGAACATGCGCAATAACATATTGTCTCCTCGGTGCTTGTCTCTTAGGATATTTACATATCCTACTGGGGGCATGTAAGCACCCTGTGCTAGTTTAGATGCCATGGGCGGCATTATCACGAAATGTCGATTGCCAGTGTCTGGATTTAGCTACAGTACACCATAGGCAGGATTATCTCAAAATCTCGAAAGCCAGGGTTCCGAGGGTTGCCATGGGTGGTGCTATCACGAAGCATCAATTGCCATGGACCCTTTGAGGATTGATGACGGAGACTAGGAATCTGACATAGGTCGTGTTGAGAAGCCAATCCAAAGCTAGAAATAAAAAGAAAAGAGATAGAAAACTCTCTAAACAAAGAAAATCCTCTGTCTCTCTCTTACAAAAATGCACTGTAAACTGAACCGAGGCTAAAATATGTTACAACCACAAATGCTTTAACTGCGGAGTCCAACGAACCTTAGGATAGTTCCTGTGGGGCTTAAAAACCTTCACGGAGGACTGAGGCTAGAGCTGGTCAGGTCCGGATATTGGTTGGCACTTCAGTACCTCTAGGCCTACAATCGGTGTTCTAACCTAATCAAAAGAAAAAAAAACACTCATCATAGTTTTGAACATCAAAGAACTCATGGTCTACAATCAAAGTTAAACCTTAAAATTTTTCTAAGGGACTAGCAAAAGCTAGGCAAGGGGGTTATGATGGGAACGCCATCATGAGTCCTAACTAGCTCATTTTGACACATAAAAGAAAACAAAAACTCCTACATAACCAACTGGAGGTCCTAATTCAATGAATAACCATTTTGAGAGAAAAGTAAGAAACAAGGGGTAAAATTGCAATTTTAGCATTGCAGTATAAAAATGGGTTTCTCAAAGGCTACACACAGGTCAAATGGTCTTAACAAGATAAAAAGTAGGTTGGCTCAAACAAAAAAGGGTTTGTGTGAATTCTGGGAATTAAATGACTTCTTATAGCCCTAAAATAGACCTGCTTGATTAAACAAGGTTCTAGTCAAGATAAAATTCCCCTAAACCCTCTAAAAATCAGAGAAAAATATTCTCTAGGCTTTAGAACCTTCATTTGGCCTTTTGAACCTATTTTGACCAAAAATGGGGTCTCAGACAAATATTTACCGTAAATTGAGTTTTTACGTGAGTTGCCCAGTTAAACGTGGTCAAACCCAAAATCCAACTTCACCATTGGATTCCTTAGGTCCAAATTAGATTTGTACCAAAAGTTGGACCTAAGAGGAATTCATCTTGACCTACTTTGCAAATAAGTCAAGCCTAATTACATTTCTACACCTAGATTTCAAAAACCCTTACAATTAACCCCCTATCTTCTTCTTCATTCTTTGCAATTAGGTCCCTCCACCATTATAGCAAAGGGAATCCTACTCCAATGAGATTGAAAGGGCGATTTCTCCCTAATCTCTCAGAGAATCCCCTTCAAAATTGAAAAGGGAGATTCTCTGAGAAATCTCCTCCAATGTGAACTCAATTAGAAGCCCTATTTGGTACCCAATCTCTCATGCAAATGTATGAGAGATTTGGGTCTCTCTTGAGTTTCCATTGCTGACGAACTTCCCTTGCTTGGAAGCTTGGCTTCCAAGCACAAACCCAACCTCCAGGGCCTATTTAAGAGACCCCAAATCACCTCGCATCTCCTAAGCTTCAATTCAGCCAGAGAAACCCCTCAATTTCATCTCTCCTCCTCTGGCCAATATGCTTATCAATCTCCAGCGACTAATCCCACTCTCCCTCGTCACCTAGCTATAATACCGGTGGCAGGTTCCTCTTCCTTTCACTCGTCTGCATCGCGCTGCACCCACCGACCCTCCTACCCCCCCTTCGTCTTCGCCGACCTCCCTCACTAAGCATCTTCATCTCTGACATTGGTGATACGAGCCAGACGCCATCTCCATCCCATTTCGTCTCTTTACAGCCTAGATAAGTTCCTCTCACCGTTTACAATCTTTCCCTTTCTTTATTTCCCTCATCCAACTACTGCCACACTCCACCACCATCATCCCCTTCACCTCCGGCCACCACGCTGGCGAGTTTGCTCCACCACCACAGACCACCTCCCTCCTTGCCGACAGGTCCATAAGCTTCTCCTCAACCCCCTGATCACAACCACTCACTCACAACACTCCACTCACCCAAATACGCCCCCGAGCACACCCACTTACACGACCACAGTGTGACCTAGGCACGCTACCTCCAATAGTCCCACGCCACATCGACCATCTCTGCACATTCGCCGCACCTTGGAAAATCTCCCTGAGCTTTTAACGCGGCCACAAGGCCATTTGCGTGATTGCAGGTACAGGGGCTCGCCGCCATTGAAGCGAAGCTCAAAGCAAGCTTGCAGTTGCTCTAGGCTTCGCCCACTCTAGGCTCATGTCCTAGGTTGTGTGGAATACTCTCGTGCACAACTGCAGGCATCCAATTGGTGTTGAGGGTAGTGGCAGTTGCTGAAATCAAAGAGAGCTTCATTGCTGCAGGTGCACAAGAGGAAGGTGGGAAGATAGTCCTACCTCGAAACTGGAAGAAGCGTCGCACCTGTGTAAATTATTTTTCTGCCAGTGGCTTATCGCCTCCAACTCACAGGGTGAGGTCCCCTCTCACTCGACCCGATGCCTCATCCACGACCACCCCCCACGGACTTGGTGATCTGACCCGACCCAGCACACCTCGCCCACCACCGCACGTCGGTGGGCTTGGTCCTGGGCATGTATTCGACCCGATTACCTGAGAAGTGGCTTTAAGAGAGTGAACCTAAGAGAGAAAAGGAGAGAAGAGATCTTGTGCGGGTAGGGGGTAGGTTTTTCTCTGTAGAGGAAGGAGAAGACAAGGCTGAAGAGGAAGCTAAGGGTTGAAGCCAAGGAAGAAGAAGGAGGAAGCCGAAGTCAGAAGCTAAGGAAGGATAAAGGTTATAGCATTAGGAAGAAGCCAAAGCCAAAGAGAGGAAGGCAAGGAAGGCAGAGAAAGAAGAAGCCAAAAGAAGAAGCTGAAGGCAGCCAACAGAGAGAGAGAAAAGAAGAAATTCAAAGGAAGAAAAGATAGAGGAAGATCAAGGAAAGGCTAAGAAAGAAGAAGCCCCTAAGAGAAGAAGTAGAAGAAAGAAGAAAGATCAAGCACTGTAGCATCGCCATTTTAAGGTGTCTGATTCACAAATCAAACGTCCAATTTTGCGTTTATTCACATACATTGGTTCGCTAAGTGTCTTACATTTATTCCTATCTTGTTGCACTATAACATTGATCTTATTGCATATTATATTCTCTCAAATTCTCAAGTTGTGATCTTGATTTCTAAACCCTAATTTGCTCCCTATGTTCGACCTCAGACTTTAAAATTCGAGTAATAAATTGTATTTGTTTTGAACACTTTTTCGACTGTACTACAATGCGACCTTTTAAAACCCAATCAAGCACTTTAACACTATTCTAATGTACATTCTAAGCTGAATTCGTACCGACTGTTCGGGCCCGGATAAGTTGTATTAATATGGTGATTTTATCGTTGAAATGCATATTGTGGTTAACCTAAATCGAGCCTAACCATCTCTTTACAAAAGTTTTAACCTGGCCTACTTGATTTTATCTTGGTCACTTTTAGGCCCAGGGTCGAACTCAGGGAAGTGGGATTAGAAGTGAATAAGTTTCTACGCCTTTCCTACAATGAATCTCTTCTGTTCGTTTATTATGTTTTTGGTGATTTTCTATTTAATATTTTTTTCTGATAATTTTCGCCCTTGAGGTACACCCTCAAAATCAGGTTCTTGGCTTTGAGCCAAATTAGGGTTCCAAAACTGGTCTTGCTATTCGCAAGACTGAGTACCTGCAAGTCAAGGGTTATCTTTTCTCTTTTGTATATATTTTTTTATCTTTTTACTAGTAGGAAAGAGAAATAGAAATAAAGTAAATATAGTATATATATATATGTATATATTATATATGTATAAAGGGATAGGGGTGGAGGCAGAGATGGCATGTAGAACGGTGTCAAGTCGGTTGTCGTCTAGAAAGACGCAACCAACAGGACGAAGTGCCGCGTGGAGTGTAGGATGGATGGGTGGAAGATGTGTGCGAAAATGCTTTCTGTACGCGTGTATCGGGGAATATCAGCAATTGGTACAAATATTCCCGCGATACAACTTATGGTAGGTGATATGAAAAAATATATATATATCTGTAAATATATATATGGTTACAAATATATAGGTATATATGTAGTTATATGTGTATATATATACATGTATATATATATGTGTATATATATATATATCTAGATATGTAAATATATGCATAGATAGATATATGTATAGATATATATATATATGTATATGTATCTATATATAACTATATAGATGTATATATATATATATATGTATATATATATATATGTATATATGTATGTATATTTGTATATATATATATGTATAAGTATATGTGTATATATATGTATATATATATGTATCTATACTTATACTTAGTTATATAGGTAATAATATATATATATTTATACGTAAATAAATATATGTATATATGTAAATATATATGTGTATGAATCTATATATATAAGTATGTAGATATACATATACATGTATGTATGTATACTAATACTTAGTTATATAAGTACTAATATATGTATAGATATATGTATATATATATATATGTAAATAAATAAATATATATATAAATATATATGTATATATATGTATAAGTATATAGTAGTGTATAAGTGACTGGGTGTGTGTGTACGAGAGTGTGTGTGTGTATGTGTCTGCAGTAGTAAGAGAGTGCTGAGAGAGAGAGAGAGAGAGAGAGAGGGCGTCTGCTGAAGATGGCACTGTAAGTTAAGTCGTCCGGAGCAGCGGGCGACATCCGATGGTGCGTGCAGGAGCGTGCACGCACACGTGCAGGCGCGTAGGCGCGTGGAGAGGCATGCGCACGCAGGAGGGAGCGGGCGTGAGGGGGAGACTGTAGCGCACCGAGCATCGCAAAAAGGCAGGTGCAGGCACGAAGAAGCTGGCGAAGACGTGGGCGGATGTAGACGCGAGAGCGGGCGCGGAGAGAGATGCGGGCGTGGGCATGTGCAAACGGGCAGCAGACGGTCGTGGAGCAGAGAGAAAGAGCTGGGTGACCGGATAAGTGAGAAACTTACTGGTCACCGCATTGTAGCCACAGTGTTCCACTGAAATGCGTGAACAGTGGCTACAGTGCGCGCTCTGCTCACGCGATTGGGTGCTGGCGGTTCTGTGAGGGCGGACGCCGCTGAGTGAGCTGGCACGCACGCGGAAGAACTGCGCCGGCTGGGATACAGGCGGAACTTCGCGACAGGGTGCGCATGGAGGGGCGAGGGTGACCTGCTGGCGCGTTCGAAAAGAGCTGCGCCGGCTGCTGGCGTACACGGTGGCCTGCGTGCAGGCGAGTGGTGGCCGGTTGAGCTTTAACGCTTAAAGCTCCTGTGGAAATGGAGGGGTTGGCTTGTAACGATGATACAAGGAAGAGAACCACCACGCCCATCGGCTCTTTGATGAGCTGGGTGGTGGTGGGACTCACAGTGGTGGTTGTGCACCACTGTGAGTTGCTCTTCAAGGAGAAGAGAGGCTGCGTATGGAGGGGAGAGGGGAGGAGACGGCCTGGAGAAGAAGGTGTTGTTTGTGTGGTGTTTGCTGTGTGGACCAGGTTCCCTTTGCAAAGAAGATAGCTGCCCTTTTTAAAGAGGAAAGAGGCATGCACAGCCATGCCCTGGCTGTGCATGGCTGTGCATGCGGCTGCAGGGAGAGCTTGTTGCAGAGAATGGCGCGAAGAGGAGGCAGCCATGCTTTGCAGCTGCAGAGAAGAAAGTCAAAATAAAAATAAAAATAGAGATAAAGATGGTGAATTTACGAGGCAACACTTGAAGAATTTGTTAATTACAAGGCCATTTATTTCACTCTCCTCCCCTCTCAAATAAATGCATGCATGCATGTATTTTTACAACTGCAACTATGGCTACCTAATATGCATTGGCAATGCTAGGAAATAGAACAAAATGGCACAATTGCAGGTGTATTTTTGCCGTGCAATCATACCCCCATGCCTATCTTTTGCTAGTCCCTAGCAAAACATTTTTTTTTATTCTATTTAGAAATGATCTTAAGCTGAAGATTTTCTTCCGAGGCGACATAGGTGTGTTTATTGTTGGGTATTGTGAGAACCAATTGCAAAGAAGACTACGAGTACTTTAAGTCTCACATGACATAGATCATCTCTCAACTAACTAGGACTCTTGATATTTAAACCTTAAGTATGATTTCCAGGACCCAGGAGGTTTTTGCCGTACTCGAGAGCTAAAGAGATTATGGCTTGTGCTTAGTGAAAGATCAAGACTGACCAGATGAACATTAAGACTCAAACCCAGGGTTTCACGAATTTCTAAGTGCAGGTTGGTCCCAGTTTTAGCTCGTGTCTTCAGATTGACCCTTAAAAAGATGATGGGAGACTCAACTCCCATTTTATAACATTTGTGGCTCAAACAAAATAGGGTATTTATGACTTGCCCTGAAGAACTTTTGTAGGGAGAAGACTTTATAGATATTTACGAGATATATTGACTTATTTGCATCTCTTTTTTTTTTTGAAACACGTGTCAATATATCTCTTACAACTTTATTTGGAGGAGCACACTTTTCTTTTGGTGGGAGAGTTCCTTTTTGGTGGAAAGAGTCTCTCCTAAACACAAGAGTAAAGCCTGGGATAAAAAGTCTACCTGCATGCATAGGTAAGGACTCTACCTTCCCTAATGAACACTAAGGTTGGATCTTATGTTCACCTGGTCTTTCTTGATATGTGTAGTGTGAACCAAGATTACCTAGGCTCTCGAGTAGAAGCAAACCAACGGATCCTGTACTGGTGTCTCAGGTACAAGAACACATCCTTAGTTAGGAGAAATTCTGATCTATCTTGTCAATGCTCAAGTGAATTAAGCCAAGCCTGATCGAATCAAGCTTATATGGCCTGGAAAGTCTTCAAAATAGTGGTTGAATATCCATAAACACTTATTGTATTTTTGTTTAAGCCTTCAGATCATTACTAAACACCATTTTTTTTTTTACATATTTATAGATAGATGAAAACTGCATGATACCATAAAATACCCAGATCCTATGGATCCCTATTCACCCCCCCATGCCAAACGATGCTATGTCCTCATATGCATGCAGGGTAGCATAGAGGAAGGACGAAAGATCGGGTAACGAGAGCTGAGGTGCAAGGTATACATCAGGGTGGTAGGGTGGGTGGATGGTGGGTGGTGAAGTGAAAAGTGAAGTGAGCGTGACAGTGAAGTGAAAAGTGATGGTGGATGGTGAGTGTTGTTGGGGTGCCTCCCAACGAGTGCTGAATTTAACGTCCCCAGCTGGGCTCAGAATGAGGCACAAAATTATTTACCCTCCAGCAAGGCAATAGTTTCTCCAACGGGGGCAAGTTCATGAGTAAGAGAGGGTTTCAAATGCTGCCCATTGACCGTAAATTTATGCCCAAATTTGGGATCTTCAATCTCAACGGCCCCATTAGGAAATGGTCTCGAGACCAGGAAAGGACCAGTCCATTTGGACTTCAGTTTCCCAGGAAAGAATTTGAGCCGGGCATTGTAGACCCAAACTTGCTGAGATGGCTCAAATTCTTTCACAGAATACGGCTGTCATGAAAAGCCTTAGTGCGTTGTTTTAAAGTTAAAGTAGAATCATAGGCTTCACGATGGAGCTCTTCTAGCTCCTGGAGTTGGAGTTTCCTTTCTCGACCACACAGGTCTGGGTCGAGGTTACATTGGCGAACCGCCCAATAAGCGCGGTGTTCCAACTCCATGGGCAAATGACAAGGCCTCCCATAAACGATTCTATAAGGAGACATACCAAGGGGAGCCTTGAAGGCAGTCCGATATGCCTAAAGTGAGTCAATCAGCTTGTCGGACCAATCCTTATGGTCAGGCCGAACCATTTTCAGGAGAATTTGTTTGATTTGCCGGTTCAACACATCTGCCTGGCCGTTCGTCTAAGGATGATACGGAGATGCGATACGATGGTGAACTCCATATTTCCTCAAAAGTGCCCGAAAAAGAGCATGGGTAAAGTGGCTTCCTCCATCCGAGATAATGGATTGAGGGATCCCAAAGCATGCAAAGATGTGGTCTTTGACAAATCGAGTGGATATAACATGGTTAGCACGTCATGTGGGAATAGCCTCGATCCATTTTGAAACATAATCAACAGTCACGAGAATAAATTCGAAGTCGTTGGAAGGAGGAAAGGGACCCATGAAATCAATTCCCCAAATGTCAAAGATTTCCGCAGCTAGGATGGGTTGTAAGGGCATCATGTCACAACGTGACATTGACCCTAACGAATTGCACCTAGTGCAATGTTTAGCATACTTGTGTGCATCCTGGTGGAGGGAGGTGACGAGTCGATTGTTCGCTTTAAAGTCGTTTGAAGTTTTATGTGGTGGAAAAATCAACTAATCAATATTTAAAAAGAAATAACCACTCGCAGAAGAGCAGGTTGTATCCACAGGGAGGCAATGATGTATTTAAATTCGCACCAGCTAAAAACAATTGTTCGTAATTAGTTTAGACAAGAATCAAGCCAAAATTGCCTTCAGCTTAAGGTTGAATCAAGAAATCATGCTGAAATAGCAATTCTTAATAACTAGAGGATATATGTTGCAATGCAGAATCAATAAAATATCATTAAAAATGGATAATGGCAGAAAATGTAATTATTAATGGCAATGTTACTGTAGCAAAATAGGGGATTTATTCCCCTTGGCCATGCACGAAGAAGAGTGGATGGCTGGATGTGGGAAGCTCGGAGGAAGTTCTTTGGACCGAGGGCTTCGAAGCAGTGGTGGCGGCGTGTCGCACGGTGGCCGGAGCCGGCCGGACGGAGCTTCGGTGGAGGTGGCTGCAAACGGTGCTGCAACTGCTATTGGAGGGTGGTGCGAGCGGCCTATTGGCGGAAGGCGCTGCAGGCGGAAGGCGCTGGAGGAGGGCAGCTTTGCTGTTGTGTGCACAGGCGGGAGGCACTGCAGGTGCGGGAGGCGCAGGTGCACTGGAGGAGGGCAGCTCTGTTGCTGCGTGCGGGTGAGCACTGCAGCCGGTGCTGCATGGTGGCGTGGGTGCACGCACGCACTGGTGCAGCACTGCAGGGAGCGGCGAGGATGCTGCAGGCGGATGCACGCACTGTTGGCGGTGGGTGCAGGTGCGCACGAAGGCTGGAGGGCGCGGGAGGACTGCTGGCCGTGCCTGCCTTGCGCGTGGCTGGAGGGCGTGCGGGCAAGCGTGGAGTAAGCGGGTGAGGGCTGGCGGTTCAGGTGAGCGGGCGAGTGTGGTGGTTGCAGGAGTGGGAGGTCGAAGCTTCAGACGTCCAGGAAACTTCGCAGACGTCTTAACTGGCTGAGGGGTGATTGCAGTAGCTGCGATGGTGGTTGTTGATGACAACGGCAAGGGAGGTGCACAGCGAGGTGCTCACAGTAATGCGGACGACCTCCGGATGGTGGTGTGGCCTGTCACACCACACGCCCACGATGGTGGAGGGTTGTCGCTGCGGTTGAGGCCGGCTGTGTGGAGTGGAAGAGATGGACTCTGCAGAGTGTGGGTTGGGGGTGGAGGCCTGCCCGCTCTGCAGCCTCTCTCCTCCTTTTGTAGCTACCTGCACAAATTTGAATGGAGAGGCGAGAGTAGATCCACCTTCTTCGCTGATCCGTGAATGTGGCCTTAGTGCGGCAGGAGGCATTGTAGCGGCAGCCGAGCCATTGCTGAGAAGAAGAAGAATAAAGGATATTATTAAAATATTATGGTTATTTATATACAAACCCTCAACTTTTATGTTAACTAAAACAATGTACCTAATTGGTTAACTAATTAAATGAATGCCATTCTAAGCTAATTCTAAATGCATTTAAAATATGAGTGCAATGCATGGATTATGTAATTAAATTAAAAATATGAATTAATCTATGTACATCCTAATTTATGCTAAATAAATGTTGGAATTAACCTAATGTCTAGGCACTTAAATACTTAAATGGCCCACAACTATGGGCTAATCAAATACCCCCATGCCTAGTTTTTGCTAGTCCCTAGCAAAATTAAGCAAAACCTAGCACTCCAAGTAGACTAGTTAACTCACTCGGTCTTCCTTCAGAAGCATATTAGGTTTAGACTTTAGACCCAAGGTTCCTAAGTAGTTACTAAGTTATAGACTAGGTCAGCTAAAGACGAGTTGCAGGACAAGTTTCCCTGATTTCTAACTCTACCCTAAAGTTTATTAATCCCTGAGATTAAAGCATCCAAGCCTGTGCATTGGTCTGAGTTATTTGAGTTAAAGGAAAAAGTTTTTTTTTTATATATATATTTTTTGTTTGTTTGATTCTTCTAAGTCTAACCTCAGATCAGCTATCAACACGGTTTGTGTCTGATTCATTGTCCCCCATTACCATACCTCGAAGGGTGCCTGGCTTTCAATGCTTCAAGATAGCATTGCCCATAACGACCCCAAGAACTCCTGGCAATTGACACTTCGAGATAGTATCGCCCATGGATTTCTTAAGCGAATTTAGGCCTATGGCAATCGGCACTTCGAGATAGGGTCACCCATGGTACCTGAACCGTGTAATGAGATTACATGCCCCCAGTAGGATGGATATCCTAAGAGACAAGTGCCGAGGAGGTAATATGTTATCATTGCATCCTCAAGGTGGGTATATACTCCACCTCTCCTGCGGCGAGAACTCTTCCAATCAAAATGTGTTTTCAAGCCTCTCCTAAGTCAAAACTTAATGAACCAAATATCTTTTCAGAAAGAAAGAAATTAAGTTAATTACCAGACCAAGTGTGTGAAATTTGGATGCTTGGGTTACAAGGACCCGTAAACCAAAAGGTAGAACAAGACTCCGGGTACTACTCCACCTTTTAAATCAAACCCTAGCTTCCCTTCCTCAACCTCTTGAGGAATGGTCTGCAACTTAACTCCAACTTAAGTTTTTAAGTCCACAAAGGACCTTAAAGGTCTAAAGCTAATAGCTCATTTAGCTTCTAAAGTTTGACCCTAGAATTAACTTAGTCTACCTTAGAGTTCTGATTTGCTTAAGATTGCAAGATCTAGCCAGTTAAGCTCGAAACCTTTTTTTTCTATGCAAATGTATGCAATGAATGCATTATGCTATGTATATCCCCAAGTACACCCCCCCATGCCTAAAATCTATAATGTCCTCATTGCATAGAAGGATATTACCTGGGTCAGAGCTGGGTTGAATAGCCAAAGAACCTACAACTCAAGTTCAAGAATTACAGAAATAGGCCCTAAAAATGAGCAAAGCAATGTTGGCCTTGGAAATAGGTAACCTAGGATGTTGGCGAGCTGATGATGAATCCCGATAGCAAATGCTCGCCCAACTATGATGGGAATGAAATCTTCCCAGGTCACCAAAGTAGGTTCTAAAGGATAAACAGGTATAACAACCTCCAAAGGGGTAGGGGGAGGATGACAAGGATCCTCCAAAAGGAATGGGGAAGGAATGGTGCAGACATAAATCCCCAGGGTAATGGACTGACTAAAGAAATCATCAATCCATACTCGATACTCCATTACGGGAAATATTGGTCTGTTAAGCCCCCTAGCCAGAACAAAAGTGAGCAATTCTCTAAGGCAAGGATCGTCTAAGGTGTCCAAGTTACGAGGTTGCGGGATGGCCATAAGATCTAGGTTGGGTTTAATCAGCTCGATGTCCATCCCAAACACTCTTTCTAAATCCTCAATTTCATCCCTAGCATTCCTTGCACCATCACATGTATCTTCCTGCTCTTCATCAGGAGTCACAATTTCACTTTCTGATATAAGTGAATCAGAGGGTGACTTCGAAATGAATGAAGGCAGGTTGGAAGCAACAGATCTAGGGATTATTCTATCATTGTCATCCCCGGGTTTTTGTTCTTTACTCAAATCTTCCCCAGAGTCTATATGTGAATCCACATAAATCTTAGAAATTGCTTCCAAATTTTCCATTATTTCATCATGAGGAGAAATATCATCAATAGTTGTGCTAAGGAAACCTAATTTGGTCAAATTTGTGACATCCTCAGGGGCTAACTCTTCAAATAAGACATAGTCACCTTTAGTGTCACTCCAAATCTTGAATGTAGGTTCCTCATATAATTTATCTTCCTCCTCATCACACAATTCACCATATACCCGAGGTCTATAATCATTTAATATCTCAGCAGATCCCCTAGGGTGGTCTATCTGAGGTAAATGGTTTACATTGGTAACATCAGACTCCTCAGATAGGTCAATTTCTTTAGGGTTAGGTTCCCTAAGGGTGGGCTTGAGTTCCATATCGTGATTAGAAGGGAGGGTAGGATTAACAACTTGACATTGACCCACTTAATCAAATGTCACGAAAATACTATCATCTGGGTCAAGGTCTTCCAATGGTACCATCATTCCCTTCTTTTGACTCCAATATAATTCAAGTGTATACTCAACCTTATTATCTTCTTCCTTGGGTTGCCACCTTTCTTCATACAATGCATATCTACTTTCATGTTTATCTTCCTCCCACCTAAGGTGTGGATCTCACAAGGAAGTGTCATCTAATGGGGAGGTTTCAAAATTGATCCTCGAAAAGTAGCTATTCTCCCCAGAATTTTCCTCCAACTTAAAGTGTAGCTCTCCCATGGGAGATGCATCTATTGTAGAGGGGTGTACATCATCTTCAATGGGGTAGATTGGGTGGCTAATTTCATCTCTTTCCTGTTGGCCTACTCTCGAAGATTCTCCTAACAATTTAATCATTTCGTTTTGCATTTTCTGTATTTCCATCTTCAAAGAGGAGAGGTCATTTCTATAATAAGAGAAGTCAGGCTTAGGCTTATAGTACCCAGGAGTGTCTGTCCAACCATAATAATTTTTCAGGGAGGGTGGGTTGGGTATTTCTATGGTGTGTGGGATATTGGGCAAAGTAAATCCCGCTCCTAGGTTTTGCGCACTGATTTGGGGCTTAACCAGGCCAATACTCTTATAATAGGAGTAAAACGAATCCCAATGATTGTCATTATGTCCATCAAGGGGTGGACCATCTCGACGTCTGAGATCGAAGGATGCAGAGTGGGGGTAATGGTGTGGGCAAGATGTGAAAGGATGAAAATCAATGTGGTCCATTCTAACTCACACCTTAATCAAAATTCCCCAAGAAAAACACAATTCAAAAAGGACATTTTAGGTCTTTCCCAATTTAGGCTTTTGATTTTAAGCCAGATTGCAGGTGACAATACAATTTGTTCAATCAATTTACACGCCTATTGTTGACCTACGGCTCACCTAAGAAGGCCTAGTTGGAGCTTAGGTGTTCTTCCCTAAATCTCAAATAGTAGAGCAACTCCAAAGATGGAAGATCGAGGGATGCAAGTAGGCCTAAGCCTTCCTTTGAAGCTGTGCTTTCACGGTGCTTCTCAACTACCCCCACAAATCCGTTACAGGGTATCCCCCTCTTTGGATTTACAAAACCTTTGATCTCAAGTTCTAAACACTTCAGAATCCAACGATAGGAGGGATCTTGTCCTAGTATTTCCAAACCTAAGTAATGTCTAGAAGCATGCCATGGTGCAAGTGAAATAAGTGTGCATACACCGCAAAAGATTTTGAATTTTGAATCGCACGCCAAGTTTGAAAATCAAATCCTTGGTTTTTAAAATGTCCCTCCTTTAATTAGTCCTTTTTCTAGAAAATATGTGACCACTTCTTTAATTTATTCAATACAGATTAGGTGGTCTTCGCATTAAGTCCAAATGCAATGCGTGATCAAGAATAGGATACAAAGTAAGAAAATGCGTACCTTGCTTCCAGTAATCAACGATTCGAGAATGCACGCAATGCAGAGAAATAAATCTAGAGGCTGCTCATACAGACCTAGATGGTTCGTCCTAGGGCCAGGAAGCTTCTAGTAGGTAGCTCATTTTTTTTATTTTATTTTATTTTTAAACTACTTATGCACAAGAAAATAACAGTAATCAATAAACTAAAAACCTAAATCTAAAGAAAAGGGGACAAGCACCCAAAAATTGCCCAACACGGGCCCAAAACAAAATCGGGGAACAAACCCCTCAAAATGTATCCTAGAACAAGGGTTTCAAACAAAATACAATGAAAAATTAAATCTAAAGTCTTAATTCTATTCTAATCAGATTAGTGACTAAATATACAATGATGATCATCGCATCCTCGTCCTTCTCCTCCTTTTCAAAATAGCTCGACCAATTCTCCTCTGGCGACGTTAAGGGTCGCCTATCACAATGGCTGATTCTTGCACAAATTTCTCGCACAGAAAAGAAAATAATAAATGGTCAAATCACTGTGCAATTGACAAATAATCAAAATAAAATCAGGTGAACTTATTGCGTCTGTTGCCTCCTCGGCAATGGTGCCATTTGACGAGTTGATTATTCACTTTAAAGTCGTCTGCAGTTTTATGTGGTAGAAAAATCGACTAATCAATATTTAAAAAGAAATAACCACTTGTAGAAGAGCGGGTCATATCCACAGGGAGGCAATGACGTATTTAAATTCGCACCGGTTAAAAACGTTTGTTCGTAGTAAGTTTAGACAAGAATCAAGCTAAAATTGCTTTCAGATTAAAGTTGAATCAAGAAATCATGCTGAAATAGCAATTCATAATAACTAGAGGATATTTGTTGCAATGCAGAATCAATAAAATATCATTAAAAATTAACAATGGTAGAAAATGTAATTACTAATGGCAATGTTACTGTAGCAAAACAGGGGATTTATTCCCCTTGGCCGTGCGTGAAGAAGAGTGGATGGCCAGACGCGGGAAGCTCGGAGGAAGTTCTTTGGACCAAGGGCTTCGAAGCGATGGTGGCGGCATGTTGCACGATGGTCAGAGCCGGCCAGACGGAGCTCCGGCAGAGGTGGCTGCAAATGATGTTGCAGTTGCTGTTGGCGAGCGGTGCGCATGGCCTGTTGGCGGAAGGGGCGGTAGGTGGGTGTGCGCACTTGAGGAGGGCGGCTCTGTTGTTGCGTGCACAGGAGGGAGGCACTGTAGGTGCGTGAGGCACGGGTGCACTGGAGGAGGGTGGCTCTGCTGCTGCGTGCGGGTGAGCGATGCAGCCGGTGCTGCACGATGCCGTGGGTGCACGCACGCACTGGTGCGGCACTGCAGGTAGCGGTGGGGAGGCTGCAGGCGGATGCACGCACTATTGGTGGTGGGCGCAGGTGTGCACGAAGGCCGGAGGCCGCGGGAGGACTACTGGCCATGCCCTCCTTGCGCACGGCTCCAGGGCATGCGGGTAGGCATGGAGTGAGCGGGTGAGGGCTGGCGGTTAAGGTGAGCGGGCAAGTGTGGTTGTTGCAGGAGTGGGAGGTCGAAGCTTCAGATGTCCGGGAAACTTCCTGGACGTCTTAACTGGTTGAGGGGTGATTGCAGTAGGTGCGACGGTGGTTGTTGATGACGACGGCAAGGGAGGTGCACGGCGAGGTGCTCACGGTAATGTGGACGACCTCCAGATGGCGGTGTGGCCTGTCACACCACATGCCCACGATGGTGGAGGGTCGTCGCTGCGGTTGAGGCCGACGGTGTGGAATGGAAGAGATGGACTCTGCATAGTGTGGGTTGGGGGTGGAGGCTGCCCGCTCGGCAGCCTCTCTCCTCCTTTTGTAGCTACCTGCACGAATTTGAATGGAGAGGCGGGAGTAGATCCACCTTCTTTGCTGATCCGTGAATGTGGCTTTAGTGCGGCAGGATGCATTGTAGCGGCAGCCGAGCCGTTGCTGAGAAGAAGAAGAATAAAGGATATTATTAAAATATTATGGTAATTTATATACAAACCCTCAACTTTTATGTTAACTAAAAAATGTACCTAATTGGTTAACTAATTAAATGAATGCCATTCTAAGCTAATTCTAAATGCATTTAAAATATGAGTGCAATGCATGGATTATGTAATTAAATTAAAAATATGAATTAATCTATTTACATCCTAATTTATGCTAAATAAATGTTAGAATTAACCTAATGTCTAGGCACTTAAATACTTAAATAGCCCACAACTATGGGCTAATCAGGAGGGCCAAAAGAAACTGCACTGCAACACCTTGGCTAGAAATAAAAAGAAAAGAGAGAGAAAACTCTCCAAAAATAAAAAAATCTCATGTCACTCTCTTACAAAAATGCACTACAAACTGAACCTAGGCTAAAACATGTTACAAGCATGGGTGCTTTAACCGTAGTGTTCAACGAACCTTAAGTTAGTTCCTGTGGGCCTTAGAAGCCTTCGCAGTGGATTGAGGCTAAAGTTGGTCAGGTTCGGATCTTGGTTGGTACTTGAGTACCTCTAAGCCTACTTTTAGCATTCTAACCTAATCTACAAAAGCAAGCACACATTAGAGATCTGAACATGTGGTCTAAAATTTAAGTAAATTCCATGAGATTTTGCTAAGGGACTAGTAAAAGCTAGGCATGGGGGTATGATGGGAACACCATCATGACCCATAATTAGCTCAATTTGATCTGATTAGGTCATTAAATGCTCCTACATAACTGCCAGAGGACTGTAATTCATTACATAATCATTCTAAAAGAAAGAAAGGAAAATAAGGTTAAAACTACAATTTTACCATCATATATTGAATGCAATATAACCACGAGTTTCTCTCAGGGGTTAATAAAGGGGTCAAATGGTCCTGAAAGGCTAACAAGTGGGTTAGAACAGACAGAAAAGGGTTTTCGCGTGTTTTGAGAATTAAATGACTTCTAAAATCCTAAAAATAGACCTGCTTAATAAACTGAGATTTTGGCCAAGATAAAATTCACCTAAACCCTTTGAAATTCATAGAAAAATATTCTCTAGGGTTTGGTACATTCAATTTAATCATCTAAACCCACCTTGACTTAAAACAAAGTCTCAGACAGATATTCACCCTAATTTACATTTTTCATAAATTACCTAATAAAAAGTGGCCAAAACCAAAATCCAACTTTGCCATTGTATTTCTCAAGTCCAAATTACGTTTGTACCAAAATTTGATCCCAATCTGAGATTGTCTTAACCTAGTTTGCAACTTGGTCCTGTTTGATCATACATATGCCCTTAAGTTTCAAAATCCTTACAAAAAGGCCCCTAACTTTGTCATCATTTTCACAAATAGGTCCTTTCCAACATGAATCCTATTACTACAAACTCCGACAACCTAAAATTGGCAAGTTCTCCTCGATTGCTTGACAAATCCCTCTCAGATTTGAAAGGGAACTTCGTCAAGGAGTTCCCTTCCTTTTTAGCCAGTTCCCATGCCCTAAAACCTCCCCAATCTCTCATGCGAACGCATGAGAGCTTCGGGTATCCGAGAAAACTCCTATTCCGACGAGCATTCCTAGCTTGGAAGCTTGTCTTGCAAGCTTGCAAGCACAAATCAACCTCCTAAGCCCTATATACGAACCTCCAGTTCATAACGAACCTCTCAAGCTCGATGTCGACTGGATCTACCCTAAATTCTTCCCTCCTAATCCAGTCGAAAGGCTCCTCGAGCTATGGAGACTCTCCCTGCCTCTCCTCATCAACTGATCACAATACCGATGACAAATTCCCCTCCCTCATCCTCCTTTGCGTCGCACCATACCTGTAGGTGCTCCTATCTCCTTCATCATCGTCATTTCCTTCTCACTGGAGTCATCTTTGTCTCAGGCATTGGCCATACCACAACTGGCATCACCTCTAACCCTCTCGACCACCAATCACCTAGATAAGTTCCCTAACTCCTCTACTTCATTTACACACCAACAGCACTTCATTTCGACCGCCATATCACAACGACCACCTTCTACTACCTCCGCTTCAACCAAACTTCTGGCAAGGCTCCCCACTCATTCCACTAGTTCAAACACCTCGCCAACCACCTCATGACCTCCACCATTCTCCACTGTACAAAATCCCCATCCTATTTCTCCCTATTACACCACCAAACCCTCTGCTGAACACACCAACCTCTGTGCACCAATTCTGACACTGTCCGGCCACCACAATCATCTTCACATCACGTAGCACACACCACCGTGTCCACAGTGCTACGGTGAAGCTCTTGAGCCTATTCAACTTTGTCACAAGGCCATATTCTTGTTTTCAGGTCTTCACTGCCTCAACTGCTATTAGCGAAGCTTCGAGCAAAGCTTCAACCTCGCTCTAGCACCTGCAGGCCCCAGGAGAAGCCCCAACTGCAGTGGAACATCTCCAGGAGCATAACCAAGGAAGAAATTTGGCTCTTTGACTGAGCCTTTGACCACAATCGCAAGAAGCATTAGCAGCAGTGCAAGCAGAGGAAGGGAGGTCAGATTAGTCCCATCTCGGAAGCTGACAAGCACCCGTGATCGCATAAGTTATTTTTTTGTTCTAGGCTTATTACCTCAGAACAAGGGGTAAGGTCTCATTAGACTCACTCGATCCAACCCACCTAAATTCTCACTTCTCGCTCACCACCCACTGTTGGTGAGCCTAGACCCGGGTGCACTCTTGACCCAAATACCCAATTACCCGTTACTGTGGAAGGCTCTGGGAGCGCAAATCCCAGAGAGAGAAGGAGAGAGAGTGCACAGGGATATGGGGTTTTTGCTCTCACTGGTACCTGTGCGACCCTCCGTCGCAGAAAGAAGCAGAGAAAGGAAGGAGAAGAGAAGAAGAGTAGCAGAAAGGCAAAGAAGAAAAAAAGAGTTCTGAAGAAGAAGAAAGGAGAAGAGAAAGAGAGCAGCTGTGACAGAAGCAAAGAAGAGAGAAGGAAGAGACCCTTGAGTCCCTTGGAAACACTGTAGCAACTGACTATTTAAGCCATCTGATACAAGCCTCTGCCATCTGATTGCTTACATTTGAGACTTTATTTCCTTGATTGATACTGTTGATCTAATTGCTATTATTGTGAGGAGTAATTGGTGATTCAAATCACCATTTTACTTCATTCTTTTTGCACATTGATACTTGACATTATTGTTATATCATTTTGATTGCAAGCATTTATATCTTTCATTCAAATTGTGATCTTGAGTTTTAAATTGCCATATTGCTCCCTGTATTTGACCTCAAACTTCAAATTCGAGTAATAAATTATAACTTTTCGTACTGATTCAATCTATACTGCAATGCGACAATTTTAAAACCCGTTTCAATGTGACTAACACCTCATCCATGATTTTGCTGGCATAGTTTGTCACATAAGGCTTCCAATCAATTCACTACCTGAGAACTGCCCTAACTGCATAATCGGATGCATCAGTCATGAGCTTAAAGGGCTCATTCCAGTTGGGGGATTGGAGAATGGGAGCTTGAGTGATAACCTTTTTCATAGTTTTAAAAGAATTCTTGCAGGCCTCATCAAATTCAAAGGGGTGGTCTTTTCTAAGGAGATTACTCAGGGTTTCAAAATATGGGAGAAGTTCTCGATAAATCAACGATAGAACCCCACATACCCCAAAAATGATCTAATCCATTTAACACAGTTGGGCGGTGGGAGTTTCAAAATAGCATCCACTTTAGCACGATCTACCTCGATTCCTCTTTCAGAAATCATATGGCCTGAGATGATGCCCTCTTGGACCATAAAATGCGACTTCTCCCAACTGAGGACCAAATTGACTCCTTACATCTTTGGAGAATCTTGTCAAGGTGTGATAGGCAAGAATCAAAGGATTCTCCAAAGGTAGAAAAATCATCCATGGAAGTCTCAATAAGGTCACTGACTATGTCCAAGAATATGGTGAGCATGCACCTTTGAAAAGTTGTTGGTGCATTGCATAAACCAAGAGGCATTCTTTGGAATGCAAATGTTCCAAAGGAACATGTAAATGTAGTCTTTTCTTGGTCCTATGGGTGTATGGCCACTTGATTATAGCCGGAATATTCATTGAAGTAGAAGAAATACTGCTATCCAGCTAACGACTCAAGAATTTGGTCAATTAAAGGGAGCGGAAAGTAGTCTTTCTTCATGGCAGTATTTAGCTTCCTATAGTCTATGCAATCCTCCATGAGGAAGTTGTGTGAGTTGATATTTTCTCCCCTATCTCTGAGGTGAAAATAGTTAGGCCGATCTTCTTGGGTACAACTTGCATGGGGCTGACCCGAGGGCTATCTAAGATTGGGTAGATTATACCAGTGTTGAGCCACTTAATTATTTCCTTCTTTATGACCTCCTTCATAGTCGTGTTTAGTCACCTTTGAAATTCACGAGAAGGTTGCGACCCATCATCGGTGAATATTTGATGAGTATAGAATGATGCGTCAATCCCTTTAAGATCTCCAAGGGTCCAACCAATTGCTTCTTTATTTTTTTTCAACACAGAAATCAGCTTGCTCTCCTAGTCAATGGCCAGATGGGCATTAATGAGCATAGGATAGGTTTGGTTTGGCCCAAGGAAAGTGTATTTCAGCATCTCAAGCAAGTGTTTCAGCTCTATGTGCAGGCCTGAGTCAGGAGTGGGATCAACAGGGACGGGTCTTGCTGGGGATGGATTCGCCTCAAGAATGAGAATAGATGAAGTGTGGTCAACAATCGAGGGGATTTCAGTCTTTGTCCCAGATTCGTCATTAGTCTCTATCCCAAAATAGTGGAAATCATGTAGGCATCTTCAAAAATTCTTCATCATCTTCAAGTAAATTGTAGTCTTGGGGTTGCTTCATAGCTTGAAAGATGTTCAGGCTAGTTTTTTGATCACCACAGGCAATCTCCATTATTCCTAATGCATAGTCTTTATTTGCCTTTGCAGTGGTCAGGAAGGATCTTCCCAATATGATAGGTGTGTCATTGAGGGCTTTCGGGACTTCCATGTTCAGAACAAGAAAATCTACTGGGAAATAAAAGTCTTTGATTTTAATTATCACATCCTCCACCATGCAACTTGGCTTAATCACAGATAGATTTGCCAGTTGTAGGGTCATATCAACCGGCTTTAGGTCACCGAATGCAAATTCTTCATATAACGTTAAGGGAATCAAGTTGATGGAGGCTCCCAGGTTGGGGAGGGCACGATCAAAAGATGTGTCTCCAATGACACACTAGATCAAAGGTGTGCCTGGGTCCTTTCTCTTCAGGGGTAGCTTGCTCAAAATGATCAAGCTCAGTTGCTATGAAAGGACCACCCTCTTGGGACTCCTTTCTTAATGCTTAGGAGTGCAAAGCTCCTTGAGGAACTTTGCATATGCAGGATTGTGTCACACGACATCAAGGAGAGGGATGTTAATGTGGACTTACCCAAAGAGTTCCAATAATTCAATAGATGAGGGTTTAGCTTTCTTTTTAGGCCTCTTAGTCTATTTAAGCACCTTAAGGTAAGGAATTGGTTCTTGTCCTTGTTGGTCAAATCACATTCAGGTCCAACCTGGTCATCCTCCCGGATCTTAGGTTCAAGTTTATTATTCGGTTAGGAGGTTGAGGGCTCTGGGTCCTGGGTAGTCCGACCACTTCTCAAAGTCACAGCATGGGCTACAACATTATTTCCATTGGGCCGAGGATTTTGTCCATGATTAATAGGGAAGCTAGGCAGATATTGAGGTGCAGTTTGGGGAGGTCTCTAACTTCTTGGATTGGGTACACATTGAGGTGGAAAAGCTCCTGGTTATCTTTGATTAGCTATGGGTCTGCATTGAACCTGCAGACCTTGTATAGCTTGGGACAAGTGGTTCATCCCTTACTGCATGGAATGGAGAATAAGGTATTGGGTCTCAATCATCCTTTGCATGAAATCATTCTAGGGTTGGACTGAGAGTAGGATAGTCCCTATTGTCCAAAAGTCCCATGACAAGTCCCCTGGTGTGGTTTTTGGTGTTGGGGCATTTGATGTTAGTTTTGATTCCTCCCAGAAAACCCTGGGTGATTCCTCCAACCAGGATTGCAGGTATTTGCATAGCAATGGTCTTCAGTGTGCTGGTAAGATCTTTGAGAATCAAAGTCCACATAAGTAAGTCCAGGAAGGGTGTAATAGCCAGTGAGATGTTTAGCAAGTGTTTGCTCAAGTTGGTGCACATGTTCCCATCCTGAGTGACTGGGAAGAGCATAATGATGTCTCCGCAAAACACAGTAGCTGGGGTGGGAGTTTTGAGTCTGCTGACCCTGATGGGGAGTATTTTGTTTGGTAAGAAGCTCATCGAGCTTCTTATTCATGAGGTCCACTTGGTCTAGTTTTTTACAAATGAGCTCCATCTCATACTGGCCTGATGACTATCCAGAACAAGAGGTAGATATCTCATGGACACTAACCCATGGGTTTGAGGATCGGTCGATGGTGTCCATGGATGCATGATTGAGCAAGTTTTTGCTCATCCCTTCAAACAGGTCATAGGCACTATCAGGGTCGTAGTTTAGGAAATTGTCCCTGCATGATGCATCAACATAGTTGCGTAGTTGGGCATCTAATCCATGATAAAATGTTTGTACTAATTGCTACTTCAGTACTTCATGGTATTGGAATTTCCCTAGGGTCTCTTAGAACCTCTCCTATGCTTCATGCATGGGCTCCCTAGGTTTCTATGCAAAGGTTGTGACGGCCCTCCTCAAGGAATTAGTTTGGCCAATGGGAAAGAATTTCTTGAGGAAGGAACTCTTCAGTTAAGTCCAGGTGTTGATGGGCTGGCCAATCGTGCAGAACCAGTGGGTAGCTTGGTCTTTCAGCGAGTAGGAAAATTCGCATCAGCAAAAGTTCAATGGTCATATCCCACACTCGGGTGGTCTAGGCTAAGGATAGCTCTTCCAAGTGTTGGAAGGGGTCATCTTGAGTTCACCTATAAAATTGTGGTAGAAGGCTTAGGATTTGGGGTTTAACTTCAAAGTCAAGAATTGGAATATGTACCCCAAGTTGGTCTTGGTAGTTAAAGGGATCATAGAAATCCCTCAAGGTCCTTTATGGTTCATCCTCCTCATGAACAGAAGAAGGCGAAGGAGAAGGAGATTGGTTGTATTGCCCTTGTACTTGTTGGAAAAGTTGATTTTGCATTTGGATCATCTGGTCCATCTATTGGGAAAAATGCGCCTATGCTTGGGCAAACTCTTGTTGTCCTCCCCCGTTGGTAGGTGGCCCTTGATGTTGGTTCCCTTGGTCAAGCCTATTGGGCTGTTGACATTAAGTCGGGTTGTTGATAGATATGGTAGCTTCCATTTAAAATCCAATCTTGGTTGTACATGGAATTTTGTCTATAGGCATCAAGGTTGAAATCATGGGGTGGTCGTGATGCATCAAGGTTTTGCAGGTTTTGGTTCCCGTGGGTGTCAGTTGAAGGGGGTCTAGATGGATTCTGGAAATGATTCAGGTCAATAGGGTCCTCAAGGTGGTTCTCCATCTGATGTTGTTGGGCTTTTCAAGGTGTTGGCTAGGGTCAGGTTCGGGATCAGGAAATACTAGATCAAATGTAAAGTCCGGATATGGTTGGTCGCAATCAGTGAAATCGATCCGTCGTCGAGTAGCAAAATCGATTTTGGACCACAACGTGGGGTGCTGTGACCAGTGACCAATGACCATGCATACAACAGAAGAAGAGTCTGGGGATGCGAAGAAAATGAGGAGAGAGAAGGTGTGACAAGCAAGCAAACAAACACTCTGCCCTACAATGTCACCCTAGTGTTAAGACTCAAATTGAATTGATGAAGTAAGAGTAGAAGCAATCATTGACACTCTATTGACACTCTGGAGGCTCAAGCTAGGATGTCATAAGTGAGGGAGGAAGGCCCAAACTCATCCCTTTCGGGTGCTTGTGTAAACCCACTTCGGCCATTTGAAACTGCCCACTCAGCTTGACACCTAGCTATCAAATAGAAGATGATTTCTTCTAAACCTACTCAATGCACTCACCCTTGCCTAAACTCGTTCTTGTCCTTAGAGTCACGTTGTTACCATTTTTAGAATTAGGCTTAGGATAATGCGTGCATGGGAGATGATGGGCGTTAGGGGGATCGATTGCCCTTAAGATTGATTTTACAATGAGTGTGTAGAAATTGGGCAGGATCTACCCAATTCCAAAGCAGGTGGTTGAACCTTGCTTAATGGGTTTTAGGATTCCACTTGTTATGAATTGCAATCAAGGCAACAAGTTTGGCACACAATGAGTTGATTTCAATTCCCTTTTAGGCCAAATGTGGATCCTAGCAGGCAATTTCTAGTTTGTTATTAGTTGATTTTACTATAAGTGTATGTCTTAGGGTCCAAACAATGAAATCAATGACCCTAAACAAACCAAAATCAAATGAGATTTCCAACAAAACAAATTTTAGAATTTTTTGAGGACAATAGACCACCCAAATTCACTTTTTTCCAAGAGGGGTCAGTCTGTCCAGAACCTCTAGAATAGTGTGCGAGTTTAGAACTTAAATCAGAACATGCACCTGTCCTTTTTAAACACAAAAGTTATCTTCAGGATAAGTGTAGAGCACTTCAAGAACTTTCCAAAAATATAATGCTTGTGCAAATCCAAGCTGCATGGAGTTTGCAGCAATAGCAACAACCCATGGGTCTCTAGAAATCAGGACTACCTTGCACACTTCCAATAGCGAATTTCTCATGACCAAACTACAAGAATTTTGTCTATGGAATTTTAGGTAGAGTTCACCCACTACAAGGGGCACCTCTGAGAGTTTCTTTAGAATTTCTAGTGGTCTTAAGGTTCCTATAATCACATGCTCAACCCAAGTCCAAAAAATAGAGTTGCGAAATTGACAGTTTGAGAACCTAGTGGTGATGTTTGCTTCGACAAACGCAAGAAAGTTACTTTTTAAGCACCACCACAGATGTCAAAAATCTGCATCTGGTTAATAATGCAAAATAATGTTGTACGCGTAAATCCCTAATCAACTTTTACAATTTATAAAACCTAGATAGTGGGGTATCTAGGGTCGTCCAAGGAGGCTAATTGTTAATCACATAAGATGGTTCTCTCTCTCACCTCTCAAATCCGCATCTTATATTTTTGTATTTTTGATTTTGTTATTTTCAGGGTTTTGACATAACAAGCACTTGAAAGCAAACGCGGTTACTCTAAATCTATGCCTATCAACTACTCTAAAGTGACAAGAATGTACTCTCTTCTAACCTCACCCTAGGCAAGTGCAGCTAGGGTAATTAGAACAAAGTCGTGGTGCACTAAGCTACTACTACAAGAACACACTAATTAGAAAGCAAAAATGTTGGAATGCAAACTAAATGATTTGTATTACTAGCAAAGTAAGGGACAAGTAGCTAAATTCTTCTTACAACAAAAAAAAAGAAATTAAGCTAGCTAATACAAAGAAAGTGAAGATGAAGAAAAGTCCTCCAAAGATAATGGAGTGGTCCTTGCTCTAAACACAGCAGCTCTTGTGATTGAAAAGAATTCTTGCTTGCTTCCAATATGATGACTCCTCCAAGCTTTCTCCTCTAAGGTGGGCATCAACCACCTTGATGATGATCTGCTCCTTTTCTGGGCATCCTTCTCGAGGTGACCACCTCCTTACCGTGGCATAAGGAAGAAGGAGAGAAAGAAGGCACCAAGGGGACAGCTAGGTTGCCCCCTTGATCTTCTTCTCTTGTTCTTCCTTGACATGAATCGAAGGTGATGTAGGTGGAATATACAAATGGAGAAGATGGGATTTAGTTGGTGGTAAAGGTGGGTATATATAGAAGTGGAGAGGGGATAGTTGCCATGGACCTATGGATGGCTAGGATTAGGTTTGGTAGGTAGTTAAGGGATCCTAAGTTGGGGGTTTAATGGCATCAAGTAAGGGGGTGCATAGGTGGTGGTTATGTGGTGGAAGGGCACCTAAAGGTGGCACCAAAAATGAAGAGAAGCCTCCATTTTGGTGCCACCAAGGAGGGTTTTAAAAGGGGGGTTATGTGTAGGGTAGGGATGGCTTGTAGGGATAGGTGTATGGTGGTGATGAGGGAGATTTTGGAGGGAAAGGTGGCACCAACTTGGAGTTGGTTATGAAGGGTTTTGGCACCACTTTTGTGGTGTCCCCTGGTGGTAGTGGTGGGTTGAGGGGGTGTGTTAGGGTTGGCAACAAAATGGGTAGCAATAGGGGTAGCTTAGGTGGACTAGGTTTAGGGCTAGTTTGGTGCAGCTTAGGTAGGTGGGTTTAAGGGTTATGTAGGGATGACAAGGAGGTAACTGGCTAAGCTAAGATAGCTTTGCTAGTAGGGAGTAGGATAGAGAGGTAGCGAGAGCTAGTGTTTTAGAGGTGATGAGCTGGAGGGAGCTGCCTTGAGCTGCTTTGGAGCTAGTGGCTGCTGAAGAGAATTGCAAGGAGCTACCTTAGCTACCTTAGCTTGCTAGTTCTTTTCTAGCTGCAAAGCCAAGCTACGATAAGCTGGCTTCTACTGTGATGAGCTGAGGTGAGCTGGGTCTGGTCTTCTCGAAGATTACCTAGCTAGCTTTAGTAGCTAACTTAGGTCAAGTAGCCCAGCTCAACCGAGTTGACTTGAGTTAAGTCTCTGTGAGCTAGACTTGAGCTGGCCTGAGCTGGTTGAGGTCATCTTTAGCTGACTAGGTCTAGCTAGTTGATAACAGTAGCTAGTCCTAGTCAAATTGAGCTTCTAGTGATCTATTTTGAACTAGCGGAGCTAGAATGGAGCTGGGATCAACTATTTTGAGCTAGTTTGAGTTGCCATCCTGTTGAGGTGAGCTGAATAGAGCTAAGGTGAACTAGCCTGAGCTACCATTCAGCCGGGATGAGCTGAATGGAGTTAAAGATGAGTTGATCCAACTAGAATGAGCTAGGATCCTATTGGGATGAGCTAGGATCCAGCTGGGATGAGCTGTATCTAGCTGGATCCAGCTGATAGGAGCTTGTTCTTCATCTTCTGCCTTCCTGAGTGCCAAAGTATGCGGGATCTAACTTTCTATCCATCCTTGACACTCAAGTAAATGTATCAAAAAGACAATAAATGCAATGCATGCCTATCTTGAGTAAATGCCTAAATGTAGCCCAAAATCCATTTGCAGAGTTAAAATCCTAAGAGGTAGATCTATTTTAAGGTATAAGAGTGATACTAAATTACGTTTATCACACGCTCATGCTTATCTTTTGCTAGTCTCCTAACAAACTAAATTCACAAAAAATATTTTTAGGAAAAAATAACTTTTTTGCTTTTAAGGAGAAAAGATTACAAGGCCATTGTTGATTGAAAACATGAAAGGCATGAAATTTGTTAAAGATAAAACATCAAGGTTTGTCTTTGGATCAAAGAGTTAGAAGAATTGAGATCAATTTATCTACCAAAAATTCACAAGTTAACTTGTTATGTCAAATGACACAAAACCATTTTGTAGTTAGGATTTCCTTGTCTTTTGAATCCGACTTGCAACTTGCATAATCATTTAAAACCTTGTGTTGGTGCCTTGTGAATGCCAACGTTTCTTAGGATATTGATGGAAACACCATCATAAGCCATAACTAGCTCAATTTGGTATAATAAGGTTGATAAAATCTCCTATACAAACATCAATAGGTCATATATGCATAATGTTATGTTTTGAGAAGATAAGAATATGGGGTTATTTCTGCAATTTTAACTGCATTTCATAAATATAAAATAACCACAGGGTATTTCAGGGGATTATTGAAGGTCAAAAGGTCATTAATGTCCAATAAGTGCGTTCATGTAGAACGAAATTAGTTTTCACACATTTCAAGAATTAATAGACATCTGAAATCCTAAAAACAGACTCGCATAATTAACTGAGATTTTGGATTGGATAAATTCACCTAAACCTTCCAAAAATCATATAAAAATATTCTATAAGGTTTGATACCTTTAATTTTACCGTTGGAACCCATTTTGACCTAAAACAGAGTCTCAGATAGATAGTTGCCCTAATTTAAGTTTCTACGCAAATCACCCTGTCAAACTTTGTCAAAACCAAAATCTAACTTCATCATTAGATTCCTTGGGACCAAATTATGTTTATACCAAAATTTGGGCCCAATCTGAGATCATATCAACCTAGTTTGCATTTTAATCCTATTCTGACTCTTTTCCCAACAAGAAGACCCTCAATTTTTGAAATTTTTGCAAAAATGCCCCTTACTTTATCATCTACTTCACAAGTAGGTCCCTGCCATCTTTAGAATTTTAAACCCATCACTGGTGACCTTCAATCTTTATTTTCTCCCTGATTTCACGGTGGAACCCTTCCAAAATTGGAAGGAGGATTCACAACGAGATCCTCTTCAATTTGGACCTACCCCTACCTTCCAAATCCCTTCATGGAGCTCATGCAAACTCCTTAAATTCGTGGATCCTAATCCCTTATTTTGCGAAGCCTTCAAGCTTGTTTCCAAGCTAGAAGGCTCGCTTGAAGGCCAATAAAAGACCTCCCTCGCCTGCCTCACCACTTTAGTAAACTTTTGGGGCTCCACGTTCGTCTCTGGCTACCTTGATCCACCAGCTTCTTCCTCGGCCACAATATACTATAGGAAGCCAGTTCTTCTTCCTCATTTCAAATCGCACCTTGCCATATCTGCACGATGTCCTCCAACCTCCTCCTCATCACCGTTTCCTCTCCTGGAGCACCTTCCTTCTCCGATGCCGACCATACCACAATTGGCAACTCCTCCATCCTCCTTCGTCCGCTAGCTATCTCTATTGACTCCTTAACCTTTACCACTGTCGTGCTCGCTCTAACTTCATCTTCCACCTCGTTGGCATACCTCTGGTGAGCTCGCGCACCTGCTCTACTCCTCCAAATCACCTACTGCCGGTCCCAAAAGCTCCGCTGCATCCACGTAAGTAAAACCCCTCAAGAAATTGGCAAGCTTGCTTGCCCTATCCCTCCACTGAACACAACAACCTTCACCTTCATATTTCACCTCTACCAGCCACTTACGACAACCTTCAAAGCACACCACCACCATCACCACCCTCACCTCACTCGCATGACTCTTCTCAGCATTCCTGACGTGGCCCTTAGGTCATTTTCTTAATTTCAGGTACTCAACCTCTGCCACCATTAACGCACTCCTTTAAGAGAGCCTGATGCTTGTTCTTTCTCTAAGCAGGTCCAGGCCGTTGCCCCAGGTGACGCAGAACCAGTCCCAGGTCTTTCGCCAAGCCTTCAATTTGGCACTGCGGACTTGTGTTTGACCACAATTAGGAGCTTCCTCAGCAGTGGCTTCACGTGGAGAACTGCAGACCTTTTAGTCCCACACCGTGGGATTGGAAGCTCTCCATGCCAAATAAGACGATTTTGTGTTCATACCTATTCGCCCAAGTACATCGGGGGTCGAGTCCCCGCTCACGACCATAGGCACTCTCACCCGCTACACCATGCTGGTAGGTCTGGACCTCTTGCTGCATACTGAATTACTTGGCTAACCCCTAGTTTGCGGAAAGAAGAAGAGTAAAAAAAAGAAGAGAGAAGGGGGGGTTTTGCCTCGCTCTCTAACTCTTTAACACTTAGATGAATTCATAAGAGGCCTTTGCCTCTATTGTGCATGGCTGTTGTGCCTCTCCCTGAGGCTTGAAGAGAAGAGGCCTTTGCCTCTGTGCGTGACCAGAGAAGAAGAAGAAGAGAGGCCTTTGCCTCTGCTAGTTAAGGTGTTTGAGCGCCTATTAGGACGTATGATATTCTAAAGACTTGATACTATGGTTAAGCTTTCATATATTAAGTGCTTGTAAAACTTAAAGAGTACTTTGGTGATTCAAATCGCCATTTTACTTTAATCTTTTTGCACTTTTAGGCTTGAATTTTATGACATATCAATTTTTATTATTCTTCTTGCTTTTTTTTAAGAAGATTATTCTTCTTGTTATAATTTCTCATATTTATGGTGATCTTTGAGATTAATTGCTATAATTGCTCCTCGTATTCGACCTCGGATACTCTTTTGAATTCGAGCTATAAATTGTATTTGTTTGTGCACTATTTTAGCTATATTGCAATGAAGTGATTTTCAAACCCCTATTTAGCACGTCAACTTTTTGGCGCCATTGCCACGAAGCAACGCGCAATTTAATCTCTTTGATTACAATTTCTGATTTGATACTAACATGCTCTATCTCTTTGGTTGTGCAGGGACACCCAAGGAGATTAGGTACGCACTAAACATTCCAAGGGTAGGTAAATTTTATCTCCTTTTTCTTAAGCCCCTGATTCCAAGAAGAGCTAAAAAGAAGAAATCAATTAGGATCAACTTGCATTTTCTACTTAGAATTAATCATCAAGTTTCCTGATTCGATTTAGAAAAATCTCAATGTTGATTTCTACACCTATTAGGGATTTAAGACACCTAGGGAAACTCACCTTCTTGATTGAGCCCTAGGTGCAAAATTTGGGCAAAACTGATTGGACAAATTAGAGCCAAAGTTATAGTTTCCACTTTATGGTTGAGGATAACACTTGCTTAAAGGGGAATCTACTCTCCCAAATTGTGTGTATCCTAAACCTTGATTGAAATTACCTAATCAAGAAAACCCTAAAGCATTCTCTAAACATCCACTTGAATCATAAAATTGGGACCTAATAATCTCAGGACAAAGCAGGTGAAGTTGACCCACCTTGTGGGGTCAACCAATCTTCAAATTAAGTCGCTACTCACAAATTCATTCTAAAAGTTCAAGTGGAATCCTAAGCACCTCATCTAAACTTAAAATTTGTAGACTTAAGAGGTCAAGTTATCCATTCTGATCTACCTGGATCCACGGTGACAAGGAAGGTCAGGTGGGGGAAACCCTGTAACCTGCGAGGATGCTCTACCATGTAGGGGTCTTTGCGGGACTCTTCCTTCTTGGATGCCCAGGCTTTTCTCGGGTGGATGACTTTGTGATCTAGAGGTATCATCCGCCTCAAACCTCTATAGTCATCCAAAGATATTTGGGTGTCTTGATTGGGTCCATTACACCTTCTGTCCCTCATCTACTCCATTGGTGTACGTTCGGAAGGAGGTCCTTAAGACCACCCTTAAGGGCTCCACTAGTTTTTCACCCCTCTCTTTGTTTGTGCAACTACCTGATCACATCGATATCACTTCCAACTTTCCCACCTCTAAACTTGAATCTCTAGCCACAACCATTAATCATCAAGAAGAACAACCTAACATTGAACCACAAGAATTTGACGACCTTCGAGATATGGTCCATGCACATTTCAACCAACTATAGCATCCTCAAATGCAAGATCACTACGATCTCTCTGCGGTGGAGATTGAACCGTGAATCCACATACCTACGGGAGGACTCGAGGTAGAGCTCAAGCCAAGTATGCTTCAATGGCCCTAAAATTTCATGGCTTGAACTCCGAGGATCCTTTCTAGCACATCAAAAATTTGAAACATCTGGCCCACACTTTCAGGGTAGATATGCAGAATCGAGATGGCCTACTATTGAAAATCTTCTCCTTCTCTCTAGTTGACAAAACCACTTATTGGTTTCAGACATACCCTCACTTGATCAACACATGGGAAGAACTTCAAACCATTTTCTTGCAAAAATTCTATTCCATTGGTTGGATGAATGCTATGTGGTATCAAATCACGCACTTCTTGCTAGGAGCGGGAGAATCTCTACACGAGGCATGGGATCATTTTCTAGATCTCATGTGCAAATGCCCCCATCACGAAGTCCTGACATGGGAACAAGTCCAATCCTTTTACCACAGGGTCCGTGACGACATCAAGCTATTTGTCAATGCAACTTGTGGTGGTAGCATCATGGGTTAGCATGAAGACATGATTTGGGGGATTCTCGAGAATATGTTCGAGAACTCCCTGAATAATGAGTCATTGGGTGTGTATGACTAGACGGCCACCCGTGCATTGAGAAACAATTGAGGGTATACGAGAGCCGAGGCCTTTCCACATCCGTCGATATGGAGTTGTTAGCCAGTCAATTGGATAAGGTATCCATTATTGATAAGAAGGTGGATGTCATAACTTGACATCTATACAAAACCAACACTACACCACAGAATCCATACGTGCAACTACCCATAGGTAGGGAGGCTGCACACAACATCTACCACTCTCAGGGGATGGATGCCTATCCACCCCTGTCTGATTTCGATCTTGATGGAAACTTCGGACCAACCAACCCTATTTGGGAGAACTCTGAACCCTCACATCCTGATTTTCCTGGAGTTCCTCAGACTTATGAGGATCTCCACGTAGTCTAGAACAATCCTTTCTCAAACACCTATAGCCCTGGATGGCGAATCATCCCAACTTTGCATGGTCAGGAAATAATCTGAATCAGAGACCTCAATTCCAACCTCGACCATAGGCCCCGTACCCATATCAGCTCAGTCAGCCTAGGCCTAGCCCAAATTACCAATTAGGGCCTAACAAGGAAGATCAGATGGCCCTAATCCTTCAAACCCTGGTTGACATTCAAAAATATCACAAAGACGAGATCATAGAGGTCCATAATCAGCTTGCATAGATGGTGAATTCTCGTAAGCCGGGTGCACTTCCTTCCCAACCTCTACCTAATCCAAATAGTGTGTCAACCCAAAAACACATTGTGAACCAAATCCAAGGTCAGGCATGCTATACACAACCTGGCCCGGTGACTCACACCTACGTATTTTCTCCATCCACCTCAACTGAGCCAAAACACACCATGACTTACCTAACCCCACTTCCACATCGGTAGTAAGGAACGACTTTCTCCCCTCCACCTACACATCATGATTGTGCCTTGATCAATGTTATGGGCGAAGAATAGAAACCCTTCCCCAAAAATAGCCAATCATTCACCAATCCCAGATCTTATCCCACCTCCACACTAGAGGACTGTCGGAATCTAATGTAACTGGACCTTTGAGGAACACACAAGTCACTATTCCATTACTTAATATCCTCAATCTCAATCCTACCTTACCTAACTTACCAAAAAAGGAGTTAGAAGAACCATCACAAGGGAAGGTAGTACTATCTAAAAGTGTAAGTACCGTAATCCAACGCAATATACCTCCTAAGAAATCTGATCCAGATGCCCTACTGATCCCTTGCAAGATCGGTGATACAACTTTTAAGTGGGCCATACTTGACCTTGGCACTTCAGTTAACCTCATCCCTACCACCCTATTTGAAAAATTACAGATCGGACAGCTAAAACCCGCTAATGTTACTTTGCAACGAGCTAATCGAACCCTAATCACATTGATAGGGATGGTAGAGGATGTGGTAATTAGAGTTAAGGATTTCAGCTACCTAGTTGATTTCCTAATTGTTGACATGGATACACCACAATAGATGCAGGACATGCCCATGATTTTGGGAAGACCATTCTTGGCTACTGCAGGAGCCATAATCAGTTGTGAATCAAGGCATATGGAAATTGCCTCAGGAGATCCATGTGCTAAGATTAATATTTTTGAGGCAACAAAAGGAAAATGCTCAGCAGAACAACTAGGTTTTATGCAAGACCTCATGACTATATCATTAACGGAAAGCCTAGTGCTAGAATTTGAAACTTTTCACAAGCTAGATGATCCTGATTTGACTGAGCATACTGATATGAGCACAATGGAGGCTTTCACCTTTCATTTTGAGGACTTACCCAGGGATTTCGGGAACAATGGTGACAGACTAGATTCAAATTCCATGAATATGGAGACATTTTGTTTTGAGGACCTCCAAGAATCAGCCTTAGCAAATATTGAGAGTGACCTCCACCCAGAATATGAATCCTTTATAAAATTCAAGATAAATGATTCAAAAGGCACCCTCCAAACATTCACTTTTGATTGGTATGAAAATTACAGTGAAGATTCATTGGAAGACCCAATCTTTGAGACATTTCTTGAGGAGACAATCTCACCTTCAGAAGAAATGAATCAAAATGACTCATTGGATATCGATTCATTAGGCCACATAGCATGAGAGGAACCACACATCTGGGATATGCTAATTAGATTCACCTCTATTGGATTCTGGACCAACGTTGATCATATTTTAGAACTCCATAATCAATACATCTTCCAAGTGATTCCTCTATAGAAACTTAATAAGGACCATATAGAAATGAATCAATCTGATCCATATCATAGATCTTCTAGAATGACACTTCATCATAATTTGACATTCATCTATGGCCATGTGATTCTCATTCATCATGATCACATATTTTCCCTATCATTGCCTCCACCTATTGAGCTTATTGCACCCAGTTGATGGCGTTAAACTTAGTGCTTAATGGGTGGAAACCCGTCAACTTTTGAAAAAACCCAAAACCCTTTTGACATATCTCTTTGCTAAACTCATATTGCACTTTAGGGTTCGTCCATTGGAACAGCATCTCCACCTCTGGTATTCATACCAGAACTTGAAATCATCCATAATAGTCACCCCAACCTGTCCACCCACCCTTTGACCCTATTCTAATGTACGATCAAAGCTAAACTCGAAGCCACCTAATTTACAATGAGGACATTGCAAATCATAGGCATGGGGGTATTAAAGTGCAAAATGCTGTGAAAATCAAATCACAAAAGGGTTTCATATAAAAATATACATACTACAAAAAAAATAGAAAAATGGGAGGAAATTTTGAGATATCACATACTTCTTGAAGAGGAAATGAGGAGGTGCTTTGAACTAAATGAAGAAAAATGAAAAAACAAAAAGAAAAGAAAGAAAGGAACAAAAAGATAAAGAAAAAAATTTGAGTCCCTTCAAAATAATATGGAACTTACCTAACTTCTAGGTTGGAGCGAATGATGAAATAAGACCTGGAAGGGTAAAACTTAAGGGATTAGTGGCAAATACTAACCTTAAGCCTCATGGATATGTTCTAAGATTGAAACACTCACATACTTGTCAAGATCTGAATTAATCCTCAAGAGGTTGAGGAAAATGCAAAGCTTGTGTATTAGGTCTAAGGCTTAAGGATTATTTGACCTCGTTAACTGACCTCAAATTTGCGGGACTCGGTAACTTAAGCACCATAAATCATACACAATCTGGTTCATTGCACTTAAATATGAAATCATGCTAAAAAGCATTTATGCTGTTCTGAAAATGCTCCTAAGATCTAGATTAGGAGCAGCTCGAAAATACAAATTGATTTAGACGAGTTCCTGGTGCGGAGATGCGGGAAATTTTCCTTAATGATGTGCAATAACATATCGTCTCCTTGGTGCTTGTCTCCTAGGATATCTAAATATCCTACTGGGGGCATGTAGACACCTTATGTTGGTTTAGATGGCATGGCAGCATTATCATGAAATGTTGATTGCCAGGGTCTAGATTGAGCTACTGATACCATGGGCGGCACTGTCCCGAAGTGTCGAAAGCCAGGGTTCTGGGGGTTGCCATGGGTGGTGCTATCTCGAAAGATTGATTGCTAGGGTCCCTGCGAGGATTGATGGTGGGAGCAAGGAATCCGATATAGAACATGTCTAGGGCCAATCCAAGTTTGGATCTACAAAAAAATATAATGAAAAGAAAAAGAGAGAGAAATCTCTCCAAAAATGAAAATATTCTTCTATCCTTCTCTCTCTCTTACAAAAAAATGCACTGGCAAACTGAACCTGGGCTAACCACATTATGAGCACGGGTGCTTTAACCGCTGGGTCCAACGAACCTTAGGATAATTCCTATGGGCCTTAGAAACCTTCGCGGTAGACTAAGGTGAGAGCTAGTCAGGTTTGGATCTGGGCTGTTACATGAGTAACTCTAGGCCTAGTGTTTCTATTAAGATCTAATTCCTAAAGATGCCGCTTAGTAGGGCATCTTGACGGTTACATTCGACCTAGATAACTAGTATGATCCATAGAATTTTGCTAAGGGACTAGTAAAAGCTAGGCATTGGTGTATGATGGGAACACCATAATGAGCCACAACTAGCTCAATTTGGTCTAATAAGGTTGATAAAAGCACCTACACAACCATCAGAGGGTCATATATGCATAATGTTCTATTTTGAGAAGAAGATAAGAATATAAGGTTATTTCTACAATTTTAACTGCATTTCATAAATATAAAATAACCATGGGGCATTTCAGGAGTTTATTAAAGGTTAAATGGTCGCTAATGTCTAATAAGTAAGTTCAAGCAGAACGAAATCGATTTTCATGCATTTCAAGAATTAATGGACATCTGAAATTGTAAAAATAGACCCGCTTAATTAACTGAGGTTCTGGTTAGGATAAAATTCACATGATCCTTCTAAAATTCAAAAAAAAAATTCTTTAAGGTTTGGAACCATTGATTTGATCAATGGAACCCATTTTGACCTAAAATAGTCTTAGACAAATAATTGCCCTAATTTTGGGTTTCTATGCAAATCACCCAATAAAAATTAATCAAAACCAAAATCTGACTTCACCATTAGATTCCTTGAGTCCAAATTAGGTTTGTACCAAAATTTGGGCTCAATCTGAGATCATATCGACCTAGTTTGCATTATAATCCTATTCTGACTCTTTTCATTACAAGAAGCCCCTCAACTTTTGAAATTTTTGTGAAAACCCCCCTAACTTCATCATCTTCTTCAGAAATAGGTCCTTGCCATCCTCAGAATCCTAAAACCATCACTGACGATCTTCAATCTTGGCTTTCTCCCTAATTTTACGGTGGAACCCTTCCAAAATTAGGAGGATTCCCAACGAGATCCTCTTCAATTTAGACCTACTCCTACCTTCCAAATCCCTTCATGGAGCTCATGCAAACTCCTTGAATTTGCAAATCCCAATCCCTGATTTTGCGAAGCCTTCAAGCTTGTTTCCAAGCTAGAAGGCTCACCTGAAGGCCGATAAAGGACCTCCCTCGCCTACCTCACCTCCTTAACGAACTGTTTGGCCAACAATATCCTCTCTTCCCTGCCTCTGGCCCGCTCCACATTCGTCTCCGATGACCTTCATCCCCCAGCTTCTTCACTAGCTGCCACATACTATAGGCGGTCGGTTCTTCTTCCTCATTTCAAACCGCACCATGCCATACCTGAGCGGTGTCCTCCAACCTCATCCTCGTCACCGTTCCTTCTCCTTGGGCACCTTCCTTCTTCGGTGCTGACCATACCGCAACCGGTGCCTCCTCTGTTCTCCTTCGTCTGCTAGCTATCTCTGTTAGCTCCTCGACCTCTACTGATCGCAACCACATCTCCAAACTTTGACTTTAACCATTGTCACGCTCGCTTCGACTTCATCTTCCACCTCGTCGGCATACCTCCCGTGAGCTTGCGCACCCGCTCTACCCTACCAATCACCTGCCACTGGTTGCAAAAGCTCTGCTACATCCATGCAAGCAAAACCAGTCAAGAAATTGAGCTTTCTTGCCCTATCCCTCCACCGAACACAACCACCTTGGCCTTCATAGTTTGCCTCCGCCTGCCACTTATGACAACCTTCACAACATGCCACCACCACCCTCCCCACACTCATATGACTCTTCTGAGCATTTCTGACATGGTACTTAGGTCATTTTCTTAATTTCAGGTACTCAACCTCCTCTACCATTGACGCACTTCTTCAAGAGAGCTTGAAGCTTGTTCTTGCACCAAGCAAGTCCAAGCTACTGCCCCAGGTGACACAGAACCAGTCCTAGGACTTTCACCAAGCCTTCAATTTGGTGCTGCAGACCCAACTTTGACCACAGTCAGGAGCTTCATCAACAGTAGGTTCATGCGAGGAACTGTAGACCTTTTAGTCTCACATCATGGGATTGGGAGTTCTCCGCGCCAAATAAGAGGATTTTGTGTTCATACCTATTCGCCGAAGTACACCAAGGGTCGGGTCCCTGCTCATGACCATACGCACCCTCACCCATTACACAACGTTGGTGGGTCTGGACCTCTGACCATATACCTGATTACCTGGCTAAAACCCGATTTGAGACAAAGAAGAAGAGAAAAGAAAATGAGAGAGGGGGATTTTGCCTCGCTCTCTAACTCTTTAACACTTAGATGAATTCAAAAGAGGCCTTTGCCTCTATTGTGTGTGGCTGCTGTGCCACTCCCTGAGGCTTGAAGAGAAGAGGCCTTTGCCTCTATGCGTGGCCTAAGAAGAAGTGAGGCCTTTGCCTATGCTGGTTAAGGCATCTGAGCGACTATTCTGATGTTTGATATTCTGAGGACTTGATACTATGGTTAAGCTTTCATATATTAAGTGCTTGTAAAACTTAAAGAGTAATTTGGTGATTGAAATCACCATTTTACTCTAATCTTTTTGCACTTGCAGGCTTGAATTTTATGACATATCATTTTTTATTAATCTTTTTGTTATAATTGTTCATGTTTATGGTGATCTTTGAGATTAATTGCTATAATTGCTCATGTTCGACCTTGGGTACTTTTCTGAATTCGAGTTATAAATTGAATTTGATCGTGCGCTATTTGGGCTATATTGCAACGAAGTGATTTTAAAACTCCAATTTAGCATGTCAACAGATATTTATAAGGCCATGTTTTTGAAACTTCTTTTTTTTTGGCTCCCCTATGCCTACTCCTAGCTTAATCCTACAACAGATGTGTCAGGATCATCATTCCTATTACCAATTCTCGAGGGGGCTCTGGCGCTAGCACTTCGAGATAGTACTCTCCAAGGCACCACTAAAGAGCTCACAACCCCAAAACACAATGCAATGTAAAGGGGCGCTCCATGCAAACTCAGGCTCTTACTCTGACACTATGGGTAGAGCATCGTCTAAGACACTTGAGCTGCAAAATGTGCCTTAATGCTCTGTCTAAAAATATGAAATATAGATATAGAGTAGCGTTGAGGCAGTAACATGTTGACATTGCATCCTCAAAGGAGGCATTTTCCTCCTCAGTGATGGGAACTCAAACCAATCGTCTGCTTTGGATTTTAATAAGACTAAACAAGGGGTTTTCTAATTTGCTTTTAGGCATTGGCTGTATGTTAAATTTGACACAATAATTTTGCAAGAGATGCAAATTTTTGGGTTGGAAACTAAGCGAAGTAATTTCTAGGTCACAAAAAGAGATAAGTCACCCGAGTTATCATGAGTTTGGGTGGAATTTAGAAAAGGATTCTTGATATAGTCTAGGAATAGTCCCAGAAGTTCTAAAAATTTTATCCGCATTATAGTCCATAGTTTGTTAAAGATTAAATCTCATTGTACCTAAAAATGATTCTTTAAACCATAGTCCCAATTTTCAAAATTTTTCATTAAAAATTTTATGATTTTTCTAATATGAAGATGCATGCAAAAGAAAAATTGCATATTTTAGGTTTTGAAAATCCTGAATTGATCGTCAAAATTTAAAAACAGCCCCCCATGCTTATGATATGCAATGTCCTCATTCATTAGAAGGGAAAAGAGATCACATTAGCAAGAGTAGGTTGGTTTTTGGATGGTCAAAACCTGGGAAAAGGAGAAAAATAAAGCAAGTAAAATGATGGGTTACCTCCCATCTAGTGCTATCTTTTACACCTATTCAGTTGGGCGTAAGGTGATGCATGGAAGATGGATTATCGTGTAAACAATTAGACACTTGAATGTCCTCAGGAAATTTGACTTCCTCAGGATCCCCTAAAAGATGATTGGTAAAAATATAGGGATAAAGATGAGATGAAAAATTGGAAGAATGACCCGAATCTGGCCATGATTTGAGTTCATGACGAAAGATAAACTTCGGTGGGTCGGGTGGTAGGTCAAATGGAAAGGGAGTGGGAGGGAAGTCAGTGTGATGAAGGATGGGTGAAGTTAGTGTGGATGTTTTTGGTGATAAATCAGGAAGATTAGAAGAGGAAAAGTCAAACCTAAAATGTCTTGGACACCATTATCAAAATCTGAATCAGAGAAATCAGGTTCAATGGTGGTCAAAGCAAAGAAAGAGTTAATCATCATAGAGTCCTCAAGTATCACTTCCATTTCATTATCAGAGTCCACAAAGAAATCTTGAGTAGGGGACCTCTTAGAAGCCTTAAAAATATCTAAAGAGACAGTCTGGTTACCGCAAGTTATATCCAGTTTTCTGGACTGATAATTGATATTATCTTTTGTGGTAGTCAGAATAGATCTTCCATGGATGATAGGGGCTTTTGAGAGCCTTAGGTACTTCTATGTTAAGAACTAAAAAATCGGCTAGAAATAGACAATTCCAGACCTTGACAATAATATCCTCAACAACTCCCCGCAGTTTAATGGTAAATCAATATGCTAATTGTACTTGAACCTGAGTAGGTTTTAATTTACTGAATTAGAATTCCTCAAATAAGACTGTGGGAATGAGATTAATAAAGGCACCTAAGTTGAGAGGGGCACGATAAGAGGTGGTGTCATTTATGAAAACCAAAATTAGTGGTACGCCCGGGTCCTTTCTCTTGAGAGGCAGCTTGCTCTGTGCAACTAAGCTTACTATCTTAGAAAGGATCACCCTTCCTAGATTCTGGGCTTGCTGCTTTGGGGTACACATGTCTTTTAAGAATTTAGTGTAGGCAAGGATGTACTTGATGGCATCTAGAAGGGGGATGTTAATCTCGACTTGCCAAAATAAGTCAATAAGATCTTGGTGAGAGGGCTCTGATTTCTTTCTCTTAGGAGGTTTGAATTACAGTGCTTGAGGGTAAGGGATAGGATTTGAATCTTGTGATTTTGTTGGGTTTTCTTCTTCCTAAGTGGGGGAATGAGAGTCAATTTGCATAGGAATATGGGTTTCATTAGGTTGTTAAGAAGGCCTAGGATCAGTGGTGGTTTTACCACTCAATGTAACTACATGTGCAGTTGGATTATTACTTAGAGGAGGTGGGGAGGCCTGTTGTTATGGAAAACCTGATGGTTGTTGAGATGTTGAGTTGGTGGGAGGCTGGTTATGGTGGTTTTGATTTAGATTTCCACCATGATATTAGTTCCTTTGATTGATAGGGTTGGGTATGGTTTGGGATGGTAGATATCCTGCAAATCTCTAGGTCAGATTAACCCCAACTTGATTATGGAGATTGTTAATAACACGGATTACTTCCAACATTTTACTTTGCATTCCTTATAGGGTTTTCATCATTTGGGGTTTGATATCTTCTTGGGATGGCCCAAGTTGATAGCTTGATTTAATCCATACCCTACAAACAGGTTTTGCTTTTGGTGAGGAACCAGATTGGTCCAGGAGTGAGTCGGGTAATTCCTCCAATTTGAGTTGGAAGAATTTTTAAATTGCTCCTAGAAGGTAGAAATATTTTCAGTGGGACTGGGATTTGGATATTTGTATGTCCCAAGTGAACCAAAGAAAGGCTCAGAATATTGATTATACTCAGTAGGGGTAGTATGCAAATTTTCTCTTCCTGGGATGTTAGGTTGGGTTAGATGTAAAGCCTGTGGAGCTTGGATGGGTGTGGCATGTCTTTCCTCAAATTTCTTCTAATTTAATTGCATCTGGTTGAGTCATTGGGAAATCATTTGGAGATCGTCTTGGGTAATGGGAATAGATTGAGTGCCTATCTCATGAACACTAAACTGCAAGTTTCTCATGCCTGATTAAAGGAGTTTTCACTTATTTGCTCAAATAAATCATAAGCACTTTCTGCATCCTTATCTAAGAACTTCTCCTACACGAGGCATTAATGAAATGTCAAAATTGATCTTCTAATCCATGATAGAAGATCTTCACGAGCTACCATAAGGGAATCTCATGGTGTGGGCAACTTCATAAGAGATATTGGAATCATTTCCAAGCATCATGTAGTCTCGCCAGATATTTGTTGAATGGTCATAATAGATCTTCACAGTGAATTAGTAGGACCTATGGGGAAGAATTTTTTTAGGAAATAATATTTAAGCTAAAGCCATGTGGTAGTGAGTCTACCAATGGTTCTGAACTAGTAAGCGGCCTTACCCTTGAAAGATAATGGGAATAGTCACATCATCAAAAGATCCTCTTGCACATTGTGAAAATGGGTTATCTGTCTTCATAATTTGAATGATCATAGAAATCCTTAAGAGGAACGATAGGTTGCTGATGGGGTAGCGGGTTTTGCCCTTGGTTCGCTAGGTTTGTTATAGTCCTGGTCAACTGCTGTTGATTAGCTTGTAGCTGATCCAAGTGCTCAGCTATCATGGAGTAGGGATTAGGCAGAGGGGCTTGTTGTTGTTGTTGTGGCATCTCAGGAATAGGTAGCTCAAAGGCAGGTAAATGTGGAATGGTGAAATTAGCATGAGGACCATATTGTGGGTTAGAGGTGGGTTGAGATGTGGATATGGATGGGTTAATGGACCTATCATTTTGGTTTTCCATTTTATGATGCAAATGACAGGAAGAATGTGGAAAAAGAGGTCATTTTTTTTGTGAAGGAGGCAAAATCAAGTGGTCCCTCCAAGTGTGGAGTTTGGGATCACAGGTCGTGTAAATAATGGAAGAAATGGGGAGGAGAGGGGGGAGAGATGAGAGAAGTGTGCAGTCAAGCAATAAAATTCTAGACCGAATTTAAATGTGACTCCCTAAAAATTAACCTAAGACTTGGTCTATTTAAATAATAAGAAATCAATAGTGAATACCCGTTCCGTAAACAAATCTGGTTAGGTTGAATAAGGGGAGGGTTGGGCCCAAGCATGTCCCAAGAAAATCACTGGGGGCTTGTATAAACCTGGGCCTAGTCGTTTGACATAGCCCCTCGGCCTAGCACCAGATATAGATGAAGGAATTAATACCAATTAAAGAAACCTTATGACCTAGGTAGCAAGCCCAAGTTTACTGAGACCTTAGGGGTCAAATTGCTACAAAGTTTTAATTAGGTCTAGGACCTTAAAGTGCACAAGGAATGTGATGGGAGTTGGTTGTGGTAATTCTTGTTTATTTCATTTTTTTTTGTGTGCAAATTGGTTGGGAAATGGTGCCCAAGCCAAATCAAAAAGGTTTGCAAACAAGGATTTTCGATTGTTGAAGTGTTTTAGGGTTTTGATAGAGATTTAATATCTTTTAAAATTCTCTCCTCTTAAATGTTCAAACAAGGTTTTGATGTTCTAGAAAATAATAGTAAATGAGTTGTAGTTGGTGGAGATCAATTCCTTTAAAATTTGATGTAACTAAGAGATAAAATTAAAAACCCTAGAGTTGGAAAATCCTATGTATGCATCTCTTAAATGAATCTCTTTTCAAAAATCCTTTGAGGTGGTGGTCCAAACAACATGACCACCTTACAAGAAATCAAACAAAGAATCCTAAAATGATTTTGTTATGATTTTACTAAATTGTTTGTTATTTTTTTGGAAATTTTCTTCTTATTGGTGTCAAGAGTCAAAAATGATAGATTTGGGAAATTGATTTTACAGAAACCTCAAATGGCCTCAAAAATTTTTAAGAATTTTATATGATGTAGATAATTTCTCAAGGTTTCTAGAAATATAATGTTTACCTAAATTAGATGAGTATAAAAATTTATAAAATTCACGGATGGTAAGAAAATAGTAAGAAAACAAGGTCTGACCCTTGTTCAATCCATGAATTTTTAATTTTTTCTATCGAGCAAAATTGCTTGAAAATTGGACTTAAGGTTCCTAACTCAAAGGGGCTTCCCTGGATGAAATATCATAATTTTAAGAAGCTCCTAAGTTCTTGAACTTGATTTTTGAATATTGTGATAGAAGTCTGGATTTTCAAAAATCAGACACGAATAAGGTGAAGGTGGTGGAAAAGTGAATCCAACAAGCAACAAATTGACTTTTAGAGTTCCACCACCCTCAATTTTTCTTGTTTTTGATTTTTTTTGATAATTTAAAGAGTTTTTAGAGATTTTTGTTTTTTGTTTTGAAAGGAAATTGCCTGGGGTGCTTATCTGATGTACATGGAAAGAAAAGAAACTTGAAGCTTTTGCTCCAAGTGCTCCATATCCCACTCCTGCTTTTGATTCACACCTGAAATCAAAACAATCTAAATTTCATGAAGATCTAATAAAGTAAAAGAGATATTAAAGATGTGACTAAGTTGTGCCTCCCCAGCAACAATGCCAAAAAGTGACGTCGAAAATATGCGGTTTGTTAAATATAAGAAATAATGTCATTGGAATGAGTAAATCCACAATCAACTTTTCAATTTATAAAACCAAGATAGGGTGAGTATCTAGGGTCATCAAAGGAGGCCAATTTGTTAATCACATGAATTGATTCTCTCTTTCTCGTTCTCAAATCCGCACTTTTCTTTTTGTATTTTTTGTTTTGTTATTTTTTTTTTAGGGTTTTGGAAACAATCAGGTACTCATAAGTTTTTTTTTCTTCTTGATTTTTGATCTTGAGATTTTTTGCTTATTTTTTTAAGTGTTTTCCTTAGTCCATGGATGAGAGGTTACCTTTAGACCATGGGAAGACAAGATATCAAATCTTCGAGTTGATGATGGTCTTCTCTTATGCTTCCTTTGCTCCTTCGATACCAACTAAGAGAAATAACTTTAAGAGTGACAAGGCTACGAAATAAGAGTAATGAATAGAGACATGCCTCCCCGGCAACGGCACCAAAAAGTGAAATGATTCAAATGCGATTTCGTAAAAGATGAAGATAAGTCGTAACAACTCTATTGAACTATTTTCTTTTAAAATTTATATACCTAGATAGTGGGGTATCTAGGGTCATCCAAAGAGGCAAAACAGTTCCACCAAGCTCAACTTTAGCCTTGCTATTTTATGTTTTCTTTTGTATTTTTTGGTTATGTGATTTTTTGTTGTTTTTGATATAAGAAAGTAAAGAAAGTAAAGATAATGTGAAGCACCTACTTACTTGCACACATACTCAACTAAAGACAAATATGGCATGCCCTTGAGCTCCGATAGACAAAGTTGTGCCTAAGGAACAAAGGGTGATGCAACAAGTAAAAAGGAAAGCCAATGAAGGAAATGCAATAATATGGTTAATACTATGAAAAAAGTTCTTACAACAATTCAAGGTCAAGGCAAACTACAACTACAAGTTACCAACTAAGAGAAGAACATGAGGAAGGAAAAAGAGAGAAAGAGGATGGAGTGGAGGTGATGTTGCTGAAGGTAGCAGTGATTCCTTCTCCAACTTGGCCTGAGGAAGAAGTAGAAGGACAACAAGGGTTGTGGTGGTTGACCCCCTTGAACCTTCTTCTCTCCTTACTCCTTGAGGTGGAGTGAATGGTGGTGGATATGGTGGCAGCTTCTCTCAATTCTCCCCGTTCAAAAAAAGATATCTCCTCATGGTACCTTAGGTCCCTTTATAAAGAGAGTGACAAGGGAGCCTAAAGGTCATAATTTCAAATTCCAAAGGGAGCCATTTTTGGAGCCAATTTTTGTCTCCCTTTTCGAAAGTGGTGGTTGGCTATAAAGGTGGCTTTTAGCTTCCCAAGGAAGCTTCCAAGGGTTGGCTTCCTTGGGAAGGCAATAGCCTCCTTTGAAAATGTGAATCCCTCTTTAATTTCTTGACTTTCTAATGCACCTATTGGCCTTAATTCCAATAAATGAGTTGCTTGGAATACTTTTTATCACAAGATCATTTAATTCATCTTCCACATGTAACATGACTTCATTTATGTAGCTCCTCAAGGTGCTCCTTCGGGAATGGGTACCTGCGGGTTGCTACACAAGCTAGCAAAAGATTATCAAGGTACCAATTTATATCAAAATTTAAACAAGGGCTAGCTTGTCATATTATTTCTAAAATGTAATGATGCAAGATGATTTAGGCAATAATGTACTAAGGATAAGCCCCACAATAAGGCTAACATGCATGCAGAATTGGTGTTTATCACTTGGGCACAAGGAAGAGGGATGAAGTAGATGGCACTAGGAACACAAGGGAGTCTCCTAATCACCCTCGAAAACCCTCTTCCTTGGTTGGCTACGTAGGTGTATCTAGGTGGAGATTAAGGCAAGCCAAGGATGGCTCTAAGGTGGTGGTTATGGGGGTATTATAGAGAAGTGTAGGAGGGTTGTGGTTATGGTATTTTTGGAGTAAATTGAAGGGGTGTATGTTTTTGGAGGGAAATGAAGGGGTGCATGGATGTTTTTGGAGGGAATATTGGGAGGGAAATGAAGAGGTGCCTTTCAGTTGTAGTTATGTGATTTTTGGAGGGAAAATGGTGGCACCACTTTTTGGTGGGGGTGTGTCCAGTAAAAGCTAGCTTAGCTAGCTAAGTTAGTCGCTAGTAGGAGCTAGGAGTAGCTAGGAGGACTTCTATGAGCTAGTCTGAATTTGCAATGAGTTGGAGGAGAACTACCTATGAACTCAGCTGCTAGCTTAGATAACCAATTCTTTGCTAGTAGCTAAGTTAAGCTAGGAGAGTGGAGTTAAGCTGGCTTCAACTTATTTGGGGTTGAGGTGAGCTGGAACTAATTAGCTGGAAAACTTCGTAGCTAGGTTAGGTCTAGTAGCTAAGTTCAACTAAGTTGAGCTGAGTTGAGTCTTCATGAGATGGAGATGAGTTAACTTGAGCTAGTTTGAGCTAAGAATGAGCTGGATCTAGCTGAGATGAGCTAGGATCCAGCTGGGGTGAGTTGGATTGAGTTGGGATCCAGCTAAAATGAGCTTCTATCTTCTTCTGGGGTTTGTCTCTTCATTTCACCAGGGTTTAGGTGATTTCTACTGTCTTCTCATCCCTGGCAAACAAATGGAACAAATGAGAACATGAAATGGTAAGAAATAATGCTTATGCATGCCTAAACACTAGAATGAATGAAATGCTAAATGCAACCCAATACCATAATGCAATGTAGAAATCTTCAGAACAAGATGTGATTTTTATCCTATGAATGGTGACAAAATAGTGTTTATCAGTTAATCATATTAGAATATTGGTCAATCAAAGGATCAAAACTTGATTTCTAGGGTTTTTTGCAATTTATGAAAAATACTTGAGGTTTCATACATATGTTCTAGACTTAAGAGAGATAAAAAAAAAGAAAGAGAGACTCCAGAGGTGCTCTTTTACTTTCCATGAGTCATGATAGGGTCCTGAAAGATTAGTTTGACGAATAATATATTTTTGGTGCATCAAAACTAAGGTGTTAACTTTCTCCCCCTTTTTGCTAGCAACAAAATTATAATTATGCAAACATAACAAATATAGCCATAAAGGAATTTTTCATATGGAGTAAAGGTTTGTCATGTATAGTACCTCCCCCATTTTGCTTTAGACAAATATAGATATAAGCAAGTGAATTTCTCCCCGTTAAGCAAGTAAACATAGTTGGGGAATTTGAAACTAGCTTTCAAAAATTTTTTAACATACTATTAGTGAAATCATAAAGGAAGTATATAAGATGATATAACAAGTAGTTGTCATAGAAAATACGAATGGAAAGAGCTTGAGAATAACATTCCACAAAGATATAGTGCTACAAAAGATAAAATGTTCATTAGAGATATAAACTACTGCAGCATATAAATTATGAATTAAGTGATAGAGTCCAAAAAAAGATTGAAGCTAAGTAATCTATCCTAGAGATGCCAGGAAGGCATTTAGGCTAGTCTAAAAATCCTCATCAATCTTAAGGTACATGGGATCCATGGATGTCGAGCAAGATGGTCCTAAGGAAGAGGAATGGTAGCCAAGACAAAGGAGTCACTAGGCAGAAGAGGCCAGAGTGGGCTGCCTAGTTGCCTGCCGTGTAGGAGTCATCAATTGCTCCGGTGCTGCTAGACAAGGAGGTGGACGAGGAGGTATTGCTGTAGTTCAGCACGGTTAAGGTGGTCGGTAAGATTGCTACTGCAAGCTGTGAATAGACTCACTAAGTCTATCTAAAAAGTGGCCCTAAGGAATCAGGTAGTTAGATACCTAATGCCCATGTTGCAACAAAACTGAATTAGTCTCTCGCTGTTCATGCATCATCAAAGAAATCCTATCTGTCATGTCCTGAATACTAATGTAGTCCTGGCCTAGGAGATGTCTATCTAAAAGGCTCCACTCCTAGTTGTAGAAGAAGGGAGCAGGGTGCACCAGTGGTGGATAGGAAGCAATGAAGTGCTCGTAAGGCGGGAAGGATAGAGGTACTATAGAGGAGGAGGACCTACCCTGTGTAGAAGGTCTGGCTCTTTCCTATGGTGGATGGGGATCAACTTCCTCACCACGTGCCCCCTAAACTTGCTCCATTTTAATATATGTGAGTGATGTAGCACATCTATTTGTCTTAAATTGCCTATTTATGTGTGTTCCTAGGCTCATAATTGCATTTAATATTGTGAATAGTGCATAACATGCATCATATCACATTTAGGCTAGATTATGTAAATTATAGATCAATTTGCCTCCTTTCGTGGCTAGGGCAGAAGGCGATACATTTCGAGGCCTCGGATTAAATATCCAATCATATGAATTTGATTAGGGTGGAGATTAGAGTCCAATGCCTTCGAAATTGCCTTGATTGGATCTTTGTAGCATCATATGTAGTTCGAGGAAGATCAAAGGCCATGGGGCAAGGTGACATGATTTGGAGCCTCAAATGGAAAATCCAACCACATGGATGGCTTCAGGTCAACAATCGCAGTCCACTGGCACGAGAATCAACTCAATCTGATATCTATGGCATTGATAGCGATTTCACGCGGTTTGTTAAAATACGTCATTGTAACGTGTAAAACCGATCAACTCTTAAATTTATATTCCTAGATAGGGGAGTATCTAGGGTCGTCCAAGGAGGCCAAATGTTTGCAATAGTGATTCTCTTGCTTGGAATAAATCTCAACTTTCTTTTTGGTAATTTTCAATATACCATTTTTTTTTATTTTTGAACTAAGGCAACATGCGAACTGATGGCGGGAAAAGTGTTTACACTTCCAATTAAGTAAACAACTCTAAAGTAGCAAGTAGAGCCTCTCCCTAAGCTCACTCTAGGCAAGTGGAAACCTAGAATAATTAGGGAGAGGAAGTGAAGAATGCTGAAAATAAGCAAATAGAAATGCAAACAAGATATGCGAAGAAGGCAACTAGATAATTGATAAAGTGTTTAACAAAAATCCCGAGTAGAGGAATGCTTCTACTACTAGATAATTGAAGTAAAAGAAAACACAAATCTTCTAAATAGATGGTGAAGAAGAGGGCTTCTTGCTCCAAGGTTGGTGGCTCCCAAGCTTGAAAAGAATCCTTCAACTCCTTCCTTGCAGAACTCCGCCAAGGTGATGACCTCCAAGGCAAGCCCTAAGGGGGCGTGCCCTAAGTTTCTCTCCAAGGGTGGACATCCACCCTAAGCTTTTCTCCTTTTCCTGGCCGTCCTCCTTGAATTGGAAGAGTCCTCCTTCTTGGCGTGGCTCAAGTTGAAGAGAGTGGGGAGAAGAAGGCACCAAAGGGGCTGGTGATGTGCCCCTTTAATCTCCTTCTCTACTCCTTCTTCTTGGCCGTAGGTATAGGTGGTTTAGGTAGAAGAATATACTAAGGGAGGATGCCCCAAAAATGGTGGTAGGTGGTGGCTTTTTATAGAATAGGAGGGGGCTATGGTGACCTTTGAAATGGATGGCCAAGATGAGTTGATGGAGGTGGTTGGAGATCCCATGGCCAAGGAGAGTTGGCGCCACCTTAAAGGGCACCAAGGGGTAGTTATGGGTGTTGACACCCTTTGGTGTTGGCGCCAAAATGGGCATTCTAGAAGGTCATTAGGTGGCGCCACCTTAAGGTTCTAGAAGGGGGGGTATGTGGATGGCTAGGATGGCTTATGTGGGTACGTGTAGGGTGGATTTAAGGGGCTGAAAGTGGCGCCAATATAGAGGTGGTTAGGGGTGGTTTTTGGCGCAAACTTGAAGTGTATTTTGGTGGAGATAATGGGGTGAAGGGATGGCTAGGAGGTGGCGCCAACTTGAGTAGAGTAGCTAGCTTAGGTAGGCTTGAGTTGGTAGAGCTAGCTAGGGTTGATTTTGGAGGTAATGAATGGCCAAGGAGCTGGTAGTTAGCTATGCTAAGCTAAGCTAAGATAAGCTAAGATAGCTTAGCTAAAGGTGGAGTGGAGGAGAAGGTGTTGGAGCTAGGGTTTGGAGGAAGGAGCTGAGGAGAGTCTGGAGCTGGAGCTAGAGCTGGCTGCTACTGAAGAGGCTGGCATGGGGCTACTCTAGCTGGCTTTGCTTGCTAGTTCTTTGCTAGCTACTAAGCCAAGCTAAAGTGAGCTAGCTTCTACCAAAATGAGCTGAGGTGAGCTAGGTCAGGTGCTCCCGGGGAGAATCAAGCTGGTTGAGGCAGCTAAGGTAGCTTAGCTCAACTGAGTTGAGCTAAGCTGAGTCCCCAGGAGCTGGACTTGAGCTTCCTGAGCTGAGATGAATTCTTCTTCAGCTGGCTGGAGTTGAGTGGAGCTGAATGTAGCTGGATCTGAGCTGGGGTGAACTCCTGTCAACTCAGCTGAGCTAGCTAGAGCTCCCTGTGAACTAGTGGGAGCTGAGATGAGCTAGACTCAGCTAAGTTGAGCTGGATCTGAGCTGACTTGAGCTAGGGTGAGCTAAGATGAATTCTCTTGAGCTGCCATCCAGCTGAGATTAGCTGAATGGAGCTGGGATGAGCTAACCCTAGTTCAAGTAAGCTAGGTTCCAGCTGCGGTGAGCTGGATCAAGCTGAGGTGAGCTGGATCAAGCTGAGGTGAGCTGGATTAGGCTGAGTTCCAGCTAGTCTGGGCTTCTCCTTCACCATTTGCCTTCTTGAGTGCTAGGGTTTTAGGGATCTATGCATCTGTACATCCCTAACACTCACAAAAACTCATTAAAACGACAATAAAAAATTCAATGCATGCCTATCCTAATTTATGCCTAAATGCAACCCAAAAACCCGTTTGCGGAGTAAAATCCTAAGAGGTAGGTTTGTTTTAATGCATAAGAATGATGATAAACTGGCGTTTATCACACCCCCATGCTTATCTTTTGCTAGTCTCTTAGCAAAACTTAAAACAGAATTTTTGGGAAATCTAATTTTTTTGACTTTGGAGGAGAAAAAGAGATCAATGGACCTTGGTAGATTAAAAACACTGGAGGTACGGATTTGTTAAAGATAAACATCGGGATTTGTTTTTGGATTCAACCATTAGATAGAACGGGATCAATATATCTTCCAAAAAATTCTCAAATTAACCCCATGTTAATTCAGATGACTTGAAATGTTTGTTTTTAGGAATTTTTTTTTTGGCTCATGAATCTGATTCTCAACTTGCAAAATCCTTTAAAACCTTGTGGCTGTGCTTGTGAAAAGCCAACATTTATAAGGGCGTGTTAATTTATTTATATATATATATTTTTTGTTTTTTTTCTTTCTCCCCCATGCTTATTTTTAGCTTAGTCTTACAACAGATGTGTTGGGATCATCATTCCTGTTACCATTTCTCGAGGGGGCTCTGGCGCCAGTACTTCGAGATAGCACTGTCCATGACACCACCTTGGAGCTCACAACCCCAGAACACGATGCGGTGAAAAGGGGCGCTCCAAACAAACTCAAGCTCTTGCTCCGACACTATAGGTAGAGCACCGTCCAAGACACTTGAGCTGCTAAAATGCGCTTTAATGCTCCATCTAAAGATATGAAATATAGATATGGAGCAACGCCGAGGCGGTAACATGTTGACATCGCGTCCTTAAAGGAGGCATTTTCCTCCTTCTCGGCAGTGGGAACTCAAACCAATGATCTACTTCAGACTTTCACTAAGTCTAAACAAGGGAGTTTTTCAAATTTTTAGTTATTTTTAAGTGTTGGCTTGTGTGTGAAGAGTGACACAAGAAGTTTCTCAAAACATGCAAGTTTTTGAATCAGAAGCTAAGTCAAATAATTTCCATATTGCAAAATAGGATCAAGTCACCTGAACTATTATGAGTTCAGGTGGAATTTTATAGAAAGATATCTGATCTTGTCTAAAATAGACCTTGGAATTCTAATGATCAGATCCATATCTTCATCCTTAGTTTGTTAAGGATTAAATCCATTGTACCAAAAGTGAATTTTTCGACCTTAGTCCCGATTTCAAAATTTTTCCTCAAAAAGTTTTGAACATTTTTTATTTTTTTTTTATTTTTTTGGGTATGCAAGCAGGAAATAAATTAAAAATGCATGTTTTTAGGTTTTGAAAATCCTGAATCGATCGTAAAAATTTAAAAACACCCCCCCATGCTTAAGATATGCCATGTCCTCATGCATTAGGAGGGAAAAGGGATCACCTTAGTGATGACGGTCGGGTTTAGGATGAACAAAACCTGGAAAAAGAAGAAAAAAGGAAATCAAGAAAATGATGGGTTACCTCCCATCCAGTGCTATCTTTTATGCCATTCAACCGGGCGTGAAGGTATGCACGGAAGACGTAAGATCATGTAAATAATTGGACATTTGGATCCCCGCAAAAAAGGTGTCGTCTTCTAGATCCCTAAAAAATTGATTAGAAATAATATTGGGATCAAAGTTGGATGGAAAATGATAAGTGTAGCTCGAGTCTGGCCATGGGTTTAAATTAGGTTGGGCGCCAAACTAAGGCGTGGTTGGTGGCAGGTCCGTTAGAAAGGGGTCGGGGAAGGAATGGTGAGGATTGGGTGAAGTTAGTGTGGAAAAGTTAGGTGCGTGAATAGTGGGTGGGTTAGGGGGGGTATCAGGAATAAATTTGGGGTCAAGACAAGTTTCCGGATCACAAATTTCGCCGACCACTGATTCTGAATCAGAGTCCTCAAAAAAATTGTGGTCGATAAGGGTATCTATTAACATTGTCTCCTCCACCATATTGGAAATTTCAGTATCTGAGTCCTCAAAAAAATTATGGTCGGTAAGGGTATCTATTAACATTGTCTCCTCCACCATATTGGAAATTTCAGTATCTGAGTCCTCAAAGAAGTTATCATCATGGAATCTCCTGGAGGATTTAGAAATATCTAAAGTGATAGTTTGGCCTGCACAGTTGATATCCATTTTGCCTGTGTGGCAATTGATATTTGCCTTTGCAGTGGCCAAAAAGGGGCGTCCAAGGATTATTGGGGAGTCCAGTAATGATTCAGGTGCCTCAATGTCAAGAACCAGAAAGTCTGCAGGGAAGACACAATTCTGGACCTTGACTAAAACATCCTCGATAATCCCACAAGGTTTGATTGTAGATCAGTCGGCTAATTGCAGGGTAACCTCGACGGGTTTTAATTCACCGATCTGAAATTCTTCGAATAAACTCGTGGGAATAATATTCACTGAGGCACCAAGATCAAGGAGGGCGCGATTAAATGCAGTGTCATCAATAATTACAGAAATTAAAGGCGCCCCCGGATCTTTCATCTTAGGAGGCAACTTACTCTGTATGATAGAGCTTACTATCTCTGAAAGATGCACCTGTCCTAGATTTTTAGCCTGCCTTTTAGGAGTACAAATATCCTTCAAAAATTTAGCATAGGCAGGTATATATTTGATGGCATCTAGGAGAGGAATATTGATATGAACTTGCCCAAATAGCTCCATGAGTTCTTCTATAGTGGGCTCAGATTTGTTTTTTTTGTTGGTGGTGGGGTAGAGAGCTTGTGGGAAAGGGACAGGAATCTTGTCTTGAGATTTTTGTTTTTCTTTTTCTTCCTGATGGGGAGGTGGGCAGTCAATTTGCACAGGTATCTTACCAGGTTCGTGTGAAGGCCCGGGGTCAGTGGTGGTTTTCCCACTCCTCAAAGTAACTGCATGTGTAGTCGGATTATTATTTAGAGGAGGTGGGGGGGCCTGTGATTGCAGAAACCTGGGCGGCTGCTGAGGTAGTGGATTAGGAGGAGGCCGATGTGGATAATGTGGATTTCTGCCCATATAATGGTTTCCTTGGTGGTTAGGGTTGGGTATGGGTTGGGACAGAAGATGTCCTACAGGTCTTTGCGTGGGAGTAACCCCAATCTGATTGTTCAGATTTGTGATGTTGCGGGTTACTTCCATCATTTTTGTTTGCATATCCTGCAGGGTTCGCAGCATCTGGGCATTGATATCTTGTTGGGAAGGCCTAGGATGGAAGTTTGGATTCGACCCATACCCATTAAAATGATATGGTTGGGAGGAAACTTGATTATTCCAGGAGTAGTTCGGGTAATTTTTCCAATTGGAAGAATTTTTAAATGGCTCCTGGATGGCAGAAATATTTTGAGTGGGGTTAAGATCTGGATAGTTGTAGTTCCCCAGTGAATCATGGGCAACCTCAGAATAATCAGCAGGAGTAGTGTTGAGATTGTGCAAATTTTCTCTTCGTGGAAAGTTAGGTTGGGTTAGATGTGGGTGTGGAGCTTGAGTTGATGTGGCGAGTCTTTCCTCAATTTTCTTCTGATTAATATGCATCTGGTCGAGTTTCTGAGCGATCAATTGAAGATCGTCTTGGGTGACTGGGATAGATTGAGTGCTTATTTCATGAACACTGAACTGCGAGTTTTGGGTTCTGCAAAATGTGTTCATGGAAGCTTGATTAAATGAGTTTTCACTCATTTCTTCAAACAGGTCATAGGCACTTTCAGCATCTTTATTTAAGAAGTTGCCGCCACACGAGGCGTCGACAAACTATCAGATTTGATCTTCTAATCCATGATAGAAGATTTGCACGAGCTGCCATAAAGGAATCTCGTGGTGCGGGCAACTTCTTAAAAGGTCTTGAAATCTTTCCCAAGAATCATGGAAAGTTTCACCAGATTTTTGGTCAAGGGTCGTAATAGATCTTCGTAAGGAATTGGTACGACCTATGGGAAAGAATTTCTTGAGGAAGGCACTCTTGAGTTGAGGCCATGTTGTAATGGGTCGGCCAATGGTCCTGAACCAATAAGCGGCCTTATCTTTGAGAGATAATGGAAAAAGCCGCATCAGCCATATGTCTTCTTGCACATTTTGGGAACGGGTTGTCTGTGCAAGAAGAGTTAGTTCTTCAAGGTGGCTGAAAGGGTCTTCCCTAGGAAGGCCATGAAAGTGTTTAATCAGGTTCAGGACGACTGGCTTGATCTCAAAGTCCCCCTCTGGTATGACCACCCCTGGTCGTTCCTCATAATAAGACGGATCATAGAAATCTTTTAGAGGAACAACAGGCTGCTGACGGGGTGGTGGGTTTGGCCTTGGATTGGCTAGGTTTTGGATGTTCCTAGTCAATGTTTGTTGATTGGAATTTAATTTATTAATCTGATCGGCCATCAATTTTAAAAGATCAGGTAGGGGGTCTTGATGTTGTGTGTGGGGCAACTCAAGATTAGGGACATACAAGTGTGGGAAGTTACTGGTGGTTGGGTTTTGGGTGGAAGGGTTAGAATTAGGGTTAGTGGTGGGGTTAGAGGTGGACGTGGAAGGGTCAGTGGACCTATTTTGTTGTGTTTCCATTTTTTCAGGAGAAGAAGACAGAAAAAGTGGTCTTTTTGCGTGGGGGGCAAAATCAAATGGTCCTTCCAAGTGCGGATTTTGAGACAGTCGCCCGTGCATAAAATGGAAGAACGGGAGGGGAGGAGAAGAGAAAGAGATGAGAGAAAGTGTGCAATTCAAACAAACAAAAACTAGACCTAACCTAATTGTGACTCCCTAATAATAACCTAAGACTTGGTCTATATAGGAAATAAGTAGTCAATAGTGAATACTCGTTCTATCAACAAATCTAGCCAAGTTGCTTAAGGGGAGGTTTGGGCCCAAACGTTTCCCAGGGAAAACCCCAGGTGCTTGTACAAACCCGCGCCTGGTCGTTTGACACGGCCCCTCAGCCTTAACACCAGATATAGATGACAGAATTGGTACTAACTAAAGAAAATTTAAGACCTAAATAGCAAGCCTAAGTTGATAAAGCCTTAGGGGTCAAGTTGCTACAAATTTTAATTAGGTCTAGGATTCTATAGTGCACACGGAATGTGGAGGGCGTTTATTGGGATGTTGCCCTGTTATTTGACTTTTTTTTTTTTGTGTGTGCAGGAATTGGAGAGTGGCTCCAATGAAAGTCAAGTTGTCACACAATTTTTTGTATTTTTGTCTTTTAGGATGTGATTTAATTAAATGAATTTTAGGGTTTTTCTCTTTAAGTTTTCAAACAAGTTTGAAAGTTCACAATCAAAGGAAAGACAAGTTGTATGTGTGATTGTATATTTCCTTTTAATTGAGTCTCTAAAAAGAAAGAAGAAACCCTAAGCCAATTATCCCAAAGACAGAAATTTAACTACCAATGAATTATTTTTAGCTTTCAGAATTAAGTAGTGGTCCAAACAAGTTAAAAAACACCACTACTTTGAAGAAAATCAAACAAGGATTCCAGAAAAGATTTTTTTAAGATTTTAGGAATTTGTTTGATAATAGTTTTGAATTTTTAATTGTACTGGTGTCAAAGTTCAGAAATAATACCCGTGGGTATTATAGACTTTTCAGTATTACCACTGACCTCAGAAAATTTTTATGATTTTATATGATATATAAAATTTCACAAGGATTCCAACAAGATAAATTTCACAGAAATTGGATAAGTATAAAAATTTTGAAAATTCACGGACAGTAGCAAAACAGGAAGATTAGAGGGTATGACCCCTCTGCAATCCACGAATTTTTAAAAATTAAATACAAATCCAATTGATTTGAAATTTGGAACAGATGTTCCTAACTTAATTGGGAATCACTCTACGAAATTTTATGATTTTAGGAGGCCTAGGGTGTTAGGAATCAATTTTTTTCAAGTCCAGATAGAAATCTGGACCCGAAAAATAGAACACCAATACTTGCAATGGAATGGTGCTAAAGAAGCATACAAGCAAATAATGGATTTTAAAATGCACCACTCCACTTAATTTAAGTGTTTAGGGTCCTGAAAGCCAAGTTTAATATATTTTTGGTAGTTTTAATTATTTATGTGACCAGAAAGAGGAACCAACCTGAATTTTCGCGGGAAGAAAAGGACCTTTGAGCTCTTTCTTCCAGATTCCCGCCTTCCCGCTGTAGTTCCTGCACACACAAAACAAAGAAAGAGAAGGGGATGAGATCCAATTCAAGCAAGAGAAAATGAGTTAATGCAAAGCCGTGCCTCCCCGGCAACGGCGCCAAAAAGTGATAGCGATTTCACGCGGTTTGTTAAAATACGTCGTTGTAACGTGTAAAACTGATCAACTCTTAAATTTATATTCCTAGATAGGGGAGTATCTAGGGTCATCCAAGGAGGCCAAATGTTTGCAATAGTGATTCTCTTGCTTGGAATAAATCTCAACTTTCTTTTTGGTAATTTTCAATATACCATTTTTTTTTATTTTTGAACTAAGGCAACATGCGAATTGATGGCGGGAAAAGTGTTTACACTTCCAATTAAGTAAACAACTCTAAAGTAGCAAGTAGAGCCTCTCCCTAAGCTCACTCTAGGCAAGTGGAAACCTAGAATAATTAGGGAGAGGAAGTGAAGAATGCTGAAAATAAGCAAATAGAAATGCAAACAAGATATGCGAAGAAGGCAACTTGATAATTGATAAAGTGTTTAACAAAAATCCCTAGTAGAGGAATGCTTCTACTACTAGATAATTGAAGTAAAAGAAAACACAAATCCTCTAAATAGATGGTGAAGAAGAGGGCTTCTTGCTCCAAGGTTGGTGGCTCCCAAGCTTGAAAAGAATCCTTCAACTCCTTCCTTGCAGAACTCCGCCAAGGTGATGACCTCCAAGGCAAGCCCTAAGGGGGCGTGCCCTAAGTTTCTCTCCAAGGGTGGACGTCCACCCTAAGCTTTTCTCCTTTGCCTGGCCGTCCTCCTTGAATTAGAAGAGTCCTCCTCCTTGCGTGGCTCAAGTTGAAGAGAGTGGGGAGAAGAAGGCACCAAAGGGGCAGGTGATGTGCCCCTTTAATCTCCTTCTCTACTCCTTCTTCTTGGCCGTAGGTATAGGTGGTTTAGGTAGAAAAATATACTAAGGGAGGATGCCCCAAAAATGGTGGTAGGTGGTGGCTTTTTATAGAATAGGAGGGGGGCTACGGTGACCTTTGAAATGGATGGCCAAGATGAGTTGATGGAGGTGGTTGGAGATCCCATGGCCAAGGAGAGTTGGCGCCACCTTAAAGGGCACCAAGGGGTAGTTATGGGTGTTGACACCCTTTGGTGTTGGCGCCAAAATGGGCATTCTAGAAGGTCATTAGGTGGCACCACCTTAAGGTTCTAGAAGGGGGGGTATGTGGATGGCTAGGATGGCTTATGTGGGTAGGTGTACGGTGGATTTAAGGGGCTGAAAGTGGCGCCAATATAGAGGTGGTTAGGGGTGGTTTTTGGTGCCAACTTGAAGTGTCTTTTGGTGGAGATAATGGGGTGAAGGGATGGCTAGGAGGTGGCGCCAACTTGAGTAGAGTAGCTAGCTTAGGTAGGCTTGAGTTGGTAGAGCTAGCTAGGGTTGATTTTGGAGGTAATGAATGGACAAGGAGCTGGTTGTTAGCTATGCTAAGCTAAGCTAAGATAAGGTAAGCTAGCTTAGCTAAAGGTGGAGTGGAGGAGAAGGTGTTGGAGCTAGGGTTTGGAGGAAGGAGCTGAGGAGGAGAGTCTGGAGCTGGAGCTGGAGCTGGCTGCTACTGAAGAGGCTGGCATGGGGCTACTCTAGCTGGCTTAGCTTGCTAGTTCTTTGCTAGCTACTAAGCCAAGCTAAAGTGAGCTAGCTTCTACCAAAATGAGCTGAGGTGAGCTAGGTCTGGTGCTCCAGGGGAGAATCAAGCTGGTTGAGGCAGCTAAGGTAGCTTAGCTCAACTGAGTTGAGCTAAGCTGAGTCCCCGGGAGCTGGACTTGAGCTTCCTGAGCTGAGATGAATTCTTCTTCAGCTGGCTGGAGTTGAGTGGAGCTGAATGTAGCTGGATCTGAGCTGGGGTGAACTCCTGTCAACTCAGCTGAGCTAGCTAGAGCTCCCTGTGAACTAGTGGGAGCTGAGATGAGCTAGACTCAGCTAAGTTGAGCTGGATCTGAGCTGACTTGAGCTAGGGTGAGCTAAGATGAATTCTCTTGAGCTGCCATCCAGCTGAGATTAGCTGAATGGAGCTGGGATGAGCTAACCCTAGTTCAAGTAAGCTAGGTTCCAGCTGCGGTGAGCTGGATCAAGCTGAGGTGAGCTGGATCAAGCTGAGGTGAGCTGGATTAGGCTGAGTTCCAGCTAGTCTGGGCTTCTCCTTCACCATTTGCCTTCTTGAGTGCTAGGGTTTTAGGGATCTGTGCATCTGTACATCCCTAACACTCACAAAAACTCATTAAAATGACAATAAAAAATTCAATGCATGCCTATCCTAATTTATGCCTAAATGCAGCCCAAAAACCCGTTTGCGGAGTAAAATCCTAAGAGGTAGGTTTGTTTCAACGCATAAGAATGATGATAAACTGGCGTTTATCAGGCATCTCCTAATAGCCCCCACCTAGCCCCAAAGCATGCATGAAGAAGTGTTCTGGGTCATTGAATCCTCATCCAACGGCCAAGAACAGGCCCCGTCGTTGCTCCATCTTACTCGCTCCTCCTCAAGTGATATCAACTGTTGGATCTCAATCCAAAAGCAAAGATCAATTTGCCACCGCCATCAGATGGGTGGTCCCCTGGTCTTAAAAGCACGTGTAGCGCAGTGGTCCTACCATGCCTTCTCAAGGAGGGAGCACATGTTTGAGGCCTACGAGCGCTTCTAATTAAGAGCTTGAGTGGCGCAGATGAAATTGAACCATCAATGTGTGATCAAATGACAATGGGAGGGCGACGTGGAGCGAGGATATGTGAGTGCATGAGATGCGTGTGATGACGCACCCTCGAATGCATGCTCACTCGATCTCACAGTGTAATGAGGCATGATCGAGAGTGCTGGTTGCTAATCTAATCGTGATGGCACTTCTCTCGCAATCATAGAGAGCATTACACGTGATGCCTCCAGCATGCGTGCGATCATCGTGTGCTCCAAGCCATCTAATCATCATTTGACAGCTAAGGGAGCTCCAACCAAGTGCCTAGCTATGGTAGCGCTAGAGGCAACATGAGTGCTTGCGTGATGCGTAGTTGTGCGCAATCTGGAGCATGATTTCCACATGTGATTTGTGGAAAATGATTTGCCATGAGCCTTTAAATAGGCATACACCCTCCAACCTTGATCTTCATCTCTTCCTACTCTCTCCACACCCTTTGCAAAGCTCTAGAGCTTGTCCCAAGCTCGAGATGCTCCACTAGAGTCTAAAAGAAATTTTATTCCCTCTCTTTCATATCCCCATTCGTGAAGCACCCATGGCTGTCTTCTCATACCCCTTTGCGAGGTAGATCTCACTACGACACCATCCCACTTCATCCATTATTCGTCTGGCTCTATCCTCATATGTCCAGCTTCTCATCGCCTTCTTCCAGGCATCATGTTAACGCAGCTCATTTTTCAATCAACTATCGAGGGGGATTCTTCTACCTCTTCCTTTTTACTGCTTTCTAGAGTAGAGTTTAATTTTTGCATGTAGTTGTAATAAACAATTGAATTATTTAGATAATATCTATTTCTTTGTTTCTCATTTACTCTATGTTTATCTCTCTCTCTCTGTTTATTTTTCTGCAAGTAGATTAGAGTAGTTAAATATAATTTCCCGACTTGATCTCTTGCTATAAAAGCACCAAAAAAGTTAGAAAAGCAGAAAAATACCCAAAAGAAATAAATCAATGTTAATTTCTAAAATCAAACGTTTGCCTCCCTATATTCAACCTGGGACTCACCTGAGTTTTGATTATAAATATTATCTGATTACCAGATTTTTGCAACTACGACAATGGGCTTTTCAAACTCTTACTTTTATTCACAAATTTTTTAGCCCATCATTTTGGCATCATTGCTTGGGAGGCAATGCCCTTTGATTTTGCTCGCATTTCCCGTACTTACCTAACTTTTATTTCAATTTTCTCCTCTCTTGCTATGATTGTAGGTACTCTTCCAAGGTAAGCCAAAGTAGTATAGATTAGGGTAAACTACTGGTATAAGTTATGTATGTTTACCCCCACCCCCCACCCATTAGATACATTTTATCACAATAATAACTCAAACCCAAATCAACCTAGGTGCTTTTGTAAACCCTAGGTCAAAATTGGTTGATTGATTGTCACTCCACCCATTTCAACCCCCATATAAAAAAATAAAAAAAATTCCTGATCTGATTGTGGGACTTAATTAACGAACACACTATTGTTAAATGCTAGTTTATCATCATTCTTGTGCCCTAAAATAGATCAAGCTCTTAGGGTTTTAACTCAGCAAATGGGCTTTCGGGCTGCATTTAAGCATTTACGTAGGATAGGCATGCATTGCATTTTAGTTATATTTTTGATGTATTTACTTGAGTGTTAGGGATAGATAGAAAGATAGATCCCACATACCTTGGCACTCGGGAAGGTAGAAGATGAAGAAAAAGCTCCTATCAGATGAATCCCAGCTTGATCCAGCTCATCCCACCTAGATCCCAGCTCCTTCTAGCTGGATGAACTCATCCCTAGCTCCATTCAGCTCATGTCGGCTGAATCGTAACTTAAGCTAGTTCACCTCAGCTCCATTCAACTCACCTCAACGATGCTAGCTCAAACTAGCTGAGGACAGTTGATCCCAACTCCACTCTAGCTCCTCCAACTCAGAAGAGTTCACTAGAAGCTCAACCTAGCTAGGACTAGTTACTAGCTAGAGCTGGTCAGCTGAAGATGACCTCAACTAGCTCAAGCCAGCTCAAGTCCAGCTCTCGGAGGATCAACTCAGCTCAACTTAGTTGAGCTGATCTACTTGACCTAAGCTAGCTACTCCAACTAGCTTGGTAATCTCTGAGAAGATCAAACCTAGCTCACCTCAGCTAATTTCAGTAGAAGCTAGCTCTTCTTAGCTTGGCTTAACTGCTAGTAAAGAATTAGCAAGCTAGGCCAGCTAAGATAGCTCCCTGCAACGCTCTTCAGCAACACCAACTCTAGCACAGCTCAAGACAACTTCCTCTAGCTCCTCTCCCTCAAAACCCTAGCTCCCTCTACCTCCTACCCTACTCTCTAATAACTAAGCTAGCTAAGCTAGCTTAGCTTAGCTAGTCACATCCTTGGCATCCCTACCCAACCCTAAAACCTACCTAGCGAAGCTCCACCAAATATCCCTAAACCTAGTCCACCTAAGCTACCTAGTCCTACCCAATTTTGGTGCCAACTATAGGCACCTTTCTGCCCCACTCAACAACCAAAAGCCTCCACCATTTTTGCGCTAAAACCATCCCATAACCACCTTGCCTTTTGGCACCAAACACCCTTCCATCCCAACCCTCCATCCAACACCTAAACCCATCTCAACCACCCATCTTGGCGCCTCATAGAAACCCTTCTAGAACCCCCAACTTGGTGCCAAATTCAAGGCATCCCTACACCCTTGGATTTCCACCAAGGGTAGCCTCCAACCCTTAACCACCCACGTAGAAAACCCCACATTTAGGACCAACTAGTCTTAACCCTAGGATCAACATAACCACCCATAACCACTTTAAAAATAAATCCTAGCCCTACACCTATCTCAATGCCAACCACCCCCTTCCCTTCCTATAAAAACACATCTAACCACCACCTTATAATCATCTTCTCCCTTTGTATATTCTACCATTACACCACCTACACCTAAGGCCAAGGAGGAAGAAGAAGAGAAGATCAAGGGGGCAACCTACCTGCCCCTTGGTGCCTTCTTCCTCATTCTTCTTCTCCCTTGTGCCACGCCTAGGAGGAGGAAGCCTTCATCTAGGTGGACGGCCACCCTTGGAGGAGGCTTGGAGAAGGACCACCTGATGGAAGAAGCTAAAGAGGAGTTCTTTTTAATTGCAAGAGTAGCCGTAGTTGGAGCAAGGATTTCCTGAAGCTTCTATTAGAGGTTCTTTATCTTGTTCTTCATTATTTTCTATTTTTTTTTATTAGCTAGATTTTGATTCTATTTCAGGCATTTGTCTACTTGTGACTTTGCACATCTACTTAATATAAAGATTCTTTGCCTTCTAATTTCTTGTTCTACTTAGTGTGTTATTCTTGTAGTTGTAGTTCACTACAAGTCTTCTAATTACCTTAGCCACACTTGTCTAGGGTGAGCTTAGAAGAGAGGACATTTTTGTCACTCAAGAATAGTTGATAGGCGTAGCCATAGCATACTTTCATCTTTGCATCCATTGCCCAACTATTTCTAAAAACACAAAAAATGATGATATTCTAAAATTATAAAAAGAAAGTTCATTTCCCATTTTCAAGCGAGAGTATTAAATTTTGCAAACTTGCCTCGTTGGACAACCATAGATACCCCACTATCTAGGTTTTATAAATTTAAAAACGATTGCGGATTTGCGTGTTGCAACGATTCAAAACCCTAGTTTTAACAAATCACACATTTTCTTGCATCACTTTTTGGGGTCGTTGCCGGGGAGTCATGGTTTTGCATTTCCATATTTCTATTAATTGATACACGGATCTCATCCCCTTTCTTTCATTTTGTGTGTGCAAGCACTACAAGAAGGCGGGATTTTGGAAGCAAAAGCTTAAAGTCCCTTTTCTTCCCATGGATTCAAGGTTAGTGCCATCTTTCTTGTCACATTATTTCAATTGAAATTATAAAAAAAGACATTAAGTCAGACTTTCAAGATCAAAAACATTAAAATTAGGTAGAGTGGTGACTTTAAAAATTCATTGTTTGCTTGTTTGAATCATTTAACACCTCTACCTTAAGTGTTGGTGTTCTGATTTTCAGGTCTAGACTTCTGTCCGGACTTCTAAAATCAAATTTTGACACCATAGACCTCCTAAAATCTCCACATTTTACCCAAAGATTTCAAATCATGTTAGAAACATCTGTTACAAATTTTAGAGCATTTGGAGTTGTAGAGAATTTTAAAAAATTCACGGACCATAGGGGGTCATCTCCACTGATTTCGTTATTTTGTTACTATCCGTGAATTTTAGGAATTTTTTTACATATCCAATTTCTATAAATTTAGCTTTTTGGAATCCTTTCGAAATTCCACACAACATATAAAATCACAAAAGTTTTTGGTGGCTGGTGGTGGTACTAAAGAGTCCAAAATACCCACAGGTATCATTTCTTGACTTTGACACTAGCACAAATAGAAATCTCAAAAAAATATCAAATGAATCCCTAAAATCATAAAAAAAAATATTTTTTGGAATCCTTGTTTGATTTTCCTTCCATTAGTGGTGTTGTTTGCTCTGTTTGGAATACTACTTAACAAGAAAAGCCTGAAATAATTCACGGATAATAACATTTACTGTGGAACTCAAACTTGTTTGAATTCGTCAAAATAAAATCCTAAAAGGCATTAATATAAATCAAATCCTAGAAGCAGAAAAACAACAAAATTTGTGTCACAACTTGATTTGACATTGGACTCTTGTCCAATTCGCATACACACGAAAAAAGAAATAATTGGGCATTACCCCAATTAACACCCATCACATTCCTTGTGCTCTTAAGTTCCCAAGCATAAATTAAAATTGGTAGTCATTTGACCACTAAGGACTTCATTTCATCTTAGGCTTGATATCTGAAATTTAAGTTACCTCTAATTATCCCAATCCCTTGAATTGAATGTGGTGTCAGACCAAAAGGGAAGTCAAACGACAGGTACGAGTTTACACAAGCCCCTGGTGATTTCCCAGGACATGCTTGGGCCCAAGCCACCTCTTTAGTCTAACCAGGTTGATTTTGGAAAGGGGGTACAGTTAGTGGTTTCTTACCTTTTTAGATTCCCAAGTCTTAGGTTTTAAGGAGTCAACCGTAAGGCTAGGCTTAGAATTTTGTTGCTTGATTGCATACTTCTTCTCATCTTTCCCTCCTCTCTTCCCCATTTCTACATTGTTTGCATGGGAGGTGGTCCCAAACTCCGCATTTAGAGGGACCACTTGATTTTGCCCCCTGCACAAAAAGACCCATTTTTCCTCATTCTCTTCTACATTCTAAAAAAATGGAAAACCAAAAACATAAGTCCACTAAGCCATCCACATCCACCTCTAATCCCACCTCCGACCCTTCCACCCAAAACACACAAACTAACTCCTCCATCTTTGACTTGCCCCTCCCTCATTTACACAGCCTAGAACTACCTAATGCTGAGATGCCATAACCTCAACAACATGCCCCCTGCCTAATCCCTACTAAATGACAGCTGAGCAGCTGGCTCAACTACAAGCTAATCAATAATAGTTGACTAGGACTATAACAAACCAAGCTAACCATGGGAAAAACCCACCACCCTATCAGCAGCCTGTCGTTCCCCTAAAGGATTCCTATGATCCTTCTCACTATGAGGACAGACTGGGGGTGATAATTCCAGAAGGGGACTTGGAGATCAAATCGGCAACTCTGAACCTAATTAAGCACTTCCATGGCCTTCCTAGAGAAGACCCATTTAGACACCTTGAAGAACTCACTCTCCTTGCACAAACAACTTATTCTCGCAATGTACAAGAAGATCTTTGGCTGATGTGGCTATTCACATTATCTCTCAAGGATAAGGGTGCTTCTTGGTTCAAAACCATCAGAAGACCTATTACCACATGGCCTCAGCACAAAAGTGCTTTCCTAAATAGTTCTTCTCCCATAGGTCATACTAATTTTATATGAAGATCTATTATGACCTTTCAACAAAAATCTTGCAAGACCATACATGATGCTTGGGAACAATTCCAAGATCTCCTAAGAAGTTGCCTGCACCATGAGATTCCCATATGGCAATTGTTTGGGATGCGTAAATCGTGTATTTGATAGAAAAAAATTGCCGTAGTATAGTCGCGAAGTACGATCCAACAAAGATATTATTTTACAAAAATTACGAGACTTGAGTCCCAGTCGTTCGTCTCTAGGAGGCGTTGCTTTCACTTTTGAAATCAATCTTTTTACTACTCTACTTTGCTTAAAGATGCACGCCAGTTTCGAATCTCCTAACTAAAACTTCACCACTTCTGTTATTAACTCGGATCACATGCACATGCGTCAAGTAAATTACGAAAGTGAACGTGTGAGTTTCTGTTGGCACGATTTTAGTGAGGTGGTGACTAGTTATGGAGAAAGCATCTATTGTTAAATTTTCAATATCCTTAGGAAACGACATGTTGGTGCATAATAGATAGACAGTTAAAGAGCAGGCACTTAAATCATGCAAATACAATAATTATTAAGCTCGTGGTGATTTCAAACACATAAAGAGATATATATATCTATAAAAATGCATTTTCATTCATTCATTGGGGAGTTGTTTGCACAAGGAATCTAGAGGAAAGCTTGTACATAAATGCTTGAAAATTAAACCTAGCTACCAAAAAATGACTGCATACAAGAATCGATGGGGGGATTTCTCCTGCACCATTGGGGGAGAAGTAAGACTACACTACTAAGCAGTAAATAAAAGCAATAAAATCATGAAGAGCATGAATTAAATCTAAAAGAATAAAAGGGCATTCAGGGGTGGTCCTCGATGGCCTTGGAGTGGTCAGGAGGAGAATGAGGGGCGGCCAATGTAGCTTAGGCTGACCCTTGGAGAGAGGTAGGGTTGATCCAGCATCTCGACATGATGTCCTCCATGATGGTGGTGAGCTCGTGGAGGTGGAGTAGGTAGCTAAGTGAAGGTGGGCGTGTATGGAGCTAATGAAGTGAGTGGTGCCAATGGAAGCTAAGGGATGTGAATGGGTGTGTTTGGCCGCCCATGGGTGTTGGGAGAAATCGTAGGTCGCATTTTTGATAAAAGCGTCGCAGTATAGTTGCAAAATACGATCCAACAAAGATATTGTTTTGAAAATAACGAGGCTTTGAGTCCCGGTCGTTCGTCTCTGGGAGGCGTTGTTTTTGTTTTTGAAATCGACCTTAAAGCCACTCTACTTTATTTAAATGACATGCTGGTGCGTAATATATAGGCAATTAAAGAACAGGCACTTAAATCATACAAATATGATAATCATTTAGCTCAAGGTGATTTCAAACACATAAGAGATATATATATATAAAATGAAATTTCATTCATCGTGGGAGAGTTGTTGCACAAGGAAATATAGAGGAAAGCTTATACATGAATGCTTAAAATTAAATCTAAAATTAAATCTAACTACCAGAAAATGATTGCATACAAGAATTAGCGGCGGGATTTCGCATGCATCATTGGGGGAGAAGTAAGACTACTCTACTAAGCAGTAAATGAAGCAATAAAGATTATGAAGGGCATGATCTTGAGCTAGAAGAATAGAGGGCATTCAGGGGTGGTCCCCAATGGCCTTGGAGTGGTCGAGAGGAGAATGAGGGGCGGCCAATGCAGCTTAGGCCGACCCTTGGAGAGAAGTAGGGTTGATCCAACATCCCAGCATGGTGTCCTCCATGGTGGTGGTAGTGAGCTCGTGGAGGTGGAGTGAGTGGCTAAGTGGAGGTAGCGTGAATGGCACCAATGGAGAGCAATTGCCAAGGAAGTGAATGGGTGCAAATGGTCACCCAAGGGGTCTTTTTATAGACTTAAGGGAAGATCTCTAGAGAATTATGGAATTCTCTAGAGAGGCCTATGGTGGGAGCTCGTGGGAGAGTGAGAGAGAGAGGGTGGATGGTGGTTTTTAGATCGACTAAATGTGGATCTAAAAATTGAATGGCTCTTGGTTGCTATTTTTGGCAACCAAGGCAACCACACATGGTAGAGAGTTATAGAGAACTCTAGGCTAGATATTTTCGTGTGGATGGTGTGTGTGGGTGTGTGTGGGTCGAAACTTAGGTGGCTAGGTTGATTAGGTTGGGTTCTAGTGGGTTTGGGTCAAGGTAGGTCTCAAATTAGGGTTATAAACCCTAATTAACTAAGGTAAAGTGCAATTAAACTTAATACAAGTTTAATTGGGTGTGTGGAAACTTAATTGACAGTAAAATGACTCAATTAAGTCAGGTCTAGGTCAATTGGACTCTCACTGAGTCCAATTGGACAGTGTGTGCTGAGATCAGGGCTCAATTGGACTCAATGAGTCCAATTGAATAGGCTAATGGAATTGACTAAGATCCAAGTCAATTAGGATTAGTGAGGACCTAATTAGGTCTTTAGGGAGGTTTAGAGGTGATGTACTAGGGTTAGGGCACGTTAATTTAGGTTCCTATGGGGTTGGAATTGGGTTTAGGGACCTAGAGATCCAAGATCAAGGCTTAAATCTCAAAATAGGAATTGGAGAGCAGTATCAGACGTCTAATTATATAATAAGATGTCTTATACTCAAAAATCAGAAGTCCAGACTTGTTGTCTGGACATCCAATCAGTGTCAGGAAGGATTTCGGGTTCTGTTTTGGGTATTCTGCAGAAATTAGACGTCTGAAAAAGTGTCTGGACGTCCAATAACACTGCAGAAGTGGGATTGAAGGGTGCGGGAGTTGGCTAAGGGTCCTGGACGTCGTAAAACTTATCTGGACGCCCAGAGAAGGGTTGGAACTAGGGTTTTAAGGCTTCCTAGGGTGTTCTGACCTAATCTAAGGGTGCCTAAGGCTTGGGGAAGTCTCTAGGCTATCCTAGTGCTAGGATAGACCTAAGCTCTTCACATTTTACTGCTTTATTCCTACTTAATAGAATAGAAAACCTTTAACCCTCTTACATTATTATTCCTACATCTAAACTGGGCCTTCTGCTCCAACTCTGCTACAACTCCCGTTATTCCTGATCCAGCTTCAGATCCAGCTCCTGATCAGCTTATTCCCTGCAATCGACATAATGCACTTAATCAGCACATTATAATATTATTTTATGCATAGTTAAAGGAAAGCAGTAAAGATGCATATAATGCGTATGCATACATGAATAACCCTAACTTATGCTAAGTCCTAGCTTAATCTAGGCCAATTAAGACCTATGATTGCTGCGCAATCATACTCCCATGCCTAAATCTTGCTAGTCCCTAGCAAATGCAAGACTAAATTATTTACAGCAAGGGTCCCTAAGGGACTGGTTATTTTACCAAGTGTTTGCATAGAGATTTTTCTCCTTTTTGTTTTCATTCTATGCTCTAGAAATCTAGACAATCGTGAAGGTGCAGCTATGTAGCTTTTGCAACAGATTCGAGTGAAAACTAATACACCTCTAAAGCCTGTACTTGACCATTAATAAAAATTCCAGCGGGATAGGCGGATTTCTTCCCTCGGTGTATTCAAGATATTCTATGAATTTCACCCCGACTTTGGGCTTAGGTAGAGAATCTTTGAGGGAAAGGATTATATATTTGGTGGCTCATTCTCATTTGGTGCCACGCAGAGACTAGTACTACAGAATATAGATTCCTGGATTACTAAGTAACTCAACTCATAGAAAGACGAGAAAAACTATGCTCCCTTTTGATTCCTTTGTATTCATTCTCTCTTGCTCTTTTTCTTTCTTTTTCTTAGAGCTCACAACCTCACCAGATTCACACATATGTTCTGTATTTGGTGGTCTCACTAGGCATTAACACTTTAATTGAGTTCTCATAACCCTAACACTAAGTCGGGATTCCTCAGACAGTATTTGGGCAGTCAGAAACACAAGAAAAATAGGTTAAGGCCATATTTGGTGGAGCTCAATTTTATTTGGTGGTATTGCCTCGATGAAATAAATACTAAATATTCATTCTTTTCTTTGCTTTTTCTTCTTTTTCTAATATTTTTTTTTTCAATTTTTTTTTCAATTTTCTTTCTTTTCATCATTCCTTTTCTTTTTCTTTTTCTCATTTTTTTTTTATTTTTTTTTTTCAGCATAACACATCCAGCATACATCCATGAGCTTTATTAAGGAGGCATTATTGGGGATTGGTGGTACTCAAGAGGCATTGGGTGGCTTATTTGGTGGAAGTGCCTACTCACGGCACCAGAAGAGACGGATAGGATGGTGTATTTCTGACCTTGACATCAATACCCTCCTTCAACTGAGGATTCCGTAAAAAATGGTCGTAACCATCCACCTTAGCCCTAGTTTTATGAAAACTCGCTCTCCGCGTATTTGCCTTATTCGATGCCTCTCACAATTTCGCACAAAAATGTATATGCGGGAACCGAGAGCGAAAACTATGTCTAATCTCAGAGTATCATCACCTAATTATCTAGGATTCCAGATTCCTTGCACTAATCTTAGTGCACCAGTATACTCTACTCTCTCACACTATTTGGTGGATTTTTGGAGGAAAATCTGCCTGACTCCCAAAACATTGTCCAAGGGTTCAGGAAAAGAAACACTGCTTCTTCTTGATAGACTGAAGACGTTTATCAGCCTTCACCGTGAATCCATTGCAAATTCTACGTGTGTGTGAAAAGTTGTACTGGATTCCAGATTGCAGGAATCAACTAAAGGATAAAAATCCCTAATTCATTCTCTTAATAAAATAATCTTATTCATGAATGCAATATGTATATATGTTATAGACATGTAACCTTGTATAATTTGTACTTCGTGAATTTCCCGTATCGGGTTACAATCAGCTTGACCCTAAATTTAGAATAAAAGGTGAGCGGGTGAGTCGAAATTGGTTGTTGCGAACGATTTCTAGCTCCAATGCGAGCATTGGAGGTGGAGTCAATTATTCTTTTATTTAAGGTCCTAAAGTACATTTTGCATGCAGCTCCGAGGTTTTCCTAAGTGTTGGCACAAAAAATTTTTTCAGTTTTTTTATATCTACCCCCCCATGCCTAAGTTCTTGCATGTCCTAATGCATGAATATAAAAGCAAATAAATTCGACAGAGGATGAGTGGGTAGAAGTCACCTGGAATTGCTCCTGAAATTATATTCAGCACCAGCCAACCTATTAACATGCAATATACAAAGGAAATATGAATATGCTATCTATAAAAATGGTTATGTATTGATGATGGTGGAATGGTATTTATATGTGCTGAGTTTAATGCCTCCAGCTGGGCGAAAACTCAATCAGATGTATCAATTCTTGCATAGGAGCCGGTCAAAATTAATAGAAAGATGTGCTCGTATGCTCCTAGAATCAGTGGTCCAGAGATGCGGATCAGCTGATTGTACACCCCTACTCCAAAAAGTCTAGCTATAAGAAAGTGTGGAGTGGTGGTGGAAAATAGAGGATAAACAGAGGGGGGATCATGATGCTGATTTAGCTGATTTATCATGTCCCACAATTCAGCAGGAAGTTGCTGAGGGAGTAGATCAAAATGTATCTCAGAGCCAGAATCTGAGTCATAGGGATCCTCATAATGATAATTGACATCAAAGATCATTCCCTCTCCAGGCTCTGGGTCATATGGGGGTATCCGTGAAAGTAGAAGATCTGTGGGGAGGTCACTGAAATCCTCATTAGAAGTTACTTCGTCCTCATCAGGACCCATCTCTGATTCATCAAAGGTTGTCTCTTCAGGCTCGAGGTCGAGCCATTGACTGGGATGGTAGGTCCATTCTGCTCGAAGCTTCACCCTCATATGCATTGGGCTCCTCAGTAATTCCTACCTCAGGTAGCATATTTATTTCTTTGTTCGAGTTATCCATAGCTACTTCTGGTTTTCGAATGTTAGGATCAAGGATAGAAAGTGTCATCTTAGAATCTCTAATATCCGAATTAGGGATGTAGGTGAAAGAAGAGTGCAGATCAGAAGATGTTGGCTCTAGCACAGGTTCACCTACAATGGGAGGTGGTCTAGATTGATCAGTAGTGTCGCATGTAATGTTTGCCTCAAGATCCATATCCTCAATTGGATCTACTTCCCTTGTCTCGATCGGGTTATCTAACCCAAAAGGTGTCTCCCAGGATTCAGGATAATCTGATTGCGGCTCAGTCCTGGAGATATCAGTCCTTTCCTTCCTCAATTTCAGATGAACCCATTCGGCATACTTCCTGCTCCTGTCTCATATCCATGCTAGATTCCTTTTCCCCTAACTGATCTTCGTGCATCTGCTCTCGAGAATCTTCTGTGTGTTCTTCCAGCGTAGTTGTTTCAGATTCTTCGAGGTCTTCAATGCTATTTTCCACTTGATATCTCAAAAGCAATAGTTCTTGAGTTTCCCGATTTGGTCCAATTTGCCTTGTTATCTCTGCTGTTTCCTGAAGGAGCTCCATCACAGCTTGTTGATGCGGAATCCGGCTTTGTCTTTGGTTCGGCTCAATGATAGCCTGGATTTCGCGTAGATAGGATGCGGCATTTTCCTTAGCGCTCGCTATAGCTCTCTGTATTCTATAATGTGGCCGCATATGCATCGGTAGCTCTTCAGGGGTTCCAGGGGGTGAATCAGGTCTACCCATGTTCCATGGGTGAGAAGCAGGAGTATGAAATCCATATCCTGGGTTATAAGATGCGATCCTTTAAGGGCCCGACTGGTATGGGTCATAATATCAAGGGTTAGGATATGGGTTAACCATTTCGGTAACCCGAGGAGAAGGATCAGGCGAAGTAAAAAGTCGTCTTCGCCACCTTGGGTTCTGATCCCAAGGTTGAGCTGATTCAGTGACCCGAGCTCTCAGATAAGCTCGTGGGTCCAGCTCTTCTGGATCCTGATTAGGTCCAGATCCAATGTTAGCCATTGTGGCTGAGCAGATATAAGAAATGGGGTGAGAAGATGGTCCGGGCGAGGTGACTCGCCTCCTTGGGAGTGGCTCCCAAGGTCCAACCAAGTGAGGTCAAAGTGACCTCCTTCCGTGCATACATCGCCCAACCCCTGGGTTGGTGTAGCCATGACAGACAAGGCGAAGGCCCTGTCAATCAAATGGTCCTTATAGATCAGGTGACCAGATTTTTCATTAGGGATTTAAATTCCTGAAGGTAAGCTCGTCGTACAACCGACTGAACGTGAATCCCGCCACTCAAGCTAGCCCAGCCAGTCTGGTTACGAGGGGACTAAGGGGAAGGTTCTTCCTTTGGCTTACGCCTCCGGTTCCGTTGACCCCCAAGCCACGGTCTTTTAACACTACCCCACAGACTTAGTCACCAGGTTTGGCAAGAGAGATTAAACTCATCTAGTAGTACGACAATGAACTCGGGTTGATTTCATGTTTTAAAATTAGTTTTTAACCCGTTTTCTTCAGTGGGGTTTGTGGTGAGTGGTCCACAAGGTGACCAAGCTCACCGGCTAACTAGACTTGATTAAGTCTAGGTTAGCCAAAAGTGTGGTCTCTATTTGTGACCCTAAAGGTTCAACCTAAGTTGCATGCACTTCTAGGGTTTTTCTCTATTTCAATAGACCACAAAAATAATGTCGATTCTCTAATAATAATTGGAACCCAATTAATTTGAAATTTTGCGAGTAGATTCCTTTTTCAATTAGTTTTTCAGAGAATATTTCTTTTAAATTTTTACTATTTCAACTGAATTTTTATGAAATTTTAAATATCAGGGGGTCAGATTTGGAATGTTGACTCCTGGATGATTTTTCGCTTTGAAACAGTATCAAATGATCTTCAAAAATTTGGGAAAAATATGGAAAATAAAGCCAATTAGATCAGCTTTCAAACCCCACAAGTTTTAGTCAAAACAGATTTGTCGATTGCTCGAAATCGCTTTTGGAACTTTGAAAATTTTTGAATCTGGGTCTATCTGACCCCCATACATTTCACGAATTTTAAACAATTTTATGCTTGGAGTTTTTTCAAAGTAACAGTGGCATTTGAAATATGGTTTGGAAATGAAGGTTTTAGCCAAATTTCAGAATTTTTCCCTAACGGATTTTTTGGCAATCGAATTTTTAAGTGAGATTTGAAATCTGGCCGAAAATCAGAAGGTGGTCGAAAAGCTTTTAAAGAGGTTTGAATTTGAAATTCAAGCCTTCCACCAAAAATGCTTTTTTTTTCTTTTTAATCTTTTGCACTTTTTTTTTCAAAAAGAATTTTTTTCAAAAGATTCAACGAAAATATCTCCTTTTTTTCTCTTTTTTTTTCAAAACAACCTAGATTCGAAAGAAAACCTAATCTAGATTTTTTTTTCAAAATTTTTCTTTTTGATTTTTTTTATTTTTCATGAAAATGGTAAAAATCTTTTTTGTTTTTGTCTTTTTTTCAAAAGAAATTGCAGGAAGTAAATCTAGTCCTAGGGTTCAGAAAATAAACCTAATCTAAAAGAATGTGATGTGCACCTGATTTTTTTTTCCGCGCTCGTTGTGTGTGCAGATCCCGTTTTTCTTCCCTGTTGTCCAGCACATCAAGAAAAGCGAAGTAGAGGCAGATTTGTCAATGATAAGTAAAAGATCGAAATCAAGAAAAATGACATTGCCTCCCTGGCAACGGCGCCATTTTGTTGGGGAAATCATAGGTCGCATTTTTGATAAAAGTGTCGTAGTATAGTTGCGAAATACGATCCAACAAAGATATTGTTTTGAAAATAACGAGACTTTGAGTCCTGGTTGTTCGTCTCTGGGCGGCGTTGTTTTTGATTTTGAAATCAATCTTAAAGTCGCTCTACTTTATTTAAATGACATGCTGGTGCGTAATATATAGGCAATTAAAGAACAGGCACTTAAATCACGCAAATATGATAATCATTTAGCTCAAGGTGATTTCAAACACATAAGAGATATATATATATATATATAAAGTGAAATTTCATTCATCGTGGGAGAGTTGTTGCATAAGGAAATCTAGAGGAAAGCTTATACATGAATTCTTAAAATTAAATCTAAAATTAAATCTAACTACCAGAAAATGATTGTATACAAGAATCAGCGGGAGGATTTCTCATGCATCATTGGGGGAGAAGTAAGACTACTCTACTAAGCAGTAAATGAAAGCAATAAAGATTATGAAGAGCATGATCTAGAGCTAGAAGAATAGAGGGCATTCAGGGGTGGTCCCCGATGGCCTTGGAGTGGTCGAGAGGAGAATGAGGGGCGGCCAATGTAGCTTAGGCCGACCCTTTGAGAGAAGTAGGGCTGATCCAGCATCCTGGCATGGTGTCCTCCATGGTGGTGGTAGTGAGCTCGTGGAGGTGGAGTGAGTGGCTAAGTGGAGGTGGCGTGAATGGCACCAATGGAGAGCAATTGCCAAGGGAGTGAATGGGTGCAAATGGCCACCCAAGGGTTCTTTTTATAGACCTAAGGGAAGCTCTCTAGAGAATTATGGAATTCTCTAGAGAGGCCTATGGTGGGAGCTCGTGGGAGAGTGAGAGAGAGAGGGTGGATGGTGGTTTTTAGATCCACTAAATGTGGATCTAAAAATTGAGTGGCTCTTGGTTGCTATTTTTGGCAACCAAGGCAACCACACATGGTAGAGAGTTATAGAGAACTCTAGGCTAGATATTTTCGTGTGGATGGTGTGTGTGGGTGTGTGTGGGTCGAAACTTAGGTGGCTAGGTTGATTAGGTTGGGTTCTAGTGGGTTTAGGTCAAGGTAGGTCTCAAATTAGGGTTATAAACCCTAATTCACTAAGGTAAAGTGCAATTAAACTTAGTACAAGTTTAATTGGGTATGTGAAAACTTAATTGAGAGTAAAAAAACTCAATTAAGTCAGGTCTAGTTCAATTGGACTCTCACTATGTCCAATTGGACAGTGTGTGTTGAGATCAGGGCTCAATTGGACTCAATGAGTCTAATTGAATAGGATGATGGAATTGACTAAGATCCAAGTCAGTTAGGTTTAGTAGGGACCTAATTAGGTCCTTAGGGAGGTTTAGAGGTGATGTACTAGGGTTAGGGCAGCTTAATTTAGGTTCCTATGGGGTTGGAATTGGGTTTAGGGACCTAGAGATCCACGATCAAGGCTTAAATCTCAAAACGGGAATTGGAGAGCAGTATCAGACGTCTAATTATAGAATCAGATGTCTTATACTCAAAAATTAAAAGTCCAGACTTGTTGTGTGGACATCCAATCAGAGTCAGGAAGGATTTCGGGTTCTGTTTTGGGTATTCTGCAGAAATTAGACGTCTGACAAAGTGTCTGGACGTCCAATAACAATGCAGAAGTGGGTTTGAAGTATGCGGGAGTTGGCTAAGGGTCTTGGACATCTTAAGACTTATATAGACGTCCAGAGAAGGGTTGGAACTAGGGTTTTAGGGCTTCCTAGCATGTTGTGACCTAATCTAAGGGTGGCTAAGGCTTGGGGAAGTCTCCAGGCTATCCTAAGGCTAGGATGGACCTAAGCTCTTCACATTTTACTGCTTTATTCCTACTTAATAGAATAGAAAACCTTTAACCCCCTTACATTATTATTCCTACATCTAAACTAGGCCTTCTGCTCCAGCTCTGCTACAACTCCCGTTATTCCTGATCCAGCTTCAGATCCAGCCCCTAATCAGCTTATTCCCTGCAATCGACATAATGCACTTAATCAGCACATTATAACATTATTTTATGCATAGCTAAAGGAAAGTAGTAAAGATGCAGATAATGCATATGCATACATGAATAACCCTAACTTATGCTAAGTCGTAGCTTAATCTAGGCCAATTAAGACCTATGATTGCTGCGCAATTAATGGGGTCTTTTTATAGACCCAATGGCTTCTCTCTAGAGAGGTATGGAACTCTCTAGAGAGAGTCCGACTGTGGCCAGCCACATGGGGTTGGAGGTGGTCTTTGAGATCCAAAAATTGTGGATCTCAATTTGAATGCCTCTTGGTTGCTAAATTTGGCAACCAAGAGGTGGCGCCATCTCAAGAGAACTGTAGAGAATTCTAGAGAAGTGTGTGTGTGAATGGGTGTGTGTGTGTGTGTGGTCCTTCTCTATGTGGCTAGGTTGCTTAGGATAGGTCCTAAGGGGTTTGTGTAGGTGAAGGTCTTGATTTTACAAACCCTAATTGTTAAGGTGAAAATGCAATAAAACTTAACCTGAGTTTAATTGAATGAGTGTGAGCCTAATTAAGGGTGACATAACTCAATCAGGTTGGGTTTAGGTCAATTGGACTATCACTAAGTCCAATTGAACTTGTGTGGGTTGAGATCTAAGCTTAATTGGACTCAATGAGTCCAATTGACTTAGGTGAAGGTAATTAGTGTTTGATGATGACACCGAAGCTTAGCCTTTTGTTTGTTCTTATTATAGTAATGTCGTTGTGGTACAAATAAAATAGCTACGGTTTGTCGTCATTGCCACTATTACAATTTTACTCAGAAATGTTTTTCTTCTGAGGTCAAACTCAGGGAGCTACTAGAATTCTAGAAGTACAATACTTCTTTATTACAAAAATAAGAGAGAGAAAGAGAGAGAGAGGGAGAAGTAGATTTTGTTTCTTGGCTTTTTCTTCTTCTCTTCTTTCTCTGTTTGCCTTTCTTCTTTTTCTTCTTCTTTGCTTTGTCTATAGAGCTTCATCCGTCATCTAATTTCTCAATCAGACAGCTTAAGTGGTGTCTGCTACAGTGCTTCCTTTGTGCTTCTCCTTCTTCTTCTTCTGCAGTCTTCTTCTACTTTGTTCCTTGGCCTTCTCCTTCTTTCTTCTTCCTTTGGCCAAGTGTGTTCTTCTTCCCTTGCACCCTATCCCTCTACCCGCACATCTCTCTCTCTGTAAACCACTCATAGGACGCTCTCCCAGAGTCACAGGTAATCAGGTTCGGTTTCGTGCCCATGACCAGGTCCACCGGTGTGTGGGTGATGTACGAGGTGTGCTCAGATAGGGTCGGGTCGGATCCCGCCAGATCCGCGAGGTGAAACCGTGGACGAGGTGAGCGTGAGTAAGGTGAGGGACCTCACCCCAGTGCTTTCGGAGGTGACCAGTAGAAAACACAAAATCAACTTATACTACTGCAGGGTTTGGTAAACTCACAATGCGGGACTATCCTCTGCGCTCTTCTCGCATGCGCTCGCAGGACTATTCCGCCTTGCTCTCCGCCCAGCTGCAGCCACTATCGGTGCCAAATGCTAAGGCAAAAGTCTCCGCAGACTTCACCCCAACCTGCAGCACCTGGGATCCTGAAGCTGCAGGGCCTGGAGCTCGCCTCAAAGCTGCTTCAGTTGTTGTTAATGGAGGCTGGGACTACGACCCTGTCAGACAGAAGCACGGCCTCTCAGCCTAATCAGACTAGCAGGGGACCTTCGTCGTGGCAAGGCGAAGGTGGCTCGAGGTGCAGCAGGTTGTGGGGTGGCCTAGGAGTGCGTGCCTAGGTCGTCCTGTGACCGAAGGTGTGGGTGTGTTCGGGGGAGCGATGAGAGGGTGTAGAGCGGCAGTGGGTGGGCGGAGGTTGTTCAGCATGATGAGGCGGAGGTTACGTGAGGGTCGGCGAGGCGTGTGGGGCTGCGGAGCGATGGGAGCATCTCGCCGGAGGGTGGCCGGAGTCGAGGAAGGTAACAGTGGACAAGAGCGGTCGAGGGTTTAATCGAATGAAAGACAGAGCGGAAAAGAAAGAGGGGGAGATGGGGAATAGTTTTGACCTAATTACAGGGACGAAGGGGCCGGAGCAGGGCGGCAGTCGTATCGACTGTCGCTGGAGAAGAAATACCCAGAGGGGGAGGGCGGCGGCGAGGAAGAGAGCGGGAGGGTGCGCACTGGGTACGGCGCGACGCAGGAAGAGCAGGCGAAGGTGGCTCTGTTGCTGGTATTGCAGTAGAGTGACGAAACGGAGGAGGAGGAGCCGCCGGAGCTGGTGGGTTTCTGCCGGAGTGGGAAGAGAGGAAAGGTGGGGGTTTTTCTCAGTCAGGATCGAGCTACCCGAGTCGGCTGGCGACGTTGGTCCTTATAAAGGCGGAGGCGGAGGGGTGGGCGCAGGGAGGAGACATGCCTTCCTCGTCGGAGAGTGGTCGGAACTGCTACCCATACCTTCCGCGCATTCGCATGGAAGGTGTGGGCGAGGGCAGAGGTCATGGCGATGTCCCTGCGACAGCAGACATTGCAGGGAACACCCGGTTCAACTGGCAGGTACCCTTCCTCACCCTGCGCGGCGCCATGCTCCGCGCAAAGTCGCCAGAGCATGGTGTTGCTCAGAGATTTGTAGGAGGGACCTGTATGCAAAGAATGACAAAGAACATAGGGGCCAAAATGCAAGGGTTTTGAAAGTTGAGGGTCAAAAAGTAATAGTTGAGGACCAAAATGCAAAGTCGGTCAAGAAGTTCTCATCTTAGGTTCAAGTTTTTATGCATGACTAAATGGGACCTAAGGATTCTAATGGTGAATTTTATTTCTAGGTCAGACCTTGTTTGACCAGCCAATTTATGTAAAAACTCAAATTAAATCATTAATTGGGCATGGTTCTCAATGTAGGTCAAAATGGGTTCCTAAGGCCAAATTTAAGGTTCTAAACCCTAGAGATTATTTTTCTATGAATTTTAGAGGGTTTAGTCGATTTTTACTCTGCCTCGAACCTCATGAATTGAAGTGGGTTTGTTTTAGGGTTACAGAATGTCATTTAATTCTTTCGAGTTGCTGTAGCCCTTGTTTGATCAAATCATCCCACTTTCCTTCTTATTAGGTTAGTTTGACCTATGTTTGGACCTTGAGTTATCCTTTTTACTAATTGTGTTGGTGAAATTGCATTTTTACCCTTTATGACTTGTTTTCTTTACAAACTCAGAATTTTTTGAGTCAAGCCTTTCTATGAGTTATGTAGGAGCTTTTTCTCTCATATCTAAGTTAGATTGTGCTAGTTAGGGTTCATGATGAGGTTCTCATCAGTAATTGACTTTGATCTAAGTCAATTGGGTTTGGAGAGGACCTAATTAGGTGCTTAGGTAGATCTAGAGGTGATGTACTAGGGTTAGGACACCTTAGTTTAGGTTCCTATGGGGTTGGGATTAGGTCTAGGGAGCTAAAGATCCAAGATTAAGACTTGAATCTCAAAACAGGGACTAGAGACCAGCATCAGACGTCCAATAATAGGATCAGACGACTTATACTCAAAAATCAGAAGTCCAAACTTCAGTTCTGGACGTCCAATTTGAGTCAGGGGGAAATCAAGGTTACGTTTTGGGTACTCTGCAGAAATTGGACGTCTGACAAAGTGTCTGGATGTCTAATAACACTACAGAAGTGGGTTTAAGGTGTGCGGGAGATGGCTAAGGGTCTTGGACGTCCAAATAAGGGTTGGAACTAGGGTTTTAAGGCGTGCTAGGGTGTTGTGACCTAATCTAAGGGTGGCTAAGGCTTGGGGAAGTCTCTAGGCTATCCTAGGGCTAGGATGGACCTAAGCTCTTCACATTTTACTGCTTTATTCCTACTTAATAGAATAGAAAACCTTTAACCCCCTTACATTATTATTCCTACATCTAAACTAGGCCTTCTGCTCCAACTCTGCTACAACTCTCGTTATTCCTAATCCAGCTTCAGATCCAGCTACTGATCAGCTTATTCCCTGCAATTGACATAATGCACTTAATCAGCACATTATAACATTATTTTATGCATAGCTAAAGGAAAGCAGTAAAGATGCAGATAATGCATATGCATACATGAATAACCCTAACTTATGCTAAGTCGTAGCTTAATCTAGGTCAATTAAGACCTATGATTGCTACGCAATCATACCCCCATGCCTAAATCTTGCTAGTCCCTAGCAAATGCAAGACTAAATTATTTACAGCAAAGGTCCTTAAGGTACTGATTATTTTATCAAGTTTATGCATAGAGATTTTTATCCTTTTTATTTTCATCCTATGCTCTAGAAATCCAGACAATCGTGAAAGTGCAGCTATGTAGCTTTTGCAACAGATTTGAGTGAAAAATTGATTCACCTCTAAAGCCTGTACTTGACCCCTAGTAAAAATTCTTGCGGGATAGGCAGACTTCTTCCCTCAGGATATTTAAGATATTCTATGAATTCCATCCCGGCTTTAGGCTTAGGTAGAGAATCTTTGAGGGCTAAGATTATATATTTGCTGGCTCACTCTCAGTTGGTGCTATATGGAGACTAGTACTACAAAATCTAGATTCTCGGATTACTAAGTAACTTAACCCAGAGAAAGATAAGAAAAACTATGCTCCCTTTTGATTCCTTTGTATCTATTCTCTCTTACTCTTTTTCTTTTTCGCAGAGCTCACAATTTCACCAGATTCACACATACGATCTGTATTTGGTGGTCTTACTAGGCATTAACACTTTAATTGAGTTCTCATAACCCTAACACTAAGTCAAAATTCCTAAGCAAGTATTCGGGCGGTCAAAAACACAAGAAAAATATGTTAAGGCCATATTTGGTGGAGCTCAATTTTATTTGATGGTATTGCCTCAATGAAATAAACACTAAATATTCATTCTTTTCTTCTTTTTCTTCTTTTCCTATTTAATTTTTTGTTTTTCAACATCACACAACTGGCATACATCCATGAACTTTATTGAGGAGGCATTATTATGGATTGATGGTACTCAAGAGACATTGGATGGCTTATTTGGTGGAAGTGCCTACTCACGGCACTGGGAAAGATGGATAGGACGGTGTATTTCCAACCTTGGCATCAATACCCTCCTTCAACCGAGGATTCCGTAAAGAATGGTCGTAACCATCCACCTTAGCCCTAGTTTTATGAGAACTCGCTCTCCGCGTATTTGCCTTATTTGGTGGCTCTTAAAATTTCACACAAAAATGTATATGCCGGAACCGAGAGTGAAAACCATGTCTAATCTTAGAGTATCATCACCTAATTATCTAGTATTCCAGATTACTCGCACTAATCTTAGAGCACTAGTACACTCCACTCTCGTCTCATACTATTTGGTGGATTTTTGGAAGAAAATCTGCCTTACTCCCAAAAGACTGTCCAGGGGTTCAGGAAAAGAAGCACTGCTTCTTGACGACAGACTGAAGATGTTTGTCAACCTTCACCGTGAATCCATTTCAAATTCTATGTGTGTGTGAAAAGTTGTACTGGATTCCAGATTACAGGAATCAACTAGAGGATAAAATCCCTAATGCATTCTCTTAATAAAATAATCTTAGTCATGAATGCAATATGTATATATGCTATGAACAATTAACCTCGTATAACCTCGTATAATTTGTACTTCATGAATTTCCCGTATCGGGTTACAATCTGCTTGACCCTAAATTTAGAACAAAAGGTGAGCAGGTGAGTCGGAAGTGGCTGTTGCGAACGATTTCTAGCTCCAATGCGAGCATTGGAGGTGGAGTCGGTTGTTCTTTTATTTAGGGTCCTAAAGTACATTTTACATGCAACTCTGAGGTTTTCCTAAGTGTTGGCATAAAAATTTTTTCAGTTTTGTTGTATCTACCCCCCCATGCCTAAGTTCTTGCATGTCCTCATGCATGAATGTAAAAGAAAATAAATACTATAGGGGGAGAGTGGGTAGAAATCACCTATAATTGCTCTTGAAAATATATTCAGCTCCAGCCAACAATATACGCAAAGGAAATATGCTAAAACAAAAATATGCTATGTATAAAAATGGTTATGATGGTGGAATGTGGTGCGAATGGTATCTAAGTGTGCTAAGTTTAATGCCTCTAGCTGGGCGAGCACTCAATCACACGTCCTCACTAAGATGAACAGTGTTGTCAACTGGAGGAGGTTCCTGGGCCAAAAATGGCTTGAGGCACTGGCCATTTACCGTGAATATATGCCCAGATTTGAGGTCCTTAATCTGGATTGCTGATGTAAACACGTTTACACTACATAAGATGTCTATTTATGCATGTTCTTAAGCATAGGATTGCATTGCATGCTATAAATATTGCATAACATACATCATCTTGCATTTAGAGTAGTTTGAATAAAATGGAGGCTAATTGTCACATTTTATGTTCATGGATAGGGAAAACTTTTTATCGGGCCCTCGGATCAAAGATCCAACCATACAGATGTGATCAGGGCAACGATTGGAGTTGAACGACTCCAAGATCACCCTAATCAGACATCTGTAGCATCAGATAGTGACCGGGGAGCCCTAGAAGATCAAGGGCCAAGATGATGTGAATCCACACTTCAAATGACAAATCCGACCGCACAGATGGATTCGGATCGACGATCGCAGCCTAACGATGTGAAAATCGACTCAATCCGACACCCGTGGCACCATCTACATCATCCAGAAGATGGACAACCAAGATGGCACCACGTGGTGCCCTCTCAGCCATCCAACTGGCCCTCAAGACCACCGTTGCCTCTCCAAAGGAAATCTGGCATGCGATCTGGGCCGTTGGATCTTGATCCAACGGCCATGAGCACGCACCGCTCAAAACATCCGCACGACCATCTGGACGACGCAGCATAGCGGGCAAGAGCCCTATAGCGAGCAAGAGGCACACGATAGATTCCCCGCGAGCGGGCGTGATTGACTGCTCGATCACGATTGAATGGTCGCACGCACCTAATCTGCCCCACGGGCTATTGCACACCGGCGCGTGACGCGGGATCGTACGTGGGTGGGCGCTCGCCGAGCAGCTGGCAGAGGCGCGATCTAAGCTGTTCGATCTCGTGATCGGACGGACGGCTGAGATTAACTAGACGTGCGTGTGCCTTGATCGCGCAGGCAAGCGAGTGGGCATGCGTACACCGCCCACTACGCCCACGTTCGGACCTTTAGCGACGGTTTTATCCGTCACTAAAGGTCCTGAATTAATGTTTTTAAAATTGGAATGACCAAAATGCCCCCACTCCTTGCAACTATAGAAGGAGACCCCTTCCACACGAAATTCTCATCCCTTCCTTCTCTTCTCTCCCTCTCCAAACCTTAAGAGAAGCTTGTCCCACACCTGGGATGCTTCTTGTGAGATAAAGTCAATTTTTCGTCCCCTTTTCGGAAGCGGATCCTGCGACGACGACAACGTGCTACCCCATTCCCGTTCGTCTTGCTTCGTTCTCCTTCATCCTGCTCTATCCTCCTTCATCCAGGCGTTGTCCCGTCCGGCTCGTCCTCCAACCGACCGTCGAGGAGGATATTTCTCTCTCCATTCTTTTAATGCTTTCTAGAGTAGATTTACTACTTTCTAGTGTAATCATTTTCTGCTTTCTAGTCAAAATGTTTAGTGAAACAAATAATCTTTTTAATGATGAATTCCATGTTCAGTGTACATCTCGTTTTGGTTTCTGTTTGTAATATTCTCTCTCTCTTACTCTCTCTCTCTCTTCTATTTATTGTAAATAGTTAGATAGTTCTAATCAATTAATTTACTTCGTGACAAATAAAACAAACGTGAAATTTTTTAAATCAAACATCCGCCTCCCCGTGTTCGACCCAGAATTTCCATTCCGGTATAAATATTATTTGTTTAACACGAGTTCTTCGCTTTCATACTACGACGACAGGTTTTCAAAATCGAACACGTAAGCGTAGCGAACCGTACGTTCAACATTTTGGCGCCGTTGCCGGGGATTCAACATTTTGGCACCGTTGTCAGGGAGGAGACGCTCTTTGATTTTTTCTTCGCATTTTCTAACTTACAAATCATTTACCTCACTTCTATCCTTTCTTATTATGATTGCAGTTACTCTTTTGAGATGAGCAAACGTGGTAGATCGGAGAAAATTGATGTGGAAGGTTCTGTAAGTTATCCCCCACCTCCACCCATTAGATTTCATTTCACCACATAATAACACAAATATCAATCAACCTAGGTGTTCTTATAAACTCTAAGGTTAGATTGTTTGTTATTTGACACCCATACTCACCCCAACCCCCACATTAAAAAAAGAAAAATAAAAAAAAAAATCTCACTGAGGTACACAACCTCATCTGATTTTCAAACTCAACCGGTAAACTGATCTTTGGAGCTGGTACACACATCCAAACACATAATTGAGTAGAAATCATATTAGGTAATCACTTGTGTGCCTAATTATGTGGTGCAACAGGCCAATTGTTTGAGTTGATTCGGCTGCACTACTTCAATTAAAATCAACTCATCAAGTAGCTACCGCTTAGGTTCAACTATTAGGGATTTACCAGGCACTCCACATTTTTTTTAAGCTTTAAAGGAAAACATCTTCACCTATGCTTTCAAAACCTGGTGTGCCAACAAAACTTGTTTGAAAGCACCTAAAGTTGAATCCTAAAAGCTACTAAGCAAGATTTGAACTCTAAAATTTACCACATCAAAAATAATCTTGCTTGAAAATCACTGGTTGTGCACGCACACACAAATTAATCAATCATTAAGGGCACAACCCATATAAAGGGCCCATCACATTCTAAAGCACATTCAAACCTAGACCAAAATAAAATAGAGTAGACATTGGCCTTAAGGATTCGACTCGCTATTCAGAGCCCAGAACAAGATTATTTTCGATTAGTTTGTTTCTATTGTTCAATTTGATGTCTAGCTAGGGGAGCAGAATCAAACGATCGTGGTTGGAGGGTATACAAGGAACCAGAGGCGCAAGCCGAAGGAGGAACCTTCTCCCCAGTCCCTCCTTCTAACTGGTTGGATTGAATAGACAGAAGTAGATCAAATTGTTCCTTTATCTCAAGATGAATTTTGGGAGTCTGTAGGTCTTTAGGATAGCCCACTTAAGGACATGTTTGATTGCTTGTATTACAGGGCGCCTTTCTTCCTCCCATCTCTCATGAATCCTTCCACATATTACACGCATTCCCACTCTTTCCCTCCTATTTTGAATTATCCTCAACATGACTATTATCCCAACTCGTACTGTAATCAATCATCAGTTAGTTGGGATAACTTGGATTAGCGATACAGTTCCGACCCTCCGTGCTTAGGGTCTAAACCTGAACACTATGATTGTTACTTCTGTACTTCTCTGAGCCACATTGATTATAGATCATCAACCTTTCATGAACAACCTAATACGATCTACAATCAAGAAGGATACATTGATTCTTACCCATCCTCTAATTACACTGCCTTTTGGTCATCACCCCCTTTCGAACAATCTGAAATGACCTATTATTAGGAAGGGTATAACGAATCTCAATTCGTTAATTCCCCTGCATTGATCCCAAACTTGCCCAACCATGAACCAACTCATTTGGTTCAGGGTAACCAGGTTCAAGAAAAGGTTCTGGCTAACTTGAGGAATATCATACAATCTTTAGAAGTTCAGCTAATACCTTGCATTGAGAGATTGGAGCCTCTGATTGAAATGATTGATGATTTAAATAAGTATTTATTGGATTGGCTCCAGGATGTTAAGGATAAGAACCCAGGTGAGTTTCTACTTTGGAAATTAGCAAAATTGAGGATGAGATTTTTGGTTGCTTTGATTCAATCATGGGATGATTCCCAAGATGAACCCTCTTCAGGAGAGCCAATTTCAGAACCCGTTCAGGCACCTGTTGGGGAGGACACGTGTTACGAGGCTGACCAGATTGAATTAGAGCAACCAGTTAAGGATGATCTGATTTCTTCACCTAAGATCCCTGAGCTGGGGTATGAGGAAACGTATGTCTCCATGGATCAGAAAGTGATGGATGATTTTGAGACATACATTAATATGGATCTTGATTTCTTTGATTCTGATGGTGAAGATTCACGTTGCGAAGTCTCATGCGAGTTTACAGAATATGATTCCTGTGAGATGATTGGGCCTAAGGAATCTGATAGATCATTCCATAGCCCAATAATTGAGGAAACTGATCTTATTAGGGCTCACATTACGGATCTAGAATCGCATTTTCTGGAGGATTTAATTCAATGCCCTGATTGTCAGTTACGCCCTGTTGAGCTTATCGATGATTATGTTTCTGAGATAATTAAACCGAAGTCAATTCTGATTCATCCACATCTTTTAGACTTGGAAATTTCAGATGGGGTGCAAGAGGTCTAATAATTTAGCATTCTGAATGAGGAGGATAGAAGCTGGGAAGTTCTGATTTGGGAAGCTAACCTCGGGGGAAGTAGAAGACTATGTCTAAGGGTTCCATTTCATCTGAAACCATAAAACCAAAACCTTTATGACATTTGTTCTGAGGATGTTCAGCCCAAGCACACATTCATTGATTATCTGCTTGAATTCTCTGTAACCAGCCTTTTTGGTCTTGGATTACCCGCACGGATGGATTTGGATCGACAATCGTAGCCAAACGATGTGAAAATCGACTCAATTCGACACCCGTGGCCCATCTACATCATCCAGAAGATGGACGGCCAAGATGGCACCACGTGGCACCATCTCAGCCATCCAATCAGCCCTCAAGACTACTGTTGTCTCCCCAAAGGATATCCGACACGTGATCTGGGCCGTTGGATCTTGATCCAATAGCCATGAGCACGCACCGCTCAAAACATCCGCGTGACCATCTGGACGATGCAGCGCAGCGGGCGAGAGCGCTATCACGAGCAAGTGGAGCACGATCAATTCCTCGCGAGCAGGTGCAATTGACCGCTCGATCACGATCGAATGGTCGCACGCACCCAATCCGTCCCACGCGCTATTGCACGCCCGCACGTGACGTGGGATCGTAGGCAAGCGGAGGCACGATCTAAGCCATCCGATCTCGTGATCGGACGGCTGAGATCTGCTGGACATGCGCGTGCCTTGAGCACACGGGCAAGCGAGCGGGCGCGCGCACCGCCTACTACGCCCATGTTCGGACCTTTAGCAACGGTTTTATCCATCACTAAAGGTCCTGAATTAATGTTTTTAAAATTGGAATGACCAAAATGCCCCCACTCCTTGCAACTATAAAAGGAGACCCCCTCCACACGAAATTCTCATCCCTTCCTTCTCTTCTCTCCCTCTCCAAAGCTCAAGAGAAGCTTGTCCCGCACCCGGGATGCTTCTCGTGAGATAAAGTCAATTTTTCATCCTCCTTTCGAAAGTAGATCCCAAGACGACGACGACGTGCTACCCCATTCCCGTTCGTCTTGCTTCATTCTCCTTTGTCCTACTCCATCCTCCTTCGTCCAGGCGTCATCCTGTCCAGCTCATCCTCCAAGCGACCGTCGAGGAGGTTATTTCTCTCTCCATTCTTTTAATGCTTTCTAGAGTATATTTACTACTTTCTAGTGTAATCATTTTATGCTTTCTAGTCATAATGTTTAGTGAAGCAAACAATCTTTTTAATGATGAATTCCATGTTCATTCTACATCTCGTTTTAGTTTCTGTTTGTAATATTCTCTCTCTCTTTTATTCTCTCTCTCCTCTATTTATTGTAAATAGTTAGATAATTCTAATCAATTAATTTACTTCGTGATAAATAAAATAAATGCATATTTTTAAAATCAAACGTCCGCCTCCCTGTGTTCGACCCGAGATTTCCATTCCGGTATAAATTTTATTTATTGAACAAGAGTTCTTCGCTTTCATACTATGATGACAGGTTTTCAAAATCGAACATGTTAACATAGCAACTCGTAGCGTTCAACAATTGCCCCGTTAGGATATGGTTGTATCACAACATTCGGGCAAGTCCACTTGGACTTAAGCTCCCTACAAACAGTTTCTGCTGTGAATTAAACAACCACACTCGCTAGTTGGGCATGAATACTTTCCTCTGAATGTGGCGGTCATGAAAGGCCTTGGTCTTGTCCTTGTATATTAATGCATTGTCATAGGCCTCCCGCCAGATCTCTTCTAATTTGCTGAGTTGGAGTTTCCATTCTTGACCTCCTGCATCGAGGTCAAGGTTACATTTTTGCACCGCCCAAATGGCATGGTGTTCCAGCTCTACTGGAAGGTGACAGGCCTTGCCATATACCATGCGATATGGTGACATTCCAAGTGGGCCCTTGTATGCGGTCCGATATGCCCAGAGTGCATCGATTAATTTGTTGGACCAGTCCTTCCTATCTGGTCTAACCGTCTTCTGGAGAATCAGCTTGATTTGATGGTTAGACACTTCAGCCTACCCATTGGTCTGCGAGTGATACGAGGTGGCTATGCGATGATGTACCCCATTTTTCTTTAATAACGACCTGAAATGGGCGTGGATGAAGTGGCTTCCCCCGTCGCTAATCAGAGCGTGTGGTATTCCGAATCGCATGAATATATTCTGTCATACAAAAGAAATGACGGTCTTCTGGTCAGCCCGTCTCGATGGGATGGCCTCGACCTGCTTCGAGACAAAATCAACAGCTAGCAATATGTACTCGAAGCCATGCAAGTTCGGAAAAGGGCCCATAAAATCGATGCCCCAGACATCGAACACTTCTACGACCATGATGGGTTGGAGTGGCATCATGTCTCTCTTGGTCATAGAACCAACCGACTGACATCGTTTGCAATGTTGGGCGTAATCATGTGTATCTCTGATGATGGTTGGCAAGAAAAATCTCGACTGCAAAATCTTTGCAGCGGTTTTCCGTCCTGAGAAATGGCCACCACACGCATCATTGTAGCAGAAAGATAACACACTGGGGATCTCAAAGTCTGGGATGCATCTGCGAATAATCTAATTCGCTCCAATGCAGAAGAGTAGTGGGTCATCCCAGAGGTAGTATTTGGCCTCTGCAATGAATTTGAGTTTCTGGTCCTTGGATAGGTTCGCGGAAATTTTGCCTGTGGCAAGGTAGTTCACGAAATCCGCATACTAGGGGAACTCAACAAAATTAATTGCCAAAAGAGATTCATCCGAAAATTGTTCATGGATAGGTAGGGAATAAGGAATGTGGTCTGGGTCCAATCTGGATAGGTGATCTGCCACAACATTTTATTTTCCGACTTTATCACAGATTTTGATATCAAATTCCTGCAATAGAAGGATCCATCTAATAGCTGTGGTTTGGCATCCTTCTTTGCCTACAAATGCCGAAGGGCGAAGTGATCAGTGAAGATAATGAGCTTGGACCCTAATAAATATGATATGAATTTCTCCAACCCGAATACTACTGCTAGCAGTTCTTTTTCGGTAACAGTGTAATTAGGCTGAGCCTCATTCAGCATCTTGGTATACGACAAAGGGTTGTTTCCCCCAACACTAGCCTAAAACAGCACTGACGGCAAAATCAAAAGCGTTGCACATCATTTTGAAATGAAGCGACCAGTCGGGTGGTTGGAGAATCGGGGAGTCGGAAACAACGCTTCGTAAAGTCTTGGAGGTGCTGAGAGACGAGGTATCAAATTCAAATGGGACATCGGTAACCAGGAGATTCGTCAAAGGTGGCACAATTTTTGAGAAATCGCGTATAAATCTCCGATAGAAGTCGACGCAACCTAAGAATGATCTGATCTACTTGACCGAGCTTGGTGGCGGTAAGTGGGAGATAATCTCTGATTTAGCCCGGTCGACCTTGAGTCCATTTTTGGAGATCCTGTGCCCTAGTACTATGCCATCCCTCGCCATGAAATGGATTTTCTCTCAGGATGATACTAGGTTTACCTCAATACACCATTTCAGGATCTTGGTGAGGTTATCAAGACAAGGCATGAAATCATCTCCGAAAATAGAGAAGTCATCCATGAATACCTCCACATAATCCCCAATCATGTCAAAGAAGATAGCCATCATACAACACTGAAATGTCGCTGGTGCATTGCAGAGGCCAAAGGGCATCAGCTTGAACGCAAATGTTCCAAAGGGGCATGTGAATGTGGTCTTGTCCTGATCTTCTGAGCTAATCGCTACCTGATTATACCCAGAGTATCCATCCAGAAAGCAGACGAAACTGCATCCGGCTAACCATTCCAAGATCTGGTCAATGAACGGCAAAGGAAAGTGATCCTTCTCGGTAGCTGTGTTTAGTTTCCTGTAGTCTTTGCAGACCTGCGAAGATGTCGTAGTGCAGGTCGGGATGGATTCGCCCTTATCATTTTTCATGACGGTGAGCCCTGCTTTCTTGGGCACTATCTGAATTGGACTCACCCACTGGCTGTCTAACATTGGATATATAATGCCTGCATCCAGCCATTTGATGATCTCCTTAACAACCTCTAGCATAATCGGGTTTAGCCGCCTTTGAGGTTGTCTTGAAGGTTTTACCCCCTCATCAATGTAAATGTGTTGAGTGTAATACAGGGGGCGAATACCACGGAGATCAGCAATACTCCACCCGATAGCAGCCCTATGGTCTTGAAGCGTACAAATCAACTGATGCTCCTATTCTTGGGTTAAGTGGGCATTGATAATGACTAGATATGTCTCACTTTTTCCCACGAACACATACTTAAGTGAGTCAGGTAAGGGCTTCAATTCAATCACGGGTGGGTCAGAATCAGATATGAGAGTGGGAGGAGCAGAATCGAGGGTGGGAATCTACTGATACATGTGCATGTGAATTCCCGCTGAGTCGCTCCCCTTGGGATAATTGGTTGTGACTGCATTAATGGGAAGCCCGTTAGCTGCAGTCACGTCTTCTTGCAATAACTGGGGTGATTCAGTAAGATATGGATCAGGATAGCTGGATTCAGGGGTGTTGTGGTCTGAAGCACACCTTAAATAGTCAGATCCTCTGGGAGATATGTGTAATGTAGTGGTTTCAGTCTCGTGTGGATCAAGGTTTGAGAACCCTGATAGTGTAGACAAATGAGACATTGGGTCGTCACAAAGGAACCCAATGCTACCATAGTAAGCCGAATCTTCATGTTCACCATCCTCCTTTATTCGATCACAGTTGAAGTTCTTTGTTGCCCTGAATATGTCTAGTCAAAGTCGCTCATTGCCTAGGGCAATCTCCATACACCTGGATGCACAATCAATGTTCGCTCGGGCTGTCATCAAAAATGGGCAACCCAAAATAATTGGTGCATCTCGTAGATTAGGAGGAACTTCCATATCGAGAACGAAAATATCTACGAGAAAGCAGAACCCGCAGACTTTTACGATCACATTCTTAACCACCCCCCTCGGTGTTTTGACTGATCTGTCAGCCAACTGAATTGTAACTGAGGTGGGTTTCAACTTCCCAAATCGAAATCGATCAAATACGACGGTGGGAGTTAAGTTGATGGGCTAACCTAAATCTAGAAGGGCCCGATCAAATGGAGAATCCTGCAAGAAGCAGGATATGAGTGGGGTACCAGGGTCTTTCTTCTTTGGTGATAGGTCAGCTAGAATCACGGTGCTAGCTTCTTTCGACAGTACTGCCTGTCATCTAATTCTCGATTGTTGCTTCGGGGGATAGTAGTCCTTGAAGAACCTAGCGACAGCAGGATTGTGATCAATAGCCTCGACGAGGGGGACCTGAATATGTACTTCCTTAAACATGTATTTCAGGTCCTCGAAATTCCGCGTGTCCTTTTTCCGTATTTCATTTCATCTCAGAGCCTCAGGAAAAGGGACGGGAATCTTAACGTTAAATGGCCTCTTACCCTTATCTACCATAGGTGGCTCCTGAGATGATGAAGACGGAGTCGAACTTGCCTACGGCGAAGGGTGGAAAAAATCAGAACCCGCCTACCTAGGTGGTGGGTCGAATGTCTTCCTTTCACTTCGTAAAGAAATAGCATGTGCATCGGCTTGTTGTCCATGAGGTGGTGGGGGAGCGGAAGGGGAAGATTACGTGGGATTTTGCAAAGGCGGCTGGCCTTGTTCGTAACCGGGTGGTGCAGGAGGCGCTTGTAGTATGGCATGTGCCTGTCCCTACGGTGCCAGAAACTTAGGTGGGGCACCCTCGTTCTACACATATTGAGGATTCGGGACGGGTTGGTAGGGCAAGGCTCCCTGAGTCCTATGCTCCTGCAACAGCTGGTTCAACGTGTTTTGTATGGTTTGAATCTGATCAGCCATCGCCTTCATAATCTGTAAGCTATCTTGAATAGACTTCCTCAATGATTCTTGCAGCTCCTCTTTCAGCGCCTCCAAAGGGTCAGCCCACTTTGGAGGGTGGTTGGCAGCTTGGTGCAGCGACTAGTATAACGAGCAGGGTTACTGCTGCTGAAGCGGGAATGGCTACTGCCTAGGGTACGTGTTTTGCGTATTCCCGTATTGCCTGGTCTGGTAGTGTGGATCTTGATGTGGTCTCTGTGAATTACCAGACTAGGAGAAGTTCGGATGCTGGTGCCAACCAGGGTTATACGTCTCTGAATATAGGTTATTACGCCCGTATCCTTGGATAGCGCTGACGTCCTTGTAGGCCGAAGATGTCTAAGACGTATATCCGTCAAGGGGATACACATTATAATCTGCAGGTGGTGCGTAACCTTGGTCATAGAGTGACAAATCTGGATTATTCACGGGATCCTGATATGTAGGATCTCAAAAATACAGAGAAGATGCATCCCGAGTGAGTAGATTAACTCGAGTAGGAGGGGCTCGGGATGCATAGGAGGATCTTGCGGTAGTAGAGCTCAAGTCGGATTGACCCTGACTAATTTGGTTAATCTTCTTCTCGATTATGTTTATTCTATCTAGCTGCTTGATGATGATATCCATGTCGGCTCGAACAGATTTGGTGTGAGCCTCGTGGACACCAACCCGCTGCTGACCAGGCCACTGGAACTGGTTCATAGATGCGGCATTCATCGAGTTCTCGCTAATGATTCGAACAACTCAAATGCATTGTTCTCGTCTTTTGCTAGAAAATTCCCACTGCTAGATGCATCAACCAGATACCGATGTGTGTCATCCAGCCCATGGTAAAAAATCTAAGCTAAGTGCATCTGGGTGTACCATTATGTGGGCATTTTCGGAGAAGGTCGTGAAATCTGTCCCATGCTTCGTGTAATTTCTCCCCAGATCCCTGGGAGAAAGTCATGATTGCCCACCGCATTGCGTTTATTCGACCGATTGGGAAGAACTTTTGCAGGAATTCACGTCGTAATTCTGGCTAGGTTCCAATTGGCTTCCCAATAGTCTTGAACCAGTATGAAGCTTTGTCCCTTAGCGAGAATGGGAAAAGCTTCATCAGAACAATCCCGAGATCAACATTCCTGGGTCGGATCATTTCAGTGAGTCGACTCAGGTCCTCGAGGTGTAGGAACAGATCTTCGCTTGAGTTCCCGTAGAAATGAGTGCTGATCAACCCAATTACATTGGGCTTGAGCTCAAATGCATCTCCGCCTACGGGAATTTTGACAAGAGGTGCGACGATTTGTGCGGCTAGGTCGTAAAAATTTTGCATTTTCTCTCCTTGCAGCGGGTGCTGCATCCTGTCAAGTGCCATCATAATGCGGTCCATACTCTGCTGATGCCGCTCCTCAAATTTGGCGGCCTAGGCTTCCAAACGAGCCATCGGGTCCAGATTCTCGATGTCCTGACCCGGTGTAGGTCTAGGTTCAGGATTTGCCATGGTGGCTCTTGGACTGGAAGAAATGGGGGGAGAAGATGGTCCGGGCGAGGTGACTCGCCTCCTTAGGAATGGCTCCCAAGGTCCAACCAAGTGAGGTCGAAGTGACCTCCTTCCGTGCATACACCGCCCAACCCCTGGGTTGGTGTAGCCACGCAGGACAAGGCTAAGGCCCTATCAATCAAATGGTCCTTATAGATCAGGTGACCAGATTTTTCATTAGAAGTTTGAATTCCTGAAGATAAGTTCGTCGTTCAACCGACTGAAGGTGATTCCCGCCTCTCAGGCTAACCAGCCAGTCAGGTTACAAGGGGACTAAAGGGAAGGTTCTTCCTTTGGCTTATGCCTCTGGTTCCGTTGACCCCCGAGCTGCGGTCGTTTGACACTACCCCGCAGACTTCGTCACCAGGTTTGGCAAAAGAGATAAAAACACCCAGTAGTACGACAACGAACTCGGGTTGATTTCGTGTTTTAAAATTAGTTTTAACCCGTTTTCTTCAGTGGGGTTTGTGGTGAGTGGTCCGCAAGGTAATCAACCTCACCGGATAACTAGACTTGATTAAGTCTAGGCTAACCCAAAGTGTGGTCTCTAGTTGTAACCCTAAAGGTTCAACATAAGTTGCATGCACTTCTGGGGTTTTTTTTTCTGTTTTAGCGGACCACAAAAGTAATGTTGGTTCTCTGATAATAATTAGAATCCAATTAATTTGAAATTTTACGAGTAGATTCCTTTTTCAATTAGTTTTAGAGAGAATATCTTTTTGGAATTTTTACTGTTTCAACAGAATTTTTAGGGAATTTTGAATATCAGGGGGTCTGATTTGGAATTTTGACCCCTGGTTAGTTTTTTGCTTTCCAACAGTACCAAATGACCTTCAAAAATTCGAGAAAAATATGGATAATAAGGCCAATGAGATCAGATTTCAAACCCTACCATTTTTAGTCAAAACAGATTCGCAGATTGCTCAGAATTACTTTTCGAAATTTGAAAAATTTTGAATCTGGGTCAGTCTGACCCCTGTGCACTTCACGAATTTTCAAAAATTGTATACCTAAAATTTTTCAAAATAACTGTGGAGTTTGAAATATGATTTGAAAATGAAAGTTTGGCCCAAATTTCAGAAATTTTCCCTTACTGTTTTTCGGCAATCGAATTTTTAAGTCAAGCTTTAAATCTGTTCGAAAATCAGAAGATGGTGGAAAAGCTTTTTAAAGAGGTTTCAATTTGGAATCTAAGCTTTCCACCAAAAATGTTTTTTTCCTTCTTTTCAAAACATTTGCACTTTTTTTTTTCAAAGAAAATTTTTCAAAAGATTCAAAGAAAATATCTTTTTTTTTTCAAAGTAACCTAAATTCGAAAGGAAACCTAATCTAGATTGTTTTTCAAAATTTTTTTTTTACTTTTTTGGCTTTTTCACGTAAATGAAAAAAATCTCTTTTTTTTTTCACAAAGAATTTGTCAAAAGAAAGTGCAGAAACTAAATCTACTCGTAGGGTTCAGAAAAAGAAACCTAATCTAAAGAGAGATGATGTGCACCTGATTTTTTCTTTGCCACACTCGTTGTGTGTGCAGATCCCATTCTTTTCTATTTTTCCAGTGCATCAGAAAAAAAATAAAGCAAAGAGAGATTTTCAGTGATAGTTTCAAGATCGAAATCATAGAAAATGATGTTGCCTCTCCGGCAACGACACCATTTGTTTGGGATGCATAAATTGTGTATTTGATAGAAAAAAAGTGTTCTAGTATAGTTGCAAAGTATGATCCAACAAAGATATTGTTTTACAAAAATTACGAGACTTTAGTCCCGGTTGTTCGTCTCTGGGAGGCGTTGCTTTCACTTTTTAAATCTATCTTTTTACTACTCTACTTCGTTTAAAGACGCACATCGATTTCCAATCTCCTAACTAAAACTTCACCACTTCTGTTATTAACTCAGATCACATGCGCATGCGTCAAGTAAATTACGAAAGTGAATGTGTGAGTTTCTGTGCGCACGATTCTAGCGAGGTGGTGACTAGTTATGGAGAAAGCATCTATTGTTAGATTTTCAATATCCTCAGGAAACGACATGCTGGTGCATAATAGATAGACAGTTAAAGAGTAGGCACTTAAATCACGCAAATACGATAATTATTAAGCTCGTTGTGATTTCAAACACATAAAGAGATATATATCTCTATAAAAATGCATTTTCATTCATTCATTGGGGAGTTGTTTACACAAGGAATCTAGAGGAAAGCTTGTACATAAATGCTTGAAAATTAAACCTAGCTACTAGAAAATGATCGCATACAAGAATCGATGGGGGGATTTCGCATGCACCATTGGGGGAGAAGTAAGACTAGACTACTAAGCAGTAAATAAAAGCAATAAAATCATGAAGAGCATGAATTAAATATAAAAGAATAAAAGGGCATTTCGGGGTGGTCCCCAATGGCCTTGGAGCGGTCAAGAGGAGAATGACGGGTGGCCAATGTAGCTTAGGGCAACCCTTGGAGAGAGGTAGGGTTGATCCAACATCTCGACATGATGTCCTCCATGATGGTGGTGAGCTCGTGGAGGTGGAGTAGGTAGCTAAGTGAAGGTGGGCATGTATGGATCTAATGAAGTGAGTGGTGCCAATGGAAGCTAAGGGATGTGAATGGGTGTGTTTGGCCGCCCATGGGGTATTTTCATAGACCCAATGGCTTCTCTCTAGAGAGGTGTGGAACTCTCTAGAGAGAGTCCAAGAGTGGCCGGCCACATGGGGTTGGAGGTGGTCGTTGAGATCCAAAAATTGTGGATCTCAATTTGATTGCCTCTTGGTTGCTAAATTTGGTAACCAAGTGGTGGAGCCATCTCAAGCGAACTCTAGAGAATTCTAGAGAAGTGTGTGTGCGAATGGGTGTGTGTGTGTGTGTGTGGTCCTGCTCTATGTGGCTAGGTTGCTTAGGATAGGTCCTAAGGGGTTTGTGTAGGTGTAGGTCTTGATTTTACAAACCCTAATTGCTAAGGTGAAAATGCAATTAAACTTAACCTGAGTTTAATTGAATGAGTGTGAGCCTAATTAAGGGTGACATAACACAATCATTTTGGGTTTAGGTCAATTGGACTATCACTAAGTCCAATTGAACTTGTCTGGGTTGAGATCTAAGCTTAATTGGACTCAATGAGTCCAATTGACTTAGGTGAAGGTAATTGACTTTGATCTAAGTCAATTGGGTTTGGTGAGGACCTAATTAGGTCCTTAGGTAGGTCTAGAGGTGATGTACTAGGGTTAGGACACCTTAGTTTAGGTTCCTATGGGGTTGGGATTAGGTCTAGGGTGCTGGAGATCAAAGATCAAGACTTGAATCTCAAAACAGGGACTGGAGACCAGCATCAGACGTCCAATAATAGGATCAGACGACTTATACTCAAAAATCAGAAGTCCAGACTTCAGTTCTGGACGTGCAATTTGAGTTAGGGGGAAATCGAGGTTTTGTTTTGGGTACTCTGTAGAAATTGGACGTCTGACAAAGTGTCTGGACGTTCAATAACAGTGCAGAAGTGGGTTTATGGTGTGCGGGAGATGGCTAAGGGTCCTGGACGTCCTATAACTTATCTGGACGTCCAGATAAGGGTTAGAACTAGAGTTTTAAGGCTTCCTAGGGTGTTGTGACCTAATCTAAGGTTGGCTAAGGCTTGGGGAAGTCTCTAGGCTATCCTAAGGCTAGGATGGACCTATGCTCTTCACATTTTACTGCTTTATTCCTACTTAATAGAATAGCAAACTTTAACCCCCTTACATTATTGTTCCTATATCTAAACTAAGCCTTCTGCTCCCACTCTACTACAACTCCCGTTATTCCTGATCCAGCTTCAGATCCTGCTCCAGATCTGCTATTGCCTGCAATAGACATAATGCACTTAATTAGCACATTATAAAATTATTTTATGCATTGCTAAAGGGAAGCAGTAAAGATGTAGATAATGCGTATGCATGCATGAATAACCCTAACTTATGCTAAGTCCTAGCTTAATCTAGGTCAATTAAGACCTATGATTGCTACGTAATCAGCAATTCATGCAGATCTTTTATCACAGATTAGAAGATCAATTTCAACATTTTGTCGAAGCCTCGTGTGGCAACAACTTCTTAAGTAAGGATGATGAAAGTGCCTATGATTTATTCGAGGAAATGAGCAAAAACTCCTTTAATCAGGCATCCATGAACTCCTTTTGTAGAACTTCAAACTCGTAGTTCGATGTTCATGAAATAGGACTCAATCTATTCCCATTACCCAAAATGATCTACAAATGACTGCCCAACAACTCGACCAGATGCAAATAAATCAAAAGAAATTTTTGGAAAGACTTGCCACACCCATCCAGGCTCCACAGTCTCCACATCTAACCCCGCCTAACATTCCACAGAGAGAAAATTTGCATAATTTAAACACTACCCCTACTGAATATAGCCAATATCCTGAGGCTCTCTATGGTTCACTGGGGAATTACACATATCCAAATCCCAACCCCACTAAAACTATCTTTGCCCTCCAAGAATAATTTAAAATTCTTCCAACTGAAAGAACTACCCGAACCACTCCTGGAGCAACCTAGTTCTTCCCCAAAAACCAAATAAATTTGGAGGGTATGGGTCAAATTAGACTTTTTATCAACCAGGGCCATCTTAAGAAGACATCATTGCCCAGATGATGAAAACCCTACAAGAAATGCAAGGTAAAATGACGGAAGTAACCCTCATTGTTACAGATCTAAATAATCAGATTAGGGTTACTCCAACTCAGAGACCTATAGGACATTTACCGTCCCAACCCATGCCCAACCCTAATAATCAATAGAACCACTATCAGGGCATAAATCAAATTCAAAACCACTAAAATTAGCCTTCGATTAACCCTATACGTCAGCAACCATTAAGGTTTCCACAGTAACAAGCACCCCAACCTCCTCCAAGTAATCCAACTACACATGCAATTACATTAGGAGTGGGAAAACCACCATAGTCCTAGGCCTTTGCGGCAACCTGATGAAACCCCTATCATTCCCATAAGAATTGACTCTCACCCCCTTATTCAGGAAGAAAAAGAAACAAAAAAATCACATGACACAACTCCTGTTCCGTTTCCCCAAGCTCTCCACTCCACCAACAACAGAAATAAGAAATTTGAGCCCACAATTGAAGAACTCATGGATTTATTTGGGCAAGTTCATATCAATATCCCTCTCCTAGATGCAATCAGGTATATCCCTACCTATGCCAAATTTTTAAAAGATATTTGTACTCCTAAAAGGCAGATAAAAAATCTAGGTAGAATGCATCTTTTGGAGACAGTAAGTTCCATCATACAGAACTAGCTACCTCCTAAGATGAAAGACCCAGGTGTGCCTTTGATTTCCGTAAGTATTGATGATACCACTTTCAACCACGCCCTTCTCAATCTCGGTGCCTCAATCAATATCATCCCCATGGTTGCATTCGAAGAATTTAAGATAGGTGATTTAAAACCTGTCGAGGTTACCCTACAATTAGTCGACTGATCTACAATCAAACCCCACGAGGTTATCGAGGATGTCCTTGTCAAAGTCCAGAATCGTGTCTTCCATATAGACTTTCTGGTCCTTGACATTGAGGTACCTGAATCTCTTATTAATGCTCAAATAATTCTTGGATGCCCCTTTTTGGCCACCGCGAAAGCAAATATCAATTGTCATACGGGCATAATAGATATCACTTGTGCGAGCCAAACTATTACTCTAGATATTTTCAAATCCTCCAAGAGATTCCATGATAATGATGATTTCTTTGACTCAGACATGGAAATATCTAATTTGGGGGAGACAATGTGATGACTGTACAATTATTAGTGTTAATATCATCAATTAGAGTCAATTTTGAGGGTACTTGTGTGATAATGTCATATTATAGTAGGCTTGGGAGGATTGCATGCATATTGCATTATCTTTACATTTAAATTGCTTAGAATCAATGTTTAATGATCTTGTGTAGAAGAACATAATGAAATAGGTCTCCGATAAGCAATCAGACTATAGGGATGGATCCGGATCGACGAATAAAGCCCGACGAACTCAAAATCACCTCGATCTGACTTCCGTAGCCCCCACAACAAGTCTGACGAAGATCAATGGCTAAGGGCAATGCGACATCCCTACGGGCATTGGATGAAAAATCCGACCATACAGTTGGATCCAGAGTGATGATTGTAGTCCGAAAACATAAGAATCATCTCGATCGAAGCACCATGGCATCCTCTACAACAGAAAGAAGATATATGGCCTAGATGGCACCATGTGGCACCATCTAGGTGGCCCAACACCGGCCATCAGCCACTACAGCTGCCCCATCATCTCACACCACAGCCGTTGGATCAAGATCCAATGGCTGAGGGTCTCCCACGCCTGCAACTCCCACACCATCTTCTCGACACTTCCGGTAGCATGGCGCAATGGTGGAGGTTCTGGCTTCCAAGGGAGGGGTGCAGGTTTGAATCCTCATTGCCGCCCCTCACCCAAATTTGCCATGGCATGCGTGCATGACACGCCGCGCAGGGCACGTGGGCCAGCACACACATTGAAGGTGTGAGAGCAGGGGTAGGGCGATGCTTGTGGCAGGTCTATAGCAATGTTTTGAATGTCGCTATTGACCTGAGGTCGAATTTAGCCCTCTCCTCAACTATAAAAAGGGACCTACCCCATCCCATTTGTGCTATCTTCTACCTAAGCAATTCCACCACTCCATAGAGCTCTCAAGTAAGGTTGTGAAGATCCCGAGCGGCTGACGGAAGTCTCTCCACCGCCGTGGCTATCTCGACGGCATCCACCGCCTTACATTTAGTTTTAATTCTTTGATAGTTGTAGTTATTCCTTATATTCAAGCATTCATCCATATTTGGTTGAACATGACATTTGTTAATGAATTGAATATGTTTCTGATATCTTGTCTTTGCAACGAGTTATTGTGATTCTATAACCCTATCTCCCCCTCTCTCTTTCTCTCTCTCTATTTCTCTCTTTCTTTATTCATTTTGCAAGCGAACAAATTGACATATTTTTGTGACACGAAAGTGATTAGCCGATTCAATACTTTTCCTCCATGTGTTTGACACTCGGACTTACGTACGATTCTTCTATTAAAATTGAAATCCTAAAATTTGCTACAACAAGCTACTTAACACAAACATGTCGTTCAACATCAATTTTTGGCGTCACTACCGGGGATGCAATGGATCTTTTATTCGCTTTCATTTTCTTGGGAATTAATTGTAATCATGTTATATAACTTGCTCTTCTCTCTCGTCTTGTGGTTGCAGGAATCTCGTGCATCGACAACGAGAGGTGTACGAGTCAGGTGGGTTAAAGGAAGCACAAGAGAAGACCACCATCAACCTGAAGGTTCAATCTTGTCTTCCCATAATTGAAATGCTAATTCATCATCCTTGCACCAATAAAAAAATGATGGTGTCCTGAAAAAAATTCTCTCTTTTGTCTGTCGAAGAAAACACCACCATTAAGCCTTCAACCCGTTAACTTCACAATATCATTTTCTGGATTTGGGTTGAGGACACGATTAAAGGACCCTTAACACCTCCAAAAATTTTGAAAAAAATCTCAGAGGTGCACCTTTCAGTAAGCGAACTCCACCTCAAATTTCAAAGACAAACATTTTTTAGTTTGGCCTTGAGAAATTCGCTACTGGAAGTGCACAAGGTTGACCTAATTTTTGGAGATCTGTAGGTTGTTCTGGTTTCTGAGAACCTCACACAACTTGTATTTGTGAGAAATTTATATTTATGGAAAGATCTTGAAATTCTCTTCACTTCATCTGAAGACTACATTCGCATTTGAAATTTATTAGTGCTTATTCAGATCAGGATATTAAACTTGCGCACTGATCTAGAAGTTTTGGACAGATTGACTTGCTCTTGAAAAAACATGAATTTTGGTGGTATACCATACTCAAAAAATTTTGAAATTAGTTTTATCGAAAATCTCATTCGATTTTGGTCAGGATAGGGTATTTCTTGTTTTGATTGGACCCTTCTTGATAAAATCTTAAAAGAAGATTCATTGAGTAGAAGTTGCACACCCCAGGATCTTCCACACTAGGAAGTTTTTAACTTTATAGTCACACAAAAGGTCTTAAAGAATATCAATCTTCACCAACCATGTGACTATACACTTGTGCCTTGTTTGAATGCGTAAACAAGTGAAATTTTAAAATCCATTAAGGCAAGATTCAAATTTTAAAAATCACACATCTTAATCTTGTATGTTAAAGAACACTTGTTTGGGCATTGGGTCCTTACACCCAATTGTGCACATGGCTTAAACTAAAATTTTAAGGGCATTAACCACCCTTAACACCCTTCACCGGATCCTTGAGCAGAAGCACTGACCTAGCCCTAAAAATTAAGCAAACATTGGCCCTAGGAATCATTGAGTTCGTTTTATGGTATTTTCCTGAACACATAGTGAAATAGTGGTGTCTGCTTGCTCCAAAAGGTGCTGAGTTGGGAGGCCCAATTGTCAAACGACTTAAGCAAGCTATGGTTTGGCATAATTAGCAGCCTTCGGGACACACTCCCCCTGCTTCGCCTTCCCAACTCTACCACCTTCGGGAGAAAGGACAACACCGAATTCACCGTGTTGTCAAAATCTACTTCTGAGGCGTAAGTCGCCTAGGTGTACACTGTAGGGCTTAGATTTGTTTGCTCGATTGTGCACACACTTCTTGCATCTGTTTCCCATCGCATCTCTCCTGGTTCTTCTCCAATGTATGGATGGGAGCCGTTCGCTTCATCCCAAATTGGTTGTGACAGGAACACCATCATAGGCCTTAACTAACCCATTTTAGTCTGGAATAAAAGATAAAAGCTCCTACATATTCATCGGAGGATTATATCTCCACCACAGTGGGCTTAGATTTTGCTTAATTTTGCTAGGGACTAGCAAAAACTAGGCATGGGGGTATTTGATTAGCCCATAGTTGTGGGCTATTTAAGTATTTAAGTGCCTACACATTAGGTTAATTCTAACATTTATTTAGTATAAATTAGGATGTAAATAGATTAATTCATAGTTTTAATTTAATTACATAATCCATGCATTGCATTCATATTTTAAGTGCATTTAGAATTAGCTTAGAATGACATTTATCTAATTAGATAAACAATTAGGTACATTGTTTTTATTAACATAAAAGTTGAGGGTCTATATATAAATGACCCTAATATTTTAACATTATTTTCTTTATTCTTCTTCTTGTAGGAACGGATGGCTGCCGCTTGACTGATCGATCTTTCGCTTTTAAGTCATTTGTAGTTTAATGTGGTGGAAAAATCGACTAATCAATTTTTAACAAGAAATAACCACTCGCAGAGGAGCGGGTCGTATCCACAGGGAGGAAATAACGTATTAAAATTTGCGACACTTAAAAATGTTTGTTCGTAGTCAATTTAGACAAGAACCAAGCCAAGATTGCCTTTAGATTAAGGTTTAAGCAAGAAACAATGCTGAAATGGCAATTATGAGAAACTACAGGATATTTTCCGCAATGTAGAGTCAATAGAATATGATTAAAATGTGGCAATGGCAGAAAATGTAAATTTTAATTAACGTTTTACAGTAGCAAAATAGGGAATTTTTCCCCGTTGTCTTGCGCAACGAGGAGCCGATGGCCGGGCGCAGGAAGCTCGGAGGAGGTCCCTTGGATCAAGGGCTTCGAATCGGTGGTGGCGGCGAGTCGCGCGGCGGCCAGAGGTGGCCGGACGAGCTCCGGCGGAGGTGCTGCAGCCGGCAGCTTGCGCAGCCTGTTGGCGTGAAGTCCGCTGCCTGCTGCTGCTGCGGGGGTGGCTGCTGCCGCTGCCGTGGTTACTGCTGCGGCTAACGTGGCAGGCGTTCGTCTGCAGGAGCGGGGAAGAGGGCACTGCAGGCGGTTCTGCAAGCGCGGCGGAGGGTGCTGCAGCGCGGTTGGAGGATGGCGTGCGCTGCGGAGGGTCTGCGGAGGGTGCTGGCGCGATTGCCGTGGTTTGTGGTCTGCAGGTGCGTGGAGATGGATGCGGTGGTCTGCAGGCGAGGTTGATGGTGGGCGCGGGTGTGCTACAGGCTGATGGGCGCGGGGAAGGTGGCGTGGGCTGATCTGCAGGAGTGCGCAGGTCTACAGTTGGTGAGCGGTTGAGGGTGCAGGCGGTCTGGTGGCCGGTTGGAGAGTGCAGGCTGAGGAAGTGGAGGTGAGCGGGTAACTTCAGACGTCTGGGAAATTTTCCGGACGTCTTAAGTGAATGAGAAGGTGATTCCAGTGACGTTGGTTGCGGCGGTGGTGGTTGGTGACGACGGCAAGGGAGTTGCACGCTAAGGTGCTCACGGTAATGCGGGCGAGCTCCTGATGGCGGTGTGGCCTGTCACACCACACGCCCACAGTGGTGGAGACTCACCGCCACGGTAGAGGCCGGCAGTGTGGAGTGGAAGAGAGAGGTTCTCTCTGCACAGTGGTGAGTCGGTGGCGGAGGCCTACCTCGCTCAGCATCCTCTCTCCTCCTTTAGTAGCGGCCTGCACAAATTTGAATGGAGAGGCGGGTGCACATCCACCTTCTCCGCCGATCCATGAATGTGCTTTTAGTGAGGTCGGAGGCGTTGCAGCGGCAACCGAGCCGTTGCTGAGAAGAAAAAGAATAAAGAATATTATTAAAATATTATGGTTATTTATATACAAACCCTCAAGTTTTATGTTAACTAAAACAATGTACTTAATTAGTTAACTAATTAGATGAATGGCATTCTAAGCTAATTCTAAATGCACTTAAAATATGAATGCAGTGCATGGATTATGTAATTAAATTAAAAATATGAATTAATCTATTTACATCCTAATTTATGCTAAAAAAATGTTAGAATTATCCTAATGTTTAGGCATTTAAATACTTAAATAGCCCACAACTATGGGCTAATCACCGCTCCAACGCCGAACAGCCGCAGTGAAGAACCCATTCAAGGGAGAGCGGATGTGGTGGATCTGGTCGGGCGGATGATTTCAAATGTGTGCTGGCCACTACAAAAGGAGGAGGGAGGCAGCCGAGCTCGGGAGGCCTCCACCACCGACCCACCACAGTGCAGAGAGACCTTCTCTCTTCCACTCCATACTGCCAGCCTCTACTGTGGTGTGACAGGCCACACCACCATCCGGAGCTCACCCGCATCACCGTGAGCACCTTAGCGTGCATCTCCCTCGCTATCGTCACCAACCACCACCGCCGTAACAACCGTCAACCACCCTTTCAGTAACTTAAGACGTTCGGGAAATTTCCCGGACGTCTAAAGCTACCCGCTCACCTCCAACAGCCCACGCCTTCCTCAGCCTGCAGCACTCTCCAACTGCACCCGCTCTCCACACGCCTGCAGCTCACGCCATCTCCACGCGCTCATCGGCTGCAGCACCCTCTTCCCTGCGCCTGCAGACCCGTCCAACCGCACCTGTAGAACTTCAACTGCACCCGCTCTCCACGCGCCTGCAGCTCACGCCATCTCCACGCGCTCACCAGCTGCAATGCCCTCTTCCCCACGCCTGCAGACCCATCCAACCGCACCTGCAGAACTTCACCTGCACCCGCTCCCGCGCCTGTGGACCCGCACAACCGCGCACGGCTCCGCCCGCGGCTGCAGCTTGCGCACCCACTCCCGCGCCTGCAGCCTCCTCCGCCCGCGCCTGCAGAGCCACTAGCAGCAGCGCGCGGCAGTTGTCACGCCAACAGGCCACGCATGCTCACCGGCTGCAGCACCTCCGCCGGAGCTCGTTCGGCCACCTCCGGCTGCCGCGCAACTCGCCGCCACCACCGATTCAAAGCCCTTGGTCCAAGGGACCTCCTCCGAGCTTCCCACGCCCAGCCATCTGCTCCTCATGCCGCAAGACAAAGGGGAAAAATTCCCCTATTTTGCTACAGTAAACCGTCAATTAGAAATTACATTTTTTGCCATTGTCACTTTTTAATCATATTTTATTGATTCTGCATTGCGGAAGATATCCTCTAGTTCCTCAGAATTGCTATTTCAGCATTGTTTCTTGCTTAAACCTTAATCTGAAGGCAATTTTGGCTTGATTCTTGTCCAAACTAACTTCGAACAAACATTTTTAACTGGTGCAAATTTTAATACGTCATTGCCTCCCTGTGGATTCGACCCGCTCCTCTATGAGTGATTATTTTTTTCTTAAATATTGATTGGTCGATTTTTCTACCACATTAAACTGCAAACGACTTTAAAGCGAAAGATCGACGAGTCAAATGGCGCCGTTGCTAGGGAGGCAACAGAGACAATAATTTCGCTTGATTTTATTTCGATTATTTGTCTATTGCACAGAGATTTGACCATTTATTATTTCCTTTTCTGTGCGAGAAACTTTGTGCAAGAATCAGCCGGTGTGAGAGGCGACCCTTGACATCGCCAGACGAGAAGTGGACGAGCAATTTTTAAATGGAGGAGAAGGACGAGGACGCGATAGACACCATTGTATTTAGTCACTAGTTTAATTAGACTAGAATTAAGACTGTAGACTTAATTTTTCATTGCAGTTAATTTGAAACCCTTATTCTGGGGCATATTTTGAGGGGTCTGTTCCCCAATTTTGTTTCGGGCCCGTGTTGGGTAATTTTTCGGAGTCTGTTCCATTTTCTTTAGATTTAGGCTTTTTTTATTACTTTTATTTGCTTGTGCATAAGTAGTTCTAAAAAAAATAAAAAAAAAATGAGCTGCCTGCCCTAGGACGAACCATTTAGGTCTGTATGAGCAGCATCTAGATTTACTTCTCTACATTGCGTGCATTCTTGCATCGTAGATCACTGGAGGCAAGGTACGTATTCTCTTACTTTGCATCCTATTTTTGATCACGCATTGCATTTGGGATTTAATGCAAAGACCACCTAATCTGTACTGAATAAATCTAACAAGTGGTCACATTTTTTTAGAAAAAGGACTAATTAAAGGAAGGACATTTTAAAAACCAAGGATTTGATTTTCAAACTTGGCATGCGATTCAAAGTTCAAAATCTTTTACGGTGTATGCACACTTATTTCACTTGCACCACGGCATGCTTCTAGGCACTCCTTAGGTTTGGAAATACTAGGACAAGAGCCCTCCTTTCATTGGATTCTGAAGTGTTCGGAACTTGAGATCAAAGGTTTTGCAAGTCCAAAGAGGGGGATACCCTATCACGGATTTTTGGGGGTAGTTGAGAAGCACCGTGAAAGCACAACTTCAAAGGAAGGCTTAGGCCTACTTGCATCCCTCGATCTTCCGTCTTTGGATTTACTTGACCATTTGAGATTTAGGGAAGAATACCTAAGTTCCAACTAGGTCTTCTTAGGCGAGTCATAGGTTGACAATAGGCGCGTAATTGATTGGGCAACTTGTTTTGTCACCTACAATTTGAACTAAAGTCAAAATCCTAAATCTGTAAAGACCCAACAAGTCCATTTGAATTGTGTTTGTAGTGCATGCTTGGTAGGCATTCTCTTAGGAGACAACTTATATTGATCCTGAACCTGAAAGAATTGTAAGAAAAGACCTCCCAAGGGTAGAAATGGCCGATCAAAGGAGCCTTAAGGAATATTTCATCCCAACCAATCAAGCTGGCCCAGCACTACGTAGACCTGGAGGGGACAATCCATACGAGATCAAAAGTAGTACCATATCCTTGCTACCCTCCTTTTATGGTACTACTAGGGAAGACCCTGACAAGCATATTGAGGAATTCACCGAGGTCTGTTCCACGGTGAAGCTGCAAGGCGATACTAATGACGCTCAAATGCGGACCCTCTTTCCCTTCTCCCTAAAGGACAAAGCCAAGTATTGGTATCACACCCTTGATAATATAAATACTTGGGATGCCCTGAAGAAGGAGTTTTTGAGGAAGTACTTCCCCATGAGCAAAACAAATCACTTTAGGAGGGAAATTATGAGTTTTGCTCAAAAGGATGGGGAAGCATTCCATGATGCGTGGGAGCGCTTTAACAATTTGCTGAGACTTTGCCCATATCACCAGGTGCCTAAATGGCAACTGGTTGAAAGGTTCTACACCGGACTTAATGATTTTCATAGGCAAACTGTGGATGGTGCCTGTGCAGGAACCTTTCTATCTAAGACTGAGGATGAAGCTTGGAACTTATTTGATACTTTGAGTGAGAATTCTATTCACTTGAATTCTGCCTACATGAATAGAAAGCCCACTCTCATGAAAAGAAAGTTGGAGGCGAATGAAGCAAGGGACACCCAGAATTTAGCCTATTAAATTCAATTATTAAATCAAAACATGGAAAGGCCTATGTCGAACCCGAGTTCATTCGTACCTAACACCTCCACATCCCAAGCTTCCGAATGCATAATTTGTCAAGGAAATACACACGCCACTGTGGATTGCCACTATGGATTGGCACCTGGCCTCCCAATTCCCTGAGCTTGTACAAGCGGATATGAATGCCGCTCAAGGGTTCCGTCCAAGACCTCGTAATGATCCTTTCTCCAACACTTATAATGAGGGATGGAGGAACCACCCAAACTTTTCATGGAGACAAGGAAATGTCTCAAATTCAGGGAATTACAAACCACAATCCTTTCAAAACCATCAAATGAACCAACCTCAGACCTTTGCCCAACCTAAAACCTCTGAGATGGATGAATTGAAGGTGATGTTGAAAACTATTCAAGAAAGTCAAAGAGCCATCATCCAATCTCATGACAAGGCTATACATAAGATGAAATCACAAATTTGACACCTTGTTGAGGCCGTTAGACAAAGGGAGACTGGGAAGTTTTCCAGTGCTGCTGAGGAAAATCCTAAAGGAAAAGGGATTGCCTTTAGGGAGCATGCTCAGGCGGTGACTATTCTGAGGAGTGGGAAAGAAATTTCCAAACTTGATGCTCCTATAGTCTCACCCCCTAAAAAACCATCCACCCCGACTTTCACCCCCACCAAAGAAGATTTGCACAAATCTTCTCCACTTGAAATCACCTCACAGGAAGAAGTTGCCCCCGTTCCACCCCTTACTCGACATGACAACCCTTCCACCCAGAGATCGAGAGTGCCTTTTCCAGAGCGCTTATCCACCTCTGGGCAGACATCTGCTGGCTCATCTGGAGCCAAAGATAAGACGAATGAGATTATCGAAACTTTCAAGCAAGTGCAGATTAACCTACCTTTGCTTGAAGCTATCAGGCAAATTCTGTCTTATGCCCACTTCTTAAAGGACCTTTGCACGAAAAAGTGGCAATCTAGAAAATAGGTCCAATCAAAAGTTATCCTGCCTGATTCCGTTAGCTCAATTGTTCAACATGGCACACCCCCGAAACTTAAGGACCCAGGAGCCCCATAGATCTCTGTAGTTATTGGTGACTTACAAATTGATGAGGCTCTGCTTGATCTGGGTGCAGGGGTGAACATCCTTCCGAGCTACGTTTATGAACAACTTGGGGGAGGCAATCTGAAGCCTAGCCCTATAATCCTTCAAGTTGCTGATCGATCACTTAAGACACCACGGGAAATTTTGGAAGATGTCCTCGTAAGAGTGGAGGATTTCTTCTTTCCTGTTGACTTCTTAGTTTTGGACACTGACCCTACCAACAAGCCAACCAAACCCTCCATCATTTTGGGTCGCCCCTTCCTTGCAACTTCCCATGCTTCAATTAATTGCAATACTAGGGCATTGAAAATGGGCTTTGGGAACAGGAAAATCCGGCTTAATGTGTTTGATGCTTACAAACAAGCCGAACTTGAGGATTGTTCTCAAGTTGACGTGATAGATGACCTGATTGAAGAGGCAATGCCTGCAATGTTATGTGATGACCCCCTTCAGCATGTCATGCTAAATGAGCATTCCCATCTCTTGGAGGAATGTGAAGGCGATATACTAGAACTAGAGGAATTGCTAGGAGTTTCTGCTGAGTCTCTTCCCCCATCATTTTCACCGAAGGTAGATTTGCTACCTGAGATGGGACATCTATTATGAAATCCTCAACCATACAAGCCCACAACCTTGAGTTGAAACCCCTCCCTGACACTCTCAAGTATGTTTTCCTAGGTGCCAATGATACGCTCCCCATTATCATTTCGGCTGTGCTGTCTGAGGCACAGGAGGGAGACTTGATTGAATGCCTATCTAGGCACAAGGAAGCTATTGCTTGGAGCATTGCTAACATTAAGGGTATAGACTCTACACTCTGCATGCACCACATTTATACTGATGATTCAATCAAGCCTTTTAGGGACATGCAGAGACGTCTGAACCCTAATATGAGGGAGGTTGTGAAAAAGGAAATCCTAAAGTGGTTGGATGCTGGGATCATATATCCCATTGCTGATAGTAAATGGGTCAGTCCCATTCATGTGGTGCCAAAGAAGGTAGGCTTTACTGTGGAACTCAACGACCAAGGTGAACAAGTTGTCACTAGACCCTCAACTGGATGGAGGGTCTGTATTGATTTCCGCAAGCTAAACACCGCGACCCAGAAGGATCACTTTCCTTTGCCTTTTATTAATCAAATTCTCAAAAAATTGGCAGGGAATAAGTATTATTGCTTTCTCGATGGATATTCTTGGTACAATCAGGTGGCAGTCTTTCCTGATGACCAAGAAAAGACGACATTCATGAGTCCTTACGATACTTTTGCATTCAGGCGTATGCCGTTTGGATTATGTAATGCCCTTGCAACTTTCCAGCGGTGTATGATGTCTATCTTTTCGGACACGATTGATGAGTGTGTCCAAGTATTTATGGATGACTTCTCCATTTATGGCTCGTCTTTCGACCAGTGTCTCCTGCACCTGGAGAATGTGTTGAAACGATGTAAGGACACTGGTTTAGTCCTCAGCTGGGAGAAAAGTCACTGCATGGTACAGAAAGGAATTGTACTTGGGCATGTTGTATCCGAGCAAGGTTTGGAAGTAGATAAAGCCAAGATTGATTCTATTTCCAAACTTCCATTGCCTACGAATGTCAAACAGATTAGATCCTTTCTGGGCCATGCTGGCTTTTACAGGCGCTTTATTAAAAATTTTAGTAAGATTTCTAGGACACTTTGTGACTTGTTGGCGAAGGAATCTTCCTTCAGTTTTGATTCAAAGTGTGTTGAGGCCTTTCAAACTCTAAAGGAGGCCTTGATCTTTGCACCTGTTCTCCAAGCTCCTGATTGGACACTCCCATTTGAGCTTATGTGTGATGCTTCGGATTATGCAGTGGGAGCAGTCCTTGGACAAAGGGTTGAGGGAAGACCTCATGTGCTGCATTATGTAAGCAAGACTTTAACTGAACCTCAGCAAAACTACACCGTCACTGAAAAAGAATTACTTACTGTAGTTTTTGCTCTGGAGAAGTTTAGGTCTTATTTACTTGGGTCTAAGGTGGTTATTTTTACTGATCATGCAGCAGTGAAACATCTCATTGCTAAGAAAGATTCTAAGCCACGTCTGATTAGGTGGACTTACTCCTTCAAGAATTTGACTTGGAAATACGTGAAAAGAAAGGAGTAGAAAATGTTGTGGCTGACCACCTATCTCGCCTTCCTCTTAATGACTCTCTTTCTGAAGACATTCGCGAGACATTTCCCGATGAAACTCTGATGGCGATAACACCAACTTTACCTTAGTATGCAGACATTGTAAATTACTTGGTCACTGGACAAACTCTTGGCTCTTGGGATGAGCAGAAAAGAAAGAGATTCATTTCTCAAGCAAGATATTTTCATTGGGAAGAGCCAGAATTATTTAGAATTGGACAAGACCAAGTATTGAGACGTTGTGTGCCTGAAGAGGAACAACAAAGTGTGCTGACATTTTGCCATGAACTTCATTGTGGAGGACACTTTGGTGCTAAGAAAACTGCTTTTAAGGTTCTCCAGTTCGATTTTTGGTGGCCTTCCTTATTTAAGGATTCTCATAATTTTGTTAAGGCCTGTATTAGATGTCAACGGACTGGAATGATTGGGAAGAAGAATGAAATGCCTCAACATCCTATTCAACCTGCTGAAATTTTTGATGTGTGGGGAATTGACTTTATGGGCCCCTTCCCGTCGTCCCATGGTTTTGAATATATCCTGGTGGCAGTTGATTATGTCTCTAAATGGATAGAGGCCATTCCTACACGCACAAATGACCACTCTGTGGTTTTGAAATTTGTGAAGGCCAATATCATATCCCATTTCGGCTGCCCCAAGACTATTATAAGTGATGGGGGACCTCATTTCCGAAATCACCACTTCAATCGGTTAATTAAGAGTTTGGAAGTGACTCACAAGGTTGCTACCCCTTACCACCCTCAAACAAGTGGCCAGGTTGAAGTATCAAATAGGGAGATAAAAAATATTTTGGAAAAGACCGTTAGACCTGATAGGAAAGATTGGTCCCAAAAGCTTAATGATGCTTTATGGGCTTATCGAATGGCCTATAAGACCCCTTTGGGTACTTCTCCCTTTCGGATTGTGTATGAAAAAGCGTGTCATTTACCTATTGAATTGGAACATAAAGCACTTTGGGCTATTCGAAGTGTTAACATGGATTTAGAGAAGGCAGGTAAGGCACGATTTCTAGAATTAAGTTAGCTTGAGGAGCTAAGGAATGATGCTTATGACACCTCTCAAGCTTATAAAGAAAGAACTAAGGTCTTGCATGATAAGTTTATTCTTCGAAAGACCTTTGAGCCCAACCAACAAGTCTGGCTTTTCAATTCCAGACTTAAGCTTTTTCCTGGGAAGTTAAAATCTCGTTGGGATGGGCCTTACATAATCACCAAAGTATTTTCTCATGGAGCTGTGGAGATCCAAAATCCTTCCTCTTCAACAACTCCCTTTATCGTCAACGGTCAACAGTTAAAATCGTACATAACTTTAGACGGCCATCTGGTTGACGAAGTCACTCTTGAGGAGCCTTAGCTCCTACCATTCTCCGCCTCAGGTAATATCTTCCTTTATCTATTTTTGTTTTCAATGAGGACATTGTTTGAACCAGGCATGGGGGAGAGGACCTGAGGCATTTTGTTTATAGCATGCATATAAAAAAAAAGAGAAAATGAAAAAAAATAATAATAATAAATAAATAAAAAGTTTTGAGCTTAACTGGCTAAGTCCTGCATTCTTAAGCAAATCAGAACTCTACGGTAGACTTAATTAATTCTAGGGTAAAACTTTAGAAGCTAAATGACCTGCTAGCGTTAGACTTTTAGGGTCCTTTGTGGACTTAAAAACATAAGTAGGAGTTAAGTTGCGGACCATTTCTCAAGAGGTTGAGGAAGGGAAGCTAGGGTTTGAGTTAGAAGGTGGGGTAGTACCTGGAGTCTTATTCTACCTTTTGGTTTACGGGTCCTTGTAACCCAAGCATCCAAATTTCACACACTTGGTCTGGTAATCAACTTAATTTCTATCTTTCTGAAAAGAGATTTGGTTCTCTTAGTTTTGACCTAAGAGAGGCTTGAAAACACATTTTGATTGGAAGTGTTCCCACCGCAAGAGAGGTAGAGTATATACTCACCTTGAGGATGAGATGATAACATATTATCTCCTCGGCGCTTGTCTCTTAGGATATCCATCCTACTGGGGGCATGTAAGCGCATTGCGCGGTTCAGGTACCATGGGCGGCCCTATCTCGAAGTGCCGATTGCCATAGGCCTGAATTCGCTTAAGAAATCCATGGGCGATACTATCTCGAAGTGTCGATTGGCAGGAGTTCTTGGGGTCGTTATGGGCGGTGCTATCTCGAAGCATCGAAAGCCAAGCACCCTTTGAGGTATGGTAATGGGGACAATGAATCCGACACAGACCGTGTTGATAGCTGATCTGAGGTTAGACTTAGAAGAATCAAAAAAAAAAAAAAGTATATATATATATGTAAAATCCTTTAACTCAAATAACTCAGACCAATACACAGGCATGGATGCTTTAATCTCAGGGATCAATAAACTTTAGGGTAGAGTCAGAAATTAGGGAAACTTGTGCCTGCAACTTGTCTTTAGCCTACCTAGTCTGTAAATTAGCAACTACTTAGGAACCTTGGGTCTAGAGCCTGAACTTAATATGCTTCTGAAAGAAGACTAAGTGAGTTGACTAGTCTACTTGGAGTACTAGATTTTGCTTAATTTTGCTAGGGACTAGCAAAAACTAGGCATGGGGGTATTTGATTAGCCCATAGTTGTGGGCTATTTAAGTATTTAAGTGCCTACACATTAGGTTAATTCTAACATTTATTTAGTATAAATTAGGATGTAAATAGATTAATTCATAGTTTTAATTTAATTACATAATCCATGCATTGCATTCATATTTTAAGTGCATTTAGAATTAGCTTAGAATGACATTTATCTAATTAGATAACCAATTAGGTACATTATTTTTATTAACATAAAATTTGAGGGTCTGTATATAAATGACCCTAATATTTTAACATTATTTTCTTTATTCTTCTTCTTGTAGGAACGGATGGCTGCCGCTCCAACGTCGAACGGCCGCAGTGAAGAACCCATTCAAGGGAGAGCGGATGTGGTGGATCTGGTCGGGCGGATGATTTCAAATGTGTGCAGGCCACTACAAATGGAGGAGGGAGGCAGTCGAGCTCGGGAGGCCTCCACCATCGACCCACCACTGTGCAGAGAGACCTTCTCTCTTCCACTCCATACTGCCAGCCTCTACTGCGGCGACGAGTCTCCACCACCGTGGGCGTGTGGTGTGACAGGCCACACCGCCATCCGGAGCTCACCCGCATCACCGTGAGCACCTTAGTGTGCATCTCCCTCGCCGTCGTCACCAACCACCACCACCGCAATAACCGTCAACCACCCTTTCAGTAACTTAAGACGTCCGGGAAATTTCCCGGATGTCTGAAGCTACCCGCTCACCTCCAACAGCCCACGCCTTCCTCAGCCTACAGCACTCTCCAACCGCTCCCGCTCTCCACGTGCCTACAGCTCACGCCATCTCCACGCACTCACCGACTGCAGCGCCCTCTTCCCTGTGCCTGTAGACCCGTCCAACCGTGCCTGCAGAACTTCAACCGCACCCGCTGTCCACATGCCTGTAGCTCACACCATCTCCATGCGCTCACCGGCTGCAGCGCCCTCTTCCCTACGCCTGCAGACCCGTCCAACCGCGCCTGCAGAACTTCACCCGCACCCCCTCCCACGCCTGCAGACTAGCGCACACCTTTGCCCACGCGCCCACCAGCAGCAGCAGCCACCCCCGAACCTGCAGACCCGCACAACCGCACCTACAGAGCCACCAGCAGCAGCGCGCGGCAGTTCTCACGCTAACAGGCCGCGCATGCTCACCGGCTGTAGCACCTCCACCAGAGCTCGTCCGGCCACCTCCAGCTGCCGCGTTACTCGCCGCCACCACCGATTCGAAGCCCTTTGTCCAAGGGACCTCCTTCGAGCTTCCTACGCTCGGCCATCCGCTCCTCATCGCGCAAGACAAAGGGGAAAAATTCCCCTATTTTGCTACAGTAAACCGTCAATTAGAAATTATATTTTCTGCCATTGTCACTTTTTATTCATATTTTATTGATTCTGCATTGCGGAAAATATCCTCTAGTTCCTCAGAATTGCTATTTCATCATTGTTTCTTGCTTAAACCTTAATCTGAAGGCAATTTTGGCTTGATTCTTGTCCAAACTAACTTCGAACAAGCATTTTTAACTGGTGCAAATTTTAATACGTCATTGCCTCCCTGTGGATTCGACCCGCTCCTCTGCGAGTGGTTATTTTTTTCTTAAATATTGATTAGTCGATTTTTCCACCACATTAAACTGCAAACGACTTTAAAGCGAAAGATCGATGAGTCACCGTTTGCTACCCACATCGAATCCTCTTCATCCACTGATCCTCTCAGCACCTCCAGACTTTGATTTCGATCACAAACTCGACCGCTCCACCGTCGTCTCTCCCATCTTAAGCATACCTCTGGTGACCTCGACAACTCACTACATGCCACCCATGCACCAGCCGTCAACTCCAACACCTCCGCCGTGTCCACACAAGCAAAAGCACTCAAGAAATTGAGGGGATTACTGTGCTCATCACCTCCCCGAACACAACCGCCCTTGCACTCATTCTCCGCCTTCGCCAAGCTCACACATGCACCTTCACAGCACCCCACCGACACCACTACACTCGTCGTAGTCTAGCGATTCTTCTAAACCTATTTGACATGGCCATGAGGCCATTCTCTTGCTTTCAGGTATTCCACTGGAGCTCTGCCACTGCCCCAACTTCTCCTACTATGCCTTCAGTCCTCCGGCCACATCTGCTCTAGGTTTCAGTCCCAAGCTTCACGGGTGACTCCCAAGCATCCCTCCTGACCTTCAATTCCGCGCCACAAGATCGCCTTCGACTTCAATTGGATGAAGCTTCATCTGCTGCTATGCTGCAAAGCAAAGTAGGAAAGAAAGTCCCACATTGTGGGATTGGAAGCCTGCGACTCAAGTTAAGAGGGATTTCTGCCCATGACCCCTCGTGCAGTACATGAGGAGTCAGGTCCTTCCTCATGTCCTCTTCACTTCTCGGCTACCTATCACACCCCGGTAGCCTTGGTCCCTTGCCCAGGTCCGAATACCCATTAAGCTACCCGATTATAGACCCGATTAGCAAGTTTCATGGAAAGAAAAGAAGAAAGAGAGAGATAGGGGGTTTTTGCCCTTGCTTCTACCCTCTCTATACTTAGCTACTAAGAGGCTTTCATGCCTTTTATTGGTGCAATGCTGTACCTCTCTCTCGAGGCTTGAAGGAAAGAAGAAGAGGCTTTTTCCTCTATTGAAGTTGCTCCTTTGGAACACTTAAGCCATCTGGGGCTTATTTCTGTCATCTAATTTCTGACGCATTTGATTTTGTTGCTGAGATTATTATTCATATATTTTAGTATTTGTGAGGTTTAAACTTAAAGGGTAATTTGGTGATTCAAATCACCATTTTACCCTAATCTTTCTTCACATTGGTGTTTGGATCTATTGATATATTATTCTAATTTGTTCTTCTGATCTTAGTTGCTTATATTTTGCTTAGAATTGTGATTTGTGAAAATGAATTGCCATTATTGGTCCCAGTGAATGACCTCGTACTTGCGAGTTATAAATTTTAAGTTTTTTTGAGCAATTTTGACTTACATGATGATTACATCCTTTAAAACATCGATTTTGCACGTTAACATTTTCGCACCGTTGCCAAGGTGCAATGCGTAGTTTATCTTGATTGATTATAATTTTTGATTTGAATCTAACTTGCTTTATTTGATTTGTTGTTGCTGTGCAAGGTACACAGGAGATGATCAACCACATGATAACCACTCCAGGGGTAGGTAACCTCATTTCCCTCTCCAAGATTCTTACACCTATTAGGCATTTAAGGTACTTAGGGTTACTAACCTTCTTGATTGAGCCCTAAGTGACAAATTTGGAAGAAATTGATTGGACTAGAAAGAGCCAAATTAGGGTTTTCATCTTAGGGTTGAGAAATACACGTGGCTGAAAATCAAGAATTGACTTTCCTGCATCGTGTGCTACCTAAGCCCTTGCTTGAAGTTACCTAATCAAGGAGACCCTAAAATCAAGCTCTAATCATCCACTTGAATCTTAAAATTGGGACTTAAAAACATGGACAGGTCAGGTGAAATTGATCCATCATGTGGGTCAACCAATCTTCAAATTAGGTTGCCAAGCACAAGTCAATTCTAAACTCAAGTGATATTCTAAGCATCACAATTCAAGATTAAAATTTGTTAAACTTCAGAGGTCAAGTCACTCATTCCTGTTTATTTGGATCCGCGGTGACAAGGTCGGGTGGGGGAAACCCTGTAACCCTTGGGGTGCTCTACCGTGTAGGGTCATTGCGGGACTCTCCCTTCCTGGCTACCCTATTACTTCTCAGGTGAGTGACTTTCTGATCAAGAGGTATTATCTGCCTCGAACCTCCTTAGTCATCTAAGCATATTTGGGTGCCTCGATTGGGTTCGTCAAAACATTCTATCCCTCATCTACTCTGCTAGTGCATGTTCAGGAGGAGGTCCTTAAGGCCACCCTTGAGGCCTCCATTAGGTGTTCTCTCTCGTTGAGGCCAAGGCTCGACTCACTTATTTGTGCTACCTCCCGACCAGATCGATATCTCTTCTGATTCATCTAAGCCTATATCCCCTTCATCCATAGCCATGGAACACCTAGTAGAAGAAGAAAACAATCTTCAAAATCAGCTTCAATGCCTCAATGATCTATTCCATGCATTCATGAATCCACCACAACGTCCTATGAAGCGAGATCATTACAATCCCACTATGGTAGCAATCGAACCTAGAGTTCAAATCCCCGTTGGAGGACCTGATATTAAACTCAAGCCCAAAATGATTCATTGTATCCCTAAATTTCATGGGCTGAACTCCGAAGATCCATTCCAACAAATCAAACAATTCAAGCACCTAGCCCAGACATTCAGGACATCTTCCCAAGATCATGACATCCTGTTCATGAAGATGTTTTCCTTCTCCCTCATGGACAAGGCTGCCCATTGGTACCAAACCCTAACTCATCCAATCAACACAAGGGCGAAACTTCAATCCAAATTTCTGAAGAAGTTTCCCATTGGTCGGACAAAATGCTCTGAGGCACCAGATCACGCACTTTACTCAGAATGCGGTAGAACAACTTCATGAGGTATGGGATCGCTTTCTGGATCTCATGTGAAAATGCCCCCACCACCGAGTTCCTAAATGGGAATAAGTTCAGTCTTTCTACCAGAGACTCTATGAAGATATCAGATTATTTGTTAATGTGACCTATGGTGGCAACATCATGGGTCAACATAAGGATACCGTGTCAGAGATCCTGGAGAATATGTAGGAGAACTCCATCAATAATGAATCAATGAGAATGTTTGACAGGATGACTAATCATGCATTGATGAACACCCAGGGGGCACATGAGACCCAAGGCCTGTTCGCACCCATCGATCTAGTGCTAGTGGCCAGTCGCTTGGACAAGGGCTCGATTATCAAGAAAAAGGTGGATGAGGTGGCTTGACACAGGTAGAGAGCCACATCAGCACAGCAAAACCTGTTTGCACAACTGCTTTCTAGTAGAGAGGCTGTGCATAACATCTATCACCACTCTTCTCAGGGGTGGACTCATATCCACCCCCGTCTAATCCTAGTTTCAGAGGACACTCCGGAACATTCTACTCTAGTTGGGGGAACTCTAGACCCTCATATTCTGACTTCTTTGGGGTTCCTCAGACCTGCGAGGACCTCAATGCCAACCAGAATGATCCATTCTCAAACACTTAAAATCCTAGATGTCGTAATCATCCCAATTTTGGATGGTCTGGGAATAATCAAAATCCAAGATCTAAATTTCAGCCCTGACCATAAGCTCCATGCCCATATCAGCCTGTTCAGCCTAGGCCTAATCCAAATTACCAATCTCAGCTGACACGAGAAGATCAAATGACTCTAATCCTTCAAACCCTGGTTGACATTCAAAAGATGAATGTGGCTATGCAAAAATAGCACAAGGACGAGATCACAGAGGTTCGCAATCAGCTAGCATAGCTGGCAAATGCTCGCTTGCCTAGTGTACTTCCTTCCCAACCTCTATCTAATCCGGATATCATGCCGACCTAGAAGCACATTATGAACACAAATCAAGGCCAAGCACACTATGTTTATTAGGCCCCTTCTACTCCATCACCCGACAAGATGGAAGCTTCAACATCATATTTAGGATATTAGCAGCAGACACCTATTTTGCCTAACCGAAATCAAAATCTGGTGGGACTTAACTCTATCACCACCCGTAGTGGCAAATCAACTTAGGATCCACCATTTCCTAGCCACGACAAGCTTGAAAATTCAGAACCCAACCCTAGATTAGTGATTCAGGACACCCTGATGGGAATACCTGTTGGTGCTAGAGCACCACGATCATTTGTTTTGATGATAACAAAATGCGTGTTATTTAACATTTGCAATTTGAGTGCTAGATTTCAGGTCAATTGCAAATGTGGACGTGTTTAGACGGAACTCGAGCTCGCATCCAGGACGGATTGGAGGAGCTTGATGGAAAATAGAGGAGGTTCGCGTGGAGCGACAGATTGAAGATAGAAGACAAGAAGAATAGGATAGATTCTTTTTAATCCTTTCATGTACTTTTATCTTTATTTTTCTTGCTCTTTATTTTCCTTAGAAATTATGTTAAAGAGCCTCAAAGAACCCTAACAGTAGTCCTAGGAACACCGGCACAACCCTAGGATACTTAGGTTTTCTGTAGAATACTTAGAAAACCAATATAGGGTTCAAACAGACTTTCCAGACGTCTAATTCCCAAATCAGACGTCTGATAATGTATTTTAAGACGTCCGACTGTTGTTTCAGATGTCTGATAACTGTTAGGCTGGACATAGTTAGTTCTGTCTGATGAAATCAGACGTCCAGACCTTAGACCAGACGTCTTAGAAGACATCTGATGGATTTGGCAGACGTCCAATTAGTGGATCGTTGGCTGGCTTAGCAGACACTCAAGAATATGACCGTTAGAGCCTTATTAGATGTCCTTAGGCCTTTCTAAATGTCTGATAATTGACAGTTTTGCCTCGGCTGACCCAAAATCTCTTCTCAGAGATTTTCTAGCCGTTGCAATGTTTGGAAATCAATTCCCACAGTAAAAGTAGGTTTCCAGACGTCCAGACATAGTGCCAGACGTCCTGTATGTCGTCTGATGGACTTGCGTAAAAACCCTGTTTAGATCTGATCCAAGTGAGGGAGAGACCCGCCCAAAATCAGACGTCTGACCTTTGAATCAGACGTCTTATAGTGAACTTCCAGATGTCTGATGCTAGAATTAGACGTCTGATAAGCCTGTCAGAACAATGATTGTTCCTGATTTCGGGTTGATTCACTTGGGCTTTGTTCCCAACGGCTATAGAACCTTTCTTAAGCCTTCCAAAGCCTTCCTAAGGCCTCTATAAATAGAGGGGAGCCTTTACACACCTAGACACACCAAGAGAAACACAAAACACACACAAGATATACACCTAGAGAGACCAAGATACACAAGAAACAATTTGTATTACACTTTCCACTCTCTTGTGTCCTAGCTAGCTCTTGCTCTCCAAGCTCAAGCACCATTCTCTTGAGAGCATCAAGCTGTTGCGCACCCGCTCTCCCGCCGTAGTTCACGAGAGCAAAGTTGCGCCGTCGCGTGGCTCACGCACCGCGTCATCGTCGACGCACTCCTTGCAAATGGGAGTTTCCTAAATCCTATAGAAGCTTAGGTTTATTACTTTGTTGGCTCTATAGGTTTGTTGTTTATTTTACCTTTGTCTTTTGGTTGGGTATTCACTTTGCGAATTCCCATCTCCTTCGTGGGATAAAATCCTTCTCGTGGAGAGAAGGGGTTGAGGAACGCTACCCTCGTACTTGTAGCGTGGTTGTACTGAGGTTGAATCACCCTCGTTTTAAAGTGATTCGTTTAGTGGATTTGATCAACTAGGTTGATCTGAAAATCCTAACTCGAGAGGGTTAGGTGGTGGTTTTCACCCGGTTTGGGTTTCCACCTAAAATTACTTGTGTACTTGTGCGATTGATTTTTGTGAGATTGCTTTATATTTCAATTCCGCATTTTTTACGTTACGCTCATCTCACCCCCTCCAAGTAGGGAAATTACATTTGGTATCAGAGCAGGTTTTCCGCCGACAGGAGTAACATCCGCGGAAAGATCACATGGAGGGAAGCTGTTCCATAAGCAAGATTTCCGAGGGGTAGTCCACAACCCGTCTGCCGTTCCTCGACGGGAGCAACTACCCCTACTGGAAGTTGCGGATGAAGACGTGGCTTCAAGCCACCGACTTCACAGTCTGGGCCAGGTGCGAGACCCCCTTCGACATCCCAGAGAAACCCGCCGGAGGATACTCGCAGTAGCAGATCCGGGAGCTCTCTCTCAACGCGAAAACAATGAACGCGTTGTATTCCGCACTCAGCCCGGAGGAGTTCAACAGAATCTCGCAATGCGCCACCGCATACGAGATCTGGCACACACTCGAGGTAACTCATGAAGGTACCTCTAAGGTAAAAACTTCTAAACTCAATTTACTTTCACAAGAATTTGAGGCTTTTTCTATGAAAACTAACGAAACTTTAAGTGAGATGAAAACTAGATTCACTCTCATAGTAAATAACTTGAAAGCTTTAGGGAAGACTTTCATCAAGGGGGAGCTTCAAGGGAAGCTTCTTCCTTCCCTTGGACCGGAATGGGAACAGAAAGTCACCGCCATCGAAGAGGCGAACGAAATGGAGGAGCTCAACTTGGAAGATCTCCTAGGCAATCTGATGGCCTACGAGACTAAGTTGAAGCAGAAGAAGAAGGATACACCGGAGCCTAAACTAAAGAAGACTCTCGCCTTCAGAGCCGCGTCGGATAGCGAGGTAAGTTCCGACGACAAAGACTTTAGAATTTTACTTAAAAAATTTTCCAAGTTTTGTAGGGAATTAAAGAAAGAGAAAAAGGAGAAGAAGAAGGAAAAGGAGAAGAAATCCAAGAAGAAGGCGTTTCAAGCCACTTGGGACAATTCTAGCTCGGAGGAAGAAGAAGAAAAGACCATAGAAGAAGAAACCGCTTGCTTTGGCTTCATGGCCAGAGGAAGTGACAGCGAAAGCGAAAGTGACTCAGACAATGAGGTAAATCTCGATCTTCAAGAAGCTTTTAATGAACTTTTTGAGATTAGTAAATCACTTAGGATAGAAAATAAAAGCATTAAAAAGAACCTTAGTTTTCTTAAAAATGAAAATGATAGGTTAGAAATAAAACTTAAGGATCTAGAAACTTGTCCTAAAAATGATAACCTATTATTAGAAAATCATAACCTCATCAATGAAAATAATAAGTTGATTGAGGAAAATGATAGTCTAAAGTTAGAAATCTATGATTTAAAGACTAAGATGCAAACTATAGAAAAAGAAATTGCATGTCCTAGGGAAAATTCTAACAAATTAATCAACAAAGTTGATAATTTTTATAGCCCTAAGGTTGAGAAAGGTCTCCATCAAGGAGACCTTCTAACAAACCCGGATCCAAGCCCACTTGGATACCGAAAAAAAAATTAGAATCTTGTTTTGTAGGGTTCAGGGATAATTACAACATAAGGACTGGACCTACAAGCTCAAGGCTGGTCAACTCAAGTTAGGGGAACCAAGGAGTAGACCAAGGAGGAGAACAAGAAGACTGACGAGACGGCGAACAAACGACGGACCCGCCTTACGTCTACAACCAGATTGGAGACCGGCGCCGATGCCCAGGCCTCCAAGCTACGGATGGGAGCCCCATCCGATGTGGCATCCACCACCACCATTTGGGCCATTTTATTGGCCATGGTAGGTGAGGTAAAACCCTTTACCCTATCTTTTTATCATAAGCATTTAGATAGGGGGAGTTAAAATTAATGAGCTAATTGTCAATTTTTAAGGGGGAGATATAAGGTAGCTAAATTTCCTTTAGTAAGGGGGAGAAAAATAATAGCTATCTCATTGTTACAAAAAGGGGGAGGACATTACCTTTGTTAAAATAAATTCATAGAAGAGCATGTTTTAAGGGGGAGTTATATGAAATGTAAAACCAATCAAACCTTTTTGATAATGTCAAAAAGGGGGAGGATTTTTATGCATTATTATTTACGATTTTGTCATCATCAAAAAGGGGGAGATTGTTGGTGCTAGAGTACCACGATCATTTGTTTTGATGATAACAAAACACGTGTTATTTAACATTTGCAATTTGAGTCCTAGATTTCAGGTCAATTGCAAATGTGGACGTGTTTAGACGGAACTCGAGCTCGCATCAAGGACGGATTGGAGGAGCTTGACGGAAAACAGAGGAGGTTCGCGTGGAGCGACAGATTGAAGATAGAAGACAAGAAGAATAGGATAGATTCTTTTTAATCCTTTCATGTACTTTTATCTTTATTTTTCTTGCTCTTTATTTTCCTTAGAAATTATGTTAAAGAGCCTCAAAGAACCCTAACAGTAGTCCTAGGAACACCGGCACAACCCTAGGATACTTAGGTTTTCTGTGGAATACTTAGAAAACCAATATAGGGTTCAAACAGACTTTGCAGACGTCTAATTCCCAAATCAGACGTCTGATAATGTATTTTAAGACGTCTGACTGTTGGTTCAAATGTCTGATAACTGTTAGGCTGGACATAGTTAGTTCTGTCTGATGAAATCAGATGTCCAGACCTTAGACCAGACGTCTTAGAAGACATCTGATGGATTTGCCAGACGTCCAATTAGTGGGCCGTTGGCTGGCTTAGCAGACACTCAAGAATATGACCGTTAGAGCCTTATCAGACGTCCTTAGGCCTTTCCAGATGTCTGATAATTGACCGTTTTGCCTCGGCTGACCCAAAATCTCTTCTCAGAGATTTTCTAGCCGTTGCAACGTTTGGAAATCAATTCCCACAGTAAAAGTAGGTTTCCAGACGTCCAGACATAGTGCCAGACGTCCTGTATGTCGTCTGATGGACTTGCATAAAAACCCTGTTTAGATCTGATCCAAGTCAGGGAGAGACCCGCCCAAAATCAGACATCTGACCTTTGAATCAGACATCTTATAGTGAACTTCCAGACGTCTGATAAGCCTGTCAGAACAATGATTGTTCCTGATTTCGGGCTGATTCACTTGGGCTTTGTTCCCAACGGCTATAGAACCTTTCTTAAGCCTTCCAAAGCCTTCCTAAGGCCTCTATAAATAGAGGGGAGCCTTTACACACCTAGACACACCAAGAGAAACACAAAACACACACAGGATATACACCTAGAGAGACCAAGATACACAAGAAACAATTTGTATTACACTTTCCACTCTCTTGTGTCCTAGCTAGCTCTTGCTCTCCAAGCTCAAGCACCATTCTCTTGAGAGCATCAAGCTGTTGCGCACCCTCCCTCCCGCCGTAGTTCACGAGAGCGAAGTTGCACCGTCGCGTGGCTCACGCACCGCGTCATCGTCGACGCACTCCTTGCAAAGGGGAGTTTCCTAAATCCTATAGAAGCTTAGGTTTATTACTTTGTTGGCTCTATAGGTTTGTTGTTTATTTTACCTTTGTCTTTTGGTTGGGTATTCGCTTTACGAATTCCCGTCTCCTTCGTGGGACAAAATCCTTCTCGTGGAGAGAAGGGGTTGAGGAATGCTACCCTCGTACTTGTAGCGTGGTTGTACTGAGGTTGAATCACCCTCATTTTAAAGTGATTCATTTAGTGGATTTGATCAACTAGGTTGATCGAAAAATCCTAACTCGAGAGGGTTAGGTGGTGGTTTTCACCCGGTTTGGGTTTCCACCTAAAATTACTTGTGTACTTGTGCGATTGATTTTTGTGAGATTGCTTTATATTTCAATTTTGCATTTTTTACGTTACGCTCATCTCACCCCCTCCAAGTAGGGAAATTATAATACCATCATGAGCCCTAACTAGTTCATTTTTACCTAATAAAGAGAATAAAAGCTCCTACATAACCAACTGGAGGTCCTAATTCACTGAATAATCATTCTGAGATAAAAGCAAGAAACAAGGGGTAAAACTACAATTTTTCCATTGCAGTAAAACAATGGATTTTCTTAAAGGCTAAACACTGGTCAAACGATCTTAACATGATAATAAGTGGGTTGAATAAGATAGAAAAAGGTTCGTGTGAGTTTTGGGAATTAAATGACTTCTTGTAACCATAAAACAAATCCACTTGACTAAACAAGGATTTGGTCTTGATTAAATTCACCTAAATCCTCTAAAAGTCAAAGAAAAATATTCTCTAGGGTTTAGAACCTTCAATTTGGCCATTGGAACCCATTTTGACCTAGAATGGGGTCTCAGGCACATATTTGCCCTAAATTGGGTTTTTACGTAAATTGCCCCATCAAACGTGGTCAAACCAAAAATCCAACTTCGCCATTGGATTCCTTAGGCCTAAATTAGGTTTATACCAAAATTTGGACCTAAGGGGAACTCATCTTGACCAACTTTACAAATAGGTTCGACCCAATTAAAATTCTACCCATATCTTTCAAAAACCCTTGCATTTGACTCCCTAACTTTTTCATCATTCTTTACAATTAGGTCTCTCCACCATTATAGAGGAGGAATCCTACTCCGGCGAGATCTAGAAGGAGATTTCTCCCTGATTTCTCAGAGAATCCCCATAAAAAATGAAAGGGAGATTCTTTGGGAAATCCCCTCTAATGTGAACCCAATTTGAGGCCCTATTTGGTACCCAATCTCTCATGTGAACGCATGAGATATTTGGGTCTCTTTCGATTTACCATTGCTGGCGAACCTACCATGGTTGGAAGGTTGGCTTCCAAACACAAAACTAACCTCCAGGGCCTATTTAAGACACCCTAGATCGCCTTGCATCTCCTAAGCTTGAAATCAGCTGGAGAACCCCCTCAAATTCATCTCTCCTCCTCCGACCGACATGCTCAGCAAGCTTCGGTGGCCTCTCCTACACTCCATCGTTGCCTAGCCACAATACCGGTGGCAGGTTCCTCTCCCTTACGTTCATCCGCGTCGCGTAGCACCCACCGATGCCCCTGCCTCCCCTTCGTCCTCGTCGACCATCTTTACTGAGCATCTTCATCTCCGACGTCGGAAATACAAGCAAGACGCCATCTCTATCTCCCCCTTCATCTCTCCACCGCTAGATAAGTTCCTCTCACCCTCTACTCCCTTTCCCCCTCTTTATTTCCCTCAAAGGACTACTGTCGCACTCCACCACCATCATCCCCTTCGCCTCTAGCCACCAACTCCGGCGAGTTCGCTCCACTTCCACAAGCCACCTCCCTCCTCATCGACCGCTCCATAAGCTCCGCCTCAATGCTCTGATCATAACCCCCCACTCATATCACTCTGCCACTCACCCAAACGCACCCTCGAACAAACCCACACACATGGCCACAGTGTGCCCTAGGCAGGGTCTCTCAGGCATTCCCACACCATGCCGACCACCTCTGCACACTCGCCGTGTCTTGGCGAAGCTCCCTGAGCGTTTTAACATGGCTGCAAGGCTGTTGTGGTGATTTCAGGGGTAGGAGCTCTTCACCATTGACACCAGGCTTGAAGCTTGCTTGCAAGTTACTCCAGGTCATGCCCGCTCCACATCACAATCCCAGGTTGTGCGGAAAGACTTCGTGAACATCTCCAAGGATCCAATTGGTGTCGAGGGCCGTTGCTGCAGCTGCAATCGAAGGACCACCTTTGCTGTAGGCACGTGCGAAGGAGGTGGGAAGATAGTCCCACCTTGGAAAGTTTCAAGGTGCTTCACCCACATAAGTTGAATTCTTGCCATAGGCTTTTCGCCTCCAGCTCACACGGTGAGGTCCCTCTCTCACCAGACCCAACCGCCTCCTTCGCGACCACGCCTCGCAGAACTGGTGACCTGGCCCAACTTGTACACCTTGCCCACCACCGCACGTCGGTGGGCCTAGTCCCAGGTGTGTACATGACCCAATTACCCGGGAAGCGTGGCTCTGGGAGAGCCGAAACCAAGAGAGAAGAGAGAAGAGAGTTCGCGTAGGTAGGGGGTTGGTTTTGCTTTGCAGGCCGAAGAGAAGAAGAAGGAGAAGGCAAGGAAGCAGAGAAGGCTAAGGTAGAAGAAGGAGCTGAAGGCAAAGGGAAGGTAGCTGGAAAGAAAGAGAGAAAGAAGAAAGGCAAAGAAGAAGAAGAAGGTAGAGGAAGCTAAGGGCTAAGGCAAAATCAGAAGAAAGAAAGGAGGAGACAGAGAACAGAGAAGAAGGAAGATAAAGAAGAAGAGAAAGAAGGAAGAAGAAAATAGAAGACAAAGGTAGCTGGCAGAGACAGAGAAAGAAGAACAGAAGAAGTAGAAGAAAAGAAAGAGCCAAGCACTATAGCATAATCATTCTAAGGCATCTGATTCACAAATCAGACATCCAATTTTGAGTTCAATTGACATACATTGGTTCCTTTAGTATGTTGTGCCTTACATTTACTCCTATCTTTTTGCACTATAACATTGATCTTATTGCATATTCTTTTAAATGCTAAGTGGTGATCTTGATTTCTAAACCATAATTTGCTCCCTTTGTTCGATCTCAAACTTTAAAATTCGAGTAATAAAATTGTATTTGTTTTGAATGCTTTTTCGGCTATACTACAATGCGACCTTTTTAAAACCCGATCAAGCGACCACAAACATTTTGGAGCCGTTGCTGGGGAGCAATAGGCGATTTAGAAATCTTGATTTCAATTGCTGATTTGGTACTAACTTGATATATCACATTTTGCTATGATTATTTCAGGGGAGATGATTCAACAAAAGACAGCCGCACATCAAACATGCCCGGGGCAGGTAATTTATGATTAATCTCTTTCTCTTAAGCCCCTCATTCTAAAAAGGAAGAAAAAGATAAAATCAGTTAGGGCTACTTGCTTTCCATGTCTAGCTAATTCACCAAGTTGCCTGATTTGATTTCAACAACAATATTGATTTGTGCACCCATTTAAGTTAACAAGGGCTACCACCTTCTTGATTGAGCCATAGATACTATATTTTTGCAAACTAAATTGGACCAAGATTAGAGCTAAATTAAGGATTTCAATTTAGGGTTTTAGCGACACACCTTCATAAGCAAGAATCAACTCTCCTAAAAGAGGTGTGCCTAAGCCTTGGTTGGAGAGATCTATTCAAGAAAATCCTAAAATTTAGGCTCTTAATCTCACTTGAATCCTAAAAGAAAGGACCTAAAACTCCTCAAAGGACAAATAGGTGAAGTTGACCCACCTTGTTGGGTCAACCAACCTTGAAATTAAGTAACTTTCTGCACTCAATACATCTAAAGTTCAAGTGAAATCTTAAGCACCCTTGCTCTTAATTAAAACTGGTAGACTTAAGAGGTCAAGTCCCCATTCTAGTCTACCTAGAACATCAGTGACAAGAGAGGTCCGGTGGGGGAAATCCTGTAACTCATGGGGGTGCTCTACTGTGTAAGGGTCTTTGCGGGACTCTCCCTCTTTGGCTGCCTATGTATTTCTTAGGTGGACGGCTTTTTGACTAAGGGGTATCATCCACCCTGAACCTCTATAGTCAACCAAATTTTTGGGTGTCTTGATTGGGTCCATCACATTCTACTCTCATCTAAACCATCGGTGCATGGTCGGTAGGAGGTCCTTAAGACCATCCTTGAGGCCTCCTTTAGTGATTCACTTCCGTCGAGGCCAAACCTTGACTTTCGTGTTTGTGCAGCAACCCCATCACATTGACATCTCCTCTGATTCATTTGAACCAAATTCTCCTTCCATCATAATGGCATAACCAGTAGAAGAGAATAACCTTGAAATCCAACCTCAGCGCCTTAATGATTTATTTCAAACCTTTGTAAACCCACCGCGGCATCCTATGATGCGAGATCACTACAATCCCTCTACGGTGGCGATCAAACCTCAAGTCCAAATCCCAGCTGGAGGTCCTGATTCTGAACTCAAGCCCAACATGATTCATGCTATTCCTAAGTTTCATGGGCTTAATTCTGAGGATCCCTTCCAGCACATCAAACAACTCAAGCATCTGGTCTAGACCTTCGAGTCAGATGTCTAAAATTAGGATATTCTTCTCATGAAGATGTTCTCTTTCTCTCTCATGGACAAAGCAGCTCACTGGTATCAGACTCAAATGCGTCCAATCAACACATGGGTTGAACTACAATCTGAGTTTTTGAAAAAGTTCTTCCCAGTTCGTGGGACAAATGCCTTACGACACCAGATCACACACTTCACCCAGCAGTCTGGAGAACCCCCTCATGAAGCATGGGACCATTTCCTAGATCTCATGCGAAAGTGCCCCAATCACGGAGTTCCTAAATGTGATCAAGTCCAGTCTTTTTTCCAAGGACTCCGTGAAGATATCCACTTATTCGTCAATGCAACCTACGGACGAAATATCATGGGTCAACACGAAGACACTGTGTGGGAGATTCTCTAAAATATGTGCGAGAACTCCATCAATAATGACTCCATAGGCTTATTTGATAGAACGAATGCCCACGCATTGATGAATCCAAGGGGAGCACATGAGACACAGGGCCTGTCTGCATCCGTCGACTTGGAGTTGATGGCCAGTCGGTTGGACAAGGTCTCTATCATTGATAAGAAGGTGGACGAGTTGACTCGACATCTGCAGCGAGCCACCTCTTCTCAAAACCCATTTGCACAGCTACCTTCTGGGAGGGAAGCTGTGCATAACATCTATCACTGATCTTCTCAGAGGATGGACCCATATCCACCCCCGCCTGACTCTAGGGCTGGAGGAAACTTCGATCTTACCTACTCTAGTTGGGGGAAATCTGAACCCTCATAGTCTGACTTTCTTGAGGTTCCTCAGACCTGCAAGGACCTCAATGCCATTTAGAATGACCTATTCTCTAATACCTATAACTTTGGATGGTAGAATCATCCCAATTTCTTGTGGGTGGGAAATAATTAGAATCAAAGACCACCATATCAACCCCATCCACAAGCTCCTCATCCATATCAGCCACCTCAACCTCAGCCTAACCCCACCTATCTATCTGGCCAACTCAGACAGATCAAATGACTCATTTTTCACACTCTTGCTAACATTCAGAAGACAAATGTGGTTATGCAAAAATAGCACAAGGATGAGATCACAAAGGTTCGCAATCAACTCACCCAGATGGCGAATTCCCACCAACCTGGCACACTCCCTTCTCAACCTCTGCTGAATCTGAATAACGTGCTGAACCAGAGGCGGGAATTATCATGCCCCTTCTATTCCATCACCCAACAGGATGGAAGCTTCGACATCATATGCGGGATTTCAGCAGCAACCACCTATTTTACCAACTCCAAACCAAAACCATGCAGGACTGAATTCTGTTACAACCCATAGTGGCAAAGCAACACAAGACCCACCTTATCCAAGCCACTTTTAGCCTGGTAGCAACTGAAACCCTAGGATAGTTATCTAGGACACCCCTATCCCAGATCAAGAACCTAGACCTATTCTAGAAGAACCATACAAGGTTCCATTTCCCAAGGCCTTGACCAAGGGAAAGAGGATAACCAAACCCGTTACACCTGAGGAGGACCTGGTCAAGATCTTTGAATAGGTCCAAATAAACATCCCCTTAATGGATGCGATCCGCCATGTACCGGCTTACGCACGACGTGTGTACACCTAAGCGTAAGCCACGAACCAAAAGTGGGAGTCCAATCGTTCTGTTAGAGCAAGCCAGCTCTGTAGTTTTGAGCAAACTCCCACCTAAGGCAAAAGACCCAGGTACTCCTCTGATTTCCTGTACCATTGGTGATACCCAGTTTGATAAAGCTTTATTAGATCTAGGAGCCTCCATAAACCTAATATCGACATCCCTACTGGACCACCTTGAGGAATCTGAGCTCAAACCGACAGAGGTGACATTATAGTTGGTTGATCGATCTATTAAGTCACCTAAAGGAGTTCTTGAGGATGTCATTGTTAGGGTTCGGGATTTCTATTTCCTGGTGAACTTTGTAGTCTTGGACATGGATGCTCTAGAAAACCTAACGGATACACCAATTATACTAGGGAAACCCTTTCTGGCCACTACTAGGGCCAACATAAATTGTAAGGAGGGTCAAATTGAACTGAAATTCGGGAACCAAACATTAAAAATCGACATCTTTAGGTCCCAACAAGGGATTAATTACGGTGTTATAGAATAGATATGTGATATCAAAGCCGTGGTTGACGATTTGTACATTGAGGAAAACCTGACAACTTCTGATCAACCACAAAAGGATCAAAGCCCGCAATTAGAGGAGTCTAAACTTGACTTAGACACACCCATAACTCCTTCCCTTACTCTTGATACACACCCTGAACCACCCGCTACTACTAATAACCCTGTTCTAGAACTCAAGCCTCTTCCTGATCATCTGAAGTACATATTTTTGGGTTCCAATCAGACATTTCCTGTGATTATCAACTCTAGACTCACACTTGATCAGGAATCCCGTCTGATTACTGTTCTCCAACAACATCGTAGAGCCATTGGATGGACTCTCGATGATTTGATTGGTATCAGCCCCTCCTACTGCACACACCGTATCTATACTGAAGAGGGCACACGACCTTCCCGTGAAATGCAAAGGCATCTGAATCTTAATCTGCAGGAGGTCATGAAAAAGGAGATCATCAAGTGGTTAGATGTAGGGATCATCTACCCGATCTTCGACAATCAGTGAGTGAGTCCAATCCAGGTTCTTCCTAAGAAGGCAGGACTCACCGTGATCTTGACTGAAACTGGAGAAATCATACCGACCCATGTGGCGAATTCATGGAGAGTCTACATTGATTACAGAAGACTCAATTCCTCCACAAAGAACTATCATTTCCCACTACCGTTTATTGATCAGATCCTCGAGAAACTAGCTAGAAATTGGTTCTTCTACCTTTTGGATGGGTACTCCAATTATAAATGGGTGGCAATCCATCCTGAGGACTAAGAAAAGACCACTTTCACCTGCCCCTTCGGAATGTACGCATTCCGAAGGATGCCATTCGATCTCTGTAATACACCTGCTACTTTTCAGTGGTGCATGCTTGCCATATTCTCAGATATGGTAGGTGATTATATGGAAGTCTTCATGGATGACTTTTCAGTATTCGGAGAATCATTTGACGATTGCCTCCTACACTTGGTCCAGATCCTCAAGCGGTGCATTGACGTGAATCTGGTTCTTTCCTGGGAAAAGAGCCATTTCATGGTGCTTGAAGGAATTGTCCCGGGACATCTCCTATCAGAAAAAGGCATCTAGGTTGATCGAGCCAAGGTGAATTTGATTTCCAAACACCCTATGCCTAGCTTGATCAAGGACATCCGATCTTTTCTGGGGCACGTCGATTTTTACCATCGATTCATTCCTGATTTCTCAAAGATCGCGCGTCCCCTGATCACTCTGCTATCTAAGGATGTACCTTTCGAAATCTCCAAGGAATGCACTAAAGCATTTGAAATCCTCCGTGATCGAGTTACCCAAGCTCTGATCCGACTGTCCCCTGATTGGTCTCAACCCTTTGACATCATCTGCGATGCATCTGATTTCACTATAGGAGCAGTACTTGGGCAGAAAATTGATGGGAAACACGTGGTCATATACTACGCTAGCAAGACACTTGACTACACTCAGTGTAACTACATAGTTACTGACAAAGAGCTGCTAGCCGTAGTATTTGCCCTGGAAAAATTCAGATCATATCTCCTGGGTTGCTGTGTTATCATTTATTTTGATCACACAGCTGTAAGGCATCTCTTAGCGAAGAAGGACGCGAAACCTCAACTAATCCACTGGATCTTGCTGTTGCAAGAGTTTAACCTCGAGATTAGCGACAAAGTGAGAAAATAGAACATGGGAGATGATCACTTGTCCCACCTTCCTTCTGAGATTATCGACCCCTCCGGACCCATCATGGAACATTTTCCCGATGAGCACCTCTTAACTATCAGTATAGGGCTTCCATGGTTTGCTGATCTAGTAAACTACCTAACATCACATCAGATCCCGTCAGATTGGCCGAAGGCCAAGAAGGATAAATTGCTTTCCGATGACATGTATTACTTCTAGGAAGACCCATATTTGTTCTGCATCGGTGTTGATCAAATCATTCGACGATGTGTCGCAAGAGCATAAATTTAGGACATCTTGTCCTTCTGCCATGACCAAGCATGCGGTGGACAGTTCTCAAGTCATAAAACTGCAGCGAAAGTCCTCCAGTGTAGCCTCTATTGGCCCACAATTTTCCAAGATGCATACAATCACTGTAGGGCATGCATTGATTGCCGGACCTTAGGTAACATGAGCCATCATGATATGATGCCCTTACAGCCGATTCTTGTATGCGAAATCTTCGACGTATGGGGGAATGATTTTATGGAACACTTTCCTATTTCGAATGGCTTTGAGTACATTTTGCTCGCTATTGACTACGTGTCCAAAGGGATCGAAGCCATTCCAACCCAAACCAATGATCATAAGGTGGTTATCAAATTCATTCATCAGAAAATCTTTTCGTGGTTCAGGATTCCACGTGTAATAATCTTTAATGGAGGGACCCATTTTATGAACGCTCAGTTCTGGTCATTGATGACCAAATACGGTGTGTCACACTGAATCTCTATTCCTTACCACCGCCAAACTAATGGTCTAGCAAAGCTATCAAATCAGGAGATCAAGAAAATCCTCCAGGTTACTATTCAACCTGACAGGAAAGACTGGTCATCTCGACTTCCAGAAGCTTTTTGGGCTTATAGGACCGCCCACAAAACCCAATTAGGTATGTCTCCCTTCAGATTGGTGTATGGGAAGGCATCCCACCTCCCCATCGAATTGGAGCACAAAGACTATTAGGCAGTACGAAACTGCAATCAAGATCTTTCTAAGGTAGGAACCCATAGAAAGCTTCAAATGAGCAAGATCGGTGAATTACACCACGACGCATATGAGAACTAACGAATTTACAAAGAGTGGGTTAAGGCCTTTCACGATAAGCACATATCCAGAAAGATCTTCCACCTTGGTCAAAAAGTCCTACTCTTTGATGCTAAGCTTAAACTGTTCCCAGGAAAACTCAGATCGAAATGGATCAGACCTTACCTTGTCCGATGAATCTTCAGACATGGAGCATTGAGATCAGTCCACTCAGCCACGATTCAGAACCTTTCATCGTGAATGGTCAGAGACTCAAAATGTTGATTGACCTTATCGATACAAATTTGGCTGACCTTTACCCTCCATTCTCCCTGAGCTCATTGCACCCAGCAGATGGCGTAAAACTCAGTGCTTAACTGGAGGTAGCCCATAATTTTTTGAAAAGCTTGAAACCTTTCTTGACATTCCTATGCTGAATTCATATTGCACTTTAGGGTTCATCCATTAGAACAACCGACCCCACCTCAGGTAGCCATACCCGAGCTTTGAAATCGTTCGCAACAGTCACCTCGACCATTCGCCCACCTAGAACCTTCTCTAATGAATGATCTAAGCTAAACTTGAACCCACCTAATTTATAATGGGGACATTGCAAATCGTAAGCATGGGGGTGTATGAAAGTGAAAAATGCCGTGAAAATCATCTCACAAGAAAAGGTTTCAACAAAAAATCACATATCCCAAAAATACCAAAAAAATGAAAATTTTTTTGGAAAAGAACAAAAAAATTCTGAGGGGAGAGAAAATTTTGAGGCCATACAAATCATGAGGAGAAAAAGGGGAAAAGTGAAAAATGTCAAAAAAGAAAAAGGAGCGTAAGTTGAAAAGAAAAAGAAAAGAGATAGTCATTAGTAAGAAATTAAGGGATTAACTGAGTTCTAGACCATATCAAGAAAAATAAAACGAAAGGAAAAAAAGTGCTAAGGAAACACAAAAGAGATGAGTAGGAACGCTGATCTTAGGCCTCTTGTGCTAGACTCCCGAGCTTAAAAATTCAAGTATCTGCTACGATCTGGATAGTCCTCAAGAGGTTGGGAAAAATGCGAAGCTTAAATATTAGGTCTAAGGCTTAGGGAGTATTCGGCCTCGTTAATTGACCTCTAGTTTGCGAGACTCGATAACCTAAGCACCCCAATCCACACATAGTCTGGTTCAGTGTGCATAAGTATCAAAATCACGCAAATGCATTTAAACTCTTCTGAAAAAAGTCTCCTAGATTAGGAGCCGTCGATCAACACAAGTTGATTTGGACAAGTTCCCAGTGCAAAGAGGTGGGAAGTTCCCCTTGAAGATGCGCAATAACATATTGTCTCCTTGATGCTTGTCTCCTAGGATATTTACATATCCTATTAGGGGCATATAAGCACCCTACGTTGGTTCAGATGCCATGGGCGGCATTATCATGAAATGTAGATTGCCAAGGTCTATATTTACCTACAGAATGCCATGGGAGGGATTATCTCGAAATCTCGAAAGCTAGGGTTTTAGGGCTTGCCATGGGTGGTGCTATCATGAAGCATCGATTGCCAGGGACCCTTCGAGGATTGATGATGGGGACTAGGAATCCAATACAGACCACGTTGAGAAGCCAATTTGAAGCTAGAAATAAAAAGCAAAGAGGGAGAAAACTCTCCAAACAAAGACAAAACCCCTTGTCTCTCTCTTACAAAAAACACACTGCAAACTAAATCGAGGCTAAAATATGTTACAAGCATGGGTGCTTTAACCGCGGAGTCCAACGAAGTGTAGGATAGTTCCTGTGGGCCTGAGAAACCTTTGCGGCGGACTGAGGTTAGAGCTGGTTAGGTCTGAATCTTGGTTGGTACTTGAGTACCTCTAGGCCTACTATTGTCATTCTAACCTAATCAACAGAAAAAAAGGCACTCATCATAGTTTTCGAACATCAAGGAACTTATGGTCTAGAATCAAAGTTAAAACCTTAAAATTTTGTCAAGGGACTAGCAAAAGCTAGGCATGGGGGTATGATGAGAATACCATCAAGAGTCTTAACTAGCTCATTTTGACATAATAAAGAGAACAAAAACTCCTACATAACCAACTGGAGGTCCTAATTCGTTGAATAATCATTCTGAGATAAAAGCAAGAAACAAGGGGTAAAATTGTAATTTTAGCATTTCAGTACAACAACGGGTTTCCTCAAGGGCTAAACACAGGTCAAATGGTCTTAACAAGATAATAAGTGGGTTGAATCAAACAGAAAAGGGTTCGAGTGAGTTTTGGGAATTAAATGACTTCTTGTAACCCTAAAACAAATCCACTTGACTAAACAAGGATCTGGTCAGGATAAAATTCACCTAAACCCTCTAAAAATCATAGAAAAATATTATCTAGGGTTTAGAACCATCAATTTGGCCATTGGAACCCATTTTGACCTAGAATGGTGTCTCAGACACATATTTGCCCCAAATTAGGTTTTTGCATAAATTGCCCAGTCAAAAGTAGCCAAACCCAAAATCCAACTTCACCATTGGATTCCTTATGTCCAAATTAGATTTTTACCAAAATTTGGACCTAAGGGGAATACATCTTGACCCACTTTGCAAATAGGTCTGACCCAATTACATTTCTACCCCTATCTTTCAAAAACCCTTGCATTTGACCCCATAGCTTCATCATTCTTTGCAATTAGGTTCCATTGCCATTATAGCAGAGGAATCCTACTCCTACGAGCCCTAAAAGGAGATTTCTCCCTGATTTCTCACAGAATCCCCTTCAAAATTGAAAGGGAGATTCTCTTAGAAATCCCCTCCAATGCGAACTCAATATAAGGCCCTATTTGCTACCCAATCTCTCATGCAAATGCATGAGAGATTTGGGTCTCTTTCAATTTACCATTGCCGTCAAACCTACCTTGCTTGGAAGCTTGGCTTCCAAGCACAAAACCGACCTCCAAGGCCAATTTAAGACACCCCAGATCGCCTCCCATCTCCTAAGCTTGAAATCAGGTGTATAACCCCCTCAAATTCGTCTCTCCTCCTCCGACCTGCTCACTCAGCAAGTTCCGATGGCCTCTCCTACTCTCCCCCATCGCCTAGCCATAATACCGATGGCAAGTTCCTCTCCCTCACGATCATCCGCGTCGCGTAGCACCCACCAACGCCCCTAACTCCCCTTCGTCCTCGCCGACCATCTTCATTGAGCATCTTCATCTCCGGTGTTGGTAACATGAGCCAGATGCCATCTCCGTCTCCCCATTCGTCTCTCCACTGCTAGATAAGTTCCTCTCACCCTCTACTCCCTTTCCCCCTCGTTATTTCCCTCAAATGACTACTAAGGTAGAAGGAGCTGAAGCCAAAGTGAAGGCAGCCTGCAAGAAAGAGAGAAAGAAGAAAGCCAAAGAAGAAGAAGGTAGAGGAAGCTAAGGGCTGAGGCAAAATCAGAAGAAAGAAAGGAGGAGCCAGAGAATAGAAAAGAAGGAAGAAGAAGATAGAAGACAAAGGCAGCCGGCAAAGATAGAGAAAGAAGAACAAGACAAGAAGTAGAAGAAAAGAAAGAGACAAGCACTGTAGCATAATCATTTTAAGGCATCTGATTCACAAATCAGACATCCAATTTTGAGTTCAATTGACATACATTGGTTCCTTTAGTATTTTGTGCCATACATTTACTCCTATCTTTTTGCACTATAACATTATTCTTATTGCATATTCTTTTAAATTCTAAGTGGTGATCTTGATTTCTAAACTCTAATTTGCTTCCTACGTTCGACCTCTGACTTTAAAATTCGAGTAATAAAATTGTATTTGTTTCGAATGCTTTTTCGACTATACTACAACGCGATCTTTTTGAAACTCGATCAAGCGACCAGAAAGGTTATCCCAAATGAGGAAATTAACTCAATTCTAGAGGAACCGACTGAGGTTCCATTTCCTGAGGCCTCAACCAAGGGAAAGAGGCAATCCAGACCTATGGCTTTAGAGGATGATCTAGTCAAGCTCTTCAAGCAAGTCCAGATAAACATTCCCTTGATGGATACAATCTGCCACGTACTGGCATATGTTAGATATCTGAAAGATGTATGTATGCCTAAGCGTAAGCCGCGAACCAAGGGTGGGGGTCCGATCGTCTTGTCAAAGCAAGCTAGCTCGATCATTTTAAGCAAACTCCCGCCAAAGGACAAAATATCCTAGTACCCCCTAATCTCCTACAAAATCGGAGATATAGAATTTGATCAAGCCTTATTCGATCTAGGAGCTTCCATAAACTTGATATCTATATCCCTACTAGACCATCTTGAGGAATCTGAGCTTACCCCGATAGCGATGACTTTGTAGTTAGCTAACCGATCGATCAAGTCACCTATTGGAATCCTCGAGGATGTCCTTGTTCGGATCCGTGATTTCTACTTCCTTGTGGATTTTATCGTGCTAGACATGGATACTCCTGAGAATCTAAAGAATACACCGATTATATTAGGAAGACCATACCTGGCCACAACTAGGGCAAACATAAATTGTGAAGAGGGCCATATCGAGTTAAAATTTGGAAGCAAGACATTAAAGAATGATATCTTTAAGGCCCAAAATGGAATTAACTATGGGGCCATTGAACAAGTATGTGATATCAATTCTGTGATTTAGGACCCACTCATAGAAGGAGACCTGATTGTTTCCGATCCTCAACAACAAGAAGATCACAACCCATAGCTAGAGGAGCCTAAACTTGACCCAGATACACCTACAGTTCCTACCTTTTCTCTTGAGCCCCACCTCGAACCTTCTGCTGCTGTTAATAATCCTGTTATGGAGTTGAAACCCCTCCCAGATCATTTCAAATACATCTTTTTGGGTTTAAACCACTCATTTCCTGTGATCATCAATTTCCAACTCACACCTAACCAGGAAACAAAATTGACTTCTATCCTCCAGTAGCATTAGAAAACCATTGGATGGATTCTCAATGATCTGACTGGCATCAGTCCCTGCTATTGCACACACTGTGTCTACACAGAAGAGGGCTCATGACCATCTTGAGAAATGCAGAGACTACTCAATCCGAATCTACAGGTGGTCATTGTTGGACAAACGAATTGCTACACTAACGTGTTTGGTTTTAAAACCTTGTCGTTGTAGCTTGAAAGTGAAGAATTCGTGTTCAACAAATAAAATTTATACCAAAATTGAAATTCTGGGTCGAACACAGGGGGGCTACGTCGATCTATGTATGCAATTATATTCTTTTTTTAGAATTTTTCCTGAAAAGTGAGGCGATGTAATTACAATGAAGCTATTACAACAATCAGACTAAAAGGAAGAGAGAGAGAGAGAAAACATGCATTCAATATTTCAAAATGTTTATACAATAAAACCAACTAAGAATTACACTAGAAAGAGGGAAATCAGCTACACTAGAAAGCAGAAAAATTCTATACTAGAAAGCTATAAAGAAGAATGGGAGAGAGAAGTTATCCTCCTCGACGGTCGCCTGGAGGACAAGCCGGATGGGACAACGCCTGGATGAAGGAGAATGGAGCAAGACGAAGGAGGACAAAGCTGAAGAATAGGAACGGGGAAGCATGTCGTCGTCGTCGCGGGATCCACTTCCAAATGGGGATGAAAATTTGGACTTTATCTCGCGAGGAGCATCTCAGGTGTGGGACAAGCTTCTCTTGAGCTTTGGAGAGGTAGAGAATAGAAGGAAGGGATGAGAATTTCATGTGGAGGGGGTCTCCTTTTATAGTTACAAGGAGTGGGGGAAAATTAGTCATTACATCTTTAAAACATTAAATAAGGGGTCTTTAGTGACGGATAAAACCGTCGCTAAAGCCCCATCATGGGTGCAGTGGGCACTGCCCGCGTGACTGCTGGTTTCCATGCACGCTAAACGCTTACGCACATTCGCTGAATCTCAGCCGTCTGATCGCGAGATCAGACGGCCTAAGATGCACCTTCACTGCTCCTCAACGCGTGCCCACCCGCGTGCGATGCCAGGTGAGGCTCAGGCATGCGATAGTGTGTAGGCGCGGAGCGCCCACAGCCACCCGATCAAGATCTGACGCTCGCCCACGCCTGCTCTTCTGCGCCACTCGCCCTCTCGCGTGATTCGATCCCGTGCCAGCGCCTCACGATAGAGCACTGAACCGCTGCACTACGACAGGCAAAAGGTCTCACGGACATTTTGAAGTGCATGCATCCACAGCTGTTGGATCTAGATCTAACGGCCCAGAAGCGACGCTCTGATTGAAGAAGAGAAGGCGCGACGGTGCTTGAGGGCCGATTGGACGGCTAAGATGGCGCCACGAGGTGCCATCTTGGCCATCCATCTTCTGGATGAGTAGATGGCGCCACGTGGTGCCATCTTGGCCATCCATCTTCTGGATGAGTAGATGGTGCCACGGTTGTCGAATTGAGTTGATTTTCGCATCATTAGGTTGCGATCGTCGATCCGAATCCATCCATGCGGTCGGATTTGTTGTTTGAAGTGTGGATTTACACCATCTTGGCCCTTGATGTTCTAGAGTTCCCAATGTCTATCTGATGCTACAGATGCCTGATTAGGGCGATCTTGGAGTCGTTGAACTCCAATCATTGCCCTGATCATATCTGTATGGTTGGATCTTCGATCTAAGGGCTCGATAAAAAGTTTGCCCTGTCCAAGCACATAAAAGGAGATAATTAACCTCCATTTTATTCAAACTACACTAAATTCAAGATGATGCATGTTATGCATTATTTATAGCATGCAATGCAATCCTATGCTTAAGAACATGCATAAATAGACATCTTAAGTAATGTAAATGTGTTTACATCATAACCCCATGCCTATCTTTTGCTAGTCCCTAGCAAAAACTATATGCTATTTATAAAAGAATTAGGTTGGATTATTTGGGCATGAGTTATTTTCAATCATTAAGAAACTGTCTACTTAGGATCTGAACTTTCAAAGACACAATAGTGCCCGAGTATCTACCAAAATGAAGACCGCCCCAAGCCCTCACCATATTCAAAGAAAAATTTATTTTTCTCTTTTTTCTCTTTTCTAATTTTTTTTTGATTTTCAAGTTTTAGGGTTTAAGAGTGGCTTTCTACGGCCATTCAACTCACCCAAGATTTGATGAGAACTCCAAGTTCTAAGCATCTTATTGTGAATGTGATAGACTCGTTGACCGGCAATTAAAATGAACTTCGGATTTCTACGCCTTTAGGTGACCTCAAAAAGAATTCTGCCTAAAGGTGTATCTTTACAACCGGTAGCTTTCTCCCTACTTTTATTTTTTTACAAGGTCAACACAAGGGTGAATCCAGTGTTTATCTCCCTCGTTTATTCTACTTCTCCGCTTCTTCCTAAGTGTTTTGGGAATTTTCAGTGCATTTATTGAGCTGGGTTCTGGACAACGGTCGATGAACTGTTACCACTGACAACTTGCCAGCCATACTCGTACGGGAAGTGTGGTTTATTTCTTTTTTTTCTTTTCTCCTTTTCTTTTTGATTTTTTTTTTAAAGTAGGTGGCTTCCCTGTCTAAGATTTACTTAAAGGCAGCAAAAAGAGAAAGGTCCAGTGACTGGGCTCTGGACAACCTACCTATGGGCTGTTACCCACGATAACTTGCCAGCCATATCACCCTAGACGGTTCATTAGCTACCCAATTTCCGTTAGAATCGTCAAATAATGAGTCAGTGTAAAGAAAGTGTGTAGATCCTTAAAACTCAAAAATTCCCTCAAATCAGAGGGTGGGTTGATAAGTCGTGTATTTATCACCCAAACTTATTTATTCCAATTACGATAGAATTAAGATGGTGAGGACTCGAGAGACAAATCCACATTTTAGCGGATAAATGGGCTAATTAAGTCTAAAGACCTGAAGGGTCTTTGTGTTCAGATCCTAATGTAAAATTTCCTAAGATTGAAAAGTCCTAATGTCCAACTAATTCTTTGTAATTTTGATTTTTCTTTTATGTATAAGTAAGAAGAGAAAAATAATTTACATGAATTTCACAAAGCTGACCAAATGATTAAAAAATGAATCCACCCCCCCATGCCTAGCTAATGCAATGTCCTCATTGAAAAAGAGACATGAAAGAAAGGGTAGAATGTGAAAGATGTCACCTGAATATGAAGCTCGTATCAGCCTTGTGTCATAAGTACAACTGTTGAGTTTAATGCCGTCAGCTAGGTGAAATCCAACCAAAGAAGTCACAGAATGGCTAGAGCAACTATGTCTGAGATGGGTTCTGGAAGAAGACGATCAATAACAGGCTTCAGATGTTGACCGTTGACTTTAAATGTGGTACCCGTCTTTGGGTCAGAAATCTGAATGGCTCCATTTGGAAAAATCTGTCAATTATGAATGGGCCATTCTATTTAGATCTAAGTTTGCCAGGAAAGAGCTTAAGTTTAGAATCGAATAACCAGACCTTCTAGTTTGGCTCAAAGCTCTTGCGAGAAATCAGTTGATCATGTAGAGCTTTGGTCTGAGCCTTGTAGATCTTGGCATTCTCATAAGCATCGTTTCTAAGCTCCTCCAACTCAGATAGTTGGAGTTTCCTGGTCTTCCCAGCTAAATTCAGATCTAAATGCATTTTTTGATCACCCAGAATGCCCTGTGTTCAATCTCTATGGGTAGATGGCATGCCTTTCCATACACCAAACACAATGGAGACATGCCGATGAGCATTTTATATGCCGTACGGTAGGCCCAAAGAGCGTCCTCAAGCTTTTGAGTCCGATCCTTGCGATCAGGCCTAACCATTTTTTGTAGAATGTTCTTGATCTCTAGATTGGAGATCTCGGCTTGTCCATTCATCTGGGGATGGTAAGGTGTGGAAATTCGGTGATTAACCTCATATTTGGCCAATAAATTCTAGAATTGGGTATTAGTAAAATGAGTGCCACCATCACTGATGATAGCCCTCGAAATCCCGAACCTACTGAAGATATTTTTCTTGACAAAATTGATGACCACCTTGTGGTCATTGGTTCGGGTGGGAATCGCCTCAATCCATTTGGACACATAATGAACAGCAACAACAATGTACTGATGTCCAAATGAAGGGATAAAGGATCCCATGAAATCGATGCCCCAAACATCGAAAATTTCGATGGGAAGAATAGGGTTTAGGGGCATCATGTCCCTCTTAGTTATGCTCCCGAGTGCCTGACATCGAGAACATGACCTTGAGAAATCTTGGGCATCCTTGAATAAAGATGGCCAATAGAAGCCAGATTGCAAGATTTTTGCAGCCATCTTTTTCCTGGAGAAATGTCTACCACACCTAAATGCGTGGCAGAACTCGAGTATGCTGTTGAATTCATTCTCCAGTATACATTGGCGAATAATCTGATTAGAGCTAATGAGATATAGTTCAGGGTCCTCCCAGAAGTAGTATTTGGCCTCAGATTTGAGTCTATCCCATATTTGCTTGGTCCAATCCTGGGGGATTTGACCAACGGCCAAATAGTTAACAATGTCAGCAAACCATGGGGTGTGGACACCTAAAACTGTAAGAATAGTTTCGTTCAGAAAAGTGTCAACAATCAAAATGTTCGGACAAGAAGAATCACCTAGGAGTCTCGACAAATGATCCGCTACCATATTTTGTACCCTGATTTTATCCTTGATTTCAAGATCAAATTCTTGAAGAAGAAGAATCCAACGAATAAGCCAGGGTTTAGCATCCTTTTTGGCCAAGAGATGTCTCAAGGGTGAGTGGTCGGCATAAATGATAACAAGAGACCCTAAGAGATAAGCCTGAATTTTTCCAAAGCGAACACTACAGCTAGTAATTCCTTTTCAGTAACAGTATAATTCCTCTGGGCTTCATCCAGAGTTTTACTAGCATAGTAAATGATAGAGGGCTTTCAACCAATTTTTCAACCTAGGATAGCCCCGACCGCATAATCAGAAGCGTCGTTCATGATTTCAAAAGGGGCTATCCAAATTGGTGGTTGCAAAACTAGAGCACATGTGACTACCATTTTCAGGAAATCAAATGCCTTTCGACATGATTCATCAAAAACAAATGGCGTTTCTTTGGCAAGAAGATTGCTCAAAGGATGAGCAACCTTCAAGAAATCCTTGATGAATCTTCGCTAAAATCCTACATGGCCAAGAAATGATCGGATTTGTTTAACAGATGTGGGAGGCGGAAGTTTAGCGATAGCATCAACCTTAGCTTTATTCACTTCAATTCCGTGTTCAGAGATTACATGACCCAAAACGATGCCTTCTTAGGTCATGAAATGACTCTTTTCCCAGTGAAGGACCAATCGTGTTTTGATACATCGCTTAAGAATCATTTCCAGATTAGCCAAACAAGAGTCAAATGATTCTCTAAAAATAGAAATATCATCCATGAAGACTTCCATAAACTCTCCCACCATGTCAGAAAATATGGCTAGCATACAGCTTTGAAAAGTTGTAGGTGCATTGCATAACTTGAAAGGCATCCTAAGAAAAGCAAAGGTTCTGTAGGGATAGGAGAAAGTAGTTTTTTCTTGATCCTCGTGATGGATAGGAACTTGGTTGTATCTCGAGTAGCCATCAAGAAAATCGAAGTATTTTTGCCTGGCTAATTTTTCCAAGATTTGATCGATGATGGGCAGGGGAAAATGATCCTTTTTAGTTGTTGTGTTTAGCTTCCTATAATCAATACAAACCCTCCAAGATGAAGCTGAACGAGTTGTGACAGATTCTCCTCGCTCGTTAGTCACAACGGTAATCCTGACTTTCTTTGGAATATCTGAACGGGACTTACCCAAGGACTATCAGAGATTGGATAAATAATTCTTGCATCGAGCCACTTGATGATTTCCTTATTGACCACTTCTCGCATATTTGGATTCAATCTCCTCTGCATCTGGCGAGAAGGGCGAGATCCATTTTCCAAAAATATTCTATGATTACAGTAAGATGGCTCGATCCCCCTGAGGTCATGAATGGTCCAACCAATTGCCTCCTTATGTTCCCTCAGGACCTTGATCAATTTAATCTCTTGCTCCTTTGTCAATTTAGCACTGATAATCATAGGGAGCATCTTTTGAGGTCCTAGAAATTGATATTTCAAATTCTCAGGCAATGGTTTCAATTCAAGCTGGGGTGTTTTGATGATTGATGGTAGGGTAGATGCTGAAGATTCAACAAGAGGAAGAGGTTGTGAGTGAACAAAATCGATAACCTCTTCAGAAGATGGCAGGTCAGCCATAGAGGGTTGCAGGTCAAATTCGTCATCCAAGGAGGTACTTTCGATTGAAGAAACCACCAAACAAGATTCAATGTTATCATTATCCTCATCAAGTTCCTCAATAAAACGACAATCCTCAAATTTGTTGATCTCCTTAAAAATATCCAATTTCATTCGTTGATCCCCAAAGGAGATTTCCATGCCACCGCTTTCACAATTAATGTTGGCCTTTGCGGTAGCCAAGAATGGATGCCCTAGAATGATGGGCGTGTTCCTCAGATTATCAGGTACATCCATGTCAAGAATAAGGAAATCTATAGGAAAATAGAAATCCTTGACCTTAACTATAACATCTTCAATAACTCCTCGCGGGTTTGTGACTGAGCAGTCCGCTATCTGTAGCGTTACTGAAGTTGGTCGAAGTTCACCTAACCCAAACTTCTCGTAAAGAGAAGTCAGAATTACGTTGATGGATGCACAATGATGGTTATGGTTGTTGTAAATGTTTGTTGGTAATAATTGTTGATTATGTCGTAGTATAGGGTGTATAATATAACATTAAGGATGTCGTATAGTGGTGAGTATGGGTGAGTTCCAGTCATTACAACCATTATTATCATTTGCTTATTTATCTAATTTTTACTGGTTTTGTTCCAGGTCGTTCTCTGGGAGGCGATTTATTGAATTTAATTCGGTCACTCTTTGATTATCTCCAAAATTGTCTTCTTATTCAAAAAGAAACTTTACATTTAAAGAATGAATGAATGTTTTATTTACCTAGTTGCTAAGAAGTGCTTGCAAAAATGCTAACTATGAACAAGCATCAAACAATCTATTATTATACTCTAAACTATGTATTTACAAGTTATACTATTAACACTAATATGTTAGTTCATACTACATTAGGATACCATGGTGTAAAAACTTAACTTACTAGTCATTTATTTATAGTGACATATATATCAGTTTTAGTGACAGATATAAACGTCGCTAAATCTCAGGAAACACTATATACAACCTAAAGAAGCAAACTGAGGTCTTTAGCGACATTTATAGTGTCGTTTTATTCTGTTAGTAATTATGTGGGTTTAATTTTACATATGTACAGAGTCTTTTCTGTTGTTATCTCGTGTTATCTCTTTTTTTTTTTTTTTAAGTCGTCTGTCCTTTCATTTTGTTCTGTGTAGTCTTTCAGAGGCTGCGGCGGAGAGTCCTTAGTGTAAAATGTGTTTAATTAGCGGGCGCGCTTTTCGAGGGATACACAGCACCCTTCGGGTGGGACCAGACCTCTACTAAGCGCGCCCTAATCTCAGATTATGTGCTTAATTACGTTTTCGTATCAGCACAGGGCCTCAGCCCAACGCCTTCAATAATCGCACACACTCGGGCTCCCAGCCCCACATAGGAATCACGCATTCAGTATTCAGCACATATCAGAATCGGGTTATCGGATCAGACGGAACAGGTGAAGTTTCGGGCGCCCGGCGCCATGACGACTAACTAAGCTATAGCATAAATTCTATTTATATAGTTGCGTTTCGTTTGCAGCCCATGATGTGGCGCTATTCCAGCGCCACATCGTGCGCTGGAAACCAGACGCAGCTGCGTCTGTGCACGTTTTTGGCCCTCGATTTGGGGGCCATAAATTATTAAAAAAAATAAAATAAAATATGGTAAATAAAATATTTACATAATACTACATAATTGATTAATTAATTTTGAATTTTAAATATATTTACTATATAAATGAATTCGCTAAACTAGGCTGATTATACAGGTTGATTTAGGTGATTAAATAGTTAATTACTTATAAAATAATTAGTAAATGGTCTAATTGACCTTAAACAGTTTTAACTTACATACTTAAGTATTTAATACATATTTTTATTATATTTTTACGAATTTATTTATGTTTTATTTAGGCTAAAATAGCAATTCTGTGTAGTTTATAATTAAAACTAAGTTACAGTAAGTTATACTAGGTATAATTATACTTTGACTAACTTAAATTACTTAATATATACATATATATATATATATTCCCTAGTTTATAGGTTTATTTACTTGATTATTGCTCTAACCTATTAACTTAGCTACTAAATCAGTAAATATAAATCTGTACATATATATATACATAGATCAGTAGATACATACATACTAGACTAGTATATATACATATTTTTACATAGATTACATATGTATACGAATTTCTGTACAGGTTTTATACATATTTACAGTATAACTATGTATCTAACTGATATGCTATAGTTATAGTTATAATACTATGAATGGGTGTATTTACAGTTTTAAAATAAGTCTATGCCATTAGGCTTTTGTATAAAGTTAGGGAATTAGAGTTGATTGATTTTTTTTTATTTGAGTTTAGGCAGCAGCTTCAGCTACTGTCAGAGGAGATGGAGAAGAGAACAATGTGCTGTTTTAGTGTTATTTACAGTGGCAGTGGCTTAAGCCACTGTCAAATGGCTAACTGCTGCTGCAGTTAGTCCACTTGAAGAGGGGGGAAGTATTCTACAGAGAAGAGGGAAATTTAGAGAAGAAGGGATTTTAGAGAAGAGGGGAATGTAGCTGCTATATGCAGCATGTTGCTGTATAACTGGGAATAAGATAAAATTCAAAACAAACTAAACATTGAAGAGATGAAATCCAAATCTGAAAGGGGTTTAAATCTCACGAAAATCTCATGTAAATTCAGCTCAAATACTCATTAGGAAAAACCTTAGCAGAAGCATCCTTTCAGATCAAAACAGCAAATGGCATTGAGTTAGTCTTCCTAATGCCATAGACAGCATGAAGGAAGACTTAGCTCAATCAATTAAAACCAAAGAAACACAATCCCAGTTTCTTGCAACCTGAAGGAGTATGGAAAACTCCTTAGGTTAGAGAATCACCATACAGAAATGATCATCAACACAAATAGTGCATGGCAGTTCTGAAATAGCAAAAAGAGACTAAGAATGCATTAAGGAAATTTAATGGAAGCTGGCGAATGCATTCAAAACAAAGTATAAACAGAATCATGAAAGGCTCTTCTGATTGGTTCTCTGTCACCAGAGAACTTCTCAGAATCCTTGCCTACAATGAAAACCAAAAATCCTTTCAATTTGTCAGATCTGTCAAAACATTTCAGAGAGTAAAAATCCTTTAAAATCCAGATCAAAAGTGCTCTGACAAACTGAGGCAATCCATTTAAAATAGAGGGGATTTTGTGAAACAAATGGAGTGAGTGAGAAGCCCCAAATGGTGCTTGTGACGCCACTTTCAGATCTGAGGCAGTGTGCCATCAGATCTGAAATTGGGTCAGGATGTGTGGGTGATTGATGAAAAATTCGTCGTTAAAAGGAAAAAAACAAGAATCAGAATCTGGATGATGGAAAAACAAAACATGAAGAGGAAGATAAATTGAACAGTGAACAGATGATTCTTCCCCTCTGATCTGGACTGATCAGAGGAGGTGAGGGAGGGGATCTAATACTAATTCTACTCCTAAGACTAATCTAACTACAGCTAACATTAAACACTAACAATTAAAACTAAATCTATTCTAAACTACTGCAAACTAAATCTAACACTACTTGTGCAGAATTAAAAACTAAACTAAAAGGAAGAATGGGACCTATGGGTCCTTAGCCGGCGGCTAAGGAGGAAGAAAGGAGGAGGGTGACTCCAGCGGAGGGAAGAGTCTGCTAGTGAGACTCCAGGGTCGTCCTCAGGTGCTACGAGGTCCTTAGCGACGAGGAGGGTCGAGAGCAGGCGATGATTCCATAGCCGGTGGCTGTGAAATCAGGGTCTAGATGAGGAGGAGAGACTGGAGTGGAAGAATTGATCGCTGAGAGATGTAGGAGGGAGCGATCCCTTGCGCGCGACACCACTGAGGTGCTTAAATAGCAGCTCAGTGACTGAGATCACCGCAAGGGTGAGGTTAATCAGAATCAGGCCGGCGGTGAGGATGAGATGGGTAGAGCGCGCGGCGAGTCAAGAGAGAGATCTGACCGTCAGATGAGATCTGGGAAGAGAGGTGAACGCACGCACCGAATCGTGCGAAGGTTCCATTTGATTCCAGCCGCAGATCGAGATCAAAAGTGCGATGGACGGTCGAGAATGGCTGTGTTCTTCGCACGCTACAATGCGCGTGAAGAACACAGGCTTCTCTCTGAAATGAGGGAAAACTTGCAGGAAGACCCTTAAACGAAGGGGTAGAAGAATAGCGTGCAGGTCCAAAAGTGAGAAGAACTGTAACTGGAAGGGCCCTGCAGTCATACAGAAGGGTCCCTGCGGCTTGCAAAAAGGTCCAAGAAGGAGTTTTGAAGGGTAGAAATGTAATGCATGAAGGACCTAATTGTAATCTATTTATTTCTAAGCCTAAATGATGTCCAATTGCTTTCAAATTTTTACATGTGCTTAATTGAACATTTAAGACATTGATTTTACTTCTGATTTGTCTTTTCAAACTTGTTTATGTGTTCAATTGATGCATGGATCATCATTTGTTCTTTAGTTTTCAGAATATCTCATTTTTGTGACCTAATTAGGAGATTTTAACACACATTAAAAGTTTTAGGTCTTTTCTTTAATTCCCACACTTAACCCTTTTTATGTGTTAATTTGATATTGTTTTGCTTAGTGTCTAGCTTAATTTCGGCCTTTTAGCTATGATGAGTAGCCACTCATCATACCCCCATGCTTACGTTTTGCTAGTCCCTTAGCAAACAATCTGTTGAAGTGTAAGGCAATTTAAGTATCAGCAAGGTAAGTGTGTAAAGATATCTTTTTTTTCTTTTTCAAAAATTTTTAAGTGTTTTATGATGATCTTTAAGCTGAAAAATTTTTTTTCAATAAACCAACTGTGTTTTTGGACATTGTGAGAACCTGGTTACTGAGGATAACCTACCAGAACTCGAGGCTTAAATGACATAGACCATCTCTCAACCAACAAGGATTCTTGATATTTAAACCTTAAGTCGAATTCCAGGACTCAGGGGGTTTTTACAGAGACTCAGAATGCTATGAAGTTATGGCTGTGCTTTGTGATAAGTCAGGACTAACCAGGTGAATTCTAAGGCTCATTCCCGGGGTTTCACTTCTTTTTAAGTCCAGGTTGGTCCTAACTTCAGCTCATGTTTTCGGATGACTCTCAAAAATTGATGGTATTCAATCACAATCCTTATTGTATTTGTGGCTCAGAGAAGATTTTTTTTTTTTTTTTTTTTTTTTGAAAAACAGGGTATTATTTTGAACCCTGAAAACATTTTTGGTGGAAGAGTAGTTTTTCAGACTTTTTGGAGAACATACTTGACCCCCTTTTTTTTTTTTTTTTTTTTTGAACAGTATGTCTCCGAAACTTATTTGGTGGGTGGATTTCTTTTGTGGAAAGAGCTTCTCCTAGACACAAAACTAAAGATTAGGACAAAGAGTCTACCTGCACGCACAGGTAAGGACTCCACCTTCCCTAATGAACACAAGGGTTGAGGCTTAGGTTCAAGTGGTCTTTCCTGACACTGTGTAGTGTAAGCCAAGGTTACTTAGACTCCTAAGTCAAAGCAAACCAACGAATCCTGTACTGGTGACTCAGGTACAAGAATTATCCTAAAGTTAGGAGAGACTGTGGTCTATCTTGTCAAGGCTCGAAGTGTATTAAGCCTAAGCTTGTACCAAGCTTCTATGGCCCGGCAGGTCAAACCAGTAACGGTTGAATGTCCATAGACACTTATTCTATTATTATTTTTATTATTATTTTTTTTTATTTTTTTATTTCAGCTATAAGATCACTTATCTTTTCTTTCTTTTTCTTTTTCTTTCTCTCCCTCCCCTCTTGAAATGAATGTCCTCCTTTGATAATGAAGTACATGTCCCTTATTGTATTTTTGGAATTTTTCTGATTTGTTATTTTTTTGTATTTTTAGCTTTGTAATTTTTTCAAAAATTTTTTTTCAAAATTTTTCAATTTTTTGAAGTATATAATTTTTTGATAATACTATATGTACTATAGTTGTGTCTACAATTGCATTTTGGTTTAAATGGTTTACCATTTACACCCCCCCATGCTTAACTGTTTCAATGTCCTCATTGAATGAAAGGGTGGATGCAAATGCATGCTCTGCTTTTCACTATCCTAGACTGGGTGATGAAAGGAAGTCGGAATGAGGAGATACAATCTCTGTGCGGACGATTTTAAGTCTGATCTAGGATCAGAGTGAACTGTCGGGCTAGGAAGTGAAATGCATGACATGTGTGTCAATGAATGTATGCTCAGAATGCAAGGGTAGTCACTATATGCAAATAAAGGCAAGAGTAAGAAAGGTGTAAAACAGCTATATACAAGGGTAGGTGTTTGCTAAGTTTAACGCCGTCAGCTAGGCGAAAACTTAGTTTGGTAGCTCAAAATGTAGGAGCGAAATGGTGGAATTGACAAGTCTGAGATCATGCGGCTCAATGAAAGGTTTCAGTCTTTGTCCATTCACAATAAAGGGTTCAGATTTGTCAAGTTCAGTGATCTCAACGGCTCCATTATCAAATAATCTCAAGATTTTGAAAGGTCCAATCCATTTTGATATTAACTTCCCAGGAAAGAGTTTCAGTCTAGAGTCGAAGAGAAGGATTTTTTTACCAGGGTGAAAAGATTTCCTAAGAATGTGACGGTCATGGAAGGCCTTAAGTTTGTCCTTATACATCCTTGAGCTTTCATAAGATTCATTCCTTAATTCATCGAGCTCAGACATTTGTAATTTCCTAAGATCACCGGCCTTCTCTAAGTCTAAGTTACACTTTCTGATGGCCCAATAGGCTTTGTGCTCTAATTCGACAGGAAGATGACAGTGTTTCCCGTACACAAGTCTAAAAGGAGACATGCCTAAAGGGGTTTTGTGGGCTGTCCTATATGCCCACAACGCATCAGAAAGGCGGGAAGACCAATCCTTTCTATCAGGTCGGATGGTAGTCTGTAAAATCTTTTTGATCTCCCGATTAGATAATTCAGCAAGTCCATTGGTTTGAGGGTGATAAGATGTAGCAATCCTATGTGACACCCCATACTTTTGCAGTAGGGACTGAAAATGTGTGTTTCTAAAATGAGACCCTCCATCACTAATGATGGCTTTAGGTACCCCGAATCTAGAGAAGATGAAATCTTGAACAAATTGTGTCACAACTCTATGATCATTAGTCCTTGAGGGGATGGCTTCAATCCATTTTGAAACATACTCAACTGCCAACAATATGTACTCGAAGCCATAAGATTTAGGAAAAGGTCCCATGAAGTCAATGCCCCAAATGTCAAAGATTTCGCACACCATGATCGGATTCAAGGGCATCATGTCTCGGCGGCCAATACTACCAAGAGACTGACAGCGTGAACATGCCCTGCTATATTCGTGTGCATCCTTGAAGATTGTGGGCCAATAGAAACCACTCTGCAAAATCTTTGCAGTGGTCTTTTTGCCAGAGAAGTGACCGCCGCACGCCTGGTCGTGGCAGAATGATAAGATGCTTCTAATCTCCTTATCAGGGACGCACTTCCTAAAGATCTGGTCTTTACAATGCTTGAAAAGCCAAGGTTCTTCCCAGTAATAGTGCTTGGCCTCGGATCTAAGTCTGTCTTTTTGATGTCGGACCCAATTAGTGGGGATGAGTCCAGAAGCCAGGTAGTTGACAATGTCAGCATACCAGGGAAGATCAGAATGAATGACCAGCAATTGCTCGTCAGGGAAGTGGTCAGAGATGGGTAAAGAAGGAGAAATCACTTCAGAAGGAAGGCGGGATAAGTGGTCAGCTACCACATTCTGCTTTCCAGCCTTATCACGAATCTCTAAATCAAATTCCTGTAAAAGTAGGATCCATCTAATCAGACGAGATTTCGCGTCCTTCTTGGCGAGAAGATATCGAACTGCCGTGTGGTCAGTGTAGACTATAATGTGGGAACCTAAAAGATAAGGTCTGAATTTTTCCAGTGCATATACTACAGCTAGCAGTTCTTTTTCCGTGACGGTGTAATTCCTCTGAGCTTCATCTAAGGTCTTGCTAGCGTAATAGATGACTGTGGGTTTCCCGTCCAATTTTTGACCAAGGATAGCTCCTACTGCATAATTAGAGCCATCACACATGATCTCAAAAGGGTGAGACCAATTCGGGGGTTGCAGTATGGGTGCCTTGGTAATCAGATCACGAAGTGTCGTATAGGCACGAACACAATCGTCAGAGATCTGGAAGTCTACGTCTTTAGAGAGGAGAGTAGTGAGAGGTCGGGCTATTTTCGAGAAATCCGCTATAAAGCGGCGATAAAAACCAACATGCCCGAGGAAAGATCGAATTTGCTTAACCGACGAAGGTAGTGGTAAATCAGAAATCAACTTTACCTTCGCGCAGTCAACCTCAATTCCTCTCTCAGAAATAAGGTGACCTAATACAAGTCCTTCAGTTACCATGAAATGAGATTTCTCCCAGGAAAGTACCAGATTCACATTAATGCATCTTTGCAGGACCTTGGTCAGGTGGTCTAGACATGCATCAAATGTGCTCCCGAAGACCGAGAAGTCATCCATGAAGACTTCTAAACAATCGCCTACTAAGTCAGAAAAGATTGCAAACATACACCGCTGGAATGTAGCAGGTGCGTTGCACAATCCAAAAGGCATCCTACGGAATGCAAAGGTTCCGTAGGTGCAGGTGAATGTCGTTTTCTCCTGATCATCGGGGTGAATTGCCACCTGATTATATCCTGAATAGCCATCCAAAAAGCAGAAAAATCTATTCCCTGCCACTCTTTCCAGTATTTGATCAATGAAGGGCAAAGGGAAATGATCTTTCTTCGTGGCTTGGTTGAGTTTTCGGTAATCTATACATACTCGCCACGAACTAGCAATGCGTGTAGGGATGACTTCTCCAGAATCAGTGGTGATGATGGTAAGTCCGGCCTTCTTTGGCACAACCTGAACAGGACTTACCCATCTACTGTCAGAAATTGGGTAGATAATTCCATTGTCCAGCCATTTAATCATTTCACTTTTTATCACCTCTTGTAATGTAGGGTTTAATCTACGCTGGGGCTGTCTAGTAGGTCTAGATCCTTCTTCAGTGAAAATCCTATGTGTGCAATAAGAAGGACTGATGCCAGTAAGGTCAGAAAGGCTCCATCCTATAGCCTGCCTATGTGCTCTTAGGGCAGATAAGAGTCGTGACTCTTGATCAGAAGAAAGGGAAGAGTTAACAATTACCGGATAGGTCTGATCAGGTCCTAAGAAAACATATTTGAGAGAGTCAGGAAGAGGTTTGAGTTCAACAGGAACAGGATCAGAAGGAGCAGGTGTGAAAGTTTCAGGAGATCCTAGAGATACTAATGGAATGGGAGGAAGGTCCTCAGTCTCTAAATTTGGTATCTCAGTGGAAGTCAAGTCAGAGTCCAAAGAGTGTTGAGGTTCTAAATTTAATGAATTGATCAAGGTGTCCTCAACTAATTGATCCAATGAATCCAGGGAGAAGATTTCTTCAATTAAACTACAGGTTGGTCCTCTTTGGGCCTGAAAAATATCAATTTTTATTTTCTGATCTCCAAACCTTAATTCTATAAGGCCCTCCTCAGAATTGATGTTTGCCTTGGCCGTAGCCAAGAAAGGTCTTCCTAAAATGATAGGTGTATTCTGGATATCTTCAGGTACTTCCATGTCAAGGACTATAAAGTCTACAGGGAAGTAAAAATCCTTGACCCGCACTATGACATCTTCCAACACTCCCTGAGGTGTCTTAACTGATCTGTCAGCTAGTTGCAGGGACACCTTGGTTGGCTTCAGATTGCCAATCTCAAAATGTGTCAGTAGAGAGGTTGGTATAAGATTGATGGAAGCACCTAGGTCAAGTAGTGCTCTATTGAATGTGGTGTTACCTATCATGCAGGATAAGAGAGGGGTGCCTGGGTCTTTCATCTTAGTTGGGAGGGTACTAGAGATGATGGAACTAGCTTGTTCCGAGAGAATGATTGGATTACTCCCTTTTTGAATTCTTGCTTTACGCTTAGGTGTACATAGGTCTTTTAAAAACTTAGCGTAAAGAGGGATGTGGCGGATTGCATCCAATAAGGGGATGTTTATGTGGACTTGCTCAAAGAGCTTAAGCAAATCCTCCTCAGGTGCCACACAGGTCTTTTTCTTTCCTTTCTCCTTCTTCTTTAAAGCTTCAGGAAAAGGTACTGGAGTTGTGAGAGGTTCAGTTATAGGTAGAGGAGAAGTAGGAAGTGGAGGAGCAGAACTAGAAGTGGTAGGTGTTGGAAGAGGTGGATCTAGTGTGCATTTACCACTCCTAGTGACTATGGCATTTAGTTCAGCTCTAGAGGTAGATGGTAAATCATTGTTAGGTAGCAGAGGTGGTTGCGTTTGTGCAAGAGAAGAATTTGAGTCAGTGAAGAATTCAGTGTTGTGCACTGCTTGTGAAATGTCATGTGTTTGGTTTTGCAGTGCTGGTCTAGGTTGGACATACCTTTGAGCAGGTATGTTCCTAGGGTTGGGTTGTGCTTGGGATGGGAGTGAATGTGGTTGACGGGACTCCGTCAAGTGTGATAGCTGGGCTCTCATCTCAGCTAAGGCCGCGTCCTGTCTCTGCTGCATAGCAATATTCTGTTGTTGCATATCAGCAAGAGCTTTCATGATAGACCCCAACTGGTCATCTCGTGTAGGCCCAGATTGAGAGTATTGGGTGGGCCTGGGTTGGGGTTGCTGGTAGGTACGCGGTGGATATCCGTGTGATTGTGGAGGTGGTGCTCGGATCGGGTTGTGTAATGGTGGTGTAGAAGGTTGTTGAAAAGGAGGTCTTTGTGAATTTCCCGACCACGAGAAATTTGGATGATTACGCCATCCAGGGCTATAGGTTTGTGTGAAACGATCATTGTGAATGGCATGAAGCTCCTCCGAAGCTCCAGAAGGTGCAGGGAAGTCAGTGAAGGGAGGAACAAAGGTTCCTCCAACCGGTGAAGGATATGGAAATGGAAAATCCGGTAATGCAGTTTGTGTCACAGAAAGGTTATTCACAGTTTCCCTCCCTGTGGGAAACTGAGAAGAAGTGTTTTGTGCTGGTGACTGAGAAGAAGAAGATGGGTGTTTTGAGAGAAATTTCCATACTTCATCTACTTTCTTCTCGATTAAGCCCACTTTATCCAGTTGACTAGCCACTATTTCTAAGTCTTTGCTACTGGATTGGGCTTCATGTACCCCCGTGTGTGAGTGGGAATGTGAGGACTTTCTATTAAACACGCTCATTGAAGCATTATTAATAGAGTTTTCGGCCATGCCTTCAAAGAGCTCAAAGGCTGAGTCCTCGTCCCGACACAGGAAATTGCCTCCACAAGCGGCATCTACAAAATTCCGTGTGTCATCATGGAGCCCATGGTAGAAGATCTGAACCTGTTGCCAGCGTGGGACACCATGGTGGGGACATTTTCTCAAAAGCTCATGGAATCTCTCCCAAGCCTCGTGCATAGGTTCTCCTAAATTCTGGGTGAAGGTGGTGATGGCACGCCTTAAGGCATTAGTGCGGCCTACAGGAAAGTACTTCTTTAAGAACTCATGTTCTAAAGAAGCCCAAGAATCTATAGGTGTAGTCCGTGCAAGTGTTCTAAACCAAAAGGCTGCCTTATCTTTTAATGAAAAGGAGAACATTTTCATCAAAAGCATGTGCTGATCATGTCCTTGCGGACCCAAAGTTTGGGCAAGATTCTTCAGCTCCTCTAAATGCTGAAAAGGGTCCTCAGAAGCAAGTCCATGGAAGTGAGGAATGAGTGCTATAATGTTCGGCTTCAGTTCAGCAGCACGACCCCCATTGGGATAACGTACCACAGGCATTGGTTGGGCAACTGTGGGATTATAATAATCTCGTAGTTGAGGTCTACGGGGTTGGGGTGGTGCCTGAGGATTTCTAGGTTGAAGTGGTTGTGGTTGGGGGTTAGCTAATAGATTTACAGCTTGAGCAAGCTGTTGCACCTGTTGGGTTAAGGTATTCATTTGTAGTTGTGTATCGAAAAGGTGCTGAAGATGAGGCATAGGTCCTCTCTCCGGGGGTGGATTAGGATGATTAGGATAAGGTGGAGGTTGGAACCTAGGGATAGGTGGTTGCTGTGGTAGAGGATGTGCAACTAAGTCTGGAGGAAGTTCTTCAAAATCCTCAAAGTGTGAAGAATCAAGATCATCCTCTTGGCGAGGGGGATTGTGGAAAGTATTTTGAGACTCAGGAGGTAAGGGATTAGAAGTGGAAGGCAAAGAAGATGATGCAGTAGCTTGGGTAGCAGTACCCAAGGGGAGTACAAGTTCTGGGTTTTGGGATCTCCTACCTTCCATTGAGTTGGTTTTTTTTTTTTTTTTGAAATCCCGTTTACTCTAATTCGATCCAACTCAATGGGAAAAAAATTTTAATGTTCATAATAAAACAGAAGAATCCCAATAAAATCTCAATTCAAGAAGACCAATCAATCGAAATGAATCGGAGAAAATTTTTCCTAGAGGCTGCTACGCAAAGTATGTTATACGCAAACAATTGTTTCAAGCAATTGTACGTATCCTAAGATAAACCTAGCGAAGTGCAGACCTCTAGAATCCACTGGGAATCTGGATTAGACTGAGCGTGCGGATCCAGATCCTGTGGTTGCAGAAAGATGAGGTAGAAACCCGTGTATTGTGGCCTTAAGTGATCGTGCTGTGTGCACGATAACATTCAACACAAGGCGATTAAAATCTCAAACATGGTTTCACCCAATTTTGCTATCTCCTTTTTGATTTAATTGAAGTGATTAAAATGTGTTTTCTATGCTGCTCGTTTCACTTTTTTACTAAATTCAGAACAAGTAGTGGTCCTCTTTAATTTTAAGTCAAATGCAAATATGGCAGGAGTTAGAGTTAGGTAAGAAATGCGTACCTGACTCCAGCAATCTTCTAATGTAGATTTGACTTGAATTAAAATCTAGCAGGAATGAAATGCAATCCTAAAAATGGATGCCTGAGGTTATGCTGCTGCTAGATAAGTATGAGGTCTTTTTGATTTTTTGATTTTTCTGAAAAATTTTATATGCAATTCAAAAGTAAGGAAAGAAATTAAGAAGATAAAGAAATAAAGTCCAGATAGTCCAGAATTATTACAAAAATTGTGTGAGAACAAGCTCTCACAACTTATGACTAACAATTGCTCCTAATCAATAAACCTAAAACTATCTATACTAAAACTAATACTAAAATCCTACAGTGACTTCGAGGCAAAACTCCACCAGGAAGACGAATCTGGAGCGCAGCCACTCCACCAGGAAGACGACACTCCTCCTTAAGTGCTGTGGAGAAAACAAATGATTAGTAAAAGAATAAAGGAATGTATACACAATTAATTCAATGGAAAATAAAAGCAATTATAATGAATGAATGAAGAATTTCTATATACAAAAGAATAAAAAGAAAATTTTGGTGCAAAGAGCGTTGCCTCCCCGGCAACGGCGCCAAAATTATGATGATTAAGGTTGTTGTAAATGTTTGTTGGTAATAATTGTTGATTATGTCGTAGTATAGGGTGTATAATATAACATTAAGGATGTCGTATAGTGGTGAGTATGGGTGAGTTCCAGTCATTACAACTATTATTATCATTTGCTTATTTATCTAATTTTTACTGGTTTTGTTCCAGGTCGTTCTCTGGGAGGCGATTTATTGAATTTAATTCGGTCACTCTTTGATTATCTCCAAAATTGTCTTCTTATTCAAAAAGAAACTTTACATTTAAAGAATGAATGAATGTTTTGTTTACCTAGTTGCTAAGAAGTGCTTGCAAAAATGCTAACTATGAACAAGCATCAAACAATCTATTATTATACTCTAAACTATGTATTTACAAGTTATACTATTAACACTAATATGTTAGTTCATACTACATTAGGATACCATGGTGTAAAAACTTAACTTACTAGTCATTTATTTATAATGACATATATATCAGTTTTAGTGACAGATATAAACGTCGCTAAATCTCAGGAAACACTATATACAACCTAAAGAAGCAAACTGAGGTCTTTAGCGACATTTATAGTGTCGTTTTATTCTGTTAGTAATTATGTGGGTTTAATTTTACATATGTACAGAGTTTTTTCTGTTGTTATCTCGTGTTATCTCTTTTTTTTTTTTTTTAAGTCGTCTGTCCTTTCATTTTGTTCTGTGTAGTCTTTCAGAGGCTGCGGCGGAGAGTCCTTAGTGTAAAATGTGTTTAATTAGCGGGCGTGCTTTTCGAGGGATACACAGCACCCTTCGGGTGGGACCAGACCTCTACTAAGCGCGCCCTAATCTCAGATTATGTGCTTAATTACGTTTTCGTATCAGCACAGGGCCTCAGCCCAACGCCTTCAATAATCGCACACACTCGGGCTCCCAGCCCCACATAGGAATCACGCATTCAGTATTCAGCACATATTAGAATCGGGTTATCGGATCAGACGGAACAGGTGAAGTTTCGGGCGCCCGGCGCCATGACGACTAACTAAGCTATATCATAAATTCTATTTATATAGTTGCGTTTCGTTTGCAGCCCATGATGTGGCGCTATTCCAGCGCCACATCGTGCGCTGGAAACCAGACGCAGCTGCGTCTGTGCACGTTTTTGGCCCTCGATTTGGGGGCCATAAATTATTAAAAAAAATAAAATAAAATATGGTAAATAAAATATTTACATAATACTACATAATTGATTAATTAATTTTGAATTTTAAATATATTTACTATATAAATGAATTCGCTAAACTAGGCTGATTATACAGGTTGATTTAGGTGATTAAATAGTTAATTACTTATAAAATAATTAGTAAATGGTCTAATTGACCTTAAACAGTTTTAACTTACATACTTAAGTATTTAATACATATTTTTATTGTATTTTTACGAATTTATTTATGTTTTATTTAGGCTAAAATAGCAATTCTGTGTAGTTTATAATTAAAACTAAGTTACAGTAAGTTATACTAGGTATAATTATACTTTGACTAACTTAAATTACTTAATATATACATATAAATATATATATTCCCTAGTTTATAGGTTTATTTACTTGATTATTGCTCTAACCTATTAACTTAGCTACTAAATCAGTAAATATAAATCTGTACATATATATATACATAGATCAGTAGATACATACATACTAGACTAGTATATATACATATTTTTACATAGATTACATATGTATACGAATTTCTATACAGGTTTTATACATATTTACAGTATAACTATGTATCTAACTGATATGCTATAGTTATAGTTATAATACTATGAATGGGTGTATTTACAGTTTTAAAATAAGTCTATGCCATTAGGCTTTTGTATAAAGTTAGGGAATTAGAGTTGATTGATTTTTTTTTATTTGAGTTTAGGCAGCAGCTTCAGCTACTGTCATAGGAGATGGAGAAGAGAACAATGTGCTGTTTTAGTGTTATTTACAGTGGCAGTGGCTTAAGCCACTGTCAAATGGCTAACTGCTGCTGCAGTTAGTCCACTTGAAGAGGGGGGAAGTATTCTACAGAGAAGAGGGAAATTTAGAGAAGAAGGGAGTTTAGAGAAGAGGGGAATGTAGCTGCTATATGCAGCATGTTGCTGTATAACTGGGAATAAGATAAAATTCAAAACAAACTAAACATTGAAGAGATGAAATCCAAATCTGAAAGGGGTTTAAATCTCACGAAAATCTCATGTAAATTCAGCTCAAATACTCATTAGGAAAAACCTTAGCAGAAGCATCCTTTCAGATCAAAACAGCAAATGGCATTGAGTTAGTCTTCCTAATGCCATAGACAGCATGAAGGAAGACTTAGCTCAATCAATTAAAACCAAAGAAACACAATCCCAGTTTCTTGCAACCTGAAGGAGTATGGAAAACTCCTTAGGTTAGAGAATCACCATACAGAAATGATCATCAACACAAATAGTGCATGGCAGTTCTGAAATAGCAAAAAGAGACTAAGAATGCATTAAGGAAATTTAATGGAAGCTGGCGAATGCATTCAAAACAAAGTATAAACAGAATCATGAAAGGCTCTTCTGATTGGTTCTCTGTCACCAGAGAACTTCTCAGAATCCTTGCCTACAATTAAAACCAAAAATCCTTTCAATTTGTCAGATCTGTCAAAACATTTCAGAGAGTAAAAATCCTTTAAAATCCAGATCAAAAGTGCTTTGACAAACTGAGGCAATCCATTTAAAACAGAGGGGCTTTTGTGAAACAAATGGAGTGAGTGAGAAGCCCCAAATGGTGCTTGTGACGCCACTTTCAGATCTGAGGCAGTGTGCCATCAGATCTGAAATTGGGTTAGGATGTGTGGTGATGATATCGGCATTGTCACCACCGACCACGGAGATGGAAACGTCGTGGGTGAGACGCAGTGCTAATCATGGCCGTGGTCATGGAGCATGCGGTGAAGGTGTCAGGGCTATCTTGTAGAGAAGGTTCTCCTCCACTGTAGAGGAAGAAGAGGCTGGGGAGAGAGTTTCCTCCTGTGGAGAGGAAGATTTTTTTTTTTTTTTGAGAAAGAAAGGAATGCTATCGAATCACCGATAGCAAACCAGGAGAGCTATTATTGATAATAAAAAATATTTACAAGTTTGACCCCCAATGTTGTATGAGATTCCAGCATAAATTTACAATATTTTCCTCATACACTGGGGTCTCCTGAAAAACATACTCATTTCTAGCCCTCCATACAGCCCATAACACAGCCACCATATGTATATAGGGCTTATTCCCATCCACAAGACAGCACCACAAATTCCCACAAGTGGGTAAAGACTCATTGCATACTCTCCTCCATACATAATCAGTGATCGCACATGAAGAAAAGATATGAATGCTAGAATCATTATGCATCCCACATAAATAACAAAATTGGGTGGGGGTCCCCATCCTTCTGTGCCTCAGATCTCTAGTAATCAATCCATCCCTCCTACAGAGCCATAAGAAAATTTGTAACTTTAGTGGTATTTTTAACTTCCATAGCTTTTTCCCCATTTCTTCATCTTCCTCCATCTTGGAGGACATTATCAATCTGTCATAAGCAGTCGCAGTAGAAAAATTACCTTCCCATGTTATAAGGAGAAAGATAGAGAAGAGAATTTAGAGATTAGTTGGAAAGAGAGAGATTTGAGGGAACAATAAGGAAGGGGAATTAACATGCAAGTATTGATTTGATCAATGATGAGAGCCATTATTCTCTTCCCAAATTAGGCTTGCCAAAAATAGTAGAACTTGATTACAACAATGTATAGCTCTCCCACAAAAATATTTGATTGACTTCATAGCAAATAAATTTCTTTCCTAAACATTTTGGTGCCAATTAATTCCTAATTTTGTCTCTCCATCATTCCTACATATGTAATTAGTGTATCAGCATGTATACGGAGTTCATGAAAATGTAGGAACCGTAAATCGCGAGCTTATTAATTTCTCAATGTAATATGTTCTTGAAATCCATTCCCAATTTCAATTTAAATTCTCTTAGGCATAATTTGAATCCACTAAAATGGACCTATCAATGAAGGAACGATAGTGGTGGTCTGTGGGCCATCAAGATGGTTTGGATGGTGCCACATGGTGCCATCTGGACCGTCCTTCTTCTTTGACCTTTAGGTGGTGCAATGAATGTCGGATTGGGTCTATTTTTCCACCATTGGGTCACAATCGTTGATCTAGATCCATCCATGCAGTTGGATTTATCTTTTGAAGCTCCAAATTGTGTCACCATCCCCTTGCCCATTGATCTTCCTTGAACTGCATATGATGCTACAGAACTCTGATTAAGGAAATTTCGGAGTCCTTGGACTCCAATTGTCATCCTAATCAGATCCGTATGATTGGATTGTTAATCTGAGGTCCCAAAATATATCTTCTTCTCCCTTAGCCACAAAATGAGAGAATTAAACTATAATTTATACAATCTATTCTAAATGCATAATGATGCATGAAATTCAATATTTATAATGCTAAATGCATCTATAAGCTTAGGAACATTTATAAATAGGTATTTTAACCTAAATTGATGTGTATACCTCACCCCACATGCTGCATCAACAAATTTCTTTAAGTTGTCACTTAACCCACAATAGCAAATATGGGCCAAGAGCCACTTGGGAATCCCATGATGATGGCATTTCCTAACTAAGTCATTAAATCTCTCCCAAGCCTCATGCAATTGATCCTCAAGGTTCTGCTTGAAGGTTGTAATGGCACATCTAAGGGCATTTGTTTTTCCTATTGGAAATAATTTCTTCAAAAAAGTGCTTCTCAAATATTCCAAAGTTAGGATTGGTCTACCAATTATTCTCAACCACTGAGTAGCTTTATCTTTTAAGGAAAATGGGAACATTTCCATCATCCGAGTATCCTCATTCATGTTCCTAGGGCCAAATGTCTTTCCTATGTGTAGAAGTTCTTCAAGGTGGTGGAAGGGGTCATCAAAATTGTGGCCATGAAAGTGGGAAATCAGATTGATGATTTGCGCTTTGAGCTCAAAATCATTTCCATCCTGAGGTATCCCAATAAAAGGTTCAGGTTGGGCACCAGGAGGATTGTAAAACTTTCTAAGAGGCCAGTCTGCTCTCCTAATTTGGAGTCGGGGAATGGCCTGCACTATATTCTACATTTGTTTGTCATCATGCTGGCCCTACCTATCTATTTGCCTACGTAAAGGAGCCCTTAAATTCAGATTTAGTTCTTCTCCCCCAAGATCATCTCCCTCATGGTGAAGAAGATTTAGATTTTGGAAAATCAAGTCTTCTCCTAGCATTTCTCTTTAAAGGTGGTAGCAAATCTGGTTTTAGAGATCATCTCCATTGCATAAACCAAAAGAAATCTATAGATGAGAGAGAGAAGATAGATGAGAGAATCCTCAAACAAGCAAACAAACTAAGCCTTAAAGTGTAAACCCTAATTATACCTAATCCTGGCTCCCTAAAATACAACTAGGTTAGACAAATCCTTGAATTACTTTGTTGGCCAGAAGGGTGGAACCCACTAGGATACCTCGCATAGTGGGGCACCACTAGAGGTTAATGCAGTTACCACACCGACCATTCTTATCACCAGTTGGCTCAAGTAGACAAGCCCTTGATCATAACCCAATCTAACCTCAAGTTACCAAGTAGATTAATCCTACCTAGGGCATGTCTACTCAATTTTAGGCCTAGGCTTGAAATGCTTTTGGAATATGATGGGCGTTAGGGGAGTGTTTCCCTAAAGATAGATTTGAAAAGTGTGAAGTGCATAAGAAAGGGGTTCACAAGCAATTTTTATGGTAAAGCGAATTTTAAGGTTCAATTGCTTGTATAAGTGTATTTTATGGTTTCGTATTCAGATAAATTCAAGCAATGTTCCAATGGAGCACACAAAAAGTTTTTAAAAGTACCAATTTTTGAAATCAATTTCCTTTAGGGGTATGAGATGCAAATGTGCTCTCTCCTATTATTAAAACCATAAAATCAGATAGTGCTATATGGTCTAATTAAGTCCAAAAAGAAGTAAGGTTGAGTGACCCAGTAAATGCAACAAATTGGACCTTTTGAACCACAACTAAGCACTCGAAAAATACTTTTTCAAGAAATTTAATGCATGTTTTCTATTTTTTCAAAAATTAAATTGTAAAGAAGGTTCTGCAGTCAGTTTTGACCCCTAGTTGGTGCTTAAATTTTCAATGTAGTCAAGCATATTTGAAATATTTACCTTAGATTTTTTTGAGATTCTATATTATCATAGGAATCCAACGCCACAAATTTCAGACAAACAAAGTCATAAAAAATTCTAGTGATTTTTGGAAGTTTGAAAAATTAGGAAAAATAATAAATCTGATAGAACTGCAGTCCAAGAATTTTTAAAAATTCTATATTGTTCAAATTTGCATGAAATTTAGATATATGATTCCCAACTTTAGTGGATACGTCTAGGAGAAATTTTAGAATTTTTGAACGTTAAAGTTGTAAAATAATTTTTTAATCTCACATGTAGTTGTAGTCTGAATTTCAAGGAGGTGGTTTTAATGATTCTTAAGAGATAGTGCCCACCAACAAGATTTTTTTTTTCTTTATGAGGGAAGCAAGCAAACACAAGAAGATACTTCTAATCCTAAGGATGAAGTAAAACACCTAATTTTTTTTTTAGATTCTTTTTATCAAAAGAAAATCTAACCTTAATATGATACAAGTACTTACCTAAGATGAAATATCTGCAATCCTTCCATTCTCACGTTTCTTCTCGAATTTTCACACTTCCTACACACATGCAATCAAATGAAAATAAAGTGAGTTAGAAATTCAAGTAAGCATGGAGAAGAAAAGTTTTAAGAATAACTCTGTTGCCTCCCCGGCAATGGTGCCAATTTGTTTGATGCGAATTGCATAAAGAGATTTTACATTATTGTTGCAGTTGTAAAACATGTCAAATTAAATAAATTTATAGATTAAAAATTGGTAAGTCCTGAGTGATTCATAGGGAGGTAAAATGAGATTCTTAAAACCTTTCACATGAATTATTCTAATCAAATGAAAGTACTTAAAAGGAGACAAGATTTCAATTGAATTATTCTCTTTTTTGCTAATCAAGAAAAGTTTTACACATGAACTCTAGAGGAAAGCTTACAAATAGCTTGAAAACATAGTAATAAAAGAGAGAAAGAGTAGAGAGAGAGAGAGATGGTAGAGCCACTTGAGGGATCCTTGTGTGAAACTTAGCAAAGCTTCAGATCCAAGTCTAGGGAAGAAGACTAAAGAGAAAGCTCAGTGAGAGAGGGCATGGACTATGGTGGCTAGTTTTCTATCTCTAGGTACCTCAGGTCTCTTGTAAAAGGGAGAGGCTAGGTCCTTTTATAAAAAAGTAGGTGGCTTCCTATTGCTCAATCTAAGGTGCCTTGGATCACTTATTTGGATGGCTTAGATTCCATCAAAAGTAATGCCTAGGATTAGTTAAATAAGGACCTTAGGATCTAGGTTGTAAGGGTAGGATAGGATGGTGGTTTTCTAAAATAGGCAACCTAGGTTGAGAGGATAGGAACTAAAGCCTAAGAGATATGTTCTTATGTGTAGGTTTTAGGAATGGATAGGTTCTAGGCTTAGGGATAGAGTTTGGGTGGTGTTTTTGGTTGTTTCAAGGGATAAGGCCATGTTTGGTGGCTTTTGCTTGTTGGAGAAGGGTTCTGGATGTCTAGGAAGGTGTTTGGACATCTTATATTGCAAAATCAGATGTCTAGAGGGTGTTCTAGACGTCTAGAGTAGAGCTATGGGTTACGAGTGCATTTGAGATGGATTTTGTTGTTGGGTCTGTAGAATTAAACGTCTAGAGAGGTGTCTGGACATCGAATTTGAGTGTTGGTCCAAGTCTGATTGTGTAAGTGGGTTAAGGAACCTTCTAAATAGGCTAAGGGAATCCTAATTAGGTTCTAGGTTGGTAATTGAATCTAGAATAGGTTGGCTAGGTTCTAGGATAAGGATGTCCTAGGGTTCTAAGGGTAGGGTTAGGTTATCCCAGTCCCTCTCTCTCTTATTTAATTCTTCATTTCTTCTTCAATTTTGTCTTTCCCTTTAACCAGCAGATGCAAGATTTGCCCAGTTTTATAAATGGGGGTTTTAATGTCGTTGCAATGTGCAAAATCGATCACCTTTTAAATCTGAATTCCTAGATAGTCATGGTATCTACCATCATCTAAGGAGGCCAATTTGTTAGTCAAATAAGTGAGCCTTTCCCTCATCTCTCAAATCAACACTTCTCTTTTTATATTTTGATTTTTGTAGATTTTTATGTTTGGAAATAAGCGGGATATGAATGCGAAGATAGAACTATGCTAAAGAAACTATGCCTAACAACTAGAACCTATGTGACAAGAGAAGTCTTCTCTTCTAAGCTCACCCTAGGCAAGTGCGCCTAGGGTAATTAGAAGAGAGATGTGATGCACTAAAATAAATAAAGTTGCTACATGAAATTGAAAATTCAAGAATGAAGAAAGGCACTTTGCTATTAAGAAGAAATGTTTACAAAGTACCTAGGGAGCTCAACTAAGCAGAGGTTTCACTCAGTTAATTCCTAGGTAGATGAAGGCTTAATAGGAATTAAAATGGCAACAAAGTAAATGATAGAAAATTCTCCTGAGTAGTTGAGGTAGCCTATGCTCCAAGAATGGTGGCTCCCAGACTTGAAGAAGACTTCCTTCTAGCTCCTGTCGAGAGTGGACGTCCTCCACCCTTCTTTCCTGCTACTTGGTTGTCCTCCTTAGTGAAGAGCTTACTCCTTGGCTTGGCACAGGGAAGGAGAGAGAAGAGGAAGAAGACACCAAAGGAGCAGGTAGGGTGCTCCCTTAATCTTCTTCTGTCCTTCTTTCTTGGTCGTGAAATGTATGGTGGCTATAGGTGTTTGATAGGAAGAATTGTTGTTTGCCAAGGATGATTTGAATGGTAGGAAGGGGGGGTCTTTTTATAGGCTAGTATGGATGGTGGTTAGGAAACTTCCTTGGTGCCATGTGAAAGGGTGCCAAGGAGGGTGGCTTGGATGGTGATTAGGAAGCTTCCTTGGCACCATGTAAAAGGGTGCAATGGAGGGTGCATGGTTAGGAGGCTTCCTTGGCACCATGTGAATGGGTGCCAAGGAGGGTGGCTTGGATGGTGATTAGGAAGCTTCCATGGCACCATGTGAAAGGGTAACAAGAAGGGTTGTGAGGAAGCTTCCTTGGTGCCATGTGAAAGGGTGCCAAGGAGTGCATTTTAGTTGCCAATGGTTAGTGGTTTAATGTTGGTGGATGGCCATTAAGGTGGAGAGGGAGTAGGGTAGGAACTAGAGTAGTGGAGGAGATAGCTAAGCTAGTTAGTAGCTTAGCTAAGCAAAGGAGCTGGTAGGTGCTTTCTAATGTTGAAAATACGTGGTTTGTTAATTGATGTAATTAATGTCATTGCAACACGTAAATCTCACCAACTTTTAAATTTATAATTCTAGATACTGGAGTATCTAGGGTCATTTAAGGAGCCCAATTTGTTAGTCAAATAAGTGATTCTCTCTCTAGCCTGTCAAATCAACACTTCCTTTTTGTAATTTTGATTTTTGTTATTTTTAGGGTTTTCAAAATAATGGGAAGACGAATCCCAAGATAAGAAATATGCTAATGAAAACTATGCCCTAAGTGACAAGAAGAAATATTTTCCTCTAAGCTCGCCCTAGGCAAGTGTACTTAGGGTAATTAAAAGAGAAGAGTGTGTGCACTAAGAGAACAAGGGAAAAGATTTGAAGCTAATCAACATAAGAAATGGAAAATAGGAAATTGAAAGGCAATTAAAATCTTTGTATCACTGCTGAAGTAGAAGACAAAAAGCTAAATGCTTCTTACAAGAAAAATGCGAAAAACACTAGCTAATACAATGGGAGATAAAGAAGAAGAAAAAACCCTCCAAGTAGTGAAGCACTCTCACTCCAAGTGTGGTTGCTCCCGCACTATGAAGAGAACTCCCTAAGTTCATGGTATCCTTCTCTATTCTTCCTCCAAGGTGGATCACCACCCTTATTCACTTAAATGTGACACCTTAAAAATTTATCTAAGACTTGGTCTACCTAGGGAATAAGAAATCAATAGTGGATAATGATGTATACACATCCTTTTATGATAAAATGCCTATTTATGCATATTCCTAAGCTTAGAGATGCATTCCATATTATAAATATTGCATACCATGCATCATTCTGCATTTAGAATAGTTTGTGTATATTATAGGTTAATTAGTGCCCTTTTGTGGCCAGGAGAGAAGGTGATTTATTTTGGGTTTTTGGATTGATGATCCAACCGTACGAATCTGATTAGGACAACGATCGAAGTCTAATGCCTCCAATATCTTCTTGATCGGAGTCTGTTAGCACATTATGCAGTCCGAGCAAAATCAAAGGCTAAGGAGCAAGGTGGCACCAATCGAACCTCAAACGACAAATCCAATCGCTCAGATAGATTCGGATTGATAATTGCAGCCTGACAGCACGAAAATCGACCTAATTCGACGTCTGTGGTGCCACCTACAAGAATCTAAAGTTGGACTATCCAGATGGCACCACATGGCACTATCTGAGCTGCCCAAAGTCACCTAAAAGATCTGCTCAACTTCTAAAGCACATGTCCCATGCAATCTAGGCAGTTGGATGCCCATCCAACAGCCATATGCAAGCCACGTCGCCCTCTTCACTTGAGGAGCTCATCAACTCTGATTCTCGATCGTTGGATCTCCATCCAACAGTTGAGATCTCACGTCGCCTCGATCCTCTACTCGACAATCCATCCATGTAATGCATCGGTTGCACTCGCCACTTGCAATGCAGGGACGTGCGATCGAGACTTCATGCACACATCCAATCTGCTGCGAAGAGGAATAGACGAAATTCGTCTGCACGATCTCAATCAATCGATGAAGAAGGTGGCGACGTGGCACAATCAGCATCGCTTTATCTGAACACGGTGATAATGTGCAAACCAACGCGAAAGTCGACGCCCCATCTCATGCAATCTAAAGGGCACGATCATCGCATAACCATGGCCGCTCATCTTGGATCTGATGGTCGAGATTCATTTGCACTTGACAGCTATGATCGAGCGCGTGCTCGAGCGTGAGCTGGAGGCTACAGCGACACTTAAGCTAGAACTTTAGCGACATCTTTGCTATCTCTAAATACTCATTTTAGCCCCTCTCCTCCACTATAAAAAGCCCTACACCCCTCCATCCATAACCATCTCTTCCTTTCTCTCCCTTACCGCCTCCAAGGCTCCAAAGAGAGCTTGTCCCAAGCCTGGGATGCTCCTCCAGAGTAGAAAATTAAATATTTTTCCACCTCTCACCTCCATTCATCGAGTATCCCATGGCTATCCTCTCACCACTTTGAGAAGTATATCTCATCGTGACGTTGTCCTGCCCTGTCCTCCTTCCTTTGCCCCCATTCTCCTTCCTCCAGCTTCCCACCACCTTCATCCAGGCAACGTCAGAGTGAGCCATCCTCCAAGCGACCGTCGAGGGGGACTCTTCTCACCTCTCTCTATCTTTATCGCTTTTGTAGTGTAGTTTTTCGCTTTCTTATCCAAAGCAAAAACTTGTTTAGATATATATGTGATTATTTCTCTCTCTCTCCTTACATGTAGATTAGATAGAAATTATTTTGACCTAATCTTTTGCCTTATAAAAATACAAAAAAAGTTACAAAAGATAAAAGCAGCAAAAAGAAATAAAATCGAAGCATGCATTTCAAAACCAAACATTCGCCTCCCCGTGTTTGACTCGGGACTCAACTCAAGTTTCGGTTATAAATTTTATCTGGTAGTGGATTTCTATGCACTACGACGATGGATTTTCAAACTCAATTCTTTTTGCGTACGAAATCATGCTTATCAGATAACCATTCCCTCAACAAATCTTGTTAGGCTGAATAAGGGGAGGGTTGGGCCCAAGCATGTCCCAGAAAAATCACTGGGGGATTGTATAATCTTGCTCCTGGTCATTTGGCACTACCCCTTGTCCTGGCAATAGATATAAATGAAGGAATCAATACCAACTAAAGAATTCTTGAAACCTAGGTAGCAAGCCTAAGTTTGATGAAACATTAGGGGTCAAGTTGCTACAACTTTTAATTAGGTCTACAAGCTTAAAGTCGACAAAGAATGTGATGAGTGTTAATTGGGGTAATGCCCAATTATTTCTTTTTTGGTGTGTGCAAATTGAGCGAGAAGTGATGCCCAAGCCAAATCAAAAGGTTTTGCAAACAAGGATTTTTGGTTGAAGTGTTTTAGGGTTTTAATCAATATTTAGTGGAGGGAACCAAAGATGTGCAAATCCTTCATTGATCAGGGGCATGGTGGATATAGGTATAGAAATATGACAACCAAAGATTGAAAATATGTGGTGGTAGGGTAGGGTATTTATAGGATGGGAAAGGGGGTGGTTATGGCATCTTTTGGAGGGAAATGAAGGGGTGCTTGGATATTTTTAAAGGAAAAAATGGGAGGGAAATGAAGAGGTGCCTTGGTTTTTCCTTCAAAAATACCTTCTGGAAGGTGTTGATTCTGGAGTGAAGAAATGGAGAGTGGAGATGCGTTTGATGGTGGATGTAGCATGGTGATGGAAGGGATAGTTGGCACCAAAATGAAGTAGGTGTAGGTGGTCTTTTTGGTGGACCTTAGGTATTAGGGCAGTAGGCCTTGAAGTGGAGCTAGGTTGAGTTAAGCCAAGCTAACTTAGCTAGTAAATAGTGGAGGAGTAGTTAGGGTTTGGATGAGGAGCAGAAGTTGGAGCAGCATGATCTTCCTTGAGCTGATAGTAACTGAAGTAGAGGTGCTTAGAACTCAGAAGCTAGCTGCTAGCTAGTTCTTTGCTAGTAGCTAATCTAAACTAATCTGAATTGATTTTTTCTAGTTTAGAGGTTAGGTAAGCTAGAGCTGGTCCTCCCGAAGACTACCCAGCTAGCAGAGATAGCTTGCTTAGCTCAAGTAGCTCAGCTCAACTAAGTTGAGCTAACTTGTGTCTTCAGGAGCTAGAGTTGAGCTGACCTGAGCTGGTTAAGAACTTCTTCAATCGACTAGGCTTAGCCAGTTCATGGCAGTAGCTAATCCTAGTCAAATAGTACTTCCAAGAGCTGGATGGTGCCAAGATCAACTAAGTTGAGCTAACCTGAGCTCCCATTCAGCTAAGGTGAACTGAATGGAGCTGAGATGAGCTATCCTCAACTAGCTTGAGCTGGAATTGAGCTAAACTCTATTGAGTTGAGCTAGCTTGAGCTACCATCCAACTAAAATGAACTAAATGAAGTTTAAATGAGATAATCTCAACTATGTGGAGTTGGAATCCAATTGTTATGAGATGGATTCAACTAGGATCCAACTGAATTTGGGCTTCATTTTCATATTTTTCCTTCCAAAGTGCCAAGGTTTGTGGGATCTGACTCTCAACTTCTCCTTGACACTCAAATAAACATATTAAAAATACAAAAGAATGTAATGCATGCCTAACCTATTGAAACACCAACATGTAGTTCGAAAACCCATTTGTGGAGTTAAAACCCAAAGGCCTAGATCAGGGTTAGGGCATAAGAATGACGATAAACTGGCATTTATCACACCCCTATGGTTGTCTTTTGCTAGTCTTTTAGTAAAACTATTTTCATAAAAATGGATTGTGATGAACCAAGTCCTACCAACCGACGAGACCTGAGTTGTCTTATGCTAACAATTAGCACGAAAAGCCACAAGATCGTAGTCACCCAACATAAAGTCATAAGACATCAATAGCGAACATTCATTCATAAAGTATTAAATGAAGGAAACAAAAGTGCCGACAATAAAAGCAAAGTTCTCCTAGAGTAGAAATAAATGAGTGTCTCATACAACTAACAAAAAAATAGGAAAAAAAATTCTACTAGCAAAAATGAACTATGACCCACCGGCTTAGTACAGACTGTCTCCTTAGATAGGACCTAGTTCTGTGAAGGTCTGACTAGCAGTAGCCACAACACATGACTGCTCCACAACACCTGAGTAGGAAACCTAAGATAAATGTCTATGAAAATTGAGTAGAGTAGTACAACTATATAAGTAACTCAACTAATAGAGTACAGTAAAAAGGTACTATCTTGATAGTTTGTCTATTTACAATCTTTTTTATATCCAACCTCTTCCATGCAATTTGTCCATATTCTTATTATTCTCAAACTGTTAATCAATGTCTCAGGCATGAGACAATTTCGTGTAACTTCTTGTGGTGCAAGACCAATAAAAGCCACTCTCCTAGTTGGGAGGGCTGCTTATATCCATCGAGTTGCCATGCTTCGTCATTCTGGGGTCATTGTAGAAAGGGGTGGCAGCTACATCGTGTAGTATGAATACGTACAAGTGCTTTGTATGTTGAACTATAGACAGCCTATGACCCACCCACCGACTGGAAGAATTGCTCCAAACCTCGAGCCCTACAAATCCACTATCCCAGTCGGTTGATAAGCTTAACCAAAGAGTCGTAGGGAGGCCAGCAACTCCCTAAACTTGCCCTTGAACCTAATCCAAAAGGACCTAATGCTACAACCGAAATCTTGGCAAGTAGCTGGGCTAAAACTAGTTATCTAACCTTTCATTATCCTGACAAATCCACCGTATTAAATAATCAATTTCCAGATAACCGTATCTCTTATTTTGTTAGGTCAGCAAATCCTTAGTAATTTCATATTACTAAATTCAGGATTTGTAATTATTCACATTATCCTTCCACTTATACTTTTACAAGTAGATTCAATCTTGTGACAGTGGTCCAATGTTATTTAGCATTTACTGAAAATAATAGAACTTGTTTTACCGAAAATGGAGTTCGTTTCCTGCATGAGATAACAAGGGTACAGGTGATCATTAATCTACATCATTTACATAAAACATATCACTTATCATTTATGTGCCCATAAGTCAAGGAAAACACTGGAGGGGTTCCAATCTCAGGAAAAGGAAGAACATACACCAACCAAGGCGATCTAGGGAAAAAGATTGCATAGGACAGGTCCACAGGTACCCAAAAAGGACCAGCTGAATTGAAAGAGGGGTAGACTACTCTACCTAATGTCACTGGAGGGTCATAGTGATTCCAACAGTTCCTTATTTTTCAAAATCCAAGGTTGGGAAGGCCTCGAACTAGACGAAACAGTGCGAGGGGGTGCAAAGCTAGATCAAACATCCAAGCACGTGTTGCCAGATGTGCCTGCACACACGCCTCCACAAGTGCCACGCGATGCATGCCTACTCACCCTGTGGATCATTGCTCACACATACCTACACCGTCCGATTACGCCACGCAATGCAATCTGCCATGCTCCCGCTCACGAATACGCGTGCTCCTGCTCGTGGATGCATGCATGCCCATGCGAAACCATGCACTGCTACATGCCACGTGTCATCCACTTGGATGCTGCCGTCGCCACACGTACGCAAGCGGGAGCAGTGGTGTGACTAGGGTGACTATGGTTTGACTCAAAATACTCAATTTTGGCAAATTAAGGGGGTTCTAACACAAGCACCAAACCCTCTCCAGGTGTTTGAATTCGGATTGACCTGCATCACTTAGAAATGACTCAATGCATAAATTTTTGCAATGTTACATATATAACTACCTTAAAGGGAGTTTCATCCTTGAAACTCGAGCGGACGTGGAGGTAAAAGAGAAAATCGACTAGGTGTATAGCAACCTAAAAGAGGAAAAAGCAACCTTAAAGAGAAACAACCCAAGGTGTCAAGGGCTTACCAGTGAATAGCTCTAGGTACTTCTCCATCTTTTTTGCCTCAGGTTCCTAGGTCGCCTCCTCATACTTTTGGCTCCTCCAGAGAACTTTTACCAATGGGATCTCCATCTTCTGCAGCCTCCGAATGATATGATCCTGTATACGTATCGGTCATTCCTGATAAGTCAACTCCTCTTCTATCCCCACGTTCTCGTAGTTGAGAAAATGGTCTAGATCTGACACATGCTTCCTCAGACTAGAGATATGGAAGACGTCGTGCATGCCGGCAAGCTGAGGTGGTAGAGTGAGTCTGTATTCAACCGGTCTGACCCTCTCTAGTATCTCAAACAGGCCTATGAACTGTGGAGCCAGCTTGCTCTTTAATCCGAATCTTTGAATCCCCTTCATTGGTGATACTCTATGGAACACTGAGTCACCAATCTCAAACTGCACATCTCGCTGTCGGCTATCTACATAGCTCTTTTGCTAGCTCTACACAGTAAGGAGTCTCTTCCGAATCTACTCGATGACCTCCTTACTCTACCTAATTAGTTTGGGACCTACCTCCCACTTCACACCCACCTCATCCCAAGCAAGTGGGGAGGTGCACTTACGACCATACAATGCCTCATACGGAGACATGTCGATATGGGTGCAATAGCTGTTATTGTAGGTGAACTCTACCAGGGGTAAGTGATCCTCCCAAGAGCCTCTTCACTCTAGTACACAGGACCTCAACAAGTTCTCCACTGTCTGGATGTTCCTCTCGGTCTATCCATCACACTATGGGTGGTAAGATTTGCTTAGGTTCAACTGTGTCCCCAATGCCTACTGAAAACTTCCCCAAAATTGGGAAGTGAAGCGTGCATCTCTATCTGAAATGATCTCCTTGAGCACACCATACAATTGCACAAGCTCTCGTACGTATAAATAACTCTGCTAGTCGTGAAGGACCATAAGTCACCTTGATCAGCAGAAATCGAGCTGACTTCGTCAAACGATCCACAATTACACCGACAGCAATGTGTCCCCTCTAAGTCAATGGTAATCCAGTCACAAAGTCCAAGGATATACTCTCCCATTTTTGCTCGAGGATGGGAAGAGCCTGTAACTGGTCAGCTAGTCTCTGATGCTCAGCCTTCACCTACTGACATACCAAGCACTGCTTCACAAACTCACCTACGTCCTTATTCATACCATGGCACCAAAAGTCCCTCTTCAGGTCATGGTACATCTTAGTGTTCTCGAGATGGATGGAGAGCCTGCTGCAATGAGCCTCAGACAATAGCTCCTTCCGAAGTGCTTTATCTCTGGGACCACATAATCTGCCATGGAGTTTGAGCACTCTGTCCTTAAAGGTGAACTTGCCAGGGTCTCCCATGAGCATCTGATCCCAAAGAATCTGTAACTCGATGTTGTCCCTATGTTGGTCAACTATCTAGGAGATCTCATCAGGGCGGGTACATCGCATCACCGTCAACTCCTCCAAATGTTCTCTCACCTGCAATGGCTTCCACTGGGCTACCTCAATCATACTGGTTCATCTTTGTGCCTGAAGAACTGTTAGTCTGGATGGGGGCTTCCTACTGAGACTGTCTGCCACAACATTCCCCTTCCTGGGGTGATAGACTATTGAACAGTCAATCCTTAAGGCGCTTCATCTAGCGTCTCAATCTCAGGTTCAGTTCCTTCTGATCGAAAGGATACTTCAGGCTCTTGTGATCTGTGTGGATGTCGGAAGTCTCTCTGTACAAGTAGTGGCACCAAATCCTCAGGGCGAAGACTATGGCTGCTAACTCCAAGTCATGTGTCGAATAGTTCTTCGCTTGAGGCTTCAGTTGTTTTGAGGCATAGGCAACCACATGCCCATTCTGCATCATAACAAGGCCCAATCCCTGGAGGGAAGCATCTGTGTATACAATAAATCCGTCACTTCTACCAAGAATGGTAATCATAGGGGCTGAAGTCAATTTCACCTTGAGTGTCTGGAAACTGGTCTCACACTTACTAGTCTAGGCAAAAGGAGTATCCTTCCTCGTTAACTAGGCCAACTGGAGGGCGATCTGTGAGAAGCCCTGGTTGAAATGCTTGTTGTAACCTGGTAGACCTAGGAAGCTACGAATATTTATCACTGTCTTGGGTCACTCCCACCTTAGTACTGCCTCAACCTTGGAAGGATCTATAGAAATCCCTGCGCCAAACACGTGTCCCAGAAACTCCAACTAGTGTAGCCAGAATTGACACTTGCCGAATTTTTCAAATAGCTGGTTGCATGGGATTGCATGCTTGAAATCAGGGTTACGAGTAACCCGTCATCGTAGTTGCAAAACTCATGATCAAATAAAATTTATACCAAAACTCCAAGGGAGTCCCGGGTCGAACATAGGGAGGTGACGTTTACTTTAATTGAAAATCGTGCCTCATTTTGTTTCTTTTTGGTATTTTAAAGTTTTGTTATTTTTTTGTGTTTTTGAAAGAAGAAGACAAGCAGAATAAATCACAAGAGATATGGAGCAAATGTGTTATATATCATGAATGTCTATTACAATAATCTACGAAAGCATAAAAAGAGAGGGAGGTGAGAAGGAATCTCTCAAAGCGACTATTTGGTGAGATGATAGCGCCTGGCAGAAGCTCGGACGAAGGAGGTGAGAAGCAGGACAACAGAGGTGATATGAAGGAGGACGTCGGGTAGAGGAAAGCTTCAGCACGGCTTTGGAATGGAGGTGAGAAGATAGAGATGATCTGCTATCAGAATGGAGGTGGGAGGATGGCTCCAAGGTGACCTATGAATGGGGATGGGAACATGGAGGAATATTTGGTGAGGCAGAGGTTTGCTACACTAATAGGAGCCTTGGGAGCTTTAGAGTAAGCTCTAATGGAGCGTTGGTAGGCTTGTTAGAGCTTAGGAGTTGGTGGGAGTAGAGTAGGTAGAGATGAAGAGGAATGGGGGGTGTAGGGGTGTTTATATAGTGGAGGGAAGAAGAGCATCTCACACACAGGCATTTAGCGACAACTAGAAGCATCACTAAAGGCCGCTCAAGCTGTCACCAAAAGATCTGCGCCTCCTCAATGCCTTGGCTGGCGCACACATTGCGCAGGCCATTTAGTGATAGTTGCAAGTGTCACTAAAGTCCTGCTCTTCTATCGTAAATCCCGTGCCTAATGCTCACGCCTGCAGCTATCATAGGTGCGGCAATCGTCGGCCGTTGGATCAGGCGTGGATGGTTGTGATTGCGAGAGGAGAGTGCACGCCTGCCAGCGTTTGAAGGTCCCACCACTGGCATGTGCACTGGTAGCCATCGGATGAGGCATTGCATGGTCGAGGTGCGCCCACAGATCGCACGCGCTCTAATTTAAATCGCATGCCTCATGCGATTGTGAAGATTGGATGGCAGGCACTACTCGTGGTCGACTTAAATGCATACCCCAGATGGTATGCGTGTGATCTGGCGTGCGCCTTCGCATTAGTTGGTGGCGTTGGATCGCACATGGGGAATCTCGATTGCTCGATTGCGATCAGGCAGCCCTATTGCTGTTGCCATTGTAGCGGGTGTGGCGAATCGCAGCTCGATCTCATGCTAGCTCTTTGAGAGTGCGTGTCCACACCGTTGCGCCACATCTGCGGGTGTGTTGTGAAGAGGAATTGTGGCAGCATAGTGAGGGTAGCCTCCCAGCGATTGGATTTTCATCCAATAGCTGAGATCACTTGATGGGCGACCTTTGGAGATGTGCTGGGTGGCTTTGGGTGTTCTACATGGTGCCACATGGTAATATCTGGACCGTCCACCCTTCATTACTTGCAGAGGATGTCATGGTGCTTGGATCGAGGTGATTTCTATGTTGTCGGACTACGATCGTCGCTCTGGATCCATCCGTACGGTCGGATTTTTCATCCAAAGTTCGTAAGGATGCTGCGTTGCCTCCTAGCCATATAAAATGAAAGAACTAATATGCAAGGCATACAACTATCCTAAATGTCATGCAATGGATGTTATGCATTATTTATAACATGATATGCAATGCTAAGCCTAGGAACTGTCATAAATAAGTAATTTATTATGAATTCATGTGGGTTTATCATATCCCCATGCTTACTTTTTGCTAGTCCCTTGCAAAATTAACCTAAATGCTATGTATAAAGGTAGAATCAGGATTCGAGTATTTAAGCAAAATTCATTGATTGCCTTAGAAAATCACAACCCCAAGACTTAATTACAAAAACTCAACATTGCCCAGGTATCTACCAGAATGCAGACCGTCCAAGCCCTCACCTTATTTGAGAAGAGAAGATACAAAAAAAGAATTTCTTATTTTTCTTCTTTTCTAATTTTTTTGTACTTTTGGAGTTTAAGATTTCTGGGATAACTTTCTACAGCTACCCGACCCACCGAAGACTCGAAAAGGACTCTAAGTCTAAGCATCTTTTGAAAATAGTGAAAGACTCAATAGGCGGCTGTTAAATCAGACTTTGGGTTTCTACGATTCTAGGTGACCTTGGCTAGATGTTTATCTTTTCGAATGGTTGCTTTCTCCCTACTTTTATTTATGGGGTCAACACATGGGCAAACCTAGTGTATATCTCCCCGATTTATTCTACTTCACCGCTTCTTCCCTAAGTGTTTTGGGAATTATTTTGCAATTTTTTTTGTGAGCTGGGTTCGGGACAAACAGCCAAAGGGTTGTTACCCACGATAACTTGCCAGCCATACTTATGCGGTGAAGTGTGATTTTATTATTTATTTTTTTGTCCTTTTTCTTTTCTTTTTCTTCCTTTTTTCTTTTTAAAGTAGGTGGCATTCCAGATTTAAGATTTACCTAAAGGTAGTATAATGAAAATGGTCTTGTGACTGGGCTCTGGACAATTAGCCAATGAGCATCTACCATCGACAACTTGCCAGCCATACCACCCTAGATAGTTCATTATTAGCTACCCAATTTCCGAAGAAACACCCGATAAGTGAGTCAGTGCAAAAAAGTGTGTAGATGCTTAGGCTTAAAGTCCCCCAAATTAGAGGGCGGGTTGATAAGTCGCATACTTATCATCCTAAATTATTTATCATATTAAAATGAGATTGACTTGGCGAGGACTCAAGACTAAGTCCACATTCGAGTGGACACTCGGGCTAATTAAGCCTGAAGACCTGATGAGTCTAAGTGTTTAGGTCCTCTCGTATCATTTCCTAAAGTTAATAACTTCTAAATGCCTAAGTTCTCTTGTCCTAATTCTTCTTTTTTTTTTAATCTTTTCTTTTTTGTCTTTTTGAATTTTCAATTTTTTAAAATGAAAATAAAAGAAATTCTACAGAGCTAATGAAATAATTTCTGGAATTAATTATCCACCCCCATCCGTAAAGGATGCAATGTTCTCATTGTAAAAATAAAGACATGAAAAGGGTGGAGTAAACAAAATATCACCTGAATAACATGAAAATTTGGTCAGCTCCACTGAGAATGTGGAATATAAACACGTGCTAAACTTAATGCTTTCAGCTAGGCATAACATACATACAAAGAAGAGGTTAAGAATTCATAGGTACGGGTCAGAATCAAAATCAAAAGATTAATCCTCAGACCCTCCAACAGAAAATGTCCACAGACATGGACCAAGTTATGGTGCAGACCCATGCACCAGGGTTTAGTGGTTCTAAGGTTCTAGATGAGAATCACCCTGAATCTAATATTATTGTGTTTGCGGTCCAGGCCTGCGGTTTTGTGGTGTGCAACCCAAGACCAAAGTGTCGGACAGTGGGTAAAGATGGTTCAATAGGTTCGGATGTCCACTTGACGTTCAGCTTAGAAAAGTAATTAGTTATTTCGAGCTTAGGTTGCACGTGAAAGATATCGTAAGGGTCCTAGTAGAAAGTAGGTGGTTTCAGGTCCATAGGTACCCTTAGATCCAAACTCAATCTTCCCTCAAAATTAGCCTCCCAAATTTTTATTTCAACAATTCTATCCTCCAACATCAAGAACTCAAGCTTCGGGACCTCTAGCATATGACTCGCCCCATATGATTCACCCAAGTCCAGATATCGTGGTTGAATCAAGATTGACTTGGGCATAATGATCTCAGAAGTCAGCTCTTCGGGGTGCGGATGAGGAATGGGGCAAGATTCGGATCCTCCAAGTTAACCCCAATTGAATCAAATTCCTCTATTATCAGGCTATCAAATGGTTCATAAGATTCCTCATGCCCGTTTGTCTCACTAAAATCATTTTCCTTATGCTCAAGTGAGACTTCACCTAAAGATTCTTCACCCTCAGAGTCGAAGAATTGATGATCCTCATTTATATATGTCTCAAAATCATAAATCATTTCATGATCCAAGGAGGCATAATTTTCTTCATTTCCTAACTTGGGGATATCAAGTGAATCAATCGGTTCATCCTCAAATGGTTGCTCTAGACCAATTTGGTCATCCCCACTCTCTAAATATGTATCCCCCACGATAGGCTCCTAAGCGGGTTAAAACATTGGCTCTCCTGAAGAGGGTTCATGTTGAGAATCATCCCAAGATTTGATTAGTGCAACTACAAATTTCATCTTCAACCTCGACAACTTCCCAAGAAGAAACTCACCAAGGTCCCTATCCCTAACACTTTGGAGCAAATCCAATAAACAGCTATTCAGCTCATCAATCATTTTGATCATAGGCTCCAATGCTTCAGTGCATGGTGTTGGCTGAGCTTCTAAAGATTGGATGGTGTTCCTCAAGTTAGCCAACACTCTATCCTGGATCTGGTTCACCAGAACCGACTGGTTCGATTCAGGTTTGGGCGGGTTTGGGTTAAATCTAGGGGAGTCAAGATGTCGAGGTTCTTGGGTCCCTCCCAGATAGTAGGCCATTTCAGGTTGTTTAAAGAATGGTGGTGACCTATATTCAGCATAATTCTGGGGATGGTAAGTGTTATAATCAGCATATCCATCATGGTTGTAGATCTGGTTAGGTCGATCATCAAAGGATGGAGATCAATAATCATTGTAGCTCTGGGAAGGATAGTAATCATAGTCTGGTTGTCCAGGGTTAGGCCCTAGAAGCTAAGGTCCTGATTCATATCCCGAATCAAAGTTATCCCGGCTAGTGGATGGGTAATCATAAGTCGAGTTGGGATAGTAATCTTCTTGAGGATATCTGTTGGAAGGAGGGTAGGATTGGATATGTGTGAAAGATGTGGAAGGATACATTGTGGTGTAGGAGAGAAGACAGAATAGAGAAAGGTGCCCTGTAGTACAATCAACCAAACCTGTCCTTATGTGGGTAGCCTAAAGACCTATAGACTCCCAAGACTCATCTTGAGATTATAAATTGTTTAGTCTACTTTTATCCGCTCAATCCAACAAGTTAGGAGGGACTAGGGAGAAGGCTCTTCCTTTGGCTTACGCCTCTGGTTCCTAGTGTGCCCCCCAGCCATGATCGTTTGATGCTACTCCCCTAGCTAGACATCAGATGGATCGGCAGAAGTAGATTCAACAACAAAAACCAAGCGTTTTCCCACAGTAGAAGCAGATTAATCAAAAAAATCTCAGTTTGAGCCTCGAAGAGTGAATCAATCCTTAAGGCCAACGTCTACTTAGTTTTAATTAGGCTTGGGATGATTGTGCTCTTGGAATGTGATGGGCCCTTAGGATGGGTTGTGACCTTAATGATCAATTAAAATGTGTGTGCGTGCACAACCAGTGTTTGCAAATAAGGGTATTTGATGTTGTGTCTTTTAGGGTTTAACATTGCTTTGTAGCTTTTAGGGTTTACTCTTAGGTATATTCAATCAGGTTTAGAACACTCGAAGTTTTGAAAGCACGGGTGTAGATATGTTCCTTTAAAAATAAAAAGATAATGTGGAGTGCCTGGTTCAGCCCTAAGAATCAACCCTAAGTGCCAAGCTACTTGATGGGTCGCTTTTATCTTAAGTGGTGCGGCCCAAATAGTTCAATCAATTGGCCTATTGCACCACTTAGCTCAGGCACACAGAAATGTTTGACTTATTCAGATTTCAACTCACTTATTTGTGTGTTGAGTTAAGTGTACCGGGTCCACAGGTTAGATCCCGGTTAAGTGGTAGAATCGATGTGATTGTGTGCCATAGGGTGAGAAGTTGTGGGTGTTAAGTGTGTAGCTTTCAGAAAATCCCATAAGAGAAGAGTATCTTTTTTATTTTTTATATATGTGGGGGTGAGATGAGTGGAGGTGGCAAACAAACAACCAAATCTATCCTAGGGTTTATAAAAAGCACCTAAGTTGATTTGGGTTTGAGTTATTACTGTGGTGAAATGAACTAGTGAGTGGAGGTGGTAGGGGTAAACTTACAAAACCTTCATCCACACTTTTCTCCGATCTAATCGCTTTGGCCAACCTCGAAAGAGTACCTGCAATCACAGTAAGATCAGAGAAAAAGTGAGACAAAAGTTAGGTAAGGTGGAAAAGACGCTAGAAAAACTAGAGCATTACCTTCTCGGCAATGGAGCCAAAATAGTTGCACAGGTTTCGCGTATTTGAAATCAGGGTTACGAGTAACCTGTCATCGTAGTTGCAAAAATCAAGATCAAATTAAATTTATACCGAAACTCCAAGGGAGTCCCGGGTCATAAACAAGGAGGCGACGTTTACTTTAATTGAAAACCACACTTCGTTTTGTTTGTTTTTGGTATTTTAAAGTTTTTTTTTTAATGTTTTTGAAAGAAGATAAGCAGAATAAATCACAAGAGATATGGAACAAATATGTTATATACCATCAATGTTTATTACAATAATCTACAAAAGCATAAAAAGAGAGGGAGGTGATGAGGAATCTCCCGAAGCGGCTGATCGATGAGACGACGGCGCCTGACAGAAGCTTGGACAAAGGAGGTGAGGAGCGGAACGACGAAGGTGAGATGCAAGAAAACGTTGGGTAGAGGAAAGCTTCGGCATGGCTCCGAAATGGAGGTGAGAAGACAGAGATGACCTACGACCAGAATGGAGGTAGGAGGACGGCTCCAAGGTGACCTATAAATGGGGATGGGAAGATGGAGGAATATTTGGTGAGGCAGAGGTTCGCTACACTAATAGGAGCCTTGGGAGCTTTAGAGTAAGCTCTAATGGAGTGTTGGTAGGCTTGCTAGAGCTTAGGAGTAGATGGGAGTAGAGTAGGTAGAGATGAAGAGGAATGGGAGGTGTAGGGGTGTTTATATAGTGGTAGGAAGAAGAGCATCTCACGCATAGGCATTCACCGACAGCTACAAGCGTCACTGAACGTTGCTAAAGCTATCACCAAAAGATTTGCACCTCTTCAATGTCGTGGCTGGCGCATGCACTGTGCAGACCATTTAGTGATAGCTGCAAGTGTCTCTAAAGGATCGCTTTTCTATCATTGTAAGTCCTGTGCCCAACGCTCATGCTCGCAGCTATCATAGGCATGACAATCATCGGCCGTTGGATCAGGCATCAACGATTGTGATTGCGAGAGGAGAGCACACACTTGCCAGCGTTAGAAATTCACACCACTGGCACATGCGTTAAAAGCCATCGGAAGAGGCAATGCACGGTCGAGGTGCGCCCACAGATCGCATGTGCTCTGATTTGAATCGCGCACCTCACGCTATAGTAAAGATCGGACGGCGGGCGCTACTTGCAGTCGACTTAAATGCACAGCCCAGATGGCATGTGTGTGATCTGGTGTGCACCTTCGCATCGGTGGGCGATGTTGGATTGCGTGTGGGGAATCTCGACTGCCCGATTGCAATTGGGTGACCCTATTGCAATTGGCACTGTAGTGGGTGCGGTGAATCGCTTCTCGATCTCACGCTTGCTCTTTGAGGGCACTTGTCATTACCATTGCGCCACATCTGCGGGTGTGTTGCGAAGAAGAAATGTGGTCGCATGGTGAGAGTAGCCTCTCAGCCGTTGGATTTTCATCCAATGGCTAAGATCACTTAATGGGTGGTCTTTGAAGATGTGGCAGACAGCCTTGGGAGCTTCAAATGGTACCACGTGGCAACAATTGGATTGTCCACCCTTCATTACTTGCAGAGTATGCCACAGTGCTCGGATTGAGGTGATTTCTATGTTGTCGAACTGCAATCGTCGCTTTGAATCGATCCGTACTGTCGGATTTTTCATCCAAAGTTTGTAAGCACATCGCATTGCCTTCTGGCCATATAAAATGAAGGAATTAATGTACAAAAAATACAACTATCCTAAATGCCATTCAATGGATCTTATGCAGTATTTATAACATGATATGCAATGCTCAGCCTAGGAACTATCATAAATAAGCAATTTATCATGAATTCATGTGTGTTTATCAATAGCTGATGCTCCCTCAGTGTCTCCAAGACCATTCGGAGATGCTACTCATGCTATGCCTCATCATAGGAATAGATGAGGACATCATCGATGAATACCACAATGAAGCAGTCCAAATAAGGCTTGAAAATCCGATTCATCAAGTCCATGAATGCGGCAGGGGGTTTGTCAGTCCGAATGGCAGCACCAAGAACTCGTAATGACCATAACAAGTCCAGAAGGTAGTCTTCGATACGTCCCCTTCTCTTAATTGGAGCTAGTGGTAGCATGAACATAGATCGATGTTGGAGGAGATTGTTACCCCAAGGAGCTGGTCGAACAAGTCATCGATCTGTAGAAGGGGCTATCTATTCTTGATGGTTACCTTATTCAGTTGCTTGTAGTCGATGCAAAGATGTAAGGTACGATCCTTCTTCTTCGCAAACAACACTGGAGCCCCCCAGGGTAGGGCACTAGGCCAAATGAATCCCTTCTTAAGGAGTTCCTAAAGCTACGTCTTCAACACCTTCAACTCTGTTGGTGCCGTCAGGTATGGGGTAATCGATATAGGATTAGTCCCCAAAATGAGAGAGAACTCAAACTCGATCTCTCTCTTAGGCGAAATTCCCAGGAGATCCTCGGGGAACACATTGGTATACTACTATATGACAAGTAGACTCCCCATCTCTGATCTCTCTCCAGTGGTTGAGGATACATAGGCAAGGTATCCACTACACCCCCATTTAGTGGCCTGGCTGCCTGCAAGGCTGAGATACACCTGATCGATTTGCTCTTGGATCTGCCATGATACTCTAATTGAGGTGCTCCAAGAATTGAGAGGACAACACTCTTCTCGAAATAGTCCACCGACGCATGGTGTCCTGACAACCAATCCATGCCCAAGATGGCATCAAAATCTTCCATCTCGATCCTCATCAGGTCGGCTAACAGAATGTAGCCCCTAATGTCCACCTCACAACCTCTGAAAATCGGCTCAACTACCCATAGTTGCCCTTCTGGACCCCTGATGACTAATGGTTCATCTAGCGATATTGGTCATTTCTTTAGTTTCGTAGAAAACTCAAGTGATATTAAGGAATGGGAAGTGCCAGAGTCAAATAAGGTAAACACCAAATGCTTGTCAGTAGTCACCATACCTGCCACCATGGATGGAGAAGCCCATGCATCTCTCAGAGATAGGGCATATGCTTGTCTTATGGGTGGGGGTGCAAAGGAACCAACCACGCTCTGAGTAGGCCTTTGGCCAGGAGCATTCCGACCTCCATGGGAATGTTGGGAAACCCCACCACGGGTTTGGTACATATGAGCTGCTCCCCTGTTCTGGCCACCTTGAGTCACTGCCTTCGTCGGGCAATCCTTCTTGAGGTGGCCCTGCTGGACACATTTGTACCAAGACCTCAGCTCTTCTCCTGATTGCGTTTGCCCCATGGTGCCCTGAGCTTGATTTGACGTAGCACGGTGGGACTAAGTGTACCCCAAAATCACAGTCAGTGCCTACTGTTGAGGGGTCGGGGGTACAGGTGGTGGTGCTCCATATGGCTGGTAGCTTTGGTCCCTTCTCTTCTGAAATTTGCCCTAAAATTCTGACCTTGGAAACCTACCCTAAATCTCTGACCTCTTCCCTGGTCCTCTACCAAAACTCTTGTAGGTCTCAACATCGCCCTTCTCATACTTCATAGCCGTGTCCACTACCTGGGTGAAGGTGTGCAACGGAAGTGGGTTGACATACTTTCGTATGTCCGGCTAGAGTCCCTGAATGAACTTCCAGCATTTGTCTGCCTCCGAAGCTACTATAGTCAGCTCGAAGTGTGAGAGCTCGATGAAACTAGTCTGATACTCTCTAACCATCATCAAAACTTGCCTCAGGTAGTGGAATTCGAGCCTCCTCTAGTCTTGCCAGGTCCTAGGGTAATACTGGTTGCTAAAAAGCTAGAGGAAGTGACCCCAGGACACCACCTGGGCACCCTCCTGCTCACAGACGGACATCCACTAGCGGTGAGTTCACTGGTCAGCTGGTATGTTGTGAAGGGTGCCCCGCAGTCCTCCAGTGGGCGGATAGTATCGAAAGCTTTCTTGATTTGCTATATCTAGTCCTCTACCCCTGTAGGGTCCTCATCTCCCTTAAAGGTTGGGGCTTCAGCTTCCTGAACTTGGTGTGGCCAGCCGGGCCACATCAGGAGGGATTGCCCGTCTAGGGCAGGAGGTCAGTGGATACTTCCTGCGCAGAGCACTGGAGGACGCACAGGAGGCCGTGGTTCCCAGGCGCGAGGAGGAGGACAGCAGTCGCGAGGAGGGTACCGGCCAGCACCTACTCGTCCGACACAGAGTGTGGCTGCTTCGTCCGCACCTAGAGCTGAAGGGCGTATCAACTCCCTGACACACAGGGATGCCAGAGCTTCGGGATTGGTGGTAGCAGGTATGGTTTCAGTTTCCGGCAGACTCGTTTACACACTTTTCGATTCTGGCACTACGCACTCGTTTGTCGCAGCCAGTTTCGCAGTTAGTTTGGACCAGGATTTTACACTGTTAGAGAATCTGTTCGTAATCAGAGGTCCGAGTGGTCAGCTGTTTGTAGCTGAGGAGGTGTACACAGATTGCGAGGTCAGCGTCGGGGGACATAGCCTGCCAGCTGACCTGATTATGATACAAATGAGGACTTTGGAGTAATTCTGGGGATGGTTTGGCTGTCCGCTTACCACGCCTTGGTGTACTGTTTTGAGAGGAAGATCGCCTTCTCCATTCCAGAGTTGCCTTCTTTCGAGTTTCACGGACAGCCAGTGGACGGAGGTTTCAGGTGCATTTCGGCACTTCGGGCGGCGAGACTTTTGAGCCAGGGGTGTGAGGGCTTCCTAGCTTGTGTGGTGGCAGAGCCCAGCCCTGTGGCAGACTTCCAGAGCATCCCGGTGGTCAGAGAGTACCCTGATGTGTTTCCAGACGAGTTACCAGGACTACCGCCCGAGCGTGAGATCGAGTTTGAGACCTCACTAGTACCAGGGAATAGCCCCATCTCCACCGCGCCATACAGGATGGCACCGCTTGAGCTGCGAGAGCCCAAGTCTCAGTTGCAGGACCTTCTGGTGAAGGGTTTCGTGAGGCCCAGTGCGTCTCCCTGGGGAGCCCCGGTACTGTTTGTGAAGAAGAAGGATGGGACCTTACGCCTTTGTGTGGACTACCGACAGCTGAATAGGGTCACCATCAAAAACAGATATCCGCTGCCGAGGATCGACGACTTGTTTGACCAGTTGCGGGGTGCCACGGTGTTTTCCAAGATCGACTTGAGGTCTGGATACCACCAGTTGAGGATCAGGGAGACCGACGTCTCCAAGACAGCTTTCCGCACCCGGTACGGACACTACGAGTTTTTGGTCATGCCGTTTGGGCTGACCAATGCCCCCGCTGCTTTCATGGACCTGATGAACCAGGTGTTTAGACCGTACTTGGACCAGTTCGTGGTGGTTTTCATAGATGATGTACTCATCTATTCTAGAGACCGGACGCAGCACGGACAGCACTTGCGGATGGTTCTGGACACTCTGAGACGACGCCGGCTGTACGCCAAATACAGCAAGTGCGAGTTCTGGTTGAGGGATGTGACCTTCCTAGGTCATGTGATCTCTGGAGACGGCTTGGCGGTGGACCCAGCCAAGGTTGAGGCAGTGCTCAGGTGGGAGAGACCGCGTTCAGTTACTGAGATTCGCAGTTTCCTGGGACTGGCAAGCTACTACAGACGATTCATCAGAGGATTTTCACAGATTGCGCATCCTATGACATAGTTGACCTGGAAGGACGTGCCTTTCGCTTGGACAGACGCCTGTGAGGCATGTTTTCTGGAACTGAAGGAGAGGTTGACCTCGGCCCCCGTGCTCACCATCCCTGACAGTAGTGGTGGGTTTGTTGTGTACACGGATGCCTCCTTGCAGGGGTTAGGAGGTGTGCTCATGCAGAGGGGTCACGTTGTCGCTTACGCTTCGCGGCAACTGAAGCCCCATGAGCATACCTACCCTACCCACGACCTAGAGTTGGCAGTTGTTGTCTTCGTGCTGAAGACTTGGAGGCACTACTTGTACGGTGAGACCGTCGAGATTTTCATAGATCACAAGAGCCTCAGATACCTTTTTGATCAGAAGGAGCTCAACATGAGATAGAGACGTTGGTTGGAGCTCCTGAAGGACTACGACTGCAGCATCTCCTACCACCCGGGAAAGGCCAATGTGGTGGCTGACGCCTTGAGCCGTAAGGTGCCCGCACTCTTGGCCAGTCTACAGTTACAGAGTTGGAGCCTTTTGGAGGAGGTGGGCAGTTGGCGACCCTTAGAGTTACGAGGGTACTGTAGGGTAGTGACGGTGACACGGCAGACTAGGCCAGAGCTGATAGATTGCATCATCACAGGACAGATGGCCGATCCGTACTTGCAGTCTTTGCGTGACAGAGTGCTGTCAAGAGACCCAGGGGACTTCTCTTTCACAGACCAGGTGCTACGCTTGAGGGGACGGTTGTGCGTTCCCAGAGACGAGGAGCTTTTGAGAGAGCTTCTGACTGAGCCACACGGTTCCAGATTCACCATACATCCTGGAAACACAAAAATGTACCACAACTTGAGACGCGAGCTTTGGTGGAGAGGGATGAAGCGGGATGTGGGTGAGTTCATGCAGCAGTGCTTAGTGTGCCAGCAGGTGAAAGCCGAGCATCGGAGGCCTGCAGGGCCGCTTCAGCCGCTTCCAGTGCCAGAGTGGAAGTGGGAGAGCATCACCATGGACTTGGTGGTGGGCTTACCTGTTACCCAGCGGGGACACGACGCAGTCTGGGTAATAGTGGATAGACTGACGAAGAAAGCACGATTCTTGCCGATCCGAGTCACTTTGGGACCAGCACAGTTGGAAGAGAGGTATATCCGTGATGTGGTACGACTACACGGAGTTCCGCAGGAGATTGTATCCGACTGGGATACCCGCTTTACGTCCCAGTTTTGGGCTGAGTTTCAGCAGGCCTTGGGGATGCGGTTGAGGTTTAGTACGGCTTACCACCGCCAGACGGACGGACAGTCTAAGCGCACGATACAGACACTTGAGGACCTTTTGCATGCCTGTGTACTGGACTGGAGGGGCTCTTGGGAGGAGCACCTGCCCCTGGCAGAGTTTGCATACAACAACAGTTATCACTCGAGTATCGGCATGGCTCCCTACGAGGCTCTGTACGGACGGAGGTGTACGGCACCCTTGAGTTGGGTTGAGGTCGGGACCAAGTAGGAGGTTGGCCCCAGGTTGATCCGGCAGAGTCAGGGGGTAGTCAAGCAAATCCACAGACAACTCCGCACTGTCAGGAGCAGACAGAAGAGCTACGCGGATCGGAGACGCAGAGAGGTGCAGTTTGAGGTTGGGGACCACGTCTTCCTTTGTGTTTCGCCCATGAAGGGCTTATAGTGGTTTGGGGTGAGAGGGAAGCTCGCGCCGAGGTTTGTGGGGCCCTTTGAGGTCCTGGAGCGGGTTGGACCTGTTGCTTACAGGCTTGCCCTCCCCCCGCAGCTTTCTGGTGTGCACGGTCTGTTCCACGTGTCCAACCTCAGGAAGTACGTAGCCGATCCCAGTCACATACTGAGTCACGAGAGCGTCGAGGTGGGCGACGACCTGACCTACCCCGAGCGGCCAGTGCAGATCCTAGACCGAGCTGTCTGTAGTTTGAGACGAAAGCAAGTACCCCTGGTAAAGGTTTTGTGGAGGAGCCAGCGGTACGAGGAGGCTACTTGGGAGCCTGAGGCAGCAATGCGGGAGCGGTACCCGGAGCTTTTCGTGGGTACGTCTTTCGAACCGGCTTCGGTCCTCTTTGAGTTTGTTATGGTTATTTTGACGTCTTTTCCCGCACCCTAGTTGATGCAAGTTTCGAGGATGAAACTTCCTTTGAGTTTGTTATATTGTTATGAACGCGTGCCCCAGACGTATTTTAAGACATCTGGGAGGTGGGCCAGACGTCTGGAATCACTTCCAGACATTGTATCAGACATCTGGGATCGTTTCCAGACGTCTGGAAATCAGTTATTTTCGACACGCGCGGGTCGTCTGCGCGCCTGAGCGCGCAGACCGCATATTCGCTCCTGCGACTGCAGATTCTCGCCGCTGCCGTCTCTCTCTCTCCTCCTCGCGTGGCCTTACAAGGCCATGCGCTCTCTCCTGTCGCCTCCACCCCTTTCCTCTTCTCCTTCCAGTGCGCGAGAGCAGGCGCGGGGTTGCTGCGGCAGTGACAGCCGCAGTGAGTGCGGAGGGGGTGCTATGTGCGAGAGCGGCGCTCAACCGTGAGGGCGAGCTCACCGGGGCTGCCAGGACCGGCCGGCGGGGAGCGCAGCGGGTGCAGAACGACGCAGGAGGCCTACTGCGGCTCTAGCAGCAGGCGCACGAGGTGCGACGCTGGCGGCGTAATGAGAGGAGGGCGAGTCGTGCCCTGGTTCTGGAAAAATTTCCAGAATCAGACGTCTGTGCTGATAGCCAGACGGCGAGGTCGACGTCTGGAAGACTGTCCAGACGTCTGAAAGGTGAGTTTTCCGTCTTCTTTTGCCTTCTTGTCGACTGACCGTACTGAGGGAGGGAGATGGGTGTGTGTAGGCTCGGTGATTCGCCAACCAACGTGAATCAGACGTCTGGCTGTAGTAGCAGACGGCGGGAGTGACCTCCAGACGTCCGGGGTGACCATCGGATGACTGGGAAGTAGGCCAGACGTCCCCACAGGCTTCTGGACGTCTGAGAAACCACACAGAACAAGGTAATTCTCTGATCCGCTTTTTAAGATGTCTGGAAGAAGTTCCAGACGTCTGATTTTGCACAGTGTCGTCGTTTTCGACCCGTTGAGGGCCCGTTCGGGTTCCGTTTTCCACGTTTTGAGTTGCGTTCTTTCCGAAATTAAATTCTCTACCCGTCTATAGTAGCTATACACTATTTTGAGACACTCCTTGTGTTTGATCCTTGTGATAGGACCTCGTTCCATTGCAGTCTTGGGGGTCGCGGAGGCACGCGGGATTCCCGATCATGCCCCATTACTCCCGTCGTACCTGGTAGAGTGGCTTTTAAGTATAACCTGTTAAATTGTGGAACCTAGGACATTGCATGAATCCTAGGAATGAAAACAGATTGAATGATAGATCCTAGGTGTTGCATGAATCCTAGGGGTGAAAAACTAGATTGTATGATAGATCCTAGGATACGGCATGAATCCTAGGATGGGAAAACTAGTGGAACAGATGAATACTGCAGTCTTGGAAAAATGGAAAGGAACAAATAGCTGCCTGTAATCGAATTAACAGCTGCCTGTTGAATAAATAAACATGTTTGAGAACATGGATTGTGATAACGTGAAACTGGAAGGTGAAACTTAGACGTTCTGAGCTGGAACCCTACGGGGAAGTAGGAGTAGAACTCCTGGAAAGTGAATGGAATAGAACTGGGGAAGTGAGCTGGCCCTTGAGTACGGAGTACCAAGGAGAGCGACTGTCCCCTTGTTTAGTGCAGAGCGGAGCCAGCCGCCCCAGGGACCCGGGGTTAGGACTGGCCACTCTGTACCGACTTGCTGGCCCTCGCATACGTAGTACCGAGGAGAGCTACTAGTGTACGGAGGTACTAGCTACCCCACGGGCCCTGGGGTTCTGCTAGCCTCCCACACCGACTTGTTAGGCCCGCTAGGGCAAACCAGGGTAGTCAGGCGAGGGTGCGCGGACTGTGGAGGGGCAAGGCCCCTGTTTGGTTACTGTGGAGGGGTTGGACCCCTGTTACTGTGAGGGCTCTGCCTTGTACTGGTTCCGTGCTGTGCTTTGGGCACACCCGTTAACGGAAACGACTGACCGCGTGACAGTGCGGGTTGGCTACCCGTGCGTTTACCGCGCGTGCCGTAGTCACCGTTACGTCTGTCAGTGACCTTGGGGTGGTTGACTGAGAGTAGGATCACCACGGGGGACTCTCCTGGCCAGGAGAGCACCACGTGCTACTTCTACTGTTAGGAAAAGACTGCAATCAAGATCGTTCCCACGAGGAACATTCGAGATCAAGTGAAAGATCTGAGAAATAGATAAATCGTGAGATAATTGAAAGACTTAAATAAAGAAAGTAACAGAACTTAACAGCTACTGTACACTCTACTGTTTCTTTAGTTTTAGTTGCCACTCTACTCAGCGTTTTGCTGACGTGTTACACTCGTTACCTTTCAGGACCAGGTGTTGAGCAGCTAGGGTCAGCGGCTGCAGAGGACGCTGGGCTGAGTAGGGTCCAGTAGAGTTACCACTGCTTCTTGTACCTCTTTTTGTTCCGTTATAGTGAGTAGTTCTTGTTTCCGCTGTACTTTTCTTTACCTGCAGTTCATATTTAGTTATGAATGTTGTTCTACTGTTGTGGTGGTATATACTGTAGTAGTTTCTTTCCTTGCTACTGTATTTTCTTACTGTTAGTTGTATTCATGTTGAATGTGGTTTATTTTACTGCTCTTTTGGTTACTTCCTCGTTGGACGACTAGGTCTTGGGATTAGTTGAGTCGGTCCGGTTCTCGTGTCTCGTAGGGGCTCGGGAACCGGGTCGTTACATTTGCCGATACTAATGTAGAGGATTCGTCAGTTCGTCCTTTGGTAGGGGAGGCTCATTATTCTCCCTATTCTAGTCCTGTAGAGGAAAACGCACACTCAGGACTGAGGGTTGCTCCTGATCCCCACCTCCCCCTCCTCCCACCTGAGATATGGGAGGTAGCCTTTGCTCCAGCATCCTGAAGAAATTCTCCGTAAAGGCATGAAACTGGGCAGCTAGATCTTGAGCTTGCTGAGGGAGATCAACTTGGCGATCTTCATCTGTCCGGCTAGTAGCACTAGCCTGTTTTGACCTACGTGGAGCCATCACTCTCTACACGGTGAAGAACCAATTGTAAGGAATCACAAGTCTATAAAATTATCCAGAATATGCAGAACTCATGTGAATCGGATTTCCCATTTATCGGAGAATGAGTTACCTGTCATTTAATGCATTGCTTTTTTTTTGGAGAAAGAAAGGAATGCTATCGAATCACCGATAGCAAACCAGGAGAGCTATTATTGATAATAAAAAATATTTACAAGTTTGACCCCCAATGCTGTTTGAGACTCCAGCATAAATTTACAATATTTTCCACATACACTGGGGTCTCCTGAAAAACACACTCATTTCTAGCCCTCCATACAGCCCATAACACAGCCACCATATGTATATAAGGCTTATTCGCTTCCACAAGACAGTGCCACAAATTCCCCAAGTGGGTAAGGACTCGTTGCATACTCTCCTGCATACATAATCAGTGATCGCACATGAAGAAAAGATATTAACGCTAGAATCATTATGCATCCCACATAAATAACAAAATTGGGTGGGGGTTCCCATCCTTTTGTGCTTCAATTCTCCAGTAATCAATCCATCCCTCCTGCAGGGCCATAAGAAAATTTGTTACTTTAGTGGTATTTTTAACTTCCATAGCTTTTTCCCCATTTCTTCATCTTCCACCATCCTGGAGGACATTATCAATCTGTCATAAGCAGCAGCAGTAGAAAAATTACCTTCCCATTTGTATGTGCCATATTCATGAGGCATGGGTTTGAAAGCAGTAAGCTCTTGCATGAGGCATTCATTCTCTACACGAGTTATTGTTTCATGATTATTCCACCCACCATTATTTAACAACCACTGGTCCAAGACCACGTCCCAATAATCGGCTACCACCGCACTTTTATTTGCAGCTGCAGCATAAGCAAGGGGGAACCTGTCTTTAAACATCCCTCCATGTACCCAATTTTCCAGCCAAAACTTGAAGCTTTTTCCATCGCCTAAAATTGATTTGAAAAAATTCCAATTATCCTTTAGGGTGTGTACCACAGAAGACCAAAAGGGGGATGGTTTACTTGGGTTAAGACAATTTATCTCATCATTGGTACTCCCATAACTGTACCGGGTAATTTCTGTCCATAATTTTTTCCCCCCTGCAGCAACCGAATAGCCCACTTCAAAAGTAACGCTTCATTGAATTCTTTAAGGGATCTAACACCCATACCTCCCATCTTCTTTGGTTTGCAAATTGATTCCCACTTCAAGGGTTGAAAAAAGGCCCCTTGATGAGAGGTCCCTTTCCAAAAGAATCTTTTCCGCATCACCTCCAGCTTTTTCGAAATAGAGTTTGGAGCTCTAAGGACAGAGAAAAAGAAAACAGGAATTGAAGTGATAACAGAATTCAGTAATATATACCTCCCCCCTTTTGATAGGTATCTACTACTCTAGCCGTCCAATTTCGTAGCTACCTTTTCAAAGAGGAAGGACCAATCTGCTTTCTTCATCTTAGAACAATTCAAAGGTAGACCCAGATATTTAATTGGCAGTGGAACCACAGGTGTACCTAGAATGATGGAGATCTCATTCTGTAACCCACTATTCATCCCAAAATAGACCAGAGAGGATTTACTTCCATTCAATCGGAGACCAGAAACCTCTCCAAAAATTTTTACCATATGTAACAGAGCCAACGATTCTCTCTTCACCCCTTCCACAAGGAAAATAGTATCATCAGCATATTGAAGTGTAGGGGCTAGAGCCCTATGATTAGACATTGAATACCGCCTTATAAAACCATCCACAGCTAGTTTGCAGGCAAATCTAGCCAAAGTATCCATCGCAAGGTTAAAAATTAGAGAGGCAATAGGGCAACCTTACCTTACTCCACATTGGGGCTGAGTCCAAGAGTGACACGGTTTACCATTTATCAATGGGGAAAAAGAGGCTGTCTTAATGCACCTCTTGACCCATTGAATCAATAAGGGTGGAAATTTCCTCCTAAGAATGTCCCACAAGTATGACCAGAAGACTGAATCATAGGCTTTGGAAAAATCTACCTTCCATAAGAAAGCCTTGGATTTTCTCCTTTGCCAACCCATAACAATCTCTTATGCAACAATGAATGACTCTTGTAACGATCTCCCAGGAAGAAAAGCCTACTGAACAAGCATTATCAAGTCCTTTAAATCCTCCCACAATCTGGTAGCAATAACCTTACTAATAATAAGGTAGATGGAATTAGATAGCGCAATGGGTCTCTAATCAGAAAAACTTTCTGCACATGATTTCTTAGGCAACAGAAAAAGATAGGATTTGTTCAACCTCTCAAATTCGGAGTAGCCCAATTCAAACTCATGAATAACCTTTAACACATCCACCATAACAACATTCCATAGTTCTCTGTAGAAAAACACCTGAAATCCATCCGGAACGGGAGCACCTTCATTATTTAACTCTTTAATAGCTTTTAGCACTTATTGTTCTGAAATAGGGGTCACAAGCATGTCACTCTATTCATTAGTTACACAAGGGAAGTCCATTGCTGCCATCCTCCAAGAAACTCTTGGAGCAGCCTTGGAAGTTTCTTTAAAAAATTTACTTGCTTCAGATCTGATCTCCTTAACAGAGGTAATATTTCTTTCTTCAAGCTTAATAGATGAAGTAAGGTTGAATCTCCTTCTAGCACTGGCTGCAAGATGGAAAAATTTTGTGTTCGCATCACCCTCTTTAAGCCATAGCTGTCTGGATTTTTCACGCCAGTCCATTTCTATTTTCAGATCTTCATCCCCCACAACTGCTTGCATTTGCTGCCTTAGCTGCTGCTCCTGCTGGTTCAAAGCTAGCCTGCACTCTTTTAGATCCAAAACCCTGATGACTGTCAAGGCTTCCCTCCTCTTCTGGTCTCTGATTAGATTCACAGCCTACCTATTTTCCTTCAACATTTCCCGCAGACCAACCAATTTTGCTGCAAACTGCTGTGTGTCGTGCCTTGAACATCCTTGCTTTGCCACCACTGAGAAAACATTTGCATGAAGCCTTCTTCCCTAATCCAAGATCTCTTGTGTTTGAAGTATGATCCCATGTCTGCATTCACCCCACTGTCCCAAACCAAAGGTGTGTGGTCAGAGAATGGCCTATCAAGGCTCAAAACAGCTGATAGTTGATATCTCTCTAACAAGCTAGGACTGCCAAAGAATCTGTCCAATTTGGAAATCTGTTCACTGCCATTCCTCCAAGTATACTCCACACCACTGATGGGATATTCAGTCAAGCCCATGTTTTGCACAGCCAATTGGAAGCTAGCTGTAGAATTGTCCACTCTCCCATCCAGGTTATCATCACCAGAAAGATAACAATTGAAATCACCCCTAACAACCATGGGGTCTCTTGCACTCTTTGATGCATTGCATAGAGTTCCTGCCACAAGCCAACTCTGTCTGCTGCCACACAAGGACCATATATGCAAGATATAAACCATTCTATATCTCCTTGGGGAGATTGACATCTACAAGAAATTAAGAACCTATCATGAATAATTTCAGTTACTGAAATGGAAGATTTTCTCCACCAAAAAGCCAGTCCACCAGACCGACCAGTAGCACCCTTAGCCGCAATATCACTACGGCCAAATTGCTTAAAACAGTCCTATTCTTGACCATTCTCCCTCTCCAAGTGAGTCTCTTGTAGATCTACAGTCTATCTCCCACTCAGAGAGATATCTACACAATGATGCCCTTCTCTATTTGTTGCGTAGCCCACGCACATTCCAAGACAAAACTGTCATACCTCATTAGAAAGATCACCATTGGCCTTGCAGCCCACATATTCAACCATAATGGATTTAGCAATATTTTGCTCCTCAATAGGGGGCAAGGTCTCATTCCTTCTCCTTCTCAACATGTATGGAGATCTACCCACACCTCTTTTTTTTATTGGAACCATTGCCATACTGCAAGTTAGCAGGAATAGCAAGTTGCATCTGGTTTGGCTCTTTAAGCATCAAATCCCTTCCTATCCTGCCCACTTCGATACTGTAGTTCATCTCAAAATCTGCCATTGAAGTCTCAGCAACCTCCAGACAGCCGTCCTCTTTGATTATCATAGCTTGACTGCTATCAGCAGCAGTAACAATATCTTCCATCTGATCTTCCTCAGCCATGACACAGTGATAGTCCTTCCTCATTTTGGGTTCAGAAGCACCAGCAAGAGGAGTGCGTCCACATCTGTCACTCTGTTTTCTTGCCTCATTGTTGGTTCCAGGCTTTAGTTCTTCCTCAAACGACTTATCTTGACCACATTCAACCTACACAGACACCTGTCCAAGAACAACAAGCCTAACAAGCCAAGAAGTGACCCCACATCTGATTGTCATTGAATCAGGAATTGAGCCAGCATTGGTAACTTCCACCTTGATTTTTAGAGACCTAATGTCCCCCTCTCCGATAAAAACTTTAGAACTATCACAGATTGATGCAAAACCTACTAACATTTTAGCGACAACCCCCTTTAATCGCAAGTGCAGTGGCAGGCCAGAGATCTCAAGGAGAATCCTCCTAGAGGTCACTCTTTGTGGAGGCCGCTCTGACAGAGCCCCATCAAATGGAGAGACCATTCTCCAAATCACAATGAAGTCTTCAAAAATACTTGAAAGAAATCTCAATCGTTCCACATCCAGCATGCCCAAACCATACACCAAGAAGCGAGACTGGGATAACATGGCTACTTTCCAGCCTGCAGATAGAAGATCTAAGGAACATACCAGGTTCTAAAGCATTTCGATTGACGGCCTGCTTGCCATGATCTCTCCAATCAAAGCACCTCTCAGCATGATCACTGTAGTCGAGATCTCTTCCGAAGATGGGGTCTCAACTTCAATTGTGTGCCTACCCAATGCCGACGGCAGCGGCGGACGAGTTTCAATCTTAACCCTCCAGACAAGATGCGAGACTGCCCTCTGTGATAGCAAAGGAATCCTCCTAGGGCACGACTCGCGCTTGTGTCCTTCACCCCTGCATTCTAAGCAGATCAGGGGGTTTTTACAAATTTCTACCACATGCCCCCTTCGTCTACATCTAAAGCAGAGAACCTCTCCATTCTTCCTCCTCCAGGTATGTCCTCGAGCATTTTCAAATGACCTAAAGAACCTCTCCTGCTAGATCTGCTCCCTTCTCCTCCAAGCCTTCGATCTCCATGTCCTCCATTCACCTTCTGCTCCAGCCCTGGATGGCTCCACCCCATTGCCGCCCTCTGCCCAGCTTCGATTGCCCTCCGCTCGCCTTCTCCCCATCGTTAGAAATCTTAAAGGAAAGCCTAAAGATGGTCTTTAATGCATTTCGAATGTCCGTGTGGCCTTTTCGATCTGTTCTATGACTAAATGGGGTGACCTTACTCTGATACCATCTGTGACAACTTAAGTCCCGCCAACCGATGAGACTCAAATTGTCTTGTGCTAACAATTAGCACGGAAACCCATAAGATCGCAAAACATCAATAGCGAACATTCATTCATATAGCATTAAATGAAGGAAACAAAAGTGCTGACAATAAATGCAAAGTTCTCCTAGAGCAAAAATAAATGAGAGTCTCGTACATCTTATAAGAAGATAGGAAACAAAATTCTACTAGCAAAAAGGAACAACTATGACCCACCAGCTCAGTATGAACCGTGTCCTCAGATAGGACCAAGTTCCATGAAGGTCTAACTAGCAGTAGCCGCAATACCCGACTACTCAGCAACACTTGAGTACGAAACCCAAGACAAACGTCAGTGAAAATTGAGTAGTGTAGTACAACTAAACAAGTAACTCAAGTAACAAAGTACAGTGAAAAGCCACTATCTTGATAATTCGTTTGTTTACATTCTTATTTATATGTAGTATCTTTTGTGCAATTTGACCATGTTCTTATTGTTCTCAAACTTTTAATCAATGTCTCGGCGACGAGACCATTTTATGTAACTTCCTATGGTGCAAGACCGATATAAGCCACCCTCCTGGCCGGGAGCGCTACTCATATCCATTGAGTCATCATGCATTGTCACCTTGGGGTCATTGCGAAAAGCGGTGGTGGCTACGTCGTGTAGCATGAACACGTACAAGTGCTTTGTACATTGAACTACAAGCAGCCAATGACCCACCCACTGACCGGATGAACTGCTCCAAATCTTGAGCCCGGCGAATCTGCTATCCCAGTTGACCATTAAGCCTAACCAAAGAGTCATAGGGAGTCCAGCAACTCCTTAAACTAGCCCTTGAACCTTGTCTGAAAAGACCTAAAACTACGGCCGAAATCCCAACGAGTAGCGAGGCTAAAACTAGTTATCTAATCTTTCATTATCCTGACATATCCGTCGTATTATATAATCAATTTCCAGATAATTTTCTCTTATTTTGTTAATTATGAAAATCCTTAGTAATTTTATATTACTAATTCCAGGATTTGTAATTATTCACATTATCCTTCAACTTATCCTTTTACAAGTAGATTCAATCTTATGACAGTGGTCCCATGTTATTTACAATTTACTAAAAATAACAGAACTTTTACTGAAAACTGAGTTCATTACATGCATGCGATAACATGGGTACAGGAGATCATTAATCTACATCATTTACATAAAACATATGATTTCTCATTTAATTGCCAATAAATCAGGGAAAATAGTAGAGCGGTTCCAATCTTAGCAAAAAGGAGAACGTACGCCAACCAAGGTGTTATATGGAAAAAGATTGCCCAGGACGGGTCCACAGGTACCCAAAAAGGATCGGCTGAACTGAAAGAGGGGTAGACTACTCTACCTAATGTCACTGGAGGATCATAGTGACTCCAAACAATGTGCACTAGGCCTGGAAATAGTCTCCACGCCAGCCTCAGGATTCACACACGCACCGTAAGGAAGACCTGGTTCAATCGGACCAATGATGGAGTCCGAGAGACCTAATTACGTTTCTAATTTTTCAATAAAGATAACAAACTCAAAAGTGAAAATAAATCATACCAACAGATAGTACACATTGATATGATTCCAATGGTACCTTATTTGTCTAAATCGGAGGTCGGAAAGGCCTCAAACGAGATGAAACAGTGCGAGGGGGTCCAAAGTTAGACCAAATGCCCACAGACGCATTGCCTGATGTGCCCGCACACATGCCTCCATATGCACCATGCACCGTGTGCCTACTCGCCTGCGTGCTCTCCCGTGGATCATCATCTGCATGCGGCCGCAACGTCCGATCGTGCCACGTAGAACAATCTACCGTGTTCCCTCTCTCGAATGCACGTGCTGAAAGTCCCTACTAGGAGGGGGTGACGTAATAATTGCGGAAATAAATATAAACAATATCACAAAATAGGCAATCACAAAATATACACAGGTATTTTTAGGTGGAAACCCAAACCGGGTGAAAACCACCACCTAACCCTCTCGAGTTAGGATTTTCCGATCAACCAAGTTGATCAAAATCCACTAAACGAATCACTTTGAACGAGGGTGATTCAACCTCAGTACAACCACGCTACAAGTACGAGGGTAGCGTTCCTCAACCCCTTCTCTCCACGAGAAGGATTTTGTCCCACGAAGGAGACGGGAATTCGCAAAGCGAATACCCAACCAAAATACAAAGATAAAATAAAACAACAGTCCTATAGAGCCAACAAAATTAAACCTAGCTTCTATAGGAAATAGGAAACTCCCCTTTGCAAGGAGTGCGTCGATGATGACGCGGTGCGTGTGCCACGCGACGGCGCTACGTCGCTCTCGTTATCAACAGCGGGAGAGCGGGCGCGCGAAGGCTTGATGCTCTCAAGAGAATGAAACTAGAGCTTGGAGAGCAAGGGCCTCAATTGGACACAAAAGAGTGGAACTAAGTTGCTTAGGTGTGTCTCTTGTTTCTCTTAGTGTGTATGTTGTGTGTTTTTATGTTGCAAAGGCTCCCCTCTATTTATAGAGGCCTTAGGAAGGTTTTGGAAGGCTTGGAAAAGCTTCCATAGCCGTTGGGTGCAAAGCCCAAGAGAATCAGGCCGAAATCAGGACAATGATTGCATTTGACAGGGTTATCAGACGTCTAACTCTGGCATTAGACGTCTGGAAGGCCACTTTAAGACGTCTGATTCCAAGGTCAGACGTCTGATTCTATGCGGGTTTCTCCCTGACTTGAATCAGATCTAAACAGGGTTTTTGTACAAGTCCATCAGACGACATAGAGGACGTCTGGCACTAAGTCTGGACGTCTGGAAACCTACTTTTACCGTGGGAATTGATTTCCAAACGTTGCAACGGCTAGAAAATCTCTGAGAAGAGATTTTGGGTCAGCCGAGGCAAAACGGTCATTTATCAGACGTCTGTGATGTCCTATGGACGTCTGATAAGGCTCTAACGGTCATATTCTTGAGCGTCTTCTAAGCCAGCCAACGGTCCACTAACTGGACGTCTGGCAAAGTCATCTGACGTCTCCTAAGACGTCTGGTATAAGGTCTGGACGTCTGAATTCATCAGACAGAAGTAACTATGTCCAGCCTAACAGTTATCAGACGTCTGAAACAACAGTCAGACGTCTTAAAATCCTTTATCAGACGTCTGATTCGTGAATTAGACGTCTGGAAAGTCAGTTTTAACCCTATATTGGTTTTCTAAGTGTTCTACAGAAAACCTACGTATCCTAGGGTTGTGCAGGTGTTCCTAGGACTACTGTTAGGGTTCTTTGAGGCTCTTTAACATAATGTCTAAGGAAAATAAAGAGCAAGAAAATAAATACAAGAGATACATGAAAGGATAAAAAAGAATCTATCCTATTCTTCTTGTCTTCCATCTCCAATCTTTCGCTCCACGCGAACCTCCTCTATTTTCCGTCAAGCTCCTCCAATCCGTCCTGGATGCGAGCTCGAGTTCCGTCTAAACACGTCTTCATTTGCAATTGACCTGAAATCTAGGACTCAAATTGCAAATGTTAAATAACACGTGTTTTGTTATCATCAAAATAAATGATCGTGGTGCTCTAGCACCAACAATCTCCCCCTTTTTGATGATGACAAAACCGTAAATAATAATGCATAAAAGTCCTCCCCCTTTTTGACATTATCAAAAAGGTTTAATTGATTTTATATTTCCCATAACTCCCCCTTAAAACATGCTCTTCTATTTATTTTAACAAAGGTAATGTCCTCCCCCTTTTTATAACAACAAGATAGCTATTATTTTTCTCCCCCTTACTAAAGGAAATTTAGCTAACTTGTATCTCCCCCTTAAAAATTGACAATAAGCTCATCATTTTTAACTCCCCCTATCTAAATGCTTATGATAATAAGATGGGGTTAAGAATTTTTACCTCACCTACCATGGCCAATAAAATGGCCCGAATGGTGGTGGTGGATGCCACATTGGATGGGGCTCCCATCCGTAGCTTGGAGGCCCGGGCATAGGCGCCGGTCTCCAATCTGGTGGTCGACGTGCGGCGGGTCCGTCGTTTGTTCGCCGTCTCGTCGGTCTTCTTGTTCTCCTCCTTGGTCTACTCATTGGTTCTCCCAACTTGAGTTGACCAGCCTTGAGCTTGTAGGTCCAGTCCTTTATGTTGTAGTCATCCCTGAACCCTACAAAACAAGATTCTAATTTTTTCTTCGGTATCCAAGTGAGCTTGGATCCGGATTTGTTAGAAGGTCTCCTGGATGGAGATCCTTTCTCAACCTTAGGGCTATAAAACTTATCTACTTTGTTGATTAAATTGTTAGAATTTTCCCTAAGACATGCAATTTCTCTTTCTATAATTTGCATCTTAGTCTTTAAATCTGAAATTTCTAATTTTAGACTAACATTTTCCTCAATCAATTTATTATTTTCATTGATGAGGTTATGATTATCTAATAATAGGTTATCATCCTTAGGACTAGCTTCTATGTCCTTAAGTTGTTTTTCTAACCTATCATTTTCATTTTTAAGAAAACTAAGGTTCTTTTTAATGCCTTTGTTTTCTACCCTAAGTGATTTACTAATCTCGAATAATTCATTAAAAGCTTCTTGTAAATCAAAATTTACCTCGTCGTCGGAGTCGCTTCCGCTTTCACTGTCGCTGTTGCTTCCTCTGGCCATGAAACCAAAGCAAGCGGTTTCTTCTTCTTCTTCTTCCTCCGAGCTGGAATCGTCCCAAGTGGCTTGGAACGCCTTCTTCTTAGATTTTTCCTTTTCCTTTTTCTTCTCCTTTTTGAGAAGAGGGCACTCTGGTCGTAGGTGCCCTTTCTCGTTGCAATGGTAGCAACGTCTCGGGCTTTCCTTTTCCTTTTTCTTTTTATTTAATTCCCTACAAAACTTGGAAAAATTTTTAAGTAAAATTCTAAAGTCTTCGTCGTCGGAACTTACCTCGCTATCCGACGCGGCTCTGAAGGCGAGAGTCTTCTTTAGTTTAGGCTCCGGTGTATCCTTCTTCTTCTGCTTCAACTTAGTCTCGTAGGCCATCAGATTGCCTAGGAGATCTTCCATGTTGAGCTCCTCCATTTCGTTCGCCTCTTCGATGGCGGTGACTTTCTGTTCCCATTCCGGTCCAAGGGAACGAAGAAGCTTCCCTTGAAGCTCCCCCTTGATGAAAGTCTTTCCTAAAGCTTTCAAGTTATTTACTATGAGAGTGAACCTAGTGTTCATCTCACTTAAAGTTTCGTTAGATTTCATAGAAAAAGCCTCAAATTCTTGTGAAAGTAAATTGAGTTTAGAAGTTTTTACCTTAGAGGTACCTTCATGAGTTACCTCGAGTGTGTGCCAGATCTCGTATGCGGTGGCGCATTGCGAGATTCTATTGAACTCCTCTGAGCTGAGCGCGCAATACAATGCGTTCATTGTTTTTGCATTGAGAGAGAGTTCCCGAATCTGCTGCTGCGAGTATCCTCCCGCGGGTTTTTCTGGGATGTCGAATGGCGTCTCGCATCTAGCCCAGACCGTGAAGTCGGTGGCTTGAAGCCATGTCTTCATCCGCAGCTTCCAGTAGGGGTAGTTGCTCCCGTCGAAGAACGGCGGACGGGTTGTGGACTGCCCCTCGGAAATCCTGCTTGTGGAACAGCTTCCCTCCATGTGATCTTTCCGCGGATGTTACTCCTGTCGGCGGAAAACCTGCTCTGATACCAATTGAAAGTCCCTACTAGGAGGGGGTGACGTAATAATTGCGGAAATAAATATAAACAATATCACAAAATAGGCAATCACAAAATGTACACAGGTATTTTTAGGTGGAAACCCAAACCGGGTGAAAACCACCACCTAACCCTCTCGAGTTAGGATTTTCCGATCAACCAAGTTGATCAAAATCCACTAAACGAATCACTTTGAACGAGGGTGATTCAACCTCAGTACAACCACGCTACAAGTACGAGGGTAGCGTTCCTCAACCCCTTCTCTCCACGAGAAGGATTTTGTCCCACGAAGGAGACGGGAATTCGCAAAGCGAATACCCAACCAAAATACAAAGATAAAATAAAACAACAGTCCTATAGAGCCAACAAAATTAAACCTAGCTTCTATAGGAAATAGGAAACTCCCCTTTGCAAGGAGTGCGTCGATGATGACGCGGTGCGTGTGCCACGCGACGGCGCTACGTCGCTCTCGTTATCAACAGCGGGAGAGCGGGCGCGCGAAGGCTTGATGCTCTCAAGAGAATGAAACTAGAGCTTGGAGAGCAAGGGCCTCAATTGGACACAAAAGAGTGGAACTAAGTTGCTTAGGTGTGTCTCTTGTTTCTCTTAGTGTGTATGTTGTGTGTTTTTATGTTGCAAAGGCTCCCCTCTATTTATAGAGGCCTTAGGAAGGTTTTGGAAGGCTTGGAAAAGCTTCCATAGCCGTTGGGTGCAAAGCCCAAGAGAATCAGGCCGAAATCAGGACAATGATTGCATTTGACAGGGTTATCAGACGTCTAACTCTGGCATTAGACGTCTGGAAGGCCACTTTAAGACGTCTGATTCCAAGGTCAGACGTCTGATTCTATGCGGGTTTCTCCCTGACTTGAATCAGATCTAAACAGGGTTTTTGTACAAGTCCATCAGACGACATAGAGGACGTCTGGCACTAAGTCTGGACGTCTGGAAACCTACTTTTACCGTGGGAATTGATTTCCAAACGTTGCAACAGCTAGAAAATCTCTGAGAAGAGATTTTGGGTCAGCCGAGGCAAAACGGTCATTTATCAGACGTCTGTGATGTCCTATGGACGTCTGATAAGGCTCTAACGGTCATATTCTTGAGCGTCTTCTAAGCCAGCCAACGGTCCACTAACTGGACGTCTGGCAAAGTCATCAGACGTCTCCTAAGACGTCTGGTATAAGGTCTGGACGTCTGAATTCATCAGACAGAAGTAACTATGTCCAGCCTAACAGTTATCAGACGTCTGAAACAACAGTCAGACGTCTTAAAATCCTTTATCAGACGTCTGATTCGTGAATTAGACGTCTGGAAAGTCAGTTTTAACCCTATATTGGTTTTCTAAGTGTTCTACAGAAAACCTACGTATCCTAGGGTTGTGCAGGTGTTCCTAGGACTACTGTTAGGGTTCTTTGAGGCTCTTTAACATAATGTCTAAGGAAAATAAAGAGCAAGAAAATAAATACAAGAGATACATGAAAGGATAAAAAAGAATCTATCCTATTCTTCTTGTCTTCCATCTCCAATCTTTCGCTCCACGCGAACCTCCTCTATTTTCCGTCAAGCTCCTCCAATCCGTCCTGGATGCGAGCTCAAGTTCCGTCTAAACACGTCTTCATTTGCAATTGACCTGAAATCTAGGACTCAAATTGCAAATGTTAAATAACACGTGTTTTGTTATCATCAAAATAAATGATCGTGGTGCTCTAGCACCAACACGTGCGACCTCACGAAATCTCACACTGCTACTCACTACGCGTCGCTTGGTTGCACGCTACTGCCGCTACATGTCACGCTTGCTACGTGCCACCACCGCCACCACAACTTTTGCACTGGGAAGCCCAAACTTGGAATTATGAGAAGATCCCTACGAAAAAAATTTTGATTTTTGAGATGGAAAATCAAAGATTTTCCCTCTCTCTTCCTCTCTTGATTTAAGAGAGTTGAAGATGGATGACGACCCAAAGGACCCAAGGGGTCCTTAAATAGGCCTTAGGGGTGGTTTTGAATAGGTTTAGTTGGGTGAAATACCCAAAATGCCCTTAAAGTTGGGTTCACCTTACATTTAAGTCCCTGGTGACTTCTTTTGGCCATAACTTGTGCTATGCAACTCGGAATAATTCGAAACAAGTGTCATCGGAAAGTGTTACGACCCAATCCTGGATCCCTATAGTACCCAAGATCAGATCACCTCGACTAATCCCAAGACCCATTCGTCCGACAAGAAATAACCAAAAGTAGGAAAGTAAACCACATTCACATATACAGTAACTAAAAGGAGAAGAAACGTATAAGCAATAAAGGAAAATAAATCTGCTATTTTAGTACATAGCACCACAACAACAATAACAACGGAAAGCGGAAGTAAACAGTAGAAACAGAACAGTAACTAAAAGTCCATTACTTACTACAACAGTAGAGAAAGGGAAAGGAAGTGCTAAAGAAACTACGGCTGGGCTCGATTGGGCCTAGCACCCTCCGCAGCCTGAAGCTTGGGCTGCTCAACTCCTGGACCTGAACAGTGTTATGAAAAGACAGAGTCAGCGAATGCTGAGTAGAGTGGTATCTATATTATCTAGAAATAGTAAAAGCAACAAGTTTAATTCTCATTTCTATTTATCTGTTATATATATATTTTTTCGTTTCACATATTCCTCTCAAGCATCAAGATATTTCTTGATCTTTCATGTTCCTCGTGGGAACGATCTTGACTGCAGTCTTTACCATAGAGTAGAACGTACATGTGGTGCTCTCCTGGCCGGGAGAGTCCCCTGTGGTAGTCCTATACCCAGTCAACCACCTCGAGGTCACTCTCAAGACGTAGCGGTGTCTACGACATGCGTGATAAGTTCATGGGTAGCTACCCCTCACTGACACGCGGTCAGTCATTTCCACTAGCAGGTACCCCCAAAGTACAGCACGGAATAGTATACGGCCTTGCCCTCTCATAACAGGGGTCTCACCCCTCAGAACCAAACAAGGGTCTCGCCCCTCCATAATCTACGCACCCTCGTCTGACTACCTCAGTTTGTCCAGAGGGCCTAACAAGTCAGTGTAGGGTGGCTAGCTAAACCCTAGGCACCGTGGGGTGGCAAGCTCTCTCCCTACACTAGTAGCTCACCTTAGTACCGCATACATGAGGCCGATAGGAGTCGGTGAAGGGTGTCCAATCCTAACCATGGGTCTCAACCCAAGGGAGGCTAGCTCCTCTATACACAAAAAAGGGATAGTTGCGCTCCTTGGTACCATGTACTCAAGGGCCATCACACTTCCCGTCTACATTCCAAGTTTCCATCTATTCACAGGAGTTCTACTCCTAATTCCCCGTAGGGTTCATGCTCATGTTCACCTCATTTATTCCAATCCAGATTTCACCTTTCACAATTCATTTCTCATCCATATACAGGCAGCTCGTGTTTCCATAATTCGATACATGCAGCTAGTGATTTCACAGGTAATTATTCATTAATTACAGGTAGCTCATATTCCAACAGGCAACTCACAATTATAATACAGGCAATTGCTAGCAGTTTATCTCAATCATGCTTGCAAGTACATCATACAGCTCAAACGGTTCATTCATTTCCCTATCCTAGGGTTTATGTCACATCCTAAGATTCCATTCGGCTATTTCTGCATGCACATTCTTATTTAAATATTATTAATGGAATTAAACCACTCTACCAGGCAACACGGGAGTAATGGGGGCTCAAACCATAGACCCAGGAATCTTTGCGAGCACCAAACGCACAACAAGCTGAAGCCCAATACCAAGGAATACATCATGAAAGGAGAGAGGAACTCGTGAAGAAAGTATGGGTATTTCATTTGCGTAAAGCTGACCCCGATCGGACCCCAAACGGGTCAAAAACGTGCATACTGTTCAAAATCAGATGTCTGGGAATAATCCCAGATGTCTTAAAAGGTGTCAGATCTTTACCTTAAGTCTTTGCAGTATCCTTAGATGTCCAGACCTTCTTTATGATCATTTGAAGGCAGTTCCAGATGTCGAAAAATGCCTCCGGTCATCTGGATGCACCTCCGGACATCTGGTGATGTGATCAAATGTCCAAAAGCACGTAGGAAAGCGTTCCACGCTCCTTCCTAAAGCTGCACCTACGTATGACATCACAAGCACTGTCAACCGACATATACCCCTGCGCTGTGATATGCATGGCGCAGGGAGATACATACCGTGCGATAAATGAGCTTCCAGATGTCTGGCCTTAGCTCCAAACATCCAGGTACCCCGTCAGTTGTTTGGACTCCACTCTAGACGTCTGATACTGGAAAACTTCCATTACCAGGAACTCCTTGCAGCTCTCTTTACTCGCTCTGCCTCGTGCCGTAGTAGCTCCAGTCACTGTAGAGGGCCAGGAGGCCACCTCCCTAAGCCCTCTCCTACTCCTGCATGCACCTGCAGTGGCCATGCGAGCTCCACCGAGCTTCCACCAAAGCTCCTCCAACCTCGGCCTCCTCCTCCTCCTGTGCTCTCCCTCACTCGCACCTTCTCGTCACTCCCGCACAGCACTGAAGGTGGTGGTGGTTGGTGTGTGGAGTGGAGAGGAGATAGGAGGGGGTGTTTATATAGAAGGCATGGGGTTTAGGGTTTGGGGAAGAAAGTGGAAGGGAGAGAGAAGAGGAGGGTTCTACGTGCAGCCAGCATGTAAAGCGCAGTGGGTAGTACGAAAATTTCACTTTCAGATGTCCAGGAACGAGTCCAGACGTCTGGATAGACGTCTGACTAAGACTCCAGACATCTTAAAAGGCTAAAAGTGTAATGGGTCAATACATCATAACAAACTTAAAGGAAGTTTCGTCCTCGAAACTTGAGCTAGCTAGGGTACGGAGAAAGGAACATAAAATGCATAACAAACTTAAAGAGGACCGAAGTAGCTCCAAAAAGACATACCCTCAAAAAGCTTCGGGTACTACTCTCGCATCGCTGCCTCAGGCTCCCAAGTCGCCTCCTCGTACTGCTGGCTTCTCTAGAGGACCTTCACCAGAGGTACCTGCTTCCGTCTCAGACTCCGTACAACTCTATCCAGTATCCGCACTGGTCTCTCAGGTTAGGTCAGGCCATCACCCACCTCGATGCTCTCGTGGTTCAGAACGTGACTAGGATCAGCGATGTAATTTCTAAGGTTGGACACGTGGAACACGTTGTGCACTCTAGAAAGCTAGGGAGGAAGGGCAAGCCAATAAGCAACGGGTCCCACCTGCTCCAGGACCTCAAGGGGCCCTACAAATTTCGACACAATCTTCCCTTTCATCCCAAAATGCTGTAGGCCCTTCATGGGCGAAACACGGAGAAAGACGTGATCTCCAACCTCGAACTGCACCACTCTACGTTTTTGGTCAGCATAACTCTTCTGCCTGCTCCTAACAGTGCGGAGTCATTTGTGAATCTACTCTTTCACCTCCTAACTCTACTGGATAAGCATGGGGCCAACCTCCCACTTGGTCCCCACCTGGACCCAACTCAATGGTGCAGTACACCTCCTTCCATACAGAGCCTCGTAAGGTGCCATGCCGATGTTCGAGTGGTAACTGTTATTATATGCAAACTCTGCCAGGGGTAAATGTTCCTCCCAGGAGTCTCTCTAGTCTAGTACACGAGCGCGTAAAAGGTCCTCAAGTGTCTGTATGGTGCGCAGTGACTGTCTATCCGTCTGAGAGTGGTATGCGGTACTGAACATCAAACGTGTCCCCAAATCCTGCTGAAACTCAGCCCGAAACTAGGAAGTAAAATGGGCATCCCTATTGGATACAATCTCATGCAGAACTCCATGTAGGTGTATCACATCACGAATGTAACTCTCTGCCACCTGTGTTGGTCCCAAGGTGACTCAGATCAGTAGGAAACGTGCCGTCTCCGTCAACCAGTCTACTATCACCAAGACTACGTTGTGTCCTCGCTGGGTAACTGGTAGACCCACCACCAAGTCCATGGTGATGCTCTCTCACTTCCACTCTGGCATAGGAAGTGGCTGCAACGGACTTGCAGGCCTCTGGTGCTCGGCCTTCACCTACTGGCACACCAAACACTATTGCACAAACTCACCAACAACCCACTTCATCCCTCTCCACCAAAAGTCGCGTCTTAGATCTTGATACATCTTTGTGCTCCTGGGATGTTTGGTGAACCTGGACTCGTGCGCCTCAAACAAGAGCTCTCTCAATAACTCCTCGTCCCTAGGAATGCATAAGCGTCCTCTCATGAGCAGTATCTTGTCTATAAAGGAAAAGTCTCCTGGGTCACCTATCAACACCCTATCTAGCAGCATCTATAAGTACGGATTTGTCATCTGTCCTGCGATGATGCGGTCTATCAGCTCTTGTCGCATCTGCCACGTCACTGTCACTGTCCCACAATACCCCTATGACTCCCGCTGTCTCCAACTTCCCAACTACTCCATAAGTCTCCAACTCTATGCCTATAGACTGGCCAAGTGGGCGGTTGCCTTCCGGCTCAAGGCATCAGCCACCACATTGGCCTTCCCTGGATGGTGGGAGATGTTGCAGTCATAGTCCTTCAGGAGCTCCAACCAACATCTCTGTCTCATGTTGAGCTCCTTCTAGTCAAACAAGTACCTGAGGCCCATGTGATCCGTGAGAATCTCGAAAATCTTACCGTAAAGGTAGTGCCTCCATGTCTTCAACGCGAAGACAACAGCTGCCAGCTCTAAGTCATGGGTAGGGTAGCATGCTCATAGGGCTTCAATTTACTGCGAAGCATTAGCGACAATGTGACCCTACTGCATGAGCACACCCCCTAACCCCTGCAACAAAGCATCTGTGTAAACCACAAAATCGCCACTACTGTCTAGGATGGTAAGAACAGGAGCTGAAGTCAGTCTCTCCTTCAACTCCTGAAAACATGCCTCACACACATATGTCCAATCAAAAGGCACGTCCTTCCGAGTCAGCCTGGTTATAGGACGTACAATTTGAGAGAATCCTCTAATAAACCGCCGATAGTAACTTGCCAATTCCAAAAAGCTGTGTATCTCTATCACTATACGTGGCCTCTCCCACCTGAATACAACCTCAACCTTGGCTAGGTCCACAGCCAAACCATCCCTTGAGATCACGTGGCCCAAGAAAGTCACCTGCCTCAACCAAAACTCACACTTGCTGTACTTGGAGTACAGTCTGTGTCGCCTCAAAGTGTCCAGGATCATCTGTAAATGCTGTTCGTGCTGCGCCAAATCCCGCGAGTGAACGAGTACGTCATCGATGAACACCACCACAAACTGCGCCAAGTAAGGTCTGAAGACTCGGTTCATCAAATCCATAAAAGCAGCGGGGGCCCCCACTATCTTGGAGATGTTGGTCTCCCTGATCCTCAACTGGTGGTAGCCTAACCTCAGATCTATCTTGGAGAACACTGTGGCATCTCACAACTGGTTGAAGAGGTTGTCAATCCTCGGTAGCAGATACTTGTTCTTGATGGTGATCGTATTCAGTTGTCGGTAGTCGACACAAAGTCGTAGGGTACCGTCTTTCTTCACAAACAGCATAAGGGCTCCCCACAGGGATGCATTGGCCACACAAAGCCCTTCTCCAACAGGTCCTGTAGCTGTGACTTGAGCCCTCGCAGCTCAAGCGGTTCCATCCAATATGGTGCAGTAGAAATGAGACTAGTCCCTGGTACCAGTGAGATCTTAAACTCGATCTCACGCTCGGGCGATAGTCCTGGAAGCTCCTCTGGAAAAACGTCAGGGTACTCACAAACCATCGGAATACTCTGAAAGTCAGCCATGGGACTAGGCTCTACCACTACACAGGCCAAAAAGCCCTCACACCCCTAGCTCAAATGCCTTGCTGCCCGAAGCGCGGAGATGCATCTGAAACCTCCGTCCACCGACTATCCGTGAAACTTAAAGGGAGGCAACTCCGGTATGGAAAAGATGATCTTCCTCCCGAAACATTCCACCAGGGCATGGTAAGCGGACAGCTAGTTCATCCCTAGGATCACCCCAAACTCCTCCATCTGTATCACAATCAGGTTAGTTGGGAGGTTGTGTCCCCCTATACTGACCTCACAGTCCATGTAGACCTCCTCAACTACAAACAACTGGCCACCTGGGCCTCTGATCACAAATGGATCCTCTAATAGGACACTACCCTGCCCCAAACTGACGGCAAAACTCAGAGCAACATAAGAGTGTGTGGTGCTAGAATCAAAAAGTACGTACACTAATCTGCCAAAAACAGTAACCATATCTTCCACCACTGAACCAGAATCCCTGGCATCTCTGTGTGTCACGGCGTTGATATGCCCCTCAATCCTCAGTGTAGACGAAGTAGCTACACTCTGTGTTGGGAGAGTAGCCGCTAGCCGGTATCCTCCTCATGACTGCTGCCTTCCCCCAAGCACCTAGGGACCATGACCACCACCACAGCCTCCAGTGCTAGATGCGGGGAGCATCTGCTGTGCTCCGGCCCTAGATGGGTAGTCCCTCCTGATGTGGTCCGGTTGGCCGCATAGGTAAAAGAGGGGACCACGACCTCCTCCCTCAGTAGGTCCCTGCTGGCGGCTGGGTGGGGGTCTGGTTCTAGTAGTTGGCCCCTGTCTGGGGCCCCCAAAGGCCACTGATGGCCCTGCAAAACAAGACGGCTCTCCTGCAGGTGCCGTGTGCCTCCTCTTCCGACTGCCCTGAGAGTACTCTAGCTGATGGAGCCTCTTCCGTCTGCTGTCGGTGTCTCGTATGACCATGATGGTCTCTTCATAGGTCAGGGTTGGCTCAGCCACTTGTGACATACCCTAGTTAGTTGGTCGGAGCCTGATGTAGACATGTTTACACTACATAAGATGTCTATTTATGCATGTTCTTAACCATAGAAATGCATTGCATACTATAAATATTGCAAAGCATACATCGTATTGCATTTAGATTAGTTTGAATAAAATGGAGGTTAATTGTCTTGTTTTATGTTCAGGGACCGGGTAAAATTTTTATCGAGGCCTTGGATCGAAGATACAACCGTATAGATGTGATCAGGGCGACGATTGAAGTTCAACGACTCCAAGCTCGCCCTATCAGGTATTTGTAGCATCAGATAGAGATTGGGCAACCCTAGAAGATCAAGTACCAAGGTGGTGCAAATCCGCACTTCAGATAACAAATCCAACTGCACAGATGAATTCTGATCAATGATTGCATCTTAACAGCACGAAAATCGATTCAATCTGACACCTATGGCACCATCTACATCATCCAGAAGATGGATGGCCAAGATGGCACCATGTGGAGCCATCTTGGATGCCCAACTAGCCACCCTCAATTACTGACAGTGGAGCTCAGCCGATGCCTGAACACTCTGAAGGACCACTGGAAGGCACAACCATGACTGTTGGATCTCAATCCAACGGTCCAGATTGTGCGATCAAGAATCACTTCGCCCGCCCATCCATGCACGTCACGTAGTGGGTGAGGGTGCTTAAGTGAAGCGCAGGCGACCATTCGAATCCTCGCAAGCTACGGTTGGGCGTGGGTGCGCGGGCATGATCGACCACCCGATGAGGATCTAGCAGCTGTGCGCACCCAAACAAGTCCACATGCCATCACATGCCCCCGTGTTACGCGGGATCGCACGTGTATGCGTGCACAGAGGAGGCTCGGCGGGGAGCGCTCTCAGCCGTTTGATCTCACGATCGAATGGTTGAGATTTAGAGAACGTGGAAAGGCGTTGAGGGCGAGGAGGTGAGTAGGTGCTCATGCGTCGCCCCACTATGGCCACATTCAGGCCCTTAGTGACGGATTTATTCGCCACTAAAGGTCTTGAATTAATGATTTTCAACTTGTAATGACCAAATTGCCCTCACTCCTTGCAGCTATAAAAGGAGACCCCCTCCATATGAAATCCTCATCCCTTCTTTCTCTTCTCTCCCTCTCTAAATCTCAAGAGAAGCTTGTCCTACACCCAAGATGCTTCTCAAGAGATAAAGTCAAATTTTCGTCCCCCTTTCAGAAGTGGATCCCGCGATGACGACGACGTGCTACCTTGTTCCCGTTCTTCCTGCTTCGTCCTCCTTCATCCTACACCATTCCCTATCTTCCAGGCATCGTCCCGTCCAGCTCATCCTCCAAGCGACCATCGAGGAGGTTAATTCTCTCTTGATTCTTTTTAAGCCTTTGTGGAGTAGATTTACTGCTTTCTAGTGTAATCATTTTTTGCTTTCTAGTCGTAATGTTAGTGTAACGAACAATCTCTTCGATAATGAATTCCATGTTTATTCTACATCTCTTTTTGGTTTTTGTTTGCAATATAATCTCTCTCTCACATTCTCTCTCTCTTCTATTTAGTGTAAATAGATAGTTTTTAATCAATTAATCTACTTCATGTCAAATAAATTAAATGCGTACTTTTAAATCAAAAGTCCGCCTCCCTGAATTCGACCCGAGATTTCTATTCGGTATAAATTTTATCTGTTGAACACGTGTTCTTCGCTTTCAAACTACAATGACAAGTTTTTTTCAAAGCCAAATACGTTACCGTAGCAACTCGTAGTCTCAACATTTTGGTCCGTTGCTGGGGAGGCAATGCTCTTTGATTTTTTTTTTTGCATTTTATAACTTACAAATCATTTACCTCACTTCTACCTTTTCTTATTGTGATTGCAGGTACTCTTTTGTGATGAGAAAAAGTGGTAGATTGGAGCAAATTGCTATCGAAGGTTCTGTAAGTTATCCCCCACATCCCACCCATTAGTTTTCATTTCACCAGATAATAACACAAACATCAATCAACCTAGGTGTTCTTATAAACTCTAAGGTTAGTTTTGTTTGTTTTTTTGACATCCACACCTGCCTCAACATCCACATTTAAAAAGAAAAAATATAAAAAAAATCTCACAGAGGTACGCAACCTCATATGATTTTCAAACTCAACCGGTACACTGATCTTTGGAACTAGTACGCACATCCAAACACATAATTGAGTAGAAATTAGATTAGGTAATCTTTTGTGTACCTATTTAAATGGTGCAACAGGCTGATTGTTTGAGTTGATTAGGTCGCACCACTTCAATTAAAATCAACTCAAGTAGCTGCCATATAGTTTCAACTCCTAGGGATTTACCAGGCACTCCACATTCTTTTAAGTTTCAAAGGAAAACATCTTCACCTGTGCTTTCAAAACCTGGTGTGACAACAAAACTTGTTTGAAAATACCTAAAGTTGAATCCTAAAAGCTACTAAGCAAGATTTGAACCCTAAAATTCACTGCATCAAAAAAAAATAATCTTACTTGAAAACCACTGGCTGTGCATGCACACACACATCAATCAATCATTAAGGACACAACCCAGATAAAGGGCCCATCACATTCCAAAGCACATTAAAACCTAGCCCTAAATAAAATAGAGTAGACATCGGCCTTAAGGATTCGATGCACTCTTCGGAGCCCAGAATGAGATTATTTTCGATTAGTCTATTTCTACTATTCAATCTGATGTCTAGCTAGGGGAGCAGAATCAAACGATCACGGCTGGGGCATACACTAGGAACCGGAGGTGAAATCCAAAGGAAGAACATTCTCCTGAGTCATTCCTTCTAATTGATTGGATTGAACAGACAGAAATAGATCAAATGGTTCCTTTATCTCAAGAAGGGTTTTGGGAGTCTGTAGGTCTTTAGGTTAGCCCACTTAAGGATAGGTTTGATTGCTTGTATTGGAGGGTGCCTTTCTTCCTCCTGTCTCTCATGAATCCTTCCACATTTTATACATATTCTCGCTCTTTCCTTCCTGTTTTGAGTTATCCTCAACATGACAATTATTTGGACTCGTACTATAATCAACTATTAGTTAGTTGGGATAATTCAGATTGGGCATGCAGTTCCGGACCTCCATGTTTAGGGTCTAACCCTCAACACCATAATTGTGATTCCTATCCTGCTCAAAGCGACATCGATTATAGATCGTCACCTTTTCTTGGACAACCTAATACAATCTACAATCAAGGAGGATACCCTGATCCTTACCCATCCTCTGATTACACTACCTTTAGGTCATCACCACCTTTTGAACAATCCGAAATGACCTATTATCAGGAAGGGTATAATGAATCTCAATTCGTTAACTCCTCTGCATTGATCCCAAACCCACCCAACCCTGAAACAAGTCATTTGGTTCTGGGTAATCAGGTTCAAGATAATGTTCTGGCTAATTTGAGAAATATCACACAATCTTTAGAAGTTTAGCCAATATCTTGCATTGAAAGATTGGAGCCCCAGATTGAGATGATTGATGATTTGAACAAGTATTTGTTGGATTGGCTCTAAGATGTTAAGGATAGGAACCCGGGTGAGTTTCTACTTGGGAAGTTAGCGAAATTGCGGATGAGATTTATGGTTGCTTTAGTTCAATCGTGTGATGATTCCCAGGATGAACCCCCTTTCAAGAGAGCCAAGGTCAGAACCCGCTCAGGAACCTGTCGGGGGGGACATGTGTTACGAGGGTAACCAGATTGAATTAGAGAGACCAATTAAGGATGTTCTGATTTCTTCACCAGAAATCCCTGAGCTAGGGTATGAGGAAACGTATGTCTCCATGGACCAAAAAATGACAGATGATTTTGTGACATACATTAGTATGGATTTGGATTTCTTTGATTCTGAGAGCAAAGATTCAGTTCGTGGAGTCTCACGCAAGTTTATAGAACATGATTTCTGTGAGACGATTGGGCCTAAGGAATCTAATAGATCCTTTGATAGGTCAATAATTGAGGAAATTGATCTTATTGGGGCTCACATTACGGATCCAGAATCGCATTTTCTGGAGGATTCAATCCAATGCCTTGATTGTCAGTTACACCCCATTGAACTTATCGATTATTCTATTTTTGAGATAATTAGACCCAAGTCAATTCTGATTCAGCCACATCTTTTAGACTTGGAAATTTCAAATGGGGTGATTAATATGCAAGACGTCCCGAAACTTGACATTCTGAATGAGGAGAACATAAACTAGGAAGTTCTGATTTGGGAAGCAAACTTTGGAGGAAAAAGAAGACTAAGTCTAAGGGTTCCAATTCATTTGAAACCATCAAACCAGGACCCTTACGACATCTGTTCTGGGGATGTCCAACCCAAGCACACATTCATTGATTATCCTTTGGAGCTTAAATTTTCTATTACCCAACTCTTTGGTCTTGGGTTGCATCCTCATAAATCTCAGGCCCGACCCTGCTTGCATAATGATTTTAGGTTTTGGGTAATTTTTATCTAGAACCTTAGATATTCTCGATTATGGGGTATGGGTCTGCACTACAATCTGGTCCACATTTGTGGACATCTGTTGGTACGTCAAAGGTTTCTTCTTTTTATTATGATTCTGACCTACACCTATGAATTCTTTATTTCTCTTCTTTATATAGTGTGCCTAGCTGAAGGTACTAAATTCAGCACATATACAGTTTTTCTTTATCTCAGTGTGGACCTAACATCCACACAATTTAGGTGCTTTCTACTCTATTCCACTCTGTTTTATGTCTTTTTAATACAATGAGGACATTACATTAGATAGGCATGGGGGGTGGATATTCATCTCTAAATTTATTCGTCAGCTCCGTATATTTGTTTTATTTTCTTTTGTTTATATATATTAAAAAAATTGGTGGAATTAGGAAAGAGAACTTGGGTTTAAGAAAATTTTCAATCTTACGAAATACTACATTAGGATTTGAACACAAAGACCCTTTAGGTCTTCAGACTTAATTAGCCTATGTATCCATTAAAATGTGGATTTATTTTTTGAGTCCTCGCCAACCTAAATTCTATTTTAATCTAAGTAAATAAGTTTGGGTGATAAGTACACGACTTATCAACCTGCCCTCTGATTTGAGGGAACTTTAAGCCTAAAGCATCTACACACTATCTTGTCACAGACTCGTTCATCGATGGTTCTAACAGAAATTGGGTAGCTAATGAACCTTCTAGGGTGATATGGCTAGCAAGTTATCGTAGGTAACAACCCATAGGTAGGTTGTCCAGAGCCCAGTTACTGGACCATTCTCTTCTTGCTACCTTTAAGTAAATCTTAGACTAGAGAAGCCACTACTTAAAAGAAACAAAAAAAGAGAAAAAGAAAGTCTAAAAAGAAAAGAAAAAGAAGAGGAGAAAAGAAAAAAAAGAAATAAGCCACACTTCGCCGCATGAGTATGGCTGGCAAGATGTCAGTGGTAAAAGCTCATTGACCGGTTGTCCAGAACCCACCTCAATAAATGGACTGAAAATTCCAAAAAATACTTAGGAAGAAGTGAAGTAGAATAAATCAGGGAGATATACACTGGATTCACCCTTGTGTTGACCTCATAAAAATAAAAATAGGGAGAAAGCTACCGGTTGTAAAGATACACCACTAGGCAGAATTCTCTTTTTAAGGTCACCTAGAGGTGTAGAAATCCAAAGTCCATTTTAATTGCCGATCAATGAGTCTATCACATTCACAATAAGATGCTTAGAACTTACGGTTCTCATCAAATCTTGGGTGAGTTGAATGGCCATAGAAAGCCACTCTTAAACCCTAAACTCAAAAATCCAAAAAAATTAGAAAAGAGGAAAAAGAGAAAAAGAAAATTTTCTTTGAATAAGGTGAGGGCTTTAGCCGGTCAGCATTTTGGCAAATACCCGGGCACTGTTGTGTCATTAAAAGTTTAGATCCTAAGTAAACATTTTCTTAATGATTATGTCTAAATAATCCAACCTAATTCTTTATAAATAGCATATAGTTTTTGCTAGGGACTAGCAAAAGATAGGCATGGGGGTGTGATGTAAACATGTTTACACTACATAAGATGTCTATTTATGCATGATCTTAAGCATAGAATTCATTGCATACTACAAATATTGCACAGCATGCATCATCTTGCATTTAGATTAGTTTGAATAAAATGGAAGTTAATTATCTCATTTTACCTTCAAGGACAAGGTAAAATTTTTATCGGGGCCTCAGATCAAAGATCCAACCATGCAGATGTGATCAGGGTGACAATTGGACTTCAACGACTCCAAGATCGCCCTAATTGGACATCTGTAGCATCAGATAGAGATCGGGGAACCCTAGAAGATCAAGGGCCAAGATGGTGTGAATCTGCACTTCAAATGACAAATCCAACTGCATGGATGAATTCAGATTGATAATCGCAGCCTAACGGTGAGAAAAATGATTCAATCCGACAGTCGTGGCACTATCTACATCATCCAGAAGATGGATGGCCAAGATGGCACCACGTGGTGCCATCTCGGTTGCCCAACCGGCCACCGTCAACCGCTGAAGCTTCTAGCGCCACGCATCTCCGCCATTGGATCAAGATCCAACCGTTGAGAGTGGAGCTCAACCGGCGCTTGAAGACTTTGAAGGACCACTGGAAGGTGCAACCATGACTGTTAGATCTCAATCCAATGGTCCAGATCATGATATCAAGAATCACTCTGCCCGCACATCCACGCATGTAGCGCAGTGAGTGAGAGTGGTTAAGCGAAGCGCGGGCGAGCGTTCGAATCCTCGCGAGCTGTGGTTGGGTGCGGGTGCGCTGGCATGATCGACTACCCAATGAGGATCTACCGGCTGTGTATGCCCAATGAAGTCCATGCGCCATCGCATGCCCCTGCGTGACGCGGGATCGCACACGCATGCACATGCAGAGGAGCGCTCTCAGCCATTCGATCTCACAATCGAACGACCGAGATTTAGAGAACGTGGAAAGGCATTGAGCACGAGGAGGTGAGCGGGCGCACATGCGTCGCCCCACTACAGCCATGTTCAGGCCTTTAGTGATGGATTTATCCATCACTAAAGGTCCTGAATTAATGATTTTCAACTTGTAATGACCAAATTGCCCTCACTCCTTGCACTATAAAAGGAGACCCCCTCCATACAAAATTCTCATCCCTTCTTTCTCTTCTCTCCCTCTCCAAAGCTCCAGAGAAGCTTGTCCCACACCTAGAATGCTTCTCAAGAGATAAAGTCAAATTTTCGTCCCCCTTTCAGAAGTGGATCCCACGACGACGATGAAGTGCTACCCCATTCCCATTCTTTTTGCTTCGCCCTCCTTCATCCTACTCTATTCCCTGTCTTCAAGGCGTCGTCTCGTAGGGCTCATCCTCCAAGCAACCGTCGAGGAGAATAATTCTCTCTCCATTCTTTTTAATGCTTTGTAGAGTAGATTTACTGCTTTCCAGTGTAATCGTTTTCTACTTTCTAGTCGTAATGTTAGTGTAATCAACAATCTCTTTGATAATGAATTCTATGTTTATTCTACATCTCCTTTTGATTTTTGTTTGTAATATTTTCTCTCTCTCTCATTCTCTCTCTGTCTCCTCCATTTAGTGTAAATAGATAGATAGTTTCTAATCAATTAATCTACTTCATGGCAAATAAATTAAACATGTATTTTTAAATCAAACGTCTGCCTCCCTGAGTTTGACCTGGGATTTCTATTCTGGTATAAATTTTATCTATTGAACACGAGTTCTTCGCTTTCAAACTACAATGACAGGTTTTTTTCAAAACCAAATACGTTAGCGTAGTAACTCGTAGTCTTAACAGAGCCCCTCAGCAAACCTCCATAGGCGCTCCTCCTCCATAGACACAGCTGTTGAGGCAAAACGTGACAGCTCCAGGAAACACTTGCAGTACGTGCTAACAATCATCGTCCCCTAGCGGAGAGTGTAGAACTCCCGCCTCCTCTAGTCCTACCAAGTCTGCGGAAAGTACTACTCGTAGAAGAGAGTCACGAACTGGTCCCACGTCGGCTCTCTCCTCTCTTGGCCTCTGACTGTCCTCCACCACCTATGTGCCGTGCTCTGTAGCTAGTACGTGGCAAAGGCGACACGGCACTCTGCAGGAGGGTGAATGGTGTCGAACACCTTCTCTATCTGCTCTAGCCAGTCGTTTGCCTTAGACGGGTCCTCATCTCCCTTGAAGGAGGGGGGCTTCAGCTTCCGGAACTGTCCGAAAAGCTCGTGGTATAGCTGCAGTGAGGGAACAGGCACGCCTCCAGGCAAGGAGGGCTCATGCACGGAAGTGTTAGAGTGTGATGGGGGTGGTGGAGGACCACCCCCTATCCCTCTTGCTCGTCCGGTGCTGCGGCGGTCTCTCTATCCCACCGAGGACTCCCCCTCGACGTCCTCAGGGAGAGGTGCCCATGGAGGCTGGTAGAGCTCCTCTCGCACGATATCTCCAATCAGCTGGGCGAGATCCTGGACTTGAACTTCCAAGAGAAGAGGTGGGTCAACTGGTACCTCAGGCCTGGCATGTTTTCCCCTCTGACCTCATCCCCGGCTGTGACCACGGCCCGCCTCGAGAACTCCTCGACGAGGCATCTCCGGCAAGGAGATGCAAAAGACAGAACAGAAGGTCAATGATACTGAATTTTTTGAGAAAAGACTCGGAACGAATATCAAGGCGATATGTTGTGGTGGCCATCCTAGTTATATGCACGTGAATGGTTATTCTCAAGCTAATTGGTCCATTTCTCAGGATGACCTTGCTCTGATACCATCTTGTTACGACCCGATTCCTGAAACCCTATAGGACTCGAGACCAGCTCACCTCGACTCATCTGAAGACCCAGTCGTCCAACAAGAAATAACTAAAAGCAGAAAGTAAATCACATTCACATATGCAATATAACTAAGCAGAAGAAACATACAAGCAATAAAGGAAAATAAATCTGCTGTTTCAGTACATACCACCACAAGAATAATAACAACGGAAAGCGAAAGTAAACAGTAGAAACCGAACAGTAAATAAAAGTCCATTACTTACTACAACAGTAGAGAAAATAAAAGGAAGTGTTGAAGAAACTACGGCTGGGCTCGACTGGGTCCATCACCCTCCACAGCCGGAAGATCGAGCTGCTCAACTCCTGGTCCTGAACAGTGTTGTGAAAAGGCAGAGTTATCGAACATTGAGTAGAGTGGTATCTATATAACTAAAAATAGTAAAAGTAACAGGTTTAATTCTCATTTCTATTTATCTATTTTATTTTTTTTTTTTGTTTCACCCATTTCTCTCAAGCATCCAAATATTTCTTGATCTTGCATGTTCCTCGTGGGAACGATCTTGATTGCAGTCTTTTATGTAGAGTAGAAGGTACTCGTGGTGCTCTTCCAGCCTAGAGAGTCCCCCGTGGTAGTCCTACACCAAGTCAACCACCTCGAGGTCACTATCAAGAAGTAGTGGTGACAATGGCATGCGTGATAAGTGCACGAGTAACATGCGGTCAGTCATTTTCGCTAGCAGGTACGCCCAAAGTACAAGACGGAACAGTATAGGGCCTTGCCCTCTCAGAAAAGGGGTCTCTCCCCTCAGAACCAAACTGGGGTCTCACCCCTCCATAGTCCGCGCACGCTCGTCTGACTACCCCAGTTTGCCTAGAGGGCCTAACAAGTCGGTGTAGGCTGGCTAGCTGAACATCGGGTCCTGTGGAGTGGCTAGCTCTCTCCCTACACTAGTGCTCACCTCGGTACCACGTACACAAGGACCAACAGGAGTCGGTGTACAGTTGCCAATCCTAACCCTGGGTCTAAACCAAAGGGAGGCTAGCTCTGCTCTACACAAATATGGGACAGTTGCTGTAGAACGTTTACGAATAGCTTCGCTAACGTGCTCGGTTTTGGAAAACCTGTCGTTGTAGTTCGAAAGCGAAGAATTCGTGTTCAACAAATAAAATTTATACCGAAATGAATTTTGGGTCGAACACTGGGAGGCTACGTTGATCGATATTCGCAATTATATTTTTTTAGGATTTTTGATAAGCAAGGCGATATAATTATAATGGAGCTGTCAGACTAAAAGAAAGAGAGAGAGAGAGAAAGATAGAGAGAGAGAGAAAGAGAACATGCATTCAATATTTCAATTGTTTATATAATCAAACTAAATGAAAGTTACACTAGAAAGCGGGGAATCAATTACACTATAAAGTAGGAAAATTCTACACTAGAAAAGCTGTAAATAAGAATGGGAGAGAGAAGTTATCCTCCTCAGCAATTGCTTGGAGGATGCACCGGACGAGATGACGCCTGGACGAAGGAGAACGAAGCAGGACGAAGGAGGACGAAGCAGAAGAATGGGAACGGAGCAGCACGCCATCGTCATCATGGGATCCACTTCCGAAGGGGAACGAAAATTGGACTTTATCTCGCGAGAGGCATCCTGGGTGTGGGACAATCTTCTCTTGAGCTTTGGAGGGGTAGAGAGGAGAAGGAAGGGATGAGAATTTCGTATGGAGGGGTGTCCCTTTATAGTTGCAAGGAGTGGGGGCAAAATGGACATTACAACTTCAAAATAATAAATGAGGGGTCTTTAGTGACGGATAAATCCGTCACTAAGGCCCCGACGTGGGCGTAGCTTCTGCGCCCACGCGCACCGCTTCAGCTGCCCACGCGACTAACACCATCGCACGCACGCTGAGTCTCAGCCGTCTGATCACAAGATCGGATGGCTTACAACGCATCTTCGCCCGATACGCTGCGCGCCCGCCCGCGTGTGATCATACGTCCACACTGCACAGCCAATCATGTGTCGGTGCTATTGGGCGCGTGTAGCCATTGCATCGCAATCTGACGCTCCACGCGCCGCTCGCTTGCGCCTGATTTGAGGCTCGCGGGACTCGATCCCGCGACCTCTACTTCGCCTGCCGCTTCATCTCCGCTGCGCTACGCCAATGAGAAGGTCGCGAGGATGATTTCAAAGCGCCGCGTCCATCGCCGTTGGATCGAGATCCAACAGCGGAGAGGGGGCGAGTGCGTGGTCTTCATGTAATGTAGGCGGCCGTTTGGGCGGTCGAGATGGCGCCACGTGGCGCCATCTTGGCCATCCATCTTCTGGAAGTTGTAGATGGTGCCACGGATGTCGGATTGACTCGATTTTTTTGTCTTTGAGCTACGATCGTCGATCCGAATTCATCCGTGCGGTCGGATTTGTCATCTGAAGTGCGGATTTTCACCATCCTAGCCCTTGATCTTCTAGGGTTCCCCAGTCACTATCTGATGCTACGGATGCCTGATTAGGGAGATCTTGGAGTCGTTGAACTCTAATCGCCACCTTGATCACATCCATACAGTTGGATCTTTGATCTGAGGCCCCGATAAAATGTTTGCCTTGTCCAAGCACATAAAAGGAGACAATTAACCTCCATTTTATTCAAACTACTCTAAATGCAAGATGATGCATGCTATGCAATATTTATATCATGAAATGCAATCCTATGCTTAAGAACATGAATAAATAGACATTTTGAGTAGTGTAAATGTGTTTACATCATACCCCCATGCCTATCTTTTGCTAGTCTGTAGCAAAAACTATATGCTATTTATAAAAGAATTAGGTTGGATTATTTGGACTTGAGTTATTTTCAATCATTAAGAAATTGTCTACTTAGGAACTGAACTATCAAAGACACAACAGTGCCCGGGTATCAGCCAAAATGTAGACCGCCTCAAGTCCTCGCCTTATTAAAAGAAAATTTTCTTTTTCTAATTTTTTTGGATTTTCAAATTTTAGGGTTTAAGAGTGGCTTTCTACGACCATTCAACTCACCCAAGATTTGTTGAGAACCCTAAGCTTTAAGCATCTTATTGTGATTGTGATAGACTCGTTGACCGGCAATTAAAATGGATTTCAGATTTCTATGCCTCTAGGTGACCTAACAAGTATTCTGCCTAAAAGTGTATCTTTACAACCGGTAGCTTTCTCCCTACTTTTATTTTTTTGCGGGGTGAACACAAGGGTGAATCCAGTGTATATCTCCCCAGTTTATTCTACTTCTCCGCTTCTTCCTAAGTGTTTTGGGAATTTTTAGTGCATTTTCTGAGTTGGGTTCTGGACAACCGGTTGATGAGCTATTACCACCAACAACTTGCCAGCCATACTCGTGCGGCGAAGTGCGACTTATTTCTTTTTGTTCTTTTCTCCTTTTCTTTTTGATTTTTTTTTTTTGTAAGTAGGTGGCTTCCCTGGTCTAAGATTTACCTAAACGCAGCAAATAGAGAAAGGTCTAGTGACTAGGCTCTGGACAACCTACCTATGGGCTATTACCCACGATAACTTGCCAGCCATATCACCCTAGAAGGTTCATTAGCTCCCCAATTTCCGTTAGAATCGTCGAACAACGAGTCAGTGCAAAGAAAGTGTGTAGATGCTTAAAACTCAAAATTCCTTCAAATCAGAGGGCGGGTTGATAAGTCGTGTACTTATCATCCAAACTAATTTATTCCAATTATAATTGAATTAAGATGGCGATGACTCAAAAACAAATCCACATTTTAGTGGATACACAGGCTAATTAAGTCCAAAGGCCTGAGGGGTCTTTGTGTTCAGATCCTAATGTAAAATTTCTTAGGATTGAAAAGTCCTAATGTCCAACTAATCCTTCCTAAACTTTTTTTTTTAAATAAGAAGAGAGACAATTTATATGGATTTCACAAAGCTGACCAAATAATTCAAGATTGAATCCAGCCCCCCATGCCTAGCTGATGCAATGTCCTCATTGAGAAAGAGACATGAAAGAAAGGGTAGAATATGAAAGATGTCACCTGGATATGAAGCTCGTATCAGCCTTGTGTCATATGTACAACTACTGAGTTTAATGCCGTCAGCTAGGCGAAGTCCAGCCAAAGAAGTCACAGAATGGCTAGAGTAACAGAGTCTGAGATGGGTTCTGGAAGATTACGGTCAACAACAGGCTTCAAACATTGACCGTTGACTTTAAAGGTGTTACCCGTCTTTGGGTCAGAAATCTGAATGGCACCATTAGGAAAAATCTGATCAATTATGAATGGGCCATTCCATTTAGATCTAAGTTTACCAGGAAAGAGCTTAAGTTTAGAATCAAATTACCAGACCTTCTGGTTTGGCTCAAAGCTCTTGCGGGAAATCAATTGATCATGTAGAGCTTTGGTTCGAGCCTTGTAGATCGTGGCATTCTCATAAGCATCATTTCTGAGCTCCTCCAACTCAGATAGTTGGAGTTTCCTGGTCTTTCCAACTAGATTCAGATCTAAATTGCATTGTTTGATTGCCCAGAATGCCCTGTGTTCAATCTCTACAGGTAGATGGCATGCCTTTCCATACACCAACCAGAATGGAGACATGCCGATGGGTGTTTTATACGCCATACGGTAGGCCCAAAGAGCATCTTCAAGCTTTTGAGTCCAATCCTTGCGATCAGGCCTAACCGTTTTTTGCAGAATGTTCTTGATCTCCCGATTGGAGATCTCAGCTTGTCCATTCGTTTGGGGATGGTAAGGTGTGGAAATTCGGTGATTAACCCCGTATTTGGCCAATAAATTTCAAAATTAGGCATTAGTAAAATGAGTGCCACCATCACTGATGATAGCCCTTAGAACCCCGAACCTACCGAAGATATTTTTCTTGACAAAATTGATGACCACCTTGTGGTCATTGGTTCAGGTGGGAATTTCCTCAATCCATTTCGACACATAATGAACAGCAACAAGAATGTACTGATGTCCAAATGAAGGGATAAAGGGTCCCATGAAATCGATGCCCCAAACATCGAAAATTTCTACAGGAAGAATAGGGTTTAGGGGCATCATGTCTCTCTTAGTTATGTTCCCAAGTGACTGACATCGAGAACATGACCTTGAGAAGTCCTAGGCATCCTTGAATAAAAACGGCCAATAGAAGCCAGATTGCAAGATTTTTGCAGCCGTCTTTCTCTCAGAGAAATGTCAACCACACCCAGATGCATGGCAGAACTCGAGTATACTGTTGAATTCATTCTCCGGTATGCATCAGCGAATAATCTGATCAGAGCTGATGCGATACAGTTCAGGGTCCTCCCAAAAGTAATATTTAGCCTCAGATTTGAGTCTATCCCGTTGTTGCTTGGTCCAATCCTGGGGGATTTGACCAACGGCCAAATAGTTAACATTGTCAGCAAACCATGGGGTGTGGACACCTAAAACTGTAAGAATGGTTTCGTCCGAAAAAGTGTCAGCAATCGGAATGTCCGGATAAGAAGAATCACCTAGGAGTCTCGAAAAATGATCCACTACCACATTTTGTACCTCGGATTTATCCTTGATTTCAAGATCAAATTCTTGAAGAAGAAGAATCCAACAAATAAGCCAGGGTTTAGCATCCTTTTTAGCCAAGAGATGTCTCAAGGCCGAGTGGTCGGTATAAACAATAACATGAGGCCCCAAGAGATAAGCCCTAAATTTTTCCAACGCAAATACTACAGCTAGTAATTCCTTTTCAGTAACAGTGTAATTCCTCTGGGCTTCATCCAGAGTTTTACTAGCGTAGTAAATGACAGAGGGCTTTTGGTGAATTTTCTGACCCAAGACAACCCCGACCACATAATCAGAAGCGTCGGTCATGATCTCAAATGGGGACGTCCAAATTGGTGGTTGCAAAATTGGAGCACAGGTGACTGCCATTTTTACGAAATCAAATGCCTTTCGGCATGATTCGTCAAAAACAAACGATGTTTCTTTGGCAAGAAGATTGCTCAAAGGACGAGCAACCTTCGAGAAATCCTTGATGAATCTTCAATAAAATCCCACATGGCCAAGAAATGATCTGATTTGTTTAATAGATGCGGGAGGAGGAAGTTTAGCAATAACATCAACCTTAGCTTTGTCTACTTCAATTCCTCATTCAGAGATTACATGACCCAAAACGATGCCCTCTTGGGTCATGAAATGACTCTTTTCCCAGCTAAGGACCAGTCGTGTCTTGATACATCGCTTAAGAATCATTTCCAAATTAGCCAAACAAGAGTCAAATGATTCTCCGAAAATAGAGAAATCATCCATGAAGACTTCCATAAACTCTCCCACCATGTTGGAAAATATGGCTAGCATACACCATTGAAAAGTCGCAGGTGCATTGCATAACCCGAAAGGCATCCTACGGAAAGCAAAGGTTCCATAGGGACAGGTGAAAGTAGTTTTTTCCTGATCCTCGGGATGGATAGGAACTTGGTTGTATCCCAAGTAGCCATCAAGAAAACAGAAGTACTTCTACCCAACTAATTTTTCCAAGATTTGATCAATGAAGGGTAGGGGAAAATGATCCTTTTTAGTGGCTGTGTTCAGCTTCCTATAATCAATACAAACTCTCCAAGAGGAAGCTGAATGAGTTGTGACAGATTCTCCTCTCTCATTAGTCACAATAGTAATCCCAGCTTTCTTTGGAACAATCTGAACGGGACTTACCCAGGGGCTGTCAGAGATTGGATAAATAATTCCTGCATCAAGCCACTTGATGATTTCCGTTTTGACCACTTCTCGCATATTTGGATTCAATCTCCTCTGCATCTGGTGAGAAGGGAGGGATCCATCTTCCAAAAATATTCTATGATTACAGTAAGATGGCTCGATCCCCCTGAGGTCATGACTGGTCCAACCAATTGACTCCTTGTGTTCCTTTAGGACCTTAAGCAATTTAATCTCTTGCTCCTTTGTCAATTTAGCACTAATAATCACAGGGAGCGTATTTTGTGGTCCTAAAAATTGATATTTTAAATTCTCGGGCAATGGTTTCAATTCAAGCTGGGGTGGGGTAATGATTGATGGTAGGGTAGATGCTGAAGATTCAACAAGAGGAAGAGGTTTTGAGTGAACAAAATCAGTAACCTCTTCCGATGATGTTAGGTCAGAGGGTTGCAGGTCAAATTCATCAACCAAAGAGGAACTTTCAATTGAAAAAACTGTCAAACAAGTTTCAATATTAACATTATCCTCATCAAGTTCCTCAATAAATCCACAATCCTCAAATTTATTGATTGCCTTAAAAATATCCAATTTCATTCGTTGGTCCCCAAAGGCGATTTCCATGCTACTGCTTTCACAATTAATGTTGGCCTTTGCGGTAGGCAGGAACGGACACCCCAGAATGATGGGCATGTTCCTCAGATTATCTGGTACATCCATGTCAAGGATAAAGAAATCTACAGGAAAATAGAAATCCTTGACCTTAACTATAACATCTTCAATAACGACTCGCGGGTTTGCGACCGAACGGTCTGCTAACTGTAGCGTTACTAAAGTTGGCTGAAGTTCATCTAACCCAAACTTCTCATAAAGAGAAGTCGGAATTAGGTTGATGGATGCACTGAGATCCAAAAGTGCTCTATCAAATGTCTAATCTCCGATAATGCAAGAAATCAAAGGAGCACCAGGGTCTCTCTTTTTCTGAGGGAGGTAGTGCAGGATAACAGAACTAGCCTACTCGGAAGTACCACCTTCCTCGGAACAGATTCTTTCGACTTACGCTTTTGTGTACATAATTCCTTTAAAAATCTTGCATAAGCCGGTGATGTAAACATAATCACACCACTTAAAATGTCAATTTTTGCATGTTCTTAAGCATAGGATTGCATTTCATGATATAAATATTGCATAACATGCATCATCCTTGCATTTAGAGTAGTTTGAATAAAATGGAGGTTAATTATCTCCATTTATGTGCTTGGATAGGGCAAACATTTAATCGGGGCCTCGAATCAAAGATCCAACTGTATGGATGTGATCAGGGCGATGATTGGAGTTCAATGACTCCAAGATTGCCCTAATCAGGCATACGTAGCATCAGATAGTGACCTGGGAACCCTAGAAGATCAAGGGCCAGGATGGTGTAATTCCGCACTTCAGATGAAAAATCCGACCGCACGGATGAATTCGGATCGACGATCGCAACCCAACGACACAAAAATTGAGTCAATCCGACATCCGTGGCACCATCTACAACTTCCAAAAGTTTGACGGCCAAGATGGCGCCACATGGTGCCATCTCGGCCGCCCAAACGGCCACACGCAATCTCAGCAATCTCTGCATCTGCCTTTCCCCATCGTTGGATTAAGATCCAACGGTTGCGATGCGCCCGCACTAAAGTCAGGCGCTCGACATAAACGCGACCCCAGCGCGTTGGTCGAGCGCTCTAACGCGAAGCGGGGACGTGCGTTCGAGCCTCGCCATGCTGAAATTGGAGTGGTGGCGCGCCTCCGATCGATCGCATGATTGCGATCCAACGGCCACGCATGCTCAATCAGGACGACGTGCGATTGGATGCCCGCGCGTAACGCGCGATTGCACGTAGGCGGGCGCGCAACGCAGCGGGCGAAGATGCATCTTAAGCCATCCGATCTCGTGATCGGACGGCTGAGACTTCGCGGACGTGCGTAGGCGTTACGCGCGCAGGCAGCCGAGTGGGCGTGCGTGGGCGTGGAGGCTACGCCCACGTTGGGGGCTTTAGCGACGGTTTTATCCGTCACTAAAGACCCTCATTTATTGTTTTGAAGATGTAATGTCCATTTTGCCCCCACTCCTTGCAACTATAAAAGAAGATCCCCTCCATACGAAATTTTCATCCCTTCTTTCTCCTCTCTACCCCTCCAAAGCTCAAGAGAAGCTTGTCCCACACCCGGGATGCTTCTCACGAGATAAAGCCCAATTTTCGTTCCCCTTCGGAAGTGGATCCAGTGACGACGACGGCATGCTGCTTCGTTCCCGTTCTTCTACTTCGTCCTCCTTCGTCCTGCTTCGTTCTCCTTCGTCCAGGCGTCGTCCTGTCCGGCTCGTCCTCCAAGTAACCGTCGAGGAGGATTTCTCTCCCCTATTCTTTTTACCGCTTTCTAGTATAGATTTACTACTTTCTAGATTAATCTACTCGTCCTCCAAGCGACCGTCGAGGAGGACATTTCTCCCTCCATTCTTTTAATGCTTTCTAGAGTAAATTTATCGCTTTCTAGAGTAATTATTTTATGCTTTCTAGTTGTAATGAACAATCTCTTCAATGCAAAAAATTCCTTGTTTATTGTACATCTCATTTTGATTTCTCTGTGTAATATTCTCTTTCTATCTTACTCTCTCTCTCTTCTATTTATTGTAAATAATTAGATAGTTCTAAATTGAATTATTCTGTAACAAATAAAAAGAAACGCGTAGGTTTTAAATCAAACGTCCGCCTCCCTGTGTTCGACCCGGAATTTTAATTTCGGTATAAATTTTATTTGTTGAACACGAATTCTTCACTTTCGAACTACAACGACAGGTTTTCCAAAATCTAACACGTTAGCGTAGCGTTCATTACCGTTCAACATTTTGGCGCTGTTGCCGGGGAGGCAATGATGTTTGATTTCTCTTCGCGTTTTGTAACTTACAAATCATTTACCTCACTTTTCTCCTTTCTTATTGTAATTGCAGGTACTCTTTTGAGGCAAGCAAAAGTGGTAGATTGGAGTAAAGTGTTGTGGAAGGTTTTGTAAGTTATCCCCCACTCTTTCCCCCTCCATAGATTTCATTCGCCACATTGAATCCAAATTCCAATTAACCTAGGTGTTTGCATAAATCCTAGGAATAGTTTGGTTGTTTGGATTCTCACTCACATTCATTCCACCTTGATTTATATAAAAAGAACAAAAAGATAATTTTGTGGGGCAATTTTCAATAAATACACAACGTACACCCACATTTAAAGGCACTTAACCGAATTGATTTGTTTCTACTCAATCGGGTTTTGATCTGTGGAACCGGTACACATAAAGCAACACATAAAAGAGTAGAAATCATTCTAGGTTAACCATCTTTGTATGCCTAACTTAGTGGTGCATTTGTGGCCAGTTGTTTGAGTTGTTTGGGCTGCACCACTTCAAATAAAATCAACTCATCAAGTAGCTGCCAATTAGGTTCAACTCTTAGGGATTTACCAGGCACTCCACATTCTTTTTAAGCCTTAAAGGAAAACATCTTCACTTGTGCTTGTAAAACTTGGTGTGCCAACGAAACTTGATTGAAAACACCTAAAGTTGAATCCTAAAAGCTACTAAGAAGATTTGAATCTTAAAATTCACCACATCAAAAACAATCTTGCTTGAAAACCACTGGTTGTGCACTCACACACGAATCAATCAATCATTAAGGGCACAATCCATTTAAAGGGCCCATCACATTCTAAGCACATTCAAACCTAGCCCTAAATAAAACAGAGTAGACGTTGGCCTTAAGGATTGGACTCGCTCTTCAGAACCCAAAATGGGATTATTTTCGATTAGTCTGTTTCTACTGTTCAATCTGATGTCTAGCTAGGGGAGTAGACTCAAACGATCACGGCTGGGGGGTACACTAGGAACCGGAGGCGCAAGACGAAGGAAGAACCTTCTCCCCAGTCCCTCCTTCTAACTGGTTGGATTGAACAGATGGAAGTAGATCAAATCGTTCCTTTATCTCAAGACGGGTTTTGAGAGTCTGTAGGTCTTTAGGCTAACCTATTTTAGGACAGGTTTGATTGTTTGTATTGCAGGGTACCTTTCTTCCTCCCGTGTATCATGAATCCTTCCACATATTTCATGCATTCCCGCTCTTTCCCTCCTATTTTAAATTATCCTCAACATGACGATTATCCCAACTCGTATTGCATCAACCATCAGTTAGTTGGGATAATTCGGATTGGGGATACAATTCTGGACCCCCGTGTTTAGGGTCTAACCCTGAACACTTTGATTCTGATTTCTATCCTTCTCAGAGCTACATCGATTATAGATCGTCTTCCTTTCATGAACAACCTAATACAATCTACAATCAAGAAGGATACACCAATCCTTACCCATCCTCTGATTTCACTGCCTTTAGGTCATCACCATCTTTTCAACAATCTGAAATGACCTATTATCATGAAGGGTATAACGAATCTCAATTCGTTAATTCCCTTGCATTGGTCCCAAACCCGCCCAACCCTGAACCAACTCATGTGGTTCAGGTTAATCAGGTTCAAGATAAGGTTCTGGCTAACTTAAGGAATATCATTCAATCTCTAGAAGTTCAGCCAATACCTTACATTGAGAGATTGGAGCCCCTGATTGAAATGATTGATGATTTAAACAAGTCTTTGTTGGATTGGCTCCAGGATGTTAAGGATAAGAACCCGGGAGAGTTTCTACTTGGAAAATTAGCGAAATTGAGGATGAGATTTGTGGTTGCTTTGATTCAATCTTGGAATAATTCCCAGGATGAACCCCCTTCAGGAAAGCCAATGAAAGAACCCGCTCAGGCACCTGTTGGGGGGACACGTATTACGAGGCTGACCAGATTGAATTAAAATAACCAATTAAGGATGATCTGATTTCTTCACCTGAGATCCCTGAGCTGGGTTACGAGGAAACGTATGTCGCCTTGGAACAGAAAGTGACAACTGATTTTGGGACATACATTGATACCGATCCTGATGGTGAAGATTCAAGTTGCGAAGTCTCACGCGAGTTTTCTGAACACAATTTCTATGAGACAATTGGGCCTGAGGAATCTGATAGATCATTTGATAGCCCAATAACTAAGGAAACTGATCTTAGGGCGCACATTACAGATCCAGGATTACATTTTCTGGACGAATCAATTCAATGCCCTGATTATCAGTTACACCCCATTGAGCTTATCGATAATTCTATTTTTGAGATAATTAAACCCAAGTCAATTCTGATTTTGCCACATCATTTAGACTTGGAGATTTCAGAAGGGGTGATGACTATAGAAGAGGTCCTGGAATTTGATATGCTGAATGAGGAGGATAGGAGCTGGGAAGTGCTGATTTGGGAAGTTAATTTTGGAGGAAATGGTCGATTGAGTCGAAGGGTTCCTTTTAAGTTGAAACCATCAAATCAGAACCCTTATGACATTTGTTTCGAGGATGTTCAACCCAAGCACACATTCAACGATTATCCTTTTGAGCTTCAATTCTCTGTAACCTGACTTTTTGGTCTTGGGTTGCATCCTCATAAATCGCAGGCCCGACCCTGCTCGCATTCTAATTTTAGGTTTTGGGTAATTTTTATCAAGAACCTAAGATATTCTCGATTATGGGGTGTGGGTCTGCACCACAATCTGCTCCACATCTTTGGACCTCTGTTGACAGGTCAGAGGATTATTCTATTTATTCTAATTCTGACCTGCACTTGTGAATTCTTCATTTCTTTTCTTTGTATAGTATGCCTAGCTGAAGGCACTAAACTCAGCACATATACAGTTTTTCTTAGTTTTCATCTCGGACGGACCTGACATTCATGCAATTCAGGTGCTTTCTTTGCTTTTCCACTCTTTTTTGTCTTTTTAATACAATGAGGACATTGCATTAGGTAGGCATGGGGGGGTGGATATTTATCTCTGAATTCATTCGTCAGCTACGTAGATTTATTTATTTTTTTGTATAAAAAAAAAAATCGGAATTAGGAAAGAGAATTTGGGCTTAAGAAAATTTTCAAGCTTAGGAAATACTACATTATGATTTGAACACAAAGACCCTTCAGGTCTTTGGACTTAATCAGCCTGTGTATCCACTAAAATGTGGATTTTTCTTTTGAGTCCTTGCCATCTTAATTCTTTCGTAATTGGAATAAATAAGTTTGGGTGATAAGTACACGACTTATCAACCCGCCCTCTGATTTGAGGGAATTTCGAGTCTTAAGCATCTACACACTTTGCACTAACTCGTTGTTCGGCGATTTTTACGGAATTTGGATAGATAATGAACCTTCTAGGGTGATATGGCTGGCAAGTTATCGTGGGTAACAACCCATAGGTAGGTTGTCCAAAGCCCAGTCACTGGACCTTTCTCTTTTTGCTGCCTTTAGGTAAATCTTAGACCAGGGAAGCCACCTATTTAAAAAAAAAAATCAAAAAGAAAAGGAGAAAAAAATAAAAAGAAATAAGCCACACTTCCCCTCACGAGTATGGCTGGCAAGTTGTCGGTGGTAACAGCTCATCGACCGGTTGTCCAGAACCCAGCTCAGAAAATGCACTAAAAAGTCCCAAAACACTTAGGAAGAAGCGGAGAAGTATAATAAACAGGGGAGATATACACTGGATTCACCCTTGTGTTGACCCCGTAAAAAAAAAAAAAAGTAAGGAGAAAGCTACCGGTTGTAAAGATATACCTTTAGGCAGAATTCTTTTTGAGGTCACCTAGAGGCGTAGAAATCCGAAGTCTGTCTTAATTGCCGGTCAATGAGTCTATCACAAATCACAATAAGATGCTTAAAGCTTAGGGTTCTCATCAAATCTTGGGTGAGTTGAATGGCCGTAGAAAGCCACTCTTAAACCCTAAAATTTGAAAATCCAAAAAAATTAGAAAAGAGTAAAAAGAGAAAAAGAAAATTTTCTTTGAGTAAGGTGAGGGCTTGAGGCGGTCTACATTTTGGCTGATACCCGGGCACTATTGTGTCTTTGAAAGTTCAGTTCCTAAGTAGACGATTTCTTAATGATTGAAAGTGACTCAGGTCCAAATAATCCAACCTAATTCTTTTATAAATAGCATATAATTTTTGCTAGGGACTAGTAAAAGATAGGCATGGGGGTATGATGTAAACATAATTACACTACTTAAAATGTCTATTTTTGCGTGTTCTTAAGCATAGGATTGCATTTCATGATATAAATATTGCATAACATGCATCATCCTTGCATTTAGAGTAGTTTGAATAAAATGGAGGTTAATTGTCTCCTTTTATGTGCTTGGATAGGGCAAACATTTAATCGGGGCCTCGGATCAAAGATCCAACCATATGGATGTGATCAGGGCAACGATTGGAGTTCATCGACTCCAAGATCGCCTTAATCAGGCATCCGTAGCATCAGATAGTGACCCGGGAACCCCAGAAGATCAAGGGCCAGGATGGTGTAAATTTGCACTTTAGATGAAAAATCCGACCACACGGATGAATTCGGATCGACGATTGTAGCCCAACGACACAAAAATCGAGTCAATCCGACATCTGTGGCACCATCTACAACTTCCAGAAGATGGACGGCCAAGATGGCATCACGTGGCGCTATCTTGGTCACCCAAACGGCCGCACACAATCTCAGCAGTCTTCGCATCAGCCTTTCCCTGCCGTTGGATTAAGATCCAATGGCTGCGACACGCCCACGCTGAAGTCAGGCGCTCGACATAAACGTGACCCCAGCACGTTGGTCGAGCGCTCTAACGCGAAGCGAGGACGGGCGTTCGAGCCTTGCCACGCTGAAATTGGAGTGGTGGCGCGCCTCTGATCGACCGCACGATCGCGATCCAATGGCTGCGCGCGGTCAATCAGGACGACGCGTGATTGGACGCCCGCGCGTAATGCGCGATCGCACGCGGGTGAGTGCGCAACGCAGCGGGCGAAGATGCGTCTTAAGCCGTCCGATCTCGTGATCGGACGGCTGAGACTTCACGGACGTGCGTAGGCATTATGCGCGCAGGCAGCCGAGCGGGCGTGCGTGGGCGCGGAGGCTACGCCCATGTGGGGGCTTTAGCGACGGTTTTATCCGTCACTAAAGACCCCTCATTTATTGTTTTGAAGATGTAATGTCCATTTTTCCCCCACTCCTTGCAACTATAAAAGGAGATCCCCTCCATACGAAATTTTCATCCCTTCTTTCTCTTCTCTACCCCTCCAAAGATCAAGAGAAGCTTGTCCCACACCCAGGATGCTTCTCTTGAGATAAAGTCCAATTTTCATTCCCCTTCAGAAGTGGATACCGTGACGACGACGGCGTGTTGCTTCATTCCCGTTCTTCTGCATCGTCCTCCTTCATCCCACTTCGTTCTCCTTCGTCCAGGCGTCGTCCCGTCCGGATCGTCCTCCAAGCAACCGTCGAGGAGGATTTCTCTCCCCCTATTCTTTTTACCGCTTTCTAGTATAGATTTACTGCTTTCTAGATTAATCTACTTGTCCTCCAAGCAACCGTCGAGGAGGACATTTCTCCCTCCATTCTTTTAATGCTTTCTAGAGTAAATTTATCGCTTTCTGGAGTAATTGTTTTATGCTTTCTAGTTGTAATGAACAATCTCTTCAATGCAAAAAATTCCTTGTTTATTCTACATCTCATTTTGATTTCTCTGTGTAATATTCTCTTTCTATCTTACTCTCTCTCTCTTCTATTTATTGTAAATAATTAGATAGTTCTAAATTGAATTATTCTGTAACAAATAAAAAGAAATGCGTAGTTTTTAAATCAAACGTCCACCTCCCTGTGTTCGACCTGGAATTTTAATTTCGGTATAAATTTTATTTGTTGGACATGAATTCTTCGCTTTCGAACTACAACGACAGGTTTTCCAAAATCGAACACGTTAGCGTAGCGTTCGTTACCGTTCAACAGCCGGTATGTGCTTGATAGCATCAAGGAGCGGGATATTGATCTCAACTTTCTTAAATAAATTTAGAAGCTCCTCATTACTATCAATAGACTTCTTCTTCTTTGCTTTGGTTAAGGTTTCAGGAAAAGGAACATGAGTCAGATCTTTGGAATCAGGTTCCTGAGCCTTGATTTCTCCTCTAGAATTCTCCTCTCTCCTCAGATTCTTCAGGATTCAAAAGATCAGAATAATGTGGTTGTGGATCCTGAGTCTTCTTACCACTCCTTAAAGTTACAGAATTTGCAGAAGCGTAAGAATTTGGGTCTTGGGGAGGATTAGGAAAGATTGGAGGGGCTTGATTGACCATGAATTGTTGATTTGCAGAAGAAGAAGACGAGGAACCCTGCTCAACCACCTGAGCATGTGCGTGCGGGTCCCTCTGATTTCCGTACCCTTGGGCTTCATTGCCCGAATTCATAATGTTTCGCGGGTTGGGTACGGGTTGGGATGGTAGAGATCTGGGTTGACGAGAGTTAGCAATGAGCCCGGATTGCAAGTTGTCCAGCGAGTTTTTGATTTGCTGCATGAGCTGGAGCATAGATCCTTGCATCTCTACCATTTGATGGTTCAAATCAGCCTGCCTTGTGGGTTGACAGGCATTCCTAGCTGGCTGATTGACCTGATTTGGAGGCAACTGAGTATATACTTAACCATGACCCATTGGTCGTTGCGGAGCATAGTTGCCGGGTCGGAATTGGGTCTATTGCCTCAGATTTTTCCAAGAGAAGTTAGGGTGGTTTCTCCAACCTGGATTATAGGCATTCGAGTAGGGGTTGGATCTAACATTCTCTTGTACAGCACAGACATCCTCATATGGTGAGGATGGAGAGAAAGAAAGGGAAGGATCAGAAAAACAGGGATCAAAGGCCCTAGTTGGGAACCCATGGGGTTCCAAAAAATGCTGACTCATAGGTTGAGTCGCATCGAGTTGATTCACGAACTCCCGTCCAGAAGGAGCTCGTGAGGAATGGAATCCCAAATTTTGGGATTGAGTGGATTGAGAGTTGTTCATAGAATTGCCAGCCATCCACTCTTCCATTCTTTTAGCAACCAAGTCCACCTTATCAAGTTTATTACAAATCAATTCCATATCAAATGAGTGAGAGTGATGGACTTCATTGACATTTGATCTGGGTTGCTAGGACCGGTTAAAAGTATCCATGGTGGCATGATTAATTGAATTCTCACTCATTTCCTCAAATAAATCACGTGCACTATCTGCATCTTTATTGAGGAAATTGCCTCCGCAAGAAGCATCCACATGGTTTCTGAGTTGCTCATTCAACCCATGATAGAAGATCTGCACGAGTTGCCATTTCGGCACCTCGTGGTGTGGACACCTCCGCAATAAGTCCTGGAATCGCTCCCCGGCCACATGAAACTGCTCCCCCAGCCGCTGGGTAAAGGTAGTGATTGCCCGTCTCAAAGCATTGGTACGAGCGACTGGGAAGAATTTCTTCAGAAAGGCTGATTTCAATTCATTCCAAGTTGTAATTGGTCTTCCTATTGTCCTATACCAATGCGCGGCTTTATCCCAAAGAGAGTGGGGGAAGAGCCTCATGATCATTTGGTCCTCGTTAACGTTTCGAGCCTTGGTGGTCTGGACCAAAGTGGTCAAATCTTCCAATTGCTGAAACGGATCTTCGGAGCCAAGCCCATGATAATGTTTAATCAGGCTTAACACCTGGGGCTTGATTTCTACGTCACCGGCTGGAATCTGGACGCCGGGACGTTCCCTGTAATTTGAAGGATCATAAAAATCCTTCAAGGGCTAAGTGCCCTGCATTCTCTGGAACCATTCGTGCATTCTCTGCATTTGTTCCAGCTGCCTTCGAAATTCTTCTTGTGGATTTTCAAGCAGAGGAGGCTGTTGCTCGACCATGGGATCAAATTGATGAAAATCTAACTTGCGCCTCATCGAATGTTCTAACGGTCCTTCCAATCGGGGATTCAATGACCGTCTTCCCAGCATAAACTAGGAGAAGGTCGGAAGGACTAGGGATAGGGACCCTGTAGCACAACGAAACAAGGCTGTCCTTAAGTGGGGTAGCCTAAGGATCTACTGACTCCCAAAACTAGCCTTAAGACTGTAAGTGATTTACTCTACTTGCATCTGTTTAATCCAACCAGTTAGAAGGTGGGACTGGGGAGAAGGTTCTTCCTTTGGCTTTCACCTCCGGTTCCTAGTGTACCCCCCAGCCGCGGTCATTTGACGCTACTCCCCTAGCTAGACATCAGATTAATCAGTACAAGCAGGTTAATCAAAAACAATCTCAGACTAGGCCCTGAAGAGCGAATCAAACCCTAAGGCCAACGTCTACTCAATTTTATTAAGGCCTGGGATTGTGGTGCTTATGGAATGTGATGGGCCCTTACAATGGGTTGTGCCCTTAATGATTGATTGAGATTTGTGTAAGTGCGTGCAAAACCTGGGTTTTCAAGCAAGATTATTGATAATGCGTGAATTTTAATGTTCAAATCCTGCTTAAGTAGCTTTTAGGGTTTCAAATTAGGTGAATTGCAATCAAGTTTCTAGGCAAACCAAGTTGTAAAAAACGGGTGGAGATTATTTTTCTTTAAAATCAGAAAGAAAGTGGATTGCCTGGAATATACCTAGATTGAAAACCCTAAGGAGGAGCTACTTGATGAGTTGGTTTTAAATAAAGTGGTGTGGCCCAAACAACTCAAATAATTGGCCACAATTGCACCACTAAGTTAGGCACTCAAAGATGGTTAACCTAGAATGATTTCTACTCTGTTATGTGTTGCTTTGTGTGTATCAGTTCCACAGATCAGAACCTGGTTGAGTAGAAAACAAATCAAGTTGATCAGGTGCCTTGAATGTGGGTGTGTGTTGTGTGTTTGTTGAAAATTACCCCACAAGATTATCTTTTTGTTATTTTTTTATAAATGAGGGTGAAATGAATGTGAGTGAAAATCCAAACAACCAAACTATTCCTAGGATTTATGCAAACACCTATGTTAATTGGGATTTGGATTTAATGTGGCGAATGAAATCTATGGAGGGGGAAAGAATGGGGGAGGACTTACAGTTGTCTTCAACTGCACTTTACTCCAGTCTGCCACTTGTTGATTCCTTGATGGAGGTCTCCGCAAAATAATAGACACAAGAGAAAGCTAGTTAGAAAAATAAATAAAGTGCAAGAAATGCGAAGAAAAGATCGGAAATCGTTGCCTCCCCGGCAACGGTGCCAAAATGTTGAATGTTTACGAATCACTTCACTAACGTGTTCGGTTTTGGAAAACCTGTCGTTGTAGTTCGAAAGCGAAGAATTCGTGTTCAACAAATAAAATTTATACCGAAATGAATTCCAGGTCGAACACAGGGAGGCTATGTTGATCTTTATTCACAATTATAATTTTAGGATTTTTGATAAGCAAGGTGATATAATTACAATGGAGCTATCAGACTAAAAGAAAGAGAGAGAGAGAGAGATAGAGAGAGAGAGAAAGAGAACATGCATTCAATATTTCAATTATTTATATAATCAAACTAAATAAAAGTTACACTAGAAAGAGGTAAATCAATTATACTATAAAGTAGGAAAATTCTACACTAGAAAAGTTGTAAATGAGAATGGGAGAGAGAAGTTATCCTCCTCGACGATTGCTTAGAGGACGAGCTGGACGGGACGACGCCTGGATGAAGGAGAACGAAGCAGCACGAAGGAGGACAAAGCAGAAGAATGGGAACGGAGCAGCACGCCGTCGTCATCGTGGGATCCATTTCCAAAGGGGAATGAAAATTGGACTTTATCTCACGAGAAGCATCCCAGGTTTGGGACAAGCTTCTCTTGAGCTTTGGAGGGGTAGAGAGGAGAAGGAAGGGATGAGAATTTCGTACGGAGGGGGTCTCCTTTTATAGTTGCAAGGAGTGAGGGCAAAATGGACATTACAACTTCAAAACAATAAATGACGGGTGTTTAGTGACGGATAAATCCGTCACTAAAGCCCCGACGTGGGTGTAGCTTCCGTGCCCACGCACGCCGCTTCAGCTTCCCGCGTGCCCAACGCCATCGCACGCATGCTGAGTCTCAGCTGTCCGATCGCGAGATCGGACGGCTTACAACGCATCTTCGGCCACTACGCTGCATGCCTGCCCGCATGTGATCGCACGTCCACGCTGCACGTCCAATCGCGCGTCGGCGCTATTGGGCGTGCACAGCCGTTCGATCGCAATCTGACACTCCACGCGCCGCTTGCTTGCACCTGATTTGAGGCTCGCGGGACTTAATCCCGCGACCTCTGCTTCACCCGCCGCTTCATCTCCGCTGCGCTACGCCGTCGAGAAGGTCGCGAGGATGATTTCAAAGCGCCGCGTCCACAGCCGTTGGATCGAGATCCAACGGCGGAGAGGGGGCGGGTGCGCTGTCTTCATGGAATGTAGGAGGCCGTTTGGGCGGCCGAGATGGCACCCCATGGCGCCATCTTGGCCGTCAATCTTCTAGAAGTTGTAGATGGTGCCACGGATGTCGGATTGACTCGATTTTTGTGTCGTTGAGCTGCGATTGTCGATCCGAATTCATCCATGCGGTCGGATTTGTCATCTAAAGTGTGAACTTTCACCATCTTGGCCCTTGATCTTCTAGGGTTCCCCAGTCACTATTTGATGCTACGGATGCCTGATTAGGGTGATCTTGGAGTCGTTGAACTCCAATCGCCACCCTGATCACATCCATACAGTTGGATCTTTGATCTGAGGCCCCGATAAAATATTTTCCCTATCCAAGCACATGAAAGGAGACAATTAACCTCCATTTTTTTGAAACTAGTCTAAATGCAAGATGATGCATGTTATGCAATATTTATATCATGAAATTCAATCCTATGCTTAAGAACATGCACAAATAGACATTTTAAGTAGTGTAAATGTGTTTACATCAGTTGCTCTCCTTGGTATCACATAGTCAAGGGCCAGCACACTTCCCGTCTACATTCCAGGTTTCCATCTATTCACAGGGGTTCTACTTTTAATTCTGCATAGGGTTTATGCTCATGTTCACCTCATTTATTTCGATCTAGATTTCACCTTTCACATTCCACTTCTCATCCATATACAAGCAGCTTGAGTTTCCATAATTCAATACATGCAGTTGGTGATTTCATAGGTAATTGTTCATTAATTACAGGCAGCTCATACTGTAATAGGCAACTCACAATTACAATACAGGCAATTTCTAGCAGTTTATCTCAATCATGCTTGCAAGTAAATCATATGGCTCAAACGGTTCATTCATTTCTCTATCCTAGGGTTCATGCCACATCCTAGGGTTCCATTTGGCTATTTCCACAAGCACATTCTTATTTAAATATTATTAACAGAATTAAAACACTCTACCAAGTAACATGGGAGCAATGGGGGCTCGAACTGTAGACCCAGGCATCTCTGTGAGCCCTAAACACATAGCAGGTTGAAACCCTATACCAGGGAATACATCATAAAAGGAGAGTTCAGAACAGTGTACAAAGGACTCTAATACGTAGAGGAACTCGTGAGGAAAGTACAAGTATTTCGTTTGCGTAAAACGGACCCTGATCAGACCCCAAACAGGTCAAAAATGTGCCTACAGTTCAAAATCAGATGTTTGGGAATAATCCTAGACTTCTTAAAAGGTGGCAAATCTTTACCTTAATTCCTTGCGGTATCCTCAGACGGTTAGACCTTCTCTACGATTGTCTGAAGGCTGTTCCAGACGTCAGACAATGCCTCCGGTCATTTGGATGAACCTCCAGATGTCTGGTGATGTGATCAGATGTCCAAAAGCACATGGGAAAGCATTTTGTGCTCCTTCCCAAAGCTGCACCTGCGTATGACATCGCAGGCGTGGTTAGCCAACATGTACCCCTTCACTGCGATATGCATGGCACAGGGAGATATGTACCTTATGATAATTGTGCTTTTAAACATCTGGCCTTAGCTTCAGACGTCCAGGTACCCCGTCAGTTATCTGGACTCCACTCCAGACATCTGATACTGAAAAATTTCCAGTACTAGGAACTCCTTGTAACTCTCTCCACTCACTCCGCCTCGTGCCGCAGCAGCTCCAGCCACTGCAGAAGGCCAGGTGGCCGCCTCCCTGAGCCCTCTACTCCTCTCGCACGCACCCACGGTTGCCGTGCGAGCTCCACAAAGCTTCCACCGAAGCTCTTCCAACCTTGACCTCCTCCTCTCGTGCTCTCCTCTTTCCTCCCTCTGACTCTCCCTTGCTCACCCCCTCTCATCACTACAGCACAGCACTAAAGGTGGTAGTGGCTGGTGTGTGTAGTGGAGAGGAGATAGGAGGGGGGTTTATATAGAAGGCGTGGGGTTTAGGGTTTGGGGAAGAAAGAGGAAGGGAGATAGAAGAGGAGGGTTCTACGTGCCACCCGCGCACAGAGTGTAGTGTGCAATACGAAAGTTTCATTTTCAGACATCCGGAAATGGGTCCTGACAACTGGACAGACGTCTTAAAAGGCTAAAAGTGTAATGGGTCATTACAAAAAGCTTGCAATGAGAGGAATCTAATGAGACCACATATTGCACCATTTTTGGCAAGGTTTGACTAGGGTTTGACTCAAAATACATGATTTTGGCAAATTAAGGGGGTTCTGACACCAGCACCAAACCCTAACCAGGTGTTCGTATTCGAACTGACCCAAATAACTTTGAAATGACTCGAAGCCTAGATTTTGGGAAGTTACATAGATTTTTGGGAAAGGCTATTTTTTTTTACCTTTTAGGGGAAGAAGATTAAAGGACTTTGGTTGATTAAAAACATGAAAGGCATGAGAGTTGTTAAGGATAAAACATTAGGATTCATATCTAGGTTAGAAAATTAGATGAATCGGGATCAATGTATCCTTCAAAAATTCACAAGTTAACTCCTTGTTAATTCAATGACCCAAAATTATTTTGTAGTTAGGATTTCCTTGGTTCTTGTGTTCGACTCGCAACTTGCATAATTTTTAAAACTTTGTGTCCATGCTTTGTGAATGCCAACATTTATATGGTCATGTTTTTGAATTTTTTTTTGTTTTCCCCATGGTTCTTCTTAGCTTAATCCTACAACAGATGTGTCAGGATCATCATTCCCATTACCAATCCTCGAGGGCTCTGGCGCCAGCACTTCGAGATAGTACTATCCAAGACACCACCCAGGAGCTCACAGCCCCAAAACACAATGCAATGTAAAGGGGTGCTCCAAGCAAACTCAAGCTCTTACTCTGAGCTATAGGTAGAGCACTGTCCAAGACACTTGAGTCACAAAATTGTGCCGTAATGCTCCATCACAAAAAGAGATCAAGTCACCTGAATTTTATTGGACAATTGATGGAGGATATCTAGAGGGTTTGGGAGGGGCGGTGGCAATGGTGGAGGGATTGATGATGGATGGTGGACGTGGAGGTTAAGGAGATGGCACAGAAAGGACTTCGAGAGGAAAATCTTCTATGCATCTTCCAATAGAATGTAGGCAAAGGGCAATAAAGGGAGGTGGAGGCAAAAGAATGAAGTTGTTTGCTACAGGTGTAGAAAGCGGAGGCACATGGTGGCCATTTGTAGGGCTCCGATCTTGTGTCTTGCGTGTGGTGGCTTGAGACATAGGAGGGATTCCTGCCAAAAAGGGTAGACAACAAAAATTGATGGAGACAATGTGCCTTATAATGAAGTTTGGGGGAGAGCCCACCCACCACCCCTTCCAGAGGTTTTTGACTAGGTGATGGATGTGGAGGTACTGGTTGCTGATGATGTTGTGGTTGCAGAGATGGTGGTATGAGGTGCCCTAATTGGGGAGATCATGTTGAGATCCACCGATTTCGATTAAATCTGTAGATTGGTGAGTACTTTGTCTCTCTCCTTTCCAAGATGGAAGATATCAATATTGGGTAGATTGAGATTTGTGATATTTGGGTTGGGAATGATGGATGTGGAAAAGCTTCATTTCTGCACCAGCTACTTCGATAGTTTGAGGATCATATGGCGGTTGGTATCTCCTTTTGATGGTGCTTCACAAGAGAGACCCCCTTAGTGGGCAAAGATTAGAAAGGGGTGACTAGAGGTCTAGGGCCTACCATTACATCTGAGGACATGTGGTGTTGTGGAGAACGTAATTGTAGGGTTTGCGACACTTGAAGAGGGTAATGAGGTGAGGCTGCAGGAAGGGGATGGAAGGTCGTTAGCATTGGATGTTAGAGTGAATAGAGGGGGGTTGGTACCGAAGAAGATCATTCTCCGATATAGCGGGAGTTCATGTCTGTTATGATTGAAAATCTTTTTTGGTGAAGTAAAGGCTACCAAGCAAGAGGATGGAAGATCCTCTGCAAAGGTTGTCAGTGTAAGGATTGTGTCCAAATGTAATACAACCATCCATGAAGACTGACCAGAACCTAAGAAGAGGAAGGAGCACCATGAGTATGAGGTCATGGAGAAGACAAAAGATGTGGAGCAAACTGTCAGGGTGGTGGCTGACGATATTGATATGAGAGGGGATCAAGAAACTGGCAGTGCAATGGAGGCAATTCAAGGGAGGAATTAGGGGGATATGTAAGATGGGAAGGCAGTGGAGTTGCTCTCACCCAGTACATTGGGGAATCTAAAGTTTGGAGTAGGATCTTCATTAAAGGAGAAAACTGTCAGGTCTCCCAATAAACTAATGGGACACATGGTGGGAGGAGGAAAGGTGACCGACGAGAAAGCCATTCCAACCATTCTGAAGGTGGAGTGTGTTGCAAAAGCAAAAGTGGGTGATAACCAAGCGATCGGATGAAGATCCTCACTTGGAATGTGCGTGGGCTATGCAATGGTATTCGGAAGGCATCTCTGATGCACTATTTATGGGAGTGGGAAGTTGATTATGCACTCCTACAGGAGACTCATCTCAAAGTAGGGGATGCCTTTGTGTGGTCTTCCTTGCTGCAGGCAGGTCAGGCAGACGTGCGATCCATTGTTGCGGTGGGTAGATCTGGTGGTTTGGCTATCTGGTGGAAGTGCTCCTGCTTACAGCTAGTGGAGACATGGAGGGAGGCATAACAATTGACCTGCAGTTTCAGAACGGTCTGTGGTGAGCATGAATTCTTCGTTACTTGCATCTACGGCCCATGTGCAGCCAATCAGAGAGTTGGGTTATAGGAAGAACTTGCTTATGTGGTAGGAAGAATAAATGCAAAATCGTGGCTATTGGCGGGAGATTTTAACTGCACTTTATCTGAGGGAGATAGGGCGATCAGGAGGGTGGACGAAGCATTGATTGGGTTCATTTGGCTATATCAGAGTGGGCCTAAATGAATATCCATCGACTGGAATTGAACATACGTGGAGAAATGGTAATGGGCAAATGTCCAAGTTAGATCAATTTTTTGGAAACTCAGAATTGCTGGGAAGATTTCAATTATCCTCGATGATGGGTCTGGATTGACGATTTTCAGACCACACCCTGCTCACGTGGGATTGTGGTGAAGGTGCCTAGTGTGGTACCTATTTTAAATTTAGGAGGTCTTTGTTGAAGGAGGGCTACAGGGATATGATCTCTTGTTGGTGGAACTTAAAGCATGTGGGTGGTACTACAACTTTCAGGTTAGCCACTAAACTGATGGAATTGAGAACCCTGCTTAAGGAGTTTAAACACACCTCTAAGATTTTGAGAGATCAACAATGCTTGGAGGCTTTAGAGTTGGTGAAGAGTCTGGATATCAAAGAAATTTGGGCCTACTATCTGATGTTGAAAGAGGCCAGCATGTCCAATGGCAGTCGATGGTAGCAGAGGAGGATTTGAAGAGAGAGATTGACTTGTGTGAGAAGTCTCGGTAATTATTGATGAAAGAAGGGGACACAAATACTAAGTTCTTCTACTTAGCATCTACTTCTAGGCTGCGTCATAACTTCAAATCCTCGCTGAGAGCTGGAGATCAGGTATTAACTTCTATGGATGATATCAAAAGGGACATGATTAGATTTTTTAGAGACTCCACTAGATCCTTAGAAAGGGGATAGTGGAGGATGACATCTTCAGATATGCCGAGAGTTGGGAATGTGGAAGGGGAACAGTTGATAGTGCCTATTTCTAAGCAAGAGGTGGTAGAGGCCATGCAGGCTTTAAATGTCGAAGGGTCTCCAGGTCCAGATGGGTTTCAGGTATTCTTCTATAAGGATTTTTTGCCAATCATAAAGTATGATGTTTTGGATGTCATAAGAGAGTTTCAAGGTGAGAACTCCGATTTGAGAGAATTAACAGATCACATCTTTTCTTGTTACCAAAGAAATCGAGGGTAGAGAGTTTATCAGAGTTTAGGCTGATTGCGCTGTTTAACTCCATCTATCTAATTATTAGTAAAATTTTAGCTAATAGATTGAGGGGGATATTGAAGGACTTGATCAACTCAGTGTAATCTGCCTTTCTTCCTGATAGATCTATGTAGGAATCTTTCGTTATCGCACAGGAGATTATGATGGGGTGGCGCAGAAGAAGGTGTAAGGCTTATATGTGGAAGGTGGACTTCAGAAGGGCTTATGATTCGGTCTTTTGGCCCTATTTATGGGAAATTTTCAAATGAAGGGGATTCCCATCTATTTGGATCCTATGGAAGAAGAGATGCATAACAACAACATCCTTCTCTCCATTGATTAATGGGAAACCATGTGGAAATTAGATTCAACCACAATGCAGAGTCTGACAGGGATGTCCACAGGCTCCTTTGATTTTTAACTTGGCTGTGGATACTCTTGCTAGATTTGCTTGCAAGCTATCTAGTGAGGGCATGGTCGAACTCTCAGGCCTTGGCACTAGTTTTCCAATACGCTGACAACACGGTCCTCTTTGTGGAGAGAGGCAGAAAGGAAGTTGAGATATTGTACAGTGTGGTTTCCATTTTTGGGGAAATTTCAAGCTTGAAGATTAATGGTGGTAAATCTTCCTTGATCTATTTTGGCATGGAGGGATAGGAGAGTGATGTGATATCTGCAGTGTTGCATACACCAATCATAACCTTGCCTGTTAAATATTTGGGGCTGCCATTGAGAGATTCAAAACTAAAAAAAAAGTAACTAGAACACCTTGTTTGATAAAATCACTGCTAAGCTTGAAAATTGGAGTTGTCACTTCCTATCGAAGGGTAGGAGATTGATCCTCCTTAACACTGCTATCATTTCTATTTCGGTGTTTTATTTCTCTATGTTCAGATTGCCGAAATCTATGTGGAAAAGATTGGATGTGATGCATAAATGATTCTTTTGGAAAGGGGTCAAAGATGAAGGTAAATTCCTCCAACCTGTGAAGTGGCAAGAGCTGTGTAGACCAAAGAAAGAGGGTGGTATGGGGATACTTTCATTGAAAGAATTCAAGGATTCTTTATGGCTAAAATGGGCTATCAAGCTTTTCGATGGAGGCAGCAAGTTATGGTATGATTTGATCTAGGATTCCTATGGATCTTCGCATGTGGAATGGGCAAGATTGAATCCATGCAGACCTTCACCATTCTGGAAATTTGTGGCGAAAGGACTACAAGACAACTAACAACATTTCTAGCCGATGCTTGGAGATGGTTAAGACTCTGCATTTTGGACAGATAGTTGGTCTCAATTGGGGCTATTAAAGGAGAAGTATCCATGCACCTTTGATGCTACACTAGACAAGTCATTCTCGGTTGCTAATTGCTGGGATGCAGACCGCAATCAATGGACGCTTACTAGTTGCAATCTGGATGAGGGAGGCAGATCACATGAAGCCATGGACAAGCTGCTACATGACTTGGAAGCTTTCAAGCCAAAGGGTAGAGTGGACAGGTTCGAATGGTCCCATGGGAAGTTTACTTTTGCTGAAGCATACAAAGTATTGTTGTGTGCTAGTGATCAAGCCAATATGGAAGAAATTGATAGAGAAAGTGCATGTTTATCAAAGCTATGCATACCTCCTAAAGTGCAAATCTTTCTTTGGTTGTGTAGGAGAGGACTTATCATGGGGGAGCTATGACATAGAGGGATGGGAATCCAACTATAGCAATGCCCTCTCTGTGATTTCCCTACCGATAGTGTGAGGCACCTGATAAACGCCAGTTTATCATCATTCTTATGCATTAAAACAAACCTAGCTCTTAGGATTTTACTCCGTAAACGGGTTTTTTGGCCTGCATTTAGGCATAAATTAGGTTAGGCAAGCATTGCATTTTTTATTGTCTTTTTAATATGTTTTTGTGAGTTTTAGGGATGTACAGATATATAGATCCCTAAAGCCCTAGCACTCAAGAAGGCAAATGGTGAAGGAGAAGCCCAAACTAGCTGGAACTCAGCCTGATCCAGCTCACCTCAGCTTGATCCAGCTCACCTCAGCTTGATCCAGCTCACCGCAGCTAGAACCTAGCTCACTTGAACTAGGGTTAGCTCATCCCAGCTCCATTCAGCTAATCTCAGCTGAATGGTAGCTCAAGAGAGTTCATCTTAGCTCACCCTAGCTAAAGTCAGCTCAGATCCAGCTCAACTTAGTTGAGTCTAGCTCATCTCAGCTCCCACTAGTCCACAGGGAGCTCTAGCTAGCTCAGATGAGTTGACAGGAGTTCACCCTAGCTCAGATCCAGCTACACCCAGCTCCACTCAACTCTAGCCAGCTGAAGAAGAACTCATCCCAGCACAGGAAGCTCAAGTCCAGCTCCCGAGGACTTAGCTTAGCTCAACTCAATTGAGCTAAGCTACCTTAGCTGCCTCAACTAGCTTGACCCTCCCTGCGAGCACCAGACCCAGCTCACCTTAGCTCATTGTGGTAGAAGCCAGGTCACTTTAGCTTGGCTTAGCAGCTAGCAAAGAACTAGCAAGCTAAGCCAGCTAGAGTAGCTCCATGCCAGCCTCTTCAGCAGTAGCCAGCTCCAGTTTCAGCTCCTGACTTCTCCTCCTCAGCTCCTCCCTCCAAACCCTAGCTCCAACACCTTCTCCTCTACTCCTCCATTAGCTAAGCTAGCTTAGCTTAGCTTAGCTTAGATAGCAACCAGCTCCTTGGCCATCCACCACCTTCAAAGACAACCCTAGCTAGCTCCACCAACTTAAGCCTAGCTAAGCTAGCTACCCTACTGAAGTTGGCGCCACCTCCTAGCCATCACTTCACCCCATTATCACCACCAAAAGGCACCTTAAGTTGGTGCCAAAAACTACCCCTAACCACCTCTATATTGGCGCCAACTTTCAGCCCTTAATCCACCCTACACCTACCCACATAAGCCATCCTAGCCATCCACCTACCCCTCCTTCTAGAATCCTTCTTGGTGCCAACTTAGACCACCTTCTAGAACCCTTTTTGGTGCCAACATCAAGGGGTGTCAACACCCATAACCACCTCCTTGGTGTCCCTTAAGGTGGCGCCAACTCACCTTGGCCATGGGATCTTTAACCACCTCCATCTCTTCATCTTGGTCCTCCATTTCAAGGGTCACCTTAGCCCCTTTCCTATTCTATAAAAACCCACCACCTACCACCATTTTGGGGCATCCTCCATTAGTGTATTTTCCTACCTACACCACCTATACCTACGACCAAGAAGAAGGAGTAGAGAAGGAGATTAAAGGGGCACATCACCAGCCCTTTTGGTGCCTTCTTCTCCCCACTCTCTTCAACTTGGGCCACACCAAGGAGGAGGACTCTTCCACTTCTAGGAGGATGGCCAAGCAAAGGAGAAGGACCTAGGGTGGACGTCCACCCTTGGAGAGAAGCTTAGGGCACTCCCCCTTAGGGCTTGCCTTGGAGGACATCATCTTAGCGGAGCATAGCAAGGAAGGAGTTGGAGGATTCTTTTCAAGATTCGGAGCCACCAACCTTGGAGCAAGAAGCCCTCTTCTTCACCATCTATCTAGAGGATTTGTGTTTGCTTTTCTTTATTGTAATTTTTCTAGTAGTAGAAGCATTCCTCCACTAGGCCTTTTTGTAAAACACTTTTCATTAATTTAGTTACCTTCTTTGCAATTTCTTATTTGCATTTCTACTTGTTTTGTTTTTAGCATTCTTCACTTCCTCTCCCTAATTATTCTAGGCCTCCACTTGCCTTGAGTGAGCTTAGGGAGAGGCTCTACTTGCCACTTAGAAGTAGTATTTGAATTTGAAGTGTAAATCACTTTCCCGCCACCATTTCGCATGTTATCTTAATTCAAAAACAAAAACAAAATGATATATTGAAAATTACCAAAAAGAAAGTTGAGATTTGTATTCCAAGCAAGAGAATCAATTTTGCAAACATTTGGCCTCCTTGGACGACCCTAGATACTCCCCTATCTAGGAATATAAATTTAAGAGTTGATCTGTTTTATGCGTTACAACGACGTATTTAACAAACCGCGTGAAATCGCTATCAGCACCTCTTCTCTTCATGCTCAATGACAGACCACGTATGAAGGTTGGTTTGTGGATACCCCTTACCCACGTGGGATGACCTATGGAGGGATTTTCAAATGAATGAGAAACCACATATAGAGATGGCAACTTTGTTATGGTGTGTGTGGAGAATGAGGAATGAAAGGGTGTTTAGGGGCTTGTTGGTCTATGTGGGAAAAATTTTATGGTGTTGTGAATCTCTTGTTAAAGAGTAGAGTGATTCTTTGTAAATGCTTATAGTTGATGTTTTAATAAAAAAATTCCTGGTTTGCTTTCATTCTCGATAGCATTCCTTACATTCTCAAAAAAAAAAAAGATATGAAATATAGATATAGAGAAACATCAAGGAGGTAACATGTTGACATTGTGTCCTCAAAGGAGGCATTTTTTGACTTCTCTACTATGGGAACTTAAACCAATCATCTGCCTCGAAATTTGCTAATACTAAACAAAGGATTTTTCTAATTTAAAACTTTTTTTTTAGGTTGGCTTTGTGTGTGAATTTTGACATAAGAATTTTACAAGAGACGCAAGTTTTGGGTCGAAAACTAAGCCAAGTATGGGACTACATCTATACAGCCCAACGTGCCTATGGAAAAATAATCACGTCCAGTAGTAGCATGGGGAGTGATCATGTTGACAAGAAACTATGGTTATTGAAGATCCCGGTCAAAGTGCAAATCTTTTTATGGTTGTGCAGGGGGGAAAGTCTAATCACTGGAGATCTTAGACACAAAAGAATGGGAGCAATATTACACGAATGTCACCTTTGTGGACTACACACTGATAGTTTATCTCAAATTTTCTCTTCATGCTTGGTTATAGATATGATATGGAGAACAACTTGGCAGGAGCCACTACCACCATGGGAATACTTGTGGCAAAGGTTTGTAACATCAGGAAGACCACAGCTATGCATGGTAGTGACCATGTGATGTGTGTGGAGGGCGAGGAATGAGAGATTATTTCTGGAGAGACTAGTATGCTGTGTGCAAATTGTAAATGAGTGCGGGTCCCTCATACATAGATGGGGATCCAATTTGTTATTCTGCCTATTTTTCTTATATTGTACTGAATAAAATGCTCTCCGGATCGCTATCGTAACATGATAGCTTTCCTTTCAGTCTCGAAAAGAAAAAACTAAGCCAAGTAATTTTCAGGTGACAAAAATAGATCAAGTCACCTGAATCATCATGAGTTCAGCTGGAATTTAGAGAAAGATACTTGATCTATTCTAAGAATAGACCGAGAAGTTCTAAAAATTGTATTTGCATTCTAACCCCTAGTTTGTTAAAGACTAAATCCTATGGTACCTTAAAATGAAATTTTCAACCTTAGTCTTGATTTTCAAAATTTTCCTCAAAAGTTTTTATGATTTTTCTATTATGAAGGTGCATGCAAAAGAAAAAATGAGTGTTTTTAGGTTTGAAAATCCTAAATCGATCATCAAAATTTAAAAACACCCCCCATGATTATGATATGCAATGTCTTCATGCATTAGGAGGGAAAAGAGATCACCTTAGTGAAAGGTGGTCGGATTCAGGATGGTCAAAACATGGGAAAAGAAAGATAAAAGGAAAGAGGGAAAACTGATGGGTTACCTCCCATCCAGTGCTATCGTCTATGCCATTCAGGTGGGCGTGAAGAGATGCACAAAAGATAGACAGTCATGTAAGAAATTAGACATGTGAATGCCCTCACGAATGATGACTTCCTCAGGATCCCCTAAAAGATGAGTGGTAAAACTATGGGGATCAAAATTGGGTGGAAAAATGGAAGAATTACCCGAGTCTTGCCATGGTTTGTGTTCATGATGAAAGGCATATTTGAGTGGGTCTGGTAGTAGGTCCAAGGGAAAAAGAGTAGGAGAGAAGTCAGTGTGATGAAGGGTGGGTGAAATTAGTGTGGGTGTTTTTGGTGAGAAATTAGGAAGATTTAAAGAATAAGGGTCAAACCCTAATTGATCTTAAATGTCTTTGACCCCATTATCATAATCAAAATCTGAATCAATAAAATCTGGTTCAATGGTAGTCGGAGAAGAGCAGGAATGGATCATCATAGATTCCTCAACTACTGCTTCTATTTCATCATCAGAGTCCTCAAAAAAATCATGATCAAGGTACCTCTTAGAAGCTTTGAAAATATCTAAAGAGATAATCCAGTCACAACAAGCTATATCCATTTCTCCAGAATGACAATTGATATTAGCTTTTGCGGTAGCCAGAAAAGGTCTTCCATGGATAATAGGGGCATTCATGAGTGTTTCAGTTACCTCTCTGTTAAGGACCAGAAAATCAACCGGAAATAGAAAATTCTAGACCTTGACAATAATATCCTCGGCAATTCCTTGAGGTTTAATGGTAGATCGGTTTGCCAATTGTAATTGAACCTCAATGGGTTTTAATTCAGCAAATTGAAATTCCACAAATAAGACTGTGGGGATGAGATTTATAGAGGCACCTTAGTCGAGAAGGGCACGATCAAAGGTGGTGTAATTTATGACAATCAAAATGAGTGGTGTGCTCAGGACCTTTTTCTTGAGAGGTAGCTTGCTTCGTACAATTGAGCTTATAATCTCGAAAAGGACCACCCATCCTAGATTCTTGTCCTACCACTTTGGAGTACACATTTCATTCAAAAATTTAGCATAAGCAGGGATGTACTTGATGGCATCTAAGAGGGTGATATTTATCTCGACTGGCCCAAATAAGTCCATAAGATCTTGGTGAAAGGGCTCAGATTTCTTTTTCCTAGAAAGATTGGATTGCAGTGCTTGTGGGTAAGGAGTAGGATTTGAATCTTGTGATGTGTCTTCTTCTTCATGAGTGAGGGGATGAGAGTCAACTTGCCTGGGGGTAATGTGGGTTTCATGAGGTTGGTGTGAAGGCCCAGGATCAGTGGTCATTTTCCCACTCCTAAATGTAATTTCATTTGTAGTTTAGTTATTCCTAGGAGGAGGATGGGGAGCTTGTTGTTGTGGAAAACCTGATGGTTGCTGAGGTATAGAGTTAATGGGAGGCTAATTAGTATGGTTGCAATCTCAATTCCCACCATAATATTGGTTTCTTTGATTGATAGGGTTTGGTATGGGTTGGGATGGAAATGTCCTATAAGTCTCTGGGTCGGAGTAACCCCAATCAGATTATGTAGTTTTGTAACAACAGAAGTTACTTTCGACATTTGGCTTTGCATTCCCTACGGGGTTTTCATAACTTGGGCATTAATATCTTCTTGGGATGGCCCAGGTTGATAAAAGGTCTAATTTGCCCATACCCTCCAAACAAGTTTGTTTCTAAGAAGGAATCAGGTTGGTCCAGAAGTGAGTCGAGTAGTTCCTTCAGTTAGGGGAATTTCTAATTTAATCTTGGAGAGCAGAGATATTTTCAATCAGGCTAGGATTTGGATATGTGTAGGTCCCCAGTTAACCATAGAAAGCCTCGAAAAATTGATTATTCATAGCGGGGGCAGTATTGAGATTATGTAAGTTTTCCCTCTTTAGGATGTTAGGCGGGATTAGATGTGGAGCCTGTGGAGCCTGGGTGGGTGTGATAAGTCTTTCCTCCATTTTCTTCTCATTAGATTGCATCTATTTGAGTTAGTGAGCAATTATTTGGAGATCATCTTGAGTAACAAGGATAGATTAAGTGCTTATCCCATGAACATTGAACTGCGGGTTTGTACTTTTGTCAAAGGGATTCATGGAAGCATTATTAAATGAGTTTTCACTCATTCCTTCAAGTAATTCATAGGCACTTTTAATATCCTTATTTACGAAGTTTTCGCTACATGAGGCATCAACGAAATGCCGAAGTTGATCTTCTAATCCATGGTAGAAGATCTGCATGAGCTGCCACAAGGGAACCTCATGGTGCAGGCAAGTTTTAAAAGATCTTGGAACCATTCCCAAGCATCATATAGAGTCTCGCCAGATTTTTGTTGGAAGGTCATAATAGTTCTTCACAGGGAATTGGTATGACCTATGGGGAAGAATTTTTTTAGGAAAGTGCTTTTAAGCTGAGGCTAGTTTGTAATAGGTCTACCGATGGTTCTAAACGAATAAGTGGCCTTATCCTTGAGAGATAATAGGAATACCCGCATCAACCATAGGTCTTCTCATACATTGCAAGAATGGGTTGTTTGTGCAAGGAAAGTGAGCTCCTCGAGGTGGTTGAACGGGTCTTCCTTGGGAAGGCCATGGAAGTGCTTAATTAGGTTTAGAATGGCCGGTTTGATTTCAAAGTCCCCTTCTAGATTGACTAACCCTGGTTTGTTCTCATAGTTAGAAAGATCATAAAAATCCTTAAGAGGAATGATAGGCTGCTAATAGGGTGGCAGATTTTGCCCTTGGTTGGCTAGGTTCGTTACAGTCCTAGCCAACTATTGTTGGTTTTCTTGCAGTTGAGCCAGATGCTCAACCATTATAGAGAAGGGATTAGATGTGGGGGCTTGATGTTGTTGCTGTGGCATCTCAGCATTATGTAGCTCCAGGCCAAGCAAATAGCGGATGGAGAAATCAACATGCAGGTCAAATTGTGGGTTAGAGGTGAGTAGAGAAGTGGGGTTAGACGGATTTTGTGGGTGAGAGGTGGAACAGGTTGTGGACCTATTTTGGTTTTCCATTTTCTTATGCAAATGAGAGGAAGAATGAGAAAAAAGAGAACTTTTTTGTGCAGGGGGCACAATCAAGTGGTCCCTCCAAGTGTGGAGTTTGGGATCGCCTGATGTAAACACATTTTTATGGGTAAAATGCCTATTCACGCATGTTCCTAGCCTTAGATTTGCATTTCATGTTATAAATATTGCATAGCATGCATCATTATGCATTTAGAGTAGTTGTATATAATTTAGGTTAATTGCATCCTTTTTGTGGTTAGGAGAGAAGGATATTTATTTTGGAGCTTTGGATTGACAATCTGACCATACAGATCTGATCAAGACGACAATCAGAGTCCAACGTCTCTGAAATCACCTCGATCGGAGTTCCGTAGAACCATATGCAGTCCGAGGGAGATCAACAGCCAAGGGACTAGGAGACATAATTCGGAGCTTCAAATGATAAATCCGACCGCACTGATGGATTTGGGTTGATGATTGCAGCCTAACGACACAAAAATCGACTCAATCCGACCTCTGTAGCAGCCCCTACAACAAGAAGAAGATGGACAGCCCAGACTGCTCCACGTGGCGCAGCCCAGCCACCTGCACACGCACGCAGCACCGCACGCACGCAGCAGCGTGGGAGCGGGGGCGAGCAGGCGTGCATGCACACAGCGCTAGCGCGTGGCAAGGCTGGAGCGACGCCAGCACAGCATGAGGTGGACTACAGCGACGCATGAGTTGGACTTACAGCGATGCTTAAAGCCGTCGGTAATTCGTCTCATGCCAGTAAAGTCAGTTGTGGGGGCCGACGGGCGTGAGCTGCCTACAGCGACGTTTCCAGCGACGGCCCCATACCGATTTTTGCCTCTTCTCCACCACTATAAAAGGACTTACACCCCCTCCCTTCCAAGCCATCTCTACCTACTCTACTCCCACCTACTCCCAAGCTCTAGCAAGCCTACCAACGACCCACTAGAGCTTGTTCTCAAGATCCCAAGGTGCCTATTAGTGTAGCGAACCTCTGCCCCACCAAATACTCCAACTTCCCATCTCCGTTCATAGGTCACCTTGGAGTTGTCCTCCCACCTCCATTCCAGTAGCAGATCAACTCCATCTTCTGACCTCCATTCCGGAGCTATGCCGAAGCTTTCCTCAACCCGACGTCCTCTAGCATCTCACCTCCGTCATCCCGCTCCTCACCTCCTTCGTCCGAGCTTCCGCCAGGAACCGTTGTCTCGCCGAACAGCCGATTCGGTAGATTTTCTCTCACCTCCCTCTCTTTCTATGCTTTTGTAGTTCATTGTAATCGACATTGAATTGATATATGTATCATATTTGTTCCACATCTCTATCTTGGGATACGTTCGCTTGATTTCTTATATTTCAAAAACACAAAAAAATAACAAAACCCTAAAATACCAAAATGAAACGAATTGAAGCACAGTTTGCAATAAAGTAAATGTTGCCTCCCTGTTTTCGACCCAGGACTCCCTTGGAGTTTCGGTATAAATTTTATCTGATCGACGTGTTTTGCAACTAGGAGGATAGGTTACTTGTAACCTTGATTTCTAACACGCGAAACACGCTCGACCATTTTGGCGTCGTTGCCAGGGAGGCAACGGAATTTACTTTATTATTTATTGTGTTTCTTCGCATTTACATAGCACTAACCCTACTTGCCTTTGTTCTACTATCTTGCAGGTACCCTGGCATGGAGATCCAAGTGTGGTAGACCGAAGTAAAGTATGGGTAGAGTGTTTTGTAAGTGTCCCCCACGCCACCCCCACCTTAGTTTTTATTCCATAACCGAATAACTCAAACCCAAATCAACTTAGGTGCTTTTTATAAACCCTAGGATATATTTGGTTGTTTGTTTTCCACCTCCAGTCACCTCGCCATCCACATAAGTCAAAAATAAAAATAAAAAAAAGTGTTATCTGATTTTGGGATTTTTTGAAAGCTATACACTTAACACCCACAACTTATTATCCTAAGGCGCACAATCACTTTGATTCTACCACTTAACCGGGATCTGACCTATGGACCTGGTAGACTTCAACTAAATACACATAAGTGAGTAGAAATCTAAATAGGTTAAGCATTCTTGTGTGCCTAAACTAAGTGGTGCAATAGGCCAATTGATTGAGCTGTTTGGGCCGCACCACTCAATCTAAAACTAATCCATCAAGTAGCTTGCCACTTAGGGTTGATTCCTAGGGTTGAACCAGGGACTCCACATTATTTTTGATTTTTAAAGGAACATATCATCACCCATGCTTTCAAAACTTGGAGTGTTCTACTAAACCTTGATTAAATATACCTAAGATTAAACCCTAAAAGCTACTAAACAAGGTTGAACTCTAAAAGACACATCATCAAATAACCTTGTTTGCAAACCTTGGTTGTGCGCACACACACATTTTAACTGATCATTAAGGGCACAACCCATCTAAAGGGCCCATCACATTCCTGAAGCACCATTGTCCGAAGCCTAACCAAAATTGATTAGATGTTGGCCCTAAGGATTGGTTTGCTGATCGGGATCCAGATTGACATTGTTCGCGATTAACCTGCTTATACGAGTCAATCTAATGTCTAGCTAGGGGAGTAGTGTCAAACGACTACGGCTGGGGGTGCACTAGGAACCGGAGGCATAAGCCAAAGGAAGAACCTTCTCCCCAGTCCCTCCTTCTAACTGGTTGGATTGCCTAGACATAAGTAGAGTAAATCGTCTATAATCTAAGGACAGATTCTGAGAGTCTGCAGACCTTTAGGCTACCCAAACTAAGGACAGGCCTGTATTTTTGTATTTCAAGGCTCCTTTCTCTTTTGATTTCCCTCCTTACTTCACCATGTATCCTTCCACATCCTACACACATTTCACATCCTATCCTCCTACCACCACTTATCCCTAAGATGATTACTATCCTGACTTGACTTGTAATTACCCATCCACTAGCCAGGATGACTTTAATTGGGGATATGAATCCGAACCTCACGGTCCAGGGCCTAACCCTGGACAATAAGACTGTGATTATTATCCTTCCCAAAGCTATAATGATTATGGATCTCCATCCTTTCTGCCCAAACCAACCCAATCTACAATCAGGAAGGATATCATGATTATAACACCTACCCTCCCCAATATTCCATTGAATATATGTTGCCACCATCCTTTGAACAACCTAGAATGACCTACTTTCAGGGAGGGACCCAAGAACCTTGACATCTTGACTCCCCTAGATTTATCCTGAACCCACAAAAACCTGAACCAAACCAGTTGGTTCAGGTGAACCAGATTCAGGATAGGGTGCTGGCTAATTTGAGGAACACTATACAATCTTTAGAAGCTCAGCCAACACCATGCATTGAAGCACTGGAGCCTATGATCAAAATGATTGATGAGCTTAATAGTTCTCTATTGGATTTGCTCCAAAGTGTTAGGGATAGGGGCTTGGGTGAGTTCCTTCTTGGGAAATTGTCGAGGTTGAGGATGAAATCTGTGGTTGCACTAGTCAAATCTTGGGATGATTCTCAAGATGAATCCTCTTCAGGAGAGCCAATGTCTGAACCCACTCAGGCGCCTATCGAGGGGGACACATATTCGAAGATTGGAGATGACCAGATTGGTCTAGAGCAACCCTTTGAGGATGAACCGATTGATTCACCCTAGATCCCCAAGTCAGGAAACGAAGAAAATTATGTCTCCTTGGATATGAAATGACTTGTGATGTTGAGACATATACAAATGAGGATCATGAATTCTTTGATTTTGAGGGTGAGGAATCTCTTAGTGAAGTCTCACTTAAGCTTGAAGAGAATGATTTTAGTGAGACATACGGGCTCGAGGAGTATGACGACCAATTTGTTAGCACAACTACTGAAGATTTTAATTTGGTTGGGGCTAACATGGAGGATCCGATACCCGACGACTCAATTAGTAGCCCCCTTCCTCAACCACACCCCGAAGAGCTGAATGAACATACTTTTGAGATCATTGTGCCCAAGTCAATCCTTATTCAGCCACAATTATTAGACTTGGGTACTTTAGATGGGATGCGCAGTGATATGGAGGTTGTGGAAACTTTGATTTCAGAGGATAGGAAGTTGGAAATAAAAATCTGGGAGGTTAATTTTGAGGGAAAAAGAAATTTGGATATAAGGGTACCTATTGACCTGAAACCACCTATCTTCTATACGAACCCTTATGATATCTTTTACGTGTGACCTAAGCCTGGAATAACTAATTATTTTTCTGAGCTAGATGTTAAGTGGACAACCGCACCTATTGAACCATCTTTACCCATTGTCTGACACTTTGGTCTTGGGTTGCACACCATTAAACCGTAGGCTTGGCCTCGCAAACACAACAACCTTCGGTTCTGGGTGATTTTCATCCAGAACTTGAGAACCACTAGACCTTGGGGCATGGGTCTGCACCATAATCTCGTCCACATTTGTGGACATCTTCTGCGGACGGATTTCAAGATCAACTTTTTGATTTTGACTTTGACCCACACTTGTGAATTCTCAATTTCTTCTTTGTATGTATGTTATGCCTAGCTGAAGGCATTAAACTTAGCACATGTATATACACTCTTCTCTCTGCGAAGCTGACCGGAATTTCATGACACTCAGGTGATGTTCTGTTTACTCTGCCCTTTTCATGTCTTTATTTTTATACTGAGGACATTGCATCTTTTAGGCATGGGGGATGGATAATCATTTTATTAACTCCATATAATTTCTTTTAGTTTCTTATAAAATTAAAAAGAAAATTTGAAAATTTCAAAAAAAGATAAAAAGAAAGAAATTAGGAAAAGTGAACTTAGGCATTTGGAAGTTATTAACTTTAGGAAATGGTACGAGAGGACCTAAACAATTAGACTCTTCAGGTCTTCAAGCTTAATTAGCCTGGGTGTCGACTCGAATGTGGATTTAGTCTCAAGTCCTCGCCAATTAAAATTTATTTTAATTTGGTAAATAATTTGGGATGATAAGTATGCGACTTATCAACCCGCCCTCTGATTTGGGGGGACTGTAAGCCTAAGCATCTACACACATTTTTTGCACTAACTCACTTTCCGATGGTTTTTATAGAAATTGGGTAGCTAAGGGACCAACTTGGGTGGTATGGCTGGCAAGTTGTCAGTGGTAACAGCTCATCGGCCGGTTGTCCAGAGCTTAGCCACAAGACCATTTTCGTTGTACTTCCTTTAGGTAAATCTTAGATCAGGGAAGCCACATACTTATAAAAAAAAAAAGGAGCACTCAAAAAGAAAAGAAAAATAAAGAAAAAGAAAAAGGAGAAAAAAAAAAAAAAATAAAACCACACTTCACCGCACGAGTATGGCTGGCAAGTTGTCGGTAGTAACAACTCATTGGTCGGTTGTCCAGAACCCAGCTCACAACAAAAAAAAAAAGCATAATAATTCCCAAAGCACCTAGGGAAGAAATGGCGAAGTACAATAAACCGGAGAGATATACACTGGGTTCGCCCTTATGTTGACCCCATGTAAAAGAAAGTAGTGAGAAAGCTACCGATTGTAAAGATAAACCATTAGGCAAGGTCACCTAGGGTCGTAGAAACCCGAAGTCCATCTTAATGGCCGTTTTGTGAGTCTATCACTTTTTCACAAAGATGCTTAGTACTTAGAGTCCTTTTCGAGTCTTGGGCAGGTCGGGTAGTCGTAAAAAGTTATCTCGGAACTCTCAAACTCCAAAAGTACAAAAAAAATTAGAAAAGAAGAAAAATAAAAAAATATATATATCTTCCCTTCTCAAATAAGGCGAGAACTTGAGCGGTCTGCATTCTGGAAGACACCCGGGTACTGTTGAGTTTTCGTAGTTGAGGACCATAGTTGAAATTTTCTATTGTTAATAAACGACTTAAGCTTAAGCGATCTAATCCTAATTCTACCTTTATACATAGCATAAAGTTTAATTTTGCTAGGGACTAGCAAAAGATAGGCATGGGGGTATGATGTAAACACATTTATTAAAGGCAAAACGCCTATTCTTGCATGTTCCTAGGCTTAGATTTGCATTTCATGTTATAAATATTACATAGCATGCATCATTCTGTATTTAGAGTAGTTGCATATAATTTTGGTTAATTGCATCCTTTTTGTGGCTAGGAGAGAAGGATATTTATTTTGGAGCCTCAGATTGACGATCCGACCGTACGGATCTGATCAAGACTACAATCGGAGTCCAACGCCTTTGAAATCGCCTCGATCGGAGTTCCGTAGCACCATATGCAGTTCGACGAAGATCAATGGCCAAGGGACTAGGAGACATAATTCGGAGCTTCAAATGATAAATCTGACTACATGGATGGATTTGGGTCGACGATCGCAGCCTAACGGCGCAAAAATCGATTCAATTCAACCTATGTAGCAGCCCTTACAATAAGAAGATGGATGGCACAGACGGCACCACATGGCGAAGCCCAGGGTGCTAGCACACGCACGTAGCACCGCACGCGTGCAGCAGTGCCGGAGCGCACGCGTGTGAGGCAAGGTTGGAGCGATGCCAACACAGCATGAGGTGGACTACAGTGACACATGCGCTAGACTTACAGCGACGCTTACAGCCGTCGGTAATTCATCTTATGCCAGCAAAGCCAAATGTGGATGGCATCGGGCATGAGCTACTTAGAGCGACGTTTCCAGTGACGGCCTGGATGTCACTAATGGTCCCATACCGATTTTTGCCTCTTCTCCACCACTATAAAAGGACCTACACCCCCTCCCTTCCAAGCCATCTTTGCCTACTCTACTCCCACCTACTCCCAAGATCTAGCAATCCTACCAACGCTCCATTAGAGCTTGTTCTCAAGCTCCCAAGGTGCCTATTAGTGTAGCAAACCTCTCCCTCACCAAATACTCCTCCAACTTCCCATCTCCCTTCATAGGTCACCGTGGAGTCGTCCTCCCACCTCCATTTCGGTAGCAGATCAACTCCATCTTCTCACATCCATTCCGGAGCTACGCCGAAGCTTTCCTTAACCCGATGTCCTCCAGCATCTCACCTCCATTGTCCCGCTCCTCACCTCCTTCATCCAAGCTTCCACTAGATGCCATCGTCTCGCCGAGCACCCGATTCGGGAGATTTCCTCTCACCTCCCTCTCTTTTTATGATTTTGTAGTTCATTGTAATCGACATTGAATTGATATATATATCATATTTGTTCCACATCTCTATCTTGTGATACGTTTGCTTGATTTCTTTTATTTCTAAAACACAAAAAAATAACAAAACCATAAAATGCCAAAAGGAAATGAATTGAAGCATGATTTTCAATAAAGTAAAGTCACCTCCCTATGCTCGACCCAGGACTCCCTTGGAGTTTCGGTATAAATTTTATCTAATCGATGTGTTTTCCAACTACGACGAAAGGTTACTTGTAACCTTGATTTATAACACACAAAACACGCCCGACCACTACCACCTATGCATAATGGAAGAAACGGGGAGGTGAGGAGGGACAGATAAGGAGAAGTGTGCAATCAAACAATAGAAAATTCTAGACCTTACTTAAATGTGACTCCCTAAAACTTTACCTAAGACTTGGTCTACCTAAGGAATGAGAAATCAATAGTCGATAACCGTTCCGTCAATAAATCTAGTTAGGCTGAATAAGGGGAGGGTTTGGCCCAAGCATGTCCCAGGAAAATCACTAGGGTTTTGTATCAACCCGCACCTGGTAATTTGGCACTAACCATTGTCTTGGCACCAAATATAGATGAAGGAATTGATACCAACTAAAGAAATCTTAAAACCTAGGTAGCAAGCCTAAGTTTGATGAAACCTTAGGGGTCAAGTTGCTACAACTTTTAATAGGTTTAGGAACTTAAAGTGCACAAAGAATGTGATGTGCGTTAATTGGGGTAATGCCGATTATTTCTTTTTTTGTGTGTGCAAATTGGGCGGGATGTGATGCCCAATCCAAATCAAAAGGTTTTGCAAACAAGGTTTTTTGGTTGAAGTCTTTTAGGGTTTTAATCAAGATTTAATGTCTTTTAAGATTCTCTCTTGTTAATGATTCAATCAAGACTTTGAAGTTCCATACAGTAATATCAATCAAGTTGCTGTTGGTGAAGGTCAATTCCTTTAAAAATTGATGTGACTAACAGAATTAAAAATCCTAATGTCGAAATCCTATGTATGCAGCTCTTAAGAATAAAACTCTTTTTAAAATTTTTTTGAGGTGGTGGTACAAACAAGGCAAACAACAGAACTACCTGACAGAAAATTAAACAAGGAAACCAAAAATGATTTCTTTTTGATTTTATAAAATTGTTTGATATTTTTTTGTAATTTTTCTTCTTACTGTTGTCAAGAGTAAAAATTTATAGATTCGGGAATTGATAATGCAGAAACCTCAAATGACCTCAAATTTCTTGAGAATTTTACACGACGTAGATAATTTCTCAAGGTTTTCATCAAATGTAAAATTTACCCAAATCTGATTAGTAGAAAAATTCATAAAATTCACAGATAGAAAGAAAATAGTAAGGAAACAAGGTCTGATCCTTGTTTAGTTCATGAATTTTTAAAATTTTTCTAGTTGGTAAAATTTCCTTAAAATTCGACTTAAGGACCCTGACTCAAAGGGGCTTTCCTAGGTGAACTTTGGTTATTTTAGTGTAAATTAGTGTCGTTGCAATGTGTAAATTGCACGAACTTTTTAATTTACAATTCTAGATAGTAGAGTATCTAGGGTCATTCAAAGAGGACAATTTGTTAGTCAAATATATCATTCACTCTCTTGCCTCTCAAATCAACACTTCGCTTTTTGTAATTTTGATTTTTGTTCTTCTTAGGGTTTTCAAAATAATGGCCACACGAATGCCATGATAAGAATTACACTAATGAAAACTACACCCTAACTGACACAAAGAAATCTTCTCTTCTAAGCTCACCCTAGGCAAGTGTTCCTACGGTAATTAGAAGAGAAGAATGTGTGCACTTCGAGAAAAAGGGAAAAGATTTGAATCTAATCAACACAAGAAATGGAAAATAGGAAATTGAAAGCCAATTAAAATTTTGTATTACTAGCGAAGTAGAAGACAAGTAGCTGAATACTTCTTACAAGAAAAAGGGGAAAAATACTAGCTATTACAAAGATAGATAAAGAAGAAGAAAATGCCCTCCAAGTAGCAAAGAGCTCTCACTCCAAGTGCAGTTGCTCCCATACTATGAAGAGAACTCTTTAAGCTCCTGGTATCCTTCTCTGTTCCTTCTCAAAGGGTGGACATTCATCACCCTTATGCTCCTTCTTGGCCATCCTCCTTACAGTGCTCCTTTGGTGTAGCACAAGGAAGAAGAGAGAAGAGGAAGAAGGCACCAAGGGGGCAGGTAGAATGCCCCCTTAATCTTCTCTTCTTTTCCTTCCTTGATCGTGGGCATGGTGGATATATGTAGGGAATTGTGGCAAACAAAGATGGCAATTATGTGGTGGTAGAGTAGTGTTACGACCCAATTCCGGGATCCCTACAGGACCCGAGACCAGCCGCCTCGACTAATCCCAAGACCTAGTCATCCAACAAGAAATAACCAAAAGTAGGAAACTAAACCACATTCACATATGCAATATAACTAAGCAGAAGAACGTACAAAGGAGTAAAGGAAAATAGATCAGCTATCTCAGTACATACCACCACAACAACAATAACAACGGAAAGCAGAAAGTAAACAGTAGTAGCAGAACAATAACTAAAAGTCCATTACTTACTACAACTGTAGAGAAAAGGAAAGGAAGTGCTGAAGAAAACTATGGCTGGACTCGACTGGGCCAAGCACCCTCCACAGCCAGAATCTCGGGCTACTCAACTCCTGGTCCTAAATAGTATTATGAAAAGACAGAGTTAACGAATGCTGAGTAGAGTGGTATCTATATTATCTAAGTACGGAACAGTAAAAACAAAAGGTTTAATTCTCATTCCCATTTATCTGTTTTATATGTTCCAGTGTTACCCATTTCTCAAAGTATCCAGATATTTCTTTATCTTGCATGTTCCTTGTGGGAACGATCTTGATTGCAGTCTTTTCCATAGAGTAGGAGGTACACGTGGTGCTCTCCTGGCCGGGAGAGTCCCCCGTGGTAGTCTTACACCCAGTCAACCACCCTGAGTTCACTGTCAAGACGTAGCGGTGACTACGGCATGCGTGATAAGTGCATGGGTAGCTACCTTGCACTGACACGCTATCAGTCGTTTCAGCTAGCAGGTATGCCTAAGTACAGCATGGAACAATATAGGGCCTTGCCCTCTCAGAATAGGGGTCTCACCCCACCACAGTCCGTGCACCCTCGTCTGACTACCCTAGTTTCCCCAGAGGGCCTAATAAGTTGGTGTAGGTTCACTAGCTGAACCTCAGGCCCTGTGGGGTGGCTATCTCCCTCCCTACACTAGTAGCTTCATTACCACATACGCGAGGGCCAACAGGATTCGATGTAGAGTGGCCAATCCTAGCCCCAAGTCTCAACCCAAGGGAGGCTAGCTCCACTCTACAGAAAAGGGGACAGTTGCTCTCCTTAGTACCATGTACTCAAGGGCCAGCACACTTCTTGTCTGCATTCTAGATTTTTGTCTATCTACAGGAGTTCTACTCCTAATCCCCCATTGGGTTCATGCTCGTGATCACCTCATTTATCCTGATCTAGATCTCATCTTTCATAATTCATTTCTCAATCGTATACAGGCAGCTCGTGTTTTCATAATTCAATTCTCAATACATGCAGTTGGTGATTTCGCAGGTAATTATTCATTAAATACAGGTAGCTCATATTCTAACAGGCAACTCATAATTATAATACAGGCATTTACTAGCAATTTGCCTTAATCACGCATGCATGTAAACCATATAGTATAAACACGCTCATTCATTTCTCTACCCTAGGGTTCATGCCACATCATAGGGTTCCATTCAACTACTTCCACAAGCACATTCTTATTCAAATATTATTAATGGAATTAAACCACTCTACCAGGAAACTCGGGAGTAATGGGGGCTTGAACCACAGACCCAGACGTCTCTGCGAGCCCCAAATGTGCATCAGGTTGAAACCCTATAGCACGGAATACATCACAAAATGAGAGTTCAAAACAGTGTAAAACAGACTTTAGTACGTAGAGGAACTTGAGAGGAAAGTGCAGGTATTTCGTTTATGCAAAACGGACCCCGATCGGACCCTAAACAAGTCAAAAATGTGCCTACTGTTCAAAATCAGACGTTTGGGAATAATCCCGGACATCTTAAAAGGCGTCGATCTTACCTTATGTTCCTGCAGTATCCTCAGACATCCAAACCTTCTCTGCGATCTTCTGAAGGCAGTTAAGAATGTCGGACAATGCCTCTAGTCGTCTGGACGTACCTCCAGACATCTGGTGATGTACTCAGACGTCCAAAAATGCATGGAAAAGAGTTCCGTGCACCTTCCGAAGGGCCTTTACCAGCGTACAAAATGGTTGGACCAAATCAGGCCTGACCAGCTTCTGCGGTGAGGCCTTCATGGCCGTAACCGCGGAAAAGAATGTACCTTGCGATGTAAGTGCTTTCAAACGTCTAGTCTCAGACCCGGACGTCCAACTGCTGCCACGGTCATCTGGTCGACTCTCCAAACATTTGATACTGGAAAAATCTCAGTATCATAAACTCCCCGCGACTTGCTCCACTCGCTCGCCTCGCACCGCAGCAGCTCCAGCCGCTGTAGAGGGCCGAGAGGCTGCCTCCGTGAGCCCTCTCCTCCTCCCATACACACCTACCGTTGGCCGTGCGAGCTCTGTCAAGCCTCCATTGAAGCTCCACCGACCTTAGGCCTCCTCCTCCTCCCTCACTCTCCTCCTTCCTCCCTCTCGCTCTCCCTCGCTCGCCCCCTCTCGCCGCTCCCGCACAAGCACTGAAGGTGGGGGTGACTATGGTGTGTGGAGTGGAGAGGAGATAGGAGGGGGGTTTATATAAGAGGGTGAGGGGTTTAGGGTTTGGGGGAGGTGAGGAAGAGAGAGAGGAAGGAACGATTCTGCATGCCACCCGCATGCAGAGCGTAGTGCATAGTACAAAAATTTCACTTTTAGACGTCTGGGAATAGGTCCAGACGTCTAGACAAACATCTGACTGAGACTCCAGACGTCTTAAACGGCTAAAAATTAACGGGTCCTTACAGGTAGTGTATTTATAGGATGGAAAGGGGGGTGATTATCACATTTTTGGAGGGAAATGAAGGTGTGCTTGGATATTTTTCGAGGGAAAAATGGGAGGGAAATGAAGAGGTGCCTTGGTTTTCCCTCAAAAAGTACCTTCTGGAAGGTGTTGATTTTGGAGGGAGAAATGGAGGGTGGAGATGGGTTTGATGGTGGATGTAGGGTGGTGATGGAAGGGATAGTTGGCACCAAAATGGAGTAGGTGGTCTTTTTGGTGGGGCTTAGGTAGTAGGATAGTGGGCCATGAAGTGGAGCTAGGTTGAGTTAAGATAAGCTAACTTAGCTAATAGACTAGTGGAGTAGTTAGGGTTTCAATGAGGAGATGAAGTTGGAGCTACATGATCTTCCTGGAGCTAATAGTAGCTGAAGCAGAGGTGCTTGAGAACTTAGAAGCTAGCTTAGCTAGCTAGTTCTTTGCTAGTAGCTAATCTAAGCTAATCTGAACTGGTTTTTTCTAGTCTAGAGCTTAGGTGAGCTAGAGCTGGTCCTCCCAAAAACTACCCAACTAGTTGAGATAGCTAGCTTAGGTCAAGTAGCTCAGCTCAAGTTGGAGCTAGAGTTGAGCTGATCCAAGCTGGTTGAAAACTTCTTCAACCAACTACGCTTAGTTAGTTGATGGTAGTACTTAATCCTAGTCAGATAGTACTTCCAGGAGTTGGATGGAGCTGAGAGGAGTTGGGATCAACTAAGTTGAGCTAGCTTGATCTCCCATTAAGCTAAGGTGAACTGAATGGAGCTAAGATGAGCTAGCCACAACTAGGTTGAGCTGGAATTGAGCTGAAGTCTACTGAGTTGAGCTAGCTTTAACTACCATCCAACTGAAATGAGCTGAATGGAACTGAAATGGGCTAGTCTTTACTAATTGGAGCTAGAATCCAAATGTGGTGATTTGGATTTAGCTAGGATCCAACTAAATTTGGGCTTCCTCTTCATCGTTTGCCTTCCAAAGTGTCAAGGCTTGTGGGATTTGACTCTCTGCTTATTCCTGGCACTCAAATAAACTTATTAAAAATAGAAAAGAATGTAATTGATGCCTATTCTACTAGATGCCTAAATGCAGCTCGAAAACCCATTTGTAGAGTTAAAACCCTAAGAGCTAGATCACTTTTAGGGCATAAGAATGATGATAAACTAGCGTTTATCACTTTCTCGAGTTGTCTTCACACTTGTTCCTTTTGCCTTCCATACTGTCAAGGCTTTCATGATTTCTAAAGCATTCGTCCTTAGCAATCAAATGGTAACTACATAAGATAATGTTAAATAAATGTTAATGCTTATTCTAAACCCTAAATGCAAATGCATGCTAAATACAGTGACATTATGCAATCCAATTGACAAAACCTTAGGAACTAGATGTGAATGGATATTAAGGATGATGATAAACTGGTGTTTATCACACCCCCATGCCTATCTTTTTGCTAGTCCCTTAGCAAAAATTGTGATTGCACCACAATATTTCTTAAGAAAACATCTTTTTGTGTTTTGAGGAATAAGCTCAAGATAGGACCATGGTTAATTTTGGTTAAAGTAGGAATAGGGTTTATTAAAGATAAAACATCAGGGCTCAACTTTGGATTCAAGGGTTAGACAAATTAGGACCACTGTATCCTTTGAGAATTCACTACTTAACTCCTTTTAAATTAAAATATCCCTAAATCGTTTTTGCTGTTAGCATTTCCTTGATTTGTGAACTCGATCCACAACTCGCAAGTTGATGAAAATTCAAGTGTCAGTGCCTTGTGCTGCGCCAACATTATTGGGATAAGGTCATGTTATTGAACTTTTTTTTTTCATTTACTTCCCCCATGCTTAGCCTTAGCTTTGTCCTACTATAGATGTGTTGGGATCATCATTCTCGTTACCAACCCTCTAGGGGACTCTCTCACCGGCACTTTGAGATAGTATTGGTCAAGACACATCCTAGGAGCTCACAACCCCAAAACACAATGTGGTGTAAAGGGGTGCTCCAACCAAACTTAGTGTCATGCTCTGACGTTATGGGTAGAGCACCATCCAAGACAGCTGAGTTATAAAATGCACCTTAGTGCTCCATCTAAAGATATGAAATATAGATATAGAGCAGTGCTAAGGCAGTAAGATGTTGGCATTGCATCCTCAAAGGAATTATTTCTCCTTCTTGGAGGTGGAAACTCAAACCAATCATCTGTCTCGATCCTTTAGTAAGATTTTGCAGGAGTTTTTAATTATTTAGATGTTTTTGGGCTTGGGTAGTGTTGACGTTGTGTGTGAAATGTTTGACACCAGGTTTTCCAAAGAAAAGCAAATTTTTGGATTGAGAGCTAAGTCAAGTATTATCCCAGTCGCTAAATAAAGTTGGGTTACTTGAATCATTAAGTGTTAGATGGAATTCCTTGTAGGATACCTGATTTAGTCTACATTTCTAGACCTCAAATGTCTAAAAATGAATCTGCAGCTTTATCCTTAGCTTGTTAATGATTAAACCCCAAGTGTACCTAATTTGAATTAAAGTTCAACCATTGGTCCTTTCTTTCACTAAAAATTTTCAAAACATTTTTTTAGAAGTTATATAGATAGAGTGCATATGCAGATGTAGATGATGCGAATGCAAAATATTTTAGTGTTTTTAGGTTCTAGAAAATAATGAAATGCCTACCAAGATTTAAAGTAATCCCCCATGCTTAAGGTTTGCAAGTCCCTTGTAAAAGGAAAAGGGTAGGAGAAGATATCACCTAAGAGAGGAAGTTAGGATAGAGGTGGGGCTTTGCAGAACCTGAAAAAGAAAATGAAAGCGAAAGGGAAAATGTTCCTAGGTTACCACCCAACCAGTGCTGTCTTTAATGCCATTTAGCCAGGCATGAAGTGATGCACAGAATATGGTCAATCATGAAGACAGTTAGACACGTGAATGACCTGTAAAATGTAATCTTCCTTTTGGTCCCCTAAAAAGAAAATGGTGGAAGTAGGGTGGCTAAAATGAGTGTGAAAAATGGAAGAAATACTCAAGTTTGGCCAAGCTTTCAGTTCAGGAAGAAGGCCATGCTTGGGGGGATCAGATGGTAGGTCCAAGGAAGAGGGACTTGGGGAAAAGTTAGCAAGATGAAGGGTGGGTGAAGTTAGGGTGGGAGGTTGAATTGAAGTTAGAGTGAGCAATGACATGAAGGGTGGGTGAAGTTAAGCCATGCCTCCCCGACAACGGTGCTAAAAACTGATATGAGATTTGCATGGATTTTTTTTGTGAGGAAAGCAAGCAAGCAGAAGAAAATACTTCTAATCAAAAGGATCATTTAAAGCACCTAATTTTTTTTTTGATTCTTTTTTATCAAAAGAAAATCTAACCTAACTAAGATACTACTACTTACCTAAGATGAAAAATCTACAATCCTTCCATTCTCGCATTTCTTCTTGAATTTTTGCACTTGTTGCACACATGCAATCAAACGAAATAAGGAGAGCTAGAAATATAAAGTAAGCATGGAGAAGAAAAGCTTTAAGAATAACTCTGTTGCCTCCCTAGCAATGGTGCCAATTTGTTCGACGCGAATTGCGTAAATAGATTTTACGTTATTGTTGTAGTTGCAAGGCACATCGAATCAAATAAATTTACAGATAAGAAATTGGTAAGTCCTAAGTCGTTCACAGGGAGGTAAAATAAGATTCCTAAAATCTTTTGCACTAGCTATTCTAATCAAATGAAAGTACTTGTAAAGAGACAAGATTTCCATTGAATAATGCTCTTTATTGCTAATCATGAAAAGTTTTACACATGAACTCTAGAGGAAAGCTTACAAATCACATGAAAACATAGTAATAAAAGAGAGAAAGAGTAGAGAGAGAGATGGCAGAGCCACTTGAGGGATGCTTGTGTGAAACTTGATAGAGCTTCAGATATAGGGCATAGGGAAGAAGACCAAAGAGAGAGCTCGGTGAGAGAGGGTGTGGACTATGGTAGGTACTTTGCTATCTCCAGGTACCTCAGTTCTCTTGCAAAGGGTAGAGGCTAGGTCCTTTTATAGAAAACTAGGTGACTTCCTATTGGTCAATCTAAGCCGCCTTGGATCACTAATTTGGATGGCTTGGATTCCATCAAAGTGATGCCTAGGATTAGTTAAATAAGGACCTTAGGATATAGGTTGTAAGGCTGGGATAGGATGGCGGTTTTCTAAAAATAAGCAACCTAGGTTGAGAGGATAGGATCTAAAGCCTAAGAGATATGTTCTTAGTTGTAGGTTTTAGGAAAGGATAGGTTCTAGGCTTAGGGATAGAGTTCGAGAGGTGTTCTGGGTTGTTTCAAGGGGATAAGGCCATGTTTGGTTGTTTTTACTTGCTAGAGAAGGGTTCTGGACATCTAGGAAGGTGTCTAGACATCTTATATTGCAAAATCAAATGTATAGAGGGTGTTCTAGACATCCGGAGTAGAGCTATGGGTTACAGGTGCATCTGAGATGGATTTTGAGGTTGGGTCTGCAAAATTAAAAGTCCAAAGATGTGTTTGTACATCCAATTTGATTGCTAGTCCAAGTCTGACTTTGTAATTGGGTTGGGGAAGCTTCTAAATAGGTTAAAGGAATCCTAATTAGGTTCTAGGTTGGAATTGAATCTAGAATGGATTGGATAGGTTCTGGGATAAGGATAACTTAGGGTTCTATGGGTAGGGTTAGGTTATCCCGGTCCCTCTCTCTCTTCTTCTTTAAGTCTTAATTTCTTCTTCAAATTTGTCTTTCCCTTCAAGCTGATGCAAGATTTGCACCATTTTATAAATGGGGATTTTAATGTAAATGCAACTCGCAAAATAGATCAGCTTTTAAATTTATATTCCTAAATAGTGGTGGTATATAGGGTAGTCCAAGGAGGCCAATTTCTTTGTCAAATAAGTGAGTCTCTCTCTCACCTCCCAAATCAACACTTCTCTTTCTGTATTTTTATTTTTCTAAACTTTTATGTTTTGAAATAAGCGGGATACGAATTAGAAGATAGAACTGCACTAAAGAAACTATGGCTAACAACTAGAACCTAAGTGATAAAAGAAGTCTTCTCTTCTAAGCTCACCTTAGGCAAGTGCACCTAGGGTAATTAGAAGAGAGACGTGATGTACTAAAATAAATAAAGTTGCTACTTGAAATTGAAAATTCATAAATGAAGAAAGGCACTTTGCTATTAAGAAATAATGTTTACAAAGTACCTAAGGAGCTCAACTAAGCGGAGGTTCCACTTAGTTAATCACTAGGTAGATGAATGCTTAACAAGAATTAAAATGGCAATGAAGTGAAAGATAGAAAATTCTCTCGAGTTTTTGAGGCAGCCTTCGCTCCAAGAATGGTGGCTCCCAGACTTGAAGAAGACTTCCTTCAAGCTCCTCTCAAGAGTGGACGTCCTCTCAAGAGTTGCTCCTCGAGTTGCTCCTTATTGAAGAGCTTGCTCCTTATAATGGCATAAGGAGAGAGAAGAGGAAGAAGGCACCAAGGGAGTGGGTAGGTTGCTCCCTTAATATTCTTCTCTCCTTCTCCTTTCCTGGTCGTGAGATGTATAGTGGCTATAGGTGTTTGATAGAAGGAATTATTGCTTGCCAAGGATGGTTTGAAGGGAAGGATGGGGGACGTTTTTATAGGCTAGTATGAATGGTGGTTAGGAAGCTTCTTTGGTGCCTTATGAAAGGGTGCCAAGGAGGGTGGCTTCAATGGTGGTTAGGAAGCCTCCTTGAGACCATGTAAAAGAATGCTAAGGAGGGTGGTTAGGAAGATTCCTTGGCGCCATGTGAAAGGGTGACAAGGAGGGTGGCTTGGATGGTGGTTAGGAAGCTTCTGTGGCACCATGTGAAAGGGTGCCAAGGAGGGTGGTTAGGAAGCTTCCTTGGTGCCATGTGAAAGGGTGCCAAGGAGTGCATTTTAGGTGCCAATGGTTGCAGTTTTAATGTAGGTGGACGACCATCAAGTTGGAGAGGGAGTAGGGTAGGAGCTAGAGTAGTGGAGGAGCTAACTAAGCTAGCTAGTAGCTTAGCTAAGTAGAGGAGCTGGAAGAAGCTTCATGAAGACACATTTAATTAGGATAAATTACCTATTTATGCATGTTCCTAAACTTAGATATCATTCCATGTTATAAATATTGCATAACATGCTTCATTCTGCATTTACAGTAGCCTATATAAATCTTAGGTTAATTGCATCCTTTCATGGCTAGGAGAGAAGGAGATTTAATTTACAGCCTCAGATTGACGATTCGATCATACAAATCTGATCAAGACAACGATCAGAGTCCAATGCCTCCAAATCGTCTTGATTGGAGTCCCATAACACCTTATGCAGTCTGAGGAAGATCAATGGCCAAGGGACTAGGCGATGCAATTCAGACCTTCAAATGACAAATTCAACCGCACTGATGGATTTGGGTTGACGATCGTAGCCCAACGACATAAAAATCGACTTAATCTGACTTCTGTAGCAGCCCCTTCATAGGGAAGAAGATAGATCGCCAAGATCGCACCACGTTGTGCTATCCAGGTTGCCCATGGGCGTGCACACCACTGCACGTGCAACAAGACAACGCGCAGCGCATAGGCACACAAAGCTTCGCAGCATGCAATGCTTGGGTGCACGGAGTGCGTAGTGCGAGGTGTGTAGCAGCAGGCACGTACGGAGTGCGTAGCGCACGGAGGCAGTGAGCTCCAGCAGGCATGCGAGACATGGGCATGTATAGCGCACATGCGAGTGCCGCACATGGGGTGCGTGAGCTGGAGCTTTAGCAACACTTACGACGAATCTTCAACGATGTTTATGGCTGTCACTAAATGTCCTATGTACGAAATGGATCCTTTCCTCCACTATAAAAGGACCCCTACCCCTCCCATTCTTCTTCATCTCTTGCTTTCTTTCCCTCATCACCTTCAATGCTCTAGAGGGAGCTTGTCCCAAGCCCTGGATGCTCCTCTAGAGTAGAAAACCAAAATAGTTTCCTGCCTCTAACCCCCATTTGTGGAGCATCTCGTGGTCGTCCTCTCACCATCGTCCGGAAGAAGATCCTCGCCGCAACTCTATGCTACCTTGTCCTCCTTCTTCCGCCGCCATTCTCCTTCCCCTAGATTCTCGCCACCTTCATCCAGGCAACGTTAGAGCGAGCCGTCCTCCCAGAGACCATAGAGGGGGCTCTTCTCAACCCATTCTATCTTTTACTGCTTTCTAGTGTAGTTTTCCACTTTCTTAGTTGTAGCAAACTATTTGAGATATATATGTGATTCTTTCTCTCTCTCTCTCTTTCTCTCTTTGCAAGTAGCTTAGATAGAAATTATTTCAACCTAATCTCTTACTTTATAAAAATATAAAAAATTATAAAAGATAAAAAGCAACAAAAAGAGATAAAATCGAAGCTTGGATTTACAAAACAAAACGTTCGCCTCCCAGTGTTTGACTTGGGACTCACCTTGAGTTTCGGTAAATTTTATTTGGCTAGTGGATTTCTACGCACTACGACATCAGGTTTCCAACTCAAATCTTTTCGCTTACGAAATTGCACTCACCAGAGCTTTCCCGAGCTGTCATCACACTTGTTCCTTGTGCCGTCCATATGGCTAAGGCTTTCATGATTTCTAAAGAATTCTTCCCTAGCAATCAAGTGGTAACTACATAAGATAGTGTAAAATAAATGCTAATGCATGCTCTAAACCCTAGATGCAATTGTATTTAAATGCAATGCAATTGACAAAACCTTAAGAGCTAGATGTGAATGGATATTTTGGATGATGATAAAGTGGAGTTTTTCCCTACCTCTTAGGTTTGTAGCTTTATTTTCCATCCCACTCATGATTCTATGTTATTCGCTACATCTTGTACTTACATTATTCCCAAAAGTATAAAATAAACATAGAGCCTAAATATGCATGCATGCTCTAAATGCAGTATTTATATCCTTAATGCTTGATTTTACAAAGGAATTAGCTCTAAGATAAGACAATTAGGGTAATAAATTAGGTTGTTATCAAGGTGTCTAGTAAAATTTGGGCAAGTTTCCTGAGTCCCTGCCACTTTAAGCATATTTTAATTTGGTTAATAAGTTTGGGTGATAAGTACACGACCTATCAACTAGCCCTTTGATTTGAGAGGACTTATAGCCTAAGCACACACATTTTGCACTGACTCACTTCTCGGTAGTTTTAACGTAAACTAGGTTGCTAATGAACTTTCTTGGGTGGTATGGCTGGCATGTTGTTGTGAGTAACCCCTCAAAGCAAGGAGTCTAGAGCCCAGCCACACGATCCATTCTCTTTGGTTGTTGCCTTTAGGTAAATCATAGATCACGGAAGCCACCTGCTAATGAAAACAAATAGAAAAACACCTAAAAAAGAAAAGAAAAAGAAATGAAACACAAAAAAAGTAGAAAGAAAAGCTACACTTCACCGCACAGGTATGGTAGGCAAGATGCCTTGGGTAATCGCCTAATGCCAGTTGTCCAGAACCCAGCCCACAAAAATGCACAAATAATTCATAAACAGTTAAGAAGTGGGAAGTAGAATAAGCCAGGGAGACATACACTGGGTTCGCCATTTTGTTGATCCCATAAAAATAAAAGTAGGGAGAAAGCTATCGGTTAAATAGATACACCTTTAGGAAGAATGTTTAGTTAAGGGTTGTTCGACACAAATTGTGTAAAGAGATTTTACGTTATCATTGCAGTTACAAAACATGTCAAATCAAATAAATTTATAGATCAGAAATTGGTAAGTCCTGAGTCATTTGTAGGGAGGCAAAATGAGATTCTTAAAACCTTTCGCACTAACTATTCTAATCTAATGAAAGGACATAAAAAGAGATAAGATTTCCATTGGATAATGCTCTTTATTACTAATCATGAAAAGTTTTACACATGAACTCTAGAAGAAAGATTACAAATAGCATGAAAACATAGTAATAAAAGAGAGAAGAGAGAGAGATAGATGGCAGAGCCACTTGAGGGATGCTTGTATGGAACTCAATAGATCTTCAAATCTAGGGTGCTAGAAAGAAGACCAAAGAGAGAGCTCAGAGTGAGAGACCCTGGACTATGCTGGCCTAAACTATACTAAGGTTAATTAGTTCTCTAAGTGGTAGAGGCTAGGCCTTTTAATAGGCATTTGAGTTGCATCCTATTGGTTGATCTAGACTTCCTAGGATCACTAATTTGGATGGCTTAGATTCCATCAAAAAATGATGCCTAGGATTAGTTAAATAAGGACCTTAGGATCTAGGTTTTAAGGCTTGGATAGGATGGTGGTTTTCTAAAAATAATCATACTAGGTTAAGAGGATAGGATCCAAAGCCTAAGGGATATGTTCTTAGGTGTAGGTTTTAAGAAAGGATAGGTTCTAGGCATAGGGATAGAGTTTAGATGGTGTTTTGGGTTGTTTCAAGAGGATAAGGCCATGTTCGGTGGTTTTTGCTCGCTGGAGAAGGGTTGTAGATGTCCAAGAATGATTTTGATGTTGGGTGTACCAAATTGGATGTCCAGAGAGGCATCTGGACGTCCAATCTGAGGTCTACAACTCTGAATGTCTGTGAGTGTGTAATTGGGTTGGGGAAACTTCTACATAGGTTAGGGGAATCCTAATTAGGTTCTAGGTTAGGGATTGGGTATAGGATAGGTGGGCTAGGTTCCTGGATGGTAGGACAACTTTGTGGATAAGGGATTAGGTTCATGGATACTATTATCCATGATTTTTGCTTTTGAGCTCACTTATCCAATTTAAGCTACTGTAAGGGTAGGAGTTGGGATAAGGGTATCCTAGGGTTCTAAGGGTAGGGCAAGGTTATCCTAGTCCCTCTCTCTCTTCTTTTTAGTTGTATTTTTATTTTTTCTTCAATCAGGTCTTGGTTTTCAACCAGCTCCTAGCTCTATATCTTTATTTTCCATCCTGCTCATGATTCCATGTTATTCTCTGCATCTTGTACCTACATTATTCACAAAAGTATAAATTAGATAATTAGGCATAAAATAAACACAAAGCCTAAATATGCATGCATGCTATAAATACAATATTTACGTTCTAAATGCAGGATTTCACTCAAGAGTTAGCTCTATATTAAGCCAATTAGGGTAATAAATTAGGTTGTTATCAAGGGTCACCTAGGTTTGTGATAAATGCCAGTTTATCATCATTCTTATGCCCTAAAACATATCTAGCTTTGAGGGTTTTAACTCCACAAATGAGTTTTCGGCCTGCATTTTGGCATTCACCTAAGTTAGGAATGCATTGCATTTTATTTGTATTTTAGATGTGTTTAACTGAGTGTCAGGGATAGGCAGAAAGTCAGATCCCACATACCTTGGCACTCAGGAAGGCAGAAGATGAAGGAGAAGCCCATATCAGCCGGATCATAGCTAGATCCAACTCATCCTAGTTGGATCCCAACTCCTTTTAACTGGATCAACTCATCCGTAGCTCCATTCAGCTCATCCCAGCTGAATAGTAGCTCCAACTAGTTCACCTAAGCTCCATTCAGCTCACCTTAGCTAAATGGTAGCTCAAACTAGCTCAAGACAGTTGATCCCAGCTCCATTCCAACTCTTCCAGCTTGAAATAGTTCACTAAAAGCTCAACCTGACTAGGACTAGCTACTACCATCAACTAGCTAGACCTAGTCAGCTAAAGAAGTCATCAACCAGCTCAAGTCCAACTGTTGGAGGCTCAACTTAGCTCAACTTAGTTGAGCTAAGCTACTTGACCTAAGCTAGCTACTCCAGCTAGCTCGATAATCTCCGGGAACACCAAACCCAGCTCACCTCAGCTAAGATTAGAAGAAAGCCAGCTTAGATTAAGTTGGCTTAGCTACTAGTAAAGAACTAGCTAGCTAAGCTAGGTACTGAACTCCACTTCAGCTCCCTTTAGCAACCATCAGCTTCAGTGCAGCTCAGATGCAGCTCCTCCTTAGCTCCTCCTCTCGAGCATTAGCTGTATCGCCTCTCTCCACTACTCATCTACTAGCTAAGCTAGCTTGGCTTAGCTAGTCCACCTCAATTGCATCCCAACCTAACCCTAAAATCCACCTAATTAGATCCACCAACTAAGCCTACCTATAGTCCACTTAAGCTACCTCCACCACCTTTCTCTTTTGGTGCCAAGACAAGGCACCCTTCCACCCCTCAACCACCACCAAAAAACACCAAGGGTTGGCACCAAAAATCACCTAACCAATTTCCCTCCAAAAGCCCCTCCATCTCAACCATACACATACCTTTCAACCCAATCTCTACCATCCAAAATTCCCTCCAAAACCTACCCTTCTAGAAACCCTACTTTTGGTGACAAAATGGAAGCATCCGTCAACCATGGACATCCACCATGGGGTGCCTCCATGGCCATAACCACCACCTACACATCTCCCCATGTGGCGCCAACACATCTCCCCCCTTGGATCCTTAACCACCCACCTAGAGACCATCCTAGCCCTCCAACTAAGCCCACACCAACCAACCCTCTCTCTTCCTATATATACCCCACCAAACCACCACCTAAAATTCACCTTCTCCATTAGTTAGGTTCCACCATAGCCATCTACATCTCATGACAAAGGAGAAGAAGAGGAGAAGATCAAGGGGGCAACCACCTTCCTCCTTGGTGCCTTCTTCTCTCTCTTTCCTTCTACCATGAGAAAGGAAGAGGAGCTCTGTACATAAAGGGGATGGCCAAGCAAGAGGAGGGACAAGGTGGTTGACACCCACCTTGGAGGACTGCTTGGAAGAGGACCACTTCAAGAAGATGCCAGGAAAACCCTTTTCAAGTGTGGGGCAATTGCACTTGGAGCAAGAACTATCTAGACTTCAACCAATGGATCTCTTCTTCTTCTTTTTTATCTTTAAAATTCTTGTATTAGCTAGTCTATTTCATGTAACAAGAATTTCACTACAATTGTTCTAGTTGCTAGTAATACAAGTTCATATTTGCCTTCCAAGTTCATGTTTTAATTTAGTGTCTTCTTCATCTCTTATAGTTGTAGTGCACACCACACCCACCTCTTCTAATTACCCTAGGTGCGCTTGCCTATGGTGACCTTAGAAGAGAAGGGTTTCACTCTTGCCACATGGGTTTAGTGATAGGTAGTTCATCTTCGCATCAAATATCTGATTGCTTTGAAATCCATAAAAGCAATAGAAATCAAATTCACAAAAGGACAAGTGTAGATTTGAGAGGTGAAAGAGAGAATCAATTCCTGTGATTAAAAATATGGCCTCCTTGGATGACCCTAGATATTCACCATATCTAGGATTACAAATTTTAAAAGTTGATTGTGAATTTATGCATTATAATGATACTATTTTGCATAATTAACAAACCGTATATTTTTGACATAAGGTTGTAGAAATCTAAGGTACGTTTTGATTGTCGTTTAGTGAGTCAATCACATTTTCACAATAAGATGATTAGAACTGAGTCTTTTCGAGTCTTCAGTGGGTTGGGTAGTTGAAGAAAGCTGCCCCAAAACCCTAAACTCAAAAATTGCAAAAAATTTAGAAAAGAAGAAAAAGAAAAAAAAATGTATTTGGTTTTGTACGTTATAAGGCGATGACTTAGGTGGTTTGCATTTTGGCAAGCACCTAGATACTATTGAATCTTCATAATTTAACACTTTAGTTGATATTTCCTATTGTTGATAAACAACTTATGCCTTAGTTATTGATTCGTAACTCTGTTTATAAGTAGCATTTAGTTTAGTTTTGCTAAGGACTAGCAAAAGATAGGCATAGGGGTGTGATCTAGGCACATCTATTTGGCATAAATTGCCTATTTATGTGTGTTCCTAGGCTCATAATTGCATTTAACATTGTGAATAGTGCATAACATGCATCATATTGTATTTAGGCTAGATTTTGTAAATTATATATTAATTCACCTATTTTCGTGGCTAGGGGAGAAAGAGATACATTTCAAGGGCTCAGATTGAAGATCCGATCATCAGATAATTTTAATAACCAAAGCTCGAGGTGAGCCTTATGTCGAACACGGGGAGACGAAGGTTTGATTCTAGAAATCCATGTTTGCTTTTATTTGTTTTTGGTGTTTTTATCTTTTATAAGGGAGAATATCAAGAAAAATAATTTTTATCTAATATACTCTACTCTAGTAGAATAAGAGAGAGTGAGAGAGAAATATTATATGGGTAAAATGTTTTTACACTAATTGCAAAAATCAAATATATACTGTAAAAGCATTATAAAGATAGAATGAGATGAGGAAATCCCCCTCGACAGCTACTTGGAGGATGACTCGCTTTGATGGTGCCTGGACGAAGGTGGTGAGAGGCTGAATGAAGAACAGAGCTCAAGGAATGAGGATGGTGCAGGTCGGCATTGTGGCGGGGATCTACTTCCTAAAGAGGTGAGAAGATGTCCATGGGATGCTCCATGAAAGGGCTAAGAAGTAGGAAAAAAATGTTAATTTTCTACTCTAGAGGAGCATCCCGAGGTTGGGACACGCACCTCAGAGCTTTGGAGGAGGTGTGGGAAGAAAAGGAAGCAATGAAGATGAATGGAGGTGTGTAGGGCTTTTAATAGTGGAGAGGAGGCTAAAATGAGTATGGGTCAATAGTGACATTAAAAACATCGCTGAAGACCCACCTCAATCGTCACTGAAGGCCAACCTGCACACCAACTAAGACCGCACATGCACTACTACCATTCCATGCCTACCGTTGGATGCTCGATCAATGGCTACGATTGTGCAGAGATCATGCTCACAAATCATGCCTCTAGTGCATCAGATGGCACATCGAATCACACGTGTGATATGCTCCTCATCTGAGTCGCCATGTGGAGCCACATCTGTCGTCTGATCACAATCGAGCAACTTAATTAAGTGCTCGTGCCTATGTTGTTAATTAGAGGCTCCCACGGGGATTCGATTGTGAGCCTGTGGCTTGAGAATGCCCCTCATTACTAAGATACACCTACGAATTGTCATAAAGACTATTCAAAGCATGACCACTCGCGACCGTTTGATGAGGATCCAATAGTCATGATCTCTTGTAGAGCTTATGTCATGGAGAGAGGAACGACGTGGCCTCACGAGGGCCATTGGATGGACATCCAACAACCCAGATCTTGCAAGGGAAGTGCCTTTGAGGAGGGGCAACAACTGAGGGAGGATTTTGGTGGTTGGGATCATGCCATATGGCACCATCCTAGCTATCCATCTTCTTTAGCTTGTAGGTGGCGCTACGGATGTCGGATTAGGTCAATTTTTATGTTGTTGGGCTGCGATCGTCCATCTAAACCCATCCGTGCGATTGGATTTATCGTTTGCGACTCCAAATTGGGTCACCTTACCCCTTGACCATTGATCTTCCTCTAGCTGCATAAGGTGCTATGGGACTTCAATCGAGGCGATTGCAGAGGCGTTGGACTCCGATCGCCGTCATGATCAGATCCTTATGATTGGATCGTCAATCTGAGGCCTAGAAAGATATTTCCCTATCAACTAGTGATAAATACACATCTTTTCATGATAAAGTGTCTATTTATGTGACTTCCTAAGCTTAACATTACATTCCACATTTTAAAGATTGCATAGCATGCATCATTCTTCATTTAGGATAGATTGGATAAATGATAGGTTAATTTGCTCCTTTCTCTGGCAAGGAGAGAAGGAGATTTATTTTGGGACCTCGGATTGATGATCCGACCATACAGATCTGATCAAGATGTTGACTTGATCAAAGTTCCATAGCACCTTATGAAGTCCGAGGAAGGTCAAAGGCCAAGGGGCAAGGTGGCACAAATCCAAACCTCAAATGACAAATCCAACCACATGGATGGATCCGAATCGACGATCTAGCCTAACGCATGAAAATTGACCCAATCCAACATTTGTGGCACCACCTACAAGCATCTGAAGTTAGACGGTCCAGATGGCACCACGTGGCACCATCTAGACCACCAATGGGCTTCTGCAGTAGCCCCTCTTCCTCTGAGTGATCAATCTCCATCATCTGATTTGCATCCAACGACTGTAGAGCAGCCACGACACCTCGAGCAAAATTACATCCACTCGACCTAAAGTCACCTGTAGTACAGTGGCTCGGCCTCACGCTCCAGCTCAATGGGTGCAAGTTCGATCGCCACCCATGCAATTCCATTCCCAACCACAAGCTCCAATCAATTGGGGTACTTCATCGACATCTGATGGCACGCAATACGCCATGTGGTGCAATGGATAGGTAGGGCACTACACCCACTGATGCATACGACATCATACGCTGAGGAGTGAGATCTGGAGATGCACCTCTAGCCCTTGGATCAAAATCGAGCGGTGCTCCTTACTCGAGCTTCTCTTCAACACTAGCAGAATCCTTGAATCGTGCGATTTGAGACACATGAGCGTGATCCATGGCTTTCCTCAAAGGCTTGATCTAGATTTAAGAACCTCCATCTCTTGAGAGTTATATCTATGGATGCGTACGCGAGCGCCAGTGGGTGCGTGGGCTGGCTATAGTGACGAATGAGTGGGATCTACAGCGATGTCTTTAATGTCTCTAATTGATCCATGAACAAAATGCACCCTTCTCCTTCACTATATAAAGGCCCATGACGCCCCTTTTCCCTTCATCTCTTCCTCTTCTTCCCACAATTTAATGTTGCTAATTGATCCATGCACAAAATGCACCCTTCTTCACTATATAAAGGCCCATGAACCCCTTTTTCTCTTCATTTCTTTCTCTTCTTCCCACACCTCCTCCAAAGCTCTAAGGAGCTGGTTCCAAGCCCGGGATGCTCCTTAGAGTAGAAAAGTAAAATATTTTCCCACTTCTCACCTCCCTCCATGGAGCATATCGTGGTTGTCCCTTTACCCCGATCCAAAAGTAGATCCTCACTGTGATGCCCTCCTACCTTGTCGTCTTTCCTCCGACTCCGTTCTACTTCCTCCACCCTCTCGCCACCTTCGTCCAAGAACCGTCAAAGTGATCTGTCCTCCAAGGAGCTATCGAGGGGGATTCTTTTCACCTCTCTCTATCTTTTATCACTTTCTAATATAGTTGTAATTTCTTGATTATCTGCAGCAAACTCTATTTAGATATATATGTTGATATTCTCTCTCTCTATATCTCTTTAATTATTTGTAGAGTAGATTAATTAGATAAATCCCCACCTACTATTCTATTTATCTAAAATAATGCCAAAAAACATTACAAAGCTGCAAAACACCAAAGAAAGGAATAAAATTGAAGCACAGATTTATATAAACCAACGTTCACCTCCTCATGTTCGACCTAGGGCTCAACTAGAGCTTCAGTTATAAATTTTATCTCGTAGCAGATTTTTACGCACTACAACGATGGCTTTTTAGCTGAAAATCTTTTTGCGTACTGATATAGACACATCTATTTAGGTTAAAATGCCTATTCATGCATGTTCCTAGGCTTAGATTTGCATTTCATGCTATAAATATTACATAACATGCATCATTTTGCATTTAGAGTAGTTGTATATATTTTAGGTTAATTAGGTCCTTTTTATGGTTAGGAGAGAAGACTTATTTCAGGGCCTCAGATGGATGATCGGACTGTACGGATCTGATTAGGACGATGATCGGAGTCTAACGCCTCTAAAATTGTCTAGATCTGAGAATCGTATCATCATATGAAGTCCAAGGAAGATCAATGGCTAAGAGGCAATGCAACAACCATATGGGTTTTGGATGGAAAATCGATCGTATGGATGGATCCAGAGCAACGATCGCAATCTAGCACCGCGAAAATCATCTCGATCTGAGCATCGTGGCACCCTCCACAAAAGGAAGAAGAATGGACGACCCAGATGGCGCCACCTGGTGCCATCTAGGCCACCCAACGCCGACTACCAGTAGTGCACACACACGGCCGCAGCCGCACACAACGTACTGCGCATAGCCGTAGCCGCAGTAGTGTAGCTCACAACGTAGTAGCTCAGTGCATGCCAGGGCATGCGCGTGCATGGAGCGGGGAGCACGGCCGCGTGAAGCGCGCGCCAGTGGGGCAGGTGCTAGTGGGGCGGGCGTGGATCTTCAGCGACACACGCCTTTAGTGTTGCTTGCAGCTGTCACTAATGGTCTACATGCACTAGCAAGAGGATTTGGAGGGCGAATCTTCAACGATAGCTGTAATGTCGTTTATGGACTTCAGTAATGACCCAGATGTGAATTTGTTCTTCCTCCACTATAAAAGGACCTACCCACCACCATTCCTAGCCATCTCTTCCTCTCACCACCTCTAAGGCTCTAGAGAAAGCTTGTCTCAAGCCTGGGATGCTCCTCTAGAGTAGAAAATCAAATACTTTTCCCTCCCCTCATCCCCATTCATGGATCATCCTGTGACCGTCCTCTCACTGCCCTTGCTGCGACGCCGTCCTACCCCATGCTCCGTTCTCTAGCTCCGTCCTCCTTTGTCCCACTCCTCACCACCTTCCTCAGGTGACGTCAGAGCGAGTCATCCTCTGAGCAACCGTCGAGGGGGATTTCTCTCACCCCATTCTATCTTTTTATGCTTTCATAGTGTAGATTTTTCCCGCTTTCGTAGTGAAACAAATAGTTCTTGATGAATAGATTATTGTTTCTCTCTCCCTCTCCCTCTCTCTCTTATATTTTTGTAAGTAGATAAAGTTTTCATCGACCTCATCTCTTTCTTGTTAAAAATACAAAAAAAATTAGAAAAGGAAAAAATGAAATAAACAAATAAAAAGAGAAATGCGGATTTTTATAAAACCAAACATTCACCTCGTGTTCGACCCGGGACTCACTTTTCAAGTTTCGGTATAAATTTTATTTGGCCACGCATTTTGCAACTACGACGATGGTTTACTCGTAACCCTAATTTCAAACTCGTGAAACACGTGTAATCATTTTGGCACCATTGCCGAGGAGGCAACGCTCTTTGGTTTTTCTCACGTTTTTCCGCCTTACCTAACTTTTATCTTAGCTTTTCTCTGATCTTACTGTGATTGCAAGCAGTTTTCCGAGGTGGGCCAAAGCGGTTAGACCGGAGAAAAGTGCAGATGAACGTTCTGTAAGTTTCCCCCTACTTCTCCACCCACTAGTTCATTTCACCACACTAATAACTCAAACCCAAATCAACTTGGGTGCTTTTTATAAAGCCTAGGATAGATTTGGCTGTTTGTTTGCCACCTCCACTCTTATTACCCTCGCATATATAAAAAAAAACAGAAAATACTCTTCTCTTGTGGGATTTTTTAAAAAATACACACATTAAAACGCACAACTCTCCACTTAAGGCACACCACTCCACTTTGATTCTACCACTTAACCAAGATCTGACCTGTGGATCCGGTACACCCTAACTCAACACACACATAAGTGAGTAGAAACCTAATTAAGTTAAGAATTTTTGTGTGCCTTAATCAAGTGGTGCAATAGGCCAATTACTTGAACTATTTGGGTCGCACCACCCAATATAAAACTGGTCCATCAAGTAGCTTGCCACGTAGGGTTGATTCCTAGGACTGAACCAGGCACTCCACATTATTTTTTATTTTTAGAGTAACATATCAACACCAGTGTTTTCAAAACTTGGAGTGTTCTACAAGACCTTGATTGAACCAACCTAAGAATTAAACCCTAAAAGACACATCATCAAACAACCTTGTTTGCAAACCCTGGTTGTGCATGCTCACACATTTGAAACAATCATTAAGGGCACAACCCATCTTAAGGGCCCATCACATTCCAAGAGCACCATCATCTCAAACCTAAATAAAACTGAGTAGCCGTTGGCCTTAAGGATTGATTCGCTCTTTGTGGCTCGGACTAAGATTTTTTTCGATTAAACTGCTTCTGCTAGTCCATTTGATGTCTAGCTAGGCAAGTAGCATCAAACGAATGCGGCTAAGGAGTACACTAGGAACTGGAGGTGCAAGCCAAAGGAAGAACATTCTCCCCAGTCCCTCCTTCTAACTAGTTGGATTGACTGGATAAAAGTGGACCAAATCGTTTATAATCTTAAGATGGTTCCTATGAGTCTGTAGGTGTTTAGGCTACCTACATAAGGACAGGTTTGGTTGATTGTACTGTAGGGCACCTTTCTCTATTCTGTTTTCCCTCCTACTCCACAATGTATCCTTCCAAATCTTTCACACATTTCCAATCCTACCCTCCTACCAACATGTATCCTCAAGATGATTACTATTCTGACTTGACTTGTAATTACCCATCCACAAGCCGAGATGATTTTGATTGGGGATATGAATATAGACCTCAGTGTCAAGGGCCTAACCCTGTACAACAAGACTATGATTATTATCCTTCCCAGAGCTACAATGATTATAGATCTTTATCTTTTGATCACCAGACCAACCCGATCTACAATCAGGAAGGATATAATGATTATAACACCTACCCTCCCCAGTATTCCACTGAATATAGGTCACCACCATCCTTTAAACAACCTAAAATGACCTACTACCAGGGAGGGACTCGAGAACCTCGATATCTTGACTCCCCTAGATTTAACCCGAACCCACCCAACCTTGAATCGAACCAGTCGATTTAGGTGAACCAGATCCAAGATAGGGTGTTGGCTAACTTGAGGAACACCATACAATCTTTAGAAGCCAGCCAACATCATGCACTGAAGCACTACAACCTATGATCAAAATGACTGATGAACTTAATAGTTCTTTATTGGATTTGCTCCAAAGTGTTAGGGATAGGGACCTGGGTGAGTTTCTTCTTAGGAAATTATCGAGGTTGAGAATGAAATTTGTGGTTGCTCTAGTCAAATCATGGGATGATTCGCAAGATGAACCCCTTCAGGAGAGCCAATGTCTACACCTGCTCAGGCACTTGTTGGGGGTGATACATATTTTGAGATTGGAGATGACTAGGTTGGGCTAGAGCAACCCTTTGAGGATAAATCGAGTTTCTCACCTGAGATCCTAGAGCCAGGGAATGACGAAAAATATGTCTCCACAGACCATGAAATGACATATGATTTTGAGACATATATAAATGAGGATCATGGATTCTTTGATTTTGAGGGTGAGGAATCTCTTAGTAAAGTCTCACTTGAGCTTAAGAAAGATGATTTCAGTAAGACAAAAGGGCTCGAGGAGCATGACGAACCATTTGATGGCCCAGTCATTGAAGATTTTGATTCGATTGGGACTAACGTGGAGGATTCGAATCCTCGTTTACTTGATGATTCAATCAATGACCCCATTCCTCATCTGCACCCCAAAGAGCTAGCTTTTGAGATGATTGTGCCCAAGTCAATCTTAATTTAGCCATGATTTCTGGACTTGGGAGAATCTTATGGGGTGAATGATATGGTAGAGGTCACAGAGCTTGAGCCCTTGATGTTGGAAGAGAGAATTATTGAAATAAAAATTTGGGAGGCTAATTCTAAGGGAACTTTGATTTTGGATATAAGTGTACCTATTGATCTAAAACCATCTATCTTCTATACAGACACTTATGATATCTTTCACATGTGACCCAAGCCTAGAATAACTGATTATTTTTCTGAGCTGAATGTTAAGTGGACATGTGAAACTAGTGAACCAGATCTACCTATTGTCCACAACTTTGGTCTTGGGTTGCACACAACAAAATTGCAGGCCCGACCCCGCAAACACAATAATTTTAGGTACAGGGTGATTTTCATCAAGAACCTGAGAACCAGTCGACCCTGGGGCATGGGTCTGCACATAATCTAGTCCACGTCTATGGACATCTTCTACTGGTGGGTCTGAGAATCAATATTTTTATTTTAATTCTGACCCGCACTTGTGAATTCTCAATTTCTTCTTTGTATGTATGTTCTGTCTAGCTGAAGACATTAAACTTAGCACGTGTGTATACACTCCTCTCTGCAGAGCTGACTGGATTTTCACGACACTTAGGTGATATTTGTGTACACCCTTTTCATGTCGTTTTTTTTACAATGAGGACATTACATCATTTAGGCATGGGGGGTGGATACTTAATCCTAAAATCATTTTGTTAACTCCATAGATTTTCTTTTACTTTCTTTAAAATTAAAAAAAATTGAAAAATTTGAAAAAAATAAAAAATGAAAGAAATTAGGAAAAGAGAACTTAGGCATTTGGAAGTTATTAACTTTAGGAAATGATATGAGAGGACCTAAACAGTTAGACTCTTCAGAACTTCGGGCTTAATTAGCTCGGGTGTCCACTCGAATGTGCACTTAGTCTCGAGTCCTCACCAATTCAAATTCATTTTTAATTTGGCTAATAAATTAGGATGATAAGTATGCAACTTATCAACTTGCCCTCAGATTTGGGGGAACTTTAAGCCTAAGCATCTACACACATTTTTTGCACAGACTCACTTTTCAGTAGTTTCGTCGGAAATTGGGTAGCTAATGCAATATCTAGGGTGGTATGGCTGACAAGTTGTCGGCGGTAACAGCTCATCGATCGGTTGTCCAGAGCCTAGTCACAAGACCATTTTCATTGTACTGCCTTTAGGTAAATCTTAGATCAGGGAAGCCACCTACTTAAAAGAAAAAAAAACAAACAAACAAAAGGAATAAGAAAAAAAACAAAACCATACTACCCATTGGCTGGTTGTCTAGAACCCAGCTCACAAAAATATGCACAATAATTCCCAAAACACTTACGGAAGAAGTGGGGAAGTAAAATAAACCAGGGAGATATACACTGGGTTCACCCTTGTATTGACCCCATAAAAAAAAGTAGGGAGAAAGCTACCAGTTGAAAAGATAATCCTTTAGGCAAGGTCACCTACAGTCATAGAAACCCGAAGTTCATTTTAATGGCTGCCTAGAGAGTCTTTCCCTACTTTCACAAGATGCTTAGCACATAGAGTCCTTTTCAAGTCTTAGGCGGGTCAAGTAACCGTAAAAAGTTATCCTGAAACTCTCAGACTCCAAAAGTACAAAAAAATTAGAAAAGGAGAAAAATAAAAAAAAATGTATTTTCCCATTTCAAATAAGGGGAGGACTTGGGCGGTCTGCATTCTGGCAGGCACCTAGGTACTGTTAAGTTTTCGTTGTTTAGGACCTTAGTTGAAATTTTCTTTTGTTAATAAATGACTTAGGCCTAACTGATCTAATCCTAATTTTGACTTTATCCATAACATGTATTTTAATTTTGCTAGGGACCAGGAAAAAATAGGCATGGGGTTATGATATACACTTCTATTTTGGTTAAAATGCCTATTCATGCATGTTCCTAGGCTTAGATTTGCATTTCATGTTATAAATATTGCATAACATGCATCATTTTGCATTTAGAGTAGTTGTACATATTTTAGTTTAATTAGGTCTTTTTTATGGTCAGGAGAGAAGAAAACTTATTTCAGGGCCTCGGATGGATGATTGGACCATACGGATCTGATTAGGATGATGATCGGAGTCCAACACCTCTGAAATCATCTAGATCAGAGAACCGTAGTGATGAGACACTCATCATGATCTCTAATTACCCTTAATTAACTAGTCTTTCTAGTTAATTAGCTAAGGTTATGAGTTTATAAGGGTTAATTATAGAATAAGGGAATATTTAGTCAAGGACCATAAAATAAGTTAAAAATGACATTTTATCATTCAATTAATGTTATTAATAATCTAGATAATAATTATACTCGAAATCCTATTAATCATTCTCTTAATTAATAAGTTAAGTAACTTAAATATAATGTATACCTAAGTATATAATAACTTAAGTAATTTTACTTAATCTAATAAATTAACCTAAAAAGGTCAAAAATGTAAACTCAAGGTGTAAGCATAATATTTACCTTATTTACTAACATATATAGAAAGTTGAAAAGGACCTAAGTTAAAATAAACCTTCAAAACCTGGGTTTACATTTTAGTCCTTAATATTCATTACAGTCGAGTCCTTATTTCTCACACAGGTCCGTAAGTTTTATTTCTTTTATGTCCCTCTTCATCTTCTTCTTCTTCTTCTTCAGCTAAATGAACGGCTGGCAGTAGAGAGTCACTCGACCGCACGATTACCGCCCTGCTGACATCATCCTTCTTTGTTCAAACTCTTGCAGCTTGCGCTCACCACCTCCACTTCATCCACCAGTCTGGATTAACCAGGAATCCAATTTTTCAATGGGAGATAACCTCACCGTTGTCGAAGACAACGATGGAGGTTAAGCTCCTTGAGCTCCTTCTTTGGCCAGACCCCACCACTCTCTTCACCGCAAACTGCTATAAATGCCCCCCCTCACACCTCTGATTTTATTCAAGTTGGCTCCCTTCCCTCTTCTAACATTGTTGCCGACTTTGATAGGCTATTCGACCAAAACTCTGGCGACTTCCCATTCCACATTCCAACTTCCTCCATCCATCTTAATCAGCCGAGGAGATGGTCTTCTACGTCTCTAACACAGGCGCCGACCCAAGGAATCCTCCGCCCCACCTCAAATCTGCCCGCTGGAGAACTTTCTTCCACCCTCTAATTTCATCGTCTGCTATGAACCTTCAGTGGAACCCTATTGAACCCTTCGTCCAGCTAACAGTAGATTAGGAGTAGGAGTAGAAGTAGGCTAGCTTAGTTAGTTGGTTTAGTTAGTTAGATTAGAGTAATCTTAGATTTTAGCTTCATCTTCTACGACTTCGGCGAGTTCCTTGAGCTCACCAGAGCTTTAATTTCATCTTTTTAATTCACTGTACACCTTCCTGTATCTTCCATGATCATTTCCAAATCATTTAATCACTTAATTGAATCACCTAATCTCCTAATTCACATATCACCTCCACCGATTACTATCACTGTCTATGGTGGTAGTAATCGAGATAATTCCACCTCCATTGGGTTCTTCATCATCTATCCACCACTTATGAACCCTATTCGACACTATAATACATACTATTGTCATCAATAAATTAAACGCCCAAATCTTAATCAAGTTCCTGAGCACGCTATCCATGGCAGCTCAGCAACAGTTCAAATCTTAAATTAAATATATATTTATGAATATAAACATCTGTTGACTTGTTTTAACCTCTCCATCGAGTGGCTAAACAAGTCCTGAGCTTAATTCAAATTAAATTCTTTAAGAAATGATTTCACTGTCAAATCTTCATTTTAAAGAGACAAATGAAGAATTAAATGTGATACTGAGGTTCCTTGTAACCTCAAAATCTTTTCTAAATCAAAATGGCAAGTTTTATCAATCTGTACATACAATTTTACATTTTTTGGACTCACTGGAGCTCCGACGAGCTCTGCGAGCTAAAATTGTGTTTCAGCCTCTAGAACTTGCTGAGTAGCTGCAGAATGATATTATATGGATCACTGATTAATTTGAGGATATTTGTTTGAAGATTTAGCCACTGGAGCTTTAGATTGAACTTCATCTTCCCCAACTCCGACGGAGTTGGAGAAGTCTGTTAGGAAAGATCTGAAGAGCATTTAATGAACTTAGAAGCTTCAGTGTAATGCATTGAAGCTGTTTAAATCTTTAAAGCACTGTAACAACAACTGAACAATTCTATCAAACAAACATGCTTTCAAGTTCCGGCAGCGAGCCTAAAACCCTAGGAATTAAGGTCAGAACACACATCTGAAGATCTGAATAAATTTCTATTGTTGAGGAGACTCTTGTTAAGGCTTTAATTTCTTAGGAGGAAACTTTGAGCAGAAGGTCAATTTTTGTGTTTCCACAGTCAAACATGAGTTTGATAATGGAGATCTAAGCTTGAATTGAGGTATTGAGGAGTGAAAATTGTTTCTAGGAACTTGTCTGATGATCTGAATGTGGTTAAAGTGAGCTCAGAAGATTTATTTAGTGAGCATTTAGTTCTTGTCAATTTTGGTTACTTTCAAGCCAAAACCAATAGGTGAAGGATTTTGTTGAAATTTAAACTTGAATCCTGCCCAAATTAATATGTTATAACCCTTAGAATTAGTTTAAATCAATTAGAAACACTTTTAAGTGTCTGTTTCACAATATGAAGTTTGAAAATTTGAACTCTGAAGCTTTCAGAGAAGTGAAGAGCTTCTCTGCTGGTTTTGAAGGTCTTAAGAACCTCAAACCTACTCTAACAGATATGGAATTACTTATATAACATGTACAAACCTTTAAAATAAAAGAGAAAAGTCCATCTGAGGACTCTGCTAATTTAATTCCATTTCCAGGTGTAAAATTAACTCGTAGGAACCCCTAATTTCATCTTTCAAATTAAAGAGGAAAATATCATCAAAACATTAAATTGACCCTGCAATTGTGTAGATTACCCTTCGTGCTTTCTAACAAACTTGAAATCACTTGATTTGGAGCTCTGGGTAGAAAGTTATGATCATTTGAAGTTGGGTCTGGAAGGGGTAGGTTAGTCCCACATCGCTTGTTCACGAGCACGCGCCTGGGGATAAAAATAATTTGTTACTCTTGCTATGCATTCGTCAATGCTTGGCGCACCGATTACCGATCTGATCTGATTTGAGCATGTGTGTGTGTGTGCGGGCTTATGCCTGTGGGTGTGCACCCTTGGGGGCGTGAGCGAGAATGTGCCATGGGAGGGCGAGAGAGGCCTAGGAGGCCAGGTTGAGTCGAAATGGCTCGAGACTGTGAACCAAGAAGAAATAAATCGAAAATGAACCTAATTGAGATTAGGTGAGGACCGAGTAGGGTCTAGTCCCACCCTGGTGTCAGGGTACTGTGTATCCTCGAAAGGACCTTGCCGCAAATAAAATAAATTTTTGTTAAAAAAGTGAAAAAAACTCGATTCAGCTGATGGACTCAAGGAAAAGAGAAGCCGATGGTTGTTAAGCTAAGTGTTGAAGCTGAAAGCTAAGGAAAGAAAGAACAGGCGCTAAGGAGTGTCAAAGAAAAGAGACTAAGGAACAAAAGAAGACTAAGGGAGGAGGAGAAGGCAGGAAGAAAAGAAGAAAGGTTAGACAAAGAGCTCGAGATACAGAAGAAAATAAAGGAAAGAAAGAAGATGAGAGGCTGAGGAAATAAATGAAGAAAATCTTTTCTTGCAACATTTTTAATCCCTTTTTTCTTAATTGTAAAAAGGCATGTTCTAATAGAATAACTTTTAATTTCCTTAATTTCTTTGGAATGAAATAAAATTGGAAAACTAGCATGTTTACTTGTAAATAAAGTAGATCATTTTGGGTAAATATGTTCTCCTATGGGATTTTGCATGTTACTCCATTTTAATTAATATTTTGGCAAAATTCATGTTTTAACAATCAACTTAGTTATACCTCCTAAACTTATAGAGAAATAAAGAGAATTGGTGAATTTGGAAAAAATTATTATACCTCTCTGTGAATGACGTGGACTCAACCAATAAAAATTTCTAAAATGTTTGGTTAATTCCACCCTATACTACACAACCGACACAACTTCAAGTTAACCTAAGTGATTTCTTCTACTCTGAATTAAGTGAAATTAACTTAATTACTAAGTTGAGTGGAAACGCAAGATCATTTTAATGGCTTCATTGTTGGGGAGGTAATATTTTGATTCACTAAAATTCAAAAGGAATAATTGTTTAGTTAGGAGGTATTTTGTAAATATTTTTGTTTTTACTAACTTTAGTTCTAATTAGTGTGTTGTGTTTTGTTTTGTTTTTGTTTTATTTTTATTTTTATTTTCTGTCTTCTTTTCAGGTTTACCTTCACTGGTGATCTCAGGAGATGGCGGGAAATTGTTTTGCTATTTTTGTTTCGTAAGTACTTCTTAATCTTTTGTTTTATTGCATTTAAAACATAAAAAAATAAAAAAATACATCTTTTCTGACTAGCAACAGCATAAACATAGGCATACACTCTTAGGAGTGCATATTTTCCTGCTAGTACTAGAGCAATCTAACTCGGGAATTTTTAAACTATTTTTCTCGCATCAGCGGGAAAACATGAGAAAACCCATGTAGTTCCCTGTCCTCCGAAATTTAAAAAAGACCACATATTTTTATTTGAAAAGATATAAAAATTGGCCATGTAGTTAATTGATATAATTTTGGAAAAAGATTAACTAAAAAGAGGAAGTAAAATTGGTGACTTAAATCTGTTTGCAGAATGCATGCGGGTTTTTATATCGCTATCGTCTGTTGCATGCTATCGGGCACACAGTGCAATCACTAGAGTCACACAAGTCTATTTTTCTATCTCTCCTCTTTGCACCTCTTTATGCTTTGGCCGAAGATCAACAAGTCTATCTCACTACTAGAGCCCTGGGGAGCTAGTAGTGAGTAGTCTCGATCCTAGACCTCAGACCTTTGAGCTTTAAGGTATGCACTTGTGTAGACACGAATTAAGATGCGTATTTTGATATTGTTACTCTATTTGTTTGTGTCAAATTATTTTGCGTATCTTAGGAATTTCTTCTTTCCTTTGAAAGAAGAGCAAAACCCTCATCTTTTGTGCTATTTTACGGGTTTTTTGTGTCGCTGTTTTCTTATTGGTGGTGTGAGTGTGCCTTTGCACATTATTTCCCATTTATGGATAGGAGGTGATCCTTGCATCTGCCTCTTACACCACCGTTGACAGGTGATCGTAGGCCGGTTGCAGATAAGCAACCAATGGTTTTCTCGTCTGATCCATCTACTTCTATGGATCCAATGTAGAATCTTAATCCTGAGATCCCTTCTTCTGGTCAAGGGGAGATGCCGCCTTTTGATGTTCATGAGGCACTCCAAAACTAGAACCTTAGGATGCTAGAGCAAACAAACAAATCAATTTATTAACAGTAGCCTTAAATAATTTGCAGACTCTTCAAACCCGTTCTTCACCTCGACCTGAGGCAGGTTTTGAAAATCCTGATTTACCTATCCATCATCCAAGGCCTTGATGAGACACTCATCATGATCTCTAATTAACCCTTATATATTCATAACCCAAGCTAATTAACTAGTCTTCCTAGTTAATTAGCTTGGGTTATGAATATATAAGGGTTAATTATAGAATAAGGGATATTTAGTTAAGGACCCTAAAATAAGTTAAAAATGATATTTTATCATTCAATTAACATGATTAATAATTTAGATAATAATTGGACTCGAAATCCTATTAATCATTTCCTTAATTAATAAGATAAGTAACTCAAATATAACGTATACCTAAGTATGTGATAACTTAAGTGATTTTACTTAATCTAATAAATTAATCTAAAGAGGTCAAAAATGTAAATTCAAGGTGTAAACATAATATTTACCTTATTTACTAACATATATAGAAAGTTGAAAAAGATCTAAATTAAAATAAACCTTTAAAACCTGGATTTACATTTTAGTCCTCAATATTCATTACAATTGGGTTCTTATTTCTCACACAGGTCCATAAGTTTTATTACTTTTATGTCCCTCTTTATCTTCTTCTTCTCCAGCTGAATGAACGGCTGGCGGTAGATGATTAGCCCATAGTTGTGGGCTATTTAAGTATTTAAGTGCCTACACATTAGGTTAATTCTAACATTTATTTAGTATAAATGAGGATGTAAATAGATTAATTCATAGTTTTAATCTAATTACATAATCCATACATTGCATTCATATCTTAAGTGCATTTAGAATTAGCTTAGAATAGCATTCATCTAATTAGATAACCAATTAGGTATATTGTTTTTATTAACATAGAAGTTGAGGGTCTATACATAAATAACCCTAATATTTTAATAATATTTTCTTTATTCGTCTTCTTTCAGAACGGCTGGCTGCCGCTCCAACGCCCGACTGCTGCAGTGATGAAGCCATTCAAGGGGGAGCGGATGTGGTGGATCTAGTCGGCGGCTGATTTCAAAATTGTTCAAGACACTATAAAAGGAGCACGGAAGTTGCCGGCTGCAGCAGGCCTCCGCCACCGACCCACCACTGTGCAGAGAGAACCTCTCTCTTCCACTCCACACTGCCGGCCTCTACCGTGGCGGCGAGTCTCCACCACCGTGGGCGTGTGGTGTGACAGGCCACACCGCCATCCGGAGCTCGCCCGCATTACCGTGAGCACATCAGCGTGCATCTCCCTCGCCGTCGTCACCAACCACCACCGCCGAGCCACTGTGCAATCACCCTTTCAGTCACTTAAGACGTCCGGGAAATTTCCCGGACGTCTGAAGTCCACCCCCACTCCAGCAGCAATCTCCGTCCTCTCACTTCACTTCCACCACCCACGCCGCAGCAGCCCGCTCATCTCCAACCGCATGCAAGGCGTGCACAACCTCCAGCCCTCACGCCCGCTCACGCCACCTTCCCTGCGCCTGCAGCCTTCGCCATCTCCACGCGCAACCACCGGCGCACCCGTCTGAAGTCCACCCGCAGCACCTTCCCGCACACGCCAGCTGCAGCAGCCACCCCTGCAGGAGCAGCAGGCGGCGGACTTCACGCCAACCGGCTGCGCAAGCTGCCGGCTGCAGCACCTCCGCCGGAGCTCGTCCGGCCACCTCCGACCGCCGCGCGACTCGCCGCCACCACCGATTCGAAGCCCTTGATCCAAGGGACCTCCTCCGAGCTTCCCGCGCCCAGCCATCAGCTCCTCGTCGCGCAAGACAACGGGGAAAAATTCCCCTGTTTTGCTACAGTAAAGCGTTGATTAAAATTTACATTTTCTGCCATTGCCAGATTTTATTCATATTCTATTCACTCTGCATTGCGGAAAATATCCTGTAGTTTCTCATAATTGCCATTTCAGCATTATTTCTTGCTTAAACCTTAATCTAAAGGAAATCTTGGCTTGGTTCTTGTCCAAATTGACTCCGAACAAATATTTTTAAGTGGCGCGAATTTTAATACGTTATTGTCTCCCTGTGGATACGACCCGCTCCTCTGCGAGTGGTTTTCCACCACATTAAACTACAAACGACTTAAAAGCGAAAGATCGACTCGGTCAAATGGCACCGCTGCCGGGGAGGCAACAGACGCAATAATTTCGCCTAATTTTATTTTGATTATTTGTCAATTGCACAGAGATTTGACCATTCATTATTTTCTTTTCTGTGCAAGAAAATTTATGCAAGAACCAGCCACTGTGAGAGGCGACCCTTGACGTCGCCAGACGAGAAGTGGACAAGCAATTTTGAAAGGAGGAGAAGGACGAGGACGCGACGGACATCATTGTATTTAATCGCTAATTTAATTAGAATAGAATTAAGACTGAAGACTTAATTTTTCATTACAGTTAGTTTGAAACCCTTATTCTGGGGCATATTTTGAGGGTTTGTTCCCTGATTTTATTTTGGACCCGTGTTGGGTAATTTTTGGGAGCCTGTTCCCTTTTCTTTAGATTTGGTTTATTATTTTTTTATTATTTCTTTTATTTGCTTGTGCATAAGTAGTTCTAAAAAAAAAAAAAAATAGAAAAAGAAAAAAATGAGCTGCCTGCTAGAAGCTTCCTGCCCTAGGACGAACCATTTAGGTCTGTATGAGCAGCCTCTAGATTTGCTTTTCTGCATTGCGTGCATTTTTGCATCGAAGATCGCTGGAGGCAAGGTACGCATTCTCTTACTTTGCATCCTATTTTTGATCACGCATTGCATTTGGGATTTAATGCGAAGACCACCTAATCTGTACTGAATAAATCTAACAAGTGGTCACATTTTTTTAGAAAAAGGACTAATTAAAGGAAGGACATTTTAAAAACCAAGGATTTAATTTTCAAACTTGGCGTGCGATTCAAAGTTCAAAATCTTTTACGGTGTATGCACACTTATTTCACTTGCACCACGGCACGCTTCTAGACACTCCTTAGGTTTGGAAATACTAGGACAAGAGCCCTCCTTTCGTTGGATTTTGAAGTGTTCGGAACTTGAGATCAAAGGTTTTGTAAATCCAAAGAGGGGGATACCCTGTCACGGATTTTTGGGGGTAGTTGAGGAGCACCGCGAAAGCACAGCTTCAAAGGAAGGCTTAGGCCTACTTGCATCCCTCGATCTTCCGTCTTTGGATTTACTTGACCATTTGAGATTTAGGGAAGAACACCTAAGCTCCAACTAGGTCTTTTTAGGCGAGCCGTAGGTCGACAATAGGCGCGTAAATTGATTGAACAAATTATATTGTCACCTGCAATCTGACTTAAAATCAAAAGCCTAAATTGGGAAAGACCTAAAAGGTCCTTTTTGAATTGTGTCTTGCTTGGGGAATTCTGATTGAAGTGTGAGTTAGAATGGACCACATTGATTTTCATCCTTTCACATCTTGCCCACACCCTCACCCCCACTTTGCATCCTTTGATCCCAGACGCCGAGATGGTCCATTCCTTGATGGACATAATGACAATCATTGGGATCCGTTTTACTCCTATTATAGGAGTATTGGCCTAGTTAAGCCCCAAATTAGTGAGCAGAACTCAGGAGCGAGATTTGCTTTGCCCAATATCCCACATACCAAAGAAATACCCAACCCACCCTCCCTGAAAACTTATAATGGTTGGACAAACACTCCTGGGTACTATAAATCTGAGCCTAACTTCTCTTATGATAGAAATGACCTCTCCTCTTTGAAGATGGAAATACAGAAAATGCAAAATGAAATGAGTGAATTGTTAGGAGAATCTTTGAGAGCAGGCTAACAAGAAAGAGATGAAATTAGCCACCCAATCTGCCCCATTGACGATGACGTACACCCCTCTACAATAGATGCATCTCCCGTGGGAAAGCTACACTTTAAGTTCAAGGGAAATTCTGGGGAGAATAGCTACTTTTCGAGGATCGATTTTGAAACCTCCCCATTAGATGACACTTCCTTGAGAGATCTACACTTTAGGTGGGAGGAAAATACACATGAAAGTAGCTATGCATTGGATGAAGAAAGGTGGCAACCTGAGGAAGATGATGATAAGGTTGAGTATCCACCTGAATTATATTGGAGTCAAAAGAAGGGAATGATGGTGCCATTGGAAGACCTCGACCCAGATGATAGTATTTTCATGACATTTGATGAAGTGGGTCAAAGTCAAGTTGTTAATCCTACCCTCCCTTCTGATCACGATATGGAACTCAAACCCACCCTTAGGGAACCTAACCCTAAAGAAATTGACCTATCTGAGGAGTCTGATGTAACCAATGTAAATAATTTACCTCAGATAGAGCACCCTAGGGGATCTGCTGAGATATTAAATGATTCTAGACCTCGGGTACATGATGAATTGTGTGATGAGGAGGAAGACGAATTATATGAGGAACCTACATTCAAGATTTGGAGTGACACTAAGGGTGATTATGTCTTATTTGAAGAGTTAGCCCCTGAGGATGTCACAAATTTGACCAAATTAGGTTTCCTTGGCACACCCATTGATGATATTTCTCCTCATGATAAACTGATGGAAAGTTTGGAAGCAATTTCTGAGATTTATGTGGATTCACATATAGACTCCGGGGAAGATTTGAGTAAAGAACAAAAACCTGGGGATGACATTGATAGGATAATCCCTAGATCTATTGCTTCCAACCTGCCTTCATTCACTTCGAAGTCACCCTCTGATTCGCTTATATCTGAAAGCGAAATTGTGACTCCTGATGAGGAGCAGGAAGATCCACGTGATGGTGCAAGGAATGCTAGGGATGAAATTGAGGATTTAGAAAGAGTGTTTTGGATGGACACCAAGCTGATTAAACCCAACCTAGATCTTATGGCCATCCCACAACCTTGTAACTTGGACACCCTAGACGATCCTTGCCTTAGAGAATTGCTCATTTTTGTTCTGACTAGGGGGCTTAACAGACCAATATTTTCTGTAATGGAGTATCGGGTATGGATTGATGATTTCTTTAGTCAATCCATTACCCTAGGGGTTTATCTCTATACCATTCCTTCCCCATTCTTTCTGGAGGATCCTTGTCATCCTACCCCTACCCCTTTGGAGGTTATTTTAACTGTTTATCCTTTAGAACCTCTTCTGGTGACCTGGGAAGATTTCATTCCCATTTTAGTTGGGCGAGCATTTGCTATCGGGATTCATCATCAGCTCGCCAACATCCTAGGTTACCTATTTTCTAGGCCAACTTTGCTTTGCTCATTTTTAGGGCCTATTTCTGCAATTCTTGAACCTGATTTGCAGGTTCTTCGGCTATTCAGCCTAGCTTTGACCCAGGTAATATCCTTCTATGCAATGTGGACATTGCAGATTTTAGGCATGGGGGGGTGTACTTGGGGATATACATAGCATAATTGCATACATTTGTACATATAAAAAAAAAAAAAAGTTTTGAGCTTAACTGGCTAAGTCCTACATTCTTAAGCAAATCAGTAGAGAGTCAGCCCACCGCGCGATCACCGCCCCGCCGACATCAATCCTGTCTGTCCAAGCTCTTGCAGCTTGCGCTCACCACCTCCACTTCATCCATCAGTCTAGATTAACCGAGAATCCTATTTTTCAGTGAGAGATAACCTCACCGTCGTCGGAGACGATGACTGAGGTTAAGCTCCTCGAGCTCCTTCTTCGGCCAGACCCCGCCATTCTCTTTACCCAAACTACTATAAATACCCCCTCATACCTCTAATTTTATTCAAGTTGGCTCCCTTTCCTCTTCTAACACTGTAGCAGACTTCGATAGGCTATTCGTCTAAAACACCGATGATTCCCCATTTCATCTTCCGACTTCCTCCATCCATCTTAAGCAGCGGAGGAGATCCGCCGTGGTCTTCTGCACCTCTGACAAAGGCGCCGACCTAATGATTCCTCTACTCCACCTTAAATCCTCCTGCTGGGGATCTTTCTTCCACCCTCTGATTTTGTCGTCCGCTATGAACCTTCGGTGGAACCCTATTGACCCCTTCATCCAAGTAACAGTAGACTAGGAGTAGGAGTAGGAGTTGGCTAGCTTAGTTAGTTAGTTTAGTTAGTTAGATTAGAGTAATGTTGGAATTTAGTTTCATCTCCTCTGACTCCGGCAAGTTCCTTAAGCTCACCAGAGATTTAATTTTGTCTTTTTACTCACTGTACACCTTCCTATATCTTCCATGTTCACTTCTAATTCACTTAATCATTTAATTAAATCACCTAAATGCCTAATTCAAATCTCACCTTCACCGACTACTGACACTATCCATGGTGATAGTAGTCAATTTAATTTCACCTTCACTGGGTTCTTTCTTCACCTATCACCACTCTAGAATCCTAATCGACATTATAATACCTATTATTATCATCTATAATTAAACACCTAAATTTAATTAAGCTCCTGAGTTCGCTATCCATGGCGGCTCAGGAACAGTTCAAACTATAAATTAAATATATATTTATGAATAATAACATCTGTTGACTTGATTTAACCTCTCAATCAAGTAGTTAAATCAAGTCCTGAGCTTTAACCACTGAAATCTTTTAAGAAAACAAACTTACTGTCAAATCTTAATTTTAATGAACAAATGAGGAATTAAATGTGATAAAGTGGTTCCTTGCAACCTCAGGATCATTTTTGGATTAAAAATGGTTAGTTTTGTTAATCTGTACATACAATTTATATTTTCTGGACTCATCGGAGCTCTGGCGTGCTCCGACGAGCCATTTTTGTGTTACAGCCTCTTAAACTTGCTAAGTGGCTCCAGAATAGTATAATAAGGATCACTGATTGTTTTAAAGAAATTTGTTTGAGGATTTAACCACTGGAGCTATAGATTTGAACTTCACCTTCCCCAACTCCGGCGAGTTGGAGAAGTCTGTTAGGAAGGATTTGAGAAACATTTAAGGAGCTCAGAAGCTTCAGTGCAATGCACTGAGGATATTTTAACCCTCAAAACATTGTAGCAATCTTTCCATGATTCTGTCGAACACACAACTATTTCAGTTTAGGCGGCGAGCCTGAAACCCTAGGAATTAAGGTTGAAAAAACTTTCTGAAGATCTGAATGAGTTTCTGAGGTTCAGGAGACTCTAATTGAGGCATTAATTTCTTGGGAGGAAGCTTAGAACAGAAAGTCAATTTTCGAGCTTCCATAGTCAAACATGAGTCTGATATGGAGTTCTGAGCTTGAATTGAGATTTTGAGGAGTGGAAACTATTTCTGAGATCCTGTTTGATGTTTTTAGAAAGAATAGAGTAAGGTCAGATGACTGAATGTGTGAGTATTTAGTTTCTGCCAATTTGGGTTACTTTCGAACGCAAACCAACAAGAGTACTATTCTGATGAAATTCAAACTTAAAACCTGCACAGATTGATTTGTTATAACCCTTAGAATTAATCTAAATAAATGAGGAACACTTTATAGTGTCGGTTGCACTTATTGAAATATGAAAATCAATCTCTGAAGCTTCCAGAGAAGAGACAAGCTTCTCTGCAGGTTCTTAATGTCTTAAGAGTTTAAAACCTACTCTAACAGAAGTGGAATTGCTTATATCACATGTACTGACCTTTTAATAGAAGAGGGAAGTCCATCAAAGGACTCTCCAAACATAAAAATTACTTGAAGGCTAGTAAAAACCCTGTAGGAAGCCCTGATTTCATCTCTTAAATTGAAGAGCAAAACATCATTAAAACATTAAATTTACCTTGTAATTATGTAGAATACCCTTAGAGCTTTCCAACAAACTTGAAATCATTCAATTTGGAGCTCTGGGTAGAAAGTTATGAACGTTTGAATTCGGGTATGGAAGGGGTAGGTTAGTCTCACCTCGGTTATTCACGAGTGTGCGCCTGGGGATAAAACCAATTTGTTTCCTTGGCTTTGCAGTCATCAGCGCTTGGCGCACTGGTTCCAATTCCATCTGTTCTGATCTGAGCTTTGCATGTGTTCTGAGTGTGCGGGCTTATGCCTACGGGTGTGCACCCTTGGGGGCATGTGAAAGTGATTGTGCCCTGGGAGTGCGAGTGTGGCCTGGGAGGCTGGGTTGAGCCGATGCGGCTCGAGACTGTGAATTGATTAACAAATGAACTGAAAAGAACCTAACTGAGATTAGGAGAGGACCGAGTAGGGTCTGGTCCCACCCTGGTCTCAGGGTGCTGTGTATCCTCGAAAGGACCTCGCCGCAAATAAAAAAACTTTTGGTTAAAAAACTAAAGAAAACCCGGTTCAGCTGAAAGCTTAAGGAAAAGAGAAGTCGCTGTAGGATGCTAAGTGTTGAAGCTAAAAGCTAGAGAAGAAGGCACAGGCACTAAGGAATGTTAAGGAGAAAATCTATGGGAAGAAGAGAATGCAGAAGATTAAAGGAAAAAAGAAGCGGAGGATAAGAAGGCAGGAACAACACAAGAAAGGTAAGGAAAGAGAGTTCGAGAGATAAATAAGAAGATAAAAGAAAGAAAGAAGAAAATAAGAGAGAAGATGAGAGGCTGAAGAGTTTAATGAAAATAAATGAATTTTTCTTTCATCATTATCTTTTTGTTCTTAATTGTAAAAGGACATGTTTTAATAGAATAACTTTTTAATTGCCTTAATTTCTTGGAATGAAATACAATTGAAAAATTAGCGTGATTACTTGTTAATAAAGTACAACATTTTAAGTAAATATGTTTTGCATATGGAATTTTGTATATCCTTTATGGTTTAAATATTTTGAGAAAATTCATGTTTTAAAAATCAATTTAGCTATACCTCCTAAACTTAAAGAGATAAAAGAAAATTGGTGAATTTGGAGAAAATTATTATGCCTCCCAGTGAACGACCTGGACTCAATTAGTAAAAATTTCTAAAATGTTAGGTTAATTCAACCCTATATTACACAACCGACACAACTTCGAGTTAACCTAAGTGATTTCTTCTACTCTTAATTAAGTGAAATTAACTTGATTACTTAGTTGAGTGAAAACCATGCATCATTCTAATGACACCGTTGCTGGGGAGGAAATATTTTGATTCATTAAAATTTAAAGGATTAATTGTTTAATTAGGAGGTATCTTGTAAATAAATTTTTATTTTTACTAACTTTTGTTCTAATTAGTGTGTTTTGTTTTATTTTTGTTTTATTTTTTGTCTTCTTTTCGGGTTTAGCTTTGCGGGTAATCTCAGGAGAAGGTGGGAATCCGTTTTACTGTTTTCATTTTTGTATGTATTTCTTAATCTTTTGTTTTGTTGTATTTGAAAATAAAAAATACAAAAATACATCTTTTCTGATTAGTAGCAGCATAAACATAGGCATACACTCTTAGGAGTGCATTTCCTGCTACTATTAAGTGCGATCTGACTCGGGAAATTTTTAAAATGTTTTTCTCACATCAGCGGGAAAACACGAGAAAACCCGTGTAGATCCCAGTCTTTTGAGAATTAAAAAAAGACCACATATTTTTGTTGGAAAAGATACAAAAAGAGGTCCTTGTTGTTTAATTGATATATTTTTGAAAAAGACTAACTAAAAAGAGGAAGTAAAATTGGTGACTTAAATCTGTTTGTAGAATGCATGCAGGTTTTTATATCGATATCGTCGTTGCATGCTATCGTGTACACAGCACGATCACTAGAGTCACACGAGTCTATTTTTCTATCTCTCCTCTTTACACCTCTTAGGGCTTTGGCCGAAGATCAACAAGTCTGTCTTATTACTAGAGCTCCGGGGAACCAGTAGTGAGCGGTCTCGATCCTAGACCTTAGACCTTTGAGCTTTAAGGTACGCACCTGCGTAGTCACAAATTAGGATGCGTATTTTGATACTGTGACTTTATTTGTTTGCGTCAAATTACTTTGCGTACTTTAGGGATTTCTTCTTTCATTTGAAAGAAGAGCAAAACCCATGTCTTTTGCACTATTTTGCGAGTTTTTTGTGCCGCTGTTTTCTTATCGGTGGTGTGCGTGTGCCTTTGCCCATTATTTTCCGTTTATGGATGGGAGGCGATCCTTGCATCTGCCTCTTGCACCATCGTTGACAGGTGATCTTAGGCTGGTTGCAGATAAGCAACCAATGGTTTTCCCGTCTGATCCATCTACTTCTATGGATCCAATGCAGAATCTTAATCCTGAGATCCCTTCTTCTGGTCAGGGGGAGATGCTTCCTTTTGATGTTCGTGAGGCTCTCCTGAACTAGAACCTTAGGATGCTAGAGCAAACAAGACAAATCAATTTATTAACAGCAGCCTTAAATAATCTACAAACTTTGCAAACCCGTTCTTCACCTCGACTTGAGGTGGGTTTTGAAAATCATGATTTACCGATCAATCATGCAAGGCCTTTACTTAGAGATTATTATAACCCATCTAATGTACAAGTAGAGCCTAATGTTAGGATTCCTATTGGGGAAAATGATCCAGAATTAAAACCAAACATTATAGGTTTAATCCCACACTTTCACGATTTGCATCTGAGGATCCATTTCAACACATTAAAGATCTTAAAAATTTATCTCAAACTCTTGGTCCTCGAAATCAAAATAGGGAAAACCTACTAATGAAAATGTTCTCTTTTAGCCTTAAAGATAAAGCATCTTATTGGTATAGAACTATAGCAAGACCAATCTCAACTTGGGCTGAACTCGAATCTGCATTTTTGAAGAAATTCTTTCCAATTGTTTGAACCAATGCTTTAAGGCGAGCTATTACTACTTTCAATCAAAATCAAGGAGAATCAATTCATGAAGTGCGGGAACGTTTTCATGAATTGCAAAGGAAATGCCCACATCATGACATCCCTCGTTGGCAACTCATGCATATCTTTTATTATGGTTTACAAGAGGGCATTCGCAAGCTAGTTGATGCCTCTTGTGGAGGGAATTTTCTAAACCGTGACGTAGAATCCGCTTCAGAATTATTTGAAGGGATGGCTGAAAACTCGATCAACAATGCATCAATGTCGCAATTTTTGCGGGGCGCGAATACGAATCACCAAAATCCGCATAAGGGCATTCAGGAGATCAGTAATCAGTCCAATTCAAAGGATTTAGAGATTATTGCAGAAAAACTGGACAAAGTAGATACGCCTCTACTTGCTACAAATCCCACGTATTTACCTATTTTGGAAATTCCCACGGGGAGGGAATTTGTGAATAATCTGGATCTAGAGATCCATCTTCCTTGGGTTTTCTATCTACTCCACCAATCCAAGGAGGGACCTTTGTCCCACAATCTTACTCACCCTTTTCCCCACCCTTTACTGTTGTAGAAAACATGCCATATCCTCTTGATTTAAATGGCATTCAGGGATACACACCAAGATTAAACCCATATTCAAATACCTATAATCCTGGATGGCATAACCACCCTAATTTTTCTTGGTCTGACCATACACAAAGACCATCATATCTGACTCAGACCAGACAAAACCGGCCTACATTGTCGTTTCAGCAACACAATGCGAGTCCATTTTACGTGGGTTTGCAAAACCTCGTAGGGCCAAATAGAGATTCACGGCTAGACCAAATTTTGAGAGCTATGACAGAGAGCCAGCAACAAAATGCTGAGGCTCTTGCTGAAGTCCAACGATAATGTTTGGCAGAATTGGCTGATCTTCGGGGTCAAATCACACAGTTAGCAGAATCTCCTCAGCTAGGGACCCTTCCATCCCAACCAATTCCAAACCTTAGGAATATCCAGCAAAGACAACACCTGGGAGTTCAAAATCCGAATCAAGGACATGTCCAACTCCTTAATCAATTACCCCTTGTTAAGATCGAGACATCAAACACTTTTAAGATGTCTGGGAGTTGGTCTAGACATCTGGAAATAAATTTTTGCATGCGTACGATTGTGAGTCTGCACACGTGCGAACGCAGACTGAACCCGCCGACCTGCAGGCACTTTTTCCCTCCCCCGATGCCTTCAAATACCCCTCTCCCCCCTTCCCTCTCCCTCACCCACCACTCCACCGTCTCCTCCTTCTTCTTCCAGCGTTAGCGTGAGAGTGAGAGAGCGAGGGCAGCAGCTGCTGCCGGGTGCGTGCGGGGAGGAGGAGGTGCAGCGAGAGGGGAGAAGAGGGAGTGCACGTGAGGAAGAGAGAGCGAGCTCGGCGGAGTAGCCTAGGGCCGGCCGACGGGCGCGCAGTGGGAGCGTGGTACTGGGGAGGCTAGCATGGAGCTGTTGTAGCTCAAGCAGCAGGCGGGCGAGTGTGGCACAGTCGTGCACAACAGGAAGAAGGCGAGGAGGTCCTGATTCTGGGAAATTTTCCCAGAATCAGACGTCTAGACCTACGTCCAGACGATGCGGGCGACGTCTGGAGAGAGATCTAGACATCTGAAAGGTACGATATTTCTCATCTTCCTCCTTTTTACGGATATGGCCATGCAGACCGATCCGCTGAACGATGAGACGTGTCGTGATGAGGAGGTTTTCATCATGCATGCAGGTTTCATTTCGGGAAGGCGCAAGGACATGCCCTCCCATACAGATCAGATGTCCGGGCACAGCACGAGACGGCGAAGAGAGTCTCCAGACATCCGGAGTGATAGTCGGACGTCTGGAACTAGGTCCAGATTGTTCAGCGGGTTCCTGGATGTCTGAAGAACAGCTCAGAGTGAGGTATGACCTGGACAACCTTTTAAGACATCTGGAAGGTGTTCCAGATGTCTGATTTGTGTTAGAGTTGTCATTTTTGACCCGTGTAGTGTCCGTTCGAAGTCCGATTTCCGTGTTTGAGATTCCGTTCTTCCTAGAATTTGTTCCTCTACTTGTTTAAAATACTTTTATCCTATTCTGAGTGGTTCCTTGTGATTGATCCTTGTGTTAGGACCTTGATCCGTTGCAGCTTTGGGGGTTGCGGAGACACGTGGACCTACCGATCACGCCCCCATTACTCCCGATTTTGCTAGTAGAGTGTCTCCCCTTAGTTTTTTACCATCTTTAATGCATCTTTGAGATAAATAATAGATTCTAGGGTATGGCATGAATCCTAGGATCTGAAAACTAGATTGAATAATAGAATCCTAGGACTTGGAAACTAGATTGAATGATACAACCTAGGGTATGACATGAATCCTAGGACTTGAAAACTAGATTGAATGATAGATCCTAGGGTATGGCATGAATCCTAGGACTTGAAAACTAGATTGAATGATAGATCCTAGGGTGTGGCATGAACCCTAGGAATAGAAACACTGAAACGAATGTCATGAATACATGAATTACAGTCTTGGAAAACTAGATAGAATAATGATAATTGCCTGTAATGGGATAACAGCTACCTATGAAATATAGAGTACTGTTGCTAGTAATTGTTACATGTGATTCCTGTTGTTGAAAACTAAAATTGAGCTACTTATAAATTGATATTAAATGTTGGAAACATGAGCTATATGAGAATAAAACTGAAATGATGAAACCTAAAATGGCTTGGCTAGAGAAATATGTACATGAATCCTACGGGAAATTAGGAGTAGAGCTCCTGAAAGATAGAATAGAATTGGGGAAGTGAGCTGGCCCTTGAGTATGGAGTACCAAGGAGAGCGACTGTCCCCTGTTTAGTGCAGAGTGGAGCAAGCCGCCCCAGGGACCCAGGGTTAGGTCTGGCTACTTTGTACCGACTTTTGACCCTCGCGTACACGGTACCGGGGAGAGCTACTAGTGTAGGGAGTGCTAGCCACCCCACGGGCCTCGGGGATCTGCTAGCTATCCTACACCGACATGTTAGGCCAACTTGGCAAACCATGGTAGTTAGGCATGGGTGCGCGGATTGTGGAGGGGCAAGACCCCTGTCTGGTTACTGTGGAGGGTCTAGACCCCTGTTACTAAGAGGGCTCTGCCCTATACTAGTTTTGTGCTGTGCTTTGGGCATACCCATTAATGGAAACAACTGACTGCGTGCCAGTGTGGGGTAGCTACCCATGCGTTTATTGCGCGTGTCGTAGTTGCTGTTACGTCTGTCAGTGACCTTGGGGTGGTTGACTGAGGGTAGGACCACCACGGGGGACTCTCTCGGCCAGGAGTGCACTACGTGCTACTTCTACCTTTCGGAAAATACTACAATCAAGATCGTTCCCATGAGGAACATTCTAGATCAAGAGAAAGATCTGATAAATAATTCAAGAAAGAGTAAATAGAGGAATAAAGAAAGAAATTAAAAACAACAGCTACTTGTCCACCTTTACTATTTTCTTAGCTAGCTGGTTGCCTTTCTACTCAGTGTTTCGCTGATGTATCACATTTGTCACCTTTTTCAGGATCGGGTGTTGAGCAGCCAGAGCCTGCAGCTGTGACGGTGCTAGGACTAGTAAAGCCCAATAGTTGTACTTTTGTTGTACCGTATTTTTGTAGTAGTGAGTATTTCTATTTCACTTTGTACTCTTTTATTGAAATCTTCATATTTCTGTACCTGTTTTTAATTCTCTACTGTTGTGGTGGTATATAATATAGTTCTTTTCTTTACTGCTGCACTTTTGTTTCTGTTAGTTACATGCATAGTGAATGTGGTTTATTTTACTGCTTTTTGGTTACTTTCTCGTTAGATGACTGGGTCTTGGGATCAATCGAGTCGGTCTGATTCTCATGTCCTATAGGGATTTTGGAACCGGGTCGTAACAAGATGGTATCAGAGTAAGGTCATCCCGAGAAGTAAACCATCTGGTTGGAAAATAACCAATTCACGTTCTTGTAACTAGAGTAGCCACCACAACATACCTTTTGACATCTGTTTTAAGGTTACTTCGTTGAATATCGATTAGTTTTGACGTCTTTTCTGTTCCGTGTTCGCATCTCCTTGCAGGATATGCCTCGACGAGGAGGAAGCGAGGTGGGCTGCGGACGCGACCAAGGACGAGGTCAGAGGGGCGGGCGTGTTAAGGCCGACACCTCAGTGGACTTGCCACTGCTCCCGGGCATTCAGGCCTAGGACCTCACCCAACTGATATGGGACATCGTGCAAGAGGAGCTCCACCCGCCACCACGAGTGCCTCTCCCTGGGGTTGCGGAGGGGGAGTCCTTTGTGGGACCATGCTACAGACACGACGTTGGACGCGGGGGAGAGGGTGGGCCTCCACCACCCCCACCTTCCTCCGGCACTTCCGAGCAGGAGGCTTCTTTGCCTAGAGGCACACCAGCATCTCCACTTCAGTGCCACTTTGAGCTTTTCGAATAGTTCCGGAAGCTGAAGCCCCCCTCCTTCAAGGGGGATGAGGACCCGACTGAGGCGGAGGACTGGCTCGAGCAGATCGAGAAGGTTTTTGACACCCTTCACCCCCTGTGGAGTGTCGGGTGGCCTTTGCCGCGTACCAGCTAGAGAGTGCGGCACACAGGTGGTGGAGGGTGGTCATGGGTCTGGAGAGGGATGAGCCAACTTGGGACCAGTTCGTCACCCTCTTCTACGAGCAGTACTTCCCCCATACGTGGCAGGACCAGAAGAGGCAAGAGTTCCACATTCTCTTCTAGGGGACGATGACCATGAGCGTGTACCGCATGTGTTTCCTGTAGCTATCTCGTTTCACAGCGACAGCCATGGCTATTGAGGAGGAGCGCCTTTGAAGGTTCACTGAGGGGCTCCGGCCTGCTATTTGGGATATGTCAAACCCTTGAAGCTCTTCACGTTCTCGAGGGTGGTGAAGGCAGCAGTGACGTATGAAGAGAACAACCCGTCTGCACGCGACACTGACAGTGGGCAGATGCGGCCCTACCAGCCATACTTCTCATAGGGCTGATGAGAGAGGAGACACGTGGCACTCGTAGGAGAGCCGTCACGTTTTGCGAGGCCATTAGTGTCCTTTAGGGGCCACCAACAGGGGCCAGCTGCTAGCACTGGACCACCGCCCAGCCGTTAGCAGGGACCCACTGAGGGTGGGAGTCGAGTCCCCCATTGCTACCAGTGTGGCCAGCCGGGACACATCAGGAGGGACTGCCTGTCTAGGGCTGGAGGTTAGTAGATGCTTCCCACGCCGAGCACTGGAGGGTGAGCAGGAGGCCGCAGTTTCCAGGCACGAGGAGGTGGACAGCAGTAGCGGGGAGGGTACAGGCCAGCTGCTACCTGTCCGACGCAAAGTGTGGCTACTTCGTCCACACCTAGGGCTAAGGGGCGTATCAACGCCCTAACACACAAGGATGCCAGAGATTCGGGATCAGTGGTGGCAGGTATGGTTTTAGTTTCTGGCAGACTTGTTTACGTGCTTTTCGATTCCGACGCTACGCACTTGTTTGTCGCTGCCAGTTTTGCAGTTAGTTTGGGGCAGGATTGTATGATGTTGGAGGATCCATTCGTGATCAGAGGTCTGAGTGGTCAGCTGTTTGTAGCTGAGGTGGTGTACACAGGTTGTGAGGTCAGTGTTGGGGGACACAGCCTTCTCGCTGGCTTGATTATATTACAGATGGAGGACTTTGGCGTAATTCTGGGATGGACTAGCTATCCGCTTACCATGCCTTGGTGGACTGCTTTGAGAGGAAGATCGTCTTCTCCATACCGGAGTTGCCTTCTTTCGAGTTCCACTGGCAGCTAGTGGACGGAGGCTTCAGATGCAATTCTACACTTCGGGTGGCAAGACTTTTGAGCCAGGGGAGTGAGGGCTTCCTAGCTTGTGTGGTGGTAGAGCCTAGCCCTGTGGCAGACTTCCAGAGTATCCCGGTGGTCAAAGAGTACCCTAATGTGTTCCCAGACGAGTTGCCAAGACTACCACCCGAGGGTGAGATCGAGTTTGAGATCTCACTGTTACTGGGGACCAGCCCCATCTCTACAACACCATATAGGATGGCACCACTTGAGCTGCAAGAGCTCAAGTCTCAGTTGCAGGATCTTCTAGAGAAGGGCTTTGTAAGGTCCAGTGCGTCTCCATGGGGGGCCCCGATTTTGTTCGTAAAGAAGAAGGATGGTACCCTAAGCCTTTGTGTGGACTACAGACAGCTGAATAGGGTTACCATCAAGAACAGGTATCTGCTACCGAGGATTGACGACTTGTTTGACCAGCTGCGAGGAGCCATGGTATTCTCCAAGATAGACTTGAGGTTTGGATACCACCAGTTGAGGATCAGGGAGGCAGACGTCTCCAAGACAGCTTTCTGCACCCGGTACGGATACTACGAGTTTTTGGTCATGCCGTTTGGGCTGACCAACGCCCTCGCTGCCTTCTTGGATTTGATGAACCGAGTGTTTCGATCATACTTGGACCAATTCGTGGTGGTATTCATTGATGATGTGTTCATCTATTGTCGAGACCATGTGCAGCACAGACAGCACTTGCGGATGGTTTTGGACATACTGAGATGACATAGGCTATACGCCAAATACAATAAGTGCGAGTTCTGGTTGAGGGAGGTGACATTCTTGGGTCATGTGATCTTCGGGGATGGCTTGGCTGTGGACCCAGCCAAGGTTGAGGCAATGCTCAAGTACGAGAGACCACGTACAGTTACTGAGATCCGTAGTTTCTTGGGACTGGCAGGCTATTACAGGCGATTTATCAAGGGCTTCTCACAGATTTCACATCCTATTATAGGCTATTACAGGCGATTTATCAAGGGCTATTACGTGACAGAGTGATGTCAGGAGACCCTGGGAACTTCTCCTTTACAGACCAGGTACTGCGCATGAGGGGACGTTTGTGCGTTCCCAGGGATGAGGAGTTGTTGAGAGAGCTCCTGACTGAGGCACACTGTTCCAGGTTCACCATACATCCCGGAAACACAAAGATGTACCATGATTTGAGACACGACTTTTGGTGGAGAGGGATGAAGCAGGATGTAGGTGATTTCGTACAGCAGTGTTTAGTGTGCCAGTAGGTGAAGACCGAGAATCAGAGGGCTGTAGGGCCGTTACAGCCACTTCCAGTGCCAGAGTGGAAGTGGGAGAGCATCACCATGGACTTGATGGTGGGCTTCCCCGTTACCCAGCGAGGGCATGACATAGTCTGGGTGATCGTTGACAGATTGACGAAGATGACACGTTTCTTGCAGATTCGAGTCACCTTAGGACCAGCACAGTTGGCAGAGAGGTATATCCACGACGTGGTACGCCTACACGTAGTTTCATGGGAAATCATATCCGACTGGGCTACCCATTTTACTTCCCAATTTTGGGCTGAGTTTCAGCAGGCCCTGGGGACACAATTGAGGTTCAGTATAGCTTACCACCCCCAGATGGACGAACAGTCTGAGCACACAATGTAGGCACTTGAGGACCTTTTGCATGCTTGTGTACTAGACTGGAGGGGCTCTTGGGAGGAGCACTTGCCCCTGGCGGAGTTTGCATATAATAACAGTTATCACTCGAGCATTGGCATGGCACCCTACGAGGCTTTGTACGGACGGAGGTGTACGGCACCCTTGAGTTGGGTTGAGTTGGGGACCAAGTGGGAGGTTGGCCCCAGGCTGATCTGGCAGAGTCAGGAGGTGATCGAGCAGATTCACAAGCGACTCCGCACTGTCAGGAGCAGATAGAAGAGCTATGTAGATCGGAAATGCCAAGAGGTATTGTTTGAGGTTGGGGACCACGTCTTCCTTCGTGTTTTGCCTATGAAGGGCCTACAGCAATTTGGGGTGAGAGGGAAGCTCGCGACGAGGTTCGTGGGACCCTTTGAGGTCCTGGAGTAGGTTGGACCCATTGCTTACAGGCTTGCCCTTCCTCCCCTGCTTTCCGGTGTGCACGACGTGTTCCACGTGTCCAACCTCAGGAAGTACGTCGCTGATCCCAGTCACGTCCCGAGCCACGAGAGCATCGAGGTGGGTGACGACCTGACTTACCCTGAGCAACCACTGCAGATTCTTGACAGAGCCATCCGGAGTCTGAGACGGAAGCAAGTACCCCTAGTGAAGGTTTTGTGGAGGAGCCAGCGATACCAGGAGGCTACCTGGGAGCCTGAGGCGATGATGCTGGAGCGGTACCCGGAGCTCTTTCAGGGTACGTCTTTTCGGACCGGCTTCGATCCTCTTTGAGTTTGTTATGCATATATTATTCTTTTTCTACACCTTAGTTAGCGTAAGTTTCAGGGACCAAACTTCCTTCGAGTTTGTTATGTTGTTAACACTAGGACATCAAACACTTTTAAGACGTTTGGGAGTTGGTCCAAACGTCCGGACGCCTTCCTAGATGTCTGGAAATAAATTTTTTCATGCATACGATTGCGAGTTTGTGCGAGTGTGCGCATAGACTGAACCCGCCGACTTGTAGGCACTTTTTCTCTACCCCAACGCCTTCAAATACCCCTCTCCCCCCTTCGCTCTCCCTCACCCACCACTGCACGGTCTCCTCCTTCTTCCAGAGTTAGCGTGAGAGTAAGAGAGCGAGGGCAGCAGCAGCTGCCGGGTGCATGCGGGGAAGTAGAGGTGCAGCGAGAGGGCAGAAGAGGGAGAGTGCATGAGGAAGAGAGAGTGAGCTCGCCGGAGAAGCCCAGGGCCGGCAGACGGCACGTAGTGGGAGCATGGTGCTAGGGAGGTTACCCTAGTGTTAATGCAGCTTAGGTAGTAGGCGGGCGAGCGCAATGCAGCCGTGCGCAGCACGAAGAAGGTGAGGAGGTCCTGATTCTGGGAAATTTTCCCAGAATCAGACGACTGGACCTATGACCAGACAATGCAGGTGACGTCTGGAGAGAGATCCAGATGTCTGAAAGGTACGATATTTCACATCTTCCTCCTTTTTCCGGATACGGCCATACAGGCCGATCCGCCGAAGGCTGAGACATGTCGTGATGAGGAGCTTTTCATCACGCATGCAGGTTTCATTTCGGGAAGGTGCAAGGACACGCCCTCCCACATAGATCAGATGTCTGAGTACAACACCAGACAACGGAGAGAGTCTCCAGACGTCCGGAGTGATAGTCAAACATCTGGAACTAGGTCCAATTGATTCAGCGGGATCCTGGATGTCTGAAGAATAGCTTAGAGTGAGGTATGACCTGGACCACCTTTTAAGACATCTGGAAGGTGTTCCAGACATCTGATTTGAGTCAGAGTTGTCATTTTTGACCCGTTTAGGGTCCGTTAGAAGTATGATTTCCGTGTTTGAGATTCAGTTCTTCTCAGAATTTATTCCTCTACTTATTTAAAATACTTTTATCCTATTCTGAGTGGTTCCTTGTGATTGATCCTTGTGTTAGGAACTCGATCCGTTGCAGCTTTGGGGGTTGCAGAGGCACGTAGACCTACCGATCACACCCCCATTACTCCTGGTTTTGTGGGTAGAGTGGCTCCCCTTAGTTATTTACCAACTTTAATGCATCTCTGTGATAAATAATAGATTCTAGGGTATGGCATGAATCCTAGGATCTGAAAACTAGATTGCATGATAGATCCTAGGGAATGGCATGAATCCTAGGACTTGAAAACTATATTGAATGATAGATCCTAGGGTATGGCATGAATCCTAGGACTTGAAAACTAGATTGAATGATAGATCCTAGGGTTTGGCATGAATCTTAGGAACAGAAACACTGAAACCAATGTCGTGAATACATGAATTGCAATCTTGGAAAAGTAGATAGAACAATGATAATTGCTTGTAATGGGATAACAGCTTCCTGTGAAATATAGAGTACTGTTGCTAGTAATTGTTACATGTGATTCCTATTGTTGAAAACTAAAATTGAGCTGCTTATAAATTGATATTAAATGTTGGAAACACGGGCTATATGAGAATAAAATAGAAATGATGAAACCTAAAATGGCTTTGCTAGAGAAATATGAGCAAGAACCCTACGGGGAATAAGGAGTAGAGCTCCTGAAAGATAAATAGAATAGAATTGGGGAAGTGAGCTAGACCATAAGTACAGAGTACCAAGGAGAGCAACTGTCCCCCTGTTTAGTGCAGAGTGGAGCTAGCCACCCCAGGGACCTGGGGTTAGGTCTGGCCACTTTGTACCGACTTTTGGCCCTCGTGTACACAATACCAGGAAGAGCTACTAGTGTAGGGAGAGCGCTAGCCACCCTATAGGCGCAGGGTTCTGGTAGCCATCCTACACTGACTTGCTAAGCACACTGGGCAAACCAGGGTAGCTAGTCGAGGGTGCGCGGACTGTGGAGGGGCAAGACCCCTATCTGGTTTCTATGGAGGGGCTGGACCCCTGTTACTGAGAAGGCTCTACCCTATACTGATAGCTAAAATACGTAGTTTGTCAATTAAGTAATTTAGTGTCGTTGCAACGTGTAAATCCGCTTTCGCTTTTAAATTTATATCCTATATAGTGGGGTATCTAAGGTCATCCAAGGAGGATAAATGTTTGCAAAATTGATTCTCTTGCTTACAAAATAGATCTCAACTTTCTTTTTAGTCTTTTTCAACATATCATTTTTATGCTTTTGATATTAAGGCAACATGCGAAATTGTGGCGGGAAAGTGACTTACACATCAACTCAATATACTACTTCTAAAGTGGTAAGTAGAGCCTCTCCCTAAGCTCACTCTAGGCAAGTGGAGGCCTAGAATAATTAGGGAGAGGGAGTAAAGAATGCTAAAAACTAAGCAACTAGAAATGCAAATAAAGAAATTACAAAGAAGGCAACTAGATTAATGAAAAAGTGTTTTAAAAAAAAAGCCTAGTAGAGGAATGCTTTTACTGCAAGAAAAATTGCAATAAATAAAAGCAAACACAAATCCTCTAGATAGATGGTGAAGAAGAGGGCTTCTTGCTCCAAGCTTGGTAGCTCCCAAGCTTGAAAAGAGCCCTCCAACTCCTTCCTTGCTATGCTCTGCCAAGGTGATGTCCTCCAAGGCAAGCCCTAAAGGGGCGTGCCCTAAGCTTCTCTCCAAGGGTGGACATCCACCCTAGGTCCTTCTCCTTTGCCTGGCCATCCTCCTTGAAGTAGAAAAGTCCTCCTCCTTGGCATGGCCCAAGTTGAAGAGAGTGGGGAGAAGAAGGCACCAAAAGGGCTGGTGATGTGCCCCTTTAATCTTCTTCCGTACTCCTTCTTCTTGGCCGTAGGTGTAGGTGGTATGAGTAGCAAAATACACTAATGGAGGATGCTCTCAAATGGTGGTAGGTGGTGGGTTTTTATATAGTAGGATGGGGGCTAAGGTGACTCTTGGAATGGAGGGCTAAGATGGAGGTGGTTGGGGATCCTATGGCTAAGGACAATTGGTGCCAACCAAAGGGACACCTAGGAGGTGGTTATGGGTGGTGGCACCCCTTGATGTTGGTGCCAAAATGGCTTCTAGAAGGGGGTCTTAGGTGGCGCCAAGAAGGGTTCTAGAAGGAGGGGTAGGTGGGTGGCTAGGATGGGTTGTAGGGTTAGGTGTATGGTGGATGTGGGGGTGGATGTTGGCGCCAAAGGGGTAGTTAGGGTTAGGTTTTGGTGCCAAAATTGGTGCCTTTTGGTGGTAATGATGGGGTGAAGAAGTGGCTAGGAGGTGGCGCCAACTTGATTAGGATAGCTAGCTTAAGTAGGGCTTAAGTTGGTGGAGCTAGCTAGGGTTGAATTGAAGGTGGTGGATGGCCAAGGAGCTGGTTGCTAGCTAATCTAAGATAAGCTAAGCTATCTTAGCGAGCTATGGAGTTGAGGAGGAGGTATTGGAGCTAGGGTTTGAAGAGAGGAGCTGAGGAGAAGTCTGGAGCTGGCAGCTGTTGAAGAGGCTGGCATGGAGCTACTCTAGCTAGCTTAGCTTGATAATTCTTTGCTAGCTGCTAAGCCAAGCTAAAGTGAGCTGGCTTCTACCATAATGAGCTGAGGTGAGCTGGGTCTGGTGCTCCAGGGGAGGATCAAGCTGGTTGAGACAGTTAAGGTAGCTTAGCTCAACTGAGTTGAGCTAAGCTGAATTCCCGGGAGCTGGACTTGAGCTTCCTGAGCTAAGATGAGTTCTCCTTCAGCTGGCTGGAGTTGAGTGGAGCTGGATGTAGCTGGGTCTGAGTTGGGGTGAACTTTCGTCAACTCAACTGAGCTAGCTAGAGCTCCCTGTGGACTAGTGGGAGTTGAGATTGGCTGGACTCAGCTAAGTTGAGCTGGATCTGAGCTAACTTGAGCTAGGGTGAGCTAAGATGAACTCTCTTGAGCTGCCATTCAGCTGAGATTAGCTGAATGGAGCTGGGATGAGCTAACCCTAGTTCAAGTGAGCTAGGTTCCAACTGTGGTGTGCTAGATCAAGCTGAGTTCTAGCTAGTCTGAGCTTCTCCTTCACCATTTGCCTTCTTGAGCGCTAGGGTTTTAGGGATCTGTATATCTGTTCATCCCTAACAATCATAAAAAGATATCAAAAAGACAATAAAAAATGTAATGCATGCCTATCCTAATGTATGCCTAAATGCTGCCCAAAAACCCATTTGCGGAGTAAATTCCTGAGCTAGGTTTATTTTAATGCGTAAGAATGATGATAAACTAGTGTTTATCACACCCCCATGCTTATCTTTTGCTAGTCTCTTAGCAAAACTTCAATTTTTTGGAAATGGAATTTTTGGGAAATCTAATTTTTTTCAACTTTTGAGGAGAGAAAGATATTAAGGGACCTTCGTTGATCTAAACGCAGGAGGTACAGGATTTGTTAAAGATAAACATCAGGATTTATTTTTGAATCCAACCATTAAACAAAACGGGATCAATATATCCTGCAGAAAATTCACAAATTAACCCCTTGTTATTTCCGATGGCTTGAAATTTTTGCTTTTAGGATTTTTCTAGCTCATGAATCTGTTTCGTAACTTGCAAAATCCTTTAAAATCTTGTGTTTGTGCTTGTGAAATGCCAACATTTATAAGGGCATGTTAATTTACTTTTTCTTTTTTTTTTCCCATGCTTATTTTTAGCTTAGTCTTACAACAAATGTGTCAAGATAATCATTCCCATTTCCATTCCTCGAGAGGGCTCTGGCACCAGTACTTCGGGATAGCACTATCCATGACACCACCCAGGAGCTCACAACCCCAAAACACGATGCGGTGTAAAGGGGTGCTCCAAGCAAACTTAAGCTCTTGCTCCGACACTATAGGTCAAGCATCATCCAAGACACTTGAGCTTCTAAAATGTGCTTTAATGCTTCGTTTAAAGATATGAAATATAGAAATGGAGCAGCGTCGAGGCGATAACATGTTGACATCGCATCCTTAAAGGAGGCATTTTCCTCCTCGGCGATGGGAACTCAAACCAATGATCTGCTTCAGAATTTTACTAAGTACAAACAAGGGAGTTTTTCAAATTTTTAGTTGTTTTAAGTGTTGGCTTGTGTGTGAAAATTGACATAAGAAGTTTCTCAAGACTTGCAAGTTTTTGAATAAGAAACTAAGCCAAATACTTTCCATATTAAAAAATAGGATCAAGTCACCTGAACTATCATGAGTTCAGGTGAAATTTTAGAGAAGGATATCTGATCTAGTCTAGAAATAGACCCTGAAATTCTAATGATCAGATCTATATCCTCATCCCTACTTTGTTAAAGATTAAATCCCATTGTACCAAAAGTGAGTTTTTCAATCTTAGTCCCGATTTCAAAATTTTTTTCCTCAAAAATTTTTTCATCATTTTTATTTATTTATTTTTTTAAATTTTTAAATTTTTTTTGGGTATGCAAGCAGGAAATAAATTAAAGAAAAATGGATGTTTTTAGGTTTTGAACATCCTAAATCGATCGTCAAAATTTGAAAACACCCCCCATGCTTAACATATGCCATGTCCTCATGCATTAGGAGGGAAAAAGGATCACCTTAGTGAAGAACGGTCTAGTTTAGGATGATCAAAACCTGGAAAAGGAATAAAAAATGAAAAAAGGAAAAAATGATGGGTTACCTCCCATCCAGTGCTATCTTTTACGTCATTCAGCCGGGCGTGAAGGTATGCACGGAATACAGAAAATCATGTAAATAGTTGGACACTTGGATGCCCGCAAAAAAGGTGTCTTCTTCTAGATCCCTAGAAAATTGATTAGAAGCAATATTGGGATCATAGTTGGATGGAAAATGATAAGTGTAGCTCGAGTTTGGCCATGGTTTTAAATCAGGTTGGATGCCAAACTCGGGCAGGGTTGGTGGCCGGTCCATAAGAAAGGAGTTGGGGAAGGGATGGTGAGGATTGGGTGAAGTTAGTGTGGAAAAATTAGGTGGTTGAATAGTGGGTGGGTTCAGGTGCTTAGGGGGTGCATCAGTAATAAATTTGGGGTCAAGACAAGTCTCCAGATCACAGATTTCGCCCACCACAGATTTTGAATCAGAGTCCACAAAAAAATTATGGTCGGTAAGGGTATCTATTAACATTGTCTCCTCCACCATATTGGAAATTTCAGTATCTGAGTCCTCAAAAAAGTTATCATCATGGAATCTCCTAGAGGATTTGAAAAAATCTAAAGTGAGAGTTTGGCTTGCACAAGTGATATCCATTTTGCCCATGTGGCAATTGATATTTGCCTTTGCAGTGGCCAAAACAGGGCGTCTAAGGATTATTGGGGAGTCCAGTAATGATTCAAGTACCTCAATTTCAAGAACCAGAAAGTCTACAGGGAAGACACAATTTTTGACCTTGACCAAAACATCCTCGACAATCCCACGAGGTTTGATTGTTGTAACGACCCGGTTCCCGAGTCCCAACGAGACATGAGAACCGGACCGACTAGACTAATCCCAAGACCTAGTCATCCAACGAGGAAGTAATCAAAAGAGCAGCAAAATAAACCACATTCAGCATGACTATAACTAACAGTAAGGAAAGAAACTACTACAGCAGATACCACCACAACAGTAGAACAACATTTATCATATAACAAGAACTGCAGGTAAAGAAAGTACAGTGGACACAAAAACTACTCACTAGAACAGAAACAAAAGAGGTATAAAAGACTGTGGTAAACTCTACTGGACCCTACTCGCCCCGGCGTCCCCTGCAGCCGCCGACCTTGGCTGCTCAACACCTGGTCCTGAAAACGGTAACGAGTGTAACACGTCAGCAAAATGCTGAGTAGAGTGGCAAACAACTAAAGGCAACAGTAGAGTGTACAGTAGCTGTTATGTTCTATTACTTCCTTTATTTACATCTTTCAATTTTCTCACTATTTCATTTATTTCTCAGATCCTTTACTTGATCTCGAATGTCCTCGTGGGAATGATCTTGATTGCAGTCTTTTCCAAAAGTCAAAGTAGCACGTGGTGCTCTCCTGGCCGGGAGAGTCCCCCATGGTGATCCTACCCTCAGTCAACCACCCCAAGGTCACTGACAGACGTAACGGTGACTACGGCACACGCGATAAACGCACAGGTAGCTAGCCCGCACTGGCACGCGGTCAGTAGTTTCCGTTAACGGGTGCACCCAAAGCACCGCACGGAACCAGGGCAGAGCCCTCTCAGTAACAGGGGTCCAACCCCTCCACAGTAACCAAACCGGCGCCTTGCCCCTCCACAGTCCACGCACCCTCGCCTGACTACCCTGGTTTGCCCTAGTGGGCTTAACAAGTCGGTGAAGGAGGCTAGCAGAATCCCGGGGCCCGTGGGGTAGCTAGTACTCTCCTAACAGTAGTAGCTCTCCTCGGTACTACGTACACAAGGGCCAACAAGTCGGTACAGAGCGGCCAATCCTAACCCCAAGTCCCTGGGGCGGCTGGCCCCACTCTGCACTAAACAGGTACAGGTACTTCCCTTGGTACTGCGTACCCAAGAGACAGTACAAACTACATCTCAGTTCCATTCCTTTTTCTTTCCAGGAGTTCCACTCCTAATTCCTCGTAGGGTTCCAGCTCTTTATCTCAGAACATCATATGTTTCACTTTCCAGTTTCACGTTCTCAAAATCCATGATCTCAATCATGTTTCTTTATTCATAACAGGCAGCAGTTAGTTCAATTTACAGGCAGCTTTATATCCCTTTCCATTTTTCCAAGACTGCAGTATTATACATTCCACTAGTTTTTCCATCCTAGGGTTCATGCCACATCCTAGGATCTAGCATACAACTAGTTTTCCAGCCCTAGGATTCATGCATCACCTAGGAGCTATCATTCCATACATTTCTCATTCCTAGGGTTCATGCAATGTCCTAGATTCTAGTTATGGTTCCATACATTAACAGATTTTAATAATAAACTTAAGCCACTCTACCAGGTACAATGAGAGTAATGGGGGCATGATCGGGAATCCCGCGTGCCTCCGTGACTCTCAAGACTGCAACTGAACGAGGTCCTATCACAAGGATCAAACACAAGGAGTGTCTCAAAATAGTGTATAGCTACTGTAGACGGGTAGAGGAATTAATTCTGAAAAGAACGCAACTCGAATCGCGGAAAACGGAGCCCAAACGGGCCCTATACTGTGCAAAATCAGACGTCTGGAACTTCTTCCAGACGTCTTAAACAGTGGATCAGAGAATGACCTGTTCAGTGTGGTTTCCCAGACGTCCAGAAGTCTGCGGGGACGTCTGTCCTAGCTCCCAGACGTCCGATGGTCACCCCGGACGTCTGGAGGTCACTCCCGTCGTCTGGTACAACTTCCAGACGTCTGATTTGCAAAGGATGGCGAATCAGCGAACCTGCGCATAGCCAACTCCCTCCCTTAGTACTGTCGGTCGACAGGAAGGAAGAAGAAAGCGGAATACACACCTTTCAGACGTCTGTATGAGCTACCAGACGTCGTCCTCGCCATCTTCCTATCAACCCAGACGTCTGATTCTGGAAATTTTTCCAGAATCAGGGCGCTACTCGTCCTCCGCCCGCGACGTCGCCCACGTCGCACCTCGCGCGCCTGCTGCTCAGACTGCAGCTGGTGCCTCTCCGCGTCGTTCCGGGCCCCCTGCGCCCTCCGCCGGCCGGCCAAGCCGCTCCGGCGAGCTCGCCCTTACGGCAGAGCTCCGCTCTCGCACGCCGCACCTCCTCCGCGCTCACTGCAACCGCCGCTGCCGCCCTCGCGCTCGCTTGCTCTCGCGCACAGGAAGGAGAAGAAGGAGGAGACGGTGGAGATGGGAGGGGAGGCGTGCCTTTTAAGGCCGCGCGAGGAGGAGAGTGGAGCGTGGCAGGTCGCCTGCGGCCGCAGAGAGAGAGAGAGGGAAAAAGAGAGAGAGAGAGGAATCGCGGATCTGCGCACACAGGCACGCAGAAGAATCTTTCGTGCGAAAATAACTATTTTCCAGATGTCTGGAAACGATCCCAGACGTCTGGGAAGACGTCTGGATGTGATCCCAGACGTCTGGTCCGGGCACGCATTCGTTACAATAGAACAAACTCAAAGGAAGTTTCGTCCCCGAAACTTGCGCCAACTAGGGTGTGGGAAAAAGATGTCCAATTAACCATAACAAACTCAAAGAGGACCGAGGCCGGTCCGAAAAGACGTACCCGCGAAAAGCTCCGGGTACTGCTCCCGCATTGCCGCCTCAGGCTCCCAGGTAGCCTCCTCGTACCGTTGGCTCCTCTACAAAACCTTTACCAAGGGTACTTGCTTTCGTCTCAATCGGCGGACGGCTCGGTCTAGGATATGCACTGGCCGCTCAGGGTAGGTCAGGTCGTCGCTCACCTCGACGCTCTCGTGACTCAGTACGTGGCTGGGATCGGCTACGTACTTCCTGAGGTCGGACACGTGGAACACGTCGTGCACACCAGAAAGCTGCAGGGGAAGGGCAAGTCTGTAAGCAACGGGTCCAACCCGCTCCAGGACCTCAAAGGGCCCCACGAACCTCGGCGCGAGCTTCCCTCTCACCCCAAACCGCTATAAGCCCTTCATGGGCGAAACACGAAGGAAGACGTGGTCCCCAACCTCGAACTACACCTCTCTGCATCTGCGATCCGCGTAGCTCTTCTATCTGCTCCTGACAGTGCGGAGTCGTCTGTGGATCTGCTCAACTACCTCCTGACTCTGCCGGATCAACCTGGGGCCAACCTCCCACTTGGTCCCCACCTCAACCCAACTCAAGGGTGCCGTACACTTCCGTCCGTACAGAGCCTCGTAGGGAGCCATGCCGATGCTCGAGTGATAACTGTTGTTGTATGCAAACTCCGCCAGGGGCAGGTGCTCCTCCCAGGAGCCCCTCCAGTCCAGTACACAGGCACGCAAAAGGTCCTCAAGTGTCTGTATCGTGCGCTCAGACTGTCCGTCCGTCTGGGGGTGGTAAGCCGTGCTAAACCTCAACCTCGTCCCTAAGGCCTGCTGAAACTCAGCCCAAAACTGGGATGTAAAGCGGGTATCCCGGTCGGATACGATCTCCCACAGAACTCCGTGTAGTCGCACCACATCACGGATATACCTCTCTGCCAACTGTGCTAGTCCCACAGTTACTCGGATCGGCAAGAATCGTGCCGTCTTCGTCAATCTATCCACTATTACCCAGATTGCGTCGTGTCCCCGCTGGGTAACAGGTAAGCCCACCACCAAGTCCATGGTGATGCTCTCCCACTTCCACTCTGGCACTGGAAGAGGCTGAAGCGGCCCTGCAGGCCTCTGATGCTCGACTTTCACCTGCTGGCACACTAAGCACTGCTGCACGAACTCACCCACATCCCGCTTCATCCCTCTCCACCAAAACTCGCGTCTCAAGTCATGGTACATTTTCGTGTTTCCGGGATGTATGGTGAATCTGGAACCGTGTGCCTCAGTCAGGAGCTCTCTCAACAGCTCCTCGTCTCTGGGAACACACAACCGTCCCTTCAAGTGTAACACCTGGTCTGTGAAAGAGAAGTCCCCTGGGTCCCCTGATAGTACTCTGTCGCGCAAAGACTACAAGTACGGATCAGCCATCTGTCCTGTGATGATACGGTCTATCAGCTCTGGCCTGATCTGCCGTGTCACCGTCACTGCCCCACAGTATCCTCGTAACTCTAGAGGTCGCCAACTGCCCACCTCCTCCAAAAGGCTCCAACTCTGTAACTGTAGACTGGCCAAGCGTGCGGGCGCCTTACGGCTCAAGGCGTCAGCGACCACATTGGCCTTTCCCGGGTGGTAGGAGATGCTGCAATCGTAGTCCTTTAGGAGCTCCAACCAACGTCTCTGTCTCATGTTGAGCTCCTTCTGGTCAAAAAGATATCTGAGGCTCTTGTGATCTGTAAAAATCTCAAAGGTCTCACCATACAAGTAGTGCCTCCAGGTCTTCAGCGCGAAGACAACAGCTGCCAACTCTAGGTCGTGGGTAGGGTAGGTATGTTCATGGGGCTTCAGTTGCCGTGAAGTGTAAGCGACAACATGACCCCTCTGCATGAGCACACCTCCTAACCCCTGCAAGGAAGCGTCCGTGTACACAACGAACCCGCCACTACTGTCAGGGATGGTGAGCATGGGAGCCGAGGTCAACCTCTCCTTCAGCTCCAGAAAACACGCCTCACAGGCGTCTGTCCAAGCGAAAGGCACGTCCTTCCGGGTCAACTGTGTCATAGGACGCGCAATCTGCGAAAACCCTCTGATGAACTGTCTATAGTAACCTGCCAGTCCCAGGAAACTGCGAATCTCAGTGACTGAACGCGGTCTCTCCCACCTGAGCACTGGCTCGACCTTGGCGGGGTCCACCACCAGGACGTCACCAGAGATCACATGACCCAAGAAGGTCACCTCCCTTAACCAGAACTCGCACTTGCTGTATTTGGCGTACAGCCTGCGTCGTCTCAGAGTGTCCAGAACCATCCGCAAGTGCTGTCCGTGCTGCGTCCGATCTCTAGAATAGATGAGCACATCATCTATGAAACCACCACGAACTGATCCAAGTATAGTCTAAACACCCTGTTCATCAGGTCCATGAAAGCAGCGGGGGCATTGGTCAGCCCAAACGGCATGACCAAAAACTCGTAGTGTCCGTACCGGGTGCGGAAAGCTGTCTTGGAGACGTTGGTCTCCCTGATCCTCAACTGGTGGTATCCAGACCTCAAGTCTATCTTGGAAAACAAAGTGGCACCCCGTAACTGGTCAAACAAATCGTTGATCCTTGGCAGCGGATATCTGTTCTTGATGGTGACCCTATTCAGCTGTCGGTAGTCCACACAAAGGCGTAGGGTCCCATCCTTCTTCTTCACAAACAGTATCGGGGCTCCCCAGGGAGACGCACTGGGCCTCACGAAACCTTTTTCCAAAAGGTGCTGCAACTGGGACTTGAGCTCTCGCAGCTCAAGCGGTGCCATCCTGTATGCCGCGGTGGAGATGGGGATGGTCCCTGGTACTAGTGAGATCTCAAACTCGATCTCATGCTCGGGCGGTAGTCCTGGTAACTCGTCTGGAAACACGTCGGGGAACTCTCTGACCACCGGGATGCTCTGGAAGTCTGCCACACGGCTGGGCTCTGCCACCACACAGGCTAGGAAGCCCTCACACCCCTGGCTCAAAAGTCTCGCCACCCGAAATGCCGAAATGCACCTGAAACCTCCGTCCACTGGCTGCCCGTGAAACTCGAAAGAAGGCAACTCCGGAATGGAGAAGACAATCTTCCTCTCAAAACAGTCTACCAAGGTGTGGTAAGCGGACAACCAATCCATCCCCAGAATCACTCCAAAGTCCTCCATCTGTATCATAATCAGGTCAGCTGGTAGGCTATGTCCCCCGATGTTGACCTCGCAACCCGCGTACACCTCCTCAGCTACAAACAGCTGACCACTCGGACCTCTGATTACGAACGGATTCTCTAACAGTGTATAATCCTAGTCCAAACTAACTGCGAAACTGGCTGCGACAAATGAGTGCGTAGTGCCGGAATCGAAAAGCGTGTAAACGAGTCTGCCAGAAACTGAAACCATACCTGCTACCATGGATCCCGATGCTCTGGCGTCCCTGTGTGTTAGGGCGTTGATACGCCCCTCAGCTCTAGGTGCGGACGAAGCAGCCACACTCTGCGTCGGACAGGTAGGTGCTGGCCGGTACCCTCCTCGCGACTGCTGTCCTCCTCCTCGTGCTTGCGAACCGCGGCCTCTTGCATGCCCTCCAGTGCTCTGCACGGGAAGTATCTGCTGACCTCCTGCCCTAGATGGGCAGTCCCTCCTAACGTGGCCCGGCTGGCCACACTGGTAGCAGAGGGGAACCCGACTCCTGCCCTCAGTGAGTCCCTACTGTCGACTAGGCGGGGGTCCGGTGCTGGCGACTGGCCCCTGTCGAGGGCCCCCAAAGGCCACTGATGGCCCTGCACAACGTGACGGCTCTCCTCCGGACGCCACGTGTCTCCGTTCTCGCTGGCCCTGTGAGAAGTCTGGCTGAAAGCGCCTCTTCCGCCCGCCGTCAGTCTCTCGCGCGGACGGGTTGGTCTCCTCGTAAGTCATAGCTACCTCTACCACCCTCGAAAACGTCGGCAGCTTCAAGGGTTTGACATACCCCCGGATCGCAGGCCGGAGCCCTTCAGTGAACCTCCAAAGGCGCTCCTCCTCAGTGGCTACCGCTGTCGCTGCAAAGCGGGACAGCTCCAAGAAATGCATGCAGTACGCGCTCACAGTCATCGTCCCTTGGCGGAGAGTGTGGAACTCCCGCCTCCTCTGGTCCTGCCACGTCTGGGGAAAGCACTGCTCGCAGAAGAGGGTGACGAACTGGTCCCACGTCGGCTTGTCCCTCTCCTGTCCCCGGGCTGCCCTCCACCACCGGTGTGCCGCACTCTCCAGCTGGTATGTGGCAAAGGCCACGCGGCACTCCACCAGGGGGCGAAGGGTGTCGAAGATCTTCTCCAGCTGCTCAAGCCAGTCCTCTGCCTCGGTCGGGTCCTCATCCCCCTTGAAGGAGGGGGGCTTCAGCTTCCGGAACTGTCCGAAAAGCTCGAAGTGGCGCTGTAGGGGAGGTGCTGGTGCACCTTAAGGCGAAGGTGCCTCATGTACAGAAGTGTCAGAGGAAGGTGGGGGCGGTAGGGGCCCATCCCCTCCCTCGTGTCCAGCGCCGCGTCCGTCGCATGGTCCAACAGAGGACTCTCCCTCTGCAGCCCCAGGAGGAGGTGCTCGGGGCGGTGGGTGGAGCTCCTCTCGTACAATATCCCGTATCAGTCTGGCGAGGTCCTGGGCCTGGATGCCAGGGAGTGGTGGAAGGTCCACCGAGACGTCAACGACAGCACGTCCACCTCGCCGACCTCACCCTCGGCCGTGCCCGCGGCCAGTCTCGCCAGTCCCGCGACGAGGCATCTCCTGCAAGGAGACGCGAAACAAAATGGAAACGTCAGAACAGACGGTACCTAACAAAACTTCTAAGAGCTCATGTGAAGAGATATGTTGTGGTGGCTATTCTAGCTATAAACATGTGAATTGGTTATTTTCCAGTCAGTTGATTCACTTCTCGGGACGACCTTGCTCTGATACCATCTTCTAACGACCCGGTTCCCGAGTCCCTACGAGACACGAGAACCGAACCGACTCGACTAATCCCAAGACCTAGTCGTCCAATGAGGAAGTAATCAAAAGAGCAGTAAAATAAACCACATTTAGCATGAATATAACAAACAGTAAGGAAGTACAGCAGTAAGGAAAGAAACTACTACAGTAGATACCACCACAACAGTAGAACAACATTTATCATATAACAAGAACTGCAGGTAAAGAAAGTACAGCGGAAACAAAAACTACTCACTAGAACAGAAACAAAAGAGGTATAAAAGACTGTGGTAAACTCTACTGGACCCTACTCGGCCCAGCGTCCCCTGCAGCCGTCGACCCTGGCTGCTCAACACCTGGTCCTGAAAAGGTAACGAGTGTAACACGTCAGCAAAACGCTGAGTAGAGTGGCAAACAACTAAAGGCAACAGTAGAGTGTACAGTAGCTGTTATGTTCTATTACTTCCTTTATTTACAACTTTCAATTTTCTCACTATTTCATTTATTTCTCAGATCCTTTACTTGATCTCGAATGCCTCCTGGGAACGATCTTGATTGCAGTCTTTTCCAAAAGTAGAAGTAGCACGTGGTGCTCTCCTGGCCGGGAGAGTCCCCCGTGGTGATCCTGCCCTCAGTCAACCACCCCAAGGTCACTGATAGACGTAACGTGACTACGGCATGCGCGATAAACGCACAGGTAGCTAGCCCGCACTGGCACGCGGTCAGTCGTTTCCGTTAACGGGTGCGCCCAAAGCACCGCATGGAACCAGGGCAGAGCCCTCTCAGTAACAGGGGTCCAACCCCTCCACAGTAACCAAACCGGGGCCTTGCCCCTCCACAGTCCGCGCACCCTCGCCTGACTACCCTGGTTTGCCCTAGTGGGCCTAACAAGTCGGTGAAGGAGGCTAGCAGAACCCCGGGGCCCGTGGGGTAGCTAGTACTCTCCTAACACTAGTAGCTCTCCTCGGTACTATGTACACGAGGGCCAACAAGTCGGTACAGAGCGGCCAATCCTAACCCCGGGTCCCTGGGGCGGCTGGCCCCACTCTGCACTAAACAGGTACAGGTACTTCCCTTGGTACTGCATACCCAAGAGACAGTACAAACTACATCTCAGTTCCATTCCTTTTTCTTTCCAGGAGTTCCACTCCTAATTCCCCGTAGGGTTTCAGCTCTTTATCTCAGAACATCATATGTTTCACTTTCCAGTTTCACGTTCTCACAATCCATGATCTCAATCATGTTTCTTTATTCATAACAGGCAGCTGTTAGTTCAATTTACAGGCAGCTTTATATTCCTTTCCATTTTTCCAAGACTGCAGTATTATACATTCCACTGGTTTTTCCATCCTAGGGTTCATGCCACATCCTAGGATCTAGCATACAACTAGTTTTCCAGCCCTAGGATTCATGCATCACCTAGGAGCTATCATTCCATACATTTCTCATTCCTAGGATTCATGCAATGTCCTAGATTCTAGTTATGGTTCCATACTTTAACAGATTTTAATAATAAACTTAAGCCACTCTACCAGGTACAACGGGAGTAATGGGGCCGTGATCGGGAATCCCGCGTGCCTCCGCGACTCTCAAGACTGCAACTGAACGAGGTCCTATCACAAGGATCAAACACAAGGAGTATCTCAAAACAGTGTATAGCTACTGTAGACGGGTAGAGGAATTAATTCTGAAAAGAACGCAACTCGAATCACGGAAAACGGAGCCCAAACGGACCCTAAACGGGTCGAAAAGGACGATACTGTGCAAAATCAGACATCTGGAACTTCTTCCAGACGTCTTAAACAGTGGATCAGAGAATTACCTATTCAGTGTGGTTTCCCAGACATCCAGAAGTCTGCAGGGACGTCTGTCCTAGCTCCCGGACGTCCGATGGTCACCCCGGACGTCTGGAGGTCACTTTCGCTGTCTGGTACAACTTCCAGACGTCTGATTCGCAAAGGATGGCGAATCAACGAACCTGCGCACAGCCAACTCCCTCCCTTAGTACGGTCGGTCGACAGGAAGGAAGAAGAAAGCGGAATACACACATTTCAGACGTCTGTATGAGCTACCAGACGTCGTCCTCGCCGTCTGCCTATCAACCCAGACGTCTGATTCTGGAAATTTTTCCAGAATCAGGGCGCTACTCATCCTCCGCCCGCGTCGCACCTCGTGCGCCTGCTGCTCAGACTGCAGCAGGTGCCTCTCCGCGTCGTTCCGCGCCCCCTGCGCCCTCCGCCGGCCGGCCAAGCCGCTCCGGCGAGCTCGCCCTCACGGCAGATCTCCGCTCTCGCACACCGCACCTCCTCCGCGCTCACTGCAACCGCCGCTGCCGTCCTCGCGCTCGCTCTCGCGCACAGGAAGGAGAAGAAGGAGGAGACGGTGGAGACGGGAGGGGAGGCGTGCCTTTTAAGGCCGCGCGAGGAGGAGAGAGGAGCGTGGCAGGTCACCTGCGGCCGCAGAGAGAGAGAGAGGGAAAAAGGGAGAGGGAGAGGAATCGCGGATCTACGCGCACAGGTGCGCAGACGAATCTTTCGTGCGAAAATAACTGTTTTCCAGACGTCTGGAAATGATCCCAAACATCTGGGAAGACGTCTGGATGTGATCCCAGACGTCTGGTCCGACGTCTGGGCCTCCTCCCAGACGTCTTAAAAGACGTCTGGGGCACGCATTTGTTACAATTGTAGATCGACTGGCTAATTGCAGGGTAACCTCGATGGGTTTTAATTCACCGATCTGAAATTCTTCAAATAAACTCATGGGAATAATATTAACTGAGGCACCAAGATCAAGGAGGGTGCGATTAGAGGTAGTGTCATTAATAATTATAGAAATTAAAGGTGCCCCCAGATCCTTCATCTTAGGAGGTAGCTTACTCTATATGATAGAGCTTACTATCTCCGAAAGATTCACCTATCCTAGATTTTTGGCCTGCCTTTTAGGAGTACAAATCTCCTTCAAAAATTTGGCATAGGCAGGTATATATTTGATGGCATCTAGGAGAGGAATATTGATATGAACTTGCCTAAATAGATCCATGAGTTCTTCTGTAGTGGGCTCAGATTTCTTTTTTTTGTTGGTGGTGGGGTGGAGAGCTTGTGGGAAAGGGATAGGAATCTTGTCTTGAGATTTTTGTATTTCTTTCTCTTCCTGATGGGGAGGTGGGGAGTCAATTTGCACAGGTATTTCACCAGGTTTGTGTGAAGGCCTGGGATAAGTGGTGGTTTTCCCACTCCTTGAAGTAACTGCATGTGCAGTTGGGTTATTATTTGGAGGAGGTGGGGGGCCTGTGATTGCAGAAACCTGGGAGGCTATTGAGGTGGTGGATTAGGAGGAGGTTGATTCGGATAGTGTGGAGTTGTGCTCGTATAATGGTTCCCTTGGTGATTAAGGTTGGGCATGGGTTGGGACGGAAGATGTCCTGCAGGTCTTTGCGTGGGAGTAACCCCAATCTGATTGTTCAGATTTGTGATGGTGCAGATTACTTCCGTCATTTTTGTTTGCATTTCCTGTAGGGTTTGCATCATCTGGGCATTGATGTCTTGTTGAGATGGCCCAGGATGGGAGATTGGATTCGACCCATACCCATTAAAATGACATGGTTGGGAAGAAACCTGATTATTCCAGGAGTAGTTCGGGTAATTTTTCCAATTGGAAGAATTTTTAAAGGGCTCCTGGATGGTAGAAATATTTTGACTAGGGTTAAGATCTGGATAATTGTAATTCCCTAGTGAATCATGGGCAACCTCAAAATAATCAGCAGGAGTAGTGTTGAGATTGTGCAAATTTTCTCTTCATGGAAAGTTAGGTTGGGTTAGATGTGGGTTTGGAGCTTGGGTTTATGTGGTCAGTCTTTCCTCAATTTTCTTTTGATTAATATGCATCTGGTTGAGTTTTTGAGCGATCATTTGAAGATCATCTTGGGTGACAGGGATAGATTGAGTGCCTATTTCATGAACACCGAACTGCGGGTTTTGGGTTCTGCAAAATGTGTTCATGGAAGCTTGATTAAATGAGTTTTCACTCATTTCTTCAAACAGGTACGTAGGCACTTTTGGCATCTTTATTTAAGAAGTTGCCGCCACACAAGGCGTCGACAAAATGTCCGATTTGATCTTCTAATCCATGATAGAAGATTTGCACAAGCTACCATAAAGGAATCTTGTGGTGCGGGCAACTTCTTAAGAGATCTTGAAATCATTCCCAAGAATCATGGAAGGTCTCACCAGATTTTTGGTGAAAGGTCGTAATAGATCTTCGCAGGGAATTGGTACGACCTATGGGAAAGAATTTCTTGAGGAAGGTGATCTTGAGCTGAGGCCAAGTTGTGAGGGGTCGGCCAATGGTCCTGAACCAATAAGCGGCCTTATCTTTAAGAGATAATGGAAAAAGCCGCATCAGCCATATGTCTTCTTGCACATTTCGGGAATGGGTTGTTTGTGCAAGAAGAGTCAGCTCTTCAAGGTGGCTGAAAGGGTCTTCCCTAGGAATGCCATGAAAGTGTTTAATTAGGTTCAGGACAGCAGGCTTGATCTCAAAGTCCCCCTCTGGTATGACCACCCCTAGTCGTTCCTCATAATAAGATGGATCATAAAAACCTTTTAGAGGAAGAACAGGCTGCTAACAGAGTGGTGGGTTTGGCTTTTGATTGGCTAGGTTTTGGATGTTCCTAGTCAATGTTTATTGATTGGAATTTAATTTATCAATCTGCTCAGCCATCAATTTTAAAAGATCAGGTAGGGGGTCTTGATGTTGTGTTTAGGGCAATTCAAGATTAGGGAGCTCCAAGTGTGGGATGTTAAAGTGGGTGGGTTTTGGGTGGAATGGTTAGAATTAGGGTTAGTGGTGGGTTAGAGGTAAGGTTAGAGGTGGAAGTAGAAGGGCTAGTGGACCCATTTTGTTGGTTTTCCATTTTTTTAGAAGGAGAAGAAGATAGAGAAAGTGGTCTTTTTGCACGGGGGGCGAAATCAAATGGTCCTTCCAAGTGCGGATTTTGAGACCGTCGCCCATGCATAAAATGGAAGAACGGGAGGGGAGGAGAAGAGAAAGAGATGAGAGAAAGTGTGCAATTCAAACAAACAAAGCTAGACCTAACTTAAGTGTGACTCCCTAATAGTAAACCTAAGACTTGGTCTATGTAGGAAATAAGTAGTCAATAGTGAATACCCGTTCTGTCAACAAATCTTGCCAAGTTGCTTAAGGGGAGGTTTGGGCCCAAACGTTTCCTAGGGAAAACCCCAGGTGCTTGTACAAACTTACGTCTGGTCGTTTGACATGGCCCTTCAGCCTGAACACCTGATATAGATGACAAAATTGGTACTAACTAAAGAAAACTTAAGACCTAGATAGCAAGCCTAAGTTGATGAAGCCTTTGGGGTCAAGTTGCTACAAGTTTTAATTAGGTCTAGGATATTGCAGTACACACGAAATGTGGAGGGCGTGACTTGGGTTTTTGCCCTGTTGTTTCGATTTTTTCTTTTTGTGTGTGTGCAGGAATTGGAGAGTGGCACCAATGAAAATAAAGTTGTGACATAATTTTTTTGTATTTATGTCTTTTAGGATTCAATTTAATTGAATGTGTTTTAGGGTTTCTCTAGTTAAATTTTCAAACAAGTTTGAAAATCCACAATCAAAGGAAAAATAAGTTGTATGGGTGATTGTATATTTCCTTTAAATTGAGTCTCTAAAAGGAAAGAAGGAAACCCTAATCCAATTGTCCCTAAGACAAAATTTCAACTACCAATGAGTTATTTTTAGTCTTTCTGAATAGATAGTGGTCCAAACAATGCAACCAACACAACTACCTTGAGTGAAACCAAACAGGGATTCCAAAAAATGTTTTTGTAAGATTTTAGGAATTTTTTTAATAATTGTTTTGAATTTTTAATTGTACTGGTGTCAAAGTCCAGAAATGATACCCGTAGGTATTGTGGACTTTTCAGTATTATCACTGACCTTAGAAAATTTTTGTGATTTTATATGAAGTGTAAAATTTCACAAGGATTCTAGCAAGTTAAATTTCACAAAAATTAGATAAGCATAAAAATTCTAAAAATTTACGGACAGTAGCAAAATAGGAAGATTAGAGGGTGTGACCCCTCTATAGTCCACGAATTTTTAAAAATTAAATGCAAATTCAATTGGTCTGAAATTTGGTACAGATGTTCTTAACTTAATTGGAAATCACTGTATGAAATTTTATGATTTTAGGGGGCCTGTGGTGTTAAGAATCAATTTTTCAAATCCGGACAGAAATCTGGATCCGAAAAATAGAACACCAATACTTGCAATGGAGTGGTGTTAAAGAAGCATTCAAGCAAACAATGGATTTTAAAATGCACCACTCCACTTAGTTAAGTTGTTTATGGTTCTGAAAGCCAAGTTTACTATATTTTGGTAGTTTTTTTAAGTTAAGTGTGACAAGTGATGGGGAACGAACCTGAAATCCACGGGAAGAAAAGGAACTTTAGGCTTTCGCTTCCAAATTCCCACCTTCCCGCTGTAATGCCTGCACACACGAAAGAAAGAAAGAGAAGGGGATGAGATCCACTTCAAGCAAGAGAAAATTAACTAACGCAAAGCCGTGCCTCCCCGGCAACGGCGCCAAAAAAGTGATAGCAAAAATACGCGGTTTGTTAATTAGGTAATTTAGTGTCGTTGCAACGCGTAAATACTCTTTCGCTTTTAAATTTATATCCTAGATAGTGGGGTACCTAGGGTCGTCCAAGGAGGCCAAATATTTGTAAAATTGATTCTCTTTCTTACAAAATATATCTCAACTTTCTTTTTGGTATTTTTTAATATATCATTTTTATGTTTTTGAAATTAAGGCAACATGCGAAATTGTGGTGGGAAAATGACTTACACTTCAACTCAATATACTACTTCTAAAGTGGCAAGTAGAGCCTCTCCCTAAGCTCACTCTAGGCAAGTGGAGGCCTAGAATAATTAGGGAGAGGGAGTGAAAAATGCTAAAAACAAAGCAAATAAAAATGCAAATAAAGAAATTGCAAAGAAGGCAACCAGATTAATGAAAAAGTGTTTTACAAAAAAAGTCTAGTAGAGGAATGATTCTACTACTAGAAAATTGTAATAAAAAAATGCAAACACAAATCCTCTAGATAGATGGTGAAGCAGAGGGCTTCTTGCTCCAAGCTTGGTAGCTCCCAAGCTTTAAAAGAGTCCTCCAACTCCTTCCTTGCTATGCTCTGCCAAGGTGATGTCCTCCAAGGCAAGCCCTAAAGGGGCGTGCCCTAAGCTTCTCTCCAAGGGTGGATGTCCACCCTAGGTGCTTCTCCTTTGCCTGGCCATCCTCCTTGAAGTAGAAAAGTCCTCCTCCTTGGTGTGGCCCAAGTTGAAGAGAGTGGGGAGAAGAAGGCACCAAAAGGGCTGGTGATGTGCCCCTTTAAACTTCTTCGCTACTCCTTCTTCTTGGCCGTAGGTGTAGGTGGTATGGGTAGCAAAATACACTAATGGAGGATGCTCCCAAATGGTGGTAGGTGGTGGCTTTTTATAAAGTAGGAAGGGGGCTAAGGTGACTCTTGGAATGGAGGGCTATGATGGAGAGATGGAGGAGGTTGGGGATCCTATGGCTAAGGACAATTGGCGCCAACCCAAGGGACACCTAGGGTGTGGTTATGGGTGGTGGCACCCATTGATGTTGGCACCAAAATGGCTTCTAGAAGCGGGTCCTAGGTGGCACCAAGAAGGGTTCTAGAAGGAGGGGTAGGTGGGTGGCTAGGATGGGTTGTAGGGTTAGGTGTATGGTGGATGTGGGGGTGGATGTTGGCACCAAAAGGAGGGGTAGTTGGGGTTAGGTTTTGGCACCAAAATTGGTGCCTTTTGCTGGTGATGATGGGGTGAAGAGGTGGCGAGGAGGTGGCTCCAACTTGAGTAGGATAGCTGGCTTAGGTAGGGCTTAAGTTGGTGGAGCTAGCTAGGGTTAAATTGAAGGTGGTGGATGGCCAAAGAGCTGGTTGCTAGCTAAGCTAAGCTAAGATAAGCTAGCTTAGCTAGCTATGGAGTTGAGGAGGAGGTATTGGATCTAGGGTTTGAGGAGAGGAGCTGAGGAGGAGAAGTCTGGAGTAGGAACTGAAGCTGGCAGCTGCTGAAGAGGCTGGTATGGAGCTACTCTAGCTGGCTTAGCTTGCTAGTTCTTTGCTAGCTGCTAAGCCAAGCTAAAGTGAGCTGGCTTCTACCATAATGAGCTAAGGTGAGCTGGGTCTGGTGCTCCTGGGGAGGATCAAGCTGGTTGAGGCAGTTAAGGTAGCTTTGCTCAACTGAGTTTAGCTAAGCAGAATCCCCGGGAGCTGGACTTGAGCTTCCTGAGCTGAGATGAGTACTTCTTCAGCTGGTTGGAGTTGAGTGGAGCTGGATGTAGCTGGGTCTAAGTTGGGGTGAACTCCAGTCAACTCAGCTGAGCTAGCTGGAGCTCCCTGTGGACTAGTGGGAGCTGAGATGGGTTAGACTCAGCTAAGTCGAGCTGGATCTGAGCTGACTTGAGCTAGGGTGAGCTAAGATGAACTCTCTTGAGCTACCATTAAGCTAAGATTAGCTGAATGGAGCTGGGATGAACTAACTCTTGTTCAAGTGAGCTAGGTTCCAACTGTGGTGAGTTGGATCAAGCTGAGTTCCAGCTAGTCTGAGCTTCTCCTTCACCATTTTCCTTCTTGAGTGCTAGGGTTTTTGGGATCCGTATGTCTGTTCATCCCTAACACTCCCAAAAACATATCAAAAGGACAATAAAAAATGCAATGCATGCCTAACCTAATTTATGCCTAAATGCAGCCAAAAAGCCCATTTGTGGAGTAAAATCCTAAGAGCTAGGTTTGTTTTAATGCATAAGAATGATGATAAACTGGCATTCATCATATACTGGTTCTGTGCTGTGCTTTAGGTGCACCCATTAATGGAAACGACTAACCGCATGCCAGTGCGGGGTAGCTACCCGTGTGTTTATCACGCGTGCCATAGTCACCGTTACGTCTATCAGTGTCCTTGGGGTGGTTGACTGAGGGTAGGACCACCACGGGGGACTCTCCCGACCAGGAGAGCACTACATGCTACTTCTACTTTTTGGAAAAGACTACAATCAAGATCATTCCCACGAGGAACATTCAAGATCAAGAGAAAGATCTGAGAAATAATTCAACAAAGAGTAAACAGAGGAATAAAGAAAGAAATTAAAAACAACAGCTACTTGTCCACCTTTACTATTTTCTTAGCTAGCTGGTTGCCGCTCTACTGAGCGTTTCGCTGACATGTCACATTTGTTACCTTTTTCAGGACCAGGTGTTGAGCAGTCAAAGCCTGCGACTGCGGAGGGTGCTGGGACTAGTAGAGCCCAGTAGTTGTACTTTTGTTGTATCGTATTTTTGTAGTAGTGAGTATTTCTGTTTCACCTTGTACTCTTTTATTGAAATCTTCATATTTATGTAGCTGTTTTTAATTCTCTACTATTGTGGTGGTATGTAGTGTAGTAGTTCTTTTCTTTACTGTTGTACTTTTGTTATTGTTAGTTACATGCATGGTGAATGTGATTTATTTTACTGCTTTTTGGTTACTTTCTCGTTGGGCAATTGGGTCTTGGGATCAGTCAAGTCGGTTCGATTCTCGTGTCCTGTAGGGATTTGGGAACTAGGTCGTAACACCCCTGAATCCAAATCAAAATAAAAACCTGAATCCACCTATTTCTAATCTTGATTTTGAATATCTAAATCAACAGGAATCAGTTGCGAATAACCAATAATTAATGATCTATCTGTCCAAAATTCACAAGCATCTTCTTCTTCTCATGCGGGTATTAACTCTATTACAACCTGCGATGGAACTTCCACTAGGGATCCAGTTTTTCCAAGGAACCTACCCCAAGACCCTAGTACATCAAGATTAACCCCTGTTTCTACATCTGGAAGAGGTGCAGAACCCGATCCTGCAATTCCTGCTAATTTGCAAGATCAGGATAACACCTCAGTAGAACAGGAAACCCACGCCCCATTCCCAGAAGCTTTGAAGAAGACTAGGAAACAAAAACAACCTGTTACATTAGATGAAGATTTGATTAAGATTTTTGAACAAGTGCATATTAATATCCCACTCCTGGATGCTATCAAACACATTCTGACTTACGCAAGATTTCTTATGGAATTGTGTACTCCTAAGCATAAGTCAAGGAAAGGAAGCACTGTTGTACTTTCAGAGCATGTGAGCTCTATTATTTCAAGTACGCTTCCTTTAAAAAAGAAAGACCCAGGATCTCCATTTATTTCCTGTATAATTGGGAGTCAGTGTTTTAATAGAGTCCTCCTAGACTTAGGAGATTCTATTAACCTCATTCCTTTCTCTTTGGTAAAACATTTTCAAATAGAAAACCTTAAGTCTACCAATGTGACATTACAATTAGCTGATAGATCCATTAAGTCACCAAAAGGAATGTTGGAGGATGTTATTGTAAGAGTTCAGGATTTTTATTTCCCTGTAGATTTTATTGTTCTTGATATGGAAGTACACGAACACATTAAAGACACCCCAATTATCTTAGGGAGACCCTTTTTGGCTACTGCAAAAGCCAGCATTGATTGTGAATTAGGAAAGATTCAATTGAAATTTTGGGAGAAGACAATTAAGTTAGATATATTTAGAGCTTCTAGTGGATTTGATTGTGAATGGATTGAGGAAATAAAATCAATAGAAGTTTTTGAGGATGACATTAGTTCTCTAGATTTAGAAGACACATCTTTTGATATCTTATACCCTCAAAGCAATGAAACATTATTAGAATCTCTATTCAATCCTGAATTTGACTCTGAATCTGAATCACTTTCCACAATTGAGAATCCCACCCCAAATCCTGTTGTTGATTCAACTCCTATGCTTGAATTGAAACCATTGCCTGATAATCTAAAATATGTATATCTCGAATATGATCAAACATATCCTATAATAATCAATTCTCATCTCTCTGAATCACAAGAATCCAAATTGATCAAAGTACTTCGAGAACACAAGAAGGCAATTGGGTGGACTTTACATGATCTCATCGGGATAAGCCCCAATTTTTGTACTCATCGCATCTATATTGAAGATGGGGCACGAACTTCAAGACAAGCTCAAAGACGCCTAAATCCTAATTTTAACGAGGTCATTAAGAAAGAAATAATCAAGTGGTTTGATGCTGATATTATTTATCCTATATCTGATAGCCCTTGGGTGAGTCCAATTCAAGTGGTACCTAAAAAGGCAGGACTCACCATAATCAAAACTGAATCTGGAGAAACCATTCCCACACGAATTGCAAATTCATGGCGGGTTTGTATAGATTATCGAAAACTGAATTCTATTACAAAGGACCATTTTCCTTTACCATTCATTGATCAGATCCTTGAGAGATTAGCTGGTAATAGGTTCTTCTACTTTTTAGATGGCTACTCTGGATATAATCAAGTTGCAATTTATCTCGAAGATCAAGAGAAAACAACTTTCACCTACCCCTTTGGAACCTTTGCTTTCCAAAGAATGCCATTTGGGCTTTGCAATGCCCCGCGACTTTTTAGCATTGCATGTCAGCCATTTTTACTGAAATGGTGGGTGAATATATGGAGGTTTTTATGGATGATTTTTCAGTCTTCGCGGAGACATTTGATATTTGCTTGGATAATTTGTTGAAGGTTCTAAAAAGATGTATTGAGGTTAACCTTGTCCTTAGTTGGGAGAAGAGCTATTTTATGATTCCTGAGGGCATAGTACTTGGTCATCTCGTATCTGAGTGGGGTATCCAAGTAGATCGAGCCAAGATCAATCAAATTGTAAATCTTCCAATTCCTGACTCGATCAAAGGCATTAGATCATTTCTCGGGCATGTGGGATTTTATAGAAGATTCATCCTTGATTTTTCAAAAATTGCCCGACCACTCACAAACCTCCTCACAAAAGATGTGATTTTTGAGATGGATGAGGAGTGTATTCTAGCATTTAAAACTTTGAGAGACAGAGTTACATAGGCTCCAATTTTGCAACCACCTAATTGGGATTTAGCATTTGAAATCATGTGTGATGCATCAGATTATGCAATAGGAGCTATTTTAGGATAGAAAATTGAGAAGAATCCGGTGGTAATTTACTATGCTAGTAAAACATTGAATGAGACACAAAGGAATTACACAGTTACAGAGAAAGAGTTACTAGCAATAGTATTTGGATTAGAAAAATTTAGATCTTACATACTCGGATCTCAAATCATAGTGTACTCTGATCACTCAGCTATTTGACACCTTCTAGCTAAGAAGGACACAAAACCTAGGTTAATCAGATGGATCTTTCTTTTGCAAGAATTTGACCAAGAAATTCATGATAAGGCGGGTAGGAAAAATGTTGTTGTAGATCATCTATCCTGTCTTCCTTCTAATACAATCAAATCATCTCCACCAATTACAGAACACTTTCCTGATGAACACCTTTTGACTATATCCACATATCTTCCTTGGTATGCAGATATTGTTAATTATTTGGTTACACATCAATTCCCGCCAGATTTGGACGGGAATTGCAAATCAAGACTCAAAGCAAAAGCCAAATACTATTTTTGGGAAGATCCATATCTTTTTAGACTCTGTAATGATCAAATCATCAGGCGTTGTGTCACCTTTTCTGAAATTGATTCTATCCTATCTTTTTGTCATGACTAGGCCTGTGGTGGTCACTTTTCTGGTAGAAAGACCACTGCAAAAGTTTTGCAATGCGGGTTTTATTGGCCCACGTTATTTGTTGATTCTCAGACTTATTGTAAGGCATGTAGTCGTTGCCAAACACTTGATGGCATGTCTCAAAAAGACATGATGCCTTTGAACCCGATTCTAGTTGACTGGTCGATCTTTCGCTTTTAAGTCGGTTGCAGTTTAATGTGGTGGAAAAATCGACTGATCAATATTTAAGAAGAAATAACCACTCGCAGAGGAGCGGGTCGTATCCATAGGGAGGTAATGACATATTAAAATTCGCACCAATTAAAAACGTTCGTTCGTAGTTAGTTTGGACAAGAATCAAGCCAAGATTGCCTTTAGATTAAGGTTTAAGCAAGAAACAATGCTGAAATGGAAATTATGAGAAACTGGAGGATATTTTCCACAATGCAGAATCAATAAAATATCATTAAAAAGTGACAACGGCATAAAATGTAATTTATAATTGATGGTTTACTGTAGCAAAATAGGGGAATTTTTCCCCTTTGTCTTGCGCGACGAGGAGCGGATGGCCGAGCGCGGGAAGCTCAGAGGAGGTCCCTTGGACCGAGGGCTTCGAATCGGTGGTGGCGGCGAGTCGCACGGCGGCCGGAGGTGGCCGGACGAGCTCCGGCGGAGGTGCTGCAGCCGGTGAGCTTGCACGGCTGTTAGCGTGAGATCTGCTCGCGCATTGCTGCTGACGGCTCTGCAGGCACGGGGGTGAATGGCGTGGATTGCAGGCACTGTTGGAGGGTGCAGGCGCGTGGGCGAAGCGCTCTGCAGGCGCGGGTGAATGGTGCTTGCAAGTGGCAGGCGCGAGTGGAGGCGTGCTCGGTTGTGCGGGTCTGCAGGTGCGGTTGGAGGAGGGCGCTGCAGCCGGTGAGTGTGTGGAGATGGTGTGAGCTGCAGGCGCGTGGAGAGTGGGTGCGGTTGGAGGGTGCTGGTGCGGTTGAGCTGAAGGTTGATGGGCACGTGTGCGTTTGAAGGATGCAGCAGGCTGAGGAAGGCGTGGCTGTTGGAGGTGAGGGGATGGACTGCAAATGGGTACGCAGGAAAGTGGGTGGAGGCATGTGGGTAGCTTCAGACGTCTGGGAAATTTCCCGGATGACTTAAGTTATTGAAAGGGTGGCTGAATCAGTAGCTCGGTGGTGGTGGTCGGCGACGACGGCGAGGGAGATGCACGCTAAGGTGCTCATGGTGATGCGGCGAGCTTCGGATGGCGGTGTGGCCTATCACACCACATGCCTACGGTGATGGAGACTCGTCGCCACAGTAGAGGCCGGCGGTGTGGAATGGAAGAGAGAAGTTCTCTCTGCACAGTGGTGGGTCGGTGGCGGAGGCCTGCCTCGCTCAGCATCCTCTCTCCTCCTTTTGTAGCGGCCTGCACAAATTTGAATGGAGAGGCGGGAGCAGATCCACCTTCTCCGCCAATCCATGAATGCGCTTTTAGTGAGGCCGTGCTGTTGCTGAGAAGAAGAAGAATAAAGGATGTTATTAAAATATTATGGTTATTTACATACAAACCCTCAAGTTTTATGTTAACTAAAACAATGTACTTAATTAGTTAACTAATTAGATGAATGGCATTCTAAGCTAATTCTAAATGCACTTAAAATATGAATGCAATGTATGGATTATGTAATTAAATTAAAAATATGAATTAATCTATTTACATCCTAATTTATGCTAAATAAATGTTAGAATTATCCTAATGTTTAGGCATTTAAATGCTTAAATAGCCCACAACTATGGGCTAATCACTAGTCTGTGAAATCTTTGACATTTAGGGCATAGATTTTATGGGTCCGTTTCCATCCTCTTTTGGCTTCCATTATATTTTACTTGCTGTCGACTATGTTTCTCGTTGGATTGAAGCCATACCCTTACGCACAAACAACCATCTAGTTGTCATTCCTTTTATACAGAGTCACATTTTCGCTCGTTTTGGGGTACCTCATGCTATTATTTCTGACAGCGGTTCCCATTTTATTAACACCCAGTGTAAACATTTACTTAGAAAATATGGGGTTACACATCGTATTTCTACACCTTATCTTCCCCAGACTAATGGGCAAACCGAGGTCTCTAATCGGGAGATCAAAAAGATCCTTCAAATGACAATTCGACCCAATAGGAAGGATTGGTCTTCCTGTTTAGATGAGGCTTTGTGGGCTTATAGGACTGCCCACAAAACACCAATAGGCATGTCACCATACAGACTTGTTTATGGGAAACCCTGTCATCTTCCCATAGAAATTGAACACAAGGCCTATTGGGTAATTAAAGCCTGCAATTTAGACCTCTTGAAGGCTGGTGAAAATCGTAGGTTGCAGCTTAGTGAACTAGAGGAATTACGTCATGATTCCTATGAAAGTTCAAAGCTGTATAAGGAGAAACTTAAAGCCTTCCATAACAAATTCATTTCTCGCAAGTCCTTTGCACCTGGTCAAAAGGTGTTGTTATTTGATGCTCGTTTGAAGCTCTTCCCGGGTAAACTTAGGTCTAAATGGCAAGGGCTATTTATTGTAGTTAGATGCTTCGACAACGGAGCTATTGAAATCACTGAACCCGACAAGGATCAACCCTTCAAAGTCAATGGTCAATGTCTTAAACATTTCTTGGAATCACATCCTTTGTGTCTTGTTGGAGAATGTTACCGGCTCCACTAGGGTTTTCTATCCATCCACCACACTTGTACATAGTTGTTTCCTATTTTTATCCTTTTTGATTTTCTTATACAGTAACTTTTAAAATTTCACTCCATATCATATTGATTACCTTCATTTAGTCCGACAGACCACTCTAACCTTTGGTCAGATTGAAATCGTCCGCATAGAGATTTTTAATCTCCTCTTTTCGACTCCTTCCATCACCCTATACTAAATGAAGTTAATATTTTTTTCACCCTTCTTACAATGAGGACATTGTAAAATTTTGGCTTGAGGGGTGTTGAAGTGAAATTTTCACTCTAAGTGTTGATTTAAAAAATAAAAACACATAAAAATTAAATATCCACCAAATGTAAGAAAAATAAAAATCTAAAAATGATAAAAATTTTAAAAATACAAAATTTTCATAAAAATTTGAAAATTTTTAAAAGAAAAATCATAAAAATTGAAAAAATCTTATACACATAAAATAAAAATATATAAATACAAAAATTTAAAAGGAAAATTCATAAAATTAATAAAAGTTGTTTATTCATTATTAAGAAAGAAGAAAAGAAGAAGAATGTATATGTATATTATAATTAAGAGCTTTAATTTACTTTTAGGTTAGAAGTTTAAAATGTATATCGAATATATATATAAGTATTTAAGAGCATTCAATTCTTAATTAGATTTTTACTTAAACATTTTGTAAAAACACACTTTTGTGTTTAAAATTTTTAAAATAAGATTTTATTTAAATTTAGGAATCTTTTAAATCTTTTAAAGATTTATTTTTCTATTCTTACTTGAATTAAGAAACTAAGTGTGTTAAGATTTTAAACTTAAGTTTTGGAATTGAATTATAACTTTTTAATCAATTAGATTAAGTAATCTTTTGATTTTTGAAAATTTGATTTTATCATAAAGTTAAGTAAAGGGCCAGATATTCAGAGTTAATTAGATAGAGAGTTGGTAGAATTTTAGTTTACAAAACTTACAAGCTAGAGATAAATAACTAGACTTGGTAAATTTTGTTTCGATGGATCCTATAGGAGGAAACTAAAAATTTAAAGAACCTAAGAGTAAAGGGTGTTGTTGTCCAAGCTCTGGCTTGAGAGCAAAGTAACCTAAACATCTAAAATTCACTCACATAGAATTGTCTTGTTGACATCTGAGACCACGAAAACACAGAGGTTAACAGATCAATTCTGAATCCTCTTTAGTCCAAGGATTTCCACAGGGTGGTTCTTGAAATGGCGAAGGATGTGCCACTCAACTAGTAAAAGGATTTGGAGAATAATGTTAGTAAGAAAAATGAGAAGGGGGGAAAAGAAAAAAAGAAAAGAAAAGAAGAAAGAAAAAGTAAATAAAACACCCTACAGTTAAGTGCCTCGCTAAAAGTGGGTACTTATGCAGTTTTCCATAAATAAATAAAAGCATCTCGTTACAAATGGATGCTACCCTTCCTTCCATCAAAAATAAAAAGAACACCACGCTACAAATGGGTGCTCTAACCCATAGAAAAAGAGAAAAAAAAATATATGGAGAAAAAAATATTAGGAATAAGAGACCCAGTGGTCCACCGGGGAGATATACACAAAAGGTGTTGACCTCGGGATAGAAAATTGGTGAGGAGAAAGCAACCAAACCAGAGTAAGGCCAAGTCAAAGGCTTGAATTGGAATAATTGGGATTGGAAAGTGATGTCTTAAGATTTGGATTTTTGTAAGTTTGGATGTCTTTAGGACAATTCTCTTCACTAAGCACAGATGTTTTAAAATCATAGCTACTGAACCTTGGTATTGGGCTGTGAGGCCTAAGAAATTGGCTTTTAAAGATTTTAAGTTGAGACCTAAAGGAGAAGAATTGACAGAATCGTAGGTCTAGAAGTTAATCTTTAGTGCTGTAGGCTAGTAAATTACAGTTTTACTACTCTAAGTTCGATTAATAATGAGTATTTGGTTAATTTGCTTAAACTTATATTGATAAAAGTCAAATATCATAAACAAGAGATTAACTTAAATCTATTTAAGTTTTTGAGTTAAAATTTAATTCTCAATCCTTAAGTTTCATTTTTGTTAAAACACTTTGTATTCTAATTTGAGTTAAGAATAGTTACAAAGATTAAGAGTTTTTGAAGAATTTTAATTTTGAATAAAATTCTTGTTTACAAATTATTTTAAGTGTGTTTTGAAAATGTTATAACTATAAGTCTAAGTAAGAAAATTTTCACACATGCTCTAAGCATTAATCATTTATATTTAACCTTAAAATTTCTGACCTAAGCTTTCCTCTACATAGTTACTATTTATAATAATTTAAACCCAAGTGCTTTCAATCATCATAGTCTTAGTTAAATTTGCTAGGGACTAGCAAAACTTTGGCTTGGGGGCATGATGAGACACTCATCATGATCTCTAATTACCCCTAATTAACTAGTCTTCCTAGTTAATTAGCTAGGGTTATGAATATATAAGGGTTAATTATAGAATAAGGGATATTTAGTTAAGGACCTTAAAATAAGTTTAAAATGACATTTTATCATTCAATTAACATTATTAATAATTTAGATAATAATTGGACTCGAAATCCTATTAATCATTTCCTTAATTAATAAGATAAGTAACATAAATATAATGTATAACTAAGTATGTTATAACTTAAGTGATTTTACTTAATCTAATAAATTAATCTAAAAAGGTCAAAAATGTAAATTCAAGGTGTAAACATAATATTTACCGTATTTACTAGCATATATAAAAAGTTGAAAAAGATCCAAATTAAAATAAACCTTCAAAACCTGGGTTTACATTTTAGTCCTTAATATTCATTATAGTCGGGTCCTTATTACTCACACAGGTCCTTAAGTTTTATTACTTTTATGTCCCTCTTCGTCTTCTTCTTCTTCTTCTTCTCCAGCTGAATGAACGGCTGGCGATAGAGAGTCACCCCACCGCGCGTTCATCGCCCTGCCGACATCAACCCTCTTTGTCCAAGCTCTTGCAGCTTGCGCTCACCTCCTCCACTTCATCCATCCGTCTGGATTAACCGAGAATCCTATTTTTCGATGGGAGATAACCTCACCATCATTGGAGACGACGATGGAGGTTAAGCTCCTCGAGCTCCTTCTTCGGCCAAACCTCGCCATTCTCTTTGCCGGAAACTGCTACAAATACCCCCTCATACCTTTGATTTTATTCAAGTTGGCTCCCTTCCCTCTTCTAACACTGTAGCTGACTTCGATAGGCTATTCGTCCAAAACACCGGCGATTCCCCATTTCATCTCCTGACTTCCTCCGTCCATCTTAAGCAGCTGAGGAGATCCGCTGTGGTCTTCCGCACCTCTGACAAAGCTGCCGACCTAAGGATTCCTCTACTCCACCTCAAATCCGCTTGCCAGAGATCTTTCTTCCACCCTCTGATTTCGTCATCTGCTATGAACCTTCGGCGGAACCCTATTGACCCCTTCATCCAGGTAATAGTAGACTAGGACGAGGAGTAGGAGTAGGCTAGCTTAGTTAGTTAGTTTAGTTAGTTAGATTAGAGTAATGTTAGAATTTAGTTTCATCTCCTCTGACTCCGACGAGTTCCTTGAGCTAGCCAGAGATTTAATTTTGTCTTTTTACTCACTGTACACCTTCCTGTATCTTCCATGTTCACTTCTAATTCACTTAATCGTTTAATTAAATCACCTAAACGCCTAATTCAAATCTCACCTTCACCGACTACTGACACTATCCATGGTGACCGTAGTCGATTTAATTTCACCTTCATTGGGTTTTTTCATCACCTATCACCACTCTAGAACCCTAATCGACATTATAATACCTATTATTATCATCTATAATTAAATGCCTAAATTTAATTATGCTCCTGAGCTCGCTATCCATGCCGGCTCAGGAACAGTTCAAACTATAAATTAAATATATATTTGTGAATAATAACATCTGTTGACTTGATTTAACCTCTCAACCGAGTAGTTAAATCAAGTCCTGAGCTTTAGCCACTCAAATCTTTTAAGAAAATAAACTTACTGTCAAATCTTAATTTTAATGAACAAATGAGGAATTAAATGTGATAAAGAGGTTCCTTGCAACCTCAGGATCATTTTTGGATTAAAAATGGTTAGTTTTGTCAATTTGTACATACAATTTATATTTTCTAGACTCACCGGAGCTCTAGCGAGCCATTTTTGTGTTATAACCTCTTAAACTCGCTAAGTGGCTCCAGAATAGTATAATAAGGATCACTGATTGTTTTAAAGAAATTTTTTTGATGATTTAACCACTGGAACTATAGATTTGAACTTCATCTTCCCCAACTCCGGCAAGTTGGAGAAGTCTGTTAGGAAGGATTTGAGAAACATTTAAGGAGCTTAGAAGCTTCAGTGCAATGCACTAAAGATATTTTAGCCCTCAAAACATTGTAGCAATCTTTCCATGATTCTGTCGAACACACACCTATTTTAGTTCAGGCGGTGAGCCTAAAACCCTCGGAATTAAGGTTAAAACAACTTTCTAAAGATTTGAATGAGTTTCTGAGGTTGAGGAGACTTTGATTGAGGCATTAATTTCTTGGGAGGAAGCTTGGAACAGAAAGTGAATTTTCGAGCTTCCACAGTCAAACATGAGTTTGATAATGGAGTTCTGAGCTTGAATTGAGATTTTGAGTGGAAATTGTTTCTGAGATCCGATTTGATGTTTTTAGAAAGAATAAAGTAAGCTCAGATGAATGAATGTGTGAGTATTTAGTTTCTGCCAATTTGGGTAACTTTCGAACCCAAACCAACAGGAGTACTGTTCTGATGAAATTCAAACTTAAAACCTGCCCAGATTGATTTGTTATAACCCTTAGAATCAATCTAAATAGATTAGGAACACTTTAAAGTGTCTGTTGCACTTATTAAAATATGAAAATCAATCTCTGAAGCTTTCAGAGAAGAGAAAAGCTTCTCTACAGGTTCTGAAGGTCTTAAGAGTTTAAACCCTACTCTAACAGAAGCGGAATTGCTTATATCACATGTACAGACCTTTTAATAGAAGAGAGAAGTCCATCTGAGGACTCTCCTAACATAAAAATTACTTCCAGGGTAGTAAAAACCCCTTAGGAAACCCTGATTTCATCTCTTAAATTGAAAAGCAAAACATCATTAAAACATTAAATTGACCTTGTAATTATGTAGATTACCCTTAGAGCTTTCCAACAAACTTTAAATCATTCAATTTGGAGCTCTAGGTAGAAAGTTATGAACGCTTGAATTTGGGTCTAGAAGGGGTAGGTTAGTCCCACATCAGTTATTCACGAGCACACACCTGGGGATAAAACCAATTTGTTTCCTTGGCTATGTAGTCATCAGCACTCGGCGTACCAGTTTCGATTCCATCTGTTCTGTTCTGAGCTTTGCATGTGTTTTGAGTGTGCGGGCTTATGCCTACGGGTGTACGCCCTTGGGGACGTGTGAAAGTGATTGTCCCCTAGGAGGGCCAGTGTTGCCTGGGAGGCCGGGTTGAGTCGATGCGGCTCGAGACTGTGAATCGATTAACAAATGAACTGAAACAAACCTAACTGGGATTAGGCAAGGATTGAGTAGGGTCTGGTCCCACCCTGGTCTGAGGGTGCTATGTATCCTAGAAAGGACCTCGCTGCAAATAAAAAAAACTTTTGGTTAAAAGAATAAAAAAAACCTGATTCAGCTGAAAGCTTAAGGAAAAGAGAAGCCGCTGAAGGATGCTAAGTGTTGAAGCTGAAAGCTAGAGAAGAAGGCACAGGCGCTAAGGAATGTTAAGGAGAAAAACTAAGGGAAGAATAGAAGGCAGGAGAAGATTAAAGGAAAAAAGAAGCGAAGGAGGATAAGAAGTCTGGAACAACACAAGAAAGGTAAGGAAAGAGAGTTCGAGAGATAAAGAAGAAACTAAAAGAAAGAAAGAAGAAAATAAGAGAGAAGAAGATGAGAGGTTGAAGAGATTAATGAAAATAAATGAATTTTTCTTGCATCATTATCTTTTAGTTCTTAATTGTAAAGAGGCATGTTTTAATAGAATAACTTTTTAATTGCCTGAATTTCTTGGAATGAAATACAATTGAAAAATTAGCATGATTACTTGTTAATAAATTACAATATTTTAAGTAAATATGTTTTGCATATGGAATTTTGTATATACATTATGGTTTAAATATTTTGACAAATTCATGTTTTAAAAATCAATTTAGTTATACCTCCTAAACTTAAAGAGATAAAAGAAAATTGGTGAATTTGGAGAAAATTATTATGCCTCCCAGTGAACGACCTGGACTCAACCAGTAAAAATTTCTAAAATGTTAGGTTAATTCGACCCTCTATTAGACAATCGACACAACTTTGAGTTAACCTAAGTGATTTCTTCTACTCTTAATTAAGTGAAATTAATTGATTACTGAGTTTAGTGAAAACCACGCATCAGGCCTCTACTTAAAGATTATTATAACCCATCTAATGCACAAGTAGGGCCTAATGTTAGGATACCTATTGGGGAAAATGATCCAGAATTAAAGAGAAAAAGTATAGGTTTAAACCCCCACTTTCATGGATTTGCATCCGAGGATCCATTTCAACATATAGATCTTAAAAATTTATCTCAAACTCTTCGTCCTCGAAATCAGAATAGGGAAATCCTACTAATGAAGATGTTCTCTTTCAGCCTTAAAGATAAAGCAACTTATTGGTATAGAACTATAGCAAGACCAATCTCAACTTGGGCTGAACTTGAATCTGCATTTTTGAAGAAATTCTTTCTAATTGGTCGAACCAATGCTTTAAGGCGAGCTATTACTACTTTCAATCAAAATCAAGGAGAACCAATTCATGAAGCATGGGAACGTTTTCATGAATTGCAAAGGAAATGCCCACATCATGACATCCCTCGTTGGCAACTCATGCATATCTTTTATTATGATTTACAAGAGGACATTCGTAATCTAGTCAATCCTCTTATGGAGGGAACTTTCTAAATTGCGACGCAGAATCCGCTTCAAAATTATTTGAAGGGATGGCGGAAAACTCGATCAACAATGCATCAATGTCACAATTTTTGCGGGGAGCGAATATGAATCACCAAAATCCGCATAAGGGCATTCACGAGATCGGTAATCAGTCCAGTTCAAAGGATTTAGAGATTATTGCAGAAAAACTGGACAAAGTAGATATCGTAGCAAAGCATCTCGACGAGGTTAGAAACACAGTGAAGACTCTTACGCCTCTACTTGCTACGAATCCTATGTATTTACCTGTTTCTCAAATTCTTGCGGGGAGGGAATTTGTGAATAATCTGGATTCTAGAGATCCATCTTCCTTAGGTTTTCTATCTACTCCACCAATCCAAGGAGGGACCTTTGTCCCACAATCTTACACACCCTTTTCCCCACCTTTAACTGTTGCAGAAAACACGCCATATCTTTTAGGTTTATATGCCATCCAGGAAAATATTCCAAGGCCAAACCTATATCCAAATTCCTATAATCCTAGATGGAGAAGCCACCCAAATTTTTCTTGGGTTGATCGAAATCAAAATCAAAGACCAAATTATCCAAATCAGACCCATTTTAATCCACCTCCTTTGCCTCCTAAGCAATCAAATTTAAGGCCTAGCCCAATGAGTACGGAGAATTACTCTTGGCCAAATAGAGATACACAGCTAGACCAGATTTTAAGAGTTGTGTTAGAGAGTCAGCGACAAAATGCTAAAGCTCTTGCTTAGATCCATTGGCAATGTAAGGTAGAATTGCCTGATTGACGAAATCAGATCATGCTTTTGGCTGAGTCTCGTCAGCCAGGTACTCTTCCATCTCAGCCAATTCTGAATCCTAGGAATTTGCCAAATCCTAAGCAAAACCAAGGCCAAGTCCACTTCATTAATCAGGCCTTTGATTCTAATCGTAATCCATCCTCTATATTATCTGAAAATAACCCATCAAACCTGCATCGACAACCTATTTTGTGTCAAAATGACCCACCTATTATTGAGAATCAAAACTAATTTTGCTGATCTTCTGAACTTGGTGGAATCATCTTTTAAATTGCCTTAATCTTTAAATGTTATACATCTCAACCTAAATCAGATCTATTCTTCATAAGATTCACTCTAATCTTTTTGAGATTTTACGAGAATCTGATTCTAAGATCTGCGAGATCTATTCTAGGTAATTTTAGGACGAGTTTTGATTGGGTGGTTTAATCTATTTTCTATTATTTTTTATTTAATTCTTTCATAACTCCTCTATTTTTACCGTATACCTATTCTTTTTAGGAGTTCTTTACTAGAGTTTACGCCTTGCTGAAGGCGTAAAACTTAGCACTTGTATATAGCTGTTTCCTATTTTTACCCTTTTTGATTTTCTTATACACTTACTTTTAAAATTTCACTTCATATATCATATTAATTACCTTCATTTAGTCTGACTGACTACTCTAACCTTTAGTCAGACTTAAAATTGCCCACACTGAGATTTTTAATCTCCACTATTCGATTCCTTCCATCACCCTATATTAAATGAAGTGTAATATCTTTTCACCCTTCTTACAATGAGGACATTGCAAAATTTTGGCTTGAGGGGTGTTGAAGTGAAATTTTCACCTTAAGTGTGAGTTAAAAAATAAAAACACATAAAAATAAAATATCCATGTAATTTAAAAAAAATAAAAATTAAAAAAAGATAAAAATTTTAAAAAATTCAAAAATTTCATAAAAATTTGAATTTTTTTTAATAATCATAAAAATTGGAAAATCTTATATACCTAAAAATAAAAATATATAAATACAAAAATTTGAAAAATAAATTCATAAAAATAATAAGAGGGGAATATTCATTTTTAATAAAGGAGAAAAGAAAAGAAGAAGTATATATATATATTGTAATTAAGAGCTTAATTTTCTTTTAGGCCAGAAGTTTAAAATGTATATAGAATATATATAGGTATTTAAGAGCATTCAATTCTTAATTAAATTTTTACTTTAAACATTTTGTAGAAACACACTTTTGTGTTTAAAATTTTTAAAACAAGATTTTATTTGAATTAGGAATCTTTTAAATCTTTTAAAGATTTATTTTTCTATTCTTACTTGAATTAAGAAACTAAGTGTGTTAAGATTTAAATTTAAGTTTTGAAATTGAATTATAATTTTTTAATCAATTAGATTAAGTAATCCTTTTGCTTTTTGAAAATTTAATTTTATCATAAAGTTAAGTAAAAGATCAGATATTCAAAGTTAATTAAATAGTGAGTTGGTAGAATTTTAGTTTACAAAACTTACAAGCTAGAGATAAAAAACTAGACTTGGTAAATTTTTTCTTGACGGATCCTATAGGAGGAAACTAAGAATTTGAAGAACCTAAGAGTAAAGGGCTTTGTTGTCCAAGCTCTGGTTTGAGAGCTAAGTAACCTAAACATCTAAATTCTCTCACATAGAATTGTCTTATTGACATCTGAGACCACGAAAACATAGAGGTTAAGAGATCAATTCTGAATCCTCTTTAGTCCAAGGATTTCTGCAGGGTGGTTCTTGAAAGGGTGAAGGATGTGCCACTGACCTAGAAAAAGGATTTGGAGAATAATGGTAGTAAGAAAAATGAGAAGGGGGGAAAAGAAAAGAAAAGAAAAAAAAAGTAAATAAAACACCCTGCAGTTAAGTGCCTTGTTAAGAAATGGGTGCTTATGCAGTTTTTTCACAAATAAATAAAAGCATCTCAAAACAAATGGATGCGATCCTTCCTTCCATCAAATAAAAAGAACACCTCGCTACAAATGGGTGTTCTAACCTATAGAAAAAGTGAAAAAAAATATGGAAAAAAAATATTAGGAATAAGAGACCCAGTGGTCCACCGGGGAGATATACATAAAAAGTGTTGACCTCGGGATAGAAAACTGTTGAGGAGAAAGCAACCAAACCTAAGTAAGGCCAAGCCAAAGGCTTGAATTGGAATAATTGGGATTGGAAAGTGATGTCTTAAGATCTAGATTTTTGCAAGTTCGGATGTCTTTAGGACAATTCTCTTCACTAAGCACAGATGTTTTAAAATCATAGCTACTGAACCTTGGTATTGGGCAATGAAGCCTAAGAAATTGGGTTTTGAAGATTTTAAGCTGAGACCTAAAGGAGAAGAATTGACAGAATCCTAAGTCTAGAAGTTAATCTTTAATTTTGTAGGGTAGTAAATTAGAGTTTTACTACTCTAAGTTTGATTAATAATAGTATCTGGTTAATTTGCTTAAACTTATACTGATAAAAGTCAAATATCATAAATAAAGGATTAACTTAAATCTATTTGAGTTTTTGAGTTAAAATTTAATTCTCAATTCTTAAGTTTTATTTTCTTAAAACACTTTGTATTCTAATTTGAGTTAAGAATAGTTACAAAGATTAAGAGATTTTTGAGGAATTCTAATTCAGAGTAAAATTCTTGTTTACAAATTATTTTAAGTATGTTTTGAAAATGTTATAAGTATAAGTCTAAGTAAGAAAATTTTTACACATGCTCTATGCATTAATCATTTATATTTGACCTTAAAAATTTCTGACTTAAGCTTTCCTCTACATAGTTACTATTTATAATAATTTAAACCCAAGTGCTTTAAATCATCATAGTCTTAGTTAATTTTGCAAGGGACTAGCAAAACTTTGGCTTGGGGGTATGATGAGACACTCGTCATGATCTCTAATTACCCCTAATTAACTAGTCTTCCTAGTTAATTAGCTAAGGTTATGAGTTTATAAGGGTTAATTATAGAATAAGGGATATTTTGTCAAGGACCTTAAAATAAGTTAAAAATGACATTTTATCATTCAATTAACATTATTAATAATCTAGATAATAATTGGACTCGAAATCCTATTAATCATTCTCTTAATTAATAAGTTAAGTAACTTAAATATAATGTATACCTAAGTATATAATAACTTAAGTAATTTTACTTAATCTAATAAATTAACCTAAAAAGGTCAACAATGTAAATTTAAGGTGTAAACATAATATTTACTATATTTACTAACATATATAAAAAGTTGAAAAAGATCTAAGTTAAAATAAACCTTCAAAACCTGGGTTTACATTTTAGCCCTTAATATTCATTACAGTCGGGTCCTTATCTATCACACAGGTCCTTAAGTTTTATTTCTTTTATGTCCCTCTTCGTCTTCTTCTTCTTCTTGTTCAGTGGAATGAACGGCTGGCGGCAGAGAGTACCGACATCATCCTTCTTTGTCCAAGCTCTTGCAGCTTGCGCTCACCACCTCCACTTCATCCACCGATCTGGATTAACCAGGAATCCTATTTTTCAGTGGGTGATAACCTCACCGTCGTCAAAGATGACGACGGAGGTTAAGCTCCTTGAGCTCCTTCTTCGGCCAGACCCTGCCACTCTCTTTGCCGCAAACTACTATAAATACCCCCTCACACCTCTGATTTTATTCAAGTTGGCTCCCTTCCCTCTTCTAACACTGTAGCTGACTTCGATAGTCTATTCGTCCAAAACTCCGACGACTTCCCATTCCAATTTTCGACTTCCTCCGTCCATCTTAATTAGCTGAGGAGATCCGCCGTGGTCTTCCGCGTCTCTGTGACAGGCACCGACCCAAGGAATCCTCCGCTCCACCTCAAATCCACTCGTCGGAGATCTTTCTTCCACCCTCTGATTTCTTCATCTGCTATGAACCTTCGGTGGAACCCTATTGACCCCTTTGTCCAGGTAACAGTAGATTAAGTGTAGGAGTAGGAGTAGGCTAGCTTAGTTAGTTAGTTTAGTTTGTTAGATTAGAGTAATTTCAGATTTTAGCTTCATCTTCTCCGACTCTAGCGAGTTCCTTGAGCTCTCCAGAGCTTTAATTTCATCTTTTTAATTCACTGTACACCTTCCTGTATCTTCCATGGTCATTTCTAAATCACTTAATCGCCTAATTGAATCACTTAATCACCTAATTCACATATCACCTCCACCGAATACTATCACTGTCTATGGTGACAGTAATCGAGATAATTCCACCTCCCTTGGGTTCTTCATCATCTATCCACCACTTATGAACCCTAATCGACACTATAATACATACTATTATCATTTATAAATAAAACACCCAAATCTTAATTAAGTTTCTAAGCTCGCTGTCCATGGCGTCTCAGGAACAATTCAAATCTTAAATTAAATATATATTTATGAATATAAACATCTGCTAACTTGTTTTAACCTCTCAATTGAGTGGTTAAATAAGTCCTGAGCTTAATTCAAATCAAATTCTTTAAGAAATGATTTCACTGTCAAATCTTAATTTTAAAGAGAGAAATGAAGAATTAAATGTGATACTGAGGTTCCTTGCAACCTTGGAATCTTTTCTAAATCAAAATGGCAAGTTTTATCAATCAGTACATACAATTTTACATTTTCTAGACTCACCGGAGCTCCAGCAAGCTGGAGCTCCGGTGAGCTAAAATTGTGTTTCAGCCTCTAGAACTTGCTGAGTAGCTCCAGAATGATATTATATGCATCACTGATTAATTTGAGGATATTTGTTTGAAGATTTAGCCACTGGAGATGTAGATTGAACTTCATCTTCCCCAACTCCGGCGGAGTTGGAGAAGTCTATTAGGAAAGATCTAAAGAGCATTTAATGAACTTAAGAAGCTTCAGTGCAATGCACTGAAGCTGTTTCAATCGTTAAAACACTGTAACAACCACTGAACAATTCCGTCAAACAAACATGTTGTCAAGTTCAGGCGGGGAGCCTGAAACCCTAGGAATTACGGTCAGAACACAAATCTGAAGATCTGAATAAATTTCTAATGTTGAGGAGACTCTAATTAAGGCTTTAATTTCTTGCGAGGAAGCTTTGAATAGAAAGTCAATTTTTGTGTTTCCACAGTCAAACATGAGTCTGATAATGGAGATCTGAGCTTGAATTGAGGTATTGAGGAGTGAATAGTATTTCTGGGAACTTTTTTGATGGTCTGAAAGTGGTTAAAGTGAGATCAAATGATTTATTTAGTGAGAATTTTGTTCCTATCAATTTGAGTTACTTTTGAACCCAAACCAACAGGAGAAGCATTTTGTTGAAATTTAAACTTGAATCCTACCCAGATTAATCTGTTATAACCATTAGAATTACTTTAAATCAATTAGAAACACTTTTAAGTGTCTGTTGCACATTATGAAGTCTGAAAATTTGAACTCTGAAGCTTTTAGAGAAGTGAAGAGCTTCTCTGCTGGTTCTGAAGGTCTTAAGAACTTAAAACCTATTCTAACAAATGCGAAATTACTTATATAACATGTACAGACCTTTAAAATAAAAGAGAAAAGTCCATCTGAGGACTCTGCTGATTTAATTCCATTTCTAGGCATAAAATTAACCCGTAGGAACCCCTGATTTCATCTTTCAAATTAAAGAGGAAAATATCATCAAAACATTAAATTGACCCTGCAATTGTGTAGATTACCCTTATAGCTTTCTAACAAACTTTAAATCACTCGATTTAGAGCTCTGGGTAGAAAGTTATGATCATTTGAAGCTAGGTCTGGAAGGGGTAGGTTAGTCCCACATCACTTGTTCACAAGCGTGCACCTGGGGATAAAAATAATTTGTTACTCCGGCTATGCAGTCGTCAGCGCTCGGTGCACCGGTTATGGATTTGATCTGATTTGAGCATCTGTGTGCGTGTGCGGGCTTATGCTTGCGGGTGTGCGCCCTTGGGGGTGTGAGCGAGAATGTGCCCTAGGAGGACAAGAGAGGCCTGGGAGGCCTGGTTGAGCCGAAATGGCTCGAGACTGTGAACCGATAAGAAATAAATCAAAAATAAACCGAGTTGAGATTAGGCGAGGACCGAGTAGGGTCTGGTCCCACCCTGGTCTCAGGGTGCTGTGTATCCTTGAAAGGGCCTCGCCGCAAATAAAATAAATTTTGGTTAAAAAAGTAAAAAAAACCCAATTTATCTGAAGGACTCAAGGAAAAGAGAAGCCGTTGGTTGTTAAGCTAAGTGTTGAAGCTGAAAGCTAAGGAAAGAAAGAATAGGTGCTAAGGAGTGTCAAAGAAAAGAGACTAAGGAACAAAAGAAGAAGACTAAGGGAAGAGGAGAAGGTAGGAAGAAAAGAAAGGTAAGACAAAGAGCTCGAGATAGAGAAGAAAATAAAAGAAAGAAAGAAGATGAGAGGCTGAAGAAATAAATGAAGAAAATCTTTTCTTGCATCATTTTTAATTACTTTTTGTTCTTAATTATAAAAAGGCTTGTTCTAGTAGAATAACTTTCAATTGCCTTAATTTCTTTGGAATGAAATAAAATTGGAAAACTAGCATGTTTACTTAATAAAGTAGATCATTTTGAGTAAATATGTTCTCCTATGGGATTTTGCATGTTACTCCATTTTAATTAATATTTTGGCAAAATTCATGTTTTAAACATCAACTTAGTTATACCTCCTAAACTTATAGAGAAATAAAAGAGAATTAGTGAATTTGGAGAAAATTATTATACCTCCCAGTGAACGACCTGGACTCAACCAGTAAAAATTTCTAAAATGTTAGGTTAATTCGACCCTGTATTACACAACCGACACAACTTCGAGTTAACCTAAGTGATTTCTTCTACTCTGAATTAAGTGAAATTAACTTAATTAATGAGTTGAGTGGAAATGCACGATCACGTAGCATCATACGAAGTCCGAGGAAGATCAACGGCCAAGAGGCAATGTCACATCCATATGGGTTTCAGATGGAAAATACGACCATACGGATCGATCTAGAGTGACGATCGTAGTCTAGTTGTGTTGGAATCATCTCGATCTGAGCATCGTGGCACCCTCTACAAAAGGAAGAATGGATGGCCAAGATGGCGCCACATGGCGCCATCCAGGCCGCCCATTGTCAATCAGTAGTAGAGCACGCACACAGCGACAACTGCACGTAATGCACCGCAACAGCCACAACTACACGTAATGCACCACACACAACCATAGCTGCAGCAGCACACGTTTGGAGGGTGGATCTTTAGCAACAGGTGCAGCAACGTTTATGGACGTCAGTAATGACCTAGATGTGAATTTGTTCTTCCTCCACTATAAAAGGACCTCCCCACCCCCATTCCAAACCATCTCTTCCTTTCTTCCTCTCACCACCTCCAAGGCTCTAGAGAGATCTTGTCCCAAGCCCAGGATGATCCTCTAGAGTAGGAAATCAAATAGTTTTCCCTCCCCTCATTCCCATTCGTGGAGCATCCCATTGTCGTCCTCTCATCACCCTTCGGGAAGAAGATCCTCGCCGCGACGCCGTCCTACCCCATCCTCCATCCTTTGGCTCCGTCCTCCTTCGTCCCATTCCTGACCACCTTCCTCCAGGGGACGCCAGAGTGAGTCATCCTCCAAGCAACCGTCGAGGGGGATTTCTCTCACCCCATTCTATCTTTTTACACTTTCATAGTGTAAATTTTTCCCGATTTTGTAGTGATACAAACAGTTCTTGATGAATAGATGATTGTTTCTCTCTCTCTCTCATTCCCTCTCGCTCTCTCTCTTATATTTTTGCAAGTAGATAAAGTTTTCATTGACCTAATCTCTTGCTTGTTAAAAATACAAAAAAAATGGAAAAGACAAAAATAAAATAAATAAATAAAAAGAGAAACACGGATTTTTATAAAACCAAACGTTTGCCTCCCCGTGTTCGACTTGGGACTTACTTTTCGAGTTTCGGTATAAATTTTATTTGACCACGCATTTTGCAACTATGACGACGGGTTGCTCCTAACCTTGATTTAAAACTTGTGAAACACATGCGATCATGTACAAAATCTTGCTCATCATTTTGGCACCGTTGTTGGGGAGGCAACTCTCCTTTGTTTTTCTCACATTTTTCGCCTTACCTAACTTTTATCACACTTTCTCTCTAATCTTGCTATGATTGTAGGTACTCTTCCATGGTGGGCCAGAGCGGTTAGATTAGAGAAAAGTGCTAATGAAGGTTCTGTAAATTTATTTCCCCACCCTCAGCCACTAGATTTCATTTCACCACCTTATAACTCAAACCCTAATTAACCTAGGAGCTTGCATAACCCTAGGTTAGTCCTGGTTATTTGATTATCACTTCACTCACCTTACCTGCCTATATAAATTAAAAATAAATAAAATACCCTTTTCTTCTTGTGGGATTAAGCTAAATGTTACACACCTTATACACCCACACACATAAGGCACCTCACTTTGATATGATTTAATCACTTAACCTGAAATCCGACCTATGGACCCAGTACACCTGCACTACTTACACAAATAAGTGATTAGAAACATATTAGGCTAACTACCCTTGTGTGCCTTAATAGGTGGTGCATTAGGCCACTTGTCTGAATTTTTTGGGACACACCACTTTATATTAAAATTGATTCATTCAGTAACCTACTCTCTACGGTTGATTTTTAGGGGTGGACCAGGAAACCCACATTATTTCTGAAATTAAAGGAATATTCATCACCAGTGCTTGCAAAACTTGGAGTGTCTCACTGAATCTTTTTTGAATATACCTAAAGATTAATCCCTAAAAGACTACTAAGCAAGATTTGAACTTTAAAATCTACCTCGTCATTAATAATCTTACTTGAAGACCCTAGTTGTGCACTCACACACAAATTAACTGATCTTTAAGTGCACAACCCATCTAAAGGGCCCATCACATTCCAAGAGCACAATCATCCCAGACCTTAATTAAAGTTGAGAAGACGTTGGCCCTAGGATTCATAGAGTCCGTTTCACGGCATTCTCTTGATTGCATTTCGAATTAGTGACGTTTGCTTGTTTCAAAAGGCTCTAAGTTGGGGGGCCCGATTATCAAATGACATAAGTAAGCAGGGGTTTGGCATAATTAGCAGCCCCCGGGACATGCTCCCCCTATACCACCTTCAGGAGTAAGGTCAACATCAAATTCATTGTGTGGTTAGAGTTCGTTTCTGAAGCATAGGTCCTTAGGCTACCTAATTTAAGGATAGGTTTGATTGATTGTACTGCAGGGCACCTTTCTCTCCTCTATTTCCCCTCCTACTTCACCATGTATTCTTCCACACCACACTCTCATTTCCAATCCTACCCTCCTACCACCATTTTTCCCCAAGATGATTACTATCCTGACCCAACTTATGATTACCTATCCCTTAGTCAAAATAAGTTTTATTGGGGATATGATTCTGGACCGTAGTGTCTAGGGCCTAACCCTAGACAACAAGACTACGATTATTATCCTTCTCATGCCTATACTGATTGTAGATATCCACCCTTTGATGATCAATCCAACCTGATCTATAATCAAGAAGGATATGATGATTATAACTCTTACCCTCCCCAGGATTATGCTGAATATAGGTCACCACCCTCTTTGAACAACCCAAAACAACCTACTATCAAGGAGGACCCCAAAACCCTCAATTCCTTGACTCCCCTGAATTTAACCCAAACCCACCGAACCTTGAACCGAACCACTCAGTTTAGGTGAACCAGGTCCAAGAAAGGGTGTTGGCTAACTTGAGGAACACCATACAATCTTTGGAAACTCAACCAACACCATGCACTGTAGCATTAGAGTCAATGATCAAAATGATTGACAATCTTAATAGTTATTTACTAGATTGGCTCCAAGATATTGAGGATAAGGGCCTAGGTGAGTTTTTACTTGGGAAGTTGTTAAGATTGAGGATGAAATTGGTGGTTGCCTTAGTCCAATCTTGGGATGATTCAAAGGATGAACCCCCTTCAGGAGAGCTAATGTCAAAACCAGCTCTAGCACCTGTTGAGGGGGACACATTTTATGAGTCCAGGGAAAGCCAAGTTGGTTTAGAGTAACCGATTGAGGATGATGTGATTTTCTCACCTGAGATCCCCAAGCCAAGGAATGAGGAAAAATATGTCTCCATGGACCAAGAAATGACAAATGATTTTGAGACATATATAAATGAGGATCAAGAATTCTTTGATTCCATGGGTGAAGAATCTTTAGGTGAAGTCTCACTTGAGCTTAAGGAGAATGGTTTTAGTGATACTAATGGGCCTTAGGAATATGATGAACTATTTGATGGCCGTGTAATTGAGGAATTTGATCATACTAAGTTAACATGGAGGATTAAAATCTATATTTATTGGATGATTCAATCAATGCCCCTTTCCTCAACCACACCCCAAAGAACTGAATGATGATATTTTTGAAATCATTGAACCCAAGTCAATTTTGATTCAGCCATAAATTTTGAACTTGGATATTTTATACAAGGTTGATAACACTTGCGAGGTCTCGGAAACCCTGATTTTGGAGGGTAGAAATTTGGGAATGAAAATCTGGGAGGCTACTTCTGAGGGAAATATAATTTCGGTTGTAAGGGTTCCTATTGACCTGAAAGCACCAACCTCCTACCAGGACCCTTGTGATATTTTTGTGGATATGAAACCCAAGTGAAAATGATTGATTACCTTTTTAAGCTAAACTCTAAGCGAACATCTAAATGTATTGAACCAGATATAGCCATTGTTTGATATTTTAGGCATAAGTTGTACACCACAAAACCACATGTCTGACCCTACAAGCACAACAATCTCCGATTCTAGGTGATTTTCATCCAGAACCTTAGAACCACGTGATCCTGGGGCATGTGTCTACACCATAAACTGGTCCACATCTGTGGACACCTACTAGTGGGTCCTGAGATCAATCTTCTTATTTTGATCTTGACCTGCACATGCGAATTCTTAACCTCTTCTTTATTTATATAATATGTCAAGCTAAAGGCAATAACATAGCACGTGTGTATACTCTACTTTCTATGTGGAGTTGACCAGATTTTCATGAAATTCAGGTGATATTCCTTTTATTCCACCCTTCTCATGTTTGTATTTTTACAATGAGGACATTGCATCAGTTAGGTATGAGGGGTGGATACTTAATCCTGAAATTATTTTGTTAGCTTCGTAGAATTTCTTTTATTTTCTTTTTAAAAAATTAAAAATTCAAAAAGGTAGAAATTAGAATTTGTAGAAGTGAATTTAAGCATTAGGAGTTGTTATCTTTAGGAAATGATAGGATAAGACCTAAATACTATGACTCTTCAAATCTTTGGGTTTAACTAGCCTGGGTGTCCACTAAAATGTTGACCTGTTTCTTGAGTCCTCGCAACATTAATTTTACTTGAATTTGGCTAATAAATTGAAGTCATAAGTATGCGTCTTATCGACTTGGCCTCTGATTTGAGGGGACTTTGAGTCTAAAGCATCTACACACTATTTTCATTAACTCAATTTTCGACAGTTTTTATGAAAATTAGGTAGCTAATGAACTTTCTAGGGTAATATAGCTGGCAAGTTGTCATTGGTAACAACCCATTGGCTGGTTGTCCAGAGCCCAGCTACATGACCATTCTCTTTCTACTACCTTTAGGTAAATCTTAGATCAGGAAAGTCACCAACTCAAAAAAAGAAGAAAATATATACTAAGAAAAAAGGGAAAGAAGAAAAAAAATGGTAAGCTACACTTCACTGCATGAGTATGGCTGGTAAGTTGCCATGGGTTTGATGCCCCATTCGCCGTTTGTCCAGAGCCGAACTCACAAAAATGCACAAATAATTCCCAAAACACTTAGGGAGGAATCGGGGAAGTAGAATAAACTGGGGAGATATACATTGGGTTCACCTTTGTGTTGACCCCATATAAAAATAAAAAAATGAAGTAGGGAGAAAACTACTAGTTAACAGATACACCATTAGGCAGAAATTCTTCATAAGGTAACCTACAATCGTAGAAACCTGAAGTTTGTTTCAATGGCTACCTAGTAAGTCTATAACTTTTCACAAGATGCTTAGAACTTAAAGTTCTTTTTGAGTCTTGCGTGTATTGGGTAGCCAGAGAAAGCTACCCCAAAACTCTTAACTCAAAAAAAATTAAAAAAAATTAGAAAAGAAAAAATAGAAGAAAATGTATCTTCCCTTTTCAAAAGGCACTTGGGTACCATTGAGTCTTCGTAGTTTAGGACCTTAGTTGAAATTTCTTCTTGCTATAAACAACTTATGCTTAACTGATCGAGTCCTAATTATGTTTTTATACATAGCATATAGTTTAGTTTTACTAGAGACTAGCAAAAGATAGGCATGGGGGTATGATAAATACACATTTATTCATGATAAAATGTCTATTCATGTGAGTTCTTAACCTTAGCATTGCATTCCACATTATAAATATTACATGGCATGCATCATTCTGTATTTAGGATACATTGTATAAATCACAGGTTAATTTTCTCCTTTTTTGGCTAAGAGAAAAGGACATTTATTTCAGGACCTCAGATTGACGATTCGACCATACGAATTTGATTAGGATGACGATAGGAATCTAATGCCTTTGAAATCACCTTGTCGGAGTCCTACAACACCTTATGTACTTCAAGGAAGGTCAAAGGCCAAGGGGCAAGGTGGCACAAATCCAAACCTTAAACGACAAATCCAACTGCATGGATGGATCCGGATCGACGATTGTAGCCTAATGGCACAAAAATTGACCCAATACGACGTTCGTGGTGCCACCTATAAGCATCTGAAGTTAGATAGTCCAGATGACACCACGTGGCACCATCTAGACCACCCATGGGTGTCTACAACACCCCCTTCTTCCTTCGAGTGATCAATCTCCACCATTGGATTTGTATCCAACGGTTGTAGAGTAGCCACGACGCCCTGAGCAGAATTACATCCACTCAACCTAAAGTCACCTGTAGCATAGTGGTCCTACCTTGAACTCCCACTCAAGGGGCATGGGTTCAATCCCTACTCGTGCAATTCCATTCCCAGTCGCAAGCTCCAATCAATTGGGGTTGCTTGATCGACATCTGATGGTAGACATTTCACCACGTGGCACAATGAATAGGAGGGGCATTGAATGTGCAGATGCACATGGCATCACATCGATGAGTGTGATCTGGAGGCATGCCTCCAGCCCTTGGATCAAAATCTAGCTATGCTCCTTGCTCGCACTTCTCTTCAATGCCAGTAGAGCATGTGAACCACACAAATTGGGACACACGTGTGTGATCCATAGCTTGCCTCAGTTGCTTTATCTAGATTTAATGGAATCCATCTCCCGAGAGCTATACTAGCAGATGCGTGTGTGAGCACCAGTGGCCACGTGGGCTACCTACAGTGACGAATAAGTGGGACCTACAGTGACATCTTTAATGTCGCTACTTGATCCATGGATGAAATGCACCCTTCTCCTCCACTATATAAAGGCCCATGATCCCTCATTTCTCTTCATCTCTTCTTCTTCCCACACCTCCTTTAAAGCTCTAAGGAGTTGGGCCCAAGCCTGGGATGCTACATGGACTAGAAAAGTAAAATATTTCCTCACTTCTCACCTCCCTTCTTGGAACACCACGTGGTTGTCCTCTCACCCTAATCTGGAAGTAGATCCTCACTGCGATGCCATCCTACCCCATCCTCCTTCCTCTGGCTTCATTCTACTTCGTCTAGCCCCTTGCCACCTTCATCCAGGTGCCGTCAAAGCGAGTCATCCTCCAAGCAGTCGTCGAGGGGGATTCTTCTCACCTCTCTCTATCTTTTATTACTTTATAGTATAGTTGTAATTTCTTGATTATCTGCAGCAAACTTAGTTTAGATATATATAAAGATATTCTCTCTCTGTAATTAGTTGTAGAGTAGATTAGTTAGATAAATCTATGCCTACTATTCTATTTATCTAACAAAATACAAAAACATATTACAAAGCCCCAAAACACCAGAAACCTATAAAATCAAAGCATGGATTTCTATAAACCAAATGTTTACCTCCCAATGTTCAACCCAGGGCTCACCTCAAGCATGGTTATAAATTTTATCCGGTAGCAGATTTTTATGCACTACGATGATGGGTTTTCAACTCAAAATCTTTTCGCGTACAAAATCTTGCTCATCAACTAGCCATTAAAATACGAGAATTAATGCACAATTTATTGCGTATAGTCTAAATGTGTTATGATGCATGTCATGCAATATTATAAATGGCATGCATCTATAAGCTTAGGAACATGCATAAATAGACATTTTATCCAAAATAGATGTGTATACATCAATCTCCTATGAGCAAAAGAAGATGGGCAGTCGTGATGGCACCATGTGGCACCATCACAACCAACCAAAGTGCCCTAACAACCCTAGCCCAACCTCAAAGCGTGCTTGAAGAAATGATCTGGACCATTGGATGCTCATCTAATGGCCAAGACTAGGCCATGTCACTACTCCATCTCAAGTGCACCCCCTTGAGCAACATCAGTCGTTGCATCTCAATCCAATAGCTGAAATCAACCATCAGATGGCTTGTCCTCTAGACTCAAAAGCACATGTAGCGCAGTGGTCCTACCATGCCTTATCAAGGAGGAGGCGCAGGTTCGAGACCCCTGGTCGCTTCTAATTCACAGCTAAAGAGGCGTGGATGAAATTGACCGTCAATGCGTGATCTGATGGTAGCTAGAGCAGATGAGGCATGATCTAGAGTGTTGATTGCTGATCCAACGGCGATGGTGCATCTCTCGCGATCACAGAGCATGTTGTGCATGATGCCTCCAGCATAGGCGCGATCATCATGCACTCCAAGCCATCTGATCATCATCTGATGGCTAAGGGAGCTCCAACCAAGTGCCTACCTATGCCAGCAATGAAGGCAATGCATGGTCGTGCCCGATGCCCAACTGTAGCAGTTTAGAGCATGATTTCCACCTGTGATTTGTGACAAATTATTTTTCATTAGCCTATAAATATGCCTATACCCTCCCACCTTTATCTTCATCTCTTCCTACTCTCTCCACACCCTCTTCAAGGCTCTACGAGCTTGTCCCAAACCCGAGATGCTCCACTAGAGTCTAAATTTAATTTTATTCCCTCTCTCTCATCCCCATTCATGGAGCACCCATGCCGTCTTCTCAGTCCACTTCTGGAAGTAGATCCTGCTGCGATGCTATCCCACTTCATCCACAATTCATCTAGCTCCATCCTCCTTCATCCAGCTCCTCATCACCTAGTTTGGGGCATCACGTCAGCGCAGCTCATCCTCCAAGCAACAGTCGAGGGGGATTCTTCTACCACTTCTTTATTACTACTTTCTAGAGTAGAGTTCAATTTCTGCAAGTCATTGGAATAAACATTTGAATTATCTAGATAACATCTGTTTGTCTCTCTCTCTTACTCTCTTCCTCTATCTCTCTCTTTAATTTTCTACAAGTAGATTAGAGTAGCAAAATATAATTTCTCGACTTGATCTCTTGCTATAAAAACACCAAAAAAATTAGAAAAGCACAAAAGTAGCAAAAGGAAATAAATAAAAATGGATTTCTAAAATCAAATATTTGCCTCCTTATGTTCGACCTAGGACTCGACCTGAGTTTCAGTTATAAATATTATTTGATAACTGGATTTTTGTAACTACGATGATGGGTTTTTCAAACTCTGGCTTTTATTGGCGATTTCTCAAGCCCATCAGTGAGCTTGTCAAAAATGGAGACTCGAGTGATAAATTGTTTATGGTTAATATTCATTGGGACATGAAAATGTAGGAAGATGTGAGATAGGGGTGTCCCAAATTGGAAGGAGCTATTAGGTTTCTTGTCCATAAAATATAGAATCAAGTGGTTCCAGTTCAACTGCTTATTCTTCATGAATGCATATATATGGTAATGAGCATGATCCCTGAAAGTGCAAAACTTGTAAGAAAAGGTTTCAAACAAAAAATTCACATATGCCAAAAACACCATAAAAATTAAAAAAAATTTCGAAAAAGAATAAGAGGAAAAGAGGAGAAGGAAATTTTGTGAAGGAGAAGAGAAAAGAAACAAAAGGAAAAAAGGAGCACAAAATATGAGAAAAAAGTAATAGTCATTAGTAAGGAACTAAGGAATTAACCTAAGTTATAGACCTCATTCAAGAAAATAACTGAAAAGTGTATAATGAGATTAGTAGGAACGTAAACCTTAGGCATTCTTGAATAGACTCTTAGTACCCATTAAGATCTAGACATTCCTCAAGAGGTTGAGGAAAATGAAAAGCCAAAGTATTAGGTCTAAGGCTTAGGGAGTATTTGGCCTCGTTAACTAATTTTTGGCTTACGGGACTTAGTAACCTAAGCACCCTAACCTCACACACAGCCTGGTTCAGTAAGCGTAAAAATCAAAATCACGCAGAAGCGTTGCAAAATTCTGAAAAGTACACCTAGAGTAGGAGCGGCCGATCAACACAAGTTTATTTGGATGAGTTCCCAGCGCAGAGAGGCGGGAAATCCCCTCGAAGATGCGTAAAGAAATATCATCTCCTCGGTGCTTGTCTCTTAGGATATTTACATATCCTACTGGGGGCATGTAAGCACTCTGCTGGTTCAGATTCCATGGATGGCATTATCTCGAAGTGTCAATTGCCAGGGTCTGGATTCGGCCACGGAACACCATGGATGGGATTATCTCGAAATCTCAATAGCCAGGGTTCCGGGGGTTGCCATGGGTGGTGCTATCTCGAAGCATCGATTGCCAGGAACCCTTGATGATTGATGATGGGAGCAAGGAATCTGATACAGACCGTGTTGAAAAGCCAATCCTAGGCTAGAACTAAAAAGAAAAAGAGAGGGAAAACTCTCCAAACAGAAAAACTTTCTATCTCTCTCTTATAAAATGCACTGCGAACTGAGCCAGGGTTAAAATCATTTCAAGCACGGGTGGTTTAACCACAAAGTCCAATAAACCTTAGGTTAGTTCTTGTGGGCCTTAAAAGCCTTCGCTAAAGACTGAGGCTATGGCTAGACAGATTTGGATCTTGATTGGTACTAGAGTACCTTTTAGGCCTATGGTCAGCATTCTGACCTAATCTAGGTTTAAATGAAAAAGCACTTATCTGAAGCTATTAAGAACATCATGGTCTAGAACAAGGGTTGAAACCTTAAGTTTTTGCTAAGGGACTAGCAAAAGCTAGGCATGGGGGTATGATGAGAACCTCATCATGAGCCATAACTAGCTCATTTTGACCTAATACAAAGGATAAAAGCTCCTACATAACTCAAGGAAAGGCTTAACTTAGAGAATTCTGAGTTTAAGGAGAAAGCAAGTCATAAGGGGTAAAAATGCAATTTTACCAGTATAATCTGCAAACAGGGTAATTCAGGGTCCAAACATAGGTCAAACAAACCAAATAAGAAGGAAAGTGGGATGATCTGATAAGGGCTACAGCAATTCCAAGGAACTAAATGATAATCTGTAACCTTAAAACAAACCCACTTCAATTCACGAGGTTCGAGGCAAAGTAAAAATAGAATAAACCCTATAAAATTCATAGAAAAATAATCTCTAGGGTTTAGAACCTTCAATTTGGCCTTCGGAGCCCATTTTGACCTACATTGAGAACCATGCCCAATTAATAACTTAATTTGAGTTTTTGCGTAAATTGACTGGTCAAACAAGGTTTTATCTAGAAATAAAATTCACCATCAGAATCCTTAGGTCCTAATTAGTCACGTATAAAAACTTGAGCCTAAGAAGAAACCTTCTTGACCAACTTTACATTTTGGTCCTCATCTATTTACTTTTTGGCCCTCAACTTTTGAACCCTCGCATTTTGGCCCCTAACTCTTCTTCGTTCTTTACATTCAGGTCCTCCCTGCAAAACCTACCAGCACCATGCTCCGGCGACCTTGCGCGGAGCATGGCGCCGCGTAGGGTAAGGGGGAGGGCCTGCCAGGTCAAATGGGGGTGCCCTGCGTCGTCAGCCGTCGCAGGAACACCCCCCTGGTCGCTGCAACCCACCATACCGGCCGTGCGAACGCACGGACGGTATGGGTCTCCTTCTTCCGGTGTCCTCCGGCAAGGGAGACACGTCGTCTCCCTCCGCCCTCCTCTCTGATTCCGCCCCTATAAATACCCCCGTCGCTCCGCCGTTCTTGTCAGCTTGGTCCTGACAGAGAAACACCCTCTTTTCACTCTCTTCCCACTCCGACAGGAAGCCCTCCAGCTCCGGCGGTTTTTCCCTCCTCCTCCTCGTCGTTCTGCTGCACTACCAGCAGCAGGGCTACCTTCCCCTACTCTCCCTGCGCCGCGCCGCACCCAGCGCGCGCCTCTCCGGCCCTCTCCTCGCCGCCTCCCCTTCCCCTGGGCATCTTCTTCTCCGGCAACAGTCGATACGATTGTCGCCCTGCTCCTCCCCCTTCGTCCCTACAAGTAAGTTAGAACTACTCCTCTTCCTCCCCTCTTCCTTTTCCTCACTTTACATCTTTACTGTTGCCCCGATCCGACCAATCGCCCTCACCTTCTCCACCTCCGGCCCCTGCTCCGGCGACCCGCTCCCATCACTCCAGCAACCCACACAGCTCGCCGACCACCGCAGAACCTCCACCTCCTCACCCTGATCAACCTCCGCCCTTCCACTTCCCCCAAATCACCCTCTGCAACTCCACCGAACAAACCCATCTCCCAACCTGTAGTTTGACCAAGGACAGCCCTAAGGGTCCGCCCCGCCGCCTGCACACCCCGCCTCCTCCGCGTTTCTGATTGGGCCGAGAGGCCGTTTCTCTGTGGGCAGGTACCTGCGCTCGCCGCTGCCATTGTTGAAGCGAAGCAGCTTCTTCACCTGCTGCCCCAGGTGCGCCACGCCCAGGTCACGCTCCCAGGCAGTGCGAGGCGTCTTCGCGAAGTGCCAGGCTGCAGTTGAGGCGAAGCTCTCGCGCAAAGCCCCCGCGCTTCGCCTCGACCGCCGATGCTTCCTCCGCGCAGGCATCCAAATTGGGGTGGGACATTTAGTCCCACCTCGGAAAGCCACTGAGGTGCACGTGCGCTTAAAGGCAAAAAGTGCCTTAAGCTGTTCGCCTCAGTTCACGGGGTGAGGTCCCCTTCAGCCGCCCGACTACCCGGCCTCGTCCGCACGCACGCCTCGCGGACCTGGCCCGACCCGACTAAGCCCGACCTGCACTCCTCGCCCACCACCGCACGCCGGTGGGCCTGGACCCGGGCGCGACCCGTACCCGACTACCCGGCCGCTCTGGGAGAGCTTTCCTAAGAGCGGCGTCTGTGATAGAGAAACGCGCGGGGGGGAAGGGCAGAGTAGGTTTTGCCGTGTCTCTGATTAGAACTTTGAGTGTGCAGGCACAGGTGAAGGGACTGCGGAAGGGCTGAAAAGAAGAAGAAGACAAGCAAGGCAGAGAAGAAGGCTGACGAAGACTGAAGGAAGGAGCACCGAGCGGCACTGTAGCAGCGACAACTTAAGTCGTCTGAGTGGAAAATCAGACGACGCTTTGAAGGCAGAAAAGAAAGAAGAAGAACATCACCACTGCTGCAGATAAAGAAGACAGAAAGAAAAAGAAGAAAGAAGGAGAGGCGACGTCCTGACAGCAAAAGCAGAAGAAGAGCACGAGAAGAAGATCAGAAGAAAGAAGTAAGAAGAAGATCTGAAGAACAGAAGGGGAAGGCCACAAGGAGATAAACAAAGAAGAAGAAACCAAAAGCCAAAGAGGAAGAAAGAAGAGAAGAAGAAGCCAAATTCTCATATCTCTCTCTCTCTCTCTTTATTTTTGTAATAAGAATTTGTACCCCTAGAATACAACTTGCTCCCTGAGATCGACCTCGGGAGAACTTTATTTTCCGAGTAATAAATATTAGTGAATGATGGCAATAACTAACTGTACTACAACGCTATAACAAACCTAGTTGTCGCCACGTCATTCCATTGGCGCCGTTGCCGGGGAGCAATGGTTATTCTAGAGGTAAACATTCCTGTTTCTTTTTAGTTTCTGATAATCTCCTCTCTTTTGTGCAGCTACAGGAAATCAAGAAGACAAGCAACCGCACGACAACCACTCCGAGGACAGGCAATTTTTTTTTTCCTCTCACTATTAACCCCTAAACTCTAAAGAGGAAGAAAAGAAAAGAACAAGCAATATAGGGCTAACCTGTCTTCCATACTTAGTAACCATAAAAAGTTGCATGCTTTCAACCCATTATTCCTGCACACTATTAAGGGTATTTAAGGGCTAACACATTCTTGCTTGAGCTCTAATTACCCAACAAAAAGCTAACTGGACCAAGTAGAGCCAACCTAGGATCCAACACTAGGGATTTAGAGACACACTCCTTAAGCAACAATTGAGAAAACCAAATGAAGTGTGCCCAAGCCCTTGTCTGAAAATACCTATTCAAAGAAAAACTAAAACAATTGGCTCTCTAAACACTTGAACCCTAAAAGAAAGGACCCAAAAGCTCTCAAAGGAACAAGAGGTAAAGTTGACCCCTTGGGTCAACCAACCTTAAAATTAGGTCACTTTCTCACTCAAAATACCTAAGAGTTCAAGTGTAACTTTAAGCACCCTGATTTTAAACTAAAATTGGTAGACTTATGAGGTCAAGATCCCCATTCCGGTCTACCTGGAACCACAGTAACAAGAGAGGTCGGGTGGGGGAAACCCTGTAACCCATGGGGACGCTCTACCGTGTAGGGGTCTTTGCGGGACTCACCCTCTCTGGCTGCCCAGGTAATTCTCAGGTGGACGATCTTTCTGATCAAGGGGTCCATCTACCCCGAACCTCTATAGTCACCCAACATTTTTGGGTGTCTTGATTGGGTCCAGCACCTGCTTATCTCATCCAGTCCTTCAGTATTTTGCAGGAGGTCCTTGAAACCTCCTATAGAAATTCACTCTCCCCGAGGCTAAGCCTCGGCTCCCTTGTTTTTGCATAACGCATAGCCCCTCTTTCCTCTGATTCTGAACGAAGTCCCCTTCTTCCATTAATTCAAACTTCTGATTCTATATCTTGATTCCACCACCTGATTCGAAGATGCAGCCTAATTACCTAGCAAGACTACCATGTAAAAAACCTGAATATCTGAGATCCATGAAAGATAAGATGATTGAGGATGCCCTTGAATTCTATGAAATCAAATATAAACCCTCAACACCACTAGAAAAAATTCAGGTTGATGTCCCAACAACCACAGCTTTCATCATAAACTGTGCCCAAATTCTTTTGACAGAAGTTACAAAAGGATCAACCCGAGATATGCTCATGACAGGATACATTGAGATAGAAAAATTACACCAAACTGAATACCTTCAATGCTTGACAAATCCTATACTTTGGGAACAACACCAAGATGCCCTTACAAAACGGGTCGAAATGATGAAATCAGTAGAACAAATTATCAACCAAAAATACCCGTATATACCAGAAACAGAGGATGAACCATCTTGGAACAGTATTAAGGAACAATCCAGTTTCCCAGATCTCGGGACTGAGGCATAAAGTGGTTGTGGAATTCCAACCCAGATAGAAGACAATGTTGAATTAGGTTGGGATATTGCAGGAGAACACAATGATGAGCCAAACGTAGACCATGAATTGCCAAGCCTAGAATTCCAAAACTCCTGCAATAATGAGATCAGAACTGAACCTTTTGAGGGTATAAATTCCGCCCCTTATTTTGATAAGGTGGCCCTCGAAGGTTATTCAGACTTAGGTTCTAGTAACTCTACCCACATCCTAAGCCTAGAACCTAGATCTGAAACTTATTGGAAAGATTATAAGGCCCCTTATGAGAAAGATCAAATTTTTACAGAGTATGATTCCGGGCCTCTATTTGATGAATATCCCTCTCCAACATCCTCAGGAAATCTGTTCGATTTTTCAGAAAACATGCCAATTTATGATACAGAAACTGAGGAGTTGGATGAGCAAGGTTTTAATGGGGTCTATCCTACCAGCTTCGAGCTTGAACAAAACACCTTTTTGAGCCCAGAATTGACATATAGGCTAGAACCCAGTCAGGCTGCTGATTCCACATCTGATGATTTTTGCTGTGGTGGAGTTCATGATCATGAATCTCATTTTCACAAACTCTCCGACAATTTCAAATCTGACTATAATTGTGGAGAGACCTTCCTTCCTGAACATGCCAGGCCCATCTACGACCTCAGTTCACATGACTCTAACTCCGACTCTGAGGTCCTGATTCTCGAGATCACTGATAACACAGAATCATCCTTTTCGATCCTCAGGAACCAAAAATAGAAAATGCCAAGAGTGATTGAAACCCAGAATTCAAATCTTTTCTTAATTCAAATTTCTTTCATCCTACAGACACTCTTCAGGCATTTCATAGTTACCCAGAGGACTCTTTACAGAAAATCACCTGTCATTCCTTTCTAAAAGAGTCCTCATACACAGTTGCCACCTTGTCTGCACACACAGAACTAATCAAAACCTCTTCCCAACCCCGACCCGCAACCGGACTCAATTTCTATCCAGATTCACCTCTCACCGAGCCGATTGCATTTCCACATCAGGTTTGGAACACTGATCAGACTACATATCATGCTCCATCATTCTTTGATCACCCCTGTAGGGTTTTTGCGTCATTCATTGATTATTCTACGGGTCCCTACTCTGACCAGGCTGATTCGACTCAGCCAAACCCTGCGTTTTCACTTCCACATCCATCTGAGCTTCATAGTATATGGTGGGTTCCACACCTTTTTATCCACATCTATCAACCCACTAGATTGATTGGGTTTGGGCTGCATCATCAGCCTGTTGATCTGAACAAGCACCTGGTTGGACCAACCAGGCTCTTAATCAAGGTGCTTGTATTACAAAACTCTGCTGATTTCACCATCCCCTCTCCATCGCATTTCTCGCTTGGCTGAAGGCATCAAATTTAGCGCTCAATGGGAGGCAGCCCGTCATTCTCTTTAAAAACCTGAAACCTTTTCTAAAACCTTTTTGCACTTAAGGTTCACCCTTGTAGACAGCCGACCCCACCTCAGATGCTTGCATCTGGGATTAAAAATCGTCTGCAAAATTCAACCCGACCCATTCACTCATCCAAATTTCTGTCTTAAGGAATGAGCTAAGTTGAATAAAAACCCCCTAGGTTACAATGAGGACATTGCAAATCTTAGGCATGGGGGGGTATGAAAGTGCAAAACTTGTAAGAAAAGGTTACAAACAAAAAATTCACATATGCCAAAAACACCATAAAAATTAAAAAAATTTTCGAAAAGAATAAGAGGAAAAGAGGAGAAGGAAATTTTGTGAAGGAGAAGAGAAAAGAAACAAAAGGAAAAAAGGAGCACAAAATATGAGAAAAAAGTAATAGTCATTAGTAAGGAACTAAGGAATTAACCTAAGTTCTAGACCTCATTCAAGAAAATAACTGAAAAGTGTATAATGAGATTAGTAAGAATGCAAACCTTAGGCATTCTTGAATAGACTCTTAGTACCCATTAAGATCTAGACATTCCTCAAGAGGTTGAGGAAAATGAAAAGCTGAAGTATTAGGTCTAAGGCTTAGGGAGTATTTGGCCTCGTTAACTAATTTTTGGTTTACGGGACTTAGTAACCTAAGCACCCTAACCTCACACACAGCCTGGTTCAGTAAGCGTAAAAATCAAAATCACGCAGAAGCATCGCAAAATTCTGAAAAGTACACCTAGAGTAGGAGTGGCCGATCAACACAAGTTGATTTGGATGAGTTCCCAGCGCAGAGAGGCGGGAAATCCCCTCGAAGATGCGTAACAAAATATCATCTCCTCGGTGCTTGTCTCTTAGGATATTTTCATATCCTACTGGGGCCATGTAAGCACTCTGCTGGTTCAGATTCCATGGATGGCATTATCTCGAAGTGTCAATTGCCAGGGTCTGGATTCGGCCACGGAACACCATGGATGGGATTATCTCGAAATCTCAATAGCCAGGGTTCCGGGGGTTGCCATGGGTGGTGCTATCTCGAAGCATCGATTGCCAGGAACCCTTGAGGATTGATGATGGGAGCAAGGAATCTGATACAGACCGTGTTGAAAAGCCGATCCTAGGCTAGAACTAAAAAGAAAAAGAGAGGGAAAACTCTCCAAACAGAAAAACTTTCTATCTCTCTCTTATAAAACACACTGCGAACTGAGCCAGGGCTAAAATCATTTCAAGCATGGGTGCTTTAACCACAAAGTCCAATAAACCTTAGGTTAGTTCTTGTGGGCCTTAAAAACCTTCGCTAAAGACTGAGGCTAAGGCTAGACAGATTTGGATCTTGATTGGTACTAGAGTACCTTTTAGGCCTATGGTCAGCATTCTGACCTAATCTAGGTTTAAATGAAAAAGCACTTATCTGAAGCTATTAAGAACTTCATGGTCTAGAACAAGGGTTGAAACCTTAAGTTTTGCTAAGGGATTAGCAAAAGCTAGGCATTGGGGTATGATGAGAACCTCATCATGAGCCATAACTAGCTCATTTTGACCTAATACAAAGGATAAAAGCTCCTACATAACTCAAGGAAAGGCTTAACTCAGAGAATTCTGAGTTTAAGGAGAAAACAAGTCACAAGGGGTAAAAATGCAATTTTACCAGTATAATCTGCAAACAGGGTAATTCAGGGTCCAAACATAGGTCAAACAAACAAAATAAGAAGGAAAGTGGGATAATCTGATAAGGGCTACAGCAATTCCAAGGAACTAAATGATAATCTGTAACCTTAAAATAAATCCACTTCAATTCATGAGGTTCGAGGCAAAGTAAAAATAGAATAAACCCTATAAAATTCATAGAAAAATAATCTCTAGGGTTTAGAACCTTTAATTTGGCCTTCGGAACCCATTTTGACCTACATTGAGAACCATGCCCAATTAATAACTTAATTTGAGTTTTTGCGTAAATTGATGGGTCAAACAAGGTTTTATCTAGAAATAAAATTCACCATCAGAATCCTTAGGTCCTAATTAGTCACGTATAAAAACTTGAGCCTAAGAAGAAACCTTCTTGACCAACTTTACATTTTGGTCCTCATCTATTTACTTTTTGGCCCTCAACTTTTGAACCCTCGCATTTTGGCCCCTAACTCTTCTTCGTTCTTTACATTCAGGTCCTCCCTGCAAAACCTACCAGCACCACGCTCCGGCGACCTTGCGTGGAGCATGGCGCCACGTAGGGTAAGGGGGAGGGCCAGCCAGGTCAAATGGGGGTGCCATGCGTCGTCAGCCGTCACAGGAACACCCCCTGGTCGCTGCAACCCACCATACCGGCCGTGGGAACGCACGGACGGTATGGGTCTCCTTCTTCCGGCGTCCTCCGGCAAGGGAGACACGTCGTCTCCCTCCGCCCTCCTCTCTGATTCCGCCCCTATAAATACCCCCGTCGCTCCGCCGTTCTTGTCAGCTCGGTCCTGATGGAGAAACACCCTCTTTTCACTCTCTTCCCACTCCGACAGGAAGCCCTCCAGCTCCGGCGGTTTTTCCCTCCTCCTCCTCGTCGTTCTACCGCACTACCAGCAGCAGGGCTGCCTTCCCCTACTCTCTCTGCGCCGCGCCGCACCCAGCGCGCGCCTCTCCAACCCTCTCCTCGCTGCCGCCCCTTCCCCTGGGCATCTTCTTCTCCGGCGACAGTCCATACGACTGTCGCCCTGCTCCTCCCCCTTCGTCCCTGCAAGTAAGTTAGAACTACTCCTCTTCCTCCCCTCTTCCTTTTCCTCACTTTACATCTTTACTGTTGCCCCGATCCGACCAATCGCCCTCACCTTCTCCACCTCTGGCCCCTGCTCCGGCGACCCGCTCCCACCACTCTAGCAACCCACACGGCTCGCCGACCACCGCAGAACCTCTGCCTCCTCACCCTGATCAACCTCCGCCCTTCCACTTCCCCCAAATCACCCTCCGCAACTCCACCGAACAAACCCATCTCCCAACCTGCAGTTTGACCTAGGGTGGCCCTTAGGCTCCGCTCCGCTGCCTGCACACCCCCCGACCACCTTCGCCGTGCCACGGCGAAGGTCCTCCGCGTTTCTGATTGGGCCGAGAGGCCGTTTCTCTATGGGCAGGTACCTGCGCTCGCCGCCACCATTGTTGAAGCGAAGCAGCTTCTTCACCTGCTGCCCCAGGTTCGCCACGCCCAAGTCACGCTCCCAGGCAGTGCGAGGCGTCTTCGCGAAGTGCCAGGCTGCAGTTGAGGCGAAGCTCTCGCGCAAAGCCCCCGCGCTTCACCTCGACCGCTGCTGCCTCCTCCGCACAGGCATCCAAATTGGGGTGGGACATTTAGTCCCACCTCGGAAATCCACTAAGGCGAACGGGCGCTTAAAGGAAAAAAGTGCCTTAAGCTGTTCGCCTCAGTTCACGGGGTGAGGTGGCGGAGGTTCTGCGGTGGTCGGCGAGCCGTGTGGGTTGCTGGAGTGATGGGAGCGGGTCGCCGGAGCAGGGGCCGGAGGTGGAGAAGGTGAGGGCGATTGGTCGGATCGAGGCAAAAGTAAAGATGTAAAGTGAGGTAAAGGAAGATGGGAGGAAGAGGAGTAGTTCTAACTTACTTGCAAGGACGAAGGGGGAGGAGCAGGGCGACAGTCGTATCGACTGTCGCCGGAGAAGAAGATGCCCAAGGGAAGGGGCAGCGGCGAGGAGAGGGCCGGAGAGGCGTGCGCTGGGTGCGGTGCGGCGTAGGGAGAGTAGGGGAAGGCAGCCCTGCTGCTGGTAGTGCGGCAGAACGACGAGGAGGAGGAGGGAAAAACCGCCGGAGCTGGAGGGCTTCCTGTCGGAGTGGGAAGAGAGTGAAAAGAGGGTGTTTCTCCGTCAGGACCGAGCTGACAAGAACGACGGAGCGACGGGGGTATTTATAGGGGCAGAATCAGAGAGGAGGGCGGAGGGAGACGACGTGTCTCCCTCGCCGGAGGACGCCGGAAGAAGGAGACCCATACCGTCCGTGCGTTCGCACGGCCGGTATGGTGGGTTGCAGCGACCAGGGGGGTGTTCCTGCGATGGCTGACGATGCAGGGCACCCCCATTTGACCTGGCAGGCCCTCCCCCTTACCCTGCGCGGCGCCATGCTCCACGCAAGGTCGCCGGAGCGTGGTGCTGGCAGGTTTTGCAGGGAGGACCTGAATGTAAAGAACGAAGAAGAGTTAGGGGCCAAAATGCGAGGGTTCAAAAGTTGAGGGCCAAAAAGTAAATAGATGAGGACCAAAATGTAAAGTTGGTCAAGAAGGTTTCTTCTTAGGCTCAAGTTTTTATACGTGACTAATTAGGACCTAAGGATTCTGATGGTGAATTTTATTTCTAGATAAAACCTTGTTTGACCCATCAATTTACGCAAAAACCCAAATTAAGTTATTAATTGGGCATGGTTCTCAATGTAGGTCAAAATGGGTTCCGAAGGCCAAATTGAAGGTTCTAAACCCTAGAGATTATTTTTCTATGAATTTTATAGGGTTTATTCTATTTTTACTTTGCCTCGAACCTCGTGAATTGAAGTGGGTTTGTTTTAAGGTTACCGATTATCATTTAGTTCCTTGGAATTGCTGTAGCCCTCATCAGATCATCCCACTTTCCTTCTTATTTGGTTTGTTTGACCTATGTTTGGACCCTGAATTACCTTATATGCAGATTATACTGGTAAAATTGCATTTTTACCCCTTATGACTTATTTTCTCCTTAAACTCAGAATTCTCTGAGTTAAGCCTTTCCTTGAGTTATGTAGGTGCTTTTATCCTTTGTATTAGGTCAAAATGAGCTAGTTATGGCTCATGATGAGGTTCTCATCAATTCCCAAACAATTTTCAAAAGATGTCATCTTAGACATAAAATTCCTTAAGAAAACCTGGTTTAGAATTTGAGGAAGACAACGAAAGTAAGGAGACTTACGAGGACGACCAAAATCATAGTGAGAGGCAGTGAGAAGAGTCTCCCTAATGGTATCACTCTGTATCTATTGGTGGAGCTCTAAAAAGATAGGACCGACATTGGGAGAACCAAGAATCTCAGTAATAATGTTAGCATTCACCAAAACCTATATCCCATAGGCATTTGAGGTGAGCTCGATGTTAAACCCTTCACCTCTATTTTTTAAATTCATGTAGAATAGGTGGCAAGCCATTGGGTCAACAACGGGTATGCAACTAGTTTTAGAACCTACATCAAAATTACATTCAAAAAGGTTAATTTAGTGGTAAGTGAATTTGTCCCGTAATGTAGGAAATATAGACATAGTAAACGAAATCCATGGGACGAGCAACATGAGATGATAGCTTAGCAAGTATGGAAAAATGCTCACGTGCAGCCTTAGTAATAAAATAACGATCAAATGAATCATCATGAGATCTAGGTGAAGAACCACGTGCATGTTTTGGTACAATTTGGTCAACCAGAAATGGTGTTGATCAATCGAAATTGAGGGGATTGGCCGATCAAAAAGGAGGGCTGGTCGAACAAAAATGAGCTGGACATTGTACTGGATGGAGAATTTTTGGTAAAGCAATCGAGAAAATTGATTAATCAAGGCAAAGTATTTGAGCAAAAGAGATAGTCTCCACAGATCAATAAGGTGGCAAATACATTCAAATATCACAAGCACAACAATCACACTATAAAGGACAATAGAAGAACTAATTTTATGCTAGTGAAAAAAAGAAGAAAATAGATGAAAAGTGAGATAAGGGAGACATCTACCCCAAGATTGATCTAAGTGATTAACCAAGAAGATAAGCTGGGTGGTGGTCGGAGGAGTGGATGCCGGAGATCGGTTGGCGGAGTGGGGCACATCGAGAAGGAGGGTGACGGTGCTCGTTGTCGATGATTAAGTCAGCTGAAAGGTGTAGCGGTGCAAGGCAAAGGGGAGATTGTAGTAGGTGGTGGTGCTTGCGATTGGTCAGTGCTATTGATCAATGGAGGTGGCATTGGTCGGTGGCGGTTGTTTTGGTCAATGGAGGGGGGTCCATAGTCAGTGGCGGTGTGTGTAAGAGAGGTGGTTGGTGGAGAGGTGTCGGTTAGGTTTTTTTTCTTGGTGGGGTAGGTTTGTGGGTAAAATGGTTGTTTTTATAGTTTTCTATGTAGTGAAGTATGGTAAAAGTGAAAAAGGTATGTATTAGGTGTGATGGGATCAGATTGGGTTAACAAGATGAAGATTAGAGAAGATTGGGATCAAGAAATCACAAATCAAAGCCACCTAATTTAATCAATCAAAACTGAGTTTTGGTCAATCAAAAAGAAATTGATCAATCAGAGGAAAAGATTGATCGATCAACCTTGAATGTTGTGGGGCAAAATTTCCCGCCCAAACAAATAATCGATCAAAATTGAATTTTGGTTGATCAACTTCAAATTTTTGAGGGAATTTTCCCGACAAAGGATTGGTCGATCAATGTAATATTATTATTGATCAACAGAAATTGGCCAATCAAAAAGTTAAAAGTGATCGATCAAACAAGGAAAACATGATCTTTTAAGATCTCTCAATAAGTTGTAGTCTTGATAGGCCTAGTGCATAGCAGATGTGATTAAACCTATCTTTGGGTAAGGACTTGGTGAAGATATCAGCTAATTGGTTCTCAATTTGTACAAACTCTAAATTGATTTCATTTTTTAGCACATAATCTCTCAAGATGTGATGTCTCACATCTATGTCTTTTGTTCTAGAGTGTTGTATAGGGTTTTTAGATAGATTAATGGCACTAGTATTGTCACAAAGAATCCTTTTATTCATATAAGTTTGGCCAAAATCTTCTAGGGTTTATTTCATCAATAAGAGTTGTGAGCAAGCTAAGGATGCAGCTATATATTCAGCTTCTGTGGTAGATAATAATACATTATTTTGTTTTATAGAGAGCCAGGAGATTAGTAAATTTTCAAGAAATTGACATGTTCCACAAGTACTCTTATGGTCAGTAAAGCTGCCTGCATAGTCAGCATCACAATATAAGTAGAGATCAAATATGGCTGACTTCGGATAGAAAAGTCCTATGTAAGAGGTGTGATTCAGGTATCTAAAGATTCTATTAGCAACATTCAAGTGTGTTTCTTTAAAATCTACTTGAAACATGCACACAAGAAACTGCAAAAGAGAATGTCAAGTCTACTTGCTGTTAGGTACAATAGTAAGCCTATCATGCTTGTGAACAATTTTTTATCTATAGGACTTACCTGTTTCATCACTTTTTTTTTGAGTTGTGGCTACCATGGGAGTTTCTTTTCCCTTCATCTTGTCCATAGAGAATTTCTTCCAAATTCCATGGTGTACTTGGTTTGGGATATGAGTATCCCATTCTTCAATTGATCGATTTGTAGACCACAAAAGAATTTAAGTTTGCCAATCATGGTCATCTCGAATTGTTCTTGTATAACCTTTGCTAACTCTTGGCACAATAGATCATTAGTAGCACCGAAATTGTATCATTAACATAGATTTGAATTAACAAAAAATTATTGTCATGTTTTGTGAGTAGTGTAGGATCTATTTTGTCTATTTTAAATCCATTTTCTATTAAGTAATTCTTTGGTTGGTCATACCAAGCTCTTGGAGCTTGTTTGAGACCATAGAAAGCTTTGTGTAATTTATATACATATTCTAGATGGTCAACATTTTCAAAACCTAGAGGTTGCTTGAAATTTTTGAAGCCTGGGGGTTGCTTGTCATAAACCTCTTCTTTGATGAATCCATTTAGAAATGCACTTTTGATGTTCTTTTGGAAAAGTTTGAATTCCATATGGGTGGGAAAGGGTAAAAGAATGCAAATGGATTCCAGATGAGCTACAGGTGCATATCTCTCATCGAAATCAATTCCCCTTCTTTGTTATATCCTTGGGCCACAAGTCTAGCTTTATTTCTAACTACTTCACTGTATTCGTTGACTTTATTTCTAAAGGCCCATTTGGTTCCTATAATGGTTTGAGAGTTTGGTTTTGGGACAAGTTTCCAATATTATATCTGTCAAATTGATTCAATTCTTTTTGCATAGCTACAATCTAGTATTCATCAGTAAAAGCATATGTTACATTCCTGGGTTCTAGTTGGGAAACAAAGGCTATAAGGGCTAAGGTGTTGACTCATGATGTTGTTTGCACTCCTTTGGATAGATCTCCAATCACTAATTCTTTTGGGTGATCCTTCATATAATTGATGTCTTTTGGCAACTCGCTTGATATATTTTCCTCAAGCATATTTTAAGGATTTCCTAAATGCTCATTATCATCATTTGGAGAAGATCGAGGCTAGGATAGGATTTCATTAAATGATACATGTAAAGTTTCCTCAACAACATGATTTATCTTGTTGTAAACTCTATAGGCTTTACTTCTACTAGAGTAACTTAGAAATATTCCTTCTGTTCTTCAAGCATCAAATTTGTCAAGATTGTCCTTTGTATTTAGTATGAAACATTTGCTTCTAAACACCTTGAAATAAGAGATTTTAGGTATTCTTTCATAATATAGTTCAAAGGGTGTTTTGTTTACTATAGATCTAACTAAGGATCTATGTCAGATATAGCAAGTAGTGTTTACTAGCTCGGCCCAAAAAAATTGAGGTAGCTTTGACTTGCACAACATTGTGCGGGCACACTTTTGCAAGGTCCTATTCTCTCTCAAATACCCCATTCTAAGGAGCTACTCTTGGAAAGGAAAATTCTTGTCTAATCCCAAATTGATCACAGAAATTAGAAAAAGGTTGATTTTCAAACACTCCTCCGTGATCACGCCATATCTTTGTAACCACATAGCCTTCCTCAATTTGCAGTCTTTTCACAAGTCTACTAAATACATTAAAGGTGAGGTCCTTACTTTTTAAGAAAGATACCTAGGTATACTTAGAGAAGTCATCAACAATGACAAGACAATAGAGACAACCAGTTGGCTTTTAGATTTGGCTGGTCTGAATAAGTCTAAGTGTAGTAGCTCCATGGGTCAAAAAGTGCTAACCATCCCTTTTGCTTTAAAAGAAGTTTTGGTTAGTTTTCAATTTCACAAGAATTACAAACTTTGCTTTTCTTGAAGTTGATTTTTGGCAACCCTTTAACTAGATCATGTTTCACAGGACTACTTATTTTTCTCATGTGAACATGCCCTAGTATGTTGTGCCAGAGTGTTGCCTCATCGTCAGATGTGACTAGACATTCATAGTTGTCGCATTTGTCAAAGTCGACAATATACATATCTTTGTATCTGTGACCTTTAAGTAGAGTTTGTTTAGTTTGTTTGTCTTTTATTTTGAATCCATTTGAAGTAAAACTAATTTTATAACCTTTGTCATAGATTTGACTTATACTTAGGAGATTGTGTTTTAAACATTTAACTAAGTGACCATTATGAAAAGAGGTAGCAGAGTTACCAACTTAGTCAGTACCAATAATATGACTCTTGTGTTTGTTCCTAAATGTAACCGTTACACCTTCCTTGCAGTTGGGTTCTACGAACAGGTCATCATCTCCTGTCATGTGCATTGAACAATCGTTGTCCATGGTCCATCTTCTTTTTCCTTGTTCCAATCATTCATGCACTTTGTGAGGACCTGCATCATGAGATCTATAAATTGGCTTAAGGCTTCCATTGGATTCAAGGTAAATCCACTCTTTATAGTCTACTTGCTTTATATGACCTAAGAAACAAGGTTTCAAGATTTGATTTGGTATCCATTTTCTTTTGGTTCCACGTTTGTTAGTGTGATTTGCCTTATGAGGCAAAGTACTTTTCTCAACCCTTTGGTCAAAGTTGGAGATAGAAGCTTCATGATCATTCTTAGGTATATAACCTAACCCAAATCTTGGTAGTTTGGGTTTGTGTTCCTAGTAGTTTTTCAAGATCGCGTCTACCTTTTGTAAACTTCGCTAGATCATTAATAAGATTAGCAAATTTTTCTTTAAGCTTATCAACATCTAGCTTTAAGGCATCTATATAAGCTCTAAGTGCAATAATTGCAAGGGATAGCTCATGATTTTGTGACACATATTTGTTTTCGAGTGCAATTTCATCATCTAGGGTTTTTGCTAGCTTTTTGTTCCCAACCTTAAGTGATTTTGCTAAATCATGCATTTCATAAAAAGCTTCCAATAATTCATCAGGTGTAAAGGAGGTTACCTCATCTTCTACAGCCATGAGTCCTAGAAGAACTTCTTTGCCTAAAGTTTCTTCTTCTTTTGAGCTTGGTCGGACTCATCCCATGTCACTTGAAGGGACTTCTTTTTCTCATCTCTCTTTAAGAGTTTCTTAGTCTTTTTCCTTTCTGGCTCCTTTTTAAGAACTAGAAAATCCTTTCAAATGTGTACCTTCCTTTTGCAATTGTAGCAAATGACAAAATCTTCCTTTGATTCTTCCTTTTTCTTTCTCCAGTTCCTCTTGTTTTTTATGAATTCTCTTAATTTTCTAGAAAGGGGGGTGATGCCATCTTCATCTTCATTGCTTGATTGATCTGAGTATTTGTTAGCTTCTAGTGTTGTATCCTTCTTCTTTGTACTTTCTCTTTCATTCTCATTCATGTGATGGAGTTGGACTTCATTTGCCATAAGACTCCCAACCAGATCATCCAATTGTAGTGTTGTCAAATCCTTCGATTCTTGGATGGCAGCAGTCTTTGTCTCCCAATCACTAGTGAGGGATCGAAGGATCTTTCTCATGAGGGCTTCATTCTTGATATTCTGATGAAGATTCCTTAGGGAGTTTATGATGTTTGTGAATTTATGAGGGACTCATCATGGCTCCTAATTCATCAATATTAGCTAATTTTTCTAGTTAAATTATAGTGAATAACATTATAATAGGATTAATTATATATTTAAGGTAATAATAGCAAGGACCTTATTTATATGTTAAAACACCTAAATTAAGGGTTAATAAGCATCTATTTATGTTTAATTAATAAATGGGAGTTAAACCCAAGCATTTAGCTATATATAAGAAATATATATAACTTATAACATTTATAACACCTATGTTGTTGTTTTTGACAAAGTACTACCATTCACATTAGTTGCCCCTATTTATTAATATGAAATCAAAGCTTACAAAATATCAAGCCATAACTTGGCACTTGACACTAAACCACAGATATTCTCCACCCACACAATACCCCCATTAAAGGTTACATCATCTCGAGCTCTCCAAACCGCCCACAAAACTGCAACCATAAACACACATGGCTTACAATACACATGAAATGAGACAACATGTCCTATGTGGGAAGGAAAGAAGAGCAAAATCTGCACCACACTTCATTAGTAACTAGGCACGCACTAAAGAGATGACGGATGTTGATAGGCCCACTTTACTGGACTAAATTAGAGCATAAGTACATTATTATCCGAATGGCCTGCATTTTATTCATCTTTAAATGACTTGATTAATTATTTATTTGGATGTAGAGACATTTTCAGAAGTACATTTTAATGACAAGTATTCCTCCTTGATTAGAATGCCATCTTGGCATTATCTTTTACCAAAGAGAATGAAATTAGTAATCACGATTCTAGAATATGAAAAGAATTTTCTTTTTAAGGTTGACACCCATTTCTCCTTCAATTCTTAGAATCATTGAATGTCGCCTCTCCTTATTTAGCTCTCTATGATGGCCAGCGTTAACCCCCCTGGTAGTCTTTCTTTCTCTCTCTCTCACTCAGAAGAAAACACCAACAGCTCCCCAACCACGTCCCGGTCATCTCTCTCTCCCTATCACCATACCAAGACCAAACATCTGCTTCACCACCCTCCACCTTTCCTCTCTCATATTTTCTCAAACAAACCGAAGTCCCCTGCTACATTTGTTCCTTCTCTCTCGTCCACACATGCACGTAGCACCAATCTCCCTCTTCGTCAGTGCACACGCCCGATGTCCCTTATCTCTCTCTCCCCTGCGATAAAACAACAGTGCACCATCGCCACCTTCACTACTCAATCCCACTCCTCCTTGGCAAAGCTCGCACCCTTGACCCCTTCGTACCTGCTCATGGCCATCAGCGCTCCCTTTCGACCACCTCCCTCCTCACAAACCCATGCATAGACTCGACATTGACCACACGCTCATCTCTTCTTCATTGCTGATCAGAGACCACGCCACCATGCTCCATCCTTGAGTCTCTCTAGCAACTGCATTTCACCATCATCTTGTCCACAACTATCTTCGTCAACCATGATCCCAACTTCCTTTATAGAGACAACGGCTGTTCCTGAACGCCCAGCACCACCGCAACAGTGCAGAGACCTTCACCTCCACCCATTCTACCTTCACAGGAAGCAACTGGTCGACACGTCTGTCGATATCAATGCCCCTCTGACGTTCACAGTGGCCACCATGACCGTGCCTTCCTCTCCAACAACCCACGACCACTATAGCATGTTCATTATCGTGAGCTCTTCACCATGACTCTTGATAGCAAGCCCCCACTATGACATGGCAGCCACCATCACGGTGACCATGTGTTCCCGCCACCACTGTGCAACACCCTCGACACTCTCTCCATGACCGTGACTCTTCCTCGAAGTCTACACTGCGAGCAGCCACGACTATGACTTCATTCTCGACCATGACTATTTTCTCATGTGGGAAAGCGTGGTGACAGCACGCTCTGCCCACTCACACCGCACCATGATTGTGATTCATCCAAGATGTTCCCACCACCGCGATTTCATACTGCTACTGTGCCCCTTCTCTACCATCCTCTCCAATGAGTGTGGTGATAGCACACTCATTTTTGTCCTCACACCACGTCCACAACTACGTATTCTCATCGTGATTCCACATCCTCTATGATTTACTACGTTTGGTTTAATTTTAGCAGTTCATTGATTTTTTCTTTAACTATTGGAATCACTGTTTATCATCTTTATATTCGTATACTAAACATATTTGCATGTTATTGCCTCCCTATGGAGACGACATTCTATTCATGGTTATTTAGTATTATGCATGTTTGAATTAGTTACATCATGGATTCATGCATATCTAATTATTTGTTGATCTGGTATTTTTCCACCACGAGTTACACTATGACATATTATTAGCACGTCATTATTACCATTATTATTAGTTATTGCAAAAGCAAAAAATTTTCTATATCAATTTGCACCATTGCTGGGGAGGCAATAGACGCAATAGGTTACTTGGTTATATTTCTGATATATTTTGAGGTGTAGTTGTCTTGACTCACTTATATTTTTCTATGCGAGGAATCGATAGGTTGAGACAACGAGCATAGCAGAGCCACGGCATGGACCTTGAGTCACACCCATGAGAAGACACAAGAAGGAAGGAGACTTGGATCCCATAGCAAGGGGATTCTCCTTTGATAATGATTGGATTAGGAGATTAGAGAGCTTAGTTTACTAGTTTCACATTTTAGTTTTCTCACGCTTGTAGCCTTGGGGCTGATTTTCGAGGGTGTGTCCCCACTTTTTTTTACGCTCTTGCTGTAGGGTATTTTGGGAGCTTGTTCCCACTTCTTTAGTGATTAGGATTTTTATCATCTATTGTGTGTTTGACTTTGCATGTGCTTAGTTTAGTTTAGTATAGTTGCTTGCTTGCTTAACTTATATATCTAAAAAAAAAAACTCTCAAGCTGCTTGCTTAGAAGCTACATACCATTAGCTACGTACATTTTAGGGGTAATTGAGCAGCACATTAGATCTACTTACTTGCATTGCAGACATTACCTGCACAGAGATTGCTGGAGTTAGGTAAACTTTCTCTATGATTACATCCAGCTCCTGCTAATGGTTTGCATTTGGGCTAAATTCAAAGACCAGGTAATTGTGATTGAATCTACCTAATTAAGTGTTTACTTTCTAAAAATTGGGACTACTAATCAGATTAGGGCCTAAAAGCAAAATCACACTTGATTTTTGAAGGACTTGTGTGCGATTCTTTTCAAATAACATTGATTTTCGGTGTGATGCACACAAACACCACAGAGCAGTTCACTAAGGGACAGTAAAGACTTCCTTCTACAACATTTTCTTACACCAGAAAGAGAGTTACCCAATGATCAACACGTCTATCTCATCACGCAACTCCGGGGAGTTCGCAGTAATCATTCTCGATAAGAAGCTAAATCTCTTTGCAAGTAGGTCTTAAGGCACTAATGAAAGTCGGCCTAGGATGTGAATTAATTAAGAAACTTGTTTTGCTACGAAGAGATAACATGATTGTCCTCCATTCTTCTCCAAAGAGCTTGTCAGAGATCTCAACTCACATTCGCCCTATAGTGGGAACAGATGGGCACAAACTTGGCCCCATTTGGCAACTTTGAGGGGTAGTTTGGAGGATAGCTTAATGACCTAATCAATCTTTAAACAAAGGGAGAGTACCATTGCTTTGTGTTTGATTGGGGTGAGTGTTTTTCAAGACTTGTCTTTCAAATGGATTACAACTGTGTCACTTCTTACCCTCACTCTCAAATGCCTTATTCCGGTCCCATGACCCACACTTATCTATCCTCTGATGGATATCCTAATGGAAAATGGGATCCTTTCTACTCCTACTATAGCAGCATTGGTCTGGTTAATCCTCAATCTTGTAATTATGAGTAGAACCTAGGAGTGGGTTACACCTTCTCTTATATGCTACACACCTTAGACAAACCTAACCCACCCTCCCTAGATGATTTGAATTCCAATGGTTGGAGAGAAACTCCTAGGTAATATAACCTTGAGCTTGCCTTTCCTCCAAAAAAGAATGATAGCCTCTCCACATTCAAGTTTGAAATGCAAAAACAATAGATGGAAATGATGGAATGTTTAGGAGAGTCTTTGTGGACAAGTCAATAAATAGAGGAAGAAATTAGTTACCTGATTTACTCCCTTGAAGTTGATTCCAATGCCTCCATGCTAGAGACATCTCCCTTGAGAGAGCCATGCCATAAGATGGAAGGGGACATTAGGGACTCAATCATGGAGTATAGCTACCCTCTTAAGGATAATGTAGACCCCTCCATGCTTGATAGTCCTTCTTTAAGAAGTCATTGCATTAAGGGGGAGGGGGCCTGCATGAACACACTAGAAATTGAAAGGAGTAGCCACTTAATGAATTGTGATGTACAATGGTGGCAATAAGAAGAGGAGGATCCACTAGACTTTCCACCTAAGCTTTATTGGAGACAATCAAAGGGGAAGATGGTTCCATTAGATGAACTTGATCGACTCGAATGATAATATCTTTGTTACATTTGATTGAAAGGGTCATACTCGAATAATCAACCCAACTCCCATCCCTGATTTTGAGGTGAAATCTACACCCCATCCTATGAATTTTGAGCCTACGCTTTACCCCTCTGAGGACCTTGCACGTCAGTTAGATTTTCCTAAGGATTGTGATTCTAAAGTTAATAAATCTCATGACTCTTGGGTGTTAGAAGGAATCATATTAGGAGTCAATAATAAAAACCAGGACCCGTCACTTAGGGAACCAACACCTGCCATACAACATTTTAATAATTTATATGTGCCCAACACAAGTGCCCCGAATGAGATTGATACTGAATTAGATGACTTGGATCAATTTTGGTCTTAGGGACATAAAGATTTAATTTTTGAGGAGGATAAGGAAACACTTGAAGTACTTGATCCTGGAATTGAGGATTTTCCTGAGTCACAGGGGCAAGAGCAAAGAAACACAGAGGAGTAGGATGATGAGTTTGAGGGACCTGGACTTTGAGTATGGAGTGACTCTAGGGGCTAGTATGTTTTGTTTGAGGACTTACCCCTTGAGGATCTTACTGATTTAGTCAAATTTGGATTCTTACCTACTTTTGATTATAAGGATCATCCTTCAAAAAGTTGGGAAGAAATGGAAGTAATTGATACCCCTAAGGAGGGAATCTATACATGCCAGGGGCAAGATCTTAGCATCAAACAAGAACCCGGGGATGTCATTATTGAGGACAGTCCCATGCCTATTGCTTCCAACCTACCTTCACATGATAGTGAAATGGGGGCCACCCTTGATCCGTCCAATTTGGAAGGTGAACACTTGTCTCCAATCTAGGATGAGTGCCCTAATCATAAGAATGATGAAATTCAATTATTTACTAAGGTTGCAAGAGATGAAATTCAGGAACTAGAACGGTTGTTGGGGATCAATGCTGAACCACTTAAGCCCTCTTTAACCCTCTTCACCACCCTGCAACTTAGAGACTTAATCTCCTTAAGAACCAGCTTCCTGAAGTCTCTAATCACATTTCTGCTATACGTGGTGATAACTAGACTGATACATCCTATAGTGGATTGGCAAGTATGGATTAACGCTTGCCTAGGTTAGTCCATCATGCTTAGGGTGTTCCTCTTAGAATGCCTTTGCTTGAGGAGCCTTTACCTCTAGGAGGTCACTACTCATGTGTATTATGTGAAACCTGCGATGGAGGCCTAAGAATATCCCATTCTGACCTGTTTCAGGTGAGCATTTGGCATCACTCTCCATCACCAGCTTGCCAACATCTTGTGTTACCTATTCACAAGGCCCGCTTTGTTACGTATCTTTTTTCAGTCTCTCTCTACTTCTTTTCTAGACCCCGATTTACAAGAATTGCCCATCTGGCTCATTGGGAGGAAGCCTAACTCTTCTTCAGGTACTATCTACCCTTTTACATGGAATGAGGACATTGCACATTTTAGGCATGAGGGGGTAATGGTAATACTTGGGGATATGAAGAGTTCATTGGTGTATATTTCTATATACAAAAAAAAATTATCATTATAGGGAAAGAAAAAGAACAAAAATGTGTTAGTCCCAGCATTTGATTGTAAAAGAGATTTCCTAAGTTCTGGGAAGGAATGAATGATTAATTAAGACTTGAATTGCCAAAGCTTAGGAGATAAGTGAGATATACTGACTTTAGGCCTCTGGGGCTTGTTGGGCTCAAAAGTTCAAGTCTTTTGTTGGAGCACTGAATTGAGTTTTAAATGTATTGCATTGTAGTACAGCCGAAAAAGCATTCAAAACAGATATAATTTTATTACTCGAAAAGATTTTCGAGGTCAAACACAGGGAGTAAATTGGTATTTAGAAATCAAGGTCAAAATTTTTACTGAAAGAAATTGCAATAATGGCAATATCAAAGTGCAAAAATATGGGAGTAAAATGGTGATGTAGATCATCAAATACTCCTACAATATCACCAAATGATTCAATGTAAAAGTATGCAATGAGGCTAAAATCTGTCATCTGATTCTTTAATCAGATGACTTAAACATCTGATTGCTTTTATCTCTCTACCTTTATCTTCTCCTTCCTTCTTCTTTCTTTGGCTTTCTACGATCCTTCTCTTTTCTCTTTGGCTTTCTCTGTCTTCTTCCTTTCTCTTCTACCTTAGCTTCTCACTCTTCAGCTCCTTCCTTCTTTTCTTTCTCTGTTGTCTGCCTTCTCTATCTTTTCTTTGCCTTTCCTTAAGCCCTGTGGTCCTCCTCTCCTTCTTCAGCTTCTACCTTCAACCCTACTCTTTCTCTGAATTCGACTAAGTGTCGAAGGTAAACTCCTCAGAGCACAACCCCCCTTCCCTTGCGTAGCTCTCTTTCTCTCTTTTTTATTTCAGAACCACTCTCCTAAAGACCTTTAGCTAGTCGGGTATTCGAACCTAACGGAGACCCGGGTCCAGGCTCACCGACGTAGGTGGTGAGCGAGGAGTGAATAGGTCAGGTAGTCGGGTCAAGGCCAAGTCTGCAGGCTATATCACAGATGAGTCCATGAGAGGGGGGAAGAGGACCTCATCCTCAGTGTTGGAGGTGGTAAGTGACAGACGACTTTTCGCTTAGCATTATAGTATTTAACTGGTGGAAAAATCGACTAATAAAAAACAATGAAAATAACCACTCGTAGAAGAGCAGATTGTGTCCACAGGGAGGTAACGATGCAATCAATACTTAATTATTTAATGTTATTTCGGATAGTGCGAAATGCTTGTTCAAATCTGACTTAAAATGTGAAGGAAAGTAGATTTGCAATAACATAAAACGGATAAGGGTATAAGTGCAGTTTTCCCTCACAGAAATCCCCAATAAATTTTGGATGAATTCATGCAGTTTCACGTGATGTGTACTAAAGACAATTACTACTTAAGTTAAGCCCAAAATCAATCTCTAAACTAGTTAATATCAATACCATGCAATTATAAAGAACTATGAGTGTTTGAATGCAATTCTGCCATAATATAATAATAATAAAAAAATCAAATTGGTGGCAACGGCATTGAATGTAAATTTTAATTGAGAGGAAAATAAAGGATCTCTCGTCTCTCCCCCTCGCGTGTGCGGCCACGCATGGTTGGCTGCGAGAATCGGTAGGTAGGTGCAGCTTGACGAGAGCTATGCAACGGTGGCAACGGCGAGGCTGGAGTTGGCCGAAGCACCGGTCTGTTGGAGCAAGAAGGCGGTGGTGCTGCTGCGATGCCTGTAGCTGTGCGCCTGCTGCTGGGGCACGTTGGTGGTGAAGCGTGCAGGCGCGTGCCTGGCGTGGAGAGGCGAGAAGGCGTGTTGGAGTTGGGGCCTGCAGGTGCACTGGTGGGCAGGCGGTGCTGCGCCTGAAGTTGAGCGGGTGGTAGTGCGGGTGTGCTGTAGGGTGCTAAGGCGGGAAGGCATGCTGGAGATGAGGGGTGCGGCTTGGTGCGTGCGGGCAGAGAGCTTGCAGGCGTGTGGGTGTTGGTGAGGCGGTGCTCTTGCAGATGGCTGGGGCAGAAGGTGATGAGGGGCACGGCCTAGTGTGCGCGGGCAGTTGGTGAGCGCTTGTGGCAGGAAGCGACCTGCAGTGGCTGGAGGTGGAGCGCAATGGTTTGGTGGATGCGCCTGCTGTGGCTGGAGGGAGTGGCGCGCGGGCGGAGGCGTGCGCACTGGTGAGGGCGCGCTGAACTACAGGAAGGAGGAGGCGCGCGAGGAGGGTGCGTCGGCAGAGGCGTGCACGCTGGTGGATGTTTTTCCTCGCAAAGGGGAAGAGGGCACAGTGCACGCTGGAATTGTTCCCCGCAAGGGGGAAGATGAAGAATCCTCGTTCTCTCTCCACCTCCTCTCTTTAACTCCTCCCTTTGTGCATGCGTGAGTTAAGGGATTTTCAAATCCCTTAACTATTTCTGGCATTGTTTGTTGAGGGAGGGCGGCGGAAGCTTAACCCAATGTGTTGGAGGAGTTGCTGTTGTTATTTGGGGAAATTTATCCCACACCCTTGTTCTTTCTGCATATTATTACTTGCACATAAATAGAACATAATCATTACACATTAAGTCATAGAATGTTATAGAATAAATCATGATGCATACAATTACTCTATAACTTAGTGTAGTTATTAACAAACTTAAAATGTTAAAAGAGAATTACTTAGGCTTAATATTTGTCCATTAAAATGGACTCATCAAATTCCCCCATGCCTAAGATTTGCTAGTCCCTAGCAAAAATGAAAAATAATAGAAGTAATCAGAAGATTTCTTCTTTTCTTATTTCTAAACTTTAGAAATCCAGACAAATGTGAAGTGCTGATAGCCTAGGTAACAGATCGAAGTGAAAGAGCCAATTCTCATTGGGAGTTCATACATCACCCTTGGCAAATATTTCTATCGGGATAGGCAACTACTTCCCTCAGGGATAAAGCTGACGATAATCTGTAATTTGACCCCGACGTTTGGCTTAGGTAGGAGATATTGAGTTGATTGGATTTGTATTTGGTGGCACACACTCATCTGGTGCTACATATAGTCTAGTACTGCAGACTCTAGATCTCTAGACTATTAGACAAGTCAACTCTGAGAGAGGCTACACAATTGTGCTCTCTTGATGTTCCTGGGCACTCTCTCTTCTTTTTCCTTCTGAGATCACAAATCTTGCCAGATTTATAAATTGTACTCACTATTTGGTGGCCTCACATGGCATCCACACTTTAATTTAAGTGCTAATAACTCTACAACTAAGTTAGAGTCCTCAACTAGTATTCGAGTGATCAGAAATACTAAAAGGTAGGTATTGGTCATATTTGGTGGAACGCACAAGGTGTTTTGTTGCCTCAGAAATAATATTACATTAGAAACTTGGACCCCTTTTCTTTTGTTGTAATATAACTATTTCTTCTTTTTGTTCTTTCTGTTTCTTCTTTTTCTTCCTCTTTTTTTTTATTTCTTCTTGTTTTTGTTTCTTTTTCAATCAGTACAACACGATATAGACTTTTATTTACGAGGCATTATTAAGGATGATGACGGTCAAGAGGAAGTTGTGTGGCTTATTTGGTGGAAGTGTCTATTCTCAGCACCAGGAAGGAATGGATAGGACAGGCATATTCTGACCTTTGACACTATTACCCTCCTTCAGCTGAGGACTCTATGAAGGATAGTCGTAACCATCCACCATAGTTATAGCTTTATTAAGACTCAATCTCTGTGCATCTGCCTTATTTGGTGACTCTCAGGAATTCACTCAAAATACGCACATAGGAACAGAGAGTGAAAACTACGCCTAACTCTGAAGTATCATCATCTAATTATCCAAAACCTAAGAGTCCTTGCACTAGACTTAGCGGACCAGTAATCTCTCTACTTCTTCTCACAAATATGAGGTGGATTTACTAGAAGATAGTATGCCAGACTCCATAAGAATTGTCCAAGGGTTCAGTGGACTATAAATGCTCATTGGTTTTACTTAAGGATCCATTACCAAGTCTATGTGCACGTGAAATAAATATACTGGATTCTAAACTTAAGAAATAATTCAAGAAGAAAAGCCTCCAATGACAAAGGTATTTTGCTAAGGACTAACCCAATCAGCTCAAGAAAAGAGAATTTTTTTTTTTATATGCTAACCTAAATGCATGAATGCACCTATAATGCAAATGCACTCCCCCATGCCTAAATCCTACAATGTCCCCATTGTAAAATTAAAACAGTAGGAGAAAGGAAAGAAATCACCTGATGACCATTGGGTTGCCTCCCAAGAAGCACTGCATTTACTGTCAGCAGCCAGACTTAGAAGGAACCTATAAGTCTGGTTCTAAACAGAAAAGGTTAGGCCTTAAGAATATGCATAATAGCGTAGGCCTAGAAAACAGGTAACCACGGATGTTGGCGAGCTGATGATGCAATGTACTTCCAAATGCTCGCCAGAAGAAATGAAAACAAAAAATCTCGTTGGCTACTTTGGGAGGTCTAGGAATAATAAACAGAATATGAAAAGGGACCTCCCGAAATGGAATAAGTGGAGGATAACAAGGATCCTCCAGAGCAGGATGAGTTTTAAAAGATATATTCATTATTAGTTCAAACCCTTGAATGGCGTGAGTAACAGTACAAGCATCAATCCATACTTGCCATTCTATCCTAGGATGTACTGGCCTGATATAGTCTCCAGAAAGAATGTACATGAGCAGAGATCTGAGCCAAGGATTGGTTAGGGAGTATAAGGGTTGTTTGGAGTGTTGGAAGGTAATGGTTAAGTCCAATGAGGGCTTAGTTGGTGTTAGGTCCAATTCCAACAATGATTTAAATTGTGTACACTCCCTAACAGTTGTAGACAACTTCAAGTTATCCTACCTAGCATTAATAATCGGAGTCGTATTTGAATCAAGAGTAGACTCCAAATTACAACCTTTTGATGGCAGGGTCAAAATGTAAGAATCATTATCATTCAGCTCATCCCCAGATTCGTTTGGTTCACTCAAATATTTATCTGGGTGTATCTGTGATTCCTTAGGAGTTGGATCAATATCCTCAAATATTTCTAAGGGAGGATCATTTTTAATATTTTGGAGGAAGCCTATATCATTGAATTCGTCATTCTTCTCGGGGTATAAATCCTTAATTGACATGTTTTGTTCCTGAGAGTCTCCCATAGACTTCTCATTATTTTGTTTCTCCTCTTCTAATATCAACTCCTATTTTGATGGAGGATGGCTCTCAAAAGAAAGGAGGAATCTGGATTTAATCATATTATTTCTTCCCTCAGGAGGTAAATCCTCAAATGATAAATAATTCTCCTGTGATTCACTCCAGATTTTCAGTCCAGGTTCCTCTATTGGGGCATCCTCATCCTCTGAATTAGTCTCTTCATATCCCTGAGACCAGAATTGATCGTCCTCTATTCCCTTAGGGTCACCTTCATTAGGTGCATTTGAATCCTTAGGATATTGAATGATAGGTGCTGAATCCCTAAGTGGATGGTCAGGAGTAGGCTCACTAAGAGTAGAATGGGATTCCACCAAATAATCAAGAGGGGAAGTGATAGGAACAATAATCTTCCCTTGCTTTTGACTCCAATATAGTTCAGGTGGATAATCACTATGATTGTTGTCCTCTAGTGGCCGCGTCTTATTGGGAGAGTCTAAGTGATCGCTACATGAAATTGGATCCTTATTGTCATTAAGTACCTCAGAATTATTTTCTTGATCATGATCGGATGGGTAGGGATCAGGATTATTGGGAACCGTGTAGCTAAGTTATCTTATTTCTTCATTTAATTGTTGACTATTCCTCAACATCTCTCCCATTGATTCCATTATTTCCTTTTGCTATTTTTGAATTTCTGTCATAAAAGAGGAGAGGTTACTATTATCAGGTTGGGGAGGATAGTTAATTTCAGGCTCTGGTTGCCTAGGGCTATCAGTCCAACCTCGATACGTAAAATCATGAAGGGTGGGAGGGTTGGGTGTTTGCATGGAAATAGGGATTTCAGGATTGGAAAATCCTGCTCCTAAGCTCTGCTCAAAAGTGGGAGTTATCAAACCAGTACTCCCAGGGTACAAATGAGAATGATCCCATGAATTGTCAATGTACCCATCAAAGGATGGATACGCTCGGAGCATGGGATCCTGATTAAAAGATGGGAAGTATTGACTCTGATAATCTGAATGATAGGAGTAAGAGTAATCCATTTCTTTAAGAAAAACAATTTTAACTCTCTTAGGATTTAACAAAATTCAAAATATAAGTAGAAAACCTCCTTGAGAGTTCTATTGTCAAAGCAAACGCAAATTCAACGGGATTTGTTTTTAGCAGATTATAGGTCTTAGAGTTATATGTTTAGTTGGTGGCCAAATGAGTTTTGCAAAAATTACACGTCCTAGGCCAACCTTCTCGCTGGTGCCTATAACCTACTCGCAAGGGATGGAAGTCTCGAATCGAGCCCACACACGATGAACTGAAGTAACTTGGTGGATAGGCTTGTTGATTTCCGACTAACTTCCTTTGTAGTGCAAAAGAGGAGAGGTAGAAATTTATCTAGTGACCTTATGTGTGAGGTGCACAATGTGCCAAGTGTGCAAGCATACGATCGTGTTTTGATTTTTGAAATTCCGCAAACAGGATCCTTTTGCACACAATTTTCAGTCATAGATTTTAAGGTCCAACCTCTTAACAGTCCCAATTTTTTTTTTTAAGTGACCACTGAATTAATTTGATTCAAGCACTTTAGTGGTCTTAGATTTAGGTTCAATGCATATGCATGACAAGTAATTAATGCTCAATAGAAGACGTACCTTACTCCCGCTTTCTTCATGCAGTATATGAATGCAATGCAATAAAAATAAACTAGATGCTGGTCATTCAGTCCTATATGATTGTCCTATAGATATGCAGCTTCTAGCAGGCAGTTCGACTATTTATACTTTTTTTTAAATTTTTTTTTATTTTACTAATAACAAATAGGCCTAATCTAACTAACTAACAAACATGCAGTTCAAACAATCCTAGAATCTAAATAAATGGGAACACGCTACCAAAAATACGCTCCCGCATACAAGATCGATAAGAAATAAAATGGCACTGGGATCACGTTCCCAAAAAAAATACCCAACAAGGGTCCAAAAGACAGTAATTAACTTCTAATGTTTATCTAACTAAATCTAACTAAGATCTATTGACTAAATCAGAAATGGGCTTCTCAGTAAGCCTATGTGCGTGGGATCAAGGCCCATGTGTTCCTATTTCTAGCGTCCAAGTGGTGTCAAGGTCCACCAAAATGACCATCTCCGCCGTGCACGTCGTTCAGGTTCAATGTCGTCGCTTTGCTGCGCCTCGTCGCCGTGTCAGATTCCTCGCATAATAATAAAATGATTAGATAATTTTGCAACTCAGAATATTAAAAAAAAAAATAAAGTAAATCTATTGCATCTGTTGCCTCCCCGGCAACGGCGCCAATTTGATAGACGACTTTTCGCTTAGCGTTATAGTATTTAAGTGGTGGAAAAGTTGACTAATAAAAAATAATGAAAATAGCCACTCGCAGAAGAGCGGGTCATGTCCACATGGAGGCAATGATGTAATCAATACTTAATTATTTAATGTTATTTCGGATAGTGCGAAATCCATGTTCAAATCTGACTTAAAATGTGAAGGAAAGAAGATTTGCAATAACATAAAAAGATAAGGGTATAAGTGCAGTTTTTCCTCACAGAAATCCTCAATAAATTTAGGATGAATTCTTGTAGTTTCACGTGATGTGTACTAAAGACAATTAGTACTTAAGTTAAGCCCAAAATCAATATCTAAACTAGTTAATATCAATACCATGCAATTATAAAGAACTATGAGTGTTTGAATGCAAGTCTGCCATAATATAATAATAATAAAAAAATCTAATTGGTAGCAATGGCATTGAATGTAAATTTTAATTGAGAGGAAAATAGAGGATCTCTCCTCTCTCCTCCTCACGTGTGCGGCCGCGTACTGTTGGCCGCGAGAATCAGCAGGGTGGTGCAGCTTGACGAGAGCTACGCAATGGTGGTAGCGGCGTGGCCGGAGGTGGCCGCCAGCAGCCGGTAGAGGTGGCCAAAGAGTCGGTCTGTTGGAGCAAGAAGGCGACAGTGCTACAACGATGCCTGCAACTGTGCACCTGTTGGTGGGGCACGCTGCTGGTGGAGCTTGCAGGTGCGCGCCTGGCGTGAAGAGGCGAGAAGGCGCACTGCAGTTGGCACCTGCAAGCGCACTGGTGGGCAAGCGGTGCTGCACCTAAAGTTGTGCGGGAAGCAGTGTGGGTGCGCTGCAGGGTGCGAAGGCGAGAAGGTGTGCTGGAGATGAGGGGCGCAACTTGGTGCGTGCGGGCAGAGAGCTTGCAGGTGTGCGGGCATTGGAGAAGCGGTGCGCCTGCAGATGGCTGTGGTGGAAGGTGATGAGGGGCATGGCCTGGTGCACGCGGGCAGTTGGTGAGCGCTTGTGGCAAGAAGCGACCTGCAGTGGCTAGAGGTGGAGTGCGCTGGTTTGGTGGATGCACCTGCTGTGGCTGGAGGGAGTGGCGCGCGGGCGGAGGCGTGCGCGCTGGTGAGGGCGCGCTGAACTGTAGGAAGGAGGAGGCGCGCGAGGAGGGTGCGTCGGCAGAGGCGTGCACGCTGGTGGAGGTTTTTCCCCGCAAGGGGGAAGAGGGCACAGTGCATGCTGGAATTGTTCCCCGCAAGGGGGAAGATGAAGAATCCTCGTTCTCTCTCCACCTCCTCTCTTTAACTCCTCCCTTTGCGCGTGCGTGAGTTAAGGGATTTTCAAATCCCTTAACTATTTCTGGCATTGTTTGTTGAGGGAGGGTGGTGGAAGCTTAACCCAATGTGTTGGAGGAGTTGCTATTGTTATTTGGGGAAATTTATCCCACACCCTTGTTCTTTCTGCATATTATTACCTGCACGTAAATAGAACATAACCATTACACATGAAGTCGTAGAATGTTATAGAATTAAATCATGATGCATACAATTATTCTATAACTTAGTGTAGTTATTAACAAACCTAAAATGTTAAAAGAGAATTACTTAGGCTTAATATTTGTCCATTAAAATGGACTCATCAGTAAGCCTCTAACACCTTTTCCTTTTATGCGTATGCAAGTGGTTTTCCACTTCCGAGGTGGGACTAAATTTCCCACCTTCCTTTTACGTGCACAGTAGCAGATGGAGCTTCCAATTGGTGAGGCTGCAGAGGCTCTTGACTCCAATCAAAGGCTTGGAATTGCACATGAGAGTCTTCCGCACATCTTGGGAATGTCTTCCTGGGATTGGTAGCACATGGAGCTACTGCAAGCTTGTTCCAAGCTCGCCCGTCAATGGTGGAGGGGCGGTGAACCTGAAATCACAAGATTGGCCTTGTGACCACGTCAAAATGTTCAAAAGGGGTCACCGGAGCACGGCGAAGATGCTGGGGTGGTTGGCGTGGTGTGGGGGTGCCTGTGCGAGCGTGCCTAGGGCACACTGTGTGCAAAGGTGTGGGTGTGTTCGGTGAGGGGCGTGAGCAAGTGGTGTAGTGTGTGGAGTAAGGCGAAATGATCAGTGATGTGTGAGGAAGCTTATGGGCTTGTCGGTGAGGGTTGCGTTGGCCTGTGGAGGTGGAGCGACCTCGCCGGAGTTGGTGGTCGGAGATGGAAGGGATGGAGGTGATGATGGTCTGTAGTGGTCAATTTGGAAGAATAAAGGGTGGAGAAGAAAGTAGAGGGGAGAGGAAGCTTATCTGGGAAGTGAAGTGACGAAGGGGGTGAGCGGAGGCGTCGGGTTTGGTGTGGCCGACACTAGAGACGAAGAGTGGCTCCGGTGAGTGGAGATCAGCTAGGACGAAGAGAGGGAGACGCCCGCAGGTATGGCGAGGCGCGAACAAAGTCAAGGAGGAATCTGCTGCAGGTGTGGTGGTCGGATGTCGAGGAGGAGCGAGGGAGGTTGCCGGACATCGAGGAACCTACGACCGTGAAAGGAAGAGAGGAATTACGGGTGTTCGTGGCTGAATTCGACCGTGGAGAATGCGATTGGATCTGGGGCTCCTTTTATTGGTCATTTAGTGAGGGATTTTTGCTTAGAAACCAAGCTTCCAAGCGTGGCAGGGTCACCGAGTTCGAAGCCATTAGATACCCATGTCTCTTATGCATTCACTTGAGAGATTTGGAAAGAATCCGGGATCAAAGATGGGTTCAAACGAGAGAGAACTTCTCAAAGAATCTCCTTTCCAATTTTGGAAGAGATTCTCTGAGCAATTATGGAGAACTCTCCTTCCAAAGCTCACCGGAGTAGGATTCTTCCACTATAATGGCGGAGGGACCTATTGCGAAAATGATGAAGAAGCTAGGGGGTAGTTTGTAAGGGTTTTTGAAAGATAGGGGTAGAGATGTAATCAGGCTGGACCTTTTTGCAAAGTAGGTCAAGGCAAACTCAACTTGGTCCAAATTTTGGGTACAAACCTAATTTGTAGCTAAGGAATCTAATGCTGAAGTTGGATTTTGGGTTTAACCATATTTAACTAGAAAATTTTTGTAACAACCTAATTTAGGTTAAATATCTGTCGAGACCTCATTCTAAGTCCAGATGTGTTCTAATGGCGAGATTAAAGGTTCTAAACCCTGGAGAATATTTTTCTATGATTTTTAGAGGGTTTAGGTGAATTTATCCAGACCAGAACCTTGGCTAGTAAAGTGGGTCTGTTTTAGGGTTTCAAGAGGTCATTTAATTCACAGAACCCACACAAATCCTTTTCTATCTGATCCAACCGACTTATTATCTTATTAAGACCCTTTGACCTTTGTTTATCCCTTGAGAGAACCCGTGGTTGTACTACAATGGTAAAATTACAATTTTAACCCTAGTTTATTATTTTACTCTCAGAATGGTTGTGCAGTGAATTATGACCTTCAGTTGGTTATGTAGGAACATTTATTCTCTCAATTAGGTCAAAAAGTGCTAGTTATGGCTCATGATGGTGTTCCTCGGATTTTCTAGAGCATCCATATCCAAGACTACAAATTCCACCGGGAAATAAAAATCCCGAACCCTAACAATGACATCCTCAAGAACTCCTTTAGGTGACTTAATAGATCGATCTGCCAACTATAATGTCACTTTTTTCGGTTTGAGCTCAGATTCCTCAAGATGGTCAAGTAGGGATGTAGGTATTAGGTTTATGGAGGCTCCTAAACCCAATAAAGCTCTATCAAATTGGATATCACCAATTGTACAGGAAATCAGGGGAGTACCTAGGTCTTTTGCCTTAGGTGGGAGTTTGCTTAAAATTACAAAGCTGGATTGCTTTGACAATATGATAAGGCTCCCACTTTTTGTTCGCGGCTTATACTTAGGTGTACATACGTCTTTCAGAAATCATGCGTAAGCTAGTACATGGTGAATTGCATCCATCATGGGGTTGTTTATCTGGATCTATTCAAGAGCTTGACTAGGTCCTCCTCAGGTGCCATGGGTTTGTTTGTCCTCTTTCCCTTGGTCAAGGCCTCGAGAAATGGAACCCTTGATCTCTAGAATAGGTCTAGGTTCTTGATCTAGGACAGGGTGTCCTGGATAACTATCCTAGGGCTTGGGTTAGTACTACCAGGCTGAAAGTGGTTTAGGTAAGGTGTGTCTTGTGTTGCTTTGCCATTAGAGTTGTAACTGAATTTAGTCCTGCCTGGTTTTGGTTTGGTGTGGGTAAAATAGGTGGCTGCTGCTGGAATCCCGAGTATGATGTCGAAGCATCCATCCCTTTGGGCGATCGAGTAGAAGGGGCCTGATAAATCATATGGGCTTGGCCCAGATTTGGGTTCAAAACGTGCCTCTGGTTCGACATGTTATTCAGATTCATTGGAGGTGGAGAACGGAGTGTGACAGGTTGGTGAGAATTAGCCATCTAGGTGAGTTGATTGCGAACCTCTGTGATCTCGTCTTTGTGTTTTTTCTACATCCACATTCATCTTCTGAATGTCAACCATAGTATGAAGGATGAGAGTCATTTGATCTGTCTTAGTTGGCCCAGATTGATAGGTAGGGTTTGATTGCACAGCAAAAATACACCAATAAAAGTGCCATCTTGTGTTATTTCCTAGCATTGCCATTGTATATTAGGTAGCCATAGTCACATTTGTAAAAATAAACGCATGCATGCATTTATTTGAGAGGGGAGGAGAGTGAATAATTGGCCTTGAAATTAATGTATTCCTCAAGTGCTACCTCACAAATTCACCATCTTTATTTTTTATTTTGGCTTTGAATTCTTCTTCTCCACGTGGCTACAGGGCATGGCTGCTTCTTCTTCACGCCACTCTCTACATAGCATGCCCTGCCAGTCGCATGCTCAGCCATGCACAGCCTAGGGCATGGCTGAGCTTGCCTCATTCCTCTTTAAAAATGGCACAGCCATCTTCCTTGCGGGGAGCCTGGTCCACACAATACAGACAGCAGCTCCTTCCTCCAAGCCATCTCCTCCCCTCTCCCCTCCATACGCATCACCTCTTTTGCGGAGGAGCTACGCTGCGGACAGGAGCAGCTCACAGTGTTACACGACTACCACTGTGAGTCCCACCACCACCCAGCTCATCAAAGAGTTGGTGGGCATGGTGGTTCACCTCTCTGTTTTCGTCATTCCAGCCCATCATTGCCATTAATAGGAGCTTCAAGCTTAGAAGCTCAAGCAGCAGTAGCGGCAACCAGAAGCAGCACAGGCCACCACGCACCTCAGGCACCTGTTCCGTGTACTCTGCGTGCGCCAGCTGGTCTCCCTCGCCCCTCTCCACATGCCCTATCGCGAATTCCCACCTGCGACCCAGCCGGTTTCTCACGTGCCAGCCGGTCAAGTTTTTGCCCTTGCACTGTAGCCGTGACCTCACGCGGCTACAGTGCGGTGACAGAAAAGTTTCACTTATCCGGTCACCACGCACTCTCTGTCCACGTTGCAACTGTTGCCAACCCGTTCGCGCGCCTACTTCCACGTACGCCCGCGCCCACTGCATCTGCTCCAGCACCCGCTTCTTCACCCAAGTTCACCTTAGCGCGCAGCGCGGTGCACTGCGCCACATAGTGCGCTGAGCTGCGCCCTCACATCGCTCCCTCCAGTGAGCGCCTGCACTTGCTCGCACCTGCGCCTGCACGTGCATGCTCCTGCGCGCACCACCAGACGACGGGCGTAGCCTCCAGACGGCTTAAACGCCCGTGCCCTCTTCCTCCAGCAGACGCTCTCTCTCTCTCTCTCTCTCTCTCTCTCTCTCTCTCACAGACACACACCTCACTCACACACACACACCACACTTGTACACACTCACATGTACACACGCTCACTCACTTGTACACGACTATATACTTATATATATATAAACATATATAATATATATATATATATATATATACATATATCTATACATATATTATTACCTATACAACTAAGTATAAGTCTATATACATATATATATATATATACAAATATACATACATATATACATATATATCTGTAGCTATAAATACATATATATATATCTATCTACATATATCTATATACATAGATACTTATACTAATATATCTATATACATAAATACATATATAACTATATACATATATTACTATATATATATAGTTATATATACAGACAAATATATCTAATTATAAATATATATATATATATACATACATCTATCTTTATATATATTTACATATCTATATATATATATACATATACATATATATATATATACATATATATATATACATATATATATAACTACATATACACCTATATAATTATAACAATATCTATATATATACATATAAATATATATTTATACATATATATATATTTTTTAATATCACCTACCGCACGTTGTATCACTGGAATATCTACACCAGTTGCTGATATTCCTCGATACACGAGTATAGAAAGCATCTCTACATGCACATTCTACCCATCCATCCTACACTCCACGTGGCACTTCATCCTGTTGGTTGCGTCTTCCTAGACGACGATCAACTCGACACCATGCTACACGCCCTTTCCACCTCCACCCCGACCTTTATATATATATATATAATATATATATCTATACATATATATATACTATATTTATCTTATTTCTATTTCTCTTTCCTACTATTAAAAAGATAAAAAAAGATAGTAAAAGAGAAAAGATAATCCTTGTCTTGCAGGTACTCGGCCTTGCGGATAGCAAGACCAGTTTTGGAACCCTACTTTGGCTCAAAGCCAAGAACAATTTGGCTCTAAGCCAAGGACTTGATTTTGAGGTTGCACCTCAAGGACAAAATTATCAGAAAAAAAAACCTTAAATAGAAAAACAACAAAAATATAATAAACGAACGAAAGAGATTCATTGTAAGAAAGGCATAGAAACTTGTTCACCTCTAATCCCGCTTCCTTGAGTTCAACCCTGGGCCTAAAAGTGACAAAGTTAAAATCAAGTAGGCCAGGTTAAAAATTTTGTAAAATGATGGTTATTCTCGATTTAGGTTAACCTCTATACTCATTTCAACAATTAAATCACCATATTAACGCAACCAATCCGAGTCTACACCACACTTTTTCTGGCGCCATTGCCAGGGAAGTGCGCATTCAGATAAGTTTCTACTCCATTCCTTTAATTTTTCTCTTCTCACACCCTTCTCTTCACGGGTGTTTCTGTTTGTTGGTGTGCAGGTGAACCAGTTGCAAGGAGAAGGCAGGCAGACGAAGTCAGAGACGTGGGCAGATCCAAGGCGAGAACGAGAGCGTGAAGTCATCGGCACTGCACTGGAGCTCACCCACGTTGCTGAACAGGTAGGTCTCTCTTTCTTAGCAACTTTGGTCAACTTGTCACCTTAATAAAAAAAAAACTAAAAAAAACACTTCTTTAGATCTCTTGGGGCAAGTGGATTAAAAATCACTTGTTTGATTGTTTGCCATCACTCCCACCACCCCAAGATTTCCCGCAAAACATCGCATAGCAAAGATCCAAGAATCTTGATTCTTGAATCTTTCACCGTGTAAAGTATTCTTTAAGGCAAAGATAAATAGATTGATTGCCATCCCTCTTTGCATCTTTTATCTGCAATTCGAGATCACGTTTTTGGTGGGGAGACTTGGAATTGAGTTGATTCCAACCCCACCATGACCTTTCACGTGCCTAAGATTTGATCCCGAATACTTCAACTCCAACAATTTGATTTTCTTTATCTTATGGTTGAGCCTTCTATGTCGAAATCATTTTTGGTGATTGGGAGCACTTGAATTGAAATGCTTTGGCTCCCTTTCACACTAATCTAAAATTGACTCGTGTATCCACACATAGAAATCTCCATCTAGGGAAGCCCATTGCATTTTAGCATGCATTAACCAACTGACATTGAAGAAGGGTTTGTTGGGCTTAGAAAAAATCTTGTATTCTCTCAAAACTCGGAGATTGGTTGAATTGGTAATTCAGTGAAATCCTAAAATCCATACTACTTAAGGTTGAACTTTAAAAATCATTCACCAATTAAAACTTCAATTTGTGGAGATTTCCCTGTTGCATGGTTGGGTTACACATTTTATAAAATCAACCACTTAGGCATTACACGCAAATAATGCCCCTCACATTCCAGAAGCACTTGATCCTAAGCCTCTAACTAAAACTGGTAGCAACTTGACCCTTATGAAGGATTGGAGGTCTAGCTACCTGCATGTAGCGCCTACGTGCTGGTGAGGGTTCCTGCGTGCTATCAGGTGTCTAAGACTGGGGAAAATGGCCCTTCAATCTGTCCCTGTGTTTCCGCGGTGCTCGCATTCATTTCCGTAGGTCATGATAGTAGGTAACTTAGATCTTTAGGTCTAAGGGCACACTGTAGAGGTTAGGAATTTGATTGTATTAATTTGTCATCAAGTGTACCTTTGCGGTGTCATTTCTCTCATCTCCTTTTCCCTTCGTATCCCCCCAATTCTTCCTACGGTAGTGCATGTTTGGGAGGAGGTCACAAAACCCTGAACTATGTGAATTGTCTGATAATTTTAGAAAAGAAGTCGAATCATCCTCCTCCTCCATAAACATGACTGGATGCCCACCCCTAAATCCCGAAGTAGGAAACCGCCCTCAAAATCCACCAGGTGGTGGAGCCTTGGATCCCATAACCCGCCTCTAAGCCCAAATGGAAATGTATAATGAACAAAATGAAGCCATTAGGGAAGCATTGGAGGAAATGTAGAACCCTCCCGAACGGGAGGAGCTTAGGTCTCTTAGCTCCTATCAGAATCCCGCTACTACAGAGACCATAGGACAAATTTGGGTCCCCATGGGTGGGGACGACTTTGAATTGAAACCTAATGTAATTGACCTGATAAATTTTCACTTCCATGGTCTTGCAAGTGAAGATCCTTTTCTCCACTTGGAAGACCTAACCAGATTGGCTGAAACAGTTAAACCGAGAAACATCTGGTTACCAGTAGTCCTCATGAAAATGTTCCCATTTTCATTGCAGGATAAAGCATCATAGTGGTTATGCATCCTTGGGAGAACCATCCACTCTTGGGAAGAGATGCAAACAGCATTTCTCAAGAAGTTCTTCCCAATCAGGCAAACCAATGTGCTTCGCCGTGCTATCACTTCCTTTACGCAACAAAATGGTGAACAGTTTCATGAGGCATGGGAGAGATATAATGACCTCCTTAGGAAGTGTCTGCATCACGGTTTGCCTAAGTAGAATATAGCCCAGATTTTCTACTATGGGCTAAATGAGACTTTGAAGTAGATTGCAGATGCTTCCTGTGGAGGGAATTTCATGAACAAAGAAGAGAATGGAGCATTCGAATTATTTGAAAATATGAGTGAAAACTCAATGAACAATGCTTCCATTGTTGCCTTTAATCATACTAGCCTAGCCCGTAATATCCACGAAGTTGACACGGGACCCTCCCATTCATCCACAGATCTCAGCCTTATCACACAAAAATTGGATGAAGTCTCCATCGTGCACAAGAAGCTGGACGAGCTTCTGGCCAACCCTGCCCGTTCTATGGCAAACACCCCCACCTCACCACTTCGTCACAATCCCAATTCTTCCAACACCAAGCTTATCCCAAGAAACCCCGTAAGACCTTCCTTACCGAGTGTCGTGCCAAGTGATTCAGTAAGTCATGTGGATCTGGCTTCTGCAAGCCAGTATTTTGACACGGAGGACCAACCCTCCATGTGCTCAGAAGCATATTTACATGCGGATGTGTCTTATGGTTTAGAAGATGCTTGCACCCTGGGGAACAACCTGCTCTCTGCCACTTATAACGAAGGTGGCAAAATCATCCAAACTTCGCATGGTCTAGCAACCCGCAGCGCTAAAACCCCACGAGTGGACCAATGCAACCGTCCGCACCGTCATCCCAAGGGCCCAGTCTAATCCTATGGCGAATCGAGTCCTTGCATACCGCAAACAGAACACGCATCAAGTCCTCTTGAGAAATTGATGCAAATGATGACAGAAATGTCAAAGTGCCATGAAGAGAACATGACCTCTCTTCAGCACCAATTGGCGTGGCAGAATGCTGAGATCAGTCAACTACGCATGGCGACTCGATCTCAGGGCACTCTTCCAGCCCAACATATTCCAAACCCGTGAAATTTTGTACCCCATGGTCCTCAACCACAGGTACGACCTTCTCAGGAGCAGGTTCATCAGATTCTGCAACATCCGAGCATTCCACCAGGATTTCAGGCTAATCTCGCTGCATCACCTCACTCTCATGTCCCTATTGCGAACCCTCCTCTGCCTTATGATCCCATTGGACCCGCATCGTCCAATGCGATGACTACGAGGAGAGTAAGCAGACCGTCGATCTGCCTAAACCTGATCCTAGCCCGTCTTCTTCATCGACCTCTCATTTGGGATGCGCACCGCATTTGCGAGAGGACGATACACCCAAATTGGTGCCAGAATCAGTCCCATTCCCTGAGGCTCTACTGAGGGAGCCAAAAGGCAAGAAGAAGGATACGCAGGCCTTTGATAACCTGCGTAATTTATTCAGGGATGTTGAAATCAAGGTACCCCTGCTAGAGGCTATCGACCATATACCTACTGTTGCCCGATTTTTCAAAGACTACACAACACCCGGGCGACAGTCAAAGAAAACTAAGAATCCAGTGGTTCTCTCGCCTCATGCGAGTTGTGCTATACTGTCAAATATACCACCGAAGTAGAAAGATCCGGGCACACCGCTTATTTCTTGTAGCATCCAAGGCTGCAATTTTAACTGTGCCCTGCTTGATCTAGGATCTTCTATCGATCTTATACCAACCATCATGCACAAAATATTTTCCTTGGGAAATCTAAAACCTACCCCTATCACGTTATAGTTGGTAGATCGTTCTGTCAAAATTCCAAAAGGTGTGGTGGAAGACGTGGTGGTTAGGGTCAACAGTCTCTGTTTTCCTGTTGACTTTCTTATTTTAGATATGGAAGTTCCTAGCTCACTTTCTGATTGTCCGATCATCCTTGGTCGACCTTTCTTGGCCACAACTCGTGCCCATATTTACTATAAGTCAGGCTGTATTGAGATTGCCGTTGGATCTGAGAAGCTCAAGCTTAACATCTTCAAGGCAGCCAAGAACTTTGATTGTGATTGTATCGAGGATGACACTTCTGACGAGGACATGGCCGTCAGTGCTTGTATCGGACTAATTGGGACCTATTTGGACTGCTGCGGTATGCCTTTAAGCACTGATGATTGCCTGACCAACACATATTGTGACATTCCCACATCCTTCCCTATTTCCGTACCCTCTCCTGACCAGACTTCTGACGAGGTTTTCTCCGCTACCCATACCTCGTGGTCTGTGTCATATCTGGGCTACTCACCGCTAGTCCACACGCTTGAAGACTAGATTGCCCTTTCTTTCTCGCCAAATCAGGCAGAGTTGCAACTCCACATTGGGACCTTGAGCCCATATACTACTCTCTGGGGCTATTCCTTCTTGGATCAACCTATCCAAGAAGCCCCTCCTATTGGCCAATCTGAGGGCCAACTTCTTCCTCCTGACTTGTTTTCCGATCCGCCTGGGACACTCTCGTCCCAAGAAATGCCAGATCTTTCACCATCCACTCCCGAGGTGAAAGAGCTGCCTAGTACACCTAAGTATGTTTTCCTGGGACCAAATGAAACGCTCCCCGTAATCATTAGTTCAAAATTGACCAGGGAGCAAGAGTACAAACTAACGAAGGTCCTTGTGGAACACAAGGCAGCCATTGGATGGTCTTTATCAGACATAACTAGCATTAGCCCCTCCTACTACACTCACCGTATATATACGGAGGAGGAGGCTCGACCTTCCCGCAAGATGCAGCGACGTCTCAACCCTAACATGCGGGAGGCCGTTAAGAAGGAAATTATTAAGTGGTTGGATGCGGGTATATTCTACCCAATCAGCGATAGCCCTTGGGTGAGTCTGATTCATGTCATGCCCAAAAAGGTGGGACTCACCATCCGTGTCAATGATAGGCTCGAATCCATCCCTACACGCACTCTTACATCTTGGAGAGTGTGTGTAGATTATAGGAAACTCAATGCTGCAACTAAGAAAGACCACTTTCCGCTACCTTTCATTGACCAAATCCTGGAGCGGTTAGCTGGAAATAAATTTTTTTGTTTCCTGGATGGATTCTCAGGATATAACCAGGTGGCAATTGACCCCCGAGACTAAGAGAAAACCACCTTCACCTGACCCTTCTGCACCTTTGCATTTAGAAGGATGTCGTTTGGACTTTGTAATGCACCAGCAACTTTCTAGAGATGTATGCTGGCGATATTTCATGACATGGTGGGCGACTTTCTCGAGGTCTTCATGGATGACTTTTCGATCGTTGGACCATCTTTTGATGACTATCTTGCCAACCTAACCCGTATCCTTAGGAGATGTATTGATGTAAACCTCGTGCTTTCCTAAGAAAAAAGTCATTTTATGGTACACGAGGGAATTATTCTCGGACATATCATCTTCGATAGGGGTATCGAGGTTGACAGAGCTGAGCTTGATGTAATTGTTGATTTACCTATGCCTGGCTCTGTCAAACAAATCCGCTCCTTCCTGAGACACGTCAGTTTCTATAGGAGATTCATCAAAGATTTCTCCGAGATTTCTCGACCTTTAACTCATCTCCAATCGACCGACATACCCTTCGATATGGGCATCGACTGCATACGAGCATTCACGCAGCTGCGTAATGCTGTCACCAACGCACCTATTCTCCAGCCACCTGATTGGTCACTTTACTTTGAACTCATGTGTGACGCTTTCGACCTTATAGTCAGAGCCATCTTGGGACAAAGACGCGATAGACACCCCTTCGTGGTGTACTACGCTAGTAAGACGTTGGACGAGGCCCAGCGTAATTATACTACCACTGAGAAAGAACTACTGGCGGTCGTCTTTGGACTGGAGAAATTCCGCTCTTACCTTCTGGGCTCACACGTTATTGTTTTCACTGATCATGCGGCCATTCACCATCTCATGCATAAGAAGGATGCCAAGCCTAGACTGATTCGTCGGATCCTTCTGCTCCAAGAATTTGACATTGAGATCCGCGATAAGGCCAGAGCCCAGAATGTTGTAGCTGATCACCTTTCTAGACTGGACCCTGACCATATTGGACTTACTCTACCGATTAATGAGATTTTTCCCGACGAGCACCTATTGGCAATTAATGTGGCAAGGGTACCTTGGTATGTCGACATTGCTAATTACCTTGCTTCTGGATCCCTTCCACGTGGCTGGCATAAAAACCAGTGCGAACATCTCATGGCAAAAGCAAAGTATTATTTCTGGGATAATCAACTTCTTTTTCGAATAGGTGCTGATCAAATCATCCGTCCCTGTATTCCTGACAGCGAATTCCCTAGTGTGCTGTCCTTCTACCACGCTCAGGCCTGCAGAGGCCACTTCTATGGGAGGAAAACTATAGCCAATGTGTTGCAGTGCGGTATCTTTTGGCCCTCCCTTCACCAGGATGCACACAATTATGCCAAACATTGCACTAGGTGCCAGTCGTTAGCATCAATGTCACGTCGTGACATGATGCCCTTGCAACCCATCCTAGCTGCGGAAATCTTTGACATTTGGGGAATTGATTTCATGGGTCCCTTTCCTCCTTCCAACAACTTCGAATTTATCCTCGTGGTTGTTGATTACATTTTGAAATGGATCAAGGCTATTCCCACATGCCGTACTGACCATGTTATATCCACTCGATTCATCAAAGACCACATTTTTGAGTGCTTTAGGATCCCTCGAGCCATTATCTTCGATGGAGGAAGCCACTTTACCCATGCTTCTTTTCAGGCACTTCTGAGGAAATACGGAGTTCACCATAGTATCGCATCCCCGTATCATCCTTAGACAAATGGCCAGGTAGAGGTGTCAAACTGGCAAATCAAGCAAATTCTCTAGAAAATGGTTTGGCCTGACCGTAAGGATTGGTCCAACAAGCTGATTGACGCATTTTGGGCGTATCGGACCACCTTCAAGGCTCCCCATGGTATGTCTCATTATAGAATAGTTTATGGCAAGCCTTATCATTTGCCCGCAGAGTTGGAACACCGCGCTTATTGGGCGGTTCACCAATGTAACCTCGACCCAGACCTATGTGGTCGAGAAAGGAAACTCCAACTCTAGAAGCTGGAAGAGCTCCATTGTGAAGCCTATGATTCTGCCTTAACTTTCAAGCAACGCACTAGGGCTTTTCAAGACAGCCGTATTTGGCTGAAGGAATTTAAGCCATCTCTGGAAGTTTGGCTCTACAATGCCCGGCTCAAATTCTTTCCTGGGAAATTGAAGTCCAAATGGACTAGTCCTTTCCTGGTCTCAAGACCATTTCCCAACGGGCTGTTGAGATTGAAGATCCCAAATCTGGGCAAAAATTTATGGTCAATGGGCATCATTTGAAACCCTATCTTACCCATGAACCTGCCCCCGTTGGAGAAACTGTTGCCCTGCTGGAGGGTAACTAATGTCGTGCCTCATTCTGAGTCCAGCTGGGGACGTTAAATTCAGCACTCGTTTGGAAGCACCCCAACAACACTTCGCCACTGTCATGTTCACTTCACTTTTCACTTCACCACCCACCATCCACCCATCCTACCACCTTGCTGTTTACCTTGCACCTCAGCTCTCATTACCCGATCTTTGGTCCTTCCTCTACCCTACCCTGCATGCATATGAGGACATAGCATCGTTTGGCTTGGGGGGGTGGATATGCATCCACAGGATCTGGGTATTTTATGGTATCATGCAGTCTCCATCTATCTACAAATATGTAAAAAAAAAAAAAAATGGTGTTTAGTAATGATGTGAAGGCTGAAACAAAAATACAATAAGTGTTTATGGATATTCAGCCACTGTTTTGAAGACTTTCCAGGCCACAGAAGCTTGATTCGCTCAGGCTCGACTTAATTCACTTGAGCATTGACAAGATAGATCGGAATCTCTCCTAACTAAGGATGTATTCTTGTACCTGAGACACCAGTACATGATTCGTTAGTTTGCTTCTAGTCAAGAGCCTAAGTAATCTTGGTTCACACTACACATATCAAGAAAGACTAGGTGAACATAAGATCCAACCCTAGTGTTCATTAGGGAAGGTGGAGTCCTTACTTGTGCACGCAGGCAAACTTCTTATCCCAGGCCTTAGTCTTGAGTTTAGGAGAGACTCTTTCCACCAAAATCGAACTCTCCCACCAAAAGAAAAGTGTGCTCCTCTAAATAAAGTTGTAAGAGATTTACTGACACGTGTTTCAAAAAAAAAGAAAAAGAGAGCTGCAAATAAGTCATTATATCTCGCAAATGTCTATAAAGTCTTCACCCTACAAAAGTTCTTCATGGCAAGTTACTAATACCCTATTTTCTTTGAGCCACAAATGTAATAAAATGGGAGTTGAGTTTTTCGTCATCTTTTTAAGGGTTAATCCGAAAACATGAGCTAAAACTGGGACCAACCTGCACTTAAAAATTCATGAAACCCTGTGCTTGAGTCTTAATGTTCATCCGGTCAGTCTTGATCCTTCACTATGCACAAGCCATAATCTCTTAAGCTCTCGAGTACGGCAAAAACCTCCTAGGTCCTGGAAATCGTACTTAAGGTTTTAATAGCAAGAGTCCAGGTTAGTTGATAGATGGTCTATGTCATGTAAGACTTAAAGTACTGGTAGTCTTCTCTACAATTGGTTCTCACAATATCCAACAAATAAACACGCTTGTCGCCTCAGAAGAAAATCTTCAGCTTAAGATCATTTCTAAATACTGTACAAAATGTTTTGCTAGGGACTAGCAAAAGATAGGTATGTGGGTATGATTGCACAGCAAAAATACACCAATAAAAGTGCCATCTTGTGTTATTTCCTAGCATTACCATTGTATATTAGGTACCCATAGTCGCATTTGTAAAAATAAACGCATGCATGAATTTATTTGAGAGGGGAGGAGGTGAAGAATTGGCCTTGAAATTAACGTATTCCTCAAGTGTTGCCTCGCAAATTCACCATCTTTATTTTTTATTTTGGATTTGAATTTCTTCTTCTCCATGCGGCTATAGGGCATGGCTGCTTCTTCTTCGCACCACTCTTTACACAACATGCCCTGCCAGCCGCATGCTCAGCCACGCACAGCCCAGGTCATGGCTGAGCTTACCTCATTCCTCTTTAAAAAGGGCACAGCCATCTTCCTTGCGGGGAGCCTAGTCCACACAATACAGACAGCAGCTCCTTCCTCCAGGCCATCTCCTCCCCTCTCCCCTCCATACGCAGCACCTCTTCTGCGGAGGAGCTACGCTGCAAGCAAGAGCAACTCAAAGTGTTACATGACTACCACTGTCAGTCCCACCACTGCCCAGCTCATCAAAGAGCCGGTGGGCGTGGTGGTTCACCTCTCTATTTTCATCGTTCCAGGCAATCACCGCCATTGACAGGAGCTTCAAGCTTAGAAGCTCAAGTAGTAGCAGTGGCAGCCAGCAGTAGTGCAGGCCACCACGTGCCTTAGGCACCTGTTCTGCGTACTCTGCGCACGCCAGCCGGTCCCCCTCGCCTCGCTCCGTGTGCCCTATCGCGAATTCCCACCCGTGTCCCAGCCGATTTCTCTCACGCCAGCCGGTCAACTTTTTGCTCTAGCACTGTAGTCGCGACCTCACGTGGCTACAGTGCGGTGACCAGAAAGTTTCTCACTTATCGAGTCACCACGCACTCTCTCTCCACGCTGCAACTGTCACCTACCCATCCGCGCGCCAGCTTCCAAGTACACTCACGCCTGCTGCGTCTGCTCCAGCACCTACTTCTTCGCCCACGTTCACCTTAGCACATAGCGTTGTGCACTGCGCCACACAGTGCACTACGCTGCACCCTCACACCGCTCCCTCCAGTGCACACCTGCGCCTGCGCGTGCATGCTCCTACGTGCACCACCAGACGACGAGAGCAGCCTCCAGACGGCTTAAACGCCCGCGCCCTCTTCCTCCAGCAGACGCTCTCTCTCTCTCTCACAGACACACACCTCACTCGCACACACACACCACACTTGTACACATTCACGTGTACACACACTCACTCACTTGTACACGACTATATACTTATATATATATATACATATATATATTTAGATATATATATATATTTATATATGTATATGTATATACATATATCTATACATATATTATTACCTATACAACTAAGTATAAGTATATATACATATATATATATACGTATATATGAACATATATTTATACATACATATATATATACAAATATACATACATGTATACATATATATCTATAGCTATGAATACATGTATATATATCTATCTACATATATGTATATACATTGATACTTATACTAATATATCTATATACATAAATACATATATAACTATATACATATATTACTATATATATATATATACACATATATATATCCATATATATATAGTTATATATACATAAATATATATCTAATTATAAATATATATATATACATACAACTATCTATGTATATATTTACATATCTGTATATATATATACATATATATATATATAACTACATATACACCTATATAATTATAACCATATCTATATATATACATATAAATATATGTATATATGTATATATTTTTTTTTTCATATCTCCTACCACACATTGTATCGCAGGAATATCTGCACCAGATGCTGATATTCCCTGATACACGAGTACAGAAAGCATCTCCGCACACACCTTCCACCCATCCATCCTACACTCCACGCGGCACTTTGTCCTGTTGGTTGCGTCTTCCTAGACGACGATCAACTCGACACCATGCTACACGCCCTTTCCTCCTCCACCCCCACCTCTATATATATAAAATATATATATATCTATATATACATACCTCTATATTTATTTCCGCATACCTCTATATTTATCTTATTTCTATTTCTCTTTCCTGCTATAAAAAGGTAAAAAAAATAGTAAAAGAGAAAAGATAATCCTTGTCTTGTAGGTACTTGGTCTTACGGATAGCAAGACCAGTTTTGGAACCCTAATTTGGCTCAAAGCCAAGAACAATTTGGCTCTAAGCCAAGGACTTGATTTTGAGGTTGTACCTCAAGGACAAAATTATCAGAAAAAAAAACCTTAAATAGAAAAACACTAAAAACATAATAAATGAATGGAAGAGATTCATTGCAGGAAAGGCGTAGAAACTTGTTCACCTCTAATCCCGCTTCCCTGAGTTCGACCCTAGGCCTAAAAGTGACAAAGATAAAATAAAGTAGGCCAGGTTAAAAATTTTGTAAAAAGATGGTTAGGCTCGATTTAGGTTAACCACTATACTCATTTCAACGATTAAATCACCATATTAACACAACCTATCCGAGTCTACACCAGGGTTGGGTCGAGGCTAAGGTGGTTGATATGGACGAGGAGCTTGTGGATGGGTTGATATGGCAATCTCTGATTCTGATTATTTCCCACCTAGAGGAAATTGGGATGATTGCACCATCTAGGGTTATAGGTGTTAGAGAATGGGTCATTCTGGATGGCGTTGAGGTCCTTAAAGGTCTAAGGAACCTTAGAAAAGTAAGAGTACGAGGGTTCAGAGTTCCCCCAACTTGAGAAGGCAGGATCGGAGTTTCCTCCGATCCTGGAGTCAGACGGGGGTGGATACGGGTCCATCCCTTGAGAAGATTGGTAGTAGATGTTATTTACAGCTTCCCTCCCAGAGGTCGGATGTGCGAACGAGTTTTGTGCAGAAGTGGCTCACTGCAAATGTTGAGTTAGCTCATCCACCTTTTTCTCAATGATAGAGACCTTGCCAAATGACTGGACATCAATTCCAAGTCGACGGATGAGGACAGGCCTTGCATCTCGTGTGCTCCCCTTGGATTCGTCGATGTGCAAGCATTCATCTGGTCGAATAGGCCCATGGAGTCATTATTGATGGAGTTCTCGCACATATTCTCGAGAATCTCCCACATAGTGTCTTCGTGTTGACCCATGATATTTCCTCAGCAAGTTGCATTGACAAATAAACAGATATCGTCATGGAGTCCTTGGTAAAAAGACTGGACTTGTTCCCATTTAGGAACACCATGATGGGGGCACTTCTGCATGAGATCCAAAAAATGATCCCATGCCTTGTGAAGTGGTTCTCCAAGCTATTGTGTGAAGTGTGTGATCTGGTCTCATAAAGCATTCGTAGAACCAACTAGGAATAACTTTTTCAAAAATTCAGATTGTAGTTCAACTCATGTGTTGATTGGATGCGTTTGAGTTTGATACCAGTGAGCTGCTTTGTACATGAGAGAGAAGGGGAACATCTTCATGAGAAGAATATCTCGATTTTGGACATCTGACCCAAAGGTCTGGGCCAGATGCTTGAGCTATTTGATGTGCTGGAAAGGATCTTCATAATTGAGCCCATGAAATTTTGGAATAGCATGAATCATGTTGGGCTTGAGTTCAGAATCAGGACCTCCAGCCGTGATTTGGACTCGAGGTTTGATCGCCACCGCAACAGGATTGTAATGATCTCGCATCATAGGACGTTGCAGTGGATTCACAAAGGCTTGGAATAAATCATTAAGGCATTAAAGTTGGTTCTCAAGGTTATTCTCTTCTTCTGCGAGTTGCACCATGATGATGGAAGAAGGAGAATTGGGTTCAGACAAATTAGTGGAGACGTCTATGTGATGGGGTTGCTACACAAACACGGAAGTCAAGGCCTGGCCTCGACGGGAGTGAATGACTAAAGGAGGCCTCTAGGATCATCTTAAGGACCTCCTACCGAACATGCACCGATGGTCTGGATGAGATTAGAATGTTGTTTACAATGCTTTTTGATCATGTGATTTGAGAATAAAAGATGTCACGTCGTATAGGGTTGATCAAGCATTATTAACAAATAAGAAGTTTTATTACTTGAAAACCTAAGTTTCCGAGGTCGAACACAGAGAGCAAATGGAATTTATTCACCAATCTCAATAATGTAATTTGAACACTTAAATCTACTCAAAATCTAATTCAATGTATAATGCAAGAGTTTATGAATTAAAATGTAGCAAAAGAAGAATTGGATGCCTTATTCTATAATCAGACGTCTTAAAAAGATATGCTTCTTCTCTTTCTCTTCTTTGGCTCTTCTTTTCTTCTCTGGCTCTCTTTCTTCTCTTTCTGCCTTCTCCTTTCTGCTTCTCTTCTTTCTTTTCTTCTTCTTCTTTCGTTCTTTCTTTGACTTTCCTCTTTCCTTAGCTCTTTTTCTTCTACTCTTCTTTGACTTTGGCCATCTACTTCTTCCTTATCTTCTTCTACTTTCTTCTTCTCCTCTTCTGCCTTTGCCTTCAGCTGCACCTTCTCCTTCCTTCTTCTTTCTTCAGCCTCTGCCTCTGCGGCATCAATGCCCTCTTCCTTAGCTTTGGCTTCTGCCTTCAAGCTTCTACCACTGTCGTAGCTTCTTCCGCAGCTTCTTCTGAGCCTTCACAAGTACTTCAGCAGTTGCCTCTTCCTTCTCCTTCTTTCCCTGCACAGCACACGGCAAAATTTACCCCTACCCTCCCCTACGTCATTCTCTCTCTATTTCTCTCTTCGCTCTCTCAGAGCCAGTAGGGTAATCGGGTCGGGTTATGCGTGCCCAAGTCCAGGTGCACCGGTGTAGGTGGCACGCGAGGTGTGCAAGATAAATGGGTCGACTAGGTCGCATGGGTGTGGGTCGCGGATGAGGTGGGGGCGTGGGTGAGGGACCTCACCCCGTGTACTTGAGGCGACGAGATAAAAGCACAAGATCAATTTAAAGTACTCACTGTGCTCCAGACTTTTCGAGTTGGGACTAAAAGTCCCACCCGCTTCTGTCACATGCCCGCAGGAGTTTTTCCTCAATTGCCGTGGCTGTGCTCTCTCTCAAAGCCAATTGCTTGGCTGAGTGCGTGCGCAAGTCCAACTCGCACCACTTGGACCTAGTTGCCTAGAGCGCAGCACTTGGGACAAGGCTTGCGTTCGAGCCGACGTTAATGGCGGCGGAGGGGTCAGACCTGAAACTCACAAAGACAACGTTGTGGCCCTGTTAAACCATGTGGGGAGCTTCACCGTGGCACGACGAAGGTGAAGCAGTGGGTGGCTGGCCATAGGATGGACTAGGCATGCGTTCCTAGGTTGCTCTGTGGCCGTGAAGGTGGGTTTGATCGGGGGGCATTTATGGAGGTGTGGGTAGTCAGTGGAGGGGCGGAAGATGATCAGTGGGTGATGGCCAAGGTTGTGAGGTGGGTGGCGAGGTGTGTGGATGGGTGGAGCGATGGATTCACCTCGTCAGTGGTTGTCCGGAGATGGAGAAGGTGGTGGTGGTCTGCGGCGTCGAGGGGTCAAAAGTGAAAATAAAAAAAGGGGAAATGAGGAGGGAAGAGAGGGGAAGTGTTCTAACCTAAATTAATGGACAAAGGTAGAGAGGAGGTAGGTGGCTCATACCTACTTCCACCAGAGAAGAAGATACCAGTAGAGGGGTGACGACGACGACAACAGGGCTGGAAAGGTGCGCACAAGTATTGCACGACGTGAAGGAAGGTGGTTAAGACGGCTCTGCCACTGGTACTATGGCAGAGCTACGAGAAGGAGGAGAAAGGGTCATCGGAGCTCGCTGGTCACTTGGCAAAGGAGAAGGGAATAAATTGGGGTGGTTCTCCGGTCAAGTCAAGTTGAGAATGTGCGGCCAAATCAGGGGGTCTTTTTATAGCATCTGGCAGAGGCCCTTGTGCCTGGAAGGCAAGCTTCCAAGTGCAAGAATCCTCGCTAAAGAAGGAAACAGGGAGATACCCAAATATCTCGTGCATTTGCATGAGAGATTGGGTGCAAATCAGATCTTGGGATCATGTTCACATGAAAGGGAATTCCTTAGAGAATCTCCCCTTCAAAACTGAGAGGAGATCTCTAAGGAATCAGGGAGCAATCCTCCTTTGATCCTCACCAGAGTAGGATTCTTGCACGTTAATAGTAGAGGGACCTAACTGCAAAGGGTGGTAAGGAAGCTAGGGGTTTTGCAAGATCAATTTTAAAAGCTAGCGATCAAAATGTAATTGGGTGGACTAATTTGCAAAGTAGGTCAAGGTGACCTTCCCTTAGGTCAAAATTTTCTTACAAACCTAATTTGGACCTAAGGAATCCAATGGTGAAGTTGAATTTTAGGTTTGACTATGTTTGACTAGACATTTTACACAAAAACCCAAATTAGGTCAAATAATGAGCTAAGATCCCAATCTAGGTAAAAATAGGTTCCAAAGGCCAATTTAAAGGTTCTAAACCCTAGAGGACATTTTTCTATGAATGTTAGAGGGCATAGTTGATTTTTATCCTGACCAGAATCTTGTTGAATTAAGCAGGTCTATTTTAGGGTTACAAGATGTCATTTAATTCTCAGATTGCACACTAACCCCCTTTTCTGATTGAACCAACCCACTTTTTATCTTGTTTAGACCATTTGACCTATTTTTAACCCCTGAGAAATCCCGTTGGTGTACTTCAATGGTAAAATTATAGTTTTACGCTTTATTTCATGTTTTCTTCTCAGAACATTAATTCCTTGAATTAGGCCCTTCTCCAGGTTATGTCGGAGCTTTTATTCTCTTTCTTAGGTCAAAATGAGCTAGTTGTGACTCATGATGATGTTATCATCATACCCCCATTCCTGGCTTTTGCCAATCCCTTAGCAAAATTTCAAGGTTTTAGCTTCTATTCTAGATCATGAGTTTCTTTCATCTGTTATGATAAGTGATTTTTCTTTTTCTTTGTGGTAAGGTTAGAACGCTGACAGTAGGCCTAGAGGTACTCAAATACCAACCAAGATCTGGACTTGACCTCGATCCTCCATGAAGGTTTTTAAGGCCCACAGAAACTATCCTAGGGTTCGTTGGACCTGCGGTTAAAGCACCCGTGCTTGAGACATAATTTAGCCTAGGTTTAGTTTGTAGTGTTCTTTTGTAAGAGAGAGATAGAGGATTTACTTATTTGGAGAGTTTTCTCTCTCTTTTCTTGTTATCTCTAACTTCAGATTGGCTTCTGAACACGATCTGTATCGGATTCCTCATCTCCAGCATCAATCCTCAATGGTCCCTATCAATCGATGCTTCGTGATAGCACCTCTCATGGCAACCCCCAGAACCCTAGCTTTCAAGATTTCGAGATAATCCCACCCATGGCATTCCGTGGCCGAATCCAGACCCTGGCAATCAACATTTTGTGAAAATGCTGTCCAAGTATCTGAACTAGCAGAGTGCTTACGTGCCCCAAGTAGGATAGGTAAATATCCTATGAGACAAGCACCGAGGAGATGATATGTTGTTACACATCTTCAAGGGGAATTTCCTACCTCTCCGTGTTGGGAACTTGTCCAAATCAACTTGTGTTGATCGGCCACTCCTAATCTAGGCAACTTTTTTTAGAACATTAGAAATGCTTTTGCGTTGATTTTAATAGTTATGCACACTAAACTAGATTGTGTGTGGATTGGGGTGCTTAGGTTACTGAGTCTTGCAAACTGAAGGTCAGTTAACAAGGCCGAATATTCCCTAAGCCTTAGACCTAATATTTAAGTTTCGCATTTTCCCCAACCTCTTGAGGATTATCTAGATCTTAGCAGATATGTGAATTTTTAAGCCTAAAATTCTAGCCCAAAAGGCCTAAGATCATCATTCCTACTAATCTCTTTTGTCTCGTTAGCACTTTTCTTCATTCTTTATCTTCTTGGTGTGGTCTAGAACTTTTGTTATTACCTTAATCTCTTACTAATGACTCTCTTTTTTCATTTTTCATTTTGTGCTCTTTTTGGCATTTTTCTTTTTTCCTCCTCATGCTTATGTGACTTCAAAATTTTCTCTCCTCCTCTTTTTTGTTCTTTTTTTCATAATTTTTTTTTTTTTGGTGTTTTTGACATACGTGATTTTTTTTGTGAGAATCCTTCTGACTTTTCTTGGTTTCTGTATGTATGCACTTTACCACCCGCCCATGCCTAAGTTTTGCAATGTCCTCATTGTAAATGGAGGGTGTGAAACAGTGTTGGGTTCAGGGACTCAGAACAGGATATATTGGGTGGATGAATGGGTCGGGAATGACTGTTGCAGACGATTTCAAGCTCTGATACGTGTACCAGAGGTGGGATCGACTGGTCTAAGGTTGAAATCAAGGTGCAATAGATGTGGAGTATAGACGGATCTTGGGTTTTTCAAATGATGGGTTGCCTCCCGTTAAGCGCTAAATTCAATGCATTCAGCCGAGCAGAACATGGGATGGAGAGGGAGTGGCCAAATCAATGGAATTTTGTAAAATACTCACCTTGATTAAGAGCTTGGTTGGTCCAACCAGGTGCTTGTTAAGATCTACAGGCTGATGGTGCTGCCTAAACCCAATCAATCTGGTGGGTTGATAAATGTAGATCAAGAGATGTGGAACTCACCATATGTTATAGAGCTCTGATGGATGTGGAAGTGTAAATTCAAGGTTTGACTAAGTCGGATCAGCCTGGACAGAGTAGGGATCTGTGAAGTAGCCAGTGCAAGATGCGGAAACCCTACAGGGGTGATCAAAGAATGATGGATCATGTTTTTTAGTCTGATCAATGCCAGAAACTCGGTATAGATGTGGAGTTGAATCATCTGCAATCGACTCAGTGAGAGATGACTTAGAATAAAAATTGAGTTTGGTTGCAGGTCGGGGTTGAAAATGGGTTTTGATCGATTTTGTATATTCGAAAGAGGTGGCTTCAATTAGGATTGTGTATGAGGACTCTTCTTGAAAGGAGTGACAGGTGGTTTCATTGAGAGATTCCTCGTAGTATATTTCAAATTCGAAACTGAATGCTTGGAGAGTGTCTATAGGATAATGGAAATCTGAGTCGAGAAAAGATTTGTATTCTGTGTCGCAATCACTCTCAGCATTTTCTAGTTCTGATTCCTGAGGATCGAAAAGAAAAGATTCCATGTCACTAGAACCTGAACTTAAATCAGTGATCTCGGGAACTGGGACCTTAGAGTCAGAGTTGTAGACTGAGTCATGTGAGCTGAGGTCATAGATTGGCTCTTTGTATTCAGGCAACAGAATTTCTCTGAAGTTATGATAAGATTCAAAATCATTGGAGAGTTTGCAAAAATCAAAATCTCAATGAGATTCAAGATCATGAGTTCCACCACTGAGTAAATCACATGATGTGGATTCAGCAGCCTGACTTGGGTCTAGCATATATGTGAATTCTGAGCTCAAAAAGGTGCTCTTATTTGGCCTAGGTTTAGGTTATAGGCTTGTGGGAAAGACCTAATTGAAACTCCACTCGTCCAAGTCCTCAGTTTCTGTATCGTAGATTGGCATGACTTGTGAAAAATCAATTTGTCTCTCTGAGGATGTTGGCGAGGGATATTCATCAAAAAGAGGCCCAAAATCATATTCTTCATTGAAAAATTGATCCTCATATGGGGCCTTGTAATCTTCCCAAGATGTTTTAGATCTAGCACCTAGGCTTAGGATGTGCGTTGAGTCACTAGAATCTAGGTCCGAATAACCTTCGAGGGTCACCTTATCAGAATAATGGGCGGGATTTACACCCACGAGAGGTTCAGTGCTAATCTTATTATTGCTAGAGTTTTGGAATTCTAAGCTTGGTGATCTAGGATCTAAGGTTGGCTGAACATCGTGTTCTCCTACAATTTCCCAACCTAATTCACTATCAGGCATGTTGTACTCTATCTAGGTTGTGAATCCACAACCACTCTGTGCCTCAAACCTGAGATTTGGAAAATCAGATTGGTCATTGTTCCAAGATGGCTCATCATCTGTTTGGGGTGTATACGGGTATTGCTAGTTGATAATTTATTTCAACAATCTCATTATCTCTTACCGTTTCTCAAGATCATCTTGGTGTTGTTCCCAAAGTATAGGATTTTTCATGCATTGGATGTATTCAAGGTTGTGTAGTTTTTCTATCTCTATGTATCCTGTTATGAGCATGTCTCGAGTTGATCCTTCTGTGGCTTCAGTTAATAATAGTTGGGCACAGTTTATGATGAAGGTTGTAGTTGTTGGAACATTAACCTGAATGTCTTCTATTGGTATTGAGGGTTTATATTCAATGTCATAAAATTCAACGGCATCCTCAACCATCCTATCTCTCATGGATCTTTGTGATTCAGGTTTTTTGAAAGGTAGTCCTAAGTAACTAGGCTGCATGTTTGGATCAAATGGTGGAATCAAGATGTGGAATCAAAATTTTGATGTAGAATCAAGTTGTGAAGCGATTAAATCTAAATAAAGAGTCCCACTTGAAAATCTATGTGTGTGCTCTAAAGAGAAGGGATGAGGGACTAGATGTGTTTTTGACCCAATCGAGGACCCAAAGATGTTTGGATGACTATGGAAGTTTAGAGCGATTGATACCCCTGGATCAGAAAGTCATCCACCTGAGAATTATCTAGGCAGCCAAAGAGGGAGAGTCCCGCAAAGACCCCTACACATAGTAGAGCTTCCCTACGGGTTACAGGGTTTCCCCCACCCGACCTCTCTTGTCACTGAGATTCCAGGTAGACCTGAATGGGGACCTTGACCTCTTAAGTCTACCACTTTTATTTTAGATCAAAGGTGCTTTAGGGCTTTCACTTGAACTTTAGATGTTTTGAGTTTTGTGAGCTAATTTCAAGGTTGGTTGACCCAAGGGGTCAACTTCACCTGACCTACCCTAAAGATGGCAGAATGATTCTAGGTCATGATCTAGAAATCACCCTGGTTTGACTCCCTGGTTATTAGGTCCAAGGATTTAAGATTCAAGTGGTTTTAAAGCTCGATTTTAGGGTTTCTCTTGTTTAGATCTTTTCAATCAAGGGCTTGGGTAGCACATAAATGTGGGTGGGTTTATTTCCTTTTAAACAGGAACGTGTGAGCTAGGACTCCAAAAACCCTACTGTAGAAACCCTAATTTGGTTCTATTTCCAATCCTCTTTTCTCAAAAGTTCTCCTTGGACATCAAACAAGAAGTGTGTAGTCTGCGGAGATGTAGAAATTAAGCGTGATTTCTACTAGGCACAAGAATTTGTGGGGTAGGCTCTTTAAAAATCACTCTAACTTCAATAAGATTTGAAAATTTTCGCAAAATCAGGAAATGTTTGCCTTAAAGATGGTAATTACTATAGAAAGAAGGCAAGTGATTCGTAATTTGATTATTTCTTCTTTGTCTTCCCGAGATTAGGAGATGGATTAGGGAAGAAAAGAGAATTTACCTGCCCTGGAGTAGATGACTTGTGTGGGAGATTTCCTTGTGAAATACCTGCAAAATCATAGCAAAACCAATAGGGCAAGTTAGTGCTCAAATATAATCACAAAGAATGCAGAGATTAGTGATAAATTGCGTGTTTCTCCCTGGAAATGGCACAACAATGTTAACCACGCTCGATCGTGTTTCTGAAGATGAAGGCTGTCGCGACGTATAGGGTCGATCAAGCATTATTAACAAATAAGAAGTTTTATTACTCGAAAACCAAAGTATCCGAGGTTGAACACAGGGAGCAAATGGAATTTATTCACTAATCTCAATAATGTAATTTGAACACTTAAATCTACTCAAAATCTAATTCAAAGTATAATGCAAGAGTTTATGAATTAAAATGTACGAAAAGAAAAATTGGATGTCTTATTCTATAATCAGACGCCCTAAAAAGATATGCTTCTTCTCTTTCTCTTCTTTGGTTCTTCTTTTCTTCTCTGGTTCTCTTCTCTTTCTACCTTCTCCTTTCTGCTTCTCTTCTTTCTTTTCTTCTTCTTCTTTCCTTCTTTCTCTGACTTTCCTCTTTCCTTAGCTCTTTTTTTTCTATTCTTCTTTGACTTTGGCCTTCTGCTTCTTTTTCCTTGCCTTCTTCTTCTGCCTTCCTCTTCTCTTCTTCTGCCTTTGCCTTCAACCGCACCTTCTACTTCCTTCTTCCTTCTTTAGCCATTGCCTCTGCAGCTATATTGCCTTCTTCCTTAGCTTTGGCTTTTGCCTTAAAGCTTCTGCCTCTATCTTAGCTTCTTTCCTAGCTTCTTCTTCCGAGCCTTCATAAGTCCTTCTTCAGTAGCTACCTCTTCCTTCACCTTCTTTCCCTGCACAACATAGAGAAAAACCTACCCTTACCCTCCCTTACGTCGCTCTCTCTCTATTTCTCTCTTCGCACTCTCAAAGCCAGCTAGGTAATCGTGTCAGGTTACGCGCACCTAGGTCCAGGCACACCAGCGTGGGTGGTGCGCGAGGAGTGTAGGGTAATCGGGTTAGCCAGGTCCGCGTGGGTGTGGGTCGCAAACAAGGTGGGGGAGTGGGTGACGGACTTCACCCCGTGTACTTGAGGTGATGAGATAAAAGCACAAAATCAATTTAAAGTACTCACTGCACTCCTGACTTTCCGAGGTGGGACTAAAAGTCCTACCCACTTCACTCGCATGCCCAGAGGAGGTTTTTTTCAATTGCTGTGGCTGTGCTCACTCTCGAAGCCAATTACCTGGCTGAGTTCGTGTGCAACTCCAACCTGCACCACCTAGACCTGGTTGCCTGGAGTGCAGCACCTGGGTTAGGCTTGCGAGCTCCTTCGAGCCGGTGTTAATGGCAGAGGAGGGGTCAAACCTAAAACTCACAAAGATGCCCTTGCGGCCCTGTTAAACAATGTGGGGAGCTTCGCCGTGGCACGGTGAAGGTGAAGCAGTGGGTGGCTGGCCGTGGGGTGGCCTAAGCGTGCATGCCTAGGTCGCTCTGTGGCTGTGAAGGTGGGTTTGATCTGGGGGCATTAGAGGCATGGGCTGTCAGTGGAGCGGCGGAAGATGATCAGTGGGTGATGGCCGAGGTTATGAGGTGGGTAGCGAGGTGTGTGAATGGGTGGAGCGACGAATTCACCTCGCCGATGGTTGGCTGGAGATGGAGAAGGTGGTGGTGGTTTGCGGCATCGACGGGTTGAAAGTGAAAATAAAAAGAGGGGAAATGAAGAGGGGAGAGAGGCAAAGTGTTATAACGTAAATTAATGGACAAAGGGAGAGAGGAGGTGGGCGGCTCATACCTACCACCGTCGGAGAAGAAGATATCAGTAGAGGGGTGACAGTGACGACGATAGGGCTGGAGATGCGCGTGTGGGAATTGCGCGACATGGAGGAAGGTGGTGAAGATGGCTCTACCACTGGTATTGTGGCACAGCTATGAGAAGGAGAAGGATGGGTCTTCGGAGATCGCTGGTCGCTTGGCCAGAGGAGAAGGGAAGAAATTAGTGTGGTTCTCTAGCCAAGTCAAGCTAAGAATGTGCGACCGGATCAGGGGTCTATTTATAGCATCTGGCAGAGGCTTTTGTGCTTGGAAGGCAAGCTTTCAAGTGCAAGAATCCTCGTCGGACAAGGAAATAGGGAGATACCCAAATCTCTCGTGCATTCGCAGGAGAGATTGGGTGCAAATCAGATCTTTGGATCATGTTCACATGAAAGGGAATTCCTCAAAGAATCTCCCATTCATATCTGAGAGGAGATCTCTGAAGAATTAGGGAGAAATACTCCTTGGATCCTTGCCAAAGTAGGATTCTTGTGCGTTAATGGCGGAGGGACCTAATTGCAAAGGGTGGCGAGGAAGTTAGTAGGGTCTGCACAATGAATTTCAAAAGCTAGTGGTAAAAATGTATTTGGGTGGACTAATTTGCAAAGTAGGCCAAGGTGACCTTCCCTTAGGTCCAAATTTTGGTACAAACCTAATTTGAACCTAAGAAATCCACTGGTGAAGTTGGATTTTTGGTTTGACCATGTTTGACTGGACATTTTACACAAAAACCCAAATTAGGTCAAATAACGATCTTGGACCCTAATCTCAGTCAAAATAGGTTCCAAAGGCCAATTTGAAGGTTCTAAGCCCTAGAGGACATTTTTATATGAATTTTAGAAGTCATAGTTGATTTTTATCCTAAGCAGAACCTTGTTGAATTAAGCAGGTCTATTTTAGAATTACAAGATGTCATTTAATTCTCATATTGCACATTAACCCTTTTCTGATTGAACCAACTCACTTTTTATCTTGTTTAGACCATTTGACCTATTTTTAGCCCCTGGGAAATCCCATTGATGTAATGCAATGGTAAAATTATAGTTCTACCCTTTATTTCATGTTTTCTTCTCAAAACATTAATTCCTTGAATTAAGCCCTTCTCCAGGTTGTGTAGGAGCTTTTATTCTCTTTCTTAGGTCAAAATGAACTAGTTATGGCTCATGATTATGTTATCATCAAATGTGATGGACCCAATCAAGACACCTAAAAACTTTAGATGACTATAGAGGTTCGGGGTGGATGATACCCCTTAGTCAGAAAGTCATCCACTTGAGAAATACCTGGGCGGCCAGAGAGGGACAGTCCCACAAAAGCCCCTACACAGTAGAGCACCCCCATGGGTTATAGGATTTCCCCTACCCGACCTCTCTTGTCACCGATGTTCCAGGTAGACCAGAATGGGGACTTGACCTGTTAAGTCAACCAGCTTTACTTAAGAGCAATGGTGCTTAGGATTTTACTTGAACTTTAGATGTATTGAGTGCACAAAGTGACCTAATTTCAAGGTTGGTTGACCCAACAAGGTGGGTCAACTTCACCTATTTGTCCTTTGTGAAGTTTTTGGTCCCTTCTTTTAGGATTCAAGTAAGATTTAAGATCCTGAATTTTAGGGTTTGCTTGAGAAAATCACTTCAACCAAGGCTTAGGCACACATCATTTTGGAGAGTTGATTCTTGCTTATGAAGGTGTGTCTCTAAAATCCTAAATTGAAATCCTTGATTTGCTCTAATTTTGGTCCAATTTAATTTGCAAATGTGGTATTTAGGGCTTCAAATAAGAGTGTAGTAGCCCTAATTACCTTAAATGGGTACACAAATCAATTTTGTTGTTGAAATCAAATCAGGCAACTTGATGAATTAGCTAAGATGTAAAGCAAGTAGCCCTAATTGATTTTATCCTTTCTTCCTTTTTAGAATGAGGGGCTTAAGAGAGAAAGTAATCAGAAATTACCTGCCCCTGGCGTGTTTGATGTGCAGCTGTCTTTCTTCAACTCTTCTCCCTAAAACAACCACAATAAAAAGAGATATAGCAAGTTAGTACCAAATCAGGAATTGTAATCAAGAATTCTAAATTACCCATTGCTCCCCGGCAATGGCGCCAAAATGCTGGGAGCACTAAATAGGGTTTTAAAAGTATTACGTTGTAGTACAGCCGGAAAAGAGTTCAAAATAGATATTATTTTATTACTCAAAAAGATTTTCGAAGTCGAACACAGGGAGCAAATTGGTATCTAGAAATCAAGATCATAATTTTTATTGAAATAAATTGCAATAATAGTAGTATCAGAGTGCAAAAATATGGAAGTAAAATGGTAATGTAGATCATCAAATACTCCTACAATATGACCAAATGATTCAATGTAAAAGTATGCAATGAGACTAAAATCTGTCGTCTGATTCTTTAATCAAACGACTTAAACGTCTGATTGCTTTTCTCTTTCTCTGCCTCTGTCTTCTCCTTCCTTCTTCTTCTTTCTTTGGCTTTCTGCGATCCTTCCTTTTTCGCTTTGGCTTTCTCTATCTTCTTCCTTTCTCTTCTGCCTTGGATTCTCCCTGTTCAGCTCCTTCCTTCTTTCCTTTCTCTGTCATCTGCCTTCTCTTTCTCTTCTTTGCCTTGCCTTAAGCCTCGCTGTCCTCCTCTCCCTCTTCTTCAACTTCTTCCTTGAGCCCTGCTCTTTCTCTGAATTCGACTAAGTGTCGAAGGTAAACTCCTCAGAGCGAAACCCCCCTTCCCCTGCATAGCTCTTTTTCTCTCTTTTCTATTTTAGAGCTGCTCTCCAAAAGTCCTTTAGCCGATCGAGTATTTGGACCTAACGGAGACCCAGGTCTAACCTCACTGTTATAGGTGGTGAGCGAGGAGTGAATAGGTCGGGTAGTTGGGTCATGGCCAGGTCTGCGGGCTATATCACGGACGAGTCCATGAGAGGGGGGGAGGAGGACCTTACCCCCAGTGTTGGAGGCGGTAAGCCTCGAACACTTTTTTCTTTTATGCATACGCAGGTGGCTTTCTACTTCTGAGGTAGGACTAAATGTCCCACCTTCCTTTTGCGTGCATAGCGGCAGATGGAGCTTCCAATTGGCAAGGTTGCAGAGGCTCTTGACTAAAATCAAAGGCCTAGAACTGCACACGAGAGTCTTCCATGCATCCTGGGAATGTCTTCCTAGGATTGGCAGAACCTGGAGCTATAGCAAGCTTCTTCTAAGCTCGCCCGTCAATGGCGGAGAGGTGGTGAACTTGATATCACAAGATTGGCCTTGCAGCCATGTCAAAATGTTCAGAAGGGGTCACCGGAGCACGGCAAAGATGCTAGGGTGGTTGGTGTGGCGTGGGGGTGCTTGTGCGAGCGTGCCTAGGGCACTCTGTGTGCAAAGGTGTGGGTGTGTTCGGTGAGGGGCGTGAGTGAGTGGTGCAGTGCGTGGAGTGAAGGGAAAGGATCAGTGAAGTGCGGAGAAGCTTATGGGCTTGCCGGCAAGGGTTGTGATGGCCTATGGAGGTGGAGTGGCCTTGTCGGAGTTGGTGGTCGGAGATGGAAGGGATGGAGTTGATGGAGGTTGGCAGTGGTCGGTTTCTAAGAATAAAGGGTGGAGAAGAAAGTAGAGGGGAGAGGAAGCTTATCTGGGAAATGAAGAGATGAAGGGCGTGAGCGGAGGCGTTGGGTCTGGTGTGGCCGACGCTGGAGACAAAGAGTGGCTCCGGTGAGTGGAGATCGGCGATGACGAAGAGAGGGAGATGCCTGCTAGTAGGGAAAGGAGTGGACGAAGTTAAGGAGGGGGAATCCACTGTAGGTATGGTAGTCAGACGTCAAGGAGGAGCAAGGGAGGTCACTGAATGTCAAGGAACCTACAACTGTGAAGGGAAGAGACGAATTAGGGGTGTTCGCGGCTGAATTTGAGCCTGGAGAATGCGGTTGGATCTGGGGTTCCTTTTATAATTCATTTGGAGAGGGATTTGCATTTGGAAATCAAGCTTCCAAAATAAACAGGATCACCGGAGTTGGAAGCTATTAGGATACCCATGTCTCTCATGTGTTCATGTAAGAGATTGGGAAAGAATCTTGGATCAAAGATGGGTTCAGACGAGAGAAATTCTCGGAGAATCTCGCTTCCAATTTTGGAAGAGATTCTCTAAGCAATCAGGGAGAACTCTCCTTCCAAAGCTCATCAGAGTAGTATTATTCTGCTATAATGGTGTAGGGACCTATTTGCAAAAATTATGAAGAAGTTAGGGGGCAGTTTATAAGGGTTTTTGAAAGATAAGGTTAGAAATGTAATCAGGTTGGACCTTTTTGCAAACTAAGTCAAAGTAAACTCAACTTGGGTCCACATTTTGGTACAAACCTAATTTGGACCTAAGGAATCCAATGGTGAAGTTGGATTTTGAGTTTGACCATGTTTGAATAGGAAATTTATGCAAAAACCCAATTTAGGTCAAATATCTGTCTAAGATCTCATTCTAGGTTAAGATGGGTTCTAATGGACAAATTAAAGGTTCTAAATCCTAAGGAATATTTTTCTATGATTTTTGGAGGGTTTAGGTAAATTTTACCCTGACCAGAACCTTGGTGAACCAAGTGGGTCTGTTTTAGGATTTCAAAAGGTCATTTAATTCATAGAACTCACACAAACCCTTTTCTGTCGAATCAAACCCACTTATTATCTTATTAAGACCCTTTGACCTTTGTTTAGCCCTTGAGAAAACCAATGGTTGTACTGCAATGGTAAAATTGTAGTTTTAACCGTAGTTTCTTATTTTACTCTTAAAATGGTTGTGCAGTGAATTATGACCTTTAGTTGGTTATGTAGGAGCGTTTATTCTCTCAATTAGGTCAAAAAGAGTTAGTTATGGCTCATGATGGTATTCCCATTATATGTGTTAAGATATAGATTATTCTTCAAGTGATTGAAAGAGTTGAGAAGCTGATACATTAAGTCTAAGGCTTAGGGAGTATCTGACCTCCTTGTCTACCCTTTGGTTTACAGGTCATAGTAACTTAAGTATCCACATATCACACACTTGTCTAGTTCAGTTTGCTTAATGAAGAATAACGTCAAAAATTCCTCCGTATGAAAAACAAAAATGGTTGTTAAAAATCTGACTTAGGAAAGGCTTGAAACACAAGTTGATTAGAAGAGTTCCTACCATGAGAGGAGTAAATACTCCCCTTGAGGACACGTTATAACTTATCATCTCCTCGGTGCTTGTCTCTTATGATATTTAAATATCCTATCCGAGGCATGTAAGTGCATTGTTTAATGCTTCCATCAAGTATTAAGAAATATATGCATCGTAGTTTAGTTAACAAAATCACACAAAACACTTAAATTTATAAACTCGAACTCAGAAGTGAGTCTAAGGTTGTTCGCAGGGAGCAAATATCAAATTCACTCACTAATCTCAATTCAAAATTAATGATCACAATAAATTAAGCACAAAAAAGATATTTCAATGATTAGTCTTCTAAGAGTGAAATTCAGTCATAGACCAATATATCTCAAGAATAATAGGATAAAAAGAATAAGAGAATACAAAAGTAATGGTGATTTAAATCACTACATAAATCCTCTTAATTAAGCATGCATCCCAAGTATTCAAAGAAACTTAAATAACCTAATAGTGCTCTCAATCAGATAATCCATGTCAACTTAAGCACTTAAATGCCAAACACAAAGATTCACTAGATGTCAACCTCCTTTCTCAAATGACTTAACTCATCATAGCACACCCCCGTAGAAGGCACACAAGGATGCCTCTTCCTTCTCTCAAGCCTTTTCAAGCATAGCACAAGGCCATCCTTCTCCTTCCTGAGAGGCTAAGTATGAAAGCCTTCTCTTCAAAATGCATTCGAAGGCATGCTCATGTAAAGCAAAACCCTCCCCCCTCCTCACAAATCCTCTTCTTTCTCTTAGAACCAGACCTAATTGGGTCAATATTCAGGTAATCGGGTCATGGGTATAGGTCCAGGTCCACCGGTGTGTATAGCGAACGAGAGTGCTCAGGCATGTGAGTGAGGAAACTAACCCCTCATGATCTTGGGAAAATGGCTTAAGGCACTTTTTCCTTTTATACCACACAATCCGTTCCTCCACTTACGAGGTGGGACTAAGTCCTACCCTCTTCTCCTCGCACGTAGCAGCTGTGTAGATCATTTGATTGATGGTGCTACAATTGTTGGGAAGCCCAATTGAGGCTCCAGATGGTGTCGTTATTTGATTTTGCATCATCTGGATGTGGAGTTGATGGTGATGATGGCCGGATGATGTGTTATGGCACCGGGAAGACAACAGCGATGGCAAGCGACCTACGAAAGCTGAAATGCACAAGTACGAGCTCTAGGCCCCAACCAAATAGTCCGTAAACATTGCTGGAGGATATCAAAAGTGGTGGTAGTGTTGATTTGGTGTGGGAGAGTGTAAGGTGGCTAGACGAAGTCGGATTTTGTTAGCGAATGGTGGGTTGTCCCTGGGGCGAAGGAGTGGATGGAAGATGAAATAACAAGAGGGGTTTGGATGGCGGAGGTGAGGCGAAGGTTTTGGATGTGATGCGATGGTGTTTAGTAGTTTGTGGAATGTGAAAGGCCATGCCGGAGAATTGCCGAAGCAAAGGAAGATGATGGAGGAGGCGATGATTTGGTGGTCGAAGTAGGGAGCTAAGGATCCTTATCTAAACTATAGAGGGAGAGGAGGGATTTAGAACCTAATTAAGGATGAAGGGGGTGAGGTAGGTGCCAACTTTGATTGGCCGATGTCAGAGAAGAGAAGTCGTTCGGTGAAGGATCAATGAGGAAGAAGAGGGTCTAGAGAGCTTCTGCCGGTATCGCGAGAAGCAGAAGGAGTTGAAGACAATCCCGCTGGCTATGGTATGTGTCAACAGGCAATGAAATCAGAGAGAAAGGAGTCGCTAGAGTTGCGGCGGAGGTGGCTTATGAGAGGGATTTGTTGAATAAGTATGGCTAAACTGAGCTAGTTTTGGACAGCCTGAGGGTCTAGAGCTTATATAGAGCTCAAATCCGAGCTCTAAATAAGGAAAGATGCTTTAATTAGATTGAGATTGAGGTGCAACACCCACAAATCTCATGGGTTTGCTAAGGCTAAACAATGTGATCTGGGATCCTTAACCACCTTTAGAAGTTTGTTCGTAATGTGAACACCAATCCTACCAAATTTGGTGGGATTTGGTATTGATTTGAATAGGATTTGAGGTAGTCAATGGTCGGTGCAGAGGTCAGTTGACCTCAAATGGCGGCAAGGGCAGATTTGTGAAGACAAGGACAAATATAGGGACCTATCTACAAATATTTTGAAAGTTAGGGGCTTGATTGAGAGAAATAAAGTTTTAATGGATGAAAATGCAAACTAGGTAAAGATGGACTCTGGTTAGGCCCAAATTTTGGTACAAACCTAATTTGGACCCAAGGAATCTAGTGGTGAAGTTGAATTTGAGTTTTGACCAAGTTTGACTATGAAATTTGCATAGAATCCTAAATTAGTGCTGAATTCCGTCTGTGACTCTGTTCAAGGTTAAAGTAGGTTCAGATGGTTCAACTAAGTGTACCAAACCTCTAGGAATATTTTTCTATGAAGTTTAAAAGGTTTAGACAAATTTTATTTTGACCAGAACTCTTTAATTTAGGTAGATCTGAAATTAGGGTTTTGTGTTATAAATTAGTTCTCAAAATGTGAGAAACCCCATTTCTATCTATATGGACCCACTTATTAGACTTCAATGCTCATTTGACCTTAGATTAACCCCTAGGAAACCACATGGTTACTCTACATTCATGATGTGATGTTAAAACAGCAGAATTAACCCTGATTTATTATTTTCTTATCATAATGGATTTGTATGGAATTATGGCTCTCAGGTGATTATGTAGGAGCATTTGTCAATTAATCCTGACTAAATAAAGCTAGTTATGGCCCATGATGGTGTTACCATCACACATCATTCTATTCAGGTGCCATGGGTGGCATTATCCTGAAATGTCGGTTGTTAGGGTTTGGATTAGCTAAAGAATGCCATGGGTAGCACTATCACGAAGTGCTGATTGCCAGGGTTCTTGGGGTTCCATGGGCAGTGCTATCTCGAAGCATTGAATGCCAGGGACCCTTTGAGGATCGATGATGGGGATAAGGAATCTATCACAGATCATGCTGAGAGAAAATCCTAGCCTACATTTATAGGTCACACAAAAAAATTACAAAAGGAGGATTTTTTTTTTGAAGCAGAAAGGAGAGCTATCGTCCTGCGATAGTAGTCTGGAGTAGTATATTATGTGCAAAGAAGGGAGATTAACAAAAGGATCCCTAAGACTGTATGAGGGACCAACACTCTCTTACAATATTCTCACAACATACCGGCCTCTCCTGAAAAAGTCTCTGATTCCTTGCCTTCCATACACACCAAATAGAAGTAGCCATGTGGACATGTGGTTTCCCTCTCACCTCTAACCCTTGCCACATAGAATCCCAATTTGGTAAAGGCTCTTGACAAATTTTTCTCCAAATGACATCAGTGATAAGGCAAGAAGAGAAGAGGTGATTTACATTATCAGTGCTCATCTCACATAAAAAACACACATGATGATCAGTACCCAATCTTCTATGGCGTAGATCATTTGTGATTAATCCATCCCTCCTGCGCAGCCAAAGGAAGATTTGTACCTTGAGAGGAATTTTTGACAACCATATCTTCTTATCAATGGAATCATGTCTCCATCCCTCTTCAAAATTTAGCATTCTGTTATACCCAGCTTTGACACTATATATCCCATCCCACAGATATCTGTCCTCTATTCCAGCCTGGGTCTGAAATTTTCAAGGTCTAATAAAAGCCTTCTCTTCTCATCCCATAACCGGGTTGTTCTTCTGCTGCTGCTGGATTCCACATCATCCAGAACCCAACTGTTGCTGCTGCAAGACAAGATCTTGCTGACCGTAGCATTCTTGTCAGCTGCTGCATCAGAAGCTCTCAGATAGAGCTCCCTCAAGACCCCCAATTCAAACCATTCCTCTTTCCAGAATCTGAAAGACCTTCCATCTCCAAGTGATGGTTGCAACAGATGGAAGTGATCAACCAAAGCCTTAGTTACTGATTTCCAGAAAGGTGATGGACAGTTTGGCTGATGTCTGGAAAATCTGCTGTTGGAAGCTCCATATCTATCTCTGATCAGATCAGACCACGGTTTTAAATCACCTTGCAGCAGCTTAACAACCCATTTTAGCAGCAAGGCATCATTAAAGTGCTGCAAGGACTTGATCCCAAGACCACCCAGCTCCTTAGGATAGCAGATTTGATCCCATTTGAGAGGCTGCAAGAAGCTACCCTTGTGTCTAGCACCCTTCCAAAAAAATCTCTTCCTCATCACATCCAATCTTTTCCAAATGGATCATGGTGCTTTGAAAATGGAGAAGTAGAAAACAGGGATGGAGGTGATCACCGAATTGAGCAAGGTAAGCCTTCCACCTCTGGATAAGAATCTGCTGTGCCAACCATCAAGTTTCATAGAGATCTTGTCAAAAAGACAATTCCAATCACCTCTCTTCAACCTGGAAAACCTCAAAGGCAGCCCAAGATATCTAATAGGAAGGCTGATGCGGGGAGTCATCAGGATGGTTGCTAAGGCCTCTTGCTCCACCTCAGATAAACCAAAACAAACTAAACTAGACTTGTCCCTATTTAACCTCAGTCCAGAAAGCTCACCAAAGATATCAACCAAGTGATGCAAAGCCAATGCTCCATCTGTGGATCCTTCAACAAAAAAGACAGTATCATTGTATTGAAGAATGGGAGCCAGATTGTTCCTGCAATAGAGCAAATATCCTCTAACAAGACCCACTTCAGAAAGCTTACAAACAAACCAGGCTAAACTGTCAACTACCAAATTAAATATCAATGGGGCCAGGGGGCATCCTTGCCTGATGCCACATTGAGGCTGGATCCATGCACCACAGGGTTTCCCATTTATTAGAGGGGTAAAGGAGGCCGTGGTAATACATCTCTTAGCCCAAGCTATCCAAGTAGGGGGAAAGCCCCTTCTTTTAAGCACATCCCATAAATAAGGCCAGCTGATTGAGTCATAAGACCTATGAAAATCAACCTTCCACATGAAGGCCTTGCATCACCTCTTATGCCAGCTGCAAACCATCTCTTGGGCCAATATAAAAGATTCTTGTAGGGATCTACCCAGGAGGAAAGCAGACTGAGCAGGATGGATCCAATCTTGCAGTGCAGGCCTCAATCTATTAGCTAGGACCTTTCCGATCACCAGATATAAGGAGTTAGAAAGAGCAATGGGTCTAAATTCCTGGAAAGATTCAGCACCCGGAGTTTTAGGCAAAAGAAATAGATAAGATCTATTAATTCTTTCAAAGCCAAAATTGCCACATTGGAATTCTATAATTACCCCCATAACCTTTGAGCCCACAATGTCCCATAGTTCTTTGTAGAAGAAAACTTGGATTCCATCAGGACCCGGCGATCCTTCACAATTAAGATCATTAATAGCCTTCAATACTTCAGCCTCAGAAATAGATTCAGTCAGGCTGGCCCCTTGATACTCATTAATCCTGGGAAAATCATTTGCTGTCATTCTCCAGTTGCCCCTACCTGCAGCTCTTGAAGATTCCTTGAAGTATTTGACGGCCTCAGTTATGATATCAGATAAGGAGGTAATTCTTTGCCCCTCTACAACCACTGATGAGATCAGATTTGTTCTCCTCCTAGAGCTAGCAGCCAAATGAAAAAATTTGGTGTTTGCATCCCCCTCACTTAGCCATAGCTGTCTAGATCGCTCCCTCCAATCCATCTCCAATGTCACGTCTTCTTCAATTACCACCCCCTGCCATCTTCTTCTGTCAGCAAGATCAAGTTTAGATAGATGGTCCACAGCTTCCTTGGTATCCAGTTCCAGAATTTTCAACAAGGCCTCATGATGCTTTTGATGTCTAAGAACTGAGACAATATCTCCATACTCCTTCAGCATGCCCTTCAGAGCCTCAAGCTTAGAAGCCATTCTGGAGGTGGCTGTACCCTCACCCTGCTGTGACCTCCACCAGCTGGCAAGCATGTCTCTGAACCCTATTTCCCTCAGCCAAGATCTCCTAAATTTAACATAGGAACCAGCCACCACCTGCTCACCATTATCCCACATCAAAGGTGTTTGGTCAGAAAATGGACGTTCAAGACCACATACAAAAGACATCTGGAAGAGATCTAATAGCTCAGCATTCCTAAAAAATCTGTCAATCTTGGACATGAGCCCATTGCCATTCCGCCAAGTGAATTCAGCCCCCGATGATGGAAATTCGCACATCCCCAAGGCCTGGACTGTCAACTGAAATCCTGTGGAGGAGCTATCGACCACCCCATTAGGTCTGTCACTCCCCACTAAGGTACAATTAAAATAACCTCTAACAAGCCAAGCCCCCCCACCTACAAATTCTGCAGCCAGATTCCAGTCCTCCCACAGTTCCTGCCTCCTGTTAGGGTCATTTGGCCCATATACACCAGTCATAAAGAAGACACTGTCCCCCTGGCCTCTTGTGAATTTACAGGTCAGAAGGTGCCTAGCCATGGACACCTCCTGTAAGCACAGCATCTGCTTCCTCCACCAAATGGCAATTCCCCCAGATCTACGAGTGGAATTGACCACCACAAGGTCATTTGCAGATCTTGCCCTCATCTCTTCCCATGCCCTATCAAAGGCACAGTCAATGTGTGTCTCCTGAAGAATGGCACAGTCGATTTCCCATTCACGCAGATATCTAATTAGCGACCCCCTCCTGCTTCTATCGCGCAGCCCACGCACATTCCAGCTCAAGATCTTCATTAGGTGATCACGTCTGTCCCCTTCACAGCTGCAGAAGTCCTGCTAACCTTCATCATAGCTGCAACAACAGATTCATCAACCTTTTGTGTGGGAGTGTGCCTTCTTAATCTCAGCTTATAGGGAGGTTTCCAACTCCTAGCTGAAGAAGGAGTCTTTGACTTTGCATGCACAACTTCAGCCACAGGAGAGTAAGTCTGCAAATTCACAGGACTCACAGAGGTGTCCGCCATATCTGAGGTAGCATGCTCATTAATCACATTCATAATCATCCCATCATCAGACTCACCCAGATGGGTTTTTAGATCCTCACTCACAACTTCATTTGATAAACTCATTTCCTTTCCATCAGCATCCATCACTGTAGCTGGCTCTTGGACCAGGGGTACATCATCTACAATGTCCTGAATTTCAGACCTCATCCCCAAAATTCCCAGGCCCCCCTTTTCAAATATCAGTTCCCTCTCTCCCGAACATTCTGCCACCACCTTCTGACAGACACCAAGTGGTTGCAGGGAAGGGACCTTGGACTTCAGCACCTCAGCACAGGAGGGGAGGTCTTGGATCAGAGACACATCAGCCACACCTGCCAGAGCTTCAGTCCTCATCTCTACATCCCCCAGGTTCCCTATCCCATCCCCGAATTCCCTACCTTTAGAACATTCAGCCATCATATCCTGATTAGCACAATTTGGGTGCAAGGGAGGAGTTTTAGATTTCAGCACCATAGCATAAGAGGGGGGACAAAATTTAGAGACGACCTCTTGATCTGCCACAATAAAATTCAGAAGGAGCATCCAAGAACTACCCCCACATCTGAGGATCAATTTATTAGGAATGGCACCAGCCCTGATGACCTTCACCCTCACATTCAGACCACTGGCATCCCCTTCAGTCAGCCCAACAGCAGCATCCACGGACACAGATGCAAACCCAGCTATCATGTTTTCCACCACCTTCCTAGATCTCAGATGCAGAGGTAGACCTCTGATCTCAAGAACACCAGACCTGGTGGCTGATCTCTGAGGGGGACATTCAGGCAAAGATCCATCAAAAGGGGATACCAGCTGCCAGATCACTGATAGTCCATCCAAAGAACAAGTCTAAAAGTAGTATCTTTCAACATCTCCCGCACCAACATCAAACAGCACAAATCGCGACGGTGAAATAATCGCAATCTTCCAATCATCAGTTGATAAAGAGAGAGATCTCACCAATTGTCGAATTCTGCCCATTGATATGGTGCCTCTCATAACTTCTGCAATCAAAGCACTATGTAAAGCCAGTTCCACTACTTTGACATCATCAGTCAGAGGAACCTCAACATCCAAGGTGCAAGCCCCGACTATTTCGGGGGGAGGGGGGAGTGGCATCTGCAACTTACCCCGAGGCCACGAAGGTGTTGAATAGTCCCTACCCCCAGGGCCATCACATGTCACTCGGCAGGCGTCCCATTTGTGACCAAAACCTCTGCACGCTAGACATAGCAGTGGACGCCAGCAGGTCGCCGCTAGGTGCCCCCGAAGGCGACACCGATAGTAGGTCACCTCCCTTCGACCTCTGCCCCAACCAATTCGAACATCCCTCCTGCCCATGTTCCCAACACCCACAGGAACACGTAACTCATGCGCCTTCCTATGCCAAGATCGCGGATGCCATACCGCCCATCCATCAGAGTCACCGACACCGGTGCCGGACCCCCTCAGGCGGCCGGCCATCCAACAATGGCTTTTCCCGCCCAAAGGAAATTCAAATTCTACCAAAGAGGATCAAAAGAGCCAAACTTTTTCTTGAGGGTACCGATACCCGAGAATATTAACGAGCTGATCATGTAGCATTATGCCAAGTGCTCAATAATAGAGATCAATGTAGGGAATGCTCGACCTCACATAAGAGGTATCAAAGGTAAAGAATTATGAGTGGCATCCTCTCTAAAATCATTTTGATCAAGATAACAAGAATCCTCAAAAATATCCCAAAAATATCCCAAAAATATCTCCATCTCTACTATGAAAAATGCGATGGCAAGCTAAATCTAGACCACATGCATGAACGCATTAGTGCTTTAATTTATGGGGTCAATAAACCCTTGGGCAGGCTTTGTGGCCTTAGAAACCTTTATTGAAGACCCAAAGCTAAAGTCAATCAGGTCTTTACCCTGATTGATACTTGAGTACCTTAAGGCCTAGAGTTAGTAGTTCAAATGTATTTCTAGAGGTGAGGCAGAGTAAGGCATCCTGACGACAAAATTCTGGTCTAGGGATCTCGTTCTCTCCTTATGATTTTTCTCAAGACTAAAAAAAGTTTGGCATGGGGGTATTTGATAGGTTCACTTTAGTGGACTAAGTTAGACCCTAAGTACACTATTATTGGAATGGGAATTTAATTTACAGCATGCATTGTATTGATAAAATTATTTAGGCTTTGGAATTATAATCCCTTGCATTTTATTAATTTTTAAGTGATTTGATGAATTATTTATTTGGATGTAGGGACATTTTGGGAAATGCATTATAATGACAAGTATTCCTCCTTGATTAGAATGCCATCTTAGCATTATCTTTTCACAAAAGAAAATGGCATTGGGAAGCACGGTTCTAAAACAAGAAAAGAATTTTCTTTTTAAGGTAGACACCCATTTCTCTCTTAATTCTCAAAATCACTGAGCGATGCCTCTCCTTATTTAACTCTCTGCGATGCCCAATGTTAACCCCCTTATGCTCTTTCTTTCTCTTTGTCACTCAGACGAAAGCACCAACTCTCCGACCATGTCCGACTCATCTCTCTCTCCCTCTCACCATACTGAGACTGAAACCCTACTGCACCACCCTCCACCTTCCCTCTCTCATATTTTCTCTGACAGATCGAAGCCTTCTGCCACCTTCATTCCCTCTCTCTCGTCTACACACACATGCAGCACCAATCTCCTTCTCCCTCAGTGCACACATCTGATGTCCCTCATCTCTCTCGCCCCTGCGCTAAAATAACAATGCACCACTACCACCTTCTCTACTTGATCCCTCTCCTTGCCAGCAGAGCACACACCCCCCGACCCCTTCATACCTACTCACGGCCAACATCGCAACCTCTCGACCTCCTCGCTACTCACTAACCCACGGATAGACCCGACGTTGACCACATGCTCGTCTCCTCTTTATCGCTAAACATAGACCACTCCATCATGCTCTGCCCTAGAGTCTCTCTAGAGATTGCATTCCACAATCATAACACCCCCAACCATCTTTTGTCGATCGTGTTCCTACCTTCCTCTCCAATGATCGTGGCAGTTTCCAAGCTCCTAGCATCACCACGACAATGCCGAGCACCTTCACCTACGCCGTTCTACCCTCATAGGCAGCAAAGGGTGGACATGTCCATTGATCTCAATGCCCCTACGATGTTCACCGCGACAGCCACAACTATGCCTTCCTCCTCGCCAACAGTAATGAGTGGCTAAGGCGGTGTTAAATATAAGATGTTAAGATTGCGAAGTTACGCACTTTTGGAAGCATGTTGCAGCTCGAATTGCCCTTAGCACTAATACACTTAAATTAATTACAGAACTCAAAATTGATTAGATTGAGGGAGTCCCGGTCATTCCAACGAGGAGGCTTAGATGAAACTTTCACCTTGAATGCCTTAAGTGAGTTCCTTTATTCAATTTTTGTGATTTTTGTCTTTTCCTTTTTTTTTCTTCTTTTCTTGCAACAACAAAATGAAATAGAAGACTAACTGATACACCTAATTTTTTTGTGATTTTTGGCTTAGTGAAAAAGTTGAAAGAAAACTAAGTACACTTGCGAAACATTCTCTAGGAAGGTGATTACGATGACTAAGTAATATGCGTGGTGGATGTTTTGCGTTAAGTGAGTGACATGGCTAGGAGGGGTATTAGTGAGGGTAATAGGAGTGACTATGACTAGGTAAGAGGACTATGACTAGGCAATAAGGCATGGTGGTTTCTTTTTCTTTTTGACAAATATAATTTTTTTGGTCTTTTCTTTTCTAAGCTAAAGGCAAAGAACAATATATTTACAAGCACCAACTAAATAATGATAAGAGTACGTTTACAACTATACTCATTTTCTTTTATGATTCTCTTTTCTTTTGATTAATTAAGAAAAAGACACAACAAGTGAACAACTAACTTAAACTTTTATTTCACACAAACCTACTATAACATAGAACATACATTGAAAAGAAAATAACTTCATTATACTAAAGTGTGGAAAGATACACTTATACAAAGCTCTTGAAAGATAGGTATTTACTAAGCACACTTCACTCCAACACTTAATAAATGGAGATAACAAGATCAACATAGTGAGTGGTTTGTTGGGGTCTCTCTTGGAGGAATGGGATCCAAAATGATGATGGGATAAAGGTTGAGGTGGTGGTAATGATGGGGATGATAAGGATTAGGAAAAAGACTATCTAATGGAGGATGAACTGCTCAAACTCCTTAATGTGGTTGAGGTTTAGTGTCTTGGTTATGTGGGTGATAATGTGCTCATTGGCCCTTGGTGGGAAAGATTTCATACGCGAAAGATTGAAGTTATGGAAACTCATCGTCGTAGTGCATAGAAATCCACTACCAGATAAAATTTATAACCAAAGCTTAAAGTGAGCCTTAGGTCGAACACGGGGAGGAGAACGTTTGGTTAGTAAAATTCACACTTTGCTTTTATTTGTTTTTAGTGCTTTTATCTTTTGCATCTTTTTTGGTATTTTTATAAGGTAAGAGATCTGATCGACAAAAACTTTATCAACCTAATCTACTTACACAGTAAGAAAAAAAGAGAGAGAGAGAAAATATTTCATAGAATGGAGCAATGTCTATTACAACTAATTAAAACTACACTAGAAAGAAATAAAAGATAGAGGGGTGAGAGAAATCCTCCTCGATGATCGCTTGGAGGATGACTCGCTTTGACGACGCCTCGAATGAAGGTGGCTAGAGGCTGGATGAAGAATGAAGCTGGAGGATGGAGGATGGGGTAGGGCGACGTCACGGTGAGGATCTACTTCCAGATTAGGGTGAGTGGATGGCCATGGGATGTTTCATGAAGGGGAGTGAGAAATGGGAAAACATATTTAATTTCTACTTTAAAGGAGTATCCCAAGCTTGGGACAAGCTATCTCGAGATCCTTGGAAGTGGTAAGGGGGAGAAAGGAAGACATGAAGAAGAATGGGAGGGGTGGTGGTCCTTCTATAGTGGAGGAGAGGAGGCAAAATAAGTGTACAGGTCAATAGCAACATTTACAATTGTTGCTAAAGCTCCACCGTAAATGTTGCTAAAGGCTCGCTGGTGCTAACACACATGCATGTAGCACACGTGCACTATTGGAACTGAGGTTGGAGTCATGGCCATCGGATCGAAACAAACGGCCATATTGTCATGAAGATCACGCTCACTAATCATGCTTGCACCATAAGTATGATTGAGCATGCGTTTGCATGTTCTCGTTCACGTGTAGTTTGCGTGGCATTCATAGTGCCATGTTGCCATCCTCTTCGCCACTTGATCTCCATCACACGATCGAATTTCAATAGCACGCCACCGCTGCTGGATTCGTCCCCTCACCGTGGCTCAAACTCATGCTTGCAGGTTGAGAACATTGCTCGCGACCACTATGCTGTGGGCACGGATTGTCGTGTGGACGGACATGATGGCTAGGTACTCTAGACCATTGGATCTCAATCCAACGGTCTAGATCTTCTTGCGGTGATGCTCCTTAGGGATGATTGGTGGTTGTGGCCAATATTAGGCAGCTGTGATGGTGCCACATGGCACCATCATGGTTGTCCATCTTCCTTGCTTTGTTGGTGGCACCATGGATATCGGATTGGATTGATTTATGCACTGCTAGGTTGCGATCATTGATCCAGATCGATCTGTGTGGTTGGATTTGTCATTTGAAGCTCCAAATTGCATCACTTATCCCCTTGGTCATTGATCTTCCTCGGACTGCATAATGTGCTACAAGACTCTGATCAAGATGATTTCGGAGGCGTTGGAGTCTGATCATCATCCTGATTAGATCCATACAATTGGATCATCAATCCAAGGACCTGAATAAATCTCCTTTCTTGGCAACAAAAGGACATGAATTAACATATATTTTATACAAACTATTCTAAATGCAGATTGATGCATGCTATGCAATATTTATAATATGGAATGCATCTATAAGCTTAGTGATAAACACACATGGATTCGTGATAAATTCCTTATTTATGATACTTCCTAGGCTTAGCATTACATATCATATTGTAAATATTTCATAACATCCATTGCATGGCATTTAGGATAGATGTATGTTTTGTACACTAATTCCTTCATTTTATATGGCCAGAAGGCAATGAGATATCCTTACAGACTTCAGATAACAATCTAACCGTACGGATGGATCCAGAGCGATAATCGCAGTCCGAAAACATAGTAATCACCTTGATCCGAGCATTGTGGCATCCTCTGCAAGCAATGAAGGGTGACGGTCCAGACGTTGCCACATGGCACCATTTGGAGCACCAAAGGTCACCCGTACATCTCCAAAGGCCTCCCCATCGAGTGATCTCAGCCGTTGGATGAAGATCCAATGGGTGAGCGGCCACCATCACCGTGCGGGCACAATTGTTCTTCGCATCACATCCGTAGGCGTGGCACAGTGGTGAGGGGAAGTGTTGTCAAAGAGCAGGTGCGAGATCGGGTCATGATTCGTTGTGCCCTGCTACAGTGTCAAATGCAATAGTGCTGCCAGATCGCAATTGAGCGGTCGAGGTTCCCCACGTGTGATCGAACGTCGCCTGCCGATGCGAAGGCGCACACCAGATCACACGCATGCCTTCTGAGTCATGCATTTAAGTCACCCATGTGCAGTGCCAGCCGTCCGATCTCCTCAATTGCGTGAGGGCGTGACACAAGTCAACATAAACACGATCAGCGGGCGTGTCTCGATCGTGCGATGCAGCATCCAACGGCAGCCGCTCGCAATCACATTGTAATAGGTAGCGATTGAATGGGGATGGGGAGATGGCTCTGTTTCATCCATCTTCCCATCCCCATTCATAGGTCGCCCTGGAGCCGTTTTCTCACCTCCTTTCTGGTAGCAAATCATCTCCGTCTCCTCACCTCCATTTCGGAGCTACGCTGAAACTTTCTTCTACCCGACGTCCTCTTGCATCTCACCTCTTTCATCCCGCTCCTCACCTCCTTTGTTCGAGCTTCTGCTAGGCATCGTCATCTCGACGAATAGCTGATTCGGGAGATTTCATCTCACCGCCCTCTCTTTTTATGCTTTCATAGAATATTGTAATAGACATTAATGCAATACATCATATTTGTTCCATCTCTATCTTGTGATTCATTTGCTTGTCTTCTTTTACAAAAATAAAAAAAAAGTAACAAAACCCTAAAATACCAAAAAGAAACAAATCGAAGCACAGTTTTCAATTAAAGAAAATGTCACCTCCTTGTGTTCGACCTGAGACTCCCTTGGAGTTTCGGTATGAATTTTATTTGACCATGCATTTTGCAACTACGAGGACAAGTTCCTCATAACCCTGATTTCAAACTCACAAAACCTGTGTGGTCATTTTGGCGTTGTTGTCGGGGAGGCAACAGAATTTACTTTATTATTTTCTACGCTTCTTTGCATTTACATAGCACTAACCCCACTTATCTCTAATGTATTGTCTTCTAGGTACCCTAGCATGGAGATCCAAGTGCCGTAGACTGGAGTAAAGTGCAGGTAGAGTGTTTTGTAAGTTTCCCCCACACCACCCCCTCCTTAGTTTTCATTCCATAACCTAATAACTCAAACACAAATCAACTTAGGTTCCTTTTGTAAACCCTAGGATAGATTTGGTTGTTTGTTTGCCACCTCCACTCACCTTGCCATCCACATAAATAAAAAAAATAAAAAATAAGTGTTATCTGATTGTGGGATTTTCTGAAAGAGACACACATAAACACCCACAACTTCTCACCATAAGGCGCACAATCACGTCGATTCTACCACTTAACTAGGATCTGACCTATGGACCCGGTACACTTAATTCAATACACAAATAAGTGAGTAGAAATCTAAATAGGTCAAACATTTCTGTGTGCCTTAACTAAGTGGTGCAATAGGCCAATTGATTGAACTGTTTGGGTCGTGCCACTTAAGATAAAAGCAATTCGTCAAGTACCTTGCCACTAAGGGTTGATTTTTAGGACTGAATCGGGCACTACACATTTTATTTATGATTTTTAAAGGAACATATCTACACTAGTGCTTTCAAAACTTAGAGTGTTCTACTAAAACTTGATTGAATATAGCTAAGATTAAACCCTAAAAGTTACTAGAGAAGGTTAAACCCTAAAAGACACATCATCAAATAACCTTGTTTGCAAACCTTGATTATGCATGCACACACATTTTAACTGATCATTAAGGGCAGGACCCATCTAATGGGCCCATCACATTCCAAGAGCACGATCATCCCAAGCCTAACTAAAATTGAGTAGGCATTGGCCTTAAGGATTGATTCGCTCTTCGGGGCTTAGACTGAGATTTTTTTTTATTAATCTGCTTTTACTGGTCCATCTGATGTCTAGTTAGGGGAGTAGCGTCAAACAACCGCGGCTGGGGGATACACTAGGAACCGAAGGCGCAAGCCAAAAGAAGAACCTTTTCCCAGTCCCTCCTTCTAACTGGTTGGATTGATTGGATAAAAGTAGATCGAATCATTTATAATCTCAAGATGGGTCCTTGGAGTCTGTATGTCTTTAGGCTAACCCACCTAAGGATAGGGTTGATTGCTTGTACTGCAGGGCACCTTTCTCTCTTTTGTTTTCTCTCCTATTCTACCATGTATCCTTCCACATCTTTCACACATTTCCAATCCTAGCCTCCTACCAACACGTATCCCCAAGATGATTACTATTCTGACTTGACTTGTAATTACCCATCAACTAGCTGGGATGACTTTGATTGGGGATATGAATACGGACCTTAGTGTCCAGGGCCTAACCTTGGACAACATGACTATGATTATTATCCTTCCCAGAGCTACAATGATTAAAGATCTTCATCCTTTGATCACCAAACCAACCTGATCTACAATCAGGAAGGATATAATGATTATAACACCTACCCTCCCCAGTATCCGACTGAATATAGGTCACCACCATCCTTTAAACAACGTAAGACGACCTACTATCAGGGAAGGACGCGAGAACCTCGATTTCTTGACTCCCTTAGATGTAACCGAACGCACCCAACCCTGAACCAAACTAATCGATTCAGGTGAACCAGATCTAGGGTAGGATGTTGGCTAAGTTTAGGAACACTATACAATCTTTAGAAGCTCAGCCAACACCATGCACTGAAGCATTGGAGCCTATGATCAAAATGATTGATGAACTTAATAGTTCTCTATTGGATTTGCTCCAAAATGTTAGGGATAGGGACTTGGGTGAGTTTCTACTTGGAAATTATCGATGTTGAGGATGAAATTTGTGGTTACCCTAGTCAAATCTTGGGATGATTCTCAAGATGAACCCTCTTCAGGAGAGCCAACGTCAGAACTCGCTCAGGCGCCTGTCGTGGGGGATACATTTTCTGAAATTGGGGATGACTAGGTTGGGCTAGAGCAACCCATTGAGGATGAACCAATTGATTCACTCAAGATCCCCAAGCCAGGGAGCGAGTAAAAATATGTCTCTTTGGACTAGGAAATGACAATCTATTTTGAGACATATATAAATGAGGATCATGCATTCATTGATTCTGAGGGTGAAAAATCTCTTAGTGAAGTCTCACTTGAGCAAAAGGAAGATGATTTTAGTGAGACAAATGGGCTTGAGGAATCTGACGAACCATTTGATAGCCTAATTATTGAAGATTTGGATTCGGTTGGGGCTAACTTGGAGGATTCAAATCCTCACTTACTAGAAGATTCAATCAATAGCTCCATTCCTCAACCACACCCCAAAGGGGTTGATTTTGATTTGGAAATTCTTGTGCCCAAGTCAATCTTGATTCACCCACAATTACTGGACTTGGGAGAATCATATGGGGTGAATGATATGCTAGAGGCCTTGGAGCCTGAGTTATTGATGTTGGAGGATAGAATTGTTGAAATAAAAATTCTGGAGGCTAATTTTGAGGGAACTTTGATTTTAGATCTACGGGTACCTATTGACCTGAAACCACCTACTTTCTACCAAAACCCTTACGAGATTTTTCATGTGCAACCTAAGCTCAAAATAACTAATTATTTTTTTGAGCTGAACATCAAGTGGACATCTGAACCTATTGAACCACCTTTACCCATTGTTCGACACTTTGGTCTTGGGTTGCACACCACAAAACTGCAGTCTTGGCCTTGCAAGCTTAATAACATTCGGTTTTGGGTGATTTTCATCCATAACTTGAGAACCATTGAACTTAGGGCATGGGTCTACACCATAATCTGGTCCATGTCTGTGGACATCTTTTGTTGGTAGGTCTGAGAATCAATATTTTTATTTTGATTCTAACCGACACTTGTGAAATCTCAATTTCTTTCTTATATGTATTTTATGCCTAGTTGAAGGCATTAAATTTAGCATGTGTTTATATTTCATGTTCTCTATGGAGCTGACCGAATTCCTCACGATGTTCAGATGATATTCTGTTTACTCTACCCTTTTCATGTCTTTATTTTTACAATGAGGACAATGTATCATTTAGGCATGGGGTTGTGGATACTTAATCCTGAAATCATTTTGTTAACTCCGTAGAATTTCTTTTAGTTTCTTATAAAAAAATTTGAAATCCATCACATTCCAGAGCTCCAATTCCCCAAGCCTAACTAAAATCAATTAGACGTTGGCCATATGGATTCATTCACACGTTGTGATCCAGATTGAGATTATTCACGATTAACCTGCTTATACTAGTCAATCTGATGTATTTCTAGGGGTGTAGCGTCAAATGATCGCGGCTGAGGGGTACACTAGGAACTAGAGGTGCAAGCCAAAGGAAGAACCTTCTCCCCAGTCCCTCCCTTTAACTTGTTGGATTGCCTGGACATAAGTAGAGTAAATTGTCCATAATCTTACGATGGATTCTGAGAGTCAGTAGACCTTAAGCTACCCCATCTAAGGATAGGCTTGTATTCTTGTGCTGTAGGGTTCCCTCTTTTCCTTGTCCTTCCAACTTCCCTCCATTGTATGCTTGGGAGGAGGTCATTAAACCCTAGATTGGAAGGACATTTAAACCATTCTTGGAAGTAGATCCCATGGCTGATCAACAACCACCTCCCCCAACCCTGAACCAGCAGGAGCTGATTCAAAGGTAGTTGGAAGAATTGCAGCAGATGCAGCAATGGTTCCAACGTATGCATGGTCAGGCCACTCGGCCCTTGAAGGATTTCATCGATCCTTTAAACTATGGGGAACATCCCGGCATCGTGATTCTCGTCGGAGACATAGAAATCAAGCCCCAAGTCTTAAGTTTGATTAAGCATTTCCATGGGCTTGGCTCGGAGGACCCATTCCAGCACCTAGAGGATTTGACCACTTTGGTTTAGACCACTAAAGCAAGGAATGTGAATGAAGAGCAAATAATCATGAGGCTTTTCCCCCACTCTCACAAGGATAAGGCCACACTTTGGTACTGGACTATAGGAAGGCCGATTGAAACTTGGGCTGCTCTTAAGTCAGCTTTCTTGAAGAAATTCTTTCCTATCGGAAGGACTAATGCCTTGCTACGAGCGATAGCCACTTTCACTCAGCGGCCAAGGGAACTGTTTCATTGTGCCTGGGAGTGATTCCAGGAACTTTTAAGGAAGTGTCCACACCACGAGGTGCCAAAATGGCAACTTATGCAGATTTTCTATAATGAGTTGGTTGAGCAACTCTGTAATCACGTGGACTCCTCCTGCAGAGGCAATTTCTTCAACAGGGATGCAGATAGCACATACAACTTGTTGAGGAAATGAGTGAGAAGTCAATTAATCACTCCTCCATGGATTCATTCAATTGGTCCCAATAGCCTTGGTCAAGTGCTAATGAGATTCAGGATTCTCATTCATTTGACATGGAATTAATTTGTAATAAATTGGATAAAATGGACTTGGTTGCTAAGAAAATGGAAGAATGGATGTCTGGGAATTCAGGAAACACTTCTTTACCCACTCAATCCTAGAATTCAGGATTCCATTCCTCATGAGCTCTTACGGGGCGGGAATTCGTGAGCCAACTTGATTCGGCCCAACCTGTGAGTCAGGATTTCTCGAAACCTTTTGGGTTCCAAACTGGGGCCTTTGATCCTAGTTTTTCTGATCCTTCCTTCTCTCCATCCTCGTCTTATGAAGATGCAAATGCAATGCAGGAGAATGTTAGGTCCAGCCCATATTCCAACACTTATAACTCGGGAGGGAGGAACCACCCTAACTTCTCCTACAAAAATCAGGGGCAACAGACCCAAACTCGACCCAGCAACTATGCATCTCAAAAACCTATTGGTCAGAGTCAAGTATACACCCAGTTGCCCGTGAGAATGGTTACTCAGCCATCTTGGAATGCCCAACAATCTGCAGGGCAGGCTGAATTAAACTGGCAGATGGTGGAAATACAAGGGTTCGTGCTTCAGCTTATGCAACAAATGAAGACATCATTGGATAACTTGCAATCTGGGTTAATTGCTAACACCTGACAACTCGGATCTCTACCATTCCAACCTGTACCCAACCCACTCAATGTGAAAAATCAGGGAAATAGAGCCCAAGGGAATGAGAATCAAAGGGACTCACACACACATGCTCTGGTGGTTGAGCAGGATCCCTTATCTTCTTCTTCTTCTGGTTACATGACTAACCAGGGACCTCCAATCTTCACAAGCCCACCTCAAGACCCAAACCTATATGCCTCTGCAAACTCTGTCACCTTGAGTAGTGGAAAGCAAACCCTGGACCTTAAATTGCCTTCTAAATGCCAAAAGCCTGGGGAGCTTGAGAGAGAAGAGGAGGAGATTGTAGAAGACAATAAGGCCCAGGGATCTGATGTAAACACAATTACACTACTTAAAAGGTTTATTTTTGCATGTTCTTAAGCATAGGATTGCATTTCATGATATAAATATTGCATAACATGCATCATTTTGCATTTAGAGTAGTTTGAATAAAATGGAGGTTAATTGTCTCCTTTTATGTGCTTGGACAGGGCAAACATTTTATCGGGGCCTCGGATCAAAGATCCAACCGTATGGATGTGATCAGGGCGACGATTGGAGTTCAACGACTCCAAGATCGCCCTAATCAGGCATCCGTAGCATCAGATAAGTGACTGGTGGCTCCAACAGCAGGGTTATAGCGTCGTAGTATAGCCAGTTGTTGCCATCATTTCAAATATATAAACTTTTTACTCGGAAAAGAGTTCCCGAGGTCGAACTCAGGAAGCAAGTTGTATTCTAGAGATATACATGTTTCTTTTACAAAAAAAAAATAAAGAGAAAGGATTTGTTGTTTTCTCTTTGTTTCTCCTCGTCTCAGATCTTCTTCTTCTTTGTCTGCAGAGGTGATCTTCTTCTTCTGCAGTGGTGATGCTCTTCTTCTTTTTCCAGCTGTTCCTGCTCTTCCTTTTTCTTCTGTCTTTCTTCAGATCTTCTTCTTTCTTCTTTGCTTTTCTTCTTTCAGTTCTTCCCTTGTTCTTTTGTGTTCTCCTCTGCCTCGCCTTCTTCTGTTGTTCTTCAGATCTCCTTTCTTCTTTTCTTTTTCCAGTCAGGACGTCGCCCCTCCTTCTTTCTTCTTTTCCCTTCAGGACGTCGTCTGATTTCCAAATCAGACGACTTAAACTGCCTGTTGCTACAGTGTCTCCCTCAGCTTCCTTCTTCTTCCGCGGTCCTTCTTCTTCACCTGTGCCTGCACACTTCAGAGCTTACGTTAGAGGAAAAAACCTACTCTACCCTCTCCCCCCGCGTCTCTCTCTCTCTGAAACCACTCTTGGGAAAGCTCTCCCAGAGCTACCGGGTAGTCGGGTACGGGTCAGGTCCGGGTCCAGGCCCACCGGCGTGCGTGGTGGGCGAGGAGTGCAGGTCAGTCTTAAGTCAGGTCGGGTCAGGTCCGCGGGGCGTGAGCGCGGACGAGACCGGGTAACCGGGCGGGTGAAGGGGACCTCACCCCGTGTGCTGAGGCAGTAAGGCTAATGCACAAATCAATTTAAACGGTGAAGAGGTTGTGAGGCTTACCGATGTGGGACTAAACGGAGGCCTCTCGTCGCGTGCGCCTGCTGGGAGACCGCGGCCTAGCTTCTGCAGCTGCGGCTTCGATTTGCGTCGGTTGCTGGCTGGCTGCCTTCGCAAGACTCCCCGTAATCCGCAGCAGCTGGAGACCTGGAGTCCTCAAGCATGGCGCGCGGGAGAAGCTGCTGCAATGTGCGTTAATGGCGGTCGAACCTCAAAACCTGTCGGACACGAATATGGCCTCTCGGCCTGATCAAACCACTGGGGAACCTTCGCCGTGGCACGACGAAGGTGTGGAGCTGCGCGGCAAGCCGCAAGGTGGTGTCTGGCGGCAGCCCTAGGTTGGACTGCAACCGGAGGAATGGGTTTGTTCGGGGGAGCATTACGGAGGTGTGGAGTGGCAGTGGAGGGGTGGGGGGTGCTCAGTGTGATGAGGAGGAGGTTCGGTGAGGGTCGGCGAGGTGTGTGAGGCTGTGGAGCGATGGGAGCATCTCGCCGAAGGGTGGCCGGAGACGAAGGGGGTGACGATGGTCAGGGTCGGTCGAGGGCTTAATTGAACAAATTGAAAGCGGGAAAGAAAGAGGAGAAGAAGGGAAGTAGTTCTAGCTTACTTGCAGGGACGAAGGGGGAGCAGCAGGGCGACAGTCGTATCGACTGTCGCCGGAGAAGACGATGCTCAGGGAAAGGGGCGGCGGCGAGCAGAGAGTCGGAGAGGCGCCAGCTGGGTGCGGCGTGGCGCGGGAAGAGCAGGGGTGGAAGTCTCTGCTGTTGGTATTGCGGCAAAGCGAAGAGGAGAAGGGGGAGGAACCACCGGAGCTGGTGAGCGTCTGCCGGAGAGAGAAGAGAGGAAAGTTGGGGGTTTTCTCCGTCAGACCCGAGCTGCCCCGATCGGTGGAGCAACGGGGGGTATTTATAGGAATCAAAACAGGGAGGAAGGCGGTGGGAGACGACGTGTCTCCCTCGCCGGAGGATGGCCGGAAACAAAAACCCATACCGTCTGTGCGTTCGCACGGCCGGTATGGTGGGCTACAGAGACCAGGGGGTGTCCCTGCGACGGCTGACGACGCAGGGCACCCTCGGTTTACTTGCCAGGCTTCCCCCCTCACCCTGCGCGGCGCCATGCTCCGCGCAAGGTCGCCGAAGCATGGTGCTGGCAGGTTTTGCAGGGGGGACCTGAATGCGAAGAACGAAGGAGAGTTAGGGGCCAAAATGCGATGGTTCAAAAGTTGAGGGCCAAAAAGTAAATATATGAGGACCAAAGTGTGAAGTCGGTCAAGGAGGTTTCTTCTCAGGCTCAAGTTTTTATACATGATTAATTAGGACCTAAGGAATCTGATGGTGAATTTCATTTCTATATTAAACCTTGTTTGACCGATCAATTTATGCAAAAACCCAAATTAAGTTATTAATTGGGCATGGTTCTCAATGTAGGTCAAAATGGGTTCTGAAGGCCAAATTGAAGGTTCTAAACCCTAGAGATTATTTTTCTATGAATTTTAGAGGGTTTATTCTATTTTTACTTTGCCTCAAACCTCGTGAATTGAAGTGGGTTGTTTTAGGGTTACAGATTATCATTTAGTTTCTTGGAAGTGCTGTAGCCCTTGCTAGATCATCTCATCCCACTTTTATTCTTATTAAGCTGCTTTGACCTATGTTTGGGCCCTGAATTACCCTGTATGCAGATTACTCTGGTAAAATTGCATTTTTACCCCTTATGACTTATTTTCTTCTCAAACTCAGAATTCTCTGAGTTAAGCCTTTCCTTGAGATATGTAGGAGCTTTTATCCTTTGTATTAGGTCAAAATGAGCTAGTTATGGCTCATGATGAGGTTCTCATCATACCCCCATGCCTAGCTTTTGCTAGTCCCTTAGCAAAAACTTAAGGTTTCAACCCTTGTTCTAGACCATGAAGTTTTTAATAGTTTTAGATAAGTGCCTTTTTTTTATTTGAGCATAGATTAGGTTAGAATGCTGACCATAGGCCTAAAAGGTACTCTAGTACCAATCAAGATCCAAATCTGTCTAGCCTTAGCCTCAGTCTTTTAGCAAAGGTTTTTAAGGTCCACAAGAACTAACCTAAAGTTTATTGGACTTCGTTGTTAAAGCACCCGTGCTTGAAATGATTTTAGCCCTGGCTCAGTTCGCAGTGCGTTTTGTAAGAGAGAGATAGAAAGTTTTTCTGTTTGGAGAGTTTTCTCTCTCTTTTTCTTTTTAGTTCTAGCCTAGGATTGGCTTTTCAACACGGTCTGTATCAGATTCCTTGCTCCCATCATCAATCCTCAAGGGTTCCTGGCAATCGATGCTTCGAGATAGCACCGCCCATGGCAACCCCCGGAACCCTGGCTATTGAGATTTTGAGATAATCCCATCCATGGTGTTCCATGGCCGAATCCAGACCCTGGCAATTGACACTTCGAGATAATGCCATCCATGGAATCTGAACCAGCAGAGTGCTTACATGCCCCCAGTAGGATATGTAAATATCCTAAGAGACAAGCACCGAGGAGATGATATTTTGTTACGCATCTTCGAGGGGATTTCCCGCCTCTCCGCGCTGGGAACTCGTCCAAATCAACTTGTGTTGATCGGCCGCTCCTATTCTAGGTGTTCTTTTCAGAATTTTGCGATGCTTCTGCGTGATTCTGATTTTTACGCTTACTGAACCAGGCTGTGTGTGAGGTTAGGGTGCTTAGGTTACTGAGTCCCGTAAACCAAAAATTAGTTAACGAGGCCGAATACTCCCTAAGCCTTAGACCTAATACTTCAGCTTTTCATTTTCCTCAACCTCTTGAGGAGTGTCCAGATCTTAATGGGTACTAAGAGTCTATTCAAGAATGCCTAAGGTTTGCATTCTTTACTAATCTCTTTGTGCACTTTTCTTGAATGAGGTCTAGAACTTAGGTTAATTCCTTAGTTCCTTACTAATGACTATCACTTTTTCTCATAATTTTGTGCTCCTTTTTCATTTTGTTTCTTTTCTCCTTCACAAAATTTCCTTCTCTTTTCCTCTTATTCTTTTTCGAAAATTTTTTAATTTTTATGGTGTTCTTTTGGCATATGTGAATTTTTTTGTTTGAAACCTTTTCTTACAAGTTTTGCACTTTCATACCCCCCCATGCGTAAGATTTGCAATGTCCTCATTGTAACCTAGGGGGTCTTAGTTCATTCCTTAAGACAGAAATTTGGCTGAGTGGATGGGTCGGGTTGAATTTTTGCGGACGATTTCAAATCCCAGATGCAAGCATCTGAGTTGGGGTCGGCTGTCTACAAGGGTGAACTTCGAGTGCTAAAAGCTGTCAGAACAAGTTTCAGGTTTTCAAAGAGAATGACGGGCTGCCTCCCGTTAAGCGCTGAGTTTTACGCCATCGGCTGGGCGCAATAAGCTCAAGGGGAAAGGAGGATATAAGATGCCTCAGCCAAATCAGTAGAAGTTACATCGATGAACGGCTTGAGTCTCTGACCGTTCACGATGAAAGGTTCAGAATCGTGGCTGAGTGGACTGATTTCGATTGCTCCATTTCCAAAAACCTGTCGGACCAAATATGGTCCGACCCACTTAGATCTCAGTTTTCCTGGGAAGAGTTTGAGTCGGGTATCAAAGAGTAGGACCTTTTGACCAGGATGAAAGATCTTTCTCGAGATGTGTTTGTCGTGGAAGGCTTTAACCCGCTCCTTGTAGATTTGCGAGTTCTCGTACGCGTCTATGCGTAATTCATCGATCTCGCTAATTTGGAGTTTTCTGTGGGTCCCAGCCTTGGAAAGATCTAGATTACAGTTCCGTACTGCCCAATAGGCTTTATGCTCCAGTTCGACGGGAAGGTGGCATGCCTTTCCGTACACCAGTCTAAAGGGAGACATGCCTAATTGGGTTTTGTGGGCGGTCCTATAGGCCCACAGTGCTTCCGGAAGTCGGGACGACCAGTCCTTCCTGTCAGGTCGAACAGTGACTTGCAGGATTTTCTTGATCTCCCGATTGGACAGCTTATCTAGACCATTAGTTTGTGGGTGGTAAGGAGTAGAGATTCGGTGAGACACCCCGTATTTGGTCATCAGTGACCTAAACTGAGCATTTGTGAAATGGGTCCCCCCATCAGAGATTATTGCACGAGGAATCCCGAACCTTGAGAAAATGTGTTGATGAATGAATTTGAGAACGATTTTGTGATCACAGGTTCGGGTCGGTATGGCTTCGATCCATTTGGACACGTAGTCCACAGCCAACAGAATGTATTCGAAACCATCCGAAACAGGAAAGGGGCCCATAAAATCAATCCCCCAAACATCAAAGATTTCGCATACTAGAATCGGTTGCATAGGCATCATGTCGCGATGGCTCATGTTGCCCAAAGTCTGGCAACGACTGCATGCCTTGCAGTGATTGTATGCGTCTTTGAACAGTGTGGGCCAGTAAAAGCCGCACTGGAGGACTTTTGATGCGGTTTTATGCCCGGCAAAATGGCCACCGCATGCCTGGTCATGGCAGAAAGAGAGGATACTGTTGAATTCCCCTTCCGGGACACATCTCCGGATGATCTGATCGGCACCTATGCGGAAGAGGTACGGGTCTTCCCAAATGTAATACTTGGCATCGGAGCGTAATTTGTCTTTCTTGGCCTTCGGCCAATCGGACGGGGTCTGATGAGATGCCAAGTAATTTGCTATATTAGCAAACCATGGAAGGCTAGTACCAATAGTCAGCAGGTGCTCATCTGGAAAATGCTCAGTGATGGGTCCGGAAGGGTCAATTATTTCAGAAGGAAGACGGGACAAGTGATCAGCTACCACGTTTTGCTTTCCCGCTTTGTCGCGAATCTCAAGGTCAAATTCTTGAAACAGCAAGATCCATCGGATTAATCGAGGTTTCGCGTCCTTCTTTGCAAGGAGATGCCTCACAGCTGTGTGATCCAAGTATATGATGACACGGGAACCCAGAAGGTACGATCTGAACTTTTCTAGGGCAAATACTACAGCTAGCAGCTCTTTCTCAGTAACCGTATAGTTACGCTGAGCCTCATCGAGTGTTTTGCTGGCGTAGTAAATGACCACAGGTTGCTTGTCATTTTTCTGTCCCAAAACCGCTCCTACAGCGAAGTCGGATGCATCACACATGATCTCAAAGGGTTGAGACCAATCAGGGGACTGTAGGATCGGGGCTTGGGTGACTCGGTCACGCAGGATTTCAAATGCTTGAGTGCATTCCTTGGAAATTTCGAAGGGAACATCCTTGGAGAGAAGAGTGGTCAGGGGGCGTGCGATTTTTGAAAAATCAGGGATAAATCGTCGATAAAAACCGACATGCCCTAAAAAGGATCGGATGTCCCTGATCGAGCTAGGCATAGGAAGGTGAGAAATCAGATTAACCTTAGCTCGATCCACTTGGATACCTTTCTCCGAAATTGAGTGTCCCAGGACAATTCCCTCAGGCACCATGAAATGGCTCTTTTCCCAGGAAAGAACCAAATTCACATCGATGCACCGCCTGAGTATCTGGACCAAGTGTTGGAGGCAATCGTCGAATGATGCTCCGAAAACTGAAAAGTCATCCATGAAGACTTCCAGATAATCACCTACCATATCTGAGAATATGGCAAGCATGCATCGCTGAAAAGTAGCAGGTGCATTGCAAAGACCGAAAGGCATCCTTCGGAAAGCGTATGTTCCGAAGGGGCAGGTGAACGTGGTCTTTTCTTGGTCCACAGGATGGATTGCCACCTGGTTATAACCGGAGTACCCGTCAAGAAAGCAGAAGAACCTATTTCCCGCTAGTTTTTCGAGAATTTGATCAATGAAGGGTACTGGGAAATGATCCTTCTTCGTGGAGGAATTGAGTCGACGGTAATCTATACAGACTCTCCACGAGTTGGCTAATCGGGTAGGAATGATTTCTCCGGTCTCAGTCATTATAGTGGTGAGTCTTGCCTTCTTGGGCACGACCTGAATTGGGCTCACCCAACGACTATCGGAGATCGGGTAGATGACTCTGGCATCTAACCATTTGATGATCTCCTTTTTCACGACCTCCTGCAGATTGGGGTTTAAGCGTCTCTGCATTTCTCGAGAAGGTCGTGTGCCCTCTTCTGAATAGATATGATGAGTACAATAAGAGGGACTTATTCCAGTCAAATCATCAAGAGTCCATCCGATGGCTCTGCGATGTTGCTGGAGGACAACAATCAGACGGTATTCCTGTTCAGGACTGAGGTTGGAATTGATAATCACAGGAAGGGTCTGATTAGAACCCAAAAAGACGTATTTCAAGTGAGCAGGAAGGGGTTTCAGTTCGAGGATGGGGTTTTCTGCAGCAGCCGGTGGTTCAGTATAGATGTGAGGTTCAAGGGTGGGAGTTACTGGGTTGTTCATATCTAGATTCGACTCCTCTGTTTGCGGGTCAAGATCCTTCTGTGGTTGATGAGGCATAATCGAGTCATTCTGGAGGTGTGATTCATCAACCAAAGTCTTGATGTCACAAATTTGTTCGATGACGCCGCAATTAATTCCTTGTTGGGCCTTAAATATATCAATTTTTAGTGTTTGATCTCCAAACTTAAGCTCTATTTGGCCCTCCTCACAGCTGATGTTGGCTCTAGCAGTAGCCAAGAAAGGTCTCCCTAGAATGATTGGTGTATCCTTAGGGTTCTCAGGTGCATCCATATCTAAGACTATAAAGTCCACTGGAAAATAGAAATCCCGCACTCTCACGATAACATCCTCGAGAATCCCTTTTGGTGACTTTATAGATCGATCTACTAATTGTAATGTCACCTCGGTTGGTTTCAGCTCAGATTCTTCTAGATGGTCAAGTAAGGATGTGGGTATCAGGTTTATGGATGCACCCAAGTCTAACAATGCTCTATCAAATTGGGTACCACCTATCTTACAGGAAATCAGGGGAGTTCCAGGATCTTTTGCCTTGGGTGGGAGTCTACTAAGGATTACAGAGCTGGCTTGCTCTGACAGAACAATTGGGCTCCCTCCCTTGGTTCGCGGCTTACGCTGGGGTGTACATATATTCTTTAGAAATCGTGCGTAAGCTGGTACGTGGCAGATTGCATCCATCAAGGGGATGTTTATGCGGACCTGCTCAAAGAGCTTGACTAGGTCCTCCTCAGGGGCCACGGGTTTGGTGGTCTTCTTTCCCTTGGTCAGGGCCTCGGGAAACGGGATCTTGGTTGGTTCTTCTAGGATAGGTCCAGGTTGTGGATCTGGAACAACGGTACCTTGGATAACTGCCCTAGGGTCATGGTTATCAGGCTTGGAGTGGTTTGGATAATGAGGGTCTTGAGTTGTTTTACCACTACGTGTTGTTACAGAATTTAATCCGGCCTGATTTTGGTTTGGGTTTGGTAGGAGGGGTGGCTGCTGCTGAAATCCCGCATAAGAAGTTGAGGCTTCCATCTCGTCTGGAGATGGAGCAGTAGGAGCCTGATAAATCCATTGGGCGTGGCCTAAATTTGGATTCATAACGCGCTTCTGGGTTGGCACGTTATTTGGGTTAGGAAGAGGTTGGGAAGGGAGTGTGCCTGGTTGGCGAGAATTTGCCAACTGGGCCAGTTGAGTTTTAACTTCTGTAAGCTCGTCCTTGTGCTGTTTATGAATAGCCGCATTCGTTTTTTGAATGTCAGCCAGAGTCTGAAGGATTAAGGACATTTGATCTTGATTTGGCCCTGATGGATAAGTAGGGTTGGGCCGAGGCTGAGGTGGCTGGTAGTGACGAGAGGGCTGTGGGCGGGACTGAAAAGGTGGTCTTTGGGTTTGGGAATTTCCCGCCCACTGAAAATTAGGATGGTTTCGCCATCCAGGGTTGTAAGTGTTGGAGAATGGGTCGTTCTGGATGGTGTTGAGGTCCTCGCAGGTCTGAGGAACCTCCTAAGAATCAGGGAAAGGGGGAATGGAGTTCCCCCGGCTGGTGTAGAAAGGATCGGATGATCCTCTAGTCCAAGAATCAGATGGGGATGGATATGGATCCATCCCAGGGGAAGATCGGTGGAGGATGTTTTGCACAGTCTCCTGTGTGGAAGGAGGTTGTGCAAAGGAGTTACGCGCGGAGGTGGCTCGCTGCAAGTGTTGAGTCAGCTCATCCACCTTCTTTTCAATGATTGAGACCTTGTCCAATCGACTGGACATTAATTCCAGGTCGACTGATGCGGACAGGCCCTGCGTCTCATGTGCTCCCTTAAGATTCGTTGCTGCGTGGGTATTCGTCCTGTCGAATAATCCCATGGAGTCATTGTTGATGGAGTTCTCGCACATGTTTTCGAGAATCTCCCATACGGTGTCTTCATGTTGACCCGTGATGTTTCCTCCGCAAGTTGCATTGACGAAAAGGCAGATGTCCTCACGGAGTCCCTGGTAAAAAGATTGGACTTGTTCCCATTTAGGAACTCCGTGATGGGGGCACTTCCTCATGAGATCCTGAAAACGATCCCATGCCTCATGAAGAGGTTCTGCTGACTGTTGAGTGAAGTGTGTAATCTGATGGCGCAAGGCGTTGGTCCGACCAACGGGAAAAAACTTTTTCAAAAACTCGGATTGAAGTTCTTCCCAAGTGTTGATCGGCCGGGTCTGAGTTTGATACCAATGGGCGGCCTTGTCCATAAGAGAAAAGGAGAACATCTTCATGAGAAGAATATCCCGATTTTGCGCATCTGATCCAAAAGTGTGGGCCAGATGCTTTAGCTGTTTGATGTGCTGGAAGGGATCTTTAGAATTAAGCCCATGGAATTTAGGTATAGCATGAATCATGTTGGGCTTTAGTTCGGAATTAGGTCCTCCAGTCGGGATTCTGACTCGAGGCTCAATGGCCACCGCAGCAGGATTGTAGTGGTCCCGTATCATAGGACGCTGTGGTGGGTGCACGAAGTTTTGGAAGAGGTCATTGAGTCGCTGGAGCTGGTGTTCCAGATTATTTTCTTCCTCAACTGGCTGAGCCATGATGGGGGAAGAAGAAGAACTTGGTTCTGAATCAGAAGAGAGAATAATGTGAGGGTGTTTCTGCACAAACACGGGCGTCGAGGCTTGGCCTTGACGAGAGCGAATTTCTAAAGGAGGTCTTAAGGGTGGTCTTAGGCACCTCCTTTCGTACATGCACTGTTGGAAGAGGTAAGTTTAGAAGGTGCTGGACCCAATCAAGGCACCCAAAAATGTGTTGGGTGACTATAGAGGTGCGGGGCAGATGGACCCCTTGATCAGAAAGATCGTCCACCTGAGAATTACCTGGGCAGCCAGAGAGGGAGAGTCCCGCGAAGACCCCTACACGGTAGAGCGTCCCCACGAGTTACAGGGTTTCCCCCACCCGACCTCTCTTGTCACTGCGATTCCAGGTAGACCAGAATGGGGATCTTGACCTCTTAAGTCTACCAATTTTAAGATCAGGGTGCTTAAGGTTTCACTTGAACTTTAGTCTTTTAAGTGCAAAGAGTGACCTAATTTAAGGTTGGTTGACCGAAGGGGTCAACTTTACCTCTTGTTTTCTTTGAGAGCTTTTAGGTCTTGTCTTTTAGGGTTCAGGTGTTTAGAGAGCCAATTGTTTTAGGTTTTCTTTTGAATAGGTATTTTCAATCAATGGTCTAGGCACACTTCTTTTGGATTTTCTCCATTCTTGATTTAAGTAGTGTGTCTCTAAAACCCTAATGTTGAATCTTATGTTGGCTCTACTTGGTCCAGTTAGTTCTCTGTTGGGTAATTAGGGCTCAAGCAAGAATGTGTTAGCCCTTAAATACCCTTAATAGTGTGCAGGAATAATGAGTTGAAAACATGCAACTTTTATGGTTACTAAGTATGGAAGACAGGTTAGCCCTATATTGCTTGTTCTTTTATTTTTTTTTCCTCTTTAGAGTTCAGGGGTTAATAGCGAGAGGAAAAATTTACCTGTCCTCGGAGTGGTTGTTGTGCGGTTGCTTGTCTTCTTGATTTCCTGTAGTTTTCTGCACAAAAGAGAGGAGATTATCAGAAATTAAAAAGAAACAGGAATGTTTACCTCTAGAATAGCCGTTGCACCCCGGCAACGGCGCCAAAAAATGGTGGCTCCAACAGCAGGGTTATAGCGTCGTAGTATAGCCAGTTGTTGCCATCATTTCAAATATATAAACTTTTTACTCGGAAAAGAGTTCCCGAGGTCGAACTCAGGGAGCAAGTTGTATTCTAGAGATATACATGTTTCTTTTACAAAAAAAAAACAAAGAGAGAAAGGATTTGTTGTTTTCTCTTTGTTTCTCCTCGTCTCAGATCTTCTTCTTCTTTGTCTGCAGAGGTGATCTTCTTCTTCTGCAGTGGTGATGCTCTTCTTCTTTTTCCAGCCGTTCCTGCTCTTCCTCTTTCTTCTGTCTTTCTTCAGATCTTCTTCTTTCTTCTTTGTTTTTCTTCTTTCAGTTCTTCCCTTGTTCTTTTGTGTTCTCCTCTGCCACGCCTTCTTCTGTTGTTCTTCAGATCTCCTTCTTTCTTCTTTTCTTTTTCCAGTCAGGACGTCGCCCCTCCTTCTTTCTTCTTTTCCCTTCAGGACGTCGTCTTATTTCCAAATCAGACGACTTAAACTGCCTGTTGCTACAGTGTCTCCCTCAGCTTCCTTCTTCTTCCGCAGTCCTTCTTCTTCACCTGTGCCTGCACACTTCAGAGCTTACGTCAGAGGACAAAACCTACTCTACCCTCTCCCCCCGCGTCTCTCTCTCTCTGAAACCACTCTTGGGAAAGCTCTCCCAGAGCTGCCGGGTAGTCGGGTACGGGTCAGGTCCGGGTCCAGGCCCACCGGCGTGCGTGGTGGGCGAGGAGTGCAGGTCAGTCTTAAGTCGGGTCGGGTCAGGTCCGCGGGGCGTGAGCGCGGACGAGACCGGGTAACCGGGCGGGTGAAGGGGACCTTACCCCGTGTGCTATGGCAGTAAGGCTAATGCATAAAATCAATTTAAACGGTGAAGAGGTTGTGAGGCTTACCGATGTGGGACTAAACGGAGGCCTTTCCTCGCGTGCGCCTGCTGGGAGACCGCGGCCTAGCTTCTGCAGCTGCGGCTTCGATTTGCGTCGGTTGCTGGCTGGCTGCCTTCGCAAGACTCCCCGTAATCTGCAGCAGCTGGAGACCTGGAGTCCTCAAGCCTGGCGCGCGGGAGAAGCTGCTTCAATGTGCGTTAATGGCGGTCGAACCTCAAAACCTGTCGGACACGAATATGGCCTCTCGGCCTGATCAAACCACTGGGGAACCTTCGCCGTGTTACGGCGAAGGTGTGGAGCTGCACGGCAAGCCGCAAGGTGGTGTCTGGCGGCAGCCCTAGGTTGGACTGCAACCGGAGGAATGGGTTTGTTCGGGGGAGCGTTACGGAGGTGTGGACTGGCAGTGGAGGGGTGGGGGGTGCTCAGTGTGATGAGGCGGAGGTTCGGTGAGGGTCGGCGAGGTGTGTGAGGCTGTGGAGCGATGGGAGCATCTCGCCGAAGGGTGGCCGGAGACGAAGGGGGTGACGATGGTCAGGGTCGGTCGAGGGCTTAATTGAACAAATTGAAAGCGGGGAAAGAAAGAGGAGAAGAAGGGAAGTAGTTCTAGCTTACTTGCAGGGACGTAGGGGGAGCAGCAGGGCGACAGTCGTATCGACTGTCGCCGGAGAAGACGACGCTCAGGGAAAGGGGCGGCGGCGAGCAGAGAGCCGGAGAGGTGCCAGCTGGGTGTGGCGTGGCGCGGGAAGAGCAGGGGAGGAAGTCTCTGCTGCTGGTATTGCGGCAGAGCGAAGAGGAGAAGGGGGAGGAACCGCCGGAGCTGGTGAGCGTCTGCCGGAGAGAGAAGAGAGGAAAGTTGGGGGTTTTCTCCGTCAGACCCGAGCTGCCCCGGTCGGTGGAGCAACGGGGGGTATTTATAGGGATCAAAACAGGGAGGAAGGCGGAGGGAGACGACGTGTCTCCCTCGCCGGAGGATGGCCGGAAACAAAAACCCATACCGTCCGTGCGTTCGCACGGCCGGTATGGTGGGCTACAGCGACCAGGGGGGTGTCCCTGCGACGGCTGACGACGTAGGGCACCCCCGGTTTACTTGCCAGGCTTCCCCCCTCACCCTGCGCGGCGCCATGTTCCACGCAAGGTCGCTGGAGCATGGTGCTGGCAGGTTTTGCAGGGGGGACCTGAATGCGAAGAACGAAGGAGAGTTAGGGGCCAAAATGCGATGGTTCAAAAGTTGAGGGCCAAAAAGTAAATATATGAGGACCAAAGTGTGAAGTCGGTCAAGGAGGTTTCTTCTCAGGCTCAAGTTTTTATACATGATTAATTAGGACCTAAGGAATCTGATGGTGAATTTCATTTCTATATTAAACCTTGTTTGATCGGTCAATTTATGTAAAAACCCAAATTAAGTTATTAATTGGGCATGGTTCTCAATGTAGGTCAAAATGGGTTCTGAAGGCCAAATTGAAGGTTCTAAACCCTAGAGATTATTTTTCTATGAATTTTAGAGGGTTTATTCTATTTTTACTTTGCCTCGAACCTCGTGAATTGAAGTGGGTTGTTTGAGGGTTACAGATTATCATTTAGTTTCTTGGAAGTGCTGTAGCCCTTGCTAGATCATCTCATCCCACTTTTATTCTTATTAAGCTGCTTTGACCTATGTTTGGGCCCTGAATTACCCTGTATGCAGATTATACTGGTAAAATTGCATTTTTACCCCTTATGACCTGTTTTCTTCTCAAACTCAGAATTCTCTGAGTTAAGCCTTTCCTTGAGATATGTAGGAGCTTTTATCCTTTGTATTAGGTCAAAATGAGCTAGTTATGGCTCATGATGAGGTTCTCATCAGTGACCTGGGAACCCTAGAAGATCAAGGGCCAGGATGGTGTAAATCCGCACTTCAGATGATAAATCCGACCGCACAGATGAATTCGGATCGACGATCGCAGCCTAACGACACAAAAATCGAGTCAATCCGACATCCGTGGCACCATCTACAACTTCCAGAAGATGGACAGCCAAGATGGCTCCACGTGGCGCCATCTCAGCCGCCCAAACGGCCGCATGCATGTTGTGAAGACCACGCACCCATCTCCTCTCCGCTGTTGGATCTCGATCCAACGGCTGCCGTCGCTCGCGCTTAAAAGCGTCCGCGCGACCATTTTGTCTGCGTAGCGCAGCGGCGACGTAGCTGCAGGCGAAGCAGAGGTCGCGGGTTCGAGCCGCTGTGAGGGGGTGGAAGGCGCGAGCGAGCGGGCATGGACGAGCGTCAGATGAAGATCTAACGGCTGCGCGCGCTCAATCAGGACGACGCGCGATTGGACGCCGGGAGTAACGCGCGATCGCACGTGGGCGGGCGCGCTACGCAGCGGGCACGGACACGATCTAAGCCGTTCGATCTCGCGATTGGACGGCTGAGACTTCGCGGACGTGGTAGGCGTTACGCACGCGGGCAGCCGAGCGGGCGCGCGTGGGCGCGGCGGCGACGGCCACGTCGAGGCTTTAGCGACTATTTTATCCGTCACTAAAGACCCCTTATTTATTATTTTGAAGATGTAATGTCCATTTTGCCCCCACTCCTTGCAACTATAAAAGGAGACCCCCTCCATAAGAAATTTTCATCCCTTCCTTCTCCTCTCTACCTCTCCAAAGCTCAAGAGAAGCTTGTCCCACACCCGGGATGCTTCTCGCGAGATGAAGTCCAAATTTTCGTCCCCCTTCGGAAGTGGATCCCGCGACGACGACGGCGTGCTGCTTCGTTCCCGTTCTTCTGCTTCGTCCTCCTTCGTCTCGCTTCATTCTCCTTCGTCCAGGCGTCGTCCCGTCCAGCTCGTCCTCCAAGTGACCGTCGAGGAGGATTCTCTCTCCCTACTCTTTTTACTGCTTTCTAATATAGATTTACGGCTTTCTAGTTGTAACGAACAATCTCTTTTATGATAAATTCCTTGTCTATTCTACATCTCATTTTGATTTCCATGTGTAGTATTCTCTCTCTCTCTCTTCTATTTTGTTGTAGATACTTAGATAGTTTAAATTGAATTTCTTCGTGATAAAATAAAAACGAAATGCGAAGTTTTTAAATCAAACGTCCGCCTCCCTGTGTTCGACCAGGAATTCTAATTTCGGTATAAATTTTATTTGTTGAACACGAATCCTTCGCTTTCGAACTACAACGATAGGTTTTCCAAAACCGAACATGTTAGCATAGCTTCGTAATCGTTCAACATTTTGGGGCCATTGCCGGGGAGGCAACGCTCTTTGATTTCTCTTCGCGTTTTGTAACTTATAAATCATTTACCTCATTTTCTCCTTTCTTATTGTAATTGTAGGTACTCTTTCGCGACAGGCAAAGGCGGTAGATCGGAGTAAAGTGCTGTGGAAGGTTTTGTAAGTTATCCCCCACCTCCCACCCATTAGATTTCATTTCATAACATAATAATTCAAACATCAATCAACCTAGGTGTTTTTATAAACTCTAAGGTTAGATTGTTTGTTGTTTGACACCCATACTCACCCCAACCCCCACATTAAAAAAAAAAAATCTCACAGAGGTACACAACCTCATCTGATTTTCAAACTCAACCGGTAATCCAATCTTAGGAGCCAGTACACACATCCAAACACATAATTGAGTAGAAATCAGATTAGGTAATCATTTGTGTGCCTAATTAAGTGGTGCAACAGGCCAATTGTTTGAGTTGATTGGGCCGCACCACTTCAAATAAAATCAACTCATCAAGTAGCTGCCAATTAGGTTCAACTCTTAGGGATTTACCAGGCACTCCACATTCTTTTTAAACTTTAAAGGAAAATATCTTCACCTGTGCTTGTAAAACTTGGTGTGCCAACGAAACTTGATTGAAAACACCTAAAGTTGAATCCTAAAAGCTACTAAGCAAGATTTGAATCTTTAAATTCACCACATCAAAAACAATCTTGCTTGAAAACCACTGGTTGTGCACTCACACACAAATCAATCAATCATTAAGGGCACAACCCATTTAAAGGGCCCATCACATTCCAAAGCACATTCAAACCAAGCCCTAAATAAAACAAAGTAGACGTTGGCCTTAAGGATTGGACTTGCTCTTCAGAACCCAGAACGAGATTATTTTCGATTAGTTTGTTTCTACTGTTCAATCTGATGTCTAGCTAGGGGAGCAGAGTCAAACGATCGCGGCTGCGGGGTACACTAGGAACCGGAGGCGCAAGCTGAAGGAAGAACCTTCTCCCCAGTCCCTCCTTCTAACTGGTTGGATTGAACAGACGGAAGTAGATCAAATCGTTCCTTTATCTCAAAACGGGTTTTGAGAGTCTGTAGGTCTTTAGGCTAACATATTTAAGGACAGGTTTGATTGTTTGTATTGCAGGGCACCTTTCTTCCTCCCGTGTATCATGAATCCTTCCACATATTTCACGCATTCTCGCTCTTTCCCTCCTGTTGTAAATTATCCTCAACATGACGATTATCCCAACTCGTATTGTAATCGACCATCAGTTAGTTGGGATAATTCGGATTGGGGATACAATTCCGGACCCCCGTGTTTAGGGTCTAACCCTGAACACTTTGATTCTCAATTCTATCCTTCTTAGAGTTACATCGATTATAGATCGTCCTCCTTTCATGAACAACCTAATGCGATCTACAATCATGAAGGATACACTGATCCTCACCCATCCTCTGATTTCACTGCCTTTAGGTCATCACCATCTTTTGAACAATCTGAAATGACCTATTATCAGGATGGGTATAACGAATCTCAATTCGTTAATTCCTCTACATTGATGTCAAACCCGCCCAACCCTGAACCAACTCATTTGGTTCAGGTTAATCAGGTTCAAGATAAGGTTCTGGCTAACTTGAGGAATATCATTCAATCTTTAGAAGTTCAGCCAATACCTTGCATTAAGAGATTGGAGCCCCTGATTGAAATGATTGATGATTTAAATAAGTCTTTGTTGGATTGGCTCCAGGATGTTAAGGATAAGAACCCGGGTGAGTTTCTACTTGGGAAATTAGCGAAATTGAGGATGAGATTCGTGGTTGCTTTGATTCAATCTTGGAATAATTCCCAGGATGAACTCTCTTCAGGAAAGCCAATGACAGAACCTGCTCAGGTACCTATTGGGGGGGACACGTGTTACGAAGCTGACCAGATTGAATTAAAATAACCAATTAATGATGATTTGATTTCTTCACCTGAAATCCCTGAGCCGGGTTACGAGGAAACGTATGTCTCCTTGGAATGCAAAGTGACAAATGATTTTGGGACATACATTGATACGGATCCTGATGGTGAAGATTCAAGTTGCGAAGTCTCACACGAGTTTTCAGATCATGATTTTTGTGAGACGATTGGGCCTGAGGAATCTGATAGATCATTTGATAGCCCAATAACTGAGGAAATTGATCTTATTAGGGCACACGATACGGATCCAGAATCGCATTTTCTGGAGGAATCAATTCAATGCCCGGATTATCAGTTACACCCTGTTGAGCTTATTAATGATTCTAATTCTGAGATAGTTAGACCCAAGTCAATTTTGATTCTGCCACATCATTTAGACTTGGAGATTCCAGACAGGGTGATGAATATACAAGAGGTCTTGGAATTTGATACACTTAATGAGGAGCATAGGAGCGGGGAAGTTCTGATTTGGGAAGTTAATTTTGGAGGAAATAGAAGATTGAGTCGAAGGGTTCCTTTTAAGCTGAAACCATCAAATCAGAACCCTTACGACATTTGTTTCGAGGATGTTCAACTCAAGCACACATTCAACGATTATCCTTTTGAGCTTCAATTTTCTGTAACCCGACTTTTTGGTCTTGGGTTGCATCCTCAGAAATCGCAGGCCCGATCCCGCTTACATTCTGATTTTAGGTTTTAGGTAATTTTTATCCAGAACCTAAGATATTCTCGATTATGGGGTGTGGGTCTGTACCATCTGTGGACCTCTGCTGACAAGTCAGAGGATTCTTCTGTTCATTCTAATTCTGACCTGCACATGTGAATTCTTCATTTCTTTTCTTTGTATAGTGTGCCTAGCTGAAGGCACTAAACTCAGCACTTATACAGTTCTTTTTTATTTTCATCTTGGAGCGGACCTGATATTCACGCAATTCAGGTGCTTTCTACACTTTTCCACTCTGTTTTATGTCTTTTTAATACAATGAGGACATTGCATTAGATAGGCATGGGGGTGGATATTCATCTCTGAATTCATTCGTCAGCTCCGTAGATTTGTTTATTTTCTTTTATAAAAAAAAATAAATAAAAATTTCAGAATTAGGAAAGAGAATTTGGGTTTAAGAAAATTTTCAATCTTAGGAAATACTACATTAGGATCTGAACACAAAGACCCCTCAGGTCTTTGGACTTAATTAGCCTGTGTATCCACTAAAATGTGGATTTGTCTTTGAGTCCTCGCCATCTTAATTGTATTATAATTGGAATAAATAAATTTGGGTGATAAGTACACGACTTATCAACCCGCCCTCTGATTTGAGGGAATTTCGAGTCTTAAGCATCTACACACTTTCTTTGCACTGACTCGTTGTTCGGCGATTTTTACGAAAATTGGATAGCTAATGAACCTTCTAGGGTGATATGGCTGGCAAGTTATCGTGGGTAACAGCCCATAGGTAGGTTGTCCAGAGCCCAATCACTGGACCTTTCTCTTTTTGCTGCATTTAGGTAAATCTTAGACCAGGGAAGCCACCTACTTAAAAAAAGAAAAAAAGAAAAAATCAAAAAGGAGAAAAGACCAAAAAGAAATAAGCCACACTTCGCCGCACGAGTATGGCTGGCAAGTTGTCGGTGGTAACAGCTCATCGACCGGTTGTCCAGAACCCAGCTCTGAAAATGCACTAAAAATTCCCAAAACACTTAGGAAGGAGCGGAGAAGTAGAATAAATCGGGGAGATATACACTGGATTCACCCTTGTGTTGACCCCGTTAAAAAATAAAAGTAGGGAGAAAGCTACCGGTTGTAAAGATACACCTTTAGGTAGAATTCTTTTTGAGGTCACCTAGAGGCGTAGAAATCCGAAGTCCATTCTAATTGCCGGTCAACGAGTCTATCACAATCACAATAAGATGCTTAAAACTTAGGGTTCTCATCAAATCTTGGGTGAGTTGAATGGTCGTAGAAAGCCACTCTTGAACCCTAAAATTTGAAAATCCAAAAAAAAAAAAAAAAAAAATTAGAAAAGAGTAAAAAGAGAAAAAGGAATTTTTCTTTGAATAAGGCGAGGGCTTGAGGCGGTCTGCATTTTGGCTGATACCCGGGCACTGTTGTGTCTTTGAAAGTTCAGTTCCTAAGTAGACAATTTCTTAATGATTGAAAGTGACTCAGGTCCAAATAATCCAACCTAATTCTTTTATAAATAGCATATAGTTTTTGCTAGGGACTAGCAAAAGATAAGCATGGGGGTATGATGTAAACACAATTACACTACTTAAAAGGTCTATTTTTGCATGTTCTTAAGCATAGGATTGCATTTCATGATATAAATATTGCATAACATGCATCATTTTGCATTTAGAGTAGTTTCAATAAAATGGAGGTTAATTGTCTCCTTTTATGTGCTTGGATAGGGCAAACATTTTATCGGGGCCTCGGATCAAAGATCCAACCGTATGGATGTGATCAGGGCGACGATTGGAGTTCAACGACTCCAAGATCGCCCTAATCAGGCATCCGTAGCATCAGATAAGTGACCTGGGAACCCTAGAAGATCAAGGGCCAAGATGGTGTTAATCCGCACTTCAGATGATAAATCCGACCGCACGGATGAATTCGGATCGACGATCGCAGCCTAACGACACAAAAATCGAGTCAATCCGACATCCGTGGCACCATCTACAACTTCCAGAAGATGGACGGCCAAGATGGCGCAACGTGGCGCCATCTCAGCCGCCCAAACGGCCGCATGCATCTTGTGAAGACCGCGCACCCGTCTCCTCTCCGCCGTTGGATCTCGATCCAACGGCTGCCATCGCTCGCGCTTAAAAGCGTCCGCGCGACCATTTCGTCCGCGTAGCGCAGCGGTGACGCAGCTGCGGGCGAAGCAGAGGTCGCGGGTTCGAGCCGCGGTGAGGGGGTGGAAGGCGCGGGCGAGTGGGCGTGGACGAGCGTCAGATGAAGATCCAACGGCTGCGCGCGCTCAATCAGGACGACGCGCGATTGGACGCCGAGCGTAACGCGCGATCGCACGCGGGTGGGCGCGCTACGCAGCGGGCGCGGACGCGATCTATGCCGTCCGATCTCGCGATCGGACGGCTGAGACTTCGCGGATGTGCGTAGGCGTTATCCACGCGGGTAGCCGAGCGGGCGCGCGTGGGCGCGGCGGCGACGGCCACGTCGGGGCTTTAGCGACGGTTTTATCCGTCACTAAAGACCCCTTATTTATTATTTTGAAGATGTAATGTCCATTTTGCCCCTACTCCTTGCAACTATAAAAGGAGACCCCCTCCATACGAAATTTTCATCCCTTCCTTCTCCTCTCTACCTCTGCAAAGCTCAAGAGAAGCTTGTCCCACACCCGGGATGCTTCTCGCGAGATAAAGTCCAAATTTTCGTCCCCCTTCGGAAGTGGATCCCGCGATGACGACGGCGTGCTACTTCGTTCCCGTTCTTCTGCTTCGTCCTCCTTCGCCCCGCTTCGTTCTCCTTCGTCCAGGCGTCGTCCCGTCCGACTCGTCCTCCAAGCGACCGTCGAGGAGGATTCTCTCTCCCTACTCTTTTTACTGCTTTCTAATATAGATTTACTGCTTTCTAGAGTAATCGCTTTATGCTTTCTAGTTGTAACGAACAATCTCTTTTATGATAAATTCCTTGTCTATTCTACACCTCATTTTGATTTCCATGTGTAGCATTCTCTCTCTCTCTTACTCTCTCTCTCTCTTCTATTTTGTTGTAGATACTTAGATAGTTTAAATTGAATTTCTTCGTGGCAAAATAAAAATGAAACGCGAAGTTTTTAAATCAAACGTCCGCCTCCCTGTGTTCAACCCGGAATTTTAATTTCGGTATAAATTTTATTTGTTGAACATGAATCCTTCGCTTTCGAACTACAACGACAGGTTTTCCAAAACCGAACACGTTAGCGTAGCTTCGTAAACGTTCAACAGGATTGAAAATTGAAAATCCCACCCATATCCCGTTCCCTGAAGTCCTATTGAAAACTAAGAAGAAGAAAACCCTAGACAGCAACGAGGAGCTTCTGGATTTATTCTAGAGCGTAGAGATCAATATTCCACTCCTCGATGCTATTAAGCACATCCCGGCTTATGCTAAATTTTTGAAAGAACTATGTACCCAAAAGAGTAAACCGAGAGAACCCACTCTGAGGAAGGTGATTCTCTCTAAGCAGGCAAGTTCTATGATCTTGCATCACCTTCCTCAAAAGAAGAAAGATCGAAGTGCCCCCTTATTCTCATGCATTATTGGGGAATATACTTTTGATAGGGCACTATTCGATTTAGGTGCATCCATCAACCTAATCCCGACTTCTCTTTATGAGAAGTTTGGGTTAGGTGAACTCAGGCCAACCTCAGCAATGCTACAATTAGCGGATCTATTGGTCACCACACCGAGAGGCGTTATTGAGGATGTAATTGTCAAGGTCAAGGATTTCTATTTTCCTGTAGATTTTCTCATCCTTGACATGGATGTACCTAATGATTTGAGGAAGACGCCCATCATTCTGGGGCGTCCGTTCCTATCTACCACCAAGGCCAACATAAACTGTGAAAGCAGTAGTATGGAGATCGCCTTTGAGGATAAGAAATTAACTTTGCATATTTTTAAGGTGATAAGAGGATTTGAGGATCAGGATCTTAAGACTTGTATGACAATCAATGCACTCGAAGACTCCACTAGCTTTAGCAAACCCAACCCACAACCCTCTGTGGTAGACCTACCACGTCATGAAGAGGCTGTTGATTTTGTTCATTGCTAGCCTCTTCCACTGGATCATCTTGATGAATCTTCATCAGCATCTTCCCTATCTTCTATTCTAAACCCACCCCAGCTAGAATTAAAACCATTGGCCAAAAATTTGAAATATGAGTTCCTAGGACCTGAAAACATGCTCCCTGTGATTATTATTGCTGATTTGACTAAGGAGCAAGAATTAAGGTTAACTAAGGTCCTTAAGAACAACAAGGAGGCAATTGGTTGGACCATCCATGACCTTAGGGGGATCGAGCCATCCTATTGTAATCATCCTAGTTTCATGGAAGATGGATCCCGCGCTTCTCTCGGAATGCAAAGGAGACTAAACCTGAATATGGGAGAAGTGGTCAAGAACGAGATAATCAAGTGGCTTAGTGCTAGGATTATTTACCCAATCTTGGATAGTCCGTGGGTTAGCCCCATTCAGATTGTACCCAAGAAGGTGGGGATAACCATTATGACTAATGAGAAAGGGGAAACCTTCACCACTCATTCAGCTTCTGCTTGGAGAGTCTGTATTGACTATAGGAAGCTGAACATAGCCACTAAAAAGAATCACTTTCCCTTGCCATTCATCGATCAAATCCTCGAAAGGATAGCTAGGCAAAAATATTTTTGCTTCCTAGATGGTTATTCTGGATATAACCAAGTCCCTATCCATCCCGAAGACCAGGAAAAGACAACTTTCACATGTCCCTACGGAACCTTTACATTCTGTAGAATGCCGTTCGAGCTTTGCAATGCACCGGTGTCTTTTCAAAGGTGAATGTTGGCCATCTTTTCTGACATGGTGGGAGATTGTCTTGAGGTGTTCATGGATGATTTCCCCATTTTCGCAGATTCTTTTGAGTCTTGCCTAGCTAACTTGGAATTGATCCTCCAGAGATGCATCAAAACAAGGCTAGTCCTTAGCTGAGAAAAGTGTCACTTTATGACTCAGGAAGGCATTGTCCTAGGTCATGTGGTCTCTAGTCGGGGTATTGAAGTTGATAGAGCTACGGTGGTTGCTATCTCTAGACTTCCTCCACCCAAATCCATAAAACAAGTCCGCTCTTTCCTTGGGCATGTGAGTTTTTACAAAAGATTCATTAAGGATTTCTCGAATGTTGCTCAACGCTTGAGTAACCTTCTGGCCAAAGACATTCCATTCAAGTTTAATGAATCATGCTGTAAGGCATTTGATTTATTGAAAACAGCGGTCACCTGTGGCTTGATGTTGCAACCATCGGTTCGGACAGCCCCATTTGAGATTATGGCTGACGCATCTGATTATGCTGTCGAGGCTATCTTAGGTGAAAAGATTGAGAAAAAGCCCTCTGTGATTTACTACGCTAGCAAGACTCTAGACGAGGCCTAGAGGAACTACACCGTTACTGAAAATGAATTGCTAGTCGTAGTTTTCGCTTTAGAAAAATTTAGGGCTTATCTGTTATGTTCTCGTGTTATCATCTATACTGACCACTCGGACTTGAAACATCTCTTGGCCAAAAAGGATGCCAAACCCCAGCTTTTTCGCTGGATTCTGCTACTTCAAGACTTCGATCTTGAAATTAGGGGAAAAGTTGGGGCACAAAATGTAGTGGTGGATCACCTCTCGAGAATCCTAATTGATTCTCCTCATCCGAATGTCTCGATTTTTGATACTTTTCTAGATGAGACTATCCTCACAGTCTCGAGTGTTTGAACCCCCTAGTTTGTAGATATTGTCAATTATTTGGCCGTTGGTCAAATCCCCCAGGATTGGACCAAACAACAATGGGATAGAATTGTGTCTGAGGCCAAATATTATTTTTGGGATGATCCTGAGCTGTATCGCATCGGCGTAGACCAGATTATTCATCGATGTGTGTCGGAAGTTGAGTTCCATAGCATACTTGAGTTCTACCACACATCTGCGTGTGGTGGACACTTTTCCTGGAAAAAGACGGCCGCAAAAATCTTACAATCCGAATTCTATTGGCCATCATTATTTAAGGATGCCCAGGAATTCTCAAAGTCATGCACTCGATGCCAGACACTTGAGAACATGGCTAAGAGAGATATGATGCCCCTGAACCCAATTCTTTCCATCAAAATTTTTGACATTTGGGGCATCGACTTTATGGGACCCTTCCCTCCTTCATTTGGACACCAGTATATTCTGGTCGCTATTGATTACGTACCTAAGTGGATTGAGGCAATTCCCACCTAGACCAAAGACCACAAGGTGGTCATCGATTTTGTGAAGAGAAATATCTTCAGTCGGTTTAGGGTTCCCAGGGAAATTATCAATGGTGGTGGCACACATTTCACTGATGCCCAATTTTGGAATTTACTGGGGAAATACGAGGTGAATCATCAGATTTCCACACCTTACCACCCTCAGATGAACGAACATGCCAAGGTCTCCAATCGAGAGATCAAGAACATTTTGCAAAAAATCGTTAGGCCTGATAGGAAGGATTGGACCCAAAAGCTAGATGATGCTCTTTAGGCCTATCGTACGGCATACAAAATGCCTATTGGTTTGCCTTTGCTCCATCTGGTGTTTGGTAAGGCATGTCACTTGCCTATAGAGCTTGAACACTGGGCATTTTGGGCCATCAGGAAATGTAATGTGGACCTTGAGTTGGCTAAGAAAAATAGGAAACTCCAACTATCTAAGTTGGAGGAGGTTCAAAATGAGGCTTATGAAAATGCCAAAATCTATAAGGCAAGGACCAAAGCTCTCCATGACTAGATGATTTCACATAAGAGCTTTGAGTCGAACTAGAAGGTCTAGCTTTTCGATTCTTGATTGAAGCTTGTCCCCGGAAAACACAGGTCTAAGTGGGACGGCCCATTTCATTATTGAGCGGGTTTTCCCAAACGAGGTTGTCGAGATCTCTGACCCAAAGACGGGTAATATTTTCAAGGTCAATGGACAATGTCTTAAACACTTTGTTGACCATGTGCTCCCTGAACCCATCTCGGATAAGGTTGCTCTTACCTTACCTTAACCACCGCAAGTCGATCATCGCCCAGCTGTATGCACTAAACTCAGCACATGTAAAGCTTATTCCAAGTTGATCAGAGTCTCAGGAAAATTAGGTGTTATTCTTCCACTTCTACTTCCGGCATGCTTTCATTTTGAACAATGAGGACATTGAAATAGATAAGCATGGGGGGGTGGAAATATCTTATAATCATTTTCTCAGCTGTAACAATAATTTCTTGCTTTCTTCTATTCTATTAAAAAAAAATTAGAATTAGGAGACGAGAACTTAAGCATTAGGAGTTGCAAACTTTAGGAATTGATACTTTAAGACTTGAACGCATAGACTCTTCAGGTCTTCAGGCTTAATTAGACCGGGTGTCCACTCGAATGTGGACTTAGTCTTGAATCCTCACCAATTCAAATTCACTTTTAGTTTGGCTAATAAATTGGGATGATAAGTATGCGACTTATCAACCCGCCCTCTGATTTGGGGGGACTTTAAGCTTCAGCATCTACACACATTTTTTTGCACTGACTCACTTTTCGGTGGTTTCTTTGGAAATTGGGTAGCTAATGAACTATCTAGGCTGGTATGGCTGGAAAGTTGTCAGTGTAATAGCTCATCAATTGGTTGTCTAGAGCCTAGTCACAAGACCATTTTCATTATACTGCCTTTAGGTAAATCTTAGATCAGGAAAGCCACCTACTTAAAAAAATAATAATAATAAAATAAAATAAATCGAAAAAGGAGAAAAAAAATAAACAAAACCACACTTCACCACACGAGTATGGCTGGCAAGTTGTCAGTGGTAACAGCACATTGGCCGGTTGTCCAGAACCTAGCTCACAAGAAGAAAAACACAATAATTCCCAAAACACTTAGGGAAGAAGCGGGGAAGTAGAATAAACTGGGGAGATATACACTGGGACACTGGGCTCGCCCTTGTGTTGACCCCATAAATAAAAGTAGGGAGAAAGCTACCGATCGAAAAGATAAATCTCTAGGCAAGGTCACCTAGGGTCGTAGATACCTAAAATCCATTTTAACGGCCATCTAGTGAGTCTTTCACTATTTTCACAAGATGCTTCGCATTTAGAGTCCTTTTCGAGTCTTGGGCGGGTCAGGTAGCCGTAAAAAGTTATCCCGGAACTCTCATACTCCAAAAGTACAAAAAACAATTACAAATGAAGAAAAACAAGGAAAAAAAAATTTGTTATCTTCCCTTCTCAAATAAGGTGAGGTCTTGGGCGGTCTACAATTTGGTAGGCACCCAGGCACTGTTGAGTTTTTGTAATTAGGTGTTGGGGTTGAGATTTTCTAAAGCAATCAACGAATTTTGTCTAAATACTCGAATCCTGATTCTACTTTTATGCATAGCATTTAGGTTAATTTTGCTAGGGACTAGCAAAAAGTAAGCATGGGGTTATGATAAACACACATGGATTCATGATGAATTGCTTATTTATGATAGTTCCTAGGCTTAGCATTGCATAACATCCATTGCGTGGCATTTAGGATAGATGTATGTTTTGTACATTAATTCCTTCATTTTATATGGCCAAGAGGCAATGCAACATCCTTACAGACTTTGGATGAAAAATCAGACTATATGGATGGATTCGGAGCAACAATCGCAGTTCGACAACATAGAAATCACCTCGATCCGAGCACCGTGGCATCATCTGCAAGAAATGAAGGGTGAACAGTCCAGATGTTGCCACATGGCAACATCTGGAGTGCCTAAAGTCACCCACACATCTCCAAAGGTCGGTCCATCTAGTGATCTCAGCCGTTGGATGAAGATCCAACGGTTGAGTGGCCGCCCTCACTACACGGGCACAATACTTCTTCGCATCACATCTACAGGCGTGGCGCAGTGGTGAAGGGAAGCGTTCTCAAAGAGCGAGTGCGAGATCGAGTTGCGATTCATCGTGCTCGCTACAGTGTCAAATGCAATAGCGCCGCCTAATCGCAATCAAACGGTTGAGGATCCCCACGCGTGATCCAACATCGCTCGCCTACGTGAAGGCATATGCCAGATCACACCATTGCGATCTGAGGCATGCATTTAAGTCACCCGTGTGCAGCACCAGCCATCCAATCTCCTCAAATCACGAGGTGCGTGATTCAAATCAATGCACGCACGATCTGCAGGTGCATCTCGACCATGCAATGCAGCATCCAACGGCAGTTAGTGCACGCAGCAGCGATTCAAAATTCAAACACTGGTAGAAGTGCTCTTTCCTCTCGCAATTACAGTCGTCCGCGTTGATCCAACGGTTGAACATTGCCACGCCTACGTTGGGCGCGAGCTTTACAATGATAGAAGGGTGGGCCTTTAGTGACGCTTTTAGTTGTCACTAAATGGCCTGCACAATGTATGTGCCAGCCCAAGCAATGAAGAGGTGCGGATCTTCAGCGACAGCTCGAGCGGCCTTTAGTGACGCTTATAGCTATCGCTGAATGCCTCTGCGTGGGAGTCTCTCCTTCCCTGCACTATATAAACACCCCTACACCCCCCATTCCTCTTCATCACTACTTACTCTACTCCACCTACTCCCAGCTCTAGCAAGCCTACGAACGCTCCATTAGAGCTTGTTCTCATGCTCCCAAGGCTCCTATTAGTGTAGTAAACCTCTGCCTCAACAAATATTCATCCATCTTCCCATCCCCATTCATAGGTCACATTAGAGTCATCCTCCCACCTCCATTCTGGGAGCAGATCATCTCCGTCTTCTCACCTCCATTCCAGAGCCACGTCAAAGCTTTCCTCTACCCGACGTCCTCCTACATCTCACCTCCATTGTCCTGCTCCTCACCTCCTTTGTCCAAGCTTCTGCCAGGCACCGTCGTCTCATCGAATAGCTAATTCAAGAGATTTCCTCTCACCTCCCTCTCTTTTTATGCTTTCGTAGATTATTGTAATAGACATTAATGCAATACATCATATTTGTTCCATCTCTATCTTGTGATTCCTTTGCTTGTCTTCTTCTTACAAAAATACAAAAAAAAAAATAAAACCCTAAAATACCAAAAAGAAACAAATCGAAGCACAATTTTCAATTAAAGTAAATGTCGCCTCCTTGTGTTCGACTTAGGACTCCCTTGAAGTTTCGGTATAAATTTTATTTGACCATGCATTTTGCAAATAGGACGACAGGTTCCTTGTAACCCTGATTTCAAACTTGCGAAACTCATGCGGTCACTTAGGAACATGCGTAAATAAGCATTTTAACCTAAATGGATGTGTGCACATCAATCTTAATGCTGGTGGTAATGACTATTGTGTAGGACAGGGATATGGAGATGAATATCCTATACTCAGGAGTGATTAAGGCTTATTCTAATGTGGTGTTCTCAATAGAGTCTATTTGGTGGCTTCTATGCTAAGGACAGGGGATGCCATGGTCCCAGGGATCTAATGGGTGTGTTGGTGGTAGTGGGATTAGGAGTTGGTCTTGTAGGTCATGGTACTAAGGAATGTGTGTGTTTGAGTGAGTGAACTAGAGTGCATATGAAGGTATGAAGTAGTGGTGTGGATGGTGGAGGTGAAGTCTGTGCTTGTGGATGTGTAGAGAGGTGATGGTGGTGATGGTGTGTGACTGAGTGTAGTGGTGGTGTGAGTGGTGGCATGTGTGAGCAAGTGAGAGTGCATGTAACAACTTAAAAATCAAATAAAGTAAAAACAAAAGGCAAGTATTAAAATGCTTGAATATGAAATCTACTCTACTAGCATGAAAATTAAAAAGCAAGAAATATAAATATCAACTAAGATGCAAGTAAAGCAAATAGCATGTAAGAAAAATATAAGCTAACAAAGAAAACTAAAAAGAGATTGGGGAAGAGGATGGGTGTCCCTTCCAATGGGGGCACAAGGCCTATTAGAGAGGAAGAGGATCCTTGGCTTGAAGCCAATCTCTTCTTCACCTAGAAATCGAAAACCAAGTGGGCACAAGCTACCCGTTGGCCAAGGATTAAGAGTTTATCATGGTGCTCAAAAGGAGGAAGATAGTTTGCATAAGAGTGAGTTGGAGAGGGGAGTAGAGGGGAGCGGGGCGTGCACTCTACTATGGGGGAGTTTTTATAGAGTGTTGGGTTGGGAAAGGTGATCCGTTGGTGTAGGTTTAGGAGGGCTACTTTAGGATGCAACTTAACAGTAGAAGCTTCTATTCAAAGGTGCAAAAGAAGGTGAGGGTATTGTCAAGGCTTGGTCAATGGTGTGGATAAGGCTACGTGGGCATTGGATGTTGGTGTGGGTTAGTCACCGTCAATAAATTTCGTGCGAAGAAATTAATTTTATGGTCTTAGGAAAGAGAAACACGTGTTGTCGTATTTTTGTTGAAAACTCTGACATATCAGATAATATTTATAATCAAAACTCAAGTGAGTCCCGGCTCGAACATGAGGAGGCAAACAATTGATTTAGGAAAATAACGTTTGATTTTATTTGTTTTTGGTATTTTGTAATTTTATAGTCTTTTGCAATTTATGTAGCAGGAAGTCAGATCAGAGAAATATTTAATCTATTCAACTCTACTTGCAAAAGAAGGAGAAAGAGAGAGAGAATAAGAGAACAATTATTTCATAAAATCAAATAAGTGTTCATTACAACTACTTGCATAAAATAAAACTATTTAGAAACTAATAATAAGAGAAGAGATGAGAGAAATCCTCTTTGTCAGCTACTTGGAGGGTGAGTTGCTTGGGTGACACCCAGATGAAGGTGGTGAGGAGCTGGAGGAAGGAGAACGGAATCGAATGAAGTAGGGCAGGGCAAGGTGACGTTGCAACAGCAACCAACTTCTGAAATGGGGGTTAGAGAATGACCATAGACACTCCACAAATGAGGGTGAGAAGTGGGATTAAAAATTAGTTTCTAGCTCTAGTGGAGCATCCCAGGCTTAGGACAAGCTTTAGAGAGCCTTGGAGGAGGGTAGGAAGAGGAAGTGATGAGGAGGAAGGGAAGGTGATACATGGCTATTTATAGGTGACATGGGGGTCATGCCAAATCATTTGGTGTACTAGGCAGCAAATGCATGCGTGGAGAACATGGAACCAAGTGTACTGCACGGCCTTTGCGTGTAGTCCGCACCAACTTTGCTCTGTGCTGGTGAGCATAGGATAGTGCTCTACTATCAAATCTTCATCTAACGCATCACAACGCATGAGCGTAGCACTTCCAGATCATGCTCAACGCATGTCTGATCTCTCATTTCACACATTGCTCACCCATGGCACCACGTGGAGCCGCATCCACTGCTTGATCACGATCAAATGCCTTTGATTTCTTGTCTCCTCATATATCAAGCCTGTGAAGAGCGTGAGGGTGCTGACATAGTTTCATCTCTACCATCCATTGGTGATCAAATGGTGTTGATTGAAATCAAGTTGCGTTGAGGAGCACTGTAGATCAGAGCTTGATCACCCATCCCTTCTTTGGGAGCCAAGCTCAAGACCAATGTGTTATGGTGGCTTTTGTGTCTCAGTGACCACTCATGAAATGGCAATGAAAAATTGATCTCAACAGTTGGATGGTGATCCAATGGCTAATATTTCTTGATGAATGTGCCTTTGTTGAGTATGCGGTGGCCATAGCTGCTCTAGGCAGTTTGGATGGTGCCAAGTGGTCTCATCTGTACCATCCAACTTCAAATGCTTGTAAGGGATTCCACGAATGTCTGATCGGGTTGATTTTCACGTCATTGGGCTGTGATTATTGATCCGAATCCATCATTACAATTGGATTTGTCGTTTGAAGATCGGATTCATGTTACCCTATGCCCTAGCCATTAAAATGGGAGAATTAGTATACAATTTATACAATCTACACTAAATGCATGATTATGTTATTACGCATTATTTACACTTCTAGGTATTGATAACTAGTCTAGGAACATGCATAAATAGGAATTTTATCATGAAATATTATAGACTTATCACACCCCAATGCCAATATTTTGCTAGTCCCTAGTAAGGCAAAACTAAACGCTATGTATAAAAGTAGAATTATGATTCGATTATTTAGGTGTGAGTTATTTATCAGCAATAGGAAATGTCAACTAAAGGCCTAAATTATAACAACTCAACAGCACCCAGGTGTCTGCCAAATGTAAGACGCCCAAGTCCTCACCTTATTTCGAACTCGAAAGAGGGAGAATTCTTTTTCTTCTTTTCTGAACCTTTTTTTTTAATTTTCTTTTAAGGTTTTAGAGTAGCTTTCTATGGCTATCCAACCCACTCAAGACTCGAGAGGACTCCAAGTTCTAAGCATCTCATTGTGAGAATGTAATTGACTTACTAAATAACAAGCAGAACGGACCTTAGGTTTCTATAAGCCTTAGGTGACTCTTAACGAGATATTTTTGCCTAAAGATGTACTTGTTTGATAGGTAGCTTTCTCCTTATTTTTATTTTTGTGGGGACAACAGAAGGGCGAACCTAGTGTGTATCTTCTTCAGTTATTCTACTACCCTACTTCTCCATAGGTTTAGGGATTATTTGTGCATTTTTGTGGGTTGGGCTTTAGGCAAATGTTGAAACGTTGAAGTACTATGCTATTGAATTCAGTTTTGAAAACCTGTCATTGTAGTTTGAATAGCGAAGAACTCATGTTCAACAAATAAAATTTATACCAGAATAGAAATCTCAGGTCGAACTCAGGGAGGACATTTGATTAAAAATACACGTTTGTTTTATTTGTCACGAAAAACAATAGCTGTTGAAAACTATCTATCTATTTAACAAATAATAAATGGAAGAGAGAGAGAGAATATTACAAATAAAAGAAAAAGGAATGTAGAATAAACATGGATTTCATTATCAAAAATTGTTCATTACACTACCCATTGCGACTAGAAAGTGGGAAATGATTACATTAGAAAGTAGTAAATCTACTCTAGAAAGCAGAAAAAAGAATGGAGAGAGATATCCTCCTCAACGATCGCTTGGAGGACGAGCCGGACAGGACGATGCCTGGAAGATAGGGAATGGAGCGGGAAGGAGGACGAAGCAAGAAGAACGAGAATGAAGCAGCACATTATCGTCATTGTGGGATTCGCTTCTTGAATGCAGAGAGGACAACCACAGGATGCTCCACAAAGGGGGACGAAGGTGGAAAAATTATGATTTTTACTCTAGAGGAGCATCCCGGGTTTGGGACAAGCACTTAGAGCTTTGGAAGGGGTGAGAGAAGAGAAGGGATGAGAAATTCGTATGGAGGGGGTCTCCTTCTATAGTTACAAGGAGTGAGGGCATTTTGGTCATTACAATTTAAAAATAATTAATTTAGGACCTTTATCCATCACTAAAGGCCTAAACATGGCCTTCATGGGCGGTGCGCGCACGCCTGCTCGCCTCCCCGTGCCTCAACGCACGCCCACGTCCATGTAATACTAGTCGTCCAATCGTGAGATCGAACGGCCGAGAACTCTCCTCGCCACACCTCAACCGCTAGCCTTGTGCGTGAGATCCCAAGTCACGCGGTGGCGTCAGATGGCACGTTCAGCCGATTGGATGATCTGGACCATCCGCCACCAATGCACGGCTCCTCGTGCTCGTGCACCCACTCCAATTTGAGGCACCCACGGCTCGATCCCACTCCTCTTCGCCTGGTTAAGGTGCTCGACCAATGCACTACGGGCGCGTTTGTGTCGAGCGCACAACTCAAGTGCGTGTGCCTCGTAGCCATTGGATAAAGATCCAACAGCGGAGAAGTGCTGGCCCAAAGTGATTCAACAGATGCGTGCAGCCGATTGGACAGCCAAGATGGCACCATGTGGTGCCATCTTAGCCATCCATCTTCTATGTGATGTAGATGGTGCCATGGGTATCGGATTGGATTGATTTTCATGTTGTTAGGCTGCGATCATCGATCCGAACCCATATGTGCGGTCGGATTTGTCGTCTGAAGTGTGGATTAACACCATCTTGGCCCTTGATCTTCTAGGGTTCCTCAGTCTCTATCTAATGCTATGGATATCCGATTAGGGCGATCTTGGAGTCATTGAACTCCACTCGTCGCCCTGATCAGATTCCTATGGTTGATTCCTTGATCCGAGGCCCTGATAAAAAGTCGCCCTATCTCTTACCATAAAAGGAGACAATTAACCTCCATTTTATTCAAACTAATCTAAATGCAAGATGATGCTTGCTATGCAATTCTTATCTTAAGAACATGCATAAATAGACATTTTATGTAATATAAACATATTTACATCACACCCCCATGCCTATCTTTTGCTAGTCCCAAGCAAAAACTATATGCTATTTATAAAAGAATTAGGTTGGATTACTTGAGCATAAGTTATTTTCAACATTAAGAAATTTTTACTTAGGATCTAAACTTTCAAAGACACAACAACACCTGAGTATCTGCCAAAATGTAGACCGCCTCAAGCCCTCCCCTTATTGAAAGAAAAATTTCTTTTTCTCTTTTTCTTCTTGTCTAATTTTTTTGGATTTTTTAGTTTAGGGTTAAAGAGTAGCTTTCTATGGCCATTCAACTCACCCAAGATTTGATGAGAACCCTAAGTTCTAAGCATCTTATTATGAATGTGATAGACTCGTTGATCGGCAATTAGAATGGACTTCGAGTTTCTACGCCTCTAGGTGACCTTAAAAAGAGAGTTCTACCTAAAGGTGTATCTTTACGACCGGTAGCTTTCTCCCTACTTTTATTTTTATGCGGTCAACACAAGGGTGAATCTAGTGTATATCTCCACAGTTTATTCTACTTCTCCGCTTCTTCCTAAGGGTTTTGGGAATTCTTAGTGCATTTCTTGAGCTAGGTTCTAGACAACCAGTCAATGAGCTGCTACCATCGACAACTTGCCAACCATACTCATGCGGCGAAGTGTGGTTTATTTCTTTTGTTTTCTTTTTTCTTTTCTCCTTTTCTTTTTCTTTTCTTTTGACTTTCTTTTTCTTTTCTTTAGGTGGCTTCCCTGGTCTAAGATTTACCTAAAGGCAGTAAAAAGAGAATGGTCCAGTGATTGGGCTTTGGACAACCTCCCTATAGGCTGTTACTTATGATAACTTATCAGCCATATCACCCTAGAAGGTTCATTAGCTACCTAATTTTTGTTAAAACCGCCGATCAACAAGTTAGTGAAAGGAAAGTCTGTAGATGCTTTAGACTTAAAGTTCCCTCAAATCAAAGGGTGGGTTGATAAGTAGTGTACTTATCACCCAAACTTATTTAATCAAATTACCATAGAATTAAGATGGCGAGGAATCAAAAAAGAAATCCACATTTTAGTGGATACACGGGCTTATTAAGTCTGAAGACCTGAAGGGTCTTTGTGTTCAGATCCTAATGTAATATTTTGCAAGATTGAAAGGTCCTAATGTCCAAGTATTCCTTCCTAATTTAATTTTTTTTATGTATAAATATAAATAAATAAAGGAAAATAAACGAATCTATGTAGCTGACGAAATAATTCAAAGATGAATATCCACCCCCATGCCTATCTAATGCAATGTCCTCATTGTATTAAAAGGACATAAAATAGAGTGGAAAAGAGTAGAAAGCACCTGAATTGCGTGAATGATGGGTCAGCTCTGAGATAAAAAAAATTATATACGTGTTGAATTTAATGTCTTCAGCTAGGCACACTATACAAAGAAGAGAAGTAAAGAATTCAGAAGTGTAGGTCAGAATCATAATAAAAAGATTCACCTTAGGACATGCCAACAAATGTCCACAGATGTGGACCAGATTGTGGTGCTGACCAATACCTCATGATCGAGAATATTTAAGGTTCTGGATAAAAATTAACCAAAACCTAAAATCAGTATGCAAGCGGGGTTGGGCCTATGATTTATGAGGATGCAACCCATCACCAAAAAGTTGGGTTACAGAGAAATCAAGCTCCAAAGGATAATCAATGAATGTGTGGTTGGGTTGGACATCCTCAAAAAAAATGTTATAAGGGTCCTAGTTTGATGGTTTCAACTTAATTGGAACCCTTAGACTCAATCTTCTACTTCCTCCGGCGTTTGCTTCCCAAATTTGAATTTCCCAACTTCTATTCTCCTTATTCAGAATGTCAAATTCTAGGACCTCCTGCATATTCATCACCACGTCCAGGTATAAAAGATGTGACTGAATCAGAATTGACTTGGGTCTAATTATCTTAAAAACAGAATCATCAGTAAGTTCAATGGGGTGTAACTGACAATCGGGGTATTGAATTGTATCCTTCAGAAAATGTGATTCTAAATCGATCATCTGGGCCCCAATAAGATCCGTTTCCTTAATTATTGGGCTATCATATGATCTATCAGATTCCTCAAGCCCAATTGTCTCACAGAAATCATATTCTATAAACTCATGTGGGACTTTGCAACTTGATTCTTCACCCTCAGACTCAAAGAAATCTAAATCCGTATTGATGCATGTCCCAAAATCATCCGTCACTTTCTGATCCATGGAGACATATGTTTCCTCGTACCCCAACTCAAGGATTTCAGGTGAGGAAATCGGATCATCCTTAATTGGTTGCTCTAATTCAATTTGGTCGACCTCGTAACACGTGTCCCCCAAATAACTGCCTGAGCGGGCTCTGACAGTGGCTCTCCTGAAGGGGGTTCATCCTGGGAATCATCCCACGATTGAACTAAAGCAACCACAAATCTCATTCTCAATTTCACTAACTTCCTAAGTAGAAACTCACCCGAGTTCTTATCCTTAACATCTTGGAGACAATCCAACAAATACTTGTTCAAATCATCAATCATCTCAATCAGGGGCTCCAATTTTTCAATGCAAGGTATTGGCTGAACTTCTAAAGATTGTATGGTATTCCTCAAGTTAGCCAAAATCTTATCTGTGTATCCTCCCTGATTGTAGATCGTATTAGGTTGTCCATGAAAGGGTGGCGATCTATAGTCGATGTGGCTCTGAGAAGGATAGAAATTGCAATTATGGTGTTCAGGGTTAGACCCTAAACACGGAGGTTCGGAACTATATTCCCAATCCGAGTTATCCTAACTAACCAACGGTTGATTACATAATGACTTAGGATAATCATCATGTTGAGGATAACTCATAACAGGAGGAAAAGAGCAGGAATGCATATAAAATGTGGAAGGATTCATGATAGACAGAAGGAAGAAAGGGACCCTGCAATACAAACAATCAAACCTGTCCTTAAGTGGGCTATCCTAATGACCTACAGATTCTCAAAACCCATCTTGAGATAAAGAAACGATTTGATCTATTTCTATCTGTTCAATCCAACCAGTTAGAATGAGGGACTGGGGAGAAGGTTCTTCCTTCGACTTGCGCCTCCAGTTCCTAGTGTATCTCCCAGCCACGATCATTTGATTCTACTCCCCTAGCTAGACATCAGATTAAACAGTAGAAATAGACTAATCGAAAATAATCTCGCTCCAAGCTCCAAAGAGTGAGTCAAATCCGTAAGGCCAACGTCTACTCTATTTTATTTAGGGCTAGGTTTGAATGTGCTTTGGAATGTGATGGGCCCTTTATCTGGGTTATGCCCCTAATGATTGATTGATGTGTGTGTGCGTGCACAACTAGTGGTTTTCAAGCAAGATTATTTTAGATGCGGTGAATTTTAGAGTTCAAATCTTGCTTAGTGATGAGAACCTCATCATGAGCCATAACTAGCTCATTTTGACCTAATACAAAGGATAAAAGCTCCTACATATCTCAAGGAAAGGCTTAACTCAGAGAATTCTGAGTTTGAGAAGAAAATAAGTCATAAGGGGTAAAAGTGCAATTTTACCAGTATAATCTGCATACAGGGTAATTCAGGGCCCAAACATAGGTCAAAGCAGCTTAATAAGAATAAAAGTGGGATGAGATGATCTAGCAAGGGCTACAGCACTTCCAAGAAACCAAATGATAATCTGTAACCCTAAAATAACCCACTTCAATTCACAAGGTTCGAGGCAAAGTAAAAATAGAATAAACCCTCTAAAATTCATAGAAAAATAATCTCTAGGGTTTAGAACCTTCAATTTGGCCTTTAGAACCCATTTTGACCTACATTGAGAACCATGCCCAATAAATAACTTAATTTGGGTTTTTGCGCAAATTGATCGGTCAAACAAGGTTTAATATGAAAATGAAATTCACCATCAGATTCCTTAGGTCCTAATTAGTCATGTATAAAAACTTGAGCCTAAGAAGAAACCTCCTTGACCGACTTTACACTCTGGTCCTCATATATTTATTCTTTGGCCCTCAACTTTTGAACCCTCGCATTTTGGCCCCTAACTCTCCTTCGTTCTTTGCAATCAGGTCCCTCCTGCAAAACCTGCCAGCACCATGCTCCGGCGACCTTGCGCGGAGCATGGCGCCGCGCAGGGTGAGGTGGGGGACCTGGCAAGTAAACCGGGGGTGCCCTGCGTCGTCAGCCGTCGCAGGGACACCCCCTGGTCATTGTAACCCACCATACCGGCCGTGCGAATGCACGGACGGTATGGGTTCTTGTTTCCGGCCATCCTCCGGCGAGGGAGACACGTCGTCTCCCTCCGCCTTCCTCCCTGTTTGATCCCTATAAATACCCCCCGTCGCTCCACCGTTCTTCGCAGCCTGGATCTGACGGAGAAAATCCCCAACTTTCTTCTCTTCTTCCTCTGGCAGACGCTCACCAGCTCCGGCGGTTTCCTCCCCCTCCACCTCTTCGCTCTGCCGCAATACCAGCAGCAGAGACTTCCTCCCCTGCTCTTCCTGCGCCACGCCGCACCCAGCTGGCGCCTCTCCGGCTCTCTGCTCGCCGCCGCCCCTTTCCCTGAGCATCGTCTTCTCCGGCGACAGTCGATACGACTGTCACCCTGTTCCTCCCCCTTCGTCCCTGCAAGTAAGCTAGAGCTACTCCCCTTCTCCTCCGCTTTCTTTCCCCGCTTTCAATTTATTCAATTAAGCCCTCTACCGACCCTGACCACCTTCACCCCCTTCGCCTCCGACCACCCTCCGGCGAGCCGCTCCCATCACCTCAGCAACCCACACGGCTTGCCGACCCTCACCGAACCTCCGCCTCATCACACTGAGCACCCCCCACCCCTCCACTGCCACTCCACACCTCCGTAACACTCCCCCGAACAAACCCATTCCTCCGGTTGCAGTCCGACCCAGGGCTGCCGCCAGACACCTCCTTGCGGCCTGCCGCGCAGCTCCTCACCTTCGCCGTGCCACGGCGAAGGTTCCCCAGTGGTTTGATCAGGCCGCGAGGCCATATTCGTGTCCGACAGGTTTTGAGGTTCGACCGCCATTAATGCACATTGAAGCAGCTTCTCCCGCGCTCCAGGCTTGAGGACTCCAGGTCTCCAGCTGCTGCGGAGTACGGGGAGTCTTGCGAAGGCAGCCAGCCAGCAACCTATGCAAATAGAAGCCGCAGCTGCAGAAGCCAGGCCGCAGTCTCCCAGCAGGCGCACGCGAGGAACGGTCTGCGTTTAGTCCCACATCGGTAAGCCTCACACCCGTTCCACTGTTTAAATTGATTTCGTGCACTAGCCTTATTGCCTCAGTACACGGGGTGAGGTCCCCTTACACCCGCCCGGTTACCCGGTCTCGTCCGCGCTCACACCCCGCGGACCTGACCCGACCCGACTTAGACTGACCTGCACTCCTCGCCCACCGCGCACGCCGGTGGGCCTGGACCCGGGCGTGACCCGAACCCGATTACCCGGTAGCTCTGGGAGAGCTTTCCCAAGAGTGGTTTCAGAGAGAAAGAGAGACGCGGGGGGGGGGAGGGTAGAGTAGGTTTTGCCTCTGACGAAAAACTCTGAAGTGTGCAGGCACAGGCGAAGAAGAAGACCCGCGGAAGAAGAAGGAGCTGCACTGTAGCAAATGCATAGTTAAGTCGTCTAAGCACCGGGTCAGACGACGGAAGGTCAGCAGCCAGAGCAGGAAAGAAGGCAGGCTGAAGAAGAAGGAAGAGCAACGGCCAAAGCAGAAGAAGAAGAAAGGAAGACTTAGTAGCTGAAGGCAGAAGCTCTGCAGCCATAAAGAAGAAAAGGGAAAAGAGAAAGGGTCACCACAATTGCAGAAAAAGAAGAAGAGAGGTCAAGGCAGAAACCAAGGAAGAAGAAGAAAGAGATCTGAAGAGGAGCATCACCTCTGCAGAACGAAGAAGAAGAACAAGGAGCTCTGAAGAAGAAGAACATCACCAAAGCAGGAACAGCAGGAAGAAGAAGAAGAGCATCACCATTGCAGAAGAAGAACATCACCTCTGCAGAATAGAGAGAAAGAAGGAGATCTAAAGAAAGAGAGAAAGAAGAGCATCCCCTCTGCAGAACAAAGATAAAACAACAAAATTCTTTCCCTCTCTCTTTCTTTTTGTAAAAGAAACATGTATATCTCTAGAATACAACTTGCTCCCTGAGTTCGACCTCGGGAACTCTTTTATTTTCCGAGTAAAAAAATTATATTTGAAGTGTTGGTAATAACCGGCTTTACTACAACGTTATAACAAACAATAACCCGGTTGAAACTAGCGAATTCCATTTTTTGGCGTCGTTGCCGGGGAGCAACGGCTATTCTAGAGGTAAACATTCCTGTTTCTTTTAATTTCTGATAATCTCCTCTTTTGTGCAGCTACAGGAACTCAAGAAGACAAGCAACCACACGACAACCACTCCGAAGACAGGTAAATCTTTCCTCTCACTATTAACCCCTAAACTCTAAAGAGGAAGAAAAGAAAAGAACAAGCAATATAGGGCTAACCTGTCTTCCATACTTAGTAACCATAAAGAGTTGCATGTTTTCAACTCATCACTCCTGCACACTATTAAGGGTATTTAAGGGCTAACACATTCTTGCTTGAGCCCTAATTGCCCAACAAAGAGTTAAATGGACCAAGTAGAGCCAACATAAGGTTAAACAATAGGATTTCAGTTGAGACACACCCCTTAATCAAGAATTGAGGAAATCCAAAAGAGGTGTGCCCAAACCATTGATTGAAAATAATTAACAAGAAAAATCCTAAACAATTGGCTCTCTCTAAACACTTGAACCCTAAAAGACAGGACCTAAAAGCTCTCAAAGAAAACAAGAGGTAAAGTTGACCCCTTTGGGTTAACCAACCTTAAATTAGGTCACTCTTTGCACTTAAAAAGACTAAAGTTCAAGTGAAACCTTAAGCACCCTGATCTTAAAATTGGTAGACTTAAGAGGTCAAGATCCCCATTCTGGTCTACCTGGAACCGCAGTGACAAGAGAGGTCGGGTGGGGGAAACCCTGTAACCCGTGGGGACGCTCTACCGTGTAGGGGTCTTCGCGGGACTCTCCCTCTCTGGCTGCCCAGGTAATTCTCAGGTGGGCGATCTTTCTGATCAAGGGGTCCATCTGCCCCGCACCTCTATAGTCACCCAACATATTTTTGGGTGCCTTGATTGGGTCCAGCACCTTCTAAACTTACCTCTTCCAACTGTGCATGTACGGAAGGAGGTCCCTAGGACCACCCTTAAGACCTCCATTAGAAATTCACTCTCGTCAAGGCCAAGCCTCGACGCCCGTGTTTGTGCAGCAACACCCTCACATTATTCTCTCTTCTGATTCAGAACCAAGTTCTTCTTCTTCTTCCCCCATCATGGCTCAGCCAGTTGAGGAAGAAAATAATCTGGAACACCAGCTCCAGCGACTCAATGACCTCTTCCAAAACTTCGTGCACCCACCACAGCGTCCTATGATGCAGGACCACTACAATCCTACTGCAGTGGCCATTGAGCCTCGAGTCAGAATCCCGACTGGAGGACCTGATTCCGAACTAAAGCCCAACATGATTCATGCTATACGTAAATTCCATGGGCTTAATTCTGAAGATCCCTTCCAGCACATCAAACAGCTAAAGCATCTGGCCCACACTTTTGGATTAGATGCGCAAAATCGGGATATTCTTCTCATGAAGATGTTCTCCTTTTCTCTTATGGACAAGGCCGCCCATTGGTATCAAACTCAGACCCGGCCGATCAACACTTGGGAAGAGCTTCAATCCGAATTTTTGAAAAAGTTTTTTCCCGTTGGTCGGACCAACGCCTTGCGCCATCAGATTACACACTTCACTCAACAATCAGGAGAACCTCTCCATGAGGCATGGGATCGTTTTCAGGATCTCATGAGAAAGTGCCCCCATCACGGAGTTCCTAAATGGGAACAAGTCCAATCTTTTTACCAGGGACTCCGTGAGGACATCCACCTGTTCGTCAATGCAACTTGCGGAGGAAACATCATGGGTCAACATGAAGACACCGTATGGGAGATTCTCGAAAATATGTGCGAGAACTCCATCAACAATGACTCCATGGGATTATTCGACAGGACGAATACCCGCGCAGCGACGAATCTTAAGGGGGCACATGAGACGCAGGGCCTGTCCGCATCAGTCGACCTGGAATTAATGGCCAGTCGATTGGACAAGGTCTCAATCATTGAAAAGAAGGTGGATGAGCTGACTCAGCACTTGCAGCGAGCCACCTCTGCGCGTAACTCCTTTGCACAACCTCCTTCCACACAGGAGACTGTGCAAAACATCCTCCACCGATCCTCCCCTGGGATGGATCCATATCCATCCCCATCTGATTCTTGGATTGGAAGATCATCCGATCCTTTCTACACCAGCCGAGGAAACTCCATTCCTCCTTTCCCTGACTCTCAGGAGGTTCCTCAGATCTGCGAGGACCTCAACGCCATCCAGAACGACCCATTCTCCAACACTTACAACCCTGGATGGCGAAACCATCCAAATTTTCAGTGGGCGGGAAATTTCCAAACCCAAAGACCACCTTTTCAGTCCCGCCCACAGCCCTCTCGTCACTACCAGCCGCCTCAGCCTCGGCCCAACCCTACTTATCCATCAGGGCCAAATCAAGATCAAATGTCCTTAATCCTCCAGACTCTGGCTGACATTCAAAAATCGAATGCGGCTATTCAAAAACAGCACAAGGACGAGCTTACTGAAGTTAAAACTCAACTGGCCCAGTTGGCAAATTCTCGCCAACCAGGCACACTCCCTTCCCAACCTCTTCCTAACCCAAATAACGTGCCAACCCAGAAGCACGTTATGAATCCAAATTTAGGCCACGCTCAATGGATTTATCAGGCCCCTACTACTCCATCTCCAGACGAGATGGAAGCCTCAACTTCTCGTGCGGGATTTCAGCAGCAGCCACCCCTCCTACCAAACCCAAACCAAAATCAGGCCGGATTAAATTCTGTAACAACACGTAGTGGTAAGACAACTCAAGACCCGCATTACCCAAACCACTCCCAGCCTGATAACCATGACCCTAGGATAGTTATCCAAGGTACCGCTGTTCCAGATCCACAACCTGAACCTATCCTAGAAGAACCAACCAAGATCCCGTTTCCCGAGGCCCTGACCAAGGGAAAGAAGACCACAAAACCCGTGGCCCCTGAGGAGGACCTGGTCAAGCTCTTTGAGCAGGTCCACATAAACATCCCCTTGATGGATGCAATCCGCCACGTACCAGCTTACGCACGATTTCTAAAGAATATATGTACACCCCAGCGTAAGCCGCGAACCAAGGGAGGGAGCCCAATTGTTCTGTCAGAGCAAGCCAGCTCTGTAATCCTTAGTAGACTCCCACCCAAGGCAAAAGATCCTGGAACTCCCCTGATCTCCTGTAAGATAGGTGGTACCCAATTTGATAGAGCATTGTTAGACTTAGGTGCATCTATAAATCTGATACCCACATCCTTACTTGACCATCTAGAAGAATCTGAGCTGAAACCAACCGAGGTGACATTACAATTAGTAGATCGATCTATAAAGTCACCAAAAGGGATTCTCGAGGATGTTATCGTGAGAGTGCGGGATTTCTATTTTCCAGTGGACTTTATAGTCTTAGACATGGATGCACCTGAGAACCCTAGGGATACACCAATCATTCTAGGGAGACCTTTCTTGGCTACTGCTAGAGCCAACATCAGCTGTGAGGAGGGCCAAATAGAGCTTAAGTTTGGAGATCAAACACTGAAAATTGATATATTTAAGGCCCAACGAGGAATTAATTGCGGCGTCATCGAGCAAATTTGTGACATCAAGACTTTGGTTGATGAATCACACCTCCAGAATGACTTGAGTACGCCTCATCAACCACAGAAGGATCTTGACCCGCAAACAGAGGAGTCAAATCCAGATGTGAACAACCCAGTAACTTCCACCCTTGAACCTCACATCTATACTGAACCACCCGCTGCTGCTGAAAACCCCATCCTCGAACTGAAACCCCTTCCTGCTCACTTAAAATACGTCTTTTTGGGTTCTAATCAGACCCTTCCTGTGATCATCAATTCCAACCTCAGTCCTGAACAGGAATCCCGTCTGATTGTTGTCCTCCAGCAACATCGCAGAGCCATCGGATGGACTCTCGATGATTTGACTGGAATAAGTCCCTCTTATTGTACTCATCATATCTATTCAGAAGAGGGCACACGACCTTCTCGTGAAATGCAGAGACGCTTAAACCCCAATCTGCAGGAGGTCGTGAAAAAGGAGATCATCAAGTGGTTAGATGCCAGAATCATCTACCCGATCTCCGATAGTCGTTGGGTGAGCCTAATTCAGGTCGTGCCCAAGAAGGCAGGACTCACCACTATAACGACTGAGACCGGAGAAATCATTCCTACCCGATTAGCCAACTCGTGGAGAGTCTGTATAGATTACCGTCGACTCAATTCCTCCACGAAGAAGGATCATTTCCCACTACCCTTCATTGATCAAATTCTCGAAAAACTAGCGGGAAATAGGTTCTTCTGCTTTCTTGACGGGTACTCCGGTTATAACCAGGTGGCAATCCATCCTGAGGACCAAGAAAAGACCACGTTCACCTGCCCCTTCGGAACATACGCTTTCCGAAGGATTCCTTTCGGTCTTTGCAATGCACCCGCTACTTTTCAGCGATGCATGCTTGCCATATTCTCAGATATGGTAGGTGATTATCTGGAAGTCTTCATGGATGACTTTTCAGTTTTCGGAGCATCATTCGACGATTGCCTCCAACACTTGGTCCAGACACTCAGGCGGTGCATCGATGTGAATTTGGTTCTTTCCTGGGAAAAGAGCCATTTCATGGTGCCTGAGGGAATTGTCCTGGGACACTCAATTTCGGAGAAAGGTATCCAAGTGGATCGAGCTAAGGTTAATCTGATTTCTCACCTTCCTATGCCTAGCTCGATCAGGGACATCCGATCCTTTTTAGGGCATGTCGGTTTTTATCGACGATTTATCCCGGATTTTTCAAAAATCGCACGCCCCCTGACCACTCTTCTCTCCAAGGATGTTCCCTTCGAAATCTCCAAGGAATGCACTCAAGCATTTGAAATCTTGCGTGACCGAGTCACCCAAGCACCGATCCTACAGTCCCCTGATTGGTCTCAACCCTTTGAGATCATGTGTGATGCATCCGACTTCGCTGTAGGAGCGGTTTTGGGGCAGAAAAATGACAAGAAACCTGTGGTCATTTACTATGCCAGCAAAACACTCGATGAGGCTCAGCGTAACTATACAGTTACTGAGAAAGAGCTGCTAGCTGTAGTATTTGCCCTAGAGAAGTTCAGATCGTACCTTCTGGGTTCCCATGTCATCATATACTCGGATCACACGGCTGTGAGCCATCTCCTTGCAAAGAAGGACGCGAAACCTCGATTGATCACATGGATCTTGCTGTTGCAAGAATTTGACCTTGAGATTCGCGACAAAGCGGGAAAACAAAACGTGGTAGCTGATCACTTGTCCCGTCTTCCTTCTGAAATAATTGACCCCTCCGGACCCATCACGGAGCATTTTCCCGATGAGCACCTGCTAACTATTGGTACTAGCCTTCCATGGTTCGCTAATATTGTAAATTACTTGGCATCTCATCAGACCCCGTCCGATTGGCCGAAGGCCAAGAAAGACAAATTACGCTCCGATGCCAAGTATTACATTTGGGAAGACCCGTACCTCTTCCGCATAGGTGCCGATCAGATCATCCGGAGATGTGTCCCGGAAGGGGAAGTCAACAATATCCTCTCTTTCTGCCATGACCAGGCATGCGGTGGCCATTTTGCCGGGCATAAAATCGCAGCAAAAGTCCTCCAGTGCGGCTTTTACTGGCCCACACTGTTCAAAGACGCATACAGTCATTGCAAGGCATGCAGTCGTTGCCAGACTTTGGGCAACATGAGCCGTCGCGACATGATGCCTATGCAACCGATTCTAGTATGCGAAATCTTTGATGTTTGGGGGATTGATTTTATGGGCCCCTTTCCTGTTTCGGATGGTTTCGAATACATTCTGTTGGCTGTGGACTACGTGTCCAAATGGATCGAAGCCATACCGACCCGAACCTGTGATCACAAAATCGTTCTCAAATTCATTCATCAACACATTTTCTCAAGGTTCGGGATTCCTCGTGCAATAATCTCTGATGGGGGGACCCATTTCACAAATGCTCAGTTTAGGTCACTGATGACCAAATACGGGGTGTCTCACCGAATCTCTACTCCTTACCACCCCCAAACTAATGGTCTAGCTGAGCTGTCTAATCGGGAGATCAAGAAAATCCTGCAAGTCACTGTTCGACCTGACAGGAAGGACTGGTCGTCCCGACTTCCGGAAGCATTGTGGGCCTATAGGACCGCCCACAAGACCCAATTGGGCATGTCTCCCTTTAGATTGGTGTACGGAAAGGCATGCCACCTTCCCGTCGAACTGGAGCATAAAGCCTATTGGGCAGTACGGAACTGTAATCTGGATCTTTCTAAGGCTGGGACCCACAGAAAACTCCAAATCAGCGAGATCGATGAATTACGCATAGATGCGTACGAGAACTCGCAAATCTACAAGGAGCGGGTTAAAGCCTTCCACGACAAACACATCTCGAGAAAGATCTTTCATCCTGGTCAAAAGGTCCTACTCTTTGATGCCCGACTCAAACTCTTCCCAGGAAAACTGAGATCTAAGTGGGTCGGACCATATTTGGTCCGACAGGTTTTTGGCAATGGAGCAATCGAAATCAGTCCACTCAGCCACGATACTGAACCTTTCATCGTGAACGGTCAGAGACTCAAGCCGTTCATTGATGTAACTTCTACTGATTTGGCCGAGGCATCTTATATCCTCCTTTCCCCTTGAGCTTATTGCTCCCAGCCGATGGCGTAAAACTCAGCGCTTAACGGGAGGCAGCCCGTCATTCTCTTTGAAAACCTGAAACTTGTTTTGACACCTTTCAGCACTCGAAGTTCACCCTTATAGATAGCCGACCCCAACTCAGATGTTCGCATCTGAGATTTGAAATCGTCCGCAAAAAATTCAACCCGACCCATCCACTCACCCAAATTTCTGTCTTAAGGAATGAACTAAGACCCCCTAGGTTACAATGAGGACATTGCAAATCTTAGGCATGGGGGGGTATGAAAGTACAAAAACTTGTAAGAAAAGGTTTCAAACAAAAAAATTCACATATGCCAAAAACACCATAAAAATTAAAAAATTTTTCGAAAAAGAACAAGAGGAAAAGAGGAGAAAGGAAATTTTGTGAGGGAGAAGGAGAAAAGAAACAAAATGAAAAAGGAGCACAAAATTATGAGAAAAAGTGATAGTCATTAGTAAGGAACTAAGGAATTAACCTAAGTTCTAGACCTCATTCAAGAAAAGTGCACAAAGAGATTAGTAAAGAATGCAAACCTTAGGCATTCTTGAATAGACTCTTAGTACCCATTAAGATCTGGACACTCCTCAAGAGGTTGAGGAAAATGAAAAGCTGAAGTATTAGGTCTAAGGCTTAGGGAGTATTCGGCCTCGTTAACTAATTTTTGGTTTACGGGACTCAGTAACTTAAGCACCCTAATCTCACACACAGCTTGGTTCAGTAAGCGTAAAAATCAGAATCACGCAGAAGCGTCGCAAAAATCTGAAAAGAACACCTAGAATAGGAGCGGCCGATCAACACAAGTTGATTTGGACGAGTTCCCAGCGCGGAGAGGCAGGAAATCCCCTTGAAGATGCGTAACAAAATATCATCTCCTCGGTGCTTGTCTCTTAGGATATTTACATATCCTACTGGGGGCATTTAAGCACTCTGCTGGTTCAGATTCCATGGATGGCATTATCTCGAAGTGTCAATTGCCAGGGTCTGGATTCGGCCACGGAATACCATGGATGGGATTATCTCGAAATCTCAATAGCCAGGGTTCCGGGGGTTGCCATGGGCGGTGCTATCTCGAAGCATCGATCGCCAGGAACCCTTGAGGATTGATGATGGGAGCAAGGAATCTGATACAGACCGTGTTGAAAAGCCAATCCTAGGCTAGAACTAAAAAGAAAAAGAGAGAGAAAACTCTCCAAACAGAAAAAGTTTCTATCTCTCTCTTACAAAACGCACTGCGAACTGAGCCAGGGCTAAAATCATTTCAAGCACGGGTGCTTTAACCACGAAGTCCAATAAACCTTAGGTTAGTTCTTGTGGGCCTTAAAAACCTTTGCTAAAAGACTGTGGCTAAGGCTAGACAGATTTGGATCTTGATTGGTACTAGAGTACCTTTTAGGCCTATGGTCAGCATTCTAACCTAATCTATGCTCAAATAAAAAAGGCACTTATCTAAAACTATTAAAAACTTCATGGTCTAGAACAAGGGTTGAAACCTTAAGTTTTTGCTAAGGGACTAGCAAAAGCTAGGCATGGGGGTATGATGAGAACCTCATCATGAGCCATAACTAGCTCATTTTGACCTAATACAAAGGATAAAAGCTCCTATATATCTCAAGGAAAGGCTTAACTCGGAGAATTCTGAGTTTGAGAAGAAAATAAGTCATAAGGGGTAAAAGTGCAATTTTACCAGTATAATCTGCATACAGGGTAATTCAGGGCCCAAACATAGGTCAAAGCAGCTTAATAAGAATAAAAGTGGGATGAGATGATCTAGCAAGGGCTACAGCACTTCCAAGAAACCAAATGATAATCTGTAACCCTAAAACAACCCACTTCAATTCACAAGGTTCGAGGCAAAGTAAAAATAGAATAAACCCTCTAAAATTCATAGAAAAATAATCTCTAGGGTTTAGAACCTTCAATTTGGCCTTTAGAACCCATTTTGACCTACATTGAGAACCATGCCCAATTAATAACTTAATTTGGGTTTTTACGCAAATTGACCGGTCAAACAAGGTTTAATATGAAAATGAAATTCACCATCAGATTCCTTAGGTCCTAATTAGTCATGTATAAAAACTTGAGCCTAAGAAGAAACCTCCTTGACCGACTTTACACTCTGGTCCTCATATATTTATTCTTTGGCCCTCAACTTTTGAACCCTCGCATTTTGGCCCCTAACTCTCCTTCGTTCTTTGCAATCAGGTCCCTCCTGCAAAACCTGCCAGCACCATGCTCCGGCGACCTTGCGCGGAGCATGGAGCCGCGCAGGGTGAGGTGGGGGACCTGGCAAGTAAACCGGGGGTGCCCTGCGTCGTCAGCCGTCGCAGGGACACCCCCCTGGTCATTGTAACCCACCATACCGGCCGTGCGAACGCACGGACGGTATGGGTTCTTGTTTCCGGCCATCCTCCGGCGAGGGAGACACGTCGTCTCCCTCCGCCTTCCTCCCTGTTTGATCCCTATAAATACCCCCCGTCGCTCCACCGTTCTTCGCAGCCTGGATCTGACGGAGAAAATCCCCAACTTTCTTCTCTTCTTCCTCCGGCAGACGCTCACCAGCTCCGACGGTTTCCTCCCCCTCCACCTCTTCGCTCTGCCGCAATACCAGCAGCAGAGACTTCCTCCCCTGCTCTTCCTGCGCCACGCCGCACCCAGCTGGCGCCTCTCCGGCTCTCTGCTCGCCGCCGCCCCTTTCCCTGAGCATCGTCTTCTCCGGCGACAGTCGATACGACTGTCGCCCTGTTCCTCCCCCTTCGTCCCTGCAAGTAAGCTAGAGCTACTCCCCTTCTCCTCCTCTTTCTTTCCCCGCTTTCAATTTATTCAATTAAGCCCTCTACCGACCCTGACCACCTCACCCCCTTCGCCTCCGACCACCCTCCGGCAAGCCGCTCCCATCACCTCAGCAACCCACACGGCTCGCCGACCCTCACCGAACCTCTGCCTCATCACACTGAGCACCCCACACCCCTCCACTGCCACTCCACACCTCCGTAACACTCCCCCGAACAAACCCATTCCTCCGGTTGCAGTCCGACCCAGGGCTGCCGCCAGACACCTCCTTGCGGCCTGCAGCGTAGCTCCTCACCTTCGCCGTGCCACGGCGAAGGTTCCCCAGTGGTTTGATCAGGCCGCGAGGCCATATTCGTGTCCGACAGGTTTTGAGGTTCGACCGCCATTAACGCACATTGAAGCAGCTTCTCCCGCGCTCCAGGCTTGAGGACTCCAGGTCTCCAGCTGCTGCGGAGTACGGGGAGTCTTGCGAAGGCAGCCAGCCAGCAACCTATGCAAATAGAAGCCGCAGCTGCAGAAGCCAGGCCGCGGTCTCCCAGCAGGCGCACGCGAGGAACGGTCTGCGTTTAGTCCCACATCGGTAAGCCTCACACCCGTTCCACTGTTTAAATTGATTTCGTGCACTAGCCTTATTGCCTCAGTACACGGGGTGAGGTCCCCTTACACCCGCCCGGTTACCCGGTCTCGTCCGCGCTCACACCCCGCGGACCTGACCCGACCCGACTTAGACTGACCTGCACTCCTCGCCCACCACGCACGCCGGTGGGCCTGGACCCGGGCGTGACCCGAACCCGATTACCTGGTAGCTCTGGGAGAGCTTTCCCAAGAGTGGTTTCAGAGAGAAAGAGAGACGCGGGGGGGGAGGGTAGAGTAGGTTTTGCCTCTGACGAAAAACTCTGAAGTGTGCAGGCACAGGCGAAGAAGAAGACCCGCGGAAGAAGAAGGAGCTGCACTGTAGCAAATGCATAGTTAAGTCGTCTAAGCACCAGGTCAGACGACGGAAGGTCAGCAGCCAGAGCAGGAAAGAAGGCAGGCTGAAGAAGAAGGAAGAGCAACGGCCAAAGCAGAAGAAGAAGAAAGGAAGACTTAGTAGCTGAAGGCAGAAGCTCTGCAGCCATAAAGAAGAAAAGGGAAAAGAGAAAGGGTCACCATAATTGCAGAAAAAGAAGAAGAGAGGTCAAGGCAGAAACCAAGGAAGAAGAAGAAAGAGATCTGAAGAGGAGCATCACCTCTGCAGAACAAAGAAGAAGAACAAGGAGCTCTGAAGAAGAAGAACATCACCAAAGCAGGAACAGCAGGAAGAAGAAGAAGAGCATCACCATTGCAGAAGAAGAACATCACCTCTGCAGAACAGAGAGAAAGAAGGAGAGCTAAAGAAAGAGAGAAAGAAGAGCATCCCCTCTGCAGAACAAAGAGAAAACAACAAAATTCTTTCCCTCTCTCTTTCATTTTGTAAAAGAAACATGTATATCTCTAGAATACAACTTGCTCCCTGAGTTCGACCTCGGGAACTCTTTTATTTTCCGAGTAAAAAAATTATATTTGAAGTGTTGGTAATAACCGGCTTTACTACAACGTTATAACAAACAATAACCCGGTTGAAACTAGCAAACTCCACTTAGCACCTTTTAAGATTCAACTTTTGGTATTTTCAAACAAGTTTTGTTGGCACAACGGGTTTTGAAAGCACAGGTGAAGATGTTTTCCTTTGAAACTTAGAAGAATGTGGAGTGCCTGGTAAATCCCTAAGAGTTGAACCTATGCGACCACTACTTGATGATTTGATTTTAATTGAACTGGTGCGGCCCAATCAACTCAAATAACTGGCCTGCTGCACCACTTAATTAGGCACACAAGTGATTACCTAGTCTAATTTCTACTCAATTATGTGTTTGGATGTGTGTACCGGTTCCAAAGATCGATTTACCGGTTGAATTTGAAAATCAGATGAGGTTGTGTACCTCTGTGAGATTTTTTAATTTTTTTCTTTTTAAATGTGGAGGTTGAGGCGAGCGTAGGTGTCAAACAAACAAACAAAACTTACCTTAGAGTTTATAAGAACACCTAGGTTGATTCATGTTTGTGTTATTACGTGGTGGAATGAAAACTAATGGGTTGGAGGTTGGGGAAAACTTACAAAACCTTTAACAGCACTTTACTCCAACCTACCGCTTTTGCTTGTCACAAAAGAGTACCTGTAATCACAATAAGAAAGGAGAAAAGTGAGGTAAATGATTCGTAGTTGGGAAATGTGAAAAAAAAATCAAAGAGCATCGCCTCCCCGGTAACAGCGCCAAAATGTTGAAACGTTGAAGTACTATGCTATCGAATTTAGTTTTGAAAACCTGTCATTGCAGTTTGAATAGCGAAGAACTCGTGTTCAACAAATAAAAATATGGAGTCAAACTCAGGGAGGCAGATGTTTGATTAAAAACAAGCATTTGTTTTATTTCTCACAAAACAGAATAGCTGGTTGAAAACTATCTATCTATTTAACAAATAATAAATACAAGAGAGAGAATATTACAAATAAAAGTAAAAAGGATGTAGAATAAATATGGATTTCATTATCAAAAATTCTTCACTACTCATTACGACTATAAAGCGGGAAATGATTACACCAAAAAGTAATAAATCTACTCTAGAAAGCTAGAAAAAGAATGGAGAGAGAGATATCCTCCTTAACGATCGCTTGGAGGATGAGCCGGATGGGACGACGCCTAGAAGACGGGGAACGGAGCAGGAAGGAGGATGAAGCAGGAAGAATGGGAATGAAGCAGGACATTGTCATCATCGCGGGATTCGCTTCTTGAATGTAGAGAGTGGACAACCGCAGGATGCTCCACGAAGGGGGACGAAGGTGGAAAAATTGAGATTTTTACTCTAGAGGAGCATCCTGGGTTTGGGACAAGCTCTTAGAGCTTTGGAAGAGGTGAGAGAAGAGAAGAAGGGATGAGAAATTGTTATGGAGGGGGTCACCATTTATAATTGCAAGGAGTGAGGGCATTTTGGTCATTACATTTTGAAAATCTTTAATTAAGGACCATTAGTGATGGATAAATCCATCACTAAAGGACTGAACGTGGCCTTCGTGGGTGGCATGCATGCGCTTGCTCGCCTCCTCGTGCCTTAATGCATGCCCACGTCCATCTGATCTTTGTTGTCCGATGGTGAGATCGAACGGTTGAGAACTCTCCTCACCACGCCTCAATCGCGTGCCTTGTGCGTGAGATCCTGGGACATGCGAGGGCTTTAGATGGTGTGTTCAGCCAATTGGATGATCTTGACCATCCGCCACCGATCACACAGCTCCTCGCGCCCGCGCACCCGCTCCAATTTGAGGCGCCCGTGGCTCGATCCCGCGCCTCTTCCCCTCATTAAGGTGCTCGACCAATGTGCTACGGGCATGTTTGTGTCGAGCGCGCAACTCAAGTGCGTGCCTCGCAACCATTGGATCTTGATCCAACGGCGAAGAAGCGCTGGCCTGAAGTGCTTCAGCAGATGCGTGTGGCCAGTTGGGCAGCCATGATGGTGCCACGTGGCGCCATCTTAGCTGTCCATCTTCTGAGTGATGTAGATGGTGCCACGAGTATTGAATTGGATCGATTTTCACACCGTTAGGTTGCGATCGTTGATCTGAACCCATCCATGTGGTCGGATTTATCATCTGAAGTGTGGATTAACAGCATCTTGGCCCTTGATCTTCTAGGTTCCTCAATCTCTATCTGATGCTAGGATATCCGATTAGGGTGATCTTGGAGTCGTTGAACTCCACTCACCACCCTGATCAGATCCGTACAGTTCATTCTTCAATATGAGGCCCCGATAAAAAGTTTCCCTGTCCTTGACCATAAAAGAAGATAATTAATCTCTATTTTATTCAGACTAATCTAAACGTAAGATGATGCATGCTATGCAATTTTTATAGTATGGGCAATTCTATGCTTAAGAACACACATAAATAGACATTTTATGTAATATAAACATGTTTACATCGACAAATGACAATGGGGTTTAACCATGGTAACTTTCCAACCATACCTGTGCAATGAAGCGTGGCTTATTTATTTTTTTTGTCCATTTTTGTTTTCCATTTTTTCTTTTCTTTTTTGATGTTTTTCTAATTTGTTTCTTTTTTTCCTTTTTTTTAGCAAGTGGCTCCCTTGATCTAAGATTTACCTAAAGGCAATGAACAAAAAGATTAGGTCATGTGGTTGGGCTCTGGACACCCGGCTATGAGGGGTTACTCACAGCAACATGCCAGGCATACCACCCTAGAAAGTTTATTAGCTACCTAATTTCTGTTAAGACCGTCGGAGTAGTGAGTTAGTGCAAAATGTGGGTAGATGCTTAGACAATAAGTCCTCTCAAATTAGAGGGTGGGTTGATTAGTTGTGTACTTATCACCCAACTTATTAACGAAATTAAAATAAACTTAAAGCGACAAGGTTTCGAGAAACATGTCAAAATTTTAGTGGACACTTGGGGTAATTAAGCGCAAAGGCCTGAAGAGCCTAAGTGTTTTGGTCCTATCATATTGTTTCCTAAAGTCAAAAAACACCTTATGCCTATGTTCTCTTTTCCTAGTTCCCAGTCTTTGATATTTTTCTTTTAAGGAAAATAAAAAGAAATAAATTTTACGCAATATGGAGCTAACAAAATAATTTAGAGATAAATATATCCAACCCCATATGCCAAGATAATGCAATGTAGTCATTGTATGAAAAAGGCATGAAATAGTAATGGAATAAAAAGGATACCACCTGAAGTCCATGATGATTCCAATCAGTTCTGAATAGAATATAAACATCTACTGAATTTAGTTCCTTCAGCTAAGCACATGATGGTAATGCCATCATTCATCATAGCTAACTTAATTTAGTTGGAATCAAGTAATAAATGCTCCTGAATGATCATCTGAGAGCCACAATTCCACTCAGATCAGATTTGAGAAGATAAGAAAATATGGTTAATTCTATTGTTTTAACAGTACATCACAAATGCAATGTAGCCATAGGGTTACATAGTAGTTAATTTAAGGTTAAATGAGCATAAAAGACTAATAAGTGGGCTCACACTGGTAGAATCAGGGTTTCACACATTTAAAGGGTGAAAGCAACACTTAAAACTCTAATTATCAGCTACACTTGAATTGAAAGGGTTCAGGTCAGGATAAAATCAATCTAAACGTTCTAAAAATTATGGAAAAATATTGTATGAGGTTTTGTACCTTTGGTTTGACCCTCTGAACAAATTTTAACCTAAAATAGAGATTTAGACGAGAATTTGCCTAGACTTGGGCTCCTATGCAATTTACCCAACCAAATGTGATCAAAAGTCAAATCCAACTTCACCATTAGATTCCCTGGATTGAAATTAGGTTAATGCCAAATTTGGGCCCAATCAAAGTCCATCTTGGCCTAGTTTGCATTTTAGCCCCTAGAAACTCTCTTTCTTGTATTTAGACCCCTAGGTCTCAAGTTTATTACAGAAAGACCCCAAAATTTCTTGTCATCTTTGAGAATAGGTCCCTACCACAATTAAAGATCTGAATAGGATCAAACCAAAATATGGCAACTTCAATCTCATATTGCTCTTAGATTTCTTGATCAAATCCCTCCAAATTTCAAGGGATTGATCAGGAAGAGAATCCCTTCCAATTGGACCAAATCCTAGGTCCTGATTCGAATCATGGAGCTCAGGCAAACTCAATATTTTTAGAAATCAAAAGCTCTTTGAAGTCCTACTTTCTTGCGAGAATTCTTCCTAGTTGAGCTCAAATCCAAGCTCTATATAAGCCCTACGACGTTCCACGATCAAAGGCATCCCGGTTTAGGCCAAGAATTTTTCTTCCTCCTCAAACTCTGGCCACCTCCATTGTGGCTCTGGCGAGCCTCTACCTCCTCTTCATCAGGCCACTCAACAGTCAAATCAAGCAACCCTCCGCCTTCCTTACCTTCCTTCGCTCCTCGCCAGCCATAGTAGGAGTCGCCTACCCTCTCCTCCTCGTCTTCCATCAGAGGATTCATCTTCTCCATGTTTGGGAAGCCACGTTAGCACGGAATGCTTTCCCCCTTCAACCAAATAACTAGCCCTTTCTGTCCCTTTTATTCTTTAGGTTAGGTTTAGCACCATAGGACCTACATTCGACCACCATACCATGCTCTCCCCCTCTGTCTTCCCTAACTCTGGCCAAGCCTCCGACGTGGTCGCCCCATCACTACGCTACACCAAACAATGCACCACCTCTTCCTACACCTTCGCCTCTCCTCCTAGACCAAAAGCCCTCAAGAAATTGAGGGCTTTGGTTCCTATTTTGGTCAGTCTAATGGCCCCTCTCTCCATCACCTTCTCCGACACTGACCGATCACCATGCAAATGCACACACCAAATCACCTCCACCTTCACACTTGCCATGGTCCAGAGAAGCTTCCTAGATATTCTGATTGGGCTGCTAGGCCATATTCTTGAGTTTCAGGTGTCACTATACCTCTGTTGCCATTGTCGTCTTCCTCGAAGCCATCCGCCTCTCTTTAGTTGCCATCCATCTTGATACAAGGACCACTCAACATGACCTGACCTTGCAAAGGCAATTGCACCTTCAATTAAGTGAAAATGAAGAAACTGTTGTAGCAACACCAATTCGTGGGAGAATCAGCTGCTCTAGCACACGAAGGGAGCATCTCAGATAGTCCCACCAATGGGATTCTTGAATTTTTTCATGCATATAACGAATTTGCACTGATAAAGTGTTGCCTCAGTGCACGTGGTGAGGTCCCTCTCACTCATGTGCACACACCTTGCCAGCGGTCATGTGTCCGCAGGCCTGGTCACTATTCTTTACCCGATTACCCGACTCGTTTACTCACCCAATTCGAGAAAGAGAAAATGAATGGAAAATCTGATGGGGGAGGGGGTGGTTTTGCACTATAGCACCTCGGGATTCATACCAAGCACTTGGGCAAATTTTGAGGTCACCTAGGTTGTTAGTTTAAGCCATCTGAGCCTCATATCTAACATCTAATTTGAGTCACTGTGGAATTATTGAGGTCTAAGTTGACATAAATAAGTGGTTTAAAGTCACTATCGAGAAATTGAATTAGCTTGAGATTACTATTGACACTGGGATTCATGCCTGATTAAGGAGATCTAATTGGTGGGTCAAACAACCTTCTTTGAGACTTCCATTTATATTTTTGTCCCATTGATTTTGAGATACAATTTGATACTAATTGAATATCTTTTTGAGTAGATTATTTATTCATTTCATATCTTTTTTATAATTTATCATTATGATCATTTATTAGTACTTCGATTAGTAGATTGAATTTCATATTTGCTCCCTGCGAACGACCATAGAACTCATAATTTTCGAGCACTTATAAGTTTAAATGTTGTCTATTTGATTTTCGTCACTATACTATGATGCATTTTACTCTCACTAAACTACGACGATCTTCGAGCACCACAACAGCACATTCCTCAAATATTAATTATATACATTGAGGCTGCAAGAGTAGAGTTTCCAAGCCCCAAGATATGGGTCCCAGAGGGTAGGAGTAGGCATTCCAAAGAGGTGATAAATGAAAGTGGCAAGCTGATGGTGTAAGGAGAGCTCGAATGGCCTTCATTAGGAGTTTTGATGAATTAGTATAGGGGAGGTATAGGTGGGTGTGAGATTTGTGCAATGGTTGGGAGAAAAAGGACTATGAGGTTTTTGTAAGGTGTTAGGGGTTTGTAATATATTCAAGTGTGTGTACTCTAGAATGCTTATGTTCATAATTAACCCAAGCTTCCTAAGAGTTTCTCCCTAAATTTCAATTTCATCCTCAATATTTGGGTGCTTGTTCTGATTTCTTGTTTTCCACCCACAATGTGAACATCAAACTTTAAAAATTCAAGAAAGGATTTTGTTGGGTTTTTAATTGATCAAGTGAATCTTCCAACAAGCTTTCAGCTTGAAGAATATTTCTCTTGTAAGTAAAATCCTCATCCTAGTGTGCCATAGTTGGTTGCATGTCATTATTATCCTCAATTATTCCTGCAACCTTGTGATTTTCTTCCCAAGTTTGGGTGAGTTAGCCATTAAAGGGGTCCTCTGATGTGTGTATGGTCATCACCTCCTCTATTCTTCCAAGCTCCTTAATCAATCCACACTTGATTTTATTCTTCTTTGATGCCTCAAAATTATTAAATCGATTCATTTTATTCCCAGAGGGAATCTTTATATCTCTTGATTCATAATCAATCCTTGCCTTGGAGGTGGCTAAGAAAGGTCTTCCCAAAATGATCGAGGTGTGGTTGAGCTGTTTTGGTGCTTCCATGTCAAGGACAATGAATCAAGAAGATAATGGAAATCATTGACCTTACCTAAAACATCTTCCGAAAGACCCCTTGGTTTTGTAATTGATCTATCAGCCAACTGTAAGGTTATGTCAGTTTTTTTCAGGTATGAAGTGTGGTAGGGATCACATTAATCGAAGTACCCAAGTTGAGGAGGGCCCAATCAGAAGTAATGTTTCCTATTATGTAGGAAATCAGTGGAGCTCCCAGGTCCTGCTTCTTGGGGGGTAGCTTATTTAGGATTAAAGTACTTGTGTTATCTGACAAGACTACCCTCCTAGTGTTTTTAAATTCTACCTTACGATTTTCTTTATAAGAACTCAATAAAGGTCTAGTGTAGGCGAGAAGTGCTCCAATAGTTGTAAGGAGTAAAATGATTGTCAATTTAAAAGCTTGTACCAAAGATATCCTTTCCTTCAATTTCTCCTCTGACTTTTTGTCTTTTCCGACACAACAACATACTCCCGAATCAGATTCTGATCTTTTGTTGATCACATTCTTCATTGCAAGTTTATAATTCTTATTATGGGTCCTAATGGAATTGACTTAGGGATGGGTGGGACCCTTGTGTCTACTACCACTCCACAAGGTGATTGTGTTTGTAGTGTCAAGGTGTTGTTGGTTTGTGCCTTGGGGAGGGTTGGGCAAAACAGGAGACTCCCGGTTAATTATGGTAGGCATTTGAGAGATTGGGGCAGCCTGATAGATAGCATGAGCTTGAGCATGTGACTCCCTACCGTTACCAAACCCTTGAGACCAAGTGCCTCATTTATACACAATTCTAGGGTTTGGTACCAGTTGAGATCCAGGCTCCTAATTTTATGCACTAAAGTCCATATTGCAAGATGTCCAGTGATGTTTTCATTTGTTGCATGAGTTGGAGCATTGACCCTTGATTTCTGCCATCTTTAGGTTCAAATCAGCTTGCCTGATTGGTAGTTGGGCATTCCATATGGGCTGATTGACCTGATTTGGGGCCATCTGAGTATATAGATGATCCTGACGCATATGTTTTTGTGGTACATAGTTGTTGGGTCAAGATTGGGTCCACTGGCCCTAATCATTCCAAGAGAAGTTAGGGTGATTTTTCCAACCAGAATCATAGGAATTCGAGTACAAGTTAAACCTAACATTCTCCTGTACTGCATAAGCATCCCCATAAGGTGAGGATGAAGAGAAAGAAGACTCGAAAAAATTAGGCTCAAAGGCCCCAGTTTCGAACCCGTAGGGTTCCGAGAAGTGCTGGCTAAAAGGTAGAACCAACTCGAGTTGGTTCAAAAACTCTTATCCTATAGAAGATTGTGAAGAATGGAACCCCGAGCTTTAGGATTGAGTAGATCTAGAAATATTAGAGTTTTTGGCCATCCACTCTTCCATTCACATAGCAAGTAGATCCACCTTATCTAATTTATAGCAGATCAATTCCATAACAATTGTATGAAAATCTTGAACATCATTGGCATTTGATCTAGTTTGTTGGGATCAGTTGAAGGTTTCCATGGAGGCATGGTTTATAGAGTTGTTGCTCATTTCCTTGAACAAGTCATGTGCACTATATGCATTCTTGTCGAGGAAATTGCCTTCGCAAGAAGCGTCCACGTGATTACGTAGTTGATCATTCAACTCGTGCTAGAAAATCTACACGATCTACCATTTAGTCACCTCATGTTGTGGACACTTCCACAACAGATCCTGGAATCATTCCCAAGCCCCAGGAAACAGTTGCCTCAGCTGCTAGGCAAAAGTGGTAATCGCCTATCACTGAACATTGGTCTATCCACTTGGGAAGAATTTCTTTAGGAAGACTGATTTCACTTCTGTCCAGGTAGCGATTAGTCTTCTAACGGTATGGTATCAATGTGTGGCCTTTGATTGTACGGCAATCATGCAACCCAAAACACTTGAATTAAGCTAGATTCTAGCATAACTTAGGGACAATGCATGCATAAGCATCGTAACTTGCATGATGGTTAGATTAATTAGCTACATAGATAAAATCATCAATTTATCTACTAATGAGAGATGATTTTAATCACAGATGATTTGAACTGATGGATGACAAATTAGATCATACAGATCTGACAATGACGACGATGCGAGTCCAACACATCTGAAATCGTCTCGATCAGATAACTAGAGCATCGTGTGTAGTCCATAGAAGAATAAGAGACCACCAAGCTAGAGGACAAAGATCCAAGCCCCAGATCAAAGATCTGACTGCACGGATGGATCTAGATCAACGATCACAGTCTAACGGCACAAAAATCAACCTGATTAGAGGCCTACATCACTAAATACAAAGAAAAGAAGATGGACGACCACGATGGTGCCACGTGATAGCATCACAATTGCCCCCTCATCGCCACCTGCTGAAGGGGCTATTTGGGAGATTAAAGTGTCTCATTGTAGTAAAGTCTCCGAAATAGCTCTTCAGCAAATAAAATTTATAAACTCAGATATCGAGAAATGAAGTCCGAGGTCGAACACAGGGAGCAAGTATTGTAATTCACGCACTAATCAAGATAAATATGTAAATGAGCACAAGAAATCAAGCACAATAATGATATTCAATGAATGATAACTACTTAAAATTGATATTCAATGTATAACATATGAGTATTTCAAGACTTTAAGTGGACAAGAAGATAATTAAGATAAAATAATAGTGATTTAGATCACCAAGTGTTAGCCTAATCACATGTATATTAATTATTCAAATGATGCTAAAATAGTTTCAATCGTGCAACTTAGATACTTAAATGTTCCAACAGTATTAGCATTAAACCTAAATCAGACGTCTAGCAGGTGTATCAAATGACTTAACTGTCGCCTGCTGCACTAACTTCTAGTTTCTTCTTCTTTTTCTTCTTCTTCAGGCGCGACTCTCTTCTCTTCTATCTTGCTTCACCTCTTCCTCTTCTTCTCCTTCTTTGGCATGAGTCTTATGCCTTAGCTTCTTCTTCTGCTTCTTTGGCTCGAGTCTTATACCTTAGCTTCTTCTTCTGCCTTTCCTCTTCTTCTTCTCAGCTCTTCTTTTCTTCCTTAGCCTTTTATTCTTTCTTTTCCTTTCTCTTCCCCAGCATGGCCCCTCTTCTTCTTTCAAGCTCTCACAATTAAGTGTTCGACATGGTTAAGCATCAGAGAGCAAAACCCTCCCCTCCCCCACTCTCTCTCTCTTTTTTCTTTCCTTTCTCCTCTTCTCAGATAATCAAGTTGTAATCGGGTATTCGGATATATGTACCCAGGTCCAAGGCTGTAGGCGTGGGTCGTAGCCGAGGAGTGAACAGTCATAGGTCAGGTCGGGTTAAGTGCGAGTGAGCGAGGACCTCACCCACAAGTGTTCGAGGCAGTAAGCCCAGAGCAGAAAAATAACTTATGCGGCATCAATTGCTCCTAATCCAATGATGTAGGACTATATCCCATAGCTTTCATTCATGTGAGCCTACAGGTGAAGATGTCCTCACTTGGAATGGCAGTAGGTGGTATGGTCTCCAATTGACCACCTAGTAGTGATCTTGGAGCAAGTCTGCACGACCTAGAAATGTGACCTGGGGCGAGCATGATCGTGAACTCAGCTCCAAGCTTGCTCGAGTTTCCTCTTTAATAGCGGTGAAGGCCAAAACCTAAAAAACATACAAACAACCTCATGGCCACATTAAACTTACTCAGGAAATTTGCCATGGTGTGGTGAGCGTGGTGGCGATGGTTGTGTGGTGCGAGAGTGTGTGTGAAGGTCGATCAGACTCTAAGATGGTGGTGCGGCAGTAGGTTGGTCAACGGAGGTCGTGAGTGCGTGGTTGATGAAATAAGTATGGGGATTTTGATGGGCGTGATGTGGCAGAGGTGTAGAAGGTTTCGACGAGGTGTGTGGTGTGGTGGAATGATAGGAAACCCTCACCGAAGTGGTGGCCAAAGGAGAGAACGATGATAGCATGCATGTTGGTCGAGGATTGTTTTTGGTTTTTGAATAGGGGAAACTAATCTAGGAGACTAAGGGAACTAATCTAACCTACTTTAAAGGACAAAAGGGGTAGGATTGGCACCAGTTGTGGCTCGCCAGGGCCATGGAAGGTGAAGTTCTCTGGTGGGGGACAGCGAGGATAGGAGGGACACGGTGTCTGCAAGTACCACAAGATGCAGACGATCATGGGGAAGAAGAATCCACCCACTATTTTTTGTGAGGGTGGATGAGGAATGTGGAAGAAGGGGCTCACCAAAGTTGGTGGAGGTGGAGGTCGGGAAGAGTGGAAGAAGGGAGAATCGGCCTCCAAACCAAGCTGAGAGAAGGTTGTGCACAGGGTCTTTTATAGGCCATTGGGTCGAGCTTCAAGCTTGGAAACCAATCTTGAGAGCTTTGCAAATCATGAAATAGGTTTAGGACTTCCAAGAATTTGCATGAACCCTTGGATGAATTAGGAAGGTCGTGGAAGAGCTCAGATGAAAGGGGATCTCCTCGGGAGTCTCCCTTCCAATTTCGGAAGGGTTTCTCCATGAAATCAGGGAGATGTTCCTGATTGATGATCAGCTCTAGGTGGGTTCACACAGCCATGGTGGCAGGGACCTGTGTGTGAAGAAGAGGAAGAAGTTGGGGGGTCCTTGCAAAGAATTCAAAAGTTAAGGGTATGTGTGTAAGAGAAAAGAGTTAGGATTGAAATGTAAACTTGGTTAAGGTGATCTCTGATTAGGCCCAAATTTTGGTACAAACCTAATTTGGACCAAACGAATCTGATGGTACAGTTGGATTTAGGTTTTGATCAAGTTTGACTAGGTAAATTGTGCAAAGGCCCAAATTAGCTCAACTATCTATCTCAGACTGTTTTAGGTGAAAATGTGTTCTGATGGTCAAATCAAAGGTACCAAACCTTATCAAATATTTTTCTATGAATTTTAGAAAGTTTAGATGAATTTTATCGTGGACAAAACCTTTGTTAATTAAGAAGATCTGTTTTTAGGGTTTCAGATGTCCAATAATTCTCGAAATGCCTAAAAACCCATTTCTGTCTGCATGAACCCACTTGTTAGACATTTATGACCATTTAACCTTTAATTAACCCCTGAGAAACCCTGTGATTGCTTTGCAATTAGGATATGCTGTTAAAATCATAGATTTACCCCTATTTTCATGTTTAGCTCTTAGAAAGGATATGCAATGAATTATGATCTTCTGGCGGTTATGTAAGAGTACTTATCAATGGATTTTGACTAATTAAAGCTAGATAAGGCTGATGATGAAGTTATCATCATACCCCTATGACTAACTTTTGCTAATCCCTTAGCAAAATCTTATGAAAGTAACCCAAATACTAGAGCATGCTTTTGATGTTCAAAGTATTGATTTTTTTCTTCTTTTTAGAAATTAGGTTAGAATGCTAATAGTAGCCCTAGAGGTACTCAAGTACCAACCAAGACCCAGACCTGACCAACTTTAGCCTCAGTCTATCGCGAAGGTTTTGAAGACCCATGGAAACTATCCTAAGGTTCGTTGGACCCAACGGTTAAAGCACCTGTGCATGTAACATTATTAGTCTTGGTTCAGTTTGCAGTACATTTTTGTAAGAGAGTGAGATAGGAGAATTTTTGCATTTTTGGAGAATTTTCTATCTCTTTTACTTTTCTTTATTTCTAGCTTTGGATTGGCTCAAAAACACTGTCTGTATCAAATTCCTAGTCCCCACCATCAATCCTTGCAGGGTCCCTGGCAGTCAATGCTTCTAGATAGCATCGCCCATGGCAACCCCCAGAACCCTAGCTTTCGACACTTCAAGATAGTACTGCCCATGGCACTCTGCAGCTAAATTCAGGCCCTGGCAATCGACATTTTAAGATTATCCCACCCGTGGCACCTGAATCAGCACAAGGTGCTTAGATGGCCCTGGTAGGATATTTACATGTCCTAAGAGACAAGCACCGAGGAGACAGTATGTTATTGCGCATCTTCGAGGGGAATTTTCTGCCTCTCTGCGTCGAGAACTCGTCCAAATCAACTTGTGTTGATAAGCTGCTCCTAATCTAGGTAGCTTTTTTCTTCAGAATAGAATAAATGTAATTTGAGTGATTTTGATTAATAAGCACACTGAACCTGACTTGTGTGTGGATTGGGGTGCTTAGCTTACTAAGTCCTGCAAACCAGAGGTCAGTTAACGAGGCCGAATAATCCCTAAGCCTTAGATATAATACATAAGCTTCTCATTTTCCTCAACCTCTTGAGCACTATCCAGATCTTAATGGATACTTGAATTCCTAAGCTCTAAAGTAAGCCCAAGAGGCTTAAGATTAGCACTCATACTAATCTTTTTGTTACTTTGTTATTCTAGAACTTAATTTTTTTCTTTTGATTTTGGTCTAGGATTTAAGTAGATTCCATAATCATTTACTAATGACTCATTTTTTTGTTTCAAATTGTTACTCCTTTTAGACATTTAAAACACCTCCTCTTATCCTCCTCAAGAATGATATGCAATTATCTCTCAAAATTTCCTCCCCTTTCTCCATTTTTTTGTTCTTTTTCAATTTTTATTATTTTGGTCTATTGAATGAGTAATTTTTTTGTGAGAACCCTTCAGAAACTTAAATTTTAATGTGTTTGCACTTTAACAACCTCCCATGCCTATGTTTTATAATGTCCTCATTATCAATCAAAGGGTATGAAATCAGTTTGGGTTCAAGGATTTGAACAGGGTCAATAGGTGAGTGAATGGGTCGGGATGACTGTTGCAAACGATTTCAAACTCTGGTAAGAATACCAAAGGTGGAGTCGGTTGTTCCAAAATTGAACTATGAGTGTAGTAGACGTGAAGCTCAAAAGGATAATTAGAAGGATCTAGGATTTTTTTTGGAATGACGGGTTGCCTCCTGTTAAGTGCTAAATTCAATTCCTTTAGCTGAGTAAAAAATGGTCATGGAGGAGTGGTCAAATCAGCGGAGTTTTGTAGAACAAGGACCTTGATCAAAAGCTTGGTTGGTCCAACCAAGTGCTTGTTTAGAACAACAGGCTAATGATGCAGCCCAAACCCAATTAGTCTAGTGAGTTGATGGATGTGGATCAAGAGATATGGTGCCCATGAGATACTTTGTGACTCAGAAGGATGTGGAAATAAAAATCTAGGGTTTAGCTGATTCGATTCAGCCTGATCAGAGTAGGGATCCTTAATTGCAAAAGAGTCTTTTGAGGATGTAGGAACCCTACAAGAGTGATTAGGGAAGGATGGGATGTGATTATCAGTCTGATTAAAGTTCGAAACCCGATCAAAAGATGGAGAATCATATGCGATCGAATCATCGAGAGGAGAATCATAGTAGAAATTGATTCCAGTGATGGGTCGGGGTTAGGATCAAATTTGAGAAGGTTCTGTATGTAGTGTAGAAGAGATGGTTTCTTTCAAATCAATGACCTTAGTGTCAGAATCAAAGGATGAGTTGTAGTCGCTGAGGTCGTAAACCAATTTGAAGTCGTTTGAAAACAACATTTCTCTGAAATCATACTAAGATTCAAAATTGTTGGAGAACTTGCGAAGATCATGTTCTGAACTTGATTCCAGATCAGAGGTTCCACCATAGAAAGAATCAAGATAAGTAGAATCAACAACCTAGCTTGGGTCTAACCTAGTTTCAAATTCTGAGCTTAAAAGAGTGTCCTTATTAGGCATGGGCTCAGGTTCTTGGCTCCTAGGATAGACCCAATCAAGCCCCAACTCCTCCAACTCCTTGGTTTCTGTATCATAAATTAGCGTGACTTCCAAACAATTGATCTATGTCTCTGAGGAAGTTGGAGAGGTGTATTCATCAAATATAGCCCCAAAATCGTAATTGAAATTCAAAATCTAACTTTCATCATTTTGGGCCTCATGATTATCCCAAATAGGCTCGAATCTAGATTTTAGGTTAATGGTAAGGGTTATATCACTAGGATCTAGGTTGTGCTCTCTTGGGATGTCAGAATCATTCTTGAGAATCAGCTTAATAGGATAAGGCTCAAGATTTACATTCGCGAGAATGTCTATGTTAAGCTCATCATCATAGGTGTCAGGGAAATCTAAGCATGGTGAACCAGGTTCTTGATTTTCTAGGGTTGGCTCGAAATCGGGAACACCTACAATTGGATCCTCCCTGCCCTCATTAAGATCAGGAATGTCAATTGCTATGAAATTTGAATATGAATTCATTTGGGTTGGGGGTCTACTATAACCTTGATTCTCGAATCCAGGATTTGAGAAATTATGTCGATCACTAGTATTGCTCGAAGGTGTCCCAATATCCTTTGATGGGTATTTTTGATTAATGCCTTCATATAATGCATCCAGTGCTATACCATGTGCCTTCATGCGATCTTGGTGTTTCTTTAAAAGTATGGGGTTTGACCAACATTGTAAATACTAATTGTAATGTAATGTCCTCAATTTAAAATATTCTCGTAAGAGATCATCCTGGGTTGAACCACGTATCATTCGGGAAATGATTATCTGAGTATGGTTAAAAATGAATTTTGATGTGTTATTAACCTGAATCTTCCTAAATGGATTTGAGGATCTAGAATACTCTTCATGATGTTTGTAAGCATCCTCAATCATTTTCTCCTTCATGCTCATTTGGGACTCAGGTTTCCTAAACACTTTTCCTAACATGTCATGTTGCATTTTGAATCAAGTGGTGGAATCAAGATTTAGAATCAAACTCAGGATCAGATTGAAGTTGATTATCAGATTAGAAATCCCTAAGAAAATCTAATAAGGTCTCTTTGGTTAAAAACCTAATGACCTTCCTGTGTGTGTGCTCTACAGAAAAGATGAGGGAATGGGTGTTATTTAGACCCAATCAAGGCACCCAAAAATTTTTGGATGACTAAGGAAGTTTCGAGGTGGATGATACCTCTGAATCAGAAATCCGTGCACTCGAGAAATAACTAGGTAGCCAGGAAGGGAGAACCCCGTAAAGACCTCTACATGGTAGAGCATCCCCACGGGTTATAGCATTTCCCTCACCCGACCTTCCTTGTCTCTACGGTTCCATGTAGGCTAGAATGTATGGACTTAAGTCCTTAAGTTTACTAATTTTAGCCTAGTTTGTGCCTTAAATTTCACTTGATTAGAAGTTGATTTGACTTGTGATCAAATTTGAAGGTTAGTTTGCCCACAAAGTAGACCAACTTCACCTGACCTCCCCTAAAGATGGCAGAATGAAATCTAGGTCAAGACCTAGAAATGACCCTAAATTGACTCTCAGGTTATCAGGTCCAAGATTCTAGGGTTAAACTGAAATTAGAGCCTGATTTTTAGGGTTCTTCTTGAGTAGATATTTTCAAACATGGGTATGGGTAACACACAAATGCGGGAGGATTTATTCTCTTTAATGCAATCAAATGTGTACTAGCACTTCAATCCTTAATGTTGAAAACCCTATTTAGCTCTATTTCAAGTCCAATTAAATATCAAAGTGTTCACCTTGGGCTTCAAGCAAGAAGTGTGTTAGCCTAAGGTGATTTAGAAATCAAGCGTAGTCCCTAATAGGTATAGGCAATTTGAGTAGGGAATTCTAAATAGAATCTCCTCAAGCTTTAATCAAATATGAAAATTTTTTTGCAAATCAGGAAAACCTACCTTTTACATGAAAATTTACTAAGAAAATGAGGCAGGTGGTTGCTAATTGATTGTTTCCTTTTTATCTTCCCAAGATTAGGAGGTTGATTAAGGGAAGAACAGAAAAGTTACCTAACCTGGAGTGGTTGAATTACACAAAAGATCGCCTCGTGATGTACCTCGCAAAATGACAAGAAACAAACAAGGGCAAGTTAGTGCTCAAATATAATCAAATAAAATAGAGAAAGCGATGAATTATGCATTGCTCCCTAGCAATGGTGCCAAAAAGTTGAAGGCGCTATTTGGGGGATTAAAGTGTCTCATTGTACTAAAGATCCTAAATAGCTCTTCAACAAATAAAATTTATAAACTCAGATATCTAGAAATGAAGTCCGAGGTCGAACACAGGGAGAAAGTACTATAATTCATGTGTTAATCAAGATAAATATGTAAATGAGCACAAGAAATCAAAAACAATAATGATATTCAATGAATGATAGCTACTAAAAATTGATATTCAATGTATAGCATGAGTATTTCAAGACTTTAAGAGGACAAAATGATAACTAAGACAAAATAATGGTGATTTAGATCACCAATTATTAGCCTAAGCACATGTATATTAATTATTCAAATGATGCTACAATAGTATCAACCATGCAACTTAGATACTTAAATGTTCCAACAGTACCAGCATTAAACCCAAATCAGACATCTGGCAGGTGTATCAGATGACTTAATTGTTGCTTGCTACAGTAACTTCTTTCTTCTTCTTCAGGCACGACTCTCTTCTCTTCTGTCTTGCTTCACCTCTTCCTCTTCTTCTCCTTCTTTGGCTCTAGTCTTATGCCTTAGCTTCTTCTTCTACCTTTCCTCTTCTTCTTCTTCACATCTCTTCTTTTCTTCCTTAGCCTTTTGTTCTTCTTTCCTTTCCTTTCTCTTCTCTGGCATGGCCCCTCTTCTTGTCTCAAGCTCTCACAGTTAATGTTAGACATGGTTAAGCATCAGAGAGCAAAACCCTCCCCTCCCCCACTCTCTCTCTCTCTCTCTTTTCTTTCCATTACACTCTTCTCAGATAATCGAGTTGTAATTGGGTATTCGAATATACGTACCCGAGTCCAAGGCTACGAGCATAGGTCACAGCCGAGGAGTGAGCAGTCTTAGGTTGGGTGGGGTTAAGTGTAGGTGAGCAGGGACCTCACCCTCGTGTGTTCGAGGTAGTAAGCCTAGAGCGGAAAAATAACTTATTCGCCATCTATTGCTCCTAATCCCATGATGTGGGACTATATCCCATAACTTTCTTTTGCATGTTCCTGCAGGTGAAGACCTCCTCAATTGGAATGGTAGCAGGTGGTGCGGTCTCCAATTGACCACCTAGGAGTGAACCTGGAGCGAGTCTGCAATACCCGGAGATGCAACGACGGTGAGCATGATAGTGAACTCGGCTCCAAGCTTGCTCGAGTTTCCTTGTCAATAGCGGTGAAGGGCAAAACCTGAAAAACATACAAATGGCCTCACGACCACATCAAACTTGCCCAGGAGGTTCGCCATGGTGTGGTGAGTGTGGTGGAGATGGTTGTGTGGAGTGAGAGCGTGTGTGAAGGTCGATCGGACTTGGAGATGGTGGTGTGGTAGTGGGTTGGTCGACAGAGGTCGTGAGTGCATGGTTGTTGAAATATGTTTGGGGGTTTTGATGGGTGTGATGTGGCCAAGGTTTGTGTTGTGGTGGAATGATAGGAAGAGCTCACCGGAGTGGTGGGTGGAGGTGAGAACGATGATGTCGTTCACGTAGGTCGAGTATTGTTTTTGGTTTCTGAATAGGGAAAACTAATCTAGGAGACTAAGGGAACTAATCTAACCTACTAAGGTGTGGCATTGGTTGTGGCACACTAGCACCGTGGAAGGTGAAGTTCTACAGAGGGGGACAGTGAGGATAGAAGGAAGGAGATGGTGTCTGCAGGTACCACAAGACGTAGACGATCGTGGGGAAGAAGAATCCACCCACTATGTCTATGAGGGTGGACGAGGAAGGAGGAAAGAGGGGCTCGTCGGAGTTGGTGGAGGTGGAGGTCGGAGAGAAGGGAAGAAGGGAGAACCGGCCTCCAAACCAAGCTAAGGAGAGAAGGTTTCCACAAGGATCTTTTATAGACCATTGGGTCGAGCTTCAAGCTTGGAAACCAAGCTTGAGAGCTTTGTAAATCAGGAAATAGGTTTAGGACTTCCAAGAGTTCACATGAACTCTTGGATGAATTAGGAAGGTCATGGAAGAGCTCAGATGGAAGGGGATCTCCTTAGGAGTCTCCCTTCCAATTTTGGAAGGGTTTCTCCGTGAAATCAGGGAGATCTTCCAAATTGAAGATCAGCTATAGGTTGGTTCACATGGCAATGGTGGCAGGGACCTACGTACGAAGAAGATGAAGTTGTGGGGTCCTTGCAAAGAATTTGAAAGTTAGGGGCATGTGTGTGAGAGAAAAGAGTCAAGCACGATTGAAATGTAAACTAGGTAAAGGTGATCTCTAATTAGGCCCAAATTTTGGTACTAACCTAAATTGGACCCATGGAATCTGATGGTGAAGTTGGATTTAGGTTTTGACCAAGTTTGCCTAGGTAAATTCTTAAAAACCCAAATTAGGGCAACTATCTGTCTTAGACTCTCTTTTAGGTCGAAATGGGTTCTGATGGTCAAATCATAGGTACTAAGCCTTATGGAATATGTTTCTATGAATTTTATCTTGAGCAAAACCTCAGTTAATTAAGCGGGTCTATTTTTAGGGTTTTAGATGTCCAATATATCTTGAAACACGTGAAAACCCATTTTTGTCTGCATGAACCCATTTGTTAGACATTTATGACCATTTGACCTTTAATTAACCCCTGAGAAACCCCGTGATTGCTCTGCAATTAGGATATATTGTTAAAACTACAGATTTACCCCTATTTTCATGTTTAGCTCGCAAAAAGGATATGCAATGAATTACGGTCTTATGGTAGTTATGTAGCAGCACTTATCAATGCATTCTGACTAATTAAAGCTAGATATTGCTGATGATGATGTTATCATCCCCACCCCATCCAATGGTCGTGAGCGATGGTGTGTTAATTCGAAAATGCAACCATCTACAGCTATAGCACATTGGGCGAAAGAGGCGCTCGCATTCATCAAGTGCTCGTTCGAGGCACAACGTGCCTCAAATCCTCCACTGAAGCGAGGCGTAGCGCAATTCAACTGTTCGATCACGATCGAGCGGGGATGCCAACCGCTAAGTGGCTCGCTGGATGGAGGTGAAGCTGCACATGCGTGCTAATGCATGATTCGACGCTCAATCTGACGCATGCCTCCTTAACAGCATGAGGCAACGCACATTTAAGCCGTCCGATCAAACGATTGGATGGTTGATGGCGATGATGCATGATATAAGGCTACAACAGCTGAAGGCAAGAGGTCGGGCCACGTGGCCTCTTAAGGAGCGCTCAATCTCCATCAGAGGGTCCTCCTTGCATGCACGGCTTCAGCGACATGGGGCTTTAGTAATGCTTACAAGTGTCACTAAGGGCCCTGCATTTATTTTAAATTCCTTAAAAGACCCTTTTGCCACCAATTTTTACAACTATTAAAAGGCCACCCCTACCACTCATTTTCTCATCCCTTCATTCCTCTCCCTCTTTAAGAGCTAAGAACTCTAGTTGTAAGTTCGCTCTAGTGTTCTCAAGGTATAGGAAGCTTTGCTAGAGCTCCAAGTCAAAATTTTCCACTTCTCGCTACCTTCACGGAACTCTCGCCAACCGTCCTCTCACCCTTATTCCAGAAGCGAATCCCATGACATAGATGCCCTACCTCATCCCTGGTTCTTCCAGATTTGCCCTTCGTCCTCCGTCTTTGCTCTCCTTCTTCCAGGTGTTGTCTGTCTGGCTCATCCTCCAAGCAACCGTCGAGGAGGATAACTTCTCACCCCCTTATCTTTTTATCACTTTCTACAGTAGGTTTCCAGCTTTCTAGCTGTAGAAATTAGTTGTAATGACATTACCTTAGTTATAAAAGGTTGTTTTCTCTCTCTCTATCTCTCTCTCTTATTTATATTACAAGTAGATTAGCTATTTATAATCATTGTGAATGTTTCATTTATAAAAGAAATGCAAAAAAAATATAATTCAGATTTAGAATCAACTTAGCTCCCCGTATTTGACCTAGGACTCTGAGTTTTGGTAAAATTATCTAATTGACATATTTTTGTGCAACAACAATGATGTGTTTCAAACTCAATCTATTTGCATAGAAAATCCCATTCATCATTTTGGCATCATTGTCGGGGAGGCAACAGATCTTGATTATTTTTTTACATTGCTTGCACTTATTTGATTCTAACCTCGCTTGTCTGTCTTCTATTGTCTTGCAGGTACCATGATAAAGAATCTTCGAGTGATAGAAAGGTGTAAAGCGCAGTTGAAGACAACTGTAAGTACTCCTCCATTTTTTCCCCCTCCATAGATTTCATTTCGTCACCCTTATTCAAACCCTAATTAGCCTAGGTGCTCTCATAAACCTAGGCTTAGCTTGGTTGGTTGGTTGCCACCTCCACCCACCTCACCCTCCATATAAAAAAAATCTAAAAAAAACTTCCCACAGAGGTACACAGCCTCTTCTAATTTTTCATAGTCAACTGGTAACCTGATCTTTGGAACTGGTACACTCACTAACATATAATCAAGTAGAAATCAGATTAGGTAACCACTTGTGTGCCTATTTCAGTGGTGCATTAGGCTAATTGCTTGAGTTCTTTGGGCCGCACCACTTCATCTAAAAATAACTCATCAAGTAGCTTGCTCATTAGGGTTAACATTTAGGGTTACCACCAGGCACTCAATCTTATTTTGATTTTGCAGGAAAACATCTTCACCTGTGTTTGCGAATCCTGGTGTGTCTCCTGAACTTGATTGAATTCACCTTAAGTCAAACTCTAAAAGTACTTAAGCAAGATTTGAACTCTAAAATTCACTCATCCAAATAATCTTGCTTGAAAACCTTGGTTGAAAAATCACTCACACATTTCAATCAATCATTAAGGGCACAATCCATTTTAAGAGCCCATCACATTCCAAAAGGCACTAATATCCTAGGCATAATTTAAAATCAAGTAGACATTGCCTTAGGACCCACAAGTCTATTTTAGGATGTTTCTCATACTGTGGTGCGAATTTGTGACATCTACTTTCTCCAGAAAGTGCTATGTTGGGGGCCCTAATTGTCAAATGACTTAACTAGGTAGGGGTTTGGCATAATTAGCAGCCTTCGGGACATGTTCCCCCTACTTCACCAGGCTAACTTAACCAACTTTTGGATTAAGGACAACAAAAAATTCTTGTTGTAGTTTGAATTTATCTTGGAGCAAAGGTCCTTAGGCTACCCAACTTAAGGATAGGCTTGTATTGTTGTCCTACAGGGTTCTATTTTCCAGTCCTTCTGACCCCTTCCTAGTTTATGCTTGGACAGAGGTCACTGAATCCCCACTTGGAAGGAACATTTGATCATTCATGGAGGTGTAAGTTGAATTTTAATCCACTAGATCCCATGGCTGATCCACCACCTCCTCTACCTCAGAATCCGCAAGAGATGTTGTAAAGGAAGTAGGAACAATTGCAGCAAATGCAAGAATGGTTCCAACGAATGCTTGTCAGGGCGCTCAGCCCTGGAAGGATTTTTATGATCCTTCTAATTATGGTAAACATCCTGATGTCCAGATTTCAACTGGTGATGTAGATATCAAGCCCCAGGTGTTAAGCATGATCAAACATTTCATGGGCTTTGCTCTAAAGGACTTATTTCAACATTTGGAGGGCTTGACCACTTTGGTCCAAGCCACCGAAGCAGGAAACGTGGATGAGGAGCAAATGATTATGAGGTTTCTCTCCCACTCTCTTAGGGATAAGGCTGCACATTGGTACTGAACTATTGAAAGGTCAATAGTTACATAGAACGATCATAAATCAACCTTCCTAAAGCAATTCTTTCTAGTCGGACGTACCAATTCCTTGTGATGGGTGATTATTACTTTTGTCTAGTGGTTGGGGGAATGACTTCATGGTGCATGGGAGTGATTCCAAGATCTGTTGCAGAAGTGTCCACACCATAAGGTGTTGAAATGGCAACTCCTATAGATCTTTTATCATGGGTTGACTGAGCAACTTTGCAATCATGTGAACGCTTCTTACTGAGGCAATTTCCTCAACAGGGATGTATATAGTGTGCATGATTTGTTTCAGGAAATGGGTGAAAATTCTATTAATCATGCCTCCATGGACACTTTCAATTGGTCCCAACAACCCAGATCAAATGTTAATGAGGTCAATGACTCATTCATTCGATATGGAATTGATTTGTAACAAACTTGATAAAGTGGACTTAGTTACAAAAAGAATGAAAGAGTGGATGGCTGGAAACTTTGCAAATACTTCTTCATCCACTCAATCCCAAAATTTAGGATTCCATTCTTCACAAACTCCTACTAGACGGGTGTTTGCACCTCAAAACACGCCTGTAATAACGCCTTCTTGTGCTATTTTCTAGCATTAACATTGCATAATAGGATCCTGTAATCGCATTTGTAAAAACACTTGCATGCATGCATTTAATCAAGAGAGGAAGAGGAGTGAAACAATCGCCTACATAGTTACATTTTTTTTCAAGTGCCTCCTTGCAAAATCGCCCTCTTTTTATTTTTCCTCTTGATTTCTTCTTTTCTCTCCTTCCCGCGGCTGCGTCCTTCCCGCGGCTGCACTCTTCCCGCAGCTGCATGCAGCAGCCACGCAGCACCTCTTCCCGTCACGTCTCCCTGCCAACGCCGCTCCCTATAGCTGCAACTCGCACGCCCTCTCCCTACTGCAGCCAACGCGCCCCTCTCCCCTCCTCTATAAGTAGCTGCAGCTTCATCCTCGCGATGTAGTGGCTGCAGCTGCTGAAAAAACCCGCAGCCATCTTCTCCACCGCTTTCCCCTCCCATACGTCGGCCCTCCGTCGAGGAGGCACCCGGCGAGCAGGAGAACCCACTGTGGTGCACACCACCACAGTGGGAGCACCACCGCCCAGCTCTTCGACGAGCCGGTGGGCGTGGTGCATTCCCTCGCTTCATTTTTTCTCTTTAACGCCATTGCCGCCGCTCCAAGCTTCGAAGCTTGAAGCCACGGCAGCAGCAGCCTAGCAGCAGCAGCAGCAGCAAGTCCTCCCGCCCCTCCGCGATTGTCCCCACAGTCGCTCACCGCCTCCGTGTGCGTCTGCAGGGCGTTCCCCGCCTCCGTCTCCGTTCTGTCCGCCTCGCAGTTGCACCCGTAGCCCGCCGCCGCGCGCACTGCAGCGGCCGGCTACGGCCTCACACCGACCCCTGCCCCCCTCCGCGACCCTCCGCGACCACCTGCAGACCTCCTCCACGGTCGCTCCTCCACGCCATCGCCCGCTCGTCGACTTCGCGCAGGCCTGCAGAACCCTGCGAGAAGGCGCGCCCGCACCCGCCGTCTTCAGACGTCCACCTCCGCCTTCAGACGACGCTGCGTCAGACGTCCGCCGCTGCGAGCAGACGACTTAACTCGCTGCCATTGTCCGCGCTCTCGATCTCTCCAGCCCGCTCTCTCTCTCTCTGCTGATCTCTCTCTCCTGCTCTCTCTCTCTCATGTATTCTCTCTCTTTTGCACTCACTCACAGACACACACTACACCAACACACACACATCTTCACCGACACACACACACACCCACACACACACTTACACTATACGTATAGTTATATATAGTAACATATATATACTTATATACATCTATATATAATATATACATACATATATATATATATATATATATATACACTTATATACATAGTAATATCTATAGTTATGTATACATACATATATATATAATATATATATATATATCTACTTATATATATCTATATACTTATACATATACTTATATATATATACATATATACTTATATACATATATATATATATACATATCTATATACTTATATATATACACACATATATATATATATATCTAGATACATATATACTTATATACATATATATATATATACATCTATATAGTATTATATATATATACTTATATACATATATACATAGCTATATACATATATACATACATATATATATACATATACACCTATATATATATATATAATACATATATATCTATATATATCTATACATATATACTTATACATTTATATACATATAGATATATTTACTTATATACATACATATGTACATATATTTTCACGTTATTTACTATACGCTGTATCACGGGGATATCTGCACCAGTTGCTGATATTCCCTGATACACGCGTACAAAAAAAAGCGTGGTCCCATACATCATCCATCCTCCATCCACACTCCACGCGGCACATAGTCGTGTTGGTTGCACATACTCTAGACATCAACTGACTCGACATAGTGCTACACTCCATCGTCACCTCCACCCCCACCCCTTTATATATATACTACATATAAATATATATCTATAGCTACTATATTTACTTTCTATCTGTTAGCTTCCTTCTTAGTAAAAAGATAAAAAAAGGTATAAAAGTGAAAAGATAATCTTTGATTTGCAGGTACCCCGTCTAGCGAGTAGCAAGACTTGTTTTGGGACTCTGTTTGGCTAAAAGCCAAGGACACAATTTTGAGGGTGTGCCTCAAGAACAAGGATTACCATAAAAAACCTAAATAAGAAAAAACACCAAAAACACAATAAACGAACGGAAGAGACGCGTTTTAAGGAAAACGTAGAAACTCATCTTTAACCCCACTTCCCTGAGTTCGACCCTGGGCCTAAAAGTGACAAGATAAAATCAATTAGGCCAGGTTAAAAATTTTGTAAAGAGATGGTTAGGTCTGAATTAGGTTAACCACTATACATATTTCAACGATAAAAACATCATATTAACAACCTATCCAGGCCGACCCATCAACGGGAGTTCGTAAATTAATTGGAAGCGGCTCAACATGTGAGCCAGCATTACTCGGAACCCCAAGGGTTCCAAACTAGGGCCTTTGATCTCAGTTTCTCTGATCACTCTCCTTTCCCGCCATCATCGCCCTACGAGGATGTGTATGCTGTACAAGAGAATGTTAGATCCAACCCATATTCTGACTCCTATAATTTGGGTTGGAGGAACCACCCTAACTTCTCCTAGAAAAACTTGGGGTAGCAGACCCAAATTTGACCCAGCAGCTGTGCATCGCAAAGACCAATGGATCAAGGTCATATTTACACTCAGCTACCGCCTATTTAGGTCAATAAGCCAACATGGAATGCCCATCAACCCATAGGGTAGGCTGATTTGAACCATCAGATGGTGGAAATGCAAGGATCCTTGATCCATCTCATGCGAGAAATGAAAACCTCACTGAACAACTTGCAATCAGGGCTCATAATGTACTTAACCCTCATACATTGCTAATACCTATCAACCTGGATCTCTGCCATCTCAACCCATACTTAACCCTCGTAATGTACAAAATAAGGGCAATCAATCCCAAGGGTAGGGGAATTAGAGGGACCCACACACACATGCTTAGGTGGTTGAGCAAGGTCCTTCTTCTGCTTCTTCATCAAATCTTGGATATCTAGCTAATCAAGCCCCTTCTATCTTTCCTAACCCTCCCCAAGACCAGAACCCATATGCTTCTGCAAACTTCGTTACCTCAAGGAGTGGAAGGCAAACACAAGATCTTCAACTACCATCTTCTAGTCAATCAAACCCTGGTGACCTTGAGAAAGGAAAGGAGAAAATTGAAGAAGAAACCAAGGTTCAAGACCCCAAATCTAATATTTTTATCATGTCCCATTTCTTGAGGCCTTACTAAAATCCAGGAAGAAGAAGCCTATTGAAAGTAATGAGGAGCTCTTGAATATATTCAAGAATGTCGAAATCAATATCTCGCTCCTCGATGCTATTAAGCACATTCAGACTTATGCTAAATTGTTGAAGGATTTATGCACTCAGAAGCATAAGCCGAGCGAATCTACCCTTCGGAAGGTGATACTCTCTGAGAAGGCTAGTTATGTTATCCTGCATCACCTTCCTTAGAAAAAGAGAGATCTAGGTGCCCTTTTGATTTCATGTGTTATCAGGGATTATACTTTTAACCAAGCACTCTTGGATATAGGTGCATCCATAAACCTAATTCTAACTTCTCTTTATGAAAAGTTCAAATTAGGTGAACTCAAGCAGACCTCAGTAACACTGTAGTTAGCAGACCGTTCGGTCACAAACCCGAAAGGCATTATTAAGGATGTTATCATCACGGTTAAGGACTTCTACTTTCTTATAGATTTCGTTCTCCTTTACATGGATGTACCTGAAGACTTAAGGAACACGCCCATCATTCTGGGGCGTCCATTCCTTGCTACCGCTAAGGCCAATATCAACGGTGGAAGTGATAGTATGGAGATCACATTTGGGGAAAGAAAACTAAAATTCAATATTTTCAAGGTGATTAACAAATTTGAGGATTGTTGACATATTGAGTAACTTGAGGATGATGACCTGTATCTTGAGACTTGTATGGTTGTTACCATTCTTGACAATTTCTCCTGCACCAATGAACCTAACCCACAACCCTCCGTGGATGACCTACCACACCATGAAGAGGTTGTTGATTTGGTTCATTCTCAGCCTCTTCCATTGTACCATCTTAAGGAATCTTCATCAGCATCCTCCTTACCCTCCATCCTAAACCTGCTCCAACTTGAACTAAAACCATTGTCTGAGAGTCTAAAATATGAGTTCTTAGCACCTAAGAAAATGCTCCCTATGATTATTAGTGCTAATCTGACTAAGGAGAAGGAGATGAAACTGATTAAGGTCCTAAAAGCATATAATGGTCCTAAGGTTGGACCATCCATGACCTTAAGCTGATTGAGCCATGTTATTGTAATCATTAAATTTTTATGGAAGATGGATCCCACCCTTCTCGTCAGATGCAGAGGATACTGAACCCCATTATGTGAGAAGTAGTCAAGAAAGAAATCATCAAGTGGCTTGATGTAGGAATCATTTACCTGATCTAGTATAGTCCTTAGGTTAGTCTAGTGCAAATTGTTCCTAAGAAAGCTAGGATTACTGTAGTGACTAACAAGAAAGGCGAATCTATCACAACCCATTCAACTTCCTCTTGGACAGTCTATATCGATTACAAGAAGCTGAACACAGCAATGAAAAAGGATCATTTCCCTTTTCCCTTCATCGACCAAATTCTTGAAAGGTTAGTCAAGCAAAAGTACTTTTGTTTCCCGAATGGTTATCCAGGATACAACCAAATTCCTATCCATCTCGATGACTAGGAAAAGACAACTTTCACCTATCCCTACAGAACCTTTGCATTCTGTAGAATGCCATTTTGTCTTTGTAATGCACCTACAACTTTTCAAAGGTGCTTGCTAGCCATCTTTTCTGACATGGTGGGAGATTGAATGGAAGTATTCATGGACAATTTCTCCATTTTTGGAGATTCATTTGAGGCTTGCCTGGCCAATTTGGAATTGATTCTTAAGAGATGCATCGAAACACGATTGGTCATTAGCTGGCAAAAGAGTCACTTCACAATGCAAGAAGGCATCGTCTTGGGTCATGTAGTCTCTGATCGGGGAATTGAAGTTGATCAAGCTAAGGTGGATTCTATCTCTAAACTTCCTCCTCCCACATTTGTTAAACAAATTCGATCATTCCTTGGTCATGTGAGATTTTATAGGAGGTTCATCAAGGACTTTTCTAAGGTTGCTCGACCTTTGAGCAACCTTCTAGCTAAAGACACACCGTTCCATTTTGTCGAATCATGCCACAAGGCATTTTATTTACTCAAAATAGCAGTCACTTGTGCTTTGGTCTACAACCATTGGTCTGGATAGCTCCATTTGAGATCTTGACTGACGCTTCTGATTACGCAGTCGGGGTAATTTTTAGTCAGTTAATTAACAGAAAGCCCTATGTCATTTACTATGCTATCAAAACTTTGGATGAGGCCCAGAGGAACTACACTGTTACAGAAAAGGAATTGCTGGCTGTAGTATTTGCATTGGAAAAATTTATCGCTTATCTCTTAGGATCTCATGTCATCATCTACACCGACCACTTGACCTTGAGACATGTCTTGGCCAAAAAGGATGCCAAACCCTATCTCATTTGATGGATTCTTTTACTTCAAGAATTCAATCCTGAAATTAAAGACAAATCCGTGGCATAAAATGTAGTGGCGAATTATCTTTTGAGACTCCTAATTGATTCCCGTCGTCTAGATATTCCGATTACTGACACTTTTCTGGATGAGACTATTCTTATAGTTTCAAGTGTCCAAACCCCTCGATTTGCTGACACGGTAAATTATATGGCCGTTGGTCAAATACCCCAGGATTGGACCAAATAGCAATGAGATAGACTAACATCTGAGGCTAAATATTACTTTTGGGATTACCTCGATCTATATCATGATTGCACGAGTTTCGCATGTTTGAAATTAGGGTTATGGGTAACCCATCATCATAGTTGCAAAACTCGTGATCAAATATAATTTATATTTAAACTCGAAGGGAGTCCTAGGTCGAACACAGGGTGGTGACGTTTACTTTGTATGAAAACCGCACTTCGATTTATTTCTTTTTGGCATTTTAGGGTTTTGCTATTTTTTTTCTTACTTTTGAAAAAAAATGACAATCAATCACAAGAGAGAGATAGAATTGAATCTGATATATTACATGAATGTCAATTACAATAATATAGAAAACATAAAAAGAAAGGGAAGTGAGAAGAAATCTCCTGAAGCAGCAGTTTGGCAAGACGACGGTGCTTAGCGGAAGCTCGGATGGAGTTGGGAAGTACGATGATAGAGATGAGAAGCGGGAGGAAGTCAGGTAGAGGAAAGCTTTAGTGTAGCTCTGGAATGGAGGTGAGCAGGTAGAGGTGATCTGCTACCAAAATGGTGGTAAGAGGACGGCTCCAAGGCGACCTATGAATGGGGATGGGAAGCTGGAGGAGTATTTGCTGGGACAGAGTTCCGTTATACTGATAGGCACCTTGGGAGAATGAGAGCAAGCTCTAACAGAGCGTTGGTACGCTTACTAGAGCTTAGGAGTAGGTGGGAGTAGAGTAGTTAGAGATGGCTTGGAATGGATGGGGTGTTGGTCCTTTTATAGTGCATGAAAAGAGGCTAGAATAGGCATGGGACCATTACTGACCTCCAAGTTGTCACTGGAAGTGTCGTTGTAAGCATCTCATGCCCACTCATTTCCACAACTGGCCTTGCTGTTGTACGAATAATTAGCGATGGCTGTAAATGTCGCTGTATGTCTGCCAAGCTATCATTGAAGGTTGATGCCAACCGAGCACGCGCCCACCCCAAGCCCGTAGATTGCATGGAGGTCTTTCCTAGCATGCGCGGCCATGCTACAGGTGTGTGCTGGCGTTGCACTGCCACTGCTACTGCATGTGCATGCATGCGCTGGCTGCGTTGAGCGCTACTTGATTAAGGATGGGGGGCTTGTACGGATTTGAACCTGCGCCCCTCCCTTGTGATCCAATGCAGCCATCATTGCGCCACGTCTGCAGGTGTGTTGCAAAGAGGAGTTGCGGCCACGTGGTGAGCCTGGGTTCTCAGCCATTGGATTTTCATCCAACGGCTGAGATCATTTGATTGGCGACCTTTGGAGATGTGGTGGGTGGCTTTTGCCACTCCAAATGGTGCCACAAGGCACCATCTAGACCATCCACCCTTCATTGCTTACAGAGGATGCCACGGTTCTTGGATCGAGGTGATTTCTACGTTGTTAGACTGCAATCATAGCTCTGGATGCATCCATGTGGTCGGATTTTTCATCCGAAGTCGGTAAGGACATCGCATTGCCTCTTGGGCATATAAAATGAAGGAATTAATATACAAAACATACAACTATCCTAAATGCTCTGCAATGGATGTTATGCGGTATTTATAAAATGATATGCAATGCTAAGACATGGAACTATCATAAATAATCATTCAATCATGAATTCATGCGAGTTTATCATAACCCCTTGCTTACTTTTTGCTAGTCCCTAGAAAAATTAGCCTAAATGGTATTTATAAAAGTAGAATTAGAATTCGATCTCTTAGGCATAATTTGTTGGTTGTTTTAGGAACTTTCAACCCAAGACCTGGTTACGAAGGCTCGACAGTGCCTGACTGTTTGCCAGAATGCAGGCCATCCAAGCCCTCACCTTATTTGAGAAGAGAAGATGCAAAAAAAATTTTCATGTTTTTCTTCTTTTCTTTTTTTTTTTGCACTTTTGTAGTTTGAGAATTTCAGGACAACTTTTTATGTCTACCAAACCCGCACAAGACTCGAAAAGGACTCTAAGTAATAAGCATCTAGTGAAAGTAGTGAAAGACTCACTAGGCGGCCGTTAAAATGGATTTTGGGTTTCTACGACCCTAGGTGACCTTGCCTTGAGGTTTATTTTTTCGAACAGTAGATTCCTCCCTACTTTTATTTATAGGGTCAACATAAGGGCAAACCCAATCTATATCTCCCTGATTTATTCTACTTCCCTGCTTCTTCCCTAAGTGTTTTGGGAATTATTGTGCACTTTTTTTTGTGAGCTGGGTTCTGGACAATCGGCTAATGGGTTGTTACCCTTATCAACTTGCCAGCCATACTCGTGCAGTGAAGTGTGATTTTTTTATTAGTCATTTTTTTGTCCTTTTTCTATATATATATATTTTTTTCTCTTCCTTTTTTTCTTAAAAGTAGGTGGCTTTCCTGATCTAAGATTTACCTAAAGGCAGTACAATGAAAATGGTCTTGTGACTGGGCTCTGGACAACCAGCTGATGAGTTGTTACCACTAACAACTTGCCAGCCATACCATCCTAGATAGTTCATTAGCTACCCAATTTTCGAAGAAACTACCGAAAAGTGAGTCAGTGCAAAAAAAAGTGTGCAGATGCTTAAGCTTAAAGTCCCTCTAAATTAGAGGGCAGGTTGATAAGTCGCATACATATCATTCCAAATTTATTTACCAAATTAAAATGAATTTTAATTGGTGAGGACTCAAGACTAAATCCACATTCGAGTGGACACCCGGGCTAATTAAGCCCGAAGACTTGAAGAGTCTAAGTATTCAGGTCTTAAAGTATCAATTCCTAAAGTTTGCAACTCCTAATGCTTAAGTTCTCATCTCCTAATTCTAATTTTTTTTTGATAGAATCAAATAATAGGAAATTACTTTTACAACTAGAAAATAGATTATAAGATATATCCAACCCCCCATGCTTAGCTATTGCAATGTCCTCATTGTGAAAAATGAAAGCATGTAGAAGAGTAGAAGTGGAAGAATAGCACCTGGTTTCTATGAGACTGTAGTCAGCTTGGAATAGTCTTTACTTGTGCTAAGTTTACTGCCTTCAACTGGGCAATGATCGGCCCACGGTGGTTAAGGTAGGGTAAGAGCAACCTTGTCCGAGATAGGTTTAGGGAGCACATGGTCAACAAAGAGTTTAAGACGCTGTAAGTTGACCTTGAAGATATTACCTATTTTTGGGTCAGAAATTTTGACAACCCCGTTAGGGAAAATCAGCTCAATAACGAACGAGTCGTCCCACTTAGACCTGAGTTTTCTGAGGAAAAGCTTCAATCAAGAATCGAAAAGCTAGACCTTTTCGTTTGGCTCAAAGCTCTTATGTGAAATCATCTGGTCATGTAGAGCTTTGGTCCTTGCCTTATAGGTTTTGGTATTTTCATAAGCACCATTTCAAAGCTCCTCCAACTCAGATAGTTGGAGTTTCCTGGTTTTCTCGACCAACTCATGGTCAAAATTACATTTTCTGATGGCCCAAAATGCCTGGTGTTCAAGTTCTACGAGTAAGAGACACGCCTTACCAATCACCAGACGGAACGGAGACATACCAATAGGCATTTTATTCGTCGTACGGTAGGTCCAAAGAGCATCATCTAGCTTTTGGGTCCAATCCTTCCTATCAGGCCTAAAGATTTTCTATAAAATGCTTTTGATCTCCCAATTGGAGACCTCAGCCTGTCCATTCGTCAGAGGGTGGTAAGGTATGGAAATCTGATGATTCACCCCATATTTCCCCAGTAAATTCTGAAACTGGGCATGAGTGAAATGTATGGCACCATCACTGATAATTGCCCGAGGAACCTCGAACCGAGTGAAGATATTTTTCTTCACAAAATCAATGACCACCTTGTGGTCATTAGTCTGGGTGGGAATTCCCTCAATTCATTTGGACACATAATCAACAACGACCATAATATACTGGTGTTCGAATGAAGGAGGGAAGGGTCCCACAAAGTCGATGGCCCAAACGTCAAAAATTTTGATGGGAAAAGTTGGGTTCAGGGGCATCATATCTCTCTAAGCCATGTTCCCGAGTGTCTGGCATCAGGTGCATGACTTTGAGAATTCCTAGGCATCCTTAAATAATCACAACCAATATAATCCAGATTGCAAGATATTTGCTGCCATCTTTTTCTCGAGAAAGTGTCCACCACACGTAGATGTGTGGTAGAACTCAAGTATACTATGGAACTTGATTTTAGAGATGCATCGGCGAATAATTTGGTCTGCGCCGATGTGATATAGCTTGGGATCATCCGAAAAATAATATTTGGCCTCAGATACAAGTCTATCCCATTCTTGTTTGGTCCAATCCTTGGGGATTTGACCAACGGACAAATAAATGATCATATCCGCAAACCAGGGGGTCCGAATACCAGAGACTGTAAAGATAGTCTCATCTGGAAAAGTATCAGAGATCGGGACATCTAGATGAGGAGAATCAATTAGGATTCTCGATAGGTGATCTGACACTACATTTTATGCCCTGGCTTTATCCCTGATTTCAAGATTGAATTCTTGAAGTAGCAGAATCCAGTGAATAAGCTGGGGTTTGGCATCCTTTCTGGCCAAGAGTTGTTTCAAGGCCTAGTGGTCAGTATAGATGATGACATAAGAACCTAAAAGATAAGCCCTAAATTTTTCTAAAGCGAAAACTACTACTAGCATTTCTTTTTCAGTGACAATGTAGTTCCTCTGGGCTTCATCCAGAGTCTTGCTAGCGTAGTAAATCACAGAGGGATTTTTCTCAATCTTTTAACCCAAGACATCCCCAATGGCATAATCAGATGCATCGGCCATAATCTCAAATGGGCTATCCAAACCGGTGGCTGCAATATTGGGGCACAGGTGACAGCCATTTTTAATAAATCAAATGCCTTATGGCATGATTCATCAAACTCAAACGACGTGTCTTTGGCCAGAAGGTTACTCAAGGGCCGAGCAACCTTATAGAAGTCTTTAATGAATCTTTTGTGAAAACCCACATGACCAAGGAAAGGGCAAATCTCTTTTACGGATGTGGGTGAAGTCTAGAGAAAGCATCCACCTTAGCTTTATCAACCTCAATACACCAACTAGAGACCACATGACTCAGGACATTGCCTTCCTGAGTCATAAAGTGGCTCTTTTCTCAGCTAAGGGCCAGTCGTGTTTTGATGCATCTCTAGAGGATTAATTCCAACTTAGCTAGGCAAGACTCAAAAGAATCTTTGAAAATGGAGAAATCATCCATGAATGCCTCAAGACAATCTCCCACTATGTCAGAGAAGATAGCCAACAAGCACCTTTGAAAAGCTGCAGGTGCATTGCAAAGCCCAAAGGCATTCTACAAAATGCAAAGGTTCCGTAAGGGCATGTGAAGGTTATCTTCTCCTGGTCTTCAGGATGGATAGGGACTTGGTTATATCCTGAATAACTGTCCAGGAAGTAAAAGTATTTTTTGTCCTGCTAACCTTCCAAGGATTTGATCAATGAAAGGCAATGGAAAGTGATCCTTTTAGTGGTTGTGTTCAGCTTCCAATAGTCAATACAGACTCTCCAAGCAGACATTGATCGAGTGATGAAGGTTTCCCCTTTCTCATTAGTCATAACGACTATCCCCGCCTTCTTGGGTACAACCTGAATGGGGCTAACCCACAGACTATCTGAGATTGGGTAAATAATCCTAGCATCGTGCCACTTGATTATCTTGTTCTTGACCACTTCTCGCATATTCGAGTTTAGTCTCCTTTGCATTTTGCGAGAAGGGCAGGATCCATTTTCCATGAAAATACGATGATTACAATAAGATGGCTCAATCCCCCAAAGGTCATGGATGGTCCAACCAATTGCCTCCTTATTGTTCTTAGGGACCTTAGTAAACCTCGATTCTTTCTCCTTAGTCACATCAGCACTAATAATCACAGGGAGCGTGTTTTCAGGTCGTAAGAACTCATATTTCAAATTTTTGGGCAATGGTTTTAATTGTAGCTAAGGTGGGTTTAGAATAGAAGGTAGGGAGGATGCTGACGAAGATTCATCAAGATGATCCAGTGGAAGAGGCTGGGAAAGAACAAAAGCAGCAGCCTCTTCAGGATGTGGAAGTCTACCACGAAGGGTTGTGGGTTGGGTTCGCTAAAGCTGATGGAGTCCTCGAGTACCCTAATTGTCATACAAGTCTCAAGATCCTGATCCTTGAGCTCCTCAATGACTCCACAATCCTCAAATCCTCTTATTGCCTTAAAAATATCCAGAGTTAACTTCTTATACCCAAAGGCGATCTCCATACTACCGCTTTCACAGTTTATGTTGGCCTTGGTGGTAGCTAGGAACGGATGCCCCAGAATGATGGGCATGTTACTTAAATCATTAGGTACCTCCATGTCAAGTACGAGGAAATCTATCGGAAAATAGAAATCCTTGACCTTGATGATTACATCCTCAATAACGCCCCTCAGTGTGGTGACCGAATGGTCGGCTAATTGTAGCATTACTGAGATTGGCTTGAGTTCACCTAACCCAAACCTCTCATAAAGAGAAGTTGGGATTAGGTTGATGGATGCACCTAGGACCAATAGTGCCCTATCAATAGTGTATTCCCCACTAATGCATGAGATCAAGGGGGCACCTGGATCTTTCTTTTTTTGAGGAACGTGATGTAGGATAATAGAACTAGCCTGCTTAGAGAGAATAACCTTCCTTGCAGTGGGTTCTCTCGGCTTACTCTTTTGGATACATAGTCCTTTCACAAATTTAGCATAAGCCACGATGTGCTTAATAGCATTGTGGAGTGGAATATTGATCTCTACGCTCTTGAATAAATCCAAGAGCTCCTCGTTGCTATCAAGGGTTTTCTTCTTCTTGGTTTTTAATAAGGCTTCAGGGAATGGGATATGGATGGTATTTTCAATTTCCAGACCCTGGGCCATATTGTCTTCTTCAATCTCCTCCTCTTCACTCTCAAGCTCCCTAGTGTTTTGGCATCTAGAAGGTAATTTAGGGTCCTAGGTTTGCTTTCCACTTCTCAAGGTGCTAGAGTTTGCAGAGGCATAAGGGTTTGGGTCTTGAGGTGTGTTAGTGAAGATTGGAGGGCCTTGGTTGGTCATGTAACCAGAAGAAGAAGATGATGAGGGACCCTACTCAACCGCCTGAGCATGTGTGTGTGGGTCCCTTTGATTCCCATACCCTTGGGCTCTATTGCCTTGATTTTGCACATTACGCGGGTTGGGTACGGGTTGGGATGGTAGAGATCTAGGTTGTCGAGTGTTAGCAATTAACTTGGATTGTAAGTTATCCAATGAAGTCTTCATTTGCTACATATGCTAAATCATGGACCCTTGCATTTCTACCATCTGCCAGTTTAACTCAGCCTGCCCTGCAGATTGTTGGGCATTCCAAGATGGCTGAGTAACCAGTCTCGAGGGCAACTGGGTGTATACTTGACCCTGACCCAAAGGTCTTTGAGATGCATAGTTGCTAGGTCGAGTTTGGGTTTGTTGCCCCTGACTTTTCTAGGAGAAGTTATGGTGGCACCTCCAACTAGAGTTATAAGTGTTGGAATACAGGTTGGACCTAACATTCTCCTGCATTGCATACACATCCTCATAGGATGAGGATGGAGAGAAGGAAAGATCAGAAAAACTGGGATCTAAGGCCCCAGTTTGGGTCACATAAGGTCTTGAGAAATCCTGGCTCACAGGTTGAGCTGAATCAAGCTTGTTCACGAACTCCCACCCCGTGGGAGCTTGTGAGAAATGGAATCCCAAATTATGGGATTGAGTAGGTATAAAAGTGTTTCCTGAATTCGCAGACATCTATTCTTCCATTCTTTTAGCAACCAAGTCCATTTTATCTAGTTTGTTACAAATAAATTCCATGTCAAATGAATGAGAATCCTCGATCTCATTAGCAATTGACCTGGGTTGTTGGGACTTGTTGAATGCATCCATGGAGGCATGATTAATTAAGTTCTCGCTCATTTCTTCAAATAGGTCGTATAAGCTATCCACATCCCGGTTGAGGAAATTGCCTCCGTAGGAAGAGTCCACGTGATTACGAAGTTGCTCATCCAACGCATGATAGAAAATCTGCATGAGTTGCCATTTCGGCACCTGACACTTCCTCAAGAGTTCTTGGAATCACTACCAGGAACCATGAAATGGTTCCCTCGACCGCTAGGAGAAAGTGGTAATTGCCCGTCGCAAGGCATTTGTCCTTCCGATAGAAAAGAATTTCTTCAAGAAAGTCGACATAAGAGCAGCCCAACTTTCTATCGGCCTTCCTATGGTCTGGTACCAATGTGAGGCATTATCCCTAAGAGAGTGGGGGAAGAAGCTCATGATCATTTGCTCTTCGTTCACATTCCTTGCTTTGGTGGTCTGAACCAAAGTGGTAAAATCCTCCAAGTGCTCGAATGGGTCCTCCGAGCCAAGCCCATGAAAATGCTTAATCAAGCTTAAGACTTGGGGCTTGATTTTTATGTCCCCAGCGAGAATCATGATGCCAGGACGTTCCCCATAGTTTGAAGGATCGTAAAAGTCCTTCAAGGGCCGAGTGCCCTAACCATTCATACATTGAAACCATTGCTGCATCTGCAGCATTTCTTCCAACTGCCTCTGAATCAGCTCCTGCTAGTTCAGTGGTGGAGGAGGTGGTTGCTGATCAGCCATGGGATCTGCTTGGCCAAAGCTCAACCTCAGCCTCTAGGAATGGTCTAAAGGTCCTTCCAATCTAGGGTTCAATGACCTCCTTCCAAGCATACACTGGAAGGAACTCGGAAGGATAGGGAAGAGAGGGAACCCTATTGCACAAGTATACAAGCTTGTCCTTAGATAGGGTAGACTAAAGGCCTACAGACTCTCAGAATCCATCCTAATATTATCAACGATTTACTCTACTTATGTCCAGGCAATCTAACCAGTTAGAAGGAGGGATTGGGGAGAAGGTTCTTCGTTTAGCTTGCGCCTCCGGTTCCCAGTGTACCCTCCTGCCACGGTCATTTGACGCTACTCCCACAGCTAGACATCAAATTGACTAGTATAAGTAGGTTAATCGTGAATAATCTCAATCTGGATCCCGAAGAGTGAACCAGTCCTTAAGGCCGTCTACTCAATTTTGGTTAGGCTTGGGATAATGGTGCTTTTAGAATGTGATGGGCACTTAATGGGTTGTGCCGTTAATGATTTGTTTGAGAATGTGTGAATGTGCACAACCAAGAGGTTTTCAAGCAAGATTATTAATGATGAGGTGATTTTTAGAGTTCCAATCTTGCTTAATAGCTTTTAAGATTCAAATATTAGGTGTTTTCAACCATGTTTGCTGAGGCAAACCAAGTTTTTTTTTAAAAGCACATGTTCAAGTATTTTCCTTTTGAAATTAAGAAAAATATGGAGTGCCTAGCTTGACCTAGTTATTGAATCATATGGGGCAACTAAAAAATGAACCTTTTTTAGATTAGGTGGTGCGGCCCAAACAATTTAATCAATTAGCTCAAATGCATCATCGATTAAGGCACAAAAGGGTGATTAACCTAATATGATTTCTACTCTTTTATGTGTTGAATTCATGTACCGGGTCCACAAGTCAGAATCTCAATTGAGTAGATGAAAATCAAGTCAGATTATGTGCCTCTGAGGTGGGTGTATACAATGTGTAAATTGATTTGTCCCACAGAAAGTATCTTTTTGTGTTCTTTTTAATAAAATCTGGGGGTGAGGTGGATGAAGGTGGCAAACAAGACAAACAATTCTATCCTAGGGTTTATGCAAACACCTAAGTAGATTAAGTCTTGGTTAATGTAGGGGACACTTACAAAACACTCTACCCGCACTTAACTCCATTCTACCACACTTAGATCTCCATGCTAGGGTACCTGCAAGTCAGTAGACCAAAGACAAGCGGGGTTAATGCTATGTAAATGCAAAGAAACATGAAAAACAACAAAGTAAATTCCGCTGCCTCCACGGCAACGGCGCCAAAATGATGGGAAGGTTTCACGTGTTTGAAATCAGGGTTACGAGTAACCCGTCGTCATAGTTGCAAAACTAGTGATGAAATATAATTTATACCAAAACTCCAAGGGAGCCCCAGGTCGAACACAGGGAGACCATGTTTACTTTGTGTGGAAACAGTGCTTTGATTTATTTCTTTTTGGTGTTTTAGGGTTTTGCTATTTTTTTTCTTATTTTTGAAATAAAATGACAATCAATCACAAGAGAGAAATAGAATTGAATCTGATATATTTCATGAATGTTAATTACAATAATAGAGAAAACATAAAAAGAGAGGGAGAAGAAATCTCCTGTAGCGGCTATTCAGCGAGATGACGGCGCATGGCGGAAGCTTGGATGAAGGAGTTGGGAAATAGGATGATAGTGATGAGAAGCAGGAGGATGTCAAGTAGACGAAAGCTTCAGCATAGCTCCGGAATGGAGGTGAGAAGGCAGTGGTGATCTGCTACCGAAATGGAGGTAGGAGGATGGCTCCAAGGTGACCTATGAATGGGGATGGGAAGCTAGAGGCGTATTTGGTGGGGTAGAGCTCAGTTACACTAATAGGAGCCTTGGGAGATTGAGAGCAAGCTCTAACAGAGCATTGGTAGGCTTGCTAGAGCTTCGGAGTACATGGGAGTAGGGTACGTAGAGATGGCTCGGAAGGGAAGGGGTGCTGGTCCTTTTATAGTGGTTGAAAGGAGGATAGAATAGGCATGGGACCATTAGTGACCTCCAAGTTCTTGCTGGAAGTGTCATTATAGGTTGCTCATGCCTGCTCACACCCACAGCTACTAGCCTTGCTGGATTGTGAATAATTAGCGATGGTTGTAAGTGTCGCTGTATGTCTGCCAAGCTATCACTGAAGGCTAGCGCCAACCGAGCACGCACCCGCCCCATGCGTCCAGATTGCATGGAGGTCTTACCTGGCATGTGCACTGGCATGCGCTGGCGTGCACGCACGCACGTTGCTAGTGCGTGGTGGCACTACACTACCATTGCTACTACATGCGCACACATGCGCTAGCTATGTTGCACATCAGCTTGATTGAGGATGGAGGGGCTACAGGGATTCAAACCCGTGCCCCTCCCTTGTGAACCAATGCAACCACCATTGTGCCACGTCAGCAGGTGTGTCGCAAAGTAGAGTTGCGGCCACGTGGTGAGGGCAAGCTCTCAGTAGTTGGATTTTCATCCAACGGCTATGATCATTTGATGGGAGGCCCTTGGAGATGTGGCAGGTGGCTTTGGGCGCTCCAGATGGTGCCACGTGGCACCATCTGGACTGTCCACCCTTCATTGCTTGCAGAGGATGCCACGGTGCTTGGATCGAGATGATTTCCACGTTGTCAGACTACGATCGTCGCTCCAAATCCATCCATATGGTTGAATTTTTCATCTGAAGTCCGTAAGGATGTTGCATGGCCTCCTGGCCATATAAAATGAAGGAATTAATATATGAAACATACAACTATCCTAAATGCCATGCAATGGATGTTATGTAGTATTTATAACGTGAAATGCAATGCTAAGCCTAGAAACTATCATAAAAAAATATTTTATCATGAATTCATGTGTGTTTATCATACCGCATTTGCTCTAATAAAATTATTCACCAATGTGCTTCAGAGAATGAGTTCCAAAGTATACTTGAGTAAAGACATGCATCAACATGTGGTGGACATTTCTCCAAGAAAAAGATAGCGGCAAAGATTCTGCAATCTAGATTTTATTGGTTGTCTTTATTCAAAAATGGCCAAAAGTTCTCGAGGTCATGTTCCCTGATGCCTTGCACTTGGGAGCATAGTGATTCTTTTAGTCGAAATCTTCAATGTTTGGGGCATCGATTTCATGGGACCCTTCCTCCCTTCATTTGGACACCAGTACATTCTCATAGTTGTTCACTATGTTTCCAGGTGGATTGAGGCAATTACTACCTGAACCAATGACCACAAGGTGGTCATCAATTTTGTTAAGAATACCTTCTGTCGATTCGGGATCTCAAGGGTTGTTGCATTGCAATCATACACCTGCAATAGTGCCTTCTTGTGCTATTTCCTAGCACTACCTATGCATATTAGGGTGCCATAATCGCATTTGTAAAATACACGCATACATGCATCTAATTGAGAAGAAAGGAGAATGAAATAAGTGGCCTTGCATTTTACTTTTTTCCTCAAGTGCACCTTTGCAATATTCCCTTCTCCATTTTTTATTTTTTATTTCTTTTTTATTTTGACTCCTTTTAGAGGCTGCATCTTCTTCTCCTTGCGCCATGCTTCCCTGCAACGCACTCCCCCTGCCAAGCCCTTCCCTGCAGCTGCCATTCCCTGCCTTTGCCATGCATGAGCCATGCACAGCATGGCTGTGCATGGCTTTCTCCTCCTATAAAAAGCCATGGTTCCTTCCCAAGGAAACAAGCTTGGTCCCAGCCAAAAACTCTCATCGGTAGCTCCATCTCCAGACCACCACTGCCCAGCTCTTCAAAGAGCCAGTGGGCGTGGTGGCTCTTTTTCCATTTTTTTTCCGTTCCAGACTTCCAGCCATTGGAGCAGCTTCAAGGTCGGAAGCTCAAAAGCTTCACAGCTTGGCAGCAGCAGTAGATAAGCGGCGGCAGAAGCAGCAGCAGCAGCATCCGTAGCCATTTCCGTGCATCCCTGCAGGCACCCTCACCCTCCGTGCATGCCTGCAGCTCCTCTCCACCTCCGCTTTCTCCGCTCTGTCTCAAGACCTCTTCCGCCAGCAACAGGCTGCTGCGCACCTCTGCAGCGGCCGGCCAAGCACTTCCCGGCCCCCTGCCAGCCTCGAAAACCTTCCGCGTGCGCCTGCACACACCTCGCCTCCCTCTCCGCGTGCACTGTCGCGAGCTCTCCGCGCTCGCAATCGATTGGCGCAGGTCTTCTCCCTCACGCGCCACCCTGCCCGCGCCAACCAAGAGCCGGCCTCTCTCGCAGCACCACCCACTACCGGTTGCACGGCGCAGACGACCACTGTAGCCAATGTTCACGCAAGTCATGGCGACACTGTGGCTACAGTGGGGTGACTGGAAAGCTTCTCACTTTCCCGGTCACCCGGCGCGTCGCAACCATACCTTGACCGTGCGCGCACCCACCTGCGCATCTTTGCCTGCGTCGCCCGCACTCTCCAACACGTCTGCCAGCCCACCCCACTCGCCCGCGTGTGCCTGCATCACCCGCTGCCTTCGCCCGCTCCAGCCTTCGCGCAGCATTGTGCGCTGCATTTCCTCTCCGCTCCCCACTCCCGCGCGCTCTTCTCTACGTGCTTGCACGCCTGCGTGCGAGCCTGAAGTCTCCAGACGACACCCGCTAGTTGCAAATGACCAAACTTAACTCTCTCCTATAGTGCAGTAGCTCTCTTTCCTCTCCCGCTCTCTCTCTCTCTATCTCAGAACACTCACTCTCTCTTTACATCGACGCACACACACACCTACACCAACACTTCCACACACCCACACCCACAGAAACACTACTATAAACATATATATATATAGGTAGACTTATTTATATTTATATATATATACATATATTTATATGCATATATATATATATACTTATATTTATACATATAGTAGTACCTATATACTTATGTAATAGTATACATACATATATATATATGTATATATATACTTATATATATAGATATATATACATATATCTACATAGTTATATATATATATCTTTATACATGTATCTATACATATATTAGTACTCATATAACTATGTATTAGTCTATACATATACATATATATATATATATATCTATCTACTTATATATATATACACACACATATATATACTTATATATATATACATATATTTATATACATATACATATATAAATATACATATTCTATATATATACTATTATAAGTTTAGATCCATATATATATATACGTATTTACACACCTACTTATGTATGCATACATATATACATATATATACATATCTAGATACATATACCTATATACATATATTATATATATATATATATATATATATATATATACATCTTTGTGCTATTATATACATACATACTTATATATATATACTTAGCTACATATATCTATATATACATATATTACTATATATTTATACATACATATATATATACCTCTATATAGTTATATATACATACACATATATATATACATATACACTTATATATATACATATATATCTACATATATATATATACCTATATATTTATAACCATATATATATATATACATATAGATATATTTACATATATACATATATATATTTTTTCACATTATTTACCATACGCTGTATCACGGGAATATCTGCACCAGTTGCTGACATTCCCCGATACACGCGTACATAAAGCGTGGTTACATATACCTTCACCATTCATCCCACACTCCATGCGACACCTAGTCCTGTTGGTTGCATCTCTCTAGACGGCGACCGACTCGACACCATGCTACACTCCCTCTCCACCTCCACCACCACCCCTTTATATACAAAATATATACCTATATATATATACTGTATTTACTTTATTTCTGTTTCGCTTTCCTATTATTAAAAAGATAAAAAATATATATATATATAAAAGAGAAAAGATAATCTTTCACTTGCAAGTACACTGTCTTGCGAATAGCAAGAATCGTTTTGAAACCTTGTTTTGGCTCAAAGCCAAGAACCCAATTTTGAAGGTGTGCCTCAAGGACAAAGATTACCAGAAAAAAAATCTAAATAAGAAAAACACCAGAAACACAATAAACGAACGGAAGAGACCCATTGTAGGAAATGCGTAGAAACTTGACTTGCAACCCCACTTCCCTGAGTTCATCCCTGGGCCTAAAAGTGACAAGATAAAATCAAGTAGGCCAGGTAAAAAAATTTTGTAAAGAGATGGTTAGGTCTGATTTAGGTTAACCACTATACACATTTCAACGATAAAATCACCATATTAACAACCTATCCGGGCCCGACCATACATCTTTTCTGGTGCCGTTGCCGGGGAAGTGCACCTTCAAGTAAGTTTACATTTAATTCCTTTCAATTTTTCTCTTCTCACTTCACGGGTATCTCTATTTTTGGTATGTAGGTGAACCTGTTGCAAGGAAAAGGTAGGCAAACGAAGTCGAAGACGCGAGCAAATCCAAGGCGGGAACGAGAGCGTGAAGACGCCGACACCGCATTGGAGCTTCACACACGTTGCCGAACAAGTAGGTCTTCGTTTCTTAGCAACTGGGGTTAACTTGTCACCTTATTAAAAACAAAAAACTAAAAATAAAAAAATTAAAAACTAAAATTTAGAAAAACTTCTTGGGATCTCTTGGGGCAAGTGGATTAAAATTCACTTATTTGATTGATTGTCTTCACTCCCACCGCTCTAGGATTTCCCACCCTACTTGTAGCGAAAATTCAAGAATCTTGATTCTTGAATTTTTCACCGTGGGAAGTATTCTTTGAGGAAAATAAAAGGATTGGTTGCACCCCTCTTTGCCTCATTTACCTGCAAATTCCGGATCACATTTTTGGTGTGGAGACCTGGAATTGAGTTGATTCCAACCCCACCATGACTTTTCAACTTGCCTCAGATTTGATCCCGAATATTTCAACACCAACAATTTGAGTTTCTTTATCTGTTGTTGAGCCTTGTGTTGACATCTTTTTGGTGATTGGGAGCACTTGAATTAAAGTGCTTTGGCTCCCTTTCACACTAATATAAAACTGATTCGTGCATCCATATATAGAAATCTCCATTTAGGGTAGCCCATTGCATTTTAGCATGCATTCACTAACTGATATTGAAGAAGGGTTTGTTGGACTTAGAAAGAAAACTTGTATTCTCGCAAAAACCTGGAGATTGGTTGAATTGGTAATTTAGCAAAATCCTAAAATCCATACGACTTAAGGTTGAACTCTAGAAAGCATTCACCAATTAAGAACTTTAATTCGGGGAGATTTCTCCGTTGCATGCTTGTTTTACACACTCTGAAAATCAATCACTTGGGCATTACCTATAAACAACACCCTTCACATTCCAAAAGCACTTGACCCTAAAACTCTAACTAAAACTGGTAGTAACTTGACCCTTCTTAAGGATTGGAGGTCTAACTACCTGCGTGTAGCGGCTACGTGGTGGTGAGAGTTCCCGCGTGCTATCGGGTGTCTAAGACTGGGGCAAACAGCCTTTCAATCTTGCCCGGTGGTTCCGCAGTGCTTGCATTCGGTTCCATAGTTCATGATAGTAGGTAAATTAGATCTTTAGGTCAAGGGCACACTGTAAAGGTTAGGAATCTGATTGAATTGATTTTTCATCAAGTGTACCTTTGCGGCGTCATTTCTCTCATCTCCTTTCCCCTTCTCATCTCTCCAATTCTTCGTGCAGCAGTGCATGTTTGGGAGGAGGTCACAAAATCATGAACAGTGTGAATTGTCTGATAATCTAGAAAAGAGCCGAATCATCCTCCTCCTCCACAAACATGGCAAACACCTCTTCACCACTTCGTCACAATTCAAATTCTTCCAACACCAGGCTTATCCCGAGAAACCCTGTAAGACCTTCCTTATCGAGTGTCGCACCAAGCGACTCGGTAAGTCATGTGGAACTGGCTTTTGCGAGCTAGTATTTCGACATGGAGGACCAAGCCTCCGTGTGCTCGGACGCATATTTACATGCGGACACGTCTTCTGGCATAGAAGACGCTTGCACCTTGGGGAACAACCCGTTCTCTGCCACTTATAACCCAGGGTGGCGTAATCATCCAAACTTCGCATGGTCCAACAACCCGCAGCGCCATAATCCCGTGAGGGGACCAATGCGACCGTCTGCACCCATCATCCCAAGGGCTCAGTCTAATCCTATGGCGAATCTTCCATCAGGCCCTTGCGTACCACAAATCGAACACACATCAAGGCCTCTTGATAAACTGATGCGAATGATGACAAAAATGTCAAAGCGCCATAAAGAGAACATGACCTCTCTTCAACACCATTTGGCACAGCAGAATGCTAAGATTAGTCAACTACGAATGGCAACTCGATCTCAAGGCACTCTTCCCGCCCAACTTGTTCCAAACCTGCGAAGCTTCGTACCCTGTGGTCTGCAACCACAAGTACAACCTTCTTAGGGACAGGTTCATCAAATTCTGCAAGCTCCTAGCATTCTACCTACATTTCAGGCTGCAACACCGCACTCTTATGATTGCGATTGCATCAAGGATGACACGTCTGATGAGGACATGACCGTCAATGCGTGTATCGGACTAATTGGGACCGATTTAGACTGCTATGAATTACCTGACGACTGCCTGATCAACACATACTGTGACGTTCCCTGATGAGAGCCTCATCATGAGCCATAACTAGCTCATTTTGACCTAATAAAGAAGACAAAAGCTCCTACATAACCTAGAAGAAGGCTTAACTAAAGGAACAAGTGCTCTGAGAAGAAAATATGAAATAAAGGTTAAAACTGCAATTTTACCATTGCAGTACATAAACGGGATTTCTCAGAAGCAAAACATAGGTCAAATAGTCCAAAGTGGGTTGAATTAATCAGAAATGGGTTTATATGCAATCTAAGAATTAAATGACACTTGGTAACCCTAAAACAGACCCGCTTAAATTAACAAGGTTCCAGTCAGAATAAAAATCAAGCAAACCCTCTAAAAATCATAGAAAACATCCTCTGGGGTTTAGAACACTTAATTTGGCCTTTGGAACCTAGTTTGACCTAGATTAGGGTCTTAGCTCTTCAATTAACCTAATTTGGGTTTTTACGCAAAATATCCAGTCAAAAGAGGTCAAACCTAAAATCCAACTTCACCATTGGATTCTTTAGGGCCAAATTAGGTTTGTACCAAAATTTGGACCTAAGGGGAGGTCATCTTGACCTACTTTGCAAGTTAGTACACCCAAATCACAAAGAGGTCCCTATCTTTTGAATATCCTTGCAGAGAGCCCCCTAGGTTCCTCGCCTTCTTTGCACTCCGGTCCTGCCGCCATTGCTAGGGCAGAACCGAGCTCCGACGAAGTTTCGAGAGAGATGGCTCTCTAATTCCTCAGAGATTCTCTCCCAGAAATGGAAGGGAGATTCTCTGAGGAATTCCCTTCCTTCTAAAGCCAATCAAATTCGCTGGTGTGAACCCAATCTCTCGTGCGAACGCACGAGAGATGTGGGTATCTTTCTTCCTTCCAACTCCGGCGAACCGGCTGACCTAATTGCGCGTCTTTCACGCTCTGATAAGAGCGGCCAGCACCTATAAAACACCCCTCGGACCCGGCCACTCATCTGGAGTTTGATTTTGACGGAGATCCCCTCCAAATTTCTTCTCTCCCATCTCCGGCCAAAGGACCCACAAGCTCCGGCGACCGCTTTCCCTCCTTCTCGTCACTCTGCTGCCATACCAGCAGCAGAGTCCTCTCCGCCTCTTCCTCCCGCGGCGCGCTGTACCCTGCACGCAAGCTCCTGACCTCATCTTCGTCGCCGCTTCCTCCCCCAGGGTCTTTCTTCCCCGACGACGGCAGTCACGAGCCGTCCTCTCCACTGCCTCCCTTCACTCCAGACAACCCCAGATACGTTCTCCATCCTCTCCTCTCTCTTTTCCCCCTGTTATCTCCCTTGATCGACCCTCGACAGACGCTAACCACCTCCATCGTCTTCGCCTCCGACCGCACTCCGGCGAGCCGCCCACACCACTCCAGCCCTCCACACGGCTCGCCAACCACCTCGGAAGCTCCGCCTCACCTCCAGGAACACACTCCACCCTCCCACTGCCACTCCAGCCCTCCACAACCACCCCCCGACCAACCCACCATCTCCGGCCACAGGTTGACCTAGGCACGCACGCCTAGGCCGACCTGCGGCCTGCTGCACTGCCCACCGCCTTCGCCGTGCCACGGCGAAGGTCTCTATCTATTCTGATTTGGCCGAGAGGCGCGTTTTGTGTACGACAGGATTCGAGCTACTGCCGCCATGGACGACCTCTGATGAAGCTCCCGCGAAGCTCCAGGCACCCGATCTTCCAGACTACAGGTGCTGCATACTAACGCAAGTGTCGCGAGGTGAACGAATCCAGCCGAGGAGTGCTAGCAGAGCCAGCAGCTGCGGGGCAATCGCACGACGAGGTTTCTGCAGGCGCGCGTGAAGGCGAGACCAGATAGTCCCACATCGTGGGATTGCAACCGGCAGGTACCGTATAAGTTGTTTTTACGCTTTATTCTTATCGCCTCGAAAGCACAGGGGTGAGGTCCCTCACTGACCCCACCCGCCTCGTCCGCGGCCTGACCACGCGGACCTGGCGGATCCGACCCGACCTAGACCTACGCACTCCTCGCGCATCACACACCTGCAGGTGCGCCTGGTCCCGGGTACGATCCGACCCGATTGAGACTGTGGCTCTGGTAGAGCGGTTAGAGTGAATTGCTTGAGAGAGAGACACGCGCGGGTAGAGGGAGAAGGGTTAGGTTTTGTTCCCCTGTGCAGGCAGGCTGATTGCAGGAGAAGGATGTGGCCGCTGCAGAAGAAAGGAGAAGCAAGACAAAGAAGAAGAAGAAGACAAAGAAGAAAGGAGAAGCAAGACAGAAGAAGAAGAAAGAAAGAAGTCTTCGCAGGAGAAGAAGAAGAAGGACAAGGGAAGATCGCAGGAGAAGAAGAAGAAGGACAAGGGAAGATTGCAAAGAGATTCGAAAGGCAAAGCAGAAGAAGAAAAAGAGAAAGAAAGATCACATTTAAGACGTCTGATACATAAATCAGACGTCTAATTCTATTTTTTTTACATCTTTCTTAAAAACTCTTTGAATCAATTATATTTGCATTAAACAGTTGTATTCTTGGGTTTTACAAAGTACTGAGTTTGCTCCCTGTGTTCGACCTCGGATACTCTAGTTGTTCGAGTAATAAAATTATTTGTTTAAACGTTTTGTCGGTTCTACTGCAACGTAATACGCCTTTAAAATCCGCACGGAACGGCCTTGAACATTCCCCCATCTCTCCCTTATCCCGTACCTTCTACTGACCAGACTTCTGACGAGGTTTTCTCTACTTCCCATACCTCGTGGTCTGAGTCATCGCCGGGCTACTCATCGCCGGTCCACACCCTGGAAGACTGGATTGCCCTTTCTTTCCCGCCAAATTAGGCGGATTTGCAACTCCACACTGCGACCTTGAGCCCACACCTTTGTCACTGGGCTATTCCCTTTTGGATCCATCTATCCAAAGAGCCCCTCTTCTTGGGCAACCTGAGGGCCAACTTCTTCCTGACCTGTTTTCTGTTCCACCTGGGACACTCCCGTCGTCGAAAATGCCAGATCTTTCCCCACCCACCATCCACCGACCCTACCACCCTGCTGTATACCCTAAACCACAGCTCTCGTTACCTGATCTTTCATCCTTTCTCTACCCTTCCCTGCATGCATATGAGGACGTAGCATTGTTTGGCATGGGGAGGTGGATAGGCATCCATAGGATCTAGGTATTTTATGGTATCATATAGTTCCCACCTATTTATAAATATGCAAGAAAAAAAATATATATATAATAATAAATGGTGTTTAGTAATGATCTAAAAACTGAAACAAAAATACAATAAGTGTTTATAGATATTCAACCTCTATTTTGAAGACTTTCCAGGCCACAGAAGCTTGATTCGCTCAGGCTCGGCTTAATTCACTTGAGCATTGACAAGATAGATTGGAATCTCTCCTAACTAAGGACGTATTCTTGTACCTGAGACACCAGTACAGGATCCGTTGGTTTGCTTTTACTTGAGAGCTTAAGTAAACTTGGTTCACACTACACATATCAGGAAAGACCAGGTGAACATAAGATCCAACCCTAGTGTTCATTAGGGAAGGTGGAGTCCTTACCTGTGCGCGTAGGTAGACTTTTTATCTCGGGCTTTAGTCATGTGTTTAGGAGCGACTCTTTCCACCAAAAAGAAACTCTCCCACCAAAGAATAGTGTGCTATTTCAAAAAAATGTTGTAAGAGATATACTGACACGTGTTTCAAAAAAAAAAAGTTGCAAATAAGTCAGTATATCTCACAAATGTTTATAAAGTCTTTGCCCTACAAGAAGTTCTTTAGGGCAGGTTACAAATACCTTGTTTTCCTTTGAGCCACAAAAATCAGAAAATGGGAGTTGAGTTTTTCGTCATCTTCTTAAGGGTCAATCCGAAAACACGAGTAGAAACTGGGACCAACCTGTACTTAAAGATTCATGAAACCCTGGGTTTAAGTCTTAAAGTTCATCTTGTCAATCTTGATCCTTCACTAAGCACAAGCCATAATCTCTTGAGCTCTCGAGCATGGCAAAAACCACTTGGATCTTGGAAATCGTACTTAAGGTTTAAATATCAAGAGTCCTGGTTAGTTGAGAGATGATCTATGTCATGTGCGACTTAAAGTACTAGTAGTCTTCTCTACAATTGGTTCTCACAATATCGAACAATAAACACACCTATATCACCTCAGAAGAAAATCTTCAGCTTAAGATCATTTCTAAATGCTACCAAAAAATGTTTTGCTAGGGACTAGCAAAAGATAGGCATGGGGGTATGATTGCACTGCAATCATACACCTGCAATAGTGAAGTCTTGTGCTATTTCCTAGCACTACCTATGCATATTAGGGTGCCATAATGGCATTTGTAAAATACATGGATACATGCATCTAATTGAGAGAAAAGGAGAATGAAATAAGTGGCCTTGCATTTTACGTTTTTCCTCAAGTGCATCTTTGCAATATTCCCTTCTCCGTTTTTTATTTTTTTTCATTTTTTATTTTGACTCCTTCCAGCGGCTGCATCTTCTTCTTCTCCGCGCAACATGCTTCCCCTCAACTCCCTCTACCTGCCAAGTCCTTCCCTACAGCTGCCATTCCCTACCTTGGCCATGCATGAGCCATGCACAGCATGGCCATGCATGGCTTTCTCCTCCTATAAAAAGCCACGATTCCTTCTCAAGGAAACAAGCCTGGTCCAAGCCAAAAACTCTCACCGGCAGCTCCATCTCCAGGCCACCACCGTCCTCTCCTCCATTCCCCTCCATATGCCGGCCCACCTTAGAGAAACCCGGCGGGCAGGAGCTCTCACTAGGGTGCACACCACCACAGTAAGACCACCACCGCCCAACTCTTCAAAGAGCCAGTGGGCATGGTGGCTTTTTTTCCATTTTTTTTTCTGTTCCAGACTTCCAGCCATTGGAGCAGCTTCAAGGTCTGAAGCTCAAAAGCTTCGCAGCTTGGCAGCAGCAGCAGCAGTAGCAGCAGCATCCCCAGCCATTTCCGCGAGACCCTGCAGGCACCCTCACCCTCCGTGCGTGCCTCTAGGTCCTCTCCGCCTCTGCTTTCTCCGCTCTATTGCAAGCCCCCTTTTGCTCGCAACCGGTAGCTACGCGCCTCTGCAGCGGATGGCCAAGCACTTCCCGCCCCCTGCCAGCCACTGCAAGCTTCCGCACGTGCCTGCAGACACTTCGCCTCCCTCTCTACATGCGCTGTCGCGAGCTCTTCGTGCTCATAACCGACCGGCGTAGGTCTTCTCCCTCGTGCACTAGCCGCGAGCCGGCCTCTCTCACATCACCGCCCACTGTCGGTTGCACGGCGCAGACGACCACTGTAGCCACTGTTCATGCGAGTCATCGCGACACTGTGGCTACAGTGGGGTGACTGGAAAGCTTCTTACTTTCCCGGTCACCCAACGTGCCGCAACCGGCCCTCGCCCGTGCGTGCGCCCGCCTGCGCGTCTCCACCCCCATCTCCCGCACTCTACCACGCATCTGGCAGCTCGCGTCACCCGCTACCTTCACCCGCTCCAGCCTTCGCGCAGCGCTGTGCACTGCATTTCCTCTCCGCTCCCCACTCCCGTGCGCTCCTATCTGCGTTCTTGCGAGCCTGCGTGCGAGCCTGAATTCTCCAGACGATGCCTGCTAGCTACAGACGACCTAACTTAACTCTCTCCAGTAGCGCAGCTGCGCTCTTTCCTCTCCCGCTCTCTCTCTCTCTCTCACAACACTCACTCTCTCTTTACACCAATGCACACACACACTTACACCAACAGTTCCACACACCCATACACATATAAACACTGTTATAAACATATATGTATATAGGTAGACTTATCTATATTGATATATATATACATATATTTATATACATACATATATATACAAATATATATATCTATATATATATATACACTTATATTTATACGTATAGTAATACCTATATACTTATGTAATAGTATACATACATATATATATATCTATATACTTATATATATACATGTATATATACATATATATACATATATCTATGTAGTTATATATATATATATATATTTATACATGTATCTATACATATATTAGTACTTATATAATTATGTATTAGTCCATACATATACATATATATATATATATCTACTTATATATATATATATACTCAAATATATACTGATATATATATACATATATTTATATACAAATATATATAAATATACATATTCTATATATATACTATTATAAGTATAGATCCATATATATATATATATATATTTATATATACATATTTACACACCTACTTATATATACAAACATATATACATATATATATCTATATGACTATATATACATATATTATTATTGTTATATATATATATACCTCTATATAGTATTATATACATACATACATATATATATATATATATACCTAGCTACGTATATCTATATATACATATATTACTATATGCTTATACATACATATATGTATACCTCTATATAGTTATATATATATACACATATATATATATACATATACACTTATATATATACATATATATCTATATTTATATATATACCTATATATTTATAACCATATATATATATATATATACATATAGATATATTTACATATATACATATATATATATTTTCACATTATTTACCATACGCTATATCGCGGGAATATCAGCAGTAGTTGCTGACAATCGCCGATACACCCGTACAAAAAGTGTCGTTACATACATCTTCACCATTCATCCCACACTCCACGCGGCACCAAGTCCTGTTGGTTGCATCTCTCTAGACGACGACTGACTCCACACTTTGCTACACTCCCTCTCTGCCTCCACCCCTACCCCTTTATATACATAATATATACCTATATATATATACTATATTTACTTTACTTCTGTTTCGCTTTCCTGTTATTAAAAAGATAAATATATATATATATAAGAGAAAAGATAATTTTTCACTTGCAGGTACCCCATATTACAAATAGCAAGACCCATTTTGGAACCTTGTTTTGGCTCAAAGCCAAGAACCCAATTTTTAAGGTGTGCCTCAAGGACAAAGATTACCAGAAAAAAAATCTAAATAAGAAAAACACCAGAAACACAATAAACGAACGGAAGAGACCCGTTGTAGGAAATGCATAGAAACTTGACTTGCAACCCCACTTCCCTGAGTTCATCCCTAGGCCTAAAAGTGACAAGATAAAATCAAGTAGGCCAGGTAAAAAAATTTTGTAAAGAGATTGTTAGGTCCGATTTAGGTTAACCACTATACACATTTCAAAGATAAAATCACCATATTAACAACCTATCCGGGCCTGACCATACAAAGGGCTATCATCAACGATGGTGGTACCCATTTCACCAATGCCCAGTTTCCCAATTTACTGGCAAAATATCGGGTGAATCATAGAATTTCCACACCTTACCACTCCCAAACTAATGGATAGGCCGAGATCTCCAATTGGGAGATCAAAAACATCCTACAAAAAATGTTACGCCTGATAGGATAGAATGGACTCAAAAGCTTGACAACGCTCTTTGGGCCTACCATACGACATACAAGATGCCTATCGGCATGTCACCATTTCATCTAGTGTATGGTAAGGCATGCCATTTACCCATAGAGATTGAATACTGGGCATTCTGGGAAATTAAGAAATGCAACTTTGATTTAAGTATAGCTAGAAAGACCAGGAAACTCCAACTATTAGAGTTGGAGGAGCGTAGAAATGATGCATATGAGAATCCCTAGATCTATAAGGCTAGGACCAAAGCTCTTCATGACTAGTTGACATCTTGCAAGAGCTTTGAGCTAAACCAGAAGGTTTGGCTCTTTGATTCTTCACTTAAGCTCTTTCCCTACAAGCTTTGGTCGAAGTGGAATGACTCGTTCATCACTGATGGGATATTCCCAAATGGGGCCATTAAGATTTCTGAACCAAAGACAGGTAATTCTTTCAAGGTCAACGGACAACGTTTGAAACCTTATGTTGATGGTGTTATTCCAAAACCCGTGTCAGACAAGGTTGCATTGACCTTGATTTGACTCCTTTGGCTAGACTCTGCATAACTGATGGCACTAAACTCAGCACTTGTACATTCTTACTCAGAGTTGACTAGAGTATCATGGAATACAGGTGATATTTTTCCCATTCTTCCATTTTCTCATGCCTTTTATTTTCAATGAGGACATTGCATAAGATAGGCATGAGGGGGTGGATTCATTTCTGAATCATATTGTCAGCTCTGTGGATTTTTTTGTAAATTTCCCTTATTTTTCTCCTTATTTAAGAAAAAATCAAATTAAGAAAAGGGAACTTCGGCATTAGAGTTTCTCAACCTTAGGAAATAATACAATAGAACCTAAACATTTATACCCTTTAGGTTTTTAGGCTTAATTAGCTTAGGTGTCCACTAAAATGTGGATTTGTTTCCCAAGTCCTTGACATTTTGAATTCATTTCTAATTAGTTAATAAGTTGGGGTGATAAGTACATGACTTATCAACCTGCCCTCTGCTTTGAGGGAACTTATAGTCTAAGCATCTACACACGTTGCACTGACTCACTTTTTGGCAACTTGAATGGAAATTGGGTAGCTAATGAACCTTCTAGAGTGATATAGTTGGCAAGTTGTCGTAGGTAACAATCCGTTGACCAGTTGTCCAGAGCCCATCCACACGACCATTCTCTTTCTGTTGCCTTTTGGTAAATCTTAGATCAAGGAAGCTACCTACTTAGAAAAAAAAAGAAATATATAGAAAAATACCCAAAAGAAAAAAAAAAAGAAGCCACACTTTACCACACAAGTATTGTAAGAATGTGTGCCCCAGACGTCTTTTAAGACGTCTGGGAGGTGGCTCAGACGTCGTACAAGACGTCTGGGATCACAACCAGACGTTTGATAAGACGTCTGGGATAGTTTCAAGACGTCTGGAAATCCATTATTTTCGACACACGCGAGTCGCCTGCGCGCCTGAGCGCGCAGACCGCATATTCCCCCTTTTTCTCTCTACGGCTGCAGGCGGCCTGCCACCTCCTCTCTCCTCCTCGCGCGGCCTTAAAAGGGCCACGCCTCCCCTCTCGCCTCCATCGTCTCCTCCTTCTTCTCCTTCCTGTGCGCGAGAGCGAGCGGACGCGAGGGCGGCAGCGACGGTCGCAGTGAGCGCGGAGGTGCGGCGTGCGAGGGCGGAGCTCTACCGTGAGGGCGAGCTCGCCGGAGCGACGCGGAGAGGGACCTACTGCGGTCTGAGCAGCAGGAGCGCGAGGTGCGACGCGGGCGGCGTCGCGAGCGGAGGCCGAGCAGGGTCCTGATCCTGGAAAAATTTCCAGAATCAGACATCTGGATTGATAGCCAGACGGCAAGGTCGACGTCTGTAAGATCATACAGACGTCTGAAAGGTGAGTTTCCGCCTTCTTCTTCCTTCTTGTCGACTGACCGTACTGAGGGAGGGGGGTTGGCTATGCGCAGGTGTGCTGATTCGCCATCCTTTGCGAATCAGACGTCTGGAAGTTGTACCAGACGGCTGGAGTGACCTCCAGACGTCCTGAGGGACCATCGGACGTCTAGGATCTAGGGCAGACATCCCCGCAGACTTCTGGATGTCTGGGAAACCACGCTGAACAGGTAATTCTCTGATCCACTTTTTAAGACGTCTGATTTTGCACAGTATCGTCTTTTTCGACCCATTTAGGGCCCGTTCGGGCTCCATTTTCCGCGATTCGAGTTGCATTCTTTTCAGAAGTAATTCCTCTACCCGTCTACAGTAGCTATACACTGTTTTGAGACACTCCTTGTGCTTGATCCTTGTGATAGGACCTCGTTCAGTTGCAGTCTTGAGAGTCGCGGAGGCACGCGGGATTCCCGATCACGCCCCCATTACTCCCGTTGTACCTGGTAGAGTGGCTTTAAGTATTAATAAAATTTGTTAAAGTATGGAACCATAACTAGAACCTAGGACATTGCATGAATCCTAGGAATGAGAAATATATGGAATGATAGTTCCTAGGTGTTGCATGAATCCTAGCGCCGGAAAACTAGATTGTATGATAGACCCTAGGATATGGCATGAATCCTAGGATGGAAAAACTAGTGGAATGTAAAATAATGCAGCCTTGGAAAAATGGAAAGGAATATATGAAGCTGCCTGTAAATTGAGTTCGCAGCTGCCTGCTATGAATAAAGAAACATGATTGGGATCATGGTTTGTAAGAACGTGAAACTGGAAAGTAAGACATGAGATGTTCTGGAACCCTACGGGGAAGTAGGAGTAGAACTCCTGGAAAGCGAATGGAATAGAATTGGGGAAGTGAGCTGGCCCTTGAGTACGGAGTACCAAGGAGAGCGACTGTCTCCCTGTTTAGTGCAGAGCTGAGCTAGCCACCCTAGGGACCCGGGGGTTAGGACTGGCCACTCTGTACCGACTTGTTGGCCCTCGTGTATGTAGTACCGAGGAGAGCTAGTAGTGTTAGGAGAGTAGTAGTTACCCCACGGGCCCCGGGGTTCTGCTAGCCTCCTTCACCGACTTATTAGGCCCACTAGGGCAAACCAGGGTAGTCAGGCGAGGGTGCGCGGACTGTGGAGGGGCAAGGCCCCGGTTTGGTTACTGTGGAGGGGTTGGACCCCTGTTACTGAGAGGGCTCTGCCCTGGTTCCGTACTGTGCTTTGGGCGCACCCGTTAACGGAAACGACTGACCGCGTGCCAGTGCGGGCTAGCTACCTGTGCGTTTATCGGGCGTGCCATAGTCACCGTTACGTCTGCCAGTGACCTTGGGGTGGTTGACTGAGGGTAGGATCACCACGGGGACTCTCCCGGCCAGGAGAGCACCACGTGCTACTTCTACTTTTGGAAAAGACTGCAATCAAGATCGTTCCCACGAGGACATTCGAGATCAAGTAAAGGATCTGAGAAATAAATGAAATAGTGAGAAAAATTGAAAGAAGTGAATAAAGGAAGTAATAGAACATAACAGCTACTGTACACTCTACTGTTGCCTTTAGTTAGTTTGCCACTCTACTCAGCGTTTTGCTGACGTGTTACACTCGTTACCATTTTCAGGACCAGGTGTTGAGCAGCCAGGGTCGGCGGCTGCAGAGGATGCTGGGCCGAGTAGGGTCCAGTAGAGTTACCACAGCCTTTTGTACCCCTTTTGTTTCTGTTCTAGTGAGTAGTTTTTGTTTCCGCTGTACCTTCTTTACCTGCAGTTCTTGTTATATGATAAATGCTATTTTACTGTTGTGGTGGTACCTACTGTAGTAGTTTCTTTCCTTACTGCTGTACTTTCTTACTGTTAGTTATATTCATGCTGAATGTTGTTTATTTTACTGTCTTTTGGTTACTTCCTCGTTGGACGACTAGGTCTTGGGATTAGTCGAGTCGGTCCGGTTCTCGTGTCTCGTAGGGACTCGGGAACCGGGTCGTTACAAGTATGGATGTCAAGTTGTTGGCGATAACAACCCATTGGTCAGTTGTCCATAACCAAGCTCACAAGAATGCACAAGTAATTCTTGAACACTTAAGAAGAAGCAGGGAAGTAGAATAAGATGGGAAGATATACGCTAGGTTCGCCCTTGTATTGACCCCATAAAAATAAAAATTAGGAAGAAAGCTACCGGTCAAATAGATACACCTTTAGTCAAAATTTCCTTTCAAGGTCACCTAAGGGAGTAGAAACCTAAAGTCCATTCTGATTGCCAATCAGTGAGTCTATCACATACACACAAAAAGATGCTTAGCACTTAAAGTTCTTTTTGAGTCTTAGGTAGGTCAGGTAGCCATAGAAAGCTACCCCGAAACTCTAAGCAAAAATAAAAAAAAATTAGAAAAAAGAAAATGTATTTCCTTTTTAATAAGGCAAGGGCTTCGGCGGTTTGCATTTTGCTAGGCACCCAGGCACTGTTGAGTCTTTGTAGTTCAGGTCCTTAGTAGAAATTTCTTAATGTTGAGAAATAAATATTGGCCAAGTAATTTGATCTTAATTATTTTATAAATAGCATGTAGTTTTGCAAGGGACTATCAAAAGATAGCCATGGGGTTGTGATGTAGACACTTCTATGTCACATAAACTATCTATTTATGTGTGTTTTTAGGCATATAATTTCATTTAGCATTATAAATATTGCATAGCTTGCATCATTCTACATTTAGATTAGTTTGTACAAAATATAGGTTAATTCACCTCTTTTTTTGGCTAGGGGACAAGGCGATATCATTTATGGCCTTAAATTGAAGATCCAACTATACAGATCTAATCAGGTCAACAATCGGAGTTCAACGCCTCCAAGATCGCCCCGATCGGACCTCCGTAGCATTAGAGGTAGTCCAAGGAAGATTAGAGGTCAAGGGTCAGGGTGGTGTAAATCTGTACATCAGATGACAAATCTAATTGCACGAATGGGTTAGGATCATTGATCCATCCCAACGACGTGAAAATTGATCCAATCTGACAATCATGGCACCATTTACAAAGCAAAGAAGATGGATGATCATGATGGCACCGCATGGCACCATCACAGCTGCCCAACACCACTCGCAGCACCTCCTCTATGCCCACAGGATTAATCCTAGCCATTGGATCTCAATCCAATGGCTGAGATTCAAGGCTATCCACGCTTCACAAACCACTGAAGGCCAAGGCGTGTTTGTCTTAATCATTGGATCGCCATCCAACAGTCTTGAGTGTTACCACCTTAATTCTAAAACACAACCATCCACAGCTGCAGCACACTAGGAGAGAGATGCACTCACAAATATCAAGTGCTCGTTCGAGACTCACTGTGCCTCAAATCCTCTGCTGAAGGGCAGTGTGGCATAATTCAACTGCATGAACATGATCAAGCAACGATGCAAGCAGCTAGATGGCACGCTGGATGGAGGCGAAGCTGCACGCACATGATGACACATTATCTGACCTGTGATCTAATGTGCACCTTCTCAATAGCGTGAAGCAAGGCACGTTTTAAGCCGTCTGATCGAATTATCGGACGACTGATGGCGTTGAGGCACATTCTAAGGCTTCAACAGTTGAAGGCGAGTGGTCGGGCCAGGTGGCCTCTTAAGTAGCGCTCTATCTCCATCGGAGGGTCCTCCTTGCATGCATGGCTTCAGCGATGTGGGGCTGTAGTAATGGTGACAAGCGTCAGTAAAGGGCCTTCATTTATTTTGAAGGCCTTAGAAGTCCTTTTGCCCCCAATTTTTACACCTATAAAAAGGCCACCCCTACTACTCATTTTCTCATCCCTTCCTTCGTCTCTTTCCCTCTCTAAGAGCTAAGAACTCAAGTTATAAGTTCACTTTAGTGCTCCTAAGCTATTGGAAGCTCCACTAGAGTTAAAAGTCAAAATTTTCCACTTCTCACCCCCTTCGCGGAGTTGTCGCCAGCCATCCTCTCACCCACATTCTGTAAGCGGATCTCACGACGTCGATGCCTATGTCATCCCTGGCTATTCTAGATTTGCCCACCATCCTCCATCTTCGCTCTCCTTCTTCTAGGTATCATCCATCCAGCTCGTTCTCCAAGCAACCATCGTGGAGGATAACTTCTCACCCTGTTATCTTTTTATTGCTTTCTAGAGTAGATTTCCAGCTTTCTAGTTGTAGAAATTAGTTGTAATGACATTATCTTAGTTATAAAATGTTGTTTTCTCTCTCTCTCTCTCTCCCTATCTCTCTTGTTTATATTACAATTAGTTGTTTATAATCCTTGTGAATGCTTCATTTATAAAAAAATTACAAAATATATAATTGTGGATTTAGAATTGATGTAGCCTCCTCATGTTTGACTCGAGACTCACTTTGAGTTTTGATAAAATTATCTGATTGATGGATTTTTACGGAACTTTGTATTTCAAACACAATCATCAAGTGTACAAAAACCCATTCATCATGAAGGTTCAATGATATCTTGGGAGAATGGTTCTTGGTATGAGGTTGTTGAGGGATGATCTTGATGTTCATGAAAATCAAGTGGTGTCACTGAGTTGATGGGTACTAAAGGTCCAATGGAGGCTGCACTCGCGAAACTACCTTGCTCTGAACTTAGTTCCATGCCATCTGTTTCAGTGACATAGTATGGTGTAGTACCATTTCCTTCTAAGGTTATTACTGGTAGTTCTATGTGAGAGGTTGAGTCAAGGTCCACTAAACTATCAAGGGTGATCCATGAAGGGTAATTAGAATCACTAGTCTTCTTGGGTTATGCCTAGAAGTTCAATTGAAATTCCTTTTAATGTTATAAAATCAAGCATCCCAAGTGAATGGCCAATCAGATCAGTGTAAAGCATCCCAATGTTGGCACAAAATTCCGAATCATCATCCTCAAATTCATCATTTATTCTTCCATAATCAAAGTTCTTGATTTCTTAGAAAATATCCATCCTTAATTTTTGATCTCCCATGGCTATTTGCATACATCTAGTTGCGCAATCAATGTTTGCCTTCGCGGTTGCCAAGAATGGATGACCTAGAATCATTAGAGCTTCCTTTAAATTAGCCGAGACTTCCATGTCTAGCACAAAAAAGCCTAGGGGAAACAGAATCCATTAACCTTAGTGATCACATTTTCCACTATTTCCCTTGGCACTTTTATAGTTTGATCTACTAGTTGGATTGTAACAAAAGTCAATTTTAATTCTGCAAATTAAAATCAATCATACACTACAATGGGGGTGAGGTTGATTGATGAACCTAGGTCTAAACGGGCCCTATTGAAAGGAGCATCATGCAATTTATAGGCAATCAGTGGGGCTCCTAGGTCCCTTTGTTTACATGGTAAATCACTCAGTATAACAACACATGCCATTTGAGACAAGGCTGCCTTGCCAGCCTTCTTAGGTTGGAACCTAGGGGTACAGTACTCCTTGAAAAACCTAGCTATGGTTGAAATGTAATTAATGGTATCCAATAAAGGCACTTTTATGTGCACATCCTTAAACATGGGCTTCAATTCATCAATGTTCTTAGTGTCTTGATTTCTTTACTTAATCTCCTTCGTCAAAGCCTCAGGAAAGGGTATAGGAATTGGAATTTTCAAGTTCACCATTACTTCCTTTTCTTTCCTTTCCTTCTTCCTTTCATCCTCCAAGGGTTCAGATTCCCTTAATGGCAGGTTTGATGGCCTGGGTATTTTCTTGGAATGGGCTCATTTATAGTTTTTCCACTGAGAGTCACTGCACTGGCATTAACTTGTGGCTGATATGGTGGAGGAGGAGCAGAAGGGTTAGGTACAGATGGACCTTGAGGTGCAGGGAATCTAGGGGTATAGGATGGTGCTTTCAGAACAACATGAACCTACCCCTAGGGACCAATAGGTCTAGGTGGGCCACAGGGAATGTTCTAGGGTTTGGCATAGGTTGAGATGGTAGTGTTCCTTGAGTTCGGGTGTCTTGACATAACTGATTGAGCTGTGCCGCTAGAGTTTCTGTGATAGTCCAATACTTATCCATTTTTTGTAAGGTTTTTGCAGGTTTACCATAAGATCAGATTTTTGTGGCTAGTGTTGGGGATTTCCCTCTAGTTCTACACCATGGGTTGTCTGATCTGTTGCTGGTAGGGCTATTGATATAGCTGTCTGGGATAGGTAGGAGTCTACGATGCATGAAGTTTGGGCTGCTAGTGTGGTTGAGGAACATAGGTAGTTTTGGTGTTGTTCCCACCCCAAGAGAAGTTGGGGTGTTGAGCCTATCCATGGTTATATGTTTCGAAGCATGGCTTGTTGCACCTATATCCTTGCACAGCATTTACATCTTCATAGGCTGAAGATGCAATTGATGTGATGTCATCAATAGAATACACATCATACTCAAAGTTATATGCATAACCCTTTTTGACTCGAACTAAGTCCAAGTTGTTACTTAGCTTTTGAAAAGATGCAGCCCTTGAGGAAGAAAGCCTAGAGGGATCTCCAGTCAAAATATATGTCATTGTGGTTGGGCTCGAGGGATAGAAGCACGAAGAGGTGACTCCTTTAGATGGGGTAGATCGATTCTGAATCAATTCATCCAGCTTCTTATCAAGCAGTCCACCATGTCCAATTTTGAAGTGATGAGGTTCATGTCAGCCTTGAAAGATTCGAGATGAACCTCATGAGCGGTGGCTTTTGGATGGCTGGACTTGTTAAATTGATTCATGGATGCAACATTAATTGAATTCTCAGGCAGAGATTCAAAAAGCTTGAATGCACTATCTTCATCCTTGACCAGGAAATTCCCACCACTTGAGGCATTTCCAAGGTACCTATGGGTGTCATCCAACCCATGGTAGAAACTCTGCGCTAGAGGCCATCTAGGCACTTCATGATGTGGGCATTTCCTGAACAAATCTTGAAATCTATCCCACTCATCATGTAGTTGAGGTTGCCTGTGGATCTTAATGGTATACAAGAGGGGAGGGGTGAATAGTATCTCCTAATAAGTTAAATATAATAGAAGCGAAGACAATTCAAACCATAGAAAAATAAAGCACTGATGACACCTAGATTTATAGTGGAAACCCTTCTCGGGTGAAAACCACTACCTATGCCTCTCAGCTTAGGATTTTTCCAACTAGGCGAAGCTAGTCAACCCACTATCATACCACTTGAACGAGGGTGGCACAACCTCTTACAACAATCCCTTCTCTTTACAACCAGAAAAGAAGCAAAACAACAATAAATCTTCCCAACAACTTGGGATTTGTAATCAAAGTAACAAGTAGAATAAAAATAGTATAATCCTATGTAACCTCAAGGAAACTCAAATCGGATTTTTGCAAAGGTTCATATCAACGTGCTTTGAAAAGCGTAGAAGCACTTGAGAGAAAGCATGAGAGCTCTTTTTTAGATGGATTTCTCTTTGAATATGTGTTTGAAAAAGGATACCTACGACCTCTATTTATTCTAGAAAATCGACTTAAAAAGGAAGTCAAATTGGTCGAGCAATTAAGGTAGTTTGGCCAAATAAAATGAGTTTTGGTCAGTCAAACTAGTTATTTGATCGATCAATTCTTAGTCGATTAATTAAGCTAAATGGTCAATCAAAGGTGTATTTATTAGCTTCTTAAAATGGGCTATTTTGATCGATTAACTAAGCTGGTTGGTCGATCAGTTCATTTAGTTGATCAATATTATTATTTGGTCGATCAATTAACCTAAAACTTGATTTTTAAGTTAAGTGCAAAAAATCGCTTGAAGCTTATTTGAGGTTCCTTACAAAATAACTTGACTCAATAAAGTAAAAAGATACTGAGAAGAAATCAGCAATCTTCTAGCTTTAATCCATGAATCCATGAGAGTGTCTTGAAAGATTAATCTATCAGATTGCATAATTTTGGTGCATCAAAATAGAGATATTTACATTCTCTCCCTTTATAATGATAACAAAATTATAATTATGTAAAGAGATAAAACTTTAAAGAGTTATGCATAATATCTCCCCCTTTTTGTTTCAACAAAGGGTAAACATATAGCTATCAATTTTACCTATCTCCCTCTTAAACATGTAATTAAAGCAGTTATATTTAACTTGCATTTCAAAGAGAGAAACATTCAGTTGGTAGAGAGATATAACCATGCATGTAACTAGAAAGAAAGATAAATGAGTCCAGAATAAGAAGTACTAAATGCCACAATACTATAACAGTAGTAGCAAAAATGGGCCCACCTTTTTCAAACTGTTGATGATATGGGTCAAGTTGGAGAACGGCTGGCGATGGTTATCTCGACGGCAGGTGACTTAGGGGTGACGACTGGCGGGAGTAGGGAGGGGGAAGGTTGGCATATTTGGAGGCCTAAGGGTTGGAGGAGGAAGGAGTGAGGGGTATCTACTGCTTATGGAAGAAGGGGGATGGAGGAGAGGTGGTCTGATAGAAGGGGAACAAAGCTGCTCGACAAGGTTGTGTTTCTGATGCCGGCGGTAGGGACACATGGCCGCCACCTACTGATTCCTCATGGTCTGTCTGGGATGCGGGGGATTTGGTCACAAAAGGGATTCATGTAGAAGTTGGGGGGGACTGAGGAGTAATCGCCCTTTCCCATGCTTGGGAAATTTGAATTCTAGGGCTGCGTAGATTCTGCCTCCGCCCCCATCTCTACGTAAATCCGGGGGGCTTGTGGTAGATGTGGAGGTGCTGATGATGGAGAACATCAAACCTACGGAGATGGCCTTGCGTGGAGCCCTAGTGGGGGAGGTTATGTCTGAAGGACCGTCAGTGGAGAGTGTTCGCACCCTGGTAACCTCTCTATCCCTTTCGACCAACTCATGGCAAATTTCTTTTCTTTCAAATACATTCTTTTTTCTCTTTGGGTTAGGTATGGGGATGTCGAGAAGCTGCGATTTCGAACATCTTGCAACGATGGCTGCACAGTGATCTGGAGATTGGTTTCTCCTTTTGACGCAGCCTTACCAGAGAGACCGCCCCAGAGAGTGGGGAATAGGTTGGGAATACTCGAGTTCGAGAGTCTGCCTCTGCATTTGAGGTCGAAGGAGGTTGTGTCGACGATGATTTCTGGCTTTGCATTAGTGGCAGAGGATGCAGTCGTCAGACTGCTGGAGGGGAATGGACATTTGCTGAGTGTGAAGGTTGATGTCTTCATCGCTGGTTCTATACCTGATAGTATGATTTTGAGGTGCAGTGGAAGCTTCTGGATGCTGAGGCTGAAATTTTTGGTGGGTAATACTGTAGCAGAGCAATTTAAGTCGTCTGGATCTATAGCTGATGAGGAGGCGACTGTTCAAGAGCTGTGCATGGCTCATGATGATGAACCTCTAGTTATCGAGGCTGGTAAGGACTACTGTGATGGGGAGATGAGGGGGCTTCAAAATGAAGAAAAGGAGGAACTGGGCAGAGGGGAAATAGCAGAACTGTCATCCACGATGGCAGGGGATGCATTGTCAGTTGGTGTGGAGAATGAGGAGCAGGGGAATCTGGATGCGCAGCCTGGGTCTGTAAAGGATCAACAGGACCTACAGGAGAAGGAAGATCATAAATGTGAAGGGGGAGCTCACGCAAAGAATGGTAAGGGGAGATCACCATATAGTTTGTGATAGAGAAAATCAAAGGCTATTTTACTGATGGAAGAAGATGAGGTTGCGAAGGTCATGCAAGTATGCAAATGCCATTCCCTCAGGAGAGAGGGATACAGTGAGGATTGATGAGAATCCTCACTTGGAACGTGCGTGGGTTGCACAATAAAAGTCGGAGGGCATCCTTGATGAGATATTTGAGAGAATGGGGAATCGATTGTGTGCTTATTCAAGAGACACACATTGGAGGTAATTCTGATAGGCTGTGGTCCGACTTGATAGCTTCAGGGATGAATGATTGTGTGCAGACTGATGCACATGGGAGGTCGAGGGGCATTGCTATTTGGTGGAGGAAGAGGTGGGCTCAGTATTTGGAGTTTCATAAAGCCAGACATATGCTGACATGCAAATTTTAGATTCAATAGGGGCAAGAATATATTTGGATTACTGGAGTATATGGTCCTTGTAATGCATCTGCCAAGCAGGAGCTGTGGGAGGAGTGGTCTGCGGTGGCTGAGTTGGTGCAGGGGGAATGTGGCTGACGAGTGGCGACATTAATTGTGTGTTAACAAGGGCTGACAGCGCAAATGGTAGCACGGACAGTTCGGGTATTGGATTTCAGATGATGGTTCAATCTCTGTAGTTGAATGAATACCCTTCCTTGAGTGTGGAATTCACTTGGCGCAATGGAAATGGACAGGCTTCCAGGCTTGAGAGATTCTTTGGGAATGTGGACATCCTTGTTAGATTTCAATTGTCGAATGTGAGTAGGCTGAGCCGACCCTTTTTAGATCATACCCCATTGGTATGGGACAGTGGGGAAGAAAACCAGGTTGGATCCTACTTTAAAATGAAACGTTCTTGGCTGTATGAACTAGACTTTTACCAAATGATCAGCTCTTGGTGGAGAGCTAAAGAGGTCCAGGGGTCTGCTATTATCAGGCTGTCAGCCAAGTTGGTTGGTCTGCGCATGGTCTTGAAAGAATATGGATCTACTATTGGCTTGCAGAGGGGGCAGAGGAGAAGGGAAGCTTTGAGTAAAATTCAGGAGCTAGACTCCAAGGAAGAAGCTGGTTGTTTGTCTGAAGATGAGGTGGTTGAAAGAAAAATGTGGCAGGGTGTGGTTCTTGATGAAGACCTAAAACAAGAAATCGATTGGAGGGAGAGATCCAAGTAGCAATGGCTTAAGGAGGGGGATGCCAATACAAAGTTTTTTCATCTTGCAGCTAGTTCTAGGAGATGTGCTAATTTTATTTCCTTTGTTCTATGTGGTGGACATAGGGTCTCTTCTGATCAGGATATTAAATTTGAAGCCATCAAATATTTTAGAGAGGCATCTCGGGCACCTGAGAGGGGGATTTGGAGAATGGCAGGAAATGAGGGTCCTAGGGTGACGAGTGAACAGGCTGAGCGCTTGATGGTACCTATTACTAAACAAGAGACCCTGCAGGCAATTGATGTAAACACATTTACACTACTTAAAATGTCAATTTATGCATGTTCTTAAGCATAGGATTGCATTTCACGATATAAATATTACATAACATGCATCATCTCGCATTTAGAGTAGTTTGAATAAAATGGAGGTTAATTGTCTCCTTTTATGTGCTTGGATAGGGCAAACATTTTATCGGGGCCTCGGATCAAAGATCCAACCGTATGGATATGATCAGGGCGACGATTGGAGTTCAACGACTCCAAGATCGCCCTAATCAGGCATCCGTAGCATCAGATAGAGACCGGGGAACCCTAGAAAATCAAGGGCCAGGATGGTGTAAATTCGCACTTCAGATGACAAATCCGACCGCACGGATGAATTTGGATCGACGATCGCAGCCCAACAACACAAAAATTGAGTCAATCCGACATCCGTGGCACCATCTGCAACTTCTAGAAGATGGACGGCCAAGATGGCGCCACGTGGCACCATCTCAGCTGCCCAAACAGCCGCTTGCATCTTGTGAAGACTGCGCACCCATCTCCTCTCCGCCGTTGGATCTCGATCCAACGGCTGCAACTCGCTCGCGCTGAAGTCAGGCACTCGACACAAACGCGACACCAACGCAGTGGTCGAGCGCTCTAACGCGAAGCAGGGACGCATGTTCGAGCCTCGCCACGTAGAAATTGGAGTGGTGGCGTGCCTCCAATCGACCGCACGATCGCGATCCAACGGCCGCGCGTACCCGATAGCGCCGACGCGCAATTGGACGCGCGTGTGAACGCGCGATCGCAAGCACAAGCGGGCGGGCGGCAGCGGTGAAGGTGCGATTTTAAGCCGTCCGATCGTGCGATCGGACGGCTGAGACTTCATGGACGTGCGAAGCCGTTGAAGACGCGAGCAAGCGAGGAGGCACGTGCGAGCTGCCCACGTCGCCCACGTTAGGGGCTTTAGTGACGGATTTATCCATCACTAAAGACCCCTCATTTACTATTTTCAACTTGTAATGTCTATTTTGCCCTCACTCCTTGCAACTATAAAAGGGGACCCCCTCCATATGAAATTTTCATCCCTTCTTTCTCCTCTCTGCCCCTCCAAAGCTCAAGAGAAGCTTCTCCCAAACCCAGGATTCTTCTCGCGAGATAAAGTCCAATTTTCGTTCCCCTTCGGAAGTGGATCCCGCGATGACGACGACGTGCTGCTTCGTTCCCGTTCTTCTGATTCGTTCTCCTTCGTCCCGCTTCGTTCTCCTTCGTCCAAGCGTCGTCCCGTCCGGCTCATCCTCCAAGCAACCGTTGAGGAGGATTTCTCTCTCCCTATTCTTTTTACCGCTTTCTAGTATAGATTTACTGCTTTCTAGATTAATCTACTCATCCTCTAAGCAACCGTCGAGGAGGACATTTCTCCCTCCACTCCTTTAATGCTTTCTAGAGTAAATTTATTGCTTTCTAGAGTAATTCTTTTATGCTTTCTAGTTGTAATGAACAATCACTTCAATGCAAAAATTCCTTGTTTATTCTACATCTCATTTTGATTTCTCTGTGTAATATTCTTTTTCTCTCTTACTCTCTCTCTCTTCTATTTATTGTAAATAATTAGATAGTACTAAATTGAATTATTCTGTAATAAATAAAAAGAAACGCGTAGTTTTTAAATCAAACGTCTGCCTCCCTGTGTTCGACCCGGAATTTTAATTTCGGTATAAATTTTATTTGTTGAACGCGAATTCTTCGCTTTCGAACTACAACGACAGGTTTTCCAAAACCAATCTCGTTAGCGTAGGTTCGTAAATGTTCAACATTTTTGCACCGTTGCCGGGGAGGCAACGATCTTTGATTTCTCTTCGCGTTTTGTAACTTACAAATCATTTACCTCACTTTTCTCCTTTCTTATTGTAATTGCAGGTACTCTTTCGAGGCAGGCAAAAGCGGTAGATTGGAGTAAAGTGTTGTAGAAGGTTTTGTGAGTTACCCCCCACCTCCCACCCATTAGATTTCATTTCATCACATAATAACTCAAACATCAATCAACCTAGGTTTTTTTATAAACTCTAAGGTTAGATTGTTTGTTGTTTGACACCCATACTCACCCCAACCGCCACATTAAAAAGAAAAAAAAAAATCTCACAGAGGTACACAACCTCATCTGATTTTCAAACTCAACTGGTAAACCAATCTTAGGAGCCGGTACATACATCTAAACACATAATTGAGTAGAAATCAGATTAGGTAATCATTTGTGTGCCTAATTAAGTGGTGCAATAGGCCAATTGTTTGAGTTGATTGGGCCACACCACTTCAAATAAAATCAACTCATCAAGTAGCTGCCAATTAAGTTCAACTCTTAGGGATTTACCAGGCACTCCACATTCTTTTTAAACTTTAAAGGAAAACATCTTCACCTGTGCTTGCAAAAACTTGGTGTGCTAATGAAACTTGATTGAAAATACCTAAAGTTAAATCCTAAAAGCTACTAAGCAAGATTTGAACCTTAAAATTCACCACATCAAAAACAATCTTGCTTGAAAACCACTGGTTGTGCACTCACACACGAATCAATCAATCATTAAGGGCACAACCCATTTAAAGGGCCCATCACATTCCAATGCACATTCAAACCTAGCCCTAAATAAAACAGAGTAGTCGTTGGCCTTAAGGATTGGACTCGCTCTTCAGAACTCTGAATGAGATTATTTTTGATTAGTCTGTTTCTACTGTTCAATCTGATGTCTAGCTAGGGGAGCAGAGTCAAACGATCGTGGCTGGGGGGTACACTAGGAATCGGAGGTGCAAGCCGAAGGAAGAACCTTCTCCACAGTCCCTCCTTCTAACTGGTTGGATTAAACAGACGGAAGTAGATCAAATCGTTCCTTTATCTCAAGATGGGTTTTGAGAGTCTGTAGGTCTTTAGGCTAACCTATTTAAGGACAGGTTTGATTGTTTGTATTGCAGGGCACCTTTCTTCCTCCCGTGGATCATGAATCCTTCCACATATTTCACGCATTCCCACTCTTTCCCTCCTGTTGTAAATTATCCTCAACATGACGATTATCCCAACTCTTATTGTAATCGGCCATCAGTTAGTTGGGATAATTCGGATTGGGGATACAATTCCGGACCCCCGTGTTTAGGGTCTAACCCTGAATACTTTGATTCTGATTTTTATCCTTCTCAGAGCTACATCGATTATAGATCGTCCTCCTTTCATGAACAGCATAATACAATCTATAATCAAAAAGGATACACCGATCCTTACCCATCCTCTGATTTCACTGCCTTTAGGTCATCACCATCTTTTCAACAATCTGAAATGACCTATTATCAGGAAGGGTATAACGAATCTCAATTCGTTAATTCCCCTGCATTGAGCCTAATCCCACCCAACCCTGAACCAACTCATTTGGTTCAAGTTAACCAGGTTCAGGATAAGGTTTTGGCTAACTTGAGGAATATCATTCAATCTTTAGAAGTTCAGCCAATACCTTGCATTGAGAGATTGGAGCCCCTGATTGAAATGATTGATGATTTAAACAAGTCTTTGTTCGATTGGCTCCAGGATGTTAAGGATAAGAACCTGGGTGAGTTCCTACTTGGGAAATTAGCAAAATTAGGGATGAGATTCGTGGTTGCTTTGATTGAATCTTGGAGTAATTCCCAGGATGAACCCTCTTCAGGAAAGCTAATGATAGAACCTGCTCAGGCACCTGTTGGGGGGGACACGTGTTACAAGGCTGACCAGATTGAATTAAAGCAACCAATTAAAGATGATCTGATTTCTTCACCTGAGATCCCTTAGCCGGGTTACGAGGAAAAGTGTGTCTCCTTGGAACACAAAGTGACAAATGATTTTGGGACATACATTGATACGGATCCTGATGGTGAAGATTCAAGTTGCGAAGTCTCACGCGAGTTTTCTGAACACGATTTCTGTGAGACGTTTGGGCCTGAGGAATCTGATAGATCAATTGATAGCCCAATAACTGAGAACACTGATCTTATTAGGGCACACATTACGGATCCAGAATCACATTTTCTGGAAGAATCAATTCAATGCCCTGATTATCAGTTACACCCTGTTGAGCTTATTGATAATTCTAATTCTGAGATAATTAGACCCAAGTCAATTTTGATTTTGCCACATCATTTAGACTTGGAGATTTCAGATGGGGTGATGAATATACAAGAGGTCCTGGAATTTGATATGCTGAATGAGGAGGATAGGAGCTGGGAAGTGTTGATTTAGGAAATTAATTTTGGAGGAAATGGAAGATTGAGTTGAAGGGTTCCTTTTAAGCTGAAACCATCAAATCAGAACCCTTACGACATTTGTTTCAAGGATGTTCAACTAAAGCACACATTCAACGATTATCCTTTTGAGCTTCAATTCTCTATAACCCGACTTTTTGGTCTTGGGTTGCATCCTCATAAATCGCAGGCCCGACCCCGCTTGCATTCTGACTTTAGGTTTTGGGTAATTTTTATCCAGAACCTAAGATATTCTCGATTATGGGGGATGGGTCTGCACCACAATCTGGTCCACATCTGTGGACCGCTGTTGATAGGTCAGAGGATTCTTCTATTTATATTAATTCTGACCTGCACTTGTGAATTCTTCATTTCTTTTCTTTGTATAGTGTGCGTAGCTGAAGGCACTAAACTCAGCACTTACACAGTTCTTTTTCATTTTCATCTTGGAGCAGACCTGATATTCACGCAATTCAGGTGCTTTCTACGCTTTTCCACTCTATTTTATGTCTTTTTAATACAATGAGGACATTGCATTAGATAGGCATGGGGGGGTGGATATTTATCTCTGAATTCATTCGTCAGCTCCATAGATTTGTTTTATTTTGAAAAAAAAAAAGTCGAAATTAGGAAAGAGAATTTGGGATTAAGAAACTTTTCAATCTTAGGAAAAACTATATTAAGATCTGCACACAAAGACCCTTCAGGTCATTGAACTTAATCAGCCTGTGTATCTACTAAAATGTGGATTTATTTTTCGAGTTCTCGCCAACTTGAATTTTATTTTAATTGGAGTAAATAAGTTTAGGTGATAAGTACACGACTTATCAACCCGCCCTCTGATTTGAGGGAATTTCGAGTCTTAAGCATCTACACACTTTCTTTGCACTAACTCGTTGTTCGGCGATTTTTATGGAAATTGGATAGCTAATGAACCTTCTAGGGTGATATGGCTGGCAAGTTATCGTGGGTAACAGCCCATAGGTAGGTTGTCCAGAGCCCAGTCACTGGACCTTTCTCTTTCTGCTGCCTTTAGGTAAATCTTAGACCAGGGAAGCCACCTATTTAAAAAAAAAGAGGAAAAAAAATCAAAAATGAGAAAAGAACAAAAAGAAATAAGCCACACTTCGCCGCACGAGTTTCGCTGGCAAGTTGTCGGTGGTAATAGCTCATCGACCGGTTGTCCATAACCCAGCTCAGAAAATGCACTAAAAATTCTCAAAACACTTAGGAAGAAGCGGAGAAGTAGAATAAACCGGGGAGATATACACTGGATTCACCGTTGTGTTGACCCTGTTAAGAAAATAAAAGTGGGGAGAAAGCTACCGGTTGTAAAGATACACCGTTAGGCAGAATTCCTTTTGAGGTCACCTAGAGGCGTAGAAATCCGAAGTCCGTTCTAATTGCCGGTCAACGAGTCTATCACAATCACAATAAGATGCTTAAAACTTAGGGTTCTCATCAAATCTTAGGTGAGTTGAATGGTCGTAGAAAACCACTCTTGAACCCTAAAATTTGAAAATCCAAAAAAATTAGAAAAGAGTAAAAAGAGAAAAAGAAAATTTTCTTTGAATAAGGCGAGGGCTTGAGGCGGTCTGCATTTTGGCTGATACCCGGGCACTGTTGTGTCTTGAAAAGTTTAGTTCCTAAGTAAACAATTTCTTAATGATTGAAAATAACTCAGGTCCAGATAATCTAACCTAATTCTTTTATAAATAGTATATAGCTTTTGCTTGGGACTAGCAAAAGATAGGCATGGGGGTATGATGTAAATACATTTACGCTACTTAAAATGTCTATTTATGCATGTTCTTAAGCATAGGATTGCATTTCACGATATAAATATTACATAACATGCATCATCTCACATTTAGAGTAGTTTGAATAAAATGGAGGTTAATTGTCTCCTTTTATGTGCTTGGACAGGGCAAACATTTTATCGGGGCCTCGGATCAAAGATCCAACCGTATGGATATGATCAGGGCGACGATTGGAGTTCAACGACTCCAAGATCGCCCTAATCAGGCATCCGTAGCATCAGATAGAGACCGGGGAACCCTAGAAAATCAAGGGCCAGGATGGTGTAAATCCGCACTTTAGATGACAAATCCGACCGCACGGATGAATTTGGATCGACGATCGCAGCCCAACGACACAAAAATCGAGTCAATCCGACATCCGTGGCACCATCTGCAACTTCCAGAAGATGGACGGCCAAGATGGCGCCACGTGGCACCATCCCAGCCACCCAAACAGCCGCTTGCATCTTGTGAAGACTGCGCACCCATCTCCTCTCCGCTGTTGGATCTCGATCCAACGGCTGCAACTCGCCCGCGCTGAAGTCAGGCACTCGACACAAACGCGACAGCAACGTAGCAGTCGAGCGCTCTAACGCGAAGCAGGGACGCACATTCGAGCCTCGCCACGCAGAAATTGGAGTGGTGGCATGCCTCGAATCGACCGCACGATCGCGATCCAATGGCCGCCCGCTCCCGATAGCGCCGACGCGTGATTGGACACGCGCGTGAACGCGTGATCGCACGCACAGGTGGGCGGGCGACAGTGGTGAAGGTGTGATTTTAAGCCGTCCGATCTCGCGATCGGACAGCTGAGACTTCGCGGACGTACGAAGCCGTTGAGGGCGTGAGCAAGCGAGGAGGCGCGCGCGAGCTACCCACGTCGCCCACGTTAGGGGCTTTAGTGACGGATTTATCCGTCACTACAGACCCCTCATTTACTATTTTCAACTTGTAATGTCTATTTTGCCCTCACTCCTTGCAACTATAAAAGGAGACCCCCTCCATACGAAATTGTCATCCCTTCTTTCTCCTCTCTACCCCTCCAAAGCTCAAGAGAAGCTTGTCCCACACCCGGGATGCTTCTCGCGAGATAAAGTCCAATTTTCATTCCCCTTCAAAAGTGGATCCCGCGACGACCACGGCGTGCTGCTTCGTTCCCGTTCTTCTGATTCGTTCTCCTTCGTCCCGCTTCGTTCTCCTTCATCCAGGCGTCGTCCAGTCCGGCTAGTCCTCCAAGCAACCGTCGAGGAGGATTTCTCTCTCCCTATTCTTTTTACCGCTTTCTAGTATAGATTTACTGCTTTCTAGATTAATCTACTCGTCCTCAAAGCAACCGTCGAGGAGGACATTTCTCCCTCCACTCTTTTAATGCTTTCTAGAGTAAATTTATCTCTTTCTAGAGTAATTATTTTATGCTTTCTAGTTGTAATGAATAATCACTTCAATGCAAAAATTCCTTGTTTATTCTACATCTCATTTTGATTTCTCTGTGTAATATTCTTTTTCTCTCTTACTCTCTCTCTCTTCTATTTATTGTAAGTAATTAGATAGTACTAAATTGAATTATTCTATAACAAATAAAAAGAAACGCGTAGTTTTTAAATCAAACGTCTGCCTCCCTGTGTTCGACCCGGAATTTTAATTTCGGTATAAATTTTATTTGTTGAACGCGAATTCTTCGCTTTTGAACTACAATGACAGGTTTTCCAAAACCAATCTCGTTTGCATAGGTTTGTAAACGTTCAACAGCAATCAGTGAATTAAATGTGGAAGGCTCTTCGGGCCCTAATGGAGTACAGGTTTTCTTTTACAAGGAGATGTGGAGTGTGGTGGGTAAGGAGGTGATGGATGTTATCAGAGATTTGGAGGTGGGAAATGTGAGTTTTGAGAGGATTAACAAGTCCTACCTATTTCTTTTGCCTAAATCAATGGGAGCAGAGCACTTTTCAGATTTCAGGCCTATTTCCCTCTCAAACTCCATCTACCTTATCATCAACAAGACCTTGGCTAATAGGCTGAGGGTTGTTCTACAGGACCTGATTCATCCAGTATAGGCTGCTTTCTTGCCCAACAGATCTCTTCAAGAATCCTTCATACTAGCTCAGGAAATGGTTAATGGATGGGATCGAAGGAAGTGCAAGGCCTTCATGTGGAAAGTGGATTTCCAGAAAGCCTATGATTCGATCTCTTAGTCGTACTTATGAGAGATATTTAGAAGAAGAGGATTTCCCCCCCTTTGGATCCAATGGATGAAACATTGTATCACTACGGCTTCTTTTTCTCCTCTGGTCAATGGAAAGCCATGTGGAGCATGGATCCAACCTCAGTGTGGGGTTAGACAAGGATGCCCCCTAGCCCCATTGATCTACAACCTTGTGGTGGATGGGCTTGCAAGGTATGCTTGCAAATTGGCTGAGGTGGGTATTATTAAAGGCTTCTCATTGTCTAACAGGGGAAACCTGGCCCCCATTTTACAGTATGCAGGCGACACGGTGTTCTTTGTGGAAGGGTCCAAGTCTGAGGCACAAGCTCTAGGGTTATTGGTAAAGATTTTTGATGACATTTTAGGTTTATGTTTGAATAAGGATAAGTCGATTTTGATTTTGTTTGGCATGAGTGAACAGGAGCAGAGGGAGTTGGAGGGTGTATTGGGGTCACCCCATGCTAAATTGCCGTTGAAATACCTTGGACTACCTCTAAGGGCCACAAAACTGGAAAAATCAAATTGGAATGTTCTTTTTGAGAGGGTGTCTGGAAAGCTGAAGGGTTGGAGTAGTAAATTCATATCCAAAGCTGGAAGATTAATCCTACTCAATTCAGTCATTACAGCCATACCGGTTCTCTATTTCAGCATTTTTAAGGCCCCTAAAAGTATTTGGAAGAGATTGGATATTATGAGGAAGAGATTCTTCTGGAAGGGTGCAAGTCATGAGGGTGGATTCGTGCAGCCCATCAGATGGAATTGTATCTACAGACCTAAGGAGATTGGGGGGTTGGGAATTAAAGCACTTAAAGAATTCAATGAAGCCCTGTTGCTGAAATGGGCCATAGGATTCTGGATTGCAAGGAGAGGCTAATGGATGATCTGATCAGGGGCAACTTTGGCATATCTAACAGCAGTTTGCAAAAGCTTCAGTCGAAGAAACCGTCTCCCTTTTGGCGATCAGTGATTTCTGTAGTTACCAGCTACTGGCACCTGCTGCAACCTAAGCTCGGAGATGGCAGAAGCTTCAGCTTATGGAATGAGCAATGGTCTGACTTGGGCCTGCTGAAAGAGATCTATTCGAGGGTGTATGACGCTGCTGCAGATAAGGATGCCACAGTTAGTAGTTTGTCGTCTCAAGAAGAGGGTTGCTGGCGGCTGGAAGGGATGCAGCAGTGCAGGCTGTGCACTCGTCTGTGGGAGGAGAGGTAGAAAATGATGGCGAGTCTACAATAGATGCAACTTGTGAGTAATGAGATGGATACTTATTGCTAGCAGGGCAGTTTTTCAGTGAAGCAAGCATATGAGAAAGTTGTTAGAGCCAATAGTGAGGTGGAATGGGACCCTATTGATAGAAAGATTTGGCTTCTGAAAGTTCCTCTAAAGGTTCAGATATTCCTGTGGCTCTGCAGACAAGAAGGGTTGATCACTAGTGATCTGAGACACAGAAGGCTGGGGACTGTTCTAAATGCTTGCCCTCTTTGTTGGTTACATTCTGATAGTGCATCACACATTTTCTCCTCCTGTTTGATCATGGATAAGATTTGGAGGTTGGTTTGCTTAGAACCCCTCCCCTCCTAGGATTCAGTATGGCAGAGGTTCATCACTCCTGGTCGACCCTTGGGGGCTATGGCAGCTGTTTTGTGGTGTGTGTGGAGGGCTTGTAACGATAAGCTTTTTCAGGAGAGATCGGTGAGATGTGAGAATATTGTAAAGGAGTGCTGGTCTCTTAAACATAGTTGGGCTTCTTACTTGTAATTGTTTTTTGATATGAAATATACTACCCTTCGGATTGCTATCGGCTCATGATAGCAATCCCCAATGTTTCAAAAAAAAAGCAATAGTAGAAAAAATAGATAACACTAAGCAAAAGTACTCTAGGGAAGCCATTAAAGTGTCCATGGTGCTTTGAAGATCTGTATCCAACTCGAGGTCCATCGAGTCAGATCCCTCTGATGTAGTGAGGCGACTAAGATAGAGGACTCTTTGGCCTAACAAGGAAGGCATCGGTTACCTAACTATCCTGCGAGGAGGGTAACCTGCTGGTATGTGGCTAGTATAGGAGGAGGAGATGGTGTTGTAGATGATCGAGGGATTATAATAGATTGGTGAGAAGGAGGCTTGTGAAGCTACTATTGAACCCCATGAATAAAGTCTCCAAGTCTATCGAAAAGTTGACCTTGAGCATTCTAGTAGTTGGATACCTGATGCCCATGTCTCATCATCACCAGGTCCGTCTCACGCTATCGATGCATCATTAATGAAACCTCATCAGTGACATCCTGAATACTGACATAGTCGCTACCTGAAAGTGGTCTGTCTAGAAGGCCCCACTCCTTGTCATAGAAGGACAGAGCAGGTCGCACTAGAGGAGGACAGGTCACTGTGAAATGCTCGTACGGTGGGAAAGGAGGAGGTACTACAATAGAGGGTGTATCTGGCTCCTAAGGCTGCTACTGCTAGTCTGCATCCTCACCACAGGCTCCCTGAGCTTGCTCCATCTTGCTATAAGTAACCTTCTCAAAAATGGAGACTCTCAGAATGAACTATTTGTGGTTGATATCCATTGGGACATTGAAATGTAGGCAGATGTGAGAGGGGAGTGTCCCAAACTAGAAGGAGCTTTTGGGCTGCTTGCTCATCAAATAAAGAACCAAGTGGTTCTAGTTGAATCGCTTGTTCTTAAGAAATCCATAGAGGGTGATGAGCATAATACCAGGGCAGTTCTCAAAGCAGGTAGACGTAGACATGAAGTTCCACAAAAATACTACTTGGAAATCATGGAAGACGATGAAATTAAGGTGACTTGGAAGGACGGCCCAAGTCATAATGAGTGGGAGTGAGAAGGGACTCCCGAATAACATTAGCCTGAGTTTGCTGGTGAAGCTCAAGAAAAGTAGGTCCAGTAGAAGGACAACCAAGTATCTCAGAAAGAACATCCGCATTGACCAAAACCACTATGCCATAGACGTTCAGGGTAAGCTCAAAGTTGAACCCCTCACCTATGTTCTTCAAATTAGCATAAAATAGGTGGCAAGCCATAGGGTCAACACCGAGAATGCAGCTATTCTTGGAACCCACATAAAAATTTCACTTGAAAAGGCAAAGAATCTGGTGGTAAGTAAACTTCTCGCATATTTCAGGAAATACAATCTCAGAGTACAAAAAAATGATTGCCCTACCAATGTGGGGGGAAAGCTTGGCAAGTATAGAGAAAAAGTCACGTGCAGCCTTAGTAATGAAAAGTCTATCAAAAGTATCATCGTTAGAACCCAAGGAGGAGGCATGTGCACGTTTCAGCTCCGATACCAAGTGAGGTTCCTTGCGGATTCTAATGGTATACTGATAAACACATGAATTCATGATAAATTGCTTATTTATGATAGTTCCAAGGCTTAGCATTGCATATCATGTTATAAATGTTGCATAACATCTATTGCATGGCATTTAGGATAGTTGTATGTTTGTATATTAATTCCTTCATTTTATATGGCCAGTAGATAATGCAACATCCTTACGGACTTTGAATGAAAAATCCGACCATATCGATGGATGCGGAGAGACGATCGTAGTGCGACAAAGTAGAAATCACCTCGATCTGAGAACCATTGCATCCTCTGCAAGCAATCAAGGGTGGACGGTCCAAATGGCGCCCTGTGGCACCATCTAGAGTGCCTAAAGCCGCCCACCACATCTTCAAAAGTTGCCCATCAAGTGAACTCAGCCATTGGGTGAAAATCCAACTACTGAGAGCTCACCGCACAACGCAGCTACGAATTCCTCCTCGCGACGCACATGTAGGCTTGGCGCAATGTGTAGAGCGGCGGTTCGCAAGGGAAGGGTGCAGGTTCGAATCCCTGTAGCCCCCTGCCCCATTCTCAATCCATCGTTCACGCCAATGCACGCCAGCAAGAACCAGCAGCGCACACACACACATGCCCGCGCATGTCAGTGTGCAGACCAACTAGCTATCGCACAATCCACGTGCATGAACGAGCACAGCACAGCATAGCACTAGCGGAACATAAGGCAGGTGCGTGCTCGGTTGGCACCAGCCTACAATGATGCATGAGATGCACATACAGCAACACTTACAACCATCGCTAATTCTTCGTACACGAGTAAAGCCAGCTATGGGAGTGAGCAGGTGTGAGCGGGCATGAGTTGTCGACTGTGACACTTCCAACGATGTCCTGGAGGTCACTAATAGTCCCATACCGATTTTTGCCTCTTCTCCACTATAAAAGGACCTACACCCCCTCCCTTCCAAGCCATCTCTACCTACTCTACTCCAACCTACTCCCAAGCTCTAGGAAGCCTACAAATGCTACATTAGAGCTTGTTCTCAAGCTCCCAAGGCTCCTATTAGTGTAGCGAACCTCTACCTCACCAAATATTCATCGCTCTTCCCATCCCCATTCGTAGGTCGCCTTAGAGCTGTCCTCACACTTCCATTCCCATAGCAGATCATCTCCGCCTTCTCACCTTCATTCTAGAGCCATGCCGAAGCTTTCCTCTACCTGACGTCCTCCTGCATCTCACCTCCATCATCCCGCTCCTCACCTCCTTTGTCTGAGCTTTCACCAGGCACCGTCGTCTCGCCAAACAGCCGATTCGAGAGATTTCCTCTCACCTCCCTCTCTTTTTATGCTTTCATATTTTATTGTAATCAACATTGGATTGATATATATATTATATTTGTTCCATTTCTATCTTGTGATCCATTCTACTTGTCTTCTTTTCAAAAATACAAAAAAAAATAACAAAAACTTAAAATACCAAAAAGAAACAAAACAAAGCACAATTTTCAATAAAAGTAAACGTCGCCTCCCTTTTGTCGACTCGGGACTCCCATGGAGTTTTGGTATAAATTTTATTTGACCACGAGTTTTGCAACTACTATGACAGGTTACTTGTAACCCTAATTTCAAACTCGCGAAACACGTGCAGTCATTCTGGCGCCGTTGCTGGGGAGGCAACGGAATTTACTTTATTGTTTACTATGCTTCTTTGCATTTACATAGCACTAACTCCACTTACTCTGATCTATTTTCTTGCAGGTGCCCTAGCATGGAGATCCAAGTAAAGTAGACTGGAGTAAAGGGCGGGTAGAGTGTTTTGTAATTGTCCCCCACATTCCCCCCCCCCCCCCCCCCCTCCTTTTCCCTCCCCCCTCCCCCAAACGCATCCAACCTATGGGTTTCCTAAAACCCTAGGCAAAAAAAATTTTATTTTTTTGCCCCTTCTACCCCCCCCCCCCCCCCACTACCTCATTTTGCCACACTCATGACCAAGACGTAGTCTACTTAGGTGTTTGCATAAACCCTAGGATAGAACTGTTTGACTTGTTTGCCACCTTCAAACACCTCACCCCCACATTAAAAAATAAAAAATAAAAAAAAGATACTTTCTATGGGACAAATCAATATGCACACTTCATACACCCACATTTGAGGCACATAATCGAACTTGACTTTCATCTACTCAACCGGGCTTCCGACCTGTGGACCCAGTACACGAATTCAACACATAAAAGAGTAGAACTCATATTAGGTTAATCACCTTTTTGTGTTCCTTAATCGGTGGGGCATTTGAGCTATTTGATTGAACTGTTTGGGCCACACCACCTAATCTAAAAGAGGTTCATTTTGTAGTTGCCCCATAGGATTCAATAACTAGGTCAAGCCAAGCACTCCATATTTTTCTTGATTTCTAAAGGAAAATACTTGAACACATGCTTTCAAAAACAAACTTGGTTTGCCTCACAAAACTTGGTTGAAAGCACTTAATATTTGAATCCTAGAAGCTATTAAGTAAGATTCGAACCCTAAAACTCACCTCATCATTAATAATCTTGCTTGAAAACCTCTTTGTTGTGCACATTCACATGTTCTCAAACAAATCATCAAGGGCACAACCCATTAAGGGCCCATCACATTCTAGAGCACCAATTTCCCAGGCCTAACTAAAATCAATTAGATGTTGGCCCTAAGGATTCATTCACTTGTCGGGATCCAGATTGAGATTATTCATGATTAACCTACTTATACTAGTCAATCTGATGTCTACCTAGGGGAGTGATGGTCGGCCCGGATAGGTTGTTAATATGATATTTTTATCGTTGAAATGTGTATAGTGGTTAACCTAATTCAGACCTAACCATCTCTTTACAAAATTTTTAACCTGGCCTAATTGATTTTATCTTGTCACTTTTAGGCCCAGGGTCGAACTCAGGGAAGTGGGGTTCAAGTCGAGTTTCTACGTTTTCCTTAAAACGCGTCTCTTCCGTTCGTTTATTCTGTTTTTGGTATTTTTCTTATTTAGGTTTTTTTTCTGGTAATCCTTGTTCTTGAGGCACACCCTCAAAATTGTGTCCTTGGCTTTTAGCCAAAACAGAGTTTCAAAACACGTCTTGCTACTTGCAAGACGGGGGTACCTGCAAATCAAAGATTATCTTTTCACTTTTATACCTTTTTTTTATCTTTTTACTAAGAAGGAAGCTAACAGATAGAAAGTAAATATAGTAGCTATAGATATATATTTATATGTAGTATATATATAAAGGGGTGGGGGTGGAGGTGACGATGGAGTGTAGCACTATGTCGAGTCAGTCGACGTCTAGAGAGACGCAACCAACACGACTAGGTGCCGCGTGGAGTGTGGATGGAGGATGGATGTGTCCACGCTTTCTGTACACGCTGTATCGCAGAATATCAGCAACTGGTGCAAATATTCCCGCGATACAGCGTATAGTAAATAACGTGAAAATATATGTACATATGTATGTATATAAATGTATAAGTATATATGTATAGATATATATAGATATATAGGTGTATATATATATATATATATATAGGTGTATATATATATATATATATATATATATTTATATGTATGTATATATGTATATAGCTATGTATATATGTATATAAGTATATATATATAATACTATATAGATATATATATATATATGTATATAAGTATATATGTATCTAGATATATATGTATATATATATGTGTATATGTATAAGTATATAGATATGTATATATATATATGTATATGAGTATGTCTATATATATATATATATATATTATATATGTATATGTATATATATATTATATTATATGTATGTATACATAACTATATAGATATACTATGTATATATAAGTATATATATATAGATATATGTATATGTATATGTATATATATATATATATATATATGTATGTATATATGTTACTATGAGTGTGTGTGTGTGTGTGTCGGTGAATGGGTGTGTGTGTGTTGCTGTAAGTGAAAAAAAAAGAGAGAGAGAGAGAGATAGAGAATACGTGAGAGAGAGAGAGCGGGAGACAGAGAGGGAGCGGGCGGGAGAGATCGCGGAGAGAGAGAGAGCGCCAGAGAGAGAAAGAGCGGGTGGGAGAGATCGCGAGCGCGGACGATGGCAGCGAGTTAAGGCGTCTGCTCGCGGCGGCGGACGTCTGACGCCGCGTCGTCTGAAGGCAGAGGCGGACGTCTGAAGATCGCGGATGCAGGCGCATCTTCGCGCGGAGAAGGTGACGCGTCTGCAGGCTGGGTGCAAGGAAGGAGAGCGGGCGATGGCGTGCTCGGAGAGGGCGGCGGGGAGTCTGCAGTCGGTCGCGGAGGGTTGCAGAGGTTCGCGGGGGTCGGCGCGAGGCCGTAGCCGGCCGCTGCAGTGCGCGCAGCAGCCTGTCGCGGGTGGAATTGCAGAGGCGACAGAGTAGAGGCGGAGACGGGGAACAGACCTGCAGGCACGCGCGGAGGGTTGCGCGCCTGCGGGGAAGGTCGCGGAGGAGGCGGGGGTCGCTGCTGCTGCTGCTTCAAGCTTCGGACCTTGAAGCAGCAGCAATGGCGTGGAGATGCAAACGAAGAGAAAAGAACACACCACGCCCACCTGCTCGTTGAAGAGCTGGGCGGTGGTGTTCCCACTGTGGTGGTGAGCACCACAGTGGGTTCTCCTGCTCGTCGGGTGCCTCCTCGACGGAGGGCCGGCGTATGGGAGGGGAGAACGGGCGAGGAAGGTGGTGGACTGCAGCGTGGCGATTTTTCAGCAGCTGCCGCAGCTGCGTATTGCAGCAACGTTCCTCCCCCATTGTCGCGAGGAAGAGCTGCGGCTTTATAGAGGAGGAGAGCATGGCGGGGCATGCGGGGAATGGGGGAGAATGGCAGCTGCAGGGAGAGGTGCGGGAAGGACAGCAGGGAGAGGCGCGGGAAGGACAAGCCGCATGGCGTTGCATGCAGCTGCGGGAGGAAATTCAGCCGCGGGAAGAAGAAGAAAAGATGAAAATAAAAATAGAGAAGGGACTTTTGCAAAGAAACACTTGATAAAAAAAATAATTATGCAAGCCATTTATTCCATTCTCTTCTCCTCTCAATTAAATGCATGCATGAAAGCATTTTTACAAATGCGACTATAGGATTATAATATACATAGTTAATGCTAGAAAATAGCATAAGAAGGCGTTCTTATAGGCGTGTTTTGAGGTGCAAACATATACCCCCATGCCTATCTTTTGCTAGTCCCTAGCAAAACCGTATTTAGAAATGATCTTAAGCTGAAGATTTTCTTCTGAGATGATATCGGTGTGTTTATTATCGGATATTGTGAGAACCAATTGTAGAGAAGATTACCAGTACTTTAAGTCTTACATGACAAAGATTATCTCTCAACTAACCAGGACTCTTGATATTTAAACCTTAAGTACGATTTCCAGGACCCAGGAGGTTTTGCCATACTCGAGAGCTCAAGAGGTTATGGTTTGTGCATAGTGAAGGATCAAGACTGACCAGATGAACCTCAAGACTCACTCCCAGGGTTTCACGAATTTTTAAGTACAGGTTGGTCCCAATTTCAGCTCGTGTTTTCGGATTGACCCTTAAGATGATTACGGAAAACTCAACTCCCATTTTCTGATTTTTTTTTTTTTTTTTTTGAAACACCTATCAGTATATCTCTTACAACACATTTTGACAGAGCAGACTTTTTTTTTTTTTTTTTGGTGGGAGAGTTTCTTTTTGGTGGAAAGAGTCGCTCCTAAACACAAGACTAAAGCCTGGGATAAAAAGTCTACCTGCGCGTACAGGTAAGGACTCCACCTTCCCTAATGAACACTAGGGTTGGATCTTATGTTCACCTGTTCTTTCCTGATATGTGTAGTGTGAACCAAGTTTACTTAAGCTCTCAAGTAAAAGCAAACCAACGAATCCTGTACTGTGTCTCAGGTACAAGAAACGTTCTTAGTTAGGAGAGATTTTGATCTATTTCGTCAATGCTTTAAGTGAATTAAGCCAAGCCTGAGCGAATCAAGCTTCTGTGGCCTGGAAATTCTTCAAAACAGAGGTTGAATATCCATAAACACTTATTGTATTTTTTGTTTCAGCTTTTAAATCATTACTAAACACCATTTATTACTATATATATATATATATTTTTTTTTTTTTTTTTTTTTCTTGCATATTTATAAATAGGTGGTAATTGTCTGATACCATAAAATACCCGGATCCTATGGATGCCTATCCACCCCCCCATGCCAAACAATGCTATGTCCTCATATGCATGTAGGGAAAGGCAGAGAACGGACGACAGATCGGGTAACAGGAGCTGAGGTTCAGGGTATAAATCAGGGTGGAAGGGTGGGTGGATGGTGGGTGGTGAAGAGAAAAGCGAAGTAATCGCGATAGAGGCGTGAAAAGTAATGGTGGATGGTGAGAGATTTGGCATTTTCTGGGACGAGAGTGTCCCAGGCGGATCAGAAAACAGATCAGGAAGAGGAAGTTGGCCCTTAGATTGGCCAAGAAGGGGGGCTTTTTGGATAGATGGATCCAAAAGGGAATAGCCCCAGTGAGTAAGATGTGGGCTCAAGGTCCCAGTGTGGATTTGCAAATCCGCCTGATTTAGCAGGAAAGAAAGGGCAATCCGGTCTTCCATAGTGTGGACCGGCGGTGAGCAGCCCGGCAATGACTCAGACCACGAGGTATGGGAAGCGGAGAAAACCTCGTCAGAAGTCTGGTCAGGAGAAGGTACAGGAATAGGGAGGGATTGGGGAACGTCACAGTATGCGTTGGTCAGGCAGTTATCAGTGTTTATAGGTAATCCGCAACAGTCCGAATAGGTCCCAATTAGTTCGATACACGTACTGACAGTCACGTCCTCGTCAGAAGTGTCATCCTTGATGTGATCACTATCAGCATAAGAGTGCGGTGCTGCAGTGGGATTAACCTGAAATCCCGAAGGAATACTCGGAGCTTGCAGAATTTGATGAACCTGTTCCTGAGAAGGTTGTACCTGTGGTTGCGGACCACAGGGTACAAAGTTTTGCGGGTTTGGAACAGGTTGGGCGGGAAAAGTGCCCTGAGATCGAGTCGCCATGCTTAGTTGATTGATCTCAGCATTCTGCTGCGCCAAATGCTGAAGAGAGGTCATGTTTTCTTTATGGCGCTTTGACATTTCCGTCATCATTCGCATCAATTTATCAAGAGGTTTTGATGCGTGTTTGGTTTTCTGTACACAAGGGCCTGATGGCAGATTTGCCATAGGATTAGACTGGGCCCTTGGGATGACGGGTGCGGACGATCGCATTGGTCCACCAGCGGGGTTTCGACGCTGCGGGTTGTTGGACCATGCAAAGTTGGGATGATTATGCCACCCTGGGTTATACGTGGCAGAAAATGGGTTATTCCCCAGGGTGCAGGCATCTTCTATGCCAGAAGACGTGTCCGCATATGTGTCCGAGTACACGGAGGCTTGGTCCTCCGTGTTGAAATACTGGCTCACAGAAGCCAGTTCCACATGACTTACCGAGTCGCTTGGCGCGACACTCGATAAGGAAGGTCTTGTAGGGTTTCTCGGGATAAGCCTGGTGTTGAAAGAATTGAAATTGTGACGAAGTGGTGAGGCGGGGGTGTGTGCCATGTTTGTGGAGGAGGAGGATGATTCGGCTCTTTTTCTAGATTTATCAGTCAATACAAGCAATTCAGGGTTTTGTGACCTCCTCCCAAACATGCATTACCGCAGGAAGAATTGGGGAGATGAGAAGGGAAAAGGGATGAGAGAAATGACGCCGCAAAGGTACACTTGATTACAAATCGATACAGTCAAGTTCCTAACCTCTACAGTGTGCCCTTAGGCCTAAAGATCTAAGTTACCTACTATCACGAACTACGGAACCGAATGTGAGCACCACGGAACCACCAGGCTAGATTGAAAGGCCATTTGCCCTAGTCTTAGACACCCGATAGCACGCGGGAACTCTCACCAGCACGTAGTCGCTACACACAGGTAGTTAGACCTCCAATCCTTAGTAAGGGTCAAGTTACTACCAGTTTTAATTAGAGGCTTAGGGTCAAGTGCTTTTGGAATGTGAAGGGCGTTGTTTACGGGTAATGCCCAAGTGATTGATTTTAAGAGTGTGTAAGAACAAGCATGCAACGGGGAAATCTCCCCGAATTGAAGTTTTTATTGGCGAATGGTTTTTAGAGTTCAGCCTTAAGTAGTATGAATTTTAGGGTTTTGCTGAATTACCAATTCAACCAATCTCCGGGTTTTTGCAAAAATACAGGTTTTCCTTCTAAAACCCAAGAAACCCTTCTTCAATTATCAGTTAGTTAATGCATGCTAAAATGCAATGGGCTACCCTAAATGGAGATTTCTATGTGTGGATGCGCGAATCAATTTTATACCAATGTGACAGGGAGCCAAAGCACTTCAATTCAAGTGCTCCCAATCACCAGAAATGATTTCCACACACAAGGCTTCAACCAAAAGATAAAGAAAATAAAATTGTTGGGGTTGAAGTATTCAGGATCGAATCACAGGCAAATTTGAAAAGTCGTGGTGGGGTTGGAATCAACTTAATTCCAAGTCTCCCCACCAAAAATGTGATCCTGAATTAAAGATAAGTGAGGCAAAAGAGGGATACAAGCAATCTTTTTCTTTGCCTCAAAGAATACTTCCCATGGCGAAAAATCTAAGAATCAAGATTCTAGAATTTTCGCTATGCGAAGTAAGGCGGGAAATCCCGGGGCAGTGGGAGTGAAGACAACCAATCAATCAAGTGAATTTTCATCCACTTGCCCTCAAGAAATCCCAAGAAGTTTTTCTAATTTTTAGTTTTAAAAATTTTTTTTTTTTTTTGTGTGGTGGCAAGTTAACCCTAATTTGATGAGAAAAGAAAACCTACTTGTTCGGCAACGTGTGCGAAGTTCCAATGCGATGTCGGCGTCTTCACGCTCTCGTTCCCCGCCTTGGATCTGCTCACGTCCTCGACTTCGTCAGCCTTCTTCTCCTTCCACCAGGTTCACCTGCACACCAAAAACAACAATACCCGTGAAGAGAGAAGAGACAAATTTAAAGGAATTGGATAGAAACTTACTCGAAAGTGCACCTCCCCGGCAGCGGCGCCAGAAAAGTTATGATGGTTGGCCCGGATAGGTTGTTAATATGATATTTTTATCGTTGAAATGTGTATAGTGGTTAACCTAATTCAGACCTAACCATCTCTTTACAAAATTTTTAACCTGGCCTAATTGATTTTATCTTGTCACTTTTAGGCCCAGGGTCGAACTCAGGGAAGTGGGGTTCAAGTCGAGTTTCTACGTTTTCCTTAAAACGCGTCTCTTCCGTTCGTTTATTCTGTTTTTGGTATTTTTCTTATTTAGGTTTTTTTTCTGGTAATCCTTGTTCTTGAGGCACACCCTCAAAATTGTGTCCTTGGCTTTTAGCCAAAACAGAGTTTCAAAACATGTCTTGCTACTTGCAAGACGGGGGTACCTGCAAATCAAAGATTGTCTTTTCACTTTTATACCTTTTTTTTATCTTTTTACTAAGAAGGAAGCTAACAGATAGAAAGTAAATATAGTAGCTATAGATATATATTTATATGTAGTATATATATAAAGGGGTGGGGGTGGAGGTGACGATGGAGTGTAGCACTATGTCGAGTCAGTCGACGTCTAGAGAGACGCAACCAACACGACTAGGTGCCGCGTGGAGTGTGGATGGAGGATGGATGTGTCCACGCTTTCTGTACACGCTGTATCGCAGAATATCAGCAACTGGTGCAAATATTCCCGCGATACAGCGTATAGTAAATAACGTGAAAATATATGTACATATGTATGTATATAAATGTATAAGTATATATGTATAGCTATATATAGATATATAGGTGTATATATATATATATATATATAGGTGTATATATATATATATATATATATTTATATGTATGTATATATGTATATAGCTATGTATATATGTATATAAGTATATATATATAATACTATATAGATATATATATATATGTATATAAGTATATATGTATCTAGATATATATGTATATATATATGTGTATATGTATAAGTATATAGATATGTATATATATATATGTATATGAGTATGTGTATATATATATATATATATATTATATATGTATATGTATATATATATTATATTATATGTATGTATACATAACTATATAGATATACTATGTATATATAAGTATATATATATAGATATATGTATATGTATATGTATATATATATATATATATATATATGTATGTATATATGTTACTATGAGTGTGTGTGTGTGTGTGTCGGTGAATGGGTGTGTGTGTGTTGCTGTAAGTGAAAAAAAGAGAGAGAGAGAGAGAGAGAGAGAGAGAGATAGAGAATACGTGAGAGAGAGAGAGCGGGAGACAGAGAGGGAGCGGGCGGGAGAGATCGCGGAGAGAGAGAGAGCGCCAGAGAGAGAAAGAGCGGGCGGGAGAGATCGCGAGCGCGGACGATGGCAGCGAGTTAAGGCGTCTGCTCGCGGCGGCGGACGTCTGACGCCGCGTCGTCTGAAGGCGGAGGCGGACGTCTGAAGATCGCGGATGCAGGCGCGTCTTCGCGCGGAGAAGGTGACGCGTCTGCAGGCCGGGTGCAAGGAAGGAGAGCGGGCGATGGCGTGCTCGGAGAGGGCGGCGGGGAGTCTGCAGTCGGTCGCGGAGGGTTGCAGAGGTTCGCGGGGGTCGGCGCGAGGCCGTAGCCGGCCGCTGCAGTGCGCGCAGCGGCCTGTCGCGGGTGGAATTGCAGAGGCGGAGACGGGGAACGGGCCTGCAGGCGCGCGCGGAGGGTTGCGCGCCTGCGGGGAAGGTCGCGGAGGAGGCGGGGGTCGCTGCTGCTGCTGCTGCTGCTTCAAGCTTCGGACCTTGAAGCGGCAGCAATGGCGTGGAGATGCAAACGAAGAGAAAAGAACACACCACGCCCACCTGCTCGTTGAAGAGCTGGGCGGTGGTGTTCCCACTGTGGTGGTGAGCACCACAGTGGGTTCTCCTGCTCGTCGGGTGCCTCCTCGACGGAGGGCCGGCGTATGGGAGGGGAGAACGGGCGAGGAAGGTGGTGGACTGCAGCGTGGCGATTTTTCAGCAGCTGCCGCAGCTGCGTATTGCAGCAATGTTCCTCCCCCCTTGTCGCGAGGAAGAGCTGCGGCTTTATAGAGGAGGAGAGCATGGCGGGGCATGCGGGGAATGGGGGAGAATGGCAGCTGCAGGGAGAGGTGCGGGAAGGACAAGCCGCATGGCGTTGCATGCAGCTGCGGGAGGAAATTCAGCCGCGGGAAGAAGAAGAAAAGATGAAAATAAAAATAGAGAAGGGACTTTTGCAAAGAAACACTTGATAAAAAAAATAATTATGCAAGCCATTTATTCCATTCTCTTCTCCTCTCAATTAAATGCATGCATGAAAGCGTTTTTACAAATGCGACTATAGGATTATAATATACATAGTTAATGCTAGAAAATAGCATAAGAAGGCGTTCTTATAGGCGTGTTTTGAGGTGCAAACAGGGAGTAGTGTCAAGAGAATGTGGCTGGGGGGTACACTAGGAACTGGAGGCGTAAGCCAAAGGAAAAACCTTCTCCCCAGTCCCTCCTAACTGGTTTGATTGCCTGGACATAAGTAGAGTAAATCGTCCATAATCTTAGGACAAATTCTGAGATTCAATAGACCTTAGGCTACCCCATCTAAGGATAGGCTTGTATTCTTGCGCTGTAGGGTTCCCTCTTTTCCCCGTCCTTCCATCTTTCGTCTAGTGTATGCTTGGAAGGAGGTCATTGAATCCTAGATTGGAAGGACCTTTAGACCATTCTAGGAGGCGGAGGATGAGCTATAGCCAAGCAGATCCCATGACTGATCAATAACCACCTCCCCCGTTCCCGAACCAGTAGAAGCTGATTCAGAGGTAGTTGGAAGAATTGCAATAGATGTAGCAATGGTTCCAACATATGAATGGTCAGGGCACTCGGCCCTTAAAGGATTTTTATGATCCTTCAAACTATGGGGAGCATCCCGACATCATGATTCCAACTGGAGACGTAGAAATCAAGCCCCAAGTCTTAAGCTTGAGCAAGCACTTTCATGGAGTTGGCTCGAAGGACCCATTCCAGCACTTGGAGGATCTAACCACTATGGTTCAGACCACCAAAGTAGGGATTGTGAACGAAGAGCAAATGATCATGAGGCTCTTCCCCTACTCTCTCAGGGATAAGGTCGCACATTGGTACCGGACTATAGGAAGGCTGATTGAAACTTGGGTAGCTCTTAGGTATGCTTTCTTAAAGAAATTCTTCCCCATCAGAAAGACCAATGCCTTGCGAAGGGCGATTACCACTTTCACCCAGTGGCTGAGGGAACCTTTCATGGTACCTCAGAGTAATTCTAGGAACTTTCGAGGAAATGTCGACACCACGAGATGCCAAAATGGCAACTCATGCAGATTTTCTATCATGGGTTGGTGGAGCAACTCCGTAATCATGTGGATGCTTCCTGCAGAGACAATTTCCTCAATAGGGATGCAAATAGCGGACGTAGAAGATATAACCTCATCTCCTCCATTGTGGTGGACAGTTAGGAAACCTCATTTATTCATGAAATCAGAGCAATAGATACCAAATATTTTAAAGATAGTACTCGGGCTGCAGCAAGGGGAACATGGAAGATGGCAAGGTCTATCTTTCCTTGCATCTCTATGCAGTAGGCTGACAACTTGGTGACATCCATTTATGAAAATGAGATGTTGGAAGCAGTCAATGATCTGAATACTAAAGGTTCGCCGGGTCGAGATGGTTTGCAAGTCTTCTTCTACAAAGAATTTTGAACTATGCTAAAGGGGGAGGTGATGGAGGTAATTGGGAGTTTCAAAGGGGCAATTATGGCTTGGATAAAATTAATAGATCTTACCTCTTTTTACTTCCAAAAAAGGCAGGTACGAACTATTTTCAGGAGTTTAGACCAATTGCTCTGTCTAACTCCATATATTTATTGGTTAGTAAGATTTTGGCGAACAGATTAAGGAAGGTTCTTCAGGACATCGTCCTCCCAGTACAGTCCTCTTTCCTCCCCAATAGGTCATTACAAGAATCATTCATTATGGAATAGGAGATGGTGATGGGCTGGCACAGGAGAAAGTGCAAAGCTTTCCTCTGGAAGGTTGATTTCCAGAAGGCATATGATTCAGTGTCTTGGCAGTATCTATGGGAAAAATTTAAGAGAAGGGGGTTTCCAGCTAAATGGCTACAATGGATGAAAAGATGTATCATCACTACTTCCTTCTCACCCTTGATTAATGGTAGACCGTGTGGGATGTGGATCCAACCACAACGTGGTGTCAGGCAGGGATGTCCACTGGCTCCACTTATTTTCAACCATGCGGTTGACACTCTAGCAAGCTATGCCTGCAGACTATCGAAGTCTGGACTCATTAGAGGGTATTCCATCTCCAACAGAAGGGCATTGGCTCCAGTGTTGCAATATGCTGAAGATACAATATTCTTTGTGGAAGGAATGAACATGAAGCTCAGGCACTATTCCACATGGTACAAATATTTGGGGAAATATCAGGGTTGAAACTGAATGGTGATAAATCTTCTTTCGTCTATTTTGGGCTAATGGGAGAAGAACAAGCAACCATCACTTCAACACTAGGTACCCCCTTGGTTACTCTCCCAATCAAATATTTGGGCTTACCTCTAAAATGTAGTAAACTAAAGAAGAGTGAATGGCATGCCTTATTTGATAAAATCTCTGTCAAACTACAAGGGTAGAGCAATAGATATCTATCCAAAGGGGGCTGACTTATTCTCTTGAACTCAGTAATAACCTCCATCCCTGTGTTTTCCTTCTCCATGTTTAAAGCACCCAAGTCCATCTGGAAGTGTATTGATTTGATGAGGAAGCTGTCCTTCTGGAAGGGAGCAAATCATGAAGGTAAATTTTTCCAACCAATGAAGTGGATGGTCTCTGTAAATCGAGAAACCATGGTGGTATGGGAATTAAATCTCTTAAAGAGTTCAATGATGCTTTGTTAGTTAAGTGGGCCATCAAATTGTTTAATGGGGAACATAAGAATTGGGTGGACCTTGTTAAAGAAAATTATGGAAGCTCGCATAGCTCTCTAGATTGACTCCAACCATTTAAGCCATCTCCCTTCTGGAAGTCTGTGGTACAAGTTATGAAGAACAACTGGTAGATGTTTAAGCTTATCTTAGGTGATGGACGATCCTTTAAATTTTGGCAGGAGGAATGGTCACCCTTGTGTCAACTAAAGAACACCTATCCAAGAGTTTATGCGTTTGACATGAATAAAGGGGCTCCGATTTGTAGGTTCTGCTCAGATGGGAGTAATGATTGGAGAATCTAAGGGGGTGACTCTATCAGAGAAGGCACAAGAACATGGTAGGAAAGAACATGCCTGGAGCAAGACCTGAGGGCTTTTAGACTTTCTTCTAGTTGTGCAAACAGATATTGCTTGGATGGAAACTTCACTTCTACAAGAGCATATGAAAAGCTCATGAGGCATTCCCAGTCATTGGAAACGGATGTGATAGGAAAAAAATTGTGGCTGCTAAAGATCCCAATTAAAATACAGATTTTTCTATGGCTATGCAGGAGGGATGGACTGGTGACAAGTGATCTTAGACACAAAAGAATGGGTGCTATATTGTAGTCTACCTACTTTGTTGTTTGCCGACTAATAGCTCCACCCATATTATTTCTTCCTGCATAATTACTGATGTGGTATGGAGAAAAGTTTGCAGGGAACCTCTCCCCATTTGGGATGACTTATGGAAAAACTTTTTGTTGCATGAAAAGCTACCTAATCACATGGCGGCAGTCATTTTGTTTGTGTGGAGAGCAAGAAATGATTTTTTATTTCAGGAGAGACCAATATGTGTGGAGCAAATTCTAAATGTTTGTTGGTCTCTCATACATATGTGGGGGTCTACATTGTAATCATGTTTTATATTAATTAACAAAATGCTCTCCCAGATTGCTATCATTGCACGATAGCTTTCTTTGCTGTTTTAAAAAAAAGGATTCTCATTCATTTGACATGGAATTAATGTGTAATAAACTGGATAAAATGGACATGGTTGCTAAGAGAATGGAAGAATGGATGTTAGTGAATTCAAGAAACACTTCTATACCAACTCAATCCCAGAATTTGGGATTTCATTCCTCATGAGCTCCCACAAGCGGGAGTTCATGAACCAACTTGAATCGGCTCAACCTGTGAGCCAGGATTTCTTGGAACCCTATGGGTTCTAAACTGGGGCCCTTCACCCTAGTTTTTCTAATACTTCCTTCTCTCCATCCTCGGCCTATGAGGTTGAGTATACAATGTAGGAGAATGTTAGGTCCAACCCATATTCCAACACTTATAACTCGGGTTGGAGGAACCACCCTAACTTCTCCTGGAAAAGTCAGGGGCAACAGACCCAAACTCGACCCAGCAACTATGCATCTCATAGATGTATGGGCCATGGTCAAGTATACACCCAGTTTCCCCCGAGACTGGTTACGCAACCATCTTGGAATGTCCAACAATCTACAGGGTAGGCTGAGTTCAACCAACAGATTGTAGAAATGCAAGGGTCCATGCTTCAGCTTTTGCAGCAAATGAAGACATCGTTGGATAACTTACAATCCGAGTTAATTGCTAACACCTGACAACCCAGATCCCTACCATCTCAACCCGTACCCAACTCGCATAATGTGCAAAATCATGGCAATAGAGCCCAAGGGAACAGGAATCAAAGGGATCCACACGCACATGCTTAAGTGGTTGAGCAGGGTCCCTCATCTTCTTCTTCTTCTGGTTACATGACCAACCAAGGCCCTCCAATCTTCACTAATCCACCTCAAGACCCAAACCCTTTTGCCTCTACAAACTCCGTCTACTTGAGAAGTGGGAAGCAGACGTAGAACCTTGAATTACCTTATAGAAGTCAAAACCCTAGGGAGCTTGAGAAAGAGAAGGAGAAGGTTGAAGAAGACAATAAGGCCCAGGGACCGAAAATTGAAAATACCACCCATATCCCATTCCTGGAGGCCCTATTGAAAACTAGGAAGAAGAAAACCATAGATAGCAACGAGGAGCTCCTGAATTTATTCAAGAGTGTAGAGATAAATATTCTGTTCCTCGATTCTATTAAGCATATCCTGGCTTACGCTAAATTCTTGAAAGAACTTTGCACCCAAAAGCATAACCCTAGAGAACCCACTCCGAGGAAGGTGACTCTCTCTGAGTAGGCGAGTTCTATTATCCTGCATCACCTTCCTCAAAAGAAGAAAGATCCAGGTGCCCCCTTGATATCATGCGATATTGGGGATTACACTTTTGATAGGGCACTATTGGACCTAGGTGCATCCATCAACCTAATCTTGACTTCTCTTTATGAGAGGTCTGGTTTAGGTGAACTCAGGCCAGCCTTAGTAACACTACAATTCACAGACCGATCGATCACCACACCGAGAGGCATTATTGAGGATTTAATTGTCAAGGTCAAGGATTTCTATTTTCCCATAGATTTCCTTATTCTCGACATGGATGTACCTAATGATTTAAGGAACACGCCCGTCATTCTGGGGCGTCCGTTCCTAGCTACCGCCAAGGCCAACATAAACTGTGAAAGCAGTAGTATGGAGATCGCCTTTGGGGATAAGAAATTAACTCTGGATATTTTTAAGGTGATAAGAGGATTTGAGGATTGTGGATTCATTGAGGAGCTCGAGGATCAGCATCTTGAGACTTGTATGACAATCAGTGCACTCGAGGACTCGACCAGCTTTAGCGAACCCAACCTACAACCCTCTGTGGTAAACCTGCCACATCCTGAAGAGGTTGTTGATTTTGTTCATTCCCAACCTCTTCCACTGGATCGTCGTGATCAATCTTCATCAGCATCCTTCCTACCTTCTATTCTAAACCCACCCCAGTTGGAATTAAAACCATTGCCCAAAAATTTCAAATATGAGTTCTTAGGACATGAAAACATGCTCCCTATAATTAATAGTGCTGAGTTGACTAAGGAGAAAGAATCGAGGTTAATTAAGGTCCTAAGAACAACAAGGAGGCAATTGGTTGGACCATCCATGACCTTAGGTGGATCAAGCCATCTTATTGTAATCATCGTATTTTCATGGAAAATGGATCCTGCCCTTCTCGCAAAATACAAAGGAGAATAAACTCGAATATGCGAGAGTGGTCAAGAAGGAGATAATCAAGTGGCACGATGCTAGGATTATTTACCCAATCTCAGATAGTCCGCGGGTTAGCCCCGTTTAGATTGTACCCAAGAAGGCAGGGATAGTCGTTATGACTAATGAGAAAGGGGAAACCTTCACCACTCATTCAGCTTTTGCTTGGAGAGTTTGTATTGACTATAGGAAGCTGAACATAGCAACTAAAAAGGATCGCTTTCCCTTGCCATTCATCGATCAAATCCTTGAAAGGTTAGCTGGGCAAAAATATTTTTGCTTCCTGGATGGTTATTGGGATATAACCAAGTCCCTATCCATCCCGAAGACCAGTAAAAGACAACTTTCACATGTCCCTACGGAACCTTTGCTTTCCTTAGAATGCCGTTCGGGCTTTGCAATGCGCCTGCAACTTTTCAAAGGTGCATGCTGGCCATCTTTTCTGACATGGTGGGAGATTGTCTTGAGCTGTTCATGGATGATCTCTCCATTTTCGGGGATTCTTTTGAGTCCTGCCTAGATAACCTAGAATTGATCCTCCAGAGATGCATCAAAACACAACTGGTCCTTAGCTGCGAAAAGAGCCACTTTATGACTCAGGAAGGCATTATCCTGGGTCACATGGTCTCTAGTCGAGGTATTGAAGTTGATAAAGCTAAGGTGGATGCTATCTCTAGACTTCCTCCACCCACATCTGTAAAACAGATTGGCTCTTTCCTTGGGCATGTGCTCCCTACAGAAGATTCATTAAGGATTTCTCGAAGGTTGCTCGACCCTTGAGTAACTTCTGGCCAGAGACATGCCATTCAAATTTGATGAATCATGTTGTAAGGCCTTTGATTTATTAAAACTGGCAATCACCTATGCCTCGATGTTGCAACCACCGGTCTGGACAGTCCCATTTGAGATTATGGCTGACGCATCTGATTATGCCATGGCGGCTGTCTTGGGTCAAAAGATTGAGAAAAAGCCCTCTGTGATTTACTACACTAGCAAGACTCCATGAGGCCCAGAGGAACTACACCATTACTTAAAAAGAATTTTTAGCCATAGTTTTCACTTTAGAAAAATTTGGGGATTATCTATTAGGTTCTTGTTCCATCATCTATATCGACCACTCAGCCTTGAAACATCCCTTACCAAAAAAGGATGCAAAACCCCAGCTTATTTGCAGGATTCTACTGCTTCAAGAGTTCAATCTTGAAATCAGGGATAAAGCCGAGGCATAAAAAGTAGTGGCGGATCACCTCTCAAGAATCCTAATTGATTCTCCTCATCTGGATGTCTCGATCTCTAATACTTTTTTGAATGAGACTATCCTCCCAGTCTCGGGTATCCAAAACCCCTGGTTTGCGGATATTTTCAATTATTTGGCTGTTGGTCAAATCCCCCAGGATTGGACCAAATAACAATGGGATAGACTTGTGTCTAAGGACAAATATTATTTTTGGGACGATCCCGAACTGTACCACATCGGTGCAGACCATATTATTCATCGATGCATCCCAAAAATTGAGTTCCATAGTATACTTGAGTTCTGCCACACATCCGCGTGTGGTGCACACTTTTCTGGGAAAAAGACGACCGTAAAAATCTTGCAATCTAGATTCTATTGGACGTCATTATTTTAGGATGTCCAGGAATTCTCAAAGTCATGCACTCGATGCCATACACTCGGGAACATGGCTAAGAGAGATATGATGCCCCTGAACCCAGTTCTTTCCGTCAAAATTTTTGACATTTGGGACATTGACTTTACAGACCCTTCCCACCTTCATTTGGACAATAGTATATTCTAGTCACTGTTGATCATGTGTCCAAGTGGATTGAGGCAATTCCCACCTTGACCAATGACCATAAGGTGGTCCTCAATTTTGTGAAGAAAAATATCTTTAGTCGATTCGAGGTTCCTAGGGCAATTATCAGTGATGGTGGCACACATTTCACTCATGCCCAGTTTTGGAATTTGCTAGGGAAATACGGGGTGAATCGTCGAATTTCCACACCTTACCACCCTCAGACGAACAGACAGTCTGAGGTCTCCAATCGAGAGATCAAGAACATTTTGTAGAAAATTGTTAGTCCTAATAGGAAGGATTGGACCCAAAAGCTAGATGATGCTCTTTGGGCCTACTGTACGGCATACAAAAAGCCTATCGGTATGTCTCCATTCCATCTGGTGTTTGGTAAGGCATGTCACTTACCCATAGAACTTGAACACTGGGCATTTTGGGCCATCAGGAAATGTAATGTGGACCTTGAGTTGGCTGAGAAAACCAGGAAACTCCAACTATCTGAGTTGGAGGAGCTTCAAAATGATGCTTATGAAAATGCCAGAACCTATAAGGTAATGACCAAAGCTCTCCATGACCAAATGATTTCACGTAAGAGCTTTAAGCTAAACCAGAACGTCTAGCATTTCGATTCTCGATTGAATCTTTTCCCTGGAAAACTCAGATCTAAGTGGGACGGCTCATTCATTATTGAGTGGATTTTCCCTAATAGGGCCGTTGAAATCTCTGACCCAAAGACGAGTAATATTTTCAAGGTCAATGGACAACATCTCAAACCTTTTGTTGACCATGTGCTCCTAGAACCCATCTCAGACAAGGTTGCTCTTATCTTACCTTAACCACCGCGAGCTGATCATCGCCCAGTTGAAGGCACAAAACTCAGCACATGTAAAGACTGTTCCAAGCTGACCAGAGTCTCACAGAAACCAGGTGCTATTCTTCCACTTCTACTCTCCTGCATGCCCTCATTTTTCACAATGAGGACATTCCAATAGCTATGCATGGGGGGGTGGACATATCTTATAACCTTTTTGTCAGCTGTAACAGTAATTTCATGTTATTTTGGTAAAAAATATATATAGAGAATTAGGAGACGAAAACTTTGGCATTAGGAGTTGCAAACTTTAGTAATTGATACTTTGAGACTTGAATACTTAGACTCTTTAGGTCTTCAGGCTTAGTTAGCCAGAGTGTCCACTCGAATGTGGACTTAGTCTACTATCCTCGCCAACTAAAATTCATTTTAATTTGGTAAATAAATTGGGATGATAAGCATGTTACTTATCAACCCGCCCTCTAATTTGGGGGGACTTTAAGCCTAAGCATCTACACACTTTATTTTGTACTTACTTTTCGGTGGTTTCTTTGGAAATTGGGTAGCAAATGAACTATCTAGGGTGGTATGGCTGGCAAGCTGTCGGTGGTAACAGCTCATCGGCAGGTTGTCCAGAGCCCAGTCACAAGACCATTTTTGTTGTACTGCCTCTAGGTAAATCTTAGATCAGGGAAGCCACTTACTTAAAAAAAAAAGGCAAAAAGGAAATAAATATATATAGAAAAAGGAGAAAAAAATAAAAAAATAAACAAAACCACACTTCACCGAATGAGTATGGCTGGCAATTTGCCGTGGGTAACAGCCCATTGGCCTGTTATCCATAACCCAGCTCACAAAAAAAATGCACAATAATTCCCAAAACACTTAGGGAAGAAGTAGGGAAGTAGAATAAACCGAGGAGATATACAATGGATTTGCCCTTGTGTTGACCCCATAAATAAAAGTAGGGAGAAAGCTACCAATCAAAAAGATAAACCTTTAGGCAAGGTCACCTAGGGTCGTAGAAAATCGAAGTCCATTTTAACGGCCGTCTAGTGAGTCTTTCACTATTTTCACAAGATGCTTAGCACTCAGAGTACTTTTCGAGTCTTGGATGGGTCGGGTAGCCGTAAAAAGTTATCCCAGAACTCTCAAACTCCAAAAGTATAAAAAAAAGAAAAAAAATAAGAAAAAAAATTCTATATCTTCTCAAATAAGGTAAGCGCTTGGACAGTTTACATTCAGGCAGGCACCTAGGCACTGTTTAGTTTTTGTAATTAAGTCTTGGTGTTGAGATTTTCTAAAGCAATCAATGAATTTTGCCTAAATACTGAAATCCTGATTCTACTTTTATAGATAGCATTTAGGTTAATTTTGCAAGGGAGTAGCAAAAGGTAAGCATGGGGGTATGATAAACACACATGAATTCATGATAAATTGCTTATTTATGATAGTTCTTAGGCTTAGCATTGCATATCATGTTATAAATATTGCATAACATCCATTGCATGGCATTTAGGATAGTTGTATGTTTTGTATATTAATTCCTTCATTTTATATGGCCAAGGGACAATGCGACATCTTTATAGACTTCAGATGAAAAATCTGACCAAACGGATGGATGCGAAGTGACGATCGTAGTCTGACAATGTAGAAAGCACCACAATCCGAGCACCGTGGCATCCTCTGCAAGCAATGTAGGGTGGATGGTCCAGATGGTGCCACGTGGCACCATTTGGAGCACCCAAAGACACATGCCACATCTTCAAAGGCTACCCATCAAATGATCTGAGTCGTTGGATAAAAATCCAACGGCTGAGAGCTCGCCGCACCACACAGCTGTAAATTCCTCCTTGCGATGCACATGCAGGCTCGGCACAATGGGTGTAGCGGTGGATCGCAAGGGAGGGGTGTGGGTTTGAATCCCCACAGCCCCCCCATTCTCAATCCAGCACTCATGCCAGCACATGCCAGCACGTAGCAGCAGTGCACATGCACAACAACAGGCTACCGCGTAATCTGCATGCATGAACGGGCATAGCATGGCGCAGCGCCAGTAGAGCATGGGGTGAGTGCGTGCTCGGTTGGCACCAGCCTACAGTGACGCATGATGTGGACATACAGCGACGCATGATGTGGACATACAGCGATGCTTACAGCCATCGCTAATTCTTCGCATGCCAGTAAACTCAGCTGTGGGAATGAGCGGGCATGAGCTATCTATGGTGACACTTCCAACAATGGCCTAGAGAACACTAATGGTCCCGTACCTATTTTTGCCTCTTCTCCTCAGCTATAAAAGGAGCTACACCTCCTCCCTTCCAAGCCATCTCTACCTACTCTACTCCCACCTACTCCTGAGCTCTAGTAAGCCTACCAATGCTCCATTAGAGCTTGTTCTCAAGCTCACAGGCTCCTATTAGTGTATCGAACCTCTACCTCACCAAATATTCATCCCTCTTCCCATCCCCATTTGTAGGCCACCTTGGAGCCGTCCTCCTACCTCCATTTCGGAAGCAGATCATCTCTGCCTTCTTACCTCCATTCCGGAGCCACGCCGAAGCTTTCCTCTACCCAACGTCCTCCTGCATCTCATCTCCGTCATCCCACTCCTCACCTCCTTTGTCCGAGCTTCTGCCAAGCGCCGTCGTCTCGCTGAACAGCCGATTCGAGAGATTTCCTCTCAGCTCCCTCTCTTTTTATTCTTTCATAGTTTATTCTAATCGACATTGGATTGATATATATATCATATTTGTTCCATTTCTATCATGTGATCCATTCTGCTTGTCTTCTTTTCAAAAATACAAAAATAAAATAACAAAACCCTAAAATACCAAAAAGAAACAAAATGAAGCATGATTTTCAATTAAAGTAAACGTCACCTCCCTATGTTCAACCCAGGACTCCCTTAGAGTTTCAATATAAATTTTATTTGACCACGAGTTTTGTAACTATGACGATGGGTTACTTGTAACCCTGATTTCAAACTTGCGAAACACATGTGATCATATACTAGAGGTGAGGGCTAAATAGTATCGCTTAAAAATTTAAATATAATAGAAGTGAAGACAATTCAAACCACTGAAAAATCAGGCACAGATGACACCTGGATTTAAGGTGAAAACCCTTCTTAGGTGAAAATCACTACTTAAGCCCCTCAGCTTAGGATTTTTCTAACAAGGCAAATCTAGTCAATCCACTATCATTCCACTTGAACGAGGGTGGCACAACCTCTTACAACAATCCCTTCCCTTTATAACCTGAAGAGAAGCAAAACAACAATAGATCTTCCCAAGAACTTGGGATCCATAATCAAAGCAACAAGTGGAATAAATATAGTATAATCCTACGAAACCTTAAGGAAAATCAAATCGGATTTTTGTAGAGGTTCGGATCAACATGCTTTTAAAAGCATACAAGAAGAAGCACAGAAGCACTTGAGAGAAAGTAGGAGAGCTCTTTTTTAGATGGATTTCTCTTTGAATGTGTGTTTGAAAAAGGCTACCTGCAACCTCTATTTATGCCATAAAATTGACTAGAAAAGGAAGTCAAATTGGTCAACTAATCAAGGTAGTTTGGTCTATCAAAATGAGTTTTGATCGGTCAAACTAGTATTTGATCAATCAATGCTTGGTCGATAAATTAAGCTAAATGGTCGATCAAAGATGTATTTGTTAGCCTTATAAAATGGGCTGTTTTGATTCAAACTAAATCAATAGGTCGATTAATTCATGTGGTCTATTAATATTATTATTTGATCGATTAATTAACCTAAAGAGTTGATTTTTATGTTAAGTGTAAAAAATTGTTTGAAGCCTATTTGAGGTTCCTTACAAAATAATCTAGACTCAATAAAGTAAAAAGACACTGAGAAGAAATCAGCAATCTTCTAGCTTTACTCCAAGAATCTAAGAGAGCGTCCTGAAAGATTAGTCTAGTAGATAGCATAATTTTGATGCATCAAAGTAGTACTTATAGTAGTTTCTCTCCAGATGTCTAAGCAAATGTGGTGATTGATGTAGACACATCTATGTCACATAAACTATCTATTTATGAGTGTTCTTAGGCGTATAATTGTATCATGCATTCTAAATATTGCATAACATGCATCATCATGCATTTAGGTTAGATTGTATAAATTTTAGGTTAATTCTCTATTTTTATGGTCAGGAGGTAGGGCAAGATCATTTCGAGGCCTCAGATTTGAGATCCAACCATACAGATCTGATCAGGGTGATGATCGGAGTTCAACGACTTCAAGATCGCCCTATCAGGCCTCTATAGCATCAAATGCAGTCTAAGATTAAAGGTCAAGGGCCAAGGTGGTGTTAAATCTACACCTCAGATGACAAATCCAACTGCACGGATGGCTTTGGATCGACGATCGTAGCCTAACAACATGAAAATCAATCCAATCCAACATCCGTGGCACTACCTATGAGCAATAGAAGTTGGAAGGCTCAGATGGCGCCATGTGGCACCATCTAAGCCACCCACGGTGGCCACAGATCTTCATCAGATGGTCAATGCATCTCAACTGTTGCACCATTGATTCAACGGTTGAGATTCAACCATAGCTGCGTAGCACCTTCTGAAGGTGAGGGCTCAGGTGATCTCGACTTTTGGATCGCCATCCAACGGTTGTGAGTGCCTGGCCCTTAAAGCATAAAAGTGACACAAGTAGAGGCGTAGAGCATTGGTTTCTTGCCTCTACGCAAGTTGAAGGCACACGTTCGAGTCGCTGAGCGCCTCAAATCGAGCATGCATGTGGGCATGAGCGAAATTTGCCACTATAATGGCGATCGGGCGGTCAAGGGAGTGCGATGTGGTGCACTAGATGAAGGCGCATGCTTCATGCATGATCTAACGCATGAATGCACACCCATTTTGACGTGGGTGCACGTTATGCAGAAGATTAAGAGGCATGACGAATGGCTGAGGGTGTGTTCGCGGGTGAAGAGCTTAGTGGCTGAAGGCAAAGAGGCGGAGCCGCGTGTGCGTGCTTAGTGACGTGGGTCTTTAGTGACATTTATATCCGTCACTAAAGATCCCAATAATTAATATGTAAAGCCTCAAAATACCCTTTTGCCCCCAATTTCTACAACTATAAAAGGGGGCCCCTGCCACTCATTTCATTATCTCTTCCTCTCTTCTCACCCCCTCCAAAGCTCTATGAGCTTGTCCGAAACCCAGAATGCTCCATTCGAGTTAGAAATACAAATTTTCCACCTTCTCACCCCATTCGTGGAGCATCCTGCGGTTGTCCTCCCATCAGCATTTGGGAAGAGGAACCCGTTGTGACATTGCCCTACTCTGTCCTCCATCCTCCATCTTCGTTGTCCCTCGTCCAGCATCTCATGACCCTCATCCGGGTGCTCCGTCAATGCAGCTCATCCTCCAAGCAGCCATCGAGGAGGATAACTTCTCACCTTCTTCTCTTTATTACTTTCTAGTGTAGATTTCCTACCTTCTAGCATATCTCGTTGATGTAATGAATATAAATATGTGGTTATGAAACATCTATCTATTCTCTGTCTATTTTCTCTTTATTTATATCATTCTTTCTCTCTCTTCTATTATTCATTCTTTAGGTAGAATAGCTAGGGTAGATTTAATTCGGTTATCTACTCTACTCCGAGACAATAATTATAAATGCGTTCTTTGCTCAAATATACACCTCCCCGTGTTTGACCCAGGACTCACCAGAGTTTTGGTTAAATTATTTATTTGAAGGATTTTTACGCGACTACAGTGACAGGTTGTCAAAACTCAAATTTTTCAGCATAGAAATCACGTTAAAAAGTGATGGCACGCCTCATGGCCTTAGTCCTTCTAATAGGGAAAAATTTTTGCAGAAATTCTATCCTGAGCTCTTCGCATGTGTTAATGGGCCATCCTATGGCCTTGAACCAATAAGAAGCCATGTCCCTTAAGGAAAAAGGAAATAGCTTCACCATTACCACATTGTGCTCCACATCTCGGGGATGGACTATTTCGGTATCTTCTATGTGCTGGAATGGGTTTTCATGAGAATGATCATGAAAATAAATCTATACTAGACTTATGACATTAGGCTTTTGCCCAAAGATATCCCCTTCAGTGGGCATCCTAACTAATGGTCTCAGCTGGAGTGCAGCTGGGCTGTTGAAGTCTCTCAATAATCTTTGTTGTTGACCCTGAGACAGGTTCTACATATCCTCTAGGGTTTTTAGGATTTTGTCCATTTATTACTTATGGTGCCATTCAGATGCGATGAGCTACACTCTAATGAGAGTGAGAGGATCATTCTTGATCCAAGGGTTTTCTTCCACCATGGTTAGAGAGGAGGAGGAGGATGAAGAAGAATAGAGATGACTGGAGGAGTAGAAGTGGGCCTCCTACACCGTTGTGGTAGGGGACTAGATAATTGAGTACTTAATCACGTCCTTCCTTGCATACAAGTGGTAAAGAATCAAGAAGTGTTAAGTTCAACACTTGCTAACCTTGGAGTTAATGATTCAAGATTTGGACTCGAACTAATCACCAGAAGACTTAAAATCTTAACTTACTTTTCTAAAACCAATCAGGCTGGATTGATTAAGGAGGGATAATAGAGAAGGTTCTTCCCCACACTAGCAGGGTTCCTTTGTACTCTCTTATCATGACTATTTGCAACTGCTCCTAGCCTTATACACCTATTTTTGGTTTAGGAAAATTAAGTAAAGAGGTCAAATCTAAATGATGGTAGCCAATGAGACCAATCTTAGGATTTTAAGATTTGCCAAGATTATGTATGCTTTCATTAGGTTGCACTTGTTATCACTTGAGAGGAGCTTGAGGAATTGCAAACATGTGAGTGTGTGTTTTTCCTCCGTTTACTTAGCATGCTTCTTTCCTTCTATGTGGCACTATGGGGGTTGTTGCTACTAGGTGATGAAATGAGTGAATTTTAATGGATAGACGAGGTGGCCCAAGCAATGCAAGGGTGGCTTCTCAAGACCATGTCTATTACAAGTATTGCAAGCACTAAGGGCTCACATAAGTTAATATAGGGTCACTGAAGAAAAATTTATGTTGAAACACCCTATTGTTGTGCAACTTCTAAATAGATTGGACAAATGTTCTTATGTAGGATATGGTCGAATTAGTATGAGATAAATTCTAAATGATAGGTACTGAATCCTCTCTCAATAAGGATTCTAAAAATATTTTTTTCTGAATTTTTAAAATATTTTATGATTTTAACGATATTTCTCAGTTCAGATGGTCTAGAAGGGGCAAATAGACCACTCTAGGTAGATTCAGACAAATAGTAGAGGTACACTTGTCCAAAAATTTTAGAAAACTTACTAGACATAGATAATTGCAAGATCTTTCCAATGCCACTAATTTTGAAAAGATTCTTATAAGTATACAGGTTGTAAAAAATTCATAAAGTCAAACTAAGTCCATCTCTGTTTCAGTGTCGATAAACCCTCACTATAGGAATTTTTGAAAATTCTATAGTTGGAGTTTTTAAGAAAACATGGTGGGAAATGAAAGCTGATTACTATTGATAACTCCTAGTGTGATTTCAAAATTTGTTGGAGTTCGATCAGTCTTGGGATGATTTTCAAAATGAAGATTTTCAGTTTGTCCAAACTCAAAACAAGCACAAATGGGCTAGATTTGTTAGTAGAACACCAAATGAGGTAGAGTAGCCCATTTTTTGTCAAAAATTTTTTATTTTCTTAATTTTTTATATTGTTGAATATTTTAATTTTTTTCTTTTTTTTAACTAAGGGTGGAGGGGTACTTACCTCTTGTTCTTCACCACGTGTTGGTTTGTGCGCAAGTTTCCCTTCGCAACCACCTACACACAATCAAACAACAATGGCAAGAAAAGGGTAGAGATGAATCTTCACAAAATACTTAAGGCTAAATCGAGGCCCGTTGCCTCTTAGACAACGACACCAAAAATGTAATGAGTGGCTAAGGTGGAGTCAATACAAGACATTAAGAATGTGGAGTTACACATTTTTGAAAATACCTCGTTGTAGCTCGAATTTCCCTTAGCATTAATACACTTAAATTAATTACAAAACTCAAAATTGATTAGATTGAGGGAGTCCCGGTCGATCCAACAAGGAGGCTTAGATAAACTTGGACCTTGAATGCCTTAAGTGAGTTCCTTTATTCTATTTTTGTGATTTTTGTCTTTTCCATTTTTTTTCTTTTTTTCTTGCGAAAACGAAATGAAATCTAAGACTAGCTAATATGCCTAATTTTTTTACGACTTTTGGCTTAATGAAAAAGTGGAAAGAAAACTAACTATGCTTACGAAACACTCTCGGGGAAGGTGTTTACGGTGACTAAGTAATATGCATGGTGGATGCTTTGCATTAAGTTAGGGAAATGGCTAGGAGGGGTATTAGTGAGGGTAATAGGAGTGACTCTGACTACACAATAAGGCAAGGTGGATTTTTTTTCTTTTTGATGAATATAATTTTTTTGGTCTTTTCTTTTACTATGGTAAAGACAAACAACAATATATTTACAAGTGCCAACTAAATAATGATAAGAGTACTTTTACAACTATACTCATTTTCTTTTGATGATTTTCTTTTCTTTTGATTAATGGAGAAAAACACACACAAGTGGACAACTAACATAAATTTCTATTTCACGCAAACCTACTACAACATAGAAAACACATTGAAAAGAAAACAACTTCATTGCACTAAAGTATGCAAAGATCCACTTATACAAAGCTCTTGAAAGATAGGTATTTACAAAGCACTCTTCACTCAATCCAACATTTGATAATTAGAGATAACAAGATCAACAAGGTGAGTCATTTCTTAGGGTCTCTCTTGGAGGAATGGGATCCAAAATGGTATAGGGTAAAGGTTGAGGTGGTGGTAATGATGGGAGTAATAAGGATTAGGAAAAATGCCATCTAATGGAGGACAAAGTGCTCAAACTCCCTAATGTGGTTGTGGTTTAGTGGCTAGGTGATGTGGGTGATAATGTGCTCATTAGTCCTAATGTTGGTGGTAATGACTATGGCGGAGGATAGGGATATGGAGATGAAGATCCTATACTCAAGAGTGACTAAGGTTTGTTCTAATGTGGTGTTCTCAATGGAGTCGATTTGGTGGACTCTATCGTAGGGAGAGAAGACAGCCATGGTCCTAGGGATCTAATGTGTGTTGGTGGTAGTGGGATTAGGAGTTGGTCATGTAAGTGGTGGTACTAAGGAGTGTGTGTGTGTGAGTGAGTGAACTAGAGTGCTTGTGAAGGTGTGAAGTAATGGCGTGGATGGTTGAGGTGGTGTGTGCTTGTGGACGGGTAGAGAGGTGAGGATGGTGATGGTGTGTGAGTGAGTGTAGAGATGGTGTGAGTGGTGGCATGTATGAGCAAGTGAGTGAGAGTGTGTGTAACAACTTAAAAAGAAAATAAAGTAGAAACAAAAGGCAAGTATTAAAAAACTTGAATATGAAATCTACTAGTAAGGAAATTAAAAAGAACAAAATATAATGATCAACTAATTAAGATGCAAGTAAAGCAAATAGCAAGTAAGAAAAATACTAAGCTGACAAACAAAACTAAAAAGAGAATGGGGACGAAGATAGGTGTCCCTTCCAATAGGGGCACAAGGCTTGTTGGAGGAGGAAGAGGATCCTTGGATTGAAGCCTACGTCTTCTTCACCTAGAAATCCAAAACCAAGTGGGCACAACCTAGCCATTGGCCAAGGATTAAGAGCTTATCATGGAGATCACAAGGAGGAAGATAATTTTCATGAGAGTGAGTTGGAGAGGAGAGTGGAGTGGGGAGGGGCACATGCACTCTACTATGGGGGTGTTTTTAAAGAGTGCTGGGTTGGGTAAGGTGTTCCTATGGTGTAGGTTAACGAGGGCTACTTTAGGATGCAACTTAAGAGTAGAAGGTTCTTTTCTAAGGTGCAAAAGAAGGTGAGGGTATAGTCAAGGCTAGGTCAAGGGTGTGGGTATGGCTAAGTGGGCATTGGATGTGGGTGTAGGTTAGGTGGGTTTTAATTGGTGGGTTAGGCTAAGCAACTAGGGTTAGGTGGGTTTAGATTAGTGAGATGTTTGGGCTCTTAAATTGTGTGGCCTTTAGTGTGTAGTAGAGTGGGTATAGAGAAAATAAATTAAATGCCATTATATAATATCTACTACTAGCTCCACATAGGTGTGAATAAAATAGGAAAACATAAATAACTATAGTAAAAATGTGCACAAGTATTATGCATGTATAAAATTGTGATTGAGAGCATGAATGAACATGCAATTTACAATTTATGTGTGTGTACATGTGTGTGTGTGTAAGTAGTATGGTTATGTGAATGGGTTTGTGTGGTTGGGTTAGTAGGACATGAGTGGGTTTGCATGGTTTTGCTTCTATGCTCCTCTTCTCAGCTGCTTCCTTGATCTCGGCCTATATAGATGATTCTCTTGTATCGTTAAGCTCCAATATTGCTCCCTGATTATGGTCCTACATTGATGAATTGATAATATTACTTAATGGACCAAAATATGACAAAAATAGTCTAAGAATGTACAGATGAAAGTAGGAATGCAATGCATACTATGCATGCTCTATTTACAAGATGTGAGTTAGGCTATTAGCCTAATTTAGCCAATTTAGGACCCACGATTGCTGTCCAATCATAGCCCATGACCATGACAACACATTGATCTCTGTGACCCCTTCACCGCAACTGTCGACAACAAGCCCCTACTGTAATATAGAAGCCATCATATAGCGACACTCTCCGTGACTGTGACTCTTCCTCGTCGTCTACACCACGAGCATCCACGACTACGACTTCATTCTTGACTGTGACTGTGTTTTCTTGTGGAGAAGTGTGGTGACAGCACGCTCCACCCACTCCCACCTCATCACGACCGTGATTCATCCCCGGCATTCCTACCACCACGATTTTGTACTGCAACTGTGCCCCTTCTCAACCATCCTCTTCGGCAAGTGTGCTATCAGCATGCTCGTCTTCTTCATTGCACTGCGTCCACGACCGCGTATTTTCTCCGTGATTCCGCATCCACTGTGATTTACTGCGTTTGCTTTGATTTTAGTAGTTCATTGATTTTTTCTTTCACTATTGGAATCACTGTTTACCTTTATGTTCATATACTTAACCTATCTGTGTGTTATTGCCTCCCTATGGAGATGACATTCTATTCGTGGTTATTTAGTGTTATGAATGTTTGAGTTAATTACATCTTGGATTCATGCATATCTGATTATTTGTTGATTTGGGATTTTTTCACCACAATTTACACAATGATGGCACATTATTAGCCCATCATTATTAGCATTATTATTAGTTATTGCAAAAGCGTAAAATTTCCCATATCAGGTGTCATCCTTTGTAAATTCACACAGGGGGAAAAGTGTAGTGGCAGCCCCTAGAGTCCTCTTATATGACCCCGTGATCAGTCCTTCGCCCTTGGCCAACCATATGAATATTTGAACTTTTAATGGGATCTTCAATCTCTAAAGGTAAGAGTACGCACGTTGGTGACCATCATTGTCCTGCACATCATAAAGGATCTCATATGCACTACTTGGAGCATACACCCCTTTCTTCCAATCAAATTTATCTAAACCCTCTCTTGGGTTAAAAGCCGCCAAGGCCAACTGCATAAAACCTACCTCCTCTCCTGTTCTAGTGATATGCATGTCATTATAAGGAGAAATCTTCCAATCCACTTCATTCGGATGCCATAAATCAGTCACAGAAGCATGCTTCATATTAGAAGCCTCATGCACATGTGGAAAATAGTCCATAAGCCAACCTAAACCACTCCAATCATCCTCCTAGAAACTCAGCTTTTCCCCACACCCAAGCACCAATTTAAAGAGGTTCAAATGCTCCAAAAAAGCCTTAGAAACAGAGTCCCAGGAAGGAGAGACAGACGTATGGTGCACCAACTCTTTCATCATGCCAATCGTGCCCCCATAAGAGTCTCTAACCATAGTTTGCCACATGCGCTCATCCCCGCCTAGAATAATAACACCCCACTTGCGAGAAAGGGAGTCCCCAAACTCTCTAAGGGATCGCACTCCCAAACCTCATTTCTTCTTTGGAGTATGGACAATTTACAACTTAACAGGTTGCATGAAACATCCACTGTGTGAGGGTCCTTTCCAGAAAAACCTTTTGGGCATGATATTAATTCTCTTTAGGACTAAACCAGGTGGCCTAAACATGGATAGGAAAAAGATTGGGATAGCCGATAGTACCGAGTTCAACAAAATCAATCTACCATCTTTAGATAAAAACCTGCCACACCAACTGTTAATGTGCTCTCATCGAGTTTAGAATACTCATCGTAGTACAGTCAACAAAAGCGAATCAACATTTAAATTTGTAAGTGCCTGAAAATACAAATGAATACGAGGTCGTTCGCAGGGAGAAAATGTGGAATTCATGCAATAATCATAATATTAAATAATGGGCACAATAATATATTCAATGAATAATAGAAATTTACTCAAAATGATGTTCAATAATAACAACTTATGTCCTCGAAATCATTACGATAAAAAGATGTCAAAACCCTAAAAAATGGTGATTTGAATCACCACTTAATCCCACCAATTAAGCACATATCGAATGTTCCAAGCTAAACCAAATTTTCTAATAGTGAACTGAGCCAATCTGCAAGAACAAAACCAAGTAGCCAAATAACCCCATAGCATAAAGCACAAGAGACGTCGGACCCTACGGTCTGATGACTTAAGTTGGTAAGGCTTAAGCACAAAGAACCAATAGCCTCAAGCACAAAACAAGGCAAACTTAGAATCGCCTAAGTGTTTGGCGAAGGAGCACATTTCCCAAGGCAAAAACTCCCCCTACCCTCCTCAGAAATTTCTCCTTTTCCTTAACCAGGTAAACAGGTCTGCACAGTCTCGGGTATTAAGATTTGGGCATAGGGACCAGGCTCACCAACGTGGGTAGTGAGCGAGGTGTGAGAGGGCATGTGAGGGAGGGACCTCACCCCTCGTGTGTCGAGTCTATAAGGCCTATGCACAATTTCAATTTATGTATTGCTCTCACTGTTGTCGTTAACTAGGTTGGACTAAATGTCCCCCTCTTCTCCTTTGTCTTCTTTGTTCTCCTCTCATAGAGGAGTTGCTAATGATTCATGCTCAATTTGCCATGGATCTTAAATCCAATGGCCCAGGTGTGATGCTTAAGAGGTTTCACAACTGGCAAGAGGGTGTCCTTCGCTGATGGTTCGCTGGAGATGATGCACATGGCCAGAGAAGAAGCTTGGGTCCAGCGAACACCTACATGCAAAGATACAACCTCTTGGCCTGAATTAAAACTATGAAAAGGTCCAGCGCTATTCGTCGGACAAAAGCACTAAGGTAATTGGAAGCAAGGGTGACTGTGGAAGGATGATGGTGAAGCTCTCAAGGAGCATGGTCGGCAATCATTGAGAGTGGTCATCGAGGCGTTAAACAGTTCAATTAAGTTGGGAAAAAGATTAGTGAAGGTGTGGAGATGCTTTTACCCAACTCAATTGGGTGGAGGACAAGTGTAGAGGGTGGGCCAATGAGGACGGTGGTGGTGCTCATCATCGTAGAAGAAAGGAGAAGAAGTAATGGCCGAGGTTAAGAATGGACCTAAACCTAATTGGAGTAAGGGGGGATAGAAGCCCTAACCTAATTGAAAGAAGGAGGCATGGAGATAGGTCATCGGTATGGCCACTGGCACGGGGACGAAAGTTGGGAATCGGAGTTGAAGAAGGAGGTAGTGACGCACAAGCTTCATGTGAAGCTTCCTAGACGAGAGGGAAGCTAAAACCTTCTATCTTTTGGTCGAGGCAGAGGGAGAAAAAGGAGGTTGGAGGAGCTCCAAGGTACGTCGAACATGCCACTGGAGAAGAAGAAGAAAGGGGAATTTGGTGGTCAAATGGGTACGAGGTTGACTCGAAGATGCTAGGACCTTTGAATATATGGTGTTCCCTTCTTAAATAATCTTTGAAGTGCGCATTTGGTAGGTGCCGTTGCCACCTGAAGAACTCAATTTTCTCGAGCTTTCCAGCCTGAATTCTGAACATGATTGGCCTCGAGGTAGATCTTAATTGGTGCAGCGTGAACTTGCACATCAATCCTACCAAGATTTGGGATTTTCGGTTGAGATTCTATTAATCAACTTGCCAAAATGAATAAGCATGTCTGGGTTGGTTGCTCCTTCTTTCCCTATTTTATCGCTAGGAAGAATATGGCGGTTGGACCTGTTTGCAAGAGAGTTGAGAAGCTACCGGCTTGTTTGCAATTAAAATGTATATGTGAGGGCTTAAGTGTAATGGTTAAAGATCTGGGGACTGAATTGAAAACTATGTCAAGATGGACTCTGATTTGGCCAAAATTTTGGTCTTAACTTAATTTGGACTCAAGGAATCTAATGATGAACTTAGATGAGTTTTCACCACATTTAAATTGGCAAATTGCATAAAAGCCTAAATTAGGGCAAATTCACGTCTGAAACTCTATTCTATGTTAAAATTGGTTCAGATTATCAAATCAATGGTACCAAACCTCTTAGAATATTTTTCTATGAATTGTAGGAGAACTAGATCGATTTTATCTTGACCAAAACCACTTCAATTTAAGTACGGTTGATAATTAGGGTTTTATGTACTACTTTGATTCTCGAAATGTGTAAAACCCTATTTCTGTTAGTTTGTACCCACATTTTGGTCTTTTATGCTCAATTGACCTTCAATTAACCCCTGAGTTATCCCAAGGTTAATATGCATTTTTGATGTGATGTTAAAATAACATTAATTAAACTTATTTTATTATCTTCTTCTCAAAACAGCTCAGAGTGGAATTACTGTCGTCAGGAGATCATTCAGAAGCATTTACCTCTTGATTTCAACTAATTTAAGCTATTTATGGCAAAGGATGGTGTTACCATCACCAACCTTTCATTTTCAAAGAGATCCTCTCAAATAGTTGAATCCAATCTTTTTTCTTCATCATCTTGGCTTGCAGAGGCAAACCAAGATAGCAAATTGGGAGAGTGACCACTAGCATCCAAAAAATCAAAGACAACTCTTTCCTTATCCATGCATCAGCAAAAAAAGTTAGAAAAGAGTTGGAGTTGTTAATCTTCAATCCTGAAATCTCACTAAAAATGTCCACTAAATATTTAAGAACCTTCACCTCATAACTCGCTCCTTCTATAAAGAAAATGTATCGTCAACAAACTGTAAAATGGGGGACAAGGCCCTCTGGTAGGAAAGGGTGCAGTCATTTAGTAACCCACCTGAACAAGCATTGAAGGCAAACCTTGCTAATGTTCAACTGCCAGAATAAAAATGAGGGATGCCACTACACTTCCCTGTCTAACCCCCTTTGATGCCTGTATCCATTATCTTGTAGGTCGCCCAATAATAAGCTGAGAAAAGGAGGAGGTGGTAACACACCTTTTGATCCACTGCACCCAAACCTCAGGAAACTCCCACCACTTGAATATTTTACAAAGATACGCCCAAGAAATCGAGTCGTATGCTTTGGAAAAATCTACCTTCTGTTGAGTAAAAATTCATTATATTTATGAAAATATCATGTCGTAGTATAGAGGTGAACATCGAATCGACATTGAAATTTATAAGCTTGAAAACAAACATTAGTCTGAGGTCATTCGTAAAGAGCAAATAGGGAATTCATACACTAATCGCAAAGATAAGCAAATGAGCACAATAATTAATCGCAACAAAGATATCCAATGAATAATATACTAAAAAATGTATTCAATACTAAGCCAAGCGTATCTCAAAAAATAGTCGGATAGAAAGAAGATTAAAACCCTAAAAATGGTGATTTAAATCACCAATTTAATCTAGCAATCAAGCATTTATCCCAAATATCTCAACAGTGTTTAGAATCACTTATTCTCATAAGTAACCAATAAGCCCATCATACCATGAACAACGCCACAGCAGACATCAGACCCTAAGATTAGACGACTTAAGTAGCCAAGCACACAAGGGACCACTCAAGGGATAAGCCTCAGCACAATGCATAAAGAACCAGCAACCTCAACCGAAGCACAAGCCTCAGAAATGCCTAAGTGTTGGGCATGTGTGCACAGGCCTTGAGGCACATGCACACACCCCTTTGAAAAACCACCCCCCACCCTCCTCAAAAACCTTTCCTTAACCAGGTATATGCGTAAGCATAGTAGCTGGCAATCGAGTCATGAATAGGGCCAGGCTCACCGGAAGTATGTGATGAGTGAGGTGTGTAAAGGCTGAGGTGAGAGGGACCTCACCCCTCGGTGTAGAGGCAATAAGGCCTGTGCACAAAAGCATACTATACACTATTCTCGCTGCTGGTGTTAACGAGTTGGGACTAAATGTCCCCTTCTCCTTCCTTCTGTGCACAGCCAAAGAAGCTTGTGTCAATTGGAGCTTCAGCTACTGCTTCTTCTTTGATTGAAAGCTAGGAAAGCTCCTTGGACATAATCCACACCTACTGGAAGTGGTTACAAGGGCGGAGGATGGGTGACGGTGACGATCGTGATTAGAGAAGACAGGCACTGCAGTAAAGCTTCGATATTGTACCTATTGCAAGAATACGGCCTCTTGGCCCAATTAGAATGGTTCAGACCCTTCACCGTGGTGCGTGGAGAGTGATGATAGGGTTGATTGGGAGAACGGTGATGTGTGGTGGCCAGAGGATGAAGAAGTGACAATGACGTGGATGGGTTCTTCAGCCAATGATTTGGCCATGCAAAGTCCTCAATTTCTCGAGGGCTTTTGCTACCAAAGGTATGGGAGCTTATGGACTAGTTGGAGTGATGTTTCATGGCATGCTATGGTCGACCGAGTTCACTCGAGTTTCGGCCAGAGGTGGAGAAGACGAAGGGGGAGAGAGGCATACGTTGGTTAAATTGAGGTGCTGAGGGAATAGATAGAGTCTAGAGAGTTAGGTGAATAAGGTTATCTATCTAATGGTCGAAGGGGATGGGAAACCCATAGTGGCATGGCTTTCTGGTGTTGAGGGAGATGAAGTTCTCCAGTTGGAGGAATAGCAACGAAGAGAGAGGGGAGATGCCTTGGCTTTGGCCTATCAGGCGCGGATAAAACTGAGGAAGGAGGACCTTTCAATTTGGCTGTTGAAAGGCCTATAGAAGGAGTTGAGGTGACTTTCCAAAGATTAGGTCAAAAATAGTCGAGGAAGGAGGGGAAGAGGGTTTTGGGCCTGAAACCTAGCTCAAGAAAATGTGGGAAGGACCAAAGACTTAAATAGAGCTCGAAATTGAGCTCAAAATGAGAGAATTCCCACATTTTGACTTGCAGTTTTGGCAAGTCTTGATTCTATGAAATCAAAGCATTGCCTGAGCTCTACAATCCAAATCAGAGCTTGGTTTCTTGCTTAAACAGGAGAGAATGATCTTGCCATCAATCCCTCCAAGTTTGGTGGGATTTGATGTTCATTCTGAGGAGAAGTCGCCAAAACAAGTTTGGCAGCTTCGGTTAGGGCTCCTGTGCACCTTCAATGGCACTAGGGACCTGAATGCAAGAACGATGAGAAAGTTGGGGGGCTGTTCATACGGAACTTGAAACCTAGGGGCTTAAGTGTAAGAAATATAGATTTTTGGGACTAAATTACAAACTAGGTCAAGTTGTACTCTGATTATGCACAAATTTTGGTCTTAAGATAATTTGGATCTAAGAAATCTTTCGCTAAACTTGGATTTGTGTTTTGACCATTTTTAACTGGGTAAATTACATAGAAGCCCAAATTAAGGTAAATTCCCATCAGAAACTCTATTCTAGGTCAAAATAGGTTCAGATGGTCAAATCAAGGGTACCAAATCTCTTTAAATATTTTTATATAAATTTTAAGAGGTTTATGCTAATTTTACCATGACCAAAACCTCTTTAATTCAACTGGGGTTGAAAATTAAATTTTTGGTGCTGTTTTCACCCTTGAAATGTGGGAAATCTTGTTTCAGTTAGTATGGAACCACTTTTTAGACTTTTTTTATCATTTAATGCTTAATTTACCCATGAATAACCTCATGGTTAATCTACATTTTTGATGCACGGTTAAAACTATAGAATTAACCCTATTTTCTTGTTTTCTCCTTAAAATAGATCATATTGGAATTACGGCCCTCAGGCGATCATTTAGGAGCATTTATCTCTTAATTCCAACTATTTCAAGTTAGTTATGACAAATGATGGCATTACCATCATACCCCCATGCCTAAATTTTGCTAGTACCTAGCAAAATCTCATGGAAAGAACTAGATATCTAGACCATGTTTTTGATGTTCAGATGCCTGTTTGTGCTACTTCTATCAAAATTAGATCAGAATACCAACAATAGGCCTAGAGGTACTCAAGTACCAACCAAGATATAGACCTGACTAGCCACAGCCTTAGGTCTGCCATGAAAGTTTCTAAGGCCCGCAAAAACTACCCAGAGATTCATTGATCCTAATGGTTAAAGTACTCATGTGTAGACGTATCAAGTCCAGTTTCAATTTTCTAGTACATTTTTTATAAGAGAGATAGAGAGGGATTTTTAATTTAAGAGGTTTCCCTCTTTTCTTTTTTATTCCCCTAAATCCAACATCGGATTAGCCCTAAACATGGTCTGTATCGGATTCCTTGTCCCCACCATCAATCCTCTAAGGGTCCCTACTTTTGATGCTTTGAGATAGCACCATCCATGGCAACCCCCAAAACCCTTGCTTTCGACACTTCGGGATAGTGCCACCTATGTCATTCTGTAGCTAAATTCAGACCCTGGCAATCGATATTTCAGGATAATCCTGCCCACAGCACCTGAACCAGCATAAGGTGCTTACATGCCCCTGGTAAGATATTTAGATATCCTAGGAGACAAGCATCGAGGAGACAATATGTTATTATGCATCTTCGACGAGAGTATTTTTCATTCCACCACTCTGCACGGGGAACTCGCCCAATCAACTTGTGCCTTCAAGCTACTCCTAAGCCAGATCTTCGGGAAAACCTTTTTCAGAATGGAACACTTTTGGCATTATTTCTTCCTTAAGCGCATTGAACCAGACTAGTGTGTGATTTTTAGGTGCTTAGGTTACCAAGTCCTACAAACCAAAGGGCAGGCAACATGGCCAAATAATCCCTAAGCCTTAGACTTAATACATCAGCTTCTCACTTTCCTCAACCTCTTGAGGACTAATCCCGATCTTAATAGATACATGAGTGTTTAAGACCATGAAAAGGGCTAAAGAGGCCTAAGGTTAGTATTCTTACTTATCTCCTTGTCTTTAGCATTTCAAGACTTAATCCTTGTTTTTGATTTGGTTTAGAACTTAAGTAGGTCCCATAATCAATTGCTAAGACTATCAATTTTTTTCTTGATTTTTTCTCCTTTTGACTTTCTTTGTATTTCATCATTTCCTCCTCAAGAAAGATTTTTCAACCAATTGTCAAAATTTTCCTCCCCTTTCTCTATTTTTTTTTGATATATGTGTTTTTTTTGTGAGAACCCCTCAGAGAATTGCATTTCTCATTTGTTTTGCACTTTAATACCCCCCCATGCCTGAGTTTTGCAATGTCCTCATTGTAAACCAAGTGGGTATGAATTCAGCTTTGTTTAAGCATTAGAACAAGGTCAAAGGGTGGGTGAACTGGTCGGGACAATTGTTGCGAATGATTTAAAGCTCTAATATAAGTATCAAAGGTAGAGTCAGCTGGTCTAAAGTTGAACCCTAAAGTGCAATAGGAGTGTAGCTCAAAGAGAAGGTTAGATTGGTCTTGGTTTTCTTGGAATGAAGAGTTGCCTCCTGTTAAGTGCTAAATTCAATGCCTTCAGCTGAACAGAAGGTGGTTAAGGAGAAGGGGTGGTCAGATTGGAGGAATTTTGTGGAACAAGCAGATGATGAGTAGTCTGGTTGGTCCAACCAAGTGCTTGTTTAGGTCAATAGGCTAATGATGCAGACCAGACCCAATCAGTCTAGTGGGTTGATGGATGTTAATCAATAGGTGTTGAACCCACCTGATGCTCTGTGGCTCGAATAGATGTGGAAATAAGAATCTAAGGTTTGGCTGATTCAGCTTAGCCTGATCAGAGTAGGGCCCTCAAATGATAATGGATCTGTGAAAAATGTAGGAACCCTACTGGTGGGATTAGAGTGGGACAGAATGTGGTTGTCGATTTGATCAGTGTCTGATTCCCTATCAAAACATGTTGGTGAATCATGCTCAATTTTATCAGAAAGAGGTGAGTTAGAATAGAAATTGATTCCGATAGCAGGTCGAGGTTGGGATTGGGTTTAATTTGAAAGGCTCAATGGGAGGTATGGATACTTCAATATTTGGGTGTAGTATGGACTCCTCAGGAAATGAATCGAAGATTGGTTCATCCATAGAGTCTTTTTCATGATGTTCTTCCCAATCAAATGCAAATGCCTAGAGAGTGCTTGTAGGATAATGGAAATTTGAGCCGGTAAAGGATTCGAATTCTGCACTATAGACACTCTGTACACTTACTATTTCTAATTCCTGTAGATCATAGCAAAATGTTTTCAAATCAATGGAATATGGTTTTGAATCAATGATCTTGAGATCAGGGACCTCAGAGTTAGAATCAAAGAATGAGTCATGGATACTAAGGTCGTAAACTGGCTCATAATCATTTGGAAATAATGGTTCTCCGAAATTAGAGTATGATTCGGAATCATCAGAGAATTTGCAACAATCAACTTTTAAACCTGATTCAAGAGTGAAATTTCCACCATAGAACAAATCATGATGCATGGAATTGTCAAACTAACTTTGGTCTAACCTAGTCTCAAATTTCAAGCTTAAAGAGGTGTCCTTATTTGGTATAGGCTCGAGTTCTGGACACCTAGTGTAGATCCAATCAAATCTCAACTCTTCCAACTCCTTTATTTCTGTATTGTAAATTGGTTTGCCTTCAAAAAAATCAATTCGTTCTTCTGAGGAGTCTGGAGAGATATAATCATCAAATATAGCCTCAAAATCATAATTCAGATCTAAAATTTGGTTCTCATTGCATTGGGCCTCATGATCATCCCAACTAGGCTTAGATCTAGATTCTATGTTAGGGGTAGAAATTGGCTTACTCAAATCTGGACTTGGTTCTATTGGGATATTAGAATCATTCTGGAGGAATACCTTAATAGGATAAGGTGCTGGAGTTACATCCTCGAGAGGTTCTGGGTCTAATTCATCACAGGTGTTTGGAACATCTAAGCATGATGGACCAGTTTCACAACTTTCTATGGCTAGCTCATAATCGGGAACACTTGCAACTAGATCCACCCAACCCACATTTTGATCAAGTATTTCATTCTGCAAAAAATCACCATTTGGTTCCAATTGGGTTGGGGGTCCATAACAAACTCCCTTTCTGAACCCAGGCTTTGGGAAATCTCATTGATCCTCAACATTGCTCCAAGATGTCTCATCAATTTCTGAATGGTGATATGGGTATTTCTGATCAATGGCTTGTTGCAATAGATTTAACAAATTCCCTCGTTTCTCAATGTCATCTTGGTGTATCTCCTAGAGTGGTGGATTTGTAAAACATTGTAAGCCTTTTATGCTACACAATTCCTACAATTCACTGAATTTTGATATGAGGGCATCCCGAGTTTTAACCATTTATCATTTGTGTCAACATCAGATGGGCATGGTTCACAATAAGGGTTGTTTCTGATACATTAACCTAAATGCTTCTAAAGGGATCTGAGGTTTTGTAATACTCATCATGATGTCTAAGAGCAGCCTTGATCATTTTTTCCTTGATGATCAGAAGGGATTCATGTTTTTTGAACATTTTTCCTAAGTTGTTAGGTTGCATTTCAAAAGCTGGTGGTGGATCAAGATGTAGAATCAAATTCAAGTCCACATTGAATTCATTAGATCAGATTAGATTTCCCAAAAGCTCAACTATAATGGTGGCCTCTAGGTCAAACCTAGGGACCTCTTCTATGTATGTGTGCTAAATAATGGATGAGGGACTGGTTGTGTATTGGACACAATCAAGGCACCCAAAAATTTTTGATGACTAAGGCTATTTCGAGGCAGATGATACCTCTGGATCAAAAATCCACACACCTGAGAATTACTTAAGCAACTAGGAAGGGAGAGTCCTGCAAAGACCCCTACACGGTAGAGCATCCCCACAGGTTACAGGGATTCCTGCACTAGACCTTTCTTACCACTGAGATTTTAAGTAGATCGGAATGTATGAATCGAGACCTATGTCTACCAATTTTAGCCCTAATTTGTGCCTTGAATTTCACTTGGTTTAGAAGTTAATTCAATTTGTGATCTAATTTGGAGATTGGTTGACCCACAAAGTGGACCAACTTCACCTGATTGGCCTTAAGGTTGAGGATGAAATTTGGTTCAAGACCCAAATCACCCAGAATTGATTCTCAGGCTATTAGGTCCCAAATTTTAAGATTCAAATGAAATTAGAGCCTTGATTTTAGGGTTCTCTTGGATAGATCTTTTCAAACAAGGGCTTAGGTAGCATACAAATGCGAGAAGATCAATTTCCTTAATTGCAGGAAAATGTATACTAACACTTCAAAACCCTAATGTGGAAACCCTAGTTAGCACTATTTCTAAGTCCAATTTGATTCCAAATATGGCACTTTGGACTCAAACAAAAAAGTGAGTAGTCCAAGATTTTGAGAAATTTAGCGCAAATCCCTAATAGGTACAAAAAATATGGATGGAAAATCTCTAATCAAATCATCTCAACTTCAATCAAATTTTGATCAATTTTGCAAATTAGGACATTCTTTGCCTTTAAATGATATTACTAGGAAAATAAGGCAACTGGATCCTAATTGATTTTGTTTCCTTTTTCTCTTCCCAAAATTAGGACATGATTAGCGAAGAAGTGAAATTCTACCTATCCCTAGAGAGGTTGATTGCACGGAAGATCTCTTCATGATGTACCTAGCAATAACATAACAAAGCAGATAAAGAAAGTTAGTAATCAGCTCAAAAATTGATATCACCAGTGGTGAATTACATGTTGCTCCTCAGCAACGGCACAAAAATGTTGAGTCAAAAATCGTCATATTTAGGAAAATATCATGTTGTAGTATAGCGATGAAAATTGAATAGACATTTAAATTTATAAGCTCGTCCCATCATTAATCAAATTTAAATGATGAGTGCATTTTGCTAGACTATTATTAGGCCTAAAAATAATAGTCTCTATTGTTTATAGTTCTTAGCATAATCATATTATTATATATTAAATATAGATGGATTAATTTATGTTACATGCATTTACAGTGCATGATTTAGATTGTGAATAAATAGTGCTTGTGTAATTTCATATATCTTATAAATAATTATCTTTTGTGTGAAACACAGGGAATAACTATTGTTGAAGATTAAAAGATGTGATGGTGACTATTTTTACGTGGAGTTAACTAAAGCCATGAGAAGTGGAGAGGAGGAGAAACAGATTCACAAAGACATTAAAACCAAGGGCTCCTCTCCTTCGAGTGCAGGGATCTCAACCCCACTCCACTATGGGGACATCTTCCACTGACACCATAGTGCATAATGCATACTCGGTGATGAAGGTGTGCACCATGACCCTATAGTAGACCTCCCTCACGACCATCGTGAACTCCACGTTCCACGGCCAAGTGGTGATAGTGAGTGGCCTCACATTCCATCCTCCATCATTGCATGAAACATCACCACCCTCATCTTCCAAAGTCGCACACTCCCCCAACCAGCGGTCCCAATCTCACACCCACAAAGAACCCACCAATAACACCACCTACTATTCCGCTTCATCTTCATCCTCCCTATTTCATTCCCTTGAATAAAAGAACTAAGCATTCCCATTAGCCCTGCCTCCCACAGGAGCTCTTCCAAACAGCCATCCTTGATGCTGACCTTGCCAACACCGCCTCCGTGGTCCACCGTCATACACCCCCATAGCCGGCGGCCCAATCTCATGCCTATGGAACCCATCCTACCACCACCTTCTCCTTCGACCGGCCACCTCAACTCCAGGCGGCCTGCTCCGGAACCTCAGACCGCACCGTCACCACTACCATACAGTGATGAATCATTTTGCTGCTAACATCTTCATTAACCAAAAAGCTCTTTGTCAAATGGCATCGTTGCCGGGGAGGCAATAGGCCTAATAGACTCACAAACATATTTTTATTTGCATATGGCTCTTGCATGACTTATTATTCATGTATTTATTTTGAGGTGCGAGGTACACTTCTGGTAAAGCAAGATTGCACTGTCATCATCTTGGTGGGCCTTGAACCCATCCAATGGAGAAGGGGCGTGTGTGGACTGCAAGCAAAGGATAAGATCTCCCACCTATCATCTTTAGTATAAATAGTAAATTAGAGAACATAGGTTAATTAGTTTTATTGAATTGCTTTTTCGCCCTTGTAGCTGGGGCTAGGCTTCGGGATTTGTTTCTCTTTTTCTTTTGGCGAGCTCCTTGTTCTAGGAGTATTTTTGGGAACATGTTCCCATTTCTTTAGTTGATTAGGATCATTTATCTCATGGGTCATGATTGATGTTAGACTAGGTTAGTTAGAAGTCTGTTTGAGTTTTGATTGCTTAGTTAAAAAAAAAAAATTAAGCTACCTACTATAATGTGCATATCCATAGGTTGACCATCTAAGATTGAATAGGCAGCATCTAGTTTATCTTTTTTGCATCGCATACATTCCTGTATTGAAGAGAACTGGAGTAAGGTGTCCTCTCTTTAGCATTAGATTCCTGTCATGTATTTGCATTAGACTTAAATCCAAGACCACTAAAGTGTTTGAATCCAATTAATTCAATGGTTACCTTAAAAGAAATTAGGATTGCTAAGAGATTGAACTTTAAACTTAGTGACTTTGAATTTCATGCAAAAGGACTTGTTTGCAGGATTTCAAAATACAAAATGCATATGTGTTGTACACTTGAGACACTGTGCACATCACACATACGGTCACTAGATAAGTTTCTACCTCTCTTCTTTGCACCACAAGGGAGGTTAGTCGAAAAACAACAAGCCAATTCACAATGTTACTTTGGTTCCTCATCCATTGGCATGATTCGAGACTTTCATCCCTTGCTAGTAGATTGTAGGCACCAACAAAGGTCAACCTAAGAAGCTTAATTCTTGTAAAGCTTGTTTGTCCACCTATTGTAACTCTGTTGACCTCAACCTTTCTTAGACAGGTTTGGTTAGGGAACTCAAGGTGCACCTAACCCCTTATACTACTTAAGTGGGAACAAGGATCACTGACTTGATTTCTTTGGCTAACCTGTGGAGTAGAATTGAGGGGACCTGCAATCTACTAAAAATAGATTCCCACTGGATTTGTGTTTGTTTTGGCAATGGTAGAGCTCTCTAGGAAGTTTCTGGTTTTAATCTAATTTCTTCTAAGTCATAAGATAGTTAAACTAGTTTGGCTTAACAGAAATGGATCACCCTTACTCCTATCAGTTAGATTATAAAAACCAATACTTCCCATTTTTTAGGCATGATCTCATGCCCTGAGCATATCCACCCTTTGATGGGTACAATGAAAATTCGTGGGATCAAACCTATTCCTATATGGGGAGTACTGGCCCGATTACTTCAAATTATTATGAGTAGAGCCTAAGAGTGGGATTTTCCACCCCTAGAATCCCCACCAGTATGCAAACACCCAACCCTCCTACCCTTCATGATTTTTCTTATCGAGGTTGGACCAATAGCATTAAGCAACCTAAGCTTGAGATTGACTATCCTCCCCAATCTGATAGTAGTAGCCTCTCCTCTTTTTTGATAAAATGCAAAAACAATAGAAAGAAATGATGGAGTCTATGAGAAAGATGTTGAGGAATAGTGAACGACTAAATGAAGAAATTAGTCATCTTAGCTACCCTTATATGTGTGATTCTGATCCCTACCTCTCTACCCTCAATCACCAAGATCATTTCGAGGAAACAAAGGATAATAGGGATCCCATTTTGAGGAGTAGCTATCACTTAGACTCTACTCTTGAGACACAACTACTAGAGGAGAATGATCCCAATGATTATCCACCCAAACTATATTGGAGTCAAAAGAAAAGGAAGATGCTACCACTAGAGGACCTTGACCATGTTGATAGTATCTTTCTTACCCCTGATAACCCAGGTCAAGGTCTTGCTAGTTATAAACTTCCCCAATTGATCATGTGGTTGAACCCCATTCTACCCAAAGTGAGCCCAATCTTGACCCTCCAGTTAGGGAGCCAACACGTACCATTCAACATTCTGAGAATTTACATGTGTCAAACATAGGTGACTCTAAGGGAATAAACTAAGATCTAGATAATTTGGATCAATTCTGGTCTCGGGGATACAAAGAGTCTATTTTAGAGGAGGGTGATGCCCTAATGGAGGAACCTGGACTTAGAGTTTGGAGTGAATATTGAGAGGATTATGTGTTATTTGAGGACTTACCCCCTGAGGATATGAATGATATGGTAAAATCTGGATTTCTCCCTACTTGTGATTTTGAAAATCATCCTTCTCAAAATTGGGAAGATACAAAGTCTATGTTAAAGGAGGATGAACATAAGATTGAGGAGCTAAGAGAGACTCTCAGGGACAATATGTATCAATTGAGTATTTATGTCCCAAGGAGATGAGTAATATAGGCTTTCTCCATTTCTATAACATTGAGAATGACCATCCTCCTAAAGATATAAAAGATTATGAAATAGCAACTATGTTTAATGATAAATCACACAAAACCCCCGGAAAGGATGTAATTGACGAGAAAGAACACAAGGATGAACTTAATGCTAATTATGATTTTGCTACTTCCCAGGAGACCCAACTGTTGTCAAAGCATGTTGATCACGATTCTACTAATGATAATGAGATAATGAATTATGTGCATGACTCATCTATGGTAGAGGAGCAGTTAGAGGTTGATGAAACAATGAAGTTATTTAAGGATGTGGATAAAAGGAAGAATGCTTGTTGGGAATGGAATCTAAACAAACTAAGCACTCTTTTGACTTAATAATTACCACCCAATCACTCAAGCAAACTATAGACTCCTTACCTAATCCTTGGCTTAGGTCTCTGCTCACATACATTCTTTCTGAGGACAATATTCGGCTAGTACATCCCCGAGTAGAATGATGAGTCTAGATTGATGCTTGTACTTTTACTCTCATCATTCTAGGGTCGGACATTTTTATGATCATATCTTTTAAAATCGTTCCTACTTTGGAGGACCCTTGCTATCCTCCACTTATTCTATTTCAGGAGGTCCCTTCACGTGCTTTTCTTTGTCCTAGACCTCTCTAGGTAGCATGCGAGGTTGTTTGTTATCATGTCTTCTGGCGATCAATTGAGATAATCCTGCATTATTAGCTTGCCAACATCTGTGGCTACTTGTTCTCTAGGCCAACACTTTTACGTATATTTTTAGTGCTTAGTTCTTTATGTTTGGAATCAGATTTGCAGGCTCCCTATAAGTCAATCTGGCTACCGACAGAAAATGCAGCACTTATTGGGAGGCACTATAAGTCAATCTAGCTCCCGACAAAAAATGCAGTGCTTATTGGGAGGTAACCCAACATCCAGAATAATGCCTTCATCAGATGATTTCCTTCTTATCTTCCCCTGTTTTAATTTACAATGAGGATATTGTAGGGTTTAGGCATGGGGGGTGCATTTTGCATTTTTGATATTTCTTAGGCAATATTCGTGCATTTAGGTTAGGTAAATTAGTAAAAATAAAAAAATAAAAAAGACAAAAATAAAAAAAATATATATATATCTATTTTTGTGCTGAATTGGTTAGCCTTAGCAAAATATCTTTATCAAGGAAGCTTCATTGAAGATTTTCTTCTTAAATTATTTCTTAGTTTAGAATATAGTACATTTACTTCACTTGCATGTAGACTGGGTAATGTATCTTTTATGAAAATCAACATACATTTTTAGTTTGTCGAAGAGATGCATTGTTTGTTTTCCTAAACCCTTGGACAGTTAGAAGGGAGTCAGGCAAACTATCTTCTATTAGATCCACCTAACATTTGTGAGATGAAAGTAAAGTATCTACTAGTGCACTAAATCTAGTGCAAGGACTCTTATGTTCTGGATAATTGGATGATGATACCTCAGAGTTAAGCATAGTTTTGGCTCTCTGTTCCTACATGCGAATATTGTGTGTAAATTCTTGAGAGTCACCAAATAAGGCAGCTACACAAAGATTACATTTTAATAAAGCTATGAGTATGGTGGATGGTTACGATCATCCTTCATAGAATCCTCAGCTGAAGGAGGGTACATTTGTCCTATCCATCCCTCTCCGGTGCCTAGAGTAGGCACTTTCACCAAATAAGTCACATAATATCCTCTTGAATATCATCATCCCTAATAATGCCTCATGAATAAAAGTTTAAGTCATGTTATATTGTGTTTATAGTTATGACAAAAAATAGAGAAAAAAAGGGAGAAAGAAGAAGAAAAATATATATACAAAGAAAAGAATAACAAATATTCGAGTTCATAGATATATCTTGGTGTCGATTTCATCATGTGATGATGTCATTAAGGCAACTTTTTTTTTTTTAATTGCAATCTACTAAATATGATTCATACCTACTTTTTAGTATTTCTGATCACCCGAACACTGGCTAAGGAATTCTAACTTAGTTATAGGGTTATTAGGACTCTAATTAAAGTGTGAATGCCATGCGAGGGCACCAAACATTGAGTATATTTACAAAATCTGGTGAGATTTGAGATCCCAGAAAGGGAAAAAAAAAAGAGAGCGCAAAGGAGCAAAAAGAGAGCATAGTTTTTTGCCTCTCTCTGGGTTGACTTATTTGATAGTCTAGAGATCTAGAGTATACAATACTAGATTACATGTAGCACCAGATGAGTATGAGCCACCAAATATAAATCCATTTGACTCAGACATTTTCTACCTAAGCCAAAAAGTCAGGGTCAAATCACATATTATTTTCTACGTTATCCATGAGGGAAGAAGTTGTTGATCCTGATAGAATTTTTCCAGGAGTAATGCATGAACTTTAATTGCAGTTTGGCTTTTCACTTGGATCCGTTGCCTAAGCTACTATCACTTCATTTTCACATTTGTCTGGATCTCTAAATTTTTGGAATAAGAAAAGAAGAAATCTTTGGTCACTTCCATCATGTTTCACTTCTGCTAGGGACTAGGAAAAGTTAGGCATGAGAGTATTTGATGAGTCCATTTTGCTAGACTACTATTAGGCCTAAAAATAATAGTCTTGATTATTTATAGTTCTTAGCATAAGCATCTTATTATATATTAAAGTAGATGGATTAAATTATGTTACGTGCATTTGCAATGCATGATTTTGTTTTGTGTGACACATAGGGAATAATTGTTGTTGCAGATTGAAAGATGTGATGATGGCTATTTTTAGGTGGAGTTAATTGTAGCTGTGAGAAGGGGAGAGGAGGAGGAACAAATTCGCGAAGACTTCAAAAGCAAGGGCTCTTCTCCTTCGAGGGCAAGGATCTGAAACCCACCGCCCCGTGGGGACCTCCTCCACTGACACCACCGTGCATAATGTATACACCGTGATGAAGGCATGCACCATGACCCTATAGTGGACCTCCCCCATACCATCGTGAACCCCATGTCCCACAACCACGCAGTGACAACGCATGGCCTCGCATTCCATCGTCCATCACCACCCTCATCTTCCCAAGTCGCTCACCCCCCCAACCAACGACCCCAATCTCACACCCAAGCAGAACCCACCAACAACACCGCCTACTATTCCTCTTCATCTTCTTCATCCTACTTGTTCTGCTCCCTTCAAAAAAAGAACCCAACATTCCCATCACCCCCGCCACTGATAAACGCCAGTTTATCATCATTTTTATGCATCAAAACAAACTTAGCTCTTAGGATTTTGCTCCGTAAATGGGTTTTTGGGCTGCATTTAGGCATCAATTAGGTTAGGCATGCATTGCACTTTTTATTATCTTTTTAATGTGTTTTTGTGAGTGTTAGGGATATGCAGATTGTCAGAACTCCAAAACCCTAGCACTCAGGAAGGCAACTGGTGAAGAAGAAGCTCAAACTAACTGGAACTCAGCTTGATCCAGCTCACCATAGCTGGATTCCAGCTCACTTGAACTAGGGTTAGCCCATCTTAGCTCCATTCAGCTCATCTCAGCTGAATGGTAGCTCAAGAGAGCTCATCTTAGCTCACCCTAGCTCAGGTCAGCTCAGATCCAGCTCAACTTAGCTAAGTCTAGCTCATCTCAGCTCCCACTAGTCCACAGGGAGCTCTAGCTAGCTCAGCTGAGTTGACTAGAGTTCACCCCAGCTCAGGTCCAGCTACATCGAGCTCTACTCAACTCCGGCCAGCTAAAGATGACTTCATTCCAGCTTAGGAAGCTCAAGTCCAGCTCCCGAGGACTCAACTTAGCTCAACTCAGTTGAGCTAAGATACCTTAGCTGCCTCACCCAGCTTGATCCTCCCCGGGAGCATTAGACCCAGCTCACCTCAGCTCCTTTTAGCAGAAGCCAGCTTGCTTTAGCTTGGCTTAGTAGCTAGCAAAGAACTAGCAAGCTAAGCTAGCTAAGGTAGCTCCTTCCAGCTCTCTTCAGCAGCCACCAGCTCTAGTGCAGCTCAAGATAAATACCTCCAACTCTTCTCCCTGAAAACCTTAGCTCCAAATGCCTCCAACTCTACTCCCTACTGGCTAAGCTAGCTAAGCTATTTAACTTAGCTAGTCGACCTCCATGGCACCAAAACCTACTACCCTACTACCTAAGCTCCAGCAAAAAGACCACCTACTCCTACTTTATTTTGGTGCCAACTATCCCTTCCATCACCACCCTACATCCACCATCAAAACCCATCTCCACCCTCCATTTTTTTCACTCCAAAATTTCCTTCTAGAAGGTATTTTTGGAGGTAAAACCAAGGCACCTCTTCATTTCCCTCCCATTTTTCCCTCCAAAAATAACCAAGCACCCCTTCATTTCCCTCCAAAAAAACACCATAACCACCCCACTTCCCATCCTATAAATACCCAACCCTACCACCACATAATTCCTATCCTCCATTAGTGTATTTTTCTACCTACATCCAAATATACCTGCACCCAAGGAGAAGGAGTAGAGAAGGAGATTAAAGGGGCACATCACCAACCCTTTTGGTGACTTCTTCTCCCCACTCTCTTCAACTTGGGCCACACCAAGGAGGAGGACTCTTCCACTTCAAGAAGGACGGCCAGGCAAGGGAGAAGGACCTAGGGTGGATGTCCACCCTTGGAGAGAAGCTTAGGGCATGCCCCCTTAGGGCTTGCCTTGGAGGACATCACCTTGGCGGAGCACTGCAAGGAAGGAGTTGAAGGACTCTTTTCAAGATTGGGAGCCACCAACCTTGGAGCAAGAAGCCCTCTTCTTCACCATCTATCTAGAGGATTTGTGTTTTCCTTTCTTTATGTCAATTTTCTAGTAGTAGAAGCATTCCTCTACTAGGCATTTTTGTTAAACACTTTTTTTTAATTATCTAGTTGCCTTCTTTGCAATTTCTTGTTTGCATTTCTATTTGCTTGTTTTTAGCATTCCTCACTCCCTCTCCATAATTATTCTAGGCCTCCACTTGCCTAGAGTGAGCTTAGGGAGAGGCTCTACATGCCACTTAGAAGTAGTATTTTAAATTGAAGTGTAAATCACCTTCCCGTCACCATTCCGCATGTTGTCTTAATTAAAACAAAAAATGATATATTGAAAAATACCAAAAAGAAAGTTGAGATTGTATTCCAAGCAAGAGAATCACTATTGCAAACATTTGGCCTCCTTGGACGACCCTAGATACTCCCCTATCTAGGAATATAAATTTAAAAGTTGATCGGTTTTACGCGTTACAACGACGTATTTTAACAAACCGCGTGAAATCGCTATCACTTTTTGGCGCCGTTGCCGGGGAGGCACGGCTTTGCATTAATTAATTTTCTCTTGCTTGAAGTGGATCTCATCCCCTTCTCTTTCTTTCTTTTTTGTGTACAGGAACTACAGCGAGAAGGTAGGAATTTGGAAGTGAGAGCTCAAAGATCCTTTTCTTCCCGTGAAATTTAGGTTGGTTCCCCTTTCTTGTAACATTTAGGCTAAAAAACTACCAAAATACACTAAAATTGGCTTTCAGGACCCTAAACACTTTAATTAAGTGGAGTGGTGCATTATAAAATCCATTGTTTCTTGTATGCTTCTTTAGCACCACTCCATTGCAAGTATTGGTGTTCTATTTTTCGGGTCCAGATTTCTGTCTGGACTTGAAATATGGATTCCTAACACCACAGGCCTCCTAAAATCATAAAATTTCATAGACTGATTCCCAATTAAGTTGGGAACGTCTGTTCCAAATTTCACAACAATTAGATTTGTGTTTAATTTTTAAAAATTCATGGACTGTACAGGGGTCACACCCTCTAATCTTCCTGTTTTGTTACTATCCGTGAATTTTTATAATTTTTATACTCATCCAATTTTTATGGAATTTATCTTGCTAGAATCCTTGTGAAATTTTACACATCACATAAAATCACAAGAATTTTCTGAGGTCAGTGGTAATACTGAAAAGTCCACAATACCCACGGGTATCATTTCTGGACTTTGACACCAGTACAAGTAAAAATTCAAAACAATTATCAAACAAATTCCTAAAATATTACAAAAATATTTTATGGAATCCTTGTTTAATTTTACTCAAGGTAGTGGTGTTGGTTGCATTGATTGGACCACTATCTATTCAGAAAGCCTAAAAATAACTCATTGGTAGTTAAATTTCTGTCTTAGGGACAATTGGCTTAGGGTTTCTTTCTTTCTCTCTAGAGACTCAATTTAAAGGAAATATACAATCACTCATACAACTTGTTTTCCTTTGATTGTGGATTTTCAAACTTGTTTGAAAATTTAACTAGAGAAACCCTAAAATACATTTAATTAAATCAAATCCTAAAAGACAAAAATACAAAAAAATTGTGTGACAACTTGATTTTCATTGGAGCCACTCTCCAATTTCGACACACACACACAAAAATCTAAATAACAGGGCAACATCCCAATAACGCCCTCCACATTCCATGTGCACTGTAGTATCATATACCTAACTAAAATTTGTAGCAATTTGACCCCTAAGGTTTCATCAATTTAGGCTTGCTATATAGGATTTAAGTTTTCTCTAGTTAATACCAATTCTGTCATCTATATCTGGTGTTCAGGCTGAGGGGCCGTGTCAAACGACCAGGCACGGGTTTGTACAAGCACCTGAGGATTTTCCTAGGAAATGCTTGGGCCCAAACCTCCCCTTAAGCAACTTGGCTAAATTTGTTGACAAAACGGGTATTCACTATTGATTACTTGTTTCCTAGGTAGACCAAGTCTTAGGTTAAATTCTAGGGAGTCACAATTAAGTTAGGTCTAGAATTTGATTGCTCGTGTGCACACTTCTCTCATCCCCATCTCTTCTCCTCCCCTGCCATTTCTTCCATTTTGCACGGGCGACGGTCCAAAACTCCACACTTGGAGGGACCACTTGATTTTGCCTCCCCAAAAAAGACTTTTCCTGCATTCTTCCTCTTCTCTCAAAATGGAAAATCAAAATTGGTCCTCTAACCCGTATTCTAATTTTTCTTTCCCCTATTTTTCCACCCAGGAGCTACTTAATCAGGCCCCTCCAGCTAATCTTTACTCTATCATGGCTCAGCTACAAGTCAAGCAACAACAGTTGCATAAGGATTTAACAAACCTAGCCAACCAAGGGAGTCCTGCCACACCTACCCAAGCTCCACACATTCCACATCTCACCCCTTTAAACACTCGCAAGAGAGAAAATCTGCATAAATCTAGTGCTGAGTATAATTATTATTCTGAGGCTTTCTATGGTTCAACAAGGAATTATGTTTATCCCAATCATCACCCCACCCAAAATGTCCCTACTTTCCAGGAGGAATTGAAAAATTCCTCTAATAGGGGAAATTATCCGGCTCACTCCTTGACCAATCCGGTTCCACACCAACAACAAAACCCGTTTGGAGGGTATGATTCTAATCAGACTTATCAATCTGGGTAATCTCAAGAAGACATTAATGCCCAGATGATGAAAACCCTGCAGGAGTTACAAAGAAAAACAAAGGAAACAACCCGTCTTATTAACAATCTCAATGATCAAATTGGGGATATTCCGACTCAAAGACCTGCAAGACACTCTCCATCCCAACCCACACCAAACTTTATTAATCCCAGGAACCAACACCCAGCTGGATACCAACATCAGAACCACATGGTTCAGCCTCCTATTAAACTAATATCACAGCACCAACCCAGTTTCTATCAAAATCAGCCCCCCCCATCTCCTCCTAGTGACCACCAAGCTGCGTATGCAGAGACTTTGAGGAGTGAGGAAACCAACATGGATTTAAGGCCTTCACATTCAAATGATGAAATCGATTCTCAACCAATGCAGATTGACTCCCCTAACCTCAATAAGGAAGAAGAAAAAGAAATCCCAAAAGCACCTGATTCAAACCTTATTTCCCACTCTCAAAAACTGCAATCCAACGATCCAAAATCAGAGCCCTCTGACCACAATCCTTTGGACTTATTTGAGCAAGTCAAGAGGAATATTCCCCTCCTAGATTCTCCCCATGCCTCTAAAAAATTTACTTCAAAAAGTCATGATCAGAATCTACAAAGGTTGGTCCTTTCTAAGACAGCCAGCTCAGTTTTTCAGAGTATGCTTGATGAGAGCCTCATCACGAGCCATAACTAGCTCATTTTGACCCAATAAAGAAGATAAAAGCTCCTACATAACCTGGAAGAAGGCTTAACTGAAGGAACAAGTGCCCTAAGAAGAAAACATGAAATAAAGGTTAAAACTACAATTTTACCATTGCAGTACATAAACAGGATTTCTCAGAAGCAAAGCAGAGGTAAAATGGTCCAAATAAGATAAAAAGTGGGTTGAGTTAATCAGAAATGGATTCATGTGCAATCTAGGAACTAAATGACACTTGGTAACCCTAAAACAGACCCGCTTAAATTAACAAGGTTTCGGTCAGAACAAAAAGTAGGTAAACCCTCTACAAATCATGGAAAAACATCCTCTAGGGTTTAGAACACTTAATTTGGCCTTCGGAAGCTAGTTTGACCTAGATTAGTGTCCTAGCTCTTCAATTAACATAATTTGGGTTTTTACGCAAAATGTCCAGTCAAACGAGGTCAAACCTAAAATCAACTTCACCATTGGATTCCTTAGGTCCAAATTAGGTTTTTACCAAAATTTGGACCTAAGGAGAGGTCATCTTGACCTACTTTGCAAGTTAGTACACCCAAATCACAAAATTGGTCCCTATCTTTTGAATACCTTTGCAGAGAGCCCCCTAGGTTCTTCGCCTCCTTTGCAAACCGGTCCTGCCGCCATTGCTAGGGCAGAACCAAGCTCCGGTGAAGTTTCGAGAGAGATTGCTCTCTAATCCCTCAGAGATTCCCTCCCAGAAATGGAAGGAGGATTCTCTGAGGAATTCCGTTCCTTGTAAAGCCAAATACAATCGCTGGTGTGAACCCAATCTCTCGTGCGAACGCACAAGAGATTCGGGTATCCACCTTCCTTCCAACTCCGACGAGTCAGCAGACCTAATTGCGCGGTCTCCACGCGCTGGTAGGTGCGGCCAGCACCTACAAAAGACACCCCAGACCCTGCCGCAGAAGGCAAGCTTGATTTTGACGAAGATCCCTTCCAAATTCCTCCCTCTCCCATCTCCGGCCAAACGACCCACAAGCTCCAGCGACCTCCTCCCCTCCTTCTCGTCGCTCTGCTGCCATACCAGCAGCAGAGTCCTCTCCGCCACTTCCTCCCGCGTCGCGCTGTACCCCGCGCGTGCGCTTCTGACTTCGTCTTCGTCGCCGCTTCCTCCCTCAGGGTCTTTCTTCCCCTACAACGGCAGTTACGAGCCGTCCTCTCCGCCGCCTTCCTTCCTTCCAGACAACCACAGATACGTTCTCCATCCTCTCCTCTCTCTTTTCCCCCAACTATTTTACTTGATTACCCCTCGACAGTACCTAACCGCCTCCATCTTCCTCGCCTCCGACCTCACTACGGCGAGCCACCCACACCACTCCGCCACTCCACACGGCTCGCCAACCACCTCGAGAGCTCCGCCTCACCACAAGGAACCCATTCCACCCCATCACTGCCACTCCAGACCTCCACAAGCACCCCACGACCAACCCACCATCTCCGGCCACAGGTTGACCTAGGCACGCACGCCTAGGCCGACCGTCAACCTGCAGCATCACCCACTGCCTTCGCCGTGCTACGGCGAAGGTTTCCAGCTATTCTGATTGGGCCAATAGGCCATTCTGTTGGATGTCAGGTGTAAGCCCCAGCCGCCATTAACAGCCGAAGTAGTAGGGAGCTTGGAGCAGCAGCAGGCGTCAGGCTTCCCAAGCGGCAGGTGCAGCAGATTCTCGCAAGTGTCGCGAAGCAACCAAGGCCAGCCAGTAGCGCCAGCAGAATCAATAGCTTGGGCAATTGCATACGAGAGTCTGCGGGCACGCGTGAAATCAGGGTGGCACCTTTAGTCCCACATCGTGGGATTGCAGCACTCAGGTACGCTATAAATTGTATTTGTGCTTTAAGCCGGTTGCCTCCGTAAGCACAGGGGTGAGGTCCCTCACTGCCCTCACACGCCTCGTCCGTGGCTTGACCTCGCGGATCTGGCTGACCCAACCCGACCTAGACCTACGCACTCCTCGCGCATCACCACTTGCCGGTGCGCCTGGTCCCGGATGCGAACCCGACCCGACTATCCGTGTGGCTCTGGGAGAGCGTCCGTGAGTGCATTGCTTCAGAGAGAGAGAGACGCTTGGGTAGAGGGATGGGGGTAGGTTTTTGCTACTGTGTGGTGTGTGCAGGAAGGAAGAACTGTCCCAGGCAGCAAACACTTAGTGGCTGCAGAAGAGGAAGAGAAGAAAGAAGAGGCTGTGTAGTAGTGAAAGGAGAATTCTTCGTAGAGAAGAAGAAGAAGGAAGACAAGGCAGAAGAGAGAGAAGAATGAAGAAGAAGACAAGGGAAGACTGCAAAGAGATCAGAAGAAAAAGAAGAAGAAGAAAGGAAGGCAAGAGAAGAAGGAAAGATACCAGAAGCAAAGAAGGGAGAAGAGCCACGAAGAAGAGAGAAAGAGAGATCACATTTAAGACGTCTGATACACAAATCAGACGTCTAATTCTACTTTTTTTTCCAAATCTTTTTTTTTAAATTCTCTCTTTGAATGAGTTGTATTTGCATTTAAACAGTTGTATTCTTTGGTTTTACAAAGTACTGAGATTGCTCCCTGTGATCGACCTCGGATACTCCGGTCTTCGAGTAATAAAATTCTTTATATTTGTTTAGAGGTTTTGTCAGTTATACTACAACATGACATCCTTTAAACCCGCACAAAAACGTCGACAACATTTTGGCGCCGTTGCCGGGGAGCAACAGGCACTTTTAAAACTTTTGAGTACAACTTGTCTATCTAATATCCGACTTAACTTCTCTCTTTTGTTGTGTTCAATCAGGGAAAGCAAAACAAAAAGGAAAGAATAGCAACTGCACAACAAACTCTCCAAGGAACAGGTAATCTCCATAAGCCCTCTCTCTTAATCCTCTCACAATCTAAAAAAGGAAAAAAAAGAGGGAAATCAACTTAGGGCTACCTGTTTCATATTTAGTAACTCATCAAGTTGCCTGATTTTCATTTCAACATATTTTTATCTGTTCATCCAACTAAGGCAACTAGGGCTAAAACTTTCTTGATTGAGTCCTAGGTGCTAATTTCTACGGCAACTAAATTGGACCCACTAGAGCCAAGTTAGGGATTGCAAAGCTAGGGTTTTTAGAGACACATCTTCTCTATAACAAAGAAACAAACTTTCCAAAAAGAGGTGTGCCTAAACCATATCTGAAACGATTTATACAAGAGGAACCCTAAGCAAATCAGGCTGATAATCCATTTAAACCATAAAAGGAAGGACCTAAAAGCTCTCAAAGGAACAAGAGGTGAAATTGATCCCTTGGGTTAACCAACCTTAATATTAGGTCACTTTTGCACTCAAAATACTTAAAAGTTCAAGTGGAACATTAAGCACCTTGATCTTAAAATAAAAAAAAGTAGACTTAAGAGGTCAAGATCCCCATTCTGGTTTACCTGGAACCGCAGTGACAAGAGAGGTCGGGTGGGGGAAACCCTGTAACCCGTGGGGACGCTCTACCATGTAGGGGTCTTTGTGGGACTCTCCCTCTCTGGCTGCCCAGGTATTTCTCAGGTGGACGATCTTCTGATCTAGGGGTCCATCTGCCCCGAACCTCTGTAGTCACCCAACAATTCTTGGGTGTCTTGATTGGGTCCAGCACCTTCTAATCTCATCACATCTTTCGGTGCATGTTCGGTAGGAGGTCCTTAAGACCACCATTAAGACCTCCCTTAGAAATTCATTCTCGTCGAGGCCAAGCCTCGACGCCCTTGTTTGTGCAGCAACCCCACCACATAAATCTTTCATCTGACTCAGACCCTGATTCTCCTTCTTCTCCCATCATGGCACAACCCATTGAAGTGGAGAATAACCTTGAACACCAACTTCAACGCTTGAACGATCTCTTTTAGAACTTTGTAAACCCACCACAGCGACCTATGATGCGAGATCACTATAATCCTGCTGCGGTGGCAATCGAACCCTGAGTACGAATCCCAATTGGAGGACCCGATTCTGATCTGAAGCCCAATATGATTCATGCCATACCGAAGTTCCATGGGCTTAACTCTGAGGATCCATTCCAACACATTAAACAACTCAAGCATTTGGCCCAGACCTTCGGGTCAGATGTACAAAATCGGGATATCCTACTCATGAAAATGTTTTCGTTCTCCCTCTTAGACAAGGCTGCACACTGGTACAAGACTCAGACCCGCCCGATCAACCCATGGGAAGAATTACAGTCTGAATTTTTGAAAAAATTCTTCCCTGTTGGCCGGACGAATGCCTTGAGCCACCAGATCACTCATTTCACTCAACAACCGGGAGAACCTCTTCATGAAGCCTGGGATCGATTCCTAGATCCCATGCGAATGTGCCCCCATCACGAAGTTCCTATGTGGGAACAAGTCCAGTCTTTTTACCAAGGACTCCGTGAGGATATTCGTCTATTCGTCAATGCAACATGTGGAGGAAACATCATGGGCCAACACAAGGAGACGCTGTGGGAGATTCTCGAAAACATGTGCGAGAACTCCATAAACAATGACTCCTTGGGCTTATTCGACAGGACGAATGCCCGCTCATCGACGAATCTAAGAGGGACACATGAGACACAGGACCTGTCCACTTCTGTCGACCTAGAACTGATGGCCAGTCGGTTGGACAAGGTCTCTATCATAGAAAAGAAGGTGGATGAGCTAACTCGACATTTGCAGCAAGCCACCTTTGCACAAAACTCTTTTGCACGACCTCCTCTGGTAAGGGAAACAGTGCAAAACATCTATCACCAACCTGCCAAGGGGATGGACCCATATCCACCCCCGTCTACCTCTCGGACCGGAGTGACCTCCGATCCCTTCTATTCGAGTTGGGGGAACTTTGAACCCTCGTATTCTGACTTTCCAGAGGTTCCTCAGAACTGCGAGGACCTCAACGCCATCCAGAATGACCCATACTCCAATACCTACAACCCTGGATGGCGAAATCATCCTAACTTTCAGTGGGCGGGAAATTCTCAAAAACCACCATATCAACCCCGTCCACAAGCTCCTCATCCATATCAGCCGCCTCAGCCTCGGCCCAATCCCACCTACCAATCCGGGCAAAATCAAGATCAACTGACTCATATAGTTCAAACACTGGCTGACATTCAAAAGATGAATGCGGCAATGCAAAAATAGCACAAGGACGAGATCACAGAGGTTCGCAACCAACTGGCCCAGATGGCAAATTCCTGCCAACCTGGCACCCTTCCTTCGCAACCTCTACCCAACCCAAATAACGTACCGACCCAGAGGCGCGTTATGAATCCGAATCTAGGCCACGCACATTTGATTTATCAGGCCCCTGCTACTCCATCACCAGACGGGATGGAGGCTTCAACATCTTATGCAGGATTGCAGCAGCAACCACCCCTCCTACCTAACCCAAACCAAAATCAGGCCGGATTAAACTCTGTAACAACACGTAGTGGTAAAACAACACAAGACCCACATTATCCGAACCACTCCAAGCCTGATAATCGCCAAGACCCTAGGGTAGTCATCCAAGATACTACTGTCCCAGATCAAGAACCTGGACCTATCCTAGAGGAACCAGCTAGGATCCCATTTCCTGAGGCCTTGACCAAAGGAAAAAGGACAACAAACCTGTGGTTCCTGAGGAGGATCTTGTCAAGCTCTTTGAACAGGTCCAGATAAACATCCCGTTGATGGATGCAATCCACCACATACCGGCTTATGCAAGGTTCTTGAAAGACATATGTACACCTAAACGTAAGCCACGCACCAAGGATGGGAACCCAATCGTACTATCAGAGCAAGCCAGCTCTGTCATCTTGAGCAAACTCCCACCTAAGGCTAAAGACCCAGGAACTCCCTTGATTTCTTGTAAAATTGGTGAAACCCAACTTGATAGAGCCCTACTAGAAATGGTTCCTCCATAAATTTAATACCTACATCCCTCCTTGACCACCTTGAAGAATCTGAACTTAAAACCACTGAGGTGACATTGCAGTTAGCCGATCGATCCATCAAGTCACCCAAAGGAATACTCGAGGATGTCATTGTTAGGGTACGAGATTTTTATTTCCCAGTGGACTTCATAGTACTGGACATGGATGCACCTAAGAACCCAAGGGACACACCAATCATATTAGGGAGACCCTTTTTGGCCACTGCTAGGGCCAATATAAACTGCGAAGAGGGCTAGATAGAATTAAAATTTGGGAATCAAAATCTGAAGATTGACATTTTCAAGGCCCTTTAAGGGATTAATTGCGGGGTGATAGAGGAAATTTGTGATGTCGAAGCCGTGGTTGATGAACTACATATAGAGGACAACCTGATTATTCCTGATCAACCACTAGAGAATCAAAAACCGCTAACAGAGGAGTGCGGACATGATCTAGACACACCTATGACTCCTACCATTGCTCCCGATACAAACCCCGAACCACCCGCTGCTGCTGACAATCCTGTCATGGAACTCAAGCCCCTTCCTGAACATCTAAAATACGTCTTTTTGGATTCAAATCAGACGTTTCCTGTGATTATCAATTCTCGACTCACACCTGACCAGGAACTCCATTTGATTTCTGTTCTCCAACAACATCGTAGAGCCATTGGATGGACTCTAGATGATTTGACTGGTATAAGCCCTTCATACTGCACACATCGAATCTACACAGAAGAAGGCTCACGACCTTCAAGAGAAATGCAAAGACGCCTAAACCCTAACTTGCAGGAGGTCGTGAAAAAGGAGATCATTAAGTGGTTAGATGCAGGGATCATCTACCCGATCTCCGATAGTCGTTGGGTGAGTCCAACACAAGTGGTGCCTAAGAAGGCAGGACTTACCATCATCACGACTGAAATCAGGGAAGTCATTCCTACCCGAATAGCTAATTCATGGAGAGTCTGCATTGATTACAGAAGACTAAATTCCTCCACGAAGAAGGATCATTTCCCACTACCGTTTATTTATCAGATCCTCGAGAAACTAGCGGGAAATAGATTCTTCTGCTTTCTTGACGGGTACTCCGGTTACAATCAGGTGGCAATCCATCCAGAGGACCAAGAAAAGACCACATTCACCTGCCCCTTCGGGACGTACGCGTTCCGAAGGATGCCGTTCGGTCTCTGCAATGCACCTACAACTTTTCAGCGGTGCATGCTTGCCATATTCTCAGATATGGTAGGTGATTATCTGGAAGTCTCATGGATGACTTTTCAGTTTTTGGACAATCATTTGACGATTACCTCCAACACTTGGTCCATATACTCAGGCGGTGCATTGAGGTGAATTTGGTTCTTTCCTGGGAAAAGAGCCATTTCATGGTGCCTGAGGGAATTGTCCTAGGACATTTAATCTCAGAGAAAGGCATCCAAGTGGATCGAGCTAATTTTAACCTAATTTCCAAGCTCCCTATGCCTAGCTCGATTAAGGACATCCGATCTTTTTTGGGGCATGTCGTTTTCTACCGTCGATTCATCCCTGATTTCTCCAAAATCGCGCGCCCCCTAACCAATCTTCTCTCCAAGGATGTGCCTTTCGAAATTTCCAAGGAATGCACTCAAGCATTTGAGATCCTACGTGACCGAGTCACCCAAGCCCCAATCCTACAGTCCCCAGATTGGTCTCAACCCTTTGAGATCATGTGTGATGCATCTGACTTCGCTGTAGGAGCAATTTTGGGGTAGAAAATTGATGGGAAACCTGTGGTCATTTACTACGCCAGCAAAACACTGGATGAGGCTCAGTGTAACTATACGGTTACTGAGAAAGAGCTGCTGGCCATAGTATTTGCCCTGGAAAAATTCAGATCATACCTTCTGGGTTCCCGTATTATCATATACTCAGATCACACAGCTGTAAGGCATCTCCTTGCCAAGAAGGACGCGAAACCTCGACTAATCCGCTGGATCATGCTATTGAAAGAATTTGACCTCGAGATTCGCGAGAAGGCGGGAAAGCACAATGTGGTAGCTGATCACTTGTCCTGCCTTCCTTCTGAAATTATTGATCCTTCCGGACCTATTACAGAACATTTCCCTGATGAGCACCTCCTGACTATCAGTACAAGTCTTCCATGGTTCGCCGATATAGTTAATTACCTGGCATCACATCAGATTCCGCCCAATTGGTCGAAGGCCAAAAAGGACAAATTGCGTTCCGATGACAAGTATTACCTATGGGAAGACCCGTATCTTTTCTGCATTGGTGCTGATCAGATAATCCGACGGTGCGTCACGGAAGTAGAAATCAAAGACATACTCTCATTCTGCCATGACCAGGCATGCGGTGGACATTTTTCTGGACATAAAACCGCATCGAAAGTCCTCCATTGTGGCTTCTACTGGCCCACAATTTTCAAGGATGCATACGATCACTATAAGGCATGTTCCCGTTGCCAGACTCTGGGCAACATGAGCCATAGAGACATGATGCCTCTACAGCCGATCTTGGTATGCGAAATTTTTGATATTTGGGGGATTGATTTCATGGGACCCTTTCCGACCTCGGATGGCTTCGAATACATCTTACTCGCAGTTGACTATGTGTCCAAGTGGATAGAAGCCGTTCCGACCCGAACCAACAATCATAAAGTCATTATAAAATTCCTCCATCAAAACATTTTCTCATGGTTCGAGATTCCACGTGCTATAATTTCCGACGGAGGGACCCATTTTACGAACGCTCAGTTCAGGTCACTGATGACACAAATACGGGGTGTCACACCGAATCTCTACTCCTTACCACCCCTAAACTAATGGTCTAGCTGAGCTATCTAACCGAGAGATCAAGAAGATCCTTCAGGTTACTGTTCGACCTGATAGAAAATATTGGTCTTCTCGGCTTCCAAAAGCATTGTGGGCCTATAGGACTGCCCACAAGACCCAATTAGGAATGTCTCCCTTCAGACTAGTGTACGGGAAGGCATGTCACCTCCCCATCGAATTGGAGCATAAAGCCTATTGGGCAGTACGGACCTGTAATCTCGACCTTTCTAAGGCTGGAACCCACAGAAGACTTCAAATGAGCGAGATTGATGAATTACGCTACGACGCGTATGAGAACTCGCGAATTTACAAAGAACGGGTTAAAGTTTTTCACGACAAACACATTTCTAGAAAGGTCATTCATCCTGGTCAAAAAGTTTTACTCTTTGATGCCCGACTAAAATTATTCCCAGGAAAGCTATGATCCAAGTGGGTCGGACCCTACCTAGTCCGACAAATCTTCGGAAATGGAGCCATTGAAATCAGCCCACTCAGCCACGATTCTGAACCCTTTGTCGTGAATGGGCAGAGACTCAAGCTGTTCATTGACATGACCGATATAGATTTGGCTGAGTCGTCCTTTACCCTCCATTCCTCTTGAGCTCATTGCGCCCAGCCGATGGCGTAAAACTCAGCGCTTAATGGGAGGCAACCCGTCATTCTTTGAAAAACCCAAAACCGTTTTTGACATCTCTATGCGGAACTCATATTGCACTTTAGGGTTCATCCATTAGAACAGCCGACTTCACCTCAGGTATACCTACCCGAGAATAGAAATCGTTCGCAACAAGTCGCTTCGACCCATTCACTCACCACACACCTATCCTAATACATGAACTAAGCTGAATTCGAACCCACCTAATTTACAATGGGGACATTGCAACTCTTAGGCATGGGGGGGTATGAAAGTGCAAAATGTCAGAAAATTCATATCAAGAAAGGGTTTCACATAAAAAAAAAAGAAAAAAAAGAGAGAGACTTGATAGAGGGGAGGAACAGTTCAGGGCATACAAATGAGAGGAGAAAAGAAGGAAAAATGACAAAAAGGAGCACAAAATGAAAATGAAAAGAAATAGTCATTAGTAAAAGATTAAGGGGTTAACTGAAGTTCTAGACCAAATCAAGAAAAAGAAAAGAAAAGTGCTACGGAGATATAACAAGAGATTAGCGGGAACGCTGGTCTTAGGCCTTTTGGGCTAGTACCTTTAGCTTAAAAAATTCACGTATCCGTTAAAATCTGGATAATCCACAAGAGGTTGAGGAAAATGTGAAGCTTGAGTATTAGGTCCAAGACTTAGGAAGTATTCAGCCTCGTTAACTGACCTCCGATTTGCGGGATTCGGTAACCTAAGCACCCAAATTCACACACAGTCTGGTTCAGTGCGCATAAAACATCCAATCACGCGAAAAGCGTTTAATGTTCTGAAAAAGTCACCTAGATTAGGAGCAGTCAATCAACACAAATTGATTCGGACGAGTTCCCAGTGAGGAGAGGCGGGAAATTCCCCTCGAAGATGCGTAACAACATATCGTCTCCTCGGTGCTTGTCTCTTAGGATATTTAAATATCCTACCGGGGGCATGTAAGCACTCTGCTGGTTCTGATACCATGGGCGGCATTATCATGAAATGTCGATCGCCAGGGTCTGGATTCGGCCATGGAACGCCATGGGCAGGATTATCTCGAAATCTCGAAAGCCAGGGTTCTGGGGGTTGCCATGGGTGGAATTATCTCGAAATGTCGAAAGCCAGGGACCCTTGAGGATTGATGATGGGGACGAGGAATCTGATACAGACAGTGTTGAGAAGCTAATCTGAAGCTAGAAATAAAAAGAAAAGAGAGAGAAAAGCTCTCCAAACAAATAAATCTTCTATCTCTCTCTTACAAAAAAACGCACTGCAAACTGAACTTAGGCTAAAAATGTCTCAAGCACGGGTGCTTTAACCGCGGAGTCCAACAAACCCTAGGTTAGTTTCTGTGGGCCAGAGAAACCTTTGCGGAGGACTGAGGCTAAAGCGGAACAGGTCTGGATTTTGGTTGGTACTTGAGTACCTCTAGGCTTATTATCAGCATTCTTACCTAAATCACAAAATAAAAAGACAAGCACTTTTCATAGTTGTTGACAGACACTCAGGGTCTAGAATGGAAGTTAAAACTTTGAAATTTTGCTAAGGGACTAGCGAAAGCTAGGCATGGGGTATGATGAGAGCCTCATCATGATCCATAACTAGCTCATTTTGACCCAATAAAGAAGATAAAAGCTCCTACATAACCTGGAAGAAGGCCTAATTGAAGGAACAAGTGCCCTGAGAAGAAAACATGAAATAAAGGTTAAAACTGCAATTTTACCATTGCAGTACATAAACGGGATTTCTCTGAAGCAAAGCAGAGGTAAAATGGTCCAAATAAGATAAAAAGTGGGTTGAGTTAATCAGAAATGGGTTCATGTGCAATCTAGGAACTAAATGACACTTGGTAACCCTAAAACAGACCCGCTTAAATTAACAAGGTTTCGGGCAGAAAAAAAAGCAAGTAAATCCTCTACAAATCATGGAAAAACATCCTCTAGGGTTTAGAACACTTAATTTGGCCTTTGGAAGCTAGTTTGACCTAGATTAGGGTCCTCGCTCTTCAATTGACCTAATTTGGGTTTTTACGCAAAATGTCCAGTCAAACGAGGCCAAACCTAAAATCCAACCTCACCATTGGATTCCTTAGGTCCAAATTAGGTTTGTACCAAAATTTGGACCTAAGGAGAGGTCATCTTGACCTACTTTGTAAGTTAGTACACCCAAATCACAAATTGGTCCCTATCTTTTGAATACCTTTGCAGAGAGCCCCCTAGGTTCTTCGCCTCCTTTGCAAACCGGTCCTGTCGCCATTGCTAGGGTAGAACCAAGCTCCGGCGAAGCTTCGAGAGAGATTGCTCTCTAATCCCTCAGAGATTCCCTCCCAGAAATGGAAGGAGGATTCTCTGAGGAATTCCCTTCCTTGTAAAGCCAATTACAATCGCTGGTGTGAACCCAATCTCTCGTACGAATGCATGAGAGATTCGGGTATCCACCTTCCTTCCAACTCCGGCGAGTCGGCAGACCTAATTGCATGGTCTCCACGCGCTGGTAGGTGCGGCCAGCACCTATAAAAGACACCCCAGACCCTGCCGCAGAAGGCAAGCTTGATTTTGACGGAGATCCCTTCCAAATTCCTCCCTCTCCCATCTCCGGCCAAATGACCGACAAGCTCCGGCGACCTCCTCCCCTCCTTCTCGTCGCTCTGCTTCCATACCAGCAGTAGAGTCCTCTCCGCCGCTTCCTCCCGCGTCGCGCTGTACCCTGCGCTCACGCTTCTGACCTCGTCTTCGTCGCCGCTTCCTCCCTCAGGGTCTTTCTTCCCCGACAACGGCAGTTACGAGCCGTCCTCTCCGCCGCCTTCCTTCCTTCCAGACAACCACAGATACGTTTTCCATCCTCTCCTCTCTCTTTTCCCCCAACTATTTTACTTGATTACCCCTCGACAGTACCTAACCGCCTCCATCTTCCTCGCCTCCGACCTCACTCCGCCGAGCCACCCACACCACTCCGCCACTCCACACGGCTCACCAACCACCTCGAGAGCTCCGCCTCACCACCAGGAACCCATTCCACCCCATCACTGCCACTCCAGACCTCCACAAGCACCCCCCGACCAACCCACCATCTCCGGCCATAGGTTGACCTAGGCACGCACGCCTAGGCCGACCGGCAACCTGCAGCATCACCCACCGCCTTCGCCGTGCTGCGGCGAAGGTATCCAGCTATTCTGATTGGGCCAATAGGCCGTTCTGTTGGATGTCAGGTGTAAGCCCCAGCCGCCATTAACAGCCGAAGCAGCAGGGAGCTTGGAGCGGCAGCAGGCGTCAGGCTTCCCAGGCGGTAAGTGCAGCAGATTCTCGCAAGTGTCGCGAAGCAACCAAGGCCAGCCAGTAGCACCAGCAAAGTCAATAGCTTGGGAAATTGGATACGAGAGTCTTCGGGTGCACGTGAAATCAGGGCGGCACCTTTAGTCCCACATCGTGGGATTGCAGCACTCAGGTACGCTATAAATTGTATTTGTGCTTTAAGCCAGTTGCCTCCGTAAGCACAGGGGTGAGGTCCCTCACTGCCCTCACACGCCTCGTCCGCGGCTTGACCTCGCGGATCTGGCTGACCTGACCTGACCTAGACCTACGCACTCCTCGCGCATCACCACTTGCTGGTGCGCCTAGTCCCGGGTGCGAACCCGACCCGACTATCCTTGTGGCTCTGGGAGAGCGTCCGTGAGTGCATTGCTTCAGAGAGAGAGAGACGCTTGGGTAGAGGGACGGGGGTAGGTTTTTGCTACTGTGTGGTGTGTGCAGGAAGGAAGAACTGTCCCAGGCAACAAACACTTAGTGGCTGCTGAATAGGAAGAGAAGAAAGAAGAGGCTGTGTAGCAGTGAAAGGAGAATTCTTCGCAGAGAAGAAGAAGAAGAAGGAAGACAAGGTAGAAGAGAGAGAAGAACGAAGAAGAAGACAAGGGAAGACTGCAAAGAGATCAGAAGAAAAAGAAGAAGAAGAAAGGCAAGGCAGGAGAAGAAGGAAAGATACCAGAAGCAAAGAAGGGAGAAGAGCCACGAAGAAGAGAGAAAGAGAGATCACATTTAAGACGTCTGATACACAAATCAGACGTCTAATTCTACTTTTTATTCCAAATCTTTTTTTTTAAATTCTCCCTTTGAATGAGTTATATTTGCATTTAAACAGTTGTATTCTTTGGTTTTACAAAGTATTGAGATTGCTCCCTGTGATCGACCTCGGATACTCCGGTCTTCGAGTAATAAAATTCTTTATATTTGTTTAGACGTTTTGTCAGTTATACTACAACGTGACATCCTTTAAACCCGCACAAAAACGTCGACAACAATGCTGCCTTTCACAAAAAAGGACCAGGGCACATCGCTCATCTTAGTTGTCATAACTGACACCATTTTTTTTCGTGCCCCTCTCAACTTAAGTACCTCTAGTAATCTCATCCCCCCAGTCTTATTTGAGGAATTTCAATTCAGTGATTTAAAACCTCCTAAGGTTCAATTTCAATTGGAAGATCGATCTACCATTCAACCGCGGGGAGTTGTTGAGGATAGTATTATCAAGGTCCGAAATTGTCTATTTCCGGTAAATTTTCTGGTCCTTGACATAGAGGTACCTAAGGCTCTCATTAATACCATTCTTGGAAGACACCTTTTGATTACTGCAACATCTAATATCCATTCATTCTGGGAAAATGAATATAAGTTGTAGTAACCAGACCTTCTCATTAGATTTATTTCTAGTTTCCAAGAGGTCCAGTGATCATAAAATTTTTGAGGATACTGATAATAAAATGGAAGCAGTATTTAAAAAGTATATGTTGATCCAATCTCATTCAGCTTTGACCACTATTGATCTAGATTTTATTGATTCTTATTCTAAGGATAATTATGTGGTCCAAGACTTTCGAGATCAACTAGGGTTTGACTTTTCCCCTTTTCATCTTCCTGATTTTTCACCAAAAATATCCACACTAACTTCACCCATCTTGCATATCACTAACTCCTTTCCCCTCCCTTTTCTATTGGACCTACCACCTGATCCACCTGAGTTTGGCCTTCATCATCAATTCAAACCATGGCCAGACCAGGGTCCTTTTTCCATTTCTCTATTTTATTTTGATCCCTTTATCTTTACCACTCATCTTTTTAGGGATCTTGAGGAAGACACTTTTATTAAAGACATTCAAGTGTCCAATTATTTACATGATTTTCCATCTTCCGTGCATACCCTCACGCCCGGCTGAATGGCGTAAAAGATAGCACTGGATGGGAGGTAACCCATCAATTTTTCTTGCTTTCCTTTTTTTTTTTCCTCTTTTTCCAGGTTTTGTTCCTCCTAAACCCGACAGTTCTTCACTAAGGTGATCCCTTTTTCCTCCTAATGCATGAGGACATGGCATATCTTAAGCATGGGGGGTGTTTCTAAATTTGACGATCGATTTAGGATGTTCAAAACCTAAAAACATGCATTTTTGTTTAATTTATTTCCTGCTTGCATACCTAAAAAAAAATGCAATTTTCTTTAATTTATTTTCTGCTTGCATACCCAAAAAAATAAAAATGTTGAAAACTTTTTGAGGAAGAATTTTGAAATCGGGACTAAGGTCGAAAAATTCACTTTTGGTACAATGGGATTTAATCTTTAACAAGCTAAGGATGAGGACATGGATTAGATCATTAGAATTCCAGGGTCTATTTTAGATTAGATCAGATATCCTTCTCTAAAACTCCACCTGAACTCATGATAGTTCAGGTGACTTGATCCTATTTTGTAATATGGAAAGTATTTGACTTAGTTTCTGATTCAAAAACTTGCGTGTCTTGAGAAACGTTTTGTGTCAAGACAACACTTAAAAACAATTAAAAATTTGAAAAACTCCCTTGTTTAGACTTAGTAAAAGTTTGAAGCAGATCATTGGTTTGAGTTCCCACCACCGAGAAGGAAAATACCTCCTTTGAGGACACGATGTCAACATGTTACCACCTCGGTGCTGCTCCATATCTATATTTCATATCTTTAGACGGAGCATTAAAGCGCATTTTAGTAGCTCAAGTGTCTTGGACGATGCTCTACCTATAGTGTCGGAGCAAGAGCTTGAGTTTGCTTGGAGCGCCCCTTTACACCGCATTGTGTTTTAGGGTTGTGAGCTCCTGGGTGGTGTCATGGACAGTGCTATCCCGAAGTACTGGTGCCAGAGCCCCCTCGAGGATTGGTAACAGGAATGATGATCGCGACACATCTGTTGTAAGACTAAGCTGATAAAAAGCATGGGGGAGAAAAAAAAAGAATAAATAAATAAATTAACATGCTCCTATAAATGTTGGCTTTTCACAATCACAGACGCAAGACTTTAAAGGATTTTTGCAAGTTGCGAATCAGATTCATGAGCCAGAAAAGTCCTAAAAACAAAAATTTCAAGTCATCTGAATTAACAAGGAGTTAATTTGCGAAGCTTCTGGAGGATATATTGATCCCATTTCATCTAATGGTTGGATCCAAAACAAATCTCGATGTTTATCTTTAACAAATCCTATACCTCTTGTGTTTAGATCAACCAAGGTCCCTTAATCTATTTCTCATCAAAAGTAGAAAAAAATAAGATTTCCCAAAAATTCCATTTTTTAAAAAAAATTTAAGTTTTGCTAAGAGACTCGCAAAAGATAAGCATGGGGGTGTGATAAATGCCAGTTTGTCATCATTTTTATGCATTAAAACAAACTTAGCTCTTAGGATTTTGCTCCGCAAATAGGTTTTTGGGCAGCATTTAGGCATCAATTAGGTTAGGCATGCATTGCACTTTTTATTATCTTTTTAATGTGTTTTTGCGAGTGTTAGGGATATGCAGATTGTCAGAACTCCAAAACCCTAGCACTCAGGAAGGCAACTGGGGAAGAAGAAGCTCAAACTAACTGGAACTCAGCTTGATCCAGCTCACCATAGCTGGATTCCAGCTCACTTGAACTAGGGTTAGCCCATCTTAGCTCCATTCAGCTCATCTCAGCTGAATGGCAGCTCAAGAGAGCTCATCTTAGCTCACCCTAGCTCAGGTCAGCTCAGATCCAGCTCAACTTAGCTAAGTCTAGCTCATCTCAGCTCCTATTAGTCCACAGGGAGCTCTAGCTAGCTCAGCTGAGTTGACTAGAGTTCACCCCAGCTCAGGTCCAGCTACATCGAGCTCTACTCAACTCCGGCCAGCTAAATATGACTTCATTCCAGCTTAGGAAGCTCAAGTCCAGCTCCCGAGGACTCAACTTAGCTCAACTCAGTTGAGCTAAGATATCTTAGCTGCCTCACCCAGCTTGATCCTCCCCGGGAGCATTAGACCCAGCTCACCTCAGCTCCTTTTAGCAGAAGCCAGCTTGCTTTAGCTTGGCTTAGTAGCAAGCAAAGAACTAGCAAGCTAAGCTAGCTAAGGTAGCTCCTTCCAGCTCTCTTCAGTAGCCACTAGCTCTAGTGTAGCTCAAGATAAATACCTCCAACTCTTCTCCCTGAAAACCTTAGCTCCAAATGCCTCCAACTCTACTCCCTACTAGCTAAGCTAGCTAAGCTATTTAACTTAGCTAGTCCACCTCCATGGCTCCAAAACCTACTACCCTACTACCTAAGCTCCAGCAAAAAGACCACCTACTCCTACTTTATTTTGGTGCCAACTATCCCTTCCATCACCACTCTACATCCACCATCAAAACCCATCTCCACCCTCCATTTTTTTCCCTCCAAAATTGCCTTCTGGAAGGTATTTTTGGAGGGAAAACCAAGGCACCTCTTCATTTCCCTCCCATTTTTCCCTCCAAAAATAACCAAGCACCCCTTCATTTCCCTCCAAAAAAACATCATAACCACCCCACTTCCCATCCTATAAATACCCTACCCTACCACCACATAATTCCCATCCTCCATTAGTGTATTTTTCTACCTACATCCAAATATACCTGCACCCAAGGAGAAGGAGTAGAGAAGGAGATTAAAGGGGCACATTACCAACCCTTTCGGTGACTTCTTCTCCCTACTCTCTTCAACTTGGGCCACGCCAAGGAGGAGGACTCTTCCACTTCAAGAAGGACGGCCAGGCAAGGGAGAAGGACCTATGGTGGACATCCACCCTTGGAGAGAAGCTTAGGGCATTCCCCCTTAGGGCTTGCCTTGGAGGACATCACCTTGGCGGAGCACTGCAAGGAAGGAGTTGAAGGACTCTTTTCAAGATTGGGAGCCACCAACCTTGGAGCAAGAAGCCCTCTTCTTCACCATCTATCTAGAGGATTTGTGTTTTCCTTTCTTTATGTCAATTTTCTAGTAGTAGAAGCATTCCTCTACTAGGCATTTTTGTTAAACACTTTTTTTTAATTATCTAGTTGCCTTCTTTGCAATTTCTTGTTTGCATTTCTATTTGCTTGTTTTTAGCATTCCTCACTCCCTCTCCCTAATTATTCTAGGCCTCCACTTGCCTAGAGTGAGCTTAGGGAGAGGCTCTACATGCCACCTAGAAGTAGTATTTTAAATTGAAGTGTAAATCACCTTCCCTTCACCATTCCGCATGTTGTCTTAATTTAAAACAAAAAATGATATATTGAAAATTACCAAAAAGAAAGTTGAGATTGTATTCCAAGCAAGAGAATCACTATTGCAAACATTTGGCCTCCTTGGACGACCCTAGATACTCCCCTATCTAGGAATATAAATTTAAGAGTTGATCGGTTTTACACGTTACAACGACGTATTTTAACAAACCGCGTGAAATCGCTATCAGCCACCCACAAGAGCACTTCCTGACCGTCATCCTCGATGCTGACCTCACCAACACCTCCTCTGCGGTCCACCGTCAAACACCTCCCAAACCAGCGACCCCAATCTCACACCCACAGAACCCATCACCGCCACTGCCTTCTCCTTCGACCGGCCACCTCGACTCCAGGCAGCCTGCTCTGGCAGCTCAGACCACACTGCCACCACTGCTGGACTCCTATTCCTCATGCACATTACTCCAGCCATACGCATCGCTGGCCGACTACCCCACCTTCGTGCAATGACCGCTCACCCAGCTTCCTTTGTTTCTTTACAGTGCTGCTAGCATTAGTTGAAATGAAAGGGGTGAGATATATATTTATTGTGTTTTTCCTTTCAACTCCTCTCTCTTTTCTTCTTTTTGTTGTGCAATAGAAGACATATTCAAGTGCTTGACGTTGGATTATTTTCTCTATAGTAGAAAATTGATTTCTGGCATCTTATTTTTCTAGGCTCACATGAAGTAATATTTTTATGAGATCATGTGTTCTTTTGAGCCAAGTTGAGGAATATTTCCATAATTCTTTTTATCTTGAGTTTGAGGTTAAAGATCTCATGCATATTGATCTAGATTGTTAGGTTGCTATGTGATGATTAGATAGAATCATCTTTCTGTGTCTACGATTCAGGGACTTTGATCAATTTGTTGATGTGGGAGTTTGTTTATTAGTCTTAAAAGTTTTAAGGTTAGTTATTGAAATGGATTGTTTAATTCAAAATATAATCAACAAAATTTTTGCTTGATTATTAAAAGATAATTGTGAATTTTCATTAGGCTTGTTCTTCCCTATGGAGACAACTTAATCCACTATGGTTAGATTTGAATTAGTTGATGTTTTGATTGAGAGGTTTTCCACCACGTGATTACAATGACGAATCATTTTTGTTGCTAATATCTTCATTAAGCGAAAAGCTCTCTGTCAACCTCCAAATGGAAAAACTTTGTGTTGGAATCCCCTTCCTTCAACCACAGCTATCATGATCGCTAGCTCCAATCAATCACCCTCTGTAGGTCCTCCTTAGCAATAATGGTTAGCAACTCCTTACATTCCATCCTCTCTTCGTCCCTATGCCCGATGACATCTCCATCTCATCGAATCTCTTCACACCATCTTCAGCATCCTTCCTTTTCTAGGCTTTCAATCGAGCTAAGGTCCTCTTGTAGTCAAATATCATAAGGTGTAGACCCCTCAATTTAGAGGCTAGCTTCTGTGTAGCTGAACCTACGACCTCTTGGGACGCCCACCAAGAAGAGAACATGTCCTTAAAACCCTTTTCATTGAGCCAAGACTTTTGGAATTTAAAGTATGAGCATAACTTCTCTCCCTCCCCACTCTCTCAAACAAGGGGAGTGTGGTTAGAGAAGGGACACCCCAAAGCATTACTGAGGCCATGTGAAAAGACCCCATCAATTCCACATTGCATAGGAACCGATCTATTCTTGACATTTGGTCACTAGCTCTTCTCTAATTGAAGCTAGCCATCTAAGTTAATTAACTTAATAAGGTTAAGTGCATAAATAAATATAGCTAAAAAGGGTAAAAATGCAATATCATGTCATAAACATGTTATTTACAGTATTTATAATTACATATAAAAAGATGAAAAATAAATAATTTAAATTAAGCTTTAAATCTTACTGTTTGCATTTAAGCCCCTAACTTCCATTGCAATTGGGTTTTTTATCACATTTAGTTCCTTATCTATTTACATTTGGGTCCCTGTGTACATTTCCTTCTTACCCTTCATCTTTGACGATCAACAACCACTGGTGACTAGACTATTGGATCACCTCCATACCAATGTCACACTGCTACCATAGTTGCCGCCTAAATTATTCTCACCTTCCTCTTTAAATCCAATGGTCCAGATGGATCTTTAATCCTATTTCTAGGTAGATAACCTCACCATCATCGGAGATGATGACGATGGTTACCTTGAACCTAGACAACATCTAGACCAGATTCATCCCCCTAGAGCTTCGTCGGAGCCTATAAATAGGTCTCCAACCCTCTAATTCCAAGTGTCACTCCCTTCCCCTCTTCCCCATACTGAGTTGATGATAAGCTATTCCTCCTAAGCACTGGCAAACTCTCACCTATCTTTCAAAGCTTTTCCAGTGGCTAAGCTTGCCTCTGTCACCTCTTCTTCCTCTCCATTGCTATGACAGAGCAAAGGAGTGCACAATCCTCCTTCCCCCCAGCTTTCCTTTCTCGTTGAAGGTTTGTTGTTCATCCCCTCTAATTTCCTCAATCCAATGAACAAAAGTCCAAGCCTTCTACCCTCCTTCAAGGTAACAAGTAGCATAGCATTAGGCGTAGCTTTTAGATCAATTCTAGGCATTGACATTGAAAAATGCGTAAAGATAATTCGTTCGTTGTAGTGTGTATTTACAACATCAATTTTAAAAGAATATGGATGGTGAGTCCAACTATCGAACACAAGGAGCCGTGAAATCGGATCAATTAATCACTTAGTGCCACATGATATTTTATTTCATTTGCTTATGTGAAGAATAGAGAGTGTGTGTGTGTAGGGTTAGAAAATGATTCATGGTAGAGTGAAGATCTCTAACTACACTTTGGAGAAATCATGCATAATGGAAATGATCATGATAGCATAACATGAACTAAGTAGAAAACAACTTGGAAGGCATCAAAACATCATAGAACAAACCAAATCACTTGAATTATGGAGCAAATGTATTAAAAATACAAATAAAGGAATGCTTAAAGAAATGCAAACTATAGATAAAGAGAAGTAAGTCCAGGAGGAGCATTGAGGCAGCCACGATAGTTGAGGGACTTCCGTCAGCGGCTCGGCAACTCAGGTGGCACACTTTGAAGATCAATGGACGTGGAAATGTGCTGGGTAGAAGATAGGAAGAGATGCCCTTGCAATGGAGGTCCATAGCCCTCTTTATAGTGGAAGAGAGGGAGAAAAAATAGGCATAGACCAATTAGTGACACCAAGGACGTCACTGTAGCTTCGCTATAAGCATTGTTGTAGCCCAGCCTATGTGCTTGCTGGCGATCGCACGTGAACAGTGGCCAGACGTCCGTGATTCGTGTGCCTGCAACGGCAGCCGTCCGATCAGCGATTGACGATCGAGATCGCCGACAATTGCATGCTCAGGATTGTGCCGTAGATGTGTGTTAGATGGCACGTGCGATGCAGTGTTGGATCGCGCGTCACTCATCGCACTCATTTGACACATGAGAGCACGCCACATTGCCATTGTTAGAGTAGCTTGGTGAGGATCCAGCGGCCCAATTTTGCCGCCTCTTCGCTTGTAGTGAATTTGAGCCTTGCGAGGGCTCAAGCTCATGCTTACCGGTCGTGGTTTGAAGCACTGACCAATGCACTACCCCTATAAGTTTGTCACACTTTTTGCAATTCCCTCGTGTGCTCTCAGCCATTGGATCAAGATCCAACAGCTGAGATCGCTCGATGAAGGCACGCTGGAAGAGAGCGGTGAGTTGTTGGCAGCCATTGGGTGGCCTGGATGGCTCCACGTGGTGCCATCCAGGCCATCCACCATCTTTTCTTTGTAACGGATGCTACAAGGCTCCGATTGAGATGATTGTTGCTTCGTTGGACTGCATTCGTCAATTTGGATTCATCTGTGTGGTCAAATTACTCATCTGAGGCCTATTTCAATATGCACTTGTTGACATGGCCATTAAACATTAATTATAAGCAATCGAAATGTAGGTATTATACAATATGCATGCATTGCTCCCAGACCCGCTATAACATGATATTAGTGTGCCTACACCCTCAAGATTGACTGTAATTGATGTAATTATCATCATTATACATAGAGTCATCATACCCTCATGCCCACCCCTTGCTAGTCCCTAGCAAGATTAGCCTAAATGCTATTCACAGCTAGAATCAAGAATCGATCGCTCCGGCACCAATTACTTGTCAACAAGAGGAAATTTCTACTAAGAACCTAACCCACAAAGACTCAACATTGCCTAGGTGCCTACCAAAAGAAGCCCACCCGAGTTCTAGCCTTATTCTTCATAAAAGCAAATTCTCATTTTTTTTTCCTTTTTCCTCTTTTCTAATTCTTTTTTTTTGGATTTTGGAGTTGAGAGTTTTGGGGTAGATTTTTTTGGCTACCCAACTCACCTAGGACTCGAAAAGGACTCTAAGTGCTAAGCATCTTATCGTGAAAATTGTGATAGACTCACTCAATGGCAATTAAAGGAAACTTTGGGTGTCTACACCACTAGGTGACTCGAAAAAGAAAATGCTGACTAAAAGTGTATCTATCTGACCGATGGCTTTCTCCCTACTTTTTTTTTTGTGGGGACAACACAAGGGCTAGCCTAGTGTATATCTCAACAGATGATTCTACTTCCCCACTTCTTCCTCAAGTGTTTTGGAATTTTTGAGCATTTTATGAGCTGGGATCTGGACAAACAGCCAATGGGCTATTACCCACGACAATATACTCATGCGGTGAAGTGTGGCTTATTTCTTCTTTTCTTTTCCTCCTTTTCCTATTTTCTTGTTTACATCATTTTTTTTAAAGTAGATGGGTTTCTAAATCTAAGATTTACCTAATGGTAGTAGTAAAAGAGAATGGTCCTGTGGCTTGGCTTTGGACAATCGGCCAACGGGTTGTTACCCATGATAACTCTCTAGCCATACCACCCTAGAAGGTTCATTACCTACCCAATTTCCATTGGAACTGACAAGGAGTAAGTGCAAAAGGTGTGTAGATGCTTAGACTATAAATCCTCCCAAATCAGAGGGTGGGCTGATAAGTCATTTTTCGGTGCATAATTTGCATTTAAAAGTTAATTCAGTTGTAGTATAGCACAAAAACATGTTGAAAAATAAATTTATAAAATCGGTGAGTACCGAGTCGTTCGTAGGGAGGCAATCGCCATTTCTGTAGAAGCGTTTCAATAGAACTTGCTCTAAATAGATATTTATATATATATGTATAAGAATCAGATATATGCATTCAGAAGATCAGAATTTTATTGCAATTAAAATAGAGTTTTCACAATAGAGAATGCTACTAGAAATAAATAGATCGATAGATAGAGAGAGAAAGAGAGATAGAAAGTGGTAGAGTGACGACACTTGTAGGATGGTTGTGCGAGGTGTGACAGCACCTCATATCCAGAGTGCTGGGAGAAAGGTCAGAGTAGAGTTGTTGAGAAGGTGGAAGTTATCAGGAGTTGATGGGAGAGAGATGCTTCAACTGGGTCCCTGGGCCTTCTTTTATAGCTTTTATGGAAGGCAAAAAGGGTATTTTAGCCCTTAATCTCATGTAACAACTCCTGTTTGATCAGATCCATGGATTGGGAGATCAACCGGTCAAATCTAGCCTCAAAAGCCTTCAAATTCACCTCCATCATGCAGATTTAATCCCTGGCTGACACGTGGCACCTACTGCGACCATGGATCAAGATCGCACAACCCTGCTTCCTCCTCGTGTGCCCACTACAACAATCTCTCTCCATGCATGCACTTGCAATGCTCTTTTGAGCGCCTAATCATTAGCTATCCAATCTCTATCGAATGGCTTAAACACACGCATGCATCTCCTTTGTGACAAAGGAAATACGTGAGTTCACGTGTTATGCACGTGTGGGATCCAGTGCTCGGCATGGCATGCTCAGATCACGCCATGGGGTCACTTCGACGCCCCATTGATCAAGATCCGATGGCTAATTATGCCCACACCCAACACACGCTCAATTTCGCACAAAGCACAATTCGAACACGCGTCACATGCTTCCGTGTGTGTGTGCACCAATGCACTACACAAACATTTTGTTATACTTCCTTGTTTGTTTCTTTTTATGCTTATCTGACTGGGCTGGCGACGTGGCACGCTCGTGGCCATTGGATGAAGATCCAACAGCCTAGAGCGTGCGAGGTGGCCTTCCTAGTTGGGGCTGTGGTGAGGGAGTGGCTGTGATGGCACTATGTGGTTCCATGATGGCCGTTCTTCTTTTCCTTATATCTAGTGATGTAGACCTCTGATTGAGTTGATTTTTACATCGTTAGACTTTGATCGTCGATCCGTATTCATCTGTGCGGTTAGATTCTTCATCTAAGGCTCACATAATTAACCTTTGGCTTTATGATCTCCATTCTTTTATGGATTGCACAAGCTGCTCTGGTTATCTGATCAAGATGATTTTGGAAGCGTTAGACTCCCATCATCGTTCTGATCAGATCTATCTAGTCTGATTTGTCATCTATGGCTTCGAATCATCTACGACTAAAATCGAGATGATTTTAGGTCATAAAATGACAATATTATCTATATGACTAATAACTAGCTATTATGCAAATTACAATGCTTATAAATGCATTAATCCTGAGTTATGCTAGGATCTAGCTTAATTCAAGTGATTTAGGCTGCATGATTGTTGTGCAATCACACCCCCATGCCTAAATCTTGCTAGTCCTTAGCAAATGCATGACTAAATGCAATATGGTCTTATATGACTAATTTTTATCAAGAGTTTGACTAGAGGTTTTTGTCATTTGTTTTCATTTGAAGCTTTAGTAATCTAAATAATTGTGATTGTGTTTTTTTGTAGCCTATGCAATGGATCCAAGTGAAAGTTAATCCTCATTTAAAGTTTGTACTTGACCCTTAGTAAAAATCTATTAGGATAGGCAAACTTCTTCCCTCGAAGTTATAAAGTGACCTGTATATTCAGCCCCAGCTTTTGGATTAGGTAGAAGATTTCTGTGTTAAGTAGATTTGTATTTGGTGTCTTACACTCATTTGGTGCTACATATAGGCTAGTACTTTAGAACCTAGATTTCCAAATTATGCAATAATTCAACTCAGAAAAAGATGAGAAAATGTGCTCTCTTTAGTTCCTTTGTACTCATTCTCTCTCTTTCTTTCTCTTTCTCTTCCTTTTTCTTTTTCTTATCTTTTCTTTTCTTTCTTTCTTTTTGAGCTCACAATCTCACTAGATTTATCAGTATATTTGGTGGTCTCTCTTGGCATTAACACTTTGATTAGGTTTTGATAACTCTACGACTAAGTCAAAATTCCTCAGCTCATGTTCAGGCGACTAGAAATACAAAAAAGTAGGTCAAGGTTGTATTTTGTGAATCGCGAGGGTGGTAGGTGTTGTTGCCTCATTACACTTGAAATAAATTCTAACTCAAAAGCTCTTTTTTTCTACTCTTTTTTTTTTCTAAAATTTTTTCTATGTATATGTATATATATATTTTTTATTTTCCTTCTTTTTTTCTTTTTTTTTCTTTTTCTTCCACATCCAAATATCTACTAATGCAACACAGCATACGAACTTTTATTTACGAGGCATTATTCTGGATTATGGGTGTTCAAAAGGATATTGGGTGGCTTATTTGGTGGAAGTGCCTATTCTCGACACCGGGAAGGGAATGGATAGGACAATGAATTTATGACCTTAACATTAATACCCTCCTTCAACTGGGGATTCCGTAAAAGACGGTCGTGACCATCCACCTCAGTCCTAGTTTTATCAAAACCCACACTCTACATATTTGCCTTATTTGGTGTCTATCAACAGATTCGCACTAAGAACTTGTATGCAGAAATCAAGAGGGAAAACTATGCCTAACTCCGAGTATCATTATCTCATTATCCAGAGTTTAAGATTCCTCATACTAGCCTTAGAGCACTAGTAGACTTTCTACTCTCACCTCACACTTATTTAGTGGATCTTTTAGAAGATAGTTTGCCTGACTCCCTAATTATTGTCCAAGGGTTTAGGGAAAGAAGCATTGCTTCTTCTCGACAAACTAAGGATGTTTATCAGTCTTCACAGAGGATCCATTGCAAATTCTACATGTAAGTGTAAAATTATACTAGATTCTAGACTCAGGAATCAACATAAGAATAAAACCCTAATAAAACCTTAATAAAAATTCTTTATGCCTAAATGTTTTTTTTTGACATAAAAATAAGACATGCAATGTCCACCCCCCCCACCCACATGCCTATTCATTACAATGCCATCATTAAAATGTATGCATGAAAATCAAAATATAATAAGCAAGAGGAGGGGGTATCACTTGACTATTCTTGTTAATCTAGGTCAGCATGGATGCAGAGGTTGCAGAGCTACCTGTACTGAGTACTGGGTTGCCTCTCAGGTAGCGCTAAGTTTAACGTCATTTACCAGACTTATACCAAAAAATGAATGATCAGATTAATGAATTGGGTCAGAATTAAAATGAAGATATGATTGTTTGGTCCAAGAATCAGTAATCCTCAAATGTGGATCAGCTGATGGTGAATACCAAGCCTAAAACGACGAAAAAATAAAGTGAATTGGCTTGAAATTATTTACAGCCAGATGCTACAAAAGAGGGAAACATTAGTGTAGGTGCCAGAGTGGAAAGTAGATAGTGCGAACCTTAACAAGTGATGCATGAGGAAGGCAGATGAGGTGGATAAAGTGTGGTCCGTGGGGAATAACGCATATGGGTCCTGAAAGTGATGGGAAATGAAAGGAGGAACCCAAGTGGTGTCGTCTGAAATGGTATAGGCAACCACTTTGTAAGTCAAGTTAAGAATGGATGGATGTCGAGTAGGTGAGTTAAATAAGATCCTGTGATTCATTTCAATAGTTCTAGACTTATCAGAATCCTCAATCCTATCCCTGGGGTGATCAAAAGTCTTATTTGAGTCACCTAAATCAAGATGCAAGTCTTTAAATGTAATGGATGGAAGTTCATTATTCCTTAAAATCACAGCCCAAGGGGGAGTAAGATCAAAATCTAGATTAGTCAAGACCTCAAATTCTTCTAGTTCTGTGGACTTCAGAATTTGATCCCAATTGTCTTTCTCTTGAATTACATCTTCTAAGGGATTATTTTTCTGTTCCTCATCAGTCAAATCGAACACCTCAAGATTCCATGTTTCAACTAAATTCTTTGCTTCTTCAGAAAGATCCTCATAAGTCATCCCTAGTAATTCTACAATTTCTTGAAGATCATTTTCATAAGGGGATTGTTTGTCTTGTTCAATCTCAAGATGTTGAGGATAAGAATCAGGGTTTTCCTCAGGACATTGGTGGATGGGAAGAGAAGGGTATGAATAAGCTGAAACAGAAGTGAAAGCAGATTTGGCTTCAATATGGGATATCTTACAATGATTAGTATCGCAAAATCTAGATATCAAATCATTTAAGCACATCTGATCATGGCAATCTTCAGACAATATGACATCAGAGCCATCCAACCATGCTTGGCTGGGAGTGTCACTATCCCTAATCTTTCTGTATTCTTGATCTTGCTCTGATTTTCCCAAATCAACCATGTAGTCCAATTTTATGTCTTTAAATATGAAAGATTCATACTCCAGTTCACCATGGATTGGCTCCTCAAAATAGAGTGGTTGCAATTCAGGGCCTACATCAAGATATAATTCCTCAAGTGAGCCTTCCTCCTCAAAGACAACCTTTAGGATATCAAAAAGGATGTGTTCTATATAATCACAAGGCTGGTGCGTGGGCTTAGTGTATGTAGAGGTTGGGATTGCATAAGATGTCATACTTAAGGTTGGATCCTCAACTTTGAATGGCTTACCGCCAATTTGTGGCATACTAAGACTAGTTTTATCACCTTGTGCTTTCCAGATTCTATTGAGCTGTTTTGCCATATTATCTGTATTTCTTTTATTAGCTTCTCTCATCCCCTAGATTGCTTGGAGTAATTGGATGGTCTCAGGATCACCGCCATGGTTAGGGATTTGATCAGGCAGAGGATAATAATTTCCAAGATTTCTTTCCTTAGTTGAATCAGAATATCTATCATCTAAATACCAAGGGTAAGAATCATATCCTTGGTTTAGTGTTGTAGGGTTATGCCAATGAGAAGGTAAAGTTGTCTGGGTGGAATTGGGATAATTTCTAAAGTGATTTTGGGGATAGGATTGATATTCAAGGTATTGGGATTCTGAGGAATATCCCTGATCTGGGGCGAGATGAGTTTGGCTGAACCGATCAAGATAGTTGGTCATGCCAATCAGGTGCTGGTCTTGCATGGAGAGTGTCTTTTGAGGTTGTAGAGATCCTTCATATCCAATGATTCATTTGGGATTCGAGGTAGACCTAGCTATACCCAGGGAATATGAGGTGTAGGCAAGGGACTCAAGTCCCAGGTGTTGAGGGAGTTCTCCCATCCTAAAGAAGTTGAAGTAAGGTAAGGGTTGGGATAGGGAGAATAGTGTGAGTCAAAAGAGTATGGGTTCATGGTTTCCTCCTCAATCAGTTCTTCCTCATGGTAATGAGTCATTGGAATGTATTCAGAAATATTAGGCCTTCTCCTTAGTTTACTCTCTAAAGGTTGTACCAAAATTAGGGTTCAGAGACCTTTTAGCATCCATGTACCAGAAGAAAGTTAATAGATGAGAGAGAGAAGACAGATGAGAGAATACCCCACCCTTTCAATAGAAAAAAATCAAACTAGTCCTTAGAGTGTCAACCTTAAATAGATCAGATCTTGGCTCCCCAAAACACGACTTGGCTAGATCAACCCTTGAATTACTTAGCTGGCCAGAAGGGTGGGACCCCTTAGGACACCTCGCATGGTGGGACACCACTAAAGGCTAATGCGGTTACCCCACCAACCTTTCTTGTCACTAGTGGGTCTAAGTAAACAAGGCCTTGACCTTAGTCCAATCTAGTTTCAAGTCCCCAAGTCTATTAGTCCTGCCTAGGGCACGTCCACTCAGTTTTAGGTGTAGGTTTGATGTGCTTTTGGAATATTATGGGCGTCAGAGGGGTGTTTGCCCTTAAAATTGATTTTGAAATGTGTGAAGTGCTCAAGCAAATAGGGTTCACAGCAATTTCTTATGATGAAGTGAATTTTAAGATTCAAATGCTTGTGTTAATGCATTTTAAGGTTCACTTGAGTTAATATTTTCAATCAAGGTTTTGATGAGGCACAAAAAAGTTTTGCAAATCCCAATTTATTTGATATATTTCCTTTAAGTATGGAAATGAAAGTGTGCTCTATTGTTACCGTGAAATCCTAAATGCAGATAGTTCTAGGTGTTCTTTTAAGTCAAATTCATACATGTGGTGCGACCCAAGCAATGCAATCAATTGGGCTTATTGCACCACTAACTAGGCACTCATAAAATATTTTTCAAGAATTTTTAATGCATGTTTTCTATTTTTCTTTCTGATTTAAAGTGTACTGGGGGTTTTGTAATCTATTTTGACACCAAGTTTGTGATTGGATAATCCGTGCAATCAAACGTGAAAAAAATATTTTTTTTAGATTTTCCCTAAATACTTGATTATCTTAGAAATTTAGTGCCTCAAATTTCATGTCAACCAGATTTGTATAAAATTTCCTAAGATATTTTGAAGTCCAAGAAATCAAGAACAATAACCATTTTGATAATAGTTCAGTGCATGACTTTTTAAAATTTTTCTATAACTCAAATTTGTGCAAAATTTTGATATCTTGTTCCTGACTTTGAAATCTATGTCCAGTAAAACCTTGAAATTTTTGGACGTACGAATCTCTGGGAATTAAATTTTTAAGGTAAAGCTTTATTTTATCCTGAAAATCAAGAGAATTTTTTTTGTAATAATGAAGAAAATTCTAACTAATCCTAAGGTTCAACTAAACACCTAATTTTTTTTCTTTCTAAATCTAGCCAACCTAACCTACGAGTACTTACTTGAGATTTGAACCTATGATTTCTCCGTTTGTTGCATCTTTCCCTTGGATTTCTGCGCCTCATATACATGATAATAGAATAGGTTAGAAATCTCAAATAAGCACTATGAAGAAATGCTTCAAAAATATTCGTTGCCTCCTCAGCAATGGCGCCAACTTGTTCGGTGTAATTCATCCTTTAAAAGTTAATTCAGTTGTAGCATAGAGCGAAAACACATCGACAAATAAATTTATAAAATCGACGAGTATAGGTCGTTCGCAGGGAGGCAATAGCTATTTACATAGAAACATTTCAATAGAACTTGTTCTAAATAGATATTTATATATGTATATATGTATAGGAATCATATATATGCATTCAGAAGATTAGAATTTTATTGAAATTAAAATAGAGTTTTCACAATAAAGAATGCTACTAGAAACGAATAGATCGATAGATAGAGAGGGAGAGAGAGATAGAAAGTGGCAAGGAGACGACTCCACTTGTAGGATGCTTGTGCGAGGTGCAGTAGCACCTTAGATCTAGAGCATCGGGACGAATGTCGGAGCGGAGTTGCAGAGGGAGAGAGAGTTGCAGAGACGGTGGAAGATATTTGAAGTTGATGGGAGAGAGATGCTTCAACTGGGGGGCCCTGGGCCTTCTTTTATAGCTTTTATGGAGGGAAAAAAGGGTATTTTAGCCCTTAATCTCATGTAACAACTCTTGTTTAATTAGATCCGTTGATCGAGAGATCAACGGATCTAATATGGCCTCAAAAACCTTCAAATTCACCTCTATTGTGGGGATTTAATCCCTGGCTGAGACGTAGGGCCCGCTGTGACCTTGGATCAAGATCGCACAGCCCTGCTTCCTCCTCACGCACTCGCTGTAACAATCTCTCTCCATGCATGCACTTGCAAGGCTCTTTTTAGAGCATGATCGTTCACTATCCGATCTTTATCGGATGGCATAAACGCACGCTCGTGTGGGTTCCATATTTTGGCTAACACATGACGAAGGAAACACGTGAGTTCATGCGTTATGAGTGCATGGGATCAAGAGTTCAGCTACAGCGCGCTCAAATCACACCATGCGGTCACTCCAGCACCCTTTTAATCAAGATTTGATGGCCAATTGCGCTTATGCCCAACACGCATTCAATTTCGCGCAAAGCACGGCTCGAACACGTCATGCGCTTCCATGCGAGCGCATATCCCAATATGTTGCACAAACGTTCTGTTATACTTGTTTGTTTCTATTTATGCTTATCCAATTCGGCTGGTGATGTGGCGCACTCGCAGCGTTCGAGGTGGCCTTCCTAGATTGGGTAGTGGTGAGGGAGCGACTGTGATGGCGCCACATGGTGCCATCATGGCCGTTCATCTTCTTTTCCTTGTATCTGGTGATGTAGACGTTCAATCGAGTTGATTTTTGCACCGTTGGATTGCGATTGTCGATCCGGATTCATCCATGTGGTTAGATTCTTCATCTAAGGCTTGGATCTTTATCCTTTGGCATTATGATCTCTATTGTTTTATGGACTGCACAAGTTGCCCTGGTTGTCTGATCGAGACGATTTCAGATGCGTTAGACTCCTATCATCTTTCTGATCAGATTTGTTCAGTCTGATCTGTCGTCTACGACTTCAAATCATCTACGACTAAAATCGACACAATTTTAGGTCTTAAAATGACGATATTATCTATATGACTAACAAACTAGATATTGTGCAAATTACGATGCTTATAAATGATTTAATCCTAAGTTATGCTAGGATCTAGCTTAATTCAGGTGATTTAGGTTGCATGATTGCTATGTAATCAGTCATATATTTATCACCTCAGTTTATTACCAAAGTTAATATAAATTAAGGTAGCGAGGACTCGAGAACAAGTCCACATTTTGGTGGACACCTAGGCTGATTAAGCCCAAAGATTTGAATAGTCTAAGAATTCAGGTCCTTAACATAACATTTCTTAAAGTTGAAAGTCTCCTATTGCCTAAGTTTTCTTTTCTTAATTCAATCTTTTTTTTTAAATGAAATAAAAACTAGTTCAAGTAGAAAATTTTATACCCAGAAAATGAGAAATACCACCCCCCATGCCTATGACGGATAGTGTCCTCATTGGAAAATAATTTTATGCAAGGGACTACAGAAAGAAATCACCTGAGTTTCAACAGTGAATCCAGTTAGCTTAAATCTTTTGGGTTGCCTCCCAGGAAAAGCTGAGTTTATTGCCTTCAGCCGGGCGAAGCTCTAGTTTAACCCTCTACGAGGGCTACAACTTCCTTCAAGAGAACCTAGGCAAACAAATGTTTTAATCTTTGACCATTAACTATAAAGGTTTGCCCAGTCTTAGGATCAACGATTTCTACTGCCTCATTAGAAAAAGGTTTGACCACTCTGTACGGTCCCATCCACTTATACCATAACTTCCCGAGAAAGAGTTTGAGTCTCACATCAAAAAGCCAGACTTCTTGGTTCGGCTTGAGTGTTTTCCTATTAATGTGCCTGTCATGTACAACTTTCATCTTCTCCTTATAAAGTCTACTATTCTAATAAACGTCTTGGAAATTCTCTTCGAGCTCGGAGAGTTCGAGCTTCCTTTGAGTTTCGACCATATTGGAATCTGTATTACATTGCTTGACAGCCCAGCATACCTGGTGCTCGAGCTCAACTGGAAGTTGGCAAGCTTTGCCAAAGACCAATCAATATGGTGACATGCCTATCAGGGTCTTATAAGCAGTCCTGTATGCCGAAAGGGCATCATTCAATCATGTGGACCAATCCTTCTAGTCAGGTCTCACAGTCTTTTGTAAAATGTTCTTAATCTGTCTATTTGAGTCCTTAGTTTGCCCATTCATTTGCGGGTGATACGAGGTGGCAATGCGGTGAGTGACCCCATATTTCTTAAGTAAAGCACAAAACTAGGCATTGATGAAGTGACTCCTACCATCACTGATCATAGCCTTAGGTATCCCAAACTGAGAAAAGATATTCTTCTTAACAAAGTCCATGTCGACCTTATGATCACATTTTTGGGTTGGCATGATTTTGATCCAATTTGAGACATAGCCCACTGATACTAGTATATATTCGAAGGCATTTGATGGTGGGAAGGGACCCATGAAATCAATGCCCCAGACATTGAATATTTCAATGATAAGAATGGGTTGTAGAGGCACCATATGTTTCTTAGTCATGGTCCCTAGGGTTTGACATCTTGTGTAGCTTTTAGCAAAATTATGTGCATCCTTGAATAGTGATGACCAGTAAAGATCAAATTGCAAAAATTTTGCAACCGTTTGCTTCCCAGAGAAGTGGCCACCACAGACTTGGTCATGACAGATGGACAACACACTTTGAACGTCCTCTTTGGTGATACATCTCCTAATGATTTAATCAGCATAAAGTCTAAACTACGTGGGATCTTCCTAGAAATAATGTTTGGCCTCAGCCAAGAACTTGTCCTGCTATTGTCTAGACCAACCGTACGGAATTTTCCCTACCACTAAGTAATTAACCAAGTTTGCATACCAGGGGAGACTCTTTCCATGCACAACCAAAATTTACTCATCAAGAAATGTATTAGTTAAGGGTAATGAATGTCCAATATGATATAGGTGAAGTCTTGAAAGGTGGTCGACTACAACATTCTTAGATCCCTCCTTGTCGCGTAATTCCAAGTCAAATTCTTGTAGGAGCAAGATCCATTTGATCAGCCTTGGTTTAGCATCCGTTTTGGATAACAAACGCCGAATAGCCAATTGGTTAGTATAAATGATAATGTGGGATCCTAGCAAGTATGATTTAAACTTTTCCAATATGAAACCTACGGTGAGCAACTCCTTTTCTGTGGTGGTGTAATTCTGTTGAGCCTCATCTAAGGTTTTTCTCGCATAGTAGAGTGATGGAACCTAGTTCCATCTCTCTTTTGTGTTTTGGTGTTAACAAAACCATTTTAAAATCTAATGTGTTTATGAAGTATTACAAGTCAAATGAATCTATGGATGTAAGCAACAAGACAGCATATGAAGGAAGAAGATTAGAAGACTATTTTCTTGTTGTGTTAATTGTCTATTCTTTGCTAATTTCCAAGAATAAGAAACCGAGATCACCTTGTCTTGACAACGAATGTTTTTGGTCAGAAAATCACCATCACATCGAAATTCTTGTCAATCATTACTGAATGTCATAATGAAGGCCATGCATTTAACACACTTAAAGAGCAATTTCCTACTCATAAAATCCATGAAACTCTTTTTCTCCCTAACTGTCAGGGCAAAGCATTGGTTGCCCCAAATATGACCCATTTCTCTCACGTTCTTTTTCGTATCTTAGTATGGAATTTAAGGGCTAAAAATTCAGGATTTCACAAAATACCTGTTGATATTTACCTTTGATTTATGCTATCATTACGAGCTTTCCGGTCAATTGGAATACGATTTTCATTCACTTTCTTAGACCCCATTATTGTGCATCAGCTTTACCATTGGATATTTTGGTGTCACACAATCTTCATAAAAATAAAATTGACCTCTCTAATTTTACTCCTCTTAAAAAAGTGGTCTATTTAAATGGTCTACTCTCCAAAAAATGGGAGTGAAACCTGCTAGAGAGGAATCCTCTAGTGATGATGAAGAAGAAGTTGGTCCAAATGCTCAATCTTCTTCTCATCTGCATCCTGAATCATCCTCCACTTTCGTTCCTATAACCTACCCATATCCAGAAGTTGAAACACCTTGGGTAAATCTATCAATGTGTCTAGAACTGATCCCAATTTGATAAATACCTTCAATTACATTGGTCAAAATTTAACCAATCTAAATTTTTCCTTCCGTCACATGGAACGCAAATTCCATGACCTTTCACTTTCTATGGAGTCCTCCCATGTCGCTTCTTCCACTCAACAACCTAAACAAAGGAAGCGGACTCAACTGAAAGCACCTCAAGAATATAGTGAAAGAAGGCAAAAGATTTTCAAGATCCATCTCCTATTTTAATGGTGAAAGAAGAACCTGTTCTTCATGATGATGATGATGAAGAAGACATGGAATATGACGAAGAAGTTTCATATGAAGATAGTGATAATGAAGATGAAGCTGACAATGGCAACGATGATGATGATGATGGTGGACATGTGCAAAAGCTAATTAGAAAACGTCCTAGAAATTAGCTTAGTTTTCATTTTTTTGCTTGTTAAACTTGTATGACTTTTCATACAATTATGTGTTAAAATTGTTTCAAGCCTTATGAACTTTATTATGTTATGATTCATGTATCATGCTTTGTTTGCTTATGTGAAATTGTTAGTTATTCATGTATCATGTTATGTTTCATTTCTATTATTTGCTCATCTTTTTGGTTGCTTGACAAAAAGGGGGAGAAATGATTGGATACTTCATATTTAAAATAAGAAGAGCTTAGTTTGAGAGGGAGGTTTTTCATTCCTTGTGGAGTTTTTTATTCTTCACTTATTAAGTCTCCGTTTACTTTTAAATATGAGTATCTTGTTTGTTTTGTCAACACCAAAAGGGAGGAGATTGTTGGAACCTAGTTCCATCTCTCTTCTGTGTTTTGGTGTTAACAAAACCATTTTAAAATCTAATGCATTATTAAGTATTACAAGTCAAATGAATCTATGAATGCAAGCAACAAGACAGCATATGAAGGAAGAAGTTTAGAAGACTATTTTATTATTGTATTAATTGTATTTTAGAATCTTTGTACATCTCCTAACAAGTAAAACAGAATCTAGGAGTTAAAATCAAGATAGAGATAATTAGGGTTCAGAAAATTGTTCATTCACTCATTTCAAAACTCAAAATCGATTTTTTCAAAATAAAGCTATTTAGAGTAGGTTGAATATCTAAAAAAATTGACTTATACTTATAATATTTGGTACTTGTAGCAAGTATCGGTACTAGTCATAAGTACCGGTACATGCTAAGCACAGGCTTAGGCCTAAGTCCCAAACTGTGAACAAGAATTACCGGTACTTATCGTGACTACTGGTACCAAGTTGTCATAGTTTGTGCACTTGGTTTTTGCCTGGATCTTACAAGTACCGGTACATGTAGGTCACTGGACCCAAATCTATGAGTCACAAGTACCGGCACTCATCATGAGTACCAGTACCTAGTGACTTAGTTGGGTTGACTGTAGGCAGTCAGTACCGGTACCAAAAGTTTAGTATCGGTACCAACTAACCATTGTGACCAATTGTTTGTCATGCCATGTCAGTGTTTAAAAAGTGTTATGTTGCAGTATAGCTGAAATAACGTTCAAACAAATAAATTTTTATTACTCAAAAAAGATCCGAGGTTGAACACAGGGAGTTATATGGGAGTTAGAAATCAAGATCACAATTCAAACAAAAGGAATTTGCGATAATATCTGTAGCAATGTCCAAAAATATGGGAGTAAAATGGTGATTTAGATCACCAAATACTCCTACAATATCACTAAGGAACTCAATGTATATATATGCAATGAGAGCTGATTCTGTCTTCTTCTTCTTCTCTTTCTCTACTTTCTTTGATTCTTCTTTTCTTCTTCTTCAGCTGCAGCTTCTTCTCCTTTCTTCTTCTTTCTTTCAGGCCTTTAGCTCTTCATCTTCTTTCTTCTTTCCTTCTCTGACTCTTCCTTTCTTCTTCTTCTTCTTTCTCTACGATTCTTCTCTTCCTCTCTTCTTCTTCTCTTCAGGCCTTCACCTCTCCTTCTTTGGCTTTCCTTTTTAGAATTCGGCTAAGTGTCGGTCGAAGGTTCCTGTAGCAAAACCCTCCCCCTACCCACGTGACTCTCCTCTCCTTTTCTCTCTTAGGATCTTCTCTCCTAGAGCCACAGGGTATCTGGGTAATCAGGTCAAGCGCATACCCGAGTCCAGGCTCACCAGCATGCGGTGGTGAGCGAGGAGTTCAAGTTGGGTCGGGTCAGGCCAGGTCCATGGGGGCAAGTCATGGACGAGGCTGGGTGAGCGGGTGAGAGGGACCTCACCTTGTGGATTTGAGGTGAATAGCTACAGTTAATTTTTCAATTTATGTGGGTGCACGGCTTCAACAGCATCAGATGTGGGACTATCCATGCCCCTCCTTTCTTGCGTGCTTGCAGCAGGGAGTGTCCTTCCCATTGCAAAAAGACACGAGGCTCACATCTTCAATTGAGGACCTGGTATCATGCCCAAGCCACTTCTGTGCAACCTAGGACTTGAACTTGGGTGTAGCGAGACTTGGAGGAACCACAAGCAAGCTCGAAGCTTGCTCACCAATGGCGGATAAGGTCATATGCCTGAAATCAGTAAAATGATCTCTCAGCCACGTCAAAGCACTCAAGGAGCATCGTCGGAGCACGGCGAACATGATGGGTGTGGTGGCGCGACATGTAGACATCAGTGCGTGCATGGCTAGGTCAAATTGTGTGCATATGTGTGGGTGTGTTTGGTGGTGCGTGTGAGTGAGTGGAAAGGCGAATGAATAGAGGGGAAATGATCAGGGATGTGTGGTGAAGGTTTTACAATGGTCGGCGAGGGTTTTGGTAGCCTGTGGTGGAGGGATGGGTTTGTGGAGGGGATGGCTGGAGATTGAGGAGATGGAGGTGTGAAGGAGCAATGGTGGTCAATTTTTGAAAGTAAAGAGTGGGGAAGAAAGTAGAGGGGATAGGGGACTTATCTAGGAGGTCGATGGACGAATTGGGGCAGTGATGGCATCGGCTTTGGTGTGGTCGATGCTGGAGATGAAGGCGGCTCCAGTGAGGTAGGAACGGAGAGGATGAAGGAGGAAATGGCATCTGCTGGTATGGCGAGACACGGATGGAGGCATGAAAGAGGAATCTGCCGCAGGTATTGTGGATGGACGATGAGAAAGAGGAGAGGGGATCGTCGGATGTCAAGGTGCCTTTGGCCATGGGAGGGAGAGATGAATTGAGGGGATTCACGGCTGAATTCGAGCCTCGAGAATTCGGGAGGATCTGGGCTTCTTTAAGTAAGGATATGAGGGGAGGTTAAAGCTTGGGAAGCAAGCTTCCCAAGCTTGGAAGGTCGCCAGATTTGGGAGCTTTCAAAAGACCCAAATCTCTCTTGCATTTGCATGAGAGATTGGGAAGGAATTAGAGCACATGGATGAGTTCATACTAAAGAGAATTTCTCAGAGAATCTTCCTTCCAATTTTGGAAGAGATTCTCCAAGCAATCAAGGAGAAATCTCCTATGAAAGGTCGCTGGAATAGGTTTCCTCCACAATAATGTTGGGGGGGCCTAATTGTGATGACGACAAAGAAGTTAGGGGGCTATTCACAAGGGTTTTTGAAGGTTGGGTGTATAAATGTAATCAGACAGGACCTTTTTGCAAACTAGGTCAAGGTAAGCTCATCTTAAACCCAAATTTTGGCACAAACCTAATTTGGACCTAAGGAATCCAATGGTGAAGTAGGATTTTGGTTTTGACAACGTTTGACTGGGTAATTTATGCTGAAATCGAATTTAGGGCAAATATCTATCTGAGACTCCATTTTAGGTCATGATGGGTTTTGATGGCCAATTTTATGGTACTAAACCCTAGAGAATGTTTTTCTATGATTTTTAGAGGGTTTAGGTGAATTTTATCCTAATCATAACCTTGGTTAATTAAGTGGGTCTATTTTTAGGATTTCAAAAAGTCATTTTATTCATAGAACACATACAAATCCTTTTCTGTCTGATCTAACCCACTTGTTATCTTATTAAGACCATTTGACTATTATTCAGCCCTTGAGAAAACCCGTGGTTCTACTGCATTCATGATAAGCTTGTAAAATTGTAGTTTTTCCCTTAGTTTCTTATTTTTCTCTCAGAATGGTTATGCAATGAATTATGACCTTCAGTTGGTTATGTAGGAGCATTTATTGACTTAATTGGGTCAAAATGAGCTAGTTAGGGCTCATGATGGTGTCCCCATCATGCCTACATGCCTAGCTTTTGCTAGTCCCTTAGAAAAATTTCAAGGTGTTAACTTTGATTCTAGACCATAAAATCTTTTTATGCTTAAAACTTTGATGTGTGCTTCCTTTTGTAGATTAGGTCAGAATGCTGATAGTAGGCCTAGAGGTACTCAAGTACCAACTAAGATCCAGACCTAACCAGCTCTAGCCTCAGTCTGCCGTGAAGGTTTCTAAGGCCCACATGAACTAACCTAAGGTTCATTGAACTCCACGGTTAAAGCACCAGTGCTTGTAACATGTTTTAGCCTTGATTCAGTTTGCAGTGCATTTTTGTCAGAAAGGGACGGAGGAATTTTTCCTTATTTTTGTAGATTTTCCTCTCTCTTTTCTTTTTTATTTCTAGCTTCGGATTGGCTTTACAACACGGTCTATATCGGATTCCAAGTCTCCATCATCATTCCACGAAGGGTTCCTGGTAATCAATGCTTCGAGATAACACCACCTATGGCAACCCCCAGAACCCAAGATTTCGAGATTTTGAGATAATCCTAACCATGGTGTTCTGTAGCTAAATCTAGACCCTGGCAATCGACATTTTGGGATAATGCCTCCCATGGCATCTGAACCAACACAGGGTGCTTACATGCCCCTGGTAGGATATGTAGATATCCTAAGAGATAAGCATCAAGGAGACAATATGTTATTGCGCATCTTTGAGGGAAATTTCCCACCTCTACGCTGGGAACTCGTCCAAATTAACTTATGTTGATCAGCTGCTCCTAATCTAAGTGGCTTTTTCTGAACAATTTAAATGCATTGGCATGATTTTGATACTTAAGCGCACTGAACCAGATTTTGTATGGATTGGGGTGCTTAGGTTACTAAGTCCTGCAAACCAGAGGTCAGTTAACAAGGCTGAATACTCCCTAAGCCTTAGACCTAATACTTAAGCTTCGCATTTTCTCCAACCTCTTGAGGACTATCCAGATCTTAGCGGATACTTGAATTTTTAAGCGTAGGATCACATCCCAAAAGGCCTAAAATCAGTGTTCCTACTAATCTCTTCTTTGTTTCATTAGCACTTTTTGCCTTTCATTTTTCTTTTTCTTGATATGGTCTAGAACTAAGTCAATTCCTTAATTTCTTACTAATGACTACTTTTTCTTTTTAAATTGTGCTCCTTTTTGACAATTTTATCTCCTCACCTTTTTCCCCTCAAAATTTGATATGCCATCAAAATTTCCTCTCCTCTCATTTCTTATTCTTTTTCAAGAATTTTTTTATTTTTTTGGTATTTTTGGAATATGTGAATTTTTTGATGAAACCCTTTCTTGTGAGATGATTTTCATGGCATTTTACACTTTAATACCCCCCATGTCTATGATTTGCAATGTCCTCATTGCAATTAGGTGGGTTCGAGTTCAGCTTAGATCATACATTAGAATAGGTGTTGGGTGGGTGAATGGATCGAGATGACTATTGTGAACTATTTCAAGCTCAAGTATGGGTACTAGTGGTAGAGTCAGCTGTTCTAATGGATGAACCCTAAAGTGCAATATGAGTTCAACATAGGGTGTTTCAAGAAAGGTTTCAGGTTTTTCAAAATGACGGGTTGCCTCCCGTTAAGCACTGAGTTTTACGCCATCGGTCGAGCACAATGAGCTTATGGAGAATGGAGGGTAAAAGATGTCTCAGCCAAATTTGTATCGATAAGTTCAATGAATGGTTTGAGTCTTTGATTGTTCTCGACGAAAGATTCTGAATCATGGATGAGTTGATTGATTTCAAATGCTCCATTTCCAAAGATTCATCAGACAAGGTAAGGTCCGATCCATTTTGATCTGAGTTTTCCTAGGAATAGTTTGAGTTTGGCATCAAAGAGTAGGGCTTTTTGACCAGGGAAAAAGATCTTTCTGGATATGTGCTTGCCGTGAAAGGCCATAACCTGCTCCTTGTAAATTTGCGAGTTCTCATACGTGTCATGACGTAATTCATCGATCTCGCTCATTTGAATCTTTGTATGGGTTCCTAGCGTAGAAAGATCAAGATTGCAGTTCCATACTGCCCAATAGGCTTTCTACTCCAATTAGACGGGGAGGTGACATGCCTTCCAGTACAACAATATGAAGGAAGACATACCTAATTGGGTTTTGTGGGTGATCTTATAAGCCCACAAAGCTTTTGGAAGTCGGGATGACTAGTCTTTCCTATCAGGTCGAATAGTGACCTGGAGGATTTTCTTGATCTCCCGATTCGATAGCTCAGTAAGACCGTTGGTTTGGGTGTGATAAGAAGTAGAGATTCGGTGTGACACCTCGTATTTGGTCATCAGTGATTTGAACCAAGCATTAGTGAAATGGGTCCCTCCATCAGAGATTATAGCACATGGAATCTTGAACCGAGAAAAGATGTTCTGATGAATAAATTTGATAACCACCTTATGATCATTGGTTCGGGTCATAATGGCTTCAATCCATTTGGACACGTAGTCAACAGTGAGCAGAATGTACTCGAAGCTGTTTTAGACAAGAAAGGGTCCCATAAAATCAATCCCTAAGACATCGAAGATTTCTCAGACGAGAATCAGCTGTAAGGGCATCATATCACGGTGGCTCATGTTGCCTAAGGTCTGGCAACGTGTGCATGCCTTACAATGATTGTATGCATCTTTGAAAATCGTGGGCCAATAGAATCTTCACTGGAGAACTTTTGCTGCGATTTTATGACCAGAGAAGTGTCCATTGTATGCATGGTCATGGCAGAAGGATAAGATGCCTTGAATTTTTGCTTTCGGAACACATCGTCAAATGGTTTGATCGGCACCAATGTGAAAGGGATACAGGTCTTCCCAAAAGTAGTACTTAGCATCAGAAAGTAGTTTGTCTTTCTTGGCCTTCAGCTAATCAGATGGGATCTGATGTGATGCCAAGTAGTTTACTGGATCAACAAACTATGGAAGGCCCATACTGATAGTCAGGAGGTGCTCATCAGGAAAATGTTCCGTAATGAGTCTGGAAGGGTCGATAATGTCAAAAGGAAGGCGGGAAAAGTGATCAACTACCATGCTCTATTTTCCCACCTTTGTCACGAATCTCGAGGTGAAATTCATGCAATAACAAGATCTAGCAGATTAGTTGAGGTTCACATCCTTCTTCACAAGGACATGCCTCACAGCTGTGTGATCAGAGTAAATGATAACACGGGAATCCAAAAGATACGATCTGAACTTTTCCAAGGTAAATACTATGGCTAGCAGCACTTTCTCAATAGCTGTGTAGTAATGCAGAGCACCGTCAAGTGTCTTGCTAGTGTTGTAGATGACCACGGGTTTCCCGTCAATTTTCTGCCCAAGTACCGCTCCTATAGCGTAATCAGATGCATCGCAGATGATCTCAAAGGGTTAAGACCAATCAGGGGACTGTAGGATCAGAGCTTGGGTAATTCGATCCGCACATAATCTCAACTCGATCACGTAGGATCTCAAATGCTTGAGTGCATTCCTTGGTGATTTCAAAAGGGACATCCTTAGATAGTAGATTAGTTAGGGGGCACATGATTTTCGAGAAATCTAGAATGAATCAACGGTAAAAATTGACGTGCCCCAGGAAGGATCGGATGTCTTTGACCGAGCTAGGCATAGGGAGTTTGGAAATCACATTTGCCTTGGCTCGATCAACTTGGATGCCTTTTTTGAAGATGAGATGTCCCACGATAATTCCTTCAGGCACCATGAAGTGGCTTTTCTCCCAAGAAAGAACTAGATTCTTGTCAATGCACCACGTGAGGATTTGGACCAAGTGCAGGAGGCAATGGTCAAATGATTCGCCAAAAACTGAGAAGTCATCCATCAAGACTTCTGGATAATCACCTACCATATCTGAGAATATGGCAAGCATGCACCACTGAAAAGTAGTGGGTGCATTGTAGAGACCGAAAGGCATCCTTTGGAACGCGTACGTCTTGAAGGGGTAGGTGAAAGTGGTCTTTTCTTCTTCCTCAGGATGGATTGCCACCAAGTTGTAACCGAAGTACCTGTCCAAAAAGCAGAAGAATCTATCCGCGTTGTTGATGCACTTCCACCAAAGGGAAGCATCCTTATTCCAATAGAAGCCTAGTTTTAGACTATCTTTCTTGGCTCTATAGGACTATTTGTAATTTACTTTGTTATTTGGTTGGTTATTCGCTTTACGAATTCCTGTCTCCTTCGTGAGACAAAATCCTTCTCGTGAAGAGAAGGGGTTTGAGGTACGCTACCCTCGTATAAAGTAGTGTGGTTGTAATTGAGGTTGTACTACCCTCGTTTAAATAGTATGTTAGTGGATTTGTTCAACTTGGTTGATCAGAAAATCCTAACTTGAGAGGGCTAGGTGGTGGTTTTCACCCGGTTTGGGTTTCCACCTAAAACTCATTGTATATATTGTGCGATTGCTATTTCTGTGAGATTGTTATATTTTTATTCCGCACTTTATTGCGTCACCCTCTCCTACCAGGGAATCTACATGGGGGACCTCACCCCCCAAGTGATTTAAGGTGATAAGCCTCTATCACTTTTTCCTCTTATGCCACCGCAAGCACTTGTGAACTTCCGAGGTGGGACTAAAGTCCCACCCTTCTTCACGTGATTGGCAATAGGTGGAAGTCTCCTCAACTTAAGTTGAAGCGGAAGGTGTGGTACCCATGTTACCCTTGGGCATGTGCTTGGAAGCCTTCCACACAGCCTGGGGAAGTTGCCTGGGACTCGCAACACCTGGAGCTTGGCTAACTAAGGCAGCAATGGCGGAGGTGGCTGAGGTCCGGCAAAGACACCTGCAAATAGGAATACGACATTGCAGCCAAGTTAAAATACTTCAATGCCTTCTTCAGACCACGGCAAATGTGTAGGTGGTGGTGGCATGTCGTGAGAAGGTGTGTGGTGCCGTGTAGAGTTGAGGATGGTGGTACGGTAGTTGGTCAGTCGTCGGGGTGGTAGGATGAGTAATAAGAGAAGGGATGTTAGAGATTTTGTGTAGTGGAGCACGGCGGAACAAATGAGGGTGGTAGTGGCATGTTTCGAGTAGTGTGGCGGTGAGTAGGCGCTGCTAGAGTGTCACCAGAGGTAGAGAAGATGAAGTGCGCTGAGGGAGAAGCAGTGGTCATGCATATGTGTAGAGAGTGGGAAAGCGGAATAGAAAGAGAGAGAGAGCAAAAAAGGGACTTAGTGAGGTGGTAGGGAGGCGGAGGGCTCCCGTGTTGATCGACTGAAGCTGGAGAAGGAGGAAGAAGTGGCGAAACCACGATGGCGATGTAGACAGAGGAACGCCCTCCCTTTCACTGGGGAGGGTTGCGATGAAGAGAGGTAAAGCTTAGGTCATCCAATTTGATAGTTGGATGGTCGGAGGATGGAGATCCAGAGAGGTCGCCAAAGTAGGGTTTTTTGGTGGCCAGAGGAGGGGGATTAAGGAGATTTGGCTCCCAGAAACTTGCTGAAGAATACGGCCATGCCTTGGGGCTCCGTTTATAGGGTTTAAGAGGTCAATTTGAGCTTGGAAACTTGGAAATGTCACCGGAGATGGAAGTTTTGAGATACCCAAATCTCTCACATGTTCGCATGAGAGATTGGGAAAGTTTTAGGGCACATGGACGAATTCAATGGGAAGAGGACTCCTCAAGGAATCTCCCTACCAATTTTCGAAGGGATTGATTGAGCAGAGGAGTTCTCTTTAATCAAAGGTTGCCGGAGAAGGATTCCTTTGGGATAATGGTGGAGGGACCTATTTACTAAGAGTGACGACAAAGATAGGAGCTTTTTTGTAAGGAATTCAAATGTTAGGGGCATGCGTGTGAGAGAAAAGACTCAAACCGAACTAAATTGCAAACTAGGTTAAGATGATCTTAGATTGGGTCCAAATTTTGGTAAAAACCTAATTTGGACTTAAAGAATCCAAAGGTCAAGTTGGATTTTAGTTTTGACCACGTTTGAATAGGTAATTTATGCAAAAACCCAAATTAGGGCAAATGTCAGTCTAAGATTCTATTTTGGGTCAAGATGGGTTCTGATGATCAAATTGAAGGTACTAAACTCTAGAGAATATTTTTCTATGAATTTTAGAAGGCTTAGGTGAATTTTATCCTGACCAGAACCTCAGTTAACTAAGCGGATCTATTTTTAGGGTTTCAAAAGTTATTTAATTATCAAAACAAGCGAAAACCCTTTTCTCTCTGTTCTAACCAACTTGTTAGCCATTTAGGACCATTTTGACCCTTAATTAACCCTTGAGAAAACCTATGGTTGTACTGCATTCAAGATATGATAGTAAAATTACAGTTTTAACCCTATTTTCTTATCTTTCCCTCAGAATGGATTTTCCGTGAATTATGGTTGATTCATACCAGCCATCATCTTAATCAGAGTGCGCATTTGGTTTTGCTATGTAGGACCTACCCTATTATTGTTATGGGTGGTCTAGTAGGTGGACCTTGTTGATAAGAGCGAGGGGTTGGCCTTGGTTGGTTTTGGAATTGGTTCGACCTTGTTGATAAGAGGGAGGGGTTGGCCTGGGTTGGTTCTGGAATTGGTTCAGTTCTTGGTTTGACCAGGCAAAATTTAGGTGGTTGCACCATCTAGGGTTATAAGTGTTGGAGAAAGGATCAGGCATAGAGTATCCCTAGATGGCATGGGCATCCTCAAAGGTAGAAGGTGCAGAAGGGGAGGGAAATAATAATTAGGTTTTGAGGGAACAAAGGTCCCTCCTTGGAACATGGTCAGGGGTTGTTCCAGGTGCACTTGGTTCATAGACTGAACCAGGTCAACATTGTGAGCTCCCTTCACTAGGGAGAAGGTTTGCAGTGGGGCTCGAGATTGATTCAAAAGCTCATCAATTTTTTTGTCTACCAACTCAACCTAATCTAGCTTCTTTGCTATGATGTCCATGTCAACCATCCCCTAATTAGTTTGTACTTCATAAATCCTACCATGGGGTTGATTGGACCTATTGAATTGGGCCAAGGAGGTGTTATTAAGCAAGTTCTCACTCATGGACTAAAAGAGTTCAAATGCGCTTTCCTCGTCCTTGTTTAGAAAATTGCCTCCACATGATGCATCAACGAAATTCCTAAGGTTGTTGTCTAGATCATGGTAGAAGATCTGGGTCAATTGCCACCTCAAAACCTCATGGTGTGGGCAGTTCCTCAATAACTCATTAAATTTTTCCCATGCCTCATGTAATTGCTCTCCACTTTGTAAGGTGAATGTGGTAATGGCTCTTCTAAGGGCATTAGTCTTTCCTATGGGAAAAAACTTCTTTGGGAATGCATGCCTCAATTTTTCCCTAGTGGAGATGGGTCTCCCTAAGTTTCTAAGCCAATAAGAAGCTTTTTCTTTCACTGAGAAAGGGAACATCTTAATTGAAATAATATCTTGGCTGATGTTCCTCAATTTGACCATCTGGGCAATCCAATCTATGTCATCTAGGTGTTGGAAAGGGTCCTCATTTGAGCCCCAATGAAAGTGGCTTTGAACTAAGCTAAGGACAATGGGTTTTAGCTTAAAATCGTCTCCCCCCTTGGGGACCCTAAGATGTTGCTCGATCTGGATAGCAGACAGATCATAAAAATCATGGAGAGTCCTTGCTTGGCATTCAGGGGTTTGGTGGGGGTTGCCCTTGAGTGTTCTATAGTCGATGTATGGCCTACATGCAGTTTGCATCTATTGTTGTTTGAGTAGGTGATTGGCAGTGATTTGAGCCTAAATAATGGCCCTAGCATCAGGTTGAGGTTGGCCCTCTACATCCTCAATTCCTGGGTCAGCCATTTCCTCAGTCCTATCCCATAAAATATTACATCTCCTCTTGATTTCTCTCTCTAAAGCAACCAATTCAAGATGAAGTGATCACCTTCTGTGCATACACTGGAGAAGAACATGAAGGAATGTGAAGGGAGATAGGTGCACGAATAGTGTGTGCATAATCAAGCAAACAACTCTAGGCCCTATAGTATACACCTAGGCGACCTAGATGTCCTGCAAGAATAATCAAATCTGCAAGCACTTAAACCCCACTTTCCAAAGTTAATACGACCAGGTTGATTCTGAGGGGATTGAGGGGAAGGTTCTTCCTTTAGCTCGCATCACTGGTTCCTTGATACCCACCAACTGTGGTCATTTGACACTTCCCCGCAACCTTAGACACCGGATTCCACAATGGGAATTAAGGCCAAGTGCTTAACAAACCCAATTACACTTTCAAGACTTAGATTTGTCCTACCTAGGGCATATCTACTCAATTTTAATGTGGGCTAGGTCAGAGCTTGTGCTCAAGGTTTGTGATGAGACATTGTTGGGGTTGTGTAACTTAATTAATCCAATTGAGCATGTGTGTGCACTCAACAAAACATGACTTTCAAGATAGGATTTTTTAGATGTGGTGTCTTTTAATGATCTATCCTTACTTTAGTGATTTTTAGAGTTGAAATTTCTTAATGTTTTCTGACAATGTTTAAGTGGGCACACAAGGTTTTACACAAAGCAGGTGTTGATCGATTTCCTTTAAGATCAATGTGGACCTACAAATAAGCAACCCTAATGTATTCACCCCAAGGTCTATACAATTCTATCAGGTGAATTGATTTTAATTGGAGTGGTATGGCCTAATAAAAGATATGTTTGGCTTCGCAAACACGACTCAAAAGGAGAAACACTCAAAATATTTTCTAAGGATATTAGAGTGTAAAGATTTTATTTTTTTGATGATGGATTTGAGATGTGGGTCAAGTAATCATTCACCATGCCATTTTTCAAATTTTTATTTTTTTTGGATTTTTAAAGCAAGAAAACAATCAAACTAGCCCAGGGTTTATGCACGAGCTTAAATGCAATCTTTTTTTAGATAAATGATAGATGAGACTATGCTAGGTAAAATGATACTCACAAAAGGTCTTCGCTACACTTTACTTCAACTCTACCAATGTGGATAGCTCTCCTCTCGTCGCCTAGGCACCGAGTTGTTGCAACCAATCAATAGGGAGAAAGAGAAGTGGGAGAGAAATCTAATGATATGACTAATGTAGATATGAAAGTGACTAAAAGATTCATTGCCTCCCCAGCAACGGCGCTAAAAACTGACATCGGAAAAAGCATAGAGATAATTCATTCGTTGTAGCGTGCATTTACGACGTCAATTTTAAAAGAATATGGATGGTGAGTCTAAGTGTTGAACACAGGGAGGTGTGAAATCGGATCAATTAATCACTCAGTACCACATGATATTTTATTCCATTTACTTATATGAAGAATAGAGAGAGAGAGTGTGTGTAGGGTTAGAAAAAGATTCATGGTAGAGTGAAGATCGCTAACTACACTTTGGAAAAAACATGCATAATGGAAATGATCATAATAACGTAACATGAACTAACTAGAAAGCCATTTGGAAGGCATCAAAACATCATAGAATAAACTAAATCACTTATTGAATTATGGTGCAAATGTACCACAAATACAAATAGAGGAATGCTTAAAGAAATGCAAACTATAGCTAAAGAGAAGAAAATGTGGGAAGAACGTCGAGGCAGCCACAGCAGTGAAAGGACTTCCGTCAGTAACTCAATGATTGATGTCGAAAATGCATGATTTAATAAGATTAGGATTTTAGGTCATTGATGGGAACACCATCATGATCCATAACTAGCTCAATTTGATCTGATAAAGTCAATAAAAGCTCCTACAGATCAGTAAGGTCTCTTGAGCAGGGTGAGTTGTTTTGAGAAGAAAAGGTGAAAATAGGGTTATTTCTGTAATTTTACCATCTTATTACAAATACAGAACAACCATGGGGTATGCTAGAGGTTTATTAAAGGTCAATTAGTCATTAATTCCTAATAAGTGGGTCCATGCAGACAAAAATGGGTTTTCACACATTTTAAGAATTAATGACATCTAAAACCGTAAAATTAGAGTCACTTAATTAACTGAGGTTCTGGTAAGAATAAAATTTATCTAAACCCTCTATAAATCATAGAAAAAAATTCTTTAGGGTTTAGCATCCTTGATTTGACCATCTGAACCGATTTTGACCTCAAATAGTCTTAGATAGACTGTTGCCCAAATTTGGGCTTTTACATAAATTACCCAATCAAAATAGGTCAAAACCAAAATCTAACTTTACCATTGTATTCCTTAGGTCCAAATGAGATTTGTATCAAAATTTGGGCCTAATCAAAGATCGTCTTGACCTAGTTTGCATTTTAGTCCTATCTAATTCTTTGTATTTCACAAGTGCCCTAGCTTTTGAAATTCACTACAAATAGGCCCCTATCTTTGTTGTCTTCTTTTCCAATAGGTCCTCACTACCTCCATGAACACAAAATTCCTATTCCTACAACTCTAGTGACTTTCAATCAAAGTTTTCTCCCTGATTTCATGCCCAATCTCTTCCAAATTTGGAAGAAAGATTCCTCAGAGATTTCTCTAGGATTTGAACCTATTCATGGGCTCCATCTCTTTCCCAATCTCTCATGCGAATGCATGAGAGATGTGGGTTTCCTACTCTGGTGAACTTACCAAGCTCAGAAGTTTAGTTTCCAAGCTTCTAGCACCCCTTGAGACCTATTTAAAGACCCTTGAGGACAAACCGTCTCCTCTATGCTCGTTTTCAGCCTGAATCCCTCTATTTCCTCCCTCCTCTTTGGCCAAAAAGCTCCACGATGTCTGGCGACTTTCTCTGACCACCCTCGTCCGCTCACAATATCGACAACAGATTCTCCCTCTCCCTCTTCTGCGTCATGCCATACTAGCAGGCGCCCCAATCCTCGTCGCCGTTTCTACTTCTACCCCAATGAAGCTGCCTTTGTCTCCGGCACCAGCCATACCAGACTCAACATCACTTCTCCTACCCGTCGTCCGCTACCTACTCAAATCAACTCCCCAACTCTGCTACTTCACAACTCTGTCTTCGTCATTCCGACTCGACCACCACATTGCCTTCCACGACTTCATCTTCCTCCGCTCTAGCAACCACTCCGACGAGGTCTCCCGCATGCTCCACCACCCCAAACACCTCTCCAACCACCTCATAAGCTTCTTCGTTACTCACCCACCAAAACCCCTCAAGTAATTGAAGGGATTGGTCACTCAACACGTCCACCCGACACGACCCTCATCGCACCACCTTCTCGAGGTCACCAGACCTCGACACACACCCTCACGTGATGCCACAACTACCATCACACTCGTCAACATCCGACAATCCTCTTGAGCTTTTTTGACAAGGCCGAGAGGCAGTATTTTTCGTTTCAAGTATACGCTACAGCTCCGTCGCCGCCACTGTCATCTCCAGCTTCAGTTGCACTTCTCTGACCGTGTTCTTCATCATTACCACTCCCCGGTGGTGTGGCCCAGTCCCAGGAAGCCTTCCAGGTCTCCAATTGCAATAGTAGGTGTCATCTTCAACACCAATTAGAAGCACATCAGTTGCAGTGGCCACACGAAGAATACGTGGGACATTAGTCCCACATCGTGAACTGAGGTGCCTCCAGCAGTGCATATAGGTAAAAAGTGATGAGGGCTTATTGCCTTCGAGTCACTTGGGTCAGGTTCCTACCATGCCCTTACACACGCAGTGCCTCACCTACTCGCTCATACCCTTGCCTGTGCTCACACCAGGCGAGTCTGGGTCCTGATCTGATTGATCGGTTACGCAGGTCTGGTCTGGTTTGCCCATTCTGATAGAGAAGAGAAAGAGAAAGTGAGAGAGGGGGTTTTTGTCCTCTACTGCTCTCTACACTTAGCAAAATCTGAAGAGGCCCTTGCCTCTGTTGGTGTTGTGCTGTGCCTCTCCTTGAGGCCTGAAGGAGAAAGAGTTGGTTCTGAGACACTGTGCCACTTAAGTTGACGTGGCATTTGGTTGATTATACTATTTCATTATTTAAGTAGAATTGTAATAGGGTAATTTGGTGATTGAAATCACCATTTTACCCTAATCTTTTTGCCACATCAATTCTTGCATCTATATTTATATCATTTGTGCTTGAAATTGCAATTACCTTGTTATATTCTTGCTTACAATTGTGATCTTGAGATAAATTGCCATATTGCTCCATGTGTTCGACCTCGGATTTCTTTCTAGCGATAAATTTTAAGTGTTCTACATGATTTATCAGCTATACTGCAGCGCATTACTTTCAAAACACCGATTCAATGCGTTAACGTTTTGGCGTCTTTGCCAGGGAGCAATGCACAGTTTGATCTCTTGATTGCAATATCTGATTTGATACTAATTTGGTCTATCTATTTTGTTGTGGTTTGTGTAGGGGAATCCAATCAAGGAGAGCTAGACAAGCACCAAACACTCCAGGGGTAGGTAAACTCCATCCACTTTCTCCTAAACCCTTGATTATGAAAAGCCTAGAAAAAAGAAAAAAGTCTGTTAGGGTTAACTTGCATTCTATTCTTTGGTTAATCATCACAATTTGCCTAATTTGATACATTCTTTTTAGAAAACATCCCAAACTTGATTCTTGCACCTACTTAGGGATTTAAGACACCTAGGGCTACCATCTTTTTGATTGAGCCCTAGGCGACAGATTTGGAAATAATCGATTGACCAATTAAGAGCTAATTAGGGTTTCCATTCGAGGGTTTAGAGACACACTTGCTTAAACAAGAATTAATCTTCCCAAATTGTGTGGGCCGTAAGCCTTGATTGAACTTACCTAAGAAGTAAACCATAAGAATCAAGCTCTAAATCTCACTTGAATCCTAAAAGCAAGGAGCTAATAATCAAGGACAAATCTGGTGAAGTTGACCCACCTTGCAGGGTAACGAATCTTCAAATTAGGTCACCACTAAGAAAAACATCTTAAAGTTCAAGTGAAATCCAAAGCACCCACACTCTAAACTTAAAATTGGTAGACTTAAGATGTTAAGTTACCTATTCTGGTCTACCTGGACCCTCAGTGACAAGGAAAGTCAGGTGGGGAAACCCTGTAACCCATGGGGACACTCTACCATGTAGGGGTCTTTACGAGACTCTCCCTTCCTGGCTGCCCAGGTAATTCTCAGGTGGATGACTTTCTGATCTAGGGGTATCATCCGCCCCAAACCTCTATAATCATCCAAAAATATTTGGGTGCCTTGATTGGGTCCATCACACCTTCTATCCTCATCATCTCCATCGGTGCAAGTTGGGGAAGATGTCCCTAAGATCACCCTTCAGGCCTCCATTAGCTATTCACTCCCATCGAGGCCAAGCCTAAACTTCCTTTTCTGTGCAACCACCAGACCAGATCGACATATCTTCTGATTCATCTAATCCTAGATCTCCTTCATCCATACTCATGGAACAACCAGCAGAAGAAGAAAATAATCTCCAGAATCAGCTTCAGTGCCTCAATGATCTACTCCAGGCCTTTATGAATCCACCATAGCGTCCTATGATGAGAGATCATTACAATCCCATGGCGGTGGAAATCAAACCTCGCGTCCAAATCCTGCCTATAGGTCCTAATAATGAGCTCAAGCCTAATATGATTCATGTTATTCCTAAATTTCATGGGCTTAATTCGAAAGATCCTTTCCAGCACATCAAGAAACTCAAGCATTTGGCCCAGACCTTCGGGTCAAAAGCTCAAAATCTGGATATCTTGGTCATGAAGATGTTCTCCTTCTCTCTCGTGGACAAGGCTACTCACTGGTACCAAACCCTAACCCATCCAATCAACACATGGGCTGAAGTACAATCTGAGTTTCTAAAAAAGTTCTTCCCTGTTGGTCGAACAAATACTCTGCAGCACCAGATCACACATTTCATGCAACAAGTAGGAGAACAGCTTCATGAGGCATGGGAACGCTTTCTAGATCTCATGCGAAAGTGCCCCCACCATGGAGTTCCTAAATGGGAACAAGTCCAGTCTTTTTACCAAGGACTCCGTGAGGATATTCGATTGTTTGTCAATGCGACCTATGGAGGAAACATCATGGGTCAACATGTAGACACCGTGTGGGTGATTCTAGAGAACATGTGCGAGAACTCCATCAATAACGAATCCATGGGCGTGTTCCACCAGATGAATGCCCGTGCATTGACGAATCTGTGGGGAGCACACGAGAGGCAGGGCTTGTCCCCTTCTGTCAGCTTGGAGTTAATGGCTAGTCACCTGGACAAGGTCTCCATCATTGAGAAGAAGGTGGATGAGCTGACTCGACATCTGCAGCAAGCCACCTCTATGCAAAACACGTTCGCACAATGTTGAACATTTTCTAATCGCTACGTTAACGTGTTTGGTTTTGGAAAACCTGTCATTGTAGTTCGAAAGCGAAGAATTCGTGTTCAAAAAATAAAATTTATACCAAAAAGAATTCGGGGTGGAACACAGGGAGGCTACGTTGATCTATATTCGCAATTATATTTTTTTAGGATTTTTGATAAGCAAGGCGATATAATTACAATGGAGCTATCAGACTAAAAGAAAGAGAGAGAGAGAGAAAGAGAAAGAGAACATGCATTCAATATTTCAATTGTTTATATAATCAAACAAAATAAAAGTTACACTAGAAAGCGGAAAATCAATTACACTATAAAGTAGGAAACTTCTACACTAGAAAAGCTGTAAATAAGAATGGGAGGGAGAAGTTATCCTCCTCGACGATTGCTTGGAGGACGAGCCAAACGGGACGACGCCTAGACGAAGGAGAACGAAGCAGGACGAAGGAGGACAAAGCAGAAGAATGGTAACGGAGCAGCACGCCGTCGTCGTCGCAGGATCCACTTCTGAAGGGGAACGAAAATTGGACTTTATCTTGCGAGAAGCATCCCGGGTGTGGGACAAGCTTCTCTTGAGCTTTGGAGGGGTAGAGAGGAGAAAGAAGGGATGAAAATTTCGTATGGAGGGGGTCTCCTTTTATAGTTGCAAGAAGTGGGGGCAAAATGGACATTACAACTTCAAAACAATAAATAAGGGTTCTTTAGTGACGGATAAATCCGTCACTAAAGCCCCAACGTGGGCGTAGCTTCCGCATCCACGCGTGCCTCCTCGGCTGCCCGCTCATCAACGTACACGCACGTCCAGCGATCCTCAGCCGTCCGATCCCGAGATCGGACGACTTAAGTCGCACCTTCTCCCGCTGCATTGTGCGCCCGCCCGCGCGTCCGATTGCGCGTCTAATCGCGCGTCGGTGCTATTGGGCGTGCGCGGCTGTTGGATCGTAATCTGACGCTCCACGCGCCACTCGCTTGTGCCTGATTTGAGGCTCGCGAGACTTGATCACGCGACCTCTGCTTCGCCTGCCGCTTCATCTCCGTTGCGCTACGCCGTCAAGAAGGTCGCGAGGATGATTTTAAAGCGCCGCGCCATAGCCATTGGATCAAGATTCAACAGCGGAGAGGGGGCAAGTGCACGGTCTTCATGGAATGTAGGCGACCGTTTGGGCGGCCGAGATGGTGCCACGTGGCACCATCTTGGCCGTCCATCATCTGGAAGTTGTAGATGGTGCCACGGATGTCGGATTGACTCAATTTTTGTGTCGTTGAGCTGCGATCGTCGATCCGAATTCATCTGTGCAGTCGGATTTGTCATCTGAAGTGTGGATTTTCACCATCTTGGCCCTTGATCTTTTAGGGTTCCCCAGTCACTATCTGATGCTACGGATGCCTGATTAGGGCGGTCTTGGAGTCGTTGAACTCCAATCGCCACCCTGATCACATCCACATTGTTGGATCTTTGATCCAAGGCCACGATAAAATGTTTGCCCTGTCCAAGCACATAAACGGAGACAATTAACCTCCATTTTATTGAAACTACTCTAAATGTAAGATGATGCATGTTATGCAATATTTATATCATGAAATGCAATCCTATGCTTAAGAACATGTATAAATAGACATTTTAAGTAGTGTAAATGTGCTTACATCATACCCCCATGCCTATCTTTTGCTAGTCCCTAGCAAAAACTATATGCAATTTATAAAAGAATTTGGTTGGATTATTTAGACTTGAGTTATTTTCAAACATTAAGAAATTGTCTACTTAGGAACTGAACTATCAAAGACACAACAGTGCCCAGGTATCAGCCAAAATGCAGACCGCCTCAAGCCCTCGCCTTATTAAAAGAAAATTTTCTTTTTCTCTTTTTCTCTTTTAGGGTTTAAGAGTGGATTTCTACGGCCATTCAACTCACCCAAGATTTGATGAGAACTCTAAGCTTTAGGCATCTTATTGTGATTATGATAGACTCGTTGACCGGCAATTAAAATGGACTTCGGATTTCTACGCCTCTAGGTGACCTAACAAGAATTCTGCCTAAAGGTGTATCATTACAACCAGTAGCTTTCTCCCTACTTTTATTATGCTTTTTTACAGGGTCAACGCAAGGGTGAATCGAGTGTATATCTCCTCGGTTTATTCTACTTCTCTGCTTCTTCCTAAGTGTTTTGGGAATTTTTAGTGCATTTTCTGAGCTGGGTTCTGGACAATCGGTTGATGAGCTGTTACCACCAACAACTTGCCAGCCATGCTCGTGCGGCGAAGTGTGGCTTATTTCTTTTTGTCCTTTTCTCCTTTTCTTTTTGATTTTTTTTTTTAAGTAGGTGGCTTCCCTGGTCTAAGGTTTACCTAAAAGCAGCAAACAGAGAAAGGTCCAGTGATTAGGCTCTGGACAACCTACCTATGGGCTGTTACCCATGATAACTTGCCAGCCATATCACCCTAGAAGGTTCATTAGCTACCCAATTTCCGTTAGAATCACCAAACAACGAGTCAGTGCAAAGAAAGTGTGTAGATGCTTAAAACTCAAAATTCCCTCAAATCAGATGTCGGGTTGATAAGTCGTGTACTTATCACCCAAACTTATTTATTCCAATTATAATAGAATTAAGATGGCGAGGACTCAAAAACAAATCCACATTTTAGTGGATACATAGGCTAATTAAATCCAAAGAACTGAGGTGTCTTTTTGTACAGATCCTAATGTAAAATTTCTTAGGATTGAAAAGTCTTAATGTCCAACTAATCCTTCCTAATTTTTTTTTTTTAAATAAGAAGAGAGACAATTTATATGGATTTCACAAAGCTGACCAAATAATTCAAGAATGAATCCACCCCCCCATGCCTAGCTGATGCAATGTCCTCATTGAAAAAGCGACATGAAAGAAAGGGTAGAATATGAAAGATGTCACCTGGATATGAAGCTCGTATCAGGCTTGTGTCATATGTACAACTGTTGAGTTTAATGCCGTCAACTAGGCGAAGTCTAGCCAAAGAAGTCACAGAATGGCTAGAGCAACAGGGTCTGAGACGAGTTCTGGAAGATTACGGTCAACAACAGGCTTCAAACGTTGACCGTTGACTTTGAAGGTGTTACCCGTCTTTGGGTCAGAAATCTGAATGGCACCATTAGGAAAAATCTGATCAATTATGAATGGGCCATTCCATTTAGATCTAAGTTTAACAGGAAAGAGCTTAAGTTTAGAATCAAATAACCAGACCTTCTGGTTTAGCTCAAAGCTCTTGCGAGAAATCAATTGATCATGTAGAGCTTTTGTCCGAGCCTTGTAGATCTTGGCATTCTCATAAGCATCATTTCTAAGCTCCTCCAACTCAGATAGTTGGAGTTTCCTGGTGATCGGGTCGATCTTTCGCTTTTAAGTCGTTTGTAGTTTAATGTGGTGGAAAAATCGACTAATCAATTTTTAATAAGAAATAACCACTCGCAGAGGAGCGGGTCGTATCCACAGGGAGGCAATAACGTATTAAAATTCGCGCCACTTAAAAATGTTTGTTCGGAGTCAATTTGGACAAGAACCAAGCCAAGATTGCCTTTAGATTAAGGTTTAAGCAAGAAATAATGCTGAAATGGCAATTATGAGAAACTACAGGATATTTTCCGCAATGCAGAGTGAATAGAATATGAATAAAATCTGGCAATGGCAGAAAATGTAAATTTAATCAACGCTTTACTGTAGCAAAACAGGGGAATTGTTCCCCGTTGGCTTGCGCGACGAGGAGCCGATGGCTGGGCGCGGGAAGCTCAGCGGAGGTCCCTTGGATCAAGGGCTTCGAATCGGTGGTGACGGCGAGTCGCGTGGCGGCCGGAGGTGGCCGGACGAGCTCCGGCGGAGGTGCTGCAGGCGGTTGTGCATGGGCGCGCGGAGGGTCTGCGGAAGGCGCTGGCGTGCGGAGGCGTGGCTGCGGTGGTCTGCAGGCGGGCGCTGGCGCGCGGAGGTGTGGCTGCGGTGGTAGCTGCAGAGGTCGGTTGCTGGCGGTTCTGCAGGTGGTTGTGTGTGGGCGCGCGGAGGGTCTGCGGAAGGCGCTGGCGCGCGGAGGCGTGGCTGCGGTGGTCTGCAGGCGGGCGCTGGTGTGTGCGGTGGAAGCTGCAGAGGGGGCGCTTGCGCGGTGGTTTGCAGATGGCTGTGCGTGGGCGCGCGGAGGGTCTGCGGAGGGCGCTGGTGCGCGGAGGCGTGGCGGTGGTAGCTGCAGAGGGGGCGCTTGCGCGGTGGAAGCTGCAGGCGGCTGTTGGAGGATGCTGCAGGCTGGTCTGCAGGCGTTGGAGGAGAGCGCGGGCTGATCTGCAGGCATGCGCAGGTCAGCAGCCGGTGAGCGGTGGAGGGCGCAGGCGGCTTGGTGGCCGGTTGGAGAGTGCAGGCTGAGGAAGTGGAGGTGAGTGGGTAACTTCAGACGTCTGGGAAATTTCCCAGACGTCTTAAGTTACTGAGAGGGTGGCTGATCAGTAGCTTGCGTGGTGGTCTGCGACGACGGCGAGGAAGATGCACGCTGATGTGCTCACGGTAATGCGGGCGAGCTCCGGATGGCGGTGTGGCCTGTCACACCACACGCCCACGGTGGTGGAGACTCGCCGCCACGGTAGAGGCCGACAGTGTGGATGGAAGAGAGAGGATCTCTCTGCACAGTGGTGAGTCGGTGGCGGAGGCCTGCTGCAGGCGGTAGCTTCCGTGCTCCTTTTATAGTGTCTTGAACAATTTTGAAATCAGCCGCCGACCAGATCCACCACATCCGCTCCCCCTTGAATGGCTTCATCACTGCAGCAGCCGGGCGTTGGAGCGGCAGCCAGCTGTTCTGAAAGAAGACGAATAAAGCAAATATTATTAAAATATTAGGGTTATTTATGTATAGACCCTCAACTTCTATGTTAATAAAAACAATATACCTAATTGGTTATCTAATTAGATGAATGCTATTCTAAGCTAATTCTAAATGCACTTAAGATATGAATGCAATGTATGGATTATGTAATTAGATTAAAACTATGAATTAATCTATTTACATCCTAATTTATACTAAATAAATGTTAGAATTAACCTAATGTGTAGGCACTTAAATACTTAAATAACCCACAACTATGGGCTAATCAAATACCCCATGCCTAGTTTTTGCTAGTCCCTAGCAAAATTAAGAGAAACCTAGCACTCTAAGTAGACTAGTCAACTCACTTAGTCTTCCTTCAGAAGCATATTAAGTTCAGGTTCTAAACCCAAGGTTCCTAAGTAGTTGCTAAGTTACAGACTAGGTCGGCTAAAGACGAGTTGCCAGCACAAGTTTCCCTGATTTCTGACTCTACCCTAAAGTTTATTGATCCCTGAGATTAAAGCATCCGTGCTTGTGCATTGGTCCGAGTTATTTGAGTTAAAGGAATTTTTTTTTTTTTTTTTTAATATATATACTTTTTTTTTTTTTGTTTGATTCTTCTAAGTCTAACCTCAGATCAGCTATCAACACGGTCTGTGTCGGATTCATTGTCCCCATTACCATACCTCGAAGGGTGCTTGGCTTTCGATACTTCGAGATAGCACCGCCCATAACGACCCCAAGAACTCCTGGCAATCGACACTTCGAGATAGTATCGCCCATGGATTTCTTAAGCGAATTCAGGCCTATGGCAATCGGCACTTCGAGATAGGGCCGCCCATGGTACCTGAACCGCGCAATGCGCTTACATGCCCCCAGTAGGATGGATATCCTAAGAGACAAGCGCCGAGGAGGTAATATGTTACCATCGCATCCTCAAGGTGAGTATATACTCGACCTCTCCTGCGGCGGGAACTCTTCCAATCAAAATATGTTTTCAAGCCTTTCTTAAGTCAAAACTAAGAGAACCAAATCTCTTTTCAGAAATTAAGTTAATTACCAGACCAAGTGTGAACAATTTGGATGCTTGGGTTACCAGGACCCGTAAACCAAAAGGTAGAATAAGACTCCAGGTACTATCCCACCTTTTAACTCAAACCCTAGCTTCCCTTCCTCAACCTCTTGAAGAATGGTCCGCAACTTAACTCCTACTTAAGTTTTTAAGTCCACAAAGGACCCTAAAGGTCTAAAGCTAGTAGCTTATTTAGCTTCTAAAGTTTGACCCTAGAATAAATTTAGTCTACGCTAGAGTTCTGATTTGCTTAAGAATGCAGGACTTAGACAGTTAAGCTCAAAACTTTTTTTTTTTTTTTTTTTTTTTTAAATGTACAAATGTATGCAATTATGCTATGTATATCCCCAAGTACACCCCCCCATGCCTAAAATCTGCAATGTCCTCATTGCATAGAAGGATATTACCTGGGTCAAAGCTGGGCTGAATAGCCGAAGAACCTGCAAATCAGGTTCAAGAATTGCAGAAGTAGGCCCTAAAAATGAGGAAAGCAAAGTTGGCCTAGAAAATAGGTAACCTAGGATGTTGGCGAGCTGATGATGAATCCCGATAGCAAATGCTCGCCCAACTAAAATGGGAATGAAATCTTCCCAGGTCACCAGAAGAGGTTCTAAAGGATAAACAGTTAAAATAACCTCCAAAGGGGTAGGGGTAGGATGACAAGGATCCTCCAAAAAGAATGGGGAAGGAATGGTATAGAGATAAACCCCCAGGGTAATGGACTGACTAAAGAAATCATCAATCCATACCCGATACTCCATTACAGAAAATATTGGTCTGTTAAGCCCCCTAGTCAGAACAAAAATGAGCAATTCTCTAAGGCAAGGATCGTCTAGGGTGTCCAAGTTACGAGGTTGTGGGATGGCCATAAGATCTAGGTTGGGTTTAATCAGCTTGGTGTCCATCCCAAACACTCTTTCTAAATCCTCAATTTCATCCCTAGCATTCCTTGCACCATCACGTGGATCTTCCTGCTCTTCATCAGGAGTCACAATTTTGCTTTCAGATATAAGAGAATCAGAGGGTGACTTCGAAGTGAATGAAGGCAGGTTGGAAGCAACAGATCTAGGGATTATCCTATCAATGTCATCCCCAGGTTTTTGTTCTTTACTCAAATCTTCCCCGGAGTCTATATGTGAATCCACATAAACCTTAGAAATTGCTTCCAAATTTTCCATCATTTTATCATGAGGAGAAATATCATCAATGGGTGTGCCAAGGAAACCTAATTTGGTCAAATTTGTGACATCCTCAGGGGTTAACTCTTCAAATAATACATAATCACCCTTAGTGTCACTCCAAATCTTGAATGTAGGTTCCTCATATAATTCATCTTCCTCCTCATCACACAATTCATCATGTACCCGAGGTCTAGAATCATTTAATATCTCAGCAGATCCCCTAGGGTGCTCTATCTGAGGTAAATTATTTACATTGGTTACATCAGACTCCTCAGATAGGTCAATTTCTTTAGTGTTAGGTTCCCTAAGGGTGGGTTTGAGTTCCATATCATGATCAGAAGGGAGGGTAGGATTAACAACTTGACTTTGACCCACTTCATCAAATGTCACGAAAATACTATCATCTGGGTCGAGGTCTTCCAATGGCACCATCATTCCCTTCTTTTGACTCCAATATAATTCAGGTGGATACTCAACCTTATCATCATCTTCCTCGGGTTGCCACCTTTCTTCATCCAATGCATAGCTACTTTCATGTGTATTTTCCTCCCACCTAAAGTGTAGATCTCTCAAGGAAGTGTCCTCTAATGGGGAGGTTTCAAAATCGATCCTCGAAAAGTAGCTATTCTCCCCAGAATTTCCCTTCAACTTAAAGTGTAGCTTTCCCACGGGAGATGCATCTATTGTAGAGGGGTGTACGTCATTGTCAATGGGGCAGATTGGGTGGCTAATTTCATCTCTTTCTTGTTGGCCTGCTCTCAAAGATTCTCCTAACAATTCACTCATTTCATTTTGCATTTTCTGTATTTCCATCTTCAAAGAGGAGAGGTCATTTTTATCATAAGAGAAGTCAGGCTCAGGCTTATAGTACCCAGGAGTGTTTGTCCAACCATTATAAGTTTTCAGGGAGGGTGGGTTGGGTATTTCTTTGGTATGTGGGATATTGGGCAAAGCAAATCCCGCTCCTGAGTTCTGCTCACTAATTTGGGGCTTAACTAGGCCAATACTCCTATAATAGGAGTAAAACGGATCCCAATGATTGTCATTATGTCCATCAAGGAATGGACCATCTCGGCGTCTGGGATCAAAGGATGCAGAGTGGGGGTGAGGGTGTGGGCAAGATGTGAAAGGATGAAAATCAATGTGGTCCATTCTAACTCACACTTCAATCAGAATTCCCCAAGCAAGACACAATTCAAAAAGGACCTTTTAGGTCTTTCCCAATTTAGGCTTTTGATTTTAAGTCAGATTGCAGGTGACAATACAATTTGTTCAATCAATTTACGCGCCTATTGTCGACCTACGGCTCGCCTAAAAAGACCTAGTTGGAGCTTAGGTGTTCTTCCCTAAATCTCAAATGGTCAAGTAAATCCAAAGACGGAAGATCGAGGGATGCAAGTAGGCCTAAGCCTTCCTTTGAAGCTGTGCTTTCGCAGTGCTCCTCAACTACCCCCAAAAATTCGTGACAGGGTATCCCCCTCTTTGGATTTACAAAACCTTTGATCTCAAGTTCCGAACACTTCAAAATCCAACGAAAGGAGGGCTCTTGTCCTAGTATTTCCAAACCTAAGGAGTGTCTAGAAGCGTGCCGTGGTGCAAGTGAAATAAGTGTGCATACATCGTAAAAGATTTTGAACTTTGAATCGCACGCCAAGTTTGAAAATGAAATTCTTGGTTTTTAAAATGTCCTTCCTTTAATTAGTCCTTTTTCTAAAGAAAATATGTGACCACTTGTTAGATTTATTCAGTACAGATTAGGTGGTCTTCGCATTAAATCCCAAATGCAATGCGTGATCAAAAATAGGATGCAAAGTAAGAGAATGCGTACCTTGCCTCCAGCGATCTTCGATGCAAAAATGCACGCAATGCAGAAAAGCAAATCTAGAGGCTGCTCATACAGACCTAAATGGTTCGTCCTAGGGCAGGCAGCTTCTAGCAGGCAGCTCATTTTTTTTTCTTTTTCTATTTTTTTTAGAACTACTTATGCACAAGCAAATAAAAGAAATAATAATAAAAAAAAAAAAATAAACCTAAATCTAAAGAAAAGGGAACAGGCTCCCAAAAATTACCCAACACGGGTCCAAAACAAAATCAGGGAACAAACCCCTCAAAATTTGCCCCAGAACAAGGGTTTCAAACTAACTGTAATGAAAAATTAAGTCTTCAGTCTTAATTCTATTCTAATTAAATTAGCGATTAAATACAGTGGTGTCCGTCGCGTCCTCGTCCTTCTCCTCCTTTCAAAATTGCTTGTCCACTTCTCGTCTGGCAACGTCAAGGGTCGCCTCTCACAGTGGCTGATTCTTGCACAAAATTTCTCGCACAGAAAAGAAAATAATGAATGGTCAAATCTCTGTGCAATTGACAAATAATCAAAATAAAATTAGGCGAAATTATTGCGTCTGTTGCCTCCCCCGCAACGGCGCCATTTGACCGTGTCGATCTTTCGCTTTTAAGTCATTTGTAGTTTAATGTGGTGGAAAAATCGACTAATCAATTTTCAATAAGAAATAACCACTCGCAGAGGAGCGAGTCGTATCCACAGGGAGGCAATAACGTATTAAAATTCGCGCCACTTAAAAATGTTTGTTCGGAGTCAATTTGGACAAGAACCAAGCCAAGATTGCCTTTAGATTAAGGTTTAAGCAAGAAATAATGCTGAAATGGCAATTATGAGAAACTACAGGATATTTTCCGCAATGCAGAGTGAATAGAATATGAATAAAATCTGGCAATGGCAGAAAATGTAAATTTTAATCAACGCTTTACTGTAGCAAAACAGGGGAATTGTTCCCCGTTGGCTTGCGCGACGAGGAGCCGATGGCTGGGCGCGGGAAGCTCAGCGGAGGTCCCTTGGATCAAGGGCTTCGAATCGGTGGTGACGGCGAGTCGCGCGGCGGCCGGAGGTGGCCAGATGAGCTCCGGCGGAGGTGCTGCAGGCGGTTGTGCGTGGGCGCGCGGAGGGTCTGCGGAAGGCGCTGGCGCGCGGAGGCGTGGCTGCGGTGGTCTGCAGGCGGGTGCTGGCGCGCGGAGGTGTGGCTGCGGTGGTAGCTGCAGAGGTCGGTTGCTGGCGGTTCTGCAGGTGGCTGTGCGTGGGCGCGCGGAGGGTCTGCGGAAGGCGCTGGCGCGCGGAGGCGTGGCTGCGGTGGTCTGCAGGCGGGCGCTGGTGTGTGCGGTGGAAGCTGCAGAGGGGGCGCTTGCGCGGTGGTTTGCAGATGGCTGTGCGTGGGCGCGCGGAGGGTCTGCGGAGGGCGCTGGCGCGCGGAGGCGTGGCGGTGGTAGCTGCAGAGGGGGCGCTTGCGCGGTGGAAGCTGCAGGCGGCTGTTGGAGGATGCTGCAGGCTGGTCTGCAGGCGTTGGAGGAGAGCGCGGGCTGATCTGCAGGCATGCGCAGGTCAGCAGCCGGTGAGCGGTGGAGGGCGCAGGTGGCTTGGTGGCCGGTTGGAGAGTGCAGGCTGAGGAAGTGGAGGTGAGCGGGTAACTTCAGACGTCTGGGAAATTTCCCAGACGTCTTAAGTTACTGAGAGGGTGGCTGATCAGTAGCTTGCGTGGTGGTCTGCGACGACGGCGAGGAAGATGCACGCTGATGTGCTCACGGTAATGCGGGCGAGCTCCGGATGGCGGTGTGGCCTGTCACACCACACGCCCACGGTGGTGGAGACTCGCCGCCACGGTAGAGGCCGGCAGTGTGGATGGAAGAGAGAGGATCTCTCTGCACAGTGGTGAGTCGGTGGCGGAGGCCTGCTGCAGGTGGTAGCTTCCGTGCTCCTTTTATAGTGTCTTGAACAATTTTGAAATCAGCCGCCGACCAGATCCACCACATCCGCTCCCCCTTGAATGGCTTCATCACTGCAGCAGCCGGGCGTTGGAGCGGCAGCCAGCCGTTCTGAAAGAAGACGAATAAAGCAAATATTATTAAAATATTAGGGTTATTTATGTATAGACCCTCAACTTCTATGTTAATAAAAACAATATACCTAATTGGTTATCTAATTAGATGAATGCTATTCTAAGCTAATTCTAAATGCACTTAAGATATGAATGCAATGTATGGATTATGTAATTAGATTAAAACTATGAATTAATCTATTTACATCCTAATTTATACTAAATAAATGTTAGAATTAACCTAATGTGTAGGCACTTAAATACTTAAATAACCCACAACTATGGGCTAATCACCTGGTCTTTCCAGTTAGATTCAGATCTAAATTGCATTGTTTGATTGCCCATAATGCCCTATGTTCAATCTCTACAGGTAGATGGTATGCCTTTCCATACACCAAATAGAATGGAGACATGCTGATGGGCATTTTATACGCCATACGGTAGGCCCAAAGAGCATCCTCAAGCTTTTGAGTCCAATCCTTGCGATCAGGCCTAACCATTTTTTGCAGAATGTTCTTGATCTCTCGATTGGAGATCTCGGCTTGTCCATTCGTTCAGGGATGGTAAGGTGTGGAAATTCGATGGTTAACCCCGTATTTGGCCAATAAATTCCGATATTGGGCATTAGTAAAATGAGTGCCACCATCACTGATGATAGCCCTCGGAATCCCGAACCTACTAAAGATATTTTTTTTGGCAAAATTGATGACCACCTTGTGGTCATTGGTTCGGGTGGGAATTGCCTCAATCCATTTGGACACATAATCAACAGCAAAAATAATATACTGATGTCCAAATGAAGGGATAAAGGGTCTCATGAAATCGATGCCCCAAACATCGAAAATTTCTACAGGAAGAATAGGGTTTAGGGGCATCATGTCTCTCTTAGTTATGTTCCCGAGTGACTGACATCGAGAACATGACCTTGAGAAGTCCTGGGCATCCTTGAATAAAGATGGCCAATAGAAGCCAAATTGCAAGATTTTTGTAGCCGTCTTTCTCCCAGAGAAATGTCCACCACACCCAGATGCATGGCAGAACTTGAGTACATTGTTGAATTCTTTCTCCGGTATGCATCGGCGAATAATTTGATCAGAGCAGATGCGATACTGTTCAGGGTCCTCCCAAAAGTAGTATTTGGCCTCAGATTTGAGGCTATCCCATTGTTGCTTGGTCCAATCCTGGGGGATTTGACCAACGACCAAATAGTTAACAATGTCAGCAAACCATGGGTTGTGGACACCTAAAACTATAAGAATGGCTTCGTCCGGAAAAGTGTCAGCAATCGGAATGTCCAGACAAGAAGAATCACCTCGGAGTCTCGACAAATGATCCGCTACCACATTTTGCACCGCGGCTTTATCCTTGATTTCCAGATCAAATTGTTGAAGAAGATTCCAACGAATAAGCCGGGGTTTAGCATCCTTTTTAGCCAAGAGATGTCTCAAGGCCAAGTGGTCGGTATAAACAATAACATGAGACCCTAAGAGATAAGCCCTGAATTTTTCCAAAGCAAATACTACAGCTAGTAATTCCTTCTCAGTAACAGTGTAGTTCCTCTGGGCTTCATCCAGAGTTTTACTAGCGTAGTAAATGACAGAGGGCTTCCGATCAATTTTCTGACCCAGGACAACCCCGACCGTGTGATCAGAAGCGTCGGTCATGATCTCAAAAGGGGCTATCCAAATTGGTGGTTGCAAAATTGGAGCACAGGTGACTGCTATTTTCAGAAAATCAAATGCCTTTCGGCATGATTCGTCAAAAACAAACGGCGTTTCTTTGGCAAGAAGATTGTTCAAAGGACGAGCAACCTTCGAGAAATCCTTGATGAATCTTCGATAGAATCCCACATGGCCAAGAAATGATCTGATTTGTTTAACAGATGTGGGAGGAGGAAGTTTAGCGATAGCATCAACCTTAGCTTTGTCCACTTCAATTCCCTGTTCAGAGATTACATGACCCAAAACGATGCCCTCTTGGGTCATGAAATGACTCTTTTCCCAGCTAAGGACCAATCGTGTCTTGATACATCGCTTAAGAACCATTTCCAAATTAGCCAAACAAGAGTCAAATGATTCTCCGAAAATAGAGAAATCATCCATGAAGACTTCCATAAACTCTCCCACCATGTCGGAAAATATGGCCAGCATACACCTTTGAAAAGTCGTAGGTGCATTGCATAACCCAAAAGGCATCCTACGAAAAGCAAAGGTTCCGTAGGGACAGGTGAAAGTAGTTTTTTCCTGATCCTCGTGATGGATAGGAACTTGGTTGTATCCCAAGTAGCCATCAAGAAAATAGAAGTACTTCTGCCCAGCTAATTTTTCCAAGATTTGATCAATGAATGGTAGGGGAAAATGATCCATTTTAGTGGTGGTGTTCAACTTCCTGTAATCAATACAAACTCTCCAAGAGGAAGCTGAACGAGTTGTGACAGATTCACCTCTCTCATTAGTCACAACAGTAATCCTGACTTTCTTTGGAACAATCTGAACGAGACTTACCCAGGGACTGTCAGAGATTAGATAAATAATTCCTACATCGAGCAACTTGATGATTTCCTTTTTGACCACTTCTCGCATATTTGGATTCAATCTCCTTTGCATCTAGCGAGAAGGGTGGGATCCATCTTCCAAAAATATTCTATGATTACAGTAAGATGGCTCGATCCCCCTAAGGTCATGAATGGTCCAACCAATTGCCTCCTTATATTCCTTTAGGACCTTAATCAATTTAATTTCTTGCTCCTTTGTCAATTTAGCACTAATAATCACAGGGAGCGTATTCTGAGGTCCTAAAAATTGATATTTCAAATTCTCGGGCAATGGTTTCAATTCAAGCTGGGGTGGGGTGATGATTGATGGTAGGGTAGATGCTGAAGATTCAACAAGAGGAAGAGGTTTTGAGTGAACAAAATCAGTAACCTCTTCCGAAGATGTCAGGTCAGAGGGTTGCAGGTCAAATTCATCAACCAAGGAGGAACTTTCAATTGAAGAAACTATCAAACAAGTTTCAATATTAACATTATCCTCATCAAGTTCCTCAATAAATCCACAATCCTCAAATTTGTTGATCGCCTTTAAAATATCCAATTTCATTCGTTGGTCCCCAAAGGCGATTTCCATGCTACCGCTTTCACAATTAATGTTGGCCTTTGTGGTAGCCAGGAACGAACGCCCCAGAATGATGGGCGTGTTCCTCAGATTATCTGGTACATCCATGTCAAGGACAAGGAAATCTACAGGAAAATGGAAATCCTTAACCTTAACTATAACATCTTCAATAATGCCTCACGGGTTTGTGACCGAACGGTCTGCTAACTGTAGCGTTAATGAAGTTGGCCAAAGTTCACCTAACCCAAGCTTCTGATAAAGAGAAGTCGGAATTAGGTTGATGGATGCACCGAGATCCAAAAGTGCTCTATCAAAAGTGTAATCTCCGATAACGCAAGAAATCAAAGGAGCACCAAGATCTCTCTTTTTCTAAGGGAGGTAGTGTAGGATAACAGAGCTAGCCTACTCGGAGAGTACCACCTTCCTCGGAACAAATTCTCTCGACTTACGCTTTTGTGTACATAATTCCTTTAAAAATTTTGCGTAAGCCGGTATGTGCTTGATAGCATCAAGGAGTGGAATATTGGTCTCAACATTCTTAAATAAATTCAGAAGCTCCTCATTACTATCAATAGACTTCTTCTTTGCTTTGGTTAAGGCTTCAGGAAAAGGAACATGAGTCAGATCTTTGGAATCAGGTTCCTGATCCTTGATTTCTCCTTTAGAATTCTCCTCTCTCTCCTCAAATTCTTCAGGACTCAAAAGATCAGAATAGTGTGGTTGTGGATCCTGAGTCTTCTTACCACTCCTCAAAGTGACAGAATTTGCAGAAGCATAAGAATTTGGGTCCTGGGGAGGGTTAGGAAAGATTGGAGGGGCTTGATTGACCATGAATTGCTAATTAGCAGAAGAAGAAGACGAGGAACCCTGCTCAACCACCTGAACATGTGCTTGCGGGTCCCTCTGATTTTCGTACCCTTGGGCTTGATTGCCCGAATTTATAATGTTTCGCGGGTTGGGTACGGGTTGGGATGGTAGAGATCCGGGTTGACGAGAGTTAGCAATGAGCCCGGATTGCAAGTTGTCCAGCGAGTTTTTCATTTGCTGCATGAGCTGGAGCATAGATCCTTGCATCTCTACCATTTGACGGTTCAAATCAGCCTGCCCTGTAGGTTGACGGGCATTCCAAGATGGCTGATTGACCTGATTTGGAGGCAACTGAGTATATACTTGACCCTGACCCATTGGTCGTTGCGGAGCATAGTTGCTGTGTCGGAATTGGTTCTGTTGCCCCAGATTTTTCCAAGAGAAGTTAGGGTTGTTTCTCCAACATGGATTATAGGTATTCGAGTAGGGGTTGGATCTAACATTCTCTTGTACAGCACAGACATCCTCATAGGGTGAGGATGGAGAGAAAGAAAGGGAAGGATCAGAAAAACTGGGATCAACGGCCCCAGTTGGGAACCCATGGGGTTCCGAAAAATGCTGACTCATAGGTTGAGTCGCATCGAGTTGATTCATGAACTCCCGTCCAGAAGGGGCTCGTGAGGAATGGAATCCCGAATTTTGGGATTGAGTGGATTGAGAGTTGTTCATAGAATTGCCAGCCATCCACTCTTCCATTCTTTTAGCAACCAAGTCCACCTTATCAAGTTTATTACAAATCAATTCCATATCAAATGAATGAGAGTCATGGACTTCATTGACATTTGATCTAGGTTGTTGGGACCGGTTAAAAGTATCCATAGAGGCATGATTAATTGAATTCTCACTCATTTCCTCAAATAAATCATGTGCACTATCTGCATCTTTATTGAGGAAATTGCCTCCGCAAGAAGCATCCACATGGTTTCTGAGTTGCTCATTCAACCCATGATAGAAGATCTGCACGAGTTACCATTTCGGCATCTCGTGGTGTGGACACCTCCGCAATAAGTCCTAGAATTGCTCCCAGGCCACATGAAACTGCTCCCCCGACCACTGGGTAAAGGTAGTGATTGCCCATCTCAAAGCATTGGTATGATTGACTGGGAAGAATTTCTTCAGAAAGGAGGATTTCAACTCATTCCAAGTTGTAATTGGTCTTCCCATTGTCCTATACCAATGCGCGGCTTTATCCCTAAGAGAGTGGGGGAAGGGCCTCATGATCATTTGCTCATCGTTAACGTTTCGAGCCTTGGTGGTCTGGACCAAAGTGGTCAAATCTTCTAAGTGCTGAAATGAATCTTCGGAGCCAAGCCCATGATAATGTTTAATCAGGCTTAACACCTGGGGCTTGATTTCTACGTCACCGGTTGGAATCTGGACGCCGGGACGTTCCCCGTAATTTGAAGAATCATAAAAATCCTTCAAGGGCTGAGCACCCCGCATTCTCTGGAACCATTCCTGCATTCTCTGCATTTGTTCCAGCTGCCTTCGAAATTCTTCCTGTGGATTTTCAAGCAGAGGAGGCTGTTGTTCGGCCATGGGATCAAATTGACCAAAACTTAACTTGCGCCTCCTAGAATGTTCTAACAGTCCTTCCAATCGGGGATTCAATGACCATCTTCCCAGCATAAACTAGGATAAGGTCTAAAGGACTGGGGATAGGGACCCTGCAGCACAACGAAACAAGGCTGTCCTTAAGTGGGGTAGCTTAAGGATCTACTGACTCCCAAAACCAGCCTTAAGACTGTAAGTGATTTACTCTACTTGCGTCTGTTTAATCCAACCAGTTAGAAGGAGGGACTGGGGAGAAGGCTCTTCCTTTGGCTTTCGCCTCCAGTTCCTAGTGTACCCCCTAGCCGCGGTCGTTTGATGCTACTCCCCTAGCTAGACATCAGATTAATCAGTACAAGTAGGTTAATAAAAAACAATCTTAAACTAGGCCCTGAAGAGCGAATCAAACCTTAAGGCCAACATCTACTCAATTTTATTAAGGCCTGGGATTGTGGTGCTTATGGAATGTGATGGGCCCTTACAATGGGTGGTGCCCTTAATGATTGATTGAGATTTGTGTAAGTGCGTGCACAACCAGGGTTTTCAAGCAAGATTATTGATAATGCGTGAATTTTAATGTTCAAATCTTGCTTAAGTAGCTTTTAGGGTTTCAAATTAGGTGAATTGAAATCAAGTTTCTAGGCAAACCAAGTTGTAAAACATGGGTGAAGATTGTTTTCCATTAAAATCAGAAAGAAAGTGGAGTGCCTGGAATATACCTAGATTGAAAATCGTAAGGAGGAGCTACTTGATTAGTTGGTTTTAAATAAAGTGGTGCGGCCCAAACAACTCAAACAATTGGCCACAAATGCACCACTAAGTTAGGCACTCAAAGATGATTAACCTAGAATGATTTCTACTCTGTTATGTGTTGCTTTGTGTGTACCGGTTCCACAGATCAGAACCCGGTTGAGTAGAAAACAAATCAAGTTGATCAAGTGCCTTGAATGTGGGTGTGTGTTGTGTGTTTGTTGAAAATTACCCCACAAGATTATCTTTTTGTTATTTTTTGATGAATGAGGGTGGAATGAATGTGAGTGAAAATCCAAACAACCAAACTATTCCTAGGATTTATGCAAACACCTAGGTTAATTGGGATTTGGATTTAATGTGGCGAATGAAATCTATGGAGGGGGAAAGAATAGGGGAGCACTTACAGTTGTCTTCAACTGCACTTTACTCCAGTCTACCACTTGTTGATTACTTGATAGAGGTCTCTGCAAAACAATAGACACAAGAGAAAGCTAGTTAGAAAAACAAATAAAGTGCAAGAAATGTGAAGAAAAGATCGGAAATCGTTGCCTCCCCGGCAATGGCGCCAAAATGTTGAACGTTTTCGAATCGCTACGCTAACATGTTTGGTTTTGGAAAACCTGTCGTTGTAGTTCGAAAGCGAAGAATTCGTGTTCAACAAATAAAATTTATACCGAAAAGAATTCCGGGTCGAACACAGGGAGGCTACGGTGATCTATATTCACAATTATATTTTTTTAGGATTTTTGATAAGCAAGGCGATGTAATTACAATGGAATTATCAGACTAAAAGAAAGAGAGAGAGAGAGAGAGAAAGAGAACATGCATTCAATATTTCAATTGTTTATATAATCAAACTAAATAAAAGTTACACTAGAAAATGGAAAATCAATTACACTATAAACCAAGAAAATTCTACACTAGAAAAGCTATAAATAAGAATGGGAGAGAGAAGTTATCCTCCTCGACGATTGCTTGGAGGACGAGCCGGATGGGACGACGCCTAGACAAAGGAGAACAAAGCAGGACGAAGGAGGACGAAGCAGAAGAATGGTAACGGAGCAGCACGCCGTCGTCGTCGCAGGATCCACTTCCGAAGGGGAACGAAAATTGGACTTTATCTCGCGAGAAGCATCCCGGGTGTGGGACAAGCTTCTCTTGAGCTTTGGAGGGGTAGAGAAGAGAAAGAAGGGATGAAAATTTCGTATGGAGGGGGTCTTCTTTTATAGTTGCAAGGAGTGGGGGAAAAATGGACATTACAACTTCAAAACAATAAATGAGGGGTCTTTAGTGACGGATAAATCCATCACTAAAGCCCAACGTGGGCGTAGCTTCCGCGCCCATGGGTGCCTCCTCGGCTGCCCGCTCATCAACGTACACGCACATCCAGTGATCCTCAGCTGTCCGATCGTGAGATCGGACGGCTTAAGTCGCACCTTCTCCCGCTGCATTGCGTGCCTGGCCGCGCGTCCGATTGCCCGTCCGATTGCGCGTCCAATCGCACGTCGACGCTATTGGGCGCACGCGGCCGTTGGATCGCAATCTGACGCTCCACGCGCCGCTCGCTTGCTCCTGATTTGAGGCTCGCGGGACTCGATCCCACGACCTCTGCTTCGCCCGCCGCTTCATCTTCGCTGCGCTACGCCGTCTAGAAGGTCACGTGGATTATTTTAAAGCGCCGCATCCAAAGCCATTGGATTGAGATCCAACGGTGGAGAGGGGGCGGGTGCACGGTCTTCATGGAATCTAGGAGACTGTTTGGGCAGCCGAGATGCCGCCACGTGGCGCCATCTTGGCCGTCCATCTTCTGGAAGTTGTAGATGGTGCCGCGGATGTCGGATTGACTCAATTTTTGTGTCGTTGAGCTGCGATCGTCGATCCGAATTCATCTGTGCGGTCGGATTTGTCATCTGAAGTGTGGATTTTCACCATCCTAGCCCTTGATCTTCTAGGTTTCCCCAGTCACTATCTGATGCTACGGATGCCTGATTAGGGCGATCTTGGAGTCGTTGAACTCCAATCGCCACCCTAATCACATCCATATGGTTGGATCTTTGATCCAAGGCCCCGATAAAATGTTTGCCCTATCCAAGCATATAAAAGGAGACAATTAACCTCCATTTTATTCAAACTACTCTAAATGCAAGATGATGCATGTTATGCAATATTTATATCATGAAATGCAATCCTATGCTTAAGAACATGTGTAAATAGACATTTTAAGTAGTGTAAATGTGTTTACATCACACAACCACCCTCTAGGAGGGAAGCTATGCACAACATCTACCACCGATATTCTCAGGGGATGGATCCATGCCCACCCATGTCTGATCTAGGGTTTAGAGGAAACTCTGGATCTGCCTACTCTAGTTGGGGGAACTCTGAACCCTCGTCTTCTGATTTTTCTGAGATTTCTTAAACCTGGGAGGACCTCAACGCCATCCAAAATGATCCTTTCACAAACACTTACAACCTTGGATGGCATAATCATCCAAAATTCACGTGGTCAGGGAACAATCAAAATCAAAGACCTCAACATCAGCCTCGACCATAAGTTTGTCGTCCTTATCAGTTGCCTCAGCCTTGGCCCAACCCAACTTATCAAACCGGGCCAACTCAAGAAGATCAAATGACTCTTATCCTTCAGACTTTGGCTGACATTCAGAAGACGAATGCAAGAACAGCACAATGATGAGATCATAGAGGTTTGCAATCAACTCCCCCAGATGGCAAATACCCACCAACCTGGTGCACTCCCTTCGCAACCTCTGGCCAATCCAAATAACGTGCCAAACCAGAGGCATGTTATGAATCTGACTCAGGGCTAGAGACTTTGACATTATACGTGGGTTACTAGCAGCAACCACCTCTTTTGACTACCCCAACCCAGAACTAGGCAGGACTGAATTCTGTTACCACCCGTAGTGGCAAAACAACTTAGGAATGACCTTACCCAAGCCACTCTTAGCCTGGTAGTTCAAACCCAAACCCTAGGTTTGTCATCTAGGATACCTCTATCCCAGATCAAAAACCTAGACCAATTCTGGAGGAACCTACAAAGGTTCCATTTCTCGAGGCCCTAACCAAGGGAAAGAAGAAAACCAAACCCATTGCTCTCGAGGAGGACCTGGTCAAGCTCTTTGAGCAAGTCCAAATAAACATCCCATTGATGATGCAATTTGCCACGTACCAGCTCACTCAAGATTCCTAAAAGATGTATGTACACCAAAGCATAAGTCGCGAACCAAAGGCGGGAGCCTAATCGTATTGTCGGAGCAAGCCAGCCCTGTCATTTTGAGTAAACTCCCGCATAAGGCAAAAGATTTCGGTACCCCTCTGATCTCCTGTACAATCGGTGATATTCAATTTGACCATGTATTATTGGATCTAGGACCCTCCATAAACCTAATACCTACATCCCTACTTGACCACCTTGAAGAATCTGAGCTTAAACCGACAGAGGCGACATTGCAATTGGCTGATCGATCTATTAAGTCACCAAAAAGAATTCTCGAGGATGTCATAGTTAGGGTACGTGATTTCTACTTCCTCGTGGACTTTATAGTTTTAGACATGGATGCTCCTAAGAACTTGAAGAACACATCGATCATTTTGGGGAGACCCTTTCTAGCCACAGCTAGGGCCAACATCAATTGTGAGGAGGGCCAAATTGAGTTAAAATTTTGGAGCAAGATACTAAGGATCGATATCTTTAAGGCCCAAGGAGGCATTAATTGTGGGTTATCGAACAAATTTGAGGGTTCGAATCCATGCTTGATGATCCAAGTGTCGAGGAAAGCTTGCTTATCTCTGATGATCAACCACAAGATGATCAAACCCCACACTTAGAGGGGCCTGAACCAGATTTAGAGATACCTTTATCTCCTGCCGTTGCTCCTGAACCTCACCCTGAACCACCTGCTGTTGCTGAAAATCCAGTCATGGAGACGAAACCTCTCCCTGACCATCTTAAATATGTCTTTTTGGGTTCTAATAAAAAATTTCCTGTGATTATCAATTCCCACCTCACCTCAGATCACGAAACACGTCTGATTTCTGTCCTCCAGCATCGGAGAGCCATTGGTTGGACTCTCGATGACCTGACTGGCATCAGCCCCTTATATTGCATGCATCACATCTACACTAAAGAGGGTGCACAACCATCCCATGAAATGCAGGGATGTTTGAATCCTAATCTGTAGGAGGTCATGAAAAAGGAGATCATCAAGTGGTTAGATGCAGGTATCATCTACCTGATCTCTGATAGTCATTGGGTGAGTCCAATCCAGGTTGTCCCCAAAAAGGTAGGACTTACCATGATCACGACTAAAACCAGTGAAACCATTCTAACCTGTATAGCAAACTTGTGGAGAGTCTGCATTGATTACAGAAGATTAAATGCCTCCACGAAGAAGGATCATTTCCCACTTACATTCATTGATTAGATACCCGAGAAACGAGCGGGAAATCATTTTTCTGCTTTTTGGATGGGTACTCTAGTTATAACCAAGTGGCATCCATCCCAAGGACCAAGAGAAGATTACCTTCACCAGCCCCTATGGGACATACACATTCCGTAGGATGCCTTTCGAACTCTGCAATGCACTTTCCACTTTTCAGAGGTGTATGCTTGCCATATTCTCAGATATGGTAGGTGAGTACCTTGAAGTCTTCATGGATGACTTCTCGACATTTAGGGAATCTTTTGATGATTACCTCCTGCACTTGGTCCAAATCCTCAAGTGTTGTATCGACGTGAGTCTGGTTCTTTCCTTAGAAAACAGCCACTTCATGGTACCTGAGGGAATTGTTCTGGGTCACCTCATCTCTGTAAAAGGCATCCAGGTTGATTGAACTAAGGTTAATTTGATTTCCAAACTACCTATGCCTAGCTCAGTCAAGGACATCTGTTCTTTTCTATGGCATGCCGAATTTTACTTCCATTTCATTCCTGATTTCTCGAAAATCACGTGCCCCCTGACTAATCTTCTCTCAAAGGATGCCCCTTTCAAAATTACTAAGGTGTGCACTCATGCATTTGAGAGCTTGTGTGATCGAGTTACTCAAGCATCAATCTTGCAATCCCTAGATTGGTCTCTACCCTTTGAGATCATGTGAGATGCATCTGACTATGTAGTGGGTGCGGTACTTGGGTAGAAAATAGACGGTAAACCCGTGGTCATCTACTACACTAGCAAGACACTTGATGAGGCTCAGCATAACTACATAGTTACTGAGAAAGAGTTGCAAGCTATAGTATTTGACCTCGAAAAATTTTGATCCTATCTTCTGGGTTCACGTGTCATCATTTACTTGGATCACACCGTAGTAAGGCACCTCTTCGCGAAGAAGGAAGCGAAACCTTGACTAATCTACTGAATCTTGCTGTTGCAAGAATTTGACCTCGAGATCCACGACATGGCAGGAAAATAGAATGTGGTAGCTGATCACTTGTCCCACCTTCCTTCTGATATCATCAACCCTTCTGGACCAACCACAGAACACTTTCCTGATGAGCACCTCCTGACTATCGGTGCAAGACTTCCCAGGTACACTGATTTGGTTAACTACTTGGTGTCACACCAGATCTCGTCTGATTGGCCGAAGGCCAAGAAGGACAAGTTGCTTTCTGATGCCAAGTACTACATCTGGGAAGAGTCGTACCTCTTTCGCATTGGTGCTAATCAGATTATCAGATGATGCATCTCGAAAGCAGAAATTCAGGACATTCTATCCTTCTGCCATGACCAGGTTTGCAGCAGACACTTCTCCCGACATAAAACCATAACTAAAGTCCTCCAGTGCTGCTTTTATTGGCCCACAATCTTCAAGGACTCATACAACTACTGTAAGGAATGCACTCGTTCCCATAGCATGGGCAACATGAGCCACCACAGTATGATGTGTTTACAGCTAATTCTTGTATGAAAAATCTTCGATATATGGGGGATTGATTTTATGGGACCCTTCCCTAAATCAGACGGCTTCGAATACATTCTCCTCACCATAGACTATGTGTCTAAATGGACTGAAGCAATCCCGACCCGAACCAATGATCATAAGGTGGTAATCAAGTTCATTCATCAGCACATCTTTTCTTAGTTCGGTGTCCCACGTGTCATTGTCTCTGATGAAGGGACCCATTTTACAAATGCACAGTTCAGATCCCTGATTACCAAGTACGGGGTGTCACACCGAATATCGACTCCTTATCACACCTAAACCAATGGATTGGATGAACTGTCTAATCAAGAGATCAAGAAAATTCTGTAGGTCATTGTTCGGCCTTACAGGAAGGACTGGTTGGCTAGACTTCCAAAAGCATTGTGGGCTTATAGGACTGCCCACAAGACCTAATTAGGTATGTCTCCGTTCAAATTGGTGTACTGGAAGGCATGTCACCTCCCCATCGAGATGAGTGATCAGTGGCTACTCATCATAGCTAAAAGGCCGAAATTAAGCTAGATACTAAGCAAAACAATATCAAATTAACACATAAAAAGGGTTAAGTGTGGGAATTAAGGAAAAGACCTAAAACTTTTAATGTGTGTTAAAATCTCCTAATTAGGTCACAAAAATGAGATATTCTGAAAACTAAAGAACAAATGATGATCCATGCATCAATTGAACACATAAACAAGTTTGAAAAGACAAATCAGAAGTAAAATCAATGTCTTAAATGTTCAATTAAGCACATGTAAAAATTTGAAAGCAATTGGACATCATTTAGGCCTAGAAATAAATAGATTACAATTAGGTCCTTCATGCACTACATTTCTACCCTTCAAAACTCCTTCTTGGACCTTTTTGCAAGCCGCAGGGACCCTTCTGTATGACTGCAGGGCCCTTCCGGTTATAGTTCTTCTCACTTTTGGACCTGCACGCTATTCTTCTACCCCTTCGTTTAAGGGTCTTCCTGCAAGTTTTCCCTCATTTCAGAGAGAAGCCTGTGTTCTTCACGCGCACTGTAGCGCACGAAGAACACAGCCATTCTCGACCGTCCATCGCACTTTTGATCTCGATCTACGGCTGGAATCAAATGGAACCTTCGCGTGATTCGGTGCGTGCGTTCACCTCTCTTCCCAGATCTCATCTGACGGTCAGATCTCTCTCTTGACTCGCCGCGCGCTCTACCCATCTCATCCTCACCGCCAGCCTGATTCTGATTAACCTCACCCTTGCGGTGATCTCAGTCACTGAGCTGCTATTTAAGCACCTCAGTGGTGTCGCGCGCAAGGGATTGCTCCCTCCTACATCTCTCAGCGATCAATTCTTCCACTCCAGTCTCTCCTCCTCATCTAGACCCTGATTTCACAGCCACCGGCTGTGGAATCATCGCCTGCTCTCGACCCTCCTCGTCGCTAAGGACCTCGCAGCACCTGAGGACGACCCTGTCTATGGCATTAGGAAGACTAACTCAATACCATTTGCTGTTTTGATCTGAAAGGATGCTTCTGATAAGTTTTTTTTCCTAATGAGTATTTGAGCTAAATTTACATGAGATTTTCGTGAGATTTAAACCCCTTTCAGATTTGGATTTCAACTCTGTAAATTGTAGTTTGTTTTGAATTCTATCTTACTCCCAGTTACACAGCAATATGCTGCATTTAGCAGCTACATTCCCCTCTTCTCTACATTCCCCTCTTCTCTAAGTTTCCCTCTTCTCTGTAGAATACTTCCCCCCCTCTTCAAGTGGACTAACTGCAGCAGCAGTTAGCCATTTGACAGTGGCTTAAGCCACTGCCACTGTAAATAACACTAAAACAGCACATTGTTCTCTTCTCCATCTCCTCTGACAGTAGCTGAAGCTGCTGCCTAAACTCAAATAAAAAAAAAATCAATCAACTCTAATTCCCTAACTTTATACAAAAGCCTAATGGCATAGACTTATTTTAAAACTATAAATACACCCATTCATAGTATTATAACTATAGCATATCAGTTAGATACATAGTTATACTGTAAATATGTATAAAACCTGTACAGAAATTCGTATACATATGTAATCTATGTAAAAATATGTATATATACTAATCTAGTATGTATGTATCTACTGATCTATGTATATATATATGTACAGATTTATATTTACTGATTTTGTAGCTAAGTTAATAGGTTAGAGCAATAATCAAGTAAATAAATCTATAAACTTGGGAATATATATATATATATATATATGTATATATTAAGTAATTTAAGTTAGTCAAAGTATAATTATACCTAGTATAACTTACTGTAACTTAGTTTTAATTATAAACTACACAGAATTGCTATTTTAGCCTAAATAAAACATAAATAAATTCGTAAAAATACAATAAAAATATGTATTAAATACTTAAGTATGTAAGTTAAAACTGTTTAAGGTCAATTAGACCATTTACTAATTATTTTATAAGTAATTAACTATTTAATCACCTAAATCAACCTGTATAATCAGCCTAGTTTAGCGAATTTATTTATATAGTAAATATATTTAAAATTCAAAATTAATTAATCAATTATGTATTATTATGTAAATATTTTATTTACCATATTTTATTTTATTTTTTTTTATAATTTATGGCCCCCAAATCGAGGGCCAAAAACGCGCACAGACGCAGCTGCGTCTGGTTTCCAGCGCAAGATGTGGCGCTGGAATAGCGCCACATCGTGCGCTGCAAACGAAACGCAGCTATATAAATAGAATTTATGCTATAGCTTAGTTAGTCGTCATGGCACCGGGCGCCCGAAACTTCACCTGTTCCGTCTGATCCGATAACCCGATTCTGATATGTGCTGAATACTGAATGCGTGATTCCTATGTGGGGCTGGGAGCCCGAGTGTGTGCGAACTTATTGAAGGCGTTGAGCTGAGGCCCTGCGCTGATACGAAAACGTAATTAAGCACCTAATCTGAGATTAGGGCGCGCTTAGTAGAGGTCTGGTCCCACCCTAAGGGTCTTGTGTATCCCTCGAAAAGCGCACCCGCTAATTAAACACATTTTACACTAAGGACTCTCCACCGCAGCCTCTGAAAGACTACACAGAACAAAATGAAAGGACAGACGACTTAAAAAAAAAAAAAGAGATAACACGAGATAACAACAGAAAAGACTCTGTACATATGTAAAATTAAACCCACATAATTACTAACAGAATAAAACGACACTATAAATGTCGCTAAAGACCTCAGTTTGCTTCTTTAGGTTGTATATAGTGTTTTCTGAGATTTAGCGACGTTTATATCTGTCACTAAAACTGATATATATGTCACTATAAATAAATGACTAGTAAGTTAAGTTTCTACACTATGGTATCCTAATGTAGTATGAACTAACATATTAGTGTTAATAGTATAACTTGTAAATACATAGTTTAGAGTATAATAATAGATTGTTTGATGCTTGTTCATAGTTAGCATTTTTGCAAGCACTTCTTAGTAACTAGGTAAATAAAACATTCATTCATTCTTTAAATGTAAAGTTTCTTTTTGAATAAGAAGACAATTTTGGAGATAATCAAAGAGTGACCGAATTAAATTCAATAAATTGCCTCCCAGAGAACGACCTGGAACAAAACCAGTAAAAATTAGATAAATAAGCAAATGATAATAATGGTTGTAATGACTGGAACTCACCCATACTCACCACTATACGACATCCTTAATGTTATATTATACACCCTATACTACAACGACATGATCAACAATTATTACCAACAAACATTTACAATCATTACAAAAATCATCACCTACCATAATTTTGGCGCCGCTGCCGGGGAGGCAACGCTCTTTGCATCAAAATTTTCTTTTCATTCTTTTGTATATAGAAATCATTCATTCATTCATTGTAATTGCTTTTATTTTCCATTGAATTAATTGTGTATACATTCCTTTATTCTTTTACTAATCATTTGTTTTTTCCACAGCACTTGAGGGGGAGTGTCGTCTTCCTGGTGGAGTCGCTGCGCTCCAGATCCGTCTTCCTGGTGGAGTTTTGCCTTGAAGTAGCTGTAGGATTTTAGTATTAGTTTTAGTATAGATAGTTTTAGGTTTATTGATTAGGAGCAATTGTTAGTCATAAGTTGTGAGAGCTTGTTCTCACACAATTTTTGTAATAATTCTGGACTATCTGGACTTTATTTCTTTATCTTCTTAATTTCTTTCCTTACTTTTGAATTGCATATAAAATTTTTCAGAAAAATCAAAAAAATCAAAAAAAAAAAAAAATCAAAAAGACCTCATACTTATCTAGCAGCAGCATAACCTCAAGCATCCATTTTTAGGATTGCATTTCATTCCTGCTAGATTTTAATTCAAGTCAAATCTGCATTAGAAGATTGCTGGAGTCAGGTACGCATTTCTTGCCTAACTCTAACTCCTGCCATATTTGCATTTGACTTAAAATTAAAGAAGACCACTACTTGTTCTGAATTTAGTAAAAAGTGAAACGAGCAGCATAGAAAACACATTTTAATCACTTCAATTAAATCAAAAAGGAGATAGCAAAATTGGGTGAAACCATGTTTGAGATTTTAATCGCCTTGTGTTGAATGTTATCGTGCACACAGCACGATCACTCAAGGCCACAATACACGGGTTTCTACCTCATCTTTCTGCAACCACAGGATCTGGATCCGCACGCTCAGTCTAATCCAGATTCCCAGTGGATTTTAGAGGTCTGCACTTCGCTAGGTTTATCTTAGGATACGTACAATTGCTTGAAACAATTGTTTGCGTATAACATACTTTGCGTAGCAGCCTCTAGGAAAAATTTTCTCCGATTCATTTCGATTGATTGGTCTTCTTGAATTGAGATTTTATTGGGATTCTTCTATTTATTGTGAACGTTAAAAATTTTTTTTCCATTGAGTTGGATCGAATTAGAGTAAACGGGAGAGAAAGAAAAAAAAAAAAAAAAACCAACTCAATGGAAGGTAGGAGATCCCAAAACCCAGAACTTGTACTCCCCTTGGGTACTGCTACCCAAGCTACTGCATCATCTTCTTTGCCTTCCACTTCTAATCCCTTACCTCCTGAGTCTCAAAATACTTTCCACAATCCCCCTCGCCAAGAGGATGATCTTGATTCTTCACACTTTGAGGATTTTGAAGAACTTCCTCCAGACTTAGTTGCACATCCTCTACCACAGCAACCACCTATCCCTAGGTTCCAACCTCCACCTTATCCTAATCATCCTAATCCACCCCCGGAGAGAGGACCTATGCCTCATCTTCAGCACCTTTTCGATACACAACTACAAATGAATACCTTAACCCAACAGGTGCAACAGCTTGCTCAAGCTGTAAATCTATTAGCTAACCCCCAACCACAACCACTTCAACCTAGAAATCCTCAGGCACCACCCCAACCCCGTAGACCTCAACTACGAGATTATTATAATCCCGCAGTTGCCCAACCAATGCCTGTGGTACGTTATCCCAATGGGGGTCGTGCTGCTGAACTGAAGCCGAACATTATAGCACTCATTCCTCACTTCCATGGACTTGCTTCTGAGGACCCTTTTCAGCATTTAGAGGAGCTGAAGAATCTTGCCCAAACTTTGGGTCCGCAAGGACATGATCAGCACACGCTTTTGATGAAAATGTTCTCCTTTTCATTAAAAGATAAGGCATCCTTTTGGTTTAGAACACTTGCACGGACTACACCTATAGATTCTTGGGCTTCTTTAGAACATGAGTTCTTAAAGAAGTACTTTCCTGTAGGCCGCACTAATGCCTTAAGGCGTGCCATCACCACCTTCACCTATAATTCAGGAGAAACTATGCACAAGGCTTGGGAGAGATTCCATGAGCTTTTGAGAAAATGTCCCCACCATGGTGTCCCACGCTGGCAACAGGTTCAGATCTTCTACCATGGGCTCCATGATGACACACGGAATTTTGTAGATGCCGCTTGTGGAGGCAATTTCCTGTGTCGGGACGAGGACTCAGCCTTTGAGCTCTTTGAAGGCATGGCCGAAAACTCTATTAATAATGCTTCAATGAGCGTGTTTAATAGAAAGTCCTCACATTCCCACTCACACACGGGGGTACATGAAGCCCAATCCAGTAGCAAAGACTTAGAGATAGTGGCTAGTCAACTGGATAAAGTGGGCTTAATCGAGAAGAAAGTAGATGAAGTATGGAAATTTCTCTCAAAACACCCATCTTCTTCTTCTCAGTCACCAGCACAAAACACTTCTTCTCAGTTTCCCACAGGGAGAGAAACTGTGAATAACCTTTCTGTGACACAAACTGCATTACCGGATTTTCCATTTCCATATCCTTCACCGGTTGGAGGAACCTTTGTTCCTCCCTTCACTGACTTCCCTGCACCTTCTGGAGCTTCGGAGGAGCTTCATGCCATTCACAATGATCCTTTCACACAAACCTATAACCCTGGATGGCGTAATCATCCAAATTTCTCATGGTCGGGAAATTCACAAAGACCTCCTTTTCAACAACCTTCTGCACCACCATTACACAACTCGATCCGAGCACCACCTCCACAATCACACGGATATCCACCGCGTACCTACCAGCAACCCCAACCCAGGCCCACCCAATACTCTCAATCTGGGCCTACACGAGATGACCAGTTGGGGTCTATCATGAAAGCTCTTGCTGATATGCAACAACAGAATATTGCTATGCAGCAGAGACAGGACGCGGCCTTAGCTGAGATGAGAGCCCAGCTATCACACTTGACGGAGTCCCGTCAACCACATTCACTCCCATCCCAAGCACAACCCAACCCTAGGAACATACCTGCTCAAAGGTATGTCCAACCTAGACCAGCACTGCAAAACCAAACACATGACATTTCACAAGCAGTGCACAACACTGAATTCTTCACTGACTCAAATTCTTCTCTTGCACAAACGCAACCACCTCTGCTACCTAACAATGATTTATCATCTACCTCTAGAGCTGAACTAAATGCCATAGTCACTAGGAGTGGTAAATGCACACTAGATCCACCTCTTCCAACACCTACCACTTCTAGTTCTGCTCCTCCACTTCCTACTTCTCCTCTACCTATAACTGAACCTCTCACAACTCCAATACCTTTTCCTGAAGCTTTAAAGAAGAAGGAGAAAGGAAAGAAAATGACCTGTGTGGCACCTGAGGAGGATTTGCTTAAGCTCTTTGAGCAAGTCCACATAAACATCCCCTTCTTGGATGCAATCCGCCACATCCCTCTTTACGCTAAGTTTTTAAAAGACCTATGTACACCTAAGCGTAAAGCAAGAATTCAAAAAGGGAGTAGTCCAATCATTCTCTCAGAACAAGCTAGTTCCATCATCTCTAGTACCCTCCCAACTAAGATGAAAGACCCAGGCACCCCTCTCTTATCCTGCATAATAGGTAACACCACATTCAATAGAGCACTACTTGACCTAGGTGCTTCCATCAATCTTATCCCAACCTCTCTACTGACACATTTTGAGGTTGGCAATTTGAAGCCAACCAAGGTGTCCCTGCAATTAGCTGACAGATCAGTTAAGACACCTCAGGGAGTGTTGGAAGATGTCATAGTGCGGGTCAAGGATTTTTACTTCCCTGTAGACTTTATAGTCCTTGACATGGAAGTACCTGAAGATATCCAGAATACACCTATCATTTTAGGAAGACCTTTCTTGGCTACGGCCAAGGCAAACATCAATTGTGAGGAGGGCCTTATAGAATTAAAGTTTGGAGATCAGAAAATAAAAATTGATATTTTTCAGGCCCAAAGAGGACCAACCTGTAGTTTAATTGAAGAAATCCTCTCCCTGGATTCATTGGATCAATTGGTTGAGGACACCTTGATCAATTCATTAAATTTAGAACCTCAACACTCTTTGGACTCTGACTTGACTTCCACTGAGATACCAAATTTAGAGACTGAGGACCTTCCTCCCATTCCATTAGTATCTCTAGGATCTCCTGAAACTTTCACACCTGCTCCTTCTGATCCTGTGCCTATTGAACTCAAACCTCTTCCTGACTCTCTCAAATATGTTTTCTTAGGACCTGATCAGACCTATCCGGTGATTGTTAACTCTTCCCTTTCTTCTGATCAAGAGTCACGACTCTTATCTGTCCTAAGAGCACATAGGCAGGCTATAGGATGGAGCCTTTCTGACCTTACTGGCATCAGTCCTTCTTATTGCACACATAGGATTTTCACTGAAGAAGGATCTAGACCTACTAGACAGCCCCAGCGTAGATTAAACCCTACATTACAAGAGGTGATAAAAAGTGAAATGATTAAATGGCTGGACAATGGAATTATCTACCCAATTTCTGACAGTAGATGGGTAAGTCCTGTTCAGGTTGTGCCAAAAAGGCCGGACTTACCATCATCACCACTGATTCTGGAGAAGTCATCCCTACACGCATTGCTAGTTCGTGGCGAGTATGTATAGATTACCGAAAACTCAACCAAGCCACGAAGAAAGATCATTTTCCTTTGCCCTTCATTGATCAAATACTGGAAAGAGTGGTAGGGAATAGATTTTTCTGCTTTTTGGATGGCTATTCGGGATATAATCAGGTGGCAATTCACCCCGATGATCAGGAGAAAACGACATTCACCTGCACCTACGGAACCTTTGCATTCCGTAGGATGCCTTTTGGATTGTGCAACGCACCTGCTACATTCCAGTGGTGTATGTTTGCAATCTTTTCTGACTTAGTAGGCGATTGTTTAGAAGTCTTCATGGATGACTTCTCGGTCTTCGGGAGCACATTTGATGCATGTCTAGACCACCTGACCAAGGTCCTGCAAAGATGCATTAATGTGAATCTGGTACTTTCCTAGGAGAAATCTCATTTCATGGTAAATGAAGGACTTGTATTAGGTCACCTTATTTCTGAGAGAGGAATTGAGGTTGACCGCGCGAAGGTAAAGTTGATTTCTGATTTACCACTACCTTCGTCGGTTAAGCAAATTCGATCTTTCCTCGGGCATGTTGGTTTTTATCGCCGCTTTATAGCGGATTTCTCGAAAATAGCCCGACCTCTCACTACTCTCCTCTCTAAAGACGTAGACTTCCAGATCTCTGACGATTGTGTTCGTGCCTATACGACACTTCGTGATCTGATTACCAAGGCACCCATACTGCAACCCCCGAATTGGTCTCACCCTTTTGAGATCATGTGTGATGCCTCTAATTATGCAGTAGGAGCTGTCCTTGGTCAAAAATTGGACGGGAAACCCACAGTCATCTATTACGCTAGCTAGACCTTAGATGAAGCTCAGAGGAATTACACCGTCACGGAAAAGGAACTGCTAGCTGTAGTATATGCACTGGAAAAATTCAGACCTTATCTTTTAGGTTCCCACATTATAGTCTACACTGACCACACGGCAGTTTGATATCTTCTCGCCAAGAAGGATGCGAAATCTCGTCTGATTAGATGGATCCTACTTTTACAGGAATTTGATTTAGAGATTCGTGATAAGGCTGGAAAGCAGAATGTGGTAGCTGACCACTTATCCCGCCTTCCTTCTGAAGCGATTTCTCCTTCTTTACCCATCTCTGACCACTTCCCTGACGAGCAATTGCTGGTCATTCATTCTGATCTTCCTTGGTATGCTGACATTGTCAACTACCTGGCTTCTGGACTCATCCCCACTAATTGGGTCCGACATCAAAAAGACAGACTTAGATCCGAGGCCAAGCACTATTACTGGGAAGAACCCTGGCTTTTCAAGCATTGTAAAGACCAGATCTTTAGGAAGTGCGTCCCTGATAAGGAGATTAGAAGCATCTTATCATTCTGCCACGACCAGGCGTGCGGCGGTCACTTCTCTGGCAAAAAGACCGCTGCAAAGATTTTGCAGAGTGGTTTCTATTGGCCCACAATCTTCAAGGATGCACACGAATATAGCAGGGCATGTTCACGCTGTCAGTCTCTTGGTAGTATTGGCCGCCGAGACATGATGCCCTTGAATCCGATCATGGTGTGCGAAATCTTTGACATTTGGGGCATTGACTTCATGGGACCTTTTCCTAAATCTTATGGCTTCGAGTACATATTGTTGGCAGTTGAGTATGTTTCAAAATGGATTGAAGCCATCCCCTCAAGGACTAATGATCATAGAGTTGTGACACAATTTGTTCAAGATTTCATCTTCTCTAGATTCGGGGTACCTAAAGCCATCATTAGTGATGGAGGGTCTCATTTTAGAAACACACATTTTCAGTCCCTACTGCAAAAGTATGGGGTGTCACATAGGATTGCTACATCTTATCACCCTCAAACCAATGGACTTGCTGAATTATCTAATCGGGAGATCAAAAAGATTTTACAGACTACCATCCGACCTGATAGAAAGGATTGGTCTTCCCGCCTTTCTGATGCGTTGTGGGCATATAGGACAGCCCATAAAACCCCTTTAGGCATGTCTCCTTATAGACTTGTGTACGGGAAACACTGTCATCTTCCTGTCGAATTAGAGCACAAAGCCTATTGGGCCATCAGAAAGTGTAACTTAGACTTAGAGAAGGCCGGTGATCTTAGGAAATTACAAATGTCTGAGCTCGATGAATTAAGGAATGAATCTTATGAAAGCTCAAGGATGTATAAGGACAAACTTAAGGCCTTCCATGACCGTCACATTCTTAGGAAATCTTTTCACCCTGGTAAAAAAGTCCTTCTCTTCGACTCTAGACTGAAACTCTTTCCTGGGAAGTTAAGATCAAAATGGATTGGACCTTTCAAAATCTTGAGATTATTTGATAATGGAGCCGTTGAGATCACTGAACTTGACAAATCTGAACCCTTTATTGTTAATGGACAAAGACTGAAACCTTTCATTGAGCCGCATGATCTCAGACTTGTCAATTCCACCATTTCGCTCCTACATTTTGAGCTACCAAACTAAGTTTTCGCCTAGCTGACGGCGTTAAACTTAGCAAACACCTACCCTTGTATATAGCTGTTTTACACCTTTCTTACTCTTGCCTTTATTTGCATATAGTGTCTACCCTTGCATTCTGAGCATACATTCATTGACACACATGTCATGCATTTCACTTCCTAGCCCGACTGTTCACTCTGATCCTAGATCAGACTTAAAATCGTCCGCACAGAGATTGTATCTCCTCATTCCGACTTCCTTTCATCACCTAGTCTAGGATAGTGAAAAGCAGAGCATGCAATTGCATCCACCCTTTCATTCAACGAGGACATTGAAACATTTAAGCATGGGGCGATGTAAATGGTAAACCATTTAAACCAAAATGCAATTGCAGACACAACTATAGTACATATAGTATTATCAAAAAAAAATTATATACTTCAAAAAATTGAAAAATTTTGAAAAAATTTTTGAAAAAAAATTACAAAGCTAAAAATACAAAAAAATAACAAATCAGAAAAATTCCAAAAATACAATAAGGGACATGTACTTCATCATCAAAGGAGGACATTCATTTCAAGAGGGGAGGAAGAGAAAGAAAAAGAAAAAGAAAGAAAAGATAAGTGATCTTATAGCTGAAATAAAAAAATAATAACAAAATAATAATAGAATAAGTGTCTATGGACATTCAACCGTTACTGGTTTGACCTGCCGGGCCATAGAAGCTTGGTACAAGCTTAGGCTTAATACACTTCGAGCCTTGACAAGATAGACCACAGTCTCTCCTAACTTTAGGATAATTCTTGTACCTGAGTCACCAGTACAGGATTCGTTGGTTTGCTTTGACTTAGGAGTCTAAGTAACCTTGGCTTACACTACACAGTGTCAGGAAAGACCACTTGAACCTAAGCCTCAACCCTTGTGTTCATTAGGGAAGGTGGAGTCCTTACCTGTGCGTGCAAGTAGACTCTTTGTCCTAATCTTTAGTTTTGTGTCTAGGAGAAGCTCTTTCCACAAAAGAAATCCACCCACCAAATACAGTGCGCTCTACCAAATAAGTTTCGGAGACATACTGTTCAAAAAAAAAAAAAAAAAAAAAAAAAAAGGGGTCAAGTATGTTCTCCAAAAAGTCTGAAAAACTACTCTTCCACCAAAAATGTTTTCAGGGTTCAAAACAATACCCTGTTTATCCAAGAAAAAAAGAAAAAAAAAAAAGAAAAAAATCTTCTCTGAGCCACAAATACAATAAGGGTTGTGATTGAATACCATCAATTTTTGAGAGTCATCCGAAAACATGAGCTGAAGTTAGGACCAACCTGGACTTAAAAAGAAGTGAAACCCCGGGAATGAGCCTTAGAATTCACCTGGTTAGTCCTGACTTATCACAAAGCACAGCCATAACTTCATAGCATTCTGAGTCTCTGTAAAAACCCCCTGAGTCCTGGAATTCAACTTAAGGTTTAAATTTCAAGAATCCTTGTTGGTTGAGAGATGGTCTATGTCATTTAAGCCTCGAGTTCTGGTAGGTTATCCTCAGTAACCAGGTTCTCACAATGTCCAAAAACACAGTTGGTTTATTGAAAAAATTTTTTCAGCTTAAAGATCATCATAAAACACTTAAAAATTTTTGAGAAAGAAAAAAAAGATATCTTTACACACTTACCTTGCTGATACTTAAATTGCCTTACACTTCAATAGATTGTTTGCTAAGGGACTAGCAAAACGTAAGCATGGGGGTATGATGAGTGGCTACTCATCATAGCTAAAAGGCCGAAATTAAGCTAGATACTAAGCAAAACAATATCAAATTAACACATAAAAAGGGTTAAGTGTGGGAATTAAAGAAAAGACCTAAAACTTTTAATGTGTGTTAAAATCTCCTAATTAGGTCACAAAAATGAGATATTCTGAAAACTAAAGAACAAATGATGATCCATGCATCAATTGAACACATAAACAAGTTTGAAAAGACAAATCAGAAGTAAAATCAATGTCTTAAATGTTCAATTAAGCACATGTAAAAATTTGAAAGCAATTGGACATCATTTAGGCCTAGAAATAAATAGATTACAATTAGGTCCTTCATGCACTACATTTCTACCCTTCAAAACTCCTTCTTGGACCTTTTTGCAAGCCGCAGGGACCCTTCTGTATGACTGCAGGGCCCTTCCGGTTATAGTTCTTCTCACTTTTGGACCTGCACGCTATTCTTCTACCCCTTCGTTTAAGGGTCTTCCTGCAAGTTTTCCCTCATTTCAGAGAGAAGCCTGTGTTCTTCACGCGCACTGTAGCGCGCGAAGAACACAGCCATTCTCGACCGTCCATCGCACTTTTGATCTCGATCTACGGCTGGAATCAAATGGAACCTTCGTGCGATTCGGTGCGTGCGTTCACCTCTCTTCCCAGATCTCATCTGACGGTCAGATCTCTCTCTTGACTCGCCGCGCGCTCTACCCATCTCATCCTCACCGCCGGCCTGATTCTGATTAACCTCACCCTTGCGGTGATCTCAGTCACTGAGCTGCTATTTAAGCACCTCAGTGGTGTCGCGCGCAAGGGATCGCTCCCTCCTACATCTCTCAGCGATCAATTCTTCCACTCCAGTCTCTCCTCCTCATCTAGACCCTGATTTCACAGCCACCGGCTGTGGAATCATCGCCTGCTCTCAACCCTCCTCGTCGCTAAGGACCTCGTAGCACCTGAGGACGACCCTGGAGTCTCACTAGCAGACTCTTCCCTCTGCTGGAGTCACCCTCCTCCTTTCTTCCTCCTTAGCCGCCGGCTAAGGACCCATAGGTCCCATTCTTCCTTTTAGTTTAGTTTTTAATTCTGCACAAGTAGTTGTAGATTTAGTTTGCAGTAGTTTAGAATAGATTTAGTTTCAATTGTTAGTGTTTAATGTTAGCTGTAGTTAGATTAGTCTTAGGAGTAGAATTAGTATTAGATCCCCTCCCTCACCTCCTCCGATCAGTCCGGATCAGAGGGGAAGAATCATCTGTTCACTGTTCAATTTATCTCCCTCTTCATGTTTTGTTTTTCCCATCATCCAGATTCTGATTCTTGTTTTTTTTCTTTTAACGACGAATTTTTCACCAATCACCCACACATCCTGACCCAATTTCAGATCTGATGGCGCACTGCCTCAGATCTGAGAGTGGCGTCACAAGCACCATTTGGGGCTTCTCACTCACTCCATTTGTTTCACAAAAGCCCCTCTGTTTTAAATGGATTGCCTCAGTTTGTCAGAGAACTTTTGATCTGGATTTTAAAGGATTTTTACTCTCTGAAATGTTTTGACAGATCTGACAAATTGAAAGGATTTTTGGTTTTCATTGTAGGCAAGGATTCTGAGAAGTTCTCTGGTGACAGAGAACCAATCAGAAGAGCCTTTCATGATTCTGTTTATACTTTGTTTTGAATGCATTCGCCAGCTTCCATTAAATTTCCTTAATGCATTCTTAGTCTCTTTTTGCTATTTCAGAACTGCCATGCACTATTTGTGTTGATGATCATTTCTGAATGGTGATTCTCTAACCTAAGGAGTTTTCCATACTCCTTAAGGTTGCAAGAAACTGGGATTGTGTTTCTTTGGTTTTAATTGATTGAGCTAAGTCTTCCTTCATGCTGTCTATGGCATTAGGAAGACTAACTCAATACCATTTGCTGTTTTGATCTGAAAGGATGCTTCTGATAAGTTTTTTTTCCTAATGAGTATTTGAGCTAAATTTACATGAGATTTTCGTGAGATTTAAACCCCTTTCATATTTGGATTTCAACTCTGTAAATTGTAGTTTGTTTTGAATTCTATCTTACTCCCAGTTACACAGCAATATGCTGCATTTAGCAGCTACATTCCCCTCTTCTCTACATTCCCCTCTTCTCTAAGTTTCCCTCTTCTCTGTAGAATACTTCCCCCCCTCTTCAAGTGGACTAACTGCAGCAGCAGTTAGCCATTTGACAGTGGCTTAAGCCACTGCCACTGTAAATAACACTAAAACAGCACATTGTTCTCTTCTCCATCTCCTCTGACAGTAGCTGAAGCTGCTGCCTAAACTCAAATAAAAAAAAAATCAATCAACTCTAATTCCCTAACTTTATACAAAAGCCTAATGGCATAGACTTATTTTAAAACTATAAATACACCCATTCATAGTATTATAACTATAGCATATCAGTTAGATACATAGTTATACTGTAAATATGTATAAAACCTGTACAGAAATTCGTATACATATGTAATCTATGTAAAAATATGTATATATACTAATCTAGTATGTATGTATCTACTGATCTATGTATATATATATGTACAGATTTATATTTACTGATTTAGTAGCTAAGTTAATAGGTTAGAGCAATAATCAAGTAAATAAATCTATAAACTTGGGAATATATATATATATGTATATATTAAGTAATTTAAGTTAGTCAAAGTATAATTATACCTAGTATAACTTACTGTAACTTAGTTTTAATTATAAACTACACAGAATTGCTATTTTAGCCTAAATAAAACATAAATAAATTCGTAAAAATACAATAAAAATATGTATTAAATACTTAAGTATGTAAGTTAAAACTGTTTAAGGTCAATTAGACCATTTACTAATTATTTTATAAGTAATTAACTATTTAATCACCTAAATCAACCTGTATAATCAACCTAGTTTAGCGAATTTATTTATATAGTAAATATATTTAAAATTCAAAATTAATTAATCAATTATGTATTATTATGTAAATATTTTATTTACCATATTTTATTTTATTTTTTTTTATAATTTATGGCCCCCAAATCGAGGGCCAAAAACGCGCACAGACGCAGCTGCGTCTGGTTTCCAGCGCAAGATGTGGCGCTGGAATAGCGCCACATCGTGCGCTGCAAACGAAACGCAGCTATATAAATAGAATTTATGCTATACCTTAGTTAGTCGTCATGGCGCCGGGCGCCCGAAACTTCACCTGTTCCGTCTGATCCGATAACCCGATTCTGATATGTGCTGAATACTGAATGCGTGATTCCTATGTGGGGCTGGGAGCCCGAGTGTGTGCGAACTTATTGAAGGCGTTGGGCTGAGGCCCTGCGCTGATACGAAAACGTAATTAAGCACCTAATCTGAGATTAGGGCGCGCTTAGTAGAGGTCTGGTCCCACCCTAAGGGTGCTGTGTATCCCTCGAAAAGCGCACCCGCTAATTAAACACATTTTACACTAAGGACTCTCCACCGTAGCCTCTGAAAGACTACACAGAACAAAATGAAAGGACAGACGACTTAAAAAAAAAAAAAGAGATAACACGAGATAACAACAGAAAAGACTCTGTACATATGTAAAATTAAACCCACATAATTACTAACAGAATAAAACGACACTATAAATGTCGCTAAAGACCTCAGTTTGCTTCTTTAGGTTGTATATAGTGTTTTCTGAGATTTAGCGACGTTTATATCTGTCACTAAAACTGATATATATGTCACTATAAATAAATGACTAGTAAGTTAAGTTTTTACACTATGGTATCCTAATGTAGTATGAACTAACATATTAGTGTTAATAGTATAACTTGTAAATACATAGTTTAGAGTATAATAATAGATTGTTTGATGCTTGTTCATAGTTAGCATTTTTGCAAGCACTTCTTAGTAACTAGGTAAATAAAACATTCATTCATTCTTTAAATGTAAAGTTTCTTTTTGAATAAGAAGACAATTTTGGAGATAATCAAAGAGTGACCGAATTAAATTCAATAAATTGCCTCCCAGAGAACGACCTGGAACAAAACCAGTAAAAATTAGATAAATAAGCAAATGATAATAATGGTTGTAATGACTGGAACTCACCCATACTCACCACTATACGACATCCTTAATGTTATATTATACACCCTATACTACAACGACATGATCAACAATTATTACCAACAAACATTTACAATCATTACAAAAATCATCACCTACCAATGAGGCACAAAGCCTATTGGACAGTACGGAAGTGTAATCTAGATCTGCTTAAGGCCAGAACCCACCGTCAGCTTCAAATGAGTAAGATCAAGGAATTATGCAATGATGCGTACGAGAGCTCACGAATTTACAAAGAGTGCGTGAAGGCTTTTCATGACAAACACATATCTAGAGAAACTTTCCATCTTGACTAGAAGGTCCTACTCTTTATTGCCAAGCTAAAACTTTTCCCAAGCAATCACGGATCTAAATGGTTTGGACCATTCTTGGTGAGACGAATCTTTGGAAATGGAGCCGTCAAATCGGTCAACCCAACCTTGATTCTAAACCTTTCATTGTGAATGGCTAGCGACACAAGCCATTCATTGAACTCACTGATATGAACCTGGCTGAGGTATCTTTTGATGTCCAATCTCCCTGAGCTTATTGCTCCTGGCCAATGGCGTTAAACTCAGCACTCAACGGGAGGCAACCCGTCATCTTTGGAAAACTCAAAACCCTTTTGACACATCTCATTGAGGAAATCATATTGCACTTTAGGGTTCATTCATTAGAACAGCGACTCCACCTTTGATACTCATACTAGAGCTTAAAATCATCTGCAATAGTCATCCTGACTCGTCCACCCACCCTTTGAACCTATTCTATTGTACGATCTAAACTAAACACGAACCCACCTAATTTACAATGAGGACATTGCAAATCATAGGCATGGGGTGGTATTAAAGTGCAAAATGCCGTGAGAATCAATTCACAAAAAGGGTTTCATCAAGAAAAAATTATATATGAAAAAAAAAAGAAAAAAAATGAAGGTTGAGGAAAAAGGAGAGCTATTTTTGAGAAAAATGAGAAAAGGAGGGAAGAAAAATTGAAAAGAGAAAAAAGGAGCAAAACGTTAAAGAAAGAAATTCAGTCCCTTCAATGTAATATGGAACTTACCTAACTCTAGGTTGGATTGAATGATGAATTAAGACCTGGAAGGCTAAAACATAAGAGATTAATGGCAAATATCGACCTTAGGCCTCTTGGGTCTGAATGGATTTAAACACTCATGTACTTATCAAGATCCAGTTTAGTCTCAAGAGGTTGGCGAAAATGAAAAGCTTATGTATTAGGTCTAAGGCTTAGCAAGTATTCGGCCTCATTAACTGACCCCTGATTTGCTGGACTCAATAACTTAAGCACACTAAATCACACACAGTCTGGTTCAATGTGCTTAAATATAAAATCATGCCAAAGGGCATCTAATCTATTCTGAAAATGGTCCTAAGAACTATAATAGGAGTAGCTCGAAAACACAAGTTGATTTGGATGAGTTCCTGGCATGGAGAGGCGGGAAATTCCCCTCGAAGATGCGCAATAACATATCATCTCCTGGATGCTTGTCTCCTAGGATATCTAAACATCCTACTAGGGGCATGTAAGCACCTTGTGCTAGTTCAAATGCCATGGGCAAAATTATCCCTAAATCTCGATTACCAGGGTCTTCATTTACCTACAGAATGACATGGGTGGCACTATCTCGAAGTGTCGAAAGCCAGGGTTCTGGGGGTTGCCATGGGTGGTGTTATCTCGAAGCATCGATTGCCAGGGACCCTACAAGGATTGATGGTGTGGACAAGGAATCCGATACAGACTGTGTTTAGGGTCAATCCGAAGATGGATCTAAGGAAAAATATAATGAAAAGAAAAAGAGAGAGAAAGCTCTCCATAAATCAAAACCTCCTTCTATATCTCTCTCTTACAAAATGCACTAGCAAACTGAACTTGGACTGACCATGTTTCAAGCACAAGTGCTTTATTCACTGGGTCCAATGAATCTTAGGTTAGTTCCTGTAGGCCTTAGAAACCTTCAAGGTAGACTGAGGCGAAAGGTGGTCAGGTGTGGATCTGGGTAGGTACTTGAGTACCTCTAGGCCTATTATTATATTAAGATCTAATTCCAAGAGATGAAGCTTAGAAGGGCATCTTGACGGTTACATCCGACTTAGATAACTTGTTTGATTCATAGAATTTTGCTAAGGGACTAGAAAAAGCTAGGCATCGGGGTAAGATGGGAATACCATCATGAGGCACAACTAGCTCAATTTGATTTGATAAAGTCAATAAAAGCTCCTACATATCATTCAGAAGGCCTCTTGAGTAGGATGAGCTATTTTGAGAAGAAAGTATGAAAACAGGGTTATTTCTACAATTTTACCATCTTATCAAAAATACAAAATAACCACGGGGTATGCCAGGGGTTTATCAAATGGGCTTATTAAATGGGTCATTAATGCCTAATAAGTGGGTTTATCCGGACAAAAATGGGTTTTCACGCATTTCAAGAATTAATGGACATCTAAAACCCTAAAAACAAACCTACTTAATTAACTAAGGTTCTGGTCAGGATAAAATTCATCTAAATCATCTAAAAATCATAAAAAAAAAATCTCTAGTGTTTAGCATCCTTGATTTGACCATCTGAACTCGTATTGGCCTGAAATAATCTCAGACAGACTATTGCCCTAATTTGGGTTTTTGCATGAATTACCTAGTCAAACTAGGTCAAAACCAAAATCCAACTTCACCATTGGATTCCCTAGGTCCAAATGAGGTTTGTATCAAAATTTGGGCCTAATTAGAGGTCATCTTAACCTAGTTTGCATTGCAGTCTTGTCTGATTCTTTCTATTTCACAAGTGCCCCTAGCTTTTGAAATTCATTACAAAATGGCCCCTATCTTTGTTGTCCTCTTCACCAAAAGGCCTCACCGCCTCCATGAACATAGAAATCCTATTCCTAGAACTCCGGTGAACTTCAATCAGAGCTTTCTCCCTGATTTCATGATCAATCTCTTCTAAATTTTGAAGAAAGATTCCTAAGAGATTTCTCAATGATTTGAATCTAATTATGGGCTCCATCTCTTTCCCAATCTCTCATGCGAATGCATGGGAGAAGTGGGTTTCCTACTCCGATGAACTTACCAAGCTCTGAAGCTTGGTTTCTAAGCTTCTAGAATCCCTCGAGACTTATGTAAAGACCCCAAAGGACAAATCGTCCTCTCTAAGCACATTTTCGGCCTAAATCCCTCTATTTCCTCCCTCGTCTCCAGCTAAAAAGCTCCACAACATTCGACAACTTTCTCCGACCACCCTTGTCGTCCACTCGAAATATCGGCAGTGGATTCTCGTTTCTCTCCCTCTTCCGCGTCGCGCCATACCAGTCGGTGCCCTAATCCTCGTCATCGCCACCGCTTCTACACCATCAAAGTTGCCTTTTTCTCCGATTCTATCCATACTAGACTTGAAGTCACTTCTCCTCCCTGTCATTCACTACCTACTCATATCAACTCCCTAACTCTGCTACTTCACAACTCTGTCTTCGTCACTCTGAGTTGACCACCGCATCACCTTCTGCAACTTCATCTTCCTCCACTCTGGCAACCACTGTGGCAAGGTCTCCCGCATGCTCCACCACCCCAAACACCTCGCCAACCACCTCATAAGCTTCGCTGCTCCACGCCAACCAAAACCCCTCAAGCAATTAAGGGGATTAGTCACTCAACACCTCCACCCCACACCACCCTCACCGCACCAGCTTCATGAGATTGCTAGACCTCCACACACACCCTTACGCGACGCCACAACCACCATCGCACTCGTCGACATTTGGCGATCCTTTGAGCTTTTCTGACAAGTCTAAGAGGCTGTATTTTGCATTTCAAGAATACGCCGAAGCTCCATCATCGCCACCATCATCTCCAGCTTCGGTTGCACTTTTCCAGCCATGTTCTTCGTCATTACCACTCCCAAGTGGTGCGGTCCAATCCTAAGAAGCCTTCCAAGTCTCCAATTGTAGCAGCAAGTGTCGTCCTCAACTCCAATAAGAAGCACATCAGTTGCAGTGACCACACGAAGAAGACGTGGGACATTAGTCCCACATTGTGAATTGAGGCACCTCCAACAGCACATATAGGCAAAAAGTGATGAGGGCTTATCGCCTTCAAGTCACTGGGGTTAAGTCCCTACCATGCCCTCGCACACGCAGTGCCTCACGCACTCGCTCACGCACTCGCCCGTGCTCATGCCACACGGGTCTGGGTTTTGATCTAATTGCCTGGTTACCCAGGTCTGGTCTGGTTTGCACAATCCAAGATAGAAGAGAAAGCGAGAGAGGGGGGGTTTTGCCCTCTACTGCTCTTTACACTTAGAGAAATCTGAAGAGGCCTTCGCCTCTGTTGGTGCTGTGCTATGCCTGTGCCTCTCCCTGAGACCTGAAGGAAAAAGAGCTGGTTCTAAGACACTGTAGCACTTAAGTTGATGTGGCATTTGGTTGATTGATACTATTGCATTATTAAAGTAGAATTGTAATAGTGTAATTTGGTGATTCAAATCACTAATTTACCCTAATCTTTCTACCACATTGTTTCTTGAATCAATATTTATATCATTTATGCTTGAAATTGCTATTACCTTGTTATATTCTTGCTTACAATTGTGTTGAGATAAATTGCCATATTGCCCCCTGTGTTCGACGTCGGATTTCTTTCGAGCTATAACTTTTAAATGTTTTAAGCGATTTATTGGCTATACTACAGTGCATTACTTTTAAAACACCAATGCAGCATGTTAACAGTCATTGTAGCATGCATGCAAGTACACAATCACTTTTGAATTTATAGTCCTAGATAGCAGTGGTATCTAGGGTCGTCCAAGGAGGCAAGTTTGCACTTTTAAACACTCTCGCTTGAAAACAAGAAATCAACTTTGGTTTTGTGAATTTTTGAATATCATAATTTTTTGGAATTTTGAAATACGGGCAATTGAATGATAAAATACAAAAGAAGACTACACAAGAATTACTAAAGCTAAAACCTAAGTGACAAGAAAACCCTATCGCTAAGCTCACCCTAGGTGCATGAAGGCCCAGGGTAATTAGAGAGAGGGTGTGAGTGCACTATGGTAAAAAGCAATAAAATGCAATAAAAGATTATGGAAAGGAAACTTTGATTAAGGAGAAAATTATTTTACAAAACTCACTAGTAGAGGAATGCTTCTACTATAGGAATGAAAATACAAAAAATGAAACCACAATCCTCTTGGTGATGTTGGTGAAGAAGAGAAGATCCTTGCTCCAAGCTCAGTTGCTCCTGTGCTTGAAAAGGATTTCTCCTAATCCTTTTCTTGAAGTGCTCCTCCAAATGTGTGTCTTGCTTGGCAAGCCCTTAATGGGTGTGCCCTATCTCCTAAAAGAGTGGAAGGATTCCACTCTATAACCTCTTCCTAGGGTGGATGTGAACCACCCTAAAGAACCTCCTCTAGACATCCTCCTTTCCTGGCTGGACCTTTGGTTAGCGTGGGCACAAGGGAGAAGGGAAGAGGGGAAGGCACTAAGGAGACAGTGTGTCCCCTTAATCTTCTTCTTCTTCTTCTTCTTCTCTTGGCCATGGGATATGGTGGAGTGAAGGTGGGAATATATGAGAATAATGAAGCCAAAGGTGAATCTAATAGTGGTGGTTATTGGCCTTTGTATAGAAGGGTTAATGGGGTACGTATGGTTAAGGAAGGGATGGCTAAGATGGCTCAAGGGGGGTGGTTAAGGGATCCTAGGGCTAGGATTGTTGGTGTCAAAGTGAGGGGATTCTTTGATGGTTGGTGCCATCTCTTGTAGGAACTAGGGTTAAGGGTTGGTGTGATGTGTTGTAGTGTTAGGATGAAGTTGTAGGGTGAAAGTTGTGGGTTGGAGGGCTAGGATTTATTGGCACCACATGAGGGGGTGTGTTAGGTGGTGGTTTAGGTGTGGTTAGGTTAAGGTTGGCACCAACTCTAACTTATGGAAGTTGGCACCAAAAGGGAAGGCTAGGATTTGGTCATAGGGTTAGGTGTAGGGTTAGGATTGTGGTAGATGTTGGCGCCAACTTGTAGGGATGTGGGTAGGGTTTTGGCGTAAACATATAGTCATGGTTATTGGGTGGTTAAGGTGGTGAAGGGATTGGTTAAGGTTGGCACCAAAAAGGGTTTCTAGAATAGGGTTAGGTTGATGGTGGAGATGGCCTTATGGTAATAGGTGTAGGGTGTTGATGGGGGTTAAAATTGGAGCCAACTTTGGAGAGGTGTGAGGGATTTCTTGGCACCAACTCAAGCGAGGTTAAGGGTGGTGGTTATGGGAGGAAAGGGTGCCATGGTTGGAGCCAAAATGAAGAGGTGCTTGGGGTGTATTTTGGTGCCAACAATTCTAGTTTAGGGTTGAGTTGGGATAGGGTTATGGTTGGGTGAAGTGAGGAGGGTGGATGGCCATAGAGTGGAGGAGGTGTTTAGCCTAGTTAAGCTAGCTTAGCTAGTAGGGTAGTAGTGGAGGGAGTTAAGGTTTTGAGAAGAGGAGCTGAGGAAGAGCTGTCTGGATCTGCATTGGAGATGGTGACTTCTGAAGAGAACTGCAAGGAGCTACCATAGCTGGCTTAGCTGAAATCAGCTGAGGTGAGCTGGGTCTTTTCTTCCCGAAGATTACTTAGCTAGCTTAGCTCAACTAAGTTGAGTTGAGTTGAGTCTCCAGGTGCTGGACTTGAGTTGGCTTAAGCTAGTTGAGGTCATCTTCAGCTGACTAGAGCTGAGTGGCACTGGAAAGAGCTAGACTTAAGTTGTAATGAACTCCTGTCAACTAGGTTGAGGTAGCTTAAGCTCCCAGGGAATTGATTGGAGCTAAGATGAGCTAGACTCAACTAAGTTGAGCTGGATCTAAGCTGACTTAAGCTAAGTTGAGCTACCTTGAGCTACCATCTAGCTAAGATGAGCAAAATGGAGCTTGAGAGAGCTAAACCTAACCCAAATGAGTTGGTATCCAGCTATGATGAGCTAGATTTAGCTAGGGTCCAGCTGAATTAAGCTTCATCTTCACCAGTTGCATTCTTGAATGTTAGGGTTTTACAAATCTGGCTATCTATTCATCCCTAACACTCAAATGAACATGTCAAAAACACAACAATTCATGTAATGCATGCCTAACCTAAGTGATGCCTAAATGCAACCCAGAAACCTACTTGTGGAGTTAAAATCCTAAGTGCTATATTTGTTTTAGGGCATAAGGATGATGATAAACTGGCATTTATCAGCGACTCCGGTAGCACACTTTGAAGCTCAATGGACGTGGAAGTGTGCGACCAAGAAGCTGGGAAGAGACACCTTTGTAATGGAGGTCCGTAGGCCTCTTTATAGTGGAAGAGAGGGAGCAAAAATAGGCATAGAACCATTAGCGATAGCTAGAACATCGTTGTAGCTCCGCTGTAACTGTTGGTATAACCTAGCTCATGCACTCGCTAGCCAACGTGCTTGAACAGTGGTTGAATGTCCATGATCTGTGTGCTCGCACTGGCAGCCATCCAATCAGTGATCGATGGTCGACATCACATGTAACCACATGCTCAAAATAGCACCTTAGGCACGCGTTCGATGGCGTGTGCGATGAGACATTGGATCGTGTGCCACTCATCATGCTCATCTGATGTGTGAGAGTACGCCGCGTTGCTAATGTCAAATCTGCTCGATGAGGATCCAACGACCCAATTTCTCTACCTCTTCATGTGTAGTGAATTTGAGCCTTGCGAGGGCTCGAGCTTGTACCTACCGGTCGTGGTTTGAAGTGCTGACCAATGTGCTAACCCCACAAGTTTGTCACATTTTTTGCAATTCCCTCACGTGCTCTCAGCTGCTGGATCAAGATCCAATGGCCGAGATCACTCAATGAAGTCACGCTGGAGGAGAGCGGCGAGCTATTGGTGGTTGTTGGGCGGTCTGGATGGCACCATGTGGTGCTATCTGGTCTATCCATCATCTTTTCTTTGTAACGGATGCTACAGGGCTCTAATCGAGATGATTCTTACTTCGTTGGACTTCATTCGTCAATCCGAATTCATCCTTGCAATCTGATTGCTCATCTGAGGCCTATTTCAATATGCACTTGCACACATGGACATTAAACATTAATTATAAGCAATCTAAATGTAGGAATTATACGATATGCATGCATTGCTCTGAGACCCGCTATAACATGATATTAATGCCTATGCACCCTCAAGATTGACTCTAATTGATGTAATTATTATCATTATATGTGGAGTCATCAAGCATTTAGATAGTTAGGAGTAGGAGTAATTTAGCATTATGCAGAGCTTCTTCTCCAAGTCCGACGACTCAATTCCATCTCGTCAGACATCCATTCACATCATACACTTTCTAATCATCTTCATTACCACTCCACAACCATTTTCCACTTCTTAATTGCCTTAATTAATCATCCTATCACCTAATTCACCAAGCGTCTCAACTCTTTAGGTCCGCTGTCAAAGGCGGAGATCAAGAGACTCTCTCCATCTAATTCAGCCATTCCATGACCATCACATCACTCCACTGAAAGATTCACCTCACTCAATTGAGTGAGGTATCTACTCTAGAGTTATGTCGAGCTCAAATTTAAATTTTGAGTGATTTGATTTTGCGTAGCATTTTTGGCTTTTCTCAAAACAAACCGACTAATTCTTGAGTTATGTTGAACTCGAATTTTAATTCTAAGTGGTTTGAGCTTGCATAGCATTTCTAACTTTTCTTTGAACAAATTGATTAATTCTTAAGACTACTGATTGTATCAAGAAGCTTTTAAGCTACTTCTTGAGTCGTTTCATGGAGTTTTCTGTTCTGTTGATCAATTCTAGCCTTTACCAGAGATCTGGTGGCCTTCATAGTGACTACAGTGATTAAAAGACTCTAAAAAGCTCCATATCCCTTTCCCATGTGATGTGGACACATCTATTTCACATAAAATTTCCATTTATGCGTGTCTTAGGCCAATAATTGCATCCAGCATTATAAATAATGTATAGCATGCATCATCATACATTTAGATTAAATATTTGAAATTCTATAATAATTCATATCTTTCAATGTTTAGGGGATAGGGTGATTCTTTTCGAGGCCTCGGATTGAAGATAAAAGCATACCAATCTGATCACGGCAATGATCGAAGTCCAACGCGTTCAAAATCGTCTTGATGGCATTTCCGTAACATCATATGCAATCCTAGAAAGATAAGAGGTTAATGGGAAAGGTGACACAAATTCGAACTTCAGATGATAAATCCAACTGCACGAATGGGCTCAGACCAACGATCGCAGCCCAACGACGTGAAAATTGATCCAATTCGACATCTGTGGCACCACGTACGAGCATTCGAAGATGGATGACCCAAATTATGCCACGTGGCATCATCCAGATCACCCAAAGTCGTCGTTTCCTCCCTTCTCAACCTAAAGGGTGAATCCATTGTGTGATCTCCACCATTAGATCACCATCCAATGGTTGAGGTGCATTCTAGCTATGCCTTCACACGTCCTCAAAGGAAGCCTCCATCAAGCGATCGCAGTCGTTGATCCACAATCTAACGGCCATGAGTGCTCATGCAAATGATCATCTCCTTGCCAATCCATGTGCACAGTGTAGTGGATAAGTGCATCCACCACCAACAGGTCATAGGATCGAGCCTTAATCAACCTCGCCCTCAACACACGCCTAATTTGAATTAGGACCGCATGATCACAATCTTGCAGCTTTAATCGACCCACCAGTGCCCTCTTCAATGCACGTGAGGTGCGCAATTAGAGCCGTCGAATCCTCATCAATCGAACGAGAGTGAGCCACGTAGCGCACGGAGATGAGCACAATGCATAAATGCACATGATCAGGCGAGATCACATGCACGATTTGATGCATGGGAGTGGTTAAGACATAGAGCATATTCTCAACCATCTGATTTCGATCAGGAGCGTGATCTGAACGTCGAGGTGCGTGACAATTAGAACTGTGCAACCTCCATCTGATGGCTCATAATCAAGGTGCACCAATAGGCACACTCACCTTTAGTAACATTTGCATGTGCCACCAATGGCCTTATATTAATTCTAAAGGCCTTGAAATAACCTTTTTTCCCCCATATCTTCACCTACAAATAGCCTACCCCTCCTACACATTTTTTCATCCATTCCTTTCTCCTCCTCTCCCCTCCAAAGCTCTAAAGAGCTAGTCCCATACCCTGGATGCTCTACTAAAGTCTACAGAAATAATTTTTCTCGTCCTCTCACCCCTGTTCGTGGAGCACTTGTGGTTGTCTTCTCATCCCCCTTTAGGAATCGGATCCCACTACGACATCGCCATGCTTTATTCTCCTTCCTCCAGCTTTATCCTCCCTCGTCCAGCATCTCACCACCATATTTCGGGTGCTTCGTCAACTTGGCTTGTCCTCCAAGCAGCCATCGAGGAGGATTTCTCTCATCTCTATCCTTTTACTGCTTCTAGTGTAGTTTAATTATGTAATTAGTGTAATGAACATTGCTCTATTTTTATGAAATATTTGTTCACCCTCCCTCTATCTCTCTCTTTCTTTTTATTACTCTTTCTATTTCTTCTATTAATTATTCCTTAAGTAGAGTAGTTTGCATAAATTGATTTCAACCGATTATTCTGCTTTGTGACAATAATTTTCGAATGCAAATTTTAAATCAAACGTTCGTCTTCCTGTGTTCGACCTGGGACTCACTTTGAGTTTCGATTATAAAAATCATTTGAATAGCGAATTTTTCGCAACTACGATGATGGGTTTTCAAACTTGATTTTACTCACATAAAATCTCACTTATCATTTTGGTGACATTATTGGGGAGGCATTGCTCTTTGATTTCCTGCGTTTTTCACCTTACACAAGTTTTACCTCACTTTCTCCCTTTGTTGTGATTGCAGGTACTCTCCCAAGGCAAGCAAAAGTGATAGAACAGAGTAAAGTGCTGATGAAGGTTCGGTAAGTTTTTCCCCACCTCCCACCCACTAGTTTCATTCCACCACCTAATAACACAATCGTAAATCGATGTAAGCATTCTTATAAACCCTAAGGTTAGATTTTACTATTTGTTTGCCACCTCACTCCACCTCAACCCCGCATATCAAAAAAAATAAATTGATTTGATTGTGGGATTTGCTTAAAAAATTTTACACACCTAATACACCTACACATACCTAAAGTGCACCACTGATTTAATCACTTAACTGGGGATTCGACCTAAGGACCTGGTACACCTTAACGCACTATACAAATATGTTATTAGACATTAGAATAAGATAAAACTATTTGGGCACCTTAATCAAGTGGTGTAACAGGCCAATTGATTGAATTGTTTGGGCTGCACCGCTTAATTTAAAATTGATTCATTTAGTAGCTTGCTTTGTAGGGTTTGAGTTTTAGGATTGAATTAGGCACTCCATATTTTTGATTTTAAAGGAATATATATACACCCATGTTTTGAAAACTTGGAGTCCTCCACTAAACTTGATTGAATATAACTAAGAATTAAACCCTAAAAGCTACTAAACAAGGTTAAACCTTAAAAGACACATCACATAATAACCTTGTTTGGAAACTTTGGTTGTGCATGCACATACTTTTTAAATTGATCATTATGGGCATAACCCATCTAAAAGTACTATCGCATTTCAAGAGCACAATCAAACATAAGCCTAATTAAAATCGAGTAGACGTTGGCCATAAGGATTAACTTGCTCTTCGGGGCCCAAATCGAGATTATTTTCAATTAATCTGCTTCTACTGATCCATCTGATGTCTAGCTAGGGGAGTAGTGTCAAATGACTACGATTGGGGGGTATCAAAGTAAGCCAAGAAGTAAGCCAAAGGAGGAACCTTTCCCCCAATCCCTCACCATAACTGGTTGGATTAATCGAGTAAAAGAAGATGAAATCATTTATAATGTTAAGATGGGTTCTGAGAGTGTGGATCTTCAGGCTGCCTACCTAAGGACAGGTTCAAATTGCTTGTACTGTAGGGATCCTTTCCTTTCTCTATTTTTCCTTATACTTTGTCATGTATCCTTCCACCTCTTACTCTCATTTCCACTCCTACCCTCCGACCACCTCTTATCCCCAATATGATGAGTATTATCCCAACCCAACCTATACTTAATGATCTATTGGTTGGGATGACTCGGAATGGGGATACAATCCTGTACCTTAGTATCCAGGGCCTAAGCTTGGATATCAAGACTTTGATTACTATCCTTCTCATGACTACATATATTATAGATTGCAGCAATCTTATCAACAAACCAACCCGATCTACAATCAAGAAGGATATGATGATTAGAACACTTACCCTCCACAATACTACACTGCATATAGGTCACCACCTCTCTATGAACAACCTGAAATGACCTACTATCATGGAGGGCACATAAACCTCTATTCCTTGACTCCCACAGATTAACCCAAAACCCACCCAACCCTGAACCAAACCATTCGGTTCAAGTGAACCAAGTCGAAGATAAGGTGTTGGCTAACTTGAGGAATACTATTCGATCTTTAAAAGCTCAGCCAACACCCTGCACTGAAGAATTAGAGCCCCTAATTCAAATGATTGATGACCTTAACAAGTCTTTATTAGATTAGCTCCAAGATGTTGAGGATAAAGACCTGGGTGAGTTATTACCTAGAAAATTGTCAAGGTTGAGGATGAAATTTGTGATTGCTCTAGTGTAATCTTGGGATGATTCCCAGGATGAAACTTCTTTAGGAGAGCCAATGTCAGAATCCATTCGGCACCTATAGGGGGGATACTTTTACGAGACTTGGGATGATAAGGTTGAATCTAAGCAACCAATTGATCATATGTCGATTTATTCACCTGAGAACCTCAAACTAAGAAGTGAAAAATATGTCTCTACTGATCTAGGAATAACAACTGATTACGAGACATATGTAAATGAGAATCAGGAATTTGTTGATTCAGAGGCTGAAGAATCTTTATGTGAAGTCTCACTTGAGTTTCAGAAAAATAGTTTTAGTGAGACAAATGGGACTAAGGAGTACGATGAACCATTTGATGGCCCGATAATTGAGGAGTTTGATACTATTAGGGCTAACTTGGAGGATCTAAATCCTGATTTAAAAAAAGATTTAATTAGTAGCCCCATTCCTTAACTGCACCTCAAAGAATATAACAATTTTATTCCTGATGTCACTATATCCAAGTCAATCCTAATTCAACTACCATTGCTAGACTTGGATAATTTAGATTGGGTGAATAACATGTTGGAAGTCCCAGAAATTGAAATTTTGACTCTGGAGGATAGGAGGTAGGAAATGAAAATTTGGGAAGTTAACTCCGGGGGGAGCAGAATTCTAGATCTAAGGGCTTCTATAGACCTGAAATCACCAACCTTTTACTAGATCCCTTATGATATTTCTGATTTTGAGGATAAGCAACCCAAGTATATATTATTGGATTATCTTTTTAAGCCGAATGTGAAATGGACAACATCACATATTGGTCCAAACCTACCTATTGTCCAACACTTTAGACTTGGGTTTTCAAACACAAATCACAAGCCTGACCCCACAAGCATAATGATCTTGAGTTATGGGTAATTTTCATCTAGAACCTTAGAACCACCAGAGCTTGCAGCATGAGTTTGCATCACAATCTCATACACATCTATGGACATCTTCTTATGGGTATAAAGGTCAATTTTTTTATTCTGACCTTAACCTAAACTTCTTAGTTTTTAACTTCTTCTATTTGTTTGTATATTATGGCTAGCTAAAGGCAATAAACTTAGCACTTGTGTATACTCTATTTTCATCTCAGAGCTGACTAGTTAATCATAGAATTCATATGATATCTTATCTATGTTAGTGACATAAGAAGGGGGGTTGAATTATGCAATAAAATTCACAAACAATCGCAACAAAAGCACAGGTATTTAGAGAGGAAACCTTTGCGAGAAAAAACCTCTACCTAGATCTCTCAATCTAGGATTTTGCCCCTACCCAAGTAGGAATTTCTAAAAATAAGTAATCTTACAAATCCCCTCTTCCTGATGAACCCCTATAAGAGTTTTGCCCCTCTACTAAGAGGAAACAGGAAACCCATAAACTGGGTACCTAAATAAACTATCAAAAATAATAAAATATATTTCTATAAGCCTTGAATGAAATATGAAATAAAAGGATTAGAATACTTCCTTATCAAGGTTGTGAGCGGCAAGAAGAAGGTTTCCTCTCAAGAAGCAATAGCACAAGTGGAGAACAAGAGAGCACAAATGAGATTAAGAGCTTTTCAAATGAGTAAAATGTAATTTTCTTTGTTGTGTGTGCTTAAGGCTATCTATGGGGGTATATATAGATGCATAGGGTCTGATTTAGGTCTAGGTAGTCGTTGGAATTTGAATTGAAATGGAATAAATTAAGGTAGAATAGCTACAATGCATTTACTCAAAGTCTGACTATATTAGACGTCCGATAAGCAATGATAGACGTCTAAAAAGACTATTTTAGAAGACTGAGAATAAACCAAGATGTATGAAAAAACTCTAGAGGAAAAGTACTTGTTACTGGATTTCACAAGATCAAACAAAGGGACGTCTAAACAAGAAATTGACATTTGAACATATAGTTTCAGATGTCTGAGAATAAAATTGGATGTCTAAAAAAGCTTTAGGGTCAAAGTGATCATTACTAGAATAAAGTTGGATCCAAATAGGGATCTAAAGACATATGATCATACGTCTTACTAGATGTTTGCTCAAAAGTTGAGACGTCTTAAAAGTAAATGATTAGACATCTGACAAAATATGAAGACGTCTGAGAGTCGACAATGTTCCAAAATCAAAGTGCAATGGAAATAATCAATTGTGATCAAAATGTAATGCTGGGTAAGAAATGAACATTGGTCATTTTCATGCGTCTCAAGAAGACGATAGATATCTGAAAGGAAATAAAAATTATGACCGTTGTTCTATTGAAGTTAAGGAGAAATCAAAAGCTCAAGGAGGCATCTGAAAGACACTACTAGACATCTGAAGTAGAGAATAGATGTTTGAAAAACCTAGGTGACAGTGGTTGAAAAGATTGGCTATGAATCTAGCCTCTAGAAAAGATCTTAGACATCTGATGAAGTATATCAAACATCTTATAAATCATACTCAGACGTCTGAAGGGAAAAACCAATAGAAGTAAATCTTTAAAAATTTAAGGATACAAATATGGATAGGAAGATTCTAAAGACATCGTAAGAATAATTCAAGGCCTTTTTACATTCTAAACAAATAAAACAAACAATAAAAGAAGTTCTTTTGCCTTTCCTTTTCCTCAATCCTTTTCTTTAAATCCTTCCTGCAATATGTTAGTCTTTTCGAAGGCAATAGCTCATTTGTCATTATCAAAAATATAATTATAAACATTTTAACAATGATGTCCCCCTTTTTTGTAATGACAAAATATTTATATGGTCCAAAAATATCGTCCCCCTAAATAAAAACTTATGTGCTCCCCCTATCAAAAAACTTATCAATCTTGTCTCCCACTTTTTGGCATTAGCAAAAAGTAAATAAGATACTTTAAGACAAGGACATTCTCAAATAAAATCAAATTACATTAGAAAGTTAGAACAAACATACTGCATGAGAGTCAATAATGTCACAAAATAAGCAAGCAAAGAGAAATCATGATGATCATAACAAGTTTAGATAACATTGAAAGTAGTTTTCTAATTGGCGTAAAGCTACTATCTAAATACAAAAATCAATATTTATTCTTTCCTTTGGAGTATCCAAACTCCAAATTCTTCATGTCGTCTTCAAGACTAGAAAGCTACAAAGCATATTGATTTTTGAAGCTCCTTAGATAGTCATGATCTTCATGTTGCCTCTTCAGTTGAAGGTTCATTCCATCAAACATGGCTTTTTGAGAAGCCTCTTGATTTCCCTACACATTTTCCCAAGAGTATTCCAGGAAGTGGAATTGAAGGAATGAGTAGAAGGATCGGGAAGCATGAGAGGGACTTGTGAGGAAGTAGGAGAAGATTGAGAAGGTGGAGACTGAGGAACTTCTTCCTCTACTTGTTCTTCCTCAATTCCTTTCTTACGACCCATAAGAATTTAAGTAGTGAGGTCAAACTTTTTAATAGATTCATGTACAAGTTGGCATTTCAAATCAATGTTGAAATGAAGAAGCATGTTGGAAATAAAAGCACCTAAAGAAGGTTCATACGGTGCGTGCTACATAATGTGTCCATGATTAAATCACACCAATTCATCTTGGTGCGATTTAATAATGCATATAAGATATAGGAAATCTCCTTGGAAATGTGATCAAAGGATCCTGATTTTCCGTGTAAGTTCCATGAGACAAGTCTAGCTAAAATTCGAGGCACAACCTTAAGATGACAAGATTCTACTTTCATCCCTTCAAAATAAATGTCATCTTTTACTAATGCTTTTGTAACTGTGGAGAAGGTTCTTCTTTTGTAATGTCTCGCCAATGAACTCCTGAGTCGGTAGTGCAAGCAATAGAAGAAATTACTTCGTTGGTCACAGTAAAAGATATGTTCAAAACACTAGATTTTAGGATAGAGGTAGTAGGTGTGGAGTCCTTCACTAGATTGGCATAAATAATTTCACGGGCTCAGGAAAGATACCAGGAATTTTTCCTTTAGGAAAAAATTCTTCATGAAAGAAATGTTGAATTCCTTGTGCCTGAAATAGGGCAAGGAGACCATAACCCTTAAAGTCATCCCATGTAATTGGTCTTCCACACCTAACCTTAGACATCTCAAAATTATTAAGTTTTTGGGAGGCCTTTTTGGTTAGGCAAAATTGTGCCATTACATTAGGTAATTCTTCTTCAGGAAGTGGGTTACTAGGTCCAGCACTCTTTTGGTTCCTACGAGGCATAATTAGGAAAAGAGAGAAGAACAAGCCTTTAAGAAATAGAAATAGCCTCAACCAGATGTTTGGTATGAAAGTCAAACGTCTGAAATCACAAATCAGATGACCAAAAAATGCAACCAGATGTTCGAGATTTTGAGAGATAGAAATCGCAACAGTAGACATTCGAAAGAGTAACAAGATGTTTGAAAAAAAATTAGAAAGAATCATACCAAGAAGAAAGTACAAAGAGATTCCTAAAACTAAACAAAAAAAACCATAGAAGTGAGTCAATCATGGCTACAAATAAAACCATTATTATTATTTTTTTAAAATAATGAGAATATACTAGATTTAGGTGGGAAGATATAGTATTACCAAAGGAAGAATATATGATCTTCCTTAACAAGAGGACTTCCTAGATTTAAAGAGAAGGATGCATCAACAAATGTCTAGTGAGAGCAAGAGATGTCTGGCAAGGCACAGGATTCATCCAACAAAGACCAGGAGACGTCCGATGCTCTTCCAATATCAAAAATGGAGGAATGTAGATGAAGAGAAGTGGATATAAGAGAGCTCTTTGGATTGTGGTAGAAAGTGAAGAGTGAGAAATGGAAATGACCATGAGGTGGTGTTGCACTTTAAGAAAGCATAACAAAAAGATAGAAGATTTCATCATAAAGAGGTCAAATATCCATTGGTTAAAACAAGGATGTTTCAAATTTCAAATCAAAGAGCATTCAAACATTAGACGCCTTTAGTTAAAGATGAACATCTGAAAATAATTAATCAGACGTCTAAACAATGAAAAAAACATCTAAAAGATCATTTGAATTTGAATTCAAATCACTTCATTTGAAATTTAAAAAGATGACCATTTGAATTTAAAAGACCATTGAATTATTATTGTTAAAATGTCTGTAATTATATTTTTGATAATGACAAATGAGCTATTTCCTTGGAAGAGACTAACATATTGCTGGAAGGATTTAAAGAAAAGGATCGATGAAAAGGAAGGGAAAAAGAACTTCTTTTATAGTTTATTTTATTTGTTTAGAATGTAAAAAAGCCTTGAATTATCCTTAGGATGTGTTTCGAATCCTCCTATCCATATTCGTATCCTTTTATTTGTAAAGATTTACTTCTGTTGATTTTTCAAATGTCTCATTTTCCATTTAGATGTCTGAGTATGATTTATAAGACACCAGATATACTTCACTAGATGTCTAAGATCTTGTCCAAAGCCTAGATTAATAATTAGTCTTTTAGACCACTCTCACGTAGGTTTTTCAGACGTCTGTTCTCTACTTCAGATGTCTAGTAGTGTCTTTCAAATTTCTCCTTGAGCTTTTGATATCTCTTTAACTTCACTAGAATAATAGTCATAATTTTTATTGCCTTTCGAATGTCTGTCATCTTCTTGAGATGTCTGAAAATGACCAAAGTTCATTTCTTATCCAACGTTAGGTTTTGATCACAATTGATTATTTCCGTTACACTTTGATTTTGGAACGTTGTCGGCCCTCAGACGTCTCATATTTTGTCAAATGTCTAATCATTTACTTTTAAGACATCTCCACTTTTGACCAGATGTCCAGTAAGACATTTGATCATATGTCTTTAGATCCCTATTTGGATCCAACTTCATTCCATTAAAAATCACTTTGATCCTGAAGCTTTTTCAGACGTCCAATTTTATTCTTAGACATCTGAAACTATCTATTCATATGTCTATTTTTGGTTCAGATATCCCTGTATTTGATCTTGTGAAATCCAGTAACGACTACTTTTCCTCTGAATTTTTTTCGGACATCCTGGTTTATTCTCAAACTTCTGAAATTGTCTTTTTAGATGTCTATCATGGTTTATCGGACATCTGATATAGTCAGACTTTGAGTAAAAGCATTGTAGCCATTCTACCTTAATTTATTCCATTTCAATTCAAATTCCAATGACTTCCTAGACCAAAATCAAGCCCTATACACCTATATATACCCCCATAGCTAGCCTTAAGCACACCCAACAAAGAAAAATAGATTCTACTCATTTGAAAAGCTCTTAATCTCTTGTGTGCTCTCTTGTGCTCCACTTGTGCTATTGTTTCTTGAGAGTAAACCTTCTTCCTGCTGCTCATAGGCTTGATAAAGTAGTATTCTAATCCTTTTATTTCATATTTCATTCAAGGCTTATAGGAATATATTTTATTATTTTTGATAGTTTATTTGGGTACCTGGTTTGTGGGTTTCCCATCTCCTCTAAGTAGAGGGGCAAAACTCTTCTTGGGGTTTGTCCAGGAAGAGGGGAATTGTAGGATTACTTGTTGTTAGTAATTCCTACTTGGGTAGGGGCAAAATCCTAGATTCAGAGATCCAGGTAAAGGTTTTTCCTGCAAGGTTTTCTCTCTAAATGTTGTGTTTTTGTTGCGATTGTTTGTGAATTTTATTTCATAATTCAACCCCTCTTCTTGTGCCACTAACAATCTACTCCACTCTTTTTCATGCCTTTATTTTTACAATGAGATGATTGCATTACATAGGCATTAGGGTATGGATACTCATTTCTAAATTATTTTTTTAGCTCTGTGGATTTTTTTTATTTATTGTCTCTTTATATATAAAAAAATAAAAAAACTCCAACAAAAAAAATAATAAAATTTGAATTAGTGAAAGAGAACTTAGGCATTAGGAGTTTTTCAACCGTAGGAAATGATACAATAGGATATGAACACTTAGACTCTTTAAGTCATTAGGCTTAATCATCTCAGGTGTCCATTAAAATGTGGACTTATTCTCGAGTCCTTGCCATCTTTAATTCATTTTTAATTGGTTAATAAGTTGGGGTGGTAAGTACACGACTTGTCAACCCACCCTCTAATTTGAGGGAACTTATAGTCTAAGCATCTGCACACTATCTGCCTGGCTCACTTTTCGACGATTCTAACAGAAATTAGGTAGCTAATTAACTCTCTAGGCTGGTATGGTTGGCAAGTTGTAAGTTTGATGCCCTATATGCTAGTTGTCCAGAGCTCAGCCACACGACCATCCTCTTTGACTATTGCCTTTAAGTAAATCTTAGATCAGGGAAGCCACCTACTTAGAAAAAGAACAAAAAAAGAAAATAGAAAAATACCCAAAAAGATTAAAATTGAAAAAAAGAAAAGAAGAAAAAAAAAATTAAATAATCCACTCTTCACCGCATAGGCATGGCTGGCAAGGTGCCATGGGTAACCCTTCATTGCCAGTTGTCCAAAACCCAGCCCACAAAAATGCACAAATAATTCCTAAACACTTAGGAGGAAGCGAGGAAGTAGAATAAGCTAGGGAGAAATACACTAGATTCACCCTTGTGTTGATTCCACAAAAAATAAAATTTGGGAGAAAGCTATTGATCAAATAGATACACCTTTAGGCAAAATTTCCTTTTAAGGTCACCTAAAGTCTGTTCTAACTACTACTTATTGAGTCTATCACTTGTTCACAAATAAGAAGCTTAGCACTTAGAGTTCTTTTTGAGTCATGGGTGAGTTGGCTAGGCGTAGAAAGCTACCCTGAAACTTTCAACTCAAAAATTCAAAAAAATTATAAAAGAAGGAAAAGAAAAAGAATATTTACTTTTGTATGGAATAAGACGAGGACTTGGGTGGTTTATATTTTGGCAGACACCTAAGCACTATTGAGTCGTTGTAGATTATGTCCTTGTAGAAATTTCTTTTTGTTGATTAACAACTTATTCCTAAGCAATCGGATTCTAATTCTATTTAGACATTGCATTTAGTTTATTTTTGCTAGGGACTAGTAAAAGATAGGCATGGGGGTGTGATGTAGACACATCTATTTCACATAAGAGGTCTATTTATGCATGTTCCTAGACTTATAATTGCATCTAGCATTATAAATAATGCATAGCATGCATCATCATGCATTTATATTAAATATTATAAATTCTATGATAATTCACCTATTTTAAAGTCTTGGGGATACGGTGATTCATTCCAGGCCTTAGATTGAAGATCGAATTGTATGAATCTGCTCAGGGTGACGATCAGAGTCTAATGCCACTGAAATCATCTTGATCGAATTTTCGTAACATCATATGCATTCGAGAAAGATCAAATGTCAAGGGGTCAGGTAACACAAATCTGGACTTCAAATGACAAATCCAACTACACGGATGGGTTTCGACATTCATAGCCCAATAGCATGAAAATAGATCCAATCCGACATTTATGGTGCCACCTATGAGCATTCGAAGATGGATGGCCCAAATGATGCCACGTGGCATCATCCAGATCGCCTAAAGCCACCGCTGCCTCCCTCCTCAACCTAAAGGGTGAATCCATCATGCAATCTTAGTCATTCGATCACCATCCAACAGTTGAGATGCATTTTAGTTGGGACTTCACACATCCTCAAAAGAAGCCTCCATAGAGTGATATAAACCGTTGATCCATGATCTAACTACCATGAGTCCTCACACGTCTGATCATCTCGTTGCCAATCCACGCACATAGCACAATGGATAAGTGCCTCCACCACCAGTAAGTCATGGGGTTGAGCCTTAATCAGCCTTGCCTTCAACACACGCCTAACTTGAATTAGGACTGCATAATCGCAATCGTGTGGCTCTGATTGACCCTACGGTGTCCTCCTGAATGTTCGTGAGGCATGCGATTAGAGCCGCTGGATCTTCATCAAGCAAACGAGAGCAAGCCATGTGGAGCATGGAGTTGAGCATAATGCACAAACATACATGATTACACAAGATCACACATGCGATCTAATGCACAGGAGCGGTTAAGACGTTTGAGCGTGTTCTCAGCTGTCCAATCTCGATCTGGGGAGTGATCTGAACATTGAGGGGTGCGACAATTGGAGCTGTGAGGCCTCCATCTGATGACTCACAATCAAGGTGCGCCAACGGCCACACTCGCCTTTGGTAATGCTTGCATGTGTCACTAAAGGCCTTATATTAATTCTAAAGGCCTTAAAATGACCTTTTTGCCCTATATCTTCACCTATAAATAGGATACCCTTCGTACACATCTTTTCATCCATTCCTTTCTCCTCCACTCCCCTCCAAAGCTCTAAAGAGCTAGTCCCATACCTGGGATTCTCCAATAGAGTTTATAAAAATAATTTTTCTCATCCTTTCACCCTTGTTCATGTAGAGCTTGTGGTTGTCTTCTCATTCCCCTTTGGGAATTGGATCTCGCTGCGACGTCACCCTACTTCATTCTCCTTCCTCCAACTTCATCCTCCCTCATCCAACATCTTACTACCATCTTTTGGGTGCTCCATCAACGTAGCTCATCCTCGAAGTAGCCATTGAGGAGGATTTCTCTCATCTCTATCTTTTCTTTATTTTCTAGTGTAGTTTTAATTCTACCATTAATGTAATGAGCATTACTCTATTTTTATAAAATATTTATTTTCCCTCTCTCTATCTCTCTCTTTCTCTGTATTATTCTCTCTATTTCTTCTACTTTTTGTTCTTTAAGTAGAGTTGCTCATGTAGATTGATTTCAACTGACTATTCTACTTTGTGAAAATAATTTCCAAACACGGGTTTTAAATCAAACCATCACCTACTCATGTTTGACCTGGGACTCACTTCGAGTTTTGCTTATAAAAATTATTTGATTAGTGGATTTTTTGCAGCTACGACAACGGGTTTTCAAACTTGATTTTACTCACGTAAAATCTTGCTTATCATAATATCACACTAATCATTTTCTACTCATTTGTTGTCTTTTTTAATGTGCTTATTATCCTGTTAGACATCATCTTCCCTTACTCTAGTAGAGATGTGGAAGTCTCTTCAATAGATCTCAGAGCCTCACAATAGGTTCATTATCATCCTTAAGACTTAAGGATTCTAGAATGAGTTTCACTTGAGAGATTTGACCTCTAGCTTGGTCTGTCAACCAAACTAATTTTGGACATCAAATGATAAACCTGTGATTGGAGTTTTATTGGTCAAAATTCCATTTTGATGTGCTAAACATGTTCCCTTGGTCAATTACAGTTGATCTAGCCAGTTATTCGAAGCTGATTAGCTCTTGAATGTAAAGTCAACTTTAAGCTTAATTTGGTCAACCAATGGTACTTCTGAAGCTCTAAGCTTTAGAACTTGATTCTAAGATCATAGCTAAATTCCTTAGGTTTCTAGAATTCAGTTAAAATTAATTTGAATGAATTTTAATGATGACTAGGTAAGTTTGATTTCTTGCACAGTTTGGGCATAAGATGAGATCCTGAAGGTTTCATAACCTTCTAGATGAAAATTTAAGCCAAAATTAGCTTGAATCAATTGGCTTTAATCTCCTTAAGTCATTAAGAACTCCTCCTAAGGATCTAATATTTTGATTAGACCTATTAAGTCTTCATTTTTTCTTTTCTATCATTCACAATTGATAAACACACATGAATTCATGATAAAATGCTTATTTATGATAGTTCCTAGGCTTAGCATTGCATATCATGTTATAAATACTGCATAACATCCATTGCATGGCATTTAGGATAGTTGTATATTATGTACATTAATTCTTCCATTTTACATGGCCAGGAGGTAGTGCAACATCTTTACGGGCTTTGGATGAAGAATCTGACCGTATGGAAGAATCTGGAGCAACGATCGCAATCCGTCAACGTGGAAATCACCCCGATCAGAGCTCCGTAGCATCCTCTATAAGAAGAAGATGGACGGTCCAGATGGTGCCACGTGGCACCATCTAGACCACACAACAAGAACCACAGCTGCCCCAGTACTCACACATGGAGAGATCTCAGCCTTAGGATCTCAATCCAACGGCTGAGGGGCACTCTACACCGCGCAATTACACCAACCCTTTACTCGACAATCCGCGGCTTTGGCACATTGGTGAAGATAAGCGCTCGCTGATAAGTTGATTTTCACTTTCAAATAATGTGATTAAGATGATCTGTCATTTAAGTAACAAAGTGGTGGAAAATTGCTTAACAAAATAATTACAATAAAAATTACCACTAACAAAAGATTGGGTCGTGTCCACAGGGAGGCAATGATGCAATAAAATCTCGATTATTTTGTAGTTTTTCAATCAACTGAGAAATCCATAATCAAATTTGACATGAAATGTGATGGAAAGAAGATGCACAATAACTTAAAAATATAAGGGTATATGTGCAATTTTTCCTCACTGAAATATTCAATAAATATGTGATGATTTTATGTAATTTTCAATTGACATGTATTAGAGAAAATTTATGCACATTTTAATCCCAAAACCATTATTAAAACATGTGAATATCAATAACCACGTAATTATCAGAAAGCATGAGTATGCAGTCACAATTTCACCATAATAAAATAATCATAAATTAAAATTGATTTTGGTGGCAATGCCATTCAAATGTAATTTTTAATTAAAACAAAAACAGGGGATTTTACCTCTCTCGTTGAGCATGGGAGAGAGGTTCAATTGAGGAGAGACTCCCAAAGGAGGTTGGCTGAAGCGAGGCCATCGCGGTGGTGGCAGCGGTGCGTCGCGAGATGGCCGGAGCTGGCCTGCCGAAGGAGAGGAGTGGTAGCGGTGGAGCAGTTGCTGCCACGCATGCTGTAGATGTAAGGAGAGCAGCGCATGTGGGTGGTAGAGGTGCTGCAGACGCGTGGAGACACGGAGGCATGGGCGCATGGGCACTCTGCAGAGCACATAGGCGTGTGCGGATGTGGGTGTGGCTGCGGTTGCAGGTGCTGCGTGGGGTTGCAGGCAGTGGCACGGTGAAGTGTAAGCGCACGCACGGAGGTGTGCATGGGCTGGAAGTGGGTGTGCACGCTTGCGGGTGCATGGCAGGGGCCTTAGGCACACTGCTAAAAAGTGCGGGTGGGTGCGTGCAGCTGGAGGGCATGCAGCGGAGGTGTGGGTGCATGCAGCTAGAGGGGCACACTCTCTGTGCACGTGGCTGGAGGCAATGGTGGGTTTGATGGAGTGGGGAGAAGCTATTGGTGATGGCGCGGGCTAGAGGAGAGGCCGACTGCTGCTACGCGTGGGGAAGGCGTGTTGTTGGGTTTATTTTTAAGGTGAAGTGAAATAGAGGACGAAGAAGGAAGAAGAAGATATGGGGCCAAGCTTCAGATGTCCTGGAAACTTCCCAGACATCCTAACTAATGGGGGAGATGAAATTGCGGTGGCTGCAGTGGTGGATGTTGGTGATGACGGTGAGGGTGGTGCAGGCTGAGGTGCTCACTGTAATGCAAATGAGCTCTAGATGGCGGTGTGGCCTGTCATGCCACACGCACACGGTGGTGGAGGCTCATCGCCACACTTGAGGCCGGTGGTGGTGAAGCGGATGAGAGGTCAACTCTCTGCAAAGTGGTGGGTCGGGGATGGTGGCTTGCTGCGCATGGCAGCTCTCCCTCCTTTTGTAGCCGTGGCCATCGTTTCAAATTCAAAATGCCGTAGCGTAAATGTGATGCACAGGAGGAGGAGGCAGAGCCGAAGCTGGAGGAGTTACCTGTGCAAAATAAAAAAAAATAAAAGAATAAAATATTATGGTTATTTATGCATAAGCCCTTAACTTCTATGTTAAATTAAAACAATGCATGCAATGCACCTAATTGGTTAACTAATTAAATGAATGCAATTCTAAGTTAATTCTAAATGCATTTAGTTATAAATGCAATGCATGAATTATGTAATTAAATCATAAATATGAATTAATCTATTTACATCCAAATGCATGCTAAATAAATGTTAGAATTAACTTAATGTCTTGGCACTTAAATACTTAAATAGCCCACAAATATCGTCTAATCAAATAACCCAATGCCTAGTTTTTGCTAGTCCCTAGCAAATCCAAGCAAAACTTAGCACTCCAAGTTGACTAGCCAACCCAATTGGTCTTCCTTTAGAAACATATTAAGTTCAGACTTTGGACCTAAGTATCTCAAGTAGTTGTTAAGTTACGACTAGGTCGGCTAAAGACGAGTTGTAGGTACAAGTTTCCCTGATTTCTGACTCTACACTAAGGTTTATTGATCCCTGAGATTAAAGCATCCATGCATGTGCATTGGTCTGAGTTATTTGAGTTAAAGGAAAATGGATTTTTTTTTCTTTTTTTAATTCCTCTAAGTCTAACCTCGGATCAGCTATCAACAAGGTCTGTGTTGGATTCATTGTCCCCATTACCGTACCTCGAAGGGTCCCTGGCTTTCGATTGTTCGAGATAGCACTGCCCATAGCAACCCCTAGAACTCCTGTCAATCGACACTTTCGAGATAGTATCGCCCATGGATTTCTAAAGCGAATTCAGGCCTATGGCAATCGACACTTCGAGATAGGGCTACCCATGGTACCTGAACCACACAATGCACTTACATGCCCCTAGTAGGATGGATATCCTAAGAGACAAGCACCGAGGAGGTAATATGCTATCGTCGCATCCTCAAGGTGAGTATATACTCCACCTCTCCTGCGGCGAGAACTCTTCCAATCAAATTGTGTTTTCAAGCCTCTCCTAAGTCAAAACTAAGAGAACCAAATCTCATTTAAGAAAGGAATTAAGTTAATTACTTACTTACACCAGGCCAAGTGTGTGAAATTTGGATGCTTGGGTTATAAGGACCCGTAAACCAAAAGGTAGAACAAGACTCCAGGTACTACCCCACCTTTTAACTCAACCCTAGCTTTCCTTCCTCAACCTCTTGAGGAATGGTCTGCAACTTAACTCCAACTTAAGTTTTTAAGTAAACAAAGGACCCTAAAGATCTAAAACTAGTAGCTCATTTAGCTTCTAAAGTTCAACCCTAGAATCAACTTAGTCTAGCCTAGAGTTCTGATTTGCTTAAGAATGCAGGACCGAGACAATTAAGCTCAAAACTCTTTTTTTCTTTTATTTTATTTTATTTACTTATTTTTTTAAAAAAATGCAATATGCATGAATGAATGCAAAATGTAGACATGCTATAAACAAAGTGCCTCAAGTCCTCTCCCCCAAGCCTGGTCCAAACAATGTCCTCATTGGAAATAAAAATAGTTAAAGGAAGATATTACCTGAGGCGGAGAATGGTAGGAGCTAAGGCTCCTCAAGAGTGACCTAGTCAACCAGATGGCCATCCAAAGTAATGTATGGTTTTAACGATTGACCATTGATGATAAAGGGAGTTGCTGAAGAGGAAGGGTTTTTAATCTCCACAGCTCCATGCGGAAACACTTTTGTGATTATGTAAGGCCCATCCCAACGAGATTTTAACTTCCCAGGAAAAAGCTTAAGTCTGGAATTGAAAAGCCAGACTTGTTGGTTGGGCTCAAAGGTCTTTCGAAGTATATACTTATCATGTAAGACCTTAGTTCTTTCTTTATAAGCTTGAGAGGTGTCATAAGCATCATTCCTCAGCTCCTCAAGCTCACTTAATTCAAGAAGTCGTGCCTTATCCGCCTTCTCTAAATCCATGTTAACACTTCGAATAGCCCAAAGTGCCTTATGTTCCAACTCAACAGGTAAATGGCACACTTTCCCATACACAATTCAAAAGGGAGAAGTACCCAAAGGGGTCTCATAGGTTGTTCGATATGCCCACAAAGCATTATCGAGCTTTTGGGACCAGTCTTTCCTATCAAGTCTAACAGTCTTTTCCAAAATATTTTTTATCTCCCTATTCGACACTTCAACCTGGCCACTCGTCTGAGGATGGTAAGGGGTAGCGACCTTGTGAGTCACTCCCAGACTTTTGATTAGCCGATTGAAGTGGTGGTTTCGGAAATGAGGCCCCCCATCACTTATAATAATCTTGGGGTAGCCAAAATGAGATGATATTGGCCTTCACAAATTTCAAAACCACAAAGTGGTCATTTGTGCGCGTAGGAATGGCCTCTATCCATTTAGAGACATAATCAACTACCACCAAGATATATTAATAACCATGGGATGACGGGAAGGGGCCCATAAAGTCAATTCCCCACACATCAAAAATTTCAACAGATTGAATAGGATGTTGAGGCATTTCATTCCTCTTCCCAATCGTTCAAGTCCGTTGACATCTAATACAGGCCTTAACAAAATTATGAGAATCCTTAAATAAGGAAGGCCACCAAAAACTAGACTGGAGAACCTTAAAAGTAGTTTTCTTGGCACCAAAGTGTCCTCCACAATGAAGTTCATGGCAAAAACTTAGCACACTTTGTTGTTCCTCTTCAGGTACACAACTTCTCAATACTTGGTCTTGTCCAATTCTAAATAATTCTGGCTCTTCCCAATGAAAATATCTTGCTTGGGAAATGAATCTCTTTCTTTTCTGCTCATCCCAAGAGCCAGGAGTTTGTCCAGTGACCAAGTAATTTACGGTATCTGCATACCAAGGTAAAGTTGGGGTTACCGCCATCAGAGTTTCATCGGGAAATGTCTCGCGAATGTCTCCAAAAAGAGAGTCATTAAGTGGAAGGTGAGACAGGTGGTCAGCCACAACATTTTCTACTCCTTTCCTTTCACGTATCTCCAAGTCAAATTCTTGAAGGAGTAGAATCCACCTAATCAGACGTGGCTTAGAATCTTTCTTAGCAATGAGATGTTTCACTGCCGCATGATCAATAGAAATAACCACCTTAGACCCAAGTAGATAAGACCTAAACTTCTCCAGAGAAAAAAGTACAACAAGTAATTATTTTTCAATGACGGTGTAGTTTTGCTGAGGTTCGGTTAAAGTCTTGCTTGCATAATGCAGCACATGAGGTCTTCCCTCAAACCTTTGTCCAAGGACTACTCCCACTGCATAATCCAAAGCATCACACATAAGCTCAAATGGGAGTGTCCAATCAGGAGCTTAGACAATAGGTGCAGAGATCGAGGCCTCCTTCAAAGTTTGAAAGGCCTCGGCACACTTTGAATCAAAATTGAAGGAAGATTCCTTCGCCAACAATTCACAAAGTGGCTTACAAATTTTACTAAAATTTTTAATAAAGCGCCTGTAAAAATCGGCATGGCCCAAAAAGGATCTAATCTGTTTGACGTTTGTGGGCAATGGGAGTTTGGAAATAGAATCAATCTTGGCTATATCTACTTCCAAACCTTGCTCGGATACAACATGCCTAAATACAATTCCTTTCTGTACCATGAAATGACTTTTCTCCCAACTGAGGACTAAACTAGTCTCCATGCATTGCTTCAACACATTCTCCAGGTGCAGGAGACACTAGTCGAAAGATGAGCCATAAATGAAGAAGTCATCCATAAACACTTCAACACACTCGTCAATCATGTCCGAAAAAATAGACATCATACGTCTCTGGAAGGTTGCAGGGGCATTACATAATCCAAACAGCATACTCCTGAATGCAAAAGTACTATAAGGACTCATGAATGACATCTTCTCCAGGTCATCAGGAAAGACTTCCACCTGGTTGTACCCAGAATATCCATCGAGAAAGCAATAGTACTTATTTCTTGGCAATTTCTCGAGAATTTGATCAATAAATGGCAAGGGAAAGTGATCCTTCTAGGTAGCGGTGTTCAGCTTGTGGTAATCGACACAGACCCTCCATCCAGTTGAAGGTCTAGTGGCAACTTGTTCACCTTGGTCGTTGAATTCCATAGTAAAGCCTACCTTCTTTGGCACCACATGATTACCCATTTACTATCTGCAATGGGATATATGATCCCAGCGTCCAACCACTTCAGGATTTCTTTTTTTACCACCTCCCTCATATTAGGGTTCAGACATCTCTGCATGTCCCTAAATGGCTTGATGGAATCATCAGTATAAATGTGGTGCATGCAAAGTGTACAGTCTATAACCTTAATGTCAGCAATGCTCCAAGCAATAGCTTCCTTGTGCCTAGACAAGCATTCAATCAGAGCTCCCTCCTGTGCCTCAGATAGCTCAGCCAAAATGATAATGGGGAGTGTATCATTGGCACCTAGGAAAACATACTTGAGAGTGTCAGGGAGGGGTTTCAACTCAAGGTCGGGGGCTTGTATAGTTGAGGGTTTCATAATAGATGTCCCCATCTCAGGTAGCAGATCTACACAAGGTAGAGATGATGGGCGAAGAGACTCAACAGAAACACCCAGCAATTCCTCAAGTTCTAGTATATCCCATTCACACTCCTCCAAGAGATGGGAATGCTCATTTAGCATGACATGCTGAAGGGGGTCATCACATAACATTGCAGGGGTTTCCTCTTCAATCAGATCATCTATCACCTCAACTTGAGAACAATCCTCAAGTCCGACCTATTTGTAAGCATCAAACACATTAAGCGAAATTTTCCTATTCCCAAAGCCCATTTTCAATGCCCCAGTATTGCAAATGATTGAAGCATGCGAAGTTGTAAGGAAGGGGCAACCCAAAATGATGGAGGGTTTGGTTTGCTTGTTGGTAGGGTCAGTGTCCAAAACTAAGAAGTCAACGGGAAAGAAGAAATCTTCCACTCTTACGAGGACATCTTCCAAAATTCCCCGTAGTGTCTTAAGTGATCGATCAGCAACTTGAAGGATTACAGGGCTAGGCTTCAGATTGCCTCCCCCAAGTTGTTCATACACGTATCTCGAAAGGATGTTCACCCCTGCACCCAGATCAAGTAGAGCCTCATCAATTTGTAAGTCACCAATAACTACTGAGATGTATGTGGCTCCTGGGTGCTTAAGTTTCAGGGGTGTGCCATGTGGAACAATTGAGCTAACAGAATCAGGCAGGACAACTTTTGATTGGACCTATTTTCCAGATTGCCACTTTTTCATGCACAGGTCCTTTAAGAAGAGGGCATAAGATAGAATCTGCCTAATAGCTTTAATCTGCATTTGCTTGAAAGTTTCCATGATTTCATCCATCTTATCTTTGGCTCCAGATGAGCCATCAAAAGTCTGCCTAGAGGTGGATAAGCTGGAAAGGGCACTCTCGATCTCTGGGTGGAAGGGTTGTCATGTCAAGTAAGGGGTGGAACGGGGGCAACTTCTTCCGGTGAGGTGATTTCAAGCGGAGAAGATTTGGGCAAGTCTTCTGTGGTGGGGGTGAAAGTCGGGGCGGATGGTTTTTTAGGGAATGAGACTATAGGAGCATCGGGTTTGGAAATTTCTTTCCCACTCCTCAGAATAGTCACCACCTGAGCAAGCTCCCTAAAGACAATCCCTTTTCCTTTAGGATTCTCCTCAGCAGCACTGGGGAGCTTCCCAGTTTCCCTCTATCTAATAGCCTCAACAAGATGTCCTATTTGTGATTTCATCTCATGTACAGCCTTGTCATGAGATTAGATGATAGCACTTTCACTTTCTTGCATAGCTTTTAACATTGCCTTCAATTCATCCATCTCAGAGGTCTTAGGTTGGCAAAGGTCTGAGGTTGGTTCATTTGATGGTTTTGAAAGGATTGTGGTTTATAATTCCCTAAATTTGAGACATTTCCTTGTCTCCATGAAAAGTTTGGATGGTTCCTCCATCCCTCATTATAAGTGTTGGAGAAAGGGTCATTGCGAGGTCTAGGATGGAACCCTTGAGGGGCATTCAGATCTGCTTGTACAAGCTCAGGGAATTGGGAGGCCAAGTGGCAATCCACAGTGGCGTGTGTATTGCCTTGGCAAATTGAGCATTCGGAAGCTTGGGATGTGGAGGTGTTTGATATGAATGGACTCGAGTTCGACATAAGCCTTTCCATGTTTTGATTCAATAATTGAATCTGATAGGCTAAATTCTAGGTGTCCCTTGCCTCATTCGCCTCCAACTTTCTTTGCATGAGAGTGTGCTTTCTATCCATGTAGGTAGAATTTAAGTGAATAGAATTCTCACTCAAAGTATCAAAAGGGTTCCAAGCTTCATCCTCAGTCTTAGATAGAAAGGTTCCTGCACAGGCACCAACCACAGTTTGCCTATGCGAATCATTAAGTCCAGTGTAGAACCTTTCAACCAGTTGCCATTTAGGCACCTAGTGATGTAGGCAAAGTCTTAGCAAGTCGTTAAAGTGCTCCCACGCATCATGGAAAGCTTCCCTATCCTTTTGAACAAAACTCATAATTTTTCTCCTAAAGTGATTTGTTTTGCTCATGGGGAAGTACTTCAAAAACTCCATCTTCAGGGCATCCCAAGTGTTAATATTATCAAGGGTGTGATACCAATACTTGCCTTTGTCCTTAAGGGAGAAGGGAAAGAGGGTCCGCATTTGAGCGTCATCAATAACGCCCAGAAGCTTCACCGTGGAACATACCTCAGTGAATTCCTCTATATGCCTGTAAAGGTCTTCCCTAGCAGTACCATAAAAGGAGGGTAGCAAGGATGTGGTACTGCTTTTCATCTCATAAGGACTGTCCCCTCCAGGTCTGCGTAGTGCAGGGCCAGCTTCATTGGTTGGAATGAAATATTCCTTAGGGCTCCTTTGACTGGCCATTTCTACCCTTGGAAGGTTTCTTCTTAAGATTCTTTCAAGTTCAGGATCAAACACAAGTTGTCTTCTAAGAGAATGCCTACCAACCATGCACTACAAACACAATTCAAAAAGACTTGTTCGGTCTTTACAAATTTAGGCTTTTGACTTTAGTTCAAATTGTAGGTGACAAAGCAAGTTGTCTAATCAATTACGCGCCTATTGTCAACCTTCGAAATGCCTAAAAAGACCTAGTTGGAGCTCAGGTATTCTTCCCTAAATCTCAAATGGTAAAGCAAATCCAAAGACGGAAGATCGAGGGATGCAAGTAGGCCTAAGCCTTCCTTTGAAGCTGTGCTTTTGCGGTGCTTCTCAACTAACCCCAAAAATCTGTGACAGGGTATCCCCCTCTTTGGATTTACAAAACCTTTGATCTCAACTTCCGAACACTTCAGAATCCAGCCGTAGGAGGGCTCTTGTCCTAGTCATTCCAAGACTTAGGAGTGTCTAAATGCGTGCCGTGGTGCAAAAGATGTAAGTGTGCATACACCGCAAAAAGATTTTGAATTTTGAATCGCACACCACGTTTGAAAATCAACTCCTTGATTTTTAGATGTCCCTCCTTTAATTAGTCCTTTTTTAAGAATATATGTGACCACTTGCTAGATCGCTTCAAGATAAATTATGTGATCTTCGAATTAAGTCGAAATGCAATGCGTGATCAAGAATAGGATGCAAAGTAAGAGAATGCGTACCTTGCTTCCAGCAATCAATGATGCGAGAATGCACGCAATGCAGAGAAATAAATCTAGAGGCTGCTCATACAGACCTAAATGGTTTGTCCTAAGGGTAGGCAGCTTCTAAAAGGCAGCTCTTTTTTTTTTTTTAGCTACTTATGCACAAGCAAATAAAGGGTAAACAATCCACAAAATAAATTAAAAACCTAAATCTAAAGAAAAGGGAACAAGCTCCCAAAAATCAACCCTAATTACTACAGGGGTAAAAAAATAGAAATAAAACTTATGAAATGAGAAATCTCCTATAGAGGTAGAATCCAAGTCTCCTTCGTCTTCCCCACGTGTAAGCTTCGCTCAAGATCGAAGTCTTCTCCACGATTGGCTAGTCGCCCCTCTCAAATTCCTCACACAAATTCCTCGCACAGAAAAGATAATAAATGGTCAGATCACTATTCAATGAGAAATAATTAGAAATAAAATCAGGTGAAATTATTGCATCTGTTGCCTCCCCAGCAACGGTGCCATTTGATAAGTCGATTTTTGCTTTCGAATAATGTGATTAAGATGATCTGTCATTTTAGTAACAAAGTGGTGGAAAACCACTTAACAAAATAATTACAATAAAAATTACCACTCACAGAAGAGAGGGTCGTGTCCACAAGGATGCAATAACACAATAAAATCTCGATTATTCTGTATTCTTTCAATCAACTGTGAAATCCATAATCAAATCCGACATGAAATGCGATGGAAAGAAGATGCACAATAACTCAAAAATATAAGGGTATATGTGCAATTTTTCCTCACTGAAATATTCAATAAATATGTGATGATTTTATGTAATTTTCAATTGACATGTATTAGAGAAAATTTATGCACATTTTAATCCCAAAACCATTATTAAAACATGTGAATATCAATAACCACGCAACTATCAGAAAGCATGAGTATGCAGTCACAATTTAACCACAATAAAATAATCATAAATTAAAATTGATTTTGGTGGCAATGACATTCAAATGTAATTTTTAATTAAAATAAAAATAGGGGATTTTACCTCTCTCCTTGCTCATGGGTGAGAGGTTCAATCGAGGAGAGACTCCCAAAGGAGGTTGGCTGAAGCGAGGCGATCGCGGTGGTGGCAGCGATGCATCGCAAGATGGTCGGAGCCAGCCTGCCGAAGGAGAGGAGTGGCGATGGTGGAGGAGCTGCTGTTGCCACACGTGCTACAGGTGCAAGGACAGCAGCGCACGTGGGTGCTGGAGGTGCTGCAAATGCGTGGAGACGCGAAGGTGTGGGCATGCGAGCGCTCTGAAGAGCGCACAGGCACGCCCGGACGTGGGTGTGGCTGCAGGTGCAGGTGCTGCGCGGGGTTGCAGGTGGTGGCACAGCGAAGTGCAGGCGCACGCACGGTGGTGCGTGCGAGCTGGAAGTGGGCGCGCGTGCTTGCGGGTGTGCGACAGGGGGCTTAGGCACACTACTGGAAGTGCGGGCGGGTGCATGTAGCTGGAGGGCATACGGCGGAGGTGCGGGCGCATGCAATTGGAGCGGCACGCGCTCTGCATGCATGGCTGGAGGCTATGGTGGGTCTGATGGAGCTGGGAGAAGCTACTGGTGATGGCATGGGCTAGAGGAGAGGCTAGATGCTGGTGATGGCACGAGCTAGAGGAGAGGCTGGCTGCTACTGTGTGTGGGGACGGCATGTTGTTGGTTTTATTTTTAAGGTGAACTGAAATAGAGGAAGAAGAAAGAAGAAGAAGAAGATATGGGGCCAAGCTTCAGACGTTCGGGAAACTTCCCAAACGTCTTAACTGATGGGGGAGATGAAATTGCGACAGTTGCAGTGGTGGATGTTGTGATGATGATGAGGGTGGAGCACGCTGAGGTGCTCATAGTAATGCAAACGAGCTCCAGATGGCGATGTGGCCTGTCACGCCACACGCCCACGGTGGTGGAGGCTCGTCGCCACAGTTGAGGCTGCTGGTGGTGAAGCGGATGAGAGGTCAACTTTCTGCACAGTGGTGGGTCAGGGATGGTGGCCTGCTGCGCATGGTAGCTCTTCCTCCTTTTTCCACGGCCATCATTTCAAATTGTAAATGCCGAAGCGTAAATGTGATGCACAGGAGGAGGAGGTGGAGCCGAAGCCGAAGGAGTTACCTATGCAAAAGAGAGAAAAATAAAAGAATAAAATATTATGGTTATTTATGCATTAGCCCTTAACTTCTATGTTAAATTAAAACAATGCATGCAATGCACCTAATTGGTTAACTAATTAAATGAATGCAATTCAAAGTTACTTCTAAATGCATTTAGTTATAAATGCAATGCATGAATTATGTAATTAAATTAGAAATATGAATTAATCTATTTACATCCTAATGCATGCTAAATAAATGTTAGAATTAACTTAATGTCTAGGCACTTAAATACTTAAATAGCCTACAAATATGGACTAATCACTCGCAAACCACAAGCATGAATTCGAGCCGTGGTAGGGGGGAGGCGATCCTACTAGTGTGGGTGCAATCGAATTGCGCTGGTTGGATGGCCATCAAGCGATAGAGAGGGAGGCGTCATGGAACAATCAAACCTACGTGATCTGCACACATTCGATCACGCGCCGACCAATGCCCAATCTGACGCACCATCAGGTGCGTGATCTGAATGTGAGATCCCCACGACATCTCAACCGTTTGCCTCTAATCCAATGGATGCCTTTGGTTCTCTCCTAATCCAGCCATGAGTAGGTGAGTGCGTGAGTTGACGCAACCTTTAGCGATAGCCTGTCGGAACTTTAGTGACGCTTACAGCCATCACTAATTGCTACTCATAGGCACAAGGCTTGCTGCGTGCGTGAGTGGGTATGAGCTGGCTACAGCGACACTTGAGCTTGACCTACAGTGACATCTTGGAGGTCGCTATTGGTCTTATGCCTATTTTAGCCTCCTCTGATCCACTATATAAAGACCTACACCCCTTCCCTTCCAAGGTATCTCTACCTACTCTACTCCCACCTTCTCCTAAGCTCTAACAAGACTACCAATGCTCCGTTAAAGCTTACTTTCAAGCTCCCAAGGCTCCTATTAGTGTAACAAAACTCTACTCCAACTATTCCTCCATCTTCCTATCACCATTCAAAGGTCACCTTGGAGTCGTCCTCCCACCTCCATTCCGATAGCAGATCATCTCCGCCTCCTCGCCTCCATTCCAGAACCATGCTGAATCTTTCCTCTACCTGACGTCCTCCCGCATCTCACCTCCGTCGTCCTGCTTCCCAACTCCTTCCAAGCTTCCGGTAGGTGCCGTCATCTCACCGAACAGTCGATTCGAGAGATTCTTTCTCACCTCTCTCTTTTTTATGATTTCTAGATTATTGTAATAAACATTTGTGCAATATATACCATATTTGCTTCTATATCCATTGTGATCCATATTGTTTTCTTACTTTATAAAAACAAACGTAAAAAAAAAGAACAAAACTAAAGCACCAAAAATAAACAAAATGAAGCGCGATTTTCGAATTAAGTAAATGTCACCTCCCTGTGTTCGACTCGGGACTCCCTTTGAGTTTCGGTAAAATTTTATTTGATAATGAGTTTCGCGACTACAACAACGGGTTACTCTTAACCCCAATTTCAAACACACAAAACACGTCAATCAATAATCAAGGCTTGAAGCTTCGCGAGCTTCAGGAGCACCCAAACATCTCCATTCCTTTTCCAGTGAATGTGGAATATCTTTAGGCTCCTCAATAATGTTAATACCCTTGTTTTGATTTAGCAAAATTATGTTTTTATTGAGTACTAACCATTACAGGTCAAATCAAGTTATGTTGTGTCCTTATCAAGTGAATTCAAACACTTGGAATAATATCAATTCCAGAAGAAGACTTGAAGATTGTTTTTACTGTTTATTGAGTCTAAAATAATGTAAGGAACCTTAATACAATTGCAAACAATGAGTTTTCAAAATTTGCAAAAGTCGAATTCATTTTGAACCAAGGTCTTTACTATTTCTAAATGACCAATATTAGTTTTTGATCAATAAACCTTGATCGACCAATTCCATTGCTTAATCGATTAGAGACCTCCAATAGTCATATTTCCATTTTAATCGATCAACCACTTTTGTTTAATCAGTCAAAACTTTGCAACAATCAAATTTCCTTTCAATGTATAAAGTCAATCGAAATCCTCATCTAATTGATCATCTATAATCATTCAAACCTTTTTTTTAATCAACCAAAAGTATTTTTGATTGACCAACCTGAAGTTTTGATTAATCAAAGTTGTCTTTTAAGTATTTCCAAATCAGGTTGAAAAACACATATAAATAGGACCCTCGACCTGCATCTTCAAAACTTACCTCTAGAGCTTTCAAAAAGCAAAACATGCATATGCTATTCAGTGCTTTCGCACTTCTGCACCTATGATTTCTATGAACCAAAGTGCGATTTATTGTTCAATTATTTATAATTATATTTTTGATAATGACAAATGGATTATTTTCTTATAAAAGACTAACATATTGTAGGATAGATTTAAAGAAAAGGATCGAGGAAAATGAAGGGCAAAAGTATTTCTTTTGTAGTTTATTTTATTTGTCTAGATTGTAAAAAGCCTTGAATTATCCTTAGTATGTCTTTAGAGTCTTCATATTCTTTTTGGTATCTTTGAATTTGCAAAGAGTGACTTCTGTTGATTTTTCATATGTCTCATTTTCCCTTCAAATGTCTGAGTATGATTTTTAAGATGTCTGATCTACTTCTCTAGACATCCAATATCTTATCTAAAGTCTTGATTCATGATCAGCCTTTGCAACCATTATCATCGAGATTTTTCAAATGTCTGTTATCCTCTTCAGACATCTCTTACATGCCTCGAGTTTTTCAGATCTCTTTAACCAAATAGAATGACGATCATAATCTTAGGTGTTTTTCTGACATCTGTCATCTTCCTGAGCCATCTAAAATTGTCCAATGTTCACTTTCTATCCAACAATCAAATTGACCGCAATTGATTATGCCAGTTTCTCGTTGATTTTGGACTATTGTAGGTTATCAGACTTCCTTACATTCATTCAGATGTCTAATGATTCTTTCCAAGACGTCTGACCTTTTGTCTAGGCATCCAATAAGATGTCTAATCATTTATTGTTAGATCCCTGTTTGGATCCAATTTCATTCCAGTAACAATCACTTTGACCCTGGAACCATTTTAGACGTCTGAAACTATATGTTCAGGTGTCTACGTTTTTGTTCTAACGTCTCTGTAATTGATCTTGTGAAATCTAGTAAAGACTACTTTTCTTTGGAGCTTTTTTAGACATCCCAATTTATTCTTAGATGTTTGAAATAGTCTTTTCAAACGTCTGTCATGGTTTTTCATGTTGGAACCTTGTTCCACATCTTATTTTAGTGTTAACAAAATTATTATGGATTAATGTTTGCAATTGAGTTCTTTCAGATTTAGGTGAAGATCAAGGCAAACAAAAAGTGATGGAGGCATGATGATGAGAAAGAGAAAATGATGATAAGGAGGAGGCAAGATGACAACGATGGATCGAGAAGAAGAAGACCATCTTCGATCTTTTGTTTTTTTTAGTATAGGCTTTCATAGATTGTATGCCTCTTAACAAGAGAATTTAACTTAGATCATAAAAATCAATTAGAGATAAATTAGGATTTATATTGCGAACATTTTCAAAGTACGTAATGAATTAAAACACTTAAAATAGGTACTTGTAAGCAAGTACCGGTACTATTCATTAGTACTGGTATTTGCAAGGCACAAGTTTGAGAATTGGTCTCAAACTGTGAACAACAAGTACCAGTACTAACCATGAGTATTGATACATGTTGGCCACAGGTTGAAGGTTTAATTTTGGCCTGAACCTTACAAGTACCAGTACCCATGATGAGTACCGGTACAAGTAGGTTACTATGCCCAAGGAATTCCAAACCTGGGAGTCACAAGTACCGGTACCGATGATGAGTACTAGTACCAAGACTCATGTACTAGTAGCAGTGAGCTGCTAGTATCGGTACAAGTACTTTAGTACCAGTACCAGCTAGTTGTTGGCTCAACTCTGAATGGCAAAAATATTAATTCTAACAATGTGAACGTTGGGATTTAAACCCCAACGTCTAGTAGACATCCCAACTAAGTCCTAACTCTATAAATAAACCCTTGGACCCTTAGTTTGCACATAAGAAATAGAGAAGAAAAATTCTAGAGCTATATTTCAAATTTCCACCATATTTTCAAGAGAGAAAGAAGAAGCTTGCCATTCACTTTCTCTACATTCTTGCAAGCTCAACGACATGTTTTTCTCATCCATGTACGAAGCGATTCACGTTTATCCTAAGCTCTCAAATCAGTAATATTATTTTAATTATTGTTGAGAGGGATAGGAATTCTTGCTGTAAGAGTTCTCTTTCTTACACCAGTTCTTATTTGTATTTTGAGCTTGTTGCTCGTTGGGTTGTAACAAACCCATTATTATACTTGGATTGAGGTAACCCATTAATTATCTCGGTTTAGTAAATTGATTCTCTCGGGGTTGAGAGAATCAGGTTAAAAATCCTAAGCTAGGAGACTTAGGTGGTGGAGCACCCAACGGAGGGGAACCACTATACATATTGTGCCAATTTTTGTGATTGTATTTTGTGCAAATCTTTTTGTATTACTAACATTTTGATTAAGTATTTGTGCACGTAGCCATATATATTACATATCTTTAGATCCTGCAATTGGTATCAGAGCAGGTAGCGAGAAGAAGTAAAAACTCTTGCTTGCGATGGCATCAACCTCAAGGCGCACCGAAGGACAATCGTCGACCTGTCCTCCCTATTTCGATGGGACGGACTACGGGTATTGGGAGAGGAGGATGCAAATCTTCCTCAAAGCAATGGATGAGGAGGCTTGGACTCTCATTTGGGAGAAGTACTCGGATCCAGAGCTGTAAGAAGGAGTAGCATGGACAATAGATCAGAAGAAAAACATCGTGAGCAACGTGAGGGTGATGAATGCACTATATTGTGCATTATCGAAGGAGGAATTCAACCTCATCTTAGTATGCGAATCAGCATTTCAGATATGGAACACTCTCGAGGTCACCTACAAAGGTACAAACAAGGTAAAGGAAACTCGTATCTCTATTCTAACAGAAAATTATGAGTGTTTTAGGATGGCGAAAGGTAAAATAATCAAGGATATGTATACGAGGTTTGGGGAAATTGTTAACCCCATGAAGAACCTAGGAGTCAAGCTGAAAGAAGAGCAGCTCGTAAGGAAAATTTTGAGATCCCTTACAAGCGATTGGTCTCCAAAGATCACAGTCATCTAAAAGGAAAAAGATCTTTTTACTCTCTCCTTAGATGAGTTAATTGGAAGCCTTATGGCATATGAAGTCCAGTTGGAAAATATGAAGAAGAATGAAGAAAAATCCATAAGCAAGAAAAAGGAGCTTGCTTTCAAAGCTTGAAAGGAGGTATCAGACTTTAATGACTCCAATTATGACGAAGAAGAGGAGCTTGCTCTTCTAACGAGAAGATTTTGAAGATTCATTCGAAAGCAAGGTAAGAAAGTCAATAAATTTTCAAATGACATTATTTGTTTTGAGTGCAAGAAGAAGGGGTATGTACGAAAAGATTTTTGAATGATCAAGGAAGGAAAGAAGGACAAAGAACTCAATCGAAAGAAAAAGAAGATTTCAAGAAAGGCATACAAGGCAACTTGGGATGATAGTGATTCTGACACGGAATCGTCTTCTGAAGAATATGAAGAAATAGAAGTTGCACATCTTTGCTTAATGGCAAACAATGACAACTTGGAAAATGAGGTAGATTCTGAAGTCACCTTTAATGAATTAGTACAAGCATATGAAGATTTATATAATAAGGCTAGGATGATTAAAAAGGAGAATAAGGTTTTGCATGATAGTTATAGAACTCTAAAAATAGAGAAATATTGTATAAAAATAGAATTAGGTATGTCCAAAGAAGCTAACAATCAATTACATGCAAAAATATTAGAATTAGAAGATATTTATGAACACTTTGAGGATACTTTGAATAATTTAAAAACAAGAACTAGGCTGAATACGGAATTTTGAAATAATTTAGAAGCCAAGTTCAATAATAAGAAGAACACACAAAATAAATCACATGCACCTAGACTTGCATGGATTTATCAAAAGGTCAAGAATCCTAAGAATTATAGATCTAACACTAAAGTGATCTATAAACATAAGGATTTGAAAGGTACTAACCATCAGGGACCCATAAGAAAATAGGTACCTAGAAAAAATATTTGTTTTGCAGGAGTAGATCAAAGTAATCAATGGGTGTTCAAGGCATATAACGGAACACTTCAACCTTTCTATAGGTTGAATGAAGACCAAGAATGTTGGACGAGAGATGCTTGGTATCCTCAAGCTCCATTTTGCTATTGGTAAATTTTATGATATGATATTTCTTCATTTTTTGTGATTGACAAAAAGGGGGAGAAAGATAGAGGGCAAATAGTAATAGTTTTAGGGGGAGCATATATTTAGGGGGAGGATTTAATTAGAAGATTTTCCTTTACATAACATTGCTAAAAATTATTTTATCTATTTGCAAGATACTTTTGTTAACACCAAAAAGGGGGAGATTGTTGGAACCTTGTTCCACATCTTGTTTTGGTGTAATGTTTGCAATTGAGTTCTTTTAGATTTAGGTGAAGATCAAGGCAAATAGGAAGTGATGGAGGCATGATGACGAGAAAGAGAAAATGATGATAAGGAGGAGTCAAGATGACAATGATAGATTGAGAAGAAGATCATCTTCGCTCATTTATTTTTTTTTAGTTTAGGTTTTCATAGATTGTATGCCTCTAAACAAGAGAGTTTAACTTAGATCATAAAAATCAATTAGAGATAAATTAGGATTTATATTGAGAACATTTTCAAAGTATGTAATTAATTAAAACACTTAAAACAGGTACTTGTAAGCAAGTATCGGTACTGTCCATCAGTACTGGTATTTGCAAGGCATACGTTTGAGAATTCATCTCAAACTGTGAACAACAAGTATCGGAACCAACCATGAGTACGGGTACATGTTGGCCACAGGATGAAGGCTTAATTCGGGCCTGAACCTTACAAGTACCGGTAGCCATGATGAGTACCGGTACAGGTAGGTTACTGTGCCTAAGGAATTCCAAACCTGGGAGCCATAAGTACCGGTACCCATGATGAGTACCGGTACTAGGACTAATGTACTAATGGCAGTGGGCTACTAGTACTAGTACAGGTACTTTAGTATCAGTACCAGCTAGCCATTAGCTCAATTCTGAATGACAGAAATATTAATTCCAACAATGTGAATGTTGCAATTTAAACCCCAACGTCTAGTAGACGCCACAACTGTAATGAACGCGTGCCCCAGACGCCTTTTAAGACGTCTGGGAGGTGGCCCAGACGTCTGACCAGACGTCTGGGATCACATCCAGACGTCTGACCAGATGTCTGGGATCGTTTCCAGACGTTTGGAAATCCGTTAATTTCGACACGCGCGGGTCGTCTGCGCGCCTGAGTGCGCAGACCGGATATTCGCTTATTCCCTCTTTCCCTGCGGCTGCAGACGCCTGCCGCATCCTCTCTCTCCTCCTCACGCGGCCTTAAAAGGCCACGTGCTCCCTCCCGTCATCTTCACCGTCTCCTCCCTCTTCTCCTCCAGCCAGTGAACGTGAGCGCGAGCGCGAGGGCGGCAGCGGCGGCCGCAGTGAGCGCGGAGGAGGTGCGACGTGCGAGAGCAGAGCTCTGCCGTGAGGGCGAGCTCGTCGGGGGTGCTAGGGCCGGCCGGCGGAGGGCGCGGGGGGCACCAAGTGATGTGGAGGGGGGACTGCTGCGGTCTGAGCAGCAGGCGCACAAGGTGTGACGCAGGTGGCGTCGCGAGCGGAGGTCGAGTGGTGCCCTGATTCTGGAAAAATTTCCAGAATCAGACGTCTGGGTTGATAGCCAGACGGCGAGGGAGACGTCTGGAAGACCATACAGACGTCTGAAAGGTGAGTTTTCCATCTCCTTCTTCCTTCCTGTCGACTGACCGTACCGAGGGAGGGAGATGGGTGTGCGCAGGCTTGGCGATTCGCCATCCAACGCAAATCAGACGTCTAGCTATTGTACCAGACGGCAGGAGCGACCTCCAGACATCCTGGGTGACCATCGGACGTCTGGGAGCTAGGCCAGACGTCCCCTAAGACTTCTAGGTGTCTGGGAAACCACGCTGAACAGGTAATTCTCTGATCCACTTTTAAGACGTCTGGAGGAAGTTCCAGACGTCTGATTTTGCACAGTGTCGTCATTTTCGACCCGTTTAGGGCCCGTTCGGGTTCCGTTTTTCGCAATTTGAGTTGCGTTCTTTTCAGAATTAATTCCTCTACCCGTCTACAGTAGCTATACACTATTTTGAGACACTCCTTGTGTTTGATCCTTGTAATAGGGCCTCCTTCAGTTGCAGTCTTGGGAGTCACAGAGGCACGCGGGATTCCCGATCACGCCCCCATTACTCCCGTTGTACCTGGTAGAGTGGTTTTAAGTTATTAATAAAATCTATTAAAGTATGGAACCATAACTAGAACCTAGGACGTTGCATGAATCCTAGGAATGAGAAATATATGATAGCTCCTAGGTGTTGCATGAATCCTAGGGCTGGAAAACTAGATTGTATGAAAGATCCTAGGATATGGCATGAATCCTAGGATGGGAAAAACTAGTGGAATGTATAATACTGCAGTCTTGGAAAATGGAAAGAGATATAAAGCTTCCTGTGATTTGAATTAACAGCTGCCTGTCGTGAATAAATAACGTGGTTGAGAACATGGATTGTAAGAATGTGAAACTGGAAAGTGAAACCTGGATGTTTGAGTAAAAAGGATGGAACCCTACGGGGAAGTAGGAGTAGAACTCCTGGAAAGTGAATGGAATAGTATTGGGGAAGTGAGCTGGCCCTTGAGTACGGAGTACCAAGGAGAGCGACTGTCCCCCTATTTAGAGCAGAGCGGAGCCAGCCGCCCCAGGGACCTGGGGTTAGGACTGGCCACTCTGTACCGACTTGCTGGCCCTCGCATACGTAGTACCGAGGAGAGCTACTAGTGTAGGGAGGTACTAGCTACCCCATGGGCCCCGGGGTTCTGCTAGCCTCCCACACCGACTTGTTAGGCCCGCTGGGGCAAACCAGGGTAGTCAGGCGAGGGTGCGCGGACTGTGGAGGGGCAAGGCCCCGGTTTGGTTACTGTGGAGGGGTTGGACCCCTGTTACTGAGAGGGCTCTGCCCTGGACTGGTTCCGTGCTGTGCTTTGGGCTCACCCGTTAATGGAAACTACTGACCGCATGCCAGTACGGGTTAGCTACCTGTGCGTTTATCGCACGTGTCATAGTCACCGTTACGTCTGTCAGTGACCTTGGGGTGGTTGACTGAGGGTAGGATCACCACGGGGGACTCTCCCGGCCAGGAGAGCACCACGTGCTACTTCTACTTTTTGGAAAAGATTGCAATCAAGATCGTTCCCACGAGGAACATTCGAGATCAAGAAAAAGATCTGGGGAATAAATGAAATAGTGAGACAATTGAAAGATGTGAATAAAGAAAGTAATAGAACATAACAACTACTGTACACTCTACTGTTGTCTTTAGTTTTAGTTGCCACTCTACTCAGCGTTTTGCTGACGTGTTACACTCGCTACCTTTTTCAGGACCAGGTGTTGAGCAGCCAGGGTTAGCAGCTGCAGAGGACGCTGGGCCGAGTAGGGTCCAGTAGAGTTACCACTGTCTTTTGTACCTCTTTGTTTCCGTTATAGTGAGTAGTTATTGTTTCCGCTGTACTTTTCTTTACCTGCAGTTCATGTTATATGATAAATGTTGTTCTACTGTTGTGGTGGTATATACTGTAGTAGTTTCTTTCCTTACTGCTGTACTTTCTTACTGTTAGTTATATTCATGCTGAATGTGGTTTATTTTACTGCTCTTTTGGTTACTTCCTCGTTGGACGACTAGGTGTTGGGATTAGTCAAGTCGGTCCGGTTCTCGTGTCTCGTAGGGACTCGGGAACCGGGTCGTTACACCAACTAGGTCCTAACTCTATAAATAAATCCTTGGACCCTTAGTTTGCACATAAGAAATAGAGAAGAAAAATTCTAGAGCTATATTTCAAATTTCCACCATATTTTCAAGAGAGAAAGAAGAAGCTTGCCATTCACTTTCTCTACATTCTTGCAAGCTTAATGACGTATTTTTCTCATGCATGTACGAAGTGATTCACGTCTATCCTATGCACTCAAATCGGTAATATTATTTTAATTATTGTTGAGAGGCATAGGAATTCTTGTTATAAGAGTTCTGTTTCTTATACCAGTTCTTATTTGTATTTTAAGCTTGTTGCTCGTTGGGTTGTAACAAACCTGTTATTGTACTTGGGTTGAGGTAGCCCGTTAATTACCTCGGTTTAGTAAGTTGATTCTCTCGGGGTTGAGAGAATCGAGTTAAAAATCCTAAGTTGGGAGGCTTAGGTGGTGGAGCACCTAAGGGAGGGGAACCACTATACATATTGTGCTAATTTCTATGATTGTATTTTGTGCAAATCTTTTTGTATTACTAACATTTTGATTAAGTATTTGTGCGCGTCGCCATATATATTACATATCTTTAGATCCTACATTTCAGACGTCTAATACAATCAGATTTTGAGTAAATGCATTATAGCCATTCTATCTCAATTTATTCCAATTCAATTCAAATTTCAACAACTACCAAAGCTTAAATCTGATCTCCTACACCTATATATACCCCCATAGGTAGCCTTAGGAATTTACAACAAATAAATATACATCATACTCATTTCTTGCAAAGCTCTTGATCTTATTGCGCTCTCTTGTTGCTCTCTTGCTCAATTTGTGTTGTTGTCCATTTGAGAGCAAACCTTCCAGTTGCTTATAGGTTTGATAATGGAGTATTCTTTTTATTTTATTCAATGCTTATAGATTTATATTATTTTTTGATAGTTTATTTGGGTACCCGATCTATGGGTTTCCCATTTCCTCTTAGCAGAGAGGTAAAACTCTTCTTGGGGTTTGTCCAAGAAGATGTGATTTGTAATATTACTTGCTATTAGTAATTCCTACATGGGTAGGGGCAAAATCCAAGATTGAGAGATCAAGGTAGAGGGTTTTCTCGCAAGGGTTTCCTCTCTAAATACTTCCGTGTTGTTGAGATTGATTTAAATTTTCTTTTGTACAATTTAATTCCCCCTTCTTGTGCCACTAACATGATTCGTTGTGATTCTCAAAAAGCTCGATTTGGTCTAATCTTACTGAGGTTCCATAAGAATATCTGTTATTTTGTTTATATTCCTGTTGCTTTTTATTTGGGATCGAAGTTCTTTTGGAAGTCCCATTGTTGTTGTTCTTCTCTTAGTTAGGTGTAAAATGAGAAGACGTCTTGTAAGAGGTTTTACCACCCATGTTCAAGTGGTATGTTAGTGCATTGACTACCGTCAACTAGTTAGAGAAATCCTAAGTAGGAAGGCTTAGGTAGTGATTTTTACCCACAGGGGTTTCAACTCTATCAGGTGTTATCTTTTTGGTCTATGCCTTTTCAACTCTTTCGATCTATGGTGAATGATTTTTTTTTTATCATACAATTAGATATTACACTATTCACCCCCCTCTAGTGTATACTTGATCCTTTAGGCTCCACACATAGATATAGAGAGAACATTAGGATCGAGTATGAGAGAGAGCTGGTGTTGATTTGAAGATTCCACTTGAAGAGCTACTATGGCACATCTATGGTGCCAAGTCATTTTTAGAGACCAATCTAGAGTTCATTTGTGATCTGATGATCAAATTAGGAGTTGCAATCGAAAGTAGAGCTTTAGGGCTTTCGATCAAACCCTTAAGAATAAGATTTGATTCACTGAGTCGTAGGGAATAAGTCTGTGAGTCTAGCGTTAATCATAGAAAGGAACTGGATTCAGATAGTCCTACCTCGACTAATGTTGATCACTCACAACAATACTTAATGAATCACATCACTATTTGATCAGTCGATAATGATGCAAGCTGTGTGCACTGTGTGCGTACGTGTGCTCTTGCATGATATACATTGACCTTTGATTTAACCATTGAAATGGCTCTGGGAGAGCGGCCTCCGGGCGGTAGGTGGTGACACGTGTCCTCGTAGCATTTTCCTTGGATTGAAGCATTGAGAGTGTGCGAATAGACATGTGTCTTTTTGGTTAAGTGTTGTGTCAACACTTAGAGAGATTTGTGTAGGATTTGTGAAGGATTTGTGAAGGCTTTGAGCATGTTGTGAAGGGTTGTTAGCTTATGTAGTTAATCAAATAAAGCCTAAGTTTGTAATAAATAATGGTTGATTATCTGTGTTGTTATAAAACAACATTATTAATATTTCTTTCTGCTAATTCAATGTAAATATTTCTCTTTAGCTTATGGAATGATTGGCAAGCTATTATTGTTTATTTATATGAAATTATTCATGTGGATAAAATATTTTAGTAATTAATTAGTTAATTAAATAGTTAATTAATTATATAGTTAATTATTATGGTTAACTTATATTATAACTATATCTATAATATATTATTAAGTTGTAATATAATATAAGTAGTAATCTTAAGTAACTTAGTAATTATAATGTAATTAGTGTAATAATTAGGTTAGTAATTTGGTTATGGTTTAATTAAATAAATCTAGTATCTATTAGGCTATTTAGTTAAAGTAAGTATTAATTGGTTATATCACATAAGTATGGAAGTAAATTATAAGTAAATTAAGTATGTACTAATTAAGTAACTATAATTTAAGTAGTAATATTTATGTTAATAAGTTATAACTATTAAGTGTATATTTAAGTAAGTTATATAAGTAATATCTACATATGTATATAATATTTAGTTAATTAGTATAATTACGAATAAGAATTAAAATAAAATAAATGGTGAATAATATGCTAATTTAGCCTCCCAGTGAATGATCTAGACTTTACCAATATAAATTTATAAAATGTGGCAATTAACTTATTCCCTATATTATAAATTAACAATGACTAATTAACTATGTAAGGTAACTATACATCATGAATCTATTGTATTTTTCTTTGATGATTCCACCTTCATTCTGAATAACTCATATTTTAGATTCAGCAGGTTGACTTGTGTCTCCTTTACTTTGGAAGTTCCTACATGAGTGACTTCCAAACTATTCTAGATCTCATAGGTTGTCTTGCATGTAGATACTCTATTGAATTCTTCCTTGGAAAGCCCATAGAATATTGCATTCATTGCCTTGGAATTGTAAGTAGCTATCTTCTTCTGATATGATGTTATGGCTACTCCTTTCAACTCTGGACGAGCATATTTTGAGGCAATCACATCACATACCTCAAAATTCATAGATTCCAGCAAGATCTGCATCTTGGTCTTCAAATACCTATAATTTGTGCCATCAAAGAGTGGCAAACGGACTACAGATTACCCCTCGGTGTATGAGTTGGCAGAGGAGTTCGACATCTTCTGGATAAACTAGGCTTTGATAACAAGTAAAAAAGCCTTGGGGATCTATAGGCTATATTACAGAGGAGGGGTGAATAATATAGACGACAAATTAAAAATAATTTAAACTAAAAATCACAATCCATAAGAAATCAACCACACAAGTGCACCTGAATTTATAGTGGAGAACCACTACAGGTAAAAATCACTACCTAAAACTCCAAGCTTAGGATTTTTTCGACTAGACCACACTAGTCAATCTACTAAATCTTCGTATCACTTGAATGAGTGTGGCACAACCTCCTACAATGACCCTTCTCTTTTAATACCTAAAGAGAAGCACATTAACGAGTCTTCCAAAATAACTTGGGACCCAAATCAAAATAGCAGAAGAAAAACTTAATACAATATATTCCTAGGAAACCTCAATGAAAATTCCAACTGATGATTTTCGTAGAGGCTTTGAGTAAAATGCTTTGAAAGGAGTGGAAGTAGGAGCATAGAAGCACTTTAAAGAAGAGAGAGTAGGAGCACCATTTCTAAGAGATTTTGCTTTGAGTTGTGTGTAGAAAAAGGCTACCAAGGACCTTTATTTATACTAGCAATATAGCTTGAAATGGAAGTTATTCAATCGCAATTGGTTAATCAAATTAGTATTTTCATCGATCAAAAATACTTTTGGTTGATTAATTAAAGTGGTTGATCAATTAACTATTGATTGATTAACAAGTGAAAAGTGAAAAAGCCTTGTGGATGTATAGGCTATACTAGAGAAGAGGGTTGGATAGTATAGATGACAATTTAAAAATAATTTAAACTAAAAATCACAATCCATAAGAAATCAACCACACAAGTGCACCTGAATTTATAGTGGAGAACCACTACAGGTAAAAATCACTACCTAAAACTCCAAGCTTAGGATTTTTTTGATTAGACCACGCTAGTCAATCTACTAAATCTTTGTACCACTTGAACGAGGGTGGCACAACCTCATACAATGACCCTTCTCTTTTAATACCTGAAAAGAAGCACATTAATGAGTCTCCCAAAATAACTTGGGACCCAAATTAAAATAGCAAAAGAAAAATGTAATACAATATATTCCTATGAAACCTCAATGAAAATTCAAACTGATGTTTTTCGTAGAGGCTTTGAGCAAAATGCTTTGAAAGGTGTGGAAGTAGGAGCATAGAAGCACTTTAAAGAAGAGAGAGTAGGAGCACCATTTCTAATAGATTTTGCTTTGAGTTGTGTGCAGAAAAAGGCTACCAAGGACCTTTATTTATAGTAGAAATTCAGCTTGAAATGGAAGTTATTCAATCGCAATTGGTCAATCAAATTAGTATTTTGCCCAATTGAAAATTCTTTTTGGTTGATTAATTAAACTAGTTGATCAATTAACCATTGATTGATTAACATATAATTTTGATTGATTAATATGATTTTTATGAACTTCCTAATCTGAATTTACTTCATTGATTAAATGAAGTCTTTGGACTATGAATCATGTTTGGTCGATCCTATTAAAATATTGGTCGATCAAAGGGCCATAGCATAGGTTTCTAAGGTTATTCACGATTTACAAAAAATACTTGAGGTTCCATACATAAGTTCTAGACTCAAGAAAGATGAAAGAAAATAGAGACTCTAAAGATGGTCCTTTCCATTCCACGAGTCATGATAGAGCCCTAAAAGATTATTTTGACAGATAATATAATTTTGGTGTATCAAAACTGAGGTATTAACAATATATTCTTGATGGTCACCTTATTCAATTATCAGTAGTCATTGTAAAGGCATAAGGTGCCATATTTCTTTTTCATGAACAACACTGGCAACCCCAGGGTGAGACACTAGGTCGAATAAAGCCCTTCTCAAGTAGCTCTTGAAGTTGTGTCTTCAATTCTTTCAACTCTGCAAGTGTCGTTCGATATGGGGTAATTGATATTGGGCTTGTTCCGAGAATGAGAGAGATCTCAAACTCGATCTCTCACTCAAGTGAAGGTCTTAGGAGGTCATTTGGAAACACATCGGTGCATTCCCATACCACAGGCATGCCTCCTAATTCTATCTTCTCTTCTAGGGCTACACCTATGTTGGCAAGGTATCTACTGAACCATTCCTTACTAATCTTGCTGTATACTAGGCTGAGATACACCTATCTGGTCTGCTCTTTGATTGACCATTAAACTCTAATTGTGGCACCCCTAAAATCGAGAAGACAACATTCTTCTCGGAATAGTCGATCGAAGCGTGCTGCCTTAACAACCAGTCCATACCGAGAATGGCATTGAAATCCTCCATCTTGATTTCCATCAGGTCAGCTAACAATGTATAAGACTCCCGATACCCACTTTGTAGTCTCTATATACTATCTCGGTTAACCAAAACTACCCTACTGGACCCTTGATGACTAATAATTCATCTATAAGTTTTGCAGCTAACTTAAGAGATATAAATGAATGGGATGCTCCAAAATCAAACTGAGTGAAAACCAAATGTTGATTAATGGTAACCACACCTGCCACTACTAATGGTGAAGCTTGCATATCCCTCAGAGATATGGCAAACACTCGTCCTGCAGGCGGAGGTGTTGAAGAACTGACCACACTTGGAGTAGGCCTCAATCCTTGAGTGGTCATACCTCCTTGGAATCACTAGGAGCCTCCACTACGAGTCTGATAAGTTTGAGTCACTCCCTCATTCTTTCTAAAAGGCATCCCATTCTGGGTCCCAATCTTGGTTGGGAAATCCTTCCTAATGTGGCCTTGCTGACCACACTTGTGGCATGATCACTGCTCAAGTCCTAACTGTGCCCATCCCATGATCTCATGGGTCTATGTCTGTGCAGCAGGATGGGACTTTGTGAATCTTAAGGCCAAGGTTGGTGCCTACTATTTAGAGTCCTGAGGTATAGGTGGTGGTGCTCTATATGGCTGGTACCCCTGGTCCGTCCACTTCTGCAATCGATTTTGGAAGTCTAACCTTTGTGTTGATCCCCCACCAGAGCTTTTATGGGCCTCAACTTTACCTTGCTCATACTTCATGGCTGTGTCTATGGGTGAATGTGTCTAACGGAATTAGGTTCACATACTTCCATATCACCAGTCAGAGTCCTTGGACGAATTTCTAGCTCTAGTCAACTTTAGAGGTCACTGTTATCAACTTGAAACATGGGAATTTGATGAAATGGGTCTAGTATTCACTGACAGTCATCGAGCCCAGCCTTAGATTATGGAATGATACAAGAAATACATGATTTGTAAATGCAGGTTTTAATCGTTGTAATGAGTAAGGTTCAACCAACTTTTAAATTTGTAGGCTAGATAGGGTAAAGTATCTAGGGTCATCCAAGCTGACCAATTTGTTAGTTAATAACTTGATTTCTATCAAATCTCCTTTCTTTTTGTTTTTGCAATTTTTTGTAGCCTTTTCAAAATTGAGGCAACAGAAATGTAATTGTAAACCATGACTAAGTGAACAAAATAAAAACCTACCACTCTAAGCTCACCATTAGCAAGTACGACTAAGGTAATTAGAGAGGTGAAGTGGGTGCACTAACAAAGAAAAGAAAACACTTGAAATAAGAACACATTTGAAAGGTGAATCTTTTTGTATTGCTAAACAAAATGAATGTCACCAGTAGAGGAATTCTTGTTATAAAATGTAATGTAAAGCAAATACAAAAGAAATGTAAAAGAAGATGGTAGAAAGGTCCTCCAAATGAAGCTCGGAATGTTCTTCACCCCAAACATGGTTGCACTCGTATTTGAAGAAGATTCTTCCTTGCTCGTCAAGGTAATGGTGCTCCAAATTGCTCGTCCCCTCTTGCCTTCTCTAAAGGTGGATGTCCACCACCCTTCTCCTCCTTGCCTAACCATCCTCCTATGGTGGTTGCTCCTTGGCTTTGTTCCAAGGAAGAGGGAAGAAGAAGATGAATGCCAAGGCAGCAAGGGAGTCCCCTTGATCACCTTCACTCCTCCTTCCTTTGACGTTTAAGGTGGATTTATAGGTAGAAAATATGGTAAGCCAAGGATGATTTTATTTTGTGGTAGGATGATGTATTTATAGGATGGAAAGGGATGGTTAGTTACAAGTGTGGTTGACCTAGGGTTAAGGTTGGCATGGGTTTAATGAAGGGTTAGAGTAGGATCTTGTGGTGGTGCTTAAAGGATGGAGGGTAGAGGTATGTTGGCGCCAAATGGAAAGGTGTAGGGAGGTAGGGTTTAGGTAAGGTTGGTTTGACTTGGCACCACTTTTAGGTTCTAGAAGATGGTGTCAAATGGATGGTGAAGATGGGATCTTGGTGTGGATGAAGGGTGGAGATGGGTGTTAAGGTTTGCACCACAGGTGAATGGGCAATGTAAGAGTTTGCTAAGTCAGAGTTAAATATAAGACTTTAAGATTACGAAGTTACGCATTTTTGAAAACACATCGTTGTAGCTCGAATTGCCCTTAGCACTAATAAACTTAAATTTAATTACAGAACTAGAAATGCATTAGATTGAAGGAGTCCTAGTCGATCCAACGAGAAGGCTTAGATGAAATTTGAACCTTGAATGCCTTAAGTTCCTTTATTCTATTTTTGCAATTTTTATCTTTTCTATTTTTCTTCTTTTCTTTTGAAAATGAAACGAAACTTAAGACTAGCTAATACACCACTTTTTTTTTGTGATTTTCAGCTTAATGATAAAGCAAAAACAAAACTAACTACTCTTGCGAGACACTCTCAAGGAAGGTCATTACAGCAACTAAATAATATGCATGGTGGATGTTTTGTGTTAAGTGACGAAAATGACTAGAACCATAGGTAGTCGTGAGGCTAATAGGAGTGACTATGACTAGGGAATAAGGCATGGTGGTTTTTTTCTTTCTAATAAATATGTATTTTTTTCTCTTTTCTTTTACTAAGGTAAAGACAAACAACCATATATTTACAAGCACCAACTAAATAAAGATAAGAGTACTTTTACAACTATCCACATTTTTTTTTGGTTTTCTTTCCTTTGATTAAGGAAGAAAATGTCATGCAATTGAACAACTAACACAAACTTTTGTTTCACACAAACATACTACAACATTGAACACAACTTGAAAACAAAATAACTTCATTACACTAAAGTGTGGTAAGAACCACTTATACAAAGATGAAAACACACTTTTACAACACACTTTACTCTCTACAAAGCATTATAAATGGATACAACTATGGTGATGCGGTTAACACATTGGAAATAGTTTGCGAAGAGGTACGCAGCAAAAGCAGGAAATGGTAGTGGTCACATAATGGTGATGATGATAGGGGTGAAGACAATGATGTAGTAAGCCATCTAGTGTAGGATGTAGTGCTCAAGGTCTCTAATGTGGCTTAAGGTAAGGAGTTCGGTGATGTTGGTTATGAGGTGTGTGTTGGTCCTAAGGTTTGTGGTTATAACTACAGTGGAGGTGAGGGTAATGGATATAAATACTCTATTGTGGGAGGTGACCCAAGTATGCTCTATAGAGTTGTTCTCTATCGAATCTACTTGGTGTATGAAATGGTATGGAGAGGAGGACAACCATTTATGGTATTGTAAGTGGGTGTGTAAGTGTGATGGTGTGATTGGTGGCATGTGAGAGTGAGTGTAGTGGTGGTGTGAGTGGTGGCAAGTGTGAGCAAGTGAGTGTGTGTAGCAACTTAGAAAGCAAGTAGAGTAAAACAAAATGCAAGTATT